>LR991056.1:11826839-16626839 GCA_905163555.1 Notocelia uddmanniana
CGAGCGAGGGGGGTTCCCGGTCGCCGCGCGTCCCGTCGCTCTACGGAAGGAGAGGCGCGCGGAGGGAATGTGCGGATGGGACGAGGAGCGGAGGTGAAGCGTGCAAAGCTGGCGGCTGTACCGGTGGCGGCTCGAGCTCGGCGGGCGCCGGCCGTTTCTTGCCCGGCTCCGAAGTCGCGCTCGCTGCCGGCTGCTGCGCTGCTGCGGCCGTCTACGTGAAGCGAAGCGTCGCGGGACGGGACAGAAACAATAACGATGTAGTAGATGCACAGAATACACCTAAAGCTTGGCAAAAGGTGATATTATGCGATAGATAAAACTAAAAATAAAGTGAAGCGTGAGTGCGACGGAAGCGTGGCGCGAGCCGGCGCTGCGGCGAACTGAACAAAATAAGCTTGCGAACAGAAGCGGCGTCGCGGCGAGCGAAACCAAGCGGAAGAAGAGAAGCGAGCGCGAGCGAGCGAGGCAAGAGCGTGCAGCCTGGTGGCGTACCGCGCCGCGCGCCTGCGCCTTAAGGTGCGCCTGCAGGTGCAGGGGAGGGTGGAAATAGCGGCAGGGGTCGCGGACGCAGCGGCCCTTGACGGCGTCCATGCACACCGTGACACAGCCGTCGTCGTGCGCGGCCACGGGCGGCGGCGGGTGCGCGAAGCGACACTCGGACTCGGCGCGCTTGCACGCGCCGCGCTGGAACTCCCGGCACACCTGCACCACCACACACCAGGATGTCCGCCGCTCGCGCACCTCGCTACGCTCTACTCGCCCACTACCCACTAGCCCGCTAACCCGCTAACCACTACCCGGCCCTGTGGCTCCAGCCTCTAACCCTACACTCGCTGCTGACTCGATCTCGCGACCCTAATAACGACTACACATTGATTTACGTCCCGAATGTAACAATTATTTGACGCAGGCAGTTCGTAATTCTTATATTTGCCTCGACGACCAAAATTTCGGGTATTCAGTACAATTTATGGAAATTTAATTTCGATATTCGGTGCTGAGACTCAATTTAATAATATATGTATTGACCTCCACCGGACGCCGCTTTTGTTTATACCGAATAAATTTCATTTCATTTATACCAATTCAACGAGTTACGCATCCGTCGCATTTATTTGTACAATCAACATCATAGGGATTTTCCGATAATAGATTATTGTCCACCCTTTGCTATTCTAAGTTATTTCCGGGTTAAGCATTCGGAAACTACATTGCAGGCGCAAATCGATGTAGAATGCTAGTTAGCACTGGACAGTGCGTGATGGTCCACAGTCTGTATCGTTGCGCCAACAGTGTAGTCGCATCACCAGAGGGAGTAAGCGAGTGCTGCGAAGCGCACGCGCGCCACAGACACACGAAACGGGCATGGGCCCTGGGGCCGAATCATGCGCCGGAGACCGATGTCACTCACATTTGTACTATCGCCAGTAGACTGCAATAGTGCAGACATCTAATGAACATCCGACATTGATGAAATTTTCGTGAACTAATGGACTGGACTTTATTAACGGGAGCATACAGTGTATTTCAAGTTCATCCAAGGGGAACGTCAGCGTTTATATCAGCTGAAACATTACAGCAGTTCGGTCCCCGGCATAAGTAGCATTATTAGGAAGCGCTACACGGGTGTAAAAGTGTTCGATTAGAATATAATAAAATAGTTAGTTACCTCGAGACGGTCGGTGCGGGGCAGCTTCTGCTGTAGCACAGGTTGCTGCATGACGCCGAGCGGCGAGGCGGCGGCGGCGGACGGGTCGTGCCCGAGCACGGCCGGCATGAGCTGCGGCGCGTAGTACTGCGCGTACGTCGAGCCCGGCACGCCCGACAGGTACGGGGACGTCGCCTGTACAGAAACCAAGTGTTATCGACCACCGCTCGACACGGCACATACACAAACGACTCATCACTACATATAATGCAACCCAGCCTAATACGTTCTATATACGACTCTTTACAAAAACCACAGCAAGCATTTAATACATAATAAACCACAAGCCAATATTTACAAACCTACAATTGTATATTAGTTGTTTTGTGTGTTATAGTAGAATAGCCAGACAAGCGTAACATGCATTAAACCAATCAATTAATATATTTTAATTGAAGCATACGGTCTGTCCAGTAAAGCTTCCACCGGCCACCAGTTATATCAAAAGGAGTAGGAGTCGCTTGGGAATAATGGGTCTTTATGCGGATCTAGTAGGTGCGAAGTACGAGGAAGCGCTATCTGTGAATAAGATTGGAAGTGAGGGCGTAAGGAGGTGGGGAGGTGTAGTGGCAGCGGCGACGGCTGCGACGGCTGCGTTACCTGCGGGGCGAGCAGGGCGAGACTGATCGGGTCCAGCGCAGCGATGTGGCTCGTGGCCGCGCCCGTGCCGCTCACGCCGCCCACCTTACACAAAACCACACAAACACGCTACTCATCGTGCGAGAGCCGGCCCGCAGTGCCCGGCCCGTGCCGCGCCGCCTCGACGTCACCTCGCGCACCGCATACGCAGCTATCCAACTACTAGAGTTAGTACATTGACCCAAATTTAACAGCACAAGGACGAGGGTGCGAAGAGGACGCCGAGGGGGGTTGGCCCGCGACCTCAGATAGTGTGAACAGTGAGGGAATGTACAAGTAGTTAGGGTGATTAAACCAGCGAAAATTAACCTTATACCCATTTCATACGCGTGTAAGTTTGGAGAGCAGTCATGCCACTTAAGAAACGAATTATACAAACATGCTCAAGCAGTGTGGAGCGATCGGCCACCGGCAACGGAGTTTAAGTTGTGCCTGGGTTAGAGCTATTTTATTGAGTTGATCACGCACTCAAAACGAAACGGTAAATTTGATTTAGTAACTTGCAGGTATTAGAGAGCTTCATAATTAATACTGTCTTGATCTGAAAGAACGATTCGATAATTACTTAAAAACTAAAAATGTACAGAGGAAATCAATTAAAACGGACTTTATTCTGAATTTAGATCAACAATTTAATCCTTAATAAAGAGGCACAACTTAAACGCGATTATTTATCTAATCAAAATTCTACGTGAATATAAACGCTTATAAAATTACGGAATAGCAGTACACCGAAAGCAGCGTGTTGCGTGCAGTGAGTACAGTCCGTATTGAGGACCGATCGCTCAAGCGTTTAAAGATAGGGAGAGATGACGGGGGGAGTACTAACCACGGCGGGGACCTGACCGGGCAACACCTGGCCCGGCGTTAGCCCCATCTGCTGCATTAGGGCGTTCTTCAAAGCTAAGTGGTTTCGACCGTTGATCAGCAGCTGGTCCTTCAGATGCTGCGGCGGGTGGAAGTACTTGCAAGGCGGCTTCTCTCGGTTACACCGACCCTGGAAAATGCAAAGTAATTCCATGTTAGATGTTCACTTTAACATCAATATAAATGGTTTTCGTCTTGATAAAGCCCATACAAAATAATGTTTGGTTACACTCGATCCAATATGCTATTTTAGCTACCTAAGTGGAAAGTGAGGGAAGATAAGGGTTACGCGTCCCAGGTAAGCGATACTTTTCGGCTCTGAGAAAAGACGAAAATGGCGGACCTCATTCGATATCATTCCGATAAGCAATAATGTATAACGGGATGGCGGCGGCGCTAGCGACCGCAGTTTCGGCTCAATATCGGCCGGCGTGCGGAAATCCCTCCATGCATCACAATTGCTGTGAGCCAGGCACGTAGCCATCAGAAATCCTCCACTCGATTTTTCCTTATAACCGCGTCTTAGGTGGTGTCAGATACTTGCGGAACGGGCGAGGGCGGCGCGGTTCTCGCTCGGCTCACTTTCGGCGTCAATGAGGCGCGAGATAATTGCCTTTCGGAATCGAATCCCTCCGCCGCACCCGTCTGCGATGATTTATTTACATCCGCGTAATTAACTGTCGCACTACGTGACGGGAAGAGCCGCGCTGACGGCTTATCGTTGCACGCCGCCCGCGAGCCTCTTGCACCATATTTTATTCAATGAAAAAACGGAAAAGCGCTTATCGCCGTTTCAAAGTAAATACAAACAAACACCATCTGAATATTCAGTATACTCCAGCCAGAGCGCCAACTGATAATGTCCGCATGATTTATAGAATAACTTTTGTAAACACTTTTATAATGTTTGTATCTTTCATAACTAACTTTAAGCTAAATCTTTAGCGGCCGGTCGAATCAAAGGCAGGCGTGCACCAAATTTCTCAATTATTAAACTTCGGCGATGCGTGCTATAACTAGCTGGTGGAAGCAGTCGGCTGCATTTAGATTAACTTGTTACTGGCAGGCATAATGTTAGTTGGACGGTACTCCCACAGTTAAGCTCGGGATAAAGTTATTACTTCCTGTTACTCCGCGTCGTCTACTTTAACCGAGTTTCGATTCCAAGCTACCCATTTGTGAAACTTGAATGGGTGATCACGTTTTGATAATAACTATGATAACTTGTGGGCTCTATGAAAATGGTATCCTTTAACTGGAAACTATATACATAGTTTGATTAGTCGCGTTGCTGTTTAAAAGCTTTGCATGGGCCGCGTTGTCGATTAGATGTATTGGGGGATCAGAGGCGGAAGGCTGGTGCATGCAGGTGTAACGCAGCGATTAGCGTGACGGATGTCCACGTAGATACAAAATGGCCGCGTCGCATGAGATGAATGGCCTACGCTGCGCCACCCACGCCCCCTCGTTGTCCCGGGCTGGCTTTCCCGGTTCCCGTTGCACACATTACGGCCAATTAATTGCTTTTCGATCACTTCTATATTTATCTACCAGCATTTACCTGCGACTAAATCCAAGTTAACAATTCGTAATCCTTTTTTCCTAACCAAGCATAAATGCTTGAATTTAAACTTTCAAACTATACAGTAAAACGGTTAAAACTCAAGTATAAATTGTCACTTCGGTAAGATAAAAATGACCGAATAACCCAATACTTTCAATGATTAATTTATTTATTTAGACAACAAACATGCAGAACCAAAAACCGGCCAATTGCGAGTCGGACTCGCGCACGAAGGGTTCAGTACTATTATCTATACAACATTACTTAGACACTTTTTATTATAACCTTTTTAATTTAATTTAAATAATAAGCTTTTTTATTGGTACTAACAACGTTAAAAATAATGTCAAGTAGAATTTTGATCAAGTGCGAGTCGGCTTTTAGTTTTCCCATACATTTTGAGACTCAGCGCTTGATGAACACAACGAGCAAGTTTTCAGAAGTTTTTTTTTTATGGGAATTCCCTTAAATATTTATTTTATTTTGTTTTTAGTATTTGTAGTTAAAGCGGCACCAGAAATATACCATCAGTGAAAATTTCAACTGTCTAACCATCACGGTTAATGAGATACAGTCTGGTGACAGACGGACAGGAAGACAGACAGAGAGACGGACGGACAGAGGAGTCTTAGTTATTACTAAATCTTTAGCGAACGGGACCCTGTTGGGTCTCGTTTTACCCTTTGGGTACGGAGCCCTAAAAACGATATATGTATAAGTATGTAGGGATACATTTAAATAGTAGGTACATACCCCTACAGCAAATGAGATGGAAGTGCATCAGTCGTACATGAAGGTGAATGATATATCTATATCAAAGACATGTCAGTGTAAACCACAAGGATTAAAACAAATCGGGGCAACCTTTCAATATGCCCTATTTGCTAAAGGGAAAAGGAATGGGAGGGTCGAACGGGCGCGGGGTGGACAATAGCCTCCCAAAACTAATAACATTTTTGTGATAGTGGAGAAGCAAACCGAGCGCGCTTCCCTTGCCTTATTCTTTATGACACAACAATGCGTACTTGATGCAGCACATAAAGGGTTGCTTAGAGACCTCATGGCACTCTCGCTGCCCGAGTACTCGTATAACAATTAATACGTTCCAAAGAAATGCCAAAACCGATAGATGCGATAGCTAAAAAAACCCTCATGACAGGAAGTGCTTCAAAATTCGCAACACAAAAATCTTTTCAACTTGGCACCTGACTTTATTCGGAGCTTAATTACAACAAAATGACATCAATGAGCTCCGCGCGCTGGCCTCTTGTTACCGTTGTGCAGTAAAGCGGCCGAGAGCACTCGGGAACTATGACGTGTATAACGAACAGCCCTCGCCTCGAGGAGACCGGCCCGAGGCACGCGCCAACTCCCTCGTTCGAGACGACAGCTACACAGTGCCTACTAATTGCTCCTCCTGCTCCAAGACACGGATGGGTGTTAACCATGTTACTATATGGGCATAAAACGTCACTGATCGTAAAACCATATTTTAAACGAGTTAGGCATAAGCGTAAATATGTAAATGCATTTATCTCCCTACATTGTACAAGTTAATCCTATTACCGACAAGTCAGTATTATAATTAAAATCAATCGAGTTTAATCACTATTGATTAGCGACGCAAAACAAATCGACGAGCCAAATAGGATGTCAGGAATGTATGTTGGGCGAGGCGAGCAGTCGTTAATCGATCAGAGCGTTCGATCACGATTGATGGATTGGCGACACGCTGTCGGCGGCGCGGTGACGCGTATCCACGCATCGCAGTATCGACGGGACGCGCGACGTACGCGCACCGCTATTTATTCGCTATTTTACTATTGGCTGCGTCGCGACAAATCGACACATGAGAAAACAATGGGCTAACGAGCAGATGAATGACACGATACCGTAAGGCGGCTAGCTCGGAGCCCACTTGTACGCACCGAAGACGCTGCCAAAAATAACCGCGTAATAGGGACACACAGGAATAGAAACGGCCGGTGAGCCGTGCCAATTCCTGTAGGAGAGCAGGTAACCCGCCACGTGGCCGACTCCAGCTGGGAGCGTGCCGTTATGCCTATTGTTTAGTTTACAAATGTCCATTAATAGCTGTTTTTGCTTTGAACCTCAATTGAACAGTATACATGCGATTTAACAGTTTACTTCCAAATATCTCTCTATCTTTCAATGAACAAATTAACAGTCAGTTGCAGCACATTGCCAGTTGCAGATAAGCAATGGTGGATAAATATTGTGAAAATGTTATACTTACAATACAATACAATACAATTATTCTTTATTGTTCACCAAAAACAAAAACAGTTAAACAGTAACTACTTACGCGTACTTACTTAGAATATAGTAAAATGATCCTTGACTAAAAGGGATAAAGGGATAGGTATTAGAGTAAGCAAGAACTCCCGATCGAGCAGATTATTCAAAAGGTTCCTCCGGGTTTGAATCGTGCAATAGAAAGTAACACGATCACAAGAGATCCGGTCCCGGATGCCGCAAATATTTTTTTTCCGACAAGCCAAAGCGAGGGAAAGGAGAAATCTAATTTGCAAAATTTGTGGCTAGGAATGGGAATTAGGTAAGTAAAGTCAATTCTGAAAGTAAGTAGAATTTGAATTTAAAATGATTTATAGAGGTGCAGGGGAGTGGCTAATGAGGCGTCACGCGGGAGGGGCACGTGTTTACGGCTCGCGATCGCCGCGTACTTTTTATTTTGGTCTCTGGGCGCCGCCCCGTGCGTGCTGTTGACGCAACGACGAGCACGCCTACACAATAGGTACGTACAAACAGTCATAACATAAACCACCATTAAAAGCCCTTAATGAACATCGATATTTCGCTCACAGCAAACATCAACGTGAACCGAGCTCAAACAACCTGCAAACCCCTTGGAATGACAACCTTACTTTCGTTTATGGAACCGAGTAACAATTATTTCTTGCGAAGTTTCCAACAAGTTTGCGCCAGGGTGCCATATAACGTTAAAATATGTATTCGTGTACGGAGTTATCTCGGCCACTTTTACCGTCCGCGCCGCCAAGAGAGCGCGGTCAGTCGTTGTTTATCCGTGCTATTATATTAGTACGCTACTTTTAAGCTTCGAAGTGGAGGCACGGCCAATAAGCTCCTATACTTAGAGTTTACAGACCGGGCTCGTATTGCAGCTCTCGTGCCTTAAATAGAGTTAAGTGCTCATAAAACAAGTGGTGGATTGAGGGTGAGGTCGGGCACAGGTTGGTCGGTGGTGAGTAATGTAGAGTCGGCGCGGGTGCGAGATTAATGCAACGGAAGTAGGCGCGACCTCTCCAGGTGTTTCATTAAATTGCTCGCAGCGCCTCCGACGGCCGGCCGGCGCGCGGCGCCGCTCGTTCGGCCTTTATGAACGCTGCAAGCTCAAGGGCCATTCGCTTTAAGAACGCCCGCGCCACTTTGTAACAGCCTTAATGAATCTCGTTACTTATAGGATCGCGTAAATAGCCTGTTTTACTAACGTGATGTGAAGAGAAAAATCATTAGGTCAACGACCGTGCTTACTTACTAAATGCATAAGAGCCTAAAATAGAGTTTTCCCATTATACCCAAGAGATTTCTAACATAGTAAATGTTGAAATAGTGAAATTTTAGTAGACGTCAATTGCCACCGGTACTATCTCTAGTTTAGGTAATAAGTGAATTAAAACAAAGTTTCTTGAATTTCATAAGTAATTCATGCATTGGGCCCTTACCTCATTCCAATCCTATCATATCTCCTAGCTGCCAATGGCCTTTGATTTTAACTCTCAGTTTTCTCGTGTTTTTTGTGGCTTGACGTATGAACAACAACGACGTTTACTGAAATAGTATCCCATCCCATATTTACTTCAAAACTCACGATCTTCCAGATATATGGCATCTACATTTGGAAATTTTAGGCCAAAGTACCAGTTCTTTGGAAGTAATCTTTGTGAAAATGAGTTACAAATAATAATTTACTTAACCTACGTGATGTCTTAAGGAACAGTTATAAGTAGATTTCATATACATATATAAAAGTGCATAAACAACATAATCATACTGTCAAAGATAAAGTGCGTAACGAATACATAAGGGGTATTTTTAAAGTAGTGTATATCGTTGATAAAGTGACTTGAGTCCCGGCTGAGGTGGTACGGCCATGTTATGAGAAGACCAGACGACTATGTATGAAAAAAAAAACCATGGCTGTGCATAAAAGAGCGAGAGGTAGAACTGCAACTAACTACCTGGATGACGAATTTCCAGAGCGACATGAAGCTCGGCCTAACTGCCGACGACGCTTACCAGCGGAGCAAGCGGCGCCTCAAGAAGAAAGCCGACCCTGTCTTACGGGACGTGGTGAGGACAAAGAAGAAGAAGTAATAATAACATACTAATATCAACTACAACTTTTTTGTAACACGTTTGAATAAAAAAGGAGTAGTATTATTATTTCAAATTTCGGCTCTTAAAAATGTAAACAAAAGATTGAAGAACCTATAACTCTGTTTTACTTTAGTTTTGACACAGGGATATCTACTCAAAACTCAAGTAACGAGAGTAGTGTAGTAATTAAGATAGATCGTGAAAACATTTTTAGAAGTCGTCATGGTCGAACTCAATGATGAGACATCTTTTATTTTTTAAATCACTTAACAGTTAATATTTATCAAATATTCGTACTATTCTCCTTTCCTTCTTACGTGAAAACAAGAGATGCACTGTGAGTATAGTGATAATTGACAAATATTAAGCGAGGTGTAGCGCCAGTCTGAGTTTCGTGTAAAGTGAGTTCTTCTGGCGCATATGGAACAATGAGAAGGTAATTACTATGCGGGCCCCTCTTTGATGATTGCATGAAAAGCACAAGAATAAAGTTTTCGCAACATCTAGAGGATCGGCATCGCACAAATAACAGCGTAGCCCCGGGCAGACACGGTGCCGAGTGCACCAAAGGGGTTTCATGAAATTAAACGTGTGCAAGTGTTTCAGATGCAATCTCGCGAAATAAGCGGAGAAGTAAGGCGCAGTGTACGTAAGGTAAAACGATATGGAGCGACGTCAGGCCGGGTAACCAGTTTAGCCGTGCCATTGGGAGTAATTAGACTGAGCAGCAAGGAGCCTGATGTACCACGCGCTACTACCTGCGTCTTGCTTGCGTTCATCAAAATGACTAGTGGGATGCAATATTTACTTAGCGCTCGATCGCAGTAACCCGAGTTTGCTCATTATAGGGATCGATATCGATAACGATATTAATTTTAGATATCTCTCTAAAATTCACAATGTTTCTCTGATTTTGGATGTTTGAGATTTATGCCTTACATTTGATACGTATCATTTAAATGATAGAAGAAAAATACCAGACTGGCCAAACCATGGAATGGAATTATCTATTAATTGTGTAATGGTAAGTAACCAAAGGTTTGCAGGAATGTACAATGAATATTATTTTTGAGAATGTTGAATATGAATAGTTTCTAACTCAAAAAAAAAACAATATACTTTACTTACACACGATTGTCGAATAATCGTTATATTTAAATGATACGGACACTGCATGACACAAAGTAAATTAAATAAAAAATATAATGTATAGCCTATATAAGCTTCTATTCGATAGTATATACATTTAATATATACTTTTATCTAGCGCTAAAGATGAAACATTAAGAACTCATAATAAAGTACATACTTGTAATATAAACTAATTCTGGACCTTAAATAATAAAGGCCTAACAAGGTTGTAATTAATTAATTATATAGTAGGAAGGTACAACCAGGTGGGTATACTTAATGTCCATGAAATTCATGGAGCAGATTAACGACTGTTTGTAAAAACATGGATTCAGATTGATACTTAAAGGTTGACGTTTAATACAATGTAGTTCTGTAGTTCAGACCAGATACAAAAGGTCTTACATGGGTTTATAAAATATACCTCACAAATGGATGGACCTTAGCAGCGTCGCGATGTTTATGATGGCAAGGCTGTTGTCTAAAGGGTAAAGCTATAAACGGAAGTTGCTTATAACTCCCATCAACTAAATCAATGCAATGCAGTGAAACAGGGTCGGTAAGCACGTGTTATTTATTAATTCTTGCAAGAAATACTTCACTGAGACAACATTTAGGCTGGGTTGCACCGACTTACGTTCACAACCTGATCATCGGTTAATATGGCGGCGGTAGCTGTCATCCAATAGACACTTGTTAATCTTTCCATACATTCTAATTCTAACGATTACATCAGACGGTTTGGTGCAACCCAGCCTTAATCTAGGAAGTTTGGAAAACACGGCAACGAACATAAATTGACATAGGAAATGAAGGGGTTGAGAATAAATCTTCACAAAGCCGTACTCCGTGCACGCGGCAACATTTTTATTATAAACTCGTAAAGAAGGCTTAGTTTTACCTCGGGAGTACCTAAAATAACACAACAGCCCAAGATAAAAGGCGATAACTGCGGGAGCGGACTAACTACAAAATAAAGAGCTTTTACTACGTACGATAAGGGAAGTTTAAGGGGAGTTTTCGGGGTGCGGGTCGGACCGATAAATTGGGCGGCACTTAATTATGATCTGGGACGGCATCTTGCAGCCGGCTAATGTCCCGGACTCGTTTAATGCGCGAACTTGTTGTCTCAGCTCCGGCGGGCGCGATAAATCTCCATCTACGCCCCGTGCGAGCCCTACCTTCGCCGAGCCCGTATGTCCGTGTCCGGCGCACTCGTATGGCGCTCGGACCTTCACATCAGCTACGAAACGTATATTTGAATTATTACTACTCTGAGATTACACGGCGTAATAGTTAATTTAATTATCACATGGATTCTATTAAAAAATAATCTTATTTTAACCTTAATATCTGTATTTTGCCATAGTTTTAATTTAAATAAGAAACGTATGTGAGATTGTGAACATGGGAAAAATTATATTACATGAATGATGTTACGAGAGCTTAAACATCTACTCAAAAACCTTAACATAACGTTAGGGATCCAAGGGGCTTTCCATCGCACCCCTTGCCACGAAACCTCGGAGCCACGGTCAAGTGCGTACAAATTGAGAGGTACTTTTTAATTATTTTTATTATAATACTCTTTAAACCCGTGGCACAAATTTCGGTTGTATAGTCAACAGCAAGAGTAGATTATGATCATTTTACTATATTGTCACTTTCACTACTTTGACGCATCCCAACTGTCGCAGTATTATTATATTATGTTAATGCGACAAAGTACTACAATGATCATCTACATTTGCTGGTGACTGTAGGAGGTAAGCGTTTGAATATAATACAGAATGTTTTTATTGATTTCCGTTCCTTCAGGCATAAAGCCGTGAATAAATTCGTGTAAATAATCTTTTTTCATTTTCATACACAAAAATTAGTAAGTTACCGTAGAGTTAAGCAACTTTTACGGTCTAGTATGACAACATTCGAAATTTGAATGACACACACACGTCAATAAAATCACACACATATAGGCGGCTATGACGGGTAGGTACACAGATTTATCACCTTGACGAACTTGGATTTTGAAAGCAAATATGTTACAAAAGTTTCGTGTAAAAAGGTGTAAGATTAATGAGATCGTAAGACTTAACCTTTGTTCCTGTAGCCGGCCACATAGGAAATTAGAACTTTATGCCTTTGCGGGATTCAAAAAATCAACATTGTTTAATTGGTAAGGATCTTTTATAGGCACTATAGGTAAAAACTTAAGAAGATGAGCTGTTGTATGTTGTATGTAGTTGTAGCGTGTTCGATAGGCGTTTATTTTATTTGTGTTGCACATTTTAAATATGTAATGTAATATCTATTAGAACACGTCACAACTACATACAACAGGACAATCTTAAGTTTTTTACCTATAGGAGTGTTAATTAACGAAAATGAAGTCTTGAATATCTTCGAAATGATACGAACTGAGATATGTCTTAGCGAAGATTGGTTTATTTCAGCTCAGTAGAATCACCTCGCAATTAACGGAATTAAAAAAAAAACCTGTTCATTAGTACACACAGTAATAAGAGTCAAGGTTCTCGCTGGCGGCGTTGCCATACCATAATGCAACCCTTACTAACCATGGGTGATTAGGTGAGGCATTACTATACCATATGGTTGAGTGAGTACATCAGGAAGTGGTAAGTACGTTATTGCATCGTATTACGTTTATGTTTCGGCCGGCGCGGCGACGCGGGGAGCAGTCGGCGCCGTATTATCTAGGTATAATTAAAGCGGCCAAGACGCCGTCGAGACGTTACGCCGCCCTAACGACTTTTATGGCGTATGTAACATTGCCGGCACATAAAATAAATGTGCCGCCCCCAGCGCCTCGATATAGCACAGTATTCCCAGATTAATCGCCAAAATGTTTGCTTTCACGCTGTACGACTGCCGTATTCCGCCGTCTAAACGTAATGAGGTAAATATTGAAGGGCGTTATATTTTTCCATGTAGGTATTAGGGCCACAATGCGAGGGAATCTTTGTTTAAGTCAAAGTCGACGTTTTGATGAATAAATAAATTTATTTACGTTTTGTGTTAGTTCAACTCAAGTTTATGTTGGTTTATTTGAGTTGGCGGACTTCGCCGGACTGTCCGGAGCCGTCATTTAAATCTTTATATGTTCACATTAGCTTTATAGGCGACGGGGAGCTTTCTCAGGCGTTAGTGGCGCCCGAGTGCACTTTTATTGAGGATGAAATACCGTAATTGCCACTCGACGCCAAGCCGTGACTGACGAGTTTTGTACGTGCTAATTGTGCCATCTCATGTACGTAACTACAGCGTGTATGCGGGCAAGTGCTGAACTAGTTTTAACACTTTTTTGGTTTTACCATTTTGATTTTTTCGCTAGTATATTTCGAATATCTACTGACGGATATACGTTCTTAAAGTATTAGACTACATTGACAAGCACGTGCTGCGTTTATAGGATCGCGTTGGCAGATGCGAACATGCGTTTTATACAGTTCAATAAGATGCATTCTGCCCGTGTCCATAAATGATATTTTATAACGGTTATTTGTTTAATATTATTAAATATTGAACAGCGTCTCTAAACTACGAGCTTAATGAGCTCACGTCGGCAATCACGAGCTTACACAAAAATAAACATACATAAGTAGGGAAATATTCAAAACAATAACCGCTTTTCATATCTCCATCCCCAAACAGCCATAATCTTGACAAATGACGGTCCTTCGAGTGTAGTCGGCACTACGGGCCGCATTGACAAAGCCCCAAATAAACTGACGCGGACACATAAATAAGCATATTCGATGTTTTATTGAGTGGAGGAAATACGTAGGAAATAGTTTCCCGCGTCATTAGGTGAGCCATCGATCAAAAACCACAAGCAAAGCTTTTTGGGGCCAACGATAGGAATCATTGTGTCTTCCTAATAACCCACAGTATCATTACAATTATTTCAAAGCAGCTGTCATCCTACGAGTACACTGGCAGTTAGAAGAGCCCCAATGCACACTGATTGGCATTTGGCAAGTAGCTTGCGTTGACCCAGTTTGCCAAATGGGACGCGATATTATTTTTGTTCGTAATTAAGAGTTGTATCCAAGTTACAAAATAGTGGCATGTTCTGATGGTGGTAGTTTCGCGTGGTGGTAAACGGTGATGGCGCGAGGCATGCACGATATCTGCATTGTGGGGCGGCATCGGCCGGCGCCGGCGGGTCTGGCGTCGCGGCGGCGGCGCATACATCAGGCACGCAACCCTCCACCACCCCCCACCAATTATCATTCTGATTTCTAGTTTTGACCGTTATTTCGTTAGATGTAAAGTAGCAAGTCGACTGCTAGTAATTCAATAAGTTATTAGTCTTTTAAAGAAATATTTTAAACCAAATGTAGCAAAAGGCAAAGTAAAAGTCGATTAGGCTTGCTTTCGTGACAAAGGCACACAAGGTCACTAAAGAAAAAGTAGCAAAAGTGGCGATGACAAATTTGATTTCTAATACCATGCCAATCTTAACTAGCTGGAGAGGCACCATAAGAAGAAGAAGAAGAATACCACCATGATATCAAAACTTCAAAATTCAAACGTTTATTCATGATACACAAAAAAAAAAACAATCACTTAAATAACCACGAGCACAAGTATCATGAATACTTATCGATCCTAATTGTATGAAAAATAAATACCACTATTATTACTCGTACATGAATGACATGAATCATTAACTATTTAATTCCATTAGCAGAAAAATATGTAACTACAACATAATTAATTCATTAGATCGATCCAGCTTAGACCTAGGCATTACCGTTATTTATGCCGTTTAGTTTAACAAATGAGCATACCAGACGCTAGTTGATAGTTTCCCAACCCGTCCGTCTGTCGTATAATAAAACTATGAATCGATACAATCGCAACTGGTAGCGCAATGTAAATACGATCGTAAGAGAATTTGCATCCATGACTCATGGTCATTATGTTAGCATACCGTTGAAGTTTACATCAAACGACGCATTTGTATGATATCTATATCAGCGAGGTATGAAACGAATCAAAGCTAATCATGTATACATGTATATCTGCACATAAAACCGTCCGCGGTTGGTACCGCTTGAAATGTATGTATTTATTTTAGTACTTAAACGAAGTTTACTAGATAGCGAGCGATCGTTCGATCGGGCTCATAATTAACGTTTCTAATTACAGTTTCTGTGAAAGTTTTAAGATTTATTGTGACAAAAGGGCTCTAGGATTTTTAACACAATCACGAGCGGGCCGCTATCTTGGGCTAAATTGCTTTTTAAATCCTTTGGACAGGTGACAGAGACAGGTTGCGATTACGATGTTTGGGCGACGCCATCGTTTAATTAACTACACTTCCTGTATAGAGCTACGGCGTAGGCGTAGGACCCTCGTAGACGGTACCGTAGCGACTGTACGTAGCAGGGGTCGAACTAAAGTCTCTCTACCGCACGGTCTGGCTTTGAAACTAAAAAAAACTGGCCAAGTGCGAGTCCGACTCGCGCACGAAGGGTTCCGTACCATTATCTATAAAAACGGCAAAGAGTCCGACTCTCACTTGGCCGATTTTTAATATTTGTTGTTATAGCGGCAACAGAAATACATCATCTGTGAAAACTTGGAGTCGGTGTTTTTTTGCTAAAAATTCACTTGTTATTTAAATAATCATCCGATTTGTCAAAAAAACCTGTTTTAACGCCGTTCTTGGTAAGTAGTACCTACATAGGTACCTATGTAGACAAATGTGCGACAAAGCAAAACACTGATAATATGAATAATTAAAATATGAATTAAATTGGCTGCCATTAAGGGTAAAATTAAAGGTGTCATTGGACATTCTGCCCCGATAAATTGACTACCTATTAGACAGGTTAATTTCACTATCGGTCCTTCATCAATACCATGGCAGTGACACGTAAACGGGCAATCGTCATTCCACGCTCGTTTGGTGAAATGCTGCATATTGATATTGGAGTTGACAGTGTTACGAGCGGATAACGCGACGACTGCCGAACGCTCGCAAATGAACAGGGGCTGGGATCGACTCAAAAATTATACAGTTAAATAAAGCGTTCCAAACGGATTTTGTTGTGACTATTTATTTCGACCTGACTTGAACGTACAGTCCTAACCATCCGTTGAAGTACCTGTAATGGAACTCGCGAGGGGTGTAGCATCTTTGTACGTTCATCGTTTCAATAATTTATAAGTCAACAACTGTTACAAGTCAACAACTCGGTGATGCTACCAAACGCGACTGTCTTGTCTGCTAACGATTAGGCAGCAGCGGAAGATTTAAATATGCGCATTACAAAAAAAAGTGCAGAACATACTTTCATATTAGATATATACATTACAAAGCTTTTGCCCGAGTACGCGTGACACTCAGAGAGAATATCATCCGAAAAGTGACTCAAGTTACAAAAAATGTCGATGAATACACGCAAAAGTTCCCCATGGAAGACATTGGTAAAAACCGAATGAAAATCTGCTCGGCAAATTTTAAGATTATCACGTACAATATAGACAGAGGCTGCGGGGGACTTTCTTTTGTAATATGTAATGTAGTGTTTGAAAAAACCTATATTAAAGAGAAAATGACCTTATTACCATTCCCATAGAAGTCAATCGCGTGTATTACATTAAATAAAGCACTACAAAAACGCTCCAACCTACTGCGGAGATATCAGCCTACATCCGTCACATTACAAAGGACCCATGAGCGTTTAAAAGCAGAACTTCCGTACGACGTTCTAGTGGCAAGGTACACATTGCTGCACCGGTCCGCCATTATCCTATGCAAATCCGGATTTCCCAAATATCGTGCGCCGCCGCGGGCCGCGCCGCTATCGTGGCTATTAATAACGCCGTGTTACAAATAGAGCCTCCGGAACTGAGCCGTTTAGGCTGGCGGGTACGCCGCTATGCTCTTTGATACCTTATAGAACGTCCGACAATTGGTGAATGGTGATATTGGTGGTCGGCCGATTACTGGACTAAATCCTCGGTATATAGTTTTTTTACCCTATTGAAATCACCGACAACTTTATAAACAATTATGTAACCGTATCGTCCTCGTATTTGAGGACGGCACCATTAGTTACACAAAAGTCGCGTCAAGCTAGTCCACGGTAAAGCGATCTCACTTTAAAGACACGCTTATCTCACTAAACAGGTTAGCCAAATGAAGGGAGCAGACCACCGCGGCGAGGTCAGAGGCTCAGGTCAGGTCGGGGCGGGTCAATCACTGAAAATAATCCCTTAATAATGCCCGGTCATCACTCGCGCACGATAGACGCGATTCGACAACTAAATGAAGAAACGCAATTACCGTCTGGGGAGAAATAAATAAGTACGTAATATTAGGGTGAACACTTACAAGCGTCGCCTTATATTAGTGGGCGGGAGGTTTAGGCTCCAACACCAAAGTTAACAGGAAAAGAATGGAGCAAACTGCTTGCACTCGCTCCATACTTGCTAGTTTTTCGACGGCGAGCGTTGAGGATAATTAGATTAGTGGCCGCCGCAGACCGACGTGAACGAGTTTCTTTTACTTTTCTTTAATGTCCGAGTTTATACCACAAGTAGAAAATAAAGGATTCCAGAAATCTTTTGATAAAAACAAATCGCGTTCATTTACGACCAGTATAACAGCGGGTAAACTTAATAAATTTGGAACAGAAAGTGGTTCGGTTTTTACCGTAATTTTTGACTTTCACAAGAGAGAACGCGCACTATTGTATTGCACACAGAATAAGGAAAAACCTTACCGAATCCAAATGATAGTTTTGAAGTATTGAAATCCTGTAAACGAGTGGTCACGTCCGTACTGGAAAGCTGTCGACTCGACAGTGGGCCTTTAGCGACGGTCACCTACGGCTACAATTTAATTAAATATGGCTTCAGATTAACGCGCTACAAGGCTTCACACAATGTAAACTACACTGTTTCATATTCTTTACCTTTCAATAATACGCATGTATCTAACTACCTACTTACTACATGAAAATCGACGCGACCTAGCTATACGCAGGGAAGGCGCAAAAAGGGGGAGAAACAGCTTTAGTTAATCGAGGTAAGGTAGAACTCGAGTTGAACATCTTATGGAGAGTAAGTAAACAGATGACATATTTAATAATGATGTCAGAAAGCCCGGAAATATTAGCGAGTTGTTACGTACTTTAATTAAATGTGTTAATATAACAACGCAACAGCACTCAACCAGCATGGGGTCATTACACGTAATTATTTTCTGGCCACTTACCACACGGTTTAAATTAGTGTTTCAATCGTAATTAATCACCGCGGCTTCGCTAATAGCGGACTATTACCTGAAACAAAAAACATTATAAACATTAGTCAAGTCTAGCGATTTGTTTACGCCGAAGTCAATTAGCCCAAACAATGTCGCTAATAATGATAACAGCGTCAGGAGTGACGAATCAACGTTACTCCGATGGAAAGAGTTGACTTTGATAATAATGGGGTTTCGTGGAAGAAGCGGTGGTGTTATGGGGTCGCAAACGGAAGGGGGTAGGGCGGGGAGCGATTGTTTTCTATGATAAACACCAGCCGCCCGCCGCGCCATCCAGACTCGACGCTAATTAAACAACAACGGAGAAAATTAATTCGATTGTTTCGGAACTGGGCCTCGTTGTTTGGTGCCTATGAACGATTTACCTCCGAAAAATATTTAACTTACGCCTCTTAAAGCGGTGATGGAGTGCGATTTTAACTTAGTCACGTTCTATTTAGTTAAAGTAACGCCACGCGAGCAGCGACGATGACGCGCCAGAATAGACTGTATTAGAAGTGACGTCCCGTAACGAAAAGCCTTTTAAGTGCAGCCGGTCGATGAGCGCAAATATATTTTTTACGGAATTACTCCATTATCAAGCTTTCATTGTCCGTTTTGTTATCCAATCAATAGGAGTTATGTAATATAGAGTTTGCGAAAAAGTTATCATTAGCATAGTTCTAACATAAGCCGATTTCAGTGAAAGTCGTGTTAACTTGTTTGTTTTATGACCTAGCTTGTTGCCAAATTTATAAAAAAATACCACGGCCAGTATATCGTTTGACAGCGTTGATATAAAATGTTTAACCGTAGATGTTGGTAGAGTAAGGGCCATCATAAACTGAACGCGTTTCCAGTGTGTTTTCGCACACATCTGACGTAGGTGCAATACAAGAAACTCACACTCACTCACTCAACTCAAACAATGTCCAATAAAATTCAAAAAAATATTCTGCAAATAGGCCACAAGGGCACTGTTATAAGTCAATAATAATGAAATTTGATTATACAATTTAAAAAAGACTGACAATAATAAAATAGATGATGATAAAAATGAATTAGGAAAGAGGCGTGCCTTACAAAGTGTTTGTTTGTTTGAAGGCTAGCTCAGCAGTCACACATGCGTTGGGAGTCTTGGTGGTGCTTAGTAAATAAAATCACAAATACATTGAAGCTTTTCGAATTTTGGAGAGCGGGCCATGTTATCGATTGTAGTTAATCTCTAATTTGTATTAGGAGCCTTTTCGAAGGCCGCTAGCGGCGAGCTACGTATGTCCCAAATTGTTGGCGTTTGTTGTGCTCCAATTGTAGTTGGTCCCATTGACACTTTTTACCATCTTTAAAAACTGGTTTGAATGGCACCATAAAAATAGTCATGTAGCCAATGGTCAAATTGCTGAAGTTACCCGTATGAGTGAGGTGGAACCAAAACCTCTTGAACGTTCTTTATGTTATTTTGGTACTTTCAGAGCCATTAAAATCTGACAAGTAGGTATGTACATGACGTGTGTGACATTGTTGGTAATGGTAAGTAGGTAGTGATACCGCAGATGCCTATGACAAATGACGTGCGCGTGACGCGGTGCGTCGCGCCCGCGAGCAGCCGCGCGACGCTATAGACGCGCTTGTGCCGGTGTCGTCTTACAATACAACCCTCTTTACTATACCGCATCTCGCATCGCTATTAATCACTAACTGTAATTAAATACGCGCACAGATATGACTCCAAGGAACATGTGTTAACATGATCCGATACCGTGACACAGAATATCAACCTTTATTGTAACGAGACTGTGCCTTTCCAGCCTTAACGGAATTATTTCTCCAGTGGAGTTCTTGAGTCAGTGTGAATAGTGAGTGGCGTCTAAACATAGACATAATACACAGTAGGTAGTAGGTACACACTCCAGGCCAGACCCCAAGGGTTTTAGCAATACAATAGTTAGGTAGGTCAGGTAATAACAGTTGTTTCTAATTAGGTAGGTAAGGCAATAATGGTTCTAAATTTCAAATAAAAGGGGAAAATAGATAATTTTTTTTTCGCCCTAAATTGAAATTTAGAATTTTTGTTAACATTCGTTACTGCTTAATACAAAATTAATAACAGTTTTATCTAATCTATCTAATATCTTTAAACGAGCAATTCTTGTATATATTATCTATATTTATTTTGAGGATCTCGGAAACGGCTCCAACGATTTCGAAGAAATTTACAATTCAGGGGTTTACGGAGGCAAAAAAACGATCTAGCTAAGTCTCATCTATTTAAAAAACCTATTCTCCGGGAAAACACGAAAATTGCCGAGCAAAGCTCTATGTTCAGGTACTTTTAAACAATTAAAAAAACTTAAAGACTGATACCCGTTTATGGCCAGTAAGGAAAGCGATATGTCGCCGGATAGGTTATTCTAAGTTGTAAAACTTTTACTACGGCAGGTAGACCCAAATCTTTGTGTAGAAAAAGTTATCGCCTCATGAAAATAAAGTATGAGTTCAACTCGTAACTAATAAGTATATAGATTTTTTTGATACTAAGTTCCTGTCGCAGATCATGAAGGTTTTGCAATTGCAAAACAATCAACAATTGTTGATGATTTAAATTTTTATTACTTCTCTTATGCTTTTTTTGTCATTCTGGTTCAGCTATTCAAATGGGTTTTTCACTTTTCCGTCTTAGTTAATCTTCTGGTTTTGTTATCGGTTATTGATGAAATGTCTATTTATCTTGCCGTAACTTTATTACACAGAGGTTTGACAATTCTCGCCATACAAAAAAATTTAGTACCTATATAAAAAACACAAATCTGCCCATCTTCCTTTCAAGGTTGTGGCCATCAAAACTGGTTAATTAAACAATCAGTTTACTTCTCAATTTTTAAATCTACATTATCTGTTTACTTAAATAAGCTTAGGTACCGTACACAACACTTATTAATACTTATTATATACACCATTCAGTTTTCATATGTAAAAATAAAATGCTATCGAGGTTTGAATTTCAGTTTTCACCCTACTCACCCCATTTTACGGTACCATTTGAAATGTTCCTTTTTTACAAAGTATTTCGGACTTGATTGTAAACTTTTAACAGGTGTCAAAACACTTTCATTACCAACGATTTTGTAGCGCTACGCTCGTAGCCGATAACATGGAAAAACCGTATGTAGAGGAAATTGCCTACGCGACAAGCGCCCAACGCTCGGGGGTTCCCGGCACTGAATGTGTTAAGAAAAGTATTTCCAAAACGCTCTCAACATACTGGGTGGCGTAATTGAATTCGGAAAATCAACCGTGAATAGCGGGGATGCGGGCAAAAACTTTAATGCGTGCCGGTCGATTCGAAAATGTGGAATTACATGCGGCATCCGGAGAGAGGTATTTACGTGCCGCCGGACGGGGCCCACGAGATAGATTCCTGACAAACTTTTTGTTTACGTAGGCCCGGGAATTGCTTATACAAAACACCGGCACCGCACACCGATCCGTAAAGAAATTTACCTGGCTTAAGTCATTGTATCAAGTCTAATTAAGTAAGACGGCAATGCGACATAGCGACCAGTCAAATTGGTAGTGTTGTAAAAACATATGACTTCACTTTGCTTCATTTAAGCTGTAAAAACTTGCCTTGAATATTTTTAAGTTTATTCGGTTTCAAACAACATACGAGTAGCATGATTCATAAAGATACCATTATTGAGTTGGTAAGTAATGTAAAACCGGACCTTACCAATTTCCTAAAATCGTAGTACATTTTCTTGTCAATTTTGTCATTGTGTATCTGAATAAAATCTATGCCCGCACGCTGGATACTTTCAGCAGATTCTGATGGGAAAAGAAGGTCTATTGGAGTTAGTAGAGGGTGACTCATTAGGGCACGCACGGCGGCCCTCATTAGGGTGCGATAAAAACGGCCTGCTGTCCGAGCGGGCCCGATTCGCAATTAACCACGAGAAGCGCTGAACAAGTGAACACCAGAGCTATCTAAATACTTTTCTCCACTCGCGCCCGCCCGTTCTGTTGTCTCGGCAATTTAACGTCAATGTGCAAAGTTACTTGCGGTTTTTGCCAAACGGAATGCTCTCAGTTCACTCTATCGAATCAAATGTTCCGCTAATGTATTTAGTTGCGGGCTTAACTCAAGTTAATTACAGAATAGTGACTTTACATGCTTGTATCGCTTAGAGTTAAAAGGCAGTAATGAAACAAAGCTGATGTGACATTTTTAGTAGGTAAATTACGGAGAGCTCTCGGGATCATTACGCGGAGGAGGTGGGGTTAAATACAATCGGAATCAAATTAAGTTCATTCAGTTGCGGCGGAGCGAGTTGGGTTAAGTTGATTCAGCGGTATGGCCAACACGTGCGGTGAGCGCCCGACTTCTGTCTGCGCAATAAGAATAAGAAATGAACCAATAAATTCCACGTATCTACGTAATAGAACATACGGGTACATAATTTAGTCGCTGTCTACGACGAGTACATAACATACTCGTGCTTAGGTACGTATCCAACTGTGACAACAAATCGGAATTTACAGCTGGCAGGTAGACAAACCGTCATTTTTCGACTTCGACATTAATAGAAAGATGACTTTGTGTCTTTGTGTTGTTACCCAAAATGTAGAGATAAAATAAATATTACTGTATCATTTTGTGTTTTATGTATCAGGTGGCGCAAAAATACAACAAAATCTTTTTCAGTTTGACGGCAAACTAGTCCATACTTTTAGGGATACATTGGACGTAGTTATGGGAAAAGGATCCAACCCACGCGATGTAAAATATGAAATTTGAAACTTCTGCTTAAAACAAAAGTCATACATTTCATTGGTGATCTCTTGTGGATTGGATCCTTTTCCCATAACTACGTCCCATTGGTCTTAAATGATCGAAGGTTAGAATTAGAGTAGGATTGTCTCGAGGACATATGTAATGGCAGAGAGTTCATTATACGGAGCGAGGCGACAATCACCGAATCCTCGCAGCCGAGCGGCACTCGTCTCCCGCCGCGCCTTTGCGTCGCGACTAATGAACTGAGTGAGCCCGCCGGACGATTATTTCGCTCCGTGTGCGCCGGAACTTACTACCGACCGGCGACGCAGCTTCGAAACGAGCCATTAATATGCAAAACAAAACACAATTAATTGGGTTTTAAAAGTTAACCACCACTACGGTCGAGCTTGAATCAAAATTTATTACGGAAAATATGAGCCTTCTCATTGGTGCATAACAATGGTTAATTTGAAATCTGCGAGCAAAGTGGGCTTAGCGATACATCAGGTTTGTCCCGCTACGAGAAGGTTATTATCTGATGGCGTCGGATTTCGTTGGGAGTTATGAGGTAAGCGGTATGAACTTTCACGTCGGGAATGGATGGTCGAATTAATTGAAATATAGTCTTGCTAGCGTGCGGTCGTACGTTGGCGGATTGGGGGATTAAACTTGCAGTAGGTCGGCGCGAGAGCAGGTGGGGCGGGCCTAGGGCTGCCAGATGCTATATGTCAATCACTGTCCTCGACCTAGGCTACCTACCACTAAAGTCTAGTAAAATCCAGAATAGAGCACTGCACACAATCCGGGCCCGAGGCAATTGTTAGTGTTGGACAATTTGTAGCGACTTATTTTGTATTCAGAACAAATATTTTATTCCTGTATTATGTGCTTTAAAGAAAAATAGTACTGTCAGTTAAGGTATCATTTCTTCTTTGCAAAACAGGCAAGCCGACAACCCTAATAGCAAAAGGCAGACAACGGGGTCGGGGAGCGCTGCACTGCGGCGCGGATCGGCTTGCCTTGCCGAACACGAATCGTTGAAAAATTGCACCGAACGTCTTGGAGACGCCCCCTGCATCGGCGCGGAGCTGAGCTACATACAAATCAGGCTACCCTCGCGTTCTCGGCCCGCAACACCTCGCCCATGCAATCTAACATCAGGACGGACTTCAACAACTGTACGTAATCCTTATTAAACGACGAGTTGTTTTGGCTTTGACTCGTACCTACTGGTTTTCACTGTGTGATGTTTAGATTTAGTTAATAATATCGGAATAACAACGAAGACGTGACATAACACGTGTCATCATAGGAACATATGACAGATTAATTTTACCCCAACTGTGCGTATCAATTAATAATGTAACGTTCAATTAAGTAGACGCGTGAAATGTTACTATTAGAGAATGATATTAGTTTCAAAATATAGGTGTTTCATTACGATTGAATTAAACAACTTCAAAACCGATATTTCAAAACAGCCGGAGGCAAAGGAAGGTCGCCAGGGATAATATTGCTGCAAAGCGCAAGTTTAGCAATGACTCGGCGATTTCGCGCGACGTCGCAAGGCAAAGCATCGGGACTTTATCTTTGAAATATCAAGATAAGATTATTTTGTTTTGTGTCTGTAACTTTGCGACAAGCGTCGTTTTGTTTCATAAGAACGACGATAGTGTTTTGTATTGGTTTTTCAATAAGCACCGCGGATATAAACCTATCAATAACAATCGAAATAAACGCGTCTACATCCGTAAGTAAAAGGCTTCAAGTGAACACTAAACTTTATGAAAGGTCCAGCAAGCATCGAGTGCCGGGAGCGGGCGACCTTCATAAAACAAACTTTATGACAAACAATAACATTTATTACATAGCTGAGCATTAATGTGTAGTCCTTTTACAGCTGGGCGCCGCGGCGGCGCCCGACGCCCCTGCATTGTTGGCCGCGCCGCAAAGATCTTTTGAGGTATAACTTAGCCCAGTTATACCACCAACTTTATATTACAAAGCGTATAATCCTATAACACATGACCATATTATTATTATAGATGATATTTGTTGTTGAGAATAACTTGTCCTCACTGTCATTGGAGGGAGCGAAGTATGTCTTCACTTTGTTACATGTTTAGGTAAGTATGTACTACATAACCTAAATTCATGTTTTTTGTTTTAATAGTTACCGACGCTCAACGCAACCCTAGATTCCCGAGCTTAGGGCAACGTTGCGCGGGCCCCATGTTACTCTAGCCGGAATAAATTTTTATATAGAGCATTATACGTGACAAACGACTTGAACGACGACATGGCTATCCTCTTCAGAGTCCCCAGAAATAACTAAACTTTTACTAGCAGAACGTGGAAAATTAACTTGTACGTACGAATTTAGCTACACATAACAATGTTGGTAATCCTATATGCTTGTCTGCAATACTAAGTGCAAGAAGTTTACTGTTTCAAAAACATTATAAGATTTGTATCAGAATTTATGTATAGTCAGCTGCAGAAAAACCTGACCCCCCGCATACACACTTCTATGGAGAGGGGTCATGTTTCTCTGCAGCTGACTGTACATACATGATAAATGAAAGTCGCGCTTTCAATTAAAAATAAGAATGGCGGTGACAGATTAGATTAGCTAATAAATAAAATCCTTTGTGATGTCTTATTTTAACATACGTCACAAACAAACACCTGGTACGAAATGAAACATTCTATCCCAATTGTGGTCAAATATTATAACGGGCTAGGCCGTTTGTGTTCGTAGTGAATGTCAATGATAAAACAATACTAAGCTTTGTGTCTGGTGCGTTGATAAGAATTTAATATGTCATGCATTCAGAGGACAGGGGATTGTATAAAGCCACTAGAGGACATGTGTCAGGCGGCGCTCGATGCTGTTTTTACCAGTTAACTTGCGGGGCCAGGGGTATTTTAGAGATATTCAACTTCATTCATTCATTTTAGACAGTTGACAAAACACTACTAACGAAAATATATTCGCATATAAACAACATGCAGATAGATATCTGCGATCTCTAAGTAATTTTAACTACACATAAATACTTGTGAGCGATGCATGGATGAATAATTTTATATTAGTTCATTAATTACAGTGAATTAAAAGTAAACTACGTAACGTGCTGAACATCATACATTAAAAGAAAACGTGATTCGAAAGGAGTTTACCCGAACTAGTGGAAATTGCTAGTTTTCAAGGTATGGAGGTTATGTGGAGCGCAAGCAGCATGTAGCGGGCTAAGTAACTCGTAGTCGTTAGCGTAAGTGGCGATCGCCCTCGAGGGGGCCGTTTGCGCGCGCGCTGCCAATTACGAACCGCGTCGCGCCGCCCAGTGCACCTATTCTGGAATATTATCCCGAATGACCCGTGATGGGGCACTGACCACATTCACGGCTAAAGGTCAACTTTAATAAAAGTTAATTGTTTTGGCATTTCGTAGTTTTAAGTTATCGGGAGAAATCTATTTATTGCTCAACTTTCTCCCCCCAGCTGCTTAACTGGAGCGGCCTTTTTCTAATGAAACGGATGGAATAATAACTCCGCTCATAATATGTATGTTACTAAAAATAAATATTCAGTCGAACTATAAAAAACAATTGTCATTTGATGCTTCATCCTGCATAATATACTGATGTTGCGTAATCGCTGATCGCAAACACTAAAAATATTTCGTCGCAACACAATATTAGCAGTAACGAGGGCATCCCTATTACTGCGGTGTCGGAGTGCGGCGCATCGATTGCGTTTACGTGTAATGGTACGCAATAGTCCATTGGTAATGTACGTAATAGTGACGGCTGGCACTCGTCGATGCTCATTTGCGTATCTAAGTGGGCCCGCGGAGGCCATTAGCCAGCTATCGAAGGCGTCGTTACTGGAGTAGCGATAAGGGCTCGCCCGGCACTATACTACATTCGCGTGGAAGTGGAAATAGACGTAGACGTAGGCGGTAGCAGTTAGCGCTAATGTTTCAACAATATTCCTGAAATGAGCAACTTCGGAGATATTTATGAATAAAACTAACGAATTTATAAATTACCGAGTCCTTACAGCTCATTAAATTCATACAGAATACAGGATATCAAACAGGGTCGAAAGTTTGGCTATGACCTCATCACGCTTTTTAGGGTTCTGTAGCCAAATGGCAAAAAACGGAACCCTTATGGATTCGTCATGTCTGTCTGTCTGTCCGTCCGTATGTCACAGCCGATTTACTCGTAGACTATGACCACTACAATTATGAAATTTGGTGTGAAGGTTTATGTTATGAACCGCTATAGAAATATGATGTGAAATTACGAAAAAACTCGTACATTAATAAATCCTTTCAACGATTTTTGGTTTGAACAACATAGGTTCAACGGTCAAAAACTGTCTTGCCAAAACAAAGCGGCGTAAGAGTCGTAAGTTACCTATGAAGATAGGACCTTTTTTGATTAAATGTATTGAATAGTGGTTTTAAATGTAGATTAGGATGTGTCGGTACGGAACCCTTCTTTGTGCGTGGTCCGACGCGCACTTGGCCGATTTTTTAAACCACTGAATCGATTGCGATGAAATTTGGTACGTAAATGGACATATGAAGTGTGTAAAATGAAAGGTGGAAGTTTCTTCGCGAGTATAAAACGTATGGGAATCTGATAGCAAACATTTCTTAAAGCGATTAACGAGTCTATGCGGACAAAGTCGCGGGCACAAGTAACTGTTTTATAATATTAGGTCAACTAATATTAATCCGTACGGGTACGGTGCAATAAATAAGTTGAATTTTGATTTCTATTTTATGAAATCGATAAATACATAAAAAAATACATTTTAACTTTGCATCTTCAATTAATGCCCGAAAACGTTTGCCGCGATTTTTAAGTTAATTTGTGACGCCATACTGCTATTATAGTGATTGACAAATTCGTTTTTCGATCGACTCGTTGTTATATCTGTCACTCGTGTCAGTTATCGAGTACATGCCTTAATTCAATTTCTCGGCGGCTTATTTGACTAGGCTTAAACTGTTTTAAGTCTGATTTTTCTATTCGTGTTTGTGTGTGTATGTTTTGAACTGTAATAAATGTTTTTAAGTGTAAGTGTGTAATAACAATAAATTTAGCTACTGTAAGTCTGATTAGAATTCTTAGATTGAAGCTCGACATAAGAAAAACAATAATAACAAATTGGTTTTCTATGTCGATCGATTTCAATCGAAAAAACTGTATGCGATTTTGATTGGCCCCCTCACTTATTTTGATGTCCGTCACAGTGTCAAACACAGAGCCGTTATGCCGGATGCTCACAATGGTCTAACGTACAGGACGCAGTTATACGTTAAAAGGGAGAAAGACATATTATTATGTATGTACGTTGTGTCACCATGACCTATTTGTGTGGATCTGGCATTATAAGTAGAGCCGTATGACGTCACAATTGACATTAGTAATGGCGGCTTTTAGAAAAGCATAAATTTTAAAAGTAATTATATTTACATGATCATGAATTGATATCAACACCATTCGACTTTTTTTACAAAGTCTATCTTATTCTTACATAATTTCCATACACTAAAATACCCTATTCTTTGTAGATAATATCATGTCAATAGCTGCAATTATTGTTGACCAGGAAGCGGGCTATAATATTAGCGAAATGTTTTATTTGTTTACCTGTCATTATCATTTGATTAACCAGTTATTGCAAACGTCAATGCGATATTCGCATTCGTTAGAAATGAAACGTTGGCAGGACTGATAATTATGTAATTGCCTTGGTGCAAACAAATGTCGACTTTCAGGTGACGAACCTTTTCTTACGCCGATTGTACATGTAGATACAAGTATCGTCGTATAAGCTAATAACTTGCGTATTATAATCGTACATCAAACCTGTACGCTATCTATTCTAGCAGGATCTGCAGATAAAAAAAAAACAAGTTTCCATTCACAGATAAAACAGACCGATTTAAAGCATTTCAAGTCCGCAGCGCTAATGCCTAAAAAGCTATATATTTTGTATTCGGCCCAATTTATGCCAATTATTCACGCAAAATTTCAACAATCTTACAATCTCATTACGAATACATGAAAGTACTTATATGTTGAAGTTACCACATAAAGTTGTGTTGGCTCTTTAAAGTCCGCTTTTCTGTTCATTCTTCTTCAGTTAAATTAATTTTCCATATTCAGGAGGCGATTTGTTGGAAAATGAAAATTTTTGAAAAGTTTATCTGATTGAAATAAGGACTGCGAGAGATAAATTTCCATCGTTTTTGCTTATGGGACTCGTTGAGAAATCGGAAGGAATAATTGTCCGTTTAATGTCGCAAATGAATAATAAAAATAGTTAAGCTTGTCAATATAAATTACGCTCATCACGCACGTAAGGACTTGCGAGGGTTGGAGATCTATCTATCTATATAGAGCTAAAATTGGTATTATCGTAGTGGTTTCCTAAATGGTTCTGAAACGAAATAGCGGAGTTTTGTCGTAGATTTTAACGAGATTGCCGGCAGTCGGGCGGTGCCACAGCATCGAACTTGAGGCGAAAACCTTCCAGCACAACTTTACAACTTATTAAGGGAGATCTCTCTGATTTGATATTAAGACCAGGCAAATACTTTCCTTTTTTCGCCATCACTCGAATAGCTTTAACTTTTACAATTTCCTTTATTCTTCTTAACTTTGAGCCGAAAAATTCTTAACGGACGTTAATCATAAGCACACAACATCGTTATATGGCATAGAATATTAATCGTTATAATACCTACCTAATCCGCCATACTAGCGGCTCTGTAAGCTGTAAACCTCGCAAAAAGTTGTTTATTTTTTCAAATTTTATAATTTCCAAAAACTGACTCAACAAAAAAATATACAATTATCGAACCTACTCACAAAATTGCACGAGAATCGGTTGAGATATACGACCTGTAGAGGAGAACATCCGGACAGACAGAGAGACAGACATAAGAAAGATTTTTTGTCGAAAACGGAAACGGCGACGCTTCGCTCGCTCGGTCAATAATTCTACATCAATGCCTTTTTAACATATATTTTCGCCCCTTTTTTATGAAGCATTTCTGGACAAGAATTTCAGTTTCAACTTTATTTATTTTAATACCTTATTCGAAACTATTCCTAGAAGCGTGACATCAATGCACAAGGGTGTATGTACACTCAACAAGTGGGATTCACATTTATGAAAGATTTCTAACTTTTTATATCAAATCAAATGAAGCCAATGACAAAGTTGCCCAGGTAAAAGGAAAACGAAACTTAGCCCTGAGCGATACAATACAATACAATACTCTTTATTGCACACCTCAATTAAAGGACACAGTACAGTACGTAATAACAATAAGTAGATTTTCGCAGCTAAATGATCCGGAGCAGTTTCCGCCGAATGTAGAATTATTTTAATGAAATTTCGGCAACTTGTCAATGTATTATTGAAACATGCAACAGTCAATTATAACTTGTAAAATTATAACTTTGTGTAATGATACATGATTTATTTTGCTGTTATTGTCGTAATCACGGATTTATACCTAAACCGGATTGAGTACAAACTTTTATGAGCCAGTCAAAATTGAACCATATTCCCGTGTAATACAGATAATATCCTGTTATGACAGACAGACTAGAGAAAGCGGTCCGAGCGAGAGCAACCAACCGGAGGACGGTGTCCCACTCGCACAAGTTGCCAATGTAAAAAATAAATATGTTGTGGTATTTTAGAATACTGAAAATAATAACTTGCTTGTACTAAGTAGTACTGCATGTTTATCAGGGATAATTTACATTTGACGTCATTTCTAATTGTATAAAATATCAACATTATTAACTGACTAAAACCTAGTATTGCAATAAATATAGTAGTATTCTTCAAATATTAATTGGTATCCCCAACGTTAATGGTGTCAAATTTGAAATTATGAAAATAAGCGGTTGATGAAATTAGTTGAAAATAGTGAAAACATGTTATGTAAAGGGTTGTAAAAGTTAAAGTTTTATTAATTGTGGAATATCATTTCACAGGTAAGGAACAATTTGTTATATTTTACGATAAAACGACAAGACAAATGTCAAACTGATTAGGGTGACTATGACTTGGGCTGGTTTTGCAGAAATATTCGTTAGTGAGTTTAGTGAGAAAACCTTTGTGAAAGTGTTTAGTGAGAAAACCTTTTCTAAAGGTCAGTTCAATCTTTTAACAATTTTGTTATCATTACGAGCTTTTGTTTAACTTGAACTGTATGTGATTAAACTGTGCAAGTACTTAAGTTGTCGTTAATTTTTTTTAACAATTTTACAGCTACTTTTCGGTATCCAATTGAGCTGAAATTTAGCATACTTATGTACAGTATGCTAAATTTCAACTCAATTGGATACCGGCAAGTTCGGTAACAATGTAATATTATTAATTACAATGTATGGATACACAAACTTGTGATTATAGCAAAAATAAATATGACTTTGAAAAATATTCTTATTTTATTTACTACCTAATTTAGTTTAAATTTCACTGTACATAGAACCTATATTAGAAATAATCCTCATATCCACAGACGTACTTGGTCACCCTAATTAAAACGAGATGCAATCCTCGAGTATGGCTTCTCTGTCGGTCACACTTTTTCGTCACAGTACTCAATCCGGTTTAGGTATAGATCCGTGGTCGTAATATTTTACCCGGAGGATAATACTTTTAAGGTTTGTATATGTATGCACACAGGTACGTCGACATAGATCTACGATATTACTTAGCCCCGATTAGAATACGGTCAGAGGTAACAGTTTTTCCATATATGTACTTACGTCATAGTGTATATGAAATGACAGCTATTCCGATCGTAAACTAATCCCGGTCATGTAATATTTCGTTACATCGTCGTCGTTCGTCCAAACTGTTTGATGGGTCTTCACATGATATATGTAGATACTTGTAGTCCTAGTATTATGGTTCAAAAAAAGGAAACTTTCTATGTTATTAGAATTGATTTCAGTTGCAGTGTCACACATTTCACCATTTATTTACTCCATTTAAACAACACGATTCGCGTATTGGATTAGATCCTATCTTATACCAAGTAGTTTCCTTCATATCGAGTAACACAAACTATGAAATTGGATTGGAAAACAATAGTGGAGACGGCCAGTGACGCCACAATCGAAGCGTGCATGCCGCGTGGGTGAAGGTGCAGTGTATGCGATGTGTCCAGTCTGGTCGCATATGCTTTATTCAGTCGCCGAGGCAGCGCGCAGCCGGACAGCCGGCCGAGCCGCTCATTACAATACGGGCCGCCGGCGCCGGTTCGGCGGGTAACTTCTGCGACGCTAGACAACGCGACCGATTAAAATTTCATCTCTCTTTGTCCGGATATCGGATCGATGTGCGCCGGTAATGCGCCGATCTAATTGAATCCATCGATTCTGTGCATACTTAATTCGATAAATATTAGCCAAACAGACGGCACTCGGATGATCTAAATTATAGATAGGTATGCTCTTGGGCATTTCTGGGATAAGCGGGGTAATTGTGGAACGGACAGCGAAATCCAGCTTGGTCGGTTACAATTATCACTGTTAAAAAATAATTCAAGCTGACCGAACCTTTCTTTCCCGAGGTTACGAATTACACAGAAGGTTAGATAGGATTAATAAGAATTATGTATTTAGGTAAAATTGCCATGCTTTCTGATCCTGATATTATTCTAGCTACTTAGATACGCACAATTGCTTTGGTTATTAATTAACTTAAAATGAGAAAGTGACTTTTTTAATTATAAAAAACCGGCTCAAGTGCGTGCCGAGTCACGCACAGAGAAGAGTTCCGTACCGACACCTCCTAATCTACATTTAAAACCACTGTACGAGGGCTGTTCCGAAAGTTTTTAGCTGCTCTCACTCTATTAATGCGATATATGTTTTAATGATACCATTATGCGGGTAATTTCGATACATATGTGTTGGGGTGAAACTGTTGATGAAAGTCGCTTGGGTTTTTTTTATTGTGTTTTAAGTACGACGCGTCAACAGCCCTATCGAATATGCGATGAACGGATCACAACACCAATTTTGTGTTGCGGGCCAACATTAATTAATACGTCATCACAACTAAACCAAATTTTATACACCACAAACTATGAATCTTCCCTTTCTCTACCCACGTAATCTGTTTCGATTGCATGAAAATCAGCGACAATGAGCAGGTGTGTCGAATATTAGTCTAGGTCGCGAGACTAGGGACTGGTCATCATCACAAAAAAACTTAAATTAAATAAAATCATTTAGTGATTTTACATTAAAATCAGCAAAACTAAGTTACGAAGTCATCCCGGGCATTTTCCACCACAGTTGTTAGGGATTTAGATGTCAAAACTATTTCTAGGTATCAAAAATGGTACTATTTTCGCAAATTTTTTAAAGCCCATACAAAAGGCCTTTTGGTAAAAAAAAAATTTGTAAAAAAATACTTGCTGCTTACTAACGATTTTATCCCAGCTCTTAACTATTGAAATTACCCACATAATGGTATAAATAAAAAATATATCGCATGAATAGAGTGACAGCAGCTATAAACTTTCGGAACAGCCCTCGTACAATACTGTAAATCAAAAAGGGTCGTATCTTCATAGGGAAGTCACGGCACTTACGCCCTTTTAAAAAAATGTACATCTTAATTTTTTCCACAATTTTAAACTTAATAGTTTGGAAATTAGAGGGGGGGACGGGGGACACACTTTTTACGACTTTGACAGCTAATATCTCACCAACGGTTGACTTAAATGGAATTTTTTTAGAAACCTCTATGCCATTTTTAAAGGCCTATCCATTGATACCCCACACACCTATATGCATTGAAAAAATTTTTTTGACCCCCTGTTACGTGCATGGGGTGCCCCCCGCCCCCAGTTTAATATTTTTTTCGTAATTTCACATCTTATTTCTGTAGCGGTTCATAGCATACACCTTCCTACCAAATTTCGTAATTGTAGTGCTCATAGTCTCCGAGTAAATCGGCTGTGACATACGGACGGACGGACGGACGGACGGACGGACGGACAGACACGACGAATCTATAAGGGTTCCGTTTTAGCCATTTTGACTACGGAACCCTAAAAAAGTCACTTTCTCATTTTAGGTTTTTAACCGACTTCAATAGAAGGAAGGAGGTTCTCAGTTCGTCTGCATGCTTGCTTGTTTTTTTATTTAATTTTTATTTTATGTATGTACTTATATGCTCCCGATAACGCTTGACCACGTCGGCCGATTTTGATATTTTTTTTTGTTTCAAAGCAGGTACCATATTGTGAAGGTCTGATGATGGGATTTAGGAGGAATCGAGGGAACTCCTCGAATTTGATATATGCCGATTTCGCGAAGCATTGGCTCACGGAAACCACAAATTGTGGCATAGCGAAGTACAAAATTGGATTCGGTTTTTTTGGTATAATATAATTATTTAACTGGTTCAACAGGACTTTGCGCTGGTTGGACTGGTTGAAATAATGGTAATTGTAGACTAAAGGATGATTCACAGTAGACCGTTCCGTGTCTGGGCCGGCCCGTTTTCTATAACAGCAAACGCAACGGCCGGCGTATTTCTCTAGAAGAAAACGGGTCGGCTCGGACACGGAGCGGCCTACTGTGAATCATCCTTAACTTAAAAACGAATTCAGTCTGAACACTTCCTTCAAATTTTTCGATATTTTTCGCTTTAAAAACGGTGCAAATCGAACAAACAATTCTTACCCGGAATAATTCGACCGAGGCTGTGTTAGTTAGGCCGGCAACTCACTTGGCTGTTTGCGCAGATATGGCTGCATCTCGTTGTTTGCTATTGCTATATTAAGAAACGAGATGCAACACGAGAATTTGGGAAAATATGGTCATGTGAGTTACCAACTTTAAAGGAGATTCTTCAGTTCCCTTTACGATAGATTACTATGCTTATCAAGTAAACAGCAACAGTTTCAAAACGTGTGCCAGTTTTTTACTTGAAATCGACTACTTAACAATAAAAATTGAAAAAATCTAAACAAAATATGGGACAATTGATTGCCAAATTGATATCAAAACTGAAAGTTTTTTATTCTAAATAATTTCAAATCATTTAAAATTTATTCATTGGTATCATTCGTATAACTACGGCTGGATACGTTAGTTTTTATTTTGGTTATTGACCGAGCGAAACGAAGGTCTCCATTTCAACTTCGGTAAAAATGCTTTCGTATGGCCGGCCGGCGGTAGCGGATCTCCCGCTGTTCTCCTCTACAGGTCGCATTTATCAACTGATTGTGGGCAGGTTTGTTTTACGGTTTTGATTTTTGAAATTTGAAACAAAAAAACATGGTGAGGTTTACAGCTCACAGAGCCACTAGGTGTATTATATTAAGTACAGATAAGTCCTATCGGATCGGAAAACAACAATATATCTGTGACCCGTTCTTTTCCGATATTAGCAATTTGCAAGCCCCGGCCAACGGAAAATTAAATAATTTCGAGACGAGCAACCTGTCGTGTAAAGCATTCCAATTGCCTCGCGGAACCTATCTGGGCACAGCTGCAAGCAGGATGACTTATATATAAAGCAAAACGGACATTGTCTACTGCCATCGGGAAGCCATCTGAATATCGCACGTAGCGCGGCGTCTCCGGAGCATTACTCAAGTATCTAAAATAAAAAGGCGCCAGAAGAAGGCCATTTGTTTTGGTATTACGCTATCGGTCGCGCACGGAAGTGTCGGGAAAGCCGGTGTGGAGTTTTAGTGACCGTTCGATTTTTCAGCTAGCTCTTTTACTAAAGCAGGAGAATGTTTAGTGAATTTGAAGTGATGTCAGCGCGTTTGACGTGGTTGAGCCGGTTAAGTAATACTTTATGAATTAATATAGGCAGCGGAAACATGCAGCCTCTTGCCGGCGCTGTGGTTCAACTTGCTCTATACAACGATGCGGTTAATTTGGAGGAATAAATCAGGCTTGCTTTATATTCCCGTCACAGCCGACAGCGGAGCCTTGGAAGCTATTACAGTAGCCGTAATGAGATTTAGAGCGCTCATATAAAGTTATTTATGTGCAGAACGCGCCTCCAGCGCGAATGGTAGCGCACTGTCTCAAAAAGCACTAAGTATTTACAAAGCATTAAAAGGTATATTCTTAACAGAAACAGCTCACGAGCCGAGCAAAACAAACCGCTCGTTAAAGCTAATTTCTTAACCCATTTTAAACGACGCAGCCGGCCGTCGTTTTTACCAACTTTAATGTAGAATTTATTTGCGACATTTTAAGGGATATAACGTTACTTAAGTATTTCGTATTTAGAATATAAATCTAAAGAATGATATTTGTAGCTACGCTATCGTTTGTCGCCTCCATTTTAAATGAACTTCCTTATATGGTTCATTTACGTAAACTTCAGTGCAATTTAGTGCACTTCTCTTGGGAAAGGACCTGTTGTAATACTGGTCTTAGTTGCGAGCAGCGTTGCGGTTACGGCCGTTTTATTAAGAACACAATTTTACTAATTTGTCTTTCATTCTATACATACATCCAATACACCGGTTATTATAAATGTAAAAACAAGTGACTACATTCACCGCTGTTAATTGTCTCGTACCACTTCTTTGAATAAAAATGTAGTAACATATTACTACTATTCATTGTAGATAACGAGGTTTTTTAATTACCTACATCACTATTGAACTTGCTTCTGTATCCTTTGAAAAAAGAAAAAGTAATATTAGTCCACAATTATACATTCAATTGCTACTTACAAACGAGCAAACGGAAGCATAATCTACTCTAATACACAAGCTTAATACTTGCGAGTAAGTTAGGGGCGTATTATCAAGGTACGGTTATTACGTAGCTGACGTACACAACGATACATCACACAATAACACGCCTTGTTGTACTTGTTTTTGTTTATCTACTGACGTGACGCAATCTACTACACGTGCTCGGCCGGCGTGTTAGCCTAGGCTAGACGCCACTCGTACGTTTTGCCCGGTTATACAGGGTGTTTTTATTGATTTCCGTTCCTTCAGGCATATAACCACGTATACCCATGCAAACTACGTAGCGTATTTAATTTCCAAGTAGAGTGAAAAATTGTTACCCCAGGCGGGATTTGAACCCACGACCTTTGTAATCCGTCCATTACTCTTTTCAATGTCAATTTTCACTCCGGTTGGAAATTATAATTTCGCAAAGCGGACGATTCCGCTTGTAAGAATATTTACAGGTAGCATATTTAGTTTTTCAAATATCACCAAAAAAGTATTTTTATTATTTTCATACTAAATAATTAATTATACAGGCTGATTCGGGAGACGTGAGCAAGCTCAACACTACGGAGTCAGTAGATCATAAGCTACTGCTTCGTACCGCTATTAGTGAAATTAACGTTCATTTATCTTTGGTGTTGAAAACAAAATTTAATTTATTTACGAAATTCATGGTTACTCTACAATCAGAATGCTTCAGTCAAGTGATACGTTTCAAATTGAATGTCATCTGAGTCCGATTACTTTTAAAATATCGTGTCTCACATAATGTGACAATTTACTTTCCTCGTAATTAAAGTGCTGTCATAACAGTTCGAGGTTTAATCTTTATAAACCAGTTGTTGTAGGGTGACCCATGATTGTAGAGAATTAAAATTTAACTTAACAAAAATTAAAATACACGAAAAAGGTATGGGTGTTTCACTTAAATACAATGGTGAACGATTCATTGCCATTTACTATGTATGTAGTGTTGGTCCTGCTCACGTTTCCTGAATCACCTTGTATAGTGCAAAAGGGTCTTAAGAGTTAACGTGGGGTTAAGCCTTTGTTAAAGCAAAAGTTAATGTCATTGTCAAGCACGACAATATTCGAAATTCGAATGAGGCGCACGTCAATAAAACCACACACACATAGGCGGTTACGACAGGTACACAGATTTGTCACCTGTGTACTTATTTATTAGGTCTTGAATGATATGTCAAGCAAATGTGTTAGAAAAGTTTCGTGTAAGGTACAATTAATGAGATCTTAAGGGGGTCCTGCACGAAATTCTGAAAATTGACGTATTTTTAAGCCACTCTTACTCTGTGCTGAATGAGTTAAATACTTTCAAATAACTTTTGCAGGTTAGCTTGATCATTGCATACGGTCTCTGATTTGTTGAAATTTTAAACAAATACGTATAAAATGAATACTATATGTATAAATCAGATGAAAGTTTTTTCGATAACTTTGTAAATTTTACGCATGATACAATTAATGCTCACATGAAAATGTTTGTATTAATATTCCACAGGTCACTGATTTCTTAATATTTATTTAAAAATATAAATATGTAAATATTAAGACTTCTCGATTTTTATGACAAACGCCTGATGGCTTTGGTTGGATAATTAGGCGCAATTATTAGTTGTATGGTTTGATTTGACGTGTCGAGTCAGCCGTGTTATAAATTAAGGATTTACACACCTTTTAGTATTTTTGCTGTTTTTTGAGAGTGAAAGATCGGTAACAAGAAAAATAATCATCACTAGAGTGGAAAAACAAAATGGAAATTCCGCAAGAATATGGTAAGAAGACTCGATTTGGAGGTTAATTTATTATTGTATTTTTTTTTCTGTTGGAGGACGCAATATTCTGCTTGTTTTCTTATTTGCATACTAAAATATGGCTAAATTAATATCTGTATATCATTCGTTATGCTTTCAGGCAAATAAGAAAATCTTAAACTATAACAATAAATACTGAGTCAAATCCCGTACAGAGTAGAGTGGACACAAAACACGCAAATGAAAGGTAAATAAATGTCTCTAACAAATTAGAGGTGTACTTAGTATGTTACTCTCTGTCCTTTCTTTAACGTCTATCTTTTGGGGTGACTCCGTTGACGTTCTAACTACGTTCAGATTGCAGAAGAGATGCTTACGCACGATGTACCACTTGCACAATCGCCACTCCCTTAGAAATACTTTCAAAGAAAAGAAATTCCTGACGCTTACTGGAATCTACATTTATGAGCTGTGTCTCTTTGTCAAACGTAATGATCAGTATTTTACAAAAATGTCATCATCAAATAATAATTTGCGCACTCAATATAAATATAATTACCGCATTCCCAAGGTCAACAATAAGATTATGTATAAAAGTGCTTTTATTGCTGCCATGAGGGTATTCAACAAATTACCTCTTGATATAAAATGTTTAGACGGTATAAAGTTTCGAAATACCTTGAAACGCTGGCTCATTAGTAAAGCCTTCTATAGCATTAATTAATTTTATATGTAGATGTACCATAATAAATAAATTTAAATGTATATTTGTAATTTACTATTTAATGTTTGTATTGTATGTCTGTGATAGACAAACTGTTGGATCTAATATATATTTAAATTATCACCTTTGTACACAGTTGAACAATAAACGTGATTCTGATTCTGATTCTACATTAATATTATTTCAGGCTACCTATGGCCAAAATTTAAACATCCCCGTGCCTGTACTCAAGACAATGAAAAACTGCAAAGCTATATTTATCGTTTCTTGCTATGATATTACGAGGTACAATGATATTTTACCATATTGATGCGAAATATTACGTGGGTGTCGACTTAGTGAGATTATCGACATTTTATAATACTTTTGGTTCAAGGATTGCAAATGTACAAATTGAAGTAAAGGTTAAAAATCTTAAGGCTGTTTTTCCCACGCGCCTATAAGTAGAAGAAGATTTGCAATCTCTATGAGTTGGCTGAAACAGTGTTCCAATGGCTTTCGGCTTTCACGATAAAACGAATGGACAATTATTTTCACGAATAGAACTATTAAAATCCGAGCCACGGGATAAAATTGAGCTACCCGAGAATTAATCGACTCTATTTCTAACTCAAACAATATGTTCAGGCTGAATACGAAATTCAACGCAATAGAAAGACTGCATTTGCTTTTAGTTGATAACCAGTCCAATTCCTGTAGTAATGAATAAGTACAAATCAATATACGGTTGGATATTAGGTACTTACAGGAAAATACAACTATCGCTGACACGCACGCCTGTTTTGGACAATGGCGGCGCCCTATTATAATTATTATTTTTATTCGAGGCGGCGAATGATCGATCGTGTGGAGGGTACGCGGATACGAACTCCTTTGTTCAGGGTGAGATTAATCACACGGGTCTACGTATGACTGAGTTGAGTAGAGATATTCATTAGCGCCAAGTGATCGGGGAACTTGGTCCACTATACTTCACTCGGCGCGAGCTTGATCGTGATCAGTCAACACAAAAAGTGAAAGCAGACCCGCAAACTTTGCTTTCATTGTTTACCGACTTGTCTAGCGATATTATACTGTGACATTTCACTATGTCATGCTGAATGCTGGCCGCTTTGAATATCGTAAATAAAGTTTAGTTTAACATTCACGTACGTACGCTTATTTAAAGTCACTTTAAAGTCATCAAGTTTTAAGTACCTATCATAGAATCGCAAACCTCGACTTGCCGTGCCGCTTTAAATATGTCGAGTAAAAAACAATTAGGTACCTATAGCATTAATTAAAGAGGCGATTCAAGGTATTTAAGTACTGGAAAAACCTAAATATTTTAACGACAATAATAATTATAGATCGTATACCGGATGTTCCTGCAAACAGCCGGACGTCAGGCCGTACAGAATGCCCGTTATCACAGGCTAATGAATGACACAACATTCGATTCGCACCTGCTTAGTTACATAGCGACCGATTCAAAATTCAATGCCCCTCTATGTATTCGATTGAAAGTCTGTTCACGTACGGAGTACAATTTATTCGGGCAACTTAAGGAATAAAATAAATTTCGCGGCCGTTTTACCTTTTCGCATGGGAAGAGGAAGAACGAATTCAGGATGTATTCTCGGCGCCGTATGACGCTATGCTGACTCGGCATTACGGCGGCGCCACGCGGGTCTATAGCTTACCTACCTTGTACGTTGGAGTCGACTCGGCGCTTTATAAAACCATGACACGACTCATATTATAAAATCCTTATTTATAGGATTGTGGCAACACTTTTGCAATATGTAATACCTTATCCAGTATATCATTAAGTCGAGTACTGTAATTAGGGAGTTGTGAATTATGAACAACTGTAGGTTCAAACACTGAAAGCCTTTCGCGTGGGCATCATCGGCGTCGGCAGGTCGCGTCGCATAGTCGGTAACGCGATAGCGCAAACAAACGCTTGGACACCGCGCCTCGCGATGTCAATTAAGCTAATTAAACACACACAGTGGGGGAGAGTGGACGTCACAGCCCCGACGGTCGCGCGGTCAGCACGCCAGCCCGACTACCCCTTGACTGACAATTCTGACCATGCCAAATATAAACCAACAACAAAAGTAATTTCTCGCACATACGAGCGTAACTATGCTTTTAATGCAAATATATGTTCGGGAATGAACGATGAGATTGAAAATGCATTCATTCGTAAACACCGGGAAGAGGTAAACTTTACAAAGCAGAAGTCAAACGGGAAAATATGCAAACACAATGGGAAATGCTCCGCTTTAGTGGTAAGTAATTACTCGCCGATGAAATTATGGAAATGAACGATGAAAAGACAAATAATAGAATGAGTGCTAACAAGAGATAAGACACGCCTTAATTAATAAAGTTAGCGCGCTTGTCTTGGAGCCGCGCGGCGTGCGGTGGAGACGGCCGCGGCGCTGGATCCGAATCGGATAATCGCATTCGGCTAATTGAGCGTTAGATTGACGCTATCGGGCCATCGGCTGAGCAGCGGCTGCGCCCCGCAGGACCCTGCGACTGATCTACCCGCTAATACGACCAAATCATGGGATCAACTCACAAAGGAAAACTCGCAAGACAAATAACAGAAGATACTAGAAAAAGCATCCGACAGTCTTCAAAAGAGATAAAGAGTGAAATGGGATAAAGTTGGAGATGCTGAGCAACCGAGTAATGGGCCTCGTAGAAAAATAACACAAAGGGTTGTAGGCGTGCCTCAAATTTCGGAAAGTTTTAACGAGAGGGTTCAATGCCGCGAGGGGGAGCGAGGTGCGTGTCACGCGAGCTTTCGTCAAATGTGCATTTAACAGTTATTATTATCACCCGACGACAGAAGGCTAATAACACAATATGAAAACTCGATTCCCATGTTGATATGTCACCAATGTATGTTGTGGTAAGGGATCGTGAGTGCTATTCTTTCGTCTTCAGTTTTATTTTATAAAGGTAAGTAAGGTAGGTTTAGGGAGGATTACGTATCTTATGGATTTCGGTCAAGGATCTCCAGAGCCACTGTCCCGTGTGTACCGGGCTACCAACCAATTTTGTATTACGAGTATTAAGGTATTCAAAGGGTAAGGGCACATGGGAATGATATACTTTTAGGAAATTGTGTGAGTGTTAACTCTTTGATAAAATAGTGAATGGCTAGTATGTAAAGTAATTTAAATTGCTTTACATATACGGGCCAAAGAATACAGCGTAGCAAGTCAAGGCCGATCAAAGCCTGATTAAACAGGTGTTTAACGACTTGTACCTAAAAGCAAACCCTGCATTTGCCACCAGCATTGTATACTCACGACACACCGCTGCATACACTACTTATTTACACTAGTTATCCACAACTTAACATTTTACAAAGAGCTTCGTTTTATTCCGCTGTTTTATACTAATTCAGAAGTTGTTTTGTGAAATACTTTAGTGTAGTCGAGGCGTGAAAAGGTTAATTATTATTTTGCGAGAGAGACGAGTGATTGTAGTTAGACTGGCCGCGGCCGATCGAGGTCTGCTAGATAAACTGATGTTTAGTTTTCGTTCCGGTTCACGTAAATTAGACAGAAAACGATTAGGTACCCAGGCCAGGCTTTCATTGTTTACCGGCGACCGTGACCTGGCTGGTGTGGAGGCTAGTATCGCCCGCCTTTCTTAACATTAACGGTGACTGGTCGTTCGTTATCTTTACAGCTGCCTATACCTAAATAAATTACTATGATGCTTAGTTACTAATCACAAAATTCCCGATGTTTTTTATATAGTAATTTTCTGGTGTTAATGCTGGATTTCTGGTCAGGCAAACACGGTTTTGCTAAATTGACCTACCCAAACATATTATCCATTGTTAGTTGTTGTTGTTGCTGAGGTTTTACTTTAATAAAACGAGGAATTTTATGACCGATATACCTAAAACTATATGAACGATAATTGTAAAAACCAGGCGTTGTTATTAAAACAAGTCCCTTTTCAAGGGACGCGTCAATGACTAAGTATATTATAAAAACGACGTATTTACACTCGACCTCGTGCGGTGGCCGAAGAAACTTTCGGCTGCGGCGCTTTATGGGCGAAAAAATTGAGAAAAGTTAGAGCGTAACGGCCGGTGGCGACGCGGAATGGGGGTTCCAGCGAACGGTGAGTTTAATATAATATGTAAATCGAAAGGCAACGCCGAGACCTCACGCTCCTGGCAGATACACGCCGAACTCATATCGGGGCAATGTATTTTGGCGGGCGTCGTAAATTATCGTAGGAAAGCCGAGGCAGAAGTTTTACGCTGCGGATGAGGTTGTACGCGGAGGAAGTGAGAGCAAGGGTTACGAGCCTATGAATGCAAATGAGCGTCGCGCGGGCGGAGGTCGGTTTATCGGCGGTCATATACATAAAGCCTTACCTAGGACTGCGAGCCGGCCGGCGGACTTGACTTACCTATTGGTCGGTACTAATAAACACAATTACAACACCTAATGCCTTCATGATAAATACCTGAAACAAACAAAAGGTACCATTAAAATTTGAACATTCATTGTATCAAGGGAGCAGTAACACAAATTAATTCAGACAATGGGGCCGTTAATTTCGTAGTCGATCCCACGGAGGAATTGGAAACGAATTAGATTAGGCACTCGTACTCTAGGCGCAGTATAGGCGGAACAGGGTCACAGCGGCGGCCGACGGAACCAAACCTAATATAACAGATCGACGGGACACGTTCCGTGATACTAGTAAAGGCATCTGCCTTTTGTCTGCTGTCATTAAAGTTGACCTACTGAGTGGAAGCCGTCGAAGGCTATCAATACAAAATCTTTGTCTTTAATTATCCGATTCTTTGGTTTTACTTTTCTTCCTAAAGACGCGTATTTACTGGTGGATGAAAGGCATTACAATTGAGTAAGTAATGTGATCATTAGGATAAATCGTTGTCGTAATAATGTCAAGATTACAATAAATTGCTACTCCCACGTACTCCGTAATTAATTTCACAAGTATTCGGGGTGGGTATACTGGGTATAAAGAAAATAGATATACCAACTAAATTCCAGACCTAAATGTTGAGGGCTTCTTTTTTTGGCTCAAAAGTAATAGAAATGGAGTGCATTTTTCACAGAAACTAGCTATACAAATTCATCATCATCATCATCATTTCAGCCGAATGACGTCCACTGCTATATAAATTGAATACCTAGTTAAAAAACTTAAAGCCCATGGTGCTCGCAAATGTTAGTGTTGTCGCTAATGGTAGCAGATATGTCGTGCTCGTCACTCGCGTACATCTACTTGCGAATTTAGAATAAAAATTCATTATATTATTATTGTCAAAAGGAAAGATTGTTAAGGAAAAACAATCATTTAGATTTCAGATTAATGAATTACCAATCTTTTTTGTAAAAAAACATGAACAAGCCAAAGTAGTAGCAAATTTTAAGTTGAAAACGGCCTGATGTTAAGATCTTTCATGACGTAGTGTTAAAGGACTTACAAGAATTTCACACGTTCAAATCCATATACTTAATACTTACTATAATGTTATAAATGCGAAAGTAACTCTGTCTGTCTGTACCTCTTCACGCTTAAACCGCTAAACCGATTTAAATGAAATTTGGCATACCTAGAGATAGATAGTTAGAGTCCCGGAAAAGGATATAGGATAGTTTTTATTCCGGAAATCATTCCTTACCGGTGAAAAGGGGGGTAGAAGTTCGTATCCACCCACTACCACCATATCAGCCAAAGGACGTCCACTGCTGGAAATTGGCCTCCCCCAAATTAACGGCGGGTATATGCCATAATCACCACGCTTGGCACGCGGGTTGGCGATCGCAGTATCTCCACCGCACTCCAGGGATGCTGCTGCCCATCCCCCGGTGGTCTTGGCCGTAGTTTTAGGACATACCCGGGTCCCGGGTAGAAGTTTGTATGGGCGAGCGATATTAATCGCGATAAGCCTGCGCCTACAACAATTTAATAGCAATTATTTCTATAAAATAACAAGTTGCACGCAGACGGAGTCGCGGACAAAAGCGAGATAACAATAAAATATTCCATTTAAATATTTATTTATTCAGCAAAACCGGGGTATTATCGCTGGCTCATTTGAGAGCTTTGGGGACAGTTGGGCCGAGTTGCAGCAACCTACGATTACAGACCGGTCGACGTTAAATATAGCGCCGCCGCGGGCAGCTGTCATCTGATAGAAATTTGTCAAAAAATCCATACAATCAGATTTAAACAAGCATTGCACCGCTTACGATTACAGACGGTTTGTATCTCGCTGTGACCCCGTTAATGATAATCATAAACTGTTTCCCTAACAAGGAGATGAGTATGCAATGGCGGCACAGATTAGAAAGTACCTTGAATAAATTTGTAATTTTAATAGCACGTGTGGATGTTTTTTGTTTGATAAAGGTCTATTCTGTCTGGTGCTAACTGCGACACAGTGGGCCGTAACTTAACGCGCTGTTTATTCCCTGCCGGCGCTATCTCGAGATCGGCTCATAAAACCGTCGGGTTCGAGCATTGTTTTATTATCGACCCGCTCCTGTAATCCTGCACAATGACGCCGCTCCACAATCTGTCGCCATTCATTAAGTCTTACTGACCGATTGTAATTTGAATCCGTTCTGTTGCAAACGTGTTTCTCGTGCGTAGCGACGGATATGCCAGATGTGTGTTATGTGTGTGTATCTTAAAAGTATCGGGTACACGAAAGGACACATGTATATAACGAGTTTATATGTCTAACATTTTTTAATTGAATACAGAAGAATTCATTATTAATAAGCGTCTGAACGGAGCAAAGTTCAAAAGGGGGCTCTTAATCGCAACAAGATATCTAGAAAGGACTGTGACCCAAAAGTTTTCTGGTGCGATGTTTACAAGGCACCCCCAACTCTTCAAAAACAGCGATACATCAAAAGTGAGTTACAAGTTAACTGGCGCAACCCGCGCGCGGCCCACGGCGAAATTTCGATTTAAGCTGACACGGGTACTAACCGCCCGCGCCGAGCTTTCCTTGTTGACTTTACTGCGAGACTTTCCAAGTTGCCCACTCTTATAAAAGTGGCCTCGTTAGACTGCTCCTCAGCACCATTGATATGAAATTGTATAAAATGCTATGCAAACTTATGTATCAACGGCGCGTGACTCATAATAAAAGAGCCTAACAACATAAAAAATGTATTCTCGGCGTATGTATAGCTTGGCGCGAGGAACAACGAATCAAATGTCGTAATTCTTTAGCGTTCACGTGGCTATTCAACAAGTAGAGCTGCGTAAGAAGCGTAAGGAGGAGCGCTCAAAGAGGACCGACGAAGGGCGGGGCCTTCTGAAAAACCAGTAGCGTGATCTTAACACATTATACATGAAACGGCCGACGTTTTCTTGTTGCTAAGACGTTACGATAGCGTGTTTATTCGATAGGTACACAACTTCATACCGACACCTATTCAGCTGGGATGCCCTGCGTGTTTTATTGTGGAAAGTTTAAATAGAGTGAACTTTACACAACGAATTACTGCGAGAAGTAAATGTTTAAATTTCACGCGGATAGATGAGTCCCACAAAGACAGTAAAGAACCTAAAGCGTACAGTTTAAAAGTTTTGGCAAAGCGAAACACTAACGCGGCGCCTGGAAAGTTGCAAGACGGAGCTGACGCGAGTGGGGGCGCGGGGAGGGAACGCCGTGATCTCCCTGTCAAACTGAGAAATATTGCCACGAGACGAGCCGTGCCGCACGCGTTTATTTCCTCTACCTACTAAACATTGCAATTATTTAAAAAGCTCTCAGTAACACATATGTTTTCGAATAATTTTAAAAGTACATATTTAGTTATTTTTATATGGATACTATGAAGTAGGTCAAGTAGGTATTGTGCATGTGAGATGTGTATATTCTGCGATTTCGGTCTAAATAACAAATAAATAATGGTCTTCATCGTCGTTTATGGCTACATCAAGAATTCTAGCTATAGGCATAGGGATGCTAAAATCAGTTGAAATCATTTAACCGTTTGTGTTGGTATTATGAAAAAACCTTGAACATAGACGAGGCAAGGCCAGGATATGTTTATTTATTATATTTAGTTACTTTCCTACAAAACGGTGAAATGTCTACGTCTAATGTCAGCATATTAACAAGGGTATGCCTAGCTAGTGAATTCATAAATCGAAACACATTGCAAGATGACTATTTTCTTTACATAACGATCGTTATAATTTATAAGTAATACTAGATGACATCAGCTTTCAGATTGTATATATGTGTAGGTTTAGTTGATTGTTTGCAATCGGACCGCACTCCTCCGCGCTAATCCTATTCCCGCGACAAATTAACATGCTCATCGGCAGCCGCGTCACTAGATTATGGCGCGATTGTATTTTAAGTGTATTATCCAATTTGGTGAATATTGTGCGTGTGGTAATCCGCGGTCGTGGTCCACATCCGAACGTTTAGTCGCGAGCCGTGATAAATGCTACAATGCCTGCATTATCGTACGCCGCGATGGACCGAGCTGGCGCACTTAATAGATTTTGTTGGTGCTGGATCGGACGCGGTCAGCCTATAGCGTACTAACGGGATTATCGCTCGTATTTGAGTTTAGTATGATGGCGAAATGAACAGCGCACAAATGTGATATATGTATGTACCTATGTCTAGCATAATTTTATGTAACTACCCGCTCGACTGCCTGTCGTCACTGCGTCAAATGCACTTATATTTACACATTTCCCACTTTAAACGTGATTGTGCTGTTTACATTAGTATAAGTTTCAGCAATATGTAAATACAGTTCACCGTTAAAGATTAACGAGTAATGAGAATCATTCAGAAAATCACTTTCAGATTAATACAAACAATTCATCGCTCAACTCAGCGGATCGCGTCGCTATTGGGTGAAATAATTAAAATCGGTGCAAACCATTAAAAGCGCAGTTATAATAGGAGAGTGCAGAGTGAAGGGTCCTCCATGTAGGCAGTTAAAGAGTTGGAGGGGCGCACTCAAGCAGGAGTACTGTAGCGGCGCCACCTCGCCTAACGAACCTGTCGACAGTGCAGTGCCAGCCTGACAAAAACTACATCCACGTTGTTCCGCGATAACTACTCGCCCAACACAACGCACTTGCTTTGCTTATGGAAGCCTCATCAAGTTAATAACGTGTGGGTTGGTTGGTACCCAGAGCTGCCTAACGCGTATTTTCGCATTAAAAAATAATAAATCATAATTCGCGACTAATCGAGTGTAGGTATCTAACAAAAAATATACAATAGACTTGTTTTATGCTCTTCCGACCAGAGTCGTAAAAGACAAATGATCAAAAGCACGCGACCCGGGGAGATTGCGGAAACCATCGCAAGGTCATTAAACTGGTTTGGTTTCTATTCGAAATGCGATACGCATCTAAACAATTACCGGGACTTTGGTTGATTAATGAGACAATTTGACATTAATCGGAAACTTATTTTAAGTTGTAATACGAGTTCTCATCGAGTATAAATAGGTCTAGACTGAAGGTGTGTTGACGACCCTGACCTTAAGAAATGCAAAGTCTAGAGTGATGTGATGTTAAGTCGTGTTTGTTTAAATAGTTTTCGTGGGACAGTTTAGTGGCATAGGGGGAGTGTCGTCTGCGAGGGTAGACTAGCTTCTAATAAATAATGGAAGGCTGGCGTATAAAAGTGGCGTGGCCCGCGGCCGTCACAAGCCACTTCATCTTTTCACGTCGCGCTAATTGAGTGAGGCTTATCCCGTCGCCGCGCCGCGAACCTGAGGAAGTCGGGAACGCAGTATTCACATGAAACCTTTTTTTTCTAAGTAATAAGTAATTGGTTTCAGTAACATCTGCAGATACCACAACTAACCATAAGGGTGCCCGTATATCTTTATTTTTCTGAATTAATGTAACAGCGGTGGTGGGTAAGTAGCGCGTAATAACTTACAACGTATGAACCTAAAATTATAAATACTGGTTACAGTGATTACATCGACGCTGCCAATAATAGATGATGTGAACTGGTAACTGGTATAGAAATGTATTTCTTACCTACATATGTAAATGTAGTACCTAAGTAGCAATTGAATCGGAAGTATTTTTTCAATAATAGGTATGTGCGAGTACTGGCACGTAGATAGATAGTAGAGAATATGTTAGCATAGTTTGACCGGCGGTGATACATCACTCTCGACTGAAGATATATGGGCGTTGTCATCATGTCTGCTATCGGTCGCTGCTCGCAAACACGTAACACATAGTCCACTTCTACAGCTGCACCCAACGTTAAACTTACTTTAAAGACATCACTCTCCAGATTTTCCTCATTTATCGCCACTGAGTCACAGAGGATAGTGATACATATTCGACTGTTGAAAAATTGCTGAATTGTGAATTGGTTTCCACACGCGGAACAGTAAACTAGTAAGGCATAAAATTCTGCTACAAATGATCGGGGGAACGTGTTTGCTTAGATTGTGCGGACATTTGCGAGATTTATCTCACATGACTGGGTACCGGTGAAATATCGTGAAACACGTTCGATATTACAGGACTCTAGTGCAAGAAAGAGAAGAAATCGCGCAGTCTTTGCCTAAAATGGCGAAGCGCAAGATGTGCAGCTAAACCGGTTAGACTTGTTTATTTTGCACGCATTCCAGTCGTCCCGACCGGCCAGGAGCGAGCGAGCGAGGCATTCCTGCTCCATAGCAGGGATTGGCCTTGAATCTAAAACGTTTATCGTGACTGAATTTAGATGCTTGCGATCACACAAAACACGGCTACATTTAAACTACCTCTTTTAAAAAAACTTCAGATCATTTTTTGTCAAGTGGTTCATGTAGCATATTATATATTATGCTTCAATGAGATCTAGTTGCAATTTCTTGGAATCTTTCAAGCGTTCACTTTAAGTTAGCAGTAGCTACGCTACATGTTGTTGATGTTAGAGGCGGGCAAAGTAAATCCATTAGTTAGAAGTACATCAACAGTAACCGTTGACACACGACTCGACTTCGCTCCGGGCGACACAGTGGCGGTATAAACGGCGGACTCGCTGGCTTAGTGTCAGGATTATTTGTATTATTTAGGGCGATGCTTAGGGTGAATATCTCTTCACAGAGAAAACATATAGGTTTCATGTCACGTCCACGATGAGAATTCACTTTAATTGGCAAATAATACGTAGACCAATTAAGGATGCTATGTCGGGTGGAGGCGCGCGTGACGCGAATCGGGAACGGCAACAGAAACGCGTTGCGAGTGTGCTATTCAATTATGCAAACCGAACTGTAAGAACAGCCCCGGCCCCCTTACTCTTGACCGCCACGGTTAAATAAAAATCTGATGATGGACCAACAACAACTCGCAATAAAACGAATGCACCAAGAAGATGTTTAAAAATATGATGAACGGATATTTTTTGTTCCGGTTTCGTTTTAATTAAAGTTCCTCGGAGGATACGGCGGCGGAATATCTGCGTCAGTGGCAGCAGCAGGTCGTGTCTCCGGCGGGCCTGCGCCCCGCCAGCCCTCGGGGACGTCGCAATTGTCATGTAAAGCGTTGCCGGGGCTGGAGCGTGGCACATCGGACCCCGACGCTTCGCCCCCGGCTGAAAATGCACTTTCGCGAAACGATTGCCTGTCGATCTGAGTTATTCAGCGAGACGGCGGAGAGGCGACCTAAGTGCGGATAACGATCTCTGAGTGTAACGGGTGAGCGATAGGATCTCGGTAAAAGTAACGACTGAAGAAAGTTGTGCTCCATAACGCTTCTTTGTTCTGGTTGCGGTCGTGTTCTGTTCTGACACCCGTGCGGGCGATGAATCAACTGCGTGAACGTAATCGACTGCTAACTTCCTCGAGTTCCTCGACCTCTTCCAATGGCGTAATTTGAAATATGAACATTATTTTGGTACATGAAGAGGTTGTTTTTTTATTATATGTGGTAAAGAAAGGGCAACAGGTAATAGCGATATTGGAAGATGCTTATCCATAACACACTTCCGAATTGTACACAGGCCGAATTCTAATACAAAAACAAAAAAAAAACATACATCAATATCATATGTGTCACTGTCAAAGTCACTTATGTCATTGGTAAGTGAACATTTCAGATGTAGTAAGTACTTAGTCGGCTCATAGGTTCTGTCATATACATAAATAGTATCAAATAAAAACAAAAGTTTAAGTTTATTCCGTATAATTTGTACAGCGTTTGAAGGCTTATAAACTAGAGAATCTATATGTATAACATTTATTCAAAATGACCGCCATAATTATCTACACAGGCTTGAAGTCTGCGTGGCCAGTCGTCAATGGATTCACGCACCACTTTCATGTCGATATTGGCCACTGCCGTAGCAAGGGATTTTTTCAGCGAGTCTAGATTTGCATGAGGTTTTGAGCACACCTTTTCCTCTAAATACTGCCATATTTTATAGTCTAACGGATTAAGATCTGGGCTAGAGGAGGGCCAATCTTCATGCCGTATAAAGTCGATTTTATTGGAGGCGAGCCAGGCTTGTGTAGACTTTGCCTTATGGGCTGGAGCAGAGTCCTGCTGGAAAACCCAATGCTGGTTTAGAAACATCGTATGGGATAGTGGTTTCACTATATTAGTCAACACCGTGTCTTGGTACACTTTGGTTAGTTTTTACTCCTTTCTCACAAAAATGCATACTAGTGACGCCCGCATAAGAAACTCCCAGCCAAACCATCACAGATGAAGGGTGATGACCTCTTTGAATACGGAGAATGCTATTAGACGCTTCTTTACTATTGCGAGCGTACACTCTATCATTTTGTTTATTACAGTTTTCTTCTATGTCAAAAATTTTCTCGTCCGAAAACAGTATAACAACGATGCTTATTTTTAGCGTACTTCTTCAATAAAGCTTTAGATCTTTTAAGCCTTAAAGCTTTAAGCCGACTATTGAGAAGATGGCCAGTTTTTCGTTTATAAGCACGAAGTCTCAGGTCTTGATTAAGCACTCTTTTCACCGTGTTTCTGCTCAAACCCATCTGGAGGGCCATAACTTTTTGTTTCCTAGCGGGATTTCTGGCAATGCGTGCCCTAATTGCTTGTACAACCGCTGGAGTCCTAGCTGTACGCGGACGACCGCTTCTTTTCTTGTCATTTAAACTAGAGACGTCACTGTATCTTTCTATGGTACGATACACAAATCTTAGAGAGAATTTTAAATTTTCAAGTTGCTTAAAAATTTTTGTCGGCGAGTGTCCACAACGATATAGTGCAATTATTGCGGTACGGCTATCTTTAAGCGTCCACTCCATGTTAAAGAAAACAGAAAATTGCAAATTTATACTACTCAAATATTTAAAAAAGATTCGAAATTCAAATGCACAACGGTTTTTGTTTTAGGAGTTCCAAATTTAAATTTTAAAGGCTAGTGACAGAACTTATGAGCCGACTAAGTATTTCTAATTGTGGCTGATACTTTTAAGAAAAAAAAAACCAGGATTTTAAAGAACAGTGACATAAAAAATTTAAACTTTATATCAGTGAGGTTAACAATTCAAACTTAAAATTAGGTATTATGCAAAATTACGTACTTAGTTTGTTTTTTTTTTCATTCAAAAGATTACGAAATTATGTAGAACCTGTAATAGTCATTTCGTTTATTTTTTAAATCTTGTGTCATCAATTTGTCAGATTAATCTCATCTCATTCATCATTATGATCACCATCATCGTTAATATCGGAACGCGATCTTAAGCCTCTTACAGATTGGCGCGGCCTGGCCGCGGCGGTCAATAGTAAACTTGCCATTAGCTGTCAAATTTACTATTGACCACCACCGCAGGCCGCGCCAGTGTGATTCAAGCCTTAACGTTTTCAAACCGGATTCTACACTGCACTGGGCTGACGCAAAATGAAGTACCAATTTTTGTCATATGTTTTTGTTTTGACAATTAATTGTAGTCAAACCGCACGATTGTTTTGGCCGTTATTTCGAAATGGATGTGAGCGACACATATTTGATTTGCTATTTTGTCGATTCTCTAAAATCTGACAGCTTCAATATTTCAACCAATCACAGAGCAGTATTCTTGTGGAGCGCGACCAACTAGATTTTTTAAACCAATCAGATCACAGAGAAACTCATAACTCCCTAGAGAGTTATGAAAATCCATTACTCCCCCGGGAGGTAAATCGGCTATAACTGCTCTTTACACCTGCGTACAATAAAACGCTTTACGAGCAAGTGTGATGAAAAAACATATATTTACTATTTGTTATGGAGGAGCGGGACTTTCTGATACAGGTATTATTTACTCAGAGGTTTAGGAAGTCTCAACATTTTTGTCATTGTGTATAACTTTGAAAGAAATAAAAAACATTTTCAACATTTTCATTTTCATGTGAAACTCATGTTTTTTTAAATAAACTACCAAATGTTACTAACATCTGAAGTGTTACAAGTACAATAATGGTTTTGCTATAGTTATAAAAAATTACAAAAACTTGTTTTTTTAATCTTAAGTCTTTAAGCCTACTGATAAATAAAAAAGATCAGTGCAATTTTTTCGTAACTAGATACATACCACTATAAAATTATATTTTTGTAGTCAGCAGCAGAATTAGCTAAGTAGTACACGTTCACAATTATCTACACAGAGCCTTAATCTCTCGACATTAGTCTGCTCAGTCTGCGACAGCTCATTTTGAGCACTAGGCCTGCATAGCTACTCCTGCTGCGGTCTGTAGTGGCAACACACATTGGCATTGAATTTGAAATCGGAGTATACATACTCACACACTCATTCATGATTCTCGCTTTTATTCTACACATTGAAATAGAACTAGCGGATTCTGCGGAATATACCGAGATATCCGACTACCGTCTTAGTTCTGTCAGGGTTGGCTGCCTGAAATCTAGATCTTCTATTTATTTAATCAGATTTAATAACATCAATCTGTAACTTACCGATTAGGTTGCTAATTGATAAGAGCAAGATAGTGTAGCTAAAATGCCTAAAATCGACATGCCAGGTAAATACTACAGTAGGTACTAGGGTGGTTCAAAAAATTTTTTTTTATATATATTTTTTGTGGCGCCCTTAAATTTGTTACATGTACCTACTCTTCAAATTATAGTTCTCTATAAAAAGTCTAAGCCGGTGCTCAATAAGTGTTCAATAGCAAAAAACGCTTCTATTTGAAATCTCGATTTTTTTTAAAAAAGTACTTTTGTTGTTAATATTATTTATTGTTTTCAAAATGAATCTTTACTCAATTTATAGATAAATATGCAAAAGTTCTTAAATATACGCGAAATCAGTATACGAGTATCTGGTCATTCAAATACAGATTATGAAACGGCAAAAGTGATTTTTTATTTCAGCTGGATTTTTCAGACCTTGGCGGTTTTGTTCTACTATAAAATCACATTCACCGGTAAACCGATAGATTTAACTTTATTATTACGCCTATTGCTGTGATTCAACTTGTTTGTAGTAGTCGCCAGAACGTTCACATCTTCGTACAAAATCAGCAAATTCACTATATTTTAATATCTAATATATCGTCAGACAAACATAAAACTTAGCCAATACGTCAAAATATCGCAAATTCAATAATTAAAATAAAATGTTGTCAGTAAATACATGAATTAAAAACGTTACATCCCATTTTCAAATTTCGTATAAAAGTTAACACCACTGTACTTTTCAAAGGGCTATTAGATCGATTTATTGTATAGGATTTATGATTTTTTTCTCAAACATTGATGTTATGTTCCTTATAATAGGCTGCGAAGTATGACGTTTCAGGTGCGGCTAGGACAAGAGGTCGTTAATGCAATTGCATACAAATGTTGCAGGCCTAGGCCGGCAAAGTCCTCTTTTTTAATTTCCATTCCACATAAATTTGTGGCACAGGCATCATGACATTCTGCCAGTATGCGTATTAAAAATAAAACTTTCATTTTTTTGTTGTTTATTTCATTGCATGTTTGAGAAAAGCACTATACATACCTCTGCGGGAAATATGGGGTTGCCCGCCTCAGACCTATCCAGTCTATAATATATATATATTACTACAGAGGCCGGCCGAAGACATGATATGTCTTCGGCCGGCCTCTGTAGTAATGTACTATTATTTGTTTTATCAATAAAAAGATTGCATGTGCTTTACATTTATGTAACAAAACAGACTTGGAGGGACATACTTTCTGAGAGATAGAGAAACTGAATGTTAACTGTTTTCTATAATAAAGCTTCATTGAGCACCGCCTTTGAATTTTTTTAGGGGCCTAAATTTTAAGAGGATAATACAGTAGGTACACGTAACAAATTTAAGGGGTTCCACAAAAAATATAGAAAAATATCATTTTTTGAACCACCCTAGTAGGTACCTTCATATGTTGAAAGGAGTTGAGATTTGTTTAAGAACGAGTGAACAATAGATAAAAATCAGCTAAAATAGACACAAACTAAGCTTACACAATGAGCCAATTAATAAAACTCTACTAAGAAGTGGTTAAACGACCGTGTTAACTGTAAAAGGAAGACCGGTCGGGGCCACATCTTCATCAGTAGGTACACGTAACAAATTTAAGGGGTTCCACAAAAAATATAGAAAATAATCATTTTTTGAACCACCCTAGTAGGTACCTTCATATGTTGAAAGGAGTTGAGATTTGTTTAAGAACGAGTGAACAATAGATAAAAATCAGCTAAAATAGACACAAACTAAGCTTACACAATGAGCCAATTAATAAAACTCTACTAGGAAGTGGTTAAACGACCGTGTTAACTGTAAAAGGAAGACCGGTCGGGGCCACATCTTGGTAGTTGAACATGTATGTGAGCTAGACTTTCGCTATCGCATATCAGCCCAGTGATGTAAGAGTCGTGTCAAAATCACCAGAATATAGTGCCGACAGGTGACAAGGTTGAACCGATATGCGGCGCAACATCTCTCCTGTGGACGAATTTATGTTACACTTGGAGTACCGAGTAGGCGTCAGACATGATACGAGGTGCTGAAGTATAATTGGAAGCGCGGTCTCTCCTCTTGATTACCCATGGAGTCTAGTTATCACGCGTTTATGGTACATGGTGACGTAAGCGAGCCGACGCCGACGGGTCGGATTCGGCGGCACGGTGCGGACACGGCGTGAGGTGCCAAGGTCGTTGCTGATACGAGCCGCATGCAAATGAGCGCAGATAAGTCGCGCTCATTACATTCGATACCCGACTCCGTCGCCTCGCAGCCGTTTCGGGCCCTATTCCAGCCGCTTTTATTACGCTACTACGCGGATGTGCTGAGAAAGGAGGTTAACGCTGCTGAATTATACGCATTGTTTCACCTAGCCACTGCCATGGTAACGAAACGTCAGGAAACTTGTTTGAGTGCCCTATTTCACTCTGTGTGGAATTAAGCTTGGTGTATGATTCAAAACTTTAAATTCGCAGCAGATGTATACATAAGTAATTATGTTATCAGGTGTCTCGACGTAGCAGGACGACGCACCGTAGTAAGAAAATTGTGCAAACACGGAAGCCAAACAAGTTTCCTATCAGAAAGAGTGGAGTGGACCTAACGTGTGGAGTAAGTTTGATGCTATTTACGTGATTTTCCACGATGCAGGAAGGAGGAGGAGACGTCTCTCGGGCCTCACCGTTTAATTAAAGGGCGGCGGGGGGTGCGGGCCGGGGAGAGGGGTATAATGGCGGCGCAATATCGGATGGAAATGCGCGGCATGTAGGAATGCGCCGCCCGTCGCCCTCCGCCCTCCTCATTCACGAACGATTCGTGGTATTTTTTATTGACGACTCTGGGTATGGTATAGTGGGAATAAACTAATTTGATTGCCATTTAAGTAAATAAGAAACCATGGAACAGAATTTTTTTTCAACCTTTCTTCATCATTCTTAAATAAGCTAGAACGAGTAGCATAATTCTACCTTGCATCGAAATGCGCCTTGAACGTTTACGCCACAAACAAATATTTAAGCACTCCAATCCCGGCCAGTGCTGGGAACCAACCCCGGTGTCACTTTAATATCAATGCCAACAGTTTGGATAAGCACGACCAGGCAACAATACCTCCTAAAGGAACAGGCATATACATCTGTCCCTTATGCTTTGACTCTTGCTCAGAGACCTTATCCCATGGTAAGCTCATTATACTGGGTACATAACTAACCTAGATACATGTTGTGTTCAGATTTTTTCTTTTAAGTACCGGAGCGGAGCAGGTAGGATTTGCAGTAGCCAAATAAACCCTAAAACAAAAACACGTAAATTGAAAATGTACAAAGTAGGTATAACTTCATCTTTGAAATATGTCCGTAAGCTGTCTGAAATAACGCAAAGGTCAATCCAATTGTAATAATAACTACGGTTTTCCTTATATTCCCATCGTTTGTTTTCATATAACACACAATATATCCTGGTTATAAAGGCAGATAAAATATTTCATTATGGAAATCAAACATTTTCCTCTTTACAGTAACGATCACTTAACGCATTTAAGTGAAAATTAAATAAATTTGAAAGTGGTTCGAAAGTTAACACAGCAGAGCGTGGAGCGGAGAATGCCAACTAAAAATATTCTTTGCCTAATGGACACGGCACGACAGTATTTTTCATCCACGCTCGGCGGAAAGATTAAATTTAGCGGTATCCATTTTTAGAAAGCACGAATACCGAAACCAAGCTGGCGATCTAAACATTTTACAGAGGTTATATTTATTGAGCTCATGTTGCACAAAGGGATGTTGAAAGGGGCAATTCTCACCTGCATGACAACACCGCCAACTATGCTAGAGATTAACATTGGCAATCCGCAAATACCATTGTGCAGGGATGAGCTATCGATGAACGCCACTCTGAGCATGTTTGTCGTTTTTACAAATGTCAATGTATTCAGATAACTTCAGCATATATCAGAGTATTTTACAGGAATTTCGTTGCAAAATGTACTATTTTTTAACCGACTTCAAAATTTCAAAAGAGGAGGTTATCAATTCAGTTGTATGTTTTTTTTTTTTTTTTTTTAATGTTTGTTAGTCCATAACTCCGTCATTTCTTAACCGATTTGGAAAATTCTTTTTTTGATTGTAAGTATATATATCCAAGTTGGTCCCGTTTTTGTCAAAACGCAGTTCTGATGATGGGATCCATGAGAAATTGAGGGAACTCCTCAAATCTTCAAGGCAAACATATAGTAATTTTTGTGTTTTTATCAACAAGTCATGCATTTTCATCCAAAAATGTGACATTGGATGAAGTGGAAATGCTGATGATGATCAGAACAGAACTCTTCAACGACAAAAAGTTCACGTTTGGCGATTTGTCCTCCTAGCTGTGTTTGTTAAGGAAGTTCTATTTTCACGATTAATTTTTGTCATGCTTGATTTCTGATGATGGGATCCATGAGGAATTGAGGGAAATCCTCAAATCTTAAAGGCAAACATATAGTAATTTTTGTGTTTTTATCGACAAATCGAGCATTTTCATACAAAAATGTGACATTTGATGAAGCGGAACTGCAGATGATGATCAGAACAGAACTCTTCAACGACGAAAAGTTCACGTTTGGCAATTTGTCCTCCTAGCTGCGTTTGTTAAGCAAGTTCTATTTTCACGATTAATTTTTGTCATGCTCGATTTTTGATGACGGGATCCATGAGGAATTGAGGGAACTCTTCAAATCTTAAAGGCAAACATATAGTGGTTTTTGTGTTTTTATCAACAAATCGAGCATTATCATACAAAAATGTGACATTTGATGAAGTGGAACTGCTGATGATGATCAGAACAGAACTCTTCAACGACGAAAAGTTCACGTTTGGCGATTTGTCCTTCTAGCTGTGTTTGTTAAGCAAGTTCTATTTTCACGATTGATTTTTGTCATGCTCGAGTTCTGATGATGGGATCCATTAGAAATCGAGGGAACTCCTCAAATGTGAAAGGCACACAAATAGTGATTTTAGTATTTTCATGAACTAATCAAGCATTTTCATTCATAAAAGTGACATTTGATGAAGTGGAACTGCTGGTGATGATCAGAACGGAACTCTTCAACGACGCGTGGTTCACGTTTGGCGATTTGTTCTCTTTTTTTTTTATGACATAGGTGGCAAACGAGCAGACGAATCGCCTGATGGTAAGCGATTAGCGCCGCCCATGGACACTCGCAACACCAGAGGGGTTGTAAGTGCGTTGCCGGCCTTCGTTTGTTTTTCTTCGTTTTGTTTGTTAAGCAAGCAAGGTTTTTTCATGATTCCATGAGGAATTGAGGGTACTTAGTCTTCTACCATTATAAACATACATTATAGCCATTTTTATTTTATTGTATATCTATCTAAGAGTGCACCATCTAAGTATAATAATCTTTTACCGGCCTCCCCCATTGAAGTCGGTTGTTTTTTCTTAAAAATTATTTAATAATAGCCTGAAGATGGTTCAAAGTTAAGGTGGTCATTTATATGGCATTATAAAACTGATCGCCTGCGATGTGAAATGAAAAGTTTTCGAAATAACATTTGTGAAATACATCTTGTTGAAACGCAATGAAATTTAAGAGGCCAAGAAGCGCAACCATGCCCAGTTGAGATGTTACTACAGAGTGTATCATTATTTCAATCAAAAAGGTGATTTATTTCTACTGATGTAAGAGTTTAAAACTTGAAGTTATTGTTCCAATGTGAACATGATAAAAATAACTATTTATTGTTTTGATATTCTTTAAACCCTACTTTAAACAAATTACTGATTTTACTGAATCACAACACCTTTTACGATTAGGCGAAACTGATTCCTTTGCCAATTAGAGACAGAAAAGAATATTTTAGATAATTAATTAACTATTGCAGAAAACGAACAGAATCGTACAGAGGAATCGAATAGGTACGCAAGTAGAGCTCACAATTATAAGTGGAATAACAAACCGATCAAGAGACAATACGTCGCTGCCGATATTTATGCGGCAATTACTTGGGGCAGGCTGCCGTTCGATTCAGGTCAGAGTTGAAGTGATTTTTAAAAGTAATGCAAACGATAGACGAGTGTTCCTATAGCGCGGCTCAAAGTTAATGAACGCTCGCGATACAGCCCGCCGTTTAGTGGGTTTTCAAACAAATCGATGAAAATAAAGTCAAACCAAGCTAGTACTAAATAGAGCTTTATAATTTATCATACGTAAATCTGATCAGGAAGTTGTCGAGTCTCTTTTTTAATGTAAATCTGGTAAAGAACCAGTTACTGAATTTGCATCCTTCCCAAATAGCTTTAAGTGAGCAGGTGATATTTTATTACTTTAATAATATGTTTGTGAGCATTCTTCATGCTAAACGTACTGAATGTATAAAGTAAATTACGACGATACCATCAAAGACACAGTTGACTGATCAATCGTTAACGTTATTTTCAGTAAGATAAGGTCGAGTAAGGGTCATTTAAGTGCTTCGTTTGCTCCAACGATGAGAATAATGTGCTTGTTATTCGAACGGAACTCGCCCGCCGCGCCGGCCGTCTCGGCCTCGTCTACTTGCCTAGCTACGATTACGACACGAGTATCACGGTGCCTGCACAACCAAACGAACGCCTAACGAACGAAAGCGAAGAATTTATGGCGGGGCTATCTGTAAAGAGTAAGATAGGTTGCTAGTTGTTCATCACTGTAATATGGTCTATGCATTTGCAAGGATAGACCACAGACCGAAAATCGGGGGACTGATATATTTGATGATGATGATGATCTACCGTGATTGCTATAAAACTATTCCCAGAAAAACTGCCGTATTTTTATTACATAGCTCTGGAGACGCGAATAATGGTTTTGTTTGTCTATCTAAGTTATTAAAGAAGTATTTTAGGCCCGCCACTCAGACGCTACCTATATAAATTATTGATAGATCAAATACTAAAACTTTGCAGACACATAAAGTTATGTAACGAGGTTGATCAAAGAGTAGGTTGGTGATTGGAAAGGTCCGCGTCAAAAACTAGCTCCGGCCGGCCACAGAGTAGGCATCAAACTCGGTTCTGATGAATAACATTGTAAGAGCGAGTCATCAATCGGCGAGAGTAGCTTTGAAGCGCGCGGTGGCCCGCAAAGTTCACAACCTGTAAAACAACTCCGGCAAGGCGAACAAAGCGCGCGAGTCGAGATTACTGGCAGCTTTTAAACGCTCCGAATGTTCTGCAACGGAAGACTTGGCGGACGGGTTTTCAAAAACCCTCAAGGGGAACTAAAGCGATAGGTTTTGCTCTCGATTTGCTTGCAGTTGCAGTAGTTTGCTCATTTGCACGCCTTACGATTTCGTTATTGATGTTTGCTATAAGATTTCCAATCATTATGTTTTAAATTACAATGGTATGAATGTCTAATACTGAAGAGGATAATGTTCGTGTGTATATAGCTCAATAAATAAATTACGTTTAAGGAAAAATGTGGATCGTGACTGCACGGTTATACATACATAACTAAACGTAAAAATAACTGGAATGGAATGACCATATAGCCGAAAGCAACATTTATTTTTAAATTGCTAACTCGCAACCAAAACTCACTAACCTGAATTGAGTTTGTTTACTACAGAATTCCTGATAAACTGGTAAAAAGGCATTCGCGCTCGAAAAAATTGGATACCAGTCAATATTTACGCAAATCCCGATAGTGAACAAACAAGAGTGCTCGATGCGGAAATTAGAAGCGAAGTTGACTCGATTGATAGGTTAGGTAAACAGTGGGTCTTCGCAATATGAAAGCGAATGAGTGGGTGGGTTAAGCCTAAACCGAAGAGCCGCCGACTGGCGCCGGCGTCCGGTGCATCTATCACTCCCACGTCGCATACGCACTTTGCAAGCGAGCCCCGCGCCCACGATAACTTTCGCCGTCTTTACAATATGCAACACATAAAACACGTTTCTTTGTTTAAGCGCTTTATGCGTCATTTGTCCACACTTTTATTTGAAAAGATAGTACAAATTTAATGTTATAACTAGTTTTTTTTTCATCTTTATTATTTGTGAAAGGGTTTTATAAGGTTATGATGTAGTCACCCCTTATTGTTACAAGTCACTTAAGTAAATAACAGTTTATCTTCGCTTAATACCTTTGTACGATTTTTTAGCAACATTGGATAGTGGGTGTTAAAATAGTATTACATTTACCGATCCGAAAAATGTTTACACCATATTTAATCGCTAAAGTTAAAATTTTTGAAAGTTTAATTACAATTAAACAAAACCACACGGCTGTTTATATCACATGAGTTAAGAACCGTCAACTTCTAAAGAACATAAAAATTCTAGTAGTGCTGTCACAGGCGTGAGTATTAATTAAATCATTTTCCTTCCAGTTTTATATATATATATATATTTTATATACAATTTCGATGCTTACCTTACTTTCAATTTGGTAGGCAGTGTAACTAGCACAGACTCAATTTTGTTTTTCTTTCATTTAAGTTTCATTTACAGTTTGCGTTTTTTTACTAACAACATATATTTTTTTATTTTCTTAATTTTTATTATAATTTTTAAGTAGGCACTTGTTTAAGTACCTATGTATGTCCAAATTCGAATCGGGCGTTACAATTTTATCGATTTTCGGCGCACTTTCGACATTTGATTTTTGGGTGCAAATGATTGACTGCCTAGCTTGTTTCGACGTTCTTTTCTCGGCAGTGGTGCTTTTTTAGAAACGCTTAAAGATTTTGACTTGTAAAAGTGCAATTGTGGCCTACTTAGTAAAGTTTGTTTATTGCAGGTATTATCTTTAAACGCAATGCATTTGTCGGCCTGTTTAGCCTAGTTGGTAGTGTCACTGCCTCCGAAGCTAGAGGTCCCGGGTTCGAATCCCGGTAAGGGCATTTGTTTCTGTGGTGAGCAGAGACATTTGTTCCGGAGACATGGATGTTTTCTATGTATTTAAATATATATCTATTAAATATATCGTCGTCTAGTCCATAACACAAACCTTATTGAGCTTACTATGGGACTAGTTCGATTTGTGTAAAAAATTGTCCCCCTAATATTTATTAATGGATATAGTATGCAACTTAATCCTAAATTTTAGCCCTAGTCAAATCGATTTAATTATTCGTCAAAAGTTATTCAAAATTCCTCAAACGAACCTTTAACAAATATTGCCAAGTTAAGGCTCAAAATGCATTAAGCCGCAGTAAATTAGTTTTACTGTAAACAATGTAGTGCCGGACTTGGCACCATTTCAGAGAATCTACGGAACTTGGCACCCATTCAGATCTCAATTCTTTTGTCGGTGAATATTGAAATTGGCTCCTTTTTGACATTTATGTTTTTGATGGGATATCATTACTTTTTGTCAATCTTCACGAGTTACTATACAAAATACCCAAATCGCTATAGGTGGACCTCAAATATTTGAAGAGCTCGCTCGGTTTCTCCAGGACCCTGTGATCAGATTCTTACCTGATAACTATGGGACCACCCCTGAAGTATACCGTTTCAAACAAAAAATAATTTTCCAAATCTGTTAATAAATGACGGAGTTCTGAGGTAATTACCATAAATAATAATAATAATAAAAGTAATAAAAAAACACTGTTTTCTGATTTTTTCTGGTGTACCTAGTTGGTTACTAAGTTATGTTACTGTAATAATCCTTATTTACATAAAATATACTAACGAAAGTTAAATAAATTATGTATTAAAATGAAGTACACACAATCAGGATTTACATTTGTCAATTTCATTCAAAATGGCCTCCTTGGGCCTGAACACAGGCCTTCAGACGACGAGGCCAGTCATCAATAGCGGCACGCACGGTTGTCATATCTAATTCCGTCACTGTCTTGACTATGGCCCGCTTGAGGGAGTCAAGATTTGTGTGGGGTTTAGCACAGGCTTTCTCCTCAATAACCTGCCATATAGCATAATCCAGGGGGTTGAGGTCCGGGCTGGAGGAGGGCCAGTCTTCGTGGACAATGAAGTCAATTTTGTTGCTTCGAAACCAGGCTTGAGTTGTTTTTGCCTTATGTGCAGGGGCTGAGTCTTGTTGAAAGACCCAGGGCTGGTTTTGAAATAGAGAGTGGCTTAAAGGCTTCACTATTGGTTCCAGAACGGTTTCCTGGTAAACTTTAGCCCCAGTTTTGACACCTTTTTCACAGAAATGGACCTGTGTTAACCCTGAGTATGACACACCTAACCAAATCATGACATAAGAGGGATGATGGCCTCGTTGCACTCTCGGAACAGCTACACTCGCTTCTTGACTGTTTTTTGCATACACTCTGTCATTATGGCGGTTACAACATTCTTCAATGGTAAAAATTTTTTCGTCTGTAAATAATATATTTCGGTGGCCATTTTGTGCGTACCGCTTCAGTAGCACGCGACTTCTATTCAGCCTCATAGTCTTCAATCGTCCATTAAGCAAATGACCTTTCCGTCTACGATAAGCGTGTAGTCTAAGGTCTTGATTGATAACTTTTTTAAGGGAGCTTCTCTTAACAGACATCTGAATTGCCAACAACTTTTGCTTCCGAACGGGGTTTCTTGCGATTCTCGCCTTCACTGCCTTTATTAGAGCTGGGGTCCGAACGGTGCGTGGTCTTCCAGACCTCTTGCGGTCATCAAAGCTCAGGGTACTATTGTACCTATTAATGGTACGATAAACGAATTGTTTGTTGATTTTCAGATTTTGAAGCAACTTCAAAATCACGTTTGGCGGATGCCCGCATTTGTGCAACGCAATTACAGCGACACGATTTTCTTTTAGACCCCAATCCATTATAAATATGACGAGATAAGTGTTGTGTGTGCTATACAATTATAACTGACAACCCGCCATTATATGTCATTTTTAGGGTTCCGTAGTCAACTAGGAACCCTTATAGTTTCGCCATGTCTGTCCGTCCGTCTGTCCGTCCGTCCGCGGATAATCTTAGTGACCGTTAGCACTAGAAAGCTGAAATTTGGTACTAATATGTATATCAATTACGCCGACAAAGTGGTAAAATAAAAAGTGGAAAAAAATATTTTATTAGGGTACCTCCCCTATACGTAAAGTGGGGAGTGATTTTTTTTTTTCATTTTAACCCTAACGTGTGATATATTGTTAGATAGGTATTTAAAAATAAATAGGGGTTTACTAAAATCATTTTTTGATAATGTTAATATTTTCGGAAATAATCGCTCCAGAAGTAAAAAAAAATGTGTCCCCCCCCTCTAACTTTTGAACCATAAGTTTTAAAAATATGAAAAAAATCACAAAAGTAGAACTTTATAAAAACTTTGTAGGAAAATTATTTTGAACTTGATAGGTTAAATAGTTTTTGAAAAAATTACAAAAATAATTTCTGGACTAAGTTTGTAATTTAACCGTATAAACAGGTGTTTATTGTACCTGTCATTTCTACAAAATCACAATGAAATGACGTGCTTTCAAAGGTTTTGTGTTTCTGTACTTAATATGTCAACTTAATGTGACGGACGGAAAACTACGGAACCCTACACTGAGCGTGGCCCGACACGCTCTTGGCCGGTTTTTTATTTTTTCGGTAGCATTTGTTTTAACGCAAGAAAAGAGTTTGCAAATCGAGTAACAGAACTTAGTAACCAACTAGGTACACACACAATTTCCAAGTTGCATGCCAAATTTCAGCTTTCTAGGTCACCTGGAAGTGGGTTAGGTTTTTGATTACTAGTCAGTCAGTCAGTCAGTGGTAAAAATGCCGTTTTTTGGAATTTAATATCTCAATAATTATTAAACCTATATTTGTGAAATTTGTGGTTCTAGTTGTTCTAAAGGATCTTAATACATGTACCAAATTTCTTTTTTTAATGTTTGATAGATTTGGAGTTATTGGGGGGTCAAAAGTGGCTCCAAACGGTTCGTGTAAAATAATACACGGCTGCTGTCCTCCAGTTCCTGGGGTGAACTTGGCTGGACACGCTGCCGCGTGTCTAGATACTATTTAGGCTGGGTTGTACCGACTTACGATCACAGACAGATTAACGTTAAATATGGTACCGGCAGCTCTCATCCCATAGAAACTTGTCAAACTTTCCATACATTCAAATTCCAACGAACACAGCTTACGATTACAGACGGTTTGGTGCAACCCAGTCTTAATCTTTTACAATAAACACCACTCACCGACCCTGAGACTGAGCACTGGCTAACTCAGTCAGTGTAAACCGACAGGGTAGCCACGTAACTTTTCGAACGGACGATAGGCAGTTCTAACTGTCATTTTTACTACTGGTAAATGACATTGACATTGGAGAAACATTGCCTCCTTGGGCATTTTCAATCGCTTGTATGATGGGGTGTGCTCCGAATAACTGTTTGACATTATGCCCACGGCCGCCTTCTACCATCGCACTGCTCGCCATCGGCAGGGCATTCATCCTCACGCCTTGGAATTTAAATGGTCACATACGGTACGGTTTCAGAGGAATATCCTCCCACGGACGCTCCGGTTGTGGAATGAGCTCCCTGCCGAGGTTTTCCCAAGGGACTACAGTATGGGCTTCTTCAAGAAAGAAGTGTATAAATTTTTAAAGGGTCGGCAACCCACGTTGGACACCCCTACAGTTGCAGGCGTCCATAGGCGCTTACCATCAGGCGGGCCGTATGCTTGTTTGCCACCGACGTGGTATTAAAAAAAATAGATATACCTCAATCACGTTCGAAAACGTTGTGTTGTGTAAGACTTTTATCTTATTTTAAAATTACTTTGTAAAACAATATACTGTGTAGTTTAAATGCCTGCAAATGGCCCCATACAACAAAAACCATTATTATTTTTAAATTGTATTGTATTGAAGTATCGCGGCTTCCGATCTAGTTAAAATTTGGCATAGTACAGCCAACGGTAAAAGTAGATAATCACTTTAGTATCTTGTCATTTTCACTACTTTGACGCATCCCAACTGTCGCAGTATTGTTACGCTATCGCTAGCGCGACAAAGTACTGATCATATTTAATATTTGCTGTTGACTGGTCTTACGTAATTTTTTTGGTGACTGAGTGCATGTCGACGTATATTTAACTTATTTCATTAGGTAGGTAAAAACAAAAATATTTTTTAGTATCAAAACTATAGTTCCTACTACACAAAGTGTGACCAGCCCAAAATTTTATGACTTTCCCGCCATAAATATGGGTAATATTTCAGTAGCCAGACTCTACAGTTTTATGCAAACAAAACTTTTTAATCTATTAGGTATATTATACAAGCTAGTGTCTGAGTATCGACTTAAGCAATGCATTATAAAATTATAATAATTAAGACGATGACCTTACCGTTTACGTCTGCTAACATTAACACGCGATAACTCACAGTGACGAATTTAGCGAAACATTAAGTCACGGACGATTTAATGTCAAGGAGCCAAGAGAGCACACATAACGTCTTAGATAGATATCAATAAGTGTCGAAGTAGTCGAGGAATCGTTCTTGGTCGTGTTCACAGGTAGATTACCGGTGTGGGTGAAGTTAAGTGAATAAGGCAATGAGCTCGGTTTAATCAACACAACACGTAGCCTAATCAAATATGACCCCCTCGTCATATCGCGTAATTGAAGACTTAATCACGGGAGACGCCGCGTCGCGGGGCGGGCGGTTGTTTGATCAGCCCTCGATTACGTTCGTCGCTGACAACTTTCTGAGAAGTTGCGAATGTTAACTCTGAATGCGAAAAGCGCGATTAATACGTGTACAAATGTGAATTTTATCTGAAACTCTCGTGAGTATTAGACAAATTAAAATAAACTCGGCATTAAAAAATCGCATATATTGAAGAATTTGTTTCAAGCCGTTATAATTTTTTTTTACGCAATTCGAATTATTAGGAGACTATTTTTATACAAATCGAACTCCCAACAGTAAGCTCAATAAGGCTTGTGTTAAGGGTAGGTACTAGACGACGATATATTTAATAAATATGTATATAGTTAAATACCTGCATAGAAAACATCCAAGGCTCAAGAACAAATGTTTTTGGTCACCACAGAAACACCCGGATTCGAACCCAGAAACTCCAGCTTCGTAGGCAGTGTCACTACCAATTAGGGCTAAACAGGCTAGGGTTAGGAACCCTATATTACACGATCTAGTTTCGATTGACACTGGTTTTTATAGAGGTGCGAATACTAGCTGTCCCGACGAACTTCGTTCCGCCCCCAACCCGTTCCGTACAAAATGTATGAGAAAATGTTTTTCCGATCTTATATTTTACCGATATTTTAATACTTAATTTCTATTCGGGGTGAAGACAAATCCAAAATATCAGATCATAAATATCGGCTCGGGCTTTTTATATATACAGGATGTTTTTATTGATTTCCGTTCCTTCTAGCATATCGCAGTGTATATATAGCCTTTGAAACGACGTAGCATATTTGGTATTTCAAAATTCAAGAAAAAATATATTTTTTAATTTTCATAAAAAAAAAATATATATCACTAAGGGTAAATGAAAACCTACCTTAAGATATTAACGCAGAGTTAAGCAAAAGTTAATGTCAAGTATGACAATTCTAAATTCGAATGACACGCATCGCACGTCAACATTGTTTAATTGTTAAGGATCTTTTATACTATACTAGGGGTGTTAATGAACGAAAATGGTAATGTCTTCAAGGTAAGAGTGAATAGGCATCTTCTGGGTGAGCGTGTTCCATCTTAGACTTTGTCTTAACTTTCCATCAGGTTAGACTAAGGTCAAACGCAATCCCATTGACAATAAAAAAAAAAGAATTATTGAATATCTTCGAAATGGTATGAATTGGGATACTCTAGTGTCTTAGAGAAGATTATTCTATTTCATCTCAGGATTGTGCTCTCGCAATTAACGGAATTCAATAAAAACACCCTTGTATATCTATATAAGTATAGAAATATGTGTAAGATGTGTGATGTCTTTACGCCTGACGATAGCTACATGACTCATAAATTAGAAAAGTTGAAAAAAAAACCCGACATTTTCATTTCAAAGTTATTATCTCAAAAACGGCTAAACGATTTTAATAATAATAATAATTCACTTTATTTCAGACACATGGTCCATAATCGTTAGTAACACACGTCTAAGAACACTAAGAACCATCGCTAGAAAATCTGCTTTCAAATAAAAAAACGCATTCTTTTTTTGTTTTTTATTAAAAATGGGATTGCTCTTGGCCAGCATCTAGCCGGGGGGCAAAGATAAGGCCGACGATGAAGCGAGCTCGCCCAAAAGATGCCTATTCACTCGTGCCTTAAAAAGTTCTAGGTTGTATGAAGTCGGAAATACAGACGCCGGCAGAGAATTCCAAATTTATTTTTTTCCAATTCAAATCGGTTCCACCTGTTTAAGAGCTACGATGCTACAGACACACACACATGTTAAACTTATAACATTCCTCTTTTGCGTTGCGCGTTAAATATGAAAAAAAAGCGGCCAAATGCGTGTCCGACCAGCACAGGTTTCGTTTTTGCCAGTTTAGCTCCGGAACCCTAAGACTTATTCAGTTTTCACTGAGCGGTCAGTGCCTGCTTGAATGCGTAAATATTTTTTATAAATATCTATGCGGTCACTGACAAACAAGGATTTTCAAAGGCTATTCCAACACATTTAACGTTTGGAGTTTTCACATTACATAACGTTAGGCTCGGCTGAGGCACGAACGCCGCGCAGCGCTTCAAAGGGCCCGGAAGGTAGCGGACAAAGAACTTGTTTACTTTTTCCCACTCTCAGTTAAATATCTGGACGCTCCATCGCCAGTCAACAATATAAGCAACGTCCTCCGCCGCGACGCTTTTTATCGAGCAGATTAGTGCTGGAGCGACGTGCGCGGCACTATTTCACATTCTCTGGGGGATTATTTAAAGTTTCCTGAGCCACCGCTCGTGTGCGGTTTTATCGCAGGCAGATTCTAGGCGGCAGTCGACTGTAGCTTTAGTGCACTTTATTGTGGCGTTCACGTTTTAAAAATCCATGATAATATTCGAACGATTTTGTGGTGCGTTTCAAGGAGATCTAATGTGAAGGATATTTATGTGAGTAGTTTAGGGGGATGGGGACAAGACCAGATAAGCTGTCGGCGCTGTCGTGAGGATAGTACGGCAGCGTCGGCATTGTGTGGAATGCACCGATGGTGCGATACCACGATGCACAAAGCCCGTACAATGAACGCCGCCCCTCCATTGTTTAGTGTCTCGGACTAAACGCGGTGCCAGGCTTTAAGCGAATTGCAGCCCGACCCTCACACACGTCTAAATGGAGCCGATAGCAATCATTTGACTCGTTATCGGAAAATCGGTCCGATTGAGAAGTCCGACTCGCTCGGTCGCTGCCATTGCCGTAAATCATACTTTCATAAACATATTTTTACACTTTTCATATTCATTAAGTTGACCTTTCATTCATTCATTCATTCATTTATTTATTGCAATTATCATGTTCATTATACGAGTACAGTGGATGTTAAAATGTAATAATTAGTCGGTACATGATACCCTGCAAGGGCACTGCAATTTTCTTACATTCTAAAATTAGGCTATTTCTACATATATTATAAAATATTACAATAACAACAATTTCAATACAATAACATACATTGCAAATAAAATAAAATAAAACTAATGATTTGATATAACTGATACTAATAATTATTATAATTGATTAAAAATTTAATTTTTATAATTTTTCATTTATATATTCATTTAAAGAGTAATAGCATTTTGAGAGTAATAATTCTTTGATTGTTTTTAAAAACGTTTTATTACATTCTTCTTGTTTTATTTTCTCTGGTAGTTTATTATAAATTTTTATGGCCATAACGTAGGTACTATTTGAATGCATTTTGAGCCTTGATGCCGGTAATAAAAGTTTATTTCGGTGTCGAAGTGTATGTGTTGTGGGAAGTTCATGCCTTTTTTTAAATAAGTCGATGTGTTGTCTTGCGAATTTGCACATTTCAAAGATGTAGATGCTTGGCAGTGTTAGAATTTTAAGTTGCTGGAAGTGTGGTTTGCAAGAATCTCTATTCCTAATGTTGACTATGACGCGAATTAGTCTTTTTTGTTGCGTGAATAGGGACGGTACATCAGAACTATTTCCCCACAATATTATGCCGTAGGTCAACCATGCGTTAGCATATGCATAATATGTAGCGAGTGCTGTCTGCAAGTTGGTTGTTTTTTTAATTTCTTTTAGGGCATATGCGAAGCTAGCAATTTTGGATCTTGTTCGTTTTATGTGCCCCTTCCAATTAATATGCTTATCTATCACTATTCCGAGCAGAGAGAATTCGTCAACAGTATCTAAACGAGTATTTTTGTAACAGAAATTTAAATCTAGTGGTAGTCTCTGGCGGGGATGGAAAGTCATCAACTTTGTTTTAGTATAGTTGACCTCGAGATTATGTTCATGCAACCAATCTGTTATCTTATCTAAAACGGAGTTAAGTTTTGAGTTTAAGTTAATATTACTTTGATGTTTAATTATGAGAGAGATTTTATACTGGATAGGCTGCACAAAATACAACATTTGTTCTAGTGCACGTAGTATTGCTTTTTCTAAGGATCGTTGACTTACAACAGTTGATTTGCCTCAATTTATTTCATTCCGGTGTTCTCTATCACATTATGAATAAAACTAGAAAAATAGAAGCCAAATCTTACTACGCAATGAAACGTTTTTATGACTTGGCAGTAGGAAGTAGGTACCCAGCTCTAATACCACATGTTGAAAATGATATTATATTTTCTTAATTTACAACATTTTGTTATTTTAAATTAAGCAAGTAATTATTTGGACTTTAGGTTAACCATTAAACAATAAGTAACATGAATTCGAGTGACGAAGAAATGACACTCGCCTTCTAATACGTCAATGAGCAGAAAGCTAAAGACTTGTTTGAAGAAATATTGCCGCTGGTATCCAAGGAAATGTATCGCAACGCATATAAAATTCATGAATTGGAGAGCCGAGAATTTTTTTTATGTTTCTTAATGTATTTCGACGATTTATCTGCGATATTGAAGTAGTACGTGTAGCGTACATTTCATCGGGTGCATATTCTACATATCTGTTTCAGGTGACAAATGACTTAATTGATTTGGAACGCAATTATTTTATTTTCTCGCAATTGAAGTGAAAAGCATAGTGTATTTAATATCAACTCGGTCATTTATAAAACCCATTTTACTCTCGACTTAATTATGGTTGACAAGTCGGCTGTGATATTTTTTATCCTTACGGAATCCGTTGCAAACTTGGACTCGTTGCTAGTATGTGTGTGGTGTTAAAAATAATTGAGAAGTGTCATTGGCGCAAATGCGATATCGCGGCAGGAAAGTGGCAGCACGGAGCGGGCCGCGCCTGCGGCGACTTGCGTGTGCATACACTTGCTGGAATGCTTACATATATGCGATGGAGTAGCGATCGAGACAAGTCTGTCTGTCTGAGAGTACTTGCAGAGCGAGCGGGTCCGACCCCGGTACCGGTGCGTTTTATCTCTTGATCGCGTTATTCAGCCGAGCATCAAAGGAAAATACGAGGAGAAATATTAAGAAATCAGAGAGTACCTTTTATTTATCCCAATTTATTTCGAGGGGAAATGATTCCTCGTTTCATTCTGTTCAGGATAAATTCTAATAACTGGATAATACGAATAGTTTCCGAATGTTTCGAAAAGTAGTGTATTTTCGAAGATAATAAAGTTTGTATTGCATCATACATTTGTGTTGTCCATGCATGTACAATCTCCGTCGAGTTGACATTATCACGACGGGGCACAAGGCTTTGGGCGATGCTGCCGAGGTTCGTGTTTGTATGTCAATTTAATTTTTTATCGCAACCATTTGCTCCAAACCGCGCTATCACGTCACTCCAACGGGCTGATAACGCCGTATCGCTTAACGCTTCTGCAAACCGCCCGATAAATTTGCTATATTTGCACCAGTTGACAAGTATTCTTGAAAAAAATCATTGCATGGGTTCTTTTGCATTGCAAGTCTATATACTGACGCTTTACATTTGTTCCTCCAGACAGTTTTCCAATAAATCTAAAGATATATTGTTATTTAGGCTAAATCAGGCAAATCAATTCAACAAGTGCAGACAATAAACAGATCAACTTGTTGCTAATGGCCCTTTTTATACATATATGGTAATTTATTGTATCTACTATCTACTCTATTGTACAATAAGTGTTATGTATGTATTCATTATTTTATATATTGTTTATCCGCTGGACAAGTTTGTCCTGGTTATTAATTATTATGTTAGTGCGAAGCCAATTCTCATACAATGGTGGTCGCGCAACGACGGCGTTGCGGGTGACGTCACTCCTGGCTAGCCTTGAGATCGAGGTCAGTGCGCGGAATGGCGGCAGCGAAGTCACTTCGAAAAGAGGGTTGTTTCTTATACATACTGAAGATCCGTAAACCTACTCGTATAGGTCTCATAAGTATTACATTCAAAGACAAATCATAGAAACATACCTTGATACTATCGTAGCAGGCGGTGACCCGTCCATTTTGCACCTCGACGGTCGCCGGTGGATGCGCGAACTTGCACTCGGTGTCCGGCCGCGAGCACTTATTCCGTTGGAATTCGCGACACACTTCGAGCTGCAGCCAGCGCGAGTCCTTGCCGTTCAGAAGGCTATTCATGTTCACCATGGTGGCCATCGCTGCCACTAGAGTAGGATGCGGTAGTCGCGCACGCAGTTACGTGGATCGACTGCGTTGCATAGGCCGCTGGGGGTGAGCGCGCACTGGCGCTCTGAGCGTGCACTCCTTACACTTCCTAGTCGCTGTCTTCAGCCACTAGTCGGCAGCCGCACACCCTCACAACCACGCACTACTTCACACGCGTACGATAACGCGGATTCCACGCTGACGCAACGACCGGTTTGACTGTTTACGTTGCGTTGCGAGGCGTTACTAGATTAATCTTACAATTAAAGTTAGAATAGACACCGAAGTTGCAAGCTTATTTAGGCGAGTATTAAATTATTATCACACGCGTTCGTATCGATGTTGACGATTGAGTTTAGCAGAGGGCGAGCGGTGTTTGGTGCGCGAGCATTGCAGCGGTCGGAGTGGGTCTGGGCGGACGACGGCGAGGCGCGAAAAAGCGAGATTAGCGGCTCGGCGGTCAGCGAGCAAGCCGGTGCGGTGCGGGGCTCAACTCTGCGAACAACAAAACACACTGGTTACTCTCAAGCACAAGCGGCTACGGGTTAGCAAACGCCTGCGACGGCGCGGACACCGCTCAGAGGCTCGCGCTTTTTCCGCACAACAGACTGAAGGCAACGTTCACGTCTCATTTGACACTAATGTTATTCGCTAGTAGCAGTTGAACAGCAGAGACTTAAAGTCACTTTGAGTCTCTAATATTATTTGCCAGCTTTATACGTATATTATGGAAGAGGCGGGAAGAAAATTAGCGGTTATCTCATTTTAAGTCAGATGCTCGCCGCACGGACAGATACCTTACGCTGATGAATGTCGCCACCGTCTGCTGCTTCGACATTTACTTGGTCTTACATATAAAACATAAAGGAAATACAATAAACAAGTAAACTAAGAGTTCCAGTTTGCGTTAAACTTGATAACACTTCGATGAAAACAACAGCACATTATTACATGCAAGATTCCACTTCAATGTGGTTGCCTATTTCCTGTATTTGTTCAGACTAATTAGGAAATGGACGGTCGGTAGGTGTTTAATTTTAGGGGAGTGGTGGTGTCAGGTGAATGAGTTTGGAGCGTAGGGCGTCGTCGGTGACCGCGACACATCAGCAGTTACGTCGTCGTGTCGGACACCGTGAATGCCAACATTTTATACGTTAACCGTTAATCTAATTTTTGGCGAATGTAGCTCTTGCCGTCGGACTTTCGGACGTCAAAAGAATGCTAGACAAATTCCAATATGTGTCACAGCAATAGGGCGAATCATCTCGCGGAAAAATTCCTCGTGTGGGCGATGCCGTTTGAACGCGGGGCCGGGAACGGGGAAAAACTCGTGAAACCAAATCCTATCGTAATGCGCTATTTAAAGCATAACCTGGTCGAAAATAGCGCGGTGCGCGGCAACGCAACGTCGCGCTCTCCACCGTGCATAAATCTTCAAATTTTATTTTCGATGTGAATGCAAGCGGTGTTTTTATCATAGCGTGCGCGTCAGTGACTCGGACGTCAGTGATCCGAACTGAAAACAACACAAACGTTTATTTTCAGTATGTAATCTTGTGTGACATTTTTGGAGAGCTCGCTTTCATAAGAGTGGTTGGTATATAACGACTATTTATCATGTTATTCATGTTACTTATTGAACTGAGTGGAGTCTTCGTGCGACATGACTTTACGCAGTAAGAAATCTGATATATTATAGCACAAAAGTCATAAAATGAGACTGCTTAGCTTACTAATAAAGTATAACAATATAAAAAAACGAGGAAAGTGGAATATTGTAACACAGGAACTGAAACAATGACTACGCAAATGCTATGGTTGAATGGACAGTGGCTCCGTGTCTAGACAGACGTAGCTAACTGAGCAATCATTTGTGAATTGTATCCATTTCTATCCCTGTTCTTCTACTGCTTTTGTTTCAACGCATCGCAGTGATGACTTTTTATTCAGGAAAAAACACACTTCTCTTTATTATTAAAATGTAGAAAAGTTGTGTTATCAACGTTATCTTTATCTTTGCGTTTTAACCAAATACGTGGCAGACGTTATAGTTGAAGTATATACAAAAACAAAATTTGAATTTCACCAAAACCTAAATAAATAAGGGCTTACATCAATCACGATATCCAGGACCGTAAATTAAAAAGAACCACGAGGGAAGGACAAAACACTACGTGACCTTAACAAGCCAAAGGCTTTTCAGAAATCCCGGTGTTCCATAAGTACACGCATAACTACGCAAGCAGAAAGCAAAGGGATATCGCTTTATTTTGTGCATTAAACAAGAAATTGAGAATGGTGGCTTCAAAGGAAATCGGTGTCTGATTCCGTTCACGGCGGCGCCGACGGTTGGGAGGTTCTTTCGGTGTTCAACGCTCACGGGGAAGACATTCAATAACCCAGTGAAAAGATTACCAAGAGCAATCAGACGGAAGCGAATCTAAATAAGAATCTCGTGAGAGCGGTTGGGCGAGGGTGGGGTGCGGGGGGAGAAAAAACAGTCGGCAGGGGCCTTTGTGAGATCGCCGATTCGATCACGTTACTCTGGAGAAATTTATTAGCAGACAATAGTAAAAGAAAACTATCTCAAGAAAGGTGCGGAAATGGTATAGTTAACGAATACTTCAGAAAATGTTGCAGTAGTCGCTTATCTGCATTCATGGTCTTGACCGGGATTCGAACCTGGGCCTCCCACCAATAGGAGGGCGCTCTTGCCACTGAGCTATCAAGACAAAAACGAATGCAAAGAGCAAACCCGGAAAACAATGTTACCAGACAAATCATTCGTCAACATTGCAATGTATATTTCAAAAGAGTCACACCACTCAACCGCACCTTTCGCAAGCCTTTTAAATCTCTTGATACTTTCGACTATGGCCATAATTGTAGAATTGTAATTGCAACAAATGAAAGAAGTACCACAGCATTAATTTAATGCGAGAAATAATATTTCCTTTAATTATAAATTATCATCCAGCCATAAACTGTTGCAAGATTGAGAAAATGGCAATAATTAAAAAGTGAATGTCTGCAACGCTTTGTTATAATATCGGAACACTTTACGACTGATAATAGAATAAACGAGGGTAAGGCCGCACACGTGTACGTGCCGTTAGCAACGAACCTTTGCTATTCGGACAACCTTCAATGATAAGGCTCCCAACCTTTTCTTTCCGTTCGTTCTCTACTTTGGATGCCTAAGATATGGCTTTTAACTTCGTTTTTCATCCGCATTAATACTGTTTCAAATTGCTATAGATAAATAAATAACTAAGTTACTATGTACTAATAATCGAGGTAAGTGTAGGTAAACGGTAGCAAGCAGGGCAGAATGAGCGTAAAGCGACCTTGAGCAATGTCTCGGTCGGCTGCAGCACAGACGTGGCCGAGGCAAAAACCACCGAGGCTGCGACATGCTTCATCAACGACAACACGCCAAGCACGCCGACAGTTACAATAACAATTTAAATTACTGATCGGCCGCGGAAGACCTTTTTGTATCATACCAATTAAGTTTGAAGTTTGGCTGATAGACACAATCTCTCAGCTTTTGTCCAGTTCCTCATAACTCTTTGTTAGATAAAGGAAAAAATAGCAATAATGTATTTACTATCTGAGCTCTAGCCAAGGCCGAGGATTATTGAAAAAGGTTGATCGGTGAATGCAAGCTTTGAGTTGATTGATCCAGCTAAATCTTTGTGAAATAAATCAATTTGGTTGACGATAAATTAAAGTTACTGTAGAGACTGTAGCATCGTCGTCATTATATAACAATAATGGTTCATAATGTAATAGAGCTACACAGGAATTTCACGAATGAATTAATAATATTTTGGGTACCAAATGATCACAATTTCTGGTTAAGTAGAAACAAATCGATTTTAGTGATATTTAGGTTTAGTGGCAACTATAATATCGAGACTAATTCTTCTTACTAAATCAAGTTTTATATTACATAATCTACGACATTGATAAGGTTAGAAACCACTGCTTAGCTATTGTAACACACATTTAATTTTGAATCTCATTACAAATACCAACCCACATAATGCCACTATCCCATTTTTTACTTTAATACATATATGTAATTCAAGGAAGTTGTTCAAATATTATTCAATGAATCGTGTAATTCAAACGCATCCTTTCATTCGGAAATTTCACCGACGTTATCATTCTCAGCTGTTTGTCTCTAAAATATTGCTTTAATTCCCCTTGATATTATGTCATATACATAACACTGAACATTCCTAGTCATAGAAGGTATTTAATCGAGTTGTTCGTTGAAATGTTACGGTAGTAAAAGTTGCAAAAGAATCTCTCGAAAAATGCTTAAGTTATGCACCTCTATACCAAACAGTAAGAACCAGAAAGGTCCGGTGTTATATGAACTCGCGCCCAAAATCCTGAAACATTCTTGACTAAGTCCTCCGTCAAATCACAGTGAACTAAGGCTAGTCTTATGAAATGTCTTACTAATAAATAGCACATACTTCTTCGTTAATATGCAAATTTCAATTATTTTAATCGTAATCAAAACAAATAAATGCGCATGTGTACCTTAAGGTGCAACTATGTCTTCGCGGTAAATCAAATTTTAACAAGTCAATTCGCCCCACTCTAGTAATGACGTTCAGGAATTAAAATTGTAAGGCAGATGTTACATTTTGCATACGGCATTCGGCAGGCTCGAGTGATGTCACCGTTTGTTATTCCACTCGCGGATCCAGATTCGCTGGCCATGCGGGCTAGCTGACTCAAGAGTGTGGAAGTACTAATAAGATTTACATCCGCTGGTTCCTCTAACTAATTGTAATTGCAAATCGATTATAATATAAGCAAAGGTAACTGTTAATATAGGTCACGTCATATAGTAAAAGCAGGTCCTATGATAATAACAGATGTAATTTTGATTCAAATCGGCGTGGAAAATCATTGTTGATAACGATGTTGTCGAAATCAGTCTAGTTATAATAACATATGTATGAGCTTCCAAAATGATTACCTGCAGAAGTTAGAACCGTAGACAAAACAAAGGCCATTGTTGTTTAACGAATAGAGCGAAACAGTGGATCGCGACTATGTACAGCACCGGTGGCACATTCGGGACGTGCGCGAGGCACATTTAGCAGTCCCGGAGGACGCCGGCAGACTGGTAATTAGCGGGAGAAGCGAAAAATTTGCGACGGCTTAAATTTACGAGGCGCAAATTACACGATTCGGACGCTATCGCTGCAGTACGCCCGTTAATGTGCACGCCTTATCGAACGCGGAGCGCCGGCCCGAGGCCCGCCGCTTCGCCGACATTAATAAACTGATCGCATCAACAAAACATACAAAAATACAACACTAAAATGCGGCACTGGTTGGTTGGCAATTTTAAGAGCACTGTGCAAATTTCCGCTCACACAATGTTGCCTTGTGAGTTGTGGAGTGCAATACAAAGCAAGAGTAAATTTGACAGTCGCCGCTGATTATTTTCAACTGAGCTTTAGATAGAAAAAGCCTTACTACACCAGAAACAGGTTTAATTAGTGAGTTTAATATTATAAACCATGTCGTATCTGAAATAGCTTAACAATAATGAAAACATGTGTGTAAATCGTTATATGGATCTAAAATAAGTATAATACAAGTGAGTTAATTCGTATACGAGTTACGCAATATTTAATCATGATCTACATAACGACTTAAACAGTAAGTTTCCTTTCACGTTTTTAGTCCTTTACAACCGGTCATGGGGTTGTTTGCCCAAAAATGTTTTGGGTTAAGAATACCAATACAAGAACGTAAACAAAAAAATATTAAAAATTGCAAAATGACAAATAAATACATCACAGAAAAAAAACCGGCCACGTGCGAGTCGGACTCGCGCACCGAGGGTTCCGTAAAAATATTTTTATTATATGATGTAACTAAAAATTTACGGTTTTCGCAATTTTTCCTAACTTCCTCCTTCCTTCCTCTTTTTCCTTTTTTTCACATAACTGTGCTATAAGAGGTTGCTTCGTACCAAATTTTGAGATTCTGAGTTCACAGAAAGTACTTTGTAGGTTTTGATTCCCTTGCGAGTGCAGAAAATTTGCGGCATAAACGGCTGTATCTTTTGATTGCGTTGGCTTAGAAGTTAGATTTTTTCACAGCTCCAAGGGACAGCAGACCTGAGTATTTGATATAAATTCCAGCTTGATACCTCCACGCGTTCCTGAGAAAAAGGGTCTTGACAGACAGACAGACCATGTGAAACTGATAAGCAACTGTTTTTAACATCGAAATTATCTATACATTGAATGACGAATTAAATAAAAAAAATCACGATATCAAGAGATAAATAAATGATTAAATGGTCTTATATGGGTTCTCAATGTTTACTAGATACACGACTTTTATGTTATTAAATAATTACGTTACGTCACTTCACTTCAATATTTGACCACTGATGCAGATAATTTGACCTACTTTAAAATTTCAAAGAAACTCCCACTCTTTAGCGTAGTAGCTTAATGATTTATGGCTTGTCGAGTGCATTGTACGGGTAACAGAACTCGCTGTGAAATTACGGAGTTCTATAAAAATAACAATAATATAGAATATAATAGACTAAGGTTTCTTCGTGACATTTTAGTATGGATGGTGCAACAAAGAAATGCGCGTCAATAACTAAATTGTAGTGTAAAATTGACAAGACAATTAGGAAACCTGCTATCACAAATTACTGTGTAACTCATATCGGCCGTATTTTTTCCTATAGATTTATTTTAAATTAGGTTTTACACTAAGTTTAACGTTAGCCAAGGTCTGCAGCGTCTTATCAATGATTAATTTAACCGCATAATCTGGAACTTGGGCTCTGTGTCACATCCGTTTAATTTTCACCCAGATAAGATAATTAATTCCGATAGCTACGGCTTATCAAGACGGCCATTTTGGTTTTGTTGGGTTATACGTTTAGTAATTTAGCTGATAGTTATCTTATCTAAGTTGAAGTAAACTTTCTTTGTGTGTGACCAAACCGTATTTCGAACAAGGCAGAAAAGATGGCAGACACCATTGGAAGATTCAGACCAGTTTGGTCTGGTAAAAGTCTGTCCAAAATTCAACAATATATTGTAAAATTTGTAACTTCCTCATTTACAAATAATAAAGATTGTAGTCCAGAACACGGCTACTTGGAATTAGTAGAAACAAAAATAATAATAACAAAAAGCAGCAGGGTTTCTATTGACAGCCATTTTTCGTTTGTTGCGAGCAGAGCAGGTAGCGAAGCCAGCTGTTACCCTCGTCGATGAAACGTAACAAACAAACCATTGTAGTCCTTTGCCGACTGAAGCTATTCAGTATTTTTAAACATTGGAATTTTATATTTTACGTGGTGCTTGGTACTTAGCTTACACATGTACTAATTAAAGACCAGTATTTTTTAAATACTGCCTATCACTCAACGGTGGTGAGGTGACATCAAGGAGTGTTTGCACATGATTAATTAAAATGTGCAGTATAGCTTACGTCATGGTTAAAAATAATACTTTAGATGAATGTCGAATATTATGAGAAGTGTAGCTTGGTGGGTAATTGAAAACCGTATTACACCTATCGAATTTTAAATTGTCTCGTCAAACTGCAGTTACAGTTTGAAGTGCCAATGTTTAATTTTTCAATATTAACCAAATTGCAGGGCTTCTGCAAGCTAGATTATTCACGTATAAAAAAGACTTTCTGTGATCTCTGTAATATTGGGCAATTGATGGATAACCCGAAAAAAATCTTAAAATGTGAGAAATTACTTTTTATTAATGGGAAGTTATGTCTAAAAATGTAATGAATTGTCATTCATTGGTTCTTAGTCAATTATTTACAAAGGTCTGGCAAATATTTATCGCAATGAATTCGAACCCTTCTGATTTGGATACTCCAATTAATGAATATTTATTTGTAATGGTGAACCGAAAAGTAATGGAATTTTGTCCGAACCTTTTAAGTCCTTGAATCGACAGTTACAAGAGTATCAATGTAATGATTCTAATAATTATGAAATGGCTGGTGATAACAAATGAATGCCAAACAACAAGAATTAAAGCAATATTAGATAGAGCTACAGAAATTTTCGAACGCCGAAGAAAAGTTGCGTTGAGATGATTATGGAAGAGTTCAACTGTTGGCTACTTTTACATTATGGCTAAGGGCAATATTGACGGAAGCAGTTCGTATGTCCGCTGTGCACAACGGGTCTGACCAAGGCGATAGCTTTCATGCGGCGAATAGCAACATCCAAGCCGGAGCGAGGGCTAGCACCAAAGCTGCTACTCAAATGCAACTCGCTTCGGCAATTGGAAAATTTACCGTCGAATTTCGGAAGTACCGCCGTTTTTACTCACTGTTCACAGTTATAAAACACAATAATGCGATAATACATGAATACACAATGAAAATGCACTAGCTTAATTCACAAACTTTCACGATGCACACTTTGACGCGAGTTCCGAATTCGACGATATCCTGTCGCATTTAATACAATGAGCGTAACACTTACATGATGAGGGGTAAACAAGCTGGGTAGGGGAGTGTGTATGTCCAAAAGTTGTTAAAACATAGCAAATTGCACGTAAATTAGGAGAAACGTTTCGCCGGTAGCGTAGAGGTCGCGGTTCGCGGCCACAGCGGGGCGGCACGCGTCGTGTTCGGAGCACGAGTGCGGTGCACAGAGCGGCGCGAGTCACACAAGCGCAAGCGGAGTCGGCGGGCGACTGACGGGAGGCGAGTGGCGAGGCGAGGGGGCTGCTGCTGCGCGCGCACCCCTCGCCCCTGCCTCACGCCCCGCGCCCGGCATCACCCCGCACTTCGCGCCCCTTCACCTCGCCTGCCGGTCGCCTTATCACACCGCGCCGCTTCCTTTCTCCTCATGCAGTTGCGAGCTTTTCGCCACTGCCACACTTCCGCCCGCCCCGTCGATTGTGCCAAGCTTTAGCCGGTCAATGTATTGCACCGGTTACTTAGTTACTAGGTGAAAAATTTTTACTCCTTGATGTTAAAAGAATCGGGATTAAAACTTTATTTTACACCCAACCAATTTAAAGTTTTGGCATTATTAAAATGAAAATTAAATTTATAGTAGGTAGTACCTACACCTACTCGTGTTTAGCTTTGTGATAAAACTCTTAAAATTACAATATGCATCAACCTCAAAAAGCTGCACTCACCCATATGCTCGCACTAAATTTCTTTTCACATGAGAACAATTGATATTAACATGAATGCAATTTCGGTGTTGCCGAGTAGATAAGCAGAGTTTAGTGTGAGTGAGTTGGCATGGTCGGAGGGTGCGGGGGGGTGCAAGCGAGCGCGCGCTAGCGGCGCCGGAGCAGACATCGCAGTGCATGCAGCGTAATCAGTACAATGACATGACTTCAAAAAAGTGTCCTTACATTTGAACGACCAGCAAAATTTTTGTTACGGCGTGTGTGCCTATAGACACTTTCTCCTCTAGAAAAGTCACAAGCGCGTGTTGACCATTATTCATTTATGAAATCGCTATGTTGAAAGCTACGCGCAATTAATCATAGTCATCATTCTAGCGTTATTCCCAATACAGTTGCATCCTGAAGAATGCCCGGGGTCCGCTACCTAATCCCAAGAATTGGCTTAGGTACTAGTTTTTACGAAAGCGACTGCCATCTGGCCTTCCATCCCAAAGGGGAAACTAGACCTTATTGGGATTACGCTTGTCAACTTGTCAAGTGAGTGGGCAACTTGACTGTTTAGTTAACGACTGCTATCATAGACAGCAGGCGGGATCAACGGCTTAACTTGCCTTCCAAAGCACGGGAGCGCTCAGTTAGTGACCACTCAAAGTGGTCACCCATCCAAGGACTGACCCATGGTACGCGGGCGCCGCTAGGCCACGAACGCTCCCTAAAGCTACTCCCCTATGCTACGCCCTATTATTAATTTACTTTACATAATTGGGAATTACAAAGTCGAGGTACTGTGTATATATATTAGTGCGCAGACGGAGAGCGGCGAAAGTGCGCCCGCGCCGCGAAACGGGTTTGCGGTCGGCGCGTGACCCGTCCGAGGACACGCTACGTGAACCACTTTGCAATTGCATACTATGTCCCACTTGATAAATATAATTGGAGGTACGTATTACTTTTAAACCAAATTGCGCGGTTGGATTGTGCAAAGCTTCTGAATCCGAATGCAACATGCAAAAAAGCTTTACGTAATTATTGGTCATGTATGATGACCACAATTTATCGCCGAATACATATACATCACTTTTTATAAGTTTAAGAGTGAGAAAGACGGAACTTTTGGGGAGCAATACTTACTTAAAAGTTGAAAATGTTTTGGCAATTTATGTTAAGACTTATGAGTCTTATGACCCATTCTCGTCCGCTTTAACTAAATGCATTATGGAATATCAGAAACATTTCTAAAAGATGGATGTTGCGTTCTGTTCCTCGCGATTGAGTCTGGGCCCCACCTCCACCATCACCACCATATCAGCCCAAGGACGTCCACTGCTGGACATAGGCCTCCCCCAAATTCACTGGGCTAATAATATACAGGGAGTTTTTATTGGTTTCCGGGTATACCCATAGAAACGACGTAGCATATTTATATAGTTTTTCAAAATCCAAGGAATATTTTTATTTTCAATTTCATACAAAATAATTAGTTATATCACCGAGGGTGAATGCAAAAGGACCTTAAGAGTTAATGTGGAGTTAAGCAAAAGTTAATGTCAAGTAGGACAATATTCGAAATTCTAATGACACAGGCACGTTAATAAAACCACACACACACAAAGGCGGCTATGACAGGGACAGGGGGGGGGAGACAGGGGCGCTACTTCTCAAGCAAGCTACCGCGAACCGAAAACGAAAAATTTCTAACACTAGCACGTATTCAGCTTACAGTGTTAATTAACGAAAGTTAATTCTTGAATATCTTCGGAATGGTACAAATTAGGAATTTTAGAATACTAGTGTCTTAGAGAAGATTACTTTTTTTCATCTCAGGAATGTGGCCTCGCAATTAACGGAATTCAATAAAAACACCCTGTATATAAAAAAATAACGATTATCACTCACAGATACACAGTAATAAATGGTCATCGAATAAAAAAATATTAGCAATGCAATTAAGTGCCATATTATAATGGAATGTTTCGTCGAGCACCACACAGAATTCATTAAAATTTCAGCAGTAGACGAAATGCCTTTCTGAAATGGAATAACATAATTTACATTTAACCCTAACATTCTTTACACATTTTCTCAAATATATTGTGTTGTATTTTCTTTCAGCGCCCAAATATAATATAGTAATTCGACGAAATACATACAGTCCTAAAAACGTTGTTGCGAAATGAAAGAAAACTACAGAAAATGGGTAGCTATTCGCATTTTACATCATCATCATGTCAGCCGAAAGACGTCCACCATAGGCCTCCCCCAAAGACTTCCACAATGACCGGTCCTGCGCCACCCGCATCCAGCGGACACCCGCGACCTTCACCAGGTCATCGGTCCACCGTGTGGGGGGCCTGCCCACGCTACGCCTTCCGGTACGTGGTCGCCACTCGAGAACCTTTCCGCCCCAACGGCCATCAGTTCTACGTGCTATGTGCCCCGCCCACTGCCACTTAAGTTTAGCGATTCGGAGGGCTATATAGGTCACTTTGGTTCTGCTGCGGATGGCCTCATTCCTGATGCGATCATGCAGAGAAACTCCTAACATAGCTCTCTCCATTGCTCTTTGGGTGACTTTGAGCCTTCTTATGAGGCCCATAGTAAGCGACCACGTTTCAGTACCATATGTCATCACTGGCAACACACACTGGTCAAAGACTTTCGTCTTGAAACACTGCGGAATATTGGACGAAAAGATGTGCCGTAGCTTCCCGAATGCTGCCCAGCCGAGTCGGATTCGACGATTAACCTCTTTCTCGAAGTTGGACCTACCTAACTGGACAGTCTGTCCTAGGTATATGTATATGTCTACAACTTCGAGCGTAAAGTGTCCGATTGTTACGGGAGTTGGTGCGACATGGGCATTTGACATGATCTTCGTCTTCGTCTTGCATTTTACATAAGTGTTCGAAAGTAGAACATAAAATAGTAATAGATAAATCAGACACGTGTTAAATCAAAGTCAAATGACATTGCATAACACGTTACATTAAAATACCATTAGTCTAGGTACCTACGTTGAATGTAAAATAACCTCAATATAGTCTGACCTGCGGTAACTCCATTATACCTGCTTTAGGGTTACCGATCTTTAGAAGCAGAATACACAATTATAGCACTTAACACTAACTTAAAAATTATTATATGGATTAAAAAATCAGAGGACATGACATCGTTTTAGTTGTCTTGGAACTAATCATTTAACGAGAAAAGAGCTTGTTTCTAATATCGTTGCCTATATATGCGTTTCCTATTCCCCGTGTATCGAGACTAATTACGTCATGATAACAGGACTGACATGACATGGTTTGACATTTGAACTATTGCATGATTATATTTATAGACAGCATTCTTGAATTAAATGTCTCAATACGTGAGAAGTGCATGCGGCGCGCGCAGTCACGACCGACGTATGGCGCGCTAGTTTTTACACCAACTCCACAAACCGTGACATCTAAAAGCTCGTTTATACGCTTTTTGCTGTCGTTTGACTCGAAATAGGCATTTTTTGCCGCGGCCACTATCATCTTAATAAAACGCAAAACTTTGTCCGACGCGCGGCATTGTCCGAAACAAGGCCGCTGTTTAATAATATCTACACCCTAGCATATAAACATGCATGGAAAATTTATGAAGTATGTTATTTGGTGTCATTTATATTGCTAACGAGTCTGGTCGAGTAAAACGTTCACCCTTCCATTCCAATACAGTACAATCTTGATTATACGGTTAGCTTTACTCTCTGCCCACATGTAGTGTATATAGTTAAGTACATACATTCATATTATAAAAGTCGTCTAATGAGTCGCGATAAAACAAACATCCATCAGTCAGTAAGTATTTATTTAACGAATAAACTATGTTCCATATTATCCCGAAGCGTTAATCTAATAGTCAGTAATTACTAATAATAACAGGCGTGCCACCGATTGTGGCCGAACAAAAGCATCGCACTGAATATATATTACACATTAATGTGGCCGCTAGCGTGCTGAACCTGCCTTCACTTTGCGAGCTTCGCTCCATAAAGTTATGAAGCTCCGTCACACTGATTAAACCACTTAATTTTTTCTCGGATGAAAGACCCCATATAAGCATAGCAACAGTTCTAATTAGTCGGCGTGTTTTTAAAGGATTTTTTAAAAGTCGAATGAGTGCGCAATGTTACCGGGACAGCTGTTCCGTCGTGCTGCCGCCTGCCTACAATGCGTGCCGGGCATGCCGACACGCGAAACAAAGTGTTACTACAATAAATAACCTCACACCTAACTAAATATAAAAGTTGTGAACAAATCACTGAAGAACCATGTTCGATGCAGATTAAAAACGTGCAACGGAAAAAACGAAAATATCAGCTTTAATCTGAAAAAAAAAGCATATGAACATTTTGAACTAAAATGCAAGCGCTTCAGCTTGGAAGATGCGCTCCGTTGGCGAATTTCGGCGTCGAGCCCGCTCTGAGGTTCAATGAACCCATACCCGTCGTTCATCTTGTACCCGCAAAAAATGCACTGCCCCGTCCCACGCCGAACGTCCACGCACACAGGCCCAGCCCGAGCATGTAGTGCACACGAGCACAACGAACAAGATCACGGTTACCAATCGCAGCATATGTAACCATATACCGCTCTCAGCCTTGCCCGGATACCCGAGAACAAGCCGCGGACGACGTTTACTACTCGAGTAGCCTAACACCTCCAATACGTAGAGAATACTGCTTTAGCAAGTAGGTAGTGTCTGGGTGAACCCAATTATGACGGTGTCAATTTAGAGTTCGTTGATGGTAACTTTGTAACGCTAACAAGGCACATCGATATTTTCATGTAAGCTAAGTAATATAGATTTCATTAACATAAAAAGCTTATATGGGACACATCACAATTCCCTGCAAAAGACCGTTATTATTCTCATTCATGCGACTGTCTGCGATCTTAAAAGTTAAGCCCATCGTTCGACAATAAGCTAGCGGGGGTGCGCCCACGACGCTCATCTCCTCGCCAGTTCATTGCGCACGCGCGCAGTTTCCTGTATCATTCAGACCATCTCATCGCGTTTTGAACGAAAAGCACCCACACGCTGACAACAACGTCCCTTTAGGAGATTATGATGCCATCGATAGAAATATCTTTAATATACGTTGCTAATATATACCATACATAACTCAATAATACATGATATCAATGATATGTACATATATGTATATCAGTATCAGACCATGTCTAGGACCGGACGTCCTTCGGCTGATATAGTGGTGATGGTATATCAGTATGTATTACACTACAGTGTCTCTCTAAAAGTACGGCTCTCCCTTTTGCCATGGCAATATCATTGCCCACTTCAAAGAACAATGTTTATTAAATTTTTTGCCCATATTGAAGCGATCTGCTCAGGTGGCAAATTTCAGAACCCTAAGGAGTTCGCACTGTGCTTATTAAGCACAATAAACATATAAATAAAATTTTATATTCCGCGAAGGCAGCACAGCATAAATAGGGTACAGCATCTGTGTGAGCAATCAGGTCCTTTCGTTAAGTACCTTTTACGAGTCGTGAAATCGACTCCCACGCCCGTTTAAAATGGCTGCAATTTGTTCAAAGTATCAGTGGCTCTGTCCACTTCAATATTTCAGGCAAGGTATCACAAGTTCACAAGGTTACCGATGATTTCCAATTGAAACAATGGGCGGAAAAATCGAAAATAGCAAGTTCCGTTGAAATTTTCCCCAAAACAATAGCATGTAAGCGACAGACGAGTCTCCTTCGGATCATAATTCGCGAGGGTAATACCGTTTTAAATTAAACGCGATTTCGCCACAAAGAGGCACAAATTCTCGGTCGACTGCTTGCCTCTGTGTATCCACACACCAATTAAGCTAAATTAAATATACGAAGAATTTAGAAACTGGTTAGCTTCCTTGAAGCGCATCGGTGTAATTGGCTAATCCGCGTTGGGAGCACGAAGATATCATATGAGTTATTTATTGCGTTGCTCGCAGATCTATGCCCGGCAGACACACTTCAATTGGAATTTCTAAAGTTAATTACTTCCTTAATGATGTAAACTTGCACATACAAATATCAATTATGATTGCTTAATTACATTTAATTGAAGTCGTTTTGATGTTCGATATTTCAGGTTCGATAGGTTCGCGTTAGCGGTTTCCTTATTTCGTCAACTCGAAAATCTCCACATGTTTCTATAGGTTAGGCGAACCGAAATGGGTTCCGGAACCTTGATATGGACGCGGAAATGACTGACTTCTATTGGCAACCGTTTTTATCTGATGCTGTTCAGATATCAAGGCGGGAAGAAGTGGTAGATATATTGCAAATACTATGCATATAATTACTAAATATTTTTATAATATATAAAAATACTTCTGTAGTTCCCGAAACGTTTATGATTGATTCCTCTTTATAATTAAACGAAGAGATTCACGATTACAGTTTAAATTTCCTTAATTAGACGCATTTGGATGGTCCGTTATTGTAGTTGGAGAGCATGGTTCGAAAGTCCGCGAAGCAAGTTATTACCCGAATTATTCGCTAAGTAATAAGAACGCAGCGAGAGGTGCGGCGCGGCGTGAGCGCAGCGCCGCTAAGTGGCTTTTAAGGTCGCTTACCTCATCCCGCCTCTCGGCAGACTGTTTGTACACGCATTCAGTCCGATACCAAATCTGATCATGCTCCATTTTTAACATTACGTAGCTTTGATTTACCAATTTTTGATCTATAACGGGATTAAATTCCATTTGATGAGTAGATAGAGAGTTTTTTAAGTGGATTTCCACTTAAAAATCTACAGTATAAAACGGTTTAATTTAGTTACATACATAATAAAGGCCACGCGGGCTCGATAGTTTCCAGAAACGTTCGTGTTTGCTTGGCTAATTTTGAAACACGTCAGCTCATGTAGCAAAATCGCTTTTTTACAAAATCAGGGAATTTTAAAGGTATCCATCCTACAACGTATCCTGGCCAACGTCGTGACCAGTTGTACCTAATAATGGACTCAAAACATTTGAAACTCCGTTTACATTGTTTTATTAAAATGAGTAATGACACTAATGGCTGAAAATAATACACCATAGATAAAATCTACTCACAAAAAAAAAAGTACTAGTTCACTCTGCATTGATATGTTACCTATATAACTATATCAAACATCGAATAACTTATTGTACTAGCGATGAGAGGGTTCTACATATATTCGCAAATATGCAAAAAAATATTCAGTTGTACAAGAATGCATAGCATTGCAGAGCATAGCATTATATGGGTGTGAGACGTGGACCTGGTGCACGCAAAGACACAGAGAAATATTAAAGGCTTTTGAAATGTGGTGCTGGAGAACAATGGAGAGTATCACATGGGTAGAAAAATTCACAAATGGAGAAATCTTAAGGAGGGTAAAAGAGAAAAGAAGATTGCTACAAACAATAGAAAATAGAAGAGGGAAAATGTTTGGTCACCTTGTACGACACGATTCTTTAATAAGCACCATTATGGAGGGGAAAGTAGAAGGCAAGAGGGGAAGAGAAAGACCGAGAATAAGCTACATGAAACAAATAAAAGATTAAATAGAAGTCGTGTCGTATAAGGAAACCAAGGAACCAACCAAGGAATTGGCTCTGGGATGACAAGAATGAAAACGACAAAGACACTGAACATTTAAAAATAAGAACTAAAAAGGAAAACCATTTTCTGATTCACTACTTATTTGACTCACTCAAGTACTGAACTACATAGTTGCAATTTCCGTTGCTATTTTCCGGTAACAAGGCAATATGAACAATGATTGAGTTCGAGATAGAAACATACATTACAAGAAACAAAATACCTGAAAACAAGCACTATTATTTATGTACTTACACTAATTCTCTATTCGCTAATAATTGTTCATCATACACATAGATTGTCTTCTAAGTCCTAAATTAGCTTCAAGTCCGTGACACCAACATTGCTATGAACCTATCAATTGATGTTCTTTTTTCTATCATGGTCCGACACGGTGTTCATTGTGACAATAGACACGATTGACTAATAGAGTGTGTTGAACTTGTCATGCTCACTGAAGACCTGACGTGTTCACCTTATACGCAAGCACGAACAATCAGATTACGTTCAATGCTCGAAAATTAAGCTGATTGAACTAGCCCAAGCCAAGCCAAGATAGGCGGAGCACAAAAACTAGTAGAGGTGCTGCACATGATGGAATTAATCACACCAGATTGGATGCTAATACGGTTCCTCCAGTAAATATATGTGTAACGCTGGTGCTGGAGCTGGTACCGAATTATAACTCTACTAAAAAGGCCGTATAATATAAATGAATGCAAAATAGGCTTCCAAGGCTTCGGGAAAGTTAATGAAATTCTATGGCTTTAATAGTTGTGCTTTATTACGGGCCGCTATAGCGGCATCCGAAATGGTGTTGCCATTGCGGAATAAGCTGCATCGCGTGTGCGATGCGGTTTGACTCGGTTGCCGCAGCTCGTAAATAAGGGCGTCTCATTGTGGGCCATTATTAATGAATCTGCCGCGTCCTGCCCCGCGCCCTCAACCCCAACCCCGCACAAGCCTGAAAGCCAAACAGGTGCGTCTAACCCCGTTCGCACAATCTATTTTCGATGTCTTACCGTGCGGAGAAGCGTTCGTTGCGTTCTCCCGTTCTAAATATTCATACCATATGCCAGATATTGAGATTTGTTTGGGCGTCATCTGCTCGACATCGCCGTCTCTAAATAAGCGCGGTCTCGTGTTGGCTTTGCGAAGTTTCATTAGCCGTCTGGGAATACTTACTTAGGGTATCATGTTGCTTGAATTGTGTGCGGAATTTCCACCTCCGAAAGGAATTTGTCGAGATAAATCCGGTAAGGAGATTATGAAGGTAAAGAAATTAGCGATTGGGTGAGATTTAAGGTTTGAGGGGTAACAGAGGTGATTTTTAGTTATAATAGCTTTCGGGTTTGTTTGGAATTATTGGTTTTTATTATAGGTACATTTCATTTTTTAATGATTGAGCGAGATCTAAGAAAATTCATTTCAATATTCATGAAAAATAATCTGTAATCGCGAAAGTTACCGCGGTCTTCCGGAGAAAATACCATATAACCAACCATATACATTATTTGGATCCGATGGAGTTAAATAAAAAGTTCGGCATAATATTTGATAAGCTCCCTGAATTAACTTGAAAAGTGTCAATTAACGTCTAGTTTGAGAGTTTGACGAAGCTCTCTTTCTTAGTGGCGACGCGTTTGTGTTGTAAACACTCCTCGGGACGAGTGCATGACGTTATGCGACTGTCGTTCTATTATTTACCTCTCGGAAAACTGCTTTTCATATCAGGAGCAGCGGGTCGCAGCGGGGATACACAAAGATGGCGCCCCGCTCCCTACATTAATGCACTTACTTTATGAATGACGTAATCGTAATATTGTTCCGAGCTTGTATTTGTGTTCCATGTTCCGCTGCAATCAGCTTTGTGTAATGGCTGCGCAACTTAAAACTAGTTCCATTAAGTGTGGAATAGTCGTTTGTTTCGAGACAGACAAAAACTCGATAGACGGATTAGCGTGACGAATTTACTGGCGATAAGCCTGGTTGAACTTATAGAACAACGCATCATTTATCATGTGCCAGACGTACCTGATTGTGTCATTCGTATATCTAATATAGAGCTACAAGGACGCGATCAGGCTAATTGAGGCAGAACCGCAGCCGGTCGCGAGGTCATAGTTGAGTTGGAATAACAAACCCGCGGAGCAGAATGCGTGAATCACAGGGCGGGTGATGTAATAATGAAACAGAAGGAAGTCTCCACTTGCGCGGAGCGGCCTACGCGGCTTCTAGACCGCAAGACAAATATTGCTCTGATCCGGTAACAGTATTGCTTGGACTGGTTAATTTTACAAACTTATCCTGGATAATTTCGGCTTCATTATTAAATACTATAGGTAATTAAAAGTGAAAGTAATAAATACCTTAAAGAAAAATATCTAATAGACAAAGGAGTCAAACATGTGCAGGTCAAATTTGCGAAGAATCAGAAAACGTTAAACCTGCATCGATTCTTTCGCGTTAATTATTAGCCCAGATTTTCCAATCAGCGTCATTTGGCAATTAGCGTAGTGGTGGTGGTGTGACGTCATACATGTATCTAATTTGATTACATCCGCCGGGGCAAGGCTGCGGTGGTTAGCACAAAGCGAGCGTGCTCTTGCGTAGTCGTCGCTGCCTAAGAAATTTACAAATCTTGACTTACATTTGGACCATCAAGAAAACCACTACATTATACAAAACTTAAATAAACTATTTTCTGTAACAATAATAACCCATTCTTAACCTGCAGAAGCCGTGCCAGTTCTTCTAACAATTATTCCCATAACTTACAATGCGCTCGTTTCGCTTAAGACACTAAATTTTCCCTTCCCGAATTATTTAGCACGAAAGAGCTCCTAGTCCTTTAGATAATACCGAGAGAATTCGGGGTTAAATGCCCAGTAAAAATTCCGTTACAAATTCTCACATTTCCTACTATACGCCGTACGTTCGCGCGGATTATTTGAATTATAAAGTGAGAAGCGAGTGCAGGCAGAGTGCATAAGATACTCTGCCTATGCAAATGAGCTGGAAGCGAAGCTGTGCCGAGTTAGGGCGACTTTACACCTGCGAGCGCCCGGGCGAAGGACAACCCCTTACCATTTGGCCGTAGTTCAAGGGGCCAAAATGTTTGACCTTATTTTTTGTAATAAGATTATCAATATGCCAAGGCGTTTCAATGTGCCTTTTAAATTTGAGAAAAAACGTTACAAATCACATCACATTACTAAATGGCGTTAGCATTTGACAATCAAACACACTGCTTCGGCATTGTCACATACGAGGGTAAAACTGAAAGTTTCGGGAATAGAAGAAAATATGCAGTATAAGTGAGTTTATTTATTTTTATTGTTTTTCAAAATATTCTCCTTTGTATTTCATGCACTTATGCATGCGTTCAAACCAGTCCATAAAGCACTTTTTGAACTCTGAAGTAGGGGTCGACAAAATGGCTATTTTATAGGCCTCCACTGCTTCTTCTGGCGTCTGAAACCGCTGACCACGCAGTTTGTCCTTGATTCTGGGGAATGTAAAAAAGTCGTTGGGACTTAAGTCAGGGCTATATGGAGGGTGGTCCAATATTTCGACTTTTTCACCGTCCAGGTACTCAGTTGTTGTCCGAGCGGTGTGTGGGCTGGCGTTGTCGTGGTGAAGGATGATGCGACGACTAGGGTTTGTTTTTCGGAGTTCAGCAAAGACGTTCGGCAAACAAATAGTGGTGTACCAATCAGCATTGACTGTTCTACGATCCTCAAGAGCCACAGTAGCTACGTGACCAGATTTAGAGATAAACGTAGCCACCATCTTCTTAGCCGTACTGCGAGAACGAACAACTTTTGTGGGTTTGAGCTCGTCTTCGAAGACCCATACTCGGGATTGGTTTTTAGTTTCAGGCTCATAAGCGTATATCCACGACTCGTCACCTGATACTATGCTAAAAACAGCATTTGAGCGTCCCTTGTTAAATCTTTTCAAAGTTTTGCGGCACCAATTGACACGGACTATTTTCTGCTCGTCAGACAATAGGTGAGGTATCCAACGGGAAAATAACTTTTTCACGCCTAATTCTTCTTTTAAAATAATTTGTATTTGACTCATTCCAATACCCAGGTGCTCTAGAATTTCCCGATATGTCACATGTCGGTCTTCATTTATCAGACGACGCACAACATCGACGTTTTCTTGCGTGACTGCCGATTTTGGTCGACCTTCACGCACTTCGTCGGTGAGGGATACACGGCCACGTTGAAATTCTGAATACCACCTGTATATTGTAGTCTTTGAAGGAGCTTCAATATTAAAAGCAGCAACCATCCGCTCTTCACATTGTTTTTGTGTTAGTCCACTTTTAAAGTCATAATAAATCATAGCTCTGAAATTTTCACGGCACAATTCCATTTTAAGCAGTGACTCGACGACTTCAATAAACAATTGAAACCGAACCATACTTTTTTTTTTCTAAGTGGCCAGTGTGTTGAGATAAGGAAACTTCAGAGATTATAAAAAGGTATAATACATGTTAAAAATAAATTAATAAGTATTCGATTCCCGCCACTTTCAGTGCAAGCCTCGTACTTATTCAGTAGAGTCCGTCCGCCCTTAGGTTGCAAACAAATAATTTGGCAACAATATGCAGTTTACAGTATGTGTCACATTTGTATGTAAATATGATGGTTTAAGATGATATTTCCTCGAAATTAATAAAATAACAATAAATTACAATTAAACGTGAACTCCTAATCATGTTTTGTTATTCATTAAGTCGAAAAGCACTCATCACTCCCAAACCGAATTAAACAATCCGTTAGGCAAACTAAACAATAAAGCAGATTCCGTAGCACTCAACAGATAGTGGAATAAGTTTAACTCTTACAATGATCCTGCGACCGTTACTCAAACTTCGGATAGCTTTGTTCCCAAACACGAAACTAATTTATTCGTATCTCGGCGTGCCATACTGTCTACTAAATAATCGAAGAGCAAATTATAAATGCGTTATAACGGTCAAGTCATAGTTCAAAGATTAGGGCAGCGGGCAACCCTTTCTAGGCAAACGACGCACCGGCGCCGGCCGGCGAGGTGAAGAAGTTTCGAATTAAATACTGAGCCTTTGGAACTACTATGGCGTATATCAATATGGAAGTCTTGTTTATAAACTACGTTTTTCTTCCAGCGGCTACGGATCATACCGTGGCGGACTTACTGCACGTTCAAACAATTTGATATTTTAATAATATTCTTTTCCCTTTGTGTTTAGGTACAGTTCAAGTATGCTTCAATAGTTTTGTAACGAACATATCGCCGCTTTGCATCGCAAATACAGTAATAAAATGAAATGGGGTAAACTTGTGGTGGTTTAATTGAGTGATTTATTCAGGGAATTTAAAATGTGTGTACTTATTAAGTAAATTATAACAAGTGGCCTGCATAACTGCAGAACAATAAAACTACCAGACGTTAAAGGACACATTTTGGTCTTTGTGTAATTTAAAAACATAAAGGGTCCTTGGCAGAGCTTGTGCCAAACGACTAGCGTCGGTAGCTTAACTAGGGCAACTACCAACATGTTTTGATCCAATTAATCAATCACCGCAAAATGTTATTATTATTCGATATTTTATATGAGCATTTTCCAATCATATCTGTCTTTCAAAAAAGTGATGGTTGAAAATAAAGTACTTAGTCGGCTCATAAGTTCTGTCATATACATAGTATCAAATAAAAACAAAAGTTTAAGTTTATTCCGTATAATTTGTACAGCGTTTGAAAGCTTATAAACTAGAGAATCTAAATGTATAACATTTATTCAAAATGACCGCCATAATTATCTACACAGGCTTGAAGTCTGCGTGGCCAGTCGTCAATGGATTCACGCACCACTTTCATGTCGATATTCGCCACTGCCGTAGCAAGGGATTTTTTCAGCGAGTCTAGATTTGCATAAGGTTTTGAGCACACCTTTTCCTCTAAATACTGCCATATTTTATAGTCTAACGGATTAAGATCTGGGCTAGAGGAGGGCCAATCTTCATGCCGTATAAAGTCGATTTTATTGGAGGCGAGCCAGGCTTGTGTAGACTTGCCTTATGGGCTGGAGCAGAGTCCTGCTGGAAAACCCAATGCTGGTTTAGAAACATCGTATGGGATAGTGATTTCACAATATTAGTCAACGCCGTGTCTTGGTACACTTTGGCACTAGTTTTTACTCCTTTCTCACAAAAATGCATACTAGTGACGCCCGCATAAGAAACTCCCAGCCAAACCATCACAGATGAAGGGTGATGACCTCTTTGAATACGGAGAATGCTATTAGACGCTTCTTTACTATTGCGAGCGTACACTCTATCATTTTGTTTATTACAGTTTTTTTCTATGTCAAAAATTTTCTCGTCCGAAAACAGTATACAACGCTTATTTTTAGCGTAATTCTTCAATAAAGCTTTAGATCTTTTAAGCCTTAAAGCTTTAAGCCGACCATTGAGAAGATGGCCAGTTTTTCGTTTATAAGCACGAAGTCTCAGGTCTTGATTAAGCACTCTTTTCACCGTGTTTCTGCTCAAACCCATCTGGAGGGCCATAACTTTTTGTTTCCTAGCGGGATTTCTGGCAATGCGTGCCCTAATTGCTTGTACAACCGCTGGAGTCCTAGCTGTACGCGGACGACCGCTTCTTTTCTTGTCATTTAAACTAGAGACCTCACTGTATCTTTCTATGGTACGATACACAAATCTTAGAGAGAATTTTAAATTTTCAAGTAGCTTAAAAATTTTAGTCGGCGAGTGTCCACAACGATATAGTGCAATTATTGCGGTACGGCTATCTTTAAGCGTCCACTCCATGTTAAAGAAAACAGAAAATTGCAAAATTATACTACTCAAATATTTAAAAAAGATTCAAAATTCAAATGCACAACGGTTTTTGTTTTAGGAGTTCCAATTTTAAATTTTAAAGGCCAGTGACAGAACTTATGAGCCGACTAAGTATATAGGGGCCAATAAGTATTTTGATCGTTACGAGACAATTATATTAAAAAGTAATATATGTTTATATTTTACCAAGGCTGTTGTTTCTATTAGTAATTAACAACAGAAGAGATCTGAAATATGTAAGTGGCCCCTATTTTCTTTTGAGTGGCATATATTTATTTTAAATGTTATTTGTGCAACAAGAGAGCAGTTGTTTTATGCTGCGAGTGCTAATTTTGAGTCGCGGGCAAGCGAACTATTCTAAAATTAATTCAAAGTTAGAACCATGAGCGTAGTGAGAGACTTAAAGCATGAGAGGTAAATAACTCTGCTCTCACATAAAACTTTTCACCTCAGTGACAACATGTTAAACTTTAATCATCTACACATTTCAAAATGAGTCTCTCTCGCGCGAGCCATATATCCATATCCCCTGCCCACTAAAACTATCGCGCCTGCTGTTTAAATACTGCTTTCGTCACAGATTTCACTCAAATAATCTAGTTATTTGAACAATATTCAACATTTACATCTGTAGTTTAAAAAAGAGATAATCTAATATTTTTTAGTTATTTTTCTAATATTCAACACTAATTAATATAGAAGGAAAGAACAAAACACATTTTCTGTACGTTTCGCACGAGTCAGGTCACGTGCACACTAAAAACTAGACGCACTGTTATTTAAATACAGCCTGCATCACTGATGTGATGACTAACATTTTCTAGTTATTTTTATAATCATCATCATCATCATGTCAGCCGAAAGACGTCCACTGCTGAACATAGGCCTCCCCCAAAGACTTCCACAATGACCGGTCCTGCGCCACCCGCATCCAGCGGACACCCGCGACCTTCACCAGGTCATCGGTCCACCGTGTGGGGGGCCTGCCCACGCTACGCCTTCCGGTACGTTGGTATTTTTATAATATTCAACACTAATTAATACCTGTAGCGAAAGAAAGAAAAAAACCGAAACAATGTCTTCGCGCTATTTTTTAAAGGGGCGTTCTGTAACTGCACTTTTGGTACTCATTTATAAAAAAAAGATGTTATACGTAATATTAATAATTGACATGATAAACTTTCAATGATAAACTCAGGAAGAACTGTGACATACATAATATTAATACTCGAAATAAACACAAACTCGCGGTGCCCACCACTCGCCTACAGAAAATTAGAAAATCATTCATGGGTAATGGTGTGAAGTTTTATAATAAGCTTCCAAGAAACGTAACTGAATTATCTATTAATAAATTTAAAATTATGTAAAACGTCAACTCATATCGAAAGCATATTATAGCACACATGACTACATGAATGATAAAACACCGTGGGATTAATTGTGACTGAAATATTAATGAATTAATCATTATGGCGTTAGATATTAATATGATCTTTTTTTTTGATATTTTGATTTTATTCTAAAAACTGTCTGATTTTCTATTTTTTATATATTTTTTATTATTATTATTATTTATGTTTTGACGATCCTATTGTGAATTTTACTACAAAATAATTTCTTACTTTGACATGTCTACAACAATACAATATTTATTTTAAAGAATAATAATAGCATCAATAAATTGCTCTAAATAATTAATTAATATATATGTTAATACATGTTATAACTGACGATTCGAAAGTGCTTGTTGCTAGGCCTATTTGAATAAAGAATATTTTGACTTTGACTTTCTATTTTTTTCTGCAAAAATGGTTTTATTTCAAAATATTTATGATAACATACACAAGTATTGAAGTTATAATATCTGTAACTTCCCGAGTAGTTCAGTCGGGAACCGTATCGCAAGATCGCATATCTTAGGGAGTAGTGGCAGCGCCATCGCGTGTGGCGCCGCTAATGGATATTGATGGCAATATGGCGCGACTAATTAGCTGCCGGACTATATACGCGGCGCTCAGCTTCAAGGTGGTCAACGGTTAGGATTACCTCACAGAATTACCCGTGTCATGCCAGGTATTCAATAAACAAGGATCGCTTTAGGTTCAAACATAGACATTTATAGGCAAAAAAAGTTGTCATGCAATCCAATAATGGACGATTCACACCAAACGGCCGGAGTCGGCGCGCACGCCACCATAGTCAAAGGAATTCGAACCTTCTATACAGAACCTAGACTTCGTATCGAAACGACAGCGGCAGAGCCGGCGGCAGACGACCGGCTGCTCGCAACCCATTCAAATATGAAATCTAACTTCTGTATGGAGGGTTCGAATTCCTTTGACTCTAGTGGGGTGCGCGCCGACTCCGGCCGTTTGATGTGAATCGTCCATGACGAATATTTCGACGTATTGAAATCATATTTGAATAGCCTTGATGCATGCATGGGCTCGCCGTTTCGTGAGCTCTTAGCCAGTATGGATTGGCTTTAAAAATTAATTTCATTCTCAGCGGATTGTCATCTCTCTCATATTTGTAGCAGCTCAACTGGGGAAATACACCCGCCTTACAGAAGACCGCAGTCATAATAACACCAATACTTCTTCTTTAGATATGTGGTGTTGTGTTCCTAGTGTTGAGTATATAAGGTCACCAGACCTCCCAAGGATGCAAAGTGCTGAGGATCTGTATCAACACAATGCAAACTCTCAAGTCAGTAAAAGGCCGGCAACGCGCTTATGATTCTTCTAGAGTCGCTAACGTCCATAGACTACGGTATCTGCTTATCATCAGGCAGGACATAAGCTTGTTTGCTATCGTCGTTGTAAAAAAATGAAAAGGTAGTGTGTGTTGCCAATTTCAATGTATATAAAAGACTAGAAGTACCTGCTACAATTATCTAATACACTTTATACAAGCAATAAAAATCAACATTCAGATCAACATAAAAAAATAATAGTATCTAAGCAAAACATCACGAGCCCCATAATTATATGAAATCAACCTTAACGACCGGTCGTCCAACCCCTACATTCAAAAAGCGGCCAAGTGCGTGTCAGATCACGCACAATGAAGGGTTCCGTACCAACTACTACTAGTCTTAATTTAAAAACCACTATCCTTAAATGTGAACCAAAAAAGGTCCTATATTTCCGTATAGGAAACTCAGGTTACTGACGTGCTGTTGGCAGTTTTTCAGCGATAATTGAAAAACTGTTGGACTTATCTTGTTCAAAATATTTTTCGTTGAAAGTTGACTTTCGGAGCGATCGTCTCAGAATATATTATTTGCTTAATCAACTTTATTTCAGAGAAACCTTACATTCGTTTTTAAAGACATCGTTATCGATGTCTTTAAAAACGTGCCACATATTGAATTATTAAACATTTTTTTGACTTGCAGTACTTTACATTGTATGAAGTGCCACCTCCCTCAAAAAAATGTTTAATTAATTTGAAAAAATAATTATATGTATTTATCGGCCGATAGAACACATTATAAATTTCATTTCAATACATCTTATACTTTTTGAATATAATGCCTGCGACATACTGTACGCTTGTACAGACATAGGGTTTCGTTTTTGGCGATCGACGCTCAAATCGTGCGGCGTCGCTCGGCCAGTGCGTGTCAGATACAAAACAATAACACAATCAGATTTGAAGCTGCGATGATGGAGTATCAATCACTTAGCTAGATTTCAAATAAACTCGTCTCCTCCGAGAAACAATGAAGAACGCCGAGCACAGCTTTGTCTCCTAAATACTGTTTATAACACATACACACTCAGACAGTAGGTACATATGTGTACATATTTGTCGGCCTGTTTAGCCTAGTTGGTAGTGTCATTGCCTCCGAAGCTAGAGGTCCCGGGTTCGATTCCCGGTAAGGGCATTTGTTTCTGTGGTGAGCAGAGACATTTGTTTCTGAGACTTGTATGTTTTCTATGTATTTAAGTATATATCTATTAAATATATCGTCGTCTAGTACCCATAACACAAGCTTTATTGAGCTTACCGTGGGACTAGTTCGATTTGTGTGAAAAATGTCCCCTAATATTTATTATTATTATCGTATGTCTTTTCCATTCACGGGACAATGGTGTCCCGGACCTTTGGAAGGCGTGCGCGGAGCCGAAGTACCGAGGTACCGAAGTACCAACCGAGTACCACATAGCCAACACGTAGAGGCCCTTTTGACAATTTAATGAAATGCAAGGGGTACACCGAGCGGATGCTGTCCCTGCCCGTGTCTTGGGACGCACACAGAGACAGAGCCCGCCAGGGTGTACAGGAACTATTGCTGATTGATGGAATCTAAATGAACCGGACTATTGGGTGAATATGATGGACTAATGGCTGGGCTATTGAGTGAGACAACGGACGTCTGCCTAATAAAACTGTCTCACATTTTTATCTCAGGCAGACGGTGACTCGCCATCTGCTAGATGGGCCCCTATAAATAGCGACATTAAAGATGGCCTAAGGGCAACACCGGTGCAGAGGGCTGGGGGTAGAGAGGTGTCACTGGACTTTAAACATATAGCCAACTCGCCACTTAGGTGACCACATCCACCCCCGAGCAACAGCTCTATAGCGACTCCACTCTGGACAGCCGGTTAAGGCAAGCCAGAGGCGGGGGGCCTGTTCATACAACCAACCCACAGGACACCCCCAGAAGCACTCAGGTACATACGGTCGCTGCTCCCTAACAGCTCGCCACAAGCTGCCCTACGTTGACTGACTGCACTGGAAATCCAGTGGGCGATGGGGTCGTCACATCCCTACGCCTTTATTATTATTTATTATTATTATATGTATACTTAGTCGGCTCATAAGTTCTGTCATATACATAGTATCAAATAAAAACAAAAGTTTAAGTTTATTCCGTATAATTTGTACAGCGTTTGAAAGCTTATAAACTAGAGAATCTAAATGTATAACATTTATTCAAAATGACCGCCATAATTATCTACACAGGCTTGAAGTCTGCGTGGCCAGTCGTCAATGGATTCACGCACCACTTTCATGTCGATATTGGCCACTGCCGTAGCAAGGGATTTTTTCAGCGAGTCTAGATTTGCATGAGGTTTTGAGCACACCTTTTCCTCTAAATACTGCCATATTTTATAGTCTAACGGATTAAGATCTGGGCTAGAGGAGGGCCAATCTTCATGCCGTATAAAGTCGATTTTATTGGAGGCGAGCCAGGCTTGTGTAGACTTTGCCTTATGGGCTGGAGCAGAGTCCTGCTGGAAAACCCAATGCTGGTTTAGAAACATCGTATGGGATAGTGGTTTCACAATATTAGTCAACACCGTGTCTTGGTACACTTTGGCACTAGTTTTTACTCCTTTCTCACAAAAATGCATACTAGTGACGCCCGCATAAGAAACTCCCAGCCAAACCATCATAGATGAAGGGTGATGACCTCTTTGAATACGGAGAATGCTATTAGACGCTTCTTTACTATTGCGAGCTTACACTCTATAATTTTGTTTATTACAGTTTTCTTCTATGTCAAAAATTTTCTCGTCCGAAAACAGTATACAACGATGCTTATTTTTAGCGTACTTCTTCAATAAAGCTTTAGATCTTTTAAGCCTTAAAGCTTTAAGCCGACCATTGAGAAGATGGCCAGTTTTTCGTTTATAAGCACGAAGTCTCAGGTCTTGATTAAGCACTCTTTTCACCGTGTTTCTGCTCAAACCCATCTGGAGGGCCATAACTTTTTGTTTTCTAGCGGGATTTCTGGCAATACGTGCCCTAATTGCTTGTACAACCGCTGGAGTCCTAGCTGTACGCGGACGACCGCTTCTTTTCTTGTCATTTAAACTAGAGACCTCACTGTATCTTTCTATGGTACGATACACAAATCTTAGAGAGAATTTTAAATTTTCAAGTAGCTTAAAAATTTTAGTCGGCGACTGTCCACAACGATATAGTGCAATTATTGCGGTACGGCTATCTTTAAGCGTCCACTCCATGTTAAAGAAAACAGAAAATTGCAAAATTATACTACTCAAATATTTAAAAAAGATTCGAAATTCAAATGCACAACGGTTTTTGTTTTAGGAGTTCCAAATTTAAATTTTAAAGGCCAGTGACAGAACTTATGAGCCGACTAAGTATATTTTACATACTACGAAGTTCTAGAGAGACATAATACTCATACTGAGAAATATACAATAAACGTCAGAAGAAAAGTTCCTATATATCTATCTAAACAAACATCTCAAAACCCATACACGAACTTCAGCAACCCTCCAACCCCTGTACTCAAAAATTGAGGCATCGATGTGTGCGATTACGATTATCGATGTTTAAATCGTAGGCGACGCTTGGCCGGTGCGAGTCCCAAACAATAATAACACAATCGAATTAGAAGCTGCGACGGTCGGGTATCAATCACCGTGGGCGGCCTGCACGACATTGGACTTCAATTAGGCGGGCGTGTGTGATTGTTCCTCCGGCGCGCCAATCCAATACCCTCCCGCCCGAAAATTATACCCGTTGCTTACGTAGTCGGTTCCAAAGTTCTGTCACAAGTGTTTTCCGTTTGTAAAACAACAACACGGTTTTTTTTGTTGTTATTGATATACATGGTTTGAAATCTCGCTAAAAACTGATATACAACAAGATAACAATTAAATTAGTTTAAAAATATTACCGCAATTTTAATATTGGTTCTAACTTCTACTATTTTAATGGTATATAAATCAGTTTGAACTAACATAAGGCTTTAGTCAGACCTGTTATCTTTATTTTGTCTTAGTTATTATATGTATAGTTGGTCGAGTCGACATAAACGCCAATATTCGCGTTTGAAGTGGTTACTTCCTTACCTGGCAGTTGAAATAAACGTGGTTTTGTGAAACAGTGAAAAATAGGCAAGTTTCTTGGGAAAATTAGTTAAAGCAGAGACCTTTTGGAAAATAAAAGGCTGGTTGCATAACATGCTCTGAAATAGATCTTTAAAAAAAATGAAATTATATCTCTTGCCCAACAGAAAAAGATATCCGTGCACATTTACTCAAGTCATATTTTCAGAAATAGTCGCGTGTTTAAGGTGGACAATGGGCTTAAACCTACTCGTAACTTTTTAAAAAGGGCATAATAAATTATATTTGTGTTTAATCGAAACAGCATAGCCTTTCAAACCATATATATATTGAGTTGTGCAGAAAGTTTGTTATTTTATTTTATCTAACGAAATGCTTGAGACAGAACGTTGGGACCGACTACGTATATTATAGTATTTTATGCAATAGTTACTTAATAAGGGTTCTTAAAATTCGACAGGATAGCGAGTTTTATTAGACTAGAATTTTAAGACCTAATTATGAAACGTTGCATACATTAATTTTTCTACGACAGCAAAATAATGGATATGGTGGCAGAATACGGGCACTGACGTGTACCTTTTGTAAAAATTAAATAAAAAAACAACAGTTGTATAATAATGGAAGGAAATCCATTTCAATTCTCCCACCAGTCATATAATAACTTGTCTATGGTACCTATAGACTTGCATTTGTATAAAAAGTTTATTTGTTTTAATACTGAGGGCCTACTCCAAACTTCGAAAATCGAACTTCGTGTCGTGCCGTCTCTTTCACTCTCGTATTATACACTATATGACGGAAAGGGACGGCACGATACGAAGTTCGATTTTCGAAGTTCGGAGTAGGCCCTCTGTTCTCAGTCATTTAATTGACATATTATAATCCTGGCTAGTGTAGTGCCGGGTATGGGAACCAGGTTGAAGTGTGTTGTGAGCGATGGACTAGCAACCTGTCACTGCAATATCACATTTTCTCCATCTACATAAATATAAACCTACAATTGCTAAAAGTGGCACTGAAATTTATGTTCGTGTGCTCTGCCTACCCCTTTTGGGAATATAGGCGTGAGTTTATGTATGTATGTATGTGTGTATAATCCTGGAGTAAAAAACAATATTGTTATTGAATTTTCAAAATACCAGTACACGTAGTCTACCAGGAAATGTACTATTTAGAATATGGGTTTTATTGGTTCAAATAACGAAAAAAAAACCCCCAATGCATTAAGATTCCGAGGAAAACTGCGACCAAACGCTTTTTGTAATAACGCCATTGAGCGCTTACAATACCTAATAGGTAGGTACCTGATAAATAATCTTAATAGAAATAATCAATTCCATTTCGAAGTCGGTGTGGTGTAATTGAAAGTCCCTTTGTCAGAGAAGCAAGGAGTTTCCTTTCTCGTCCGCGTATTATTCTATGCTAAAAGCCAGGTCACTTGACCCACTTATTGGACTAGTCGCACGCGTCCTCGTTAGCCGGAAGCTCGGAAATGACCAAGTGCTCCAATATTTACTACCACTTGCGACTCCCTCTTATTATTTCCGACGATGGTTAATTCTTTGGGATACATTGCAATTCTTGTCGAGATTTTTTATAGTTATAAAACCCTATTATGTTATAACGCGTGTATCTATTCCACGTGAACTCACGTAGCAACTTCCAACACCAAACTCATTTTTGGAACGCTTGGACCATGCGAACTAATTGCGCGTCGACTCTACAAAGATGACCAGACCTGGTGACCTGAGGGCCAATATTTAAGAGAATAAGCTTGCCATCCAGCAACAATGCAGCCAGCCTTCTGCTCAACCCATTGGATGTGACTAGATACATTTTTTTATCTTTAAGTTTTATTGTACGTGCCTAGTTTGAGTTGGTATTTTATTGTTTATACTTACTATGAATAAATATTTGAAGACAAAAAGTAACTTATGTTTTAATCTAGATTATTAACTACCTGAAAATAAATAATAGCAAGCACCACATCTAAAAGTGAAATTTAATAAAGCCTAACAATATTAATTATCACGGTTAATTATGAAAAATATTCTACAGCGGGATCGGTTCGCGATATAAGTAATAACGAGCATGGAGCGTGGGCCCATTATGAAATTACCAACCTACAAATTAATTCCGTAAACGTGACGGGGCGACGATAAAGAGATGGCTCATTAAATTGTTAATAAGGACTGTCAGGTTACAAGTTTAAGCACGCAGTTTGGTTAATCTTGTCAACAAAGCCACGACTGGTAATTGAATATTATTTGATCGTTAGTGAAATGAATTTTGCACGCCAGCCGAGGCGAGTTGTAGGAGACAGATTGACCGCAAATAGGTCGCGTATTAAATAACGTTGCACCGACCTGTGCAGGTTTCTAAATATGTACAAAGCGATATCATTGTAACCGCAAATGTTATTTCGAAACTGCACATACTCGTATCGGATTGTGTAAGTTGTTGATTTCACGACGTTCCACAACAGGAAATAAATGTCTATGAGCAGCCTTTGACCAAAATAATATCCAACAACATGTTTCGACGATAGCGAGTATATTTTAAAGCGGTGTGGCAAAGTGACAATTACTTGGACATATTACGAATGGGAAAGACCATGAAATGGTTATGATGACAGAAAATGAATTCCTAGATCGCTTAAAAATTAAAACATAGAGACTTGTCTTTCCTACAGTTGAATTTTCTACTTATACACAAATATGAAGACGGACGGATGTTGTTATCTGAGAAACTTAATCGTGGACGAATTTATTTTTGTTCGAGTCACCTTGTAATTTATTATGCAGAACAGAAACCGTAAGATTCGTAAATATCTCATATTCTCAATCGGTTTACATTCGACCGACTTCTCTGTGTCCCACTTTGACATTAATTGACATTCACCTGGAAGCCGACGGAGTTAGTTAATTGATAAATCATGACAGAAGCTGAACCTAAGGCACAGCATATCTGTTACAAGCTTTAATAGTCTATTGACTTAACTGTAGGTAGGCGCCGGATTGGTCGATGTGAAATATCTTGAAAAATATTGTGAACATTCTACCTGATATTTATCTTTTACGAGTATGTCAACGGTCATTGATAAAGAGTATACGTTAAGAGTTCACCACGATAACAAATCTGTGACCCTAGTGAAAAAGGGTATAAGTGCCGTACAATTGTATAGGGCTTGTACCCCTTTCACTAGAGCCACAGAAATTTGATTAAAAATTGAACGTGCACTAAAATTACTCTAGACTTTTTAATCAGTTGAGAACACGACTTTATTTTTACGAGCTTCATCTTAACAGTTCTCTTTTAATTGCCTCTGGACGGGCCGGGCCTTGTAATGCGCAGTTTAATGATCCTTCAAAATGTAAAATGCATTACTGCAACATCTTTATTTTACTGCCCGCTGAGATGAAATCGCGCTAAGAGTAGGCGGTATGCTTCTCATTGCATTATACTATGTTTAACTTTTTTTAAAGAGTCCGCTTACCATACGCTTAATAAAATCTCTAGAAGAGACGCATACCATCATAGCGCAAATTTTTAATACATTTATGAACCAAATACGACCTGTATATGACCTCTGAAGATTTTTTTATTATATATTCCCTGTGTTCCAGTAGGTATGAAATTGAGACGAATTTAAAGACACTTCATATGTCAAATCCAGTGAAGCCATTTTGAAGAAAATTTCTCATGCCAAAGAAACAGTATGACTAATATGATTTGCATAACATGACCAGTTTCTTCAAAGACAATTTGGTAAAAACGAATATGAATTAAACAGCACAAATAAATAGTGGCCACGGATAGATCGATTTCAATCAATTCAAATAACTCTACAAATAGACGTAACTGAATCGATTTGTCTGACGCGGTGCGGCTTGTTTTGTTCCGGATATTGGCATTGAACTTATTCACTACGGATAGCAAAAATGTGCTAAAAAGTAATATCAATAAAACAGAACACCACCACCATATCAGCCCTAGGACGTCCACTGCTGGACATAGGCCTCCCCCAATTTCATGGGGGGTAAATACCATAATCGCCACGCTTGGCATGCGGGTTGGCGATCGCAGTATAACAGAACAGCAACCATTGAATTAGAATACTGCATACTTATTTATGGCCATTGATTAAATCTGTTAAGTAAAGTAGCCGCTTCTGATAAGTTATAAGCACCTGTTCGGAGAAGAAATTTAACGTTACTAATATCAACGTACTATTGAAATATTGTCAAAACATTTATATTACAACATGGCGATTCCGATTACACATGCACCCCCCATGAGTCGGTCGCTGCTATTGGCATCTAATTATAATAGAAATATGAATCTAAAAGCGGTAACAGTGGCATAGAAACTGACCCGATCATTGTAGTCTTAAACATACAAAACACTGCACCGTAAAATACGAGTACTCGTACTATACGTAGGAACTAAGAAAAGATATTGGGGGACAATTTGATGATTATGATCTGACAGCGACAATTTGTTATTAATTCTTGAGTTGCAGAGTATAATTGTAGTGTGACTTACCTCAGACTTGGGTACTTGACTACACAGTATTGTGCAGTGACTTATTAGTGACAATGACTGTGATAAGCGGGGCTATTACATAGTCTGCTAATGAGATGATCTTGGTTCATATTGCAATAGAATTACACGGAGGAAATCCTGGCGCCCACATTCTAAAAATATCGTTGATTGAACGTGATTCACTTTTGCAATAAAACCATGATTGGTTCAAGTGAGCAAACATCGCTAGCGGGTGGAGCCGGCGGCGTAGGGAAGACGCGGCGGGTCGCTCGGCGGCCATGTGGACACTTGCAACAATGAGATCACACAACCGGTCGTACGACCGTTACAGATGAACCGCCGGTCGAACCGTGAATATGCATGAGCTCTTGACTCGACCTCGGGTTATTAGACCGCGGTCGTAGAGCGTGGGACTGCCCCTTAAACAATTGATTGTGATTTGACATAAGTAAAATATATGATTCACAAGTCTGCTATTCCAAAAAATTCCGTCTCTTAAACTTGCTATAATGGATTTATGCATTGCTTTAAATACCATAACGGAAACTATAACTTCAAAATGTAGTTGGAAACGTAAAGTAAATGTCAGCATTGAAGTGCAGATATAAGAAGTCGAGTCAGTGTCAGAGCCGTGCTAGTCTCGGTCATCAATCAGGCAAGAGGCCGCGGGTCAGCCCCCCTCTGCTCCCCGACCACCTGTCGCGCCCGCCAGCAAACAGATATTGCTAATCAGTCACTAAGTTACGCCAAATCTCAGCTTGCCTGGGGGACCCGTCGCTCGGCGTGGGTAATGGTATTTTGACGAACAAGGGTATTAACTGCCGCGACACGCGTGTTACCTCAAAAATCGGCCCATCCGTTTCCTGAATTATGTCATGACACCAAAACTAGTGTATCCCTTTTTAGGGTTCCGTAGTCAACTAGGAACCCTTATAGTTTCGCCATGTGCGGCTGTCTGTTTGTCTGTCTGTCTGGCTTCGGCAACCGACGAAACCATGCTACGTAACCGGTTACGTGAGAAGAATTGTTTTTCTTGCTACGAAACCAGTTACGTACAAAGAGGTTTTTTTCTTCCTACGAAACTAGTTCGAATTGAAATGAAACTCGATAGTGTAATGTGTGGCAAACAACCGAACACTTTTAACGCATAGCCAGCATGCGGTAGATATGAGAGGGCACGGGGAATTGGTAATGGCGAAACCGATTTTTTTTTATAAAAGAGCGGAATAACTTCTTTTTAAAACTTTTGTAAACCTATATGACGAAAAAATATTATACTTTGAACTTTATGAAATTTAATTCAATTCGAACTAGTTTCGTAGGAAGAAAAAAACCTCTTTGTACGTAACTGGTTTCGTAGCAAGAAAAACAATTCTTCTCACGTAACCGGTTACGTAGCATGGTTTCGTCGGCGGCCGAAGGGGTCTGTCTATCCGTCTGTCTGTCCGAGTCTTTGCTCTGTGATTATTAGTGCTATAGAAAGCTGCAATTTGGCATAAAATATATTTTTAAGGGGCCTCCCCTACACGTACACTAGGGATATTTTTTTTGCTTCAATCTTTGGTGTGGGGCGTTGTTGGATAGATCTTTCAAAATTAATAAAGATTTCCTTCAAACATTTTTTGATAAAGTGAATATTTTCGGAAATAATCACTCCAAAAGAAAAAACCTTCTAAGTATGGGTCCAAAAATATGATAAAAATCATGAAAGTAAAGTTTCATACACTTTCAACGAAAACAATAGCGGACATGATCAGTTAAGTGGTTTTTGAGTTATCGTAATAAGTCTTCCTTTATTAGTAAAACACGTATTAAACGCTGCAAAGGTATTCCCATAGCCTTGTTATTACTTGATATTTTTAATTAAGTTCATTAGGCAACTACGGAACACTGAGCTTGGCCCCGACATGCTCTTGGCCGATTTTATTTTTATTAAAGGCTGGCATTTTATACTAACCCAGAGTTAATTGTCCTAAATATTTATTTGTCGTCATATCAGAAGCATTCTTATTCAAATCTTATATGCAATTTAAAATAACCAACAAAACGAATGCTATAAAAATCTCACTCGTCATACATAAGAATGAAATTATTTCTCATCGACGGAGCGGAAATTCTCGCATAAAACACCAGACATAATGTTTTGAATAACGGTAGCTTTCAAAGCGATACGATATTTGAAGCGTCTGTAAGTCCACGAACGGCGAGCCCTGGGCCTCCTCAAGTCCTCAGGGGCCTTTCAGCTCGAAATACGATTTTTTCTATGGAAATGTTAGTTTAACTTGTTTGTACCAGATGTCACTGGGTGCTATCACTATTGCACTTGCATATTGAAGTGACAAAGATGCAGCGGTCGTGCGGTTCAGTTCTTACTAAATACACTACGGCGCTACGATCTATGTGGAGTATTTCACTGGTATCTCTTAGCTCAGTATATATATTGTACTTTGTGGGCCTGCTCACCGACCAGCGTGGGGCGAGTCGCCCAACTCGCCCAGATCGCTGTAAATTTCATCGCAATAGTGAATGCACGCGAGACTAAAAATAAACATGGCGGCTACAACGGGCGTAGTCAAGCGATACGCAGATAACCGCTCCATCCATCCAGAGCACTTCGCCTACGATTCGATGCCGCTCTGCCAGTGACATGTAAATACGGCCCTTCTTTTATACTGCTTAATTACTTCTGCTAAATTTATCCTACGCGTGGTATTCGTGCTCCAAATGGCGTATTTTAACTACTCAGTTGATAACTAATTAATAACATGAATCATAACTTACACAAACACAGTGAACTAGTAAACGCCAGTAATAAAAATAAGAACAAGATAATCTCAGATTTCCGCAATATCCCAGCGAATGGTGAATTACACGATTTATACCTGTGGATCAGAGTTATAATAGCTTTAAAACTTTTTCGCGGCAATAATTTATGGTTTGGCCTGGCAGGGCCGTTTGCGATCAGGCACGCAGAAAGAACAATTCTAAGCTCTGACAAACTTTTCAATCTCTTTCGTACGAGGCGAGCGTGAGTTTACATCGATCTTTGCGAAGCCTCACTTTGCCCAAGGCAAGAATTTCAAGATTTCCTTGTCACTAAGGCCCCAACAGCACAGTGTAATGCGAGGAATAGAATCACATTTCATGGTATAAAATTCTGTTTCAGAAATATTTACGTCACATTTGACTGCAAGCCGTTTGTCATCTCGAGGCGTTATATTGGAAGCGAAGCCTTATGGAACCATGAGATATGGCGGCGAAGCGACTAGCACAAAAATGTAATGCGCTTACGTCTTAGACGACATGAAAACAAATGGGTGCGGGAATGTTGAAGTCTGCGAGGGAAAATCGTCTACACTGAAGCGGAAAATCATTTCAGTGATGTTAATACGCAAAATAGAACAAAAGTGTGACGAGTAGAAACAAACTCGATTGGAGCGAGGAACGGAGCAATAACGTCGGTGAGCTTCATCTCGGTCAGATCACGTTCGAGGAACAAAAGGAGCGCGGCGAGCCGGCAGTGGCAAAGCAGGCAAAAAAAAACTCACGTTCCAATGGGGTTTTCATACTTGACAAACTACGCACTTAGGTATAGACAGCAGACAGCACACCTGCTAACTACTGAATATTAAATAAGCTCTTCTCAAATTATAATGTACTGAACAAAGGTTCGTCTCTTTCGAGCAAATCTATCGTTATCTCAAAGGTAAATGGGATTTTTCTGGCAAAATTAAAAACGACACGGTAAAATTCAAAACGACACCACGTACCTAAGGTAAGGTTGTCTGGAAGAGATCGCTCGTTAGCGATAAGACCGCCTGTTGTCTACCTCTAGCTACTTACATGTTGCTGTTTTTTTTCTTCTGTTTGTAACTAATTCATTTGTGTGAGGTGTGCAATAAAGAGGATTTGTATTGTATTGTACCTAAATTTGTTACGAGTGTACCTCATTCATACGAATATATTACTCGTAAGCTCCTACAAACTAATAGATACTTGATATAATATAACCAAGATGTAAGTCTATTGCCACTTTTGAACCGGATATTCAAATAGTCAGTTGAAAAGGAAGGGACAACTGAAAGTTGAGAAAGTGCAATGTGACAACTCCATACAGCATTAAGAAGACATTAGGGGCGAGGCTTGAGACACGGAGGAGATCGCATTATTCTGTGATTTATCACGTATCCGATAGCAAAAGGAACGTTACGCACGGGTTTCTCGTATTTTCAATAGTCACAAAATACTGTTATTGTGCAAGTTTACTAAACTTTCAATAATTCTGCAGCATTTGCTTATAAATCATAACGTAAAAGCAGAAAGGCAATACACAAGTGTTATTGTTGTATGATTATCGAGACGACTGAGTCACTACAGATCACTGTGCGAACCTTTCATCGTCTGCCGCTGCGAGCTTTCAAAAAGCTTTCAGTGGCCGATCGAGTTGGATATGATAACGAGAGTTGCCACATTTCGCTATTGCATTTATAAGAAATCTAAATATGTTTACTCGAGTCTGTAATAATAAAGGCGATATTAAAACATAAATAGCCAACACACACATTGGTAATATCTAGCACTTAAAACCTCCAATGAATGGGTGATTGTGGCGCACCACAGCGCGCGGTTGCCAAGCGCCCGCAGCGGAAAATTTGGCGGAAACTAATCGACATCACGCCTGAAAACTATGCATTTTAAGTCAAATCAATCGATACGCGGTTGGACGCACGTGTGCGGGTTGTTTATGTACCGCAAAAGCCACCGAGTTTTGTGTGACTGCCAAATGTACAGCTCCATCATATAAAGTAGCTTTTAGGACTCCCCATGAGATGAGTTAGGTTAGGTTAGCGGACGTAGGGTAGGTGCCACTCTCAGGGCGTCATTATCGTTACAGTCAGTGGTCGGCGCCAATTTGCGCGGGATGTATAACGAGCTGAGCGGCCGACGGTCCCCGGACTTCGTTAATTGAGCCCCCGACTCATCAAGTCTTATGTAAAATTTAATCATATTCAGCAGTTACCTCGTTCTACTTAAACGGTTCCTACTTAAAGGCGATAAATTAAATAGCTACACCCTAAAGTAAACATTCGTGGAGTAAAGCACGGTTGGTAATATCAACTGTCTTTCAGCATTATGCATCAGGTTCGGTTTAATAATGTCGGTCGAGACAGCGTGGCCCGCGGTAGCGGCGGGTACGCGCCGTGCCTGCTCCGGTACCCATAAATATTTTACGGTGCACTCCTTTATGGCATTGTGATTAGATTGTCGTGCTCGAAGCTCGACACGGATCGACGCCGCATTAAACTTTCAATATGCCAAGCTTGTCTCCCGCCTAATCCTTGCGTAAGCATCGCATACCACTTTACAGTGCCTAAAAGACTTCTCACGTCAGTTCTTAAAACACTTGTCGGAAACTTATAGAGCCTCTGTTTCTCGAGAAACGTAGAATTTTGATCATAAGGAGCATATATTATTTTCGAATTCACTTCGTTTTTAGGGTTCCGTACCTGAGGGGTCCAAACGGAGCCATATTGCACTCACGTGTCCGTCTGTCATGTCGTCTGTCACACATTTTGTTCCGAAGAATTTTTTAAGTTCCCATTGACCCAGGAACTTGAAATATGGTGATAATGTTTTGGTAAAATACTTTACCAACAAATACCAATATAATGATAAATGATATTTGTTATTTAGTTCTGCGGAACCCTGGGTGCGCGAGTCCGAGTCGCAGTTGGCCGGCAGTTACAATAATGGAGCTAGGTTAGTCCATTTCGCCCACTGAAAGTGGTGCAACCTTTAGCCAAGAAACCAAGTACTTGTAGTTGTAACCTGCGTGAAAATGTAATATAGACCCGACATCTGTAACAACGCCCCGTGGAGTGAACACGAGGTCTACACACGGACGGGAGGGGAGTGGTAAGGTCGCGTTACGTCGTTTGAAAGTGAGATGCGAGGCGCCAGGAGAGCAACAAATTAAGTCCCTGCGGGGAGCGCCCGCGCCGCCCCCGCGCGAGCGTTGAGAGGGCCACCCGCGATAACGTCACGCCGAAGGGAAAATGCGAATATTTTCAACGAATTATAAAGCCCAAGTTGCTGAATACACAACTTTTCCTACGTGACCATGACAAATGGCAAAGAAAATTTAGAATACCACTCTACTCATTTATACCTTATATAAGTAGGTAGGTACCTACTAGAAAGTTAAATAATACGTACCTACATCTTAGTAAGACTGTCAAATGCTCATAATAAGCTTTTATTTGACCTCAATTCTTAGTATGTTGAAATTATGCTTCAATGGGTTTCCTCTGGCGTTATTTACTAAATTTATTATGTATTCGACGCGAGAGTTTTGTTAATTTTAAAATCGTTGAACAGTTGTGTTCATCTTGTTTTTTTTCCATAAGTTCATCTTGTTTAAAAAAAAGTCATTGAATTTAATGAAAAGTACACAGGTAGGAATTATAAACATGTAATAAGTTGTGCAATATAAATGAATTCCTACTTAAATGTGATATATTAACGACATGCAGTTCATTAATATTAAGTACGTACCTACGTGTCGTCAATTTGAATGAAGGAGCACGATATAGGCGATTCGCGGGAGGAATAAAACTCTTACCGCAACATAAACTTTATCACTTGAGGTCATAAATATTTTGTATCAATATCACTTTCCTTGCTGCGCGGCGTGCGCTTTTGAATTTAAATATTTATTGTTATTCAATATTCCACTTCAAGATAATAATTTGAAATATAATCAAAAGGCTTCGCTTTAATGTACTGTCACAATGTTACAAGTTTGCGTATTGTTATTGCGAAATGTTACAAACAAATTGGAAATATGGGAATGTATCTCATTCGAACTACAAATAATCGCTGATGAAAGTAGGTAACAGCAATGTTTCAAGGTTTTTTTAGTAACATTGTACAAAACAAATACACTTTTTTTCCATAATGATTGTTCTACATGAGGTCATTGCAATTAGAACATTTTTAGTTTTTTTTAGTGCCACGTTATAATAATAATAATAATAATGTACCCCTTGCATTTCATTAAATTGTCAAAAGGGCCTCTACGTGTTGGCTATGTGGTACTCCGTTGGTACTTCGGTACATCGGTAGTTAAAGCGTGGACACGAAAAAATCTGGTCATGTATGATATGGTAAATCTTGTCAATTAATGAAATTGTTTCAAGCAGCACTTTTTTTTAAATAATTTGTGTTTATCAAACTACATAATAAAAATACAATCATAATATAACGTTAAGTTGTCTGTGACTTTCAGCATTATATATTCCACCATACCTATATTTTGTTGAACAGCGCCTTCGGACAGTCTATACCGAGTTTTCCTGTTAATATTTTTATTTTATTTTTAACTGGATATTTCAAATTTTACCTTATTACATCTTCCTTTCACAATAGCTAACATTTTTCTAGGTGACTTCAGATTGACGTAGTTCGTTTTATTTTTAATTTTGGTTTATATGCCTTTTTTACAGAAAAATACCTCCCATATAAAACAACTTTCAATGCTTGGAGTAGAAAGTCTTCCTGACTGCCTCAAGTAGAAAAGAGTTCAAACAAGTATGTTATTGGAAAGATGAAATTCTAATGAGCTTAAAACAACTCGTAAAAATATAAATATAATTGTAGCTTTGTAGCAGGAAGCGAGTGAAGATTATCAGAAACCGCTGTTCAACAAAATATCGGTACGGTGAAATATATAATTCTGAAAGACACAGAAAACTTAACGTTAGATTATGATTGTATTTTTATTGTGTAGTTCGATATCCACAAATCATTATAAAAAAGCGGTGCCTGAAAATCCACATTAATTTTAAAGATTTACCATATCATGCATGACCAGATTTTTTCGTGTCCACACTTTACTTCGGCTCCGCGCACGCCTTCCAAAGGTCCGGGACACCATTGTCCCGTGAGTGGAAATGACATATAATAATAATAATCATTTATTTGTTCAACATAGGTCCATAAAGGTCTTTTCTTTTTCTTTTTGTATCACTATGCTGGGCCGTTAGGCATACAAATTTGCAAGTAATTAAAGGAGTGTGTGGAGGTTATGCTCCATTAATTACAGTCTGACATAAATTCACTTATTGTGTAGTAAGCTTTAGTAACTAAGACATTGGCAAACATGTGTACGGCCCGCCTGTTGGTAAGCGGTCACCGCAGCCTATGGCCGCCTGCAACTCCAGGGGTATTACATGCGCGATGGCGGCCCTTTTTTTTTTCTCAGACATGCAATGAAATATTGAAATAATGTTCCTTATAATAGGCTGCGAAGTATGACGTTTCAGGTGCGGCTAGGACAAGAGGTGGTTAATGCAATGTCATACAAATGTTGCAGGCCTAGGCCGGCAAAGTCCTCTTTTTTAATTTCCATTCCACATAAATTTGTGGCACAGGTATCATGACATTCTGCCACTATGCGTATTAAAAATAAAACTTTGATTTCTTTTGTTGTTTATTTCATTGCATGTTTGAGAAAAGCACTATACATACCTCGCCGGGAAATATGGGGTTGCCCGCGCCTGAGATCTATCCGACCTCGCTTCGCTCGGCCGTCTATATGTCTTCGGCCGGCAACCCCTTTCGTCCCGGCCTCTGTAGTAATGTACTATTACACTCCTTTCTTGAAGAATCCCATACTGTAGTTCCTCGGGAAAACCTCGGCAGGAAGCTCATTCCACAACCGGAGCGTCCGAGGGAGGAAGTTCCTCAGAAACCGTAGCTTCACTATGTCCTTCCATCCGCACGTCCACGTTACTACTACTAGAGCGCTGTAATTTGGCATAGGTGTTCATATAGGTCTATCACGCCGACGTGCAACACTAAAATCTTTTATTTACTTTTTTGGATAATTTCCTTACAAGTAGAGATGCAATTGTATACAAAACTTTACCTCGTATCACTTTCCTAAAATATGTTTTAAGTAGATTAAAATTACGCATGCATTTTTAATGAGCGCTACACGATAAGGTGATACACATTTCATCGTAGAAGTTCGACGTGAGTCGTGGATCATTTGGTTTTAGTTTAAATCTACTCAATACATTGGAGTAACGATAACGAACATTGACATATACCTGCTAAAAGAAAATTAGTATTTGCGAACATAACGTAACACAAAAAATCATACCTAAAACGCAAACCACAATTACACATGATACCCAAAGTAAACCATCGGTGCATGATAATGTAAAAAAATCAAAGATCGTTTCTATTGAAGTGCTGAACCGAATGGTTCGACGCCATGAATGCTGCTGCATGATTGTGCTTTGGTTTTTTCCTTTGGCTAGTCTCCCTCCTCCCGCTTGCACTAGAAATAGATGGGAACCCAGGATATTACGTTAAAAGTCGCTTAAACGTAAAAGTACAAGTCTACCACCAAAAGTTCACGAATAATACCCAAACTTAAGAAATGTACTCGGAAAAACCAACCTTCGTACAATTTCCTTTGTTAATAAGTGCTAGTTGTGTCCAATACATTGTACATAAAAGTTCGTGATATTTTAAGCATCCGCATAATGTCACGGGTGAACAGCTACAGAAACCTACATTGGGCGTGGCACGACACGCACCTGACCGCTTTTTCAGATTAGATATCTGCTTCCAAGCCAGAGTTCTACTGAACGTCGTAAACCCCCCATAAATTTTGATAGCTCGAACGTGACGTCATAGCAGTAGACATAGATATAACGCGATAGGTTACATGTGAGTAGTGATAGTACTTAAGTTCATAATAATCATAGTAATTTATTTATTTAAACTTAATTGATACCTAAAGGCTCTTAATTGTTTAAGCAAGCAAATGCAGGCCAGCTCACGTCGTAGGTTGTTGAAGGTTATGTAACCTCACGCCTGCAGTGAAAACCCATCATAGCTTACTCGTACTTGATATGCCCGCGCGACGTGCGAGCCTGAAGCTTGAAAAAATTTATATCCTCCTGATGGGATTTGTTGTTTAGTATCTTCTAATTGTTTGAGTTCGTTATGTATGAAAATTGTCTGTCTTCCTGTTGATTGTTTAAAAGTCCGAAACGCCAGACCTGTTGAGGTACTACTTAAACCTTACCAAATATTTGTTTGTTTATACTTGAAGTGTGTACGGACAAGTTAAGGAGATGTCTTGATTAAAACAAAGTAGAAGTTTACAAGCAAACTCAGCTGAAAAACATCACAAAATAATAAACGCACGATACAGTTAATGACGGGCCTATAAAAAGTACGAAGAAATCTGCCAATAGCAACGCTTAAGCGAGGGTATAAAATTAAATGGGTAGAAGGCGTTTTTACAAGTTTATCGAGCGTTCCGCATCGGGCAGACGTCTAATGGGCTCACAGGCGCCGCGCGCGCGCCTGTCTGTCTCGGCGGCTAGTGACGCACCACCGCCGACGCCGACTTGCCCGCGTCCGCCCAACATCGCTCGACTCCAGCTGCAGCTTCGACTTTACCAATTTCCTTCTTGATAACGTCAATGCTACACTTTGTTCGAGAGAAATGCGCTAATAGATAAATAAACAGTACGGTAGAAGTGTAGAGAAGAGAGCGGAACGAGAACAAAAAGGTCGGAATGGCGGCTACTTACAGAGCGGCGCGGTTGGCTGGGCCCGGCCCCCGCTTTTAATGCGGATTTATCGACTCAAATTAATCGTGTAAGTAGAGAGCGGCCCGAGGAAACTTGCGTGAAACGCGATAAAGGACCTCTATTCGTTCGAAAAGCCGTTCATTGTGATTTAACTAAATTCACTTTCGCTTACCACTGTAAAGCTCACGCTGAAGTGAGAGCATATTCAATTAAAGACTTTGGGCTGTTACTCGTACAGCGGTTGCTATTAGGTGTTCAGCAGACGTCGTCCGATGTTTGCACGCCCCTTTGTTGTTTGCAAAAACTTCCTAAAGATTAAACCAATTTTACAGATTTAGCGTCCCATAGCAACCTCGACTAAATATATACGTACTCAATTCATAAAGCATGACTGAAAATGCACCAAAATCAAAGTTCAGTTTGATTCTTCATTCGGGTATATTATATGCACCTATATGTCAAGTAACTACCACAACCTGTTCGGAAAAATAAACCTCCGCCATGCCTCTGCCACGAGAAGAACCGGCGCCATATTGGGGGACAATCTTACCCAAATATAAGTACTATAAGTAGTCCCAATTAAGCAAAGCTTGTACTATGCGATGGGCACTAGACGATACACAGAAAAAAAAAATGTTAACAGTAGCCCAAATTTTAGCTGCTAGTAACTAAATCGGAGGACTGACAAACTAAGAGTTTACTAGTAATCAAAATTAGTTATTGAAAATTAGCATAATTTTGGTTACTACTAAGGACAATTTGGCTATTTCTCAAGTAGCTAAACTAGTTAAGCTATTTTTTTCAGTGCATTCATACTTATATAGATAAATAAATACTTAAATACATAAAAAAACATCTAAGAACCAGGAACAAATCGTGCTCATTACACAAAGAATAGGGATTCGAAACCAGTACCTCCGTCTCATTGTTTATACATATGAATGTACAGTACATAGTAAACTTTATTTTTTACGCTAGACTGGTGTGATGAGATCATAGAAAGTAAGTAGGTAAGTATTCTTCATCTTGGCATCCAATGGTAGGTAATTTCTTGCTCTCATGTGTGGGTGTTCCGAAGCGATTATCTGTTCTACTATGACGCATGAACAGCGGTATTCATGACGTTTTATTGACAGCTCAGCTAGTCATGACATTTTATGACAGCTCGATGATATCACGTCCACATGTCCAATACATTTGTACTTTAATAGACTTCGAATAGTATATGTATTTGTATGTGGGCCAACTGAAAATGGCATCAAGCTTAAGGCACATAATCTGTACTGCAACGTTACGTGAATCTGATACATAACCCACAATTTTTAATTCTGACTTGTCACAAATCAAAAGGTATCCTTTACACTGTCACCGAGTCTCATGTATTAGATGATGGCGGTTAACGGGTTAAGAGAGATCATTACTTAGCTCTTTACCGTGATCTACAGAGCCCGAGGTTTACACCTGGAAATAAAGTGGTTGTGCGTATAACAAGGCCACATATGTCCCGGCTGCGGTGTATCGCACGTCGAGCACCGGGAATGACACGCCAGCCCGCAATCTCATTCCTGCTTCCTAGGCACTACAACGACCGACGTGTAGGAAATTAGACGCGATTAGCCGACGTAACCTACCGCAGGACGTTTGCAGACATACATACGGGTTTGTTAAAATTATGTTCTTTCGTGTACTTACAAAATATTGTTAATGAAAAATCTCATTAAACTAGAGTTTAATGAGATTTTTCATAAAATAATAACCGTCCATACTTATACATAATTGTGTTGACTTTAGAATTGTGATGTTTCGTTACTATCGTCTCTGAGATTCGTTGTGTCCTTTATGTGCTCCTGATCAGATTTCTGACATTTTATAGCACAGTCATCTAATATACATTTGTTTGCCAATTTTCAGGACATTAGAAACCGAGAAGTGGGTTAAATTTATATTGTAAGGTTTGATTACACTACCACCCTCGGACACCGCGACAGATAAAACTAAACAAAGTCCTGTAATCTCTATCTCAAAATACGAGTAGGTAAGCAAGCAGATAAATGGGGTCAGTTGGAGAGGAGTCAAATGTATTTTTGAAATTTCAATTTGATTATAATTCACAATGTTGTTCCTTCTGATAAGTTAACACGACACACGCGGAAGGAACCCTACCAAAACGAAACACTTAATACACGAACGAAGTAACGTCACTTCGTCTCTCCAGTCAGGATGCTACGAAATCTATCGATTCAGGAAGCGCTACGGCGTAGCATGTTGGCCATGATAGGGCATAGTTATCATAGCCTATATTTAATGTGATTATGAAATTTTGGTTGCCAAATACAAATATTTAAAAGATTTTAGATTTTATTTCAATACACACAAATCAGGTCAGGTAAGAAACAAAACGTGTATTTGAATTTCGTATTACAAACGGTTAACGGTTGAAAATTTTAATCAAGATAGATTTACCGGAAAACTACACATTGCTCTGCTGTTAAATGAAAGAAAGTATTCTATATTCCAAAGTCTCACGAACTAAAAGAAGCTTCGGTCAAAGCGAAAGCGACCCAAACCGTTCAAAGTAGTGCACCAGGTAACGCTAATCGAATATATCACTGGCAAGTAATTTGCGAAAGATATCGGAATTGGAATGCTTCTTTTAACTTTTGGAATAGTAAATTCTCAAGGAATCGCAGTGTTCTTCGACGGCATTGGAAGTGATTCCGAGCCGCTTACACAAGCATCCTGGCTCTGGGATTGCATAATACATTGCGGTGAATGCACCGCAGTTTGATCCTTTTCCAGACAAGGTAAGTACAACTGTACCTCGAGTGGAAAGTTCTCTTCATGTTACTTCCACTTTTCTGCCAAGTGCGGACATGAACTACAGTAAGGGGCTTTAAGGTTTCAGCGTCCGTTGACAAAAGTTTCGAGGATGACATCTCTTTGTGCTCTGTTCTTAAACAGAAATATCGAGTTTTCAAAATGAATCGTTTATCACAGCGGACATTGATTATTCATGAGTAAAAGTACCGGCGCCTTTTATTTCAGTCCGTGTATTGAACTCATGTGGACATCGTGTTCATATTTCAAGAATTTTAAAATACTCGGTAGTCCAATCGAACGCGTGGTCGAACATACGGTTTCAGTATTTAGATATGAAAGTGTGAAATGGCGCACAAGAACCTTTGGATTGCTACACTAGAAGATAGAATTTTGTTCCCGGACCACCTCTAAAGCTCGTAAAACTCTAACGGCCCGTGGATAATAAATATAGGATACTGTTTTACCCCAAAGAATACCGAAACGAGCAGGGGTTGTTCCCGCCCGCAACCATTTCATCTGTTATAGACAAATTATTATGTTGCCGAATACATTTTCGAAATCAAATTGCTTAAAGAATGTTTGAACATAAAACAGACTAATATTGGTAGTATGAAAAGTGTGTTATTTTGAAACGTTGGATCAGGCTTGCTAGAGCGTAAACATTTATTAGAAACGCGCACTGCAAATTCTGCTATAGCCTCGAGCTTATAGGAAGCTGTCACATAGCAATAGCACATCAACCACTATATACCAATAACGCGGAACAGTGCAAGCACTTTTTGGTTCACTACGCAGTACGCACTGCGATGGTATATATTTTATTTGATACGTAGGTAATTTTTTTTTTAAACTATTAAGTATTAGATTTCTAGGCCGGAGATCTTCTCGGAAGTTAGGGGTTTCTATAGCCAGCTCTATGCCTCACACGCACCTCGACCTGAATCTCTTAGAGACGATCCCAGAGCCATCCTTACACGCCACTTCACAGAGGATCTGCCCGAGATCAGCCTAGATGAGATCGGGGTGGCCCTTAAACAGCTTAAAAATGGAAAAGCCCCAGGTGAGGACGGCATTCAGATTCAGATTCAGATATTTATTGATAAAGTTAGAAATTTCACACGTCAATAATTATTTAACAGTTCCATGCTGTTGTATGTTGTACTACATACTGAGTGGGTACATAGGTAATTACGACAGAATTGCTGAAGCCGCCGAGGAACCCCCGCAGTAAAGGAGCTTCGGGAGCTGTTCAATGCTGTCCTCTCCACTGGGAGAAGTCCGCATGTATGGAACGAAGCGATGGTTGTACTGTTTTTCAAGAAGGGTGACAAAACCCTTTTGAAAAACTATCGCCCTATATCGCTTCTTAGCCATGTATACAAGCTGTTTTCAAGGGTCATCACGAACCGTCTTGCACGAAGGCTCGACGAGTTTCAACCCCCGGAACAGGCCGGGTTTCGTAGTGGCTACGGCACCATAGACCATATTCACAGTGCGGCAGATTATACAGAAGACTGCCGAGTATAATCGGCCCCTATGTCTAGCTTTTGTGGACTATGAAAAGGCCTTTGACACTATCGAAACCTGGTCTGTTTTGGACTCCTTGCAGCGAAGCCAAGTCGACTGGCGATAAGATGCCTTTATGAAGCCGCAACGATGACCGTCCAAGTACAAAACCAGCGAACTGAACATATCCACCTGCGCCGCGGAGTGCGACAAGGTGATGCTATATCACCAAAACTGTTCACCAACGCGCTGGAGGATATGTTTAAGACGCTGGACTGGAAAGGTCGGGGCATCAATATAAATGGTGCACACATCTCTCACCTACGATTCGCGGACGACATTGTCATTATGGTTGAAACGCTGCAGGATCTACAACAGATGTTGGACGGTCTCACTAATTCGTCTCAGCGAATCGGTCTCCGGATGAACTTGGATAAAACGAGCATGTTGACCCGGGACCGATCGCAGTAAACGGAGTCTACCTCGAAGTCGTTTCCGAATATATATACCTAGGGCAGTTGCTCGAACTAGGCAGAAACAACTTCGATAAAGAAGTCAGGAGGCGGATTCAGCTGGGATGGGCAGCGTTTAGGAAACTGCGTCGAGTCTTCTCGTCACCGATACCTCAAAGCCTAAAAACTAAAGTTTTTAATCAGTGCGTCCTACCTGTCATGACATACGGAGCCGAAACGTGGCCACTTACTGTGCGCTTTGTCCACCAGTTTAAGGTCGCTCAGCGAGCTATGGAGAGAGCTATGCTCGGAGTTTCTCTTAGAGATCGAATCCGGAATGAAGTTATTCGTCAGAGAACCAAGGTTACCGACATAGCTCAGCGAATTAGTACGCTGAAGTGGCAATGGGCAGGTCACATATGTCGCAGAACCGATGGCCGTTGGAGCAGACTGGTTCTTGAGTGGAGACCGCGTGTCGGCTAACGTAGTGTAGGACGCCCTGTAGCTAGGCGGGGTGACGACATCCGTAAGGCAGGAGGCAGGGATTGGAGGAGAAGAGCTGAAGACCGAGCTCGGTGGCGTGCCATGGGAGAGGCCTATGTCCAGCAGTGGACTGACACAGGCTGATGATGATGAATCTAGAATGGATCTGATATTATTTTGATTACTCACTCTTGCTTTTGAATGGACATACACAACCTTACATCCTGTCAAGTATAAATCACAATATCATTTAATTCACAACCTGATAGGGAAAAACACAGAATAAACTAACAATTAAACAATTTTCGACACTCACAATTGATAGTACCGACTTACGTAGTACACATACGTATAGAAGATTGATTTAGGTACACTTTAATATTTATTATTTAGTTTATTATCAGACACTTACAGGTAACTAATAATAATAATAATAATAAATATTCTTTATTGCACCACTTAGTGATAAGTTGTACAGTAGCTGACTATAAAAATGGTAACAACAGGCGGTCTTATCGCTTTAAGCGATCTCTACCAGACAACCTTTGGGTAGCGGGAAAACAATTAACTAAAACTGGGAAAAACAGGTAGTGCAGAAGAACTGCAAGAAGATTCAAAATAACACATACGCATACATCAGAATAAACGAATAACACAATCTTCATAAATACATATACATACATAAATATATATTCTATAATATATATATATATATATAAAGGCAATTCAAGGGAGTGACAAGTAATGTTCCTTCAAATAATTTTTAAAAACCGGAAGTGATTTCGCACATCTTACATGCCGCGGCAAAGCATTCCACAGTCGAACAGCCCGAAAGGTGAAAGAATTATTATAAAATTTTGAGGATGAAGGTGGTGGAGCGAGAAGATGGTTTTGTAAAGATCTGATGGAAGTGAGCCTATTAAAGCGCTCTTTGAGATATAGAGGAGTTGTGGGGATGAAAAGTATGCTGAAAAGTAAGGCAAGAATATGAGAATCCCGACGACGACGAATGGGAAGCCACTTGAGCTGAGTGCGAAATTGAGAAACGTGGTCATATTTGCGCAAGCCAAATATGAACCTGATACAAAGATTTTGGAGGCGCTCAAGTTTGTTCAGCTGAACCTCAGATAGGTCAAGGTAGCAAACGTCAGCATAGTCTAATATAGGAAGAAGAAGGGATTGAGCAAGCGCAATTTTAGTGACGAGAGGCAAGAAGTTGCGGAGCCTGCGGAGAGAACCAACTGAAGCAAACATCCTCCTGCTAACCTCGCTCACTTGAGGCACCCACGACAATGTTCTGTCCATAATCACACCTAGGTTCCTGACCTGCTGCGAGTATGGAATCTGCACACCATTAAACACTACAGTAGGCAAGTTGCTAAAGTCAACCCTAGGTATTAGCTTGGGGCTGCCTATGAGTATCGCTTGTGTTTTAGCGGGGTTGACTTTTAGTCCGTAGCGGTCGCTCCAGTGAGAAATACGTTCCAAGTCAACATTTAAACAGTGGATAGTTTGTGGCAAATTGCTAATAGTGCCTTGAGCATAAATTTGAAGATCGTCAGCATAAAGGTGGTAAGATGAGAAAATGTTGGTTGTGATAGAATTAATAAAAATTGAAAAAAGAAGAGGAGACAGCACACCACCCTGCGGCACGCCGGCTAGCGTGCTGCACCACGATGAATGGAAAGAATCTACCTTTATACGTTGCCGACGACCAATTAAATAACTATGAAACCAATCAATCACTCCAGGAGATATGTTAAGAAAACGCAATATTGCAAGCAAAATTTCAAAGTCTACGGTGTTAAAGGCATTGCCGAAATCCAGCAGCGATAAAACAGTCACTTTCCTATTATCCATGCCTGCCCGGATATCGTCAGTGATTTTGACCAGAGCGGTGAACTAATGTGCAAGACATGTGTTAATTTATACTTGAAAGTACTTTAGGATAAAAAAATTAAACAAGAGCATTTCGGGCCATGCTCAGTGTAGGGTTCCATAGTTGCCCAATGAACTCAATTGAAAAAAAAAAAACAATAACTGGCAAAAGGGAATACCTTCGCAACGTTTCATACGTCTTTTACTAAGAGGGAAAGACTTTTTACGATAACTCAAAAACAGCTTAAGTGCATGATCATGTCCGCTATAGTTTTCGTTGGAAGTCTTTATTAAGCTTTAATTTCATGATTTTTTTCATATTATTGGACCCATAGTTCAAAAGTTAGAGGGGGAGACACACTTTTTTTTCTTTTGGAGTGATTATTTCCGAAATTATTCACTTTATCAAAAAATGTTTGATGAAGACCCTTATTCATTTTGAAAGACCTATCCAACAACACCTCACGACATAGGGTTGAAGCGAAAACAAATAATTTCATCCCCGCTTTACGTGTACGTTTTTATTTTATTTTATTGTACGACTTTGTCAAATTTATTGATTTATATATCCATACCAAATTACAGCTTTCTAGCACTAACAGTCACAGAGCAAAGCCTCGGACAGACAGACTGACACGGCGAAACTATAAGGGTTCCTAATAAGAGACTACGGAACCCTAATAAAAACGATTATTTGGCCGAAAATACATTCCGAAAGTTTAAGAGGGATATTGTAACAATCTTAAATCTGCGTAAATATTTGACAGAGTGTAATATGCACTGTAGACCTCGTACTCGCAGTCGCAGCTGTCCGCAGTTATATGCACTACAATTAAAGCTCGGAGTGATATTGAAGTGAGAGTGCGAATGCGAGGTACACAAGTTTGTAATATAAACAGAGAGCAATTGGAGGTACAACAGTGCCACAGGTATGTAGGCTTGACGTGGAGAGGCAATCTGGCATTTATTAATGCGGACCGCCTCGGAGCCCTGGACAATGGCTCGTGTTTCTCGGGGATTGTGCTCCGGTGCGGGCCCGTGTGTGTGCACAACACAAAAACAATGAGAGCCCGCATGACGACCTTCACTCGTCCAAACAATTCAAAACAAATATATGGAAGGTCAGGAGGAAAAGATGTATTCATTATTTCACAGTTTATCTTCTTGTATATAAAATATTATGACATGTAAACGTATATGTTTATGTTTCGTCGACTAAAATCCCAATTATGATGAGAAAAATACGTTTTAAGCTCTTAGTTCTCATATTTGATGATAGTAGGTAAAGAATATACAACTAACAGTGCTGAATATTAACAAGAAAAAGCCCTGGTACAAATATCGAGGAATCTTGAGCCATTTTGCTGAGCAAAGTTACGAAAGATAAGCGGAAAAGATCTTGGTATTTTGCCAAGAGAGTAATCATGAAAAATATGACACGCAGACACGGCAAGATATTAAAATACGAAATAAATTTTCAGGCAGACAAAAAGATACAAAAATAAGTGGTCGTACCGGAGACCTATTTACGAGTAGAGCCTGTTTCCAACCGAATTGGCCTAGTCATGTGAGAGCTAGAGCTTGCGTTGTTTATGTTATGACAATACACTTACTTTTAAGTGAGCTCCTATATAATGATATGACTCCGGGCCAAAATCTGAAAACAAAAAGGAAACAATTTATTTACTGCCGCGATAGCACAAATAAATTAAATATAGGTAATATATGCTCAGGTGTAATTAAAACGCGTGTATGGATTTTCAGTATAAAGTGTACAGTCGGCATCAAAAGTAGCTACGCATTTAAAAAGTTCAAAAGTCTTTATTATAAGGGAATAAGTCCTTTTGAACCCTTTATATTCAGTTCCTACCCATGTTATTTGCTTTTGGCAACGTATGGACTGGTTTTACGATCTCCACGATTGCCTTTATCAATAAATAAATAAAAATAAATTGTGTTGAATATAACTAAAAAAGTAAAAACTAAGTAAGTAGATTAAATATAAACTTCAGTGCCCTCGCACTCGCAGGCTTTACGTTGAAAACTTGTTAATATTTTTAGGATCTATAATTTTTATTTTATTAAAAATGGGATTGCTCTTGGCCAACTTCTAGCCAGTATATACTATAATATAATAGCACATAATATATGCACAACATAAAGCAGAAAAAGAAGTATGAATACATGTACGTATGAGAAATACCCAACACCTATGCTATCTTAGTAAACCTCTTAAAAGAACACGTCATAATAAGGTAAACTTGAAACTACTATTGCAAAGCAGTGATAAAAGGGTGTACGAGTAGACAGTACAGATTTTAAACATGCAATACACTTGGACAATGATGCGGTGCGGAACAGAAAAAATGTTTATAGCGAACATTACAATTGTTTTATTTCAGAGCCAATTTGGTATTTAACGCGCTTCCCGCTCCAATCCGGAAGTACTCTCAATCTGTACTGACCTAACTGACCGTTGACAGCTTACTTATACCGCACCGACAAATGCGCAAATAGTTTTTGTCACATGAGCAGTCACCAAGTCGTTTACATAGAAATACAGACTAGTATTTTTTAGTTTCTATGCAACTATTGGGTTTTATCCATCAGATCAACAGCTTTTTAATAGGTAGCTAAAGATTTCAAAGTAACACTGTCTTTAACATTAGAATTAACTGAGCAGTTAATCCTTGAAAATTGTGCATGCTAAAACGTCGGGAACTCAAAAAACGTAATATACATGGTAAGTAATAATTCAAAGGTAGATATGTTTACAAAGAGTCACTCGATTTTAATGTAAAATGAGTTAGAGAAGACAATTTCGCCGTAATATCAATCCAAAACGATATTATTTAAGTTTTACCCACACACTGCTGCGCGAATATAAAACTAAGCCAATTACAAGTTTTCCAATATGCCCGGCAAATTATAGCAATGTTAAACTCGCAATAGCCCTTAAACGTGGCTTCTTGCTGAGTTTGCTTCAAACTGAAGTTTGGAGCGCGTTACGTCGCGGTGCTATATAGTTACATGATATTCGTATACACAACCCCATCAAGTGGCATACATTCATATAAAAATACAGTGTGTCTTTATAAAATGCAAATATTAAAAAACGTTCAAGTGCGTGTCGGGCCATGCGCAATGTATGTATGGTTCCGTTGCTAACCGCGTGACATTATGCGAATTTAAAATGTCACAAACTTATATTAGTTATACATTTTATATAAGTAACAACATATGTAATTAATCAATGGAAATTGTACAAGAGTTTGCTTTACTAGGTACATTTCTTACATTCCAATACTACCATGAGGGGGAAGGAAGGGGCATTAGCAATTTATAAATTAATATCACGGAAACGGACAGCTTATTAAATAATTTTTAAGAAAAAAAACCGACTTCAATGGGGTGTCCGGTGAAAGATTATTAATCTTAGATGGTGCACTCTTAGATTCCATACAATAAAATACAAAAATGGCTATAAGTATGTTTATAATGGTAGAAGACTAAGTACCCTCAATTCCTCGTGAAATCATGGAAAAACCTTGCTTGCTTGACAAACAAAACGAAGAGAACAAATCGCCAAACGTGAACTACGCGTCGTTGAAGAGTTCCGTTCTGATCATCATCAGCAGTTCCACTTCATCAAATGTCACTTTTATGAATGAAAATGCTTGATTAGTTCATGAAAATACTAAAATCACTATTTGTGTGCCTTTCACATTTGAGGAGTTTCCTCGATTCCTAATGGATCCCATCATCAGAACTCGAGCATGACAAAAATCAATCGTGAAAATAGAACTTGCTTAACAAACACAGCTAGAAGGACAAATCGCCAAACGTGAACTTTTCGTCGTTGAAGAGTTCTGTTCTGATCATCATCAGCAGTTCCACTTCATCAAATGTCACATTTTTGTATGATAATGCTCGATTTATTGATAAAAACACAAAAATCACTATATGTTTGCCCTTAAGATTTGAGGAGTTCCCTCAATTCCTCATGGATCCCATCATCAGAACTCGAGCATGACAAAAATTAATCGTGAAAATAGAACTTGCTTAACAAACACAGCTAGGAGGACAAATCGCCAAACGTGAACTTTTCGTCGTTGAAGAGTTCTGTTCTGATCATCATCAGCAGTTTCTCTTCATCCAATGTCACATTTTTGGATGTAAATGCTTGACTTGTTGATAAAAACACAAAAATCACTATATGTTTGCCTTAAAGATTTGAGGAGTTCCTTCAATTCCTCATGGATCCCATCATCAGAACTGCCTTTTGACAAAAACGGGACCAACTTGGATATATATACAGACAATCAAAAAAAGAATTTTTCAAATCGGTGAAATGACGGAGTTATGGAGTAACAAACATAAAAAAAAAACATACAACCGAATTGATAACCTCCTCTTTTGAAATCTTGAAGTCGGTTAAAAAGTAGAGAACAATCACATTATTTTTTAACGAGCTATCTAACGCACATGATGGGTTCTGCAAGAAAAATAAGAGCATCTCCTCTCTACGTTACGTGAGGCGAGGTATCCTAAAGAAATGATTTTTAAAGATTTTGTATAACGATTGATCGGCGTGATTGATATGTACACTTACGCCAAATTATAGCTTTCTAGTAGTAACAGTTATTCTATTCAGCTAAGACGCGTACAGAAGGTCGGACGGACGGACGGACATGGCAAAACTATAAGGGTTCTTTGTTTATTACGACGGAACCCTAAGAAGGGTGAAAATATAAGTAACCAATTTTACAGTCGCGAAAATTATGTAAATAATTGGAAATATTTTTTTTTGTTGTTTTATGGATTTGACTTTTTTTTTTAAATAAACGGCACAAGGCCAATTTGTACAAGGCCATTACATTTGCTTAAGGACCGGCGATAGCAGTATTGTATCCTAGTCACACATGTGGTAATTTTATTATTTGAAATCTAATATGATTTAGAATAACATAAAACATTTAAAAAAACGATAAATAGGAGGTTTTATTGAGAAATTTTACATAATTGAAATAAAAATGAATGTAGTCAAAAACCTAGCAATAGTAAATAAACGCGTCTGTTTTTTTGACAGCTAACATTTTAATTCCGCAGCCATTATTAATAATCGTTTTTATTATTATTTTAGTTTTTACGCAACAGACAGTTCAATTTAAACGAAGTAACGTTATCTTTACATGTAGTACAGTTGCGAAAAAAATACAAAAATATTTCCTTTATCTGTGCTTGAGGTCGTAGGTTTTGATTCCCTTGCGAATGCCGAAAATTTGCGGCATAAACGGCTGTATCTTTTGATTGCGTTGGCTTAGAAGTTTGATTTTTTCACAGCTCTAAGGGACAGTAGACCTAAGTATTTGATATAAATTCCAGCTTGATACCTCCACGCGTTCCTGAGAAAAAGAGTCTTGACAAACAGACAGACGGACGGACGGACAACAAAGTGATCCTATAAGGGTTCCGTTTTTTCCTTTCGAGGTACGTAACCCTAAAAATGAACTATCTATCCATAGGTAGTAGACATAATAGGGTTTAAACATCGTTACGATATTACATTGCAATTTTAGCTTTTTTGGTCGGCCTAGTTGTTATTGACACTGCCTCCGAAGCTAGAGGTTCCGGGTTCGAATCCCGGCCAGGGCATTATTTGTGCAATTGCACGGATATTTGTTGTTCCTGGGTCTTGGATGTTTTCTATGTATTTAAGTATATACATATTTATCTATATAAGTATGTATATTGTCGTCTAGCACCCATAGTACAAGCTTTGCTTAGTTTGGGACTGGGTCGATGTGTGTAAGATTGTCCCCCAATATTTATTTATTTACTAGCATTTGCCCGCGGCTTTGCCCGCGTACTAAGCGAAATTTTTAACCGTCTACAAAAAACAGGTTCGTATGTTTGTCCACGATTATCTCGCGTTTGGCTGAACCGATTTCGATGCGGTCTCCAGAAAAGTAGTTGTTACATTCTGGGGGTTTCGGTATACGAAGTTTGATGATTGTGATTCATTAACAGATGAACAGATGAAAAGTCAGTATACATTCTGAGAACCGACAAACTGTTGAATTTCATTTGATTTTGGCAAAAATAAGGATCGAAAACTATTATCATACATTTACGAAAGGCCGAAGGGGAAAGGGCCGATAAAATAAAAGCATGTCTTAAATGGCCCTTAGTAAATGTATCTGAGTCATACAGCAACACCAATAGGTCTGATAACGACCAAGTAGCGCGCAACGGTCATAAACTCTGGTTCTTTGAAGTACAGAAATACGGCTAATTCAATATCACGGGTAATACCTATTTTTCCTAAAATTAAATTTATTAGGTAGGTTTTGCCAGTTCCCATTGGAGCATCCAAAAAGAAAATTTGGCCTCACTTCCACTGTCAGTCCGTTTAGGGGTTGATTTCTCAAAAAACCTGAAATACATGTTTACTGATTCATCGTTAGAAATACTCCTGTGAAGTTTCGAATAAAATAATCTAACTAATCTTGATTTCCTATACAAACTTCGGACCCCCATTTCACCCCCTTAGGGGTTGAATTTTGAAAAATCCTTTCTTAATGCACCTCAAGACCTTATATGGAACCTACATACTAAATTTGGAATCTCTAGAACCAGCAGTTTGCGCTGTGCGTTGATATGTTGGTCACTCAGTCAGTCAGTTATTTCTTGCAATTTGGCACAAACTTTCAAAAGTTTTCATGTCCACAATATTTAATTTCAAAACCGATGCCATTTTCGTAATTAACGTCCCAAAAAACCATTAAAACGACACCCATATTAATATTTAGACATTTCATACCCCTCGCACCCCAACAGGAGGGGATGGTATTTCACGTCCTCCACGTGGGATTTTAAAATCCTTGTTATTTTCGTTATCAGCGACCTAATAAACCATAAAAACAATACCCATGTCGATTATCAGAATTTGTCACCACATTTCCCCCTTTTAGGGGTTGATTTTTCAAAAAACCTGAAACAAGTGTTTACTCATTTATCGTTAGAAATACTCCTGTGAAGTTTCGAATAAAATAGTCCAGCTAATCTTGTTTCCCCATACAAACTTCGGACCCCCATTTCACCCCCTTAGGGGTTGAATTTTGAAAAATCCTTTCTTAGTGCACCCCTAGACCTTATAAGTAACCTACGTGCCAAATTTGGAATCTCTAGGACCAGCGGTTTGGGCTGTGCGTTGATATGTCAGTCAGTCAGTCAGTCAGTCAGTTTCTTCTTTTATATATTTAGAAGAAGATATTGACGCCTACATACATAGTAAGAATCTAAGTTACTCTTTATCGTGTAAATGTTAAGTATGCAATTTTAGCTTACTTATACTGACGCCATGATAGTTACATAGTAAGAATATTTACTCTTTATCGTGCATCTCGCCATTAGCAACCCTACCTGCTCAAATGTCGTGCGCGTGCTATTCGAGGGTGTCATGATTCGCACGTCGCCCAACCCACAGAACAGTTATTCCACAAAATAAATGGGACAATAAATAATAATCATAAGCATTAAGCTTAGATATACCACTAATTCATTAAGGAACTTGAGACTCAGGGTCCAAATAAATTAACAGTCTTAAGGCAAATATCTCGTCGCAAATGTGCAAAGTTTAGTTGTAATACCCCGAATCGAGAGTTTAAACATATTACCCCTGTGGCATTCGCAGTACGTTGGCGTCGCTGTTTTAGTTACATAATAACATTTTGTAGCAAGAAATGAAAAAAGCATAGTCGAAAAACTCCATTACGGGGCGGCATTCGTTTCGCCGTGGTGACACAATGCGCGTTAACCGACAAAATGAGAGCGTCGCAGCTAGTTACGGAAATAAAAGCCGTTATTATGAATCGCGCAACATTGGCGCGGCGGCGCCGGGTGGGGCCAGGTAAACAGTTATTTGCATTACACGCCCCGGCCCTTGGCTAGGATTTGTGACATCCGCCGGTAAGCTTCGCGAGCGCTCTCCCGTACCAGCTCTAATTATTGTTGAATTCATTGCGAAAACCGACGACTTGCGGGGAATTCAATTTTATGTTACACGAAACATGTCTAGAGAATGTATTAGTCGGCACCGCATTTACCTCAGAAGGAGCAGCCTAAGATACAAAATTGATAAGTATAGACAGAAGCGCATGGTTTAAGAGGATCTAGTTGATTTAGATTGAAATAAAAGGAGCGCTAACTGAGTCTAAGTCTTTTAGTGTCTGAAACATGTTCATGCGGGGGCTAGTAACCGTCGGAGTGGCGAGGATAAGTTAAAGCAAGCCACGTGAGCCGCGAGTGTGCAAGTTTAGACGCGGTATCGGCGCAGCTAACGGGTTGTGTGTCTTTTCAGCGAGCGGCTGAAGCGGCGGAATTCAAAAGCTTGACTTGCCTCAGCGAGACAAAGGCCGCTGACTAACAAATGTTTTGTTGCTATCTTTCATATTACTGAGTTGAGTTGACTTTGACATTTCAAATTGGGTTTGCTTAGCGCAGGCTTTATTCATAAGTAGGTTAACGACTTTAATTTGGGTTAAAATATTCACTGCTACTAATAGCAAGGAGCATTCGTTGAGGCCTTTAATGTCAATTAACTAAGTAATGCGTCCTAATTAAAAATATTAATTCAGTACTTTTAATCGCATCCCAAAAACTTATCAGATGCAGGTTATAGTTAGGAATGTAAAGTTCAGTGACTTATTGATATTAAGTCTTTGTTACCTAAACAATACACATACTATAATATGTTGTGTTGCAAATGGTCACATGCTGTAACAAAAGTTGCACATATCTTTGCCATTCGGACTTTTAGATAGATTTTAGGCCTGTTTAGCCTAGTTGGTAGTGACTCTGCCTCCGAAGCTAGAGGTCCCGGGTTCGAATCCCGGCCAGGGCATTTATTTGTGCATTTATCACGGATATTTTGTTCTTGGGTCTTGGATGTTTTCTATGTATTTTAAGTATGTATAAATTTATCTATATAAGTATGTATATCGTCGTCTAGTACCCATAGTACAAGCTATGCTTAGTTTGGGACTAGGTCGATTTGTGTAAGATTGTCCTCGTTTTTTTTTCATTTTTATTCAAAAGGAATGCTTGTGTGATCACGAAATTAGAAGTTTGTGTGTGTATGTGTTACACGTAAAATTACATCTTTACCCTCTTGATATTTCTTAGCCTGCATGTACGTGTAGGATTACTTTTAACAAGCGTACAAACAAAAAATGAAGTTCTGAGGAAATGTATGTGGAGCAATATTTGCTCTGAACCTACTATAAAGGTCGTCGTAACCATGGATAGTGAATAATCTGATATAATCCAATTATGGCAGGGAATCAGGGTGACCTTTAATATAAAGCCCGACTTTGGGTTAACTAGTTGAACTGTAGGAAAATAAAGGAACTTGTAATGGGACATACTCGAATTAAAATGAACCTAAAAAGTTTTAAGGGTAAGAAGGGTCCTAACTTTTGTATTCCCTTAAAAACTTTAAAACAAGAATTAGTAAAGTTGTGTGGGTACGCGCTTTTGGAACTCAATCGATGTGCGCGGCACGTCGTAGGTAAAACTCGACAAAAGTATGACAAAAGCACGTGCGCGCCTGAACCTTCCAAACTTCCCGAAGGACGCTGCCGTGTTATTTAGGGGCGGCCCTGAAAGGCAAGGTGTGTAATCTAGGACCCAGGGGAATTCACTACGCTTTAAAGCTGGTAATTTGATGTGAGTCTTTCGAGATTTTTCCATCTTCCCGGGTCGTTCGGGGAGCGCGGATTAGGCCACGCACGGCGCGGCGAGGGCGACGACGCGCCTGATTAATGTTGCGAGCATCGCGCCAAATTTAAAATGTCACGTTCCATTTTTCCAGCCAACAGGATCCGTTACCGTCACGAATAGTTAATATTTCCGATTTTCCGCTACCCCTCACTGATAGTATACCTACTACAAAATAGCCTGTGAAAATGGGACAGTTGAACTTTACCGTTTATCCAGTCAATTTAAGTAACTTACGTTATTATGACCAGTAAATGATGTGAAACATTATTTCCACCCTTGATACAAGGTGAACGAGACGCAATTGATGAAGGTCAACCAGGGCCCGTTACCGTCACGAATAGTTAATATTTCCGAATTTTCCGCTACCCCTCTCTGATAGTACCTACTACAAAATAGCCTGTGTAAATGGGACAGTTGAGCTTTACCGTTTATCCAGTCAATTTAAGTAACTTACGGTATTTTGACCAGTAAATGATATGAAACATGATTTCCGCCCTTGATACAAGGTGAACGAGACGCAATGGATAAAGGTCAATGTTTCGTCTGTCTACAGCGCTTATATAGATGTACTATCTAAAGTGTAGCCGACATGGAAACGGCTCGTAGGAAAAAAGGCAAAGTCGTAAAACTGGCGCCCACCAATCTCCAAATAAGGCCGGGCCGGCACCGGCGCGCCGCGCAGCGTCGGCCTTGACTCCCGGCCAAATGACATAAGTTGGCCCATGGACGCGGATTCTTAACAAATCGATAAACACCAAGTGGAGGAACAGAATCGTCGCCGCACCCACGCGTGACAATTAACTCGTACCCCAATTTGGTCACTATTCCATAAAAACAACAATTATTCGGAACCGGTGAGTAACGATCGCAGACAAGCAGTGACATGTTTAATAGTATATTAAAACACGACCGAAGGGAGTGTTTTAAATCCACACGAGTTGCGAATAACCTATCCCATCAAAAACATAAATGTGAAAATGGCAGCCAAGTTCACCGACAAAAGAATTGAGATCTAAATGGGCGCCAAATTCCGTAGATTATCTGAAAAGTTGTTAAGTTTGGTACTAGATTGTTTACAGTAAAACTAATTATATAGTAAAATAAACTTGGCAGGATCTCGGTACTTGCGGGATCCCGCATAGGAATAATACTTTTATAATAAGTTACTAAATCAACGAAATAGTCAAAATAACTTGCCTTTTATTTACTACTAATTAAAGGTCAATCAAATTGTTCTTAGAGATCAAAAATGAAACTAACACAAACATAAAATTGAGTTAGCAACATTTCATTTTATCTTGGTGGCTTGAAGCAAAAAAAACATTTAGAGATAAAAACCATATTTAAATGCTTAGTTCACGAAAAACTGTTAAAGCAAATAAATACAGTCCGTCAATTCTCAGAATCACATTAGTTTTTCGAGTAAAATCGGACGTAATCGCGCAATAGAAAATAACAATGTCTTGCTGATTTATTTGCAATCAAATAACGTGATGTCCTTTTTTCAAATTACTTTCTATTCTATTTTATTATGAAAAAAAAGGCAAATCGCAATATAGTGATCAACCGAATGTTAGCCATAATAACATTAAATTAAGGCCATTTTACGAATGCAAAAATCCGAATGTGACTCTAAGAGTTGGACTTGCAAGAAACTATTTAATGTCTGGGCTACTGCGTGATATCACTTTTTTATTCTGTAAAAATAATAAAATGAACTATGGATGCGACATTGACAATATTGACATCAACACTTGACAGTTGTGGGATTTATATAGTCCAGTGAAGCTATGTGTTTCAAATCTTTCGAATACCTACACCTCCAACTATATCATTTTGCTTATTCGAGTGATAGAAATAGATATATACGCACTTCGATCTTGGGGCGTTCATGGTCGCCCTCCTGAAAACCACCACTGTCGCTAGGTCACAGAAATAGTATATTTTCTACTTTTTATTTGAATATGATCACAACAAAAGTGAGTATATCATTTTCACTTTAAACACACCTACGCCGTTTTAGATCATGGCAGTTTAACTGACCAAAATAAGGGAGTTTGTAAGAAAATAAAATAAAAATAAATAATAGGTGTTCCTTGTTTTTCGAGTACGTTTAAATACCTAAACAAAATTAAGGTGACAGGCAAATAAAATGTCGTTAGTTGGAACAATAACAGTTTCATTTTAAATTTCAATTCGCAAATGGTCGCCTGTAACAACATGCCTTTCCGCAGTCCCGCAATCCCGCGGGATCCCGCGCTCGTAATCTCGCATCAAGCGGGATTGGAAAATAGCGCGGGATCTCGGAATACCGAGATCTCGGTATACCGGGATTGGAAGCCCTACTTTTGAGGCTAAACTAACTAAACACTACGCACCATCTTAATTGACAAGTATTTCCCGCTATGTAGACATTATAAGTACTTATATAACTTACATGCGATGGAAAAACGAAACAAAGGTAACAAAACTTTTCCAATTTTCATATTTCTCCAAAAGTAAGGCGTCCATAAAGAGCCTTAATTTTAATAACTCGTCATTTATGTTGTATGGAGTGCGTGCCCGTAACAGCCGTAAAATTTGCGTGTTACTGGGAAATGGATGCCATGGATATGACATAAATTTTCAGCTTTTTGCGTATCTTTGAAATTTTTATACCTATAAGTTACATCATTATTGTATAACTAAACTATATTCTGACTAATAAATTTAATACTAACGTCTAACGATGTAGTTGGCTTCATTTACGAAGACTTATTTAAAAGACATCACCAGTTAAGTAAAGACAAATACATTTACTACCAATTAATTACTTTGTGTAAAAAAGAGTATCCACACTTTTTTGTACTGTTTTATGCTTAGTCATCGAGTAAGTTTATCATCAGCTTAACACTTTAATTGCGTTCATATAACCATTTTTAGTATAGTTATCCCCTTACGGATACAAACAACCAGGCGGTTAAGATAAATCAGAGACTTTATTGTTTCACGGAGCGTAATGCTGGCCGTTAGTTATTTCAAGTCAGACATTACATTATGTTATTAAATTTTGCAGCGTGAAGCCAACAGATGAAGTTTACTTAACGGAACGAAATGCAATTGATTTTTGTACCATGATTACAGCTTACATAGTGGATACCTAAACTACACATAATGAGTAGCTGAAGGAGAATGAATATGCCTAGACACTATTGTTTCGCTTTGTTTATTGTGTTTCCATTCTTGACAATAATTTACAAGACCACATCATGAACAAATAAACTAATTCCTCCCCATCTAACAAGAGTATACGGGTCTGTGGCAGGTTTAGCGATATTAGCATGCGAGGCATTTGTCGTTTCAAGTTCATTGGCAACGAGCCCACGTGCTCGCCCCCACTGCAAGGTGATTGACTCTTAAATACAACTTAATGACGACCTGTACGGCTGCGTACGCGACTAATTAGTCACATTTAGCCTGGCATGTGGTGCACTTGCATTCTTGAAGCAAAGTCAATCAATTAATACATTTAATATATTCCAATCATAACATAGCGCTACCATCTATGATCTTCGCACACTCGTTTTACATTATTTATACTATATTTCAGTAAGTCAGAAAAATAAAATCGTGGTTATGGATGAGAAGCGGTTCTATGATTGTGCTACATTAGGTTAAATTAACTGTCTAAAACGTAACAATAGATTTTTATATTCCAATCCGCATCTATGATCACTGCACACTCATTTTATTAATAGGGTAAAAAAAAATAAGATCAACATTACGGATGGACAAGCGCACACGCAAAGTATTGTTTACGAGGGTATAACTAGTACTAGTACCCACGAAATAATCAGTATCAGTGTATTTGGATGAGCATGAAGCTGCTACTTCGTCTTGGTCTTTACCAAAAGTTCCACATAAGTACTAAATTGTACTTTTCATGAGCAAGAAGAATTAGGCACTATACCTATACAAAATATTCATGTCATTATGTGTGCTCTTTAAGGATGTTTGTAAAAGTTGACCAAATTTATATGGAACGATCCTGGAGCAAGGAAGGACCGAGTTGCTTAAATTTCTGCAACATCCTTGATCTCATCATCATCATCTCCCTGCCCTTATCCCGCTTATGCAGGGTCGGCGCAACATGTTTTCTTCTTCCATTCCTCTCTATTATTCGTCACTTCAGCGCTTATAATAATAATAATCCCCTTATATACTCATTTCTAATTCGATCTTTCCTCGTCACTCCACACATCCATCTCAGCATTTAAGATCTCTAAATCAATATTGACGCGCGCGCATTTGAGCGCCCTTTGTCTCGAATTAAAACTGTACCTTCTCCTATTTTCTCGAAAAATATTTTTTTCCCTGCTCAGAATCATGATCATTCTTGATCCTGATAAAGGTAAAAATAAGCCATGTTTATTATATGTACGTACGTATGTGACTTTTTTTTCAAACAATTCGATGGGAAAATTTTATGGTAAAAATAGGGTAAATTTATTGTATCAATATAAAGTACTGAGCAGAAAAAACCATAAAAGAAATCAATTCCTGAGAACAAAGTAAGGGTAAAATTTAAAAATTATTTTATTCCATTCACTAATGTTTTGTGGTTACAAGGTTACAACACAGATAATTCTTGCAACATTCCTGGTCCATATGGGTCGTGCCGGTCTCACTATCTGACTGATGCCAAAATAAGTGGCAGTTGTCATTTCACACTATTTAATGGGATTTATTCAACATATAAATATAAACTTAATGAATAAAGATTATAATTTTAAATAAAAAATAAAAAAAATAAAATGAAATCATCCGGCAAGTTGATACCAACTTATGAAGGAATCTGCGGTTGTTGAATTGCGTCAACATATTCTAAGCTTCCTTCAATCGATTTCAGTCATTTAAGTTACGGTCGGTCTGGGCTAATCAATGATTCAGCAATCTATAAACGAACAAAGCGTATTAGTGAGGTGATAGCTAAACGTCCACTTCGCCGGTGAGCAAACACGAAGGCGTAATCCGCCGGGTGGCACTTAGCGGGCACCGCAAGCCTAGCACTCTAATTGCAAGCCAACTAATCTGTTTGCGAACGCATCGTATCAGATTTAGGCTACAAATAGAAACTACGTTTTAAATTGACTTCATGGTCGGCCAGATGACTAAGCACGAGTCCTTGAGCAACGCTTTTTGTTTGATACGAATGACGTCGATGTAGTTGTTTCACAGACTCTGTTGTTTTATGGATCTGTAATAAAATAGTTTAGTAGTTAATGATTTATTGGATATTCTGAAATACTATATGTACAGTCAGCATTAAAAGTAGCTAAGCATTGAAAGGTCAGAAGCATTCCCTCGTATAAATATACTGACTAGTATCAGAAGTAGTAGCTACTTCTTCTGATGCTGACTGTACCTAAACTATTCAAAAAATATTATACCAGCGGCCAGCAGATATAATTGTGATTTAATAAGACTATAATATGCAGAATCATTACCAGTAACGGACGATTTGACATGGTTTGATTGTTATAAGGTTACAAGTTGGACAGCACAGAGTGGTTCTAGTGTTCGTCGACGCGAGTCGTCTGGTAACGTGTCTCCTATAAATATTTATTGATAGACTTATTACTCAAGTCTCCGTTCTAATACAAAATTACACGCTGAGTAATCGAGTGAGTCTCCTCGTCGCGGTCGGTGATTCGGTTTTAAGGGTGTGCTTCTTTGTTCTCTCACTTAGGCAGCGTGGAATCAAATTCTTTTGTATTCCTTAAGCCGTTTGCTAAATAAATCGACTATGTAAACCAATTCCAACTCAAAGCCTAACTAACTGACCACCGAAGCGAGAACACCAGATTATTGAAATAGCTGTATAATTGAATAAGAGGCTAGTAGTTTGCGAATTGAATAAGAGGGTAATTTTAACGCAGAGCAAGTTACAACCTTGTTTAATACTGCAATTTGATAGCACTGGAAACTATTTAACTCGGCCAATATGCAGTGGCTCACTTAGCCTTGGTGCCGTAATAGCCAAAAGTATGAGTCAGTGCGGTTATTGCATCAACATCGGCCACTGTAACATAAACGCGCTAGTCTTTTCTTAGAATAAAACGTGTTCATTAGCCAAATATTACTTTTATATGTACCTAAGCAGGCATCAGTGTTCTCTTAAGAAATATTCACTACCGCAGATTTAAAAAAAACCGGCTAAGTGCGTGTCGGACTACGCACAATAAAGGGTTCCATAACTACTACTACTACTCCATATTTAAACCACTATCCTGTACTTTGAATAAAAAAAAGTTATCTTTTTTGTGAAACTCACGGCACTTACATTCTTTTGTTTGAGCATAGCAGTTATTCAGCGATATCTCAATAACCATTAGACCTAATATAGACTTATAATAGGTTTTCCTGCAATGTAAATAACTATTTTGTTTTTTTTTTTGCCCCAGTATGGTCGGAGACATCCCGCCTTATCTCCGACCAGATAGTCAATTCTCTGACTGAACCTGAAATTAGCAACGGAAATATCCTTTTTAAATTTAAAGGTTTATTTTTACAGCGATTATAAAGCAATTATTAGCGGTTACATTGTATTAGACAAGAAAGAATTTCGTACTAGAAATGGGTGTATGGATTTATGAACGCTGCTGGTAAGTAGAATATATCCTACATAGCATTTTCGAAGATCGATAAGTCAGGTAAATATAAATACAAACGCACCGAAAACTGTCAATGGACTCCGAATTCGACTGTCAAGTGGCAGTCAAATTCTGAAAGTATTTTTGTATACAATTTTATGAAAATAATAACTTGTTACGTTGTACTGTGTTAAGATGCAACTGATTCCTTCCTTTTTTTGTCACATTTAGGCCGAGTTTAGTTACTGAATGAGTTGATATGAGGTCTATCTTCTTAAAAGCGGGCCTAATTGTATTTATATAAAGACACTATTCAGCTATAACGTGATGTTTTTGGTACTCCCAATGGAATATAATTAAGACGCTATTTTAACAAAAAGCAATCGTATCAAAAATCCCATTTCAAATTTCCACGAAGATTGACATTTACATGGGATGCATTAGAGGAGGCTAACAATGGAACCCGTTAACTAGAAAGTGAATCGAGCCCATGCCGCGAATGGTCTTTCCGATCGTATCGATCCCGAGCTCGTTACTTCGTTCGTTACTCCCTCAATTACAACCAGACAATTCTGTTTTAAACACATAATATTACGCAGTCTTTCACACTGGAGTGTAGCCCGACGGCAGTAAAACTTTTGCAATAACCACGAAAACTTAATTAAACCAAACATTCGGACGAAATTCAAACCCATGGGGGGTTTCGACAGGTATGAATAAAAACCGAGTTTTCGTTCCCACTTTAGAAAAGAGGTCAACACTCACATTCCGGACGCTGACTTTTAATTCGAAGACTTTTATAGCTTCTGCCGCAACATCCAATAAATTAGCCCCTTACGGAAAAATGGGCATCTGCTTCTCGGAAAAAAAATCCCTCCTTGCAAGTAAAAGGACAAAATTTACGAGCCGTGTTACCGTGGGTAGGCGGACTCGCCCACGAGGCGCATGCAAATGGCTCCATTGGAGTTGAGCGGAGGTTGCAGCAACCGAGATTAAACCGGCATCGAGACCCCTGGACCAGCCAGCCACTGGCGTATCCCCTAAACAAGGCCTTAATAATCGTATACATAAAAAGTAGACTGCGTCATCATCCAGCAAAATATGTCATTCAATTTGTAAGTATATTATACTGTATATAACCAATTAATCTCAGACGATTTATTAAAATTAAAAACTGAATATGAATTTACGGTGTCGACACAAGGAATCATAGAGATAGAGAAAATCTGTATGAAGACACACAAGGTCGAATGTTTTCTAAATCCAGAGTTATTCAGCGCTATCTGCATTTTGTCTCTGGCTGGAGCTCGAATTAGCTGTGCAGGCAAGTCTAGAATAATTTAGCTAATGCAACAACTGATATACTTAACAAATTCTTACAGTAGGTGCTCTATGTAAGTAGTGAAGCTATACATAACTAGCTATCAATAAAACCCAACAATCGCAAAAAATTGCTTTTATAGTTGAAGAATACATTTCTTCAACTATAACTGCAATTTTTTCAACGAGATATAATTATGTTACGCACAAATGAAAACCCCATGCGGAATTCATCATCTTGTAGCCTGCGAGTAAATTTATAGCGAACATATGAAGAAATTGTATGGAAGTAATAAAACAAGAGGATTCACTACCATGTCGCGTCGCAGACTTGAGGCGCCACACGAACATTAAATCTAGCCCGCAGGCGGTTGCCCCAGAAGTACTTACTTCATAATCTCTTTCTTAATACGTACTAAGTAACTTTGCCAATTACAGTACGAAAATTACTGCGTAAATATATACGCGCCCGTTTCTCCGGCGTTATGCAATTCCAGTTCATTGGCAGTAACATGTTCCGAGATACCGATCTGCGCAGCAGCTAATGCAATTGATATCAACACACTTATCAGACCACAACCAAGGATTTCTACTTTAACTTAATATCAGGTATATCAATAGTATCGTATAACACAACATCATCACAAATACGACCATGTACCGTTATTGTTTGCAGTAGAGTGAAGGATATTCAGAGCAAGTCGTTTATTCTCAGGTTATCTTAGCATAATATAATGTGTAGCTGTATTATATTGAAATATAACGCTTGTCTAAAGTGGAAAGTGGAGCATCGTCGGTGTACTTTCTCCAGCGACTGCGCATGGCCCGCGCAAATAGAGTTTGCACTGCGCGCGAATACGGTCATATGCCTGCCTATACTTGTCTAATTTGCACCAGTCTACGTAAACTGTGCCGCGTAATTCACGTCACTAATCTGCAGAACAGTCGAAAACGTGAAATTAGACATGCATTATGCACTGACATTAGAAATGGAGCTATAAGTCTGGAACTAATGAACGTTTGGCGAGAGGGACATTTAGGTAAGTTTATATGGAAATTATGTAGACAAATTAAATATGCTTAAAAATGACAATTTCAGGGAATTAATGCAATATGTTTTTACATTGTTTCGTAGCTTGAGATATATATTTGATACTTTGCTTAGATCAGTTATTATATTACCAGGTGTATAGTGTCTCATCTAGGGATTAAATTAGTACTACAATAAATATACATATTGGGCCAGTTGAAGGTATACAAGTAAATTCTGTTTTTTATCTGGCGGAAAACCTCACAATTATTTAAATGCAAATGTAAAGCAAAGGGACAGCAAATTTACTACAGCGTGCTAGGCTTCAGAAACATGTTACATGGCTCAGGACATCGTGTCAAATTTAAAGGTACCGTTCTTAATCAACATATCTACAAAAATGGTGATATTGGTTGACCCTCATCGAAAGCAATGTGTGTTAACGTGCGCATTAATAAAACTGAAACAGTGGTGGAAAACTGGAATCCTTTATAGTAAGGACTTTCGGAATTGCATTATACATATATTATGATATATTATCATATGTCGGCCTGTTTAACCTAGTTGGTAGTGACAGTGCCTCCGAAGCTAGAGGTCCCGGGTTCGAATCCCGGCAAGGGCATTTGTTTCTGTGGTGAGCAGAAACATTTGTTCCTGAGACTTGTATGTTTTCCATGTATTTAAGAATATATACATACATATATATCTATTAAACATATCAAGATTCAAGATTCAAAAATTTATTCGTAACAAGCACAATATTAACATTAGATAAATGCATAGACAACACACAAACAAAGCCGTAGTTACGAAAGGGAACCTACTCAGCATATATGCAGGCTTTGCAGCCGGCGCTGATCTTCCGTAGGGCCCATAGGGGCCTGTTACACGGTGATTAATATCACGCGATACATTCGTATCACAATAACGTTTCACGTGGATATTGGTGAATATTCAAGCAATATCGAAACGTTTTTAAATCTGCGATGATATCGTCGTCTAGTATCGATAAATTATGTCGAATCAAAGTTGTATACCTCTTATTTGGCCATTCTGTAGTACCTAGGTACCTAGGGATGAAATTGTTACTTAATATGATTAAGTAACAATTTCATTAAATCAGCACTTGGTTTGAATGTCCCTAAAGAGCTAGAGATTCAATAACAGTGACGGCTGCTCTCCAAAGTCAAGGCTTAGGAAGACTTATGATATGATATAACAGATAACAGAAGATATTATGATATGATATGATTTTTTCGTAGAACCTACCTCCCAGATGGTCCAATAACAACAAATAAAGCAAATGCATAGTTTACTAAAGACAATCCTGAAATCGCCATATGCGTGTCTATCATATTTGAGGAGTTCCCGAGGCCGGTGTCGCGATGAACGCGATAATCACACAAAACGGGTAAGTGTATGTCTCAAACAGTCTCGATTTACTCAACTGGTAACATTGACAGTTGACAGTGAATTAAAAAGGTTGAACGTTTTTTCTCTGGTAGTGGGTAGTGAACATTCTGTCGCGAGACTCACAACAATGGAGGAGAGAGGACGAGACGATAGAAGGCGGGAAACCGCAAAGTAAGTAGGAAAATGGAGAAGAGGACAGCTGGGAATCCCGGTGAGTGTCCTTATATGTTTTCCTATAAAGATAAGTTGAGAGATGAAGTGATATTGATAGAATAAGAATACAAGAATAGAAACAGCCAAGAATGTGCCAAATGGCTGTGAGTGGACAGGGTCGGGCTATAAGGGGAGTTGTGGAGGCCCGCGGCGGGGATAAAACCCCGCCAACAAATGAGAACAGAACCAGAATAGAAATAGTAGAGAGTTAGAAGCTTGTTGAGAATGACAACTTAGAAATCACGTTATCTCTCAAGTCAGTACTAAGTATTATGACAAATGTATATTAATGATATGCCTTTGCATTAGAACCTCTTGTCGTTATGTCTATGCTAGTACTCAGGCAAGGGACGGAGTTTATGCAGAATTACATAAGCTCCGTCTAGCAATAGAACTAGAATAGAATCAGGCATAGCCTAAACGTAGCGACAGCCGGGGGATTAAGATTTCTAGAGATTGATAGGATCCAGAAGGAATCGAGAGTAGTCTTCAAAAATTATAGGCATGAATGTGGCGATATCGGTATTGTTTTTAATTAAGTATTGGTTTAGTTTCGGTATTTCTCTCGAAACCACCAATTCATTAGACCTGATGATGTTGACTACAGATAATATTACTATTTCGCAGATTCCGCTAAGATTCGTTGATGTATCCACTAATGGTCAATTAAAAAAAAAACACTATTTGAAGTGGTACTGATGATGAAGTACCAAATGTAAACGATCATTGAGTAACGAAGGAGATTAAAGTTGAACATATGTGTGGCCTGGCGAAGTACAAAATTGGAGTCGGAGTTTTTGGTATAAAGTAATTGGCTCTAAACAAGCTGCAATCTGAGTGAATATTGCTGTTGGTCGATGTTGTTCCTTAATTAATTTGTAATTCTATGGCTCCAGGACAATCACATGCGCGCTGTCGAACCCTTTTTGTCCGTCCGTGTAAAAAAAGTGCACCTCCCTTCTCTTAGTGGTGATGCTACTTTTTTTCTTGCAAGACCCATCGTGTTGGGTAGCGTTAGAGAGCACGTTTAAATTAAATTGAGCTTTTTTAACCATTTTTTGATTAAGCTATTCGTTTGCGTGATATTAATTTATAGTGCTAATTTATGTTGAAGTCAAGTGCCGCTACCAGCTGAACGGTTGCTAAAAAGATATGGCATAAAAAGCAAAACCAGGAATCGAGTACATTTGAGCAATAACAGTCTGTCACGCCAGCTTAAATGGCAACACAGATGAATATCATTCACGCACGCAGGTATACATATCTCCCTGTGCAACGAAATGTAAACATTAAGATTAACAATATTGGAGTACAAATAAAGGGACTAGAGATAAAAATGTTATTATGGCCTTCCGAATGGTGTTTGGATCATTTCATATGAAAACGTTACAAAAATTGCAGGGTTTGTGTGGCACATGTAAAATTTAATAAATGGAAATTGAGGATGAGGATGGTCATGAGATTGTAAAGATATGGTTGTCGACTTTTTTTAACAACTTCAAAAAGCTATGGTACTACTAGCGCCATCTAGGCAAGCTCGCGAAACATTTATTCGCACAGAGTTCAGAAGGTGATGAAACTTTAAGAAATTGTATATTTGTTAGGTACTTAGCTAATTATTAAAAAGGTAGGTTATTCGTCTTAATTAAATTCGTGTTTAATTATGGATTAGCGTATGTTTAATACATTTCGTGTAATGAAGTCGTAGGTATATTTCATCTCATGATTTAATTGGAGATCTCAGTTTATTTTTTGCTCATAAGTTTTTTTAAGGGATTTTTTTCTGGTGATTTAAATTTGAAACTGCCCTTGCTATTCCATCAAAACCAGTTATGGTCTTAAATAATACCGACCTTATTTTCCCGTTAATGCAACCTACTTGATTACCGCATACTAACACTAACACTAACGACGTACCTCTTGGACTTTGAAATTGCAATCGCCAACAATATGCGTTACCTTGGGCCTTTCATATTAAAAGATAAAGTTATTTAAAAATTCCGAACATACTTATCCCATATTTATTTAATGCGCTTACCGCACAAGAACATTAAAGTTATGTTCAAATCCGTTATCTACCAAATCTTGAACGCCAGCATAATAATGCCATGTATTTTATTACGATTAAGTTTGGCAAAAGTCTGACCTTAACTGCACACACCGGCGTGGTTAGCAGACGGCGGGGGCGGTTCAGCGGCGTAGACTAACAAACCAGTTTCCGAAAGAGCCCTTGCGAACTCGTCCAAGACGCTCGGGACGGGACACGAGGACCGATTCGATGCTTGTTTAATTAAAGTGGAATTTAGTTAGCAAATTAAAACTATTTACTACTTTAAAATGTTTTTGCAAGTTCCGCCAGGTCAACTTTACTCCCTTTAGGTCAGGTTGACTAAAATGGTTGCGGTAAATAACTTATTCTGAAGCTAAATGTTGATACTTGTATTTCTCTATGGACTATGAAATAAAACCTACACTTATTTGGTCGATAAATTCGACTTCGTCAGAGTTGCGTTTCTTGTGGGTCATAAAGGAATAAGATTAGTTATGTCTTTCATGTTCCTACAAGTTACTTAGTACAACATAATAATTGTAGATTGTTAACCGAGGGCTGAAAGGCATCAATTTCTGACGAGATATTTTGTCGCTCGAACAGGTTTTCATTTCGAATACGAGGAAAAAATGCCAAATATGCAAAATCATTTTTTTTATACTTTAGTGCTCTAGACCAGAAATGTACCTACCACTTATATGAACAATGATGACACACTTTCAGAGTATGAGGAATGAATAAGTGTACAATACTGGTACATGCTACAAGATTTACCTCCATTGAGCACCTATCTGCGGATATATTTCAAAGCCAGACATTAGGCTCCATCCAGTATCTCTGTATCTGTATAAAATCTAGCTATGCTAAAATAGCATTCTAATTTAAATTTTATTCTGAATCTGATTATGCATCATATCATATTGCATCACATGTACTGTACGCCTCAAAAATCAAGACTTTCTTGAATCGCAAATCAAACCGGACGCTGTGCACAATACTTATGTACTTTCATCATCCTCATTGGTAGTTAGAATGTTATAATTCTGTATCACCGTGTGACGATCAAGGTCTAAAAGAAGTGAATGTAAAATGCATTACAGACCGTAATCTATGTGCTACTAAAACCAACGACGAATTTGAATGCAAAAAATACAAGCTTAGCGTTGGAATGCTACCTATTTATATTGAGTTATAAACTTATAAACAATCATTTTTAGAATCATCGTTTACGGAGCATAATTACTGTTTGACTGATTGTTACAGCATCAAAAGAAGCTACGCTTATGAAGAGTTCAAAAGCTATTAATCCCTTAAAGAAAGACTTTTGACCTTTGACTGCACCAACACCTAACGGTGGTATTTACAGTCTCCGTACAGACCCCTTGATTCGCCATTTGACCATTCTCTCGGGCCAGGTCAATGATATAGTGAGCATCAAATAGTAGCAGTCGATGAGGCGAAATATATCTTAACCTTATATGTTTTTCGATATATTTGGCTACCTTGGCTGTCACTAACTATATATAGATGGTTCTGACTGTACATCTCGTAGCGGACAAGTCTACAGACAAGTATTTTTCCTACTTTAATTTTATTTTATTTTATTTATTTATTAGGAAGGTACACTTTACAGACATCATACAACACATGGTTCAGTTAGCTCGCGCGTGTTCAGTAGCTTATAAACTAGCATGATATCCAAAACTAAGTGCACACAGCTTGATCAGTAAATTAGCGCATATTTGCCTATGTGTACAACATAGTGTCAAGTCGACCAACACAGATCAGGGTTTTAGATTAAGATCATACATGTTCAACATTCTATAACAGCTTTGTCCTAATCTATTTTGGCCAAGTCGACCCAATGATGCATCTACAATCTACGTTTCGATTTAACACAAGTGACATAAGCATGATCAGAGGATATGCAAATTTTTATCTACTAATAAACTGTGAATTTGAGAATTATAGGCCTTTAGGAACGAACTTAAATATACCTACAGAGGGTTCAGGTTTAGGCGTTAAGCGTAAATCACGCGTTACTTACGAGGGAGGACGGGGGGGGGGGAACTTAATGTTAATGTCCGGCTTGAGATAATTGTTACTTAATCTCGCAAAAAACGGCTGAACAGAATCAGATGAATTTTGAATTTACAACGACGGTGGCAAACAATTTTACGGCCTGCCTGATGGTCAGCAGACACCGTAGTCTATGGACGCTTGCGACGCAAATTAGGCATAGAGATAATTTATTACCTGGATTAAGAAATATGGTAAAGAGCAATTGATAACTTTTTTGAATGAAAATGCTTGACTAGTTCATGCAAATACTAAAATCACTATTTGTGTGCCATTCACATTTGAGGAGGTCCCTCGATTCCTAATGGATCCCGTCATCAGAACTTGAGCCTGACAAAAATTAATCGTGAAAATAGAACTTGCTTAACAAACACAACTAAAAGGACAAATCGCCAAATGTGAACTTTTCGTCGTTGAAGAGTTCTGTTCTGATCATCATGAGCAGTGCCACTTCATCAAATGTCACGTTTTTGTATGATAATGCTCGATTTGTTGATAAAAACACAAAAATCACTAAAAGTTTGCCTTTAAGATTTGAGGAGTTCCCTCAATTCCTCATGGATCCCATCATCAGAAAATTCAGAAATCGTGCATGACCAAAATTAATCGTGAAAATAGAACTTGCTTAACAAACACAGCTAGGAGGACAAATCGACAAACGTGAACTTTTCGTCGTTGAAGAGTTCTGTTCTGATCATCATTAGCAGTTCCACTTCATCAAATGTCACATTTTTGTATGAAAATTCGCGATTTGTTGATAAAAACACAAAAATCACTATATGTTTGCCTTTAAGATTTGAGGAGTTCCCTCAATTCCTCATGGATCCCATCATCAGAACTGCGTTTTGACAAAAACGGGACCAACTTGGATATATATACTTATAATCAGAAAAAGAATTTTTAAAATCGGTTAAGAAATGACGGAGTTATGGAGTAACAAACAAGAAAAAAAAACATACAACCGAATTGATAACCTCCTCTTTTGAAATCTTGAAGTCGGTTAAAAAGGGTACACTTCGACATTATCATATTTTTTTACAGACTGACCTTTACATACATAGATTGTACATATACGCTTGTTTCCCAGAGCGGTAGGCAGAGATCACGGATTTCCATTTGCTACGATCCTGACATACAACTTTCGCTTAATGAGCTCTCATAACATTCTTCATGCATGTGCACCGATTTAGGGTACTCTTGACCTGGCCTTTCTGCAGAATTTCTCCTGACCCGTTACTAACGCCTTAATAGTTATGCTCAGATTTTTTGAGCACTTTGTTCGCTCCGATATATTTAATGGCGACTCTACTTACTCATTTGAATTTGGTTCTCAACTTGGTTTTCATATTTGTTTTTGATGGGATAACCAATGATTATTAACCTATAAAATATTATTAAGGATAACATATTTTTTCAAATAAGTAGGTATTAGTTTCTTTTTTTAACCCCCGACGCAAAAAGAGAGGGGTGTTATAAGTTTAACGTGTCTGTCGGTGTATCTGTCTGTGGTGTCGTAGCTCCCAAACGGATGAACCGATTTTCGTTTAGTTTTTTTCTTGTGTCATAGATAATTTTATCTCGAGCGTTCTTAGCCATGTTTCGTGAAAATCTGTTCAGCCGGTTTTGAAATATTGAGCTTTGAAATGAAAATGTCGGGGTATTGTCATCTTTTCTAAGTTGTAGTTATTAAATAAATGGCTTAATTATTAATATACCAGCAGGCACGCAAATTACCCACTCCCGCCCGGTACGATAAAATAAATACGTTTTGAAACAGGTTTCTGTGTAACAAGCTTTTATTGCCGACAGTTTTTATATTAATTTGCCACAGTCACTAACTACTCATTGAGACGGTTTCAATGTACCTTCTGTCTCCATTATCAGATCAGCTCGGTGGTAACATAATATTTCATTGTAATCGAACTTACATAAGTATGCCAAATTTCAGCTCATTCGGTTGACGAACTTGAGGATAACTGCTTTAAAATTCAGTTGCAGGATTTATCCCGAACAGCCGAACAGAAATAACCTACATTTCAAGCCGAGCGAGGCGTTGTATGTGTCGCGCCTGCATTACTCCGCCACGGCCGATGGTGGAGTATGTTCGTCAGAAGACCGGCTACTCGCTGAGGGTGTTCCAGCTGCGTTAGCGCCACTACGTGCACTTCAGCTCGTTTGTTGCAGGGGACCATCGCGTGTGGTGATTTCTGCCGGAATTTCTTTCTTCTTTCTGTTTCGGGGCATCCGGAGATGACGACGCAACGGGGTTCGCCTAAATAATGTGTTTTTTTTTTTTAGAATAATATGTATTGGTATGTATGTTAATCTGTAAGGTATGGGCTTTTTGTTGCATGAAGCAAATAAATAAAAAAAGCTTGTATAACTGTAAATATAAAAATTACTTTTTTTTTTAATTTTTCGCTTTGTATACACACAATTATCAAGCTGGGTGCCTAATTTTAACATTTTAAGTCACCTGGAATCGGTCAAAAATTTTGATTAGTGAGTCAGTGTAAAAATAGTAATTTTAGGACGTCAAAATCTCGTGAACGGTAAGAGGTTTTTTTATTGAAATTCAGGATTCGGTGTATAGGTTAAATTAGTAGTGGTAATATTTTGGAAGGTGTGACCCGTAGGTGTTCGTGTAATAATATAACCCATGGCCGGTGTGTCGCCTGTTTTGCTTTGCGAACTTGGCTGACATACTGTGCCATGTGTCTACGAGTAGATGAATATCAGCAGTTTGAAAAGATTTCGCTGTTGTCTTTATGCGAACAGTGATTAAAATGTAGCGCATCCCCAGTTTAATTAAAAATGGTTAGGATAAGAAAAATGTAATGAAAAAATTCAATAAATGTTTTTTTTTTTTCATTAATTGCTTTACGTGATTAAATAGGGTGCTACTTAATTGCCCCACATTATAACAATGGGGTATATCAATAACAACCCTCTTGAATAAGACGTTGCCAAAAATATTACGTCACGCTTACAAAATTAACCCTTCGACGGACATGACTCATTACAGGGCTACCAGGAAATATCATTAAATTTTCACGATGGCGTTTTATGTTACCCGCGTCGCCGGTTTCGCGACTTCATGCATATTTATCAAAATAACAGCCGATTGAAAGGCTGCATACAAACACACGCAACGGATCGCCGGATGGGGGTAGTATAGTTTGCAGAATTGAAGTTTACTGCTGTGGTTTGAAGGGTAGTTTTGCACGTGGCCTGATTTCGGACGCCGAGCAGTCGCCGTCGCCGGTCTGTCATTAGCGTGGCACCCCAGCGAGGGTGGACTGGGTTCCGCGAACTCACCCGGTGACTCAGACCAGACCACTCGCGGGGAAACAGCGCTCGATCATTTTGATCCGTTAATTGCGTGTCGTACGCTTCGTCGATGTTATATATTTTCAGTGATAACGTTAAAAGGAAGATCTGTAGAACAAGTCCCTTATCGCACTTTATGCTCTAGATACCTACCTGAAAAATGAGCGTTAGGCCTAAAGAAGCTTAAGAAATCGGCCGTTACGAAATTGGGTTTCACATTGGACCTTGTAGTCGAATGTAAGGCACAAGTCTAACTTTCAACGAATTTAATCGCTCTTGTTTATGCTTTCAGTATACTGTGTCGATACAATACAGTAACTCGATGATGTGTATGAATACGTAGTTATTAAAGTTACCCTTGGCTATTGGTGGGCTAGCCGTAACTGTTTCAGTTATGTATTCGATTGTATACTACCGCTCATTATGTATTTAGGCACCCATACCTTTTTCCATACATCTGTATACAAAAAGGACTTTAACAAAAAAAAATGCCAAGTCAGAGTTCCTCGACAGTTTTGCGTGCATTTTCCATTTTTTATTTAGCTGACTTATTGAACCTTAAATCGGTGCCTTTTAAAATGGTATTTTTCTTTTTGCAATGACTTAAATAATTACTAATTGCTGGTTCATAGAAAAGTGTAGTGTTTGTATTTCTGAAAGTCATTTTTGTATTCAGATGTATTAAAACAGGTATGGGGTGCATTGCCTAAATAGTTATGAGCGGTAGTGTAGTACGTTACTGGCTCTCTTTTACAAATCAATTGCCTTTAAAATGTACGAGTAGGTAATTTACTGCTGGACAGAGTTATTAATGTCCAAATTGCACTGATCTATCCGGGCTAATATATGACGAGCAATTCAGAAGAAGCCAAGAACTAAACATAAAAATCAACTGTAAAGAGTTCTCATAAGAAATAACTCCTTCCTCGAAATCGGCTTGTACCTACCTACAAAGAAAAACATATGCCTTCACTTGATGACAAATATAGCAATAAATCAAAGGTGCCATACTCTCAGAATAATTTATGCCAGCCTTAATATTTTATTAATGACACTTCAAATCAAAAGCAACCCTTGTCTTTATAAACGTCTGGACCTTTTGAGGTTTAGCTATCGACGTCTGATCGACATTTCATTACTGCGTGCCTTGCGTAACAGCATTCAATTTATTCTCTTTTACTGAAGCATTGAGCTGGATGAGTGACTGAAATATAATGTTTTCGGCCATTCTTTTTAAACTCGATTGAAACCTATGCTCAAGGGTTTCGCGCGCTCTTAACAGAAACTGCTAATAAAATAATATCAAACATAAACTTTTTCCCAACGATGCAGTTTAGATACAAGGCTGCGGAAGTAAAAGTGAAATTACAACTTTCTCTGGCGAGCCAGGAACAAAGCGGCGGTCTGCTGCCCTAGGGAGAATACGCTCGTGGCAGGTGGTTCTCGCGATCCACACAAAATTTCATAATTGGCGGAAAAAAATAAAATAAAACGGTCAACACTCCATGCAACAATTTTCTCATTGTGTCAGAGGTCCCCAGGGGCCAGGCTCAGCACAGTGGGCGCGGGACGAGGCAGGCTTGACGCTAATTTCCCTCAACAACATACTCTCACCCTGACCAACAAACAGCTAATGAAGAAATCGTATTACAGGGCTATAAAGGCGAGCGTTGTGTATCAAGGATTCTTTTATATTTGTATTATTTAAAAGTGATTTTACATTAATTGGCAAGCAGTCGTTGTTGTTGTATATTTATTATAGCGATGACTAGGACCGAAGCGGATGTATTGGGTTTGCGAACATGCGTAGGACAGATGTTACTGTGTTTGACAATAGTCTTCGATTGTGGCGGCGAAGGCTATGTGATATAGCTAGCTTGATTTAATACTGACTTTTGAATATGAATTAGGCCCGTTAAGGATTATTTGAAATCACAAATTAAAATTAATGTTTTATACTTATATTATAATACATGCACCTGATCTAAACTCTTTTTCAAGGTCAAATTGAACACAAATCAGGATGTCCGTGTCTAAGCCATTTATTACAAGAGAAGACAAAAGCTTATTTAAAATCTTAAGAAGTTTTGAATTCTTAGATGTGCACTGTTTGTCTGTCTTTGGAACAGTAGAACTGAATCTGAATCAACCTTTTCAGGCGCCCATCAAAATCTTTATTCTTAAAAGTAGGCCCTTATTTAAAATACAGTCTTGTGGCTTAGGAGTCGCTACGAGTATAGTCGAGGATTTACTAATTACCTAGACTACAAATTCGATATCTGCTTAAGGACAGTAAAGTACCTACTTGGAATTTAGGAGCGATTTAAATATTAATTTCGCTAAACAAATCATCTCGCTCAAACTACTTCTACAGCGATTCCTGGCGAATGATTTCCTTCTACATGGATATGGAATAATGTGAAAATATTGTGGTTCGGGTAAACAACATAATACATACCTGCATCAAAATCGTTACAATTGCGTATTAGTTTAGTTATAATTTCTTGCATTTGGATCAAAATTAAAGCCAGAGTTAGATAATCTTTGTGTTTGAGAACTGTCTTACCTAATACATTCACTAAAAATAACACGATAGGCAGTCTAAAAAGATGCTAATGTACCCAAATAAATATAAAACACATCAATCATGTAAATATCATGCGAGTTACTAAACATAGATTCAAATGAACCAGGTTCATAAATCATTTAGAACAATGCTTGGTATTACGCATAAGAATCCTGAATTATTAATAGGCAGTACTTCGACTCACGATGATGCTCTTATTTAGGCTTCGGCGACACAGTTGGCGCATTTCCATTCATTGTGTTCACATTGGCTTGGTATTAAGAATCAGTCAATTTAATGCTCGATTTCCTGCCATCTGTTCCTCTGAGCGATCCTTATTTTGGAATTCATTTTATTTCCAAACATTGATTTCATCGAGGTTTTCAGTAGAATACATTAGTCTGGTATTAACGGGTAATAACGCGGTGCGAGTATGACAGAAAAAAAAAACTAACGAAATATACATAGGTACATTTCACTTGCTATCGTTTGAACAAAGTAGGTGCTCAAATATCGAATAAGAAAGTTTTCTCATCCAATTTGTCGCACCTTAACATCTTTTTATTCTGCGAAATATATCCTTCAGGCCTTATTACCCGCAATACAGACAGAAAAGTAAGTAAATTACTTGATCCGTAGCATTGTAGAAGTCCCCCGCACTCATAAAACTCTCACATATTTCACGACAAATAAACTTTTCATCCAATGAAATTTTCTTCTCGGCAGGTAGTTCACTACAGGTAATATTTCAAAACATGTGTCATTCATAACTTTCGCCTTCGCAATGTCTGTCGATGGAGCTCGGGCGAAAAGGTCTCAATAATAAATTTTTCGTGAGCCCGCTCTGTTATTCCCCGCGAGCGAGCCAGGTACCTACGTTTTACGGCCGCGCAAGGGAAAATAAACGAAAATAAAATAAAGTCAAAATGGTCGACATAAAACTATTTGCCCGAATATCCCACACGAAAACTTTTTCAAACATAAACCGGGCATGAATTGGTCATGTATAGTAATGAAAACCAGAATGCGAATATTTTTGGAGTGAAAGGCAGGCGGTACTCCGACGTATTGCAGTTGTAGACATGACATATCACGTTTTGTGATACAATAATAACTTACTGACGTTTAGGTCTCTCGAAATCAATGATTACCTGTAACAAAACAGAAGATAATAAGAAACAAGGGGTTATAGCGGAGTATTGTCGCGCCAACATAAGGCAGCTTTATGACCCCGCAAATATTACGACTATAACCACTACAATATGAGAAGCATTTCGGCTTCACAGTGCCAAATCATAAAATGCTTATACAACTCTTGTAAAACTACGCAGTACATTAAATTTTAGTCCCTGCCAAGTATGCCTCACATGAATATTAAATTCGTGCACATTTAAATTGTTGAGTAAACTATTTGTTAAATGTTAAGCCGTATATAATCGTTCAGCCAAGACCTAAATGGGCAAAAGATTGACAAAATGCTTCTAAAAAAACTAGCAAACGGAAAAAAAACTAAAAATTTAAAGACTGCTTCCTTAGAGCAACTGCAGTAACCTCTTGTGTCAAAAAATCTTTTTTCACTTGGGATAAATGTTGATCTAAAGTTATCACCTCCAAGTAATGGATCTTGGCACCACGTGATTATAGCGCGGCAGTCACTGCTGATATTGAGGTAGCATCTAGTTATAACTCATAATCGTTGATGCATTTTTGGTTTAAAAGGATATTTTCGGGATTTTTTATAAAAAAAATCTTTTTTTTTGTGTTTTTTTAAGTAAATAGTAATAAATATAGCTCCAGTAGAGTAAATTTCTGGGGAGCTCAATAGTGTACAATTAAATTTTTTGCTCCTATTACAGGCCACACCCTGTATATATACCTAGCGTATCGTATTCTCGATCTCGTTATCGTATTAAAGCTTATATAGTTACAGTATATGTATACAATATACTGCCCGAAGAGTGGAACAGTCGCCAAGCCAGTGTCGCGTGCTGCTCCACATTAAGGCACATCGCACGATACTACAGTAGTTCTCCAGCGGATCCGCTTCGCACGTACTAAACTACTTCATATACCCGTAACTTAGTTACTTAATCGATTTAAACTTTTGTAGCCAATATAATAAGTACGAGAAGGGTTTCTTAGTAATTATTTATAATTAAAAAAACTAATACAGCTGTGTGGTTTGTTATCTATACATAGCAAACATAAGTGTCCATGTCCATTAATAGTAATGCGAAATTAATGCAGCTTCGTAGCTCTGGATTAGTGATTTAGTGCCTGCCTGTCTCTCATGGCATGCGGTCGACTTTTTGTTTAATATGATAAACCTAATTTACTAGCCAACATCTATACTAATATTATAAAGCTGAAGAGTTTGTTTGTTTGAACGCGCTAATCTCAGTAACTACTGGTTCGAATTGAAAAATTCTTTTTGTGTTGGATAGTCCATTTATCGAGGAAGGCTTTAGGCTATATAACATCACGCTACGACCAATAGGAGCGAAGACGCGGACGATGTCGCGGGCAACAGCTAGTGTTTTATAAATTTTGTTAAAATTCTAAAACAGGTTTGAAACTGATCAAATAAAGCAGAATTATGAAATGGTATTATGGCTGTACATGGCGAGTCTGAATTCATCGCCATTCTTTTCATGAGGCTGAACTTTTTATCGCTTCGCTGACAGCCTTAATGTGCCATTTGCCGCTATAGTGGCTATGAAGTTATGTTATTTCTCTAATACACTTGTCACTTAGTAAAACATTGTTCAATTAACACAATATTTTTTAAGGCTAAGAAAGTCGAACTGAAAATTCACCGGCTGTATTGTATAAATAGCAAAATCCTACCTCTAAATAGCATAATCCTACCTCTTTTTTTGGGGAAAATAAGCAGCCAATATTGATATTTGAATGAGCTGCGTAGGCCAGCGAACTGCGTTTTTAGTACTAGTCTGTAGTATAGTAAGTACTAAATCCGTTAGACTGCATACTGACTTTGTCTAAAGAATGGGTGGAGGTTCATGGTGCTGAAGCGAGATGAAGCGAATAACAAAGGTTCATTTGGATATATAAGGTATATCCAAATGAACCTTTTGAATATATAAGTAAGGGCTCAGGTTGAAAAGAACTCAAAGCGAATTCAGTTACTAGAAAAGCGAGGTAGCTTCAGACAGAAAATGGTGCTCTGTGGTGTAAGGTGTAATGCGCAATCACAGGGCAACGCAGTAAATAAGCTAAATACTAGTTGATTGCTCCACAACAAACGGAACGCGGTTTATTATGTGGTTTAGTGCATTATGGATTGATTGATTTATTGTGATTGAATTTGCCATGATGCATTAATTATTACATTTATTGGGTTAAATGTGTTGAAAATTGGATACCGCGTATATTATACTTACATATCAAAGTGAATGCAAACCTTTTTAAAATGTGCAGTTAACACACTCGCCAAGCTTTTCAATTACAAAAGAGTATTGCGAAATAGTTAACCATTTGTAATGTGAAATAGTGTCGGTGTCGGGAGGCCAGGTCGGAAGCACGCTCGGCGTTGAACTGAAAGCAGGCAGACGTCAGCGTGGCGTGAGTGACACGTCCTTCCGCCTCCCACCCGTTCAGTAGGATATAGCGTAGTCCTACACACCAACACACCACACGCCACTATCCATTTACGCCATATTCAAGACGATCTCCATCAGATCATTGTCAACTGTTGTCCGCTCGCCCCCATACCAAACCAACTCATTTAAGGTACGCCTATTTATGTTGGTTTTTTGCCTAAAGCACTTTCAAGTCGTTTGTCATGTTACCATGAAAACCATGAAAGGGAAAGCATAAACACTCCGCGTATGCGTGTGTTGAGATATAGGTGCTGCAAGAGTGTTATAGCCGTATGAAATGAAAGTCGTGTTACGAGTCCTGAGCTCTAATAAATATGGAGCCCAAACGCGACCCTAAACGGGAAGGCAAAACGGCAACAATGCAAACAGGCGTGGTATCAAATTGTCGAGCATGCAAACACATTAAAGGGCGCCGAGCAAACGACGCCTAATGATTATCTATACATTGGGTGCGCTCGGAAAAAAAGGAACGCGGTAAACGTAAATAAATGAGACATATTTCATTGTTCTTTGTTTTAGGAGGGCCCGGCGGCAGCTGGGCGGCGGGAAACGTCGCCTATCTGACGCCGCACCTTTTGTCAGAAGGCGTTGACCCAGTTCGAGTGTCGCTCGGCCGCTGCCGCGACCGCGTCAAAAGCCGTCTCCAGTTTCAATGTCAAATTAAGTGCAAATCCCTTAATATCATCCGGCAACTCCAACAAGACCGAACTTGCTTCAACATCGGAAAAAGTAAATTGGTAAACTATGCTTTGTCACATTTTCCTCTAATTTGCGAGTTTTATTTTGTACCGATTAAACGCGAAACTTTTAATCTCAATGTAGAGCCAGAAGAGTGCAATCACGGCGTTAATTTGTGGCAAAATAAACGTTTCGTTCAGCACACATTGGCAAACGCGGGGCATATTCACGCGATTTAAACGGCAAGTTTCTGCGAGGCCGATCGCTGGCGCGATAGGTCGCGGGGTCGAAAATAGCAGCGCGAGGGCCGTACCTGGCGCCACCCTGCGCTCAATGTCAACTTTCAATCACAGGGCGGTAGGAAGCTCCGACTACCCTAGGTCGACAACCACCGCAATTATTGCTTTGCCCTTTTTTACGACGCCGCACCTCCCCAGTCTTGACGCAGTTTACATTCTGTCAAGTTAAGCCGCTCGTGGCTGAGTGTTTCCTGACAGAGTAGAAACAATTGTCATTTGACTGTTGACTTTTATTCACTGCAAACAAAACCAGCAAGTTGTTTGCAAAGAAAAACGAACCGGCCAAATAATATCATTATTATTTTTCAGGTTCCATTTGTATGGACCTAATCATGCCAGTAGAATTTTAATTTAATTTACGATTGTTTGAAAGATTATTTTCAGGTTCAATTTGTATGGAGCAAATCATACCAGTAGAATTTTAATTTAATTTATGATTGTTTGAACGAATTATATTTGGATTTTTTGGATGACAGTGTCAATGATTTACCTAAGCTTCAAACAGAAAACAAAGTTTAAGGCAACTTTTAGATTTTTTATCGGGACCTTTCCCCTCTCTTTGTTTACTTAACTGTGAGTAAAGCCTCTCCGTGCCATGCCAACAGTCGCTTTGTCAAGCGACGAGTGACATTAGCCGGGACAACTCGCGGATAATAGGGAAACTAAATAATAAGCTCGGCTTATTTATATTTCCATATCTACTTTTTCGGTTGTTACTGTGTATATATTTTAAATCTAAACTGGTAATCGAGGGTATTTTGATGCAGAACTGTTCTAAGATTTAGTTATTCTTGATTTACACAAATGCTACGCAAACATCCAGGAAATATCCTGTTTACGCGGCGGATGCCTCCCCATCTAAAGTAAGCGCCAGTTGAAAACGAAAAAAATGTAAACAAATTGTTGTTTACACTTTTTTTGTTTTCAACTGGCGCTTACTTTACTAGTAACTCTGAATACCATTCACGAAGCTAAAGATAATCTTGTGGTTGCCCTTAGTTATTCTTAACCAAGGTTATTAATTCGAAAATCAGAGAGAGGGAGAGCTTAAGGAGTAATTCCAATAATCTCGATTCTTATAATTGGAATTTGGCTTTGTTAATAGGTTGAACAATTAGCTGGCGAAGACACTTGACTCCTGGCAGCGGTCCAACTCCAGGCAGAGCGCCGCACGATAGTGCGTCTTCTGCATACACCGAGGTGTACAACGGGGTGAAAACTTTCACCTTCGCAAACGTCTTCATCAATACGTCAATTAGGGGCACAATGAACGGCCTAGCACAGGTGTCTCGTGCCCAAGCCGTTTGCCAGCCCATTAAGCAAATAACGAGCCCACAGGATAAACTTCGAGGCAGTAAAGTTTATTAATGGCTCGATTACAAGCTCGGCCCAAGGTGGAAAGAAGCGCTATCAATCAGGTGCGCGACGGAAGCGGCACCTACACCCTCAGTAACGCTAATAACAAAATTCCGACACCCCTGTTGTTCCTACTGAAGGGGTGATGATGAATATCTCAGTGCGTTGCCTTTTGGTTACACGTTTCATAGCAGAAACGGACGGATAATTTGTACCGAAGGATAGCTGAAAATTAATTCTTACAGAAGCGAAAACGCTCTCCTGGCAATGAAATCCGTGATCATTTATCAACTGTCCACAAACAGGAACTCTGCTTCGCAGATTTACATACAAAAACGCTAGTTAATGAAAATGTATGCCTGTAAATGCGTATACAGATAAAATGACGGCTTTGGAAAACAGCTCAGTTAATAAGAAAGGTCCATCGTGAAATTGCTGGATCAAAATCGGGTACAGAGGTGGCTAACAGTAGTGTGGCTGAATAGAAAACTCTACAGTTAGAGCAAGGCTCACCACTGTCCCAATGGCTCAATTACAGTTAATTCGCAGCGTACACACATTGGTAGCGAGGTGCATGCATGTGCTGCGTTCACATTAATGTATGTAAATGCATGCGACTGGCCGGCCGCGGCCGCCCGCCGACGCTCACAATATTGCGACATTAAACGGAATATGGCCGACTAGACGGACAATTTCGACAAAAGTCGACATTTGCAAACGTTATGCAGCCACTCATCTGCATTTAACAGCGTTTTCGAATAACCGTTAGCCACCATGTTTAGAAGGATTCAGATTTTTTTCAGGATGATGCATCACTTACTCAATTCGAATTTTCCTGCTTGACCCATTATTTAATTGCGTGTGGTTTTCGCGGTTACTAATTACTAAAGTTCCAGATAAATTTAATTGCACATTTGATGCCTACTTACTTACAGTAAGTATGTAAGTGTACGGATTTACTGATTATCTATACAGTTCGCTGAGGCAAGAAGAGTGTCGAGACATGCGGCCAGCGCTTTTTGGGCAGGCGAGACCTAGGTGACCTGCCCCATCTACTATTGGACGATTCACACGGAATGGCTGGAGTCGGTGCGCACCCCACTAGAGTCCAAGGAATTCGAACCCTCCATACAGAAGTTAGATTTCATAATTGAATGGGTTACGGGCAGCCGGTCGGAGCCGATCGGCTGCCGCCGGCTCTACCGCTGCCGTTTGGATACGAAGTCTTCTGTATGGAAGGTTCGAATTCCTTTGACTCTGGTGGCACGCGCGCTGACTCCGGCCGTTTGGTGTGAATCGTCAATATTGTGCCACAGTAGCAGCTATGTGGTTCCACGATGTTGGCCCCGAGTCGCAGACCAACAGCCAGCAAGCCAGCAACTTTTAAACTTTATCAAATACTATCTTTTTTTTCATTTTGGTTAATTAATAGTACATTACGCAGAGGCCGTGAAGTAAAGGATTGCTGGACGAGTTTGGGATAAAACCGAGTCGTAGACGAGGCCGGATAAAACGAGTCCTGCAATCCCTGTTTCGGCCGAGGATTGTATAGTACTTTCCTCAAACATCTAAGAAAAAAAACAATAAAAAAACTACAATGTAAAAAAACTCACGACAAGCATGCATCACGGCAAATAACGGAAAATAAATAAAAACACGAAAAATGCTACAAAATACAAGCACCATTTAAAAAAACACGAAAGAACTAAAAATACCGAAAAAACACGTAAAAACTAAACAAAAATTCCAAAAAACATGGAAAAAAACCTTCGAACAGTACAAAAAAATATGACAAAACTATTAAAAATTTCAAAAATTTCAAAAATATCAAAAAACACAAAAAACGCTACAAAATAACACGAAAATACTAAAAAAAATACATAAATACCCGAAAAATTCGAAAAAAAAAACAACGAAATACAAAAATACAAGAACGATAAAAAAACCGGAAAATCCTAAAAAAATACCAATTTACATAACAAATTAAAAATATATATACAAAATCGTGGCGGTTGGGTCTATGTAATATTTCCTTTATCAGTTGATTTTAGTAAGCAAATTTAAAAAGTTAGAGCAGCGGACAATAATGTTAGTTTCATACATTCTCCATAAACAGGTAACTTCATGTCCTCTTTTCGTGACATTAATGCATACATTCAGGCGCATGTTTGAGAAAATAGTATATTTGTCCTGTAATTTAGTCTCTATCTTTAACATTTCTGTAAACAAAACGTAAGTGTCAAAATGTCATCTCTAAAAAAGCCTTATTTAACGTTGTATTAGTCATATTCGTTTGATTACTCTGCAGATGAAAACTCCTGATATTGTTCGTGAAACTTTCCAGCAATGTATATTCCACTATGAAAAAATCATGAAGGCCGTCTTTAAGTTAAAATTTGCAATTACTTCCGAACTGCAAAAGTCGAAAATACTCGGTTCTTGCAAAAAAAGATTGGTAATTGCAGGTTTTATAATCCGTAACAGGCAATCATTCGTAGATGATATGTTTTTTATTAAATTTTAGTCCTTTCACGGGCAAGAGCGTGGCATATAGATTGTAATCGTTCCTTAAGGGGTAAAAGGGGGGTGGAAGATTGTATGGGAGAGCAATAATTAAGCCTGCGCCTTAAACAAGCAATTATTAAAAACTCGGTATCGTTTATAACATACATTACTTGCACATTACTTACTTGCCATAATATTACTTACTTCATAGATGTATGCCTAAAGATAACTGCCTACGTTACGATTATGATACAGGAAAATCAAATGAACGCGATTTTAGACAAGCGTTTTTTTGCTGCATATTATGTCAGAATTGTCAGATTAACCGGTCATACTGTACAAGCGCTTACGAGCCTTGTTGCGAGTTTGCAACGTTTTATGTAATTCTACGTCGGGGCCAGAAAGATCAAGCAGCGCTGACCGCTTTAAGAACGGTAAGCAACACAACTCAGCGTTTTGCAACTAAATCCGTACAAGGCACATTTGTTTCATAATTTTTATAGGTATTTTGGATAAATAAATATTTGGGGTTAATATAAGGCGCGGGGGACGAGCGCTGTATACCGAGCTAACATTAGCAAGCAAGCGACACAAAAACTTGCGGATACGTAAGCCTAACTAAGGACCCAATGTGTATACAAAACACCAACTGGTATTAGGGCACTACAATTACACTCCTAACTAATACGCCCATAATAAAGATATTTGTGATGTCATAGCTTGCTGTTGCACTCAAACTTATCGAAAAAAAAAAATAAGTTGCATCTGAATTTAACACTTTGATGGACAGTATGGACACTATTCCAGACACAATAGAAATAACAATAGAATTACGCCTATAGGCGTCTACTGCCCATCAATGCATTAATATTACTTTGAATTATTAGAAAAATATTTGCCAAACTCTCCAAGTCACGAATATATATTTATTTAAGGTTTTTCGCTGGTTTCCTATAACACGTTGCGGTGCACACGTCTAGATGTCGAACATAAGGCTTATAGTTTCGCTTAATAAATATAAATACCTCGCGTTAATGTAAGTAAGTCTTAGCTAACTGCCACAACAACCAACTAACTAATAACTATGCAAGTATTAGGACACTGTTACAAAGTTACAAACTTCGACATGTGTCATCATCATCAATCGAATTGTTCGTTGTTCTTTCTCTCTCTGGTGATCCGGAAGTCAGATTTAAGTTTTTATTTTATTTTATAGAAATTAATATGATATTATTTTAGTGTGACGTGCTTGAACCTGTGGTATTTTTGTAATTACACATACCTTACCTGTATGTAACAAACGAATGGAGCGCTCGTGGCCCAGCGGTTAAGCAACGTGGAGGCAGGTCAGGTCTTGGATGGGTGAACGCTTTGAGTGGTTACTAATTAAGCGCTCCCGTGCTTTGGAATGCACGTTAAGCCATTGATCCCGGCTGTTGGCTATGACAGCAGTCGTTAAGTCATGTTAGAGGACTTCGGGCGTCTTGAGAACTTCTAACAGTCAAGTTGCCCACTACTTGACAAAGGGGGGTCGAAGTTGCACCACGTCCGTAGCGAGTACCCACCTGTGACCCCTGGGTGGTGCTAAAAGTGCAACAAAAACTGGCAACCGTAGTGTCTTCTCGAATATCTCACGGTTCGAAATGATTGCCATACGATAAATAAATAAAACAAACGAATACTATACTTGGTTGGATTGATACTTAAAACTAATGTTATATTACTGAAAAGGTAGGCTAAAGTACTGATGTCTAATGCCCGATCCACGCCAATGGGCAATGATGGCGCAGAACAACGACGCAGTTATGCGTTCAAGGGAGAAAATACACACTTTTATCTCATTGCGTCGCATAGCTGCGTCCTTGTCCTGCGCCATTATGGCCCATTGTATGAATTGGGCATAACGTTTCATCATCATCATCAGCCAAAGGACGTCCACTGCTGGACATAGGCCCCCAAAGAGTTCCACGATGAACGGTCCTGCGCTACCCACATCAAGCGGACACCCGCGACCCTTACCCGGTCATCAGTCCACCTTGTGGGGACCTGCCCACGCTGCGCCATCCGGTACTTGGGCATAATGTTTGGTGTTAGAAAAAAATGGTATCTACATTAATATATAGTTTAAATTTTACCTCGTTTATGCAGGCAATACAGTTAAAATAAATTATACCCAGAATAGTACCCAGTATAGCACAATAATGTCATCGGTTAATTTAGGAAGGAGTTGAAACAAGGAAAAAATGCAAATGTGCTGTGCCGTTATTGCCTACTAAACTAGGTAAATTAACATAATTCAATGCCAGCATAATGCCTAAACTCGTGCTGTCATTTTTCGTTTAAACGAACCAGAAAGTGACGGCACGTGTCTTCGTGACATTGGCGCTAATATTTGTTTCCTACTGTTTATGCCATAATAAACTTTACGGTAACACGTTGTGGAGATTACTTGGAAGTAATTTACTTCCATTGGGTTGTTCCTTTTATCTAGGACCTGACTACATTTCTGTAGGGAAGCGAAGATTATTTTTCAGGGCAGTTTACCCCGTAGCAGGCTAGTATTTTAGACTTGGGATATATACCATGCACAACAACACAAACAAAAAAAAAACAACAAAGTGAAACAAACATCTTGTATCTTAACTACAATTTGCCACTTTTGCCTTAGTAGAGTTGGTAGATATGTACACTCATCGTCCCGGTCCTGAGATAATCTGTCCGGTCCGATTCGACGCTTAGTCGGTCGTGACCCTGCCTACGAAGCCGCGGATGTCCCGGGTTCAAATTCCAGCCTGGGCATTAGTTGTGTATATTTAGCACGAATATTTGTTGTCTTGGATGTTTTCTATGTATTTATCTATACATGTTAATCGTCGTCTAGTAAGCATGTTACTAGCTTTACTTAGTATGGGACTAGGTGGATTTTTGTGTAAGATTGACCCATAAAAACCTTAGCTGGACATCCGAGATATCCTCTTAATGTCATCACTATCAGCCCATTGAGCTGGTGGAGGACCGCCGCTTCTTTTTCCTAGAAGTGGCCACCAATCCATTAACATTTTTAAGCACTTAAAACAATCTCACTCTCAGGGTACGTACTTCTCTCTAGCTTTCTCTACCTACACGTTCTTAAGCCGAACAATTTTATCCGAACCCGAAGACTGTTCTAAGAGCTCACCGATAGTAACTTTAGTTAGAATACTACCTTGGTCAGGAATGAACTACCAGAAGTGGGTATAAAAGTTGGTCACACCAAACCGTCTGTAATCGCAAGCAGTGTTCGTTAAAATCCGATTGTATGGCAAGTTTGAAGTTAAACGCCCGCGCCATGTTAAACGTTGATCAGTCTGTAATCGGAATTTCGTGCAATCCGCGCCAAGTCTCAGGTACTACTTCGAACCCTTTATGTCTCTACCTGTACGCAAGAAGATACTCATAGTTGGAACAATGAATTGGGATAACAAAAGGTGTCCCTAGTAGAATTAAGCACTACATTACCTATCGTAATGTAAATCAATGAATGACTCTTGTTGCAGGTACAGTCAGCATCTTAAAACATGTATACACGTTATTCCTAGAAACTAAAGCGCTAAAATGTATACGTCGTTGAATTATGAGGCGGATTGTACCTATTTGATGCCCAAGCCGAGGCCGAGGGTGCGCTACACCTACCTGTTAAGGTCGTCGTATGCATGATACAATTATACAAGGTATGACACTCCGAGGAAAATTCTTTGTGCGAGTGACACAAGCCTACGTCATCACTGCTATCGAGCCTATCGGTGGTTGGCGGTCATAGTGTGAGTTCGTGTGTGTACCTACAGACTGTACAGTGACGCAGGCTTGTCTCACTATCCAGAGTAGCATACCTTGCTTCCTTAGACCATGGTCGTATGTGCTTTCAGCTGACCAGGAATAGTCATTTTCTGAGAGAGTCCGAGCAGTAATTTCCAGTTTACGTCCGTTGATGACGTAATATTTTTTCCCATAGCCGTATAAGCTAGGTCAACTTGGCGAGGGCACTGTTTGTTTGTAACTGAGTATTTAGCCAACAGGAATATATACCTTGTTCACGCATAGGTGAATGCATACATTAAAAGCTAAAATGCGGTACAGGTCGGTACTTACTTATGCTTATTTTGGAGACGTTTTGCACCTAGATACAAGCTTGTAAGTAAATTATAATTATGACCATATAAACGCACAAGACAGCGCGTTCGTGAATGTACTGTCGAACACATATGTAGCTGTACACCAGGGGTTCCCAAACTTTTTTTTCTCATAGACCACTTTAAAAAATTTGCTGGTTCTGGTGGACCCCCTACTCTACAGCCTACACCATATTCCCAAAAAATTACAAAAATGTGACTATTACCTAACTCTGGTGACGATATAACTATGAAATAGTATAGTATATTATATGTACACCTAGGGAGATAATATAAAGAAAGGCCGAGATCGCAGATATTTACGGCCCGAGCTACAAGCGAAGGACGCAAATGTGCGATCAAGGCTTTCTTTATTATCTCCCGTGTTGTATACATCATTTTATGTCAACATTTGGCGAAAAAGCGGCTATTTCCGCACATGTATCGGGCGAAAAAATCCACTTTTAGCCAGGTGTGACATAAATGTTCTTTACAGGTTTAGAAAAAAAAGTGAAAAATGATTGGTTAATATGCTGTCAATAATAAATACTTTACTTTTTTGACATCTACTCACAACCTATCTATTCCAGCATCAAATAAAATAAAATCAATCAAATCTAAATCTCGGAGTGGTGAAATAAAATTAAATATAGTATATTTTGCTTGTGTTGTATTTATTCGAGTACTTTATAATATTTATGATGATAATAACAGTCGTAAAATAATTAAAATTAAACATTGTTACGTAACTTCTAAGTACAATGACACTCAAAATTAATGAGAGGGATGAGCTTGATGAATTGACAACAAATTGTCAATATTTGGGTTCAGTTTTGTCAGGAATAATCGCAAATCTCCTCGTTCTGTGATATTCAGTCTGTTCCTATTTTTCGTTAAAAGGTTTGTAACGGTGCTGAAACTTTTTTCCACAAGATATGACGAGGGAAATGATATCAAAAGCTTTCTCGCAATTTTCCACAGTCCAGGATATTTTTCGGGTATTTCTGCTTGCAGCCAAAAAGTTTGATACCCTTTTTTATATTTCACCTTCAGCTCCTCATTAGTGCTAAGCTCAAGTAGCTCCTCTTGCAATATCACGTTCTCCACTTCCATTTCATCAAATGGATTTATAATCCATGGTGGTATTTCCATCGTGAGAATGTCTTCAAATCTGGGTTTGAAATCATCATGCAGGGCAATCAAATGTTGAACATATGTCTGAATATCATCATCCTCGCATTCTACCTGTGACAAGCTTGAGAATTGGGAAAATTCGCGTCGACTAATGTTTTGCTTCATTAACTTCAATTTTCCAAGAAAAGCGGAAATCACACTTTTTGTTTTAATTAAATTGAGGTTGTCCCCTTGCAGTTGTAAGTTAATATCATTAAACTTTTTGAACAAATCTGTCAAATACGCGATATCTGCTTTGAACTTGATCAGGTTTTCTTTTAAATCTGGAGCTTTACTATCCAGCAACTCCAAGACAGACTCAAAAAGTGAGTAAAATCTTGTTAAACATGCACCTTTCGACAACCAGCGTACTTCAGTGTGTAAGAGCAATCGTCGGAAGTCTTCATCATTTTCATCGCACAATTGGGCAAATAAACGCGTATTCAAAGCATTGCTTTTTATTTTATTAACCGCGTTAATCACAAATTGGAGCGATTGGTGCAGTCTAGCACTCAAATTTTTTGCTACTAAGTGTTGTCGGTGGATGACACAGTGAATTGCAGTTAAATCTGGTATCATTTTTTTTAGATGGCTTATGAACCCACGATATTTCCCGACCATTGCAGGAGCTCCATCTGTTGCCGCCGATGTAACGTTTGTGAACGGAATTGATTTTTCTTTTAAAAAATCGCTCAGGATGTTAAATATCGATTCACCTTTAGTGTCAGTCTTCAAAGTTTCGGCGAATAATAGCTCTTCATGAATTTCTTCGTCCATAACAAATCGCACAAATGCTAATAATAATGCCTCATTATCAGGTAAAGTTGACTCGTCCAGTTGAATAGAAAAATGAGTTGTTTGCAGATAATTACACAAGAAACTTTCAATATCAGAGCTCATTTCGTCAATACGTCTTTGTACAGTGTTGTTACTCAAAGGAATTTTTTTGAGTATGTCAAATGGAGGTTTGTGCAGAACAGTTTTTAAAACTTCTTCAACAGCGGGTAAAATTAACTGTTCACCAATGGTGTGGGGTTTTCCAGATTTCGCTATGAGTAATGAGATGTTGTAAGATGCCCGCAAGCCATCATCGTTACTTTCAGATGTTGAAGCGAACATACCTTGCAGGGTGGGTCTCTTTTCATATTTTTCTTTCAATGATTGAAAATATTTCAAATCTTTACCTGTTTTATCAGGGTGGCACCTTTTTAGATGATCTTCGAGCTTCGATGGTTTCATAGAGTCATTGCTCAAAACTTTATTGCATAAAAGGCACATGGGCAATCGCTTGTCCGCGTTTGATGGAAGAAAGCCAAATTTTAAATATTCCACACTGTACTGTCGACACTTAATTTTCTTCTTTGGCTCCGCCATGTTTCAAATTAGCTACCTGTAAGTATAAAAAAGTTTTTGTGATCTTAACATTTTTACTTAACTTCTTCTTAGTCTTACTTAACAGGATATGGCTATTTTATAGAACAGAATTTATAATTTTTCGCTATGAATCAAAAAAAGAATACTAATAAACTTTTTTCGGCTGTCTGTTGTTTTATGGAAGTAGGTAGGTAATAATCGTAATGTTCATTATTTCATATTTCATACATGTCTATCATACACAAAGAAGACAAATATATTAACTACAAAAAGAGATACCTATAAGTTGTATAGCAAATAAACAAATAATGTACTTACTTTTCCGACACGATTCTGGCAACCAGGAACAGCAATTCACTTTACTTTTGTAGTCGAAATCCGGAAACAAATGAGTAACGTTTGTTCTTAGCATTCGTATTTATTGGTGAAGAATCAAACAAGTGCATACAAGCACAGCACATTACCGTAAGTCATAGGTATTTCGTCCCTTTGCACGTCCGAACAAGCGTTTTGGTCGGCGCCGGCGATAGCGACGCGACGGTGCTTCGCAAGCCTAGACTTGTTCGTTTGTCCAACAGCTCGTTCGCGATATGTTGCAGACTTGCAGTCGACAAGTTTTGGAGCCGAAAGTTGTAATTTTAATAATATAGTATTATAGTATAGGTAGTTTGATTCACCGAAATATTTATCACGGAGGAACGCAATATTTTTATTATATATTTATCAGTCGTCCAGGCTATAAAAATAATACAAAAATCATTATCTGTTTCGTTATTTACCATCGAAACCAGATAAATTTTCGTGGACCCCCACGTACAAACTGTGAACCCCTATTTTTTTGCCACTCCAGCGTAGACCCCTGTCACATCGTTCGTGGACCCCTGGGGGTCCACCTGGACCACTTTGGGAACCCCTGCTGTACACTTTGATACTTTGTCGCTTTGACCCGTTGAACATTTAGTATAACACGATGTTAAAGCGACAAGGTACTTTTTAAGCCCTTTGTGAGTTCGACTGTAAATACCCATTTCTAACTATAATGAATGTTGAAATTTCACGATAAAATTGCCTCAGACCTAGTCCGAATCGGGTATAGCGCGTTACGTGTATTAGGATTTCCTTTGTCTGAAAATCTAGACATGTACTGTCTTGCAATAATATCTGAGAGCATAAAATGCTTGACGCATCTCTACAAATAGAGTTGTGTCAGATTCGGTATTTAAAGTTTCAAGCACAAGCGGATAGTAAGGTGATTGTACGTTTACCTATCTATATAATTTAATAAAATGTTATTTATCGCTGGGCTGTTGTTATTAATGATGTAGGTGAATACCTTATGCGAGGATGTTACGACTCCAACATAAATAATACCTATCTACTTGTTAGTCGTTAAAATAACTCTACCTTTTACCACCACTAGGAATCTCCCTAATTATTGTTGAAATTATACGCGTCAATAAAGGGAAAAGCGTTGTTTTTGGTTTCAGTTTGTCTGCTTGAAAATAACGAATAGAATTGTCCTATTTCCCTAAGGTCCAAAGGACGACATTGTAGATAAGTAGGTGTATCTAGATAGATACCTACTTATATATTCCCAGTCTCAAGGGATGGCCGCCAAAACGCAATGAGCGAGAGTATCTTCCTACATACATACATATAAACTCACGCCGTTATCCCATGGGGTAGGCAGAGACCAAAGAACGCCAAAAACTACGGTCATTACATACTTCTTTTGCTTCAATCACATCCATACATCTTCTCATACATGCTCGTCGGTTGCGGGTACTTCTGACGTGGCCCTTTTTCAGTATCGTCGAAATTTGATCTAGATAACCTCGCCTTGTTCGTCGCCTTCCGATCCTACCTATCAAGAATTAATATCGATTTTAACTCCTCCGAGAGTCGATCGTCTCATTCAACAGCCTAAATCGCAATAGTATGAAAGCCAAATATGTACATATTATAACACAGCTGAAAGTTTCATTTTCCCCCTAATGTACTAAATGAACCGACGTGAGCCGAAAACATTGCAGACTGCATAAAAACAGGCGTTCCCCTCTAAAGGCAAGCTATTGTTTTATTCTGCGTAACCACCATTAACGAACACATTGTGATGGTAATTGGTGAATCACATTGTCCTTACGTAGTTGGTTCCGTCAACATTGCAAGCCAGACGTTTAGATTCCAGATCCACGAACATACACTCTAGCAAATGTTGTTTACAATAACATTTGCCAAGTCAGAGAAAGCTGGATTATTTAGTGGAGGAATTAGGTACTTATAAGAGAGCAGCTACGCACTATCGAACATGAATAAATTACGCTCAAAATAACATTCACGCTGAATAAAACCTAATATTACACTTTGAAAGTAAAGTATTAGGTGTTTTTAACTCCATTAACAACAATACAATTCATATAAAAAGCTAAACGACTGAAATTGAGCATCGTACATGATGTCAGGGAGGTTATGTTCGCGACAAACAAAAATAGTAAGGCGTTTACCTCGTGTTTCCTGCAGTCTGGAGGCAAAAAGCACTATAACACCACACTAATTCGGTCACGTGTAAGCAATATAATAAATATTGATTATAAACAAGTTTGTATCACTAAATAATAACAAAATAAAACAGAAAACATTGAAAGCGGACAAGAAGCGCGACACGAAACGGCAAGCTAAAGCAGCAGCTGACTAAGAATTCCGCGCGCTACAACATTTGTAGAGCGTTATTGGAGTCACGAGTTAACTCAATAATGAGTTAACGACTCATTTTCCTAATTCAAAATAATAATAATTATATACACATCAAACAAAGTTAGCAATAATAATAAATATGTATACATAACAGTCAGGACTAAATGCGTAATAACAATATTAACATACTTTTTTGGATCAAATCTTCACTTGGATGGTTATTGAACACTTGTAATTTACATTCACAAAGAGATAATCAATATTTGTCAAAACGGTGAAGAAAGTTTTAAATACATAAAAATCGGTTTATTTTGCACCCCACGACAAGGTTCAGCGCAGGGATGCGCAACGTGGAGGAGTAGTGTGGGCGCGCACCGGGCGTCGACGGCGTTGCCCTCTAGCGGGTATATTGTGAATTATCGATTCTGCGTGCCGCCGACCCGCCGCGCCGCGCCCGCCATTGGTGCTGCTCGGTAATTGGTTTATGTAGCTTGTTCGTAACATGAATTCAAATTTTGCGCGCGCTGTCTCCAACAAACCGAGGTGTTTGTACAGTGAAAATTACACGCTTCAGATAATAAAATGTAGTGAAATACTGTCAAACTTTATTAAACTTTTGTTTCAACAACAAACAATATAATTCAGGTATACTCAATGCTTCACGAAGCGTATGATTTCAGTTCACGCACGTTTATAATAGGCGAGGAATATTTTATATAAGTAATATTATATTATTGTGCTTTACATTATTACGTACGTAGGTTGAATTATGTAACCATTACGTTAAATTTATGATCGAAAAGGCATACCAATAGTCAGTCTGTGTAGGCATAAATTTATGTAGAGTGTTAAATAAAGCTATTTTTTGATGAACTCCATTTTTACGTTCCCGTAGTCAATTAGGAACCCTTATAGTTTCGCTATGTCCATCTGTCTGTCTGTCTGTCGTCTGTCTGTCCGTCTGTCTGTCCGAGGCTTTGCTCTGTGATTGTTAGTGCTAGAAAGCTGCAATTTGTTTTTTTTCATACCACGTCGGTGGCAAACAAGCGTACGGCCTGCCTGATGGTAAGCGGTCACCGCAGCCTATGGATGCCTGCAACTCCAGGGGTGCCACAAGCGCGTTGTCGACCCTTTAAAAAAATTATGCACTCTTTTCTTGAAGAATCCCATACTGTAGTTCCTCGGGAAAACCTCGGCAGGGACCTCATTCCACAACCGGAGCGTCCAAGGGAGCAAGTTCCTTTGAGACCGTGCCGTACGCGACCATATACATTCTAAGGTGGGAGGATGAATGCCCTGCCGACGGCGAGCAGTGATGCGATGTTAGAAAGCGGCCGTGATCATCATGTCGAACAGTTCTTCGGAGCACAAACCATTCATTAGGCTAAGTTTCTCCTTAAACTTAACGGTTCAATATCGCTTGTGAGTTTGGAATTGTCCACGATTCGCACAGCACCTCTCTGAAGCGAGTGAAAAGGCCCAAGCTGGTATTCAGGTGCTCCCGCCCAGAGGTGACAGCAATACTCCATGATTGGAATATAAATGGATATATAAATCAATAAATCTGACAAAGTAGTAATATAAAACCTAAAATTCTTTTTTTGGGCCGCCTCTAGTGCATGTATTTAAAGTGGGGATGGTTTTTCTTTTGCTTCAAACCTATGGTGTGGGGTGTTGTTGGATAGGTCTTTCAAAATTAATAGTGGTCTTTATCAAACAGTTTTTGATATAGTCAACACTTTTGAAAATAATCAGTCCGAAACAAAAAAAAAATGTTTCCTGCCCCGTCTAACTTTGAACTATCAAAAAATATGAAAAAAGTCATGAAAGTAAAGCTTAATAAAGTAAAACTATAGCAGACAGCTGTTTTTGAGTTATCGTAAAAGTCTTCATTTCTTAGTAAAATTCGTATGAAACGCTGCAAAATTAAAGTATTCCCATTTGCTTGTTATTGTTTTTTTTTTTTATTTCATTGGGCAACTACGAAACCCTACACTAAGTAAGGCCCGACATGCTCTTAGCCAATTTTTTAACCGACTTTAAGATTTCAAAAGAGGAGGTTATCAATTCGGTTGTATGTTTTTTTTTTTTTAATGTTTGTTACTCCATAACTCCGTCATTTCTTAACCGATTTGAAAAATTCTTTTTTTGATTGTATGTATATATATCCAAGTTGGTCCCGTTTTTGTCAAAAGGCAGTTCTGATGATGGGATCCATGAGGAATTGAAGGAACTCCTCAAATCTTTAAGGCAAACATATAGTGATTTTTGTGTTTTTATCAACAAGTAAAGCATTTACATCCAAAAATGTGACGGATGACGGATAAAGTGGAACTGCTGATGATGATCAGAACAGAACTCTTCAACGACGAAAAGTTCACGTTTGGCGATTTGTCCTCCTAGCTGTGTTTGTTAAGCAAGTTCTATTTTCACGATTAATTTTTGTCATGCTCGAGTTCTGATGATGGGATCCATGAGGAATTGAGGGAACTCCTCAAATCTTAAAGGCAAATATATAGTGATTTTTGTGTTTTTATCAACAAATCGAGCATTATCATACAAAAATGTGACATTTGATGAAGTGGAACTGCTGATGATGATCAGAACAGAACTCTTCAACGACGAAAAGTTCACGTTTGGCGATTTGTCCTTCTAGCTGTGTTTGTTAAGCAAGTTCTATTTTCACGATTGATTTTTGTCATGCTCGAGTTCTGATGATGGGATCCATTAGGAATCGAGGAAGCTCCTCAATTGTGAAAGGCACACAAATAGTGATTTTAGTATTTTCATGAACTAATCAAGCATGTTCATTCATAAAAGTGACATTTGATGAAGTGGAACTGCTGATGATGATCAGAACGGAACTCTTCAACGACGCGTAGTTCACGTTGTGTCAAGCAAGCAAGGTTTTTCCATGATTTCATGAGGAATTGAGGGTACTTAGTCTTCTACCATTATAAACATACTTATAGCCTTTTTTGTATTTTATTGTATGGAATCTAAGAGTGCACCATCTAAGATTAATAATCTTTCACCGGACTCCCCCGTTGAAGTCGGTTTTTTTTTTCTTAAAAATTATTTTAGGTAAGTGTCAAATCACCGATACGTATTATAAGGTTCGATTTCAAATTGAGGGAGAACGAACGAGATAAATGAATATACCCATCTTCCTTTTTCTAGTTTCTATTAGTTTCAGTTGAGTTCAGTTAGAGTAGGTAACAATTACGTCATGCCAGCGCCCCTTTTTAATGTTTTGTAAAATAAAAAGACTTAAAATACTAATGAAGGTCATGTGTAAATAGAGTGAAAGTGATATGATCTGGAACCAAAGCTGGACTGAAAACATTTGGGAATGTGAGTAGGTAATATCTTTTCTCAAACATGCAATGAAATTTCGTCATTACGAATGGTTGCAGGCCAAGCCTGCAGCCAACGTTTCTCATCGAGATTTGTATACCTAGTGCTCTTCTCAAACATATGCAATGAAATAAAAAAAACCGGCCAAGTGCGTGTCGGGTCACGCACAGAGAAGGGTTCCGTACCGACACCTCTTTAAAACCACTATACATCCCCACCACCACATCAGCCCAAGGACGTCCACTGCTGGACATAGGCCACCCCCAATTTAATGAGGGGCAAATGCCATAATCGCCACGCTTGGCATGCGAGTTGGCGATCGCAGTATCACTATACAATACATTAAAAAAAAGGTCGTATCTTCATAGTTCACCGCACTTAAGCCCTTTTGTTTGGGCAAGACGACTGCGGTATTTCCGGGCCGATTCGACCTTCAAACCTTCAAGAAAAGAGCGTACTCCCATCTTAAAGGCCGGCAACGCACTTACAACCCCTCTGGTGTTGCGAGTGTCCATGGGCGGCGCTAATCGCTTACCATCAGGCGATTCGTCTGCTCGTTTGCCACCTATGTCATAAAAAAAGACAGTTTTTCAGCAATAACTCAAAAACCGTTAAACCTATATTGTTCAAAACAAAAATCGTCGAAAGGATTTATAATTGTACATCATCTCGATTTTATTAATAAATCTTTTAGTAATTTAATAAAATTTTTAGTAAATTAACCAAAAAATGTGTTCCGGTGTTTTTAAAATAAATAGTGACTTTATCGTTATTTATTCATTTGTAGAACAATACAGGACGTGTTTAGCTACAAGTCGCCGCAATTCAAGTTTGTTCATTTGTTTTAGGTAATTTAAAAATCCAATTAACACGCACTAAACGTCATTGCCCTCAGATAAAAATTGGAGGTTTACAACGTCGTACTATATTTCATGAAAATCCACCGCAAGGAAACCGTGTTTTTTATTATATGTCGTAAATGCATATCATGTTAATATTTATAAAGAAATCTCAAAGCGTTTCATAGATAATTTCTAAGAATAAAAAAATAATAAAAAAAATTCATAGAATTTCATCATTGCCATTGCAGCCGCGTCAAAGTATTTTTATTATTATAACAAGTAGCTGGATACCCGAGACGCCAACGCCTCCCTGTTCCTCAATTGCCATTACGAAGAGGACCAGCACGCACGCAAATTTCCTGCATGTGGAGCACAATTTTTTTGGCTTAAGTTTAATATAAAAAATTGTTTGTCACATTTTAGCGTCATCGCCATTAGCACACAAAACTAGGTAAGATAAAAATATTACATTGATTGAACTACAATGCGTGATAGGTCTATTATGCAAGTTATTAAAATGACAAGCAAGTTATTTGGTTTCAACCTATAATTTAGAGTTTTGTCGGTATTTATCTGTTTTCGTCATCGCCGTAGACATCATTGCCATTTTTTTGTGTATGTGGTAATGTTTTTTGTACGACTGGTAATGACAAACTGGTATTTTCTTTTCTCGAAGTTTTAAGATAAAACCAAAGATAAGGTTCTCTACGAATTTGTTTAATGATAAATTTCAATTTGAAAAAATATCTATAAAATACTATACTTTAAAAAACCCAGATCGCCTGATTAAAGCGTACTTACAAAGAGGCGTAAAGAGCGCGGTATTGTCCGCCAATAACCCTAGATCCACTTTAGGGTGCCTGGGAATGTCGTTAGTCTTACTTGACTTACGTTCCTGTGTCCCCTAGATGGGCCAAAGGACTTCCACAGTGCGCCGCCATCCCGTTCAGTCTTGAGCTTCGCGCTTCAATTCGCTCCAAGTCTTCCCTATGTTCTTCGCCTCTGCGATGATCTTCCGCCGCCAGGTTCGCTAAGGGCGGCCTCGCTTACGCTTTCCTTGGGGATTCCAGTCTAGGGCTTGCCTCGGTATTTGATACCCTTTGGAGCGTGTGGCCGATCCAGTTCCACTTGCGGCGTTTAATCTGCTAGTGGAGTCTCACCGCAACGTTCACACAGTTCTATGTTGGGCCAGTAAACTCCGAGAATACGGCGAAGATAACGATTGATGATGACCGGCGCGAGATGTCCTTAGTAACCTTCCACGTCTCACATCGGTACAGCAACACGGTTTTTACGTTGGACCGGAATATCTTGAGCTTAACTTTCCTAGTCAGTTTCCGGGACTACCACACAGGACGGAGCTGTGCGAAGGTTGCATTTACTTTGGTGACTCTCGAAGCGATGTCCCCTTCGGTCCCTCCAGTTTCCGACACTACATTACCGAGGTAAGTGAATTTGTGGAATGTGGATCCTTTTCACAGTCTCTGTGCCAATAAGTAACGGCAATGAGCTTGTCGCCCCGGACCTCATTTTCTCGGTGTTCCGGGTGTTGATTTACAGTCCCGCCTCCGTGATGTCGTTCGTGAATAACAAAAATAGAGTGGGAGAAAGCACGGATCCTTGCGCTACGGCTCAGGTGTGGTTTGGGTCTGAGTGCGTTCCGTCTAATCTGTAAAAACAGTTACGGTCCCTGAGAAAAAACTGGTATATTGAGTACGAGTCTGTCCGGCAGGCCGATCAGATATAACTTGTATATCAATTTGTTATGCCAGACCATGTAAAAGGCTTTCGCCACGTTGAGAAAGATCGCACTGTTCTTGAACCCCTGGAATCGAGAGAAACCGTCCAGTACATGCTCCGTGACACGGTGCACCTGTTGAATGTACGAGTGCCCGGATCCGAAACTGAACTGCTCGTCGATGATTGTGTTGTTCTCAGCCGAAAATATGAGAATTCTAGTGAGAAGGATCCGCTCATATAGCTTTCCAAGGGAGCTTTATAAGCTGATCGGCATGTAGCCGATCAGCTTATAAAGGCGAAGTCCGGGGTGTACCGAGCTTCGCTGTCCCTATGACCGATGTACCTTTCAACGCGGCTGGAAAATGAGCATTGGTATTGGTCAGCGCGGCATTTAAGATACGAGCAAAATGAGGTGAGTTTCGGGGAAAATTCTCAGGATACGATTAGATATACCACCTGCACCCGAAGCCGAAGAAAACGCCTGACAAGGTCAATGACTTCCTTAACCAATAGCGGTAAAATGGGTGAAGTTACGGGGAGACGCGATCTCGTGTCCACCTCGGAATCGACCCATCTATTGTGTTATTAGCTTCTTCGATGTGCAGGAGACTAGGCGAACATTGGAACTCTTAAGCTACTTGCAAGGCATTCGGCTTTCTCACTATCCTCGAACGCAGGGGTAGGGTGATAAACCGGACGATTCAAAGAAGATTTAGCGGAAAACACTATATATTAGCCTGTTAACTATAATCCTACCGCCAGGGTAACCCGCCGCCTGAGAAACATCATCAAAGACCAGGAGGGTCTATTTATGGAGGAGTTTTTCAATGGCCTATACAGATGGAAAACCGTCCAACCACCTAAATTATATGGACTGGCTAAAGTATTGTGAGTCAGATTGGCTCGCCATCATGTTATCTGGCAAAACATGTGGCAGGTGTGTTGCAAACAATGGTGGGAAATACTTCGTCATACGAGAAAGAATCGCGTCATTTCATTGACATTGTTCGAAAAATACGTGTGGAAACAGGCGAGATTGTGGTGAGTTTCGATATGGAATCGTTAATCACCAATGTTCCATTAGCCGAGTGTTTGGACATATAAAGACGAAATTAAAAGAAAATGGGATATCCGAAAAGTACGTTACTCTACTGGAACATTGTTTGGAAGGGAATTATTTCCTTTTCCAAGGTCAGTTTTATCTTCAGGTTGATGGAGTAGCAATGGGCAGTTTTTTAAATTATTTTTTGTAATTGTTTCTACCGGCTCTACCATTGGCTGTCTGATTTGAAAGTCGAACATAGCAAGACGAAAGCTGGAAGAGCAAAATATGATACATAAAGTGTAGTTTCATTCACAACCCCGGTATTTTTAATATATTCGTCATTACCATCTACTTGATATCATTACCATATCTAAAAACGTCATTCCATATGCCTACCGTCATTACCGTTTTCATGTCGTAACTTTTGACGCCAAGAACTTCTAAGTTAATTAGTGTATAATGGTGCCTCCTGCAGATTTTTCTTCCTCTTTATTATATCTTTAAATTTAGGCCACTTAGCATTCCTAACAATTTTTAAAAAAAGTCCAAAAAAAATTTTTATAATCAAAAAGGCGAATCCACCCGGGGACACACTTTTTACGACTATGACAGCTCATTGAGGTGTCATTTTTTTCAAAACAATATACGAGTACATTGTAATTGTATAGTTAAATATAAAATTACAGTGTCAGCTACCACAAAACTACAATGCTGCAGTAGAAAACCTATTTTTGCGATAGATTATCTGTGCAGGACGCTAACAGGACACTGCCAAACATTCCTATCCATGATGTAATCGTTAACCTTATAAGTAATAAGCTTTTAATAGTACATTACTACAGAAGCCGGGACGAAAGGGGTTGCCGGCGGAAGACATATATGTAGATAGGTCTGAGGCGGGCAACCCCATATTTCCCGCCGAGGTATGTATAGTGCTTTTCTCAAACATGCAATGAAATAAAGAACAAAAAAATTAAAGTTTTATTTTTAATACGCATACTGGCAGAATATCATGATGCCTGTGCCACAAATTTATGTGGAATGGAAATTAAAAAAGAGGACTTTGCCGGCCTAGGCCTGCAAGATTTGTATGAAATTCCATTAACGACCTCTTGTCCTAGCCGCACCTGAAACGTCATACTTCGCAGCCTATTATAACGAACATAACATCAATATTTCATTGCATGTTTGAGAAAAATATTTTTTCTCCAAAATACTTTCGTAGGCCCAGCCGGCGAATGGAGGACTTCCAGATTTCTCGCTAGTATAGAGACACTACAGGTCGCAGTTCTCGACCGATTGTTGTGAAATTTTGTGAGTAGGTTTATAGAATTATTTCGCCGTGTCAATTTTTGATAATTTCAAAATCAGAAAATCTTTTATGCGCTTAAACACACACATAAGCTAAAACATAGCACACGTTAGCTCTAAAATGTAAATATAAGCTATCGAAATATAATAAGTATAGAAGAGTAACGTCAAACAAAACTGACGTCGAAATATGGTCCATTTTTCACGATTTTGAAACTAAAACGTCTTATGTATCATTGGCCAATCAAAATATTCAAAATAGTTTAAGTAGACTACATTTTCACAAAGGTTTTCACCTATTGCACCAATAAAAAAAGTTACATCTGCCGTGACTGGTTAGAATACATTTGACACGTGATTTTTATTTGTTATTAATTAGTTGAATTGAGTCTTCTTGAACTTGATATAAATACGCCTACTTTTGACATGGATGCTGTACTACAAAATGTCCCAATCTTGTATCTTCTTTCAATCTTATATATTTTATTTATATTTATCAACCGACCTATTCTAAAATTGGATTTAAGTATTCATATTTTGATAAAAATAACCAGTAAAACCAGTAAAATAACCAGTAAAAACCATACTCTCTTCTAAAGTATACCGTCAAGACGGAACTGCAACGTCTATCGCCCCAAACACCGGACTCGACTAACGCGAAATAGTAGGTATATAGCTAGCAAGTGGATGATAAGTGGACGCAAACACGATCATGCTATCAGTACATTGTGTCTTCGCGTTATACTTTCACCTTAGGTCTCACCTGTTTCATCTGCGAGTAGTTCTTGGAATATTAAATACTAAACCTCACCGAGAAATATCAAGCAGTTGTGCAAATGAAATCTTAAACTTGATTTAGATCCGGTAAATTTTAGTAAATCATGATTGGGTTGATTGACCAAAATATAATCAAAACACATCAGTACTAAGATATAAGCGAATTTATTTTCATCCTAATTATTTATTCATGGCAAAACGGAGGAAGTGCCCTCCAGGCAAGTTTAGATTTCTTCGAAACGATTTGACTAATATTATTGCTTGTTTCAGTGAGAAAAGGCGGGGGTGAGTAAGATCGCCAGAGCTCCCAAGGATGCGCTGTGATGAGAGTGAGCATTATTGTGAGCGAGTTTGCATTATGTCTCTAGCTGTTGATACACCGAATCCTCAAGTTAATAAAGGGTCGGGAAAGCGCTTGTGATTATTTTGGAGTCGAAAGCGTCCGTAGGCGAAGGTGTCTGCTTACCATCAGGCAGGTCGTAAGCTTGTTTGCCACCGTTGTAGTATAAAAAAGGCGAGTATACTGTGGTTTTAGACCAAATTACTATGTAATCGTCGACAGTATTCAATTTAATGTATCGCCTCATCTCTTATTTTTGCTTGTCCGAGAAAAATAAACCTTCACTAAATGCGTTTTTTGTGCACCAATTTTTCGTTGTGCATATCTCAAGATGTTATTAACTAATATCGAAAGCGTACTTTTCTGTACGCTTTTTTATATTCTAATATACTCTTCCCGAAACATATATTGCATAGCGTCATCCATCACACAAATGTATGGGATTGTTGTAAATTGAATATTTAAATAATGAAAAGAAATATCTTCCAGCTTGCCATTCGTGTGGCTTATGCACCAATTAATAGTGCTGGTCAACACTTATAAAATAATATCTGTTGCCGGTAACTATTAAAATTTAATTCTTTTCATTTGACACAATGTCAACCGTTCAACTCTACGTCGGATAGTTGACTGAGTCGATCGGGCACTGAAACGTCACCGGAAACGTAAGCTCCGCCTTTGGCACTAGATTTTGTGGCACTGGTTTTGAGTGACGGTTATGCTTCCATACTTATTATATTTCGATGATATAAGCATCTAGTCTAGTAGTAGTCTGATAGATAATTTCAAAATTTCAAGTAGTATAAAATATCAACTCTCTCTCATTCATTCCGACAAGAATCCGAAAAAAAAATATTATACTTAGCTATTAGTTTTCAAGATCTATTCACGAAAATGTAAAGAAAGCCTACCATCGTCTATATGACGTCAAAAGGCTGAATTGTGACAGTCACAATGCACAAAAAGAACAGCAGTATATACACTTTCTTAAGGAAATCAGTTTGATGATTTTTTACGCTGTGACGCCTTATTTGTCACTTACTCTCTTTTAGAATGAGAAACTTTTAAAAAAGCTTTTTAATAAATTAATTCAGGATATTATCGAGAAGTTAAATGTGGTTATATCTAATTTTTTATCCTGTATATTTGACTTAATCGGAAAAAAGTCTACTTAAAAATGAAATGTTGTCAATTGAGCGAGTGAGACGAAGCGAAGGTCTCCGTTTCAGTTTCAGTATCAACGCTTTCGTATGCTGTTTTCCGAAATTTTATGAGCAGGTTTGATAGGTTACATAGTATTTTTTGTCGTAGCAGTTATTGGAATTTTTAACATTGAAAAAAAAAGTTGGGAGTTACAATGGCACACAGATCCACTACCTAGTAATAACAGCAACGAGCTAAATCTGCTCTAACAAGAAAAACAGCATGGCAATTTTATCACAAGTAGGTGTAACTAAATAACATATATCTAATTAACACAATTACGTTGTTCGCTAACGCTCCTATAATTCACTTAAATATTTTGCCTAATTTGCCTCTAAGGTACAGTCAGCTGCAGAGCAACGTGACCCCCCTGCATACTAACTTCTGTGCAGGGTGCAAGAGTTCACGTTTATCCCCGTTTAGCCTTCAGGGCGCCGTTGGGTTTGCCACGATTCTGTAGCGCATCCACCATGTTTGCTGAAGCGCGAGTGGATAGTTTTGAGGCTGTGATGCGGAAAAAGATGGCATCGCTTTAACTACAATACGTGCCAGCCCCAACAGCCTCCCGAGGACTGTAGCCGTGAGAGGTGAGTGCTCAATAATGCAACACTTAACTAAAGATACTTTATCTTTAGCTACATATATTTACTACCATCACAGAATAAGTAATAGTACATACAGAAACTTCACTTCCTAACAAAAACGGCGTTTATGCATAAGAAACGTACTCTCTATATCTCTGTCTATCGCATAACTTGTATTCATTCACTCGCGGCACGTGTAGCGTTGAGGTTGTCACTCCAAAAATACATTAATAAGTACATATTACTTCACATGTAGGTATGTCAGTGTTATTATGAATAACACCAATAATAAAACTGATCTCGTGAACGGAAATTCCATTTAACTCTTGTAACCTTAATTTGTAAGTACCTAACACAAAAAGTAAGTTAAAAAAGTATACCTACGGTGCTATTAAGATACTCTTTTTAGGGTTTTTTCGTACCCCCTTTTATAGAATACTATTTAGAACAGTATAGCCCAAAAGGGTTACATTATCACCGGAAGACTCCTCCTTACACAAAACGACGTAAGTGCCGTAGTTTTCTTATGAGGATACGTTCTTTTATTTTAGAAAGGTACAAATTATTTGGTAATGTCCTGCATTTACTTACATAAAAAGCTACAAGAGAGGCAACAAATAATTCAATAACAATTTAGTCGTGGGTTGGTGGTAACCACAGAATAAATAGGAGTAAAAAAATAATACCTATTTAAAAAAAAAGACTTGAATTGAAAATTTAGAAATTAATGTGATTGTCTTTTACAATAACAAAGTGTATATACAATTAGTGACTTGTTTATATTTGATTCTCTGTAAAGACATCCACATTATGAATAAGAGTTATTTACGCGCGGTTCGTCGTATTCAAGTCGGCGGCGGAGGCGGATCGCGACACGACACACGTGCTCGCGTAGCGCCGGCCCTCGCCTGACTGATCACCTCGGGGTTTGCAAGCAGTGGGTATAAAACGCGACGCTTTCCGCCCATTGCAAGCCCCTTGCTGACATTTATAATATTAAGAAAACTACTAACAAATTATGGATCATGTTGTCTGATTAAATAATTATATTATTATCTGCAGGTGACCGTATAACAATTTAGAACTTTATTTATAATCTTTGATTTAACTTCACTATATATATATATTACACATGGACCCGGGTATGTCCTAAAACTACGACCAAGACTACCGAGGGATGGGCAGCAGCATCCCTGGAGTGCGGTGGAGATACTGCGATCGCCAACCCGCACGCCAAGCGTGGCGATTATGTCATTTACCCCCCATGAAATTGGATGTCCTTGGGCTGATATGATGATGATATACTACACAGTATTGTTACTATTATGATGATCGACTTTTCATACAACTCTTGTACAGGTTTGAAAAAAAAGTTGTAACTCGCCAGAATAAATGTTTCGCCCTTCAAGGAGCAAATTGCAAAAAAGATCCCATTGGGTCAATCCATCAATCAATCAATCGATCAATTATTTTATTTCTTTGGATGTCGAAAGGTCGAATTGCACCCGCAAGGGCCCTCATATAAATAAGATAAGATAAGATAAGATTCAAGGAGCAAAAATAAATGAATTTTGTATAATATATTCATCTTTTGATAAAAAAAAAAACTTATCAAACGGTAACAATAGTCTAACGGAGTCGTTATTAAAGTTAGTCAAAAAGATTAAACCTTAAGAGCTTACCAAAGTGTCGACAATAGGGAATGTCTGAAATTTTTAAAAGTCCTTGATTATTTTTCTAATGGTAGGAATAACCGTCGCCATTAAAAGAAAAAAGTTTCAGATTTTTCGGTTGCGCCATATATTTTGTAAAAATACAAACATTTTATATCAGGTCGCGTCTACCCCGTATCGGACTACTAAGACATTTGTAAGTCCGTCAAATATTAAAAAAAAAACACCTGCTTGAATCTGTGGTACGCAATGACATTGATAGTTCAAGTCATACGACCAACTGTCAATGTCATTGCGTACCACAGATTCAAGCAGGTGTTTTTTTTAAATACTACTTTTTTCTGTTAATGGCGACGGTTATTCCTACGATTAGAAAAATAATCAAGGGCTTTTAAAATTTTCAGGCATTCCCCATTAGTTCGTTATTATCCCAACATACCTTATCTATCTTATCTATTCATGCAAACATATTTATTGTTTATTTATTTATTAAACGTATAAATACATAAACAAATTAGAGAAGATAATTACTTTACTTACAAATCTTAGAATAAACACAACAAAACAATAAACACTAAAAATCACTTGAAAATTATGAAACAAATTAACAATTTAGACATAATCTAGCAGATCCCAGAACGGCAGGTACCTGGTGCAAATGTGCCCAATAATATGCTGGCGGCATTGCCCCGCTGCACTGCCAACTATATTTTCTCAAACATGCAATGAAATATTGATGTTACGTTCCTTATAATAGGCTGCGAAGTATGACGTTTCAGGTGCGGCTAGGACAAGAGGTAGTTAATGGAATTTCATACAAATCTTGCAGGCCTAGGCCGGCAAAGTCCTCTTTTTTAATTTCCATTCCACATGAATTGTGGCACAGGCACCATGACATTCTGCCACTAAAAAATAAAACATTGATTTTTTTGTTGCTTATTTCATTGCATGTTTGAGAAAAGCACTATACATACCTCGGCGGGAAATATGGGGTTGCCAGCCTTAGACCTATCCGGCCTCGCTTCGCTCGGCCGTATATATGTCTTCGGCCGGCAACCCCTTTCGTCCCGGCCTCTGTAGTAATGTACTATTGTTGAACCAGGTTCGAGCCGGACCTGGGATCGCAACCACTTTCCCTCAATCTCAGTACTAACAAATTAGGTAAGTAATTATGTAACTAAGCCAAGTTACAGATACAAGTAAACATAAATTCCTGCTTGTTATTGAACACTACAAGGAACTCAAATTAAATAAAAACCATGAGTACTATATACCTTTTTAGGGTTCCGTAGTCAACTAGGAACCCTTATAGTTTTGCCATGTCCATATGTCTGTCTGTCTGTCCGTCTGTCTGTCCGAGGCTTTGATCTGTGATTAGTGCTAGAAAGCTGCAATTTGGTATGGCTATATAAATCAATAAAACTGACAGTCTTAAAAAAAAAAAGTATAAGTACCTCCCCTACACGTAAAGTAAGGATGTTTTTTGTTTAAACCCTATGGTGTGGGATGTTGTGGGATAGGTCTTTCAAAATGAATACAGGTCTTCATCATTTTTTTTTATAAAGTGAATATTTCGGAAAATATACTAACACTTAGTCTGGCTCTTAAAAGTATTCGTTAGACCAAACGGCTTGTTTAGCCTAGTTGGTAGTGACACTGCCTCCGAAGCTAGAGGTCCCGGGTTCGAATCCCGGCCAGGGCATTATTTGCGCCTTTAGCACGGATATTTGTTCCTGGGTCTTGGATGTTTTCTATGTTTTTATCTAAATAAGTATGTATATTGTCGTCGAGTACCCATAGTACAAGCTTTGCTTAGTTTGGGAATAGGTCGATTTGTGTAAGATTGTCCCCCAATATTGATTTTATTTATTAACCGACTTCAACATTTTAAAAGAGGAGTTTATCAATTCGGTTGTATGTGTTTTTTTTTAAATGTTTGTTACTCCATAACTCCGTCATTTCTTAACCGATTTGGAAAATTCTTTTTTTGATTGTAAGTATATATATCCAAGTTGGTCCCGTTTTTTGTCAAAACGCAGTTCTAATGATGGGATCCATGAGAAATTGAGAGAACTCGTCAAATCTTAAAGACAAACATATAGTGATTTTTGTGTTTTTATCAACAAATTGAGCATTTTCATCCAAAAATGTGATACTTGATGAAGTGGAACTGCTGATGATGATCAGAACAGAACTCTTCAACGACGAAAAGTTTACGTTTGGCGATTTGTCCTCCTAGCTGTGTTTGTTAAGCAAGTTCTATCTTCACGATTAATTTTTGTCATGCTCGATTTCTGATGATGGGATCCATGAGGAATTGAGGGAACTCCTCAAATCTTAAAGGCAAACATACAGTGATTTTTGTATTTTTATCAACAAATCGAGCATTATCATACAAAAATATGACATTTGATGAAGTGGAACTGCTGATGATGATCAGAACAGAACTCTTCAACGACGCGTAGTTCACGTTTGGCGATTTGTTCTCTTCGTTTTGTTTGTCAAGCAAGCAAGGTTTTTCCATGATTCCATGAGGAATTGAGGGTACTTAGTCTTCTACCATTATAAACATACTTATAGCCATTTTTATTTTATTGTATGGAATCAAAGAGTGCACCATCTAAGTATAATAATCTTTCACCGGCCTCCCCCATTGAAGTCGGTTTTTTTTTCTTAAAAATTATTTGTTTTATATTACTATTCGCTCAGACGAGTCTGACATTTTGTTTTTATTTCTTATATTTAATCACCACTTTGTACCTCGTGTTATTTTATTAAGCTGATGTAATGATACCCAATAAATAGGAAATTTCATTTTCATAGCATTGATGACCACGTATATAAAAATTGTTATTAAATAGGTATGACGAAACCCCTCCATATCACCAATGGTTTCTACATAAACCTTAACACAATTTCGTAAATACCTTTATAGTATGTGCCGGTTGATTTGTTCCTCTTGCCTCCTGGAGGTAGGCACTAAATTGGGAGGGAGGCGCCTGATATTTATGCACGTTAATAAGAAGCCAGCGCCAGACAATGCTGCCTTACCCATTGCTACAGACGTATGGAGGAACTTACGACAGGGCAGGAAATGGTTATTTCGCGCACAGAGGCATTATATCATATCAATGGGTATTATATTGTGGGAGCGGTTCACGAGAAATTTCAGTTTTGCATGTGTATACTCTGCTTGTAGGAGTCTCTAAAATGCCTTAAGTAGTATAAGTGAATTTAATAGTGCAGTATCCTATTCATTTTGTAATACACTTAAGTGTCATTGCATTGTGTTTTGTTGTATAATTCCTTCTGAGCGTTTCAGCTAAAAGTTGAATATTTTTCTCCTTGCGTAAAAAATGGGCTGAATTACTAATTAAATATTTAAATCATTATCTGAACGGCATAAATAATTTTGACCCAAACTTTCAGTCTTCCGCTTGTTTTAGGCTGCAATTCAGAATGTGTTTTCGCTTTTCTGAAAGCATTCATAGGCCAAAGCACCACTACATTCCATCCTACTCATTCTCAAAGCTTGAAAAAATCAATTTCTTGTTTTTTAAGTTGCCTGTGATGAGTGTAGCTTCTTTGTGGGAGTCGGCAGTTGATGTATAGTTATTTTTAAATATTCAACAGTAAAGTCCGAGCGATCGTTTTCCTTTATCCTTCATGAACTGATCTTTCCATTCAACTCATTCACAGCGCATGCAAAATTTTAATTAATTCGACGATTAACCTCTTTCTCGAAGTTGGACTTACCTAACTGGACAGTATGTCCTAGGTATATGTAATCGTCTACAACTTCGAGCGTAAAGTGTCCGATTGTTATGGGAGTTGGTGCTACATGGGCATTTGACATAATCTTCGTCTTATCCATGTTCAAGGGTGTCCGCTGGATGCGGGTGGCGCAGGACCGGTCATTGTGGAAGTCTTTGGGGGAGGCCTATGTCCAGCAGTGGACGTCATTCGGCTGAAATGATGATGATGAATATACTTCAAGGTCAGTCTTTTGAAGTAACAAAACTGTTCATTGAAAATATAAAATTTTGAAATTTATCATCATGAAAATCCTGCATGCTCTTCTGATGAAACTATTTCTCGCGTATGAAGTTCGACTACAAGGAATATAAAACAGGTTCTTCTTTCTACATGCTCGCTCACAACGACGGGGTACTCTAAATGAAAGAGATGTTAATAACTCTTAACTGTTCTCGATTTGACTTCATGTTTGTTTCTTTATCATTTACGTCTACCATTTTTTAGCATCACTAAAACCGTCACGTCGTCAACCCTTAGAAGCAAGGTGATATTTAAATTTCATAAAGAGTTGAGAAACAAGGAATTACACGATACCGGTTTGTTTGAGGAAATATTATTTAAATGAAGATTTCCAAAGCGAAAAAGTTAGGGGAGGTCGTGTCCCATTATACATATCGCGTGCCTGACACACCACGCGTGGGGGAAACTTTTGCACTTTGCAGAATGCATAAGAACTTCTCCAAGTACTGAAGTCTAACTTGACACTCCTTAAATTACTATTTTCGTAGCGAATAATTTGATTACCAATGCTGAGGCATATCTAACGTGCATTTAGATAAGTATTTTTGTTTGTTTGAACCAATTTTTAACACCGACCGATCAACGTTAAATATGGCGCCGGTAACTGCGATCCCATATACATAGGAACTTGTCAAATTTTCCATGCATACAATCAGATTTTAACGAACACAGCTTACACTTACTGATGGTTTGTTGCACCCCACGCTTAGTAATATAAAAATCAAGCCTTTATATTCATAAACGCCTATTAAACCACATCATCATCATGTCAGCCGGAAGACCACTTCCACGTCCACTGTTGGACATAGGCCTCCCCCAAAGACTTCCACAATGACCGGTCCTGCGCCACCCGCATCCAGCGGACACCCGCGACCCTTACCAGGTCATCAGTCCACCGTGTTGGGGGCTGCCCACGCTGTTAAACCCATTTTATTACTATCATAACAGTTTTTGAACTGGTTTGTTGATTTTTTTAGTTGAACATTCTATACGAGCTATGAGGGTTTTTTCAAGAGATAAATTTGCCATCGTCATATCATAACCAGATAAGTTACCGAGGGTTATTTTTGTCTATAACTTTTCGGACAGCTAAAAATTTAAAACGTGTACTGCGATTAAAACCTTGAATAAGTACTGAAGTAGACGAGGTACGCGGATTACATTTTCATTTTAAAAGAATGCAAAGTTGACTTGCAGTTTTTTACTCTCGAGTATAAGAGCAAATGAGATGTGCTGCAGGGTAGTTGTGAATTTTACAGCGCGCGGTGCATTATGCCGCGCACGTACCGGGCTGTCTGCGCGGCGCGGGGCGCCCGTGCGCACGCCGCACCGATATTCTGTCGGCACTCGCTACCTACTCGCATACCTACACTCCACGGCCAGCCGCTCTTCTATCACCCAACCTCATTTATCATTTAAAGGCTCGCTATACCGAAACTACTCACGGCCGCACGTGAGCCGCCAAACGCAACTAACTCCGCTATGACAAATCGATTTCCCCTTTAGATAAAACATTTCGCGAGTCGACTTCAAACATCGAGATGCACCAAACTTTTAAGCGCCTGAAAATGTTTAATCCGAAAAGCAATCTGCAAAGAGGCAATAGGAAAAGGATTCCGTGCATATTTATTGCCAGTCTAAAACGTTCGTCGGGTGATTCGGTACAAGCAAAGAGACATTATTTTTGTAGTAATTTCAGCGAATGTCCTTTAAAATATTCAGAGTGCTATAGCCGTGCCCATTAACGTGCCCGGTCGCAATTCGGAGCGGGGACTCGTCCGCAAATGGCGGCTATATCATTAACTTGACCCGCGCAACTATCCGTCGCCCCGCAAGTTTTTCTCGATATTACACCGGAGAGGTATTCGCAACAACGACAGCACGAGCCACCGACCCTAAATTACACACATGCATCTCGAATACGCTGGGGTAACGAAAACTAATAAGTAAACCTCCGCTGCGTCTGTAGGTATTACTTTTTTGTTTTCCTTAGGGCCCAATTTTATATTTCACTGTTGCAGCAGGTGCGTTCTGTGTTGGAAATGAATAAGTAAAAGGAGTTAGAGATGAAGCTACCTTTCTATCCTAAACCTCTGTTGTGTTCCTAACTATTTCTTGAGTTCATTGTTGCTCTACTTATCAGAATGACAATGGAATATAAAAGTATGCGGTCTAGAGTTCTTAACGCAAGCAGTAAGAGGATTGCGCGTGTGGGTTTCTCAGTTAGGTAAAGGAATCGCGGTGTGAATCGAGAACTCGCTGTTCTCGTACGAACAAGCGCTGGGAGGTAAATACAAGTAAGTATCTAGAAATCATTCTAAGAATTCTGAACTACTGTTTTAATTTAAATTCGACATAATTAGAATAGAGTTTTCAAAGTTAGTGTTAATAATGTCAGCGCTTAACCTCAGATTAAATCCTTGTTCTTATTAGATCGCATCCGGTCTTAAAGTCATTTACATAGTTACACAGAAGTTGAAGTATAGATATAAAGTAAGTATATATATTGTAATCCTGTCCAACTGACCTCACATCTATCAAAGACAAAAACCAGAACATACCATGCAGTAATAAACCATATTTCCCTAAACACAGCGACCCAAATTACTTAATCCACTTCAGAGCCGACTGTGATAGCAACAAAGCCTTCATAACTCAGCAATTAAATTAATATTTGAGCAGTGGTAAATGAGAGCAGTGATTGTGCGAGGCATTAAATCTCGTGCAACGGCGGTCTCCAGGTGGGTAATGAATACAAACTGCGGGCCGCATGGTAAGCACTACACTACTGTATATTAAGGGAGCGGGCCACGGTAACCGCCGCCTCAACGCTGAGGAACTGCCTCGTTCCCTTGCGGACCGTTTTGGATGAACCATTGATTATCTCAGAGGAGTTAAATGTTTGTGAAGAGCTAGTAATATTACGAGCGTAACAAGGATTACTTCAATGTTCATACATTTAATGCTCCAAAATGTATGTAACTAAAACTTACCTACCCCGCTGTACATACTTAATATATTATACGTAATTCTGCTTGCTATAACTGGCATACTTTACCATCTTATTTAAAAAGATCATAATTTATTAGACTTGTATGTTCTAAACATTCTTCTTCGTTTTCTTTCTCGTGGGAACGGAACTAGGATAAAATAACTATTAATACAACTTAATTTTGTTTTGCCAATATTTTTCCCATCTAACAACAAACAAACATAAACATAATTTATTACGAGTACATTATGGATCTCAATAAGACTTATTCAATAAGCGCTTTGGCTAAGTTTGGACTATGAATTAATGATTGAACTTCAATCGATAATTTGCAGTACCTGAGACCTGTATAAATATAGACAATACAAAAGGATGATGACTCAAAGCAAAGGGTTATACCGTTCAATTTCCTTTGAAACGATAGTGATTTAAAAATGCATGGTTTCTAACGGCATGAAAGTGCTACGACTATATTTCACAGAACGCTATTACACGAAAGTGGCCCCGTTCGAAACGGACAATTCGCAATTACGCCATTTCTAGGAAACGGACAAATCGATAGGGTTCATCGGCACCATAGGCTTCATGAGGTAGAGAACCCTCAGGAAGGGTGTCCGCCACACATTACGCCCCCTCCCCTCCTTAGACGGAATTCCAGGCAAACATTGCATCGCCCTTTATTCTTTATTTCACCTGCCGGCGGTAAATTATCGCATTTATTTCAGTTTCTGTGAAACGAACAAGGAATATAGATGTATAATTTTTCACCTGGATTTTATTACATGTTGTGCTTTTTAAATATTTGTATATTGTTTTGTTATAACGGGTACGACAACGTTACTATTTTATATTCTTTATCAGCGCCGGCCCTGACACTCGTGGAGCGGTTAATTCGTCTCTCTCTCAAACGACAAACTCGTCGGCCTGTTTTGTTTACCCTAGTTGGAAGTGACACTGCCACCGAAGCTAGAGGTCCCGTGTTCGAATCCCGGTCAGGACATTATTAGCGCATTTAGCACGGATATTTCTTCTTGGATCTCATTTATTGTAGTATGTATTTATTTATATAAATAAGTATGTATATCGTCGTCTAGTATCCATAGTACAAGCTTTGCTTGGTTTGGGACTAGGTTGATTTGTGCAAGATTGACCCCAATATTAAAAAAAAATCTTTGGCACTCAATAGGGTCCTCCTAAATTTATTTTTTCCCTTGCATTAGGCATTGGCGATTATGGCATTTACCCCCTATGAAATTGAGGGAGGCGCATGTCCAGCAGTGGACGTCCTTCGGCTGATGGTAGTGGTGGTGGAGGTGAATTAGGCACCCCTAGACCCCTGGTGCCCAGAGCGGCCGCTCCTTGCACTCTACCCTATGGCCGGTTCTGTTGTTCATGTTATTTTTATTTTATTAATTTACCGCCGGATGACCGCCGGTTCTGTTGTTCATGTTCTTTTTACCGACTTCAAAAGAAGGAAGGAGGTTATAAGGTCGTCTGCATGTTTGCTTTTTTATGTAAGTATACATGTACATCCCCGGTAACTCTTGACCCACCACCACCACCATATCAGCCCTAGGACGTCCACTGCCGGACATAGGGCTCCACGCTATGTATATAATAATCGCCACGCTTGGCATGCGGGTTGGCGATCGCAGTATCTCCACCGCACTCTAGGAATGCTGCTGCCCATTCCCCGGTGGTCTTGGTCGTAGTTTTAGGACATACCCGGGTCCATACTCTTGACCACATTGGCCGATTTGGATAATCCTTTTTTTGTTTCAAAGCACTTGCTTCATAGTCTTCAAAGTGGTCCCATATAAATTTAGTGAAAGTCTGATAATGGGATCTAGGAGGAATAGAAACAACTCTCCTTATTAGATAGGCACGCATTTGCCGATTTCGGTATTTTCTGTAGCTAACCAAGCATTGGCTCTCGGAAAACACATGGTGGAGCGATGATGATGACCACAGATGTCGTATAGATTTCCTCAATGATGTAGGCCAGTAGCCACTTCACAGATTCCGATGAAATTTCGTTGACGTAGCAACTAAAGCTCGTCAAAGTACACATTTTTAGGCGGAACTTATGATGAGAAATTAAAGGTCATTATGGGTTCCCTCGACGGAATCGATGAACTCCTCAAATATTATCGGCAGATATAAAGTGATTTGGCTATTTTCTGTAGTAACCACTTCATTTGCTATTGGAAAGCAGTACAGTCGACTACAAAGAAATCGATTCACCCAAAGTTACTAGAATATGTATTCGTGTCTTTATTGACTTAACATTGGTCGTGGATACATATTATTGTAGCTTTGGGTGAATCGATCTATTTGTAGTCGACTGACTATACATGTGGTGAAGTGGGGAGGATATACGAAAATATCATGTGTGTGGCATGGCGAGTACAAAATTGGAGTCGTTTTTTAAATTATTTGTTGGTATACTTAAAGTGGACCCGGGTATATCCTAAAACTACGACCAAGACCACCGGAGGATGGGCAGCAGCATCCCTGGAGTGCGGTGGAGACACTGCGATCGCCAACCCGCATGCCAAGCGTGGCGATTATGGCAACTACCCCCAATGACATACACACGGCCACGGCCCCGAGGTTCCGGCGACCCCCGGTACCCTGGTTCTGGTAGCGGACAGGGTACTCGCGGGGTCGAGGGTGCGATTAATCTCCGGTTAAGATCTGGCTACCACCACCGACGTCTTCTGGCCCTGGCAACTTACAACACACGAACACTGCGGACCGACGAAAAGATAGCGGAACTGGAGGAAGGATTGAGCAAGTTGCGTTGGGATATCATAGGGTTATCTGAAGTCCGAAGAGAGGGGGAGGACACGATAACCCTGAAGTCCGGCAACTTGCTCTATTTCCGGGAGGGCGACCAACAGTCCCAGGGAGGTGTCGGGTTTATCGTCCACAAATCCCTCTTGAACAACGTGGTGAAGATCGAGAGTGTGTCGGCTAGGGTGGCGTACCTTATACTCAGAGTATCCGAGAGGTACTCGTTGACGGTCATACAGGTGTATGCACCGACCTCGGCACACTCCGACGACGAGGTGGAGGCTATGTATGAGGATATATCAAAAGTCATGCATAGTTCCAAAACCTACTTCACCGTTGTTATGAGGGATTTCAACGCGAAACTGGGCAAGAGAGACGGCGAAGAGCCGAGAGTGGGGCAATTTGGAGTTGGAAGTCGGAACCACCGGGGCCAACTACTGGCTGGTTTCTTGGAGAAGGAGGGACTCTACATGACGAACTCCTTCTTCAAGAAACGCGAGCACAGGAAGTGGACCTGGATGAGTCCCGACGTGTGGACGAATTCAACGACGGGTTTGTGGAAGCTGTCCATAGCATTGGGTCTAAGATCTTTAAGGCCCAACGAACTCAAAGAGCCAAAGGGCTCTCTATCTCCACTCAGAGGTTCACCGAGGAAAGGAATAAGATGATTCTGCAGTCTTCAGCCGATGCGAAATTATACAGGCAGCTCAATAAACAGGTCTCTAAGTCCCTTACCCGCGATCTGCGCCAATTCAATACAAATCGTATTGAAGAGGCCATCGAGCAGAATAAGGGCTCTAAAGTTTTCTCAAGAGGTCTGTCTATTGGGCAGAGCCAGCTCGCCAGATTAAAAACTGAAGATGGTAGAATCGTTTCATCCAAACCTGAGCTTCTGAGTGAGATAGAGTGCTTTTATGGACAGCTATATACACGTCAACTAGCAGACCCGAAGTTGGTCTGGCGTTGTGTCCAAGTGGACTACCGTTATGTCGAAGTCAGTCCGACTCCAGGACCAGAACTCAAAGCCTATTCCGTTGCAGCGGGGAGTCAGGCAAGGAGATGTTATTTCGCCTAAACTGTTCTCCGCTGTACTGGAGGATGTTTTCAAGACTCTGGGCTGGAGAAGGCTAGGCATCAACATAAACGGCGAGTACCTCACTCACCTTCGGTTTGCTGACGATATAGTAGTCTTGGCTGAGACCATGGAGGATTTAAGTATAATGCTCAATGACCTCAGTAAAGCCTCCGAGCGAGTTGGTCTAAGGATGAACATGGACAAGACGAAGATCATGTCAAATGCCCATGTCGCACCAACTCCCGTAACAATCGGACACTTTACGCTCGAAGTTGTAGACGATTACATATACTGTCCAGTTACAGACTGTCCAGTTAGGTAGGTCCAACTTCGAGAAAGAGGTTAATCGTCGAATCCGACTCTGCTGAGCAGCGTTCGGGAAGCTACGGCACATCTTTTCGTCCAATATTCCGCAGTGTCTCAAGACGAAAGTCTTTGACTAGTGTATGTTGCCAGTGATGACATATGGCACTGAAATGTGGTCGCTTACTATGGGCCTCATAAGAAGGCTCAAAGTCACCCAAAGAGCAATGGAGAGACCTATGTTGGGAGTTTCTCTGCGTGATCGCATCAGGAATGAGGCCATCCGCAGCAGAACCAAAGTGACCGATATAGCCCTCCGAATCGCTAAACTTAAGTGGCAGTGGACGGGACACATAGCACGTAGAACCGATGGCCGTTGGGGTGGAAAGGTTCTCGAGTGGCGACCACGTACCGGAAGGCGTAGCGTGGGCGTACCCCCCACACGGTGGACTGATGACCTGGTGAAGGTCGCGGGTGTCCGCTGGATGCGGGTGGCGCAGTACTGGTCATTGTGGAAGTCTTTGTGGGAGGCCTTTGTCCAGCAGTGGACGTCTTTCGACTGACATGATGATGATGATGATACTTAAAGTGTTAAGATGTTAGCTGAACTACAGTGGATTTTTTTTTGATCACATATTTGACACATCACAACACCCATATAAATGTGTATGATCAATCCAAATTAATTAAAAAAGATCAATGACATTGGGTCTTTCCAAGTACGTATAAACTACTCTTACTCTTAATTTATACGATTAAGCTGATGTTCAATTTTTTCCTTATCATAGTCTTGGAATATTTTACAATAATAAATTACCACACAAACAGTTACGTACTACATCTTTTTTGTTTTAAAACTAGTGTTGTGACCATACCATTCGTTTCGATTCGGGTGGCATTTCGTAAGTTGGAGGAAATGAATTAATTTATATCCTATCAAAAACATAAGTGTGAAAATGGGAACCAACTTCAAAGCGTGTTTGTCGTCTTCACCGACAAAAGAATTGAGATCTAAATTGGTGCCAAGTTCCGTAGATTATCTGAAAAGGTGCCAAGTCTGGCACTAGATTGTTTACAGTAAAACTAATTTATCGCGGCTTAATTCATTTTGGACCTTAACTTGGCAGTTTTATATGCAGTATGTTGTAATACCATGAAAGCTGTTGGATATTTAAGAAAACTGCCAAATTAAAGCTCAAAATGCCTTAAGCCGCAATAAATTAGTTTTACTGTAAACAATCTAGTGCTATCGAGCCTATCTGTGGTTGGCAGTCGTTGTGTGAGTTCGTGTGTGTACAGGCTGTACAGTGACGTAGGCTTGTGTCGCGATCCGGAGTAGCATACCTTGTTTCCGTAGACCATGAATGGTAAGAATATAATGTTTCTTATTTTCACTAGAATTCCATTAACTCCCTAATTTAGAGTAGGTTCATCAATTAAGTTTACAGGGAAAGAAGTAAGGAATTAATTTAAGGGGTTCACAAATACCATCGAAAATGAATTGTGCGTGATAAGTCGTCCAGCATGGCTAGCACAAGAAAATGCGCGAGCTATCTCACGCGCGACATAGACTATCCGTCTTTTTCTGTGTGTACCAATTAGAAAATGACGGAGAGTCTTATCTCGCACGTGACCTAGCACGCGCGCAGTCTTGTGCTCGCCGTGCTGTAATATTTACTTAATTATTTTTTTACATTTGAAATTTCGTTCCTTTTCCGATACTGATGACAGATCGGTTAAAATGATTGCTGTAAGCTACCGATCTACCGATGTGTCATGGGGACTCCTGTGAATAAGTAGCAATTAAATTTCTTTTATTGACTATCATATCCATTATTTGCTTATTTATTAATTTAGATGTATAGTAGGCTTGCAGGTTCCCCAGTAATGAATTATGAAGTAAATACGTACGATTAAAAAATCGGCAGTAAAATCGGTTGATCGAATCGTTTATACAATTCATAATCGCTAGATTTGAAAAACAATATATCTTAGCCTCATCACTACAAACATCAATAGACAAGTGTCAAATAGGGTGTACTAAAAAAAATTCTACTGTAGATAGATGCAAGTCCTGTATTGTGTCAATTTTGAATTGAGCAGCTCGCTCTTTTTCTCGGTTTAGCGATATATCAGGCTAAAACAACGCGTACGTATATCTACCTGACAGCGTATTTCTTAGTTCGTTTCGAAATGGTTCCAGAACTGAAGGCACGAACACGAAACTTCCTTTCCAATTTTCTCTCAATGGCCATTAGGATGAGAAATGTAAAGTAGATTCACGGACGAAGTCGAGATATGTGTTCGAAAAGAATGAAATTTCAAACTAAACTGGCGCGGCACCGAGTCTCATGGCCTCTTCGTCTAAGAAACGGATTCAGGATGCAGATTTCCCAAAAATATTAGCATGTATTAGTCTAGTCCATCTCTCTCAGCTCAATTTTCCAATGTACTAGTGCAGAGTACTTACGAAATCGTTGAAGTCAATATAAACCTAATTTTCGTACAACAGTCGGAGCAATTAAAAAGTGACTAACGTTTATCGCCATGGTAATCGTGTGGACAGTACGAAGTTAATAACAGACCACGTTAAGTTGGTCAACGTTCCAGAATAACAGCTATTTCAATATGACTTCGGAAATCCCGTTGTTGCAGTGAAGGCGGAGAAGACAAGTTGTGTAACAAAGTGGACCGGCCCCTAAAATACATCGTGAGTTAACGTAGTGTCAACAGGTTACTTGAGTTGAGGACACTGTCTATAATTTAGAGAGGATGGACCAAGTTGTGGACAGTACCCCCCGTTCATTTGCTGGCTCACAAGAAACTTTAAATTGCTCTGACCGATGCATAATGCGTTTCACATTATACGCTATTAGTTTACAACGCCTAGTTGCGCACTCGTGTTTACTGAGAAGGGATAATTAGTGACAGAGGCAAAAACAATTTAGGCTTTCACTGATTGACGGATTGAGGGGCGTCCCTAAGCAACAAAGTTAACTCAATGTGAACGCCATGTCTTGTCTTGAAGTCCCATGACCATACCATATGAACTTAAAATTGGCTGTAATTTACTGGAGTTTATGTTATTTACTAAATACAAACTTACAAAATTAATCAATATCACAAAAAAAATATCTCACTTAGAAATCTTAGAATGGCTGTATCTGTGCGAGTCCAGCAGGTGCTAATAGGTTAAATGAATGTACTACACTATAACGAGTTCATTAGATGATATTGTGGAAAAAAATATCTTCGCTTCGGCCATAAATAACATAGTTTTTTCCGCCACTAATTGGTTGGTGTTTTCACATTACGGAAAGTTCTTTTGTCTAGGCTATCTCACTAACGCTAAATTAAACATAAATTAAACGGACTACTTTCTTGTGGTAAGCAATATTTCCATATTAAGAGACAGACCCCTGCGGGAAACACATTTTCTTCTTATATACCAGTAACGGCGTAATGGCGGTGGGATCGTCCAGCCCAGTGCATACACAGATCACTTGCGTTGTGGGTCATACATAGATTTAGATTCGCGTCTTTACTGTGGACGTAATTTAAATTCAGGGCTATAAAGCCTAGTTTTTGGTTGGAAGTTGGAACTATAATCCCCATTAGACGGCGTCTCCGTGTCTATAAATAATTATATGTACCTAATAAAAACATTACTTACATGCACACAAGCTTTGATACTTGATACGCTAATATTGCAACTACGGAAACCTGCATTGCGCGTAGCCCACACACACTTGGCTGCTTTTTAAAATCCACTCCTGATTGGTCGACACGGAGGCGGCACGATATGTGAATGCTGTCAGTCGCTCTAGTATCGCTTCTTCACTGCGCGCTTATATTTAAATGAGTCCTTCCTGACTGGCGCGGGAAGCGCCGAAGTGGGGCGATATGAATACAGTACTGCTCCGCTTTCGCGCATGATATTTAATAATACTGACTATATGCTATCGAGTAAAGTAAACAGTGCGATATGTGTAAGCTCACGTCAATGACTAAAATATCACATTTCGATCCGTCCGGCCCCGCCGTTTTAGACAGAAATGATCTACGTTTTACGATTTACGCCCAACGTACAAACTGTTACAGATGTCCATATAAATTATAATGACATGCTGACGGTTGTGTGTAGTGAGCAAGCAAATTAGGTGGTCCAGAGTAAACGAGTTATAGGTACCAAAGTTGCGGCGGCGCGACCCGCATGGGGACCGGCCAGTAGTTAACTTACACCTAACGATACTTTTACACTGTCCACCCATTTTGAATTTTTTGCACGTTACTTCACAATTTAGTTTTTTAACCATGCGAAAACTAGGTATGTCGAGTATGTATCTGTGATATAATTGAACTACGTACCGGCCAATAATATATCACCTTTAGGTATTTAGGGCGAAACTTTTTTTTATATATTCCTAAATGTTTTTACCTTACCTCATCATGCAAAACCTGGCCACATATAAAGGTTTTTATTTAGTTTTTTGTTTTTTTCCGCAATAACACTACAGGACAGTTTTCCTACAGTTGTATGTAAATGTGAAATTATTACCTAAAATAGCTTAAAAACGATAAGTAGTTAACGAGGTGAACATGACGAAGACTCGTGGTGCGAAAAATTTGAATCCCTGTCAACAACAAGCTATCTTTGCCGGCTACAAGCAAGGGCGTGCCCACAAACAGCTTTCGCAGCAGTTTCGTGTATCAAGAACCACGATTACTAAGTTGCTGAAGCGATTAAAGTCACCAAGAAGTTCCATTGGCAATAAAACACGTGGCAGACCACGTTGTGAGAATCCTCGGTTAACGGCGACGGATATAGTCAAAGAAATATAAACCCCTGGACAGCGTACTCCATCTTTACGGACTGTCCGACGTCGTTTGCAGAACATCAGATTAAACGGAAGACGCTCTGTAAAAAAACCGCTTATATCTGAAAAGAACCGAAAGATAAGAGTAGCTTGCTGTAAAGCACGCGTACACTGGACACCGCGACAATGGTCTGATATACTCTGGAGCGATGAGAGCAAGTTTCTTTTATTTGGAAGCGATGGTATAAAGTGGGTACGTCGCCCTACTGGTACCCGATATTAGCCCAAGTACCAACTTCCCACGGTAAAACACGGAGGAGGTACTGTAATGGTGTGGGGTGCCTTTTCCGCTAAAGGCATGGGCCCCCTTCATAAAATTGAAGGCATTATGGACCAGAATATGTACTTAGATATTCTGGACAATGTGATGTTACCATATGCACGACGATTTCTGGGCCGCGGGTTTGTGTTTCAGCAGGACAACGATCCAAAGCATCGTGCAAATCGTGTCACAGAATGGTTCAAGCGGCGACGCGTTACTCTAATGGACTGGCCAAGTCAATCCCCTGACTTAAATATAATAGAGCCGCCATGGGATGAACTAGAAAGACGTTTGAAAGGTAAAAGAGCCACTAATGCGAGCCAAAAGTTCTCTCAGCTACAGGAGGAATGGCATCAAATCCCTCAATCAACTATTGATGCTCTTGTGGACTCTATGCCTAGACGCTGTAAAGCAGTTATTGAATCAAAAGGCTTTGCTACAAAGTATTAATATTGTTACACTTTAATAAATATATAAAATGTTAATCTATCACTTCTTTTGATTTATAATAGGTTCATAAAGACCGACTGCACTTTGTTATGTTGTGCAGGTTTTAAGTATATAATGAGTTCAACTGTGCTTTCACATTATTTTATTGAAATATGCATTCTATTTTTTGGTAAAGCTCTAGGTAATATTTACACTTTATAATCTTAACAATATATATTACTATATTCATGTTTCCTTAAAAAAACACAAAGGTGATATATTATTGGCCGGTACTCTAGTTGCATGTGTACTATTGTACAAGTCGGGAATGGTATGAGTAATATTGACAGAATATGCAATATTTGAATACAAAATAAAATACCTTCACACTGTCCACCCATTTTTTATTTTTTTACATGTTGTTACACATTTAACATTTTGTAGTTTTATTTGTGTACAATGGGTATAAAACAAAAAATATGAGTAATGAACCTTTATTTATGAAGTGAATTTTTTAGTCCAAACTTAGTGTGCAAAACGTAAAAAAAACCCGCTCAACTACGAGTTACACTGTAGAATAAGTAAGTATGGGCGCAGTAAAAAAACGGTACTGACTCGACTGACAGCAGACAGTTTTCTCATATCGTACCGCCTCGCCAATACAGATCAAAATACACATCTTAAAGTGGCTATGCGACCCATATAATTGTAAAATCTTTCCTCCTTCTCAATACTTTGTGTTAGCGAAAACATTCTTTGGCTGCCCAAGGTAGTACTTAGAAATAAATAAAATAAATAAATAAAAATTACCTACAATCTTTACACAAATCGACCTAGTCCCAAACTAAGCAAAGCTTGTACTATGGGTACTAGACGACGATATACAAACTTATATAGATAAAATACATACATAGAAAACATCCAAGACCCAGGAACAAATATCCGTGCTAAATGCACAAATAATTCGAACCCGGGACCTCCTTATTCTTACTGTCTTTAAAACATGTTTTGAAAAATTCAGACCTATGTATAAAAAATAAAGTGAAGTCATATCGAGCTACCACTAGTGAGCGAACAAAAAAAAATATTTTGGTCTTGTCGGCGTCTTCACTGTCTTCAGGCCGCCCGCTTGAAAATAAACGATTTTCAAGCTTTGTTGGTCCAATTGCTCCAACGATGATAAGCTATGACAAGGCTAGTTAACCACTCGTAAACAATTGTAACTTTGTAAATTTAACGTTAAATATTGAAAAAAGGAGGCCACTATGTAAAATATTTTGTATTTAAGTACCTTTTGAATACATCAAACTAGTTTTCACGTTGCTGGATTCGTCGATTTATGAGTTCAAAAATAAAACGGCCGTTTTTACTTTGGCCGCCTGTTTTCAATATCTATCATTAAATTCTAATAATCTCGAGTTATTTATGAGTGGCGCTAGTGGACACGTTCAAGCACCCTGGACCAGCCGGAGACATTGTAGGCCGTAGGTAATCAACACGCACGTTTGTAATGGCTAATGTGAATCTTCTTCTCCAAGAGTCATTTTCTTGTTTACTCGCAATTTAAAACCTAATTAATTCTGTGTTAGTTTTGGCTGAATTGGTAATTGGTAATGGCAACAAAATTTCAAATCAAACAAAACAAAATAAAAATAATTAGAGCTAAGAATCATCATAATAATTGTTGGTGTGAGTTGTTTCATTCTTCTTCGTCGTTACACTCTTGTCAGATTGATCGTGACCGTGACGCTGTGAGCGGCAAAATTGCAAATAAAATCTAAACCACTGCATTTAAAACGTGAAACAATTTATTTCATATCCAACATTAAAACGTGTGATTTTTTTTCTACGGTAGTCCTTTACGAATATCCATTATAGGTGTATGCGTAATGAGCAGTTTTACCATCCGCGTTAATCTACAATTATTTTACCGCCTTAAATTTAATTACTGACACAATTAGAAATCGTTCTTGTTGAAATCGCAAACCTTTCGCTTTCGGCAAATTTTTTGTTATATAGAACCGAGTATAAGTGTAACTGATACTATAAAATCCCTTGTTTTTTATTCTATCCTATTTATATAAAAAGATAATACTTTACCTACAGAGGCATTGAGATTGAGGCCAAGTTCGCATCTGGGCGCGAAACATTGCAAGAACCGGGTTTGTGCGTGCCGCTAACACTCCTTATAAATACTGCTAAGCCCCTGGCTTCCGCGGCTAATCTTTCGCGTGAAGATCGCCATTATACCGCCATTTATTATTTCACCCGTATTTTTCTTTTCTAAAGTCAAGTCGAAACGTGCTTCATATTCTTGAAGGATTTTAACCACTCATTTCTCGTAAAGTGCGGCTGAAAGAATTAAAACACCAGTTTTAGTGGCGTGCTCTGCGCAGTGCGCCATTTAAGTACTTCAAATGCTTTTAATTGTGTTTTTGCGATTTATGAAAAATGTAGGTATTATTATTTAAATTATTGTTGTGACGCTTCACTTTAATTGTAACACTGAAGCAAAATCCAACATCGAATACTCAAGTTAATAAAGGATCGGCAACGCGCTTATGGTACTTCTGGAGCCGCAAGCGTCCATAGACGACGGTGTCTGCTTACTATTTGGCAGGTCGTAAGCTTGTTTGCCGCCGTCTAGTATTTATAAAGATACATGCGTAATTAGGAGAATATGAGGTATCATACGGAATCAAGACCACCGGGGAATGGGCAGCAGCATTCCTAGAGTGCGGTGGACATACTGCGATCGCCAACCCGCATGCCAAGCGTGGCGATTATGGCATTTACCTCCCATGAAATTGGGGGAGGCCTATGTCCAGCAGTGGACGTCCTAGGGCTGATATGGAGGTATCATACGCAAACTGATTGTAAAGTAAATACAAAAATGCAAGTGATTCTTACAGTTACGTATTTATTGACTTAACTGAAAAACTTCGTAGTGGGGGCTAGCCTCGGTGATCTAGTTGTTACCTAAGTGCTTTCTAAGCTTTATTTCCCTTCGAAGTTGTCTTTGTTCTTTATGTATATGTGTGCACATTATCGTCATCATGTCAGCCGAAGGACGTCCCCAGCTGGACAAAGGCCTCTTGATATCATTCACGTGTTTTTTACAGCTTTTGTTTCTCCTATACATAAACTCTGCAGAATGTACATATCTATGGGTTTTATGTCCAGTCTTCCATAGCGTTTCCACAAAACCTAGTAAAGATATATCTAACTAGGTTTTGTGGAAACAGTTAGTTTTATTTGAAAGTCAAGTTGATTTTAGCGCAGCTACGGACGCAAGTAAAAGCAGCAGCGCGGAAACATAATCTAATATTTTATTTATTTCGCTGCGGTCGAGTTTTAATCGCATTTTGCGCACATTTGGGTTTATATTTAATCAAAGCTAGTTAAACTCAGATTAAGTCTATATGAAACTATACAAGAACAAGAAATCGTATTATTTATGCTATTTATATGTCAAAAATCTAATCAAATCAACATTGTTTTATTTGCCATAATAGTCTATAGGCAAATTTGCAAAAAGTCGTCTCCTTCACGATTTTCGTCGACATCTCTTCTATATACCTAAAACAGGTATGGATGTCATATTTACATAATCGATACCAACTGGTCCAGATAGATCACTATCATAAAGAATCAAGAGAAGTCAAAACAATAACATCACAAATGCGTGTCACCTCTTGCTCTATCCCCCAAGGTTCTGTGATCGCTTGCCTGCTTTTTATCGCATATATAAATGACCTACCAAAAGCTGTAGATGCCTCTTGTGTTATGTTTGCTGATGATGTGTCATTATTATTAGGCTGCACGAGTAATACCGAATGTAATAAAAGATTACAACAAACTCTTGAAAATGTAACCAAATGGCTAACACGGCAAAATTTATTGATAAACCTAAAGAAAACCAAAGTTATTCAATTTAAACCCATTCAAAAAAATGCCCTCAAAATAAAACTAGGTAACAACGGTCAACCTATTGAAGAGGTCAATAGGTTTAATTTACTAGGATTAATAATAGATACAAGTATTAACTGGAAATGCCACATACAAAATATAAAATCAAAATTGTCTAGGTTTGTCTATGCGCTAAATATACTAAAAAGGAATACAAACCTTGAATCCGCATTAACAGCTTACTATGCATATGCGCATGCATGGCTCCGCTATGGCGTGGTTTTGTGGGGCGACAGTACTGATGCACATGACCTATTTGTCATGCAGAAAAAATGCGTCCGCATCTTGACCAATACGCACGTGCCGAACAGCTGTCGCCCGCACTTTATAAAACTTAAAGTACTAACATTGCCCTGTATATATATCTTGGAGGTAGCACTTTTTGTAAGAAAACACTCAGATTTATTTAAAAAAAGGAAAGATGTTTGTAAAAGTAATAGTAGGTATAGAAACCAACTAGCCATGCCAAACTCCAAACTTACTATGTGTAAAAAGGGCCCACAATATCGTTGTACTATCGTAACCAACAAATTACCCACAGCACTTAAACAAGAATTAAACGATAAGACATTCAAAAACAAACTGAAGAAACTACTTCTTGATAAGGCCTATTATTCAATTGATGAGTTTTTAAATGACCAATCTCTAGATAAAGCATTATAATAATATTATTATATTATATTATATTATATTATATTATTATAATATTCACCAGCAGCTTGCTCTTCTGTACGGTCTTGTGGACTTCGAAGTGCCGTACTATAAGTACACACCTGCGCCAGTTCTCAAAAATGGTCGTGCCACGCTCTATTGGGATCGATCTGTCATCACGGACAGGACTATTATAGCCAACAAACCTGATATCGTGCTGACAGATCGTTTGAAGCGCCAGGCAGTGCTCGTCGACATCACCATCCCCCATGATGAGAACCTCGTGAAGGCCGAGAAGGACAAGGTTAGTAAGTACCTAGACCTGGCACACGAGGTAACCGCTATGTGGGATGTTGATTCGACGATCATTGTCCCGATAGTCGTCTCTGCGAACGGTCTAATTGCGAAGAGTCTCGACCAACATCTTAAGAGACTCTCGCTAGATGGCTGGGTCAAGGGTCAGATGCAGAAGGCGGTACTCTTGGACACGGCGCGGATAGTCAGGAGGTTCCTCTCTCTGTCGCCCTAACCACCGGTAGCTTAGGCCCCGCCTCGCTGCCGGCGGCACTCTAGGTTAGGTTTTTTATAATGCTTTTATATTTTGTATGTATATTTTTATATTTTACATTTGATAAATTTATTGTAAAAAACCTAACATGTGAAAAAGAATAAATAAGGATAATAATAATAATTCTTTATTAGACAGGCAAGAACCCATAAAAACTAAAATTAAAATTAAAATGACATAAAAAAATAAAAAAAAACAAATAACACATATACCTACTGCTGGTTGACTAATGTATTTGTACTAACTAATCATAATTTTAATTAACTATTTGACACTATGCAATGAATGTAATAATATCGCTAATATTCATTATTATTATTATTAGTAATAATTTAATTTAATATAATTTCAGTCCGCTTATAAATTGACATAACCAATTGATCTAATTTTAATTTTATTATTTATATCTAAAAGCTTTTGTAAAACTAAATTTTGTGTTGACATGTTAGTATGTAAGAAATTGCAATGCCCCAGCAGGGTAACATGTACCTACTGTAAAACCTATTTTAAGACCTACTGTATGGACAATGAACATGATCGCAATAAACGAATATGAATATGTGTTCCTTGTTGTCTCTATAAGTAGAACACGAATCTACCTGTTTTAGTTCATGGAGGGGGGAACACACATAGCTGTGACGTCATAAAGATGGCGGCCGACCGTCATTGATTTATGTCAAAATCTCGGGTTCTATTTTACCAATTGGCTCGTGTGAGGCGTCGTTTAAAAGCTTATTAAACTTACTATAAATGCTTTTTTAACACTTATACCATAACTAAAGTAATTTTTAAATATTTCATAAAATGTGATTTTTTTACCCCGCCCCGCCGCTTGCGATTGCATAAGTATCGATAAAAGATGCTTATAACTCAATAAATAATAAGTTTAGAGCAATGTATGTTATTAAAAAATAAGTAGATCATTTCCAAAAATATAAGTTTTATTGGTGTCCAATAATAATTAAACGAGCCTTGACCAATTTTGCTCAACATGGGTCACGTCGACTGACAATCACGACGCTCGACTGCGCTGCGAGCGCTGGCGTCGCGCCTTGGTGTAAATATTAGTTGGAAGTCTGTATGTTTTCTCAGTAAGTATATTATAGACGGTCATTATTTAGTTTGCATTATGCATATAAGGCGGTAAAATAAAAACCGTCCCAGATCGCGGGCATTTGCAGCCGAAGCCTAGGACCCTAAGGCGAGGATTTTAAACTTGGGATCTGAGGCTCTTTCTATGACCGACCAAGCTGCGTACAAACTTTTACGTCTTGCCTTCGCTTTCCCCCTTAATTGTGCTTAAGCTGTGACGCCCTCAAGTACCTATATAGATCGATTAGGAAGTGTTAATAAACGTTTGTTCAGGTAATTGAATCGTTGTGACCTGATTATAACTCGAATTTAATTTCTCTTTAATTTTTTTTTACTGGTACAATTTATTTGAACGCATGCAAGTTACCTATCTAGATCGATTAGGTAGTGTTGATAGACGTTTGTTCAGGTAATCAAATCGTTAGGATCCGATTGCAACTCTACTTTTCCCCCCTTCAACTTAGATACTTCACTTGAATAATTATTAATTTATTCAGAATATTTATAATTCTCTAACTTATTTGAACGCTCGCAAGTTACCTATCTAGATCAATTAGGTTGTGTTGATAGACATTTGTTCAGCTAGTTTAATCGTTAGGATCCAATTCCAACTCTACTTTTGACCCCTGCGACTTAGATATTCCTTCTGAGTAATTTATTTTTTCTTTAGAATTTTTTTACTTGTCAAACTTATTTGTACATCCGCCAGTTACGTATCTAGGTCGATTAGGTAGTGTTTATTAACGTTTGTTCAGGTAATTAAATCTTTAGCATCCGAACTCGACTTTTAACCCTTCCGACTTAGATACCCAGCAGTTGAATTATTTATTTCTTCAGAATTTGTTTCTGTATCTGGTCAAACTTATTTGAACGCACGTAAGTTACCTATGAATATCGATTAAGTTGTATTAAGGTAGTGGCTGTAGTCATTTGATAAGGTAGTTAAATTGTTAGAACCCGATTCTAAATCGGGTTTAGACCTCTCCGACATCGATACTCCGAAATATGTCGCTTCTACGTAAAAAGTATCAATTTGTCGGTTTTAAATATTATTTGATGAGTACAACGATGCAATTAAACATTATTTTTATGGATATTTGTCAAAAACACCTTTTATTTGGGAACGTAATAAATGCACTTTCAAAGATGTTAATCTTCATGCCAATTTAGCCGATTTATCGCGTCGCTCTGTATGCAGTTGGTACTCGCGTTACGGAATTGGCCCTAACATAAGTATTTATTACTGTACGACGATAAAATCTATATTTTTAGGAAGCTAATAAAATATTCTACCTTTTTTATAATAACATCATTCACGCTAAAGTACCATTTTCTTGAATTATTCTGGTAAGTAAGCAAACGTAAAAAGTAAAAAAACACACTTTCATAAATTGTTTTAAACCCGTTCATTATACGTTATAGGCGTCAAAAATACAATTATAGTACGTTTAATAAGCTTTCAAACGACACCTCACACGAACCTATTGGTACAATAGAACCCGAGATTTGGACAAAAATCAACGACGGTCGGCCGCCATCTTTATGACGTCACAGCTATGTGTGTTCCCCCCTCCATGAACTAAAACAGGTAGATTCGTGTTCTAGAGACAACAAGAAACACATCCATACCTGTTTTAGGTATATAGAAGAGATGTCGACGACTTTTCTAAAACTGGCCGATTGCCTCCAGTCTATAAGTATATATATAGATATACAAGATATATGCAAGTACAAAGTAAATAAACATCCCATCAAAAACATAAATGTGAAAATGAGAGCCAATTTCAATATTAAGAAAATGCGATGCGTGGTTGTCGTCTTCACCGACAAAAGAATTGAGATCTAAATGGGTGCCAAGTTCTCTAGATTATCTGATAAGGCGCCAAGTCTGGCACTAGATTGTTTACAGTAAAAGTAATTTATTGCGGCTTTTTGAAAGACTCCTCAAAGTGTAGTATGCGCTAGCCAATTACTTATTAATTTGATGATTCCATCCGACAAGATTTGCTTATGGGCAGTACTACGTCGGAAAGTCATATAGAATCTGTTTCGCTGATTATTTTTGGACAATTGTTTAAAACGAGTTTGTGAGATCTTTCCATTTTATTTGTCTTTTTATTAAAATCGTCACAAGTTGCTGCCATCAGAATTATGCTTGTGTCGTCAGCATAAAAATACGAAGCACCACATGAAAGGTAGTACAGTAATAACCTTTTTTTTAGATCTGTCTAGTCGTCCCACATATTTATACGCGTTTTGTCACATCAGATATCAAGTGACTGTACCTACATCAAAAAACTCTTTCCCGATAGAGAAATCGGAAAATCTCTACTCTATCGAAAATCTTTTCCGATAGAGTTCTGATGTCTTATGTGAGTTTTAAGGTATGAAACTAATATGTAACAAAAGCAATGTTAAATAAAGCGGTGCGTTAGTAAGGCAGGCAGTAACGGAGTAAGTTATGACAAAGTGAGGTAGTCTCAGGGGCGTCGGGCCGCGGCATGCCGGGCCCGCCTGCTTCGGAGCCGAACTCTTAAATTAGCGCTAACTTAGACTACTTAGCTCGTTCAAGTTTTGTTTGCAGACGCCATAAATATTCGATGTAGCGAACGTGGTACAATACGGGCCGTCGACTGCTAGCTGCATTGTACGCTGACTCTAGACGGCCTTTGTATTGTTACTTAACAGTTGATTTGAATTTTCACGCTCCCGATAACTTTGTATTCAGTGTCAATTATAAATGTGCGTGATTCCCCCTTCCTGACATAAATTTTAAGACCTGCTGCGTAATATTTGTAGAGAGGGACAATAACGAATGCAAAAGTCGATCGGTATCAGTACTTGATTTAGCAATTATACTTCATTCAGTGGCTAACTTCAAACATTCTGTGGATGGGAATATTTGGGAAAGCGGGCGGAATGGCAATTCCGATGCGTAGTCGTATTGAATGGTTGCGGACGGGCCAATAATTCGGTTTCGCGGTTATTTTAGCTCATGTCGGCGGCGGACGCAGGTGCGCTCCGCTCTGTAATGACCAGACTGCAGCACAATGTCTGCTCCACTCCCATACCACCAATTTTGTTTAATAATACACCACAAAACCTATCATAATTACCCTTAATTGGTGTTTTGTAAAACGATGCGACGAAACAGATAATTACAAAGAATGCTTAAAAAGAAGCTCACGTTGTCATGCAAATTCTGCTTATGTATTCCACTTTTTAAAATTGGTTTACTTTCGTGCAAAATGGAAATTAATGTCTTACTTCCGCGTAAAAACAGAGAAGTCGTTGTTGAGTCTGAATGGGGTGTCGTTATTATTATTTAATTTTAGCGCGAAAGGCATATTGTCGTTGTTTTTAAGTAAAACAGCGTTATTGTGCGCATTTTGTTCAAGCCTGTTTTGTTTTTGCTGGCATACTGCGGCTGACAAATTTGAGTATTTATCAGCGTTGGCACCAGAAAGCACGGCTCAGTTAGACTGCAGGTGCCCTATTCGCTGCAACTTCGATTAATTCCCATAACGAGGCAGGTCCATCACGCGGCCGCTCGTTTGTCTCCAGGCCAGCTATAAATACATCAGCGCACTTGCAATTTAATCCGTCCTGTTCCGCTTCCGTGCAATCCTGATCTCCCCGTCTCACTCCTCCGTCCCTACTACCTCAATCCTCTACAATTTGGCTCGGCGAAAGTTGTTGCAATTAATCTCTTACGTGGAAAGCGTTGCCGGCATTGTTAGAATTAAAAACGGGTATTAGTATTACAAAACACTTGATTGCCCTGAAGCAATGTTCCCGCTACCCTTTTTATTAAATAAGAAGATTCTCGATTCTTTCATCCCCGTTTTGGTACTTTAGATGGATACTCACTGACTTCACGTTTAGGGAAGTAACAGTAAGCAAATTTGCGTAAAAAGCGCAAAGTACTGGCGGGATCGTCTTTGTATGCAAATATTATTACAGGAGTCTATTGAAGGACCACACTGAACTCACGTATTGAGCCGGAGCACTATAGCCGTAGCAACTGGGATGTAATAAGAGATGACTATATGAAGTACCCGTCTATACCGAAGAAGTTACGAAAATTGTGGCCCCAAGTCTCTGGAATATTTAAGGGGTCAGATCTTTGTATGGAGTTTACATTATATGCGACGGCCTGTTTAGCCTAGTTGGTAGTGACGCTGCCTCCGAAGCTAGAGGTCCCAGGTTCGGTTGGCCGGGCCACGGCATTATTTGTGCATTTAGCACGGATATTTTTCCTGGGTCTTGGATGTTTTTTCTATGTATTTAAGTATATATATCGTAGTCTGGTACCCATAGTACAAAAAAAATATTTAAACTATTTATTTCATAATTAGATTTAGGTAATTTTGAACAAACTTAACTACTAATCTTAATTATAAAAGATTATTTGAGTTAAGGAGCCTTGCCGTTACTTTTAATTACAATGCATTTTTTAACTTATAACTATAGTTAATTATTCAGTGGAACAATAACTACTTTATCTAATTAATAGGTTAGGTACATCAATTTTTGGTTTTGCAGCATATGCTGTTTGACTAAATTCCTTGTTTTCCTACGGGACCTAGTCCCAAACTAAGCAAAGCTTCTAAGCAAACTAGGTCGATTTGTGTAAGATTGTCCCCGAATATTTATTTATTAATTTATTTATTATAAAAAGATAAAAAGGTCTAATTGAGTTTTAGCGGCTAAACAAGAACTATGATCGTTGATAGCATTAAGTGATAATTGATTCGAGCAGCGTGCTTGTGCATTGTATACTCAAATCTGCTCCAAGCGTGTTAACATGGCTTCAGGGCTATTGCGGTTAATCAATCCATGTGAGCACTTACATATACGTATGGCATAAGTACGAAGATTAGTAGGTATCCAGTATCTAACTTATAATGTAGGTAACAACGCACAAGGATCAATATGTATTGCCTGCGTGATATAACTCGATCAATTAGCACGGTCGAATTTGCAAGCCTATTAGTTCTATCACACGTGCGCATTGGCATTGTTATAAATCTAATCTAATTTAACGATACACTTACTTTTTGCTCTTTATATAGGGACATTTGGCAACAGAGTCAGGTTGGGATGCGTTGGTAAATTACCGCGGCCAATTAGAAGTGACGATGTTTGGCGAGCGCGGCCGCGGCGGCCCGCAGGTCAGCGGCGGTATGCGGCCGCGGGCTGCGCCCTCGCATCGCAACTGACATCGCTCAATCACTTCGAGTGGTGCACGCGGGCCCTCTAAACTGCACTCTAACCGCTCAAAATACACCGCAAGATGACAAACTTGCGAATTAAATGGAACGCTCTACGAGATAGTCGCACTCGCTTTGTATTCGAGACGTTCCATTCATAGAGATAACTGCGTGCTCCGAGGCGACAACGGGAAACAATTACGCTATTACAAAAGACCTTAAGGATTCTAATTACGAGTGGATCCTTTCATCCATAAACCCCGATCGGATACGAAACCTGGCTATTATCTCGCGCCATAAACATTTCTGGATTTCATATCCGCGGCACGGCCGGGTCTGTCTCGCTTATTACCTCTGCGCGGAAAAGAATAACATTGTTTTGGCACTTTTGACGCAAATTCCGGATGCCTACGTTCATATTGTGCGCCGTTAATATTCCGTGCGACGCGTCCGACCTTTTTTATTTGTATCTAAAATTGAACATTTTGTCGCGACAACGAGCGTGAGCGCCGTTCCCCTACGTCTTCGGTGCGAAGAAAATATAGAGACGGCATTGCAGAGCAGCTATCATGCACTAATAACGCCCTAAGCGCTTTATAACAATTTACGGTCAGCACCTGTGTCGAATTAGCTTTACGATTTCGCGGACACCCTATTACTTAGCTAATTTTTGTTTCATGCGGGAGACGAACCATACCGCCCGTACCCAATAAGTTAGGAAAACTGCTGTGTATTTTTTACATAATTCAAGATGACTCGTGATCAAATTCGAAATAACGAATGCAAAGCTTAGTTGGCTAAAAGTACAAAAGACACCATAAATACGAAATAACAAGTAGCGAACTCTTCTACCACAAGATTTTCTAGGCCACCTTCTTACTTTAAGACTGTCATTATTCAAAGTTTCGAAAAATTCCGGCGCGAATAGAATGAGCATTTTGCCTTCAGTATGATCTTGCGAATCTGCTGAAGTCGGCTGGCTTTATGCTGAAGTGGCAAACTCACAAAAGATAAGGGGAGGGGCGGACAAATTGTAATAATTGCGAGACGAGATAAGAAGTGACACCAGAAAACAAATGAAGGCGGGTGGCTGCGGCACGGTAAGGGCGAGGGGAGAAACCGCGTGAAGTCACATAACCGTACGCGCGTCGCGCCGGGACCTGACGGACCTATTCGAAAAGTGCTTAGTTTTAGTTACTTACCCCAAGTTAGTTATCTGGTCAGTCAGACTTTTTTTTAGTTAATCTTTAATTATAATTTAGCTTCTTTAGAATTTTTCTTCCCAAAGAAGTACAAAATATTAGATAGGCCTAACTTGACCATTCTTAAAAATAAACATTTGTCGGACGATCCATAGAACATGAAAATATCAGACAAGAAGGTTCGAGATAAGAAAAAATATTATTTTAACAGCATTACAGTGAACCATATTTAAAGCAAATACAAATACAAAGGCGTTAGGATAACACCGAATAATTGTATTTAATAGAAGGAATTTAAGGCTAGGGTCGGGATCCCGCGGGGCCCGAGGCACACCTCGCGCTGTCGTCGCGTTCGAAATTAAAATGATAAATCAAAATCCGTCAGATAGCACAGAATGTTGGTGGAAAACGGAGAAGTTTACAGTAAGGACCTTTTGGTGGGCCCGAACTTGTGTATTATTACGTTTAGTAATAATTTACCTATGTAATTAGTAGAAAGGATATCGAGCTTATTAGTATGCATTCGATTTTCCTGCATGGTGCGTTTCAGGCATTTTGCTAGCTAGCTGTTGTGCGTTCTAGGAATTTTACTACTTAGGCTTTTGCCTTTTTAGATGACCTGATCATGAGGGAATAATACCTTGCCATTCTATTACTCCGGAAGTTGTAGAAAAGTTATTAATTTAAAAAAATATTTTTCTTCTTTTGTAATGTACCTAAGTCTATCTCTTCTTCAGTGTGGTTGAGAGAAATAAAAACCTTCTCAGGTTTTTGTTTCTTGAGTTTAATCTTTTGCATATTCCCAACAAAATGTGCTAGAATCCAATCAAAATGTATAAGGCTGTGTTCCGAATCACGCTCACAGCGCTGTGAGCGCGCTCACGGTCGGACCGATTCACGCTCACAGCGTTTACACGAGATGTCGTGACGTCATTGATGACGTCATGGACGGCGCTCACGGTGCTCACACTCCCAGCCGTAAGCACCTTGAGCGCAAACGTCAAGTTGACGTTTGACATTTCATTTTAGGCGCGAAAAATAAACTTTACAGTTATATTAGTTTATTTATTAGTTTTTTTGTACTTTGTCGGTAGCAAACAAGCGTACGGCCAGCCTGATGGTAAGTGGTCATCGCAGCCTATGGACGCCTGCAACTCCAGGGGTGTCACATGCGCATAACCAACTCTTTAAAATTTTATATACTCCTTTCTTGAAGAACCCGATACTGTAGTCCTTCGGGAAAACCGCGCAGGGAGTTCATTCCACAGTCAGAGCGTCCAATGGAGAAAATTCCTCTGAAACCGTACCGTACGCGACCATTCAGGTTCTAAGGTGTGAAGATGAACTATTCCCTATGCTCTACAATTTGGTCCTGGAACATGTCGTCAGTTTTATATTAGTTCGTTGCAGATTGCGATTAATTTAAATTTTCTACAGATCAAAAACCCAGCCCAGAATTTCATACTATAATTAATTGACGAACTCAAAATTCAAATTCAGTTGACGTTTGACAGTAAACGCGCTCATGACCGGTCCGAAACAAAACACCGCTCACGCGGCCTTGAGCGCGCTAACTGATTCGGACCGGCCGCCAGCACTGTAAGCGTTGTGAGCGCTGTAAGCGTGATTCGGAACACAGCCTAAGACAATCACTGGAGAGTTAACTACGAAAATGAAAATGGGTTGATCACATTATTTTGGGCTGATCGCTCGTTGGTGACGTGGAGGTTTGGTAGAAGCTAGGAAGGCAGAAACTTGGAGTAGTGAAGGGGGCTTTTTTTTGCGGGGCGGAGGCGGTTTTGTTTTAATTAAATCGTCCCAGTCTAGTTTAGTTAGCCATAACCGCTGTAAAATGATTTTCGGTGTTATTGTGATAGCACTCAAAAGTCCTAGTGGATCAAATATTTTACCAGAGTTTGATAATATTGTACGCTTTGTCACTGGTAGCGTAACTTCCAGCTGTACTGAAAATTGCAATATATCATCAGCTGGATGCCATGTGAGGCCTAAAACACTCGATTGAGAAGTAAGGTCTAAGTCCTTCGGTATCATGGTGCCGAGAATATTTTTTGCAAAAAATTTTTTGTTATGTTAGTAACAACACACAACAACGGATTTTAGTATGTTAGTAACAGATTGACAGATATGGCTTAGTTCGACTTCAGTTTGGGAGCCTCTTAAAAGATCATCTATATAGAAGTCATGTTCTATGACTTCCGCAATGGTCTCGTCTTCGCATTCTTTAGCTAATTGTAATAAGCATCTGGTGCTTAAGTAGGGGGCACTGGGCGTCCCATATGTTACCGTATTTAATTGTAGAACTCTGATTGGTTCTGTCGCCTCATTTCTCCAGAGAATCAGTTGTAGGTAGCGTTGGTCAGACTCAATACGACACCGCGCGGAGCGAACGTCTCCCGTCATCAATTTGTACATTTACGTATCGAATAAAAGCCGTTCTACTTTTTCTGGAGTCAGATTTATTATTGCTCCCTACATCTGGTGGCGGTTTTGTGGTAAGCAAACGCGGGCCGGGGCACGTCGCATCCAAAAACCACGCGGTATTCGGTAGAGCGGTAGAACAGAGGCGGGGTGTGTGATATATGAAACAGTAATCGACAGTCGACAGTTTTGGAAATATTAAAAATGCAAAACCGCCTCCGTCCCGCATCGCGCCGCGCCCGCTCTGTGCGTTTTGAGCTTTAGCTGGGCATCCAGACTGCCTGTGGGTAGGCACCTCTAAGGGACAGAATGGTATCCACATACTTTCATATACTATCGTAAGGTTTCTTTTACCTTATTAGTATTTACAGTGGAAAAATATAAAGGTTAAAATTAAAGCCATATTATGCCAGAAGAGGTCGGAATAAAAAATAACATCTCATTTGCACTAAACTGTCGCTGCTTACCGAGTTAAAATGCAACTGACTGCATAATGTTTTATGAGGTGCAATATTTGCGTCTTAATATTTAAATTTTCTTGAACTTTGTGGAAAAGGAAGTAATCTAAGTATAATATTTCAGGTTAGCTGTATAGTAACCTTCGTGTCATGGGATAAAAACAGTTTTACCTTGGCATCTGAATTTGACCCCTATTTCAGTCACTAGACTAGATACTTCTCTTCTGACAATCTCTCAAAATTTACCGTACATTTCTGGGTCGATTAGTTACGACAGGCCGGAGAACATCTTTACATTTAGACTCAAAAACTCCACTCCAGTCCACCATTGAACTGTTATTGTACCTGATTAGGTTGAAAGGCGACTAGAAGGGAGTCCTTGGGGTCGGAGACGGTCGCAGTTGGGGGCTGCGATCGTCTATGAAAACAGACGGTGGGACCCACAGAGGTGTGACTCTAGGGCGGCACTGGTCCGTTCCGACGGAGATCCCAGAGCCGTCCGAAATGAGTTGAGGAGGTTCATCGGAGAGCTTTTAGTCGGTGCAAGTCCGACATACCTCCGCACTGTCCCCGCGGTGCGGTGGTATCCAGAACGCATTTCCCTTCGGAGAGAAAATAAACGAAGGATGTAGTTATTAGAACCGCTTTAACGGCCGCCGCTTTAACTCTGCCAGCTCCTGATGAGGTTGCGCTGAACTCGTCAGAGTTTTGCATATGCGTCACTTGACACAGCGAATCTTCATGCAGTCAGCATTCACCTGTGAAAATTCTGGACTGCGCATGCGCGTTTACTTTACTTATAACTTTGGTTTTGTAAAAAACCGTAAAAATTGTGAGCCCTATATTTACATGCCAATTTGATAGCGGCGTACGTTTCCGACCCAAGTTAAAAAGCCGACGTTGCGCGTCGGACCGTGTAATTTGCGTTCGTGTCACATCACAAGGTAAACCGTAAACTATTGAACCGGCAATATTGACATTACCTCTGCATTGTTCTCGGAAATTAAATAATTTGTTTGATACAAATGTGGTGGTGAACGGGCCAAAACTAATTGTGTGGTTAATCGAGATGGGCTCCCCTTTGTTCTGGGCGAAATAAATTAATGGCAATACGACTGATACCTACATATTCTATAAACTTGAAATTTGATGTTGATGTTTATTATTACATATACTTTACTAATAAATACTAAAATCAATGCCCAATGGTTGGCTGGTAGAGAATGCCATTTGGCATTAAGCCCGCCATTTGTATAATTTCATTTTGTGCAATTAAGTTTAAATAAATTAATGAATTAATAAAATGTGTATATGACTCCATGTGTGTGACGTGTCTGTTATTTTTATATATAATTAGGTACGGAACCCTAACCGTCGTAATTACCGTATTGTGCATGACGAAAGAATGGTGATCCTGCAAGTAGGTATATTCGTATCGTAATCGTACCTATCGTTTTTCAATGCTGCGATTACAAGACCTGATTTTAATTATAAATAAATAAATGAAAAATACCTATAAATCCTTAATTCGTTGTCAAAAGGACCTTTAAATAATTAATTCGTCTGCCTTACGGCTCTTTTTATAGGTAATATATATCAAGGCAAGTATAAGTATGAAAATATTTGTCACTATGCTGTCGCAATGCTCCCAAATAAAAATGTACATATATATGACATAGAGCTATAAAATGAACGAGATGCCCCAAAAACCGGATTTTTGTGATAGCTTTTGTTATCGAAAATCGCTTGCGCGGCGTACCCATAATGTTTTATTAAATGTCATTCGCAATATAATGAGGTGCGAAGGATCTAATATCGGCAAGAGAGCGCTACAGAAATATGTGCGAAGTGTTATGGAGTGGCGTTGTAAGTCAATGAAGCGGGAAATGGGGTGTTCTCGCTGCTCCGGCGAGGGCACACTCTAATAAATAAAATTATGCCTCAGAAATTACAAGAATACGCGCGCCGCCAACCATCCCCAAGAGATTGGATGCTGGAGATTTTCATCGATATCCTCAATAATGAATCTAATAGTGTCTAAGCTTTGAAGACGTCGGGACTGAATTGCGGCAAAAAAATGAGATTGCTTTCCATGCTTCTCGCATGCAAACATCACCTTTGAGATATCGATATGTTATATCAGCAACTCAAAAACGTAATATTCATGGGGAATACCCCGTTCTTAACAGTAATTCTAATGTTAATGACTATATTAGCATGAAATCTTATACTGGTTATCTAGCAGTTCAGACTAGTCTAAAACAAATGTTGTACTATGGAAATTGTATGAGCAGTTTACCACATCATATCATTCATTCGCTATTGTTATTTGCTGAAGATTGTAACAAGTTATCAAAATTTATACCTGTTTTAAAATCTACATGACCTTGAACAAAATGGTTTTTGAGGCATTTTCCGCGAGTATGTAAGTAGGCTATGAAATATTATCACTTTCGTCCCACCTCACTTTACTTAGGGAGGTGGGATAAATCAGGCCAGCTTATGTGCCGAATACAGTTTACTCGTATCAGTTTCAGCTTTATTACATTTTGGGCTTAGGTCAGAATCTATGTATGTGTCATGTTGTATCACAGGGGATTGTCTCCAAGTCTGTGTAATAAATAATATTATGTGGGAGAAATTATTGTGGCAGCAACCCTTATATCGGGCGGTGTCGTCCCCAACCCTTCGTACTGTAATAAAGTGAGATTGCTTATATGCTTAGCATTAAGGCGATACGTTTCGCTTAAATTAACACCAATTTGCAGTGGTTTTGCTCAGAATATGGGAATTTAATTTATGAGCGCGTCTGTGATGTAATCTGAACGGGTAATCAATGACTTTCATTTGATTGACGATATTGTCAGTAAGATGTTGGTTCTCTTAATTTAGACCGAGATGACAACGTTGGTGAGGCAATAATTATATTCTATACATATACTTATTATACGTTTCTAAAGTACCGTACCCGTGATCGTCCTAAAGTACCGTACCCTATACAGCTTTGATGGGAAAACCAAGTTGTAAGGAAAAACTGACAAGGAATGTTCTATTCAATCGAGATAGTTCTAGTACTTAAATATTGAGCTGTTATTAATTGATTTATTTATCCTCCGCTTAAGAAGTTAAGAGTATGTTAACAGTAGCCACCTCTTGATGAATACTTTATACTCGTACTCTCTAACTTGAAGGATATTATCCTATTGCGATACTCAAAGGAGCCGGACCTATGACGCTACTCTGAATAAATCAGATGCCGATCCTATACCAGCTCAAGTTGCCGAGTAGGCTTTACCGAAGGCCAGGAGCCATCCTGCATCATTCACGATAATGGGCGCTATGTCGCGCTGCCTAAATGTAAATCGGCCTAATTTATACGAGCGATAACGTCGCCGTCCTGCTGTTAACTGTAATTATATTGCCAAGCGAGGACGTGTTGATCAAAACCCCTGATTAAATGCCAACCGGCCGTCCAAGAAACTGGACTTCAGCTGTTTATCATTTAATTATGAAGTTGCGATGGCGGTCCATTATGTGGCACTTTCTTGAGGTGATAACTTGTTTGATATGTTTTAAGTTTCAGTAAAACTCGAAAAACTACAATTTCTTTACCCTCCTAATTTCGTGTAGAGAGTATGCCAGAGATTTGGCATTGACATTTAGCGGGACATACTTAGATCACACCACATTTTATTCTCGATCCTTAGCTGTTTCTTACAAGCGGAGTAGTCTAACCTAGAATCACATTCGTATTTCAGAGCATAGCACATTTTGAGTAATTCAACTTGACTGGTGGCCATTAAATTCGAGTGCCATCAAAATAATTTATTAATCTAATGACGGTTCGGCTATTGCCGCTCACGCATATAGACAATACTCGATTGGACAATCTATTTGAGTAATTACGCGTTAAGGGCCATTGTCGGCCATCTCGTGCAAGCGAAATGAGCCTTGTTCACTGCCAGCCCGTTATGTACATGCTTTTGGTGGGCAGCGCACATGCGACGGGGCCCTGGAGTGTCTTCAATAGCCCTCCTTACAATTTTATTGCTTTTGTGTAGAGCCTCATAGCCTGCGCATTCTATTTACAGAAACGAAATACGAATCTGCTACACTTTTTCTTATAACGTTGAACAACCGCAATATCGAAAGCCTGTGTGAATACCAAATGTGAAACTTGAACGAAAACAGATGTAAAACAGATATTAATCAAAAGAAAGCTTCTACGAATGAAACATGAAACGCTGTTTAATTATAACAGTAGATTAGTTAACAATCTCGAAACCAAAGTCTGACTGCGGCTTATCTGGCGCCAAATGTTTCAAAGCAACTTTTAACGAGTTTAAAGTTAGGCCAAGTGTAGTGCACCCAAAGCGTAGCGCCGACTTAGCTTAAGATTAATTAAACAAATGCACGATGGCTCCTTGAAACACTCCGACATGTCTCGGGCTGTCGTCGCCAACCTTTCCCAAATTAAAGCCATAAATCAAAATCCACCCGGTAAGAAATATAACGAGGAACTAAGCGGGACTACAAAATTCATTTCCACGGAATTTTTACTTTAATTTTTCTTATTTTACGATCGAAGTTCACGACGATAGATGGATATAATTTCATCATCTTCATCATTCAGCCGAATGACGTCCACTGCTGGACATAGGCCTCCCCCAAAGACTTCCACAATGACCGGTCCTGCGCCACCCGCATCCAGCGGATACCCGCGACCCTTACCAGGTCATCAGTCCACCGTGTGGGGGGCCTGCCCACGCTACGCCTTCCGGTACGTGGTCGCCACTCGAGAACCTTTCCGCCTCAACGGCCATCGGTTCTGCGTGCTATGTGCCCCGCCCACTGCCACTTAAGTTTAGCGATTCGAAGGGCTATATCGGTCACTTTGGTTCTGCTGCGGATGGCCTCATTTCTGATGCGATCACGCAGAGAAACTCCCAGCATAGCCCTCTCCATTGCTCTTTGGGTGACTTTGAGCCTTATATGAGACGAGAGAGATTACACACACACTGGTCAAATACTTTCGTCTTGAGACACTGCGGAATATTGGAAAAAAAAAGATGTGCCGTAGCTTCACGAACGCTGCCCAGCCGAGTCGGATTCGACGATTAACCTCTTTCTCGAAGTTGGACTTACCTAACTGGACAGTCTGTCCTAGGTATATGTAATCGTCTACAACTTCGAGCGTAAAGTGTCCGATTGTTACGGGAGTTGGTGCTACATGGGCATTTGACATGATCTTCGTCTTATCCATGTTCATCCTTAGACCAACTCGCTCGGAGGCTTTACTGAGGTCATTGAGCATTGTACTTAATTCCTCCATGGTCTCAGCCAAGACTACTATATCGTCAGCAAACCGAAGGTGAGTGATGTACTCGCCGTTTATATTGATGCCTAGCCTTCTCCAGTTCAGAGTCTTGAACACATCCTCCAGTGCAGCGGAAAACAGTTTAGGAGAAATAACATCTCCTTGTCTGACTCCCCGCTGCAACGGAATAGGTTTCGAGTTCTGGTCTTGGAGTCGGACTGACATAGTGGCGTTCTCGTACAAACACTTCAGCACTTCGATATAGCGGTAGTCCACTTGGCACCGTTGGAGAGATTGTAGTACATCCCAAGTTTCAATCGAATCGAAGGCTTTCTCGTAGTCCACGAACGCTAGACAGAGGGGCAGGTTATACTCCTCAGTCTTCTGTATAATGACGAAGCGTATGGATGTGGTCTATGGTGCTAAAGCCTCTTCGGAAACCGGCTTGTTCGGGAGGCTGAAAGTCATCTAGCCTGCGTGTGAGACGATTCGTAATGACTCTTGAAAACAGCTTATAGACATGGCTCAGAAGTGAGATGGGGCGGTAGTTCTTCAGTAAGGCGTTGTCACCCTTTTTGAAGAACAGCACCACCACACCTCTGTTCCATGCCTTTGGAGTTTTCCCTTCCAGTAAGACGGAGTCGAACAACTTCTGAAGGGCCCTAAGGACCGGTTTTCCACCTGCCTTCAGGAGTTCAGCTGTAATTCCGTCTTCACCGGGTTCCTTGTTATAATTTATACAATAATAAATATTGGGGGACAATCTTACGCAAATCGACCTACTCCCAAACTAAGCAAAGCTTGTTCTATGGGTACTAGACGACGATATACATACTTATATAGATAAATACATACTTAAATACATAAATAACATCCAAGACCCATGAACAAAATCCGTACTAAATTCACAAATGGCCGGCCGGGATTCGAACCCGGGACCTCTAACTTCGGAGGCAGTGTTACGAGTTCAATTAAAAAGTGGCCATCGATTACGTTCTTACCAGTGATCGTAACTTTTGTAGCATTTTCGGTGCAGCGTAGTGGTGTTAAGTTGGTATGGATAAATACTATTTAAACGGTTAATTAAGGTTAATATTAACGCTAGTGAATCATAATAATTTAAATAACTTATCCCAATTCCGTTAACACCACTACGCTGCACCGAAAATGCTACAAAAGTTGCGATCACTGGTTATTACATCATTGACGCTTACAAAATTGACAAGTTTTGTTAATTACGAATGAGATTAAATAATTAGCCCTTTATTAAGGAGAGACGACTCGACGAGTAACCAAGCCGTTTATGCTGCAGGATTTGATGAAATAGGCAAGCAACATATCGCACAAACGAGACCTTAAAATGCATTTACTCGTAATTAAATTAAATAGAAACCTACTTAAATTAAAAGGATACTCGTTTTACATACCAAATTTCAATGGTAGACAATAATTTTGAATACCTTAGTTACGAGTAATAAAAGCGAACTTTGAACTCACAATCGGCCGGGTGACAAATGCAATCGATTTGTTTTCGGCCACTCGTTGAATGAAGTTGAAATTTACAGCGAGGAAGAAGGTAAGTTTAAATCGGCTACGATCGGGCGGGTCGTAATTCAGAAGCGATTTATGTGCATGCGCCGGTGACGTGATAAAAGATTAGGCACTACATTCAGTAAAGTGAAGTTAGATTTATGACAAGCATCTTATGTACCATTTATTAAGACGTATATTTGAATGTATGTAGTATCATAGAGAAAATAAGTAAGAATAGAGAGCTAACTCCATATGACTTCATACATCATTTTTTACTTATTATTTCGTAGTCGACATCTAGCCTCAAATAGCGGAATTATCAGTACTGCTACTCGACAAAAGACGCCGTGACGAACGAACAATCGAATGCTCAACCATTTTTAGCTAATATTATAACCGGATAACAGAGTTCCGGTTAACTCTGTTTTGAACTCATTCTGCTTTAAATATTAGTAGTAAATTGTTGAGAAATACACTTTTCGTCAGTAGCGACCTACGTGACATCTATTATCTTTATAGCAGTACTGATAATTCCGCTATTTGACGCTAGATGTCGACTACGAAATAATAAGTAAAAAATGATGTATGGCGTTAGCTCTCTATTCTTACTTATTTTCTCTATGGTAGTATATGCCAGCACGAGAATGACGGGTGCCTGAGTGACAACAACTCATAAATGTTACAACTACAACGTGTAGTTGTAACCAGGCATGCCAGTCATCAGCCATCCAACATATTCAATCATTTATTTATTTATTTAAAGGACACGGGTGTGTAGTAATGTATTCCTAAATTAAAATATGTAGTGGAAAACAACAGCCGATCTTATCGCTAATGAGTGATCTTTTCCAGCCAACCTTTGGGTATAGTGGAAATCATTACTATTCATAGTAGTATGTAGATCGTGCAGAGATATGTAGTGGAAAACAACAGATGATCCGAATAGTTGGAATCCCGGCCAGGGCATTATTTGTGCATTTAGCACGGATATTTGTTCTCGGGTCTTGGATGTTTTCTATATATTTAAGTATGTATTTATCTATATAAGTACGAGTATGTATATCGTCGTCTAGTACCCATAGTACAAGCTTTGCTTAGTTTGGGACTAGGTCGATTTGTGTAAGATTGTCCCCCAATATTGATTTATTTATTTTATTTATTTAACACAAACTTAAGTATACAACCAAATTCGTGAGGGCCTCACAGAAAAAATAGTCATTAGCTTAGTAATCGCAGAATGCAGAGCTGGGCACCGTTAATCAAACGGTTAACTTCGTTAATCGCTAATCCGTTAAGTAAAAAGTTAACTTCGTTAAACGTTAAAGCGTTACATTTTGAAAGATTTAACGGAAGTTAACGTTAATCATTATGCCGTTAACTCGTTATTATAATCTCATTGTAGACGACAGACCCTATCCTACCCTGATGTACCTAGCACGTTATTTAGAAACAAATAAAGATAAGACGTTAGCTAGGTAAATTTAAGAGTAACCCTGTTATTTAAAATGGAATATTTAAGAAATATTGTCATATTTACGTAAATATTAGAACCTTGTCGCTTGTAAGCGGAAGGAATAACTCTTTAGGGCGAGTTTATTCATTTCAGCAAGTATTATGACACAATTCGAGTGATTGCGCAATAATACTTGGAAATTTCCATACGCAGTAGAATGAAAGATTGCGTAATAATGTAAAATGTATCGATCGTAGATCGAAATTACGTTATGAAAATGGCATGTTTTGTGAGCTAACTCACAAACAATTGACTCTGAGATAATAAGGTTTTTATTATATAAAGTAGGCGCTGAGGCGCATATTATAAGCCCTGTTTGAATCACAGGCACTAAGAAATGGTCGCGCAGCGAATTTCTTAAGATTGAATAAATTCAGAATAGTCGTTTTTACACAACGTTCTTCCCTCTCAGAGCCAATATTAGGAAGGCACTGTCCAAGTATAAAGGGTCACGTGTGACCATACCGAACGCCGACTCGATGAGTCCTAGTACAGGCCAGTGAGATAATCACAGCCTCCGCAATCCGCGGAAAACCGCGAGATTTGTAAGATTCCCTATTTATACTCGGACAACTTCATGGTGCTCACGTTACGGTCAGCCATTACGAAAGAAAGGAGGTGAGTTCGCAACGTACTTCACTTAGTACCGAAGAGACACTCCAAGGAAGAAACCCAGAACAAGAAAGAAAAGTGCGTTGGGAACTCAGCTCAGGAAAAGTTTAGGAATCTAGACATTGTGTCCTAGATTTAGATAAAATCAGTGTTAAAGTCATTATAAATAAGTAAATTTATTATATACAGTGTTAACTTCAAAATACGTTTTAATAAGAACATAACCTGTGATAAACAATATAAATCATTTACAATCCGTCCGAACTCTTTTACTTGTTACGAATCATAAGAAAAAGCAGAACCAAGGTGGCACCAAAATTAGAGTAGAGTCAGTCACTGTTATTTTACGAGAGGAACTACCAGTCATTTGTATACAGTCCACTTTAAACATTTATATTTTTGGGCCTAATCAATCAGGATTAGTGCATCATTTACACTCATCTTATACGACTTTGTGTTACTAATTTACTTATAATAAATATTAATATAGGTTATGGAAGGAATGTCTAAAACCATAATGTCATATTCGGCTATAACTTCGTCATCCTAACGATATCCCAATTTCATCATACAGAAGACTGCCGCATGCCACTTAATTCCCACTAGGCGTTTTAAAAAGTACCTATCTGCCATTTGACCTTCCAAGCTAAATAAAAAAGTAGGCAAGTTGACTGTTAGAACCTCAGGTATAGACAAAAAGCGGGATCAACCACTTAGCGTGCCCTCAAATGCATGGAAACGCTAAGATCATATCCACTCAAAGCCGCAAAATTACTAAACCCACATAATCAATACCGTCGTTCAGGTACCACCTGGCTATGAGCGCTTCACTGAAAAGCTACCTGTAAACATCAAATGATATTCCGTACAGAAGTTTCGGATAAATCTTAGGCTCAAGCCAGGGCTAAAATCCATGACTTCATATTCGAGACTCGTACAGTATACTAATGAAAGTAATGAACCACACAACTACTGTATAGGCTCAGGTAAGCACCGTATAAATGCATAAAGTATTATAGTCCCCTGATTCGGACACAAAATTAACATAATCACACAAATCGGCCACGGATGTTCATCACCCGATAGACGTCCTAGTCAAAGAGTGTTTGGCGGCATACTACCTATTCTTTTGGCGAATGTAAAAAAGTAGGTACTTCGTTAACGATTAACGGACTTATGGACAGTTAACGGAAGTTAATGAGTCCGTTAACAATTTTTGGAGTTAACTTAAAAGTTAATCCGTTACGCATTTTGTTAACTTCGTTAATTAACGATTAACGGATTAACGAGTTAATGCCCACCTATGGTAGAATGGGTCATCCACGGTGAAACTAAGAGGCACCCAAGGGTATGTTTGGGCTGGTCCAAGGAGAACGCTCCCAAGATGCGTTAAGGTAGGACCACAGAAGAAGAGGAGTGCCGGCATTGCGGTGCGCTGTCGGTCTCTATTTCTTCTGTGGCCGAGGCGGGATCACACGGGCTCAGGCGTGTTGGGATTACGTTGCGCCATTCTGCGTACCCCCTGCGAAGTTGGCGGGGCCGTTCCGCCGCAACGGAGTTGGTGGATGTGGTCCGCAGAGAAATAGTGGAGGTGTACGCAAAAAAAAACGGCAAATCGATGTACAGTTTAACCGTATGGCACACTGTACTCTGTATGTTTTGAAAATAATTTTCTTTTTAGTTGAAAAATATAGCTGTAATGTAATTAATGATTTAATATTTATATTTTTAGAGTCGCCTCAAAAATCCCTTTCATTTAACACACACACGCACGGTAGGTTTCTGTTTTTTTTACTTATAACTTTTTCTCTCATTGAACTCTAGTATGCGTGTACCAAATGGCTAAACTGTACATCGATTCGCGGTTTTTCTTCGAAATTGGGCTCGTACGCCGTCCACTAAAAGAGGAATGCCGGTATTACGCTGCACCGCTTTCCCTATCCTCTGCGGAAGAGGTGTGGTTCACGGCGGAAGCATCGTCCTGATCCGCCACCGGGTGACGACGTGTTTGTAGCGTGTTCAGAAAGTCTGATACTTATGGCAGTCGCTTGACTAAAACTAGTGCCTACGTCAATTTTTGGGGTTAGGCAGCGGACCCTTCCGGGCATCCTTCACGATTCAACTGTACTGGGATTTTTGTCTAATAAAATATAAGCTAACCGCAAATCCACGAATCAATGCAACTACTACAATTGCTCGGCCAGCATTCCTAAACTCAATGAGAATATATCTGCACAAGAGTACCGAAAATAGCTTGTTTAAAAATGAACGCCCGGAACAACGGACGTAGGAAGCGGCGCAAGTTTACGACTATGGTATGGACCAATCCGGTGGCACACTTGCAGCATTGAATTTGTTTCCGACCGATTCCGCCAGACTATTGCATAGTTCACGAGCGGTGCATACTAGGTATATCAACACTGGCATATCGAGAGTGATTTCAACTTAGCACTTGTTAGTTTTGTTTTTTAGGCTTGTTTTTGATATGTTCTAGAGCTATAAATTGAATGCCCGTTCGACGTCGCCACAAAGAAAAAAGACTTTTCTTTCTTCTTTGTGGTGGGGGCGGCGAGCGGAAACAGCTACATATATCTTCAAGAAATAAGTATATAAAACTTTGAAGGCCGGCAACGCGCTTGTGAGGCCCCTGCAACTCCAGGCGTCCATAGGCTGCGGTGACCGCATACCATCAGGCGGGCCGTACGCTTGTCGGCCACTAACGTGGTTTTATAAAAATATTGCTTAGGGTTTTAAATATTTCTCTGAACCTTAAATATTTTTAACAGCATCATACGACGAGAACTACCTAGAAAATGTGTGTTTGTAATACATATTTTAAAACCCGAAAATGATCAATAGAACAACCGTCTTAGTTAGTTCACTGCTAGTTATATAAGCCTATTGATAAGAAAGTTCCCAGCAATGAAATAACATTCAATGACCACCGACATTAGCTCGCTTTAACTTCTCACCAAGACCTGACACTTTCTATTATACTTACTTTGTTCGCTCTTTACAGTAGAATTGTTCTCTTTTTTCAGATATTCATCTACTCCTGGCCGGTTTATCGGTTTAATTAAATCGTCTTTACAGTTGATTTTTACAAGTTGCTTTACGATCACCCAGCGTTTAAGAGGTTATAAAAAGTTGTCACCCGTTGCGTAATACTTACTTCTTTTTAAACTTGCAATTAATAAAGTCTCTAAGTTGTGTCAACGCCTACAAAACACAAAACTCCATAATTTAACTTTAAAGCTTGCACAAAAGGCAGTCTTTTTAGGGTTCCGTAGTCAACTAGGAACTAGTCTTTCTGTCTGTCTGTCCAATGCTTTGCTCTGTGATTATTAGAACTAGAAAACTGCAATTTGGTATGGATATATAACTCAATAAATCTGATTTTTTTTCTTCTACCCTATGGTGTGGTATGTTGTTGGATAGGTCTTTTAAAACAAATACAGGTCTTCATCAAAAATATTATATAAAATGCATATTTTAAAATAATTACCCGCAAAAAAAATTGTGCCCCCCTCCCCCCTCTAACTTTTAGGGATACCCAACTATGGGTTCTAACATATGAAAAATCATGAAAGTCAAGCTTAATAAAGACTCTCAACAAAAACTATAGCGGACATGATCAATTGATCAGTTAAGCTGTTTTTGAGTTATCGTAAAGTAAAAATTCCTTTTTAGATAAAGATTTATGAAACGCTGCGACGCCTTTTGCTTGTTAATGTTTTTTTTAATTGAGTTGATTGGGCAACTACGGAACGCTACACTGAGCATGGCCCGACATGCTCTTGGCCGATTTTTTTATTTTACGCGTACTCACAACATTCATAATGTAAACAGATTGGCTGTTTATATTATTAAATGACACTTGACACGTACTGAACGTAACTGATAATCATTTTGCAATTTTATTATAACCTATTAAATCTGTTTGCTGCTATTGTATTCTAAATTTTTATAGGTCATATCGAGAACGATTGTGGTCGCACTCATTACCCTATGGGGTTGGGAGGGCGAGGGGGTGAGGGCCGCGACTTCGTGGCGACAGGCGCGGGGGAACGGGAATGTAATATCAGTAGAGTAGTGATATTGCGGTTTCTAACTCGAATGATCGTCTGTTAGCATACAAGGTACATCGAGATAATTGTTTGAGACGGCGAGGTTGTTATATTGTTACTAACCAGATTTTTCTGTTTAAATATAACGAATGTAGGTTATTCACATTTTTTTATTTTTTATTTATTTATCCAAATTACTTATAAACTAATTACATTTTTTTTTCTAACAGCGAACGTTTAAATTCTAATACGATTATCCTCTAAAAATGTGTTTGTTGTTTTGACCAATTTTTAGGGTTCCGCTGTCAACTAGGAATCCTTATAGTTTCGCCATGTCCGTCGATTTTTTTACAGGTATTTTTGAAGTTCGCTCTCTAAGCGTCTCTTCTGTATATATTTTTAACCGTTTAACCTTTTAGTGGGTAACGACAAGATAATAGCCGAGTCATTATTTTTTCTCAGTTAACGCATTGTTAGTTATTAATGTACTCGTCAATTTTAGTTAGTATTATGAGTATGTTCCTTCAGTCGCACTATGAAAATGGGTAATTTATGTTATTCATTGACCGATAGTGACAAACATATTAACCTTCTAATAACTTTGAAATGACAATAGAATAAAAGATGATCCTCGCTTAAAATTAATAAAAAAAAGAGATTGTACACACTTGCAAACTATTAACTAGTTGCTTTATAAAAAATATCGGTCAAATGGTTAATAGCAAAATGTAAACAAAAAAATCTTTGAAATGTAATTTATGTCCGTTCTAAGTTTAGACATTTTTTCTGCAAGTTACGAGTACCTACCTATATAAAAGGCTATTTATTATATTAGAAAACTATGACATGCCTAATATTTATTAGGCATGTTAAAGTTTTCTTATATGGTATGTGGCATGAAATTACATAGCAACATGGAATATGAAATAATACTTGGCGACATACTTGTCATGAAATTTGTACTTATAGATTCAACATAAGCATACCCTATAGATTGGAGATGTAGATTTCTCAATCGTGCGGGAGATTCATAGTAGATTATATAACTAGGGTCTAAAATAAGCCAAATTACCACGAGATGGTAATGTCCCCGAGCAACTCGAGGCAACAGCAACACTCTACTTTTCATTTCGATTGCGAGAAAATATTACATTGTACAATACATTGTACGTCGAATATATTGTGTACATTGGCGGCATTTTTAATAAACTACTTTGACCCATTCAAAACATAAACGACACTGCTAATAAACACCACCAACAGTCTTTTGGCATTAGGTATTTAGCGCTTCAAAGCGTTTCACAAACGATTTATTCATTCAAATGACTGTGAATAGGCACTGAAACACCTAATATTTATAAGAGTTAAATAAACTCAATGTTCCGATTGGCTGTCAATGTGTATTGTGATTGGTGGATTTAATATGGTGAAGTATTTTGAATGGTTAAATTAAATATTTTATAAATCATAAATATGAATAAAATTTTCCTTAGGAACTCAATGCACTACTTTGGCCCGTTTGATATGTCTAATAAACCTAACACACTTTACGAGCATGATAAGCGAAATAGTAGATTGTTAACCAAGGGTTGAAAGTGACCTATTTCACCCAATATATTTTTCGATGAAATGGGTCACTCTATCCAATAGTTCGAGGGTGCAATGGGTAATTTCACCCGAGTCAAACAATCCCGTTTTCATTTCGACTGTGAGGACGTTAAATACTACACGCACATTCTTTAAAACAGGTATTAAGAATAATCAGTTAAATTTAAATAAAACGTGTGTAATGGCTTCAATTTGTGTGTTTTATATAACTATATGTACAGAATAGGGTATTCTAGTACATGGAAAATATAAATTTAAATAGAAATCACTTATTTATGTACAAAGAACATATAAACAATAAAAGTAAAAAATAAAAAAAATAGTTTTGTCAGAAGGGCGTGCAGGTTGTACCACGAAAAATTTCTGGGTCTTGATATTTTCTGTGGGAAATTTAATAGATTTGAAACACTATCGTTGCAGTGTAATAACCCAAATCACTAAGACTATGGCCCTATTAAGAAATCTAAATATATAAAAGAAGAAACTGACTGACTGACTGACTGACATATCAACGCACAGCCCAAACCGCTGGTCCTAGAGATTCCAAATTTGGCACGTAGGTTCCTTATAAAGTCTAGGGGTGCACTAAGAAAGGATTTTTCAAAATTCAACCCCTAAGGGGGTGAAATGGGGGTCCGAAGTTTGTATGGGGAAACAAGATTGGCTGGACTATTTTATTCGAAACTTCACAGAAGTATTTCTAACGATAAATGAGTTTTCTGAAAAATCAACCCCTAAAAGGGGGAAATATGGTGACAAATTCTGAAAATCGACATGGGTATTGTTTTTATGGTTTATCGGGTCGCTGATAACGAAAACAACTATGATTTTAAAATCCCACGTGGAGGACGTGAAATACCATCCCCTCTGTTGGATTCCAAGGGGGTTGAAATGTCTAAATATTAATATAGGTGTCTTTTTATGGTTTTTTGGGTCGTTAATTTTAAAAATGGCATTGATTTTGAAATTTTATATTGCGGACATGAAAAATTTTAAAAGGTTTTGCCAAATTGCAAGAAGAAACTGACTGACTGAGTGAGTGACATATCAACGCACAGCCCACACTACTGGTTCGAGAGATACCAAATTTGGCATGTAAGTTCCTTATAAGATCTTAACGTGCATGACATGCTGTGAATTTCCTATGAAGAGACGACCTTTTTTGATTCAATGTATTGTAAGTAAGTGGTTTTATCAATCAGTGCCGAGATGCCGTCTGATACGATTTCGAAAAAAATCGATATTTGAGCGTCCGAGAGGACTCTTAATAGGAATCCGAGGTAAACTTTGAATAAAGTAACGGCCATATTAATTTTCTTCATTTCCGTTGCGATTTCGTTCAAAATTGATATCTGAGCGTCCGAGAGGTCCCCTAATACGACTCCGAGGTAACATTGGGATAAGTCGCAGCCATATTGATTTTCTTAATTTCCGTCCCAATTTCGTTCAAAATAGATATCTGAGCGTCCGAGATGTCTCTTATTACGAATCCGAGGTAAAATCTGGAAAAAGTCGCAGCCATATTGATTTTCTTCATTTCTTTTCCAAATTCGTTCATAACCGATATCTGAGCGTCCGAGAGTTCTCGTAATACGAATCCGAGGTAAAATTTAGAAAAAGTGGCAGCCATATTCATTTTTATCATTTCCGTCTGAGCGTCCGAAAGAATTCTTAATACGAATCCGAGGTAAAATTTGGAAGAAGTGGCGGCCATATTGATTTTCTTCTTTTCTTTAACGATTTCGTTGAAAATCAATATCCGAGCGTCCGAGAGGTCCCCTAATACGAATCAGAGGTAAAATTTAGAAAAAGTGGCAGCCATATTGATTTTCTTCATTTCCAAGCCGATTTCGTTCAAAATCGATATCTGAGCGTCGGACAGGTCTCGTAATACGAATTTAAGGTAAAATTTGGAAAAAGTGGCGGCCATATTGATTTTCTTCATTTCCGTCCCGATTTTGTTCAAAATCGATATCTGATAGTCCGAGAGGTCTCTTAATACGAATCTGAGGTAAAATTTGTGAAAGTGGCGGCCATATTGATTTTTTTGGTCGTCCCGATTTCGTTCAAAATCGAGATCTGAGCGTCCGAGAGGTCTCTTAATACGAATCTGAGGTAAAATTTGGCACTCTATGCATGACAGGGATTGTATAAAAAAGTTTAATGTTACTATATAGGCATGTGGGGTATCTATGGATTGGCTTTTAAAAACGACATAGAGGTTTCGATATTCTTTTCATTTAAATCAACCTTTAGATTTTTTTTTAATCGTATGGCATTTATTTACGAACCGTGAGATCTTCGGTAAGACAAGTACGGTTGCCAGTTTTTGTTGCACTTTTAGCACCACCCAGGGGTCACGTGTAGGGTAACGGTGGGTACTCCCTACGGATGTAGTGCAACTTCGACCCCCCTTTGTCAAGTGAGTGGGCAACTTGACTGTTAGAAGTTCTCAAGCCGCCCGAAGGCCTCTAACTTGGCTTAACGACTGCTGTCGTAAACAACATCCGGGATCAACGGCTTAACGTGCCTTACAAAGCGCTCAGTTAGTAACTACTCAAAGCGGTCACCCATCCAAAACTTGACCTGCACCCACATTGCTTAACCTCGCATACCGCACGCGGCAGGCGTGTGCCGCTGGGCCACGAGCGCTCTGAATTCTTGATAGTTTGTGCCAAATTTCAATTCAATCGGTCCAGTAAAAGCAACTCGGTTGTAACAGACGGACTGGCAGTAAAGAGTGCGAATGAAAGTGAAGCCAAATTTTCTTTTTGGATGCTCCTTTTAATGAATCACAATCACCAAACTTCGTATACCGAAACCCCCAGAATGTAACAACTACTTTTCTGGAAACCGCATCTAAATCGGTTCAGCTAAATGTGAGATAATCGTGGACAAACATACATACATATATACGGGTCAAAACGTGAACCTCTTTTTTGTAGACGGTTAAAAATTACGTTTAGTACGCGGGCGAAGCCGCGGGCAAATGATAGTAATTAATATATTAAATGATATTGCTTTTAATAATTTATTAAGAATAACCTTTTTACTCTTCACTCCTCAGGTTTTGAACAATTTTGATAATACACTAATACTCGTACTCTTGCTTGTTTTTGTAGCTGCATGCATAAATAGCTCTGTTTTACTCTACAGTAGGGTAGGGCAAGCCATTCTCCATACAAAGGTTGTGCAAGTTTTTTGCGTTAGTTTTGGCACTACAGCATTTAATTTTATTTTTTGTTGCTACATATTGGATATACGCAGAACTTGATGTTGAAATTTTGCATTAATATAAAAAAAATTATATATTAAAATTAAAAAACATCAAAACATAGCTAACAAAAAAATATGCATATGGACCAAAAATAGTAACTAGAGCGCAAACACAAACGAAGAAAAACTTGCACAAAGTTTTTTATGGAAAGAGCTTGCCCACCCCTTCGCCTTATCAAACACGATGTTAAAAATATTCTTATTAAGGAAACTGTAGGTCTAGTTTTCAGGAAATTTTCTAGTGTTACATATAACTATAAATGACTGTTTGTTTCTTAAATAAATTAATACTTAACCAAAATAATATAAACTAATTAAAACTAACTTAAATGTAAAACAGGCCCTTGAGGCATTGTACCGAGGATGTTGGCGGCCTTTCCTCGCTGTATCGTAATGCTGGTACGTTGAGCGAGGAAGTCGCCAGCTCTTCGGTCACCAGTTACGTCAGACGCTTCGCAATTTCACTAAATAACTTGTGCGCTCTGGGACCCCATGGAGTTAGAGTTGCAACGCCAAAAGGTACAAAATTGTACTCTCTGCCGAGGCCCTTGTAGTTATGACGCTTTAGGATTTCGGCGTTTTCCGCCGCTGTAACCGCTTTTACTGTAGTCAGTTGAAGATGAGACGGTGCCAGTCTGTGACAGGCAAAATTTTACGAACAAGACTGCGTTGCACCAAACCGTCTGTAATCGTAAGCAGTTTGACATGTTTCTATGGCATGACAGCTGCCGGCGCCATATTTAACGTTGATCAGTCTGTGATCGTAAGTCGGTGCAACCCAGCCTTAGATTGATTTTGTAATAGGAAGTCAAACTGCGTTGATATAAGTTCATGATCATGTAAAACAATTTTTATTAAGTACTCATAAATTTAACATTTTTAAATCTCGGAATAAAAATTGGGAAACGGTAGCCGCCATTACGAATGTCAATTGTGACGTCATATATTACGGCTCTGTGATACGTACGAGTATGACAGACATCAAAATTAGTGATGGGGCCAATCAAATCGCATACAGTTTTTTCGTTAATCGATATGGTTTACAAAACAAAAATAATCGATTCGAGTTGATCGATAAAAGAAAAACAATAATAACAAAGCAACAATTTAACACAAAATAATTGTTTAGTATTTGAATTAACAAAAAACCAACTACATTTAAAGGCAGATGCAATAGTCCTCGATAACTGAAACGAGTGGGGGATATATCAAAGGAGTGATCGCAAAGCAAATTTTTCAATCACTATTATAGCGGCGTACGAGTATGACATCACAAGTTGATGTTAAAATAGTAAAAAATCGTTTTCGCGCAAAAATTGGTAATGTAATATTTTTTTGTATCGATCGATTTATAAAATAGAAATGAAAATATGATGTAACTCAGTTATCTTCGACTCCTTGTAACTTCAGTACCAAAACGGCGAGTTAACCCTTTATTGGGTAGGACATATTTAACCATCTTTTTGTTTTTTTCTTCTGACTCAAATTGTTTGGACTATCTAGTGTCACCGAGTGAGAATTAATAGCGGGTCGTCTTGTATTATATTTGTTTGTTACGAATAAATGTTCAAATTTGAATTCAAAGATCTTCACGGTAAAGAAAAACAACACTGCCCTTCTCTTTTACAAAACAAAAACAGATGTACACTTTACAGTTCCTACCAGTGTCAATGCAAAAGACTGCGAGAGGAACACGCGGCACTTTAATTGCAATGTGCTCGTTAGCACTGATCCGATATCCTGTCGGGCTTCTGTTTCGTACCGCTCAAATCGAATTGTATGGTTAACAAGTTGCCCGCGTGGCTCTGCCTACGAAGGTATGACAGGGTGTGTGACGACGTCTGTTGCTGATTCGTAACGGTTATTGAGCTAAGCTGCGGAAGGACAGACGGACAGATGGGCATAGCGAAATAATAAGCATACCTGTGATAACTCGGGGCACATTCTAGGGATTTGATATCGATAAAAAAAGTCGATACATTACAATACATGTGCCCATTGAAAATTCTCAATTATTTTTAAAAATAAAATTATTTATATTTTATTTAAACAAAATGCGCTGAAAATTACATTCTCGATTACTATAAAAATTTGATATCACACCAGATTAAGGTAATTTGTAATCTCACGCCTGCACCGTTATGATTTTGATTATTAAAATCACTTCAAAAGTGTTGGTCTAACTTATAGTGCCCTAGACAGCCCAAACGTTACTCGTAATATGTTTATTGTTTTTATTTTAAAATGAAGAGACAAAAAAAAATATTTCGTTGAACATTTAGATGTTGACAGTAACATCGATATATTTAATTGTCGATAGAATATTTTGCTACGTTACTTTAGCATAAGTGCCCCGGATTATCCCAGGTATGATCATAAGTTCATAAGTGATCCTTGTTTATAACCGAACCCTACAAGGTGCGATGATTACGCTGATTTGATCTATAAATCGTTTTTATTGGTAACATTCTCTAAACGTCTTGTTATACATATGAAATGGCAACATGGCAGAACTTTATTTTAGTAGTAGTATATTTACTAGACAAAACTTCATAAAGTTTAGATACAAGTGAATGGATTCCACGCTTGGGTGTTCGCTGTTATTGCCTCTATTGCTTCGCTTCTGTTCTCTTTTAAACAACCTTTTATTTTAAATTATTTTAATTAAAACCGTTGTTTTGGGGTAGCAGATTATGACAAGTCGGTGACTTTGACACGAGGAAAAGATTTCAGTGAATCTGTTTTGTCAATGCCCAGAGCGGAAAAGATTGAAAGTCACGATCTCATTTAACACTGTTTTAACTGTAAAACTTACGCACTGTAATTTTTAAGATGTTAATCAGAATTAGATTCCTCCACTCGCCCTGAAACGAGGTACGTACCTTCGTTCACGACATAGATTAGGCTATGAAGATCCTTCCACATCTGCATGTATTGATGTAATGCCTTTTTCAAAAGTTAAGTAGTCTTTTTTAGTTAACATGGACAAGTAAACACTCGTAAAGCGATTGAACTCACGTCCCTTTGATTATTCAGACTTTTGGGGAACCAAATTTGGGACGGTGTGTGTCAATAATAATGCTCAAACTACGAGTACGGTGACGGTACGGAATCGCAACGTCACACCTGAGGCACGTCACTGCGATTACGGTGCGATAATGCGTTTTAAGTAGCGGTGTGGCCGGCCCTTAAAGAGTTTATATCTTAGGCCATACTGAAAGATTCTGGATGCTAATGAATTAGACTAAGTATTACCTACTAGTAGTATATTTTTTCGAAGTATATACCTTCACTATTTACACATTTATTCACACTTTGACCCCACTGTAACAATCAGTCTTAATGCATTTTGAGCTTTAACTTGACCGTTTTTTAAATATCCAAAAGCTTTCATGGTATTATAACATATGCATAGAAAACTGCCAAGTTAAGGCTTAAAATACATTAAGCCGCAATAAATTAGTTTTACTGTAAACAATCTAGTGCCAGACTTGGTACCTTTTCAGATAATATACGGGACTTGGCACCCATTTAGATATCAATTCTTTTGCTGCTGCTCCCATTTTCACATTTATGTTTTTGATAGCATATTAAATTCGGTAACTGCAGTCGCCGGTCCGCCTTCCCGTTAATCGTCCTGGAGTTGATCACGTCCACATCTAATTTCAAAAAACCACGAATACACAGCTACGACATGGGGCTTTTTCACCAAATTCCTCTCACAAGTCTCCAGTTAACCTTTAAGCCATGTCAAAAATCTTAAAAAAGCATCGACCGAAAATATTCCCACTTAAAATCATTGTGTCGGCGATACACGCATTTCAAAACGGCGCCAGAATGAAAAAAACAAATGACAGTCTCGTAAATTGAAAAGTAGACTACTCGTACTTACTCACAGAGAATTCTACTTTCAAATTTCGTTACTCGGTTCTTCTTTAATTTTATTTTTATAAATGCTCAGTTGCAGGAACTTTCGGTATGTCTTAAATATACGTAAAAATAATGCTGTTGATTTTATCGTCATGACATGTTTAGCATTATGGAGGTACTCGTATACCTAAACATTACACGCGGCAGCTATTGATATATTCTTTACTAACTCGGAACATATTTAGTTCATCATGGAAAATTAGGCCCAACAGGCGAAGGATGGTTGCCATTTTATCGGTATCGTCGTGGATAATACGCCCGTTACTCTTGCACTCGCATACTTGTCAGAACGTGATGAATGTCTTATCCACGACAATAATTGACAAAATTGTAACCATCATTGGCCCGCAAAAATTGAATAACTTTAATATTAAATGTTATTGATTGTAAATCCGGCTCCAAGACAACGAAACTCCATGTCGCGGTACACCTCAAAGTAGACATAGCGAGATGAATTTGGCGCTTTTGGTAGACACTAGTAGAAAACTGAGATACGTAGTACGTAGACAATGAAAATAACCCTGTACGGAAATAAATTATTTTAGATTTGTAAATATAATACCTATAAATTTATGTTAAAAATTAAATTTTTGGTTTAAGCTTTTACTTATTGTAGCTATACTTTTTTGCACAGTCATCACCTACTCACTGAGAGCGTTGCAATGAGTTCAAACACGACAAGCTTATCTTGTGTAGTTTAGGAGTTGCGATGGCCACCTTGTGTATCCTGCATCAGATGAGCTCGGTGGTGGAATAATATCGCATTGTCCCCGATCTTACATAGGTAGGTAAGCCAAACCGGTTGCAAGACTGTCAAGATTTGCGTCAGACATACATAAATACTAACTATTATGGGAACTAAAAGCTTGTAAAAAATTAAGTCATCGTAGTATCAGTTCGTCCAAACGTTAAACGTGAATAGAGTTTACTAACTTGTACTCCGAGATTGGTACACGTAAATATTGATGCTGAATTTCAGGCACTCTCAGGCTATGTCTATTCTTTCCTTCTAGTCAGAATTCCTAGAGATAGTGTTAAATGCGTGTAAGCGAGTGCAATAACAAGAAAGTGTAAGTAGTGTGACAGGGCAAGGCCGCCCCGCCCGCCGCGGTAGGATCATTGTTATTTATCTCGGAGCCTCCCCGCCTTTATTCGTCCGTGTCCGCCTCGCTTTATTTGTCTTCAGGTTCTGAGGGTACATTAACGTATTTTTCTTCTCTATTAGGGAGACGGTCGTCGGCTCACCTTCAAACTTTCTGGAATCCGCGGAACCCTGTCGTTGTTTTGTTTGTTTTTTATTTCAAAGATAAGTCAAATAAAAGTTGACGATTGATTGTATTGCAGGAGAAGTCGTAATCACACGGAATGGGGAGGATTTGTGGTGCGTTAAAATCAGAGCGCCGTTTACGATCGACTCGTGAATTTTCCGTTGTACTTTTTTATGGATTAGCTATTCATAAGTTTATGCGATGAGATGTTCTTTGGAGTCGTCATAATAAGTCCACCTAACGACCTTGATGTTCGAATAAAGTTTTATATTTTATTTTTATTGCCTATAAGTAGATCTACCATGGACCTTGAGTTTAAAAATATCGTTTCTTTTTTTAACCGACTTCAAAATTTCAAAAGAGGAGGTTATCAATTCGGTTGTATGTTTTTTTTTTAATGTTTGTTAGTCCATAACTCCGTAATTTCTTTACAGATTTGGAAAATTCTTTTTTTGATTGTAAGTATATACTTATATATCCAAGTTGGTCCCGTTTTTGTCAAAACGCAGTTCTGATGATGGGATCCATAAGAAATTGAGGGAACTTCTCAAATCTTCAAGGCAAACATATAGTAATTTTTGTGTTTTTATCAACAAGTCAAGCATTTTCATCCAAAAATGTGACATTAGATGAAGTGGAACTGCTGATGATGATCAGAACAGAACTCATCAACGACAAAAAGTTCACGTTTGGCGATTTGTCCTCCTAGCTGTGTTTGTTAAGCAAGTTCTATTTTCACGATTAATTTTTGTCATGCTTGATTTCTGATGATGGGATCCATGAGGAATTGAGGGAAATCCTCAAATCTTAAAGGCAAACATATAGTGATTTTTGTGTTTTTATCAACAAATCGAGCATTTTCATACAAAAATGTGACATTTGATGAAGTGGAACTGCTGATGATGATCAGAACAGAACTCTGCAACGACGAAAAGTTCATGTTTGGCGATTTGTCCTCCTAGCTGCGTTTGTTAAGCAAGTTCTATTTTCACGATTAATTTTTGTCATGCTCGATTTTTGATGATGGGATCCATGAGGAATTGAGGGAACTCCTCAAATCTTAAAGGCAAACATATAGTGATTTTTGTGTTTTTATCAACAAATCGAGCATTTTCATACAAAAATGTGACATTTGATGAAGTGGAACTGCTGATGATGATCAGAACAGAACTCTTCAACGACGAAAAGTTCACGTTTGGCGATTTGTCCTTCTAGTTGTGTTTGTTAAGCAAGTTCTATTTTCACGATTGATTTTTGTCATGCTCGAGTTCTGATGATGGGATCCATTAGGAATCGAGGGAACTCCTCAAATGTGAAAGGCACTAGTGATTTTAGTATTTTCATGAACTAATCAAGCATTTTCATTCATAAAAGTGACATTTGATGAAGTGGAACTGCTGATGATGATCAGAACGGAACTCTTCAACGACGCGTAGTTCACGTTTGGCGATTTGTTCTCTTCGTTTTGTTTGTCAAGCAAGCAAGGTTTTTTCATGATTCCATGAGGAATTGAGGGTACTTAGTCTTCTACCATTATAAACATACATTATAGCCATTTTTATTTTATTGTATATCTATCTAAGAGTGCACCATCTAAGTATAATAATCTTTTACCGGCGTCGCCAATTGAAGTCGGTTTTTTTTTCTTAAAAATTATTAACTAATCTCTTGATTGGTCACGAAAAATGTAAGCAGGATAGTTGATCACCTGTAATTCTCTATATTTCATATTACCACTTGGCATTTACATCTTGGCATCATAGTAGACGGTGCAGTTATTAAAGGAAACATGTTCGTAAAACGTGTAGCGATACACGATGAATTGATTTATATTTTTTATTTTATGTTCTGAAAACTAAATGAAAATGACAAACAGCGGTACAAGTAAACACGCGGTGTTTCACGTATTAATAAATATATGTGGACACTATTTCAGGACGTCCTTCGCACGTCGCCCGTTAACACGGTTGGAAATTACCCGTGATGATATTAACCTGAATAACCTGGATCAACATCATTTACATAATATCGTGGACCGACTAAGTCTAGACGAAAATATCATGATAGCGCTCTTCCAACACACTTTGAACATCGATGACTTGTTTATATTTGACTGTGTCTAATTAACTTCTACATTATTTTGGTTTATGTGTATAAATACTGAACGATCAAAACATTTTTGGTTACCTATTAATATTAATGTATCTAGATTAAGCAAATTAAAAGTTTAACCAACGATAACACTAGCCTTTAGTCCCTATGAACGTCGTATTAAAATATATTCTTCGTTATTAACTGAAGTCCACGCCAGCGCGACAAAAGATACTACTTAGCGACGAAGATACAGTCAAATTAGGCACAAAAGCTCCATTAACGGGGAGGCAATCTCAAAATTAAATTATCTTTTGCAATAACACAGTGGGGTATTACGAGCAAATTGCCAGAAAAAATCCAGTCTCGTGGATCGGTTGCATGAAAATTGCAACAGCCGGCCATAGCGGCAGCGAAGCGCACAATTATAACGAGTACGAATAAATCAGAATGAGTTGTGGCATGTTATTAGGGCTATTCCAGCACAAAATAGGAAGACGACGGGCAGGTCGATGAGAAGCGAGAACGCTTTAATGGAATGTTCTCCGTATTTGATGATTACTTGCCTTACTATGGCGTCCACAAGATTGAACTGATTGATATTGCCGATCATGATGCCTATATATATAAAAAAAAAACTTGATTTCTTGATTGAGCAGCTAGGTCTAAAACTTGGTTTAGAGAAAAGTAAGTTAAATATTGTAAAGGTTAGTATTTACTTATTTAGAGACTAGCTGTTGCCCGCGACTTCATCCGCGTCTTCGCTCCTATTGATCGCAGCGTGATGTTATATAGCCTAAAGCCTTCCTCGATAAATGGACTATCCAACACAAAAATATTTTTTCAATTCGAACCAGTAGTTCCTGAGATTAGCACGTTCAAACAAACTCTTCAGCTTTATAATATTAAGTATAGATACCAATATGTACCAAAGTTATGGTCTGTATGTACTGTAAATTTATCAAATCAGCTAGTGTTTGCTAGCAGCAAGTTTTGGAATTGTCACTTGCATGAATGGACGAATAAATAGAATGATACAAGTTACCACTAAGGTTGTAATAATACAATAATCTGTATCAGTTCACATTTTAACGTTCGGAAAGTCGCAAATAAACAAAATAAGAGGCCATGTTTATCCGCAAAGTGAAACGACAGATACGATCTCCAAACAAACAACGGATTCATCCCACTATTAGTTTCTTTATAGCCCTCTCAATACTATTTGTTTCTCTACAATATCCGATTTTAAGTACAATGAAATTACCCGAGATCCTCGCAGGGAGATCTCATGCCCGTGAATACAAATAGATGCTTAGGGGACGTACCTTTTCGCAAATTATCTCCTGGCAAGACGGCAACGTAACCTGAAACGAGGATTTTGTAGGTAAGTCGTTATACTGAAATACGTTACTTACTTATTATTATATACTTAGTTTAAACGATATGCTCAGAAAGAATTATGTATGAAAACGTGTCAAGTTCAGTTCTTTGTAATTATAACAGACTGCTGGTTTTCTCAAGTTAAGTACTTTGTGAAGACGGTGGCTAGTGTTACATTTCAGTTATGATTCCAACCGGAGGGTCGGTCGGAATCGGAAAGAATGTGGATGCGAGAACATGAAACAAAATTGGAATACTCGTCCGTAACATATTAATAGATCATATCTTCTATAACTTAAATGATTTTTATAATCATCATCAGCCCGCAGTCGTCCACTGCTAGACGTACCTATATAGGCCTTCCCCAATTTGCGCCATCGCACCAGATCCTCAGAGCTCTCCGCATCCAACCGTTTACCGCCATTATCTTCAGGTCGTCGGTCCACCCGCAGACCTAGCTATGATGGTTGCCATTTTATCACTTATCGTCGTGGATAAGGCATTCGTCACGTTCTGACAAATATACGAGTGCGAGAGTGACAGGCGTCTTATCATACGCCCGCTGGCGGGAGCTCGTCCTGAAGGGCGAGTCGTTCGCGGTCTCCACACCAGAGCCCGTCTGCTCCATCAGCATATTCAGCCGATTTTTAGGGTTCCGTAGTCAACTAGGTACCCTTTATAGTTTCGGCTTCTCCATCCGTCTGCCTGTCTGTCCTTCTGTCTATCCGAGGCTTTGCTCTGTGATTATTAGTGCTAGGAAGCTGCAATTTGGTATGCATATATAAATCAATTAATTTTACAAAGTCGTAAAATAAAATCGGCCAAGGGCATGTCGGGCCATGCTCAGTGTAGGGTTCCGTAGTTGCCCAATGAACTTACTTTAAAAAACACAATAACAAGCAAAAGGGAATACTTTCGCAGCGTTTCATACGTCTTTTACTAATTGTAAGAAGGGAATACTTTTTACGATATCTCAAAAACAGCTCAACGGATCATGTCCGCTATATTTTTCGTTGAAAGTCTTTATTGAGCTTTACTTTCATAATTTTTTTCATATTTTTGGACCAAAAAAACCATGGTTCTGTCCGTAGTTGGTATCTTTTTTATAAATCAGTATAAAATATTTCTATGTTCACGTACTGAGGGATCTCAAATCTTGGCTGTAAATAATAATAAAAACTGAAAGACGTACAGTCAGCCTCACAAGGGGGTTAAGCCCCTTGTATTAATTTGGAAGACGATTAGACCCGAAGAAATGTCAATCAATTACTGTATTATTAACATCTGTCATGTAAAATAAGCAATAGACTACCAGTTTTCATTATGACATTTGAAACTGACTAATAAATATTTCACAGTAACAAGTGAGCTAGTCAATAATTTTATACGATAATTAATAGCCACTTCGGGTCTTTCGGAGTTTAGCCGGTGGGAAAGCATTATTCACTATATGTGTACCGTGTCGCTTTAACGTCATATTTAAAAAGTTACACTAAATTTGTAACGGGTGAGAACGACAAGGTACCAAAGTGTCCAGGTACTTATGTAATGAGTCCGACTGAACATCATTCTGAAGTGTCAGATATTTGAAATGAAATACCTACCTCATTCTAAAGTATCTAAAGATAGAAATAAGTAAAAGATGTAACGCTTTTTTAACCGCGTTTTATTTTTAATATATCTATTAAAGAATATATATACAAACATACTTAACCAAAATAATATAAAGAAAATTAAAACTAACTTAAATCTAAAACGGGCCCTTGAGGCATTGTACCAAGGATGCTGGCGGCATTTCCTCGCTGTATCGCAATGCTGATACGTTGAGCGAGGAAACCGCCAGCTCTTCGGTCACCAGTTACGTCAAACAGACGCTTCGCAATTTCTGCAAATAACTTATGCGCGCTGGGACCCCATGGACCTAGAGTTTCGACGCCAAAAGGTACAAACATGTACTCTCTGCCGAGGTCCTTGTATTTATTACGCTTTAGAATTTCGGCGTTTTCCGCCGCTGCACCCGCTTTTACTGTAGTCCGTTGGAGGCGAGACGGTGCCAGTGTGTCTACACAGGTAGCATCCCACACCAACATCCGTCCCACGCTCCAAGGAACTAAAGACACCCCATCAGGTCTCTTACCATCGTCCCTGACCATGCCAGTCGGCTCAAGAAGAGCAGGCACATTGACGGTGGCAAGAGACCGGCGGATTATATCATTAAGCGTCGCATGTCTCGAAAAACGGCCTGCACTTTTTTGACAACACAATCCATGGTGTCCCAGTCGGTCCACGTCTGTGCCACAAGAGCATATATGTGGGGTACATACCGCGACCCCGAGTCGCAGTCCAGTCGCCAATCTAAGGGAGGTCGGATCCAGGAAGGTACAGGTATTTGGCGAGGGATGGGCATGTAGCCAGTAACCAGCCTCCCGGGTTCCAACCGCCAAAAGTCTCGCACGATCTGGACCTGCACTGCTGTTTAGAAGAATATTATAATTTAAATCACAGTAAATATTATCCCAGCTCCTTTGTGATTTTGGGTTGTTTGGAAATTTATATTAAAAATATCGTTGTCTAGTACAGCACCCATAATACAAGCTTCATTGGGCTCACAATGGCCAGTATAGGGTTAGTTCGATTTGTGTATTTTTTCCCCTAGTCACTACTTCTTTATTTTATTTAATCTGAAGACATGCCGGGATGGTTGCCATTTTATCACTTATTGTCGTGGATAAGAGTCCCGTCACTCTTCCACTCGCATACTTGTCAGAACGTGACGAATGTCTTATCCACGACGATAAGTGACAAAATGGCAACCACCATAGGCCCAAAAATGAACATGTAATAGAGGTCGCGTCGTATACATTGGGAACACGTATGAAACGAATGATAAATATGACAATGAATTACGGTCGAATTTAGAAACTTCTTTTTCTAGTGTGTTTCGCTAAATAACTACTCGCACGTACACATCTCACGATTTGGATTACATAATTATAAAGTGTAAATTGTGACTGTCTCCAGCGAAACTAATCCTCAGCTTAAATAACCACGAAATGAAGAACTGATAACGAATTCCATTGACTATAAATCAATTTAACAATTTGCATTGACTAACAAAATCCATTACGTTAATTCGGTTTTGTATATGAATGCAATAATAGGGGCGCAGACATGGCAACTACCTAATGGACGTTAGCACTGTTTACTTTATTAACTATATCTTATCTCTGCTATACGTGGTTATGAAAATTAAATCAAATTACTTAAACAATAAAGTTGCATTTCTATTGGACACCGCAGAGTGGAAATGGATGTACGAAATATATTTGGTGGCATCCGCAAAGAATTCAGTGTTGTATATTATTGGTTAATTGCCGGAAATGCTGTCAGTGTGCCAAAGTTATGACTTAGGTCATAAACTATTACATATACACTGAAATCGTTATATGCGTTATAATCGTTTATACCGTTACCCAGTATGAGAAAAATTTACTGCATTTCATTGGTGGGTAAAACTGTTACAATAATGATGAATTAATAATAAATAGAGGTTAGGTATATAAAATAATTGGTATGTCCTACTACTACGACCAAGACCTCCGGGGGATGGGCAGCAGCATCCCTGGAGTGCGGTGGAGATACTGCGATCGCCAATCCGCATGCCAAGCGCGGCGATTATGGAATTTACCCCTCATGAAATTGGAGGAGGCCTATGTCCAGCAGTGGACTTCCTCTGGCTGCTATATAAAATAATATCAAATTCCATATCCTCAGTTACCAAGTTCAACAATAATTACATTAAAAATACGTAAATTTGTAGAATGTGCTATGAAATATCCGCGGCAAACAGGCTGTGTAATGTATATACCTACGTAAACAGCATGAACAAGCCTTACGTAATACAAAACCAGCCGAAACTACTTACCTACTTATTACAATATTACACTGTTTGCGAGTTAGTTTATGATAACAATAAAATATGATAATCATCAGACTATGTGATCCAGACGAAATCCATTTTATTTGTATTTACGAGCGGATAGGGCCTTGACCCCACTCCTATCGAAACGAGGCCTAGTGACGTCATCTGAGAAAAATAACTTCCCTCGAGTAAATAGGGCCCTATACTATCGTGATTTACCAACGGGGATGGATAAAGTCTAGAGCAAACAGGGGCGGTTTCATTACTCCTAATTTGTTTGGTGTGTTACACGATAGTCTCTTTAGTCTTATTTAATCTCGCAGACCTGAATCTTCAAGCGTCATTCCTGGACAGATTTATCGCCCAACGCTACCCTGAATTCTGTTTTAAATACTACTCACCTATTCCTTACGTCAACATCAAAACAAACTGAAAAAAAATTAAATACAATAGTACGGTCGAGGAATTTGAATGTTTGTCACTTTTAGATATTCCATTTACAACTGCAAAAAAGCAAAGAAAGGCTGTGATTGCAGATTTTGCGGCCCGAGCTGTAGGCGATAGACGTATATATATGCGATCGAGGGCTTTATTTATTACCTCCCGTGTTGTCTACATCATTTTATTACTACACTTGGTAGCGTAGCGTGCGGTAAAAGCCACTTTTTGGCCAGGTGTGGCATAAAACTATATATAAAATATGTGCTACACTCGAAGAATATTATACCTATGTCCGGAAGGGTAGTATTTTTCCTGTTTTAAGTATTTAGGTATATAGAAAAGTTAGGGTTTCGCGCTAAGACGGTTTGATTGATGTGCTTCATAGGGAGAGGAGATTAATTTCGATAAAAAAATCTTAATGAACCAGAAATAATGTTACAAGGAAGTTTATCGAGACTATTAATTATAATTCCGTAGACCGAGAAGGGGAGTGGGTAGCGTCAGTATACTGAAGAAAACGTCTGCACTTGCAGCCTGCGCGATACTTACAGCTTTCCCATTATGTGTTAATCAATCTGTATCAGCTAAATCATATTTGATATACCCTCAATTTGATAGGTTTCGCAGTCGGAATTCATTATTTTATTTAATAAGAGCTTCGGTGGCTGTGGCCGCGTTTGGATTGGATTGGATTGCTATGCGAAGCGCCGTTCGGCTCGGCGCGGGCGCGGTACCGGTAAACAACGCTCGTTCGGGCGGCAAGCGGCAGCTGCTCGCCTGCACCCGACGCGCAATAACCCTCTAAACAAAATAAAGGAATTCCCTGCGACGACAATTGTTCGCCTTCCTTACCCCTACCCGAGAAATACAAACGCACGCCTCCAAATGACTTTACAAAAATTTGCATGGCACCACTTTTTTTCTCTATATTTTCACGTTCAGAAAAGCAATTTTTGTACGTCGCTTGCGATACGGAACGCGGGAAATTGCACTCGTTCCTTGGTGAACGGAGAAAACAGTGCGAACGGAGTGGCGCGGAGTATTGTGCCGTATGGAGGCGGCTCGTTGCTTTTCGGTAGCTCCATTGCCTCTGTTGTGTTTAAGACAGTTCAATAATGGTAAACGACTGAACTACTTTACAGCAAAGCAGATAGACGTATGCATGCGAATAAAAATCGCCTGGAAAATTGGGGAAGAACAGAACCGATTCTGAGGATCAAAACATTATGGGTGGTGATTGTTGACGCAATTGAAAATGATATTAAATATTTGTAGGTACACTAACATCGAATACGAGTAAGGTATTAAGTATTATGAAGGTAATAAAACGAATAAAACAAAGTATACACTGTTTACAGCCAGTGCCATTAAGTTGATTTGCAAAAAGAGTTGCGCTGCTGTCGGAGTTATTCACCAATGTTGGATTGAATTAGCGCGAGCCCCTCCGTGCCTCCCGCCGCCCGCGTGGCAAATTATCTTCGTTACCGGGGACAACACGGTAATTGTTAATTACTTTAAGATACAAACTCGACTCTTTTCACTGCAATCTGATACTTGTTACGATGCGAACGGTATTTTCTTCATTTCCTCAACCAGGCTGACAATGAGAACCAATGTAAGCTTGTTGCATTGATTTCGCACGCCATTTCACATATAATGTGTTTTAGGCTTTCGGTTAAGGTTTAGTATACTCATACATATTATTTAACTCTTAAATGCAATGGCATGTAGCCTCCATCCTACATAAAGAAATATCAAATTTTATTCTACAAAATTGACAAATTTCAATGTGCGATCTAAAAGAGTTTTCTGGGTTTTGTTATTATTTATTTAAATGATTTATTGTAGGTATGTCACAAATAGTGTACCTAACTAATTAAAATAAGGTTTTTTCATATATATGTAGGTAGTGAATAATTATATAATGTACATAAATAGGACTTGACTTATGTAACTTCTAACACCGATATTTCAGTGATTTCGAAATTTAATTCGTTGAAATATGTATTTTTCCCGGTGTTAGTAAACAAATGTGTATCACATATACTAATTTCTGGCAAAAGTAAAAACTCATGAATTAGGGGGACAATCTTACACAAATCGACCTACTGCCAAACAAAGCCAAGCTTGTACTATGGGTAAGTACTAGACGACGATATACATACTTATATAGATAAATACATACTTAAACACATAGAAAACATTCAAAACTTAATAAAAAATATTTGTGCTAACACAAATAATGCCCTGACGGGGATTCGAACTCGGGACCTCTGGCTTCGTAGGCAGGCTCACCACCAAATTAATAAATAATATGATAATTTGGAGTTTTATTTAAGGGTTGTTATTTATATAGGTATGTAGATACTTTCGATAAACGCAACATGAGTACATTGCCTTAAAATACGTATAATACAGTACACATTGTTCTATTGTGTTAGGCTGGGTTGCACCAAACCGTCTGTAATCGTAAGCTGTGTTCGTCAAAATTTGAATGTATGGAAAGTTTGACAAGCTTTTATGTAATGACAGCTGCCGGCGCCATATTTAACGTTGATCAGTCTGTGATCGTAAGTCGGTGCAACCCAGCTTTAATGTGTTTTTAATACAATAAACTGTATTCATGTACATGATACTATGAAAATAAATACAAATTTAACTACTTTACTTTTAAACTTTGAATAAAGTGATATAGGCAACATTTAACTGATTTTACTGCATACCTATTCGGAAATGATAAAACGTTGAAACAAAAGTCCACACAAATCTTATTATTTTATTTGGCTGAGCAATGAATGTTATATAGTGAGCAATGAAATTTTCTTTTATGAAGAAACTTGGCCGCGACACTTCGTGTCTCACGAATTTCCGCAAGCAACAATGGTCGTAAAATATTTTATTGATTTTTCGTACTAATTATAGACTTATTGTTTTAATACAATCGAACATTTACGACTCTTAAAAACGGTTATGACAGCGTTTTCAGCAATCCGCCATAATTAATTTAATAGCTGAACACGCAATGCCGTCAAATTGTGTGTCGATTAATTTTGCATGCAAAAGTGAACAATTTAAATACGCGTATTATCGGTCAGATAAATAGTCTTCCATTTTTTGATCATTTATTTCAAAGTGACTCACATTACTTTTTGTACTATATGTTACATAACTGAGTACCTAATGATAATATGATTCAGATGAATACATGTATGTTCTAATAATAGTAATAAAATAATATATTTTAAGGCCCCTCTCTGTCCCGATTGCATATTACAAATAAATATATAAATAAAATCATTTATTTTCAGGCAACAAAGGCCCAAGGGTTATTAAGAGCACAGGTGAAGTCGCGGGATACAATATAGCTTGCGTCCATCCATACTGTACACAGGTGACATATTTATTAAAATATAATGAAATTCTCGTCTTTCACGTGAAATATCCCAACGGTAACAGTCGGTTGCTAAGCGTGCCGCCACGGGGACAAGTACTCACGATTAAGGACCCCGAAACAAAATATATCGAGCGATATTCGACCTTAACGAGGTGAGTGACCCGTTTCATTATATTTTAATATGGTACCTACTTAGTTCCAGAGTTTCGAAGCTTTTTAATATTATTAACACCTCTTTTTAATATTATTACGGATCACCGTAAACACGACACATCTCATTTCGTCATAAAAGCCAGATCAAAAAACTGATCAAGTGCGTGTCTGACTCGCGCACCGAGGATTCCGTACAACAAACGAACGTCACCTCTTTTTAATATTATTACGGATCACCGTAAACACGACACATCTCATTTCGTCATAAAAGCCAGATCAAAAAACTGATCAAGTGCGTGTCTGACTCGCGCACCGAGGATTCCGTACAACGAGCGTGTTCACTTTCCGACCTAATTGCCTACTTCAGGATAAATGGAACGCCATACAACGCCATCTATCGGCGTATCTTTTACTAATTTGCGCGACGGAATAACGTAGTATGTACAGGTCATTGATGTACTATTATAGAACTAGATTCACAATCAGCGCACAAAAATGGCCCCAGTGAAAGTACCGCCCGCACGACTTGGGCGGTACTTTCCTGTTTAGTCGTGTATGGACCGCAGACAGTGACAGTTGTCCAACAATGACGAAAACTGCTTTAATAGCTACAAAAAAACAAGGAAAAAGACGGAATATACTTCTTTAGGTTAGTTATTTTCATAACGTTACAAAATTTATGTAAAGTCCTGGTAATTTCATGGTTTTGAGTAAATAATTTTGTTAGTTCAAATGAAAGGAAAACAAAATGGAAGGAGTCGCTATTAGGTCAATATTTTTTTTAATTAAATTTATAATGAATAAATTTGTGTTTTTTATGTTTTAATTCAAGATTTCCACAACATCCTCAGCGACGTTCAGAATGGACCGCTATTTTAGCGCAAAATAAACGTGACGCACTCTATAAACCAAGCCACACGAGTGTTGTGTGTTCGGCCTTTTTCTCTATTTCCGACATATACAGGACCAATAAAGGCTTAAATCGCCTAACTACAACTTCTAAACCTGTCTTGAACGTAAGTCCGTTCGTTCCCGACTCAAACTACATTATTCAAATTCTGTTTTAACATATAATTTTAGCGTGAAAAATCATGCAGAGGAAAATATTTTCATATAGTTATATGAATTGATGTAATAAAAATCAATTCAACGTTAATATATTTAAATAATTTATCTTTCAAGTTCATAGTCGGTATCTTTGTTTTATAGATGTCAGAGATAGATGACGATGACTTGCAAAGCAAAAGTTGTAAAACTACAAATGATGCTCCAATGGCAGAAGTCAGTACTTTTACAATAACTACCTATATTCTTGCTCAAGAGTTTCATGAAGGCAAACATCTTAATCTCTAACACAGAAAAATAACAATCACAGAATGTGTGTGAATGTAGTAATGGGATGTTTTATTATATTTTTTTGTTCCAAAATAAAATTAATATAAAAATAATTTAAATAACCAAAGCGACTCCATTAGGTACTTTCACTGTTCACTTTTGACATTTATAAAGTAAACATTGGTAGCCAGTATTGGCTATGTGCACGTCTGAAACGTCAAACGTCAAAGGTCCCGAGGCAATGTCAAAACTCAAGAGATGTCAAATAATGACACATGAATATTTTATTTACTTTAGTAAACGAGAAAGACCCCGTATTGGAAATTTTACTGAAATAAATAAGAGCATAAATAAATACATACAAACGAAACGAATCGTAGGAAACCGTTAAGAAACCGATAGAAAACGTGAAAGTAAATTTGACAGCGGTCCCCCGTAAGTACACATTTCTGCCATGGTGTGCGCTACGATCGCCTAGCTTACCCCCACCACCTACTTCGCACATAGCCAATACGACAGTGGCATTTTACTAAAAAGTTTTTACCATGTTGGTTCTTATGTTTGCAAATTTGACACTTGACGCTAATGTCTGTAAGTTCTTTTTTGTATGAAGTTTTTATCTTGACTCGGACTATAAAGAACCGTTATTATCAGCTATTGGAATGTAACTGTCAGTGTCATCTTGCGCCACATTTTTAGTTATTTATGTTCGGCATTGTGTGTCTATTTCTATATCTTATGTCAATGGTACAGGTAAATTACTTTCGAGACGTTTTTGGATTTGTAGTTGTGACCTCTGTAGCCAGCCTCACACACACGTTGACGTGTGTCTATATAAGTCAAGGTGTACGTGTGTCCCTGTAAATATACAAATACTACTACATATGCAAAAACGTCTCGAAAGTAATTTACCCTACGTTGGTTTTTCAAGAATAAATAAATCCTTATCACGTGAAATGTTATTAGAAATTGATGTAAATATATAAACTAGATAGAGATGTAATTATATTTTTTCTGTAATATGTAAATTGATATGAACGTTGTGTTATATTTTTTCTTGGTAAACTTCGGAGATAGGGCAGGGGTTTACATTTTCCGTAATAAATCAAAATTTATCCAAAAAGCAGAAGTTTTAGAATATGCGATTTCAAGAATTCTGATATAAGTAAAAGATGTTTGGCTTCTTCTTTTATATAGCTGATATAAATTGCGAAAGTAGTAGTAAAATTAGTTGCTGTAAGTAAATGCTAAATTAATAATCGGTGAAAATCCGATTTATAAATGAAGTATAATTAAAAGCATCTTATGTAATTAAGTAAGAGCATAATCGTATATTAAGAACCATAACTATTCACAACAAGTTTATTAAGCTTTGAAAGTGACTTAATACTTAAGTAATTAGTTATATTGTTACAGAAAGACAAAGTGTTTACAACCCCGATGAAATATCAATTTACTACTCTTGGAATGCAACATGTGAGCCGAGGTAGTTAATTGGAATTGGTGTTTGTAGAAGGAAAATCAAACCAGAGTTAAACAGCTATCCATTTTGTTCAATAGTCAAAAGCGGCTGTAGTAACTGCGATCTCGTTTTACAAATATTTTTGATGGTGAGGATTGATCCATTACGCCAGGTGTAAGTTACTAATAAACGGTTTCTTAATAACAATCTGGATTTAGATTGCGCGCGATCAGAGACGAGCCGTCCGCTCGGCGAGCGGCCAGTTAGGCCGACCTAATTTCTACTCGTCCACCATTAGCCGTGTAAGCGTGAAGTACTCGTGTCCACTGCCTACACATTAAACTGTGAGTACCGTGCCAAAGTTGGGAAAAGGCACGTGACCATGATCCAGATAATTGAGCCGAAATTGAAAGTAGGTTATCGTTTTAAAGAACACGAAGCCGCAAATCTGCTGTTTTTGCGGATGAAGTAACAATTTGGTTGTCTTAATATTGTAGGTGGGCCTGTTTACGACTCAGTGCATAAATTCAAGTTTTGTTACCGCTGGCAATAATCGATATAAAAATATAATTACCTTCTCATTCTATTTTGTTTCAAGATTTAGGTACATATTTGTGGTCTTGGAATTGAAAATGACCTTTGATACGGTCGCTCTCGCCTTGCTAATAAATAAAAAAAACTTGAAAATATAGGGGTCAAGGGAGTTACTCTCGACCTGCTTCAGGGCTTTCCGAGTTGCTGCAAACAAAAGGTTAAAGTGGGTGGTTATGACAGTCAGGAGAAGGAGATCACTTTAGGGCAGTGTCCTAGGATCCATTTTCTTTCTAATATACATATATACATACCTGACAGATTTTAAAATCAACAATGGGTTCTTTTTTTCGTATGCGGATGATACTGCACTGGTTTTTAAACTCTTGAATGTGGAGACTTGGCAAAACATCTATGCTAAAGCTGGATCAGATTGAACCTGGATCAGGCCAATAAAACCATTGTTCCGGTTGGACAAAAATAATGTAACCGAATTATTATTGCTTAAGTCTCGTATGCCGTCCAAAAGTTCATTAATTTCATTGCATTGTCTCAATAACATTAAAAAAAGCTGTTCATTATCTATAGCATCAAAAGCCTCGGACAAGTCACAAAATATACCTGCCATCTTGCAAATTTCGTTCTTACTCTATATTCGTTATAATACTTTGTTTGTCTTCCTTTTTCCACCACCATTTACGTGAATACATCACTAGCGATAGTAATCTAAATTCATTCTCTAAAGACAGTGCTAAATGTTTGGCCATATTTTATTTACTTTTCTGAGATATTATAATAAATAGGTAGTCGAGCTCTCTAACGCAATAGTCCTAACAGTTACAGTAGGATTGCGACGATTTTTGTAAGTGACTACTAAGTTGAAGTGAAAATTTAAATGTACAGCTGGTCAGGGTCAGTATGGCTTTTCAATAAACGCACGACGAAATCTTGCTCCCTTAACAATATATATTATGTACCTACAATTCAGATCATCACCTATGTTGTCAAATATACCTGAGGTAGGTACAACTATACTTAAATGCAAGGCCATGTCGGGCCTTCGCGTGACCTTCTATTGAAGTGGAAAGTTTACTGAAACTGTTCTTACAATTACCAAATACGTGACAAAAGGTGGAACTTCCTTACGATACGATTTATAACCTACAGTTTTCAGTTGTGAAACTTTACAAAGGAGATATTCACTAAAGTATTTTTAAAAATCCGACTCCATATTTTGCTACGTATAATATAGGCATCGGAATTACAAATTTCTGATTATGAGAGTGAATTTGAAACTAGTACCTATAAAGTAGTTATTTCTTCGCATTCTATATTACTTTCAGGATTGTTTACTTTTTATATTACTATTAAAATTTCCCTTTTAAATTTCTCTACACTTCCTGTTACACCTTTTATTCTATAAACAGCATTTATCCCATAAACTTTTATTTATGTATTTCAAAATTAATGGAAAAAGTAAATTTTACGTAATACGATTTTCTTTCGAAGACGACCTGCTGTGACTAAATCAAATGTTTGGGAGGTGACGAGATAGGCCCGAAGTCGCAATTAGTCGCGATTTACGACCGCGACTCGCGCGACTATTTCGCAAGGATATGTCGCATATGTTGATTGCTTATTATGATCTGTCGTGTTTGTTTTTATACTGGTATACTTCTGAGAGCCGTATCGTAGGGATTTCAATATTTTATTGCGATTTCAAATATTTTTTAGTCTCCAGTGGTGAAACTTTGTCAGTAAGTGGATTTTAATGATAACTATCTACGACTATCTTCGACGTAGCTCAAATGGGAATAGATGATGCAGAAAACAGGGTAGAAATATATTTATCGGGCCTAGAATTTATATATGTATGTATGAGAATGTGTGTACGTGTTTGACTCAAATTACACATAAGAAAATAATTTATAATTCTTAACTGATTCTTGTTTAAATGAAATCGTTCGTATTAAATACAAAGATTTAAAGAGCTTCTTTAGAATTGTGGTTATTTATAACAACGAGTTTGTGTTCAAGATATACTTACTCATACACAATTCATTAACCAACAGCAACTCTTAATTATATATGGACATATTTCGAATCTGTCTCAAGCCATGGTAGCCTAAGTGGTTCAAGCATGCGCCTGCCCAAACAGCGGTCATGGTTTCGGATACCTACCTTCAAGTACCAATAAGGTTTTCAAAGTTAAGAATGGAATGTCATTTGATATTTACCATTAGCTTCACGGTAAAGAAACGCATGATGAGGAAACCTGCATACATCACCGAAGAATTTCAAAGGTTTTCTGTGAACTCCCTAACCCGCACTGGCACCATTGCCTTCAGTGGGACGTACGCACGTTATGACGATGAATTTGTTCATAAATAAAAATCAGCCAAGAACATGTCGGGCCATGCTCAGTGTATGGTTCCGTAGTTGCCCAATAAACTTATTTAAAGAAAATCAATAACAAGCAAAAGGGAATACATACCTTCGTAGCGTTTCATACGTCTTTTATCAAGAAGGTAAGACTTTTTACGATAACTCAAAAACAGCATAGTTTTACTTTTATGATTTTTTTCATATTGTTTGGACCCGTTCAGGTCCACTTCGTCCACATTCTCAACTCGTCCACATTCCCATTTCGTCCACATTCCTAACTCGTCCACAGTTCCATTTCGTCCACAATCGCATCTCGCCCACATTCCCTACTCGTCCACATTCCTAACTCGTCCACAGTTCCATTTCGTCCACAATCGCATCTCGTTCACATTGTCATCTCCTTCACTTTCCCAACTCGTTCAAATTCCCACCTCATCTACATATCATTCCCAAATCGTCCCCACTCTCATCTGGTCCACTTTATGGCATAAAAAAAACGTAGCAAGTAATGTTTTGCACCTGTGACGTAGTAAATGGCAGCATGAGTTCAAGTTCATGTTTCGTCGAACCCAAGCAGCTGAGTTGGGCGTAATCTGCCAAGACGAGCGCGGGCCCTACAGACGTAGTGAAAAATCGTTTCCCATCGGGAAAACTCGGGCATACGAAGGCACCCGAAGTGTCAATGAAGCATTGTATTAATTAAGTGACAGTTTCATATCTATTATTATGGAACTTTACTGTGTAGTGTCAGATGTCAAACTCAAAAATTCTATTGAATAATACAGAGCTGTTACAACCACTTTTTTAAACTCAAAAGGTATTTCTATTTTGACATAAGAAAAAACATTTTAACCTTAAATTTTAAATACGACTAACAGCTTCCTTTATTTTGAGGTTTCGACACATTAACTACAACCTTCTTTATAAGCAAACTGTAAATATAATCAAAAATATAATAGCAAATATTTCAACGGTGTAATATTTTTGACATCTATGCCGGAAGTTACGGATTTTGTTACATCATGGCCAAATATGTACCTTTCTTGACTACCCAAGCAACAATTTGGTCGTATAAGCCTGGAGTTGTACGACTTTGTAGTCGAGTCAAAGTGAGTGATAACACGTCGTATAGAAACTGACTATACAGCTTTTTGGCTTATACAGCAAGTCCGTCATATACATATGTCGAATAAATGTTTATACGACTCCGTTATGCGATTAAAATGTAACAGAGCTGTAGCGAGCATTAAAATGCTTCTACACAGCGAATAGTAAAGACTTCGCGTAAAGGTTTATTATACTTACTTAGCGTTACTTGTTAAATGGGAGCATCATAACGGATAAAGCTCTGTGAACGCGGATTACGATAATGTGGATGAGTTGGCAATGTGGCTGAGTTGAGGTTTTTGATAATGTGAACGAGTAGGGAATGTGGACGAAATGGGAATGTGAACGAGTAGGAAATGTGGACGAGTTGGAAATGTGGATGAGTTGGGAATGTGGCCGAGTTGGAAATGTGGACGAATTGGGAATGTGGACGAATTGAAAAATGTAGACGAGTTGGGATTTGTATGTGGACGAGTCAGGAATGTGGACGAAATGGGAATGTGGACGAGTTGGGAATGTGAACGAAGTGGACTTGAACGTTTGGACCCATTATTCAAAAGTTAGATTCAAACGTTAATTCATTTTTCTTTTCTTTTGGAGTGAATATTTCCGAAAATATTCACTGTATCTAAAAATGTTTGATGAAGGCCTCTATTCATTTTGAAAGACCTATCCAACAACACGCCACACAAAGAAGCAAAAAAATAAATCATCCCCACTTTATGTGTAGAGGAGGTAACCTTAATTTTTTTTTGATTTTCCTTTACGACTGTCAGTTTTATTGTATTATATATCCATACCAAATTGCAGCTCACTTCCGCTAAAAACGCTAATAATCACAGAGAAAAGCCTCGGACAGACAGACAGACAGAGAGACGGACATGGCGAAACTATAAGCGTTCCTAGTTTACTACGGAACCCTAAAAAGCGGCCAAGTGCGTGTCGGGCCACGCGCAACGTAAAACAAATTCGTATTATAAACCTATTCCTACTTTAATACTAACGCAATTATGGCGCCCAATCAATATTTTCATTGTAAATAATTTTTAAGAAAAAAAAAACCGACTTCAATGGGGGAGGCCGGTGAAAGATTATTATACTTAGATGGTGCGCTCTTAGATTCCATACAATAAAATAAAAATGGCTATAAGTATGTTTATAATGGTAGAAGACTAAGTACCCTCAATTCCTCATGGAATCATGGAAAAACCTTGCTAGCTTGACAAACAAAACGAAGAGAACAAATCGCCAAACGTGAACTACGCGTCGTTGAAGAGTTCCGTTCTGATCATCATCAGCAGTTCCACTTCATCAAATGTCACTTTTATGAATGAAAATGCTTGATTAGTTCATGAAAATACTAAAATCACTATCTGTGTGCCTTTCACATTTGAGGAGTTCCCTCGATTCCTAATGGATCCCATCATCAGAACTCGAGCATGACGAAAATCAATTGTGAAAATAGAACTTGCTTAACAAACACAGCTAGAAGGACAAATCGCCAAACGTGAACTTTTCGTCGTTGAAGAGTTCTGTTCTGATCATCATCAGCAGTTCCACTTCATCAAATGTCACATTTTTGTATGATAATGCTAGATTTGTTGATAAAAACACAAAAATCACTATATGTTTGCCTTTAAGATTTGAGGAGTTCCCTCAATTACTCATGGATCCCATCATCAGAAATCAAGCATGACAAAAATTAATCGTGAAAATAGAACTTGCTTAACAAACACAGCTACGAAGACAAATCGCCAAACGTGAACTATTCGTCGTTGAAGGGTTCTGTTCTGATCATCATCAGCAGTTCCACTTCATCCAATGTCCGATTTTTGGATGCAAATGCTTGACTTGTTGATAAAAACACAAAAATCACTATATGTTTGCCTTAAAGATTTGAGGATTTCCCTCAATTCCTCGTGGATCCCATTATCAGAACTGCGTTTTGACAAAAACGGGACCAACTTGGATATATATTCTTACAATCAAAAAAGAATTTTCCAAATCGGTTAAGAAATGACAGAGTTATGGACTAACAAACATAAAAAAAAAAAACATACAACCGAATTGATAACCTCCTCTTTTGAAATCTTGAAGTCGGTTAAAAAAGGAATACTAACATGATAGTATTTGACGTTTTCGCGCAACAGAACGAAGATGAGACAGATTTCAGATCAATTCATATTCAACTCATATTATCTAGTGGTTATTAACTTTTGGAATTTTACATTAGCTTTTAGTCGTAACCCATAAATAACTATCTAACAAGTAACGTTGTTACCCATGCGCTTAAGTTACGAGTAGGTACTATTTATTTCTCTTTGTTTTAATGGCCTATATTCTCCTTCAGGAACAGAAAGTTGAATTCCTAAAATGTTGAATTCCCAAAATGTTGAATTCCCAGCAAGTTGAATATTTTTAGTTTCGCAAAATGTTGAGTTCTTATAATGTTGAATTCCCAAAATGTTGAATTCCCAGCAAGTTGAATATTTTTAGTTTCGCAAAATGTTGAGTTCTTATAATGTTGAATTCCCAGAAAGTTGAATATTTTTAGTTTCGCAAAATGTTGAATTCTTATAATGTTGAAATATCAATACTGTACTTTACCATGTTTTTGGGACAAAGTAGTAGTGTTACTAGTAATTGTTACTATGTGTGGGATACATCATATAAATATATACTATTTTCACTTCGATCTCTTTTAAAATAATTAATGCTAGAAGAGCAAAGAAAAAAGGTTTATACTAATGAACCTATAGAAGTAAGGCATTTAAAAGTTTTTATTTACATTGTTTGACCGACAATAATTATGTAAACTCATAGAAGAGAATAAATGTGATTATTTTCCTTTTGACTGGTTTTTATTTTTATATCAAAGTACAATTTAGTAGATGCTCAAAAAGTTATCTCGATTACTTATAGATCCCATAATGTAACCGAAGACCTTTGAAATACTTCTCATCGCTGGTCTGCCATAGTCTAGTTTTACTTTATTAGGCGTCAATTATGGAAATTTCAATTTAAGATGCTGCTAAAACCTCTGCCGTAATACCGAATCATGACTCGTATCTATAGGCACTTAGTAGTTACAGCAAAACCTCTTTAGATAACGTTGATTGTCAAAGTCAGCCAATTTCACTGTTAGAAGTAATCTACTCTGTCAAGATTATTAACAACAACATTTTAATAATCAACATCCTGCAAGTTCAACTTTTTGCAATCTCAACATTTAAAGAATTCAACATTTTAATAATCAACATCCTGCAAGTTCAACTTTTTGCAATCTCAACATTTAAAGAATTCAACTTTATGCAAATTCAACATTTTAAAATTCAACTAGCTGGGAATTAAACATTTTGGGAATTCAACATTTTAGGAATTCAACTAGTACCTAGAAGTGAGCTTTCCGATAAAACAATAAGATTGCTCTATTTCTCGCGTGCGAGGGGGACGGCTAGCTAAGCCGAGGGCAGATCGCCAATAACTCGGTCCATTGTTTGTTGGCGGCTGACTTAATAAGTTCCCCGAATTTATTATGATTTGTAGGCTCCCTTGTCGTCTTATTACGCGGCGCTTAGCCATATTCCAGGGATGCGGATGGTATTCTCATTGCGAAAAATACGGAGCTATTTTTTCATATTTTATGACCACACTTGAGCAAGTACTTTGACTCGGGTAACAAGTATAAAGCGACCTCGCGGCAAGCATACCTACAAGTAATGTAATATGCAGGAATCTATGTAGGGGTTTGGCTATTTTAGTGAAGGATCTGCCAAATATAACCTATGTTAAGTTACATGAAAAAAAAACCGTTTGATATAAACTATATATATATTGTATACAAACACCTTACTTTATACATCACCATTATCATTCCTTCTATCAATGCAGAGGATCAGGACATCATGTCCTTTTCTTGCTGAATCTACTTATTATTATTATAAAAAATTGTGTTGTGCTTGTAAAAAAAGTTGACTTCTGTAACATACGTACTACTAAAAACATACTGGTTGGATTTTTAAGAAAAAATAATACCTATAATATGACCCATGAACGATATGAATTACACTCGCTCAAAAAGCGAGTCATCATAATAAATTTTGCCTTGATTACTGATAAAAACCTTGAAATCCCGAGTGGGTACTCATAACCAAGAATAAACAACATATTTTCGGATCGAAAAATAAGCATTTTAATTTAATAAAACATGAACAAAATGTAGGCAAGCAGCGATGTGTTAATTTATAGAGTGCCATGTGTTATTACGCTTCCTACTGACGGGGGCTCTTGGCCGACATATTAATAATTATTCATCTGCCGCCTGAATTAGTTCTAACACCAACGACATTGGTAAGCGGCAGGACTAAATAAAGACGGTTGCATACAATTTTAATGAATACCTATGTGTTTGGTTTCGATTAGCTCATAATTAACTGTACCTGCTCTTGTTTTTCTTTCGTTCTTTGTAAAATTCCACTATTTTTCTATGAGTAAAATTTAAGACCATTTTAATTTTCTATATATATATTTTCCATAGCCGATCTGATAGAGTTCTGTTCTAGAATAGTAAAAGAGCTTACTGGCGTAAATTATTGTTATTTGAATAAAACAATCAAGTTATTTCGACATTTATTTATATCTTCATGTGTTAATAAATTATATTTCTGCTTTTTTTATTATCAATTTTTATACTGACAAATTGCACACATTAAGACTTTTGAGATACCAATAAGTGTCTACAGATAGTGCAGTTTCACATGCGGTCGAGACGTACGCGCATTGTAATTTATCTGCGACTAAAAGTTTACGAGAGCGACACATTTCACGGGTCACTACCACGCACATCGCTAACTAATGCTACCCTACCTATGCTCAACAAATAAGTTATAATTTTATTATACGCTGGCAAAACACGACGCCGCGGACATATTATTAACCTAAACGTAACAAAATCGGAAACAATCTAACGAAATAGCAGCAATTACTATCCGAAACTAGACGATATGGGATCTAACGGCCGTCCTCCGATATATAAAAATAGGAAGCGGCTCGCCGAATAATACTCCAAATATCGTTCAATAATGGCACAAGTCCGGCGGAAAGTGTGGGGCAAGCAATAATGGGCGAAGACAGCGGCGGCACGTACCGGACCGAGACTTGGAATTAATCAGTTAGTCACACTTGCGTCGAACTAAGGAAGAGTCGATTAGGAGGGCACCTTGAGGATTATTGAGACATCGGCGAGCATGCCAGCTGCGGCCAGCAACTTGTCGATATTGCCGCCGCGGCCAGCAGGGCTGCCCCCAACTTGTTTACGACCGCCCAAGAATTTCCATTGGAACTCTGCCGTTCGATCATCCTTATTGGAAAAAGGGTTCTCGTTTTCTCTGAGTGTTACTCCTTGTAAGTGCGAGTACCGAAGTTATTTCAGCAGTTACATTTTGGAATGATGCCATACGTTTCTTTTATTGCAACGAATAATTTATAACCTAGTAAGTCAAACGGATGTATAATTTATACCGTTGAGGGCTTTTTATTGGAATAGGTCTCTTATACAGTGGATGCACTAGATTTTCCGGAGCTCCGATTAAAAAAATGAAATGTTACCGGTAAAAACAGAATAAGACATTATTCAGTCATGATTATAACTTAAAATCCTTTAATATTACAAGCACCTTTGATCAAAAATATAAAAAGTTATGTCGTGTGTGTTTAGAGAATAATGTATTCGTCATTACTAGTCACAAGAAATTATGAAAGTTTAAAAGTGCATGTGTGTGTGTGGACATTTGTTCCTGGGTCTTGGATGTTTTCTATGTATTTATCTATTATAAGTATGTATATCGTCGTCTAGTACCCATAGTACATACAAGCTTTGCTTAGTTTGGGACTAGGTCGATTTGTGTAAGATTGTCCCCCAATATTTAAAAAAAATATATATTTTAGACGTTGACCGTACATAAATTTTTATATGTCATGTCAACTACTCATAGCTGATAGTCAGAAGATAAACGCAAAGTCAGCTGGCGTTGGTTACTTGCGAACATTCGCTGCGATTGCGATCTTTGTAAGATAGCGCCTCGCTCGTCTCAGTTATCCTAAAATAAATATTTTGCTATATCAACAATAGCATGTAAGATTTAAATTTATGTACTTACTAATATTTCAGAAGCAAATTTTATATATTTTAGGTAACATATAAACATTCCAACACCACCACCATATCAGCCCTAGGACGTCCACTGCTGGACATAGGCCTCCCCCAATTTCATGGGGGGTAAATGCCATAATCGCCAAGCTTGGCATGCGGGTTGGCGATCGCAATATCTCCACCGCACTCAAGGAACGCTGCTGCCCATTCCCCGGTGGTCTAAACGCCCCGGTCCCAGTGGATTTGACATTCACAATTTGATAAATAATACTTACCAAATAGATTTTTTCTTTTATATGTCGCGGTTTGTTAATAGAATCCCTGGGGCTCCTGGAAGTGACGAGTAGATATAAAATCACACGAATACTCGCTAAAAACTATTGCGGTCATTGCTCAGATAATTTGTTTTATAAAACGTCGAAACCTTCAAATGCGATACTTTAGAAGGCATCTGTAAGATCATGTATAAGTGAATACATTGGTAATTATAAGTTACTAGAGACGCCTCAACCATTGCGAGCTATAATTTAACACAGTGTGTTCTTGCGGGCAGTAACTAGTGCCGCAGCTGGACGGTGTTTGGACGTGGTCGCATGCGGCCTGACCCGATACCAAATAATTTACACCCGTGCTTCATTATGTACAAGAACTAGACGTCGAAGTAGTCTGATTGATACCAACGTAAACATTACGAAAATATTGCAAAACCTTTTTAAGAGGACGTAAAAGTTGTAAGAATAATAATTGCAACTTTTCACGCCACATGGCGTTGTTTCTTCTAAGCTCAAAGCTAATTTGCGCAATTGATCATGCAATCCTCGTGTTATTTTGAAGTTGCGATTTTACTGAACATTTTTACATAATTGTAGAAGCCATCATTATTTTATTTCGTTTCTTGCATCCATTTCCTCCGTAGAGTCCAAAGTTAATTATGCTCTGGCTCTGCCCAAACTGTTCACCGTTATCCCTGTAAAATTATTCTTCCGTTCAGACTGCTCTTCTAGGGACCACCAAATTAATATGCGCAATGTGTATCGGACTGAACAGAGCCAGGAAAAGTTAGGCTATTTTACTGAACTTTGGCTAAGACTTTATATTCATAAAGCACGTTTAATTATTATGTTAACGAAACCATCTTTTGAATAAATAGTAGACATGGTCTGTCAAAGGGAATGAAATCTTCGTTAAAACTTACCTCAGACCTGAGAATAACAAATCAGATTTTAATTAATCAAATTTAAATATCCTTATGACTTGTTACCAATATTTATTAATTCGAATGCTTCAAATAAATAATAAATACGGAATTTCACGTTTGCGTGTTTTATTTGACCTGTTTAGCCTAGTTGGTAGTGACTCTGCCTCCGAAGCTAGAGGTCCCGGGTTCGAATCCCGGCCAGGGCATTTATTTGTGCATTTTTCACGGATATTTGTTCTTGGGTCTTGGATGTTTTCTATGTATTTAAGTATGTATTTATCTATATAAGTATGTATATCGTCGTCTAGTACCCATAGTACAAGCTCCGCTTAGTTTGGGACTACATAGGTCGATTTGTGTAAGATTGTCCCCCAATATTACAATATTATTACAATATTATTATATTATTTCTGTTACAGGGATAGTAACATACATGCACACACGTAAAGCAACCTTCAGTGGAAAAAAGCATGAGATAAAGTGAAATTTCATCGGTATTGCATCCTGTTTCCCGAACTGAGAAATACATAATACTGTAAAAATATTTCATACATTTTTCTACTCTTACTTATAGTAAAAGTTGTTACACAAACTGAAATTAATAGGCAAAAAGTTATTAGACCAGTCAAGGGAATACCACTTTTTCGACCCCAGCTACGCCACGGAACTAAAACACATACTTACAAACGCCAAAGACTTAAAGAACCGTATGAATTATTTACATAATGTGCCTATTTCGAACAACATAGAGTCTGCAGTGAACTTGTGAATGTTTTGTTTTGAACCAACGACTCGTACCTTTAGATGTTTTCGGTGTTAAATTATGCAGAAATCAATTCCTTTCGGAACGCGCCCGTTGCCATCCGATACATAATACATCTGTAATTGCAACTTTCTCTCGCGAATATCTGGTGGGATGTTCGTGTGGGAGTAATTATCTCGTAAAATACTACCTACGAGTAAGTATATCTTATTGCGTTATGTCGGGACACAGTCAAATAAACAGGAGCGTGGGACTATAACTTCATCCTTTGGTCTAAGGGTTCGCGAACAGAAATTAGAAAATGGGGCACAGAAAGCTTAACAAAATAATCGTCTCAGTAGAGTCAGTAGAAGTAGGATATGCCTACGCACCACGTTTGAAGATCGGAATGGAATCGACATCTATTTCAAAGAAGTACGAAATAGAATCACTACTCACAGGTAAATCAAAAAAATCATGGAGAAACGACTTCTATAAGAAATCAAGGATGTCAAGTAGGATACAAGGAAACCCCTGACCCTACCCCTTTGAATATATTAGATTAGAGCACAACGTTGGATATGATGTTTACTACTGATCCAACACAATAGAATAAACTAAAAATGAAAAAAATCTTAACATGAATTGTCATAGAACTGAAACTTCTGCACGAAGCTGGATAAAGTGAGCTTACGGGCATTATCGGTGAACTTGCCGTCAATATATCACGTTAAGCCAGTAATGATCTAGAGCACTTAGTACCGGCCGTTATTGATAGTATGACATGGCACCGGCCTATATGCCTATACCCTTGTGTCTAAAGCATGGCACCCCGATGTCTGTTGAGACACAGGAATGAATGAATAATATTCAGCAAATCAAACTGAGGTTTATTTTGTGAGGATCATATGGTGAGCAAAAAATTAAAAGGAGGCTTCCTAGAGCATACAACAGGTATTTCATTTAGTTTTTCCATTCGAAGATTTTTTTATCTAACGTTAGGACCTCCAAGTAATGAATGTTATCACCACGAGATTACATTTATAACTCACACTCGTAATAGTTGTTGCATTTTTGGTTTTAAAGGATATTTTTGTGTTTTTTTTAATAACCTGTTTTAGTGTTTATAAAATAGGGTAGGTATATGCGAGTCACTTTCATCGTTCAATAAATATGGCATGATTGAAAATTGTTAAGAAATTAAATCTGTAAAGTTGTGGACAAAAACAGCACTGACACTGCCAGTTTGTCCATAAAAGAACGGAGTTATCGCATGATTACGTCCTTACCTGAGTGGTTGATTTAGGATTCAAGTTTTTTTAATAGTTAAATTGGTTTACCTATTGTGGCTGGTGGATTTAATATGGTAAAGTGTTTTGATTGGTAAAATTAAAATGTTTTGTGCAACATAAATATGGATAGGTACATATATTACATATTTTATTCTAGGGGCTAAATGTATTGCTTTAACCCCGCTAAAATAATATTTTTTCGAGCATGAGAAGTGAAGAAGAAATTAAAGGACCACAAAGTATTTTGATCAATGCATAGAAATTATACTAAACAGGAAAATATATTTATATATATTACAGTAGAACAAGGATATTGCTTTCAATAATTATTCAATGAAGTACTCAATTAATCACTTATTTATTAAAATTTCCAATATTTAACAACACAACATAAATAGGTAAGTCGCACCCATTTTATTTTGAGTAGTATATTTTCAATTTTAAACAATTTATGTCATTCCGATATGTTCCACTTGAATAAAACGTGAAGTGACGTAATGGCTGATGCCAATATCGGAATCCAATCAACGGTTTGTGATTGACATTCAAAGCTGTGTGCCCAATCTTCCGGACGTAGGTAGCCAACAGCGATATTAGCGCATTTATCGTATAAAACTGAGGAAAATTATAAGTTTAAATATATTAATAGTAATAATAGTGACTCAATGAAAATCATCATTATTAGCCGATATACGTCCCACAAATCTAGTCCTGTCACCACAGCGAATCTTCAAATAAATAAAGTTTGAAACTATAATATAATGATCACCCGGCAATCGCTTTTGTAAAATTTGTGTGCCGATATACGTCCCAATACTGGGCACAGTCCTCCTCTTATTGATGAGATATGGTATGTATTATCCTTTCTTTTTGATTTTGCCGTTGACCTGCTGCAATTCTAGTACTGTCACCATAGCGAATCTTATTTATACCGGGTGTTTTTATTGATTTTCGTTCCTTCAAGCATATACACGACACACGTAGCCGTGTATAGCTTCAGAAACGACCTAGCATATTTAATTTTTCAACATTAAAGAAAATAATATTTTTTCATTTTTGTAAAACTAATTAATTATATCACCAAGGTTGAATGCAAAACGGCCTTAAGAGTTAACGTGGAGTTAAGTAAAAGTTAATGTCAAGTATGAGTCATACTGTATGACAATATTCGGCATTCGAATGACACGCGCGTGAACATTGTTTAATTGTTAAGGATCTTTTATACTATACTAGGGGTGTTCATGAACGAAAATGAATTCTTGAATATTTTCAAAATGGTACTTATTGGGATACTAGTGTCTTAGAGAAGATTACTTTATTTTATGTCAGGAATGTGCCAGGGCAATTCATGGAATTCAATAAAAACGGAAATCAATAAATGTATAATAATCGCTTTTGTAAAATTAGTGCCTGCGTCTAAACTTGAGAATAGTTACCAAAGCAGACCCGGGTTATTTTAAGATTCAACTCGGAAAACGCTAGGTCGATGAAGTGGTAATCATAGTAAAGAGACTTATAAGTAATTAAGAAAAATTCAATTAAATTAATCATAGCAATTCATCGCATCCGATAACATTCATTCACCGCAAAAATAACCACAGTCTGGGACACCCACAAGCCGAGTCTAATATTGAGATTATTTGGGACGTGACCCTGCTGGGGGTTAGTGATTTCGAATTCGATATGGTGCAGAATATAGTTTTACTCTATTATGAAGCATAAAGAAACATAAACTAGATAAAGTGTTTACTTAATACAGAGTCTCTGTACCGACTGTACCTGAACTACGGTCACGTTCAGCCACAGACGTCTGTCTGTGTCACTCTTGCATTGCATTACGGTACAACGTCATTGATATCGGTAATTTGTATGGATTTTTTATCCTGCAGGGTAATCACGTATGATAAGTAAATCTAACTAGCATTTGTACGATGAAAAGGAAAATTACATTTAGGTTTACCTTAGGTATGTACTCTCAAAAGCGTTACGTAATTATCCCGCTGGAGTACAGGAACTCCACGCTATCACATTATGTGCGTTCTTAGACAAATGCCTCCATTCTATCTATGTAATTAATATCTTTAAAAGTAAACAAAAAAAATGTTTAGGATTTATGTAACCACTTACTTTTATTTGCATGCCGTGTTTGCCTGTTATTGGGTGGATACTCGAGCAATTTGTTCAACTGTCATAAGTTTTAATATGCAATTCTTCCGTATATATTTAATCCGGGAATCTTGAAAACGACAGACTCTTAAAATAGCTAATCTGAGCAGGGCTCGGAAACCGGTATTCTGTCCATACAAAAATACCGGTATTTTTTTAGTTCTTATCGTTCTTTCGTCTACTATTTCATGTTTAATCAGGCAATCTAACAATATGAAGTAATAACCCAAATGCATTATTGAGTCCTACATAAAGAGCATAAACTAATTAAAAATATTTGGCTATTTCAGGATTTTGAGATTAACCGGTTCCGAGTCCTGAATCTGAGCATGTAAGTATGACACTTAGGCTGAGTTGCACCACGCCGTCTGTAATCGTAAGCTGTGCTCGTTAAAATTTGAAAGTATGGAAATTTTGACAAGTTTCTATGGCATGACAGCTGCCGGCGCCATATTTAACGTTGATGGGTCTGTGATCGTAAGTCGGTTAATAATGGGTAAGTTTAAACAGACCAATGATAACGATTCCCGTGAGATATTAGCGAACATATTAGTCGACATTGTCACCGCTCCCGCCTGTTTCGCTAGTAATCGCTTCGCGCTCACGTATCTGATGGAGTTTCCAAGCTTCGAAACTAGTTGGGCTACTGTCGGAAACTTTCGACGCCGCTCGGTACAAGGTGCATTTTCCGACTTGTTCCCGATAAGGAGCAGGATTCGGCCCTAAATCCAACACGCGCTCCGTCTCTGTCCAGGCAACACACTCACACTTACGAGCCAATTAAAACTTTCCCCTAGAATATTTTTTAAACTTTGTAACGGCAGACGTAATTGCGATTCGAATTAAGAAAACATCTGTAACAACGCATTTTAAAAATACTTTTCTCGTCTCAAGGTCATTCCGTAGTCATGATGTTTATTTGCTAATATGGCTGACTAATTGAAGGCTGGAAGATGGCGATGTTTGCGATGCCAGTCACGACACGGCGTGAACTTGTCGCGAGCGCGGCGAGGCGGGGGAAGACGTCGCGCGATGGGGAGCTCCAGCATCCCGAGCGATGTCGAGGCCATGAGACTTATGAGGATTACGAAAAAATGTGTATTCGATGACATTTTTCGGGACCGACCGGAGAAAAAGATGAAAATAAGGAATTCTAAACGTGACTCGAATATCTGATAAAGCGTCACCTATTACCGGTCTATGTGCGTTCTTTTCGCGGTCGGGCGAGCGAAAGGCGCTGAAACCGAGCGTGACGTTCCATTCCTGATATAAAAATGTAAGTATGAAAAAGCTTTGTTAAACGCGTCCTGGCTTCGGCGAAGTGGCAAAGTTTGAAGTGGAAAACTTTTCATGGAAAAATCTTTGCGGAGAACGATTAAATTTTATGGATATTTGTACTGTTTAAAGTGTTTCCATGGAGTAAATGTCTTTATCTCCAATAGAAGCGTTTCATACTGTTTCATCTGAAAACTAACAGTTTTAATGTAATTTTGCAAATGATATACAACATGCTACCTATGTACTGCAGGCGAGGTTTCTAAGCAGCTTGAGTTATATTATTTAACACTTGTGTCTCTATTATCAAATACAGTGCAGAGTGCAGACCACGCAGTCTTTGTAGAAGATTATTTAATGAATTAATTAAATTAGTGGGAGTACGGTGGACAGCGACGGCACCAGAATATTGAATGGGGAACGTCCCCACTTTGTGATTTCATTTGGAACCCTTGGAATGACTTAAATTTACCTCCTAAGTAAAAAACATAACAAGCAATACTTCCTTCTATGAAGTGAGTATATTTAAGCCATTAATGCCATCACTGTGGGTTGCATGATGAGCCTTATTACAAAAAAATCAAGTCACCATAGTAGACTCGTTTTTCCTAATTTGACTCTTACGCGTATCTACTGCCAATAAAGTGCGCGCAGCGAAGTTTAATAATGAAGGAAAGGAGCATTTCTACATAATGATAAGGAAAAAAAACCCGTGTTTGTCGGCCGCAAGGCTCCCAGGGAACATTTAGTGCGGACTCGGACCCTCGTTACAATCAGCGCTGAATTATTTACCACCGCCCAGCTAGCCGCCCCGAATTGATTTCTGCATAATTTACAAAGAAGAAACTGCAAGGGCCCCGAACATAAAAACCGACAGTAAAACCTACGCTGATTACCTAAAAGAATTGCTCCGAAAATTACACCTCAAAGTTAAGCGTTGTATACGATTAGGGTAGGGCCCGTAGCAGCGCAGCTATTTTAGCGGCGTTAGCGAAATCGCTGGACGTCTGTAGATAACTATTAGATAGTTGAATCAAGAATGAGGGAGGCAAAAATAAAATCAGTACAGTATTAGGATTCAGTGCACGTAGCGTATCGGAGGTTTCGGTCGGGGCTGCGGTGCCGCAGTGCGCTCTCCGGCGGCAGCTATTCGTACCTGTTCTAAGACAATTACCGCTACGTAAGCGGAAAATTGTTCGAGAGCTCTCTCAAACGTGTTTTCTAATCTTCGGAGAGCAGAATTGAGGGGAAATTGATGCCATTTTTACGTTTCAACCGTTGAATAAGAATTCTTTTTTCAAGTCATTATGAGACGCCAGTTACATAATTAATTACTGTAGTAACCTATGATACTTGAAAAACTTCTACCAGGTACAGTCAGTATTATCAGCATCATGAATATAGTTAGTAGCAGTCTAATTAGTCACAAGATATCGTCTCACTCCACTCATCTCATTTATAAATGCTCATTCAAATAGATTAAATGAAGATAATTGAGGTTATCCTTCATTATAGTAAGTATAACTGGCTATACGTCTTTGTTACTAAAAGTGGTAGGCAGATATTATAAAATAAAATGAAATTTTCAACGCCACTTAAAAAAATATAAGTACGACTATAAAGACGGATAAAATGTAATATGGTATTGCAGTGACAGGTTGCTAGCCTTATCGCCCACAACATACTACAACCCTATTCCGTAGTCAATTCTTATGACAACTGTGATTGGAAACGGACCACGCGGCTACAAATGGTTACTGGTTATGTAAATAGTTAAAATATATATTTAATAAATAAAATATCACAAACATGGCCTATCTACTTATTCAGCCCACGCACATTTCAACGTACTATTGTGGCCGCTGCCATCCCTCAAACAAAACATACCGAACAATCCACATTCAACTGCAGTAGATCCCCTCGTGAGCATCGCTAACAATTAGTATCCAACAAAATATTTTCACAAAGTTCTCCCGAAAACTGCATTCTGCGCTATTTGAAACAAAGCGAGTTGTCTCGGCGAACTATTTTACGGGTAATAAACAGATAGGGAACCGAAATTATTCATTTTCTCATCGATATTCCACTTTGAATAATTTCCCATATTTCATGATTAAAGTGACAATTTTTAGAGCTTTTTATACTTAAAGAAGTTAAGTGGAAATATTAGGAAAGTTTAGTTTCGACTCGATAGTTTTGACTGTAGGTATGGTATTCATTATTTTTATCGCGTTGTCAATATTATAACTTAAATGCACAACACAAACGTTACTACGTATGCGTACAGGTACGAGTGCTTTTAAACAACGTAAACAAGTCGGATTCTTTTAAAATTCAGTAAGGCCATGTAGTTTTGGTAACATGCAATTATAAGATTAACAACTTCGTTAAAGGTTAATACAAAACTTTTTATGCAGTTATCGGTGCAGCGTGCAAGTTATATATACGTCTAATTAACTTCGGTCTTTTTATTTTTCCCACAAATCAATTAATCGTACTCTAGGTCCATGTAAACCATTGTAAATTATTAAAGCTAAAAGTGAATTTACTACTAACAAATTCACAATTGATAGTGTTTGTTACTCATCCGTATAAATTATAATAATAATTGTTAAAATATGTTATTAAAAATGGTTGAAGCAAACTTTTATATGTGTTTAAATCTGATAAAGTAAATAATTTAACGTAAAATTTGTAAGTAACTGTTGTATTATTACAGGACCATGTATACATAGATACTGTGTTTTGTGAAATAAAGATCATATGAAAACAAACAAACAACTCTAGGTACATGGTCCGTAGGTTTTCTTCCGGAAAAACGGAGCATCCATTCCGCAATAATCCATGTAGCTATTGTTTACAATAGACCTCGTGTTTGATAATGTCAATCAATTATATTTGTGGCCGCCAATGCACCAATAACAACATCTTTGACACACAATGATCTATAGCACTATTGACCTCTAAACACACTTTTACATGTAAACCAGTGGTGCCTCTAAACAGCTCTTGTCACTAAATTTACCTATTACCGACATGTTTGTGTACGGCTAAGAAATTCATCGCATTTAACGCCCAGCCATGGCCCATTAACAATAAATCCTCTTGTTTGCTGCCCCTCCCCCTCGTTCCTCCCCCGACTGACGTTAATCAGCTTGCTCTTAGATCTAGTCTAGATTATATAACTCTGGCTGGATAAAATACGTTTCCCCTTTCGTTTTACCCGCTCGAGGTCAGTGCAATTGCAGTTAGTACGTCAATTTATTAGATTGAGTGCGCAGTTGATTCGGTAATCTATCTTTTAGTAGGTAGTCATAAGAACAAGGACTAACCATGGAAGGTTGTGTTTCTAGGCAAGTCGCCTCGGACATTTCCTTACACAATTCGAATTATTCCCATAGTAAGCTCAAAAAGGCTTGTGTTGTGGGTACTAGACGACGATATATTTAATATCTATATGTCACAGAAACAAATTCCCTTACCGGGATTCGAACCCGGGACCTCAAGCTTCGGAGGCAGTATCACTACCAACTAAGCTAAACAGGCTGACAAATGTTAAATGTATGTATTTTTCTCAAAGCTGGGCACATGCCGTCCTCTTATAAATGAAGAGAATGAACCGTAGTATCCACACTTTTGCCCAAGTGCTACGTGGCGACTTCATATACATATGTACATAACACCTTTAAATTTCTTTAAAAGTAAAAAGTAAAAGTAAAAGTAGTTTATTCTTCAAATTAGGCATATTACATGCACCTATGAACGTCAATAAACTACCACCGGTTCGGAAAAATAAACCTCTGCCACGAGAAGAACCGGCGTAAGAAACTCGGCGAGGTGTCATTTTTTCAAAACAATATACATTGTATAGTTAAATATAAAATTACAGTCTCAGTTACTACAAAAATAACAAGCTACAGTAGAAAACCTATTTTCGCGATAGATTAGCCGTGCAGGACACTATCACTGCCAAACATCCCTGTCCATGATGTAATCGTTTACCTTATAATATGCTTTTGAAATAAGTGTTTGTTTTACTACAGATTTGAATTTAGAATTGCTAAGTTCAGTAATGTGTTTTGGAATTTTATTGTAGAATTTAATACAATTTCCCAAGAACGACTTTTTCGCCTTTACTAGTCTATAGAAGGTTATTTTCAGTTTCCCAGTGTTTCTGGTGGCTATTGGTTTATCAGCGTTCGTTGGGAAATTGCACAAATTCTTCCTAACATACATTATTATTTCAAATACGTATAGGGACGGCAGGGTTAGAATATCTATTTCTTTGAAAAATTCTCTTAATGAGTCACGCGACCCCAAGTTATAAATTGCCCGGATAGCCCTTTTTTGCAAAATAAAAACAGTTTCAATATCTGCAGCTGATCCCCACAAGATTAGACCATAAGTAATTATACTATTAAAATAAGCAAAGTAAACTAACCGTGCCGTTGCCACATTGGTAAGCTGCCTTATTCTCCTGACTGCAAATGCAGCAGAGCTCAACCTACTTCCTATCGCTGTTATATGGGAACCCCACTGCAATTTTGAGTCCAATGTAATACCTAAGAATACAGTTGACGTAACAAATTCTAATGTTTGGCCATTAAGTTTAATATTTGTATCTAAGTTTCTATTTGACGAGTTCGCTAGAGAGAATTTCATACATTTTGCAGAGAAAGGTAGGTAGGTGGTGGTGGGTATTTTTTATATTTTTGCATAATTTCCAGTACCCAAATGTTGTCTTTAAGAGATCGCTCGTTAACGATAAGACCGTCAATTGTGTACCGTTATTTTATTACCGTTGTTTTATTTTCTTTTGGTGAACAATAAATAATATTTGTATTGTATTGTACGTATGTATGTTTCCTCAAGGTGTTATCGACACCGAGAATTTAAACTGAAAGAAATAAACATATGTATGTAGAGTTTTATAGGTTTGTTGCAAATGGACCCGGGTATGTCCTAAAACTACGACCAGACCACTGGGAGATGGGCAGCAGCATCCCTGGAGTGCGGTGGAGACACTGCGATCGCCAACCCGCATGCCAAGCGTGGCGATTATGGCAATTACCCTCTAATGATAGACACAAACAGGCCACGGCCCCGAGGTTCCGGCGACCCCCGGTACCCTGGTTCTGGTAGCGGCCAGGGTACTAGCGGGGTCAGGGGTGCGAAGAATCTCCGGATAAGATCCGGCTACCACCACCGACGACTTCTGGCCCTGGCAACTTACAACACACGAACACTGCGGACCGACGAAAAGATAGCGGAACTGGAGGAAGGATTGAGCAAGTTGCGTTGGGATATCATAGGGTTATCTGAAGTCCGAAGAGAGGGGGAGGACACGATAACCCTGAAGTCCGGCAACTTGCTCTATTTCCGGGAGGGCGACCAACAGTCCCAAGGAGGTGTCGGGTTTATCGTCCACAAATCCCTCGTGAACAACGTGGTGAAGATCGAGAGTGTGTCGGCCAGGGTGGCGTACCTTATACTCAGAGTATCCAAGAGGTACTCGTTGACGGTCATACAGGTGCACGCGCCGACCTCGGCACACTCCGCCGACGAGGTGGAGGCTATGTATGAAGATATATCAAAAGTCATGCATATCTCCAAAACCTACTTCACCGTTGTTATGGGGGATTTCAACGCCAAACTGGGCAAGAGAGACGGCAATGAGCTGAAAGTGGGGCAATTTGGAGTTGGAAGTCGGAACCACGGGAGCCAACTACTGGCTGGTTTCTTGGAGAAGGAGGGACTCTACATGATGAACTCCTTCTTCAAGAAACGCGAGCACAGGAAGTGGACCTGGATGAGTCCCGACGGTGCAACAAAAAACGAGATTGACTTCATCATGTGGACGAAGAGGCGTATATTCAACGATGTCTCTGTGATCCATACGGTTAAAACCGGAAGTGATCATCGTCTGGTAAGAGGCACGTTGAATATATGTGTCAAGCTCTCGACTGATGAAGTCCACGCTCCGTCCAGCAGCAGTCCAAATCCAAAACCCCGAGAGCTTTCAGCTGGAACTTCAAAACCGTTTCGATTGTCTAGGCGGCGATGTGGACGAATTCAACGACGGGTTTGTGGAAGCTGTCCATAGCGTTGGGTCTAAGTTCTTTAAGGCCCAACGAACTCACAGAGCCAAAAGGCAGAGAGCCTCCACTCCACTTAGAGGCTCATTGAGGAAAGGAATGAGATGATTCTTCAGTCTTCAGCCGATGCGACATTATACAGGCAGCTCAATAAACAAATCTCCAAGTCCCTTACCCGTGATTTGCGCCAATTCAATACAAATCGTATTTAAAAGGCCATCGAGCAGAATAAGGGCTCTAAAGTTTTCTCAAGAGATCTGTCTATTGAGCAGAGCCAGCTCGCCAGATTAAAAACTGAAGATGGTAGAATCGTTTCGTCCAAACATGAGCTTCTGAGTGAGATAAAGTGCTTTTATGGACAGCTATACACGTCAACTAGCAGACCCGAAGTTGGTCTGGCTGAAGACCCTAGAGCTAGATTAACCCGGCACTATACCGAAGATATCCCGGACATCAGCCTGTACGAGATTAGAATGGCTCTTAAACAGCTTAAGAACAATAAGGCATCCGGTGAAGACGGAATTACAGCGCAACTCCTGAAGGCGGGTGGAAAACCGGTCCTTAGGGCCCTTCAGAAGTTGTTCAATTCCGTCTTACTAGAAGGGAAAACTCCAAAGGCATGGAACAGAGGTGTGGTGGTCCTGTTCTTCAAAAAGGGTGACCGCTTCTTACTGAAGAACTACCGACCCATCTCACTTCTGAGCCATGTCTATAAGCTGTTTTCAAGAGTCATTACGAACCGTCTCGCACGCAGGGTAGATGACTTCCAGCCTCCCGAACAAGCCGGTTTCCGAAGAGGCTTTAGCACCGTAGACCACATCCATACGCTCCGTCAGGTTATACAGAAGACTGAGGAGTATAACCTGCCCCTCTGTTTAGCGTTATTGACTACGAGAAAGCCTTCGATTCGATTGAAACTTGGGCTGTACTACCATCTCTCCAGCGGTGCCAAATGGACTACCGCTATATCGAAGTGCTGAAGTGTTTGTACGAGAACGCCACTATGTCAGTCCGACTCCAGGACCAGAGCTCGAGGCCTATTCCGTTGCATCGGGGAGTCAGGCAAGGAGATGTTATTTCTCCTAAACTGTTCTCCGCTGCACTGGAGGATGTTTTCAAGACTCTGGACTGGAGAAGGCTAGGCATCAACATAAACGGCGAGTACCTCACTCACCTTCGGTTTGCTGACGATATAGTAGTCTTGGCTGAGACCATGGAAGATTTAAGTACAATGCTCAATGACCTTAGTAAAGCCTCCGAGCGAGTTGGTCTAAGCATGAACATGGACAAGACGAAGATCATGTCAAATGCCCATGTCGCACCAACTCTTGTAACAATCAGACACTTTACGCTCGAAGTTGTAGACGATTACATATACCTAGGACAGACTGTCCAGTTAGCTAGGTCCAACTTCGAGAAAGAGGTTAATCGTCGAATCCGACTCGGCTGGGCAGCGTTCGGGAAGCTACGGCACATCTTTTCGTCCAATATTCCGCAGTGTCTCAAGACGAAAGTCATTGACCAGTGTGTGTTGCCAGTGATGACATATGGTACTGAAACGTGGGCCTCATAAGAAGGCTCAAAGTCACCCAAAGAGAAATGGAGAGAGCTATGTTAGGAGTTTCTCTGCATGATCGCATCAGGAATGAGGCCATCCGCAGCAGAACCAAAGTGACCGATATAGCCCTCCGAATCGCTAAACTTAGGTGGCACATAGCACGTAGAACTGATGGCCGTTGGGGTGGAAAGCTTCTCGAGTGGCGACCACGTACCGGAAAGCGTAGCGTGGGCAGGCCCCCCCACACGGTGGACCGATGACCTGGTGAAGGTCGCGGGTGTCCGCTGGATGCGGGTGGCGCAGGACCGGTCATTGTGGAAGTCTTTGGGGGAGGCCTATGTCCAGGAGTGGACGTCTTTCGGCTGACATGACGATGATGATGATGAACCCGTCTAAAATTCAGTCCCATACATGTATACAATTTAACTAACGGGGGTAAGTTGAATAAAACCTTGGAATCGTCTGCCTGTTTAGCTTAGTTGGTAGTGTCCCTGCCTCCGAAGCTAGAGGTTCCGGGTTTGAATCCCGGTAAGGGAATAATTGTTTCTGTGGCGAGCAGAAACATTTGCTCCTGAGACTTGGATGTTTTTCTATGTATTTAAGTACTTATAAATATGTATCTATTAAATATATCGTCGTCTGCTACCCATAACACAAGCCTTATTCGAGCTAACTATGGGACTAGTTTGACGACCTGTTTAGCCTAGTTGGAAGTGACACTGCCTACGAAGCTAGAGGTCTCGGGTTCGAATCACGGCCAGGGCAATTATTTGTGCATTTAGCACGAATATTTGTTCTTGGGTCTTGGATGTATTTTATGTATTTAAGTATGTATTTATCTATATTAGTATGTATATCGTTGTCTAGTACCCATAGTACAAGCTTTGCTTAGTTTGCGACTAGGTCGATTTGTGTAAGATTGTCCCCTAATATATATTTTATTTAATATTAATATGTGTAAAAAAACCCCTAATAACGAAAAAAACCACTAGGTCTTATCATAAAACATAAAGCGAGCTAAAACTTATTCAGATCTTTTTGACCTCTTAAATCGTATAAATATAATACCTGCTGCATGCTGTCTCATCCTTTTCTAAAAAGGCAAAGCTCTAAAGTAATAAACGTTAATGCGCAAAGCGCTTTACGCGACTTAAAAATAACAAACCTCTTCTATTTTACTTACATAAACCCCCAACCCCGAAATACACAGACGGCCACAGGCTAAATTCGAGTTGTTTCACGAAAAAACCAGCTGGACTACGAAAGCAAAACGTAAACTTAGTTTCGTAACCGGGAATCTCCGGGGAGTCCTGTTTTTAAGCTGCACAATACATAAATTTTACTGCTCGTTCAAGTTTAGCTTATTATTTCATTATCTCCTACTGAAACAGCGTTCCTTTAATTTGCTTTAACAGAAAGCGTCATATGTAGGTACATGATGGTCTAGTGTCTTGTCGCATAATTATTTTCAACTCGAATGGAACCCGCCCAAGTCTTTGTCATTGTGTAATTACTCGATACTTTTAAAGAAACTTCCGAGTAAATGTGTAATATTTACACTATAACAATTTACTTGTATTTTTGTACGATACCTACAGGTAAATTACTTTTGATACGTTTTTTCATTTGTAGTTGTATTTGTATATTTACAGGGACACACGTAAACGTTGACGTGCACAGACACACATATGTGTGTGCGTGAGGCTGGCTACAGAGGTCACAACTACAAATGCAAAAACGTTTCGAAAGTAATTTACCTGTACATTTGTGTACAACATTATTTTTGATAGGGTATTAATATAAGTAGCTAGTAATATATAATTTGTATTTACAGTCATCACCAGAAGCATGCTGACACGGGTGTATTGCTCAAAATGATCTACACAAGCTATTGTTTAATAATAATAAAAACGTGTGTAGAACATTGTGATTGCCCGGAACACGTAGCTACTTATGCTACAGTCTGTATGGGTGTTCAGCTTAAAAATATATGGGCTTAATCAAACTACTGTCTGAATTTTGCGAATAAAACCGCAGCTGTATGATTTCAAGCTAAAATTTTTAATATCGGCTTTAACAGGCTTGTTTCCAGCGCCGCGCCTCTGTTACTTTGGCGTCACGTCTTTGGTTAGTCAACACAGTGTTCCGAAATGAATACTTTTGCTCTTCATAAATCCTGTGTAGCAGATAAACTATTATGTAAATAATCATGTAATTTGGTATTGTATCTAAATATACATGTAAATCTTAAGAGATAGAACTGCTATACGCCCTGTCAGGGTATAACCATGTATTGTAATTACATCTAACACCTTGTATGTCATTGTAAGGCAAAAAAATAAACCAAATAAAAATTAAATTGGAAAGTAACTCCTGTACTTAAAGGATACGAGATAGACGGGGTACATCAAATTGTATATAATATAAGCTCCATAAGACCGATGGAAATTGTATATTACGTGCGTACATGTACGTACATACTCGTATTATATTACGCAGATATTCGAAAATAACAGATGTCCAGTTAATTAATTGAATAGTCATACTCGTACCTATGCGTATTGAAGCTCGTAATTACCAAAAAAGTAACATGGGTATTTTATTTTTCAATTAGGTATTTGATACAGGGAAAAAGAAAAAGAAAAAATGAACCGTAATCTCACACTCAGCCAAAGACGGGAATCGAATCCAATCCGTTCCGTCTGGTTTGAATCGACTCGACCCTACCACTAGGCTACCTAGAACACTACGTCATCACCGCGAATCAATGCCACTGATTCGGTTAACCGGAGGGTTCGATTATCGTCTGATGCGAGATCGGTCGCGGTTAATTTTTTTCTTTGATTATTTGATCTCCGTATCAGAATTGAATAATCTAGTTTCATGGGTAACTTTGACGTTTTTATATCACGAATTGGATATTATTTAATAAAATTATTTGTGTCGGGAAGAAGAGTAATGTTAACTATTCAATATTATGTGTTATTTCCATTTTAATGCGTGATCCGAATAAGAATATATATATACGAGTATTGAGTTGGTATATTTAGCATCGCATCATTAAGGAACCGTATTGACGTAGCATATTAGCAATATAAGTTTTCTACTTTGCTTATGTTATGACAACGACTTTTATAGGTAAGTAAGTGTATATGTTTGGAACGCGACACTTTTTGAAGAATTTGTAGCCTGCAAATACTAAGGCATATTAGACAACTTGTGCTTATTATACATAGAAATACCAGATATTATAGGCAGGTGTTGAAGTATGAAATTGACGATCTTAGTGGATCAATTGTTAAAACATGTTAATTAATGGAAAAATGGGTTATATTTGTAAAAAAAATGTGTATATTAAATTTGAATGGCATATATAAACCATCCTTACAGGTTGACAGCTCGGTTCACTTATTGTCACGCATGTAATAATTTAGTTATTTTCCTTCTTTAAAAATTAACTATCCTCCCGTTAGCAGTAACGGGAGATAGCTAGTTAAAAAAAGCACATTTGGATTCGTATGCAGATACGGAGCCATATATGGAAGATATTATTTTAGACCATATTACATCGTGTAAATCTTCAAATATAAACAAATAATTTTATACGTCATGCGGTTTTTTGCGGTGCGGGTTAGCTACCGAAACTTCTATTTTGCTGCCCTTGCCCGTACATTTTTATTTAAGTAATTAATCTTAATTACTTAAATAAAAATGTACGGGCTTATCTAAGCCATCTTTAAATATTCCTAGAAACGTTACAACGAAATAATCGATTTTCTTAAAATGATCCATTACTAAACGTCAATTTTATAATATTTGCTGATTCGAGAAGTTTCATAATCGAACGCATTAGGATTGAAGCATTTTCGGTCAACAATTTTGATACATACTCGTACAACCACACAGTAGAACGCGATAGAAATTTAATGAACCCTTTTATAGGCAATAGGTTATTTTTTACGCAGGTTAGTACGAGAGCTTGACGCTACCATAGAGCCACTAACGATTGTGACGTTTTTTATTTAGGTTTATGATAAGTTATTGTGTCTATTCCTGGTAAAATGTAATACTAAGAAAAAAATAACCACACTATTAAATAACAATGAAGACAAGTCTGAGATCAGATAAGAATGTACCGATTGAATTTCATTAATGAAACAAAAAATAAAAATACTATGTAAATTCTGTTAGTGTTGCATGAAATATTGATAGGCAGTTGTTGATTAAAAAAGGAAGCATCAGGCTTGTTATATACGCGCTCTATGTAACTTGTAAGCTTGTACCATGCAATATGGGTACCTACTAGACGAGGATATACGCGTTCATACAAATATACACACGCGCAGCAGCAAAGCGTACCCATTTTATTTCACTTGAGTGTAGATAAACGTAATACATAAAACATGGCCAATAACAAAGCCTCGGGACCAATTATTCGAACTCATCACCCAAATAAATAGTCTGGCCGGGATTCAAACCTAGGACCACCGGTTTCGTAGGCAGCCCTCTTATTCACAAACCGTTTCATCCGTTTTTATGAAAACTGTCAAATGTCATTTGTAAAATTTTCAGTTTCCATATAAAACAGTTAAGAGTGCGCAGTACGTTCAGTTCTCCATACAAACGTATTTACGCTCTCATTTTAAAACGCCATGCTAGAATAACGTGAAACTTTGTATACACAATGGGATTTGGCATATCTAGGTCGGAAATTAGTTTCTGTTGCTTGAAATTATAATGGAGAAAAAATACAGCGATTATTAAGGTTTTCATACAAGCCGTAGAAAACTCAAAAAACCGCTGTATTTATTTTCTTTTACAGTTTTTAGCAACAGAAACTAATTTTCGACCTAGATATGCCGGATCCCATTGTGTATACAAAGTTTCATGTTATTCTAGCATGGCGCTTTAAAATGAGAGCGTAAATACGTTTGTATGGAGAACCGAGCGTACTGCGCCCTCTTAAGGTGATGACGAGTTTTAGACGGTTTGTGAATAACACCCCAGGGTTAGTACCGACTAGACCAAAGTGGTCGTCAAATGTCCATAGCATTGGCATGGCATGGGTTGTATAGAATTCAGGAATAAATTGCACCAATGTATATTTTGAGTATACATTGAAGAGAAGTGTAATCGGCCTCCGTACTCAATCTCGTAACTTTTCGAACGCACGATAGTTATATTTGTCATTTTTACTGTGGAAAATTACATTTAGATCTACCTTACGCACGCTCCAAAACGTTGTGTGATTACCCCGCACCCGCAGGAGTACAATGTTAGGAAGATTAAATGCTAAGACAGAAGTTCTTGTTTCTGTCAATAACTGTTAAATCGCTACAATAACAAGAATTAGAAAAGAAATTACACGATAAGACAGGCACGGTCGTGTCAGAAATCTCCTGGGTAACGACGTCGTCTCGTTACCCGGTTATAATAACGCGTATTTCCATAAAAGCACAACGGTTTACATATACACATCGCGCGGTGGGACAACCCGTATCATTGTATGGAGCCTCTTGACAATCCGGTCACGTTTAATATTTCTTATTTCCTTTGTCTCATTTCTCCTCAAGCCAGGATGACATCAAGCCTGCTATCATTGTGTTTTTTTTGCTCCGATTCCGCGACTCAGGGATTTTTGCACTTACGTTATAAGTTCGCCGGATTTCTTTGATCTTGTATAAAAGGGAGTAGTGTTCATTTATCACATTTGGCTTGGACGAGGCTTATACGGATAATTTTGTCTTGTTTCTGTAAACGGTTTATTTTCTTTCAAAAGCATTCGTATTATATGCCGGCAGAGACAAGACGATAAACTCACAAAGGCTTGATAAGATGGCATTTGCTTTTACTCAGCTCGGTATATTTTTATGAGCAAAGACAGATTGATCCAATAATATATGAATACTCGCAGCTTGTAATATACTGTTACAAGTATTTTTAAGAAAATAATTTACACTGCCTGATTTAGACCGCCTGTTATCTACCTCTACCTACATATTACTGTTTTTTTTTTCTGTTTGTAATGTTTCATTTGTGTGAGGTGTGCAATAAAGAGTATTCGTATCGTGCACTGTGTACAAACATTTCAAAAGTAATTATAATAATAACAATCGTATGGCATTTATTTTCGAGCCGTGAGATCTTCGAGAAGACAGTATGGTTGCTAGTTTGTTGCACTTTTAGCACTACCCAAGAATCACGTGTAGGGTAACGGTGGGTGCTCCTTACGGACGTGGTGCAATTTCGACCCCATTTTTTTTATACCACGTCGGTGGGAAACAAGCGTACGGCCCGCCTGCTGGTAAGCGGTCACCGCAGCCTATGGACGCCTGCAACTCCAGGGGTACCACTTGTCAAGTGATTGGGCAACTTGATTGTTAGAAGTTCTCAAGCCGTCCAAAGGCCTCTAACTTGGCTTAGCGCCTGCTGTCGTAGACCGCAGCGGGGATCAACGGCTTAACGTGTTTTCCAAAGCATTTGAGCGCTTAGTTAGTAACCACTCAAAGTGGTCATCCATTCAAGAACTGTACTGTAAAGTAATTATACTATAGTACAGTTCTTGTCTTCTAGGGTTACCTGTGTATTCAAATCATTTATATTGACTCAGCCTTACATTACTACACTTCGCACATACACCTGAGAAATTTTCACTGATTACTTTAAGCAGATAAAGTCAGAGTTACTTTTGATAGCTTTCTTGTGGAAGCCATACCCCGCACTCATAGTTATTTTTTTGCAATGAATCATATACATTACACGTCAAAAGAATTATCAAAACGTGTTTTGGACCCGGGTATGTCCTGAAACTACGACCAAGACCACCGGGGTTTGGGCAGCAGCATCCCTGGAGTGCGGTGGAGATACTGCGATCGCCAACCCGTATGCCCAGCGTGGCGGTTATGGCATGTACCCCCCATGAAATTGGGGGAGGCCTATGTCCAGCAGTGGACTTCTTTGGCTGATATGGTGGTGGTGGTGGTTTTGAATAAATTATACTATTACGAAACCATCAATTGTCATCATTGAAATCGTTACCGCTAAAATTAAATCAAAATAGGTCATAAATTACAATGAAACTATTGGATACCAAATTTATGATACATAGAATGCATATACTTCAAAAGTGCGTTTTCTAAGCAGCCAAACTGTTCGGAAAGTACCACTTTCCACACTAAGTGCTTTTAGCATTTCATTTATTTTTAAATTTTCAAGTCCATCTTCGGCCCGCCGCGAAGAAATTTTAATATTTGAGAAATGTTTTACAAATTAGTCAATTGTGACGTTCCACAGACAAAGGTTCCTTATGGCGGTAGCGATACCTTAGTCCGCGGAACGTCAAAATTACAGGTTTACATTCTTATTAATAGTTTCAGGGGAATTTCCTCCCTCGGACGCTCCGGTTGTGGAATGAGCTCGATGAGGCCTTCCCGTGGGAATAAATATGGGGTTTTTCAAGAAAGGACTGTATACATTCCTAAAGGGTCGGCAATGTATCATGTAATACACCTGAAGTTGCAGGCGTCCATAGGCTACGGTGACTACTTACTATCAGGCGGGCCGTACGATTGTTTGCCACCGATGTGTTATAAAAAAAGAGTACATAAATATTATGACTTTATTGAACGTATTATTAAAAATTTAAGATTTAAATTTTTACCTGTAAATAAATTGTAAGTATTCACAAAATATTTTTGGCAGGATGCCCATAAAGCCTGTGCCTTCCCGTTTTAGCATTTTGCACATGCGCAGTAGTAGATATGTTGAGCACGCAAGTATTTAAATAAAGGGCGCCCTTAATCATTTTACTTATTTCTTGTTTAAATCGAAGTCAATCTGTGTAAATTTGTTAAAATAACGATTGAAGAAAGTGACGTATCAGATCAATTAACCCTAGAAAACCTACCTGAATGTATTAACTTTATGTAACCTATGATTGTTGCTGTTTGTTTTCCTTATTAATGAAAATAAGAATAAATAAATAATACCAAATGTTATTCAAGATGCACAAAATGCCAGGGGGCCAATTCTCGGGTTCGATCGAGATGATCTCTATTCGAGATTCCATACAAGTGACTCTACCATTCCATATAATGTCACGATCGACATGCATCTCGCTCGGACCGAGAATTGGCCCCCAAGAGGCCAATTCTCGAGCCGTTAGAGATGATGTCTGTTAGACATATCTCGATAAAAAATGGCGGATGTCGATCGAAAACCCATTTGCGTATTCTCAAAATCTCACACTCGAGATATGTCTACTCCCAGCGTCCGAGATGCAACGAGTGATCGGTAGCGATCGAGATGGTTTTATCACAATTTTTTGACGTTTGATCTGCCAGTGGTGGTAAATATTGACAACTTAAGTAGTTGATCGACTGTTTACAGCAGTACAAAATGAACATATTTGCGAAAGATATTTCGATTGATTTAAATTATTTAATGACTAAAGACTTTTAAATATTTTTGATACGTTCAGTGGTGGAATGGGAATTGACGGAAAATATTGACAGCACTCAAATATTGCAAGTTGTCTTTGACTCAAACTGTCAAGTCAAAATAGTTTTTATGCGTTCCATTTCACGTAAGTACATAAACGAGCATATACTCGTAAATATGTTTGAGATGTTAAATCACCATAATTATCTATTAGATTATTGTAAATTATTAACGCTTTTGTTTTTGACATTTAATTAAGTGGAAAATAATATAAATTGATTCATTATCAATATTATCATACACTCGATTGTAAACTAACACAATCGAAAAAAACGGAACGCGTATTACAATAGACATTGAGATCGTCGTTCGAAATAATCTCGATCGTGCCCTAGAATAAGAAATTTCGCGGTATTCGACATTTTGGTGAGATTTTTCAATAGACATTGCGTCAATCGAGATCATTTTGAATGGACATCATCTCGAACGGCCCGAGTATTGGCCTCCAGGTCAATTGCCAACTTCATCAAAATTAAAAACCTACGAGTATATACAGGCTGATTTTATTAATTCCCGTTCCGCCAAAGAAACAACGTAAAATATGTAGTTTTTCAAAATCCAAGAAAAAATAGACCCATAGTTTTGCAAACTATGGGTCGCGACCAAAGGGCGGACTGCGGATGCAATCGGGTGACAAAAGCATAAGATGGATAAGACTTTATTAAATTTTGAGCAATATTTATCTATACATTTTTATTAAAAATATATCATAAATTACAAAATATTTCTATCCTTCATAGAACAAAATGTGATTATTAAGAAAATACTGGCCACTTGTAAATTATCTCCTCTTGAGACTTTTAAGTGTTTATATCTATTACGTCTTAGACTTCTCTATTACATTGACGTTTTCACTTGCGAGTTTATGCGTTTCCTTTAATATTTATATTAAAAATAATTATGGCAAATGAAATCACAATTCGTAAATGGATAGATAATAAGCCGGATCTAATTTATGATAATTCAAATGGCTCGATCTTATGCACAAAGTGCGAAGTGAATTTATCTGCAAAGCGTAAAAGTGTGATTGACAGACACGTAAAATCTGGTGTTCATCGCCGTCAGGAATCCTGCACGAAAACTACGAAATGGAATCAAGAAGATTTTAATATTGATCTGATAAACTTTCTAGTGTTGTGTAATATTCCATGGAAACGGGTCAAAAGTGCTGCATTTCGTCAGTTTTTTGCTAAATATATTTGTTGCCAGTGTACATCGTACATTTTGCCAAAAAGACTATTTTGCGTAAGAAATATTTAAATAAAGTTTTCAACCGTAAAATAAAGGAAATTCATGAAAATGTAAGTGAAAACAAATTATGGGTGTCGCTGGACGAAAGCACAGATTTTTTAAGAAGATTTGTTGTAAATTTACTTGTGAAACCGCTGATCTCAAATATCGACACTACCATCTACCTGTTAAGGTGTAAGGTCATTGAAGTCACGAATGCTAACACGGTCTCAAAATTTGTAATTAAAACCTTTAAAGAAATATGGGGAGATTCTTTTGAGACAAAAGTTGGTAACATATTAATGTTATGCAGTGATAGTGCATCTTATATGTTAAAGGCCGGCAGATCACTAAAAAAGGTTTTCCCAATATGAAACATTTTACATGTCTTGCTCATGCATTAAGTAGAGTTGCTGAGCACATCCGATCAGAATACTCAGATGTTGATAGTCTAATATCAAATGTCAAGAAAATATTTTTGAAATGCCCAAGGAGAGTAAAAATTTTAAAAGAAAAATATAAAAATTTGCCATTACCGCCTAAGCCCGTCGTCACAAGATGCTTTTTATTTTGCGACTTTTTACGACGAAATTAAATCTGTGATAAGTAGTTTCAACAGCAATGATGCACTATCGATACGTAAAGTAAAGAAACTTATGCAAGACGACAGCTTAAAAAACAATTTATTATTTACGAAACAATTTTTTTGTAATAATAACCAGAAACATAACGTTATTATATCTGAAGCACTCCAATTACTGGACGAAGTCAGACTTTGCATGATGATGACATCTTCTGATTCTTTTATAACAAAATGGAGTCAGTTATAGACAGAATTCCAGACTACGATTTTATAAGAAATTTGAGTGGTGGTGATAAAGTTACTGATAATAGTGAAGCGTCACTTTACGAATACGCACCTCTTACATCGGTAGATGTAGAGAGGTCATTTTCTCTATATAAGTGGATAGTGAACCATAAAAGGAGTGGACTGAAAATATGTAATATAGAAAAAATTATGATCATTTACTACAACAAACAATAAAATTATTTAACCATTTTGCAACCATGTTCTCTTCTTTAAACCAATTGTAGTCATATCCATATTAAGTATATCGTTTGACATGACTTTGACGTATATTGCATCCACTGTCCGCCCTCTAGTCGCGACCCACTGGTATTGAGTGGGACGAATATTGAGTGGGCACTGCCTGTAAAACGACACACCAACCGACGGAGCCAACGGCCGCGCGGCGGGCGACTGTAGGACCATGTCCAGCAGTGGACGTCCTTCGGCTGATATGATGGTGGGTCCCAAGTTTGTTTAGTATTAGGTCGTAGCCCAGACAACTTTGGAACCACTGTTCTAAATAATTAATTATGTCACCAAGGGTGAATGAAAAACGGCCTTAAGAGTTAACGTGAAGTTAAGCAAAAGTTAATGTCAAGTATGATAATTCGGAATTCGAATGTCACGCACGTCGACCTTGTTTTATTATTAAGGATCTTTTATACTACCGATACTAGGGGTCTAACTATCACGGTTCATGAGATACATCCTGGTGACAGACAGACGGACGAACAGCGGAGTCTTAGCAATAGTTACCCTTTGGGTACGGAACCCTAAGAACATTCTGTATAGATAAGAACTTACGATGACTTTTTGCTGTGATATCTAAAAAGTTACCTACTAAAAATTTGTATTTGCATTTCTAAAACTTGCCAAATTTTATAAGTAACAATCTATATGTCAACAAGTGGATAAATGAAGCTCCAGATAATATGTACGTATAGAAAAAGGTAAATTATAATTTGAAAGTATTTGAAAGTTTGTATATTTGAAAGTATATTTTCTAGTGTATTATTTTATTTTATTCCACAATCCATATCAAACGTAGTATGATACGCGCGCGTAAAGATGATTTACGTCTCGTGTCGAATTATAAACTCGCTTGCTACGCTCACTCGTGTCGTGTACAAAAGAATGACACTCGTCGAAAATCACACACATTCCGCACTTGTAGCATAATCTATTAAGTAGAAATGTCATATTTTGAATTTTAGAATTGAAATTTATCATAGGCTTTTCCAAACATTTTCAAATAACCATGTTTAAAATTAATCGATAGGTGATCTATGTAGAGCTACTACACTGTCATGTGTTCGTTGACTTCGTTGTTTTTTAGGGTTCCTATGCGGTAACTTGAGTTAGTTTGCACGAAGGGCACGCTTGGCCGTTATTGGCGCATGGCGCAGTCATGTTATACGAAATCCTATCCCAGGAGGTTTACTCAAGACTTACTAAATAGACACGCGTGATCTGATCGAGATACTCTCTTAATAGAATAGAAAGTGGTCAAAAGCTTACCTGTTTTTTATAAAATAATATTGAAAACTACCTTTACGTTTGCTACTTAGTATGGTCAGTTCGATCGTAGCATTTCTGTCCGGTACAATGTCTGCAACTACTAGCGGTCTTATATGAGAAAACGTTCGCCATACTATGAATAGACATACGTTGCAGAAATAAGTCCCAAGTTGCCCTTAGACCTAGCGATCCATAGGCATACACGAATCCAATACAAGTAAACGTTTTGTACATTTCGCCGGTATAGCTTCCATTTGATATTGGATAGCAATTTATTTATCATACATATTGCGGATGGGAACGAGTACCGACTCGCTGCGAAAGATTCATCCTTACCAAAGAAAATCAAGAATACGTGCGCTGAATACCGCGTTCACCTGTCCGCGTCTGCCTCGTCGCTTAAAATGGTTAAAGGTTACTTTAAAAGTCACATTAGTAGCGGTGCTCACAAAGCAATACTGGCTTTCTACGTTTCAGTTTGGTAGTTTGCTACTTGGCTAGTTTGCTAGTTGGGCTAACTATACATCATCATTACTACATATAAGTAGGTACTGTAGAACATCATATTCTTAAATAATGAATAATAGGCTTATATATAAGTTAAGATTTCATTTAATATTCATACAAAAACCTTGCACCACGATATTGCACCTACTGCTCTCCGAGTTTTCTCCCCTTCAAAACCTCCCACGGATCAAACAGCTTCAGTTTTAATCGCTCCTCAGACAATTTATTAAAATTCACAAGTTTTAAATCCCAACTGCCCGAAGTTTGTTGACAATTCACGAAATCGATAGTTCCTGTCAACATAAAACTTCGTTCGGCAATATAGGTGAGGAAGAACGTCGAAACGCAATAATTTAAAGAGTTGCAGTCGCGTGTCGGTATAAGTTGGTAAAAAGCGTTCCCAGGGAACTCCGCACATATCTAGACGGGACTTTGTAGGTTTAAGTTGAAATTTATGCTGTGTGAGTATTCAGTGTGTTAAGCAAGAAGGAGAACACATGAGTTAGCGCCGCATACATCACGCAGGACGTGGCATATCGCTACGACACTGCATATGCAAGCCGCAGCCACGCCACACCCGCTCGCACCACCTCACAAACACCCTGTACATATTATAATAACTTACGACATTACCAGTAAATGGACGTCTTATGGGCTTGTAATAAAAACACGATCAATGCCTTATAACGCTTCCACATTATTGTCTACAACATTATTGTTTGGGATGTTACGATTAGCCTGTCAATTAGCGTTAAATCTCGTGTCATATAGGCGTGTAATAACCTCGTAACTCCTACATTCTATTGCACATGTTTGTTATAATCAGTAGTTTATGGAACACATACACTTGCGTTCTTATTCTTACTCGTTTACTTCGATGGGAATCCGATCGTACCTCTAAAATAAATCAAACTTTGTTTGATTTAAAATGCTCGATGAAGTGAACTGTGACCTTATTTTATTAAAAAATTCAAATTAGGCCACAGTTTATTTCTCTGGGCAGTTTAAATCAAATAAAAGTTTTATATTTATTTCTGCTACCGATTGAAAGACCTATATCCCTAAAGAAAGTATTTAGGTACAACAAAATACTAAATCAATGCTTATGTAATTGACGTTTATAGCTAAGTAAAATATAAAAATAGGCAAATAAGTGTGTTGGTCGGTTACGTCCGTCGGTCATGAAACTGACGCTGGCTGTCAATGGGTTAGTAATAAGTTTAATTGATTTAACGTCTTGCATATTTAAATAGAATCTGCACGTGTCCCAGGACTATATATTATGACGTTGACGCGGCTAGCAGTCTGCTATCAGGTATGGCTTCGGCCTGGCATACATGTACTAATAGGAACTTTTTTAGTATAAAAGGAACTTTTTTAACCCAGCTATTTTCCCATTTTTAGGAGCTCCGATTAGAGACTATGATTTAAAATAATCTTATTACTACGAAAAATTTGTTTTTTTATTGTTTCACAGTCGGAATACGGAATATCCGAATACCGGATTTTTGACGCCGCAACGGGACTCTATTATCGATAAATTAAATAATATTTCATTTTTAAATCGTATTTTATAAACAGTTCTTAAAATAACTGGATTGTATGTGGAAATAGCGCTTGAATAAAGCTTTATGATTGAAGTACCTACTTATTTACTCATAGCGGTTATGTATTACATATATTAAGGTTTGGACTGGATGAGGGATGATGGAAAGTCTATCAATCAAATACGCTACACTTGCTAACAACATTGTTAGTAACGATGAACTTGGAATAGGGTAGGGTTGCTGAAACACTATAGCAACCATTGTATTCTTGTTTTATGAACTGAAATGTTACAGTATTTTGTATCATAAAATAGGTAGCACTAGCAGTGTCGAATAGCATTAGTCAAGACATTTCGAATTTTAAAATTGCCAATTAAATAACTATATTACACGTCTGACGGTACGGCGACGTCGCCTAAATAGACGGAATACGATCGTAGAAGGCGGTTTTGGCGCGCACTTCGTAATAAAAACTTTTGTAATTACACTCATTTGGGGCAAGGACCACGGCGTTAACGCGCTGTCGTGCCAAAAACGGCCATTATTTTTATAACAGCAGCTCGCTAACTTCTTTGAACTCAGCGCACTGTTGCCGGCGCCACATACATTTTGTATTTAACGAAGCAACTGTCTTTTATTCGCGAAGCATGGTCTTGAAGCTGCTCCGTGCTTCATTTTAGCCGCTCAACAATATGTTTGCGTAATGTTCATATAAGTTGGAAAGAATGGCGCCTCGACACACTACCATCAGCTTAAACTTAGCTTGTATGTTGTTGTGTGTATAAGAATGTATTTACACACTACACAGTGACAAGAACGGAAGATTCAGAAGAGCATTGTTTATTCTGACTGAAATTAGTTAACAAACTTTCGAATATTATAATGCCACAATGTGAGTTCGTAGTTTAAACATTTCAAGGAACACAAATATATATTAGAGTTACATTTGCAAATACCTTTCAAACCTCTTCATCAAAACCGCTAAAATCCCGGAGATAATTTTTAATCCTCGACCTGTCGTTCCATTTATAATTTAATCAACGTCAAATAATAATTAACAGTAAAATCATAAAGATGTCAGAGATAACATCAAGGAAGTTTGGTACAATTTGTGAATAATTCGTTGAGTAAAATTATAATCCGCGCCCGGACACAGGGAGCCGTGTCAGGCCGTGACAGCGAGTCTTGCGGCCCGCTTGTAAAAACTTTTCTAATTATGTACATTTTGTAGCGAAGACGCGCGGGCGCTTCACCCGCATTATATTTTCTAGTTAATTTCGCGGATCCGATGTCAACACAACGGGAGGCAGCTTAGAACTTGTTCACTGGAACAGAAGGACGACTCGGACTCTTGTTTATGTCGTAAAGTAAACGCTTTATCCTGTTGTTGTGTTAGGAAAAAATGCCACATTATGAAATCTATACGAATTTTGCCGATAATATGAGCGACAGACAATTCGAGTTAAATTTAAAACAGTTCATCAGGATCACTAATCTATCGCAGTTTCAATCATACACGGTTAATTGAAGATTTCCTTTATACCTACTATTTATGTTATATTCACAGCTCGTGTATAAATAATATAAATAAATCCAAATAACAAGCCTTATCTATATTTTTCGCTCATTTTTGACGTTAGCATATAAACTAACGCAGTAAAACAATGTTTATTAAGAGAAGTTTTGCATCATGTTTGATACACAGCTCGTTCAATGTCCAATGACAGGGTAGTAGTCCTTTATTTTGTCGATCCATCTGACAGAACGGATGGTAGGCAGACAGACAGCGTAGTCTATGAACGCTTCCGACTCTAGAAGAATTACAGCGTATCCTCGGGAGTTCTGACGACCTTAGTTCGCCAGTTGGACTGGTCTAAATTAGGGTTTTAGGGTAGAGTGTTAGTCGCCGCCGTGATCGCACTGTGACTGATCAACAAGGCAGACCTTGTATATTAGCGTAGCTTGTGGAGACCAATGTAAGTCTACTTGCCGATTAAACGCAGATGTTAGAGGTCTTGAGTTCAAATTATGCTGGCTGTGATTGCTGGGACGATTCGAGACAGGTTGTAAATCGCCTAGAAGAGGTCCCGTTGACTAATCCCAGACGATATTCGCACAAACCAGAAAACGCGCGCGCGGCGGCGTGGCGTGCGTTTACTTCGGAAAATAGTAATTTGCTTACACATATACTTCCGTACCTGAAACTTTTGATCGCAAAGTTCTTATTAGGTACTTTCATTGACACACTAACGTGAGGCAAATTTAGACGTTGATAAATTATTTTGTAGTGAAGTGAGTGAATTTGGAGAAGTATATAAAAACAGTGAGATTAAGCATGGATTGCACTAAACTGTTCTAGAAGGTGTGCGTTTAAATTAGATTGTATGAAAAGTTTGGGATGACTGGGATGGATGTGAAACATCCCAAAACAGTTATAAGTTAGATGTGGCATAAGATAAGCTTAACTGTATCTTTAACTGAAAATACCCGTACAATTTTAATATTTGCCGCACGTTAATTCACAAATGGATGTACGAGTAGATATATTACAAAAATAAGAATTTTATGGAGCAGATACAGTAAGTTTCCCCTGGGCCGCTATATGGCGATTGCCGAGGCCCCGTAACACTGTCCGCCGTAAACAAGAGAGTGGTCTGTTACTTTTTTACGCGGCACTTGTTTCGTTTTCCTCGCCGTTCTTGCGAATATTTTCGGTGTGACCCGAACTAAAGGAAACAGCGGGAAAAGCCACTTAAATATTTATTTTATTTGTTTATTAAGAAGGTACACTTTACAGACACCATACAATACATGGTTGAGTTAGTTAACACGTATTCAGTAGCATATAAACTAGCAAGATATCCAAAGCTAAGTGCACACAGCTGGATCAGTAAATTAGCGCTTAATTGCTCGGGTGGACAACACTAGTGTCAAGTCGACCGACACAGATCAGGGTTTTAGATTAAGTTCATACATGTTCAACATTCTATAATAAATTTGCCCTACTTTGTCACTTTCATACATATTTAACTACTAGCGACCTGCGCCGCGCTTAGCAAGTACAAAAACATAAATTAAAAAAGAAAAATATACATAAATTACAAGAGTGAGAAATAAACATAAATTATACACCAAAACCATCCGGAAGAATTAAGCTATAGTTGATGAAAGCTGCATTGAAAACTATCAAGCCGTTTTCGAGTTTATCGCGAACATACAGACAGACAAACTCGGTGGGGGAGTTCATTTTACAGTATGTATTGATGATGATGATGTTAGAACAAGACGAAATGGGTGAACCAAGACAATATGCATATAATTTCAATACTACAAAAGATTTTTTTGAAGAGTTTCAATTTTCAACCTTTTTAAAATTTAATAACATTCTAATGAAGTTGCAACGCTATTACGCATTGACAGGTACGCATTTCACATAGATATAAGAATAGAATACATGAAATTGTATTCTTTTATCTATGGCACTTCAAAAGTTCGTTAAATATAAATAAATAAATATTGGGGGACAATCTTACATAAATCGACCAAGTCAAATATAGAGAATTTGAGATTATAGTAGTAGTATTACAACTCTTTCATTATGTTTTAGTGAGAGCTGGTAAGGGAATGAGTGAATGTTTAATAATGTGTTTCAGAAAACTTATTTCCTTCTCACTTATTCATGTTTGCTTTCCAAATAAATAAACAAAATAAAATAAAATAGTCCCAAACTAAGCAAAGCTTGTACTATGGGTATTAGGCGACGATATACCTACATACTTATATAGATAAATACATACTTAAATACATAGAGAACACCTAAGACCCAAGAAAAAAGTCCGTGCTAAATGCACAAATAATGCCCAGGCCGGGATTCGAACCTGGGACCTCTAGCTTCGGAGGCAGTGTCACTACCAACTAGGCTAAACAGGTCATCAAAAAAAGTGTGACTTTTCTATTACTGTTTTTAATTTTGAGTATTATTACTGTATTGTATTTTCTTTACTGTATTGTATCAGGCTGTCAAAAGAAAGGCTCAGAAAAGAAATAAACGGAATTGCTCTACTCGTACCTACAAGAGCCTAGCTCTAAAATACATTAAGATTACTGCATAATTTTCGACAAAAGGTATGTTAGTAAATCCAGTCTAAACGTATGTTTGAGTTCCCCGCCAGCTCTCCCCTTTTGAGCCATGGCCGCTGGAATACTTTACAGCGGCCGATTGCGACGACCCACCCAACGCTGCGTCTGCATGATACACCTCCACGTGTCTCGAGGATTATGAAACTCTCGTAAACTTGGACTAGAAATTTGTACAAATTTCCACGCTTCTTGGTGAGCACATAAGAAGTTAACGAAAAGGATACATACGAGCCACAAGCCTCCTTGCATAAGTTCTCGTTTAGTCAGCATGTTAATAAATTACTTACACGAATAATAATATGTTAAAAAAAATTAAACAGCGTTTAATAAGAGTTCGATAATAGGTTCATTTTGCACTATATATTTTAATTCTATTCTAACAAAATAGAAGGACAATAATCTCAATTGTATGACGAGAAGAAATATTTGTGTTAAGAATTCACAGGGTAAGGGGTAATTAAATTATTAGTGAATGTGACATGTCACAGCGATATAGGTAGTGATGAGTGCATTAAAAGAACAATATAACTAAACAATGTTTTTTTTTAAATACTTTAAAGAATAGAACAACAAAAATTCGCATGGACACTACTATACCATCTATCTATCTATCTTTATCTATTTATCTATCTTTATTATACCATCAATTAAAAATACTATTATTGATACTAATAAAATATTATTATAAAAAAGAGTAACCTGTTTCATTATATTTAGTTGAAAATATTACTCGGCCGCATAATCTATTAAAATAAATGTGATAGTTGACTCACATCTTTCCATTTCCTTGACTGTACCTTTATAAATGTACATTCTTATGACATTTTGGAGAGAAATCGCAAAAGTCACCTGCTGGTTTTTATTGTTAAGCATATATACATAACGCGCATCGACTAACTCTTAAATTAATTGTCAACATATCAAATTTCCAAATAGTATGAAATTTTGTTATATTTTCACAAGAAAGCCAAAAAAATATATATTTTTATTTTTGTAGCTATTAGTTTTCAAGATATTCACGAAAATGTCACATAGCTGATCTGTGACAGTCACAACGCACAGAACAACGGTAGGTACTAGTGTTGTGTCTATCTTTAGTTAATCCGCCTTAGTAATATTTCTTCTGTATGAATTTTTACGCTGTGACGCCTTTTTGAAACTGATATTTATTTATTTATTATTTATTTATTTACACTTTATTGCACAAATAAATCGGTACAAATGGCGGACTTAATGCCTCAAGGCATTCTTTACCAGTCAACCATGAGGCCAAACAGAAAATAGCGAAGGTAGGTGCAGGAGACAAACTATATATGAAGTTGGGATATTTTCGAGAATTTATACGTAAATGTGGTTATATTTTTTTTATCATCTATTTCATTTCATCGGAAGAAAGCCCACATAAGAAATGAAATGTTGTCAATTGTATTTCATTTTCTTTTGATATTCAACTATAGGTTGTCAAGTAGCCTTAGCTGCAGCCAAATATGTAGTGGTCAACTCTGTAATCGTATTAGGTACTGCGATGTTTCAAAAGCAAAGAAGATACGGGACTTGTTCGGGAGAATTAACCCTTAACTCCATAACATTACAATTTTATAGCAGCATAAGATGCGCTCTCAAGAAACTAAGCGACGGGCGCTGATAAATCTCGGCTTAAACAATTCATTCATGGACCCTGAAAAATGGAACACCATTAAAACTTGTTTATGCGCTTTGCATAAATACAAATGAATGGCACAGCATCCCAGTTAAGACCGTAGTCGGAAACTTTTGTAATTATTGTTATTACGACTCGACCGAGCATCCACTCCCGACACAATGTCATATTTTCTACTTAATCGCACAGAGTTTGCAAACATTATCTATTTATAGGCAACTTTTGTACTACGCTCGACATAAATTATTCGAATTAAGTTGCGTCGTTAAACGTAATTAACGAGCTAACAGCGTACATCAGTTAGCGTCGGTAATTTAATCTGCACATTTTAAAACTCGTCCATAAATGTGCACTCAATGTATTAAATTCTGACAATGAGTCACGACCGTCCCGCGCAAACAGTGTAGAGGAGAGTGCTCATTGTAAAAAAGCGACATTTAAATCTCCCCCTGTAATATGAGTAACAGCTTATTTGGGTATAAATCGTGGGCGCGCTCGTTCGTCAAACGACTCAATGAACGAGGCAATCGGTTAGAGTGTGTTCTCCTCTTAACGGGCCCGTAACCGTGTTTACAGGCCCCGCTCAGCCCAAGATTGCCGTCATTATATCTCCCTTTCAATCACAAAACGATCATCTGTTAATTCTATTACCGACTAAAACACACCGGTTTTAACCTACTTTGATTTTTAATCTCTGATTGATTAGTAGAAGACAATGTTGAAATAATTGCTACATTCCTATATTTTGTTAAATTACAAAGTAATAGAATTTTCATTTTAAATGTGCTACTCTATTAATTCAATTGTAATGTATTGCTTAATCAGATGATTGAGTAGACGTGAGTAAATCCGTGTCTTAATTTAAAAATAAAAATCAGTGATGTTAATCTTTAAGATGTTTCCGGGGATTAATCGTATTTGGAACTGATTCTAAACTAACCCGATTCGCAATTGGCCATTATCGCAATTAGACAGCTCTTGTGTAGACAGACATACACTTTACGTATAACGCACCTGTACAAAAACGTAAATACAAATTCACATTTGAGTTCAATCGCAATAATCGGACAACACTCACTCATATCCAAAAAAAATGCTAATGCAACAAATTCAAGTATTGTAAAGTAAATGGACAAACTTCCATTAGACCATTGTCGCGATTAATTAACCTCATTAAACAGTACATTCAACATTAAAACATGACCATAAAACCTATCGTGCTAGCTGGGCTAAACAGTTCATGTACTGTCAATCGGGGGTAATAGGGATGGTATGGTGAATGGGGATGAAAACCGGGAATCACATTGTTATTTTACCCAAAATCTGTTTTTGACAACGTAAGTCAAATTGTCCTTGTGATGCAGATCCTTTCTATAAAATTTAATGAAATTTCAAGTAAGCTGGCAGATAGGTACGCATAACGGCACCACCAAACTAATTATCTATCAGCTGTATTTTTGACCGCTTTTCCTTATTGACCGCCAATATTCAATATGAATAGGTACAGCCTATATTTCTCTAAAAAAAAGGAGTTAAGATTAAATTGTAATTGTAATAAAATGTTACAATTGGATTGATAAGTATATACAACTTCCATTTCCGGTAGAGTTAAGAAAATTACGTTTATTTGTTATCTTAACAATTTTATTCGATACCAATTTGCGACTGGCCTTGATCTTCGCACAAATTACAGTGATTAATAAAACCTCTGAAAACGAAGTCAATAGGTAAAAACCGCACCGCGGGACAAATATTGCCTACATAACGTGCAATAAGAGACTTCATCAATGGTAAATTGATATATTGTTGTATTGTATGTTCCACCTTTTTAAAGAATAGGTGGAAAATGGACTGCGTAAACTAGTTTTACAATTACCTGTGTTCGTATTGTGTGGACTGTAGAATGGCCGTGGATATTGGACATTTACATGTTATCCCGACAGTAACGTAGTGACCTATATATAGGTACTCCATTGGTTGACTAGATACACAGAATAGCTCTACAACAACAAATTTGTGGATCGAGGCGCAACACCGTTAGGTATGTACCTAATTAATACTTTGTTTCACCTGACGTCAACACAGGCATTCCTGCGTGCACGCTGGTAATTATTTGACCTAGCTGACAAATAGATTACTGTCCGCAGAGCCGATGAGATATTCTGTTTCACATAAATTGATCCTGTGTCATCGATCTGGATGCGGCTATCGTGTCTATTCGACTATTTTCAGGATTTCTAACAAAAACCAACTTTTTAAATTGAAAACTAATAATTATTATTTTGTTTATAATCTTAATTTTATAGAATTACCACCTTGCTCAAAGTACATCAATACCATTTAAGTTAAAATGCCGCTAATACTTGTTGGTCCTTATCTGTTACTTACATTTATGTTTGTGAGAAAGAGACAACAACTTTTACTTAACAAAAAGCTTTACCAATAAGGGGATAAAATTACATATATTCATTGGCATATTTTTGTGAGAGTGAGTTATAGTAGGTATATTGCTGTAGTTGATTTACTATGTCAATTGTATAGAATCAGAAATTCTGCTAAATATTGCAATAACTACGGATGCTACGCTGGTTTTTGTTTTGTTTCGATGGATTTTAAGATCATCTAAACTTCAAAAAACTGACATTAAGCTAAAACATCATCTAAATAATGAGTTATTCCGACCTCAAACCAACCCCTTAGTTGGAAAGTGCCCGCGCCCACCGCGAAGGGGTTCTAGCGCCTTTCAACGGATTTTTCCACAATTTCGACGAGTTTTTCACAATCCACTAATTAATCACTGCGATGATTAATCAGGGCCGCGGGCGCATTTAAAGCCGACTAATGATCCGTTTGACGGACCCGCTATGTACATAAAGAAAAGCAAATTTGATACTAAAAACTGTATAGCTAAACAGAGTTCAATCGCCATCAGTTACATATGTAAGTATAACAAATACTCCGCAGTGTCTCAAGACGAGATTCTTTAACCAGTGTGTGTTGACAGAGATGACATATAATGGCACTGAAACGTGGTCGCTTACTACGGGCCTCATAAGAAGGCTCAAAGTCACCAAAAGAGCAATGGAGAGGACTATGCTAGGAGTATCTCTGCGTGATCGCATCAGGAATGAGGTTATCCGCAGCAGAACCAAAGTAATCGATATAGCTCTCCGAATCGCTAAACTTGAGTGGCAGTGGGCGAGGCACAAAGCACGTAGAACCGATGGCCGTTGGGGCGGTAAGGTTTTCGAGTAGCGACCACGTACCGGAAGGCGTAGGGTGGGCAGGCCCCCCACACGGTGAACTGATGACCTGGTAAAGGTCGCGGGTGTCCGCTGGATGCGGGTGGCGCAGGACCGGTTATTGTGGAAGTCTTTGGGGGAGGCCTATGTCCTGGCTGATATGATGATAACAAATAATACTTTAAATAGCCAAGCGAAAGTTACTGGTCTATGAAGGTAGGTAGCGTTTATCGTTTGGTTAAACAGCTTAATAAAAATACGTTACTTTTTACGTATGCTTTCTCGTGTCGGTTGTCACACGATAAACGATATTTAATGATCTTATGTACCATACACATGTATTTTCCTTATAGAGTTGTATTGTAACTTATCCCTTAGCAGTACTTCCATTATTTCTAAGATTTTTCTATAATTTCACCGAGTTTTCCACAATCTACTAATTAATCTCTACGTTGAGTAATCAGGGCCGCGGGAGCATTTAGAGCAGACTAATGATCCGTTTGTCGGACGCGCAACGCAATGTACAAAATTATAGCAAGCCTGTTGAAAGAAACTGTGGCAGGCTCGTCATTCAATTCAGGGGCCCGTTTGACTAAGGCGACTTCCTGATTTGGCGGGGCGGGAGCGATATGTCATAGGTATTTTGCTCTTTGACGTGAATTTACCGATGTGAGATTTCCTCACTTGACGAAATACTGGGGCAGTACTGCATTAGTATCGGTTGACACTGACAGCTGACAGTTTTCTCATATCGTACCGCCCCCGCATCGACAAGTCAGGCAGGCGCCTAAGGCTGTATACTACGAGTATGTAACCTTATAAAATAGGTCTCTGCTCTGGCATTTCTATCTTAAGCCATTGGTTGTAATATTCTGAATAGGGGAACCTTGTCCAATGGTACTAAAGATTACTTAGATACAGACTTACTTATTCGAAATAATATAATGGGCTCAGCAAGCCAAAGTTATTTACTATTTGTTCGAGCACTCGGGTTTAATGCATGCAGAATTAAATATTCCCAGTGCCTATAATTTATTTTAAAGCTTGCACCATTGTTATTATTGGGCATAAAAATAAGTTTGAAGTGTTCATGCAAATTACTCTTATCTTCATCTACGTTTACGTTTTTGCTTTTAAAAACAATGTGCGCCTGAATTTATTATATTTGGATGTAGCGGTATTTCTTTCTAACATGCAGGGACGGGGTCATGCAATAGTTATCATTCGTAATTTACGATGTCAATGAAAGTTTAGTAGCGGTGTTAATCGATGCACGAGGTTTTGTTCATAAATCGTCAGCGTTACATTCGTCCAACTAAAATTTAAATTGCTGAAGCAGTAAATTGTTTAGCCCAAGCTTGCGAGTTGCGCTTTATTATGTAAACAGTTTAATTTTGCTTGCACCGATAAATCAGAATTATCTACCTTGACGTTTGTTAATTTATTGAGTTTGTTGGTAATTATTATGGAGCTACGTTACAGATATAACATGTTTTTGTTGCTTACTAGATCTTCTCCGCATTAAATGCTGACTTATGCAAATTATATTAAAATCTTTTACATAAATGTTGTTTTTGATGTATTTTTTTTCTACATTGCAATTATTAGCAAAACTATCATTTGATGATATTGCATCATTTACTTGTCCTATGTATCTCGTTTACTTGACACTTTTTCTTCCATACCTCTGTATCACCCGCGCGTCATCTCATCACTCACATCCTTCTGTCATTTAGTGATATTGCATTATTGCAAATAACCACTATCAACCTAATACATGCTTACTTTAATATTTCGACGAACCTACTAGTCATGTATGATAAAGAGACTTATTATAAGACGATACTATTTTAGCAAATGAGCGACGGAACCATAGCACGCAAGCTGAGTAGCTAAATTACTAAGAAGTGCGGAACCAAACATTAGAAGCGGGTTGAAAGTGAGAAAAGTCGATCCTTGGGTTCAAAAGTAATAAAAAAAATAGGCAATGTCAGAAGCCTGTACAGCCTCCTTCGTAAAATTATATTGATTTTAGCCTTTCTTAAAGAGGGCTTTAACGTGTCCACTAGAGCCACTCCAGCCATAATTGTTATTATTTGAATTTACCGGTAGATATTAAAAAGGGGGACTGCTATGTACTGTATTTAAGTACCCTTTGAATATATCAAACTAGTTATTACGTTGCTAGATTCATCAATCTACGAGCTCAAAAATAAAACTGCCGTTTTGACTTTAATACCTAAACTCATCAAATTTTGATGACCCTAGAGCTTGATTAACCCGGCACTATACCGAAGATATACCGGACTTCAGCCTGTACGAGATTAGAATGGCTCTTAACCAGCTAAAGAACAACAAGGTACCCGGTGAAGATGGAATTACAGCTGAACTCCTGAAGACGGGTGGAAAACCGGTCCTTAGGGTCCCTCAGAAGTTGTTCGACTCCGTCTTTACTTGAAGGGAAAACTCCAAAGGCATGGAAAGGAAGTGTGGTGGTGCTGTTCTTCAAAAAGGGTGACAACGCCCTACTGAAGAACTACCGACCCCATCTTACTTCTGAGTCATGTCTATAAGCTGTTTTCAAGAGTCATTACGAACTGTCTCGCTCCCGAACAAGCCGGCTTCCGAAGAGGCTTTAGCGCCGTAGACCACATCCATACGCATCTTCAGGTTATATAGAAGACTGAGGAGTATAACCTGGCCCTCTGTTTAGCGTTCGTGGACTACGAGAAAGCTTTCGATTCGATTGAATCCTGGGCTGTACTACAATCTCTCCAACGGTGCCAAGTGGACTACCGCTATATCGAAACCCTGAAGTGTTTGTACGAGAACGCCACTATGTCAGGCTGACTCCAGGACCAGAACTCGAAACCTATGCCGTTGCAGCGGGGAGTCAGGAAAGGAGATGTTATTTCTCCTAAACTGTTATCCGCTGCACTGAAGGATGTGTTCAAGACTCTGGACTGGAGAAGGCTAGGCATCAACATAAACGGCGAGTACATCACTCACCTTCGGTTTGCTGACGATATAGTAGTCTTGGCTGAGACCATGGAAGATTTAAGTACAATGCTCAATGACCTCAGTAAAGCCTACGAGCGAGTTGGTCGAAGTATGAACATGGACAAGACGAAGATCATGCTAATGCCCATGTTGCACCAACTTCCGTGACTATCGGACACTTTACAATCGAAGTTGTAGACGATTACATATACTCTTACCTAGGACAGACTGTCCAGTTAGGTAAGTCCAACTTCGAGAAAGAGATGATCGTGGAATCCGACTCGGCTGGGCAGTGTTCGGGATGCTACGGAACATCTTTTCATCCAATATTCCGCAGTGTCTCAAGACGAAAGTCTTTGACCGGTGTGTGTAGAGAGATGACATAATGACACTGAAACGTGGTCGCTTACTACGGGCCTCATAAGGAGGCTCAATTCACCCAAAGAGCGATGGAGAGGGCTATGCTGGGAATTTCTCTGCGTGATCGCATCAGGAATGAGGCCATCCGCAGCAGAACCAAAGTGACCGATATAGCCCTTGGAATCGCTAAACTTAAGTGACAGTGGGCGGGGCACATAGCACGTAGAACCGATGGCTGATGGTTGGGGCAGAAAGGTTCTAGAGTGGCGACCACGTACCGGAAGGCGTAGGGTGGGCAGACCCCCTACACGGTGGACTGATGACCTGGTCGCGGCTGTCCGCTGGATGCGGGTGGCGCAGGACCGGTCATTGTGGAAGTCTTTGGGGGAGGCCTACGTCCAGCAGTGGACGTCATTCGGCTGATATGATGATGATGACGATCTACTGTCTCACGGAGTGAGCGTAAACTTACTAATTTCTCGCAGCAAAATATGCTTGTTCGAGCTGCTGAGGTGAAAATGTAATCGTTATAATGAAAATAAGACTGTAATCTGCATTTTATTTTTTTCAGTTTCTTGCGTACTTCAAGAATTGGAAGGATATGCAAAAAAAACAAAAATGTTTAAGAGCAAAAGACATACCATGATTTTCCAATCACGGTCTCATTCACCCAAGCTCGGCACTAAGAAATTACCTGTAACAAAGAACTTCATTAAGCATAATAATCCTTTATTAGTATCACTTTATTTATAGTCAACACGAATAACGCCATTCAAACTGTGATGAAAGAAAAACATGGGGGAGCTCTTTATCGGAACCAATCTCGCCACTTGCCGCCCGACTACGCTGAATGCGCTTAATTGTCGACTCGTTCAGATGATTCTGTGCCTTTGTGGGTGGTTGACTGGCAGAATACCTTCAGCCATTAAGTTTACAAGTTGTTTATTCTTGTAATGAGTATTAGTTTGAATACTGTATTCATGCTAATGATGATGTTTTTCCATGGTTTTGGCGAAGAACTGCGAACCTGCCCAATTAGCTATCGGTTTTATGTATAAGATATATATTTCTATTTCTTTCCACTGAAAACTATCCGGTGACTGATGACAAGTAGTCAAGTTTTGAAAAATCTTTAATTGGTATAAATGGTATCGGTTTCTTATTGTGAATATTGAATTCTGATCATGTTCTCGTTACAATTTTGCATGGACGGGGATGATAACAAAATAAGTAGACGCGGTTGGCAAATTGTGGACCATTGGCCAGAATACTCAAAGACTGCAAAGCCAAAAGGGATTGCTGTGATTTTAGCAATCTATTATTGCTTGTTAAAGTACCTAAAAACAATATACTAAATCGAAACATCCTCACAGTATGACGTCAGTGTTATTTATTTGTAAAAAAAAATACTAGAAACACTGCGTATTCATGAACTTTTTAAGGGTCAGAAACGAGCATGCTAGTTAGTCCCTTTGAAGTGCCAGGTGTAAGGAATAAGGTTACGAAATAAATAGCTTACTGTATGCTAGTTTGCCAACCGACGTAGTATAAAAAATAGAAATGCTCAGTCTCTGATGAATACGCAGTCGAAAGGATACATATACCCACGTCATTCTTAGGGTTCCGAACGCAAAGGGTGCCAAGGGAACCTTATTATAGCACTAAACTTCCGCTGTCCGTTTGTCCGTCCATTAGTTTCATGTATTGTATGTAATACAGTTGAAATTTGTGCAGATTCTCTCTTGATGAAATAATATTAAAAATTAAATTGGGCCCACATACAAGAAACGTGAGTTTTCAGGTACGTACTTGTACGTTCGTTTGCGAATCCGACTCACTTTTGTATTCAATTTAAAAAATGGCGTTAAAATAAGTTTGCTGAGCAGAAACGAACTGTAAGTCTGTACCCAACGCTTGTATCGTTGACTGTACTCGTGTAGGTGCTCGCTTTGTGCGGCCTTACGCCGGCTGACATGTCCCATTGTGCTCGTCCGTTTTCATGTCGGCAACAAGTCTCGACTCGCGGGACCCCTTTTCATAATTTTTACGAGTGAAAAGAACAAATGAAGCATTTGTAATATCGGTCTTGAGTAATAGAGCTTTTGTTCTACAATCACTTTTGTACATTGACGTATGAGATGGAACCATCTGAACAAAGGAGGGTCTTTGATGTAGGGAGTACGAGATGGTTCAGACAATACAGTTACATTTATAGCTTTGTCCAATTGACATACTCGTAGTAATTTTAGAAGGTATGAAAATATAGTCGTAAGAAATTCCATTCACGAATTTTAAAATGTACTTAAATTTTTTTATTTTATTTTGATAAGAATTAATGATTAAGCTTAATTTAAACCTTTTCGAGACTCACTTGATGACAATAGTCTGTACAGCTATTGTAAAACCTGTTTTTGCCATTAATTTTAGTTATAAATGTTTCATCGTCATATTTCCTCAAAAAGCCGAGTGAAGAAAAATATTAATGACGTAATTAACTGACGACGTTGAGCCGAATTTCTAATTTTAACGAGCAGAGCTGTGAATTCACTTTGTTTATTAAAAAAATCAGTTATTCTTTATGAAAATTACTATACAACTGAAATCTAATCAACGAGATGGGGGATTAATTTTACTGGAAATTTATATGTAAAAAGTATCGGCATTTGAATCGTGAACAAATATATTCTTAACTAGCTGTTGCCCGCGACATCTTCTGCGTCTTCGCTCCTATTGGTCGCAGCGTGATGTTATATAGCCTAAAGCATTCCTCGATAAATAGACTATCCAACACAAAAATAATTGTTCAATTCAAACCAGTAGTTCCTGAGATTAGCGTGTTCAAACTAACAAAAAAACAAACTCTTCAGCTTTATAATATTAGTATAGACTATACTTAAATATTTTTCAGGACCAGTAAGAGTGAAATCGCCAAAGAATGTACAGTCAAGGTTACCAGAAAGGATATTTTTTTTTTACTTTATTTCATTGAAATGAGATCCAATTATATATTTATGTCCTCGACTGTACTGTGCGTATCCCGTGCCACAGCGAAATCGGTACAAGTGGCGGCTTAAAGGCATAATGTACTTGTAGTGAGCGCTCACTATTTTTGTTTTAATTTTGAAAATCGCAAGAAAGTGAACACTCACTGAAAAGAGACAAAATGAAAATATTCTGTTTTAATGGGTTAATTAGCCGACGATCCTCCGGTCGGAGCTTTAATTAAAATGAAAAATTTTCGTGCCTACAACGAGGGAAATAATTGCCGCTTGCCTTCCGCGTGGAACTATTCAGGTGAGAGGAGAGCAAATAGAGTAACACTGCCGGCAGAATTAAGCGTCATTTAACTTATCTCTGAAGTGCTGGGAATAATAAATAAAATTTGTGGAGGTACGTCAATCACAATGTTATTCATCGGGAAACACAGACTAAGAAACGGAGAGTGTGTCGAGAGTGAGGGACTCGCATTTGCTTCTAGCTGTCAGCACTACGAATCCTCAATCCAACAAAGAATAGGCGTAGCACTAAGTGGCTCTTGAGTCGCATGCGTCCACGAGCTACGGTCTCTGCTTACCAAGTAGGCTTGATGTCACCGTCGTGGTATTAAAAAAAGTGTGCTACATCATTCGATAATCGGCGTTCAGACTACACGCACCCCAGCCTTATGGACCCATTACATTTCTCAATCAATGCTTTGGTGATAAATTGAACAACACGGCGATATATTATATTTCATTCAATTAATAAAGCTTGTTAAGGGTAAAAGCACAACAGTCGTTAATCATGTTTTTTGCGCAAATGTGGTAGTATATTTAGTCGAAATATCACGTTTTTATGTCACTTTCTGTTGTTGTGTAATTTATTTTTGTTGTAGGAATGGCACAAAGATTAATGTAAGAAATAGTTGTGAAATTATTACGAAATATATAAAAAGGGCTTAAAGTGGCAGTTTCATTTATGAAGTCCTACAAATTGTAAGATATTTTTCTACTCAAATTATGATAAAAGTATTAATGTTCCAACAATGGGATTGAAGAACATGATGCCTCTACAATTTGAGTTTAAAGTAGAAAAAAAGCCAAAGGTTGACTGGTAGAGAATAGTAGAATACGTCATGGCATAAAATCCACCGTTTGTTTCCATTTATGAAGTAAAGATAAATAAATAAGCATATTGTTGCTTTTATTACGTGTAATAAAATATAAATAAATAAATTTAAATAAATAAATAAATAATATTAGGGGACATTTTTACATAAATCGAACTAGGCCCACAGTAAGCTCAACAAGGCTTGTGTTATGGGTACTAGATGACAATATATTTAATAGATATATACTTAAATACTTACATAGAAAACATCCAAGTCTCAGGAACAAATGTCTCTGCTCACCACAGAAACAAATGCCCTTACCGGGAATCGAACCCGGGACCTCTAGCTTCGGAGACAATGGCACTACCAACTAGGCTAAACAGGCCGACGAATATAAGGCCTTTAGTTTCATGTCCATCAAACAGAAAATAATCTAAATAGATGAGCGATTTTTAAGCGATAAGGACCCTTAAAGAACAAGTAGACCTGACAGAATAAGTAATGAGGTAGGAAATAAGCTACAGAGCCTAGCACATAGACGCAAAGTAGCATGTCTGTGCGTCTTCTACAAATTGTATTTCGGTGAGTGTGCTCAGGAGCTCCATGAGCTCATACCGCCTTCCCCCTTCTCCCTTGGGACATTCAGACGTACGGCTGGCTACCATCCTTACCTGGTCGAAATGCCTCTAATTCGAACCAAGCGCTGTGCATCATCTTTCATAATGCGCACTTCTAAGGTTTGGAATTCTCAGCCGGCGTTTGTATTTCCGAGTTATATAACCTAGACACCTTTTTAAGGCACGAGTGAATAGGCATCTTCTGGGTGAGCTCGCTTCATCGTCGGCCTCATCTTTGCCCCTGGCTAGATGCTGGCCTAGAGCAATCCCATTTCTAATAAAAAAAGGTTACAAAAATATTAAAGTTGTTTTTTTTTCGCTATGTAGGTATGATGTATGATTTGCAAACCATTTTATCATCCTTATGCATTAGTCTGTGGTTAAGTAGAAATTTACATAGATAATTATTTCTCTTTCTCTACAGAATCGCGAATACAGTAATGACGAAGCGGTAACCAGTGTCTAAGGTACACGCATTTTGTGTCATTTATTTCCACGGGAGTACTGATATTTAACCAATAAATTACAAGTCGCCTTGTAGATCTGAAGATGAATTAGAATACGTTAAACTGGCGTCATGCATTTCATAATAAGTACCTGTTCATTAAACAAATTTAACACCACCACCACCACCATTGTGGAGGAGAAAGTAGAAGGCAAGAGAGGAAGAGGAAGACCGTAAAATAAGCTACATGAAACAAATAAAAGAGAAAATAGAAGTCGTGTCGTACAAAGGAAACCAAGGAAATGGCTCTGGATAGGATAAGGGGAGAGAACTGTATTCAGGTAAATTACTTTCGAGACGTTTTTGCATCTGTAGTAGTATTTGTATATTTACGTATGTGTGAGGCTGGCTACAGATGTCACAACTACAATTGCAAAAATGTCTCGAAAGTAATCTGCTACACCGACAAGATTTTACTCTTAAATTCATGATGAAACCAATTCAAGACAAATTCATCCAGGATATATATAAAAAAAAATTGAAATTAAGTTCCTCAAACAGCGTGTATACACCAAGAAAGAAAATTAAAGCTATGAGAGTTACGTCTACTTTCATATAATCATAGAATATATTGTGTCACTTTTATTCATGGAATTATAGGATCCGAGTTTTTGCTATACTGACAATTGCCGTGAAGACAACCACCCCAAATCATTTGCCCGCAAATGGCATATCGGTATCGTTTGTTCATCGTTAGCTCACGTTTGCTCAGTTGGTTAAATCGTTTGGACCCGATTCTAACATCCGTTTTTTTTTAAAAACAATATGGGGGTGGTCAACTTCACGCTAACCACCCCATACCACATTTCCCGCGTTTTCTTAGTTATAACGGTAAGATAATCGTTTGCTCACGTTTGTTCACACCATTAAATCGTTTGGACCCAACTCCTCATTTTTATTTTTATTTTTAAAGTGGGGTGGCTATCTTCACGCCAACCACCCCACCCTTAACTTCGCAAAACCAAATATGTGGAGTCATCGGGCGACGGTTGCTCACGTTTGCTCAGGCATTAAAATCGTTTGGACCTCACCAGTTTCGTCATAAAAAAATAAAAACGAAATTGAATACAATTAGCCGCGTTGATTGGAGTATCTCAATTTGAAGAGTCAAAAGTCAAGTAAGAATCGGAACCGAACGATTCAACTACCTGATCAAACGTCTGCATACACTGCCTAATTGATCTAGATTAGTAACTAGCGGGCGTGTCAACAGGTTTAACCAGGAAACAATTCTGAAGACTTAATTTAGACCAATTTAGATAAATTAAGTCTTCAGTAGTCTATATGATGAAAGTAAAATAAATAAACAACATAATAATTTTGACACTCAGTCAGATTGCGCTGAACGAAATTTGATTGCGTGGAACACAAACTGGGTTTGTACATTACACTTAGCTATTCTAGATACGCCACAGTTATATTATTCAAAATAAATTTTGTGTTGTGTGGTCAAATTGCTGAAAATCCATAATTTTAATATGACACTAAACAAAGTGCTTAAATTGGACTTATAAGTACATATTTTATCCACCTGAAGAAATAAAATGACTTTAGAATTATTGAAAGTAGGTCAAAATATCACGAGCGCTGTAGGACTAGCTAATTAGTGTCTAAAAATAAAATACCATTTTGCAACCGCAGGCGCGTTTGGGCGCGACGTGCCTGAAACTCGAATGCGCATAAAATACCGATAACTCACGGCGCACACGTTAGCGTTCATCGTTTTAACTGATTGTGTTCTTAAACTACAATAAACTATGTAAATTCTAAATTTGAATTACAAACAACGGAGCGACAAGCAAGAATGGAAAATAGCTGCAGTCATTGGAGGTGGGCGGTGGCTAAAACTGGCGCTTTCAGTTGGATACTAGCGGTCACAGACATATTTGAGTAGACGTCCCAAGTAGAAAGATCGAGCGCAGCCATGCAATAGAGCAAAAATATAAATTACCTGGGGAAAATCTTAAACTTCACCTTTAAGTATTTATTTTTATTTTTATATAGATTGGTTACACGCTTATCTAGACAGACGAATCAGAAATTACATTCACATAGTTAAAAAGGGTGTAGATTCTACTACAAAATTAATGTAAAAACTTGTACACGTTTTAACAAATTTGTTATTAGTAAAGGAACTTAGAAGGAACTTAGAGTAAACGGAACTTACCTAATCGCGTAAAGTTAAATTAATAATGTGTGAAAATCGTGCAAATTTAAAATACATCATACAAGATTGTTGACACGCAGAGTGGGTTTGCCTAAACTCTCTTCTCTACTTAGTATTGTATTCTTCGCCGAGTAGTCGTGGTCTTGGGGGTCGTTGTGAGGCCTTTTTCACTGCTTTCACCATGTCTCCCTCACCGTGACATTTCGCATGCACAGATCCGTCCATCGCAAAGGGGAGCGTCTCCTAGACTTTTTACTCAACCCTGGACAACAAATCTCTTCATGGGATTATCTTCCTCGCGCATAATATGGCCAAACCAGCTCAGAATTAGAGATTAAACGATTGCCGAAAATCTCTTGACTTAGATGTGTTGAGTCCATGATGTCCTTATCATACCTGCCAGCAGTTCCTAGTTGCCCAATCTACTTGGATATAGAACATGTCCGTGGCAGCGGTAGTGGAGTGCGATAGCGGTGTCGTGTCGCACGGTGTGAGTTATGTCTCGTGGCGAGCGTTAATCGTCGCCGACGCTCGTACTTCACCTGCCTTATAACTACTTGAGAAAAAACCAAGCGATACGCAACTGCTATTTTCCACCAAGAACAAAGAAAATAATACTCCTTTATTAACGCCGCGCGAGTAAGCTGATCTGACATCTACTAGACTCAATTACGACCACTGCAAATTTGAACTTGATACTACTCCTAGTAGGATCAACTTTAACGAGTTTAATAGAACTACTGATTGAAAGAAATAATAAAAAAAACCTCAATGAAAATATGATTAGCACGACATGTCAATGCTTATAGAATTTATTATATGTATCAGGTAGACATATATCAAAACTGATTGATGACGCGTTATACACAGTTGACGAATTTTTCAAGTCACCTCAAAATTAATGCCTGATTGCTTGCCCATATTGATGGCAATACATCTTTATATATATAATCTTTATATATATAATTCTTCTGTACGTATGTTTGTCACCTAACTCCTCCTAAACGGCTGGACCGATTTGGATGAAATTTTGTGTGTATATTTGAGTCGATTCCTGGATGGTTTGAAAATACAATTGGACCCGGTAGGTGGCGTCATTATCGCATTTTCATGAAAAAACGGATCTGCTGAGCAATTCTGTAGTATAGATGGCGTTGTTATCCATTCTTTGGCATTTGACGTAAGGTACGCAATAATACATGCGCAAGTCCCTTGCCTTATTGACATTTTGGAATCAATTGAGGAAATAGGATAGAACTTAAACCTGTAGTAAGTTCTGCAGCATAAAAAATATGTTTTTAGTAGGCTTTATGTATCCGCAATACCAGTAAAATAACGAATCACCAAATAAACGTTCTGTTTACAATGTTTACATGAATAACAGACATGGTGTGTCATTTTCTATTTTTTTTTAAATGGGGAGCTTTACACGATTCGATTCGATTATCTTATCACAAGTAAGCCGGGGTGTCAATATTATCGCGGTTTTCCTAATTGTTTGTACTTTGCTTCAATATCTTAGATTAATAATACCATCAGATCCGTAGTGTTAAGGAAGATGATTTTTCATATAGTAGTCTGTTTGAAACCTTATAGTAAACTAAGATGAGTTAGAACGGGACAGATAGTATGATCATTTTCGACTGTTGACGAATTGTCTTCATATAGAAGGACACCAAATGTCAAATCGCATACAAACCATTACGTCACAATTTTTTTTTATACCAAGTCGGTGGCAAACAAGCGTACGGCCCACCTGATGGTAAGCGGTCACCGCCGCCTATGGACGCCTGCAACTCCTAGGGGTGTAACACGCACGTTGCCGACCCTACCTAGGGGTGTCACATGCTCGTTGCCGACCCTCCTAGGGGTGTCACATGCGCGTTGCCGACCCTAAATGTCATTTCAGTAATATTTGCAGTTATGGAAACGGGGACACTGACATGTGACACTGAAATGAATATGACTAATCTGTCTCTCACAAACTTACTGATTGTGCATTAGTGAGAAAAGATCAGATGTACAGAAATCGTTCAACTTAATATGATCTTTTACGCTGATAACTGTGTTCAATATTCATTAATACTTATTCATTTGATACGGATCGTGATATGAGTGTAACGCATGATAATATTCACCGTGTTAAAGGCCCCAATGGGCTTAATAAATGTCAATATTAAATTGTCATCTCTACATCATCTTTACTAAATACAAACTCATTTTAGCCTACTTTTTCGTCGATCGTCGGAAGTGTTGGTCTACTCAGCTCACATCAGCCTGCGGGCCTAAATGAGTACTATGAAATATGTTTGTTTTTTGGTTAATTTACAGGACATGCGGCCTGGAATGACTTCGGAAAAAAGAAATATGTCATAGTGACGACTAATAGGCCCGCGGGCTAAGTTGACTTATATAACGATGTCTACTCCAGTCCATTAAGCCTCTAAACTACTACAGTATTCTAAAATTAAATATGCAACAATCATTTATACCCCAAAACAAATTTGGTACACAATAATTTATAAAAAGACCATTTACAAATATTGTACACTTTGATACCTAAAGGTTCCGCTAAAATTGAAAACTCCATCTTCCAAAAACGAGAGGTCTCAAATTCTGTAAACATATTTCATTGTAGTCCTTTAGATACGTGGGTTGAGTTGACTAGGTATGAATATAAAAATATAAACAAAAGTTCAAGCTAAATTGACCAACACAGCCAACACTTCATTCGTCGCAAGGCATTGTGGCTTTCGTAAACATCTTTTGGCAATGATAATTATTGTGTGAAATAGCCTTTTCTTACTTTTGGTAAGAAGAAGCGTCAGAAACGGATTGTAGACGTTGTATCACTAATGTAATACCTATGAGCTTTTAAAACTTTTAAGATATTATCTAGTTGTCTAAAGAAATGATTTAGTGTACTGCGGCTTAAAAATTTTCTTATGTACAAACATATAGATTTGTAAATCGTTCATATTAGTACCGTATTTTTTAATAAAACCTAATTAAGATCACAAGGATTTTCACATAATTATGCGCAAGGGCGTTTCATACACATACTTAAAAACTTTGAACAACCCCTGAAATGGGTAAAAAAATAAGTTAAAAACTTCTTATGAGTGTATAGAATGGACCTTTTGAATGGATAAACTTAGGCTATATTTTAATCAGCGACATCCCTTGCGTTATTTGTAATACGCGAGCGAAGCCGCGCGGGGCAGCTAGTATGTTTATAAAAAAAGAAAGATATCACTATTAAATAACTGATGAAGTTAAATAACTGATAGAAATGATATCACTATTAAATAACTGTGTACTCACTCACTTTTAGTGTTACTACATTAATAAATACTTATAGTTAAGTTGTGATGAATTGTGCAAAAATTTTATGAATAAATTTATTGATTGATTGATTGTAGGTTCATACAGCAAATTCTATTAGCATTTACATTTTACATGCTTCAAGCTAAAGTATGCTATATACTTTTTTATTTAGATACACCGTGCTCAGGGTGGACCCAAAGCTTTACCAGCGTGGACTTGGTTCATAAAAATCACCCTGCCAAAGGAGAACCCTTGGTCATCAAACGCAGAAAATTTAAGGGTACAGCAGTGACTATTGGGACAAGCTGGCAACGTTTGTTATATTTTTACCGACTTCAACAGAAGGAAGGAGGTGCTCAGTTCGTCTGCATGTTTGCTTGTTCTTTTTTTCTTTTATGTATGTATGTTCCCCGATAAGTCTTGACCATGTTGGCCGATTTTGATAATTCTTTTTTTGTTTTAAAGCAGGTACCCCAACATTGGTCCCATATAAATTTAGTGAAGGTCTGATGATGGGATATAGGAGGAATCGAGGGAACTCTTTGAATTTATAGTATTTTCATCTCTTTTAGTAGAAGTGACAAAATAGTACCAACAAAAAAAATTTAGTCGTCTTAAGTTCGCCTTTTGTACGATAAGTTTTACTTTTCCGAAATACAGGTAAAAAAATAAATATCAAATAACAATTGAAAATAATCTTAAACGCAATATAAACTCGGGCGATTTAATAGCTAGCAGAATTTGAAGACAAAACGGGTAACCGTCGCGCCGCGGGTTAGATTAAAACAATTTGTTTCCCGGCCACCGCGCACGGCCTTCCCATTCCCACCACAATAAACACCGTTCATTTATCTACCTCTGTCATCATAAAAATACTGTTTAAATTTATATGAGCGGTTATGCCACGAGAAAGACGCTTACGTAACGTGTCTACAACGTATTGCAGACACTTTAAGAAAGAATTTGAATCTTGACAAAATACTGTCAATTTTTAATCCAATGCATGAAATGATTATCCTGATTTGGCTTCCTAGCATTTTCTGTACCACGTGGGTGGCAACAAACTTACGGCCTAGGCGTTTGCAATTCCACTGCACTGCATTTTACAAGTATTAAAAAAACCGTTACGTAAGCGATATTTTTGTGGTATGCCTCATGAATGCTAAGCAAGATTGTATTTGTATTCACACTGATTTATCACTTTCTTCAACAATGGCTCCTGAATATGTATGACTAGTCTCAAAAGCTATTACAAGTAATTTGTTGCAACAAAAACGACATTTCATTTATTTAACTAGTCATGATGAAAGTGTTTAATAAAGTATATAAGATGTTATAGTCCTATGTATTGTGAATCTGATCCAAGTTTTATATTTCGTGAGTAAATCGGAAGTGAAATAGAAAGTCAACTAGTTATAACTAGACTTGAATTCTGAATTACCTACATAGAAAATAAGGAATACCATTGGAACTTAAATTACGTAGGTACCTATCAGTGGCGGAGCGCTCCTACAACACGATTCCCACCGGCTTGCTTTAATTTTTTGGTACAATATATCAAACTCAATATAAATCATCCATCAATAAAAATACAAAATATTTATTACAGGCATTAATATAAATCATCCATCAATAAAAATACAAAATATTTATTACATAAACTCGTAGTACCATGGAAAACTCGAAAACGCTAACTCGCTTGACGACCTCCCCTTAATTGTAAATAATTTAATTAAGTTTAGACGTGAATGCTGCTCAAAAGGCTTTTTACAAATCCGCTTTTGTCATACTCGACTCGACATACATTATTACGTGACGTCAGTGATGAAATGACAAGTATGGCAAATGTGGTATACACTTACTGCAAGGGGTTGCGCTCAAGAACACAAATAGCGCACGCTTCAGTATACCTTTGCTTTTAAAGAAAAAATATAAATGTTAAGGTAAGTGCTTTTATTGCTCTGGGTTGCCCAGCGAAAATTCTTACGCGCCGCCACTGGTACCTATGTATGTGTATTTGTCTGACAGTTGAAAGGCATTAAAATTCCTGACCATGCAAATAAATGTTTTATAAACGAATACCTTTCAGTGTCAAATGACTTAAAAAGTAATAAATCGTAATTTAGTGACATGCTCACAAGACCTGACCTTTTCACAATGCGCCAGTTAAGTTATGCGGATCGCAACAAGTTTAGAACAATATTATTAGCAGCTTGCAGTGGCAGTGGCGCATGCAAGTCGCTTCCAAACTTCATGCCACAATAGGTACCAGTGTTCACAGCGTTGTTTTGGAAGCATTAACTAACTTGAGAGTACGCCAAAAACGGAAACATTTTAACGTTCTCTGCCGACCGCCGTATTGTCGCCGCTCCGCCTATTACACGCCAAAAAAGTTACGCCGTTACGCCTACAATGAACCTCGCTACATTCATCCCAAATTATGTACGCATAAAAAACAGAATCGTACAAATATTTGAAATGAAAGCTAGAGGTTTTGACCGTCGGCGCTTCAGACAGTATTTCCAAAGTCAATTTCCACGAGTAACGCAAAATTAAACGACGCTTAGCAAGCAGCATAATGGGCGCACAAGTAAGTGAGCGCTTATATGGTCTCAGCCTCGTAACATATTGGTCCGATGGCTATCTTGTTTGCCTTTATCCTTATAGAAAATTTCGTGCAGCCCAGGGCAATGCATCGGCGAGCCTTCCAATATCATGTGGATTATCCACTGTAAAACGTTGTAAACTTTGTGGCAAACATCCGCAATGTCGGCTCAGTGCCACAGCAATAGGGCATCTATTACAATGTCCTGAAAATTTGTATTTTACCTAAATATTGGTAACGGATTGGCGGGGCTATACGTGGTAAGATAAGAGTGCGAGTTGAATAGTGATGCATTGAATGGATTACCTGCTCTTCGATCTGCTTTGTTCTTTTCCATCAAATAAAAGTAATGTTATTGCTTTGCATTGTTGAATCAGTCTACAAACATAAACATGACGCACCTGAATCGAATCGTTGCGATCGGTGGGGAGTTATGTCAAAAAGCGAGTAGCGGTCAATATTGACAGTGGAGGCAGAGCGAACTGTTCTAAATTCTTGTGTTTACTCGACCATATTGAAGTTCTATATGCATGGGCTGGCGGGCGCGTTAGCCACACCGGTTTGACAGCATTGTAATGGATTGTTTGCCTCCGCGCGGACGTCCGCCGCCGCCGTCGATCACTGACACCGACCTAATTACATGTAAATAAATACAGGGCCCGCCCGCCTCATCTGATCCGCATCAGTTAACCCTCTCGGTGCACGCGGAGGCACGCCAGAGGCTCAACTTTTGATGGTTGACTTTACTAGCCTTTAGCTTTTGCTTAGAAACTTAGAATATGTAAGACAAGAGCAAATTTGTTTTATCCATCTGGCCTGTAGCAATGTAGTTTTAAACAAGCTTTAACATTGTTCAGATCGTATACGGCTTTACATAATGAAACAATGACAGTCAAGTAAATGTTTGCAGAGGCAACGTACCAGCTATGTACATATGACAGTCATGTAGATATTGTACATAAGTATAGTCGCTCGGCGACATACCGGCAATGATACAGGAGCGGGCGTCCCACGGGTGTGCTAAATAGGCGGCTCGGCATACGTTGCGATATCACCTCGCGCCCCTTATTACAAATCATTCGATACCGGCCGCACCATGCGATTAAGCCTCCTCTTTTCACGTTGCTGATACGTTTGTAAAGGATAGCATGAGAGTTATCAAATTATTTGGGAACTTATGAATTAGTTTTGTTTGAAAATATCGTGTGATAAGGAAACAATGGATTACAACGACGAACATGCACACGTTATGCCTTTTATTCAAATATTTTCACTGTACCTTCTGTTTTCGTGACAAGTAAGCAATTAAAAATTTCTACTTTGCTATCAGTTTATAACATATTGCATTGAATTAATTATTCTCATTGATAACAAATAGTATTTGCCTGAACAGTTAAAATCGGTCAAGTGCGAGTCTTACTCAAGCACTGAGGGTTCCGCACAACGATCGTGAACCCGTCCCAACCCCATCAATTCAGGAGCAATTGAACGCCATCTATCTGAGTTTCGGAGTATTATACAAACTTTGTTTTTAAATGTTTTTGATGATATAAAAATATATAACCCACATAGAGATATGGTTACATTTTTCCTATATAATTTAGATTGATATTATCGTTGTTTAATAATTTCATTTTTTTCTTGGTAAATTTCGGAGATAATGGGTCAAGGGGAACGGTATTCATTTTCCTTCATATAAATCAAAATGTATCCACCGTAAAAGCCCTTTCATATGTTTGTTTACTCGTACAATGATTTATTTTTTAGTTGTTGTTTTATGTGTGCATTGACTTTTCGAAAGTGCTGTATTAAGCCTAGGCCTACTTGGAAAAATAAAATAACTTATTTATGACACCCCACTTGATATACATAGTTACTAGACTTTGAACTTTGTAACAAAAACCATTACATAAAAACATTTTTATAGAACTATTCCACAAATCGATAGCATAATAAGTAGGTAGTTCTTGAGATATATTTAGCAATGTAACAGACAGACAGATAAAGCACCATAAAGCGTTACTTTTTTACGATTTTTGTAAGGAACCTTAAAACTTAATTTTAAAGCGTTATTTGTTGTTGATGTATATTCGTTCTATCCCCTACAGCAGCTTTTACATCTCAAGAGCAATAGGTTTAAGACAAAACAAAATTAAAATGTGGCATACAAACATTTTTATTTGTTTTATATTGCGGGATATTTTCGCAAGGGCAAGCGGCAAGCCCAGCCGCGAGACACTACCGGTCGGACACAAAATATTTCGCAAGCCGGCTAAACGCGCCGCTTTAAGTTCCAATACAATATAAATTGCACTTTGAAAATACCCGTAATACAAACTGTATGCGCGCGATTTACGACTTTAATGCCAAACGTGAGAATGTATATTGAGAGGCGGTGAACGTGGAATAGTGGCATAATACCGGTAATGTGGTGTCGCCTTTCTGTGGCAAGATAAGGGTACGCGACATTGACTATTCAAAGGGTTGCGGTCTTCAAAATTTGCGCTCAATAAGTCCAAAATATGTGGGTTCTAGCTTTGAGTTAACGCGCATTTTGCTTTGAATGTTGCGGATGTTTTAGCGAAATCGAATCGGTATTTGCATTGAATATTTACTTTCAACCGAACACGTTATACGTTTACAATTAATAGATAAAATGCAGTTGCAAGTTCATTTTTTGTATCTGCTGTGTCACGTATGTATTTCTGAAATTCACTAGAGAAGTACAAATATCTGTAGTATAGTATAACTATTAAGTTTTAGAGTTTTACCATTAGGTGGTACGGAACACGCAGTAACGATATCAAAAAGGATTCAATTACTCTTGCCTATATTAAAAAAAAGTACCGAGGTGCTAGATTTACCCCGCAAGGGAAGTATATTTATTTGCAATTTGTAGTTATCGCTTTTAAGTAGGTACCTTAATGAGGTAATAACAATAAATAAGGACCCAAAAGTTTTCTCAGCTTCACCCTCGGGTTGCGCCCCGATCCTTTGCAAATAACCGCCTTTTACTGAAATCGTATAGTATTTATACATTGCACATGTTAGTTATAGATACTAGTGCCAATTTTATAAATTGCTTGTGGATATTATTAGCCCCCTTTAGATAATTAAAAGGGGTAAAAAGAAGTTACAAAATACATGTTCGTTTATCGTAAATTTATAATACCTACTTCAAGTAAATTAAATTGAAATTGTTTTAGCAGATATACATCCTTACATTGCTTATTCTTTGTATAGGCTTTTATGGCTCACGGACAATTGAAGGGATACAGAGTTTTCTAAAAAGCCGACTTAAAAAAAATAGTTTCTAGTCAACTGCATATTAAAAACGTGACGTCGGAGAATCAATTATTTAATTTCTAATGAACATAATGTTTTGATCGAGGTTGGACCGAACGGGATTGGTAGAAACCAGTATTTGTATAATTTTAATCATATATTTTGCCGTTTCCCAAAAATGTTCTAACGAATTTCGTAGCACTAATGCTCTCGCCTTAGCGTTACCGTACAACGGGCGGTGCATAGAATCAATGTGCTTAGTTCAGGTGTTCTCTCGATCCCAGGGGCGCAGTAAACTCCGGGCTGCGGCGCGCTTTCCAGTAACTAAGGCGTGGATACACATGTACCCGTGTACCTACTTTGGATATTTACGTGCTATTGTTTATTTAAACCGGAATTCCGATTACGAGGGTCACTACGTCTAGCAAATTTGTGAATGCTATTTGGTTGTTAATGTATTTTGTAGAGGAGGTTAGAACTTAGCATTGCAAAAGATGTTAATATCTACTCCATATTTTCCTGTTGCTATTGCTCTTCGTGGGGTCCTGTAGTAAACAAGGAGCCCTTTAGTTTCGACAAGTCCATCCGCGGCTAAGCTTAGTAACTCTTACTACTAGAAATCTGTGATTTTGCATGATTATAACCACGCCGGTAAAGTGGTAAAAAATAGGGTAGCTCTTCCGTCCCTCGTCATCATCATCATATCAGCCGAAAGACACCTTGACAAGAGCCTCCAAGGATCTCCAGAATGGCCGGTCTTGCGACGCCTTCATCTAACGGCCATATTTGCGATTCTTACCAAATTGTCGGTTGACCTTGTTGGGAGGCTCCCCACAGTGCGTGGTCGCCACTCAAGAACCTTTCTACCCCCGACGGCTATCGGTTCTATGAGCAATGTATAAAATATAATATCTTTAATAGTTACTAAATTCCATAATTTATATTAACACGTCACGTCATGTTTGCTGGCGACGCGAAATTTAAAAGTCGTGTGAGGACTAACCCTTATATGCATTTTTATGCAAGAACCTAGATTAAATATTTTTCCAATTAAGTTGAGGACTTCTTGATCGTTTTTCTTGGCGATTGTTTTACTCCAGGGACGACGTTTCCTAATAGTTTTTTAGTCTTTTCACTATTTTGATGAACATTGCACCTGTGAACTGACTTCAGGGAAAATAAATTTGAATACCAAAGTCAATATAGAGTTTTATTTGGTAATTATTTACCTAAACTAATCTTGATACTCGTATCTATTAGGCGAGTTGCAATAATTAATGGCTTAATATTACAAAATTGTGAATTATGTATTATACACAGACAAGATGGGATGACAAACGTAATCGACAAATACGAGTAGTTGGTTTCAACAATCAATATAATTAATAAAGTTTATACGCCTAGTTTTAGTTACTAATATCATCATCGTATTAACTATAACAAACAGTGTGTAATTAAACCCATTGTGTATCATTAAATGAATAATAGTAACACTTTCATTTTATTCGGTTTGTTATTGGCATGTGCAATACAGACCACAAAGCGCGGATACTACTGTTTTGAGGCGGGAATATAAATGCCTGCAATGCAATGCAAGTACGTTAGCAAATTTAAAGAATAGTATATTTTCGTAAACATTAATTTATCTTTAAAGAACGATGCGATGATAACGATGAATATACATGCCTATGCGGGATTATACATGGCTGCAATGCAATGCAAGCACGTTAGCAAATTTAAAGAATATTATATTTTGGTAAATAAAGATGCGATGATAACGATGATGACGAATATAGTAAGTTAGAAATAAATTAAGTATTAAAAAAACTAAGTATGTCTTCTATGGAGTTCAGAAAAAAACTAAACAAACATTGAATTACGTGTCATGTTTCAGAAAGCCCATGTATACAAGCGTTGGTGGTTATTGAAAATGCGTTCATGCATGATATTTTACAATGGCGCACAAAAATATTGAATTATTTTCATTTCACTTCACTCCGACAAAATTAGCACTTAAAAATTTAAAATCACGCAAATGAATTGCACAAACCCCACAACAACAACAAACATTATTTTTACCCGACTGCTCCAGAAGGAGGGTTATGTTTATTGAGAGTATGTATGTATAATTGTTTGGCACGCTCTGCGGCCTGAACGGCTCGATGGATTTTAGCTTTAATTATGCTTTAGTGGTTAAGACTAACTTAAAATTACCGTGCAATATCTGTTCATAGTACTTAAACCTACGTTTGGTTACGCTTTGAGGTAATATTAAAAATACACCCTGTATTACCTATGTGTCAACGTCGTATTTAGTAGTTTGATAATTTGATACTAAAACTCTCGCAAGCTTTTTGGTACTTTTCTAATCCGACCAAGTACTAAAATGATCAGCTACTCGTACTTTTGACGCTCTCAGGATCTCATTTCTCCGAATAGTTGGATTACGCGTTTCGTGAGAGCTTGACACCGCAACTCGGATCTTTTTCGTAATTCATTTAAGTTTTCCGCAAACTTCGCGTAGCGTGTAGTGTGTAGTGCACATAGATAGAGGTGGCAATGATATAGTGTCGGGCGAGCGGGCGCTCCCTCAGGAACGATAAACCCTTCCCGGCGCTTCCCGTCTACTCTTCTTTATGGCGAGGTCGGAATGGCCAGCCCAGGTGAACAGGTAGATTGCTAAAGTATTTTTAGAACATCTTGTCGCTGGTTGCATGTTATTCCTTTGTTATGTGTCAACGACGAGGCGTATTGAAAGGGATGGGGATGTGCGCATATATTATAACTTGGAAGGGTTACATTGTTTACCTCTATTTGAAATCAAAAGTTTGCTTAGGCCTTATGAATAAATTGTCCTTTTAGGGTTCCGTAGTCAACTAGGAACCCTTATAGTTTCGCCACGTCTGTCCGTCCGTCTGTCCGTCCGTCCGTCCGCGGATAATCTCAGTGACCGTTAGCACTAGAAAGCTGAAATTTGGTACTAATATGTATATCAATTACGCCGACAAAGTGGTAAAATAAAAAGTGGAAAAAAATATTTTATTAGGGTACCTCCCCTATACGTAAAGTGGGGAGTGATTTTTTTTTTCATTTTAACCCTAACGTGTGATATATTGTTAGATAGGTATTTAAAAATAAATAGGGGTTTACTAAAATCATTTTTTGATAATGTTAATATTTTCGGAAATAATCGCTCCAGAAGTTAAAAAAAATGTGTCCCCCCCCCCCTCTAACTTTTGAACCATAAGTTTTAAAAATATGAAAAAAATTTCAAAAGTAGAACTTTATAAAAACTTTGTAGGAAAATTATTTTGAACTTGATAGGTTGAATAGTTTTTGAAAAAATTACAAAAATAATTTCTGAACTAAGTTTGTAATTTAACCGTATAAACAGGTGTTTATTGTACCTGTCATTTCTACAAAATCACAATGAAATGACGTGCTTTTTAGGGTTTTGTGTTTCTGTACTTAATATGTCAACTTAATGTGACGGACGGAAAACTACGGAACCCTACACTGAGCGTGGCCCGACACGCTCTTGGCCGGTTTTTTGTAAAGTATTATGAAGGTCATAGTTGGTTTTCTTACTCTAGCACACTGACAGACTATTATACTTCTTGCTCTATTACGCATGTATATGCGTTCATTCTTTCACTACTAGCAAAAGCAAAGTACAAGTAAATAATGTACGTTACTTGTATACAGTATATATAAGATATATAACGTGCGACGTTTCTGAGTCACCTATTCGATATGTGGGCGAACCATGATCTTGCGGTCATGCTTGTGGGTTGCGATATTCTCTACAAACGTTGAATGTGCAAGCGAAGAAGCATCTTGTGGTATTTTTTGTCATTTCTCTCGTACCGGACTGAGTTCACTTATTGTTATTGTACGTAATAAAAGTCGGGATATGTGTAACTTTTATTAAAACTAGTGGCTCTATGACCTGTTAATTTTCAAATTTCCAGTATATAATGTAATTATTAATTTATTTTTGTTCGCGATTCAGATGACCAAGCGGGGTTAATACACTTAAAGCCAGCGTTTTTGTTGCGCTACGCAGCTACGAGCAGAGGACCACTCTATGTAGTGGTTATCTGCCCGGCTAGTATGATAGCTTATACCGTCACGTTATATGGCCAAAATGTACTGAAACGTCACATAAAACGTGACGGTATAAGCTATCATACTAGCCGGGCTGGTACTCGAAGTGTAACTCTTTCATCGCGCGGCTTTTTTCTTACCGTTACGCCGTTTCGTAGCATGCTACAGGTATGCGTAGAAAATTCTGTGCAGCGCTTTCTTGCGGTTAAGGTCAAAAGAAATGGTCTCATTTTGTCAAAACAATCTTCTGCTAGCCGAACGGCTCTAAAGGGTATTTATATATGTATATCACACTGACATATTTGTATGACTACCATATTTGTTTGATTGACTACTCGATTATATTATATTGCAGAAAAAATCGGACATACATTAGTTATTTCCATTCCAAATAGCACATGCGGGTCTTTTATCGCATGCCGGAGTAGACGTTTGTTGTTGATATCTTCCTAGCTTTATTTGAGAATCGCGTGCCGCCCGTGTCCGTTTACACTCGTAAATACTTGTTGAATTACGGTTTGCAACGAAATATATTTTTAAATTATCTTCCTATTGTATGCCAATTTGCTCTAGCAATCTGTGAAGATATTAACAAAGTTCTTCACGGTAATTTTGCATTAGTAAGTTTTTATAAAAGTGGAAGAAAACTACTCGAAGCATATAATTAATTATACATAATATTAAATTATATTATAGGATTTTTTTAAAATATAATTTGAATGTCAATGAAAAACAGGGGATTAATCTGAGTTTTCTCATCAATTCATCATTCATTTTTCTCTCATTTAAATAGAAACTCTTTTCAAGTATCAACATTAATATTATCAAAGTATTGAAGTCTTAGTTAAAAATTAAATTTATTCCGAAGACTCCACTGGATAGGAGCACTCGACGTTCTTTATTCGGCCACTTTTTAGAATAACCAGCGTGTGTTAAAAGCGGTGGAGGTTGATAGGTAAAATGCAGTGGACTCGAGCGTTCTGAAGCATGAATTGGTAATGGGAGCGCAGAGATGAACATTTTGCTGGGTGCAGTGTGTGCCTTGCTATAACCGTATATTTTACACTAATCTACCCAAGTATAACTTCACACCGCTGAACCCGCGCCACGGAAAAGGCAATTCAATGGTGCTGTGGAAGAATTTCATGCATGTTGTTGCATATGTCGTAGCTTATTTTGTTTGATTTTCATGAAATTAGAAACCTTTTTGATTCATTTCTGTTACATACTAAGATAGTGTTAAACAAGTATACGGCTTGTCTGATGGTAATTAATGTTCATTCATTTGTATAGGTAAGGTACCAAATCTACCGGCTGACGGATGAATTGTACCTAGTAAGTACGTACTTAACATACTAGCAGGCGTGAACAATTTAAACCCTTATTCTTTCTCAGATCATTGGATCAACTAAGGGTTAAAAATGTTCGATTACGGTTTATATGCATAGAATAATACCTAAAGATATCGCTTTTTAGCGACAAGACCGCCTGCTGTTACCTGTTAGTTTTTTAATATGGATTATCTTGTTACAATTCTTGGTTTGTAGTGTAATAAAATAAAAAATTAAATAAATGAGTATTGGGGGACAATCCTACACAAATCGACCTACTTCCAAACTAAGCAAAGCTTGTACTATGGGTACTAGAGGACGATATACATAATTATATAGATAAATACATAGCAAATACATCCAAGACTCAGGAACAAATATTCCTGCTATAATTACACAAATAATGCCCTAAACGGGATTCGAACCCGGGACTTCCGGCTTATTAGGCAGGGTCACTACCAACTAAGCCAAGGTGGTCGTAAAGAAAATTATTTGTTTATTTTTGCTAAGCACTAAATAAATTACGTACTCGTAAACAGTAACAGTGCAATCCTGTTAGAGTATTTCAAAATTGATTAAATAATTAATTAATAATGGAGGTTGGTACAATCATTATGTATTTAAATTTTGTACAAAATCTACTTATATCCAATAAGCTATTAATCATTATTAATTATATAAATGAAACATACATACGTATGTAATAAAATATTCACCCTGGCCATAATTCCAGTAAGGCAAGGTTTTGACCCCATCCTCCATCCTCTGTACAACAATTGTTACTATTTTATCTAGGCATGGCCCCTTACATGTTGAAGGTATTTTAACAAAATAAAGCTATTCCACCACCTTAATACGACTATCTAGAGACCAATGCGTTCCCGGAAATGGTGAAAAAGAGGTCAGAGCAGCACACCTCGACACAAACATTACAAATTCTTTTGATAAAAATCCTATTATCCCTTTTTACAATAAAATTAAACCGGGATACATTTGCTTTATGAAAATCACCGCGATTCCGGGATAGCATCCTAATTACTATGCAAATTGATTGTTGCGAAAATCACGGCAATTATAAAACAGGTTTGATCATAATAATGCATATGGGGTCTCGTTACACTGACCCGATGTCACTGATTACTCACCCGATAGTAATTACTGCATATTGTATGAATAGTTAAGTGAATTGCTAAGTTATGAGCGGTGTGAGTAGATATACCTACAGTACAAAACTTGTGTATTTTAAATATAATTATGGCGTGCGAGGGAACAATTGAAACTGTAACTTTAACCCATAAAAGGCGCAAAAACTCCCAAAATTATTGTTGAACATATTGATGCTTGACACAACGTATTATTTAACGGCTAGGATACTCCTCTAAACTGGTAATAAAATCGAAAACAACTTGGCTAGTTATTAACATAGGAAAAATCTAGACAGCGTGATTCAGGAATCGACGCAGTTAATATTGCGTCAACTATCGAGTACTTCGATCAACATTATTTCTTAGAAGAAATGGTATGAACATTGAATCAGCTAGGAATATTTAAAAAAAAAACGAATCTTTTAAAATCACTTATTCTTCAGGGTAATTATAAATAGGCGATTTACCCTTAACAAACCAAGCTTACGGCCCAATGCAAGAGGAGTCGGATGACAATATTTGCTCGCACGATTTTCCCCGGACGGCCGGCAAATGACATGCTCTTTATTCCTCACCACTCTTTAGGGTCTTGCAATTAAATTGCACGAGAAATTTGTAAAGAATCATGGAAAGGGAAGTATCCTATTTTGGTTTACAAATTAATGTTGTTTAACATAAAATTAGCCTATATTACATATCAACTTAGGTATGTATGTACACATCAATTTTACACTTTACGATCATGGTGCGTTTTACGCTTAGATAAGAGAATTGACAAAGGTACTTATGGATTTTGTAAAAAATAATATTGTTGAATTTATATAAAGTAGGTATAAGTAAGCTACACGACATTACAGTGCGACTTTTTAAAAAGTCCACCCTGTTTCTATCAGTAGGTAATGCTAATATCAATTAACTCGACATCATTGCATCATCAACATCGAGCAAACAACAACAAATTAATACGGCCAACTAGTGCATGAAAGGCGCAACTTACATTTTCTTCATTGTAGAAAACTGGAATGCACATTTTTGCGAAACGACGAGGACGGGGCGAATACCCGTCACCGCCGGTCGAGGGGAGAAATCACGACTGCAAACATTGACTTTAGACTTTTACTATTTTACTCACTTAGCCTAACTCCCGACTGCACTGCATCACTCCAAACGAACGGGAGTTTTAAATTCTAAATCTTTAAGTGATTTTGAAAGCGTAAGTTAGCATTAACTTCATAATTTATATTAAGTAGAAGTTCCCAGTAAATTGTAAGGCACTAAGCAACGTTTATCCGATACGTTTAGTAAAATCATATAATGGCTTTTTAGAGTAGAATAAAGCGAGGCTTCAGTATTTCTAAAAGTCTATAAAAGTTAACCTGTCCCAAAGAACTTTTTGTTCACGAAAGAGATTATCTACTTCTATCGCGTGTCAGCAATCTCGATTCCATTTTCAATAAGAATTGGAAGACCAATGGCATCTAACGGGCACTTACTTAAGATCACTGCATTCACTTCATAGACTAAGAGCAACCTAATACCTGTCTGTTGAGAAACGGCGAACATTTAATCTTTTCAGACGTTCTCAAATATCCGCTCATTAACTTGTGTACCCACTTCAGACATCAGCGATTTGTTACTTTAAATCGCGCTGATAGAATGAAGAAACGCTTACATTTCAGGGAAAAACTCATCGGCGCTGCCGCCTCGAGCGGTTTATTTCTTAATGCAAAGGCAACGAAGATATTTCTCATATATCCTTCTCAAGCCGACGTACATACCTCCAGCTAATTAATAAAATTTAGTTGTGTGTACTTTACATTAAAACAACAAATTTACATTTGTAGATATTAACATTATATGAAGGTCGTTAACTATTCAAAAGGTTATTCTGCTAAATCGGTGAGTACGAAGTGGTAGATCTACGTCCAAGTATAATTTCTTGAATGGCACTAACTATACCTTTAAGCACTTTAACGAACATCTTTGCCCCCTGGCTAGATGCTGGCCAAGAGCAACCCCATTCTGAATAATAATAATAAATTTTCGCCCACCTTTCTCATCGATAACGCCCGATTTTACTATTCTGAAAAATAAATGGGGCCAAGTGCGTGTCGGACCACGCGCAATGTAGGGTGCTGTAGATGTCCTATTACTGTCTTGTACTTTTAGGTAAACTTGATGCTGGTACGTAGTCTTGGTGGGTAGTTTATTGCGTAATGATAACTAATATTGTTTAGTGTATAGTAAGATTAGTAAGTATATCACTGAAATTGTGGAAGGAGCGCAGTATTCGCCAACAAACTGCTAAGCAGTTTGGCGAAAATTAATGTTACCTACCTATACTTACGTTTTAAGTCACTTTTTGGAATAAATAAATAAAAATAAATATTAGGTACGTACATTAAAATATCGTTAAAATATCATCATCATCATCATTTCAGCTGAATGACGTCCACTGCTGGACATAGGCCGCCCCTAAATTATCTCTTAATCAAATAGTGTATATGATAAAGTTTTAAATGACATGTAATGTTCAATATTTTTTTTTTATACCACGTCGGTGGCAAACAAGCGTACGGCCCGCCCGATGGTAAGCGGTCACCGCAGCCTATGGATTATTTATGTTATGTCACTAGTCAGATAATATATTAATTATGATTAAGTATAATTTTATATTGAGTTGAATGAAATGAACGAGAAAAGGTTTCCTTTAATCACATAAAAACCTTACAAACTAAATTTGTTTGTACGTACACGGAACCCTTGGCACGTGAGTGAGACTCACACTCGACCGTTTTTATACAAGAACATTTGGGTGACTTTCGTTACTCCCCAAACTTCTGTTTACCAACCTAATGAATCAATTTATTACATCACATACTACTTATACATTATTTTATTATGATATACATATGTATACCTAATATTTCTAATACCAGAAAAGTTACGAGTGGAAAATGAATTCAACTACTTTTGAAGTAAAAATCATGTATAGAAATACTGCAACAAAATTATAAGGATTAGTTTAAGAAATAAAATATAACGAGGAGTATCAGTACTTTTTTTGCAAGACAATGTACCTACCTTTATATTTTGCACAGCTCAAAATGTGAAATTCTTATGGGTAGTAATACCGGTTTATTTATTTTATACCGAGGTTTAGAGTTCACCTTCGCAGTTATGCGACACGTAAATGAGGCTATCTACCGTGAACATTCGCCATAAAACAAAATTGTACCCGTTATAATCGTTAGCCCAAATAGGCAGGATAGTAACGTTTATCTAAGGCCCAGATGATAGCTCAGCGAAACAATAAATAGCCCTCGATATCTGCCCATTTGAATATTTTATAGCCGAATTCTGGTAAAGGGATGTAAATGACTAGCTCGTCCAATTTGCATTGAACAGATTAACGTCATAATCGGCGCGATTCAATCAGCGATCCCGAGAACTCACTCTGGACAGGAGGGGGGCACAGGTAGGGGGACGCATTTAAGGGACTACTAATAACATCGGATAAAATGCTAATTTTGTGTTCATTCGATTTAGGAGAAGCAGATAGTCCAAGGATGGCGCGAATTGCTATCAATATTGCGACACGGAAATGCAAATTTTAGGCCTGAGTTTCCTCAGCAATATTATCGGAGGTACCAACTGTTGCAGACAAGAGAAATAAAATTTATGTTGATGTCAACCGAAGTAAAATGTACTTACCTAAGCATTAACTGGCATAATGAAAAGTAGCAAATTCTCAAGCTTTTTTTTTCAGATTACACTTTCGCTCATACCTATTTAGGCACCCATACCTTTTTCCATACATCTGTATACAAAAATGACTTTCAGAAATACACTGCCAAGTCAGAGTCCCTTCAGGCTCGATATGTCAGCTGAATAAAGAATGCAAAATGCACGCAAAACTGTCAAGGGACTCTGACTTGGCAGTGTATTTCTTTCTGAAAAAAAAAAATGTGTTTGTGAAATACAAAAAAAAAGGATGACACGGCACTCCCCTCCTAAGGGATTTTTTTAAGACATGCGGGTCCAAAATTTTCCTTTGACCTCTAGTATGCGTGTGCTAAATTGCTAAACTGTACATAGATTTGCGGTTTTTCGTTGTAATTGGGCTCTTACGACGTCCACTAGTAGTCATGTTGAAATATCAAGACGGAACCTAGAGTGAGTGTTACATAACTGGTAATCAGGTGCGATTTTAATGTTAGTTTTTGTTGTGATTACTCTAAACAATAAATAAGGTATCTTACAAAAAACATTTCTTTTGCTGTTGTTTTCGTAACGATTGACTTCATAACAATCATATTCTTATACGGAGTTTACATCTGCAAGTTACTGCTGCAAGTTTTGAAACAAAGCAAGACAGATATGCAGATATTTATTACTCATTCTTTACCTGTAGTTGCGTCTTAATACTTGCAGCAATAACTTACAGATGTAAACTCGGCATTAGTGTACTTGCAAGAAAATTAGTTTACAATCTAATGAAATTGACGTGACATTGTTCATTTGACATCTCTTAACGATAAACATTTAACAGTAAGATGTCACGTTAGGAATGATGTCAAGGTAGCGTACATTGAAAATATTATTTAACTTGTGTAAAAAAAAAAACAAAAAATATATTTTTAAAATTGTGCCGAACGAAAGATGCTCAGTTTTTAGAGCACATTTAAAGCCCTTTAGTCACAGACATCCTATATATTTTCAAGATTATTAAATATGTTGTCAGTTGCTATACTGTATTAAACATTAAAAAAAATAGTCATTTGAAATTTGGGGATGTCGAATTTGCTGTTAATCAATCACTTTAAAAATTAACAAAATAGGTTCATTTATTTACCATCGAGACATAGTTGCCTATAGCATATATGATGATCAAGGGTCGGCGGGGGGTGAGCTGTTTTGAGTTTTTGCAGAACATGGACATACCTTGTCTTTTAATGGTAAATGTCCCATGTGTAATTATGAACTAATGAAATGATTTTATTTAGGTTGCCTGTCTGCTACGAGCTTTACGTCGTCATCAATACAATATACTTTTACTTCTTACTAATGAACTAGTTTCCTTTTATGCCCTAAACCCATCAATCAAAACAAATTATTTTTATTAGAACCTACGGAATGTGATTAATCTATTTTGCACAGCTTTCCGCTTAAGTACGAATACAATTTCAACTAGAAGCAAAGTCGATAAGAGTGGCGAAAAGAAAAATACAATCCCAAAATTTACGAATTAACTTAAAATATATTGTTGCCTTAGAGCGCTCTTGGCCCAGCGGCACCCGCGTACCGCGTGCGATATGCGAGGTTAAGCAATGTGGGCACAGGTCAGTTCTTGGATGGGTGACCGCTTTGAGTGGTTACTAACTGAGCGCTCTCGTGATCCCGGCTGCTGTCTACGACAGCAGTCGTTAAGCCAAGTTAGAGGCCTTCGGGCGGCTTGAGAACTTCTAACAGTCAAGTTGCCCACTCACTTGACAAAGGGGGGTCGAAGTTGCACCACGTCCGTAGGGAGTACCCACCGTTACCCTACACGTGACCCCTGGGTGGTGCTAAAAGTGCAACAAAAACTGGCATCCGTACTTGTCTTCTCGAAGATCTCACGGTTCGTAAATAAATGCCATACGATTAAAAAAAAAATGCCTTCAAGAAATTCCAAGAATCTAAACCGTCTATTGTAGATGCATTTTTAACTTTAGATTCAAGTGAGAGCTGTTACACACTGCTCTTTATCTGCTTCTGTCAGAAATTAGAAGACTGCATTGTACTGTTTAATGTACAATTTCACTCCAATCACTTCAGTGGATGTAGAAAGATTTTTTTCTATCCATAAATGGATATTGAACTTAAGTCGAAACTCATTAAAAAAGTTATATAATACAAGACAGATAATTTAAAGCTTAAAAAAAAGCTTAATACTCGTTTTGTAATGCATTTTCACTTAAGTTTAATAATGTCAGTTTTGTCTTCTTTTAATATTTCTTTATGGATACACCTTATCCATATTAATATCTACAAGACACTACTACATGACATTAATGACGTAAAAATAGCTCGGCCCCATTTACCTCTGCCCGGCTAGTATGATAGGTTATACCGTCGCGTTATATGGCCCAAATGTACTGAAATGTCACATAAACCGTGACGGTATAAGCTATCATGCTAGACGGGCTGGTGATGATAAACGCTCAGACGTAGGTAGTATGTTTAGACGTGGTTTAGATCAAACCATTGAATGATTCATGCACTGAAAGTTGACTTTCTGCTAAGAAAACTCTTTCCTAGATTACATTTAGATGGAGGGTAAAAACGCAGATCATACCAAAGTATACGTTAGTTCGTTTCTTTAGTTTACCTACCACTACCATGCGCCCTTCGAAAAACACAGCGTCTAATTTGAAGCACCCTAAATAAGCCTAGTATCCACTATTCAAAGCTTTTATTTATTACTAATATTCTTTTTATTGATATGATATTTGTATCAGTTATCTCGGCTTGTGTTGACGTACACTCCGATTCCGATTGGTCTCAGGTTCGTTCACAATCCGGTCTAAGTGAGTGCTTGTCATATTGATTCAGCGGGAGTGTTCGGAACCAAAGATAAGGGGAACGTGCTTGTCGTCGACCCGTGTGGACCTACGAGTATATATTTTACACTGAGCCTTACTATCAGACTAATTTTCAACTATCACTGAGACCCGGTTTTAGACACACCCGTTAGACCACATATCAGAAACCTAGGAAGGAGTATAATTCGACTTAAATTAACGATTTTTGTTAAGATCACATAAAACTTAATTGTAGGATGCCAAGACAAAAGTTTGTGTTTGGGTATTAAAAAATCATTTAATTTAGCTAGATCTAATTACACATATTTTTCTTTTACTTAGTAAAGTAAAAGATCCTTTACTTGGTAAAGTAAAAGATCCTTTACTCGACGAAAAAATATGAGGCTGATACATTCTAGTACAAAAAAGAGGCTTTTCTTTTTAAGGTCAGTCTAAAGTTAGTTTGATGCGAATATGCGTTCAGTTTTCCTTTCCAAACTAAGTCTGAAACTCAATTTCTTCGATACCTTCGAACGGTATCGATGAAATTGAGTTTCAGATTTATAATTTATTACATAAAATGTAAGCAAATTTGGTGGCAGTACCTTTTGAAGCTTCCGAAGTAAAAAGCAGTCTTTCGGATTATAACTAGATTAATGTTCGGTGACTGAAAGTACTCCGTAGAACTTTCGTAGTAAGCGGAAACAGGTTTTGTATTATTTTTAAAGTTCCACAAAAATAAAACACGAACTCTCGTGTTGGTTTAACTCAGCTACAGTGTTTGCATGGCTCAACTTGACTAACTAGGACCGAGTTTACTTTCAAAGTATTGCCAGATTTCTTAAAAATCACCAAAGTAAATCCTACAATATTGGTTTTGCAACCTACAAGAAATTTAGCTCACTGATGGAGTTTTTTACTATTAAAGTGCTTGAAATAAAGTATGATGTAAATAAAAGTACTAGTAGAACAGCATTGCCAAAACAAACACTTTATCGCTCACAAGTTTCATCAGTAAAAGAGTATAAAATACAAAGAGCAAGAAAACAACTCGCTACGGAATTCCTTGTCGCGACGGGAATCGCGCTTGCGTAGTTTTTTTAAGAAACCAAAACGTCTTCAGAGAATTTATTAGTGTCGAAAGTAGTGAGTTAAACAGAAATAAAAAAGTTAAGCTTCAATATATGCTTTTGTAATTTAAGACCCTCCGCCCACCGGCGCTGTGCCATAGGCGGAAAATATTTTTAGTTACTACGTTGAATAACTTTTCCTGTTTCAAGACATAACTTTGTAAGTAAATTATGGTGGTTCTGCTTTTTATGGGAATACTCGTAAAAGTCCTAAACTTTTTAAGCACTATATTTTGAAACTTAACTCCCGAAAACTGCTAAATTAAAAAAAAAAACTTAGTAAAATATGTTAGTACCTATCAACTAATATTCAAAAACAAAGACCAAAATATAAGTGTGTGGTGCCATATTTATTAAAAGAAATGCGGTTCATCATATTGAATTGATGTTACCGCAATTTCAAAAATCCCAAAAACAGACACGTCTAAAAATTATCGAACCTGCTCACAAAATTTTACGACAATAGATTGAGAAATGCGACCTTTAGAGGAGAACAGCCGGACAGATATTCGCGGGACATATGAAAGCTTTTTTACAAGCTGAAACGGAGACGCTTCGCTTGTTCAGTCAGTTTAAAAGTTTTCTATTTTTATTATTGACACTGCTTGAGAACCTTAAAACAATTCGTGATTACAATATGCTAAAATATTTTATGTACCAGCCATTTTCAATAACGCGGCCAATTTCTTATAATAAAGCTCTGACTCCAAAATAAATCCATTGGAATCCCACTTTAGAAGTGCTTCTGAAGGCAAATAATCCGCGTTTACCGTTAAAAATCAAAAGCGAAACGCTTGAGACAATTGCGTTGATAACGCTTTCAAAGATAATCTTTGGAGTGAGTTAGCGATATTGTTGTATTTGTGATTAAGACGGTGAGGAAGGTAATATAGAAGACAAACAGAAGTTTGCATAATGTCCTTGTGCTGTGTTCGGCAGGAATCGTTCCTCATTAGGCAAATCGGACGGCGTTAGCGCACCCTATTAGTACAGTCAATGTTTGGCGATCCAATCAAGCGGCGCGCCGGCCCGTCAACGCTCAGACAAAACCTATATAAGTAGATTTAAATTTAAGATTTTCACGCAGAGCACAGCGAACGCAATCCTATTAGCTGCAGCAAGCTTTCTCACCACTTACGATTAATTTTGCACACTTTACGGAGGCAGTGAAAATAACTTTAACATTGAACTGGGAAGTGGGAATTATTTGATAGTGAACATCGTTACCGTATTCATCTCCTTGGCAAAACATATGCGGCTTCTGAAATTGGAAAGAATAAAAAGGCCACGAGCACCTCGATTATGAAATGAAACGTTGCTAAAAATTCGCAGAGTTAATAAAAATGTATGAACATTATAAATTTAATTAATACGTATGGCCATAAAATACCTCATTTGGCTAACGGGCGGCGGCATTCGAAAAGTATTTTAAATTGCCATTATATCAAAGGGGCACGATTCTCGCATCTTTATGAAAGCGTTACGGTAGATTTATGAATAAAACCTTTCAGGGAGGATGCAAAGCCGCAATGTAATTTAGGGCATATAGCAGCGCGCGGCCGCCGAAATTAGACCGTTATCATTCCGGTGCCGTCGCCACGGAGATCGCCACTTATATGAGCCAATACACCGAACGAACAGAATAAATTTGCTTTATACCAGACAGTTGACCTTCATATCCGATATTGTTCCATGCAAGAAAATATGTTGAAAATTCTCAGCGTCCACCCGCTTCGTATTCGGGTCTTGTGTAGACTTATTTTTTACCCCACGGAGATGTAGTTACACGGAAAATTGGAGCGCTTTAAAATAAACTGTGTATTGTGGAATTTCGGGTCTCGGGGAATGATAAAAGATGAATTTTCAGTCATGTTTTTGTAGTATATCCATACATACATACATGATAGTACCCACTAACCATTGTGTTCCACTGTCCGTACATGAATCACTGCATGCAGATTCATGTACACCAGAATGTTAAGTGATGTTAAGTGAGTGTATTCATATGTTTTAAGGCGCTAATCGCCCCTCACACCTAAATAGTAGGTACCAGTAGTACCTACTACTAGACTGGACACCTCTAGGCACTCTTACAGGTTGTAAATCCTTTAATTAAGTGATGGCGAAACACTCACTAGCTTATTTATGTTGAAAAACATTGTCATTTCTTTAGTGCTGAATTTCATCACGTACTACTAAAATCCAGATTTCTCCAAATCATAAGTACGAGGAATTTAGAGATTTGGGCTTTTTGCTACTTTTTAAATAGCTTTGAGGTTCCAACTTTATAAAAATGATTGCGAGTATATTTAACATTCGTGACAAAATTCATTTGCTCTCGTCAGTTTTGTGGTGACGCCGCGTCATAGGCACGTCAGGCGACGGCCCGCGCAGATAGATACCCTTTGTCTGATCTTTCTATGAGAAAAACCAATTAATATCTACGTCATACTTCATGCTGCAAAAAAACAGTATCGATTTAGTTCCCGAAACCGGACCAATACCACGTCACTGTTGTGTAGCCTGGCAAACAATGGACGAGCGGGTGGTAGTTTACTTTTTTCACCAACACCTTTGGTTGTAATAGCCTCTATACGCGGTTTTTGTAAATTGAACGTCATATGAATTACAAATATAGTTTGACTGTGATCCTGTTTTTTTTTTGTTAAACGGCTTACGAATGCACACAGCAATGCAACTTGACAGAAAATGGTAACGATTATTGTTTAGTTTTGTTAGTAAGATTAAGAGTAGTAGTATTAATTGTGACTGAAATATTAATGAATTAATCATTATGGCATTAAATATTAATATGATCTTTTTTTTTTATTTTGATTTTATTCTAGAAACTGTCTAGATTTCTATTTTTTATATATTTTTTATTATTATTATTATTTATGTTTTGACGATCCTATTGTGAATTTTACTACAAAATAATTTTAAAGAATAATAATAGCATCAATAAATTGCTCTAAATAATTAATTAATATATATGTTAATACATGTTATAACTGACGATTCGAAAGTGCTTGTTGCTAGGCCTATTTGAATAAAGAATATTTTGACTTTGACTTTGACTTTAGTGTAAGAGTGGGTGTTGTATTGATTGGCGCGCTCTGGCTGTCACACGTTATGGCTATTCACCAACTAATGTGATTCCAATATAACAATACTTTTGTTTTAAGTGTTCGGTCTGCTTAAACAGACTGTGAATGAGTCATTCTGCCGATAAAATGATGTCACTAGCGTCGTATTTACACGACAAAAGGCTTTCACACTTTCGGAATAATTCAATCCCGACAACGCTGGCGCCAAGTGACATCAATGACATCATACATTTAACAAACATTTAAATTAAATTAATCCTATTTTGCATGTATACATTACATGTGTGTTAAAACAGGCTGCATGTTAATAAATGTAGAAGTAACATATATATTTTTGAAAGCATTTCTTTTATGGTGATACATTTAAAATATATTTAAGCTCTAATTTTGTGATTGCACTGTGCTGCAGCTACTTAGCTTAAGAGTTTAGGACCAGCGCTACTTAAAACTTGTATGATCAGTGAATATATATCTACCAAAGTGACATTGTAAGTACTTAAACTGTTAAGATTGTATAGGCTATACTACAGAAAAGCTTGTACTCGTTTCATGTATATCATTCACCCAAATTGATCCCGATCATATTAAAACTAAGGAGAGAGTTTGCCCACGTCCGTGCTAACGCCTACGATGGAAGCCCACGTTTTGGGATGTCAAATACCTTTGTGCATGGCCTTATATTATTAGGTTATAATTATATTCTAAAATCTTCAGCTAATCAAGCTGAAGCGACTAGCTCAGAACTGCACCGATGGTTCAAAAATATTCCAAAACGTAACAGTTAAGTTACCTAATGATTAGGAGAGTAGTGTTAGCTCAGCGCAAGTTAAATTACGCGCCCACTGGCTGTTGCCATGCGTAATTCATGGTCGCGCGACGCATTCCAAATGTAATTTCACACGTAGACTCTCTTCGCTAAGTAACGTTTGCTGTTAATAATAAGTTACTTCGTTGAAACTCTGCCCATACATTTGTTGGTGTAACCGCTAACCGTAAAACGCTGAATATACAATTACGAACAATTCTTGTTTTATTTCTTCCTTGGTGTTTGTAGATACTTGGATTGTTGGTAATTAAAACATAATTTGATCGATAATCATGGTGCACGCTTAGCTTGCTCCCCACTAAAATATTAACAAAAATTGAACATTATAAGTTGGTCTTCCCATAGCCATGAATACGAATAATACTTTAATAATACTTTAATAATTAGGCATTCACCTGAATTCAGGCCACTTATAAAAACTTTCAAGTGTTGTGTTGATGAGAACAGGTTGATGGTTATTACTTTAATACTAGTATGTTTTACACTATACATGTTAAGCTTCGGATGATAAGTTAATAATGAGAGGGTTCTATAAATACAGACACAGTATTTTAGTTACAGTAACATAATAATTTGTTACTACAAAATAATAAAACAACAACTTATCGCTCTCTCCGTCATGCTTCAATGGAATTATGAGAGAACTAAGTCCTAAGAGGCATTAGTGCCGAAGGTGGTCCAAGCGCTGCACTGCACAAACCAAGCGCAGCTAGTAATGGCTTCGTCAAAAGCCCTTTGTGTATTTAAGTCGTCTAAACAGAGAAGGATGTTAAATATGAAATCAATTGGAACCGACTTTTCCATTAATAAAGGAAGGAAGGAAGGACGCCGTGTCCTCTCTAATTAGAGTTCGCGAGTCGAATTTTGAATGCGTCGCCCGCTGTTTTACTAATGGTGAGCTGAAATAAAAGTTTATATTTACTGTGCGTGGGCTCTTTCCGTCAATGAATATTTATACTTTTTGCTCCACGGTTTTCACCTCAAAGCCAGAACTTTTACTTGTGAACTTTTTGTTTACCGGTTTTTTCTCTTGTTTTTCTTAAACTTGGCCGCGGTATTAGTAGTTTCTGATTTTGCTGTGAATTGGCTATGATTTTGCCTAATTAGTTGCTATAATACTTGATTGCCACCATGTCGTTATTACGGTATAATATATCAAGTTAAGAGTGTCATAATTGTCGTATTCTAAACATGAACGCTACTTCGCTTATTAAGATTGTACGCAAATTGAACAAAATCTAATAAAGCTGTATTACTATCAATAGAGGTGTCTTGGAGCTTGTTACAGTGGCAGACTACATCCACCTACCTATCACGCGTAGCTATCATTATTCTCGCGGTTTGAACTTGCGAATTAGCATATGGGGTAACGCGACACGCCTCGTACTGTCGCTGTCGCCTCCGCCGAATCATTTGTTACAACAGCAATAAAGCGGAGGATTAGCAGCTGACAGAGGGTCCTATGCGTCGACAAACTTCCCAATAAGCCGCGCCTTCCGTCACCGAGAGTCGCTTTACAAGAGTAATGATGGTTAATTTTAATGACGCGTCGCCGACCAGCGTCGCCGGGCGCGGGCCCAGCCCACCGCACGCCGCCGCGCCACCGCCGCGGCCCGCGTGCGTGACGCGACTCCACAACTACCAATATTGGAAGACGCTACGACGTCGACCGAAAGTCCTACGATAAATTTAGTTATTACTTGTGAAAATAGACGGAAGACGATCGCTAACTTGTCCTCGTGAGAAGATAATGGATCATTCGAGAGGGCTGTTTTTAGTAACTTTACGAAAAAGGTCTCGTTAAAAGCCCCTTTATGTGAGGAGTTTTAGTACAGACGCATTTAAAGAGAATAGACGATACGAATTTCGGTAAAACTTCAGATTCGAGAGAGGTCTGAAATAGATTGCGTAACAGTAAGTATTTTACGGTAAGATCAAAGCGTCCGTCCTCCGTTTTATTTTATAGTTCTTAAGAAAACGAGTTTACGCCGCTAGACCACGGTTTTTGTTTTTCGCAAGATAACTCATGCTTCATGAAGGTACTTGCTTAGGTTTTTATTTTACCGACGACATAGCAATGTTCTACGCACCTGAAATTATGAAATTCTATGTGAGGCATGAAGTTTTTGTGATTCAACTTGTGCTACTACTGTACCATGTAAATAGCTGCTGAGGTAGGTCCATACACGACCTTAGGGTTACGTACCCAAAGAGTGTCAACGGGACTCTCAAAAGATCTTTCAGGTATTTTTACTGTAATTGAGATATTGACATAGTGTTGAATATTATATTATAAGTTACATGTACAAGACGTTTGGTAGATAAGTGTAGGGGCAAATAATTTTGGAGTGATTAGAATTTCGAATGTTTATTTTCGTTTCTATGCAAATTTATGGCGAGAAATTCGCATCTGAATATCAAGTGAATACAAGCAGTAGCAAGTCGTTAGTCCAAAATTATTTTTTACAACTACCTTCGTTCCCACGGCTACCGAAAAATTACAATAACCCAGTGAACAACAGACCAAATATGTACAGGGCATCCCCCGCCTATGCCACATGGAGGGAAAGTACCTTGAATATTTTTTAGAATGAAGATTTCACTGAAAGAAGACATTATTTTAATTTAAATAACAATTTTAACTGCATTCATAGTTTTTCAAATAATTACATGGTTGAACCGGGAACCGAACCCGCTACATGAGAAAATAATTACCCTGTAGCTTTATCATACCGATTGGAAGGCTTCATCATAAGGGAAGGGAAGGCTTCATTCTTCGGTCGTGTTTTAATTTGTCACCACTCGTGGCGAATTTCCTATTCTCTGCACTTGTATCGTAATGTACTATTGTCCATCGCCATGCGGCTGGCTGATTATAAAGAAATAATTCAAAAATGTGTTTCATTATCAAACTTTTATTCTTTTGTTTCTGTTATTTTCATTGTAGGATTTTTGCATTGTATTGTGATTTTTTTAAATAATCAAAATAATTTAGATTTAATGGAAGCATACTTTTTGAACCACAAAAACATAAGATTAGCCTTACAATGGCACCGCGAAAGATATCCTAATAGTAATACACCATCTCGATTTATTATGAAACGGTTGGTGGATAATCTGCTAAATTTGGGACGTTTCGATCATCGCTTACCACAACCGCGGCACCAAATATATTTTTTATATTTTATTTATTATTTAGTTTGTTTACACGACCTTACAGCGAACCAATACGTCGAGAAACCAAATGATAAACTCGACATTTTGATATACTTTGAGGCAAATCCTAAAAGTTCAGTAAGGTGAAGAAGTAATCGAAATTTCGAAAAGCACAATACACCGTATACTGAAAAAATACAAATTCAAAAGTTACGTTGAGGGGCGATTAGTACAAAAATTGCTGCCGGGTGATGCTGAAAGACGACTTATTTTCTACCATGAAGTCGAGAGGCTCATCATAGAGGATCAGTATTTTCTAAATAATATTATCTGGTAAGACGAAAACAAATTCCGTAATAATGTTATGTACAACCGACACAATAATCGCATTTGGTCCAGGGAGAATCCCTTACGTATCCGCGAGACTAATAACCAAGTGCGTTTTTCGTTTAACTGTTGGTGTGGGATTGTAAAAAACCGGGTCCTCTTAGTACATTTTTACGAAGGGCATTTGAATAGAATAGAATATATTTTATTGTATAACTGTGTACAGAGATGGTATCAGTAATGTTAAAAGTTACAACAGTTTATCCGTCACGGACGTACAATATTTAACATTTCTTATTACCTACTAGAGCAAATTAAAACATGCATGATTTATTTATAATTATAAAACTCATTAATGTTATAGAATACTTTATCAAAAAGCCAGTTTTTTAAGCTGGTTTTAAATTATTTACCTTCAAGTGACTTTAACTTGACAGGGAGGGTTTAAAGACACGCATTGCGGCAATGAATACACTTTTGTAAACAAGCTTGTTGTGGACTTTTGGAATTTGATAATTGTATTAGTACTGAGTGCGCAACTTGTAATTAAGCGAGGTATTTAAAGTGAAGTATTCTCCATTGAGTTTTACAAAGAGGCAAAGCTCCAGTATGTAATTCCCAGTTAACGTAAGTAGCTTCTTTTCCCTGAAAACATTTCTGAGTGAATGTCTACAGTGCAAATGGTACATAGTGCGTATGCATCTTTTTTGCTACCTAAACGTAGTTAAAATATCAGTGGAATCACCCCAGTAAATGATGCCATATGTTATTAGCGAATAAGAATGTAATCAAAAGTGCATACTATGGAAATGTATAATATACATTTCCATAGTATGCACTTAATATGCACTTTTGATTACATTCTCAGAACAAGTCTCGGAAAGTATGTAATGAATAAAGCGTAACAGGCTTTAGCAATTTTGTTGTTTAAATCTGCTATGTGAGATTTCCAATTAAGATGTGTATCTATTTTTATTCCTAAAAAGTTAGCACTATCAACTTGTTCATTAGTTACTGATCCTTGAATACGAAAATTTTAGGTATTTAGAAAACATTGAGATTTTAAGAAATGAGATAAATAATCTTCCGGTTGCAGAACGACAAAACCTTACTTTTCAGCAAGATGGGGCTCCGTCTCATATAACAGTCACAGAACAAGGGACTATCTCAATGAATACTTTCGTCCCTGGATCGGGACAAATGGACAAATAAGATGGCCGCCAAGACCCCCAGATCTAACCCCGTTAGATTTTGTTTATGGGGTTATGTAAAAAAAATAGTTTACAGGAACCAGTATGAAAGTGTCCACGAGCTACAAACAGAACTTAGACGAATTATTCTAAATATCCACTACAACAAGATCAAAAAATCGACAGGAAGTGAAATAATCAAAAGAGTGCGACTTAGTATTCAACACGATGGGACTCATTTTGAGCATTTGATAAATTGATTAATTTTGTTTTAAAAATGTTAAAATTCATGGTCTTCCTGTTATTTCTGACACTATGTTATTTAGCAAAATATAATCCTTATGATGAAGCCTTCCAATTGGCATGATAAAGCTACAGGGTCATTTCTTTTCTCATGTAGCGGGTTCGATTCCCGGTACAACCATGTAGTTATTTACAAATCTATGAATGCAGTTTAAATTGTTTTTACAATTAAAATAACGTCTTCTTTTAGTAAAAAGTTTCATCTACAATATTCAAGGTACTTTCCCTCCATGTGGCATAGGCGTGGGACGCCCTGTATAGCGCATATCTTAGAAAATTAAATACTTTTTACTATAAGTACTATTTCGCTTTCCCTTTTCCAAGGGTCCAAACGGAGTCCTTTTGCTGTCACCCACGTGTCCGTCTGTCGTCTGTCACACATTTTGTTCCGAAGAATTTTTTTACTTCCCATTAGTCTATGAACTTGAAATTTGGTGATATTTTTTATTATTAAGTATATTTTACAAACAAATACCACTGTCGGGGCAGTAATTCTGAGAGGTACTCACAGGAATCCAGTAGCAAGATATCCGGGCGTTGTACCTAGGTATATGAGGTAAGCACGACCCAGTCTGCTTCACCCACACTTCACTCCTAGGCACTGATCTTAGGACTGCCCAGGTTGTTTGGAATAGAATATTCGACGGGAAATGTTCTTAGATTTAGTTTAATTCGCGAGCGTATGAAAGCGAACCGCCATCCATATTGTAACGGTACAGAGAGACTCGTTTTCCCTCAGAGGGCGCTGCTGTGCCCGGAATTGCTTTGGGAAACCGTAAAGTTACCAGCTCAGAAAACTGATACAGGGTAAATTTATTCTTACCTATTGTGTCGTCTTGTATGAAAGAGAAAATACCTATTATCCTATTTAAAAAATAAAAAGAAGTAAAATTAATTCTACATCGGTTCCTCGACGGAACAACCAGTATATTCATAAATCACATTTTAGTTGTACGGAACGTCGTTGCGCGAGTCCGACTCGTATTTGGCTGGTTATTTTCCGTACATGTCTGTCACGCGTCATATCGTCATTAACTTGCTTCCTAGATTCGTATCTTCTCTCTCACAATACATCCATCTTTTCTTCGGCCTACTTCGACTCTTACATTCATCCACATTCATATCTATACTCTTCTAGTAACATGGCTTTCATACTGACTTTCAGACTGTCCCACGCTACTAGTGATTTGTTCTTAATCTTTTCGGCAATGGGTGCTACCTTCAGGCTTCCCCTTATATACTCATTCCTAATCCGGTCAATTTTCGTCACACTATATATCTATCTTAACATTCTCACATCTTGTAACATGCGATCTCGTTTCATAGTCATCTTTGAGGCTTTGGGTTGTAAGTGTCGTCTAAAATGTCAAACCTCCTCTATCCCTCCCTACGCCCAATCTAACCAACAGCCTGTATATAAAATATGTCGTCGCAGGGAAATAATCGAAACGGAGATTTGATCAAACCCCTGCTGTGATCAATTAACGCTCGATGTTAAATTGGCTACTCCATTTCATGATTTCCCTAGAAATATCCAGTGATTTTTTGATGAAATCGCTTATTGCACGATTTTTCATTTCTCTATACAGACTCAGATATTTGATAAAATGGATTAATCTACGACATATGGGTTTATATCAATTTATAAAATGAGGATCAAATGAAATGTGTATTCATATTTTTTACGTTTTATTTGAGAAACGTACTTTTTACGTTTTTCGATACACAACGGACTGGAACAATCTTTACAAACACTAACAGAGAAATTCGATACAGCGACACAGTATTTCATCATATAAATGCATTTTGTTGTTGTATTTAAATGAGTTTTAAAATTAATAACAATGTAACCATTCTCGTAGTTCACATTTATCATGTAATGTTTGTCCTCAAACATGTGACATTCGCTCGGTGGACTGAAATGAACATTTTGTATATTCTGACCGATATCAATATAATATTAAAGACAGGCCTGCGGCATCAATATGGGCCGTCGGCAGAGCATAAAAACTGTGGAAACGGCATTGTTGCATATGGAAGTCTCGAAGATTTAGCATAGCATGATAGCGTTTACGTCCTCAATATATTTGTAACAATGTTTCAAATGAAATCAGGAGTTTCCTTTTTGTAGCGGCTAGCAATTTTAGTTACTTATTCAACGGGAACAAATGTTGTTTGTCATCAAGAAACTGTCCTGAAGAAAGGAAGTTAATTATCAAAAATCTACTTAAAATGAAACTCGTACTTCAAAATCGGTTCAGTACTGAGATACGAGGATTCCAAGAGTTGCTAGTGAGTTTTCGTTGTCAAGTCAATACAAGGTATCCTTATGAGAGATATATGATGATTTAATCACAACAGTTTGCTTAATTTCACGTGTAGGTAGAAACACAGCATAACGTGTTTAATTGAACTTACATTTTAATTGAATTGTTTCACTCTATATCATGCACCATGGACATCGCAGACCGACCGTTGATTTGCAAACAATATATTGTTGACGAATGCTCGGGCATCCATCACAAAATGTTTATTGTTTTGGACAACCAAACATTTATTTCCATGAAAAACGTACTATTACGTAAAATTTCATCTTTATCACGTAATTGAAACAAAATTAAAAATATTCTACTCATATCTACGATGTGTATTTTATTTGTTTAATATTTATCGCACAAAAGGAAAATTATGGTTCAAAAGGTGAACTTTTTGTCACCGGTTATTTTGTCTACGGATAAAGTAAAAAAAATTGTTTAGGTTAGTTGTTTGGTAATTCCGACAGAAAATCCTTCATAGAAAAATTAAGTTTCAAAAACATTTCCAGCGCGTGATGAACACGTTCACTGGGGCACTTTTTAGAGTTCTGTAGTAAACAAGTAATCCGTCTGTCCGCAGCTTAGCTCAGTAAGCTACTTAGTTAGTTACTACTGAAATGGCATGGAATAGGAATACATACCGGATATTTCCTATAACTAATTTCCCCCTAAGTAATTGGGAGAGGCTTATCCCCTAAGTAATTCAGCAGTGGACGTGCTGAGGACGTGCTGATGTGGTGGTGGTGGTGGAAGCATACACATCAGTCAAGCTGACAAAAGAGTAGGACACGTAAAGTATTAGGGAAGCATATTTTGTATGTTGCAAACTCATCGTGTGGGGTATTGTTGGATAGCTCCTTTAAAAGTAATGTGGGTTTTTTCAATCTTTTTTGATTCAGGGATAAGGTTTTATTAAACTTTTAAGTGCATATTTTTGTTTGTGTCAAGTGTCTAAACAGCTGCTACTGGGCATGTCAAAAAACCATGGTCGTAGTATAAGTATATAACGAATTAAAAGGAAAACTATCACAGCTAAGTAGCCATTATTAATTTTAAGTCCGCAAAATGAACGGATGAACCACTACGGAACCCTGCATTGCGCGAGGTCGGACGTACTTGGCCGGTTTTTATTTTGTGTACTACACTTGTTTTGTTGGCTACTTGAGTAAATACACAAAAAAATCGACATCAGTCCAAAACACATATTCAAATGACAAACAGTTTGCACACTTATGGCAAAGAAACCTAAAACTAAGTTTCTTTGACAGGGCGGTGCCAGGGATTTAGGTTCAATAAACCTACATGTGTCGAATAAATGACAAGGTTATCATTTTCTCAAACCACCGAATCAAATTGTTGAACAACGGCAGTATCCGTCCTTTGGAGTGAAGAACTGGCAGTGTTAACCCCAATAAAACGTTATGGAAAAAACCCGCGATGTAAAAGAGTCAATGTCGACGAACGGTAAGCGTATGATAAAGAACGAGGTAACAATATTTCCTACGACACCAAATTGAATAAACACATCACCGTTCGCCTTAAACGCCCAAAAGACAAGTCCAATAACGGCGGGCCTGAGCGATAAATATTCCTTTGGCAACTTGCACGATACGTGTGCTGTTGGCTTAACTAGGTCAGATTATTGTGGGTTAAATGCCTTTTTAAGAATGCGGTTCTATCAAGCCAGCGATTCGTGTAAGTTTCTAGGCATTTTATAAATATTTCCCCAGTATTATTTGACGGTTTTTATTTTATCGTATGGCATTTATTTACCAACCGTGAGATCTTCGAGAAGACAAGTACGGTTGGCAGTTTTTGTTGCACTTTTAGCACCATCCAGGGGTCACGTGTAGGGTAACGGTGGGTACTCCCTACGGACGTGGTGCAACTTCGACCCCCCTTTGTCAAGTGAGTGGGCAACTTGACTGTTAGAAGTTCACAAGCCGCCCGAAGGCCTCTAACTTGGCTTAACGACTGCTGTCGTAGACAGCAGCCGGGATCAACGGCTTAACGTGCCTTCCAAAGCACGAGAGACGTATTTGACGGTAAAATTCTCAGACATGAAAGCATTTTTAACTCAAATTTTATGATGAAAGCTAACTATACTAGGATAGGACATATGTTCGAACGGGTATAACCAAAATAAAATTTTGAAATCGATTGAAGATTGAAGTATTTCAGTTTTTTGCCGAATATAGAATTACCATACCTAGTTGCAGCGAGTCATAACCATATAACGTGAACTTATATTAATAGTAATTATTGTATGTGTTCGAAATATCATTAAACTAAATAATAGTCTATACTTTACTCATCAACAAGATAAATGGATCATTATTGAATGCGGCTAATAGTGGGTTACATCAAACCGTCTGTAATCGTAAACTGCGTTCGTTCTAATCTGATTGTATGGAAAGTTGACATTAGTTTCTATGGGATTACAGATACTTGCGCCTTATTTAACGTTGATCGTCTTTAATTGCAAGTTGGTGCAGTGCGACCCGCCCAAAATGTTTTTTTAAAAAGAAGTAAGTCGCCGTTTACACATGTCACGTATTGCCTTCCTCTAATACAATTTGTTGGAAGACGCGGGCGAAGCGGCGAATGCAAACACGTCTCTTACCCCCCCATAGCCCAACAATTCATCTCAATTTTCATTCACGCCCCAAGGTTGGGCACTGGCTTTTCGGAATTAGCATTTTTCGAGACTGGATCTTTCTATAATGGTAAACTACTTTAGTAACTGAAACATAACTAAATTTATGAGTCTAAATGTTCTGGTAATTTTGAATTTTCTACCAACCCTAAAATCATGTGTCAGCAATGTTGTACGACGTCAAATATCAATTATATTCGTTGACGCCTCCTCTGTGTAACTATGTAGTCATGTTTATGACGAACCTTACGACACGAAAGTTTAAAGCACGAAGTGTGTGGAAAATAAAAATATTTTACTGGTAACCCTATTTATCTCTAGCAACACTCCGTGCTCATGTCAATCATTGTGTTTTTTCGTGCCGCACGATACGATATAGCGGTTCCATTATTTTTTATTTAAAGTGATCTAATTAGCAGAAATACTCTAAAAATACGTATAACGTAACAAAAATGAATAGAAAAAAGTGCAGGAATAATTCAGATAAGGGTAATTACAGAAAATATTTAGTTTTGATATTATTATGAGCCGCCATGTTGTAGCGGCATATTTTGTATTGAAATAATGCAATTGTTTTTTCATCGTAATATGATATTGATGTTTTTGCTATGTTTATATTGGGACAATTGTTTAAAATATATTGCTCGCGGTATCACGAGCGGATACACGAGCAATGAATGAATATTTTTATTGAAATAAGTGCTCGCGATACAACAGAGGTGCATGAGACATCTTTGTATCAAGCTATTTCGTAGTGTATTTTCACTACATAAACTATCTCGCGGTGCCACTGAGCGGGTACACGAGTTTTTTCTCTATTTTTTATTAAACATTTGTTTTCTCATCAGTCATCAAATATAGTATAGCTATAATGTTTCTTCGCGGTACTACTGTGCGAGTACACGAGATGCAATGCTATGATATTAATACCTTTATTTTTCGCGGTGCCACTGAGCGGGTACACGAAAAATTTACATTATTGTATATACAATATAAATTTGTTTCCTCAGCGCCCAGAATGAGAATTATAAGTGATTCAAGTGAGGAGGAATACGAACAGCCCAGGAAACGAAGGCGCATTCTTCCTATCAGTGATAGTGATGACTATGATAGCGATGAGGGTCAAAAAATAATTGAGGATGAACCCAACATCTTAGAATTGATAGGCGAGCCTGCGGAAAAAACCAATTCAATTAACATCAACCCCAAACTCGCTGATCTGTGGCGCAGTATTCTAGAAAAGGGGCTAAATAATGAGGTCAAAAAGAAATTACAAGAAAAAATACCGTTGATTGAAAATTGTGATCTCCATGCACCAAAGTTAAATGAGGAGATAAAAACTACATTAAGCAACAATGCAAAGACCAGAGACGAGAAGCTTTGTGAAAAACAGAATCAAATTGGACAAGTTATTGCCAATTTGAATGCAATATTAAAGAAAATGATTGAAAAACATGATAAAGAAAACATAGAACCCATGGGTGACTCTATAAGGCTGTTAGCTGACCTTCATTTTATGGAGTCACAAACCCGCAGAGCAGTGATCCTGCCCGGTTTGAATAAATCCATGAAGGAAACTTTAGAGAACACTGGAATCAAAGATGAACTGTTTGGGACAGATCTCCATAAAGCCATTAAAAGATCCAAGGATATGGAAAAGTCTATTAAAGACCTACAGAACACCAAACCATTACAAAACGTAAGAAATTTAAACTACTGGAGCCCGTCCATATCAAACCAGCCACAGCAGGGCGGGCAAAGGAAAAGATACAATTATTTAAACAGGATAAGAACAGACCAAAGAAATTACTACCGATACGGGGGAGCAGCGTTTCCTCCAGCTCGAAATGCAGCAGCCCAGTTTCAGTGGCAGCCTCGTCGACCAGTTCGAGGCAGACGTCCGCTACACCAAGCGACAACAAAGAGAACATAGAGGAGGTATGTTATGCAGGTCGTCTCACTTTGTTTTATAATAGATGGGAAAATTATTTCAAAAATAAAACTGTTCTAAAGTGGGTCCGTAAGGGCTATAAGATACCTTTACTGTCCAAACCCCACCAAACGAATATACCAAGAAATGATAACTTTTCTCATACAGAAGTACAAATTATCCGGGACTCTATTGATGATTTATTGAAAAAAGGTGCAGTGAAATGTTGTGACCCTGTAAAAAATCAGTATTTATCTAAGATTTTTCTAGTTCCTAAGCCGGATGGAAGCTCACGTTTTATTTTAAATTTAAAATTGTTTAACAAGCATGTGCTAACATACCATTTTAAAATGGAAGACATTAGAACAGCAATTCAATTGATAAATAGAGAATCTTACCTTGCTTCCTTAGATTTGAAGGACGCATACTTTTGCTTAAGAATACACCCTGTTAGCAAAAAATATTTAAGATTTATGTTTGATAAAAAGATATATGAATTTCAGGTTCTTCCATTTGGTTTATCTAGTGCGCCCTATGCGTTTACTAAATTGATAAAACCCATTACTACCTACCTCAGAGAACAAGGTCTGATGTCAGTCAATTATTTGGATGACTTTTTGTTTATTGGTAACTCAAAAAAGGAATGTGATAACAATGTTCAAACTAGCAAACACTTTTTAGAATCCTTGGGTTTTGTTGTAAATCTAAAGAAAAGTAATTTACACCCTTCAAAAGAATGTAAATTTTTAGGTTTTCTTTTGGACTGTCCTAATTATGTTATATCAATACCAAGTGATAAACGCATCAACATATATAATAAACTTAAGTCATTTTTGTGTTTAAAAGACACAACTGTGAGAGCTTTTGCGTCATTAATAGGTACTTTAATATCTATTTGTCCAGCTGTACCATATGGTCTAATGTATACTAAACGATTGGAACGTCACAAATTTTTCAATCTTAAAAAGAATAATAATGATTTTGAGTCTAAATTGATACTTACACATGAAGTGAGAGAGGATTTAAATTGGTGGAAAGAACATGTATGTTTTGCAAGTAATCCAATCAGAGACGGTATTCATAAGCTTGAGATATTTTCAGACTCTTCACTTTCCGGTTGGGGTATTGTATGTGGTGCAAGAAAATTACATGGTTTTTGGAATATTGAAGATAAAAAGTCACATATAAACTATTTAGAATTAAAAGCTATTTATTTTGGCCTACAGTGCTTTGCAAAAAATTTATATGATTGTGAAGTATTATTGCGTTGTGATAATACAACTGCAATATCATACATCAATCGCTATGGCGGTATACAATATAAACATCTAAATGATCTTACTCGTCAAATTTGGCAATTCTGTGAACATAGAAGACTATTTATATATGCATCTTACATAGCTTCCAAAGATAATTATAGTGCAGATAAAGAGTCAAGAAAAGTTAATGACCAAACAGAATGGCAACTTTGCAATTATGCGTTTAATGAAATTAAGTCAAGACTTGGATGTCCATCAATTGATTTATTTGCGACAAGAGAAAATGCGAAATGTAAGAAATTTGTTTCATGGCATGTTGAGCCTAATTGTTGGGCAGTAGATGCCTTTACTATTCCATGGACAAATTTAAAGTTTTATGCGTTTCCACCATTCTCTCTTATATTAAAATGTTTAAAAAAGATAGAAATTGATAAAGCAGAAGGAATAATGGTGGTTCCTTTTTGGCCTTCTCAAGCCTGGTTTCCTACATTTATGTCATTATCAAAATCGAATTTATTAAAGTTTTACCCCTCTCGTTCATTACTGTCATCTCCTTTCAGAGAGCACCATCCACTGCACCAAAATCTTACACTGGTTGCCGCGATATTATCAGGGAAGTCTACTCAAGGAAAGGATTAAGTAGGGAAAGCATTGATATAATGTTAAAATCACTGTCAGATAACACAATCAAACAATATGACTCGTGCTTAAAACAATGGTGGTCATTTTGTGAAATTGACAATGCTGATCCTTTTTTAATGTCGATTCCAAAAATCCTCGATTTTCTATCAAAAAAATTTAATAACGGTTCTGCCTATGGAACCCTTAATTCTATACGATCAGCTTTGTCTCTAATTATGGATTATGATTTGGGTGCACATAGAGACATTAAACGTTTTTTCAAGGGTATATATAAAATAAAACCTAATAAACCAAAATATAATGAAACCTGGAACCCAGCTTTAGTCTTGAATCATGTATCTAAATTATATCCTAATACATCACTCACATTAGCAAAATTATCAAAGAAACTGATTATTCTGTTAGCTCTAGTTACTGCTCACAGGTTACAGACCTTGTCACTGATTAGATTAAGTAACATTAAGATGAACGAAGAAAATATTAAAATTAAAATTCCAGACACAGTTAAAACTTCTGGCAAAAACAGATTACAACCATTGTTAGTAATTCCTTATTACAAAAACAATAACAGTATTTGTCCAGCCACAGCTTTAAAAGATTACATTGATGTAACTCAATCATTAAGAAAATCTGAAAAATTGTTTGTAACTATAAGAAAACCTCATACATCGGCTTCAACACAAACTTTAGCTAGGTGGATTAAAACCGTTTTATCTGAAGCTGATATAGACACTTCTATATTTAGCGCTCATAGTACAAGACATGCCTCAACTAGTCATGCATATAGAAGTGGAGTAAATATTGATCATATAAGAAAAACAGCCGGATGGACGGAATCGTCCAGATGTTTTGCAGTTTTTTATAATAGACCATTAGTTAATGAAAATGTTTTTCCTACCAGTATTTTAAGTTCCTTATAAGTGTTGAAGTTAATACTTAGTTTTTTTTGTTGGAGACTGATTATTTTTTCAAATAGATATTAAAAAGTACAGTAAGTGCTAAGATTCGCACAATATGTAGACTCAACTGTGATGTGTGTATATGCAAACTCGCGGGAGTTTTGTATGTAAAATTGGTAGACGACGATATGTGATATTGTTTTTTATTGAATAAATAATTAAAATATAGCAACCATTTGTGTCTTTAAACATCTACATAGTTACACAGAGGAGGCGTCAACGAATATAATTGATTGATCAAAGTAACTTACCTGTAAGTGACCTTCGATCAAAATTATATGAAGTTGACGCCTCCTCTGTACAGACCCAACCCTAATAGTGTTTTCTTAATCCCTCCCAAAAATGTTTGACTACTATTTTAATTATCTAAATGTTGTTATTACTTTAAACTATAATGATTGACATGAGCACGGAGTGTTGCTAGAGATAAATAGGGTTACCAGTAAAATATTTTTATTTTCCACACACTTCGTGCTTTAAACTTTCGTGTCGTAAGGTTCGTCATAAACATGACTACATAGTTACACAGAGGAGGCGTCAACTTCATATAATTTTGATCGAAGGTCACTTACAGGTAAGTTACTTTGATCAATCAATTATTAACGACCTAAATATCATAAATATTACACCGTAAGGATCCGCGCCTGGTCAACCATGCGGATAGTCATATTTTGCACCTAGCCTACTACCAAATGAGAATGCGAAATATAAGTGTCAAATTAACAATAATTAATAAAAATTAATTGTTCATGCCTAAACTCTGCTACGCTTAGGCGTCGTCGTCTTGAATCATGAAGTCTTAGCGGCATCCCACATTCTACGATCATAATACAATGCTGGCGTACAGCAGGTACACACACGAGCATAGGCCATGGATTATCGGAATTTATGACGCACGTATGACGCACCTCGCGTCGGGGACCGGCAAGAAAAATATTGTGGCCGGAGAGCTTAAATATTGATAGATTTATGAACGTGTTCAAAATTATGACAGTCTTGAGCCACCGGTATTGTAATAGACTTATCTTACTTAGACTTAGGGTGATTTTTTGGATTCCTTTTTAGGATTCCATAGTAAACAAGGAACCCTTATAGTTTCGCCATGTCCGTCCGTCCGCCTGAGTCTTAGCTCGGTAACAAGTCGGTAACCGTTGCTACTATAAATCTGTAATTTGGCACGGGTATACATATTCATCACGCTGACCAAACAGTAGAGTAAGATCATGAAACAAAATTAGGGTACCTCCCCTAAATTATAAAATCTGTGCCTACACGAAAAGTGGGGATGCAATTTCTTGCCAAATCCGTGTTGGGTATCGTTGCATAGCTTGTTCAAAAATATTGTGGGTTTTCTAAAACCATAATTGGAGTCAAGAACCAAAATACGGTTGATGTTAGGCTTTAAAGTGCTAATTTTCGGTTGCTGGTTATGTGAAAATATTATCTAATAGAAATTGTCACTATAGTACTGGTTAACGAATAATAGCGGAACTTGAGAAACGTACTTAGAAAAGCAAAGGTTCGTAATATTTCCATTGATTATCTAGTTGTCCTATTGAGATAATGTTAGTTGCGCCAAACATAATGATTAATGGTAGCTAACGGTTGGGCAGCTATGGAATAGATCCCTATATATCAAAAAAATATTTTTTGGTAGAAGCTTTTATTGCCAACTGTACTTTTTACCACAATCATCAACTACTTGTTGAGACGGTTCGAATGAACCCAAACATGATGGGTTTATCATGTATAGTTTAGGAGTTACCCTGACCAGCTTCTGTCTCCATTATCAGATCAGCTCGCTGATGCCATAATATTGTAACGTTACCGAACCTACTAAATTTGACCGGCAAGAGGCTGCCACAAGGAATGCAAATTTTGATGACAACATACTTACGAGTACATATTTAGATACTTAAATACGAACAGTGCAAGTTAAATAATAGCCAATTATATAGGGAGGCAGCAGTGGAGGAGATAAATTATATTCAGATGGCGAATAAATGAAGTTTTAATTAATACAAAAGTTACAATAATTAACTTAATCTAACACGAACGATTTCGTGTGTCCTAAGACCCGATGTTAGGTATCTAAAAGGTGCGCGGCGAACGTGTGCTTCCGTTTTATTAAGGCGATCAGAGTGATTGCCCAATATTGATGATGCGCTGCGGCGCGGACAACGTAATGGAGTGACGTAGGGGCATACGTAGACACGACGTGGTGCTGATGACGTTGCGCGGTGATGTATGCTGACGGTATACCGATGACGTAGCCGTGCGGTGGTGCTGTGTGTGAGGTGCGTAGCTAACAAGCCTAAAATTATCTGGATTGAGTTATACGACCACTTTGATCTAGTCGGTTGTGACCTCTACAAAGCAAGTGGACCCGGGTTTGAAAGAAAGGGCATTTAGATATTTGTGTGACAATCACAAATAGTTGTACCTTAGGACACTTTTGGATATTTTCTATATATTTATTTATGTATGTAAGTAGGTATGTCTATCCTCGTCAAGTATCGGTATTGCAAGTTTTGCTTTCAGATTCAGATTCAGATTAATTTATTTGCCTTAGGTACAAGTACATGCAAATACATTAAAAAATAAAGCAAAATACACACAGTGTCAGCTTAACTTATCGACAGTTACATTATTGTTCTAATTATTAAATATTAAGGAATTACTTAATCCAGTGCATTGGCGAAAAATTCTTTTATTGTATAAAATGGTCTATTAATAAAATACTCCTTTACCTTTTTATCAAAAATTCTGATGTCATTACATTGTTTTAAATCATTACTTAATTGGTTATATATTTTAATTGCGATATTATTAAAACTATTATTGAAATGGACAAAGTTAGACTTACTAAGTGCCAATTTATTCTTGTTTCGTAGATTAAAATTATGTATTTCTGTAGTAGCACGATACTCATTTTTATGCAAGTATACATAGACACAAATGCGGTAGAGATACATCGAAGTGATTGTCAGGATTTTGTGATCTACGAACATGTTTCTATGCGTAATCGGTATGCCTTTAGTTCTTGTTATAAGTCGTATAGCCTTTTTTTGTAGGAGCAGTACAGAATTAATGTTTGATCCATTACCCCACACTTCAATGCAGTATCTAATAATACTCTCGAAATAAGAGAAGTAGACAGTTCTTAATATATTAGTGTCAGCTACTTTTGAAAGACTTTTCAATGAGTAACACGCGCCCGCCAATTTCTTACATACTGCTTCTACATGATTATGCCATCTTAGATAAGGGTCAAGATCCACTCCCAAGAAACGGATACATTCAGACTTTTTTATGGGGATATCACAAATGGGTTCAGCACTCTTAGGACTACGGCGGAAGATAGTGTAGAAACTTTTATCACTATTAATTCTTAAACCATTATAAGTGAACCATGCCTCGAGTTCATTCCAATTTTTTTTTATTATTACCTTAAATTCATAGGCAGTATTTGCACTCAGGATAATGCTGGTATCATCCGCGTAGAGGTACGGTGTACCGCAGGTAAGATAGTCAGGTAAGTCATTGATGAAGATGAGGAAAAGCAAAGGTCCGAGCACTGACCCCTGCGGTACACCGTATTTAATTGTACCCTCTTTAGAAACAGACACTTTGTCTAAGTCTCTGCGGGTGATTTCTACATATTGAGTGCGTCCAGTTAGATAAGACTCAAAAAGACTGAGAGCTATGCCGCGTATGCCGTAGTATTCGAGATTGTCGAGAAGTATTCTGTGACTGACACAGTCGAATACTTTTGTCAAATCACAGAACACTCCCCCGCAATTGTGGCCTTTATTTAAATTCACCATCACTTCGGATACTAGGTCTATTACGGCCTTTGAGGTATTTTTCCCTTTCCTGAAGCCGTACTGACATGACGTGAGGACACCGTGCTTTCCAAAGTGCTTTTCTAATCTTGCGGCTAAGCATTTTTCAAGCACCTTAGAAATCACGGATAGAAGAGATATTGGTCTGTAGTTACTCAGTTCAGTACGGCCTCCTTTCTTAAATATTGTGATGACTTTAGCCCTTTTCAGTAAGTTGGGAAAAACGCCTTCTTCTAAGGAACTATTGAAAATTATGCATAGTGGTGAACATAGTAAGTTTATGTTATCTTTAAGAAATTTCGTGCTTAGATTATCTGGTCCGACAGAATTACTATTTTTTAGGTTTTTCGTTATCTTAATAATTTCTGCTTCAGTTATGGGATTTAGAAATATTGAATTGAAATTTCTTACCTTCTGTTTATGCATAATTTCCATATGTTGCCTATTGAATGCGTTACATGTTACATTGGACTTTCCTACATTTAAAAAATACTCGTTAAAAGCATTTGCTATGGTTTTTACATCTTCTGTCTGTCCGCTATCTAGTTTCATGATTAACTTAGGTTCGGTCCTAATACCTTTACCCGTTGATTCTTTAACTAAATTCCATATTGTTATAACCTTATTTTTGGCTTTAGATATAGTTTGATGCATGTGTGTTTTTTTGGCGTGAACCAGAACCGCTCTAAATATATTCTTGTATTGCTTAAAGTATTTGCTGAAATTCTCATCATTAAGATTTCGGGATTTAATTAGCAAATATCGTTTGGTAAGGCTAGATTTTTTAATACCCTTTGTGAGCCATTTGTTTGGTCTATTTCGCGACTGTATTTTTTTTAGTGGAAAATGGCGGTTAATCAATGGAAATAATATTTCATAAAATTGCTGTAATTTGCCGTCACAGTTGTTATCAGCAAAGACTGATTGCCAATCAATACAATTAAGATTATCTTGAAATTTACCGATGGCTTTTTGGCTGTAAATACGTTTCTTTATAATTTTTTGTAGTACAGTATTACGTATTATTGACTCTGGCAGTTCAAGTAATTGCACGTCATGGTCTGAAAAACTACAAGGTATTACATATGCAGTTCTATATTCATTAAAATCCGTCATTATATTATCTAGAGCCGTCGAAGTATTTGCTGTTACTCTTGTAAAGTCTGATATAGTAGGCCTTATGTTGTATTCTAAAAGAGTCCGCAGAAATATTTTTGTCTTATTGTCGTTTTCAGCGGCCAGGTTGACGTTAAAGTCTCCTGCAATAATTATGTTATGCGATTTAAAATCTGTTAAGAGATTGGACAATCTCTCAAGGAATTGATCAAAGCTTGAGCTTGGACACCTATAGACAACAAGTAAATAAAAACATGAGTTGTCTGCCACCTCTAAGCAGATTTCACAAACTTCAAAAACTTTCTCCACATAGTATTTAGAGACATCGATCACTTTAAACTTATTTGACTAGTCCTCACTTACAACGATAATTGTACCCCCACCCCTAACAGATGTTCTCGATGTTTGCGTTGCAACTGAGTATCCGGGTAAATTTATACTTACATATTCGTTTGGTTCAAGCCATGTTTCGGTGAGCATTATTACTAGAGGCTTAGACTTACTACTTTGTCTGGGACTGTGACGATTCGTGTCAGATTATCTATCCCCCGATATATATAAATAGCGTGTGAACTAATACAAGCTTGACTACGCGTTTTTTTTTCTTAATATGCTGCTATATCAGTTTTATAGTACATTTTTTAACGAGGGACTTAAGTAGAAAATTGTGAACGAGAGTCTATCAGAAGCCTGACGCCGAAGGCGGAGGGCTTTTGATGACTCGAGTTTTCTATTTTCTTACGTCCGAGATTATTAATCACAATGTTTTCATCACATTTGCGAGAAAATAAATAACTCCAGCACTAATCGACGACTTCAATTAGTGCATGATCGCCGAGAGGAGCGCGCAGCTTCAATATTGCAACCAATCACAAAGCAGTATTCTTGCGGCGCGCGGCGCGGCCTACTATAATTGTCAGTTTCAATATTTCAAACAATCACAGAGCAATATTCTTGTGGAGCGCGGCCTACTAGATTTTTTTAAACCAATCATATCACAGAGAAACTCATAACTCCCTAGGGAGTTATGAAAATCCATAACACCCAGGGGAGGTAAATCGGCTATAACTGCTCTACGCCAGCGTGCAATAAGACCCTTTACGAGCAAGTGTTATAAAAATATTATTAGGCGTTAAACTAGCTGCCAGTGCGGCTCCACCCGCATATTAGTCATATTACAAATGTTGTAGATCGAGCAGCGGTATAAAATATAGCCTATTGTCCATCCATTCAGTAAAGTAGTAAAGGATTTTTTAAAACGGACGAGCAGTCCTGTAGATATACCCGTACCTGTACATGAAATGCTACAAACAATATTTAGCTACCTTTGCACAATACCACCTGCAGAACTACGGAAAAGTAACTAATAACAATAACACTTCAATGATCATATATGAATTAAGTAATACAGTTAAGTACTCCTTTACTTATTTTTCTTTGCAGTCGTCTACACCTACTCTTTATTTTTTCCTTAGATCGACCTACAGTTTTTTCTTTAAGCCATGTGATCAGTGCGAGGTGAAGGTTAAGCACCTTTTCCTGGTGAGATCTAGCCGGGATCTATTCCGCGAGCGCATCAATCATAATGAAAATGTAACGCACACAAATGGCTCGCTCCAATTCAATGTATAATTTCTGACGGGGATCACTTGGGATTTGCTCATGAAATATTATGGATATGTCTATACTGTTCGTAGCTGTACTGTAAAAATGTTTCATGAGATATTCTGTGACGCAGTACAATGATTATCAGGATTTTATTTTCGTGAAAAACTTCACTTAAAATAACAGATTTCTATAAAATATAAAATATCATTGTATTTATAAAATGGGTTTTAGACCAATATTTTTTTACAGTATTAATATTATTATTGATCGCTAACTAATTATAATTCGCTAATCATTTTTTATTCAATGACGATGGTAAACAAGCTTACAGCCTGCCTTATGGTAAGTAAACACCGTAACATATGGATGCTTGCGATTCTAAAAGTGCCTTTAATTTCTTCAAAGTTATGTTATAAACAGGTGTTAATGTATTTACGAAACAAACAGAAAACCTAACTGATCAAACAATTGTATTGTGATTGTGTTTAAATGAACTCGTTAACAACTGATCGTCAATATTTGTAATCATTGCTTGAATTTGCAATTGCGATGAAAAGGAAGATACATGAATGAACATGTTTTTGGTTCGGTAAAACTAATGGTAAATATCAATTGATATTCTATATATAAGTTCCACAGAAATCATTGGTACAATACTGGGTTTAAACCCACGACCGCCGCTTGACAGCCGGATGCTTTGAACCACTAAGCTACTGTAGCTGTAGCTCCCGACTCCACAAATAGTAAACCGAATTGCGAAGAAGGAATTATACAATACAACTGCTATTGTGCTGAATTTAGATTCACACAACAAATCTTAGCAATTTATTCAAACTGTAAATAGGTCTGTGTATTTTAGGTCGCGTGCGTCATTACGGAGTAGCTTGCAAAGAACGTCAAACAAAATAGAAGCTTCGAAGCTGTTCTTGTAAACTTATTGTCACTAAATCGCTTCATCGACTCCAGCGGCATTGTGAATTCATACGTCTGATGTAGTTGAAAAGAAAATATTTTCTTGCCGAGTACTGGCAAACTAAATCATTTTGAGTAAGAATATAAGTAACAGACAGATGGCGCAACTTGAGGTGAGAATAAAGTTTGAGTGGAAAAACTTATCCCTGGAAATCCGCATCTGAGAGCCGCGTCTCCGTGCCCCGGGGATACGTTTAACAATTTGTAAGTTATTTATTGTGCCCAGAAATATCATTAACCCTTTTAAATTTAACCGCTTTGCCAGTTTACCGCCTGTTTGTGATAAATTGCATCTCTTTGTTTCATAAATTAAAACGAGATTGCCAACTTAACCAGCGTTCCTAAAGGTGAAAAAGCTAGGATAGAGAATTTGAAAATGCACGATTTGCTTTCAAGAAATGCGTCAGAATAAGAAACATAGTTTTTACAATACAGGACTGAACTTTATTGTGACATCTTAACTTTAAAGTACCGTAACAACGAGAATGTTTTGACTGCATATTGAAATATATAGGTAGTATATTTTCCTATCTGGTTCCGAGTTCGCACTGCACATAACCGTAAAAACGTAAACACAAATAAAATTCACTTTATCTTAGTCATTCTACCAAAACTTCATATCACGAATGCTTAATGTACGTTTCGTGAACTCATGTTTCTTGAGTAACTATTTTTCACGAGTTCTAAATATTTTGCAGTCGACGTAGTTGGCTCGTTCCGAACAAAGTTGGTCGGGTTATTACAGCTAAACGAAACTATTACTTATGAAAACTGAGTTAGCATGCAAATCTTAGTCCGTTCGTGCAGCAGAGCTGCTTACATAGCACTATTTAGCTCGGGGTATTCTCTCACGCCAGCTAGATAGGTCGCCAGACGACCCGCAAACTTCGCTTAAACACATTGCTCCATTTGTTCCGGGATAGTCACCTTTTGAAATAATATGCTTTTCTGTATTACTTTACCTGGGCCTGCATCCAAAGAAAAACAATGAAATTAAAACTTTTTTTTAATCGTACGGCGCTTTATGTTACTTACGAACATCAAAAGTGAACAACTATAATACTTTAAAATCTCAGGTGAATTAAGAATCCATAAACGTTTGGTTGAAACTCATGCAATTTCTAACGTGAAATAATGTCAACATTAGCGACATATTTGTAGCTCAATTCCTATTTTTTTTCAACACACATTGTATTCTTTTCGAATTAAACACGACAATAAGTACTTGAAACTCGATGGAATTAAAGCAAACTGTCTCTAGGACCAAAGTGGTTGGTTCCATTTAATTCAAATGAACCCATGGACTAAAATACTATGGTAATTGCTTTAAGTGGGTGACAGTTTTAGCGGAACTAAGTTTCAGGTGTATAAGTCAGTTAAGAAAATAGATTCAGCCCAGACCACGGCAATTTTATTAAGTCATAACTTTTGACCTTTAGTTTTGAATTTACAATTTAAACAGCTCAGGTATTAAGCGAGTGAAAGCCACTGCATCAAAGCGAACAATTTTAACTGGAAACTCAAAGGCTTTTTTTACATGCATCTAACAATTAAAATTAACCTGTCAGATGATCTAACTTACCAGTAACTTCAATGCAATAAGGTGATTAATTGATCGTTACCTGGAACAGAGAAAAAGATTATTACTAATAATAAAACAACTTCCTTCCATACCTTCGTTACCTCCTAAGTACAGATTTGGTTAGGTTTAAAGAAATTTATTATCACTGAAGACATGATCGTCACTTGTGATAACATCATTTTAACTTGAGTAAAAATATGATGAGTTTGTGTGTGTGAGATGTGTATGTTTATTTTAATGATAAGTTTTATAATAGCGGTTTACATACACCGATTAACAAAAAACATTTTTGTCAGATTATTGATACAGCATTTTAAAGACTCAAGTGACTGAATAGTCCTATACTAAATAGTATCTATAATGTAGGTATAGTAGTTCCATACTACGCATAAAGTACATGACAAATGATAAGAGTCACGCTATCCAAAAGCAGCGTGATAGATGTGAGAAAACTCACGACTTGTTAACTTATTACGATCAGTTACATTACCGAAAACGAAAAGCGAACTGCGCAATCGGACGTTCCATTATTTCTCGAGAGAAATGTTGATACGGTTTTTCGGATCCTGGTAATACACCTATCATTCTTTTTCATTACTTTTATTCGCAGGCTGGTAGATTATAATATCTTGTCGTTAGAATTACTTGGTGACATTGATTGATTTGGCGTTGTAATAAGGGATGCGGGTCTCAGGATTTGCATATTTGTATAAGTAAAAGTTTGTTTAGCAATAAACCAAATATTGATCGCGAGGTTATGTTGATCGAGGATGTACCTACAACGGTCTGCGGTGTTGGAACTAGGACCAGCGCTTGTTGACATAGATCTATAGACAATAACTGTTAGGTCCTTATTATCTAAATAGCTTCTTAGATTTAATGTTTATATGTATGAAAGCATACTGTTGCTTACCTCTACTTGTATCTCATTATGCTCTATGCTTCTGAACTATTTGTTATTTTGAATATGATATATGAGGTGTGCACTAAATAGTGTTAGTAATGCGAGCATTGAAAGACCAAACAAAAAATGACAACGCATAAATGGAGAAATTTTATTACACCCACATCTCCCGCTAGATTTTACACCTAATACAAATTCGTTGGGACTGATGCCAGTATAAATCTATTACGACTAAAATATTCTAAAAATGCACCTTTTGTCAGCGCCATATATTTTGGTACCATTCCGCCATCAAAGCAACAATTACTTGTATCTTGTAACATTATACATTATATACATTCCGCCTAAAGATGTTTAATAATGCAATAACTTCCGTTTCACTAAATCCCTTCACTTCTTACAAATATACACACAATTCAAAAGTTTTTTATTTTCATACAGACTTACACTATTGTTGACAGATTTACTATGACAACCACTGAGCATATAATTACGTCGAAGACATAGTACGAGTATATCCTCTTTCGAGATTTTTTTTAAGTTTGTGGCGAAAGCCATGCTAAATAATTGCATTACACTACTGTATTAAGATTGTAATCTATAAAGTGTACACGTTTAAATCTTTCAAAACCTTAAAAAATAAAAATTAACATTGTATTGTAAGACAGCAGTACTTTATCTATAAACCAAGAAAATATATACAAGAATACTTCATCAAAATAATTTAAATAATATTAAAACTAACTTAAATCTAAAATAGATCCTTGAGGCAATATACCGAGGATGCTGGCAGCACTTCCTCGCTGTATAGCAATGCTGATAAAGTGACAAGGAATGCGCCAGCTCTTTGGTCACCAGTTGCGTCCACCAGAAGATATCAGAATATAAAGGTAAACCATTAATACCTATATATGACTATTGTCAAGAGGGCGCTATTATTCTGATTTATATGGCAACAGTTCAGTATAGTCGGAACAATGAGAATTTGCAACTCGTCATTTTGAATTACTTTCATTCACCGTAATGAAAATTAGAATCCAAATATTCGCTGTCCATAGGACAAGTGGCTTTACCCAGACCCAGAAAGTGACTTATTGGATTCACTTTCAGAGTTAGAGGTGTCTCTGGTGTCAGAGCCAACTTCAATCACGAACTTCTCAACGTGGATATCAATTATATGATCTGATTTCCTATAATAATTTTCTAATTTGATAACATGATCGCAACAGCTCTTCCAAGTATCGGCAGTTATTTCCTGAAAATAAAAACCGTTACTACCATAACATATGTGAATTAGCATTATCATTTGTGCTGATTTGACGTAAATGGTACCTCAAAACTATTTTGCACTTAATTCAAAAAAACATCTTCTCCATGTGCAACATTTTTCTATGCAACTTTGCCTTTTACTATAAATATTTCGTCTAAGTGTCATCTTGCAATACGAAGCTTATTGATCAATTGCTATTTATCGTCTTGGAATGCAATTGAAGCGATTGTTAATTAAAAGGGTATACAATGACGGAAAATTTATTTGATGCCGATAGATGCATTTTTTTTATAAAACGACGGTGGCAGACAAGTATATCGCCTGCCTGATGGTAAGCGGATTCCGTAACCCATGTACGCTCGCGACTCTAAGAGCCCTAGAACTAGACCAATAGAGACTAATAGAAAAAGGATTAGGAAAGGAGGAGAAAGGCGGGCAATTAAACTAACACCAACACCCCTTCAATTACAGTAACGTACTAGACAATAACGTTACAACAATTGTCAATGATCAAAATTTATTGTCTCCGAAGCCCATAATAAACACCTATTTTTCAAACTCAAACTCAATTTCTTTACGGCGGGTATTTCCTCGCTTGTGTAACGTAACACTACAATAACCGATTTATAATAACCAGACTATAATGACATTAATGACATCTTGACTTGTTTACCAGTCAGCTCTGATGTTAATTTTGAAATGTTTTGTAGCGAAATAGTTTCATTTCCCGAGCGTTTTTTCTAGCAGCTTATTATATACATTATTAACACATTAATAATGTTCCGCTCTTGACTATGAATAATTTTGGGCATTTTTTGTCATTAATCATTTAATATTCAACACTTTATTATTATTCAAATAAACCGCCACAGTGACACTGACAATCTATCATTAGAATTATTGCCAGTGTAAGAAATTAGTTCCAAGGAAATTCCGCAACATGGCGCATGGTCATATATTAATGGTTTACCTTTAACTCAGTGACTAAGACAAAATAAGTCTCTTTCAGCTCCTGTTTTTGGCCACGGATTTCTATGGACGGATATATCTCTATGGTATTCCTTCATTTTGACACTCATTGTCAATATTGTAAATAAGTCAAGAATAATTCATTTCACTTTAAATATTTTTTAGATTTACTCTTTGATTTTTAGTTGCGATTCTTTACCTAATTATTTTGCAAAGTTGAATTTTAGATCAGGGTGAAATCTGTATAAACGAGATGATGTGAGTAATTTCAACTTTTGTTATATACAGACCCGGGACACGGGTATGTCCTAAATCTACGACCAAGACCACCGTGGGATGGGCGGCAGCATCCCTGGAGGGCAGTGGACATACTGCGATCGCCAAGCCGTATGCCAAACGTGGCGATTATGGCATTTATCCCCTATGAAATCGGCGGAGGCCTATGTCCAGCAGTGGACCTTATTGGGCTGATATGGTGGTGGATATACGACGATTGATTGGGTGGTGGATATACGACGATATAAAGTTCATAAAATTATCTGTTGTGAATTATTTGGCATTGGAGAATGAAATTCAACAATGTGTAACTAGTGGCTCTGTGGGGTTGGCTTTATTATATTGGTGCGCAGGAATTAACGGGTGGGGGTAGAAGGAGCGAATAGAAGGGGGAGCGGGTTATCCCTCGGTAGTATCCCTTTCATATGTCCGCATTTCCGGATTTCCGGCTGTTCTCTACATACAGGTCGCTCTCAATCGATTCTCGTAAAATTTTGTGAGCAGGTGTGATAACTTAATTAATATATTTATGTATTTAAGTATGTATTTATCTATATAAGTATGTATATCGTCGCCTAGTACCCATAGTACAAACTTTGCTTAGTTTGGGACTAGGTCGATTTGTGTAAGATTGTCCCCAAATATTTATTTATTTTTATTTTATTATACATTTTGTTTGTCAAGTCAATTTTTGAAAATTATGTTTTTTGAATAAACAAATCGCTAGGTTTCGCGCAGGAATTAAGGGGTGGGGACCGAGCGGGGTTAAGGCTATCCCTCGGTACTCAGAGGAATAGTTTTAACCCCGCAGAGTGCTTCGTTTTTGTGATATATAATTGTTTCTTTTTGTTTTGAGGTATTTTCATACATTGAGGTTATATTTTGCTCCTGCTCCGGTGCTGCGGGAAGGGCAGCCCCTCCGCACCGGCGTAACAAGGGCAGGCCGAGGTAAATATGGTAACATAACCGACTCTACCAAACCAGTATCCACGTGGTCTTGTCCAACCTATCTCTATTGTGTATATGAGAAGCCGGATGCGCGGAGGGAGAGCAGCCGTCACGTATATTACACTCTTATTTATGGCCGTCACCCGCTGTGACAAACCGCAGAGATCAAGTGAGCAGTAGCGGCCAACTCTAGTCGTAAAAGCCGAAGCTGCGGAAGTGACATTTATGCGCGCTTTGCTACGCAAGAGTAGAAGAGCTGCGCTTGCCGAAGCAGTTGCAAAATATAATCTCAATTTATGAAAATAATCTCAAACATAAAAACAAAAAATATATCTCAAAAACTAAGTACCTCTGCGGGCGAAGGGAAATGGAGTGGTATCGAGAGATAGACATAGACATAGACATCATTTATTGGTAATGAAGTGTACATTACAAGTCAAAATTTAAGTTTAGCTTACATAAATACATCTATAATACATGTTAATATTTATTCAGGTATATTATAATTTATATTTATTCAGGTAATATTTCCTAATTCCTTAAAACTATAAAAACATTTTTCGACGAGCCACTTTTTTAATTTGATTTTAAATATCGGAAGACTATTAGTTTCCGTTATCTCTTTTGGCAGCTTATTATAAACTATCGGGCCAGCAACATGGACTGTCTTTGCAGTTTTAGTGAGCTGCATTACGAGTGACCCAGGCACATCCATCTCCTCGCTTCCCATACAGTGACAAGTTCTCCCTCACATAAACGGCGATCTGATAAATTAGTAGGGACGGCAGTGTGAGAATTCTTAGCGCTATAAAATGTGGCTTGGTGCTCTCGTCTCGCTTGGAGCGGGCTAGTGTACGTACAGCACGCTTTTGTAGCCTGAAAACGCGCTGCCATTCGGCGGCTTGTCCCCAAAATTCCAGCCCGTATTGCATTATGGACTGAACGTTAGCAAAGTAGCATGAGCGGACTGCCTGGCATTGTAGGGATTGGCCTAACCTTGACAGGGCAAAGCAAGCCTTACTGAGTTTTCCACAAACGGCACTGATTTGTGTTTCCCATGTAAGGCCTTGATCGAGCTTGAAGCCTAAGAAGGTGGTCACGGTCACTTGTTCGATTGTGGTGCCTTGGTGTTGTACGTGTAGCGGCTGACGTTTCCTTCCTGACAAGTCGAACTGGATAAATTGTGTTTTAGTTAAATTTAATAATAGCCCATTTTGGTGACACTAGCCTAATATCTGTTGTGGTTATTTAGCTGAGACTCTAGTTCGTGAAGGTTATCAGCCGTCACAACTTTACTGCTGCCACATCATCTGCATACATAAAGACTTCCCCCGCGTCCACAACATCCGGTAGGTCATTGAGGAGGAGGGAGAAGGCAAGGTTGGAGAGGGAAGAGCCCTGGGGCACGCCTATTTCTCTCTTAGCCTCAACTCTCTCTTACCCCATCCCTTTCTCCGCCCCAATCCTAAATTTATTCCGCTCCGTGAGCTGTAGACTTAGCTATTTTTTTTTTCAATTTTTTTTCCAAAACTTACTTGACAAAGAAAGTTTAAGTAATTATCACACCTACTCACAAATTTTCGTAAAAATCGGTTGAGAAATGCGTCCTGTAGAAGAGAAGAACTGGAAATACGAAAGCATGTTTACCGAAGCTGAAACAGAGACCTTTGTGTCACTCGGTCAATACAATTTGCATGCACAATATACTTATGTACATGCGCATAAGAAATATATTTGAATTGGGCACTCGCCACATGCCAAAATGTATGACATGATCTTACTAATATACGGATACCATAAAATATTGCAATTGTAAAAGTAAAAAAAAAAAAAAAAGATATGACACTTCAAAAATTCCAAAATTTGGTTTTTGTGTCCTCTAAGTGAAAATTAACACATTCAGCGCCGAGAATTCGATAATTGGGTACTCTGTTCGTTGCTGCTACGGGTTACATACGAGAAAGCGTAGCGCGTAGCACTGGGCAGCAATTAAAGTGTTAAAAGATACCAATCCTGTTCATATGTAAAAAAAATACTTTTTGTAATATAAACCCTCCTAAACGCAGTACACGCCTAAAATAGCTCGTCTTGAAGTATTAGCTGATATCTCTAGTATTAGCTCTAACACTTTCACTGCCAATAATTTCGTAGCACTACGCTCGTAGCTGATAATAACATGCGAAAAACCGTGGGTTTGCAGAGGAAAGCGCCTACGAGACCCAGAAAAAAGCGCCCACCTAGCGGGCTCCTCGCACTGAAAGTGTTAAGCTTATTCATTTCCTTGATTTATTGGTACGGGCACAAACATACACAACATAATTATAGTTTATGATCACACAAATCTCTACCTCATCCTGGTATCGAAAGTAAAATGGTCTCCTACTTTAGTCACTTACTTCACGTAGGGCATCTGAATGTGCCGAGTTACGCAAAGTTCTCTGAAGTCCATTAAACTTATATGAGACCCACTTTTGAAAGTTTATAAAACTCCTATATCATCACATGCAAAATTTAAATATATATCGTCGTAAACCATAATCTTTCAAACGCTGAGGACATTACTCCGTTTTTCGAATATTTTGGTAAAGGCTTTTTTTATTTATTTTTAGATGATCAATCAGATCGAAAAAATATAAATCTTCAATGTGGCAGTGTAACAAGATAAGGATATTTGCTGTACTAAAGGTAAGAAGACTCCATGGTTGCTAACTAGTTAGCAACTTAGTTATTTCCAGAATCCGGAATTTTTGTTTCTTTGAATTTTTATAGTTGGGTCTCATTTACCACCCTAAGATGGAGGAAATTTCAACATTTCCTAATGATAGTGACATACTCGTATGTCTACTAAACTACTAATCGAAGTCAAAAGACGAATGGCCAGTACAGTGGACGTCAAAGATTATGTTTACACTTTTGCACCTTATTCCATTGTAATAAGGCGGAAAATGTATACATATATGTTACTGACAATCTAGTTTGAAGTTATATTGATATTTACATTGAAAGTCGATAAATGCGAACTCACTGTAGTAATACTTCAAAAGTGCCTCGTAAATTCCGGATTGATTAATTTCAAGCTACCATAATCTAAGTTTTTGTGTCAATAGGTAAGTAACACGTTGTCAGACATACATTGACTTACAATTAGTTACGTGTTTGTCTATCTATTAAGGCTGCATATTTGGTAGTGAATAAAAAATGCCGCATCATTACCATTTATTAATCTTCAATAAATTAAGGAGATACCTGCAAATTTTTTTTGTACTCGGGATTTGAAATGTTTTGTCACGCATGCAACATACGATCCGAGGGTTTTTCAGATGCAAACACGATTAGAATCAAAAACCTTGATTGTTTTATTATTTATCTTTCAAATCAAGTCTTCCTTGCCACAAAAAAAACGTTATACCTTAATTCATCATCATCATATACCTTAATTACGCAAGATAAAATCCTATATTCTAATACTGTATAAGTAATTACTGGTTTTAATTTTTTATTACGCCTAGGTTTTTAAAGGCACGTCATACCATTACTGCTCGACATAATAATAACATTAATGATATCGATATCTCTGTTATAGATATCTTTTGACGAATACATATTACGAAAATAGGTTGGGCTTGAAAAAAAATACATTTTTAGGTCGAATTGCGTAAATTTGGAACACTCAATGAGTTTAGATGGACGGTGGACTGATGACCTGGTAAGGGTCGCGGGTGTCCGCTGGATGCGGGTGGCGCAGGACCGGTCGTTGTGGAAATTTTTGGGGGAGTATGTCCAGCAGTGGACGTCATTCGGCTAACATGATGATGATGATGATGAATGAGTTAGATAGGTAAATGGGCCGATTAACTTTTCGAGCGACACTTTTACTTTAACGGATTTCAACAAACATTTTTAAAATTTTCTTTAATTGACGACTTATTTAGTCTAGTTGGTAGTGACTCTGCCTCCGAAGCTAGAGGTCCCGGGTTCGAATCCCGGCCATTGTGCATTTATCACGGATGTTTGTTCTTGGGTCTTTGATGTATTCTATGTATTTAAGTATGTAGTTATCTATATAAGTATGAATATCGTCGTCTAGTATCCATAGTACAAGCTTTGCTTAGTTTGGGACTAGGTCGATTTGTGTAAGATTGTCCCCCAATATTAAATTTATTATTATATATTTCTATTTTTAACCGACTTCAAGAATTCAAAAGAGGAGGTTTGTTACTCCATAACTCCGTCATTTCTTGATCGATTTTTAAAAATTCTTTATTTTATTGTAAGTATATATATCCAAGTTGGTCCCGTTTTTGACAAAATGCAGTTTTGATCATGACATCCATGAGGAATTGAGGGAACTCCTCAAATCTTAAAGTGATTTTTGTGTTTTTATCAACAAATCGAGCATTTTCATACAAAAATGTGACATTTGATGAAGTGGAACTGCTGATGATGATCAGAACAGAACTCTTCAACGTCGAAAAGTTCACGTTTGGCAATTTGTCCTCTTAGCTGTCGTGTTTGTTAAGCATGTTCTATTTTCACAATTAATTTTTGTCATGCTTTATTTCTGATGATGGGATCCATGAGGAATTGAGGGAACTCCACAAAACTTAAAGGCAAACATATAGTGATTTTTGTGTTTTTATCAACAAATCGAGCATTGTCATACAAAAATATGACATTTGATGAAGTGGAACTGCTGATAATGATCAGAACAGAAGTCTTCAACGACGAAAAGTTCACGGCGATTAGTCCTTCTAGCTGTGTTTGTTAAGCAAGTTCTATTATCACGATAAATTTTTGTCATGCTCGAGTTCTGATGATGGGATCCATTAGGAATCGAGGAAACTACACAAATAGTGATTTTAGTATTTTCATGAACTAATCAAGCATATTCATTCAAAAAAGTGACATTTGATGAAGGGGAACTGCTGATGATGATCAGAACGGAACTACGCGTCGTTGAAGGTACTTAGTCTTCTACCATTATAAACATACTAATAGCCATTTTTATTTTATTGTATGGAATCTAAGAGTGCACCATCTAAGTATAATAATCTTTCACCGGCCTCCCCCATTGAAGTGGTTTTTTTTTCTTAAAAATTATTTGACGATGTTGTCAAGTTACTAGATATCAATCGATGTTTGCCAAATATTGTGAACAATATTTTAATTTTCGAAATGTGTGGAAATTAGGAAGTGTCTACTGAGTAAGTATCCGCGGATAGTTATAATAAATTAAATTAGTGTATTTGTATAATAAATTAAATTGTTGTAAAGTAAATTGTCTACTGAGTTACCATATTTTTATTAGGTACATTCCATTTTGAATAATAGATTATTATGTGAAATATAAAATTCGGCAGTCATATTCTTACAATGTGAAAATAATTTTACTAGTCCCATTAGGAACCATTATAGTTTCGCCATGTCCATCTGTCTGTCTGTCTATCTGTCTATCCGAAGCTTTGCTCTGTAATTGTTAGTGCTGGAAAGCTGCAATTTTGCATGGATATTATAAATTAATGAATCGGAAAAAGTGGTAAAATAAAATGTTGAAAAAATAAAGGTACTTTACAAAAACTTCTTCTACACGTATGAATTTTTGCTCCAACTCTATGGTGTGGGGTGTGGTTGGATAGGTCTTTCAAAATGAATATGGTTCTTCATCAAACATTTTTTGATAAAGTAAAAATTTTCGGAATACGAGTAATCACTCCAAAGAAAAAAAGTTTCCCCTGTCTAACTTTTGAGCTATGGGTCAAAAATATGAAAAATATCATGAAAGTAAAGCGTAAAGAAAATAATTTCAACAAAAAGTATAGCGGACATGATCAGTTAAACTGTTTTAGAGTTATCGTATAAAGTCTTCCCTTCTTAATAAAAGACATGAAACGCTGCGAATGTATTCCCTATTGCTTTTTTTTTCTTTTTTATTAAAAATGGGATTGCTCTTGGCCATAATCTAGCCAGGGGCAAAGATGAGGCCGACGATGAAGCGAGCTCACCACATTGCTTGTTATTATTTGATATTTTTAATTAAGTACATTGGGCTACTACACTGAGCATGGCCCGAGATGCTCTTGGCCGATTTTTATTTCATAAAATCTGAACAGTGGGAAACGAACCTAAACGTGTCGGTAAAAAGTTGATTGGCCCAAGTATCGAATGTTTTGGAGTGACTATGGGAGGAATAAAGAAGTTAGAAAGTTCATATTTTGTAATAACGCATGACATGAATGACGTTTCGAATTTTTTTACTCCCAACGAGTGAATGCTACTACCAAGTAGTGTTATTTATTTTCACGCGGGCCACAGTGATATACGACACTTATAACATTTTCATACACTACACCCTAGAAGAAATTCACTAGTGACGCTTGGTTCGTGCCAGTATAATTCCTAGGTATGTTTATTATTATTATTGGGAGCCTGTAGTGTTCCACTGCTGGGCAAAGGCCTCTCCCCTCTGTTTCCAATATTTTCGGTCCAAAGCATCCTCTGACCATTCCCTTGAAAAAGAGTCTAGCTCGTCCCGCCATCGCCGGCTAGGTCTGCCACGTCTCCGTTTCGAGCTACCGGGCTTCCAGTCAGTGGCAATCTTGGCCCACAGGTCACTCGGCAAGCGGCAAACATGACCAGCCCACTCCCATTTCAACTTAGCTGTTTTCCGAGCTACTTCGACTATTTGTGTTTTGAAGCGCAGCGTGGTGTTCCGGATATGATCCATTAGATTCACATCTAATATGCTGCGCTCCATGGCCCGCTGGCAAACCCCGAGTTTGGACTATTGGGATGCTGTCAACGACCAAGTCTGTGCACCGTAGGTGAGAACTGGAAGTATGCACATGTCCATGAGCCTACGTTTGAGTGAAAGTGGTAGGTCTCCTTTCATAAGGTATTTCATGGACCAATAGCTTCTCCAGGCGTTTTTGGTTCGTCTTTCGACCTCTTTTTCCTGTCGTGCCTGGAATGAGACTAATTGGCCGAAATAAATGTATTCATGGACATATGCAATGTGTTCTCCGTTTATCTCGATCCTACGTCATCCTCAGTCCAACCTCGAGGCTTGCATTGCTTAATTCTTCAAGCATTTGTTGTAGCTCGGATGCATTTGAGGAGAATAGCACTATGTCATCGGCGAAACGAAGATTTGTTAATCTACGTTCTCCGACAACCAGCCCCCTCTCCCCCCAACTCGGCATAAGTTTCTGGAAGATGTATTCCAAGGCACTGGTAAAGAGTTTCGGTGATAGCGGGTCTATAATAAAGGTAAATAAGTTTGTAGCTTGGTATGTTTATAATAAAGTTAAATAAGTTTGTAGCTGTATAAAAGAATTTGAGAAGTTCGAGGTAGTATGTTTTCGGCTGCGGCGTTGCCGGGACGTGAGCGATAATGGCGCGTCACTCATCCGGCACTGGATGCTACAGATTTACATCCCGGTGATTTATGACTTCTTCATACACTGGGAAAAAATATACAGTGAATGCATGGCGTATAGTCTTATAGATTTTGGACTTTAGCACACAAATAATAGAGTTCGGTGGTAGGCTGCTTAGTTGACTGACTGTACAGAGGCGCACAAGGTTTAACGTTATTTTTTTTGTGGCAAGGAAGACTTGTCTATGAAAAATAAATAATAAAAAAAATCAAGGTTTTTGATTCTAATCATGTTTGCATCTGAAAAAAAACCTCGGATCCTATGTTGCATGCGTGACGAAACATTTCAAATCCCGAGTACAAAAAAAATTTGCAGGTATCTCCTTAATTTATTGAAGATGAGGCCAGAAGCTGAGTAACCTTAGTTTTAAAAATGTTATGGGTGGGTTGCCTGAACTTACGATTACAAACCGATCAACGTTAAATATGGCGCCGACAGCTGTCATATAGACACTTGTCAAACTTAGTAGTACTTTGTTAATCGAGGGCTGAAAGGTCCTCTGACGATATATTTGAGTGCTCGAACGAAAAGAGAGCGCCAATAGTTCGAGGCCGAAATGGGTGGTTTCACCCGAGTTTAACACTCTGTTTTTCATTTCGAATAAGAGGAAACTAAAAATAATGATAAAAATGCAAAAAAAATATTATTCAATACTTTCTGCTCTAAGATAAGCAAAAATGTACCACTTTCAGCATGTCACTTACATTTTCAGAGTATGACAAATGAAAAATTCATTGTTGATAATATGTTGGTCTCTTTATACTATCAAGTTTGTAGAAATTTATTTATTCCGCGACTTTGTCAAACGTGAATTAGCTTATAATATTGCCAATATTAAACTCGAATTAAAAAAAATCTATTGTAATACTAGAATTACGGTTCAAAACGGGATATTTACCATATACGTTAATATTGTTGAGTTTCCGATATTTCGGCGCTGTTGCAACAGTAACGCGCTGTTGCGGCCATTTTGAACAGTGATTCTAGTGTTAGTGACCATGTTAGCTTGAAATCGTATAATCTATGGTAATATCTCTAAATTCTTAAATTAACAGGCAAATCCAAAAAGTGGTGTCACATGATATTTGCTTTAAAATGTATATACGTATGTGATGTCATGATAAACCTAATATTGAAATTACAGTCTTTAAAGACAAATCTACTACAATAAAAGAAGATAACATATGCAGTCATATTTCAGAAATGAAGACATTTATGTATAACACATTTATCTGTGTATATCTAATTTTTGCGATATCCGATACTCTAATTCACAACATAATTAGCATTTTTTTCGCTTACCAGGACGCAAATATATATATTTAGACAATATAGATTCTTTCATTACGTGGGGCGCACCTTGCTTACGTTTACCTAGTAATTTTAGGCATAATATAATATTTAGGCAAAATATACGCTTCGTTATGCTGAGTTTTAAAATATATCATGTCTAGTTTGCTATTATAATTTTTCGTTTAGTTAAAAGGTTTATTTTGTATAAAAATAATTTTACGAATAACTCAAGCGTAAATAACGGCCCTTTTGCTAGGAAACGCTCATTCAAAGCATACAAAACAGGATATTGAATCAGCCAGATGACGATACTAGACGATGCTAACTTAAGATAATGTCTCCTCACTTTACGTACCCTCGCCTCAGCAGGATCCGTCGCTGATTTATGGAATTTATCACATAAACTTTTGCAACAAAACATACATGAAATGTTCTGTTTATCTATGCCCAACAATTCCAACTCAAGTAAAACGTAGAACAGTAAAAGGGTCATCCTTTTATTCTGAAATTTGCAATTTGAATACGCAGCCAAATTAATCCAGCGAAAAATTAACTAAAAGGACGCAGAGTGGCGCGAGTACGACGGTCTCCCGAAATATGTGGCGAAGGATACCAAACAATCTGCACGTGATGCGAACTGCCGGAATTACAAAGCTCCTAACTTGATGTCGTACAATTTTTAATTATCTCAATGTAATAAGAAGTGAGTAAAGCTAATATGAATGAACGTTGCTCACGACAACATAAAAAAAATCATTCTCTCCATATGTAAGTTCTTGAAAATGAATCTTGCGCTAATGCTCCAAGCCGAGTGGTCCAAGTGTCACCACTAGAGGCGCGAATAAAGTGTTTGGCTACTTTGCTATTCAGTGCGCGTACTTCAATTTCAAAGGTGGCGTTTGTTATTCCCTAACAAAGAAAATCTCGGAACGCAATCGGACAGAAATAAAAAAAAACTTCACTAACTAATTTTCGTTTTCGAGTCTCCTGTGAATACCCGTGGACGTGTGGAAAATATGTGAGGTCTTTTGACTTGTTTTCGCTTGTTGGCAGATAATAACCTGTCTTGTTTCGCGCCGCACGTCAGGTCCGCCGTTTCCGTCCCCGGTCGTGTAAGGGAGCGGGACGGCGCTAGGCCGAACGCCGGTTTGTCACTAACGCATCATTTGCACTGTTTGCCAGACCGTTATATGAGCTTGTTTTTGGCAAACTTGCTAGCGTATTGCGAGGGCCGCCTTTTAGGGCGGCACGGGGAACGTTAAGTTCACGCTGGAGAATTGGTTGCCTTCATTACAATTAACAGGCTCTGTTTTCGCGTCTGGCGAAATACTGTTATTTAGACTAATTAACCAAGTATTGTGATGTGATAGGAGAGAGAATAACAAAAGGTTTTAAGTTCCATTCGGGTGTTTCGAGCAAATAACAAAATACAAAACTTGCTTAGCAAATTGTAATGGCTACGACTGAAATCGCTATCATTCGCGTTGATAATTAATGAAACTCGGGACCTTTAAAATTAGAAAATGTATTGAATACTCCGCTTTCTTATCTTTATTATTTAGGTGGTATTAATTAACAGAAGTCTTTAAACCTGGTTTCTTGTTATATTCATGTAGATTTTATTCTAATAGCTTTTAGCTGTCTACAACACAGATTTCAATATACTTCTTTATAAATGCTCGAACTAAAATAAATAACCAATATGTTGAACATTCTTTAACTGGATTTGCGGTGAAAGAAAATGTCCGTCATCTGTAACAGCTAAACGAATATTAATGCGTGTCACAACAGTAATATTGTTATCATTTTATTATTCGCCCTCCAAAGCTTTTACTATAGTCAGCTACTACGGAGGCGTTTCCTTTTACGGTTGCAAGTAATTTCATTGTATAGTGTAAGCAACAAAGAACCTCGGCAATGCTAAGGATCTACTTTATTATGTAACATTGTTCGTTATGTCCAGCGGTGGCATTGAAAATTGGACGGCTTTACTACCAAACTACTTAGCCCGCAAATCGCACCTCAATCACGCTTCAATTAGTTCAATTGCTAATGTATTTTTCAACTTCGACAAAGTTTTAACCACGAGACTTTTTATGAGTACCATTATCTAGGTGAACCTGTACTGGTGTGGTTATTAGGATCAGGATTAACCTTAAAATTATTGGATGTATAGCTGTAGCCAACTGGGAAGAATTTTGGTATAATAAGAAAAATGTCAAAGCTTCTTAAAGCTTCATATATAATGAACTGAACAAAAGATTCCGCTCCTATGCCTGTACAATAAAATAAATGACTCCTCGCTTTGCAAAATACCTGTGCCTATGAAAAAAATGCCGATTCAATATCTGTGAACAACTAGTCCCATAAGATTAGTATCGCATTCTAACTACACAAATTTCCCGTAAATATGCCCTAATTGCAGCACAAATGAAAGCAAAAGCCATGGCATCATTAATTCCCTTAGGTTAATTCTGAAAAAATAATCTCAATTTGAAAAGCAAATTAGATGAGTCGGTAATACTACGGGCCCGTTCTCTTTCGTCCAATGATGACGTAAGAATTTCATTACAGAAGAGTTCTCCCCGCGCCTGCCGGCCCTTTTTCAAGAGGATTAAGATGTAATCCCACAGGAGGACTGAAATCATTCATTAGAATGCAATTCCTAGCTTTATTATGTCCGACACAATGTTTTCACTGGCCGAAAATGAATTTAAATGACTTTTTAAATGTGATTCATATGGTAAAATTTCAGCAGCGCGGGATATTAGGGTGACCCCATACTGTAGCGGATGGAGAAATAATTCACCTCCAACAGCGAGGTGCCGTTAAAATAAAATGTGCGTTTACTTAATTTAGTTTTATAACCGGACAAGCATGTAAATTAGGTCGCATTAAACTGGAATAAATTACCTATAATGAAACAACTTATTCATTAATTAGCGAAAGGCTACTCACTGTAAACATTCTCGTGTAATTTATTTGCTCGTAATGCGTTCTTGGTTAATAGAAATTAAACAGTAATTATTGTCGCATTCAGTAAATACTATTAATATTATAAATATGAATGGGAGGTCTCTACGCCAATTCTTGGGATTAGGTAGCGGACCCCAGGCATCCTTTAGGATGCAACTGTACTGGGAATAACGCTAGGAGGATGGATGGATGTGAGGTCTCTCGGTTTTTTTAAGCTCAAACCACTGAAAGGATTCATGTATAGTGGTATGAAAAATAAATTTCCCACAGTAGCCCAGTAGGTGAAATGCAAGTTGCACGTAGACAAAGTGACGGGCAATACAATAACGTAGTCGGATCAGCTTTTCTGTGCAAAGTTTCAAAATTAACCCACTCCCGTCCCCAACTTCTATAAACGTCACGCTTAATTATCTCCATGTGAATAGGTTTCTTATTGATCCGTTCTAATGTGATCCGTAAATGTTTTTGTACCATCTTTACTAATAGAAAGACGAAACTGTTAATTTAGGCCGTATCCATCCCTTAGGTCGCATGGTCCGATTGACTAGTCCGATCAATCGGAACACGAATATTTTTTTTTCCTGTTGGCTCGATTGATCGGACTATAAGGACTTCTCAAATCCTGACAGTCCTACTATCGGAGTAATGGGATTTTAAAAGTTCGTCTAGTTCGATCGATCGAACCACGAGAGCTTGAAAAATCCTCTTAATCCGATCACACAATTTTTATTTTTCCTGTTTGTCCGACCGGTAGTTTTATGATTAATTTTGTAATCTACCAACATCTCAAAAGTGTTTTCTCACTTTCGGCGCGGAATTTTACTACCACGAAATAGTTATTTCGAGGGAAAGATCTAACAAATAGTCTTAAGAGCCCTTATTCTCTAAAAACCGCTCATGGATTTAGCCTGTTTTTGGTGTGAATTAGAATTAGTAAATTTTATATATTGAAATAATACGCATATTCTTTGATAATAGTTTATATTTACTCTAAGGCAGACGCTGCAGTGATCTGTGCTTTATGGTATTGATGCGCTTTATTCAGTAGTACGCAACCACCTTTGCGGGCGTAAGAATATAATTTTGTTGTGATCTATTATTTCCTCCATCTTCCGTCCGTCCGGTTTAATAAATTGACATAGATCAGATGTTGACATTATGAACTGACATCGCATAAAATAAAATATAGAAAAGTTTATCAAAAGCCAGTGTCCAGTAATGAGTTAAGATTAGATAACCTTTATGTGTCATCCGGACTTAGCAAAATATCAAGTCTACGGTTATGTCCGATCAGTCGATCCAACAGGAAGAAAAAACGACCTTGTGGTTCGATCGATCGAACTAGACGAACTTTTAAAATCCTATTACTCCGATAGTAGGACTGACAGGATTTGAGAAGTCTTTATAGTCCGATCAATCGAGCCAACAGGAAAAAAAAATATTCGTATTCCGATTGATCGGACTAGTCAATCGGACCATGCGACCTAAGGGGTATCCATCAACAACACAGTAATTCCACGTAACTCAGACAGTGGGCGCACACAAGGACAGCGTGCGATGAGCCCTGGTATTAAATCTAGATTACCGTTTGGCGTTTCCGCCCGGCTGGATAATCAACGCGACTATATTAAAGCTATCACTCAGGCGCATGACAAGCACGAACCGCGCGTGACGTCACCATACTCGCCAATCGAACGTAAATTGTCGAGTATTGTCGTGACAATTACGAATTTACATGAGTTATGGAACGACTCTGCTTGAAAAATGGCTCTGGGTGTTTTTAATTGTTCTTGTTGCCTGCCGTTTGGGCTGGGCTGAACGTTTCACTTTTCGGGTTCTATTTTTAGTTTGATGTGTTATTTCGGTTTCAATGGAATAAAACTAGATAGTTTAATCGGTTCTACTTGCTTGCGCGTATTCATACATAATATGAATTGATCACGAGTATACTACAGAGGTCGCCCACGTCCATGCTAACGCCTACATCGCAAACCCACGTTTTGAGATCTCAAATGCCTTTGTGGATGGGAAGTAGGATGCTTTTATATACTTTATTGGTTAGGTATAATAATAATATTAGTCTTACATTAGACTCTATACATCTCTGTATTATTGGATTCGGACACACTATAGGTATACATCTCCCATTACGCATGTGCCCAGGAATTTGTCTGTTGTTCATTACCACTGTTGTCAAAATTCCATATTGTAACAATTGCTGTATGACTTCTAAAAGAGCCCTTGAGGCCTACTTACAGATTAAACATTTGATTTCTGAATCTGTTTTCGCCTTCTAAAAACCAGTTAATGTGAAGTGCCTTTCAAAAGTGCGTCTCATTAGTGAAGCTTCGTGAAGTGACTTGAAACTTTTACAGATTTTTTACAAGTATTATACTCTAGCCTTTATAAAAATACCTTATATATTTTCTTTAAGTACTTTCTTCGCATAGCATTAGCGATGTGTGCTACGCCGGCGCCGTAGCCCGGTAGTTCATTAGGTCTTTTAACACTTTCACTGCCAGCAATTGTGTACCTACGCTTGTAGCCGACAACGTGCGAATACCCGTAGGTTTGCAGAGGAAAGCGCCTACGAGACGAGTGCCCGCCGAGCGAGTTTCCTGGCACTCAAGCTATTAAGACGACAATTTTGCGAAACTCATTGACGTACTCACGTGTCAATCGGTAATACCGAGCTGCCGATAGTAGTAGGGGGGTACACAGCCCAAAAAACAAGACGGCTCTCTTATAGTTCCTGAGGGCTTACGTACGATCATGCTCTTTAATTCGTGACCCCATCCGCAAAGGTTTTCTTTGACTTTCGATACAGTTTGACGATATGGCATCCTTCTGGGGTCCCAAATTATAATTCGTAACTATGCCCGTCACACTACCAGGTTTTGACTGACGAATAATGACTTTTTCCACCATCCCACCCGACCATCATGCATTCAAATGTTCGTTTTACCAGCTGTCTTGGTTTGTTCAAAACACGATTTAATAGGTTAAAACGCGACAATTATACGTTTCAGTGCTATTTTACCACAAGTATAAACACGAACGGAGTGGGCCCGGCAGGTCATGCCACAGATAAAGCGTCATTACTACAGGGCCCGAGGGGCCTTTCCACAGCTGATACACAATGTTTTTATCGTATAAAATTATAATAAAAGAGAAGCCGTTTATGCAGATTAAGGATCCAACCAAAACTGACTAAGTCCACATGGAAGCGTAATTCGATTTATTAAACAATCGTGGAATCAAACTTGGTTTTGTATTAATAACAACGCACACTTGTCTTAACACGTGAGATGCAAAACCGATTCCAGTTAAATACGTCCTGAAACGTGCCTGCTATTTCAGCAGTTATTTGTGTATTGCTATTTCAGCAGTTTTTTTGTGTGTTAGGTTACAAAACAACAATAAAAGACAATGTGCTGGCTCTAGCACACCATTTATTCTTGCAAATGATTTTTATATGCTTGTATATTGCTGGTACTGCGCAAATTTGTCGATTCGACATTATTTTATTCACCTACTGTCGCTTGGTAACCAGAACAACCACATATTTACTTTAACACAACTTACCCAAACTTTAGCTTTATAAAAATGTACGCTTTACTTGAAAGCTACCAGCCATTCCATTCTGCCAGTTTTCATCATAATTAAACACTATCTTCCCATAAAGGCATCAGGCTTTGTCATGATTACGAGCGGGGGCATTTAGCCTGCGATACGTTCTCATTCGGAAAATCGTAAAAGACATGTAATACAGAAGGTTCTCTCTACACAGCGCCGTATTAGAGGATTTCAAACACCATGGAATATATAATATATATAGTCCATATAAGTACTACCTACAGGTAAGATAGTCAAGCAAAGGATCCGAGTTGAATAGGTTGAACGACATTATATGCCACGGTGACATAGTTTTAAATTAACATAGAAACCGTTTGCTTACGTTCTTTGGTGTCGACTAAAATATGACATTTTATTCAATTATATAAAGTTTATATTATAAACCATGCCGCAATACATATTCCTTACCATTGTGAAAGTAGGTATGTGTCTGTGATAAAAACTGGTTAGTGCGTAGTGACGATGATAATGATCCTGAAGTAGCATTCTCCCCAAAACACAACATGTTTAATTACAAGATTTGATTTAATTTGCCCTGTGAATTACTAACTACCTACAGCTACAATGTGATGAAAAAATCTTGCAACTAAATTTTAGACCACTTATCCTCCACCAATGCAGCTGAAATACTTATGGCACACTTAATGTAAGTTTGGTGACAATGCAACACCGATCTGTAATGATGATGGAGCCAAAAAGTCGCCATAGCAATTCCTAAACTACACAAGAAAAACTCGTCGTGTTTGAGTTCATTGTAATTCTCTCAGTTGATTGAGGAAAGAAAGGTATAGTCGGGAATAAAAGCTTGTACCAAAAATGTTTTTTTTTTTCGGAAACTATCATATTGCATATTTGTCCCAATCGCTTGTTGCAAGTGTACAACGCGCCTTCTGTAGGAACCATATAATTTGTGTTGAAACAGAGTATTTTTACAAGCGACGCGATTCCCACCGCGCCTGCGTTAATTGGATGCACTGACCGCGATGCAGCCGGGATGAAAATATTAACGTTCGCCGCAAAATATATCTGGATATTGGGATGTTTCCAGGTGAGCAGCTGCTCCATTATCTAGCGAAATATTATGGGGAATCGTTTTATCCGCCGGGATATTATGAGTTGTTTCGTCAGATGATAAACACTGCCGGCTCACTGCGTAACGTACGCTGATAATGAATAATTGACAAGTAAATTGATTTATTTATTTTGATACCTTTTCAACGGTTAGATTTTCAGTATCGCCTAAGTCAATCGGTTTGATGAACGTGTTAACAGTGACTCAATTGCCTGAAAGCATAAACTGACGTACGTGCGCTTTCAATATGAAACGACGATTAATTTGGTCACAGAGCCTTTGATGCCATCCTTGTTGAATTGATATAAATTTAATAAACAATACATGTACATCGTTAATACGATCACAAAACGGGTGTACATAAATATAAGAGACGTGATGGCAGATACATATAACGCAGACGATAAATTTGTAATATTCTTAAGAATAAGAATAAGAATACGTTTATTGCCCAGAAATAAAAAAAAACTATTACTATCTATTCTTATGTATGTTATTACTTTATCGTGTAATCTAATTTTGTATTAAGCAGTAACGCTGCTAACAAAAATTCTAAAATTTCAAATAAAGGTAAAAAAAAAGTGATTTGAGCAGGGATCGAAACTGCGATACGAGTATCTGCGTGGCCAATCGCTCTAGCCATTGAGCTATCGGAACAATCAAGCTCACTAGTTCCCTCTTACAATGTCTTAGAGAGGGGTACAGCTACATGTACCTTTTTTCAATGTATCCCTTTAATTTGAAATTTGTATTATAATCATTAACGGTTAAGTAAGTAACATTTATGGTAGTGCTTCTTTACCAATTCCTTCCACTAACACGTTAACATACGACAAATACACTAAAAATAAATATAAGGCGGGGTACTAACCTTTACCTAGCCTCCGCAATAATGAACCAAACGTAATTAGTGGTTGATGTCCGATTCACTAACAATACCGGTCAAATATTAGTTTTCAAAATGGTGTCGGGCGCATATTGTTTCCATTTACGGGTATACTAGGTTAATCACGCTGTTTTTGCATTATAACTAAAGTTTGATTATAACTGTGGGATTTATTGAGTCTATAATTTAATTATTGCATTCGGTGTTGTATATTTAAATAGTGAACTTCGAGCCGATTAATGACAGGAACACGTTGATATTAAAATGATGGGTTGCGTGTTGCGAAATGTTTTGTTTGCGATATTTTATTTAATTAATACGTTATTGTTAATTTATTATGTAAATTGTATATGGCAAAATGTATAGTACATAGCATAGTTTTTTGTTTAAATGACATCGATGCTTTATTAAAATGATAACACATGAAGGAAACCTGAATATTAGCTTCTAATTTCGTAACTTAGAGAGTTTAAACACAAAGTATAAAGTCTGCTATCACCACGTATGATAAAATAAAGCGATGAAACAAGCAGCTACGGTATAATACGGACTTACGAAAGCTAATAGCCGAAGGCCCTGTCAAGGCTCAGCCAGGTTTCCGGCAATAATAATTAATCTCCTTGTTAATTAGTGTAACTTCCAACGTCATGCGCCCGTCCCTGTCTTCCCATTATTGTTTCTGTGCTAAAGATTTAGTGAGACTATGTGTTATTTGTCAAAAAATCGAGCAATACTAATCTTGTTGAAACGGCATCTACGAAAATTGAAACTTAAGCTCTAAAATATACAATAAGAAGAGTTTGCTAAAGATTTGATATACCTAGATTGTTCAGTACAAAAATCCCTATTTAATTTAAGCAGCTGTACCACCGCCGATAAATAAAGTAATCTATGAGCTATCCACTATTTTCTCGCACAAGAATGGCACAAATAGATGAAAATGCCGTGTAAATAACAGTTAAGAGGGTATCAACGGATCCACTAGCGCCACTCGTAAAAAATGAGATCATTTAAATTTACCGATACATATTTAAAAAAAGGCGACTGCTATGTACTGTATTTTGTATTTATGTACCTTTTGAATACATCAAACTAGTTATTACGTTGCGAGATTTGTCGTTTTTCAATCGACGCATAAATTGACGAATTTAGCAACGTAATAACTGTTTCAATGTATTCAAAAGGTAGTAAAATACAAAATACAGTACATAGCAGTCCTTTTTTAAAATATCTGTCGTTAAATTTAAATAATCACAATTTTTACAAGTGGCGCTAGTGGACTCGTTGATACCCTCTTAATCGCTGACTGTTTTCACTTCCTAGCTAGCGTTCGTAGTACAATAGAACTACCATCGCCCTGCGATGCACGACTGGCGATGGCGGTCATAACACTCGCCCAGAGAGACTCGCTTGTCTCGCTTGTCAGTCTACTTCACATAAATCGCAATCGAACGCTGCGATTAATCGCCTATCGCATTCACACACTCGCTTACAGCCGAGCGATAAAGTTATTACTCGCTCCTCGCTGATCGCCAACTCGTTTCGAGCTTTACTCGTTTCTCGTCTATCATGAGCGGTGGGACAGGTGCCTTAATACATGTTAAAACACGAAAAAAAACGAATTTTAAGTATGGTATACATAGCGCGATAGTTTAAACTTTAAAGTGTTTTTATATTAGCACTCGCACTGGGCCAGCGTGGGGACTACTGCCGGGGATTGGCCTCTCATTAATAAGTGGAGGCCTGTGCCCAGCAGTGTGACATATACTCGTATCTCCCATGATAATGATGTCAGATAATCTCCTCGGAGACCAATTTATGTTCATCTCTGAAGATTCCAAGTCACATTTTAGTGTATTTCGTCGAAGTCGATGAACGAGCATGCGATTGGGATCTTACAGGAACGAACCGGATTGAGGCCCTGATTGAAAAAACTATTATTGACCGAGCGAGGCCAAAGCGGAGGCAAGGCGTATTCGTTTCTGATTGGGTAAAATATTTTCGTTTGCATGGCCGCTTCTTCTCGTCTACAGGTTGCATTTCTCAACCGATTCGCGTGAAATATAGTGATCACTGTGATCAGGTTCGATAATTAATATGGATGTATTTTTCGATTCAGTTTTTAGAATTTTTCATTATGCCGGAATCATGAGGGTTACAAGTTTATAAAATATCGTTCGCGAGGTCTACAGCTCACACAACCACTAGTTTTATTGGTATACTAGCATTTGCCCGCGGCTTCGCCCGCGTACTAAGCGTAATTTTTAACCGTCTACAAATAGAGCTTCTCTGTTTGACCCGTATGTATTTACGTATGTAGGTATGTATGTATGTTTGTCCACGATTATCTCGCGTTTGGCTGAACCGATTTTGATGCGGTTTCCAGAAAAGTAGTTGTTACATTCTGGGGGTTTCGGTATATGAAGTTTGGTGATTGTGATTCATTAACAGATGAACAGATGAAAATTCAGTATACATTCTGTGAACCGGAAAACTGTTGAATTTCATTTGATTTTGGCAAAAATAAGGATCGAAAACTATTATCATACATTTCCGAAAGGCCGAAGGGGAAAGGGCCGATGAAATAAAAGCATGTCATAAATGGCCCTTAGTAAAAGTATCTGTGTACTACAGTAACACCAATAGGTCTGATAACGACCACGCAGCGCGCAGCGGTCATAAACTCTGTTTCTTTGAAGTACAGAAATACGGCTAATTCAATATCACGTGTAAAGGATGATTCACAGTAGGCCGTTCCGTGTCCGGACCGGCCCGTTTTCTTCTAGAGAAATACGCCGGCCGTTGCGTTTGCTGTCATAGAAAACGGACCGGCCCGGACACGGAACAGTCTACTGTGAATCATCCTTAACCCTTATTTTTCCTAAGATTAAATTTATTAGGTAGGTTTTGCCAGTTCCCATTGGAACATCCAAAAAGAAAATTTGGCCTCACTTCCATTCGCACTCCTTACTGTCAGTCCGTCTGTTACAACCGAGTTGCTTTTACTGGACCGATTGAACTGCAATTTGGCACAAACTATCAAAAATTTAGAGCGCTCGTGGCCCAGCGGCACCCGCCTACCGCGTGCGGTATGCGGTGTTATGCAATGTGGGCGCAGGTCATTTCTTGGATGGGTGACCGCTTTGAGTGGTTACTAACTGAGCGCTCTCGTGCTTTGAAAGGCACGTTAAGCCGTTGATCCCGGCTGCTGTCTACGACAGCAGTCGTTAAGCTAAGTTAGAGGCCTTCGGGCGGCTTAAAAACTTCTAACAGTCAAGTTGCCCACTCACTTGACAAAGGGGGGTCGAAGTTGCACCACGTCCGTAAGGAGTATCCACCGTTACCCTACACATGACCCCTGGGTGGTGCTAAGAGTGCAACAAAAATTGGCAACCGTACTTGTCTTCTCGAAGATCTCACGGATCGTAAATAAATGCCAAACGATAAAAAAAAATCTAAAGGTTGTATTAAATGGAATAAAATATCGAAACCTCTATGTCGTTTTTAAAAGCAATCCAAAGATACCCCACACGCCTATATAGAAACATTAAACTTTTTATGGCATCTATGGAGTGCCAAATTTTACCTCGGAATCGTATTAAGACACCTCTCGGATGCTCAGATATCGATTTTGACCGAAATCGAGACGAAAAAAGGGAAAATCAATATGGCCGCCACTTTTACAAATTTTACCTCGGATTCGTATTAAGAGACCTCTCGGACACTCAGATGTCGATTTTGAACGAAATCGAGACGGAAATGAAGAAAATCAATATGCCCGCCACTTTTTCCAAATTATACCTCAAATTCGTATTAGGGGACCTCTCGGACGCTCAGATATCGATTTTGAACGAAATCGGGTTGGAAATTAAGAAAATAAATATGGCTGCCACTTTTTCCAAATTTTACCTCGGATTCGTATTAAGAATTCTCTCAGACGCTCAGATGTCGATTTTGAACGAAATCGGGAAAGAAAAGAAGAAAAGCAATATGGCCGCCACTTTTCCAAATTTTACCTCGGAGTCGTATTAGGGGACCTCTCGGACGCTCAAATATCGATTAATGTCGAAATCGTATATAATCAAAAAAGGTCGTATCTTCATAGGGAACTCACGGCACTTCATGCTCCTTTAGACCTTATAAGGAACCTACATGCCAAATTTGGTATCTCTCAAACCAGCAGTTTGGGCTGTGCGTTGATATGTCACTCACTCAGTCAGTCAGTTTCTTCTTGCAATTTGGCACTAAAAAGTTTTTATGTCCGCAATATTAAATTTCAAAATCAATGCCATTTTCGAAATTAACGACCCAAAAAACCATAAAAATGACACCCATATTAATATTTAGACATTCCAACCCCCTCGGATCCCAACAGAGGGGATGACATTTCACGTCCTCCACGTGGGATTTTAAAATCATTGGTGGTTTCGTAATCAGCGACCCGATAAACCATAAAAACAACACCCATATCGATTTTCAGAATTTGTCACCACATTTCCCCCTTTTAGGGCTTGATTTCTCAAAAAACCTGAAACATATGTTTACTCATTTATCGTTAGAAATACTCCTGTTAAGTTTCGAATAAAACTAATCCAACTAATCTTGATTCCCTATACAAACTTCGGACCCCCATAATTCACCCCCTTAGGGGTTGAATTTTGAAAAATCCTTTCTTAATGCACCTCAAGACCTTATATGGAATCTACATACTACATTTGGAATCTCTAGAACCAGCAGTTTGGGCTGTGCGGTGATATGTCACTCACTCAGTCAGTCAGTTATTTCTTGAAATTTGTCACAAACTTTCAAAAGTTTTCATGTCCACAATATTAAATTTCAAAATCGATGCCATTTTCGTAATTAACGTCCTAAAAAACCATAAAAACGACACCCATATTAATATTTAGACATTTCATCCCCCTCGCACCCCAACAGGGAGGATGGTATTTCACGTTCTCCACGTGAGATTTTAAAATCATTGTTGTTTCCGTTATCAGCGACCCGGTATATCATAAAAAACAATATCCATGTCGATTTTCAGAATTTGTCACCACCATTTTAGGGGTTGATTTCTCAAAAAAACCTGAAACACGTATTTACTCATTTATGGTCAGAAATACTCCTGTGAAGTTTCGAATAAAATAGTCCAACTAATCATGTTTCCCCATACAAACTTCGGACCCCCATTTCACCCCCTTAGGGGTTGAATTTTGAAAAATCCTTTCTTAGTGCACCCCTACACCTTATAAGGAACCTACGTGCCAAATTTGGAATCTCTAGGACCAGCGGTTTGGGCTGTGCGTTGATATGTCAGTCAGTCAGTCAGTCAGTCAGTCAGTTTCTTCTTTTATATATTTAAAGATTTTCTTAATATATCTGAATTTCGATGCAACTCTGAAGCGAGCGTGTAGCGTAGCACGATACACGTGCAAATATGTAGTTAGCTACGAGCTACGCCATGCCCTGATGTGCTACGTTCTGAGGGCGTCAATTACTACGAATACGTTCTACAGAGATTTATCAAGATCGCAAGTCAGTCTCAGTACACACGTGTTTACAGATGTTGATAAAGTTTAATTAAAATGTGTGCGTTAGAATGTCACTACGAGTAACATGGGTTACCCAACTTTATTATATTGGAGAATAAAGGCATAAAACTGTCATAATCGTGTTTCTTTAGAACTTGAATATTTCAATTAATTGCAACTTGCAATCGATTCCTTTTTGCACTGACAAAATTCACATTTAACCTTTTGTCCACTTTATTTATTTATTTATTTATTTATTAGGAGATAAAAACAGAAACAGTCAGAAGAATGCAGCGTATTGGTATTTTGGTAAAATTACTTAGGTATAGACGTTTCCTTATACATATCTCACTGTGAACACATTTTTTTAACACGAATTACGCTAAAACTATTAAGAAATCAATCTCTTATTATTATTTCTTTATTAAGAAATCAATTTAATTCAACGTTACTTTGCATCGACCAGTCACCGATTGCCCAATATTACATTACCCATTTATACTTGCAATATGTATGCTAAATTCTAAAGTTTAATTCAATGTTGTGAATAACTCCGAACTATACAACGGAATGTGGTGCATAGATATCTGTGAGATTCCGTCCCGACATTAAGCTCGAGATATAAACGTGTTACGGTCGTCGCTCTAGTTCTAATCTGAACGAATTAAAAATAAATTAGCGACAGAGCCAATATGAAATAAAATGTACTACCCCTGTTTTGAGATCGGTACTATTATTATGAATGGGAAAGGAATTCTGGCTGTCTGTTTCCTACCTTTTTATCTGCGCTCATTACGATAAAAAAATATGGTTTACCATGCCTAATTTCTAACAACTTTTTGCCTAATATCGATATGCCTAATTTTAGTTAAACTAAAATTATTTGGCCTAATATTTCAGTATGTCTAGTTTTTTTGAGTGTAAATAATCTTGTATATTCCTTACTTCACATAATTTTATCTGTCCTAAAATAATAAAGGATTTTAAGCACCCTAAGTTTTAGTTCGATTAATCTTATTTATTTACTACTTAATCTTAATCTGTATACTGTTTGACTGACATAAATATATTTTGTCTATTATGCATGACGCATAATTTTAATAATTCTTATCACTGTTAAGCCTTTCAATTTGTAAACCTATTAATCTACATTAGTTTCAGTAGTGCATTTTATTTCTCGTCCCTTCACTGGGGCTCTCGCCAGAAACTAATGTAGGTTTTGAATAAACGCTTTCGCGGGGCTCCTGCTCTCCACTCTGAGGGCCACACAGGTAACGAACGAACCCATCACGGGTCAAAAGATTTTTTTTTGTGATGTGTATCATATTAGGCCAAAGTGACCCGCTAGCAAGTGGATGGAAACCCGATTTCGCGGGGCTAGTACTTTCCGCTCTAAGTGACGCAAGATGATGATTAGTTAAAATAAGAATAGATGAAGTGATTTTAAATGAAAAAATGTTCGACAAAACAATAGTTATGAAAATGGACAAAAATAATTACCTACTATGCAAAATTTAATTATACAAATTACTTTAGACGTTAATTGAGTTGTTAGACAAACTGAAAATAGGCAAAAATGTTATCAGCCCAATCAAGGGAATACATTTTTTTATATGAATTTGATCTCGGAAGAGTTTATATACAATGGGAAATAAAATTATCTACACATAAAAAAAACACAAGTAATAACAGAATCTAAAATGTTTTGCATATTCAAGTGCAAAAATACAGAATTGTGTACCATGGCTCTAATAGCGGTAACATCCACACGCGCCGAGTGAACGCGTCAGATTGGGGTGTAATGTGAATGAGATGAACAGAAATTAGGAACGGTTTAATAAGGGTTTTATATTCACTGCGTCGTATCGGCCCGATTAGGAATTTTAATAAATATTACTTATGTATTGTCCGATCTAAATACTGCCGTGCTTAGTAAAAAAACCGGGCAAGTGCGAGTCTGCCTCGGGCACCGAGGGTTTCGTACAAAATTACGTACATAAAGGTTATATGGTGATTTTAAAAAAACTAACCTAAGTGGGTTTATAATGATATTTTTCCTAAAAAAGCCTTGTAGAATTTACGTTCATCTTAATCATAATATGTAATAATTTCAAAATTTTTGCATGGTAAACTTTGGAAAGAGAAGGTAGGGAAAAGGTGTTCTTTTCAATATTTTCCTTCAAATATCAAAATTTTACTACCGTAGAAAAAAAAATGATTAGGATGTGCAATTCAAGACCCTTCTTTTGACCATCCACCCACCACTAATTAGTAGGATTTGATGTTTCGCGCTCCCTCATATCCGTCATTTTTCATAGAAAATAATAATAAATGTTTTTTTTTTCGTTTTACATAGGTACACGTGTTTTACAGGTTAGCTTTGGTAAAACTATTGCAAATTTCAAATTGATAGAAGAAGTAGTTTAACATTGTGACAGACATACAGACAGACAGAGTCGCACCATAAGGGTTCCTTTTGCACTTTTTTGGTACGGAAACACCTAAAAAGCACCTACTGCTTTATACTTGTTGCTACACTGACGTAATTTTGGGGAAGTTGGTAAAACGATCCCTATATTTGCTCGCGGCACTTTCTAGCCATGTGTCGCGAGCTACCTGTATTAGAACTATGTCGGTTCCGGCAGCGACCGCGACTTGTTCGCCGTTACAATTAAACTCCTACAAAATACGGTTTGCATTGCCCGCTCTTACCGCACCGTATAATGGACTAATGAGTTGAATGCAGTTTATACTATCTTAAGATATTTGTTCCATTATTTTTGCGATAATTTGCTAACTAGGGTGAGGTAGCCAACAATTTACATCAATACCGATTATGTATTTCTCTAAAATTAGACCGAATCGAATAAACTAAGTACAACGTTTTAATCAGGAATACACTATTAAAATTTGTCGGTGAGTCAGGTATGATGCATCTTTACTTTACGGTGTACTCGTATAAGTAGAATAGTGATATCGGTACGTCAACAGCAAATGTATATGATAATTTTAGTACTTTGTCGCACTAACGTAATACAGCCGGAATCATAGAGGAAATTATTATGTCGGGATTTGTCAAAGTAGTGAAAGTGACAAAGTACTAAAATGATCATTTACTTTTGCTCTCTTCTATACGAGTATTATAGGTAAATATAATTTGTAAATATAACTGACACAGAAAAATAAAATAAATAGAAAGTGTTCTAACTGGCGGTATTAATTTAATTGTCAATTTGACATGTTTATTGTGTATGACGATGTAATGATCAATGCAAATAAATCATATCAATGATATGATATGATATTTTGGTAGGAAATGTTTAACTTATTCAATCAGCAAATAATTCCTCAAAGTTACCCATATTGTAAAAAACAAAACATTTTAATTATGAACTCCGAACGAAATAATCTAATTAAAATAACTTGGACGACATCAGCCGAAGTAAGTTAAGGCGGAGTCACAGATACTTATTTAAAAAGTCCCTTCTAAGATCACAATACGCCTTTTGATTCTTTTCACCTTGATCCGCCGTTCTTTGTAGAAAATCAAGATTGAAAACGCTTGTTTGGATTAGGACTTTTGAAATGCTTCGGAATAAACGAGTGGCTTATTTATTGCCAATGTTTGCGTTAGCGTGTAGGCACAATACTCATGTCGTGGTTTGATTTTTATAGCCATTTACAGAGTTCGACAGACATTGAATCTGTTGGCTTTATATCGTGTAATAATTCTCAAAAGGGGTAATTATGTGTTTTATACGGTTTCGTCGCTAGTTAGAAGGCCTTGAAGGCCGCCTATATTAAATTATTTGAGTATACTATGTATTAAAGTAAGTATTTTTTTCTAATAAAGCCTCTTCAACTAATAATAGTTGGTATCCAGCATCATGAGTGTCTTTTCTTCAGGCGGCAATTAATATATATTTCCCATGATGCATCTTTACTTAGTTTTGATAAAATGTAAATAAGGTGAGCAGACATTTTTTTCCAGATAATTCAGTTTAAGTAATTTACACCCTGCTGCTCTACGCTATTAGGTACAAAAAATATTAAACAAAGCTCACATGATTTACATACGAGCAATCTAACGATACTCCACATGATGGGTTATGCTAGAAAAAAAATGCATCCCCACTTTACGAGTAGGGGAGCTGGGAGAACCCTAATTTTTTAAATCAAAATTGAATACAACAGTATATGTAAGCTAAATTACAGCTTTCTAGTGGTAACGGTTACTGAGACAAGCTGCGGACAAATAAACGGACGCACAGACGGATGGGGCGAAACTATAAAAGTTCCTTGTTTACTACGGAACCCAAAATATTAGTTCATTTTTAGCAATTAATGACAAATCGAATGCATTACTGGCCTTCAATGTGTGGTCTTTTTTCATTACAAGAAACGACGAAATGACATAAATGATGTCATTATGCGACGCGACGAAACGAAAGGGTTGAATCCATTTCATCTCGCGTTGCTTAGTACTCAAAGCGTTCCAACTTTTTTAACAGGGAACCCAACTGGGCTTAGTAAATAACTCTGTTTAATTATGTTTGCGTAGTTAGGATTTGGATCACGTCTGCGCGAGCTAATTTTTGTGTTGTGCGTCACCCGTACCGTTCCTTAATTGGTTGTATTCAACTACATAGTTTGAATGCGGTCCTTTTGATCACTAAAATCCACTTTCACGAGCGTTAATCTAAATCTACACGTCTGCTTACACGCTATGTTAATTATTTGTTCGTTCATGGTGAGAAAGAAAACGCAAAAATAGGTATGTGTATAAAGCTAGGGATTGACTATTGCGCGACATCGTTTAACATTTTGGCAACATCTCGTCCCTTTGTCGCGCGACATTATTGACTTCGTTGATGACACGCGTTGAGGTGGTGGTAGTGCTAGTGCAGTAGTGATGATTCACTGGCGGACAAACGTCCTCTAGTGAAATACTTTCGATTCGTAAGCCATTGCATCTCATAGTTTATACTACATTGATGGCAAGAAAGTAGGTGGTGCCAAGACTCGCTAGAGGGCGCCGTTAAAGATAACAATAAAATTTAAATTCCTCTACCAATTTAAATTAGTTTTGTTACTCAAACATAATTTTAAGTACTTTTTAGATTGTTTTAACATGTACGTCTATTAAAATAAGAGATAGTGAAAAGGTCACTAAGCAAGAACAAAGTTACAACAATTACCGGAGCGGTAAAGAAGTTGGTGTGAATAATTTAAAATGGAATCTCCCAGACTTTAAAATTGAAGGATGAGTTGGAACGCTGCAATAGTACTATTCGTGAGCCAAATATGCTATTCACCACACCGATCACCACATTCTAGACGCTCCCGAGAGTGAACTTGACCGTACCACCACTGTAACAATGCCATCGCCAGTGGTACCTGTGATGTCTGCGTCACCGGCGGTTTGTGAGCCAAGTCCTGAACTAAAGCCCAAGGTACGCCAAGCAAAACGACGGAAAATTAGCACAGTCCACTAGTTGATGAACAGGGATTCACAGAGCACACAGCTACCGCCGGCAGGACGACAGCATCAGCCGGCAGTTATTCCACTGAACCAGTATCAGCACCGGCAGCGGCACTATCAGCGGTACCCGCACCTACCAACACCATTCCCACTCAGTTGTTGAGCTAACGAAGTACCACGGGCTTTTGCGCTGCTGATCCCTGTATCACGAGCCTGCATGTGTTGTGCCGACAACCCAAAATACTGCCCAAATGTGTAGAGCACTATTCTAGTCTCATAGTCCACGACAGTTCAAACCCGTCGCACATATACCGAAAACAGGCTGAAGGCAAGCGGCAATAAATCAAATAATTATGGAAGTTTGTAAATGAAGAGGTGGAGGTGAAGGTGAGATTTCAAAGTATTGGCCTTCGCTATTCTAAAACAAACCTTGAAATACAGAAGAAGTATAAACCAACCAAATAATTTAAAGTCTCATTTTATTAGCATAGGATCTAAATACACGTTACAAAGTGACAAGATAAAATCCACACACTTTCTCCATAGGCACCTGGCAGCGTCATTTGTGCTCATTTGTACGCTGCCACTCGTCATTTGTTCGATACCGCTTTTCTCCCTATTCTGAAGAAGCGTGACACTGTTGATGTCTTTGATATATCAATAAATCTGTTCTGGATTGAGCCGGTTGTTGGTACATACTCTGCTGGAGCATACTCTGATATTTTAAAGAATACAAAGGGGTGTCCAGTTTTTAAGGGAAATGATGATAAGTACGAAGTAAAGAACTACTCGTATAGGCCAATTACAGTAATACCACTGTTTTGTTTGTGGAATTCTATATAGCATTCAAAACAATGGTCACAATCTATTCGCCTGGTTTCTGTCGGGCAGTAAACATGTAGTGAAATTAATCACTGCAATCCGACGCAGAAGACATAAACATTCGTATTCCACAGGGTTCTGCCCTGGGATACCCTATTTCTATTGATCATAAATGACTTTCCGTTGAACATTTTATGATCAGGTAAACTTGAATATTGATGAGACTTGCATTCAATTTAAGAATTGGATCCTGGCAAAATAAGCTCTTAGAAACCTAGCAAATGTCAAACATATGGTTTTCGCTGGTCGTAGGATTTCCGTTCCAACTTGCATGGCCAGTTGTATCCGATTCGACGATGTGACAAGAGTAAGATTTCTGAGTCCATCGCTTACTTTAATTTCAAGTGGAAACGCCGTGATGACAGTCTATGTAGGTTGAGTAGTTCCGTCTTTGCTTTGATAAAATTGAAACCATTGATCTCCGGGGACGCACTGAAACAGGCGTACCTACTTTGACACTCTTAGTTATTGCCGTACACTCGTCCGGGGAAACTCCTAAAAGAGTCTTAATCGTGCAAAATCAACCAATCCGCATACTTTTTAATGAAAACACAGATCATCAGACGCACTACTAATAATACATATTTGACACATTGCTACTTGTAACAAATAAATAATATCTCTCAATTCGTACGCGTAGACTGCGCTGTGGTCTGTCCTCCATTGATGAATACAAGTTAAAAATGACTGTTTTTTTCTGTTCTGTGATTGGCCGTATATCTTTATTATCCTCCGTTTTTAATAAACTAAAAAATATGAGCACAACAAAACCTAAAAACGGGACCAGTTCAACTCGTCGGTGGCGACCTCAGAAACGGCTCCTACTAATTGACACTATATTATGACTTCACTAGAGATATTTGAACCAACCGTTGTATGGGAAAATAAGCAAATTGATGTTTTGGATGTGACTGCGTTTAAGTATATTACCTATATACCTAACTAACTAGTTTTATAATATAAAACTTGGATGATTTTATTTTACATATTAAAATTAGAATTCTAAAGGTAAAATAACGATCACTTAAACCAACTCAAATCATCCTATCTTCATAGTTTATATTTAAGAGCAAATAAAATGGGTACAATTTATATTGACTTTTTTTTACAAATTATATCATATTGCTCTTGAGTACATGATAATTTTGTTAAACTTTTGTAATATACAATTTATTGTTATAGTTATGATAGTTAGTACCTATGGGTCGTGACACCATGTTATATAAGTACATTGTAATGTGTAGAAGGCACCCAATTGAATGTATTAACACGCTGACTGACTGAGCCAGCTGATCATGCAAATACTGTTTGGGTACATAGTTTAAATAGACGTTAATATACACCTTGCCTTCTGCGGGTTATTCGGGTGTACCGGCTAATCCCTGCCCGGGCCCTCAAGTGGACTGACGCGTAACTAACATATCGTGTGCACATATGTATTAATTATTTATTTGTGTTTACAGTTCATACAGGCTAATATTGCGATCGAGTTAAGTGGGATTGATTTTAAGATTAAGGCTAGTATATAATAGTTTTGTAGGTATGTTTGTGTCTGGGCGTTTAATTTTTGTTGGAATTGAAGTCAGGTGCATAACTGAGAATAAGTTGGAATATACAATTAAGTACTTTCGTATATTTTTCAAGGCATTTCGATAACTTTACATTGCTGGAGCACCGGATCACAAAGTTAAATAGGCAAAGTATAATTATATATTAAAAAGATACAATAGTACCTAAAACTATTAAAAACATAGCTAATTTTTTTCCTGAGACTTGTAAAAACGTTGGACTTATAATTTGAACTTTTCTTCGTCTAATCAACATTCAAGGACCAGCGGCCGCGGAGCTGTCTCCATAAATTACATATCAAGTATGTGTACAGGCTTTATGAAAAATGTTTTCGTTACGCTCTCCCGCCTACAGCCCGCTAATGTAACTAACTTAAGCAGTACTTTATCACCACAAAACTGTAAGTTTATGTACGTATTAGGTAACGCTAGGTTAGATTATCAACTTACGAACGAGAAACAAGTTGACAATTTTAATATGACATATCCACGTCGTGCAATCAACGGGAGTGGAACGAGAGTTATTACGTCAGCGAGTCATTACTCCAGTACGTCCTTTTGCATATATTTTAATGACAGTGCTATCTATTTGAAACTGCTGGAACAAACATATCTTTATTGGCAGAGTCAGAAACAGGGTTTTCGGATAGACGTGAAAGATCGTGTATGAATGGTAATATCTCACAGTGGAATTGTCCACATTGACTTTACAACCGTAGTCATTTAATATACGTAAAATATACGTTAGTGCAGGTTGAAGGATCGATTACAGTTTTCTTTAATACGAACTCCTCTTAAACGATGTATAAAGTGAATGTACTGGTGTCGCATGCCATGTTGCGACCAAGTTGCGGAACTCTGTGGTTGCAGGAGCCTTTATGCAAACAAAATATATTGGCCTCCTGATATGTTAGCTCGTTAACTTTGCTATTAGTTTCCCTCAAAGCAGCTGAAGACATAAATAAGTAAGTTTCTATTGCGGTCGACATGTCGAAGAGTCTTTGAGCTTTGGTAGTAGATATACTTTTCTCAAAAGGAGTTTTCTTTTCATAAGATTTATGGAAGGGAAATCAACCCTTAAAAAGTTATAGAGAAGAAGTTAAAGATTGCTTTGCTTTTATGCATAAATTTTTATTAAAAAGATGAGAATTTTCCACATAATATATCTTTGAAGTCAACTCTCTAAGTATACAGGGTGACTCGTAACGGTACTAAGTAATAGTTCCAAAAGAAATGTGATTTTCTCAAACATGATTCTTGAGAAACAAACACGCAAATTGCTTCGTGTACCAAATAAAAAAAATCATCTAACCAACGTTCGTTCTGTGTCCTTTCATTGAGGTGTGCAATAAAGAGTTATTGTATTGTATTGTACTATTTTCTGCTGCGTAAAACTTTTAAAAATCCTGCCAGCGCTACACTAAATCGAAACGAAAGGTCAAATTACATTTAACCAAAGAAAACGGTCCGAACTTACGGCGTTTTTAGTGTGAAAATGCTTTTTTGCTTGTTATTGTTTATGATTAGCAGAAAAATAAATGGAAAAGTTTAAATGTGCGGAAAATGTATTTAATTGAGCACGAAATTAAATAAATGTGGTATAATTAATTATTTTTAAATAATCTGTGTAGTAGAGAATGTGTAAGTAAATACCGCGTGAAAACAAATCGCAAAAAAGTGCTTACAGCTAAATCAAAAATATCACCGTGTTGTTAGGTATGACCAAGTGGTTTTTGAAATGCCTTAGTGCTATTTCGTCACATTATTTGAGAAAGAACTATACTCGTATTTACCGTCACGGAAACTGGAATTGCCTGACTCGTCTCTAGGCCGGCCCGTCAAGCCTCGGTTTACCAACTACCTTTACAGAAAACCCTTTGTATATTTTGAAACAAAGATGCAATGAAAAACCTGTTAGTCAGACCTCGTGAAAAAATAGACTTTGACTGGATATACTTTCCTGATTTATTTGAATATTTGTGAGTTTTCTGCTACCTCTCGCATCGGAACGTCGAAAATTTATGATACTTAATTAAATACCGTTGTTGATCGTCTGCATTTCGTAAATGTATATCAAAGTAGCCTTTAGGTTTATTATCAAATATATTGGCTCAACCTTGCTTCGAGTTGTGCCGAGTGTAAATTCGGGCAGCCACTCCAATAAAGCACTTGACGTATGATAGAGAGCCATATGCGAGCCCAATACGCTTTCGCCGAGACAAAGGACTTGGCTCGACTCAGGTCATCAAGGCCGATCTCTGAATACGCAAACACGTGGAGTTGCATTTTGTTCGGACAACACTATTGCTTCTTATAGTTCGTCTTGGTAAAGAGATTGTGGCTAAAATTATACTTGCACTATTGTGTGTCGTGGTTTTGGATTGCTTCAAAAGATTTATAATAATAAAGAATAAAAAATTATGCCGTCAAAGTCAGACGTGTTTTTTAGAATTTTTTCTTCTCATATTTTATAATACTCATTTATCCGTGCATATTACTATATTTTTGTACATATTTACAGCTAAAATGTACCCATTACTAGGATGTGTCGATATTCGCACATGAGCACGGAACGGACGTAATATGATAACAAGAAGTAAAGCACGTCTCGAAAAACAAGCGTCAAATCCACAAAGCGCTCGCCCACCACCTTCGCCCGTCTCATCCTCGTCAGCATCGTCGTCGGAGGAGTTCGCCACCGCTCCCGACACTAGCAGCAGCAGTTCGAGCGACGAGTGCGGGCTGCCGCCGCCGCCGCCGCCACGACCACCTACGCGGCGCGGGCGGCCACCGCTGCCGGCACGCTTGGGGCCTGCGGGGCATCCTGCTCCACCCACGGCTCCCGCTACCGGTGGTATAGTGCGCCGCATGCAGTGGTCGCAATCGATTAACGAAAACTGCATGCGCGCCTACTATGGGGCGACAGACGGAGGAACAAATCTGTCCGCGTACTGTGTTAGGATGCTTCCTCTGTTTCGGGCGCTTGAACCAGCCATCTCCGTATCTGCGCAACGGCTATCCGGTCAAGTGCGCGTCATCCAACGGCTCAAGCGGTTTGATGACGCGACACTTGATCGGCTCCGTCTGGAGGCACTCTCTGCTCGCGCAGCCTCCGCTTCGGCGCGGAACCCATCCGCCACGTTGCCGTCTCCGGTGCCCGCACCCGATACGGCAACGGAGGCACTGCGGGTCGATCCCAGTGCCGACGAGGACTGTGCGAATCAGAGTGTAAGTAGCCAAGCCTATGAGCAATTGAGGAGGACTTTGGAAGATGCGATTACGCAGTATCGCTCCACACCCAATTCTAGGCCGCGACTACAACGCTTCCCCGTGAATAGACGCAATTTAGCGTTAATGGGAGCCCTGAACGATCTCCTAGTCCCGTATTTAGAGGCTAGCGAAGATTTGATTGACACGCACTCAATTATGTACTGCGGGGCCATCGCGGCGTGCCGTGTTGCTCGCGTCAAGTTTCCGGACGCTGACCGGGCACCTAGGACCGCCGGGAGTGTCCCTACCTGGCAAGTGCGAATTGAGCGGCGTGTCGATACGTATAGGACTCTCATTGCAAAGCTCATCTGCTTCAGAAGGGGCAATAGCCGCCCCCGAGTCATGCGCTTCGTGAACCAGGTCTTCGTGGGGACTGGTGGCAGGCCCTGTGACTACATGACCTGTGTCACGGAACGCATTGACTTTCTGAAGCAGAAAATTTAGGCATGGGCAAGCCGTATTCGTCGCTAAAGAGAGCGTCTGGACCGATACCAGCAGAATCGCCTTTTCCAAAGCGATCAAAGGGAGGTATACCGGAAGTGGGATGGAACCGAGCATCGTGTGTCTGATGGACAGCGACCGGATGCTACTGCCATGGTTAACCCATTTAGACCCAAATACAAACCATAAGTACAATTAAAAAAAATACTTAATTTACGGAAATATTTAAGGCTAACAAAACATGTTGTCAGAAAAAAACTGAAAAAGACTTCAAGTCTGAAAAAAACGGACGGGTCCTCAATTGGGGCCAATGGGTCTCTATGTGTGGTATATTTAAAATCATCCCCTATCAATGCACAATGTTTTGGTACATTTTTACATTGCCAACGTGCTTTCACGTGGCACACGATGCATCGTAACTGGCTTGAAAGTTTCTGGGGGAAGTGTCCAACCCCATTTGGGCTCAAACTTGGCACCATGGAAGAAGGTTTACGACGCATTCCATCGAAGTTCTCAGTTCCTAGACTCTTCAAATACATTCGGGTAAACTTCGGCGAAACTGGAGTTGGTTCATTTTGTCATCAGCGACTAGAACATGGAGACGCCAAGCATTAGCTATAGCCATATCCAGCATATATAGGTAAACACCACCACTTTTCGCCTCTTATAGCTATTCTGTATACTCCGATTGACTGGTTAGCTTGATTAACCCGCCCACCCCTTGGTTGGAATTCTGAAAGGTGAAAGGGATGTCCGCATCTACTTTTCTTCCTTCTGTGGAGCTCCATCTTTTTCTTTCAAAGTTGAGGGCACATTTGATTGTCATATCATGCCATCACCTTTTTGCCAACTTGGTTCTTGAGATTCAACTCTCCTGTACCTTTGTTATGGTTCATCATCACTACTATCCTATTCATTATTCTTAGTCTCAAATACTTCAACTCTGCCTGGGATATCACGAGGAAGGCTATTTTGCTGGACATCATCCGCATCGCCTTGAACATTATCTGTTAGAACACTCGGTTCTGGAGAAATGGCTACTAGATCGTAATTAACATCAAGGTCATCCTCTTCATATAAAATACTTTCAATTGCGTCTTCGAGCCCTCGATGTTCATTTGTATCTGGTAGTCATAGTTCTGTTCGAAACTAAGCTTAAAAATAAAAATAAACTAAAAAATAGTCAAATTGGGCGACCAATGGCCCCATTCGAGGACACCATACTATAGCAATCAACTCATTGGCCCCATTCAGGGACACCATCCTATAAAATGTAATTTTTTTGGTTAAATTTCAGAAAATAGTTTGTAATATAGCATTATTCAGAAGCTGAAACTACAACTAAATCAGTAATGCATAAATAACACAATAAATACCACAATGTGCAACAAAAACATAACTTACTTTTGGTTGAAAACATATTTGCTGAATGACATAAATAAAAGTACCAGTCAAATTCACTTTATGAAATAAATCACAAAAATTCTTTCAGTATCAGAAACCCCCACTCCTTGGCACTGATAATTGAATACCGGAATAAGAAATAGACAGAATTCGTAAAAAAGTGTGGGTACTTGAAAAAATGTCCTCAAACAAGGACAGCGGGCGTATATGGGTTAACTTTTGGCGTAGTATTTGGTCGGTGCCTGTCGAACACAACGAGGGCGCCTGGATGGGTGTTGTCGAACGTGAGTGTGAGTACATCGAACCCATGGGGTCTGTCACCATCAGCCCCGAAGACGTAAGTTGTGCCATCCGTACGGCTCCGAACTGGAAAAGTCCGGGTCCGGATGGATGGCACAACTTCTGGTTAAAGTGGTTTCGATGCTCGCACGCACGTTTGGCAACACAGTTCCAGCAAGCCCTCGAGCTCGGTTCCCTACCGCCTCCCTTAACAACTGGTGTTACCTCCTTGCTCTACAAGTCCGGTAGTACCACGGAAGCGAAGAAATACAGACCCATCACGTGCTTGCCGACGCTATACAAGCTCCTTTCAACCATTTTGAGAGCAAAAATTAACACGCACATTGTTGCGAACAACATTTTGGCCCCCGCTCCGAATGGATGTAGGGTTGGGTCACGTGGTACTAAAGAGCTCCTCCTCATAGACATGACCATTTGCCAAAGAGTCCGGCGAAACAGAGGGACCCTCTCGACCGCCTGGATTGACTATAATGGATTGATTCGGTGCCTCATTCATGGCTGAGGAGGATCTTAGAACTGTATAAAGTTGATGCAGTTTTGAGATCCTTCTTAGTTGCTTGCATGGGGCAGTGGACCACAGTCCTTCGTCAACCCGGGGGAGGAGAGAGCCCCTCTGGGCCGCAGGATTCCATCAGGATTGTGCGAGGTATTTTTCAGGGTGATAGTCTTGAGTCCCGTGTGGTTTTGCCTAGCGCTAAATCCGCTCAGTCAGTCAGCAGCCGCATGGAGAGAGGGTGAGGTCATTTCTCATCTGCTCTACATGGACGACCTCAAACTATTTGCACCAAATAAACATGACCTGTTGGAGCTACTGAAAACCACAGAGGTCTTCAGTAGTGCCATCAAAATGGAATTTGGTGTCGATAAGTGTGCGGTCATGCATGTACAGCGGGGGAAAGTAGTAAATTCCACAAATTTACAAATTTCTGAGACAATGGCTCTCAGATCTCTCTCCGAAGCAGAAACCTATAAATATATTGGTATGTCACAGTCTTTGGGTATCGAGGGTGGAGATATCAAGCGGGCGGTGAAGGAGCGCTGCTTCTGTCGTCTGACAAAAGTACTCAGCAGTTTTTTGTCGGGCGGCAATAGGGTGCGCGCCTTCAACGCCTGGGTGATGCCCTTTCTCACATACTCCTTTGGCATATTAAGGTGGACTCAGACTGATCTCGATTTCCTGGATCGAGTGCGTGTACTGCTCACTGCGCACCGTATGTTACACCCACGATGTTCTGTTATGAGACTGTACATCCCGCGGAAGTTTGGAGGTCGCGGCTTCTTAAATGCCAAAGACCTCCACAACCGCGAAGTGTGCAGTCTCAGGGATTACTTCCTAAACAGTGAGTATGGGATGCATCGTGACGTAATGGCAGTAGACGCATCTTTCACTCCTCTCTCCATAGCAAACGAGAACTGGCGCAGACTTAAAGTACTAAGCACCGAGGACCGCAAGGCGGTATGGAAGAGTAAGGAGCTACATGGGCGGTTCTACAAAGCTCTTACGGGGCCCAACGTAGACCTGCTTGCGTCGGTGAACTGGTTACGTTTCGGGGATCTCTTTGCGGAAACCGAAGGTTTTGTCTGTGCAATTGCGGACGAAGTTATCATGACGAACAACTACCGGAAATATATCCTTAAGGACGGTACGGTCGACATTGGTCTGGCATGCCGCCGTTCCGGAGAGTCACTCAGGCATACCATTTCCGGTTGTGGTCATTTGCTAACGGCGAGTACTTGCACAGATATAACTTGGTAGCCAAGATTATTCACCAGCAGCTTGCTCTTCTGTATGGTCTTGTAGACTTCGAAGTGCCCACCCGCGCCAGTTCTCGAAAATGGTCGTGCCACGCTCTATTGGGATCGATCTGTCATCATGGACAGGACTATTATAGCCAACAAACCTGATATAGTGCTGACAGATCGATTGAAACGCCAGGCAGTGCTCGTCGATATCACCATCCCCCATGATGAGAACCTTGTGAAGGCCGAGAAGGATAAGGCTAGCAAGTACCTAGACCTGGCACATGAGGTAACCGCCATGTGGGATGTTGATTCGACGATCATTGTCCCGATAGTCGTCTCTGCGAACGGTCTAATTGCGAAGAGTCTCGACCAACATCTTAAGAGACTCTCGCTAAATGGCTGGGTCAAGGGTCAGATACAGAAGGCTGTACTCCTGGACACGGCGCAAATAGTCAGGAGGTTTCTCTCTCTGTCGCCCTAACCACCGGTAGCTTAGGCCCTGTCTCGCTGCCGGCGGCACCCTAGGTTAGGTTTTTATAATGATTTTGTGTTCTGTAGATGTTGTTTTATATTTTACTTTTTATTATTGTAAAAACCTAATCTAAGACAAAAGATGAATACGGAGATAATAATAATAAATTGTTGTTTATTTAGGTATGAACCCATTTGTTACAGTTTAACAATAACAATATTTCAGACTAAACATTATATATTAAACCCGGGACCCGGGTATGTCTTAAAACTACGACCAAGACCACCGTGGGACGGGCAGCAGCATCCCTGGAGTGCGGTGGAGATACTGCGATCGCCAACCCGCACGCCAAGCGTGGCGATTATGGCATTTACCCCCCATGAAATTGGGGGAGGCCTATGTCCAGCAGTGGGCGTCCTTGGGCTGATATGGTGGATTATATATTAAACAATTAAAAATATAATATTAATTAAAAATGTTCATTGTAAAAATGCCACTATTGGCGCCATATTTTTACGGTAGCAGGTTGTGTACACCACGTTAACAATGTTATTCGTCGATTCGCTCACTCTCCTGACAAAGGACTAGTGTCTCTTACGCATTGTTGCATAGAAGTCATCCACTCTGTTCGCGGCGAACATACCAGACGCACTGCACCGCCACGGTAACCGTAACATCGCACGAAACGCGTTATTGTACTTTATGCTCATCACAACAATATTTGCCCTTACGGTTGTTTAAACCCAACATCGTTTGCTCTTAGGGTCCCTCGCTACATATAGGTAATAGACTAAACCGGTTGTAATATATCGTAATTGACGTAACATATCTTCTAAAATATTTCAATAATAGGTCAAAGTAGCAATGGTAGTGAAATAACTTTATTCTAGAAACTGTCTAGTTTCTATTTTTTATATATTTTTTATTATTATTATTTATGTTTTGACGATCCTATTGTGAATTTTACTACAAAATAATTTCTTACTTTGACATGTCTACAACAATACAATATTTATTTTAAAGAATAATAATAGCATCAATAAATTGCTCTAAATAGTTAATTAATATATATGTTAATACATGTTATAACTGACGATTCGAAAGTGCTTGTTGCTAGGCCTATTTGAATAAAGAATATTTTGACTTTGACTTTGATTTTAACTACTTTTTTGCAATTCATGATAACGAATTTCTTGATAAGTTTTCTTAGGTTATTTAATTACATTTATTTTTCAGTACCACATACTTACGAACTCTACTTTCGTCAATATCAAATTATTATCCGAATATTTTATAGAAAATTAAGACGGTATGCTTCACCGAGATTTCATTCGAATGATCGTAACTATTAAAATAGTTGAACTTGAGCCTTAGGATTAGCTCCATCGCTCCAAAGCAAACAAACTACCACTTCAACCATTTAGGAGACGTTAATGGTGTAAAGTCGTTAGATTAATTAACGGCTGCACTTTACGCCGTGGATGTGACGTAGTCGTTCACTCTGCCGTTGCCGTTTGATTTGCGATGCTGTGATCTGCAATGGCTGTTCTTATGCGACGAGTATCGATTTCGCCAATTAAGGGAGCTCTAAACTAACCCTACGCAGGGTAACAACGTTAACGACTCACACTTGAAATTCCTGATCATATATTTAGAATCTTAATGTCGTAGATTTTGAAATTACTATTAGAAGTGAGCAAGTTTTTCTGTGGGACTCTGTAAAAATTATATAGGCAGATATCCAAAGAGCAAATAAAACCGATATTAAAGTCAAAAAATACGCAACGTTAGTAAACCCTTATACTCGTATTTATTTACCTAATGCGCGAATGAAAATTAAATGTAGTTCACAGCCAGGCTTAACGGCAAAGTAGCACAAATGAAAGAATAAAGTAATGAAAATGAAATAAAACCAATTTATTCCAGAACTAGTCCATAACATTGAATACATTTGAGATACATAAAATTGAAATTATAAATAAACAAAAATTATATAGGGAGGCAACAGTGGAGGAGATAAATTATAATCAGATGGCGAATAAATGAAGTTTTAATTAATATAAAAGTTACAATAATTAACCATGAAATGAAAACTATGGGAAATATTACATTATATGAAACTTCTGTCTGAGAAACAAGGTACCACCAGGTAAAAGGTACGGGAGAAATAGCAATCTAGCTAGGTATCATCTCAATAATTAACTTAATCTAACACGAACGATTTCGTGTGTCCTAAGACCCGATGTTAGGTATCTAAAAGGCCCGCGGCGAACGTGTGCTTCCGTTTTATTAAGGCGATCAGAGATATTGCCCAATATTGATGATGCGCTGCGGCGCGGACAACGTAATGAAGTGACGTAGGGGCATACGTAGACACGACGTGGTGCTGATGACGTTGCGCGGTGACGTATGCTGACGGTATACCGATGACGTAGCCGTGCGGTGGTGCTGTGTGTGAGGTGCGTAGCTAACACAAACAAAAACAGATTTATTGTTTGGCCCTGGGTTTCTCCACATCAATTGTCAATGTAATACGAGTATAATTCTCAAGAATCAATAGGCGATGTAACCTTCCGTCAAAAAATTTGAATCCCAAGAAAGTTGAGAATAATTAAGAATGACCACGCGTTAGAATGGGTAAATATAAAACAAGATCCGTAACAAACTTGGAAATATAAGATTAAAGCCAACTCGCACCAACAAAATACGAAAATTTATTTACTTTATTTTATACCAACCAAAACCAAGCATGGATATAGAAATATATGAACGGGCCTTGATAATCGCTGCCAGAATTCCAGGCTCTCCTAATGTGGATAATAGAAGCTTAAATAGTAAAAGCTATAAAAATGTGATAAAATACGTTAGAAATCTCTATTCAATATTACCTACTGTCCTGTTTATTTTGCTCTTAGTACTCGTATCGTATCTATTCACGAGTAGCTAATTCCTTTTTTCGTATTTATTGACGTCGCATTTAAATCCAAAAACGGGCTGTATTGTATGAACTGTTGGGTGTACAGGGAGTTTAGTGGAAAGAGACATATTTTAAGATGAAATATTTTTATTATATTTCAGAAGTGCGAGGGAGATGCAAGTATGTGTTTTGGTATTGTGACATCATTAAGGGTGAGTAAGGAGAGTCACGTTATTAAGACTTAAAGTGAGCTATTGGAATTTGCTATAATTTAAAGTTTGAGAATCCTCTCATTAAAATGAATCCTTTTTTGTATATAATGTTGTTTAAATAAATATAAAGTGACAGCTAGGATCTTGAAAATTTGAAAGCGATGCATGAGATTCTAATGACCATTCAAAAAAACAACTTTTGGGGTGCTATATCAGAGATGTTCATTATTAGGCTCTAACTGTTTCTTTAAATAACCGATTATGAAATAACTTCTTAATGAGTTGCATATTTTAAGCAACATGTTGAAGGTGCTTCTTTGCTACCTAATCGAAAGAACATGATTTTTATAAGAAGAGGCCACTTTCCACGCCACCGAGCCATCGTTCAAATCATTGAATCATTACAGTCAAGGCATTTCTTAAAAATCTCTAAACCCCATCTCGTCTCCTGGCTTGCAATATCTCTTTATTTCAATGCAAGTGAGGTTTTCTTTTATTGACCTTTTTTAAAATTAAACTTCATCAGAATGGGGATATTGTAATGTTAAAGGACGTTATTCCATCTGAAGTAATCGTGATTTCCTGCTTCTTACGAACAACGAAAGCAATGGTTTGAAGAGTGCACAGTTGTATACCTGTGTATAGCATTTAGAAAATGTGATTATTAAAAAACCGGCCAAGTGCGTGTCGGATCACGCACAAAGAAGGGTTCCGTACCGACACCTTACCTGTACAAGTCTACATTTTAAACCTCTAAACTAGTGGTTCTGTGAGCCGTAGACCACGTGAGTGTGTTTCTTTTAATTTTCAAAATTTTACATGACAAAAAAGATCTATTATACCTAATTATCGCACCTGCTCACAATCGGTGTTTCATACAAAATGAAAAAAAAAATAGTTTGAATAATGCGACATGTAGAGGAGAATAAACCGAAATCCACCCGCAGAAATATACGAAATCATAAAAAAAATGTGTTAGAATATTTCCTAGAACTGACGCGAGCAATATTGTTATTGAACCTGCTCAGAAAATTTTACGAGTATCTGTAGAGGAGAACAAAATCATTGAAAAAAATACTTTTGAAAATTTCCAAAAACTGACTCAACGAATAAAATCTATATAATTATTGAACCTGATCACATAGTTTCACGTGAATATAAAAAATGCGACATGTAGAGGAAAACAAACCGAAATACCCCACAGAAACATACGAAAACATTGAAAAAAATAATTGTTTTTGGATATTTCCATAAACTGACTCGACCAAAAAATCGATATAATTATAGAACCTGCTCGCAAAACTTTACGAGAATCGGTTGAGAAATGCGACCTGTAGAGGACAGCAAACGGAATTCCGGTCATACAAAAAATATTATCGTATCGAACTGAAGCAGAGACCTTCGTTCCACTCGGTCAAAATATCTTATTATGTGATGTAAGCGCTAACCTTTAGTCGCCATAATCACATTAGAACAATCTTGTAAAATGTTATAATTTTTACTATAAGTCTGTTTAAGTTTGTCAAGTCTGAAATGGTCAAGAGTTCGTACCTAGTTCGCACGTAAAAGTTCCTGAGTATTTTTTTTTCTCACTACACTCACAATATAGTTATTTGAAGAAAAAAAACTATTTGACCTTATTTCTATAAATAAGCCTAACCACAGTGTTTCGCTAGCAACGCAGCCTATCTTCTATAGGCCAAATAAAAATAGTGGTATATCCTCAATACGTACGGTTGTGTAAAAAAATAATATTGGATAATTAACATGCGATATACCAAAACATTTTGCTGTCGGTAATCTAATAATGTTGCATAAAACAACTTAGTCAAAAGCCGTTTATAAGATATTTTTAGTGAATAATTAACAAACACACACAAAAAAGTTTTACCTCCGATCGGTTCTTTCTTTTCCCGACCATTTTGCTTATGCCCCTCTTAATTATCGAACTTGCGCACAATATTCCACGAGAATCGGTTGAAAAATGCGACCTGTAGAGGAGAACAAACTGAAATCCGCCCTCAGAAACATACGAAATCATTGAAAATATAAATTATTTTAGAAAAATCCATAAACTTACATGACATAAACTTCTATTAATTACCGAACCTGCTCACAAAAATCGGTTAAGAAATGCGACCTCTAGAGGAGAACAAACGGAAATCCGGACATACGAAATATTTTTTCATGTAGCTGAAGCAGAGACCTTCATTTCACTCGGTCAGCAATACACAAAATCCAAAAAGGTCGTATCTTCATAGGGAACTCACAGCACTTAAGTCTTTTAGTGTGGGCAAGACCGTTTTTCAGCGAGTACTCAAAATCTGTTAAACCTATCTTGTTGAAACCAAAAATCGTTGAAAGTATTTATTAATGTTGTCAATTCTTTTCAGTATTTTATACCTCACAGTTTTGAAATTAGAGGGGTGGGGCGACACACTTTTTACAACTTTGACGGCTAATATCGCGCCAACGGTTGACTTAAATGGAAAAGTTTTTTAGAAACTTCTATATTATTTTTAAAGGCCTATCTATAAATACCCGACACGCCTATGTGCAATGAAATTTATTTTCATCTCCCGGTTACATGTATGGGGTGCCCCCCCCCTAATTTTTTTTTTATAATTTCACTACATTTTTTTTTGCGGTTGATAGAATACACCTTTCTACCGAAATTCATAATTGTAGTGCTTATAGTTTCCGAGTAAATCGACTGTGACATACGGACGGCCGAACGGACGGACGAACAGACATGACGAATCTATAAGGGTTCGCTTTCGCCATTTTGGCGACGGTACCCTAAAACTGTGATCCGCATTTGTCTTCTTTTAATTGTAATAAATAATTATAGTCTACAACCATAAATTAACGTTATTATTTACTAAAAACCCAAACCTGCCACCGGACACCCTGTATTAAGTAGTTGAATTTCTTTTGTATTTACGTCAAGCCTAAAATGTTATGCCTAACAAATTCAATTTATATGTAACTGTTGCATGAATCCGCTGATTTATGTATAAGTCCTAAAATGCCGTTACCAGCAGATCACCAGCTTACTGAGCATTAGTGTCAGACATATGAAAGGATAGATATGTACCAAGTTATTAATAAATACTGCAGGAATTACTGCAAGGTGAATAAACATTTGTAGCTGTTGCTATACACCGACTAAAGTTATCCGAATCCGTCGGCAGTATGAGCGCGCCATTATCCTAGTTCGACGGGGACAAACGACATCGTCAGGTGATATCAGTTGCAGCTGCGACGGGGCCCGAGATTCACTTACGGATTGATGGCAATGCAGCTCGATACATCTTAAGGAATATTTCCACCGGCTGCAGTACGACTTACCTCTAAGTTTTGCTTTGTTTGACATTTCAACGTTTGGTTTAGATGATATTTTATGTTATCTAAAAATATTCATGCGTACTCTGGCCGTGCTGTGGGACTTTTTCGTTTCTGTCACAGAGTGATTTTTTCATAGCACCGAGCATGCTTAAGCATCCGAAAGGATATTTAAGGAAGACGACTGGCATAAGACTGTGCTTAATAGAGAAAGATTAATAAAAACAAGTGAAATAATAAATTGACTACTCGTGATAGTTGGCCACATGCCGGGAAAATCTGTGAAACTCGTCTGCAAAGTGCATTATGCCGTAAATATATGATGACATACTTTATGGATACCAAATTATATTACATCATTACATGTTATGTCATAATGAAGGTGATGTCTTAAATACATATATGACCACACATGTATTCAAACGTACTGAAAGCTGAGTGAGAACCGATATTGTTTGTAAAACGCGGCTAAGTGGCGGGCCACGCGCAATGTCAGGTTCCGTAGCTGTCCACCCTGGACATTAAGCGGATTTAAAACATCAAAAACTTATACCTAATAAGAAAAAAAACCGACTTCGAGGCCGGTAAAAGATTATTATACTTAGATTGTGCACTCTTAGATAGATATACAATAAAATAAAAATGGGTATAATGTATGTTTATAATGGTAGAAGACTAAGTACCCTCAATTCCTCATGGAATCATGAAAAAACCTTGCTTGCTTGACAAACAAAACGAAGAGAACAAATCGCCAAACGTGAACTACGCGTCGTTGAAGAGTTCCGTTCTGATCATCATCAGCAGTTCCACTTATTCAGATGTCACTTTTATGAATTAAAATGCTTGATTAGTTCATGAAAATACTAAAATCACTATTTGTGTGCCTTTCACATTTGAGGAGTTCCCTCGATTCCTATTTTTTTTTTTTTTTAACTCAAAAAAGAAACTTAATGGTATGGTACATTCATACTATCGCCAAACTCTTTAACAGTTTGTTGGCGAATGTTGCGCTCATTTATGTTTACACTTATACCTACTTATAAAAGACTACTTATATTCATCAGTACAAAAAAAAACTGCATCATCATACTAGACACACTGACCAATCGAGAACCCTATCTGATTGTAATAAGGTTCACAAATAGGCAGGCCTTTTGTATTATCGATGTTATAACTAACAATGGCAAAACTAACTAAAACTAACGAACATTTAATTGTAAATTACAATAAGGACAATGCCGTGTGGTTTATTATGTACAGTAGTATATAATATAATAAAGTTAATAAACCACCATCTAAGTGTCTATGTAAATGTTTTCTAGCAGTTTGTTTTTTAACTTACTTTTATAAATATGTTTAATGGATCCCATCATCAGAACTCGAGCATGACAAAAATCAATCGTGGAAATAGAACGTGCTTAACAAACGCAGCTAGGAGGACAAATCGCCAAACGTGAACTTTTCGTCGTTGAAGAGTTCTGTTTTGATCATCATCAGCAGTTCCTCTTCATCAAATGTCACATTTTTGTATGAAAATGCTCGATTTGTTGATAAAAACACAAAAATCACTATATGTTTGCCTTTAAGATTTGAGGATTTCCCTCAATTCCTCATGGATCCCATCATCAAAAATCAAGCATGACAAAAATTAATCGTGAAAATAGAACTTGCTTAACAAACACAGCTATTAGGACAAATCGCCAAATCGCCAAACGTGAACTTTTTGTCGTTGAAGAGTTCTGTTCTGATCATCATCAGCAGTTCCACTTCATCCAATGTCACATTTTTGGATGAAAATGCTTGACTTGTTGATAAAAACACAAAAATTACTATATGTTTGCCTTGAAGATTTGAGGAGTTTCCTCAATTTCTCAAGGATCCCATCATCAGAACTGCGTTTTGACAAAAACGGGACCAACTTGGATATATATACTTACAATCAAAAAAAGAATTTTCCAAATCGGTTTAGAAATGACGGAGTTATGGACTAACAAAAAAAAAAAAAAAAAAACATACATCCGAATTGATAACCTCCTCTTTTGAAATTTTTAAGTCGGTTAAAAAGGGGGTTTGTAAGCAAATACTTTTGTTATCGCCCTCTTTTTACCCGCCATAATTCGTTATCACGCACCTCATTCATACTTTTCCGTCATTGAACCTCTTTCATGTCATGCACCCGGTTTATGGCCTGCCTGCAAAATTCAAAATAATGACGCCGTAAAAATATTACGAATACGTGATAAATATAAAATAGCATAAAATGAAGAGAAATGTTTACCATAGCATCCTAAAGAAATACAGATTCACTAGAGTGGCGGCCGCCAAGAAGTTTGCAGTCGGACAACAGGTAAGGCAGGTCGCCATTTCACATTTTTTCCTTCATACATTTACAGACCTATAGACCCCGTCTTCGGCCTACGGTCTTCTACCGCTGGTCCTTCACCTACCGCGCTTACAACTTTTATCATCATGGCCTGTCCGTCTTTGTCAGACAAATCAAGCAGAGCCTTGTGAATGTTGCACTTTTTTTTCAAGTTACTGTGTAGTTGTATGTTAATGTTTCAGTTCTATTTTAATTAAAAACAATTAGTTACAAAACTATTAGTACCCTCATTTTACAAGTGTTGAACCACAGCTGTTAAGTACCTAGCTAACTATTACTAATCATATTTATAATTTATAAGTATTTAAGACGATTGTGTGCATTTAACTAGTAAGGTACATATAAGAATACCAGGAAAATGAGTGCATTCTCGCCAATAAACTTAATGTTTGGCGATTATAATGTAAACAAATGTACCATACAAAGCTTTAGAAAAAATATATATATGACAAATTATAGTAGTAGATACACTGTTAACAATAGTGCTCTTTCATCTGTTATTATCAAAGTGATTAAAAAAGAGACGTCCTGGCAGGTCCATAGGTACGACTTCGTTGAGATACCCCCTAGACTGCGACGCATAAACATTGCTCGAAGCGGGACTTTGTTTTAATTAAGACCATCTGTTTAATAATTTGTAGAGCTGTAAATTACAAAGACGACTTGATTTTTCTCAGCAAAAATATGCAATGAGAAAAGGCGCTTAGGAAACTTTTATTTATGATTGACATTAGCAAATAAACTGTTTAGCCGTAAAATTAACTTCTTTTTCCAACCCAATAAGTTTTTTGTATAATATCCGTTTATATGTTATTTATGTAAATTATATTGGGGATTACTAATTATATTGCGGATTACTAATTGAATGATATAATAGCCATTAAAGTTACTTGAAATATAATTATATAGCTTAACCATTAGCGATATTCAAAAAATACAACACTATATGAAACCTTTTTTTATGTTGGTTGAAAGTCACTCAGAATTTGCATGTTCGGTATGGGAACCTTGAATGGAAGATGCTGTGGGATCGTCGCTGGGACAGTAACCTAAAGCTCCAACTCCAGGAAAATGGGCTGAATGATCCCAACGAGTGATCGACAGCCCGCCTGTATCCGGCCGGGCGTCCGTACACATCATCATCATCATCATGGGAACCTTACCGTAATATGACCTTTTTGGTGTATATGTTTCCACTTCTGTATTCTCTTTTTTTGTACCATTTTATGCACCAAATAAACGTTATTTCATTTCATTTCATTTCATTTCATTTCATTTCATTTCATTTCATAATATTAGCAGAATTAAAAAGCTATATTTTTTTGTAATAGCACTAGCCTATACTCCTATAGGGTCGGTGAAACATTTACAGATTATGAGGACACATGCAACCGTTTCAACACTGAGACTTTAAATGACTGCCGTAATTCTGTTGATTCCATTTTTCTATTGAAAACTATCCACTGACAACTAGATGCGCCTATAACTACACAATATTAGTATATAGTTCCGCGTAGAGAGCGTCAGTGCCGTAAAAAAGATTTGTTCCACATTTCTAGAAGTTGAACATGATATGTTAGAAATGCATTTATTAAACGCGCTTGCAAATTATTTAATGATGCCACAAAACTCAAGGATATTTTAATATTCAACAGTTCAATTATATTGCGTAAGAGTACAATTAAACAAAAGTCATATTAGTTTTTTACAATACGTAATATTATAAGCATAATTTCTTTAACACCCAATCAACTTAATCAAACAAAATTATAATGGCATACTTTAGTGTTAAATTACTTAAATAAAAAAATGGTGTACTTACGTTTCGTTGTTAATTTAATCTTTAAGGAAATTGTAGGTCTACACTTATTCTTTAGTTTATACTATGATTATTATTTAGTTTATATTAGACTGTTTATTTCTTATAAATAAAAAATAAAAAAGAAAGCAGAAGAGAGATACAACATAATGATAACATTTATCGAGAACAAGTTAAATGCAGTTCATTGATGCGTAATTACACGTAACTAGCCTTTGTGTCGTGCGCTCCGGCATAAACGGCATGTTAAAACGCAAACATGGCCGTTTACTGTTGCAATTAATTGCAAAATTTTAATTACGACTTTTCGTCTTGTAACACGGCGATTTCCTATTTCGAATACAAGCATGTAGGTCATAAAGACATGCGCGGCACTCGTCAGGCCCTCGATATTTCACGGCATTACGAGGCATGCGGCGGACAACTGAAGTTAATGTGCAATTAATTGCACAATTTTAATTACGACTTTTCGTCTCGTAACACGGCGATTTCCTACTTCGAATACAAGCATGTAGGTCATAAAGACATGCGCGGCACTCGTCAGGCCCTCGATATTTCACGGCATTACGAGGCATGTGGCGGACAACTGAAGTTAATTGGATGCGCCGGCCACAACGGGCCATGAAATATGAAACAGGCTGAACGCGTTTACCCATAGGTGAGCGGCAAGCTATTACCCGCGTGTAGGTGGAGAGAGCTCCGCGTAACATGTGCCGTCTCGTTATCGGAACGGCTTCCGTTACCGGCGAGGATATCGGCGGCGGTGACAGTTGACGCATTCGCACGTCGAGGCATTAACGAAACACCGACTTGCGATAAAAAGCCAGGCAAATTTCAACAGAAATACGTCAGCTATTATTACACTATTATGCGGACTCTATATAATCCCATTTTCAAGTTAACTCCTATAAAACATGCAAACCGTATCAGATTTAGAAAGAAAGAACTGCTGCCACGATTCTCGCAAAGCATACCGAAAATGCTAAACTGCAGTACCGTAGAGTAATAATTCATACAAAATTTACCGATTTTTGTTTCGAAACACTCGCACACAATACGATTCAAACGGACTGTGTAATAACGGCGCATCAAAATCTCTCTGCTAGAGTTGTCGACTCGATCGAAAAAAATTCACTCGATTCTACTCGAAAGCGGTGGGGTAATCCACGTGTGCCGTTGTGTGTGAAATTGAAATTAAAATTCCATTAAAGCGGAAAGATTTGAATAGAACATGAGCTTCATTTTTATCATGTTGATTGACTTGTGGTTATTACACGGGTTATTCGTGTCTGTATCAATAGCTAGTTAAATTCAATGTTTGGTTTTATCGCGTTTTAAACGTTTACAAGTAGTTAGCTTTGGAGCCGCGGCTAAAACAAGAATTATGACAATCCCTCCTTCTGTTAACTTGTGTCTTTGTATGTCACAGACTGTTTATCAGCGAAATAAATAAAATTTATTTAGTGAACGGTTATCGGTCTATTATTACTGTTAAAGGAAAACATGAAATATCAACCGCATTTATCTGTTCAAATTCATAGAATTGATACTAAAACACCAAGTTTATGGCAAGCAAAACTAGATTTGTGTGTGAATATTTTGAGCTCAACGTCCGTATAGCTTTAGCTACGCATGTCTCCTATCGCTCTAAAGTGAGGTAGTGACATTTAAAACTGTAAAATATACAGCAATTTGTTTTTATCGCCTACCCGACATCACCCACTTTGAGTTACGTTTTTAGACTGTTGGGTTTAAATCTCTCTTTGAATAGACCAGATATAAATCCGGTGGTTTTGCCAACCATTCACTTAATTGGAGTTAAAATAGTCAGCGGGCTACCGTAAACCTAGAGGTCTTTTGAGTGGGCGTTCGGTTATTTTTGTTTAACCGACCTCAAAGTCAAATTGGCTGTTGATGCGTCTATATACTTTCCCCATTTGATGTTTTGGTTGATTTGATTTTTTTTTACACTTAGCTATTATTAAGATGCCAGTTTGATACAGTAGATTTTTAGAAACATTTAAGATTAAGTCGTTCAACAAACAGGTATTATTATTGGGAGCCTGTGGTGTTTACCTTTTATCGGTATTTGGACTCAGGACCGTCAGCTTTGTAGTACTGTAGTATACTTCGCTAAACTAGTAGTCATTTGAATTGTCTATTCATACTAGTTTTACTTATATTATAATAATAATAAAATTGGGGGACAATCTTACACAAATCGACCTAGTCCCAAACTAAGCAAAACTTGTACTATGGGTACTAGACGACGATATACATACTTATATAGATAAATACATACTTAAATACATAGAAAACATCCAAGACCCGAGAACAAATATCCGTGAAAAATGCACAAATAAATGCCCTGGCCGGGATTCGGACCGACTAGGCTAAACAGGTCGTCAAAGACAGATCATGGTCGTCAGATTATGACTGTGCGTACTACTTAACTTACTAAGTAATAGGCTAGGCGATTTGTACGCGTCTTCTAAAAAGTGAAAAGTTGCACTACTGTATTTGAGAGTAAATTAAATTACAACTTTGGTTAAACTATGTTAAAAAAAATTAGAGGTAGGTAAAAGGTTTAGTTTAAACATTCTTGAAACCTTTACATTTTATGATATGCGGACACAATTCACACAGTTCTGCACAACGAATATTATCTCATCTAATACTTCTAGTGTCTGTGATTTTTGTCACAATACTTTACTATCTAATGCCATTGCAACCTACATGATTGTGATTTGTGAGTAACGGCTTGATCTTACGTAGCAAAGAGTTCGGAAAGTTCATGCATATCTCACGTAAAAATCGTTTTTTTACACCGAATCATATGCCCCTGCATTTTGATTTAGAAAAAAATACGTTAGCAATCAATCGTACAATCGCCAACACAGTTAACTGATCATTCGTGCACTTAATCTATACTAATATTATAAAGCTGAAGAGTTTGTTTGTTTGTTTGAACGCGCTAATCTCAGGAACTACTGGTTCGAATTGAAAAATTCTTTGTGTTGGATAGTCCATTTATCGAGTAAGGTTTAAAGCTATATAACATCACGCTGCGACCAATAGGGCAACAACTAGTGCTTAATAAGGGTCACGAATGATCAGTTACCTGTGTTCGCGTTTGTACACATAATTCAGAGCCAAAAATGTCTAAATACCAGGTCAAAAACATAAAAGGTAATGGGTATACACTGTACACTCAAAAAGGCACCATTTCGTAATTCCACGACAATCGCTGTGCACAAAACAGGTGCATGTCGTCAACACAAATAGCAGTTGAAATCTGCCTTCATCAGCCCAATACTTAACGAAACGTGTTTGTTATGCAGGATGTTTTTATTGATTTCCGGTCCTTCAAGCATACAGCCGTGTATAGCCACCATGGCTACATATATTAAGTTTTTCAAAATTCAAGAAACATTTTTTAATCTTCATACAAAATAACTTATTATATCACCACGTGTGACTGCAAAACGACCTTAAGAGTTAACATGGAGTTAAGTAAAAGTTATTGTCAAGTATGACAATATTCGGAATCCGAATGACACACACGTCAACATTGTTTAATTGTTAAGGATCTTTTGTACTATATACAGGGTGTGGCCTGTAATAGGAGCAATAAATTTAAAGGACGCTTCCTTAGAGCATCTGCAGTAACCTCTTGTGTCCAAAAAATTTTTATCTTTTTTCAATTGGGAGAAATTTTTATCTAAAGTTATGACTTCCAAGTAATGGATCTTGGCACCCAGAGATTATAGCGCGGCAGTCAATGCTGATTTTGAGGTTACTTCAAGTCATGACTCATAATCGCTGCCGCATTTTTGGTTTAAAAGAATATTTTTGGGATGTTTTTTATTTTTTTTATAATTTTTTAGTGTTTTTTTGAAAAAAATGTTATTAATATCACTCCAGTAGAGTTTTTAAGTACATATAAGCTACATTTGCGAAAACAAAAATTCAAAAAAAACTTTTTTTTTTCAATTAAAATCATTTCGAAATAATTGCTGGAGAGCTCAATAGTGTACCGTTTAATTTTTTGCTCCTATTACAGGCCACACCCTGTATACTAGGGGTGTTAACGAGATGAATTCTTGAATATCTTCGAAATGGTACGAAGGATACTAGTGTTTTTGAGAAGATTACTTTATTTCATCTTAGGAAATAAAACAGCCCGTATTTACGGGACATTGGTAGTTATCTCATTTGGATATTCGGGTATATCGCGTAGACGGAGCGGCGGCGGCCTGGTTCTGTCGGGTGAGCTAGGGATCCGGGCGAAATGCCCTCCCTCTATTCAGAACGATGACTGTAGTTTTTTTTCTTTTGCGTATTGAACAGTGGAGACCCATTATTCAATACGCATAAGTGGGAGTGTTTGGGAAAGATTGTTTTTTGGAAATGTAATTAAGTGCCTGTAATATTTCTGTGTAGCATATAAAATAAACACGTGCCGTATTTAAAAAATATATAACTGTTCAAACAACATAGTAACGCCTCATAGCGTGAATTGGAATGCAACGTATAGTAGAGGTCATCTGTCACTGAGCTCAGATGATAAACTTTACGCACTTTGACGACCTGTTTAGCCTAGTTGATAGTGACACTGCCTTCGAAGCTAGAGGTCCCGGGTTCGAATCCCGGCCAGGGCATTATTTGTACATTTAGTACGGATTTTGTTCATGGGTCTTGGATGTCCTCTATGTATTTATCTATATAAGTATGTATATCGTCGTCTAGTACCCATAGTAAAAGCTTTGCTTAGTTTGGGACTAGGTCGATTTGTGTAAGATTGTCCCCCAATATTTATTTATTTACTTGTAATTTGGAGATATGTAAATTCCCACGGCGGAAAGTAGTGCACAGAAATTCGGTAATTATAATTAGATTTTGATTTTGTGCCAAGTTTGATTTCGTAACAATACACTAGCTCGGTTTTTGAGTGAAAATATCGAATTATAAACCAATCCTTTCGTCCCGCTGTTTTGAAGCGATACGGGAATGGCCGTGCGTTTGATATATTCAGATACCTACAAGGATCCGATCAGGTGTCGTGTGGTAGGAATTAATTCGATTAACAATTCCTTATAGGACCATGAAACCTGAGCCCGGGCAAGACGATCTTGCCACCGGAAGAAGAGAAGATAAAACCGTGAGTTATTGGATATAAAATTTGTTAAGTTAGATACTACTTATCATTAACAAAAATCACAAAAATAATTTAAATAACGTAATGAAAGCCTCTTTTTTTAATCTATAGCTCATCATCATAATCATCATCCTCCTAGCGTTATTCCCAGTACAGTTGCATCCTGCAGGATGCCTGGGGTCCGCTCCTAATCCCAAGAATTGGCGTAGGCACTAGTTTTACGGAAGCGACTGCCATCTGACCTTCCAACTCGAGGGGGAAACTTGACCTTATTGGGATTAGGCTTGTCAAGTGAGTGGGCAACTTGACTGTTAGATAGAAGTTTTCAAGCCGCCTGGAGGCCTCTAACTTGGCTTAACAACTGCTATCATAGACAGCAACCGGGATCAACAACTTAACGTGCCTTCCAAAGCACGGGAACGTTCAGTTAGTAACCACTCAAACTCAGGTCAGTGACCTCGCCAGACATTGCTTAACCTCGCATACCGCACGCGGTACGCGGGCGCCGCTGGGCCACGAGCGCTCCTTTTTTAATCTATAGCTATTTTGACGAATTTTTTTTTAAATATTAATTGAATTACTACAACATACGTCATCTCACTCATATTTGGTGCGGCCCAACTGGGGAAGTACCTCCACTTTTCAGAAACCGCAACCATAATAACACCAATGCATTCACTTTAGGTATGTTGTGTTGTGATTCTGGCTGTGAATATGGTCACCACAGCTACCAAGCATAATGTTACGTTGAGTTGAGAGTGAAGACACAACAAATTCACATGTCAATAAAGGGTCGGCACCGCGCTTGTGATTATTTTCGACTCGCATGAGTCCATAGGCTGCGGTATCTGAGGATTTCTTGATTATTTTTGCCTCCATCTTTGAATAAAAAATCTCATTCTGTTGCATTATTTTTAAATTTATACATTTATTATAGACGATATTAGGCAATAACTATACAAATTCGTTTTTGATAATAACATGAAAAATACAATCAAACGTTCAAATTATCTGCAGAACAATATTAGTGTTTAGTATATTTCCAGATTTACGACAAAGGTGCAGAATTTATAACGTATTAATATATGTTTAAATTTATTCTCTAGCTGCACGGTTCCCGCGCTGAATGTGGATCGCATACATATACACTAAACTATGAATAACAAAGAGTGTCATTAGTGTTCGTGATATGCAGGAACGTTCTAGAAATAGAACAATAGGGGTAAATCCAGTGTGCATGAAACATTCTACTATTTAAAAACCTATGAGTCTAAAGCAAATATTAAAATATATAACAATTAATTTGTGTTGATTCAGTGACGTTAATTAATTTAAAACAATCTGAATTATTTAGCCAATAGAAAAATATCAACACCCAAGAATAATTTTAGTAGACATTACTATTTCATGTAACGTAGTACCTCAAAGTTTTCCCGAAGATAGCTAAATCGATAAATTTCATCAAAATCGCTAGAGCCGTTTCCCAGACCTCGAAATAAATAATCAAAGAGTCCGTTAGGCGAAGTGCCTACAGTAAGTTTATATTTATAGTTAAATAGAAAATAAATAAAAAGATACGTACAAGAATCAATCGTTTAACACTTTCAGTGAAAGAAACACGCTAAGTGGGCACTTGTATTTTAGGCGCTTTGCGCTACATACGGTTTTTCGCATGTTATCGGCTACGAACGTAGCGCTACGAAATCCTAACGGTGGCCCTGTCGTAGTACACGCTACGACGCTCTACGTACCTAGTGGCTCCGTTCGTAGCGGTCCATTTTCATATACATAATTTAGGCCACGCTCTTCTCTCAAACATTAGAGTATAGCTCCAGGCATTTATTTGTTTGATTTAACATGTGCAAAATCAAACATAAAACATGCATATTGAAGATGATAAATAAATAAACATTACAAGACGCAATAAGTTTTATAAAAATGTTCATATGCGCGCAATACATTGCTGTCCTGTCCATCATGGAAAACAGGCCATTTTCCGAACCACGAGTTATACGACCGCATGTCAGTCATGTAACCGGTTTCACATAATTACAGTGAAGTGACATCTAGCACCCAACTTAATATGGTGGTTTGGTTTACTATATTGATTTGATAATAATTGCAGGTTGGGTATAAGTTTTAAACGGAGGACTTAAATGTGAAAATGTTAATATTCCTTTGCCATTTATGTTTTTAAACAGAATCTCAAGCGTATTTTTTCATCGTAAACCGCAAGCTATTTCAGTTCAGACACTACCAATAAATTCTTGTTTCTAACAGAAGACAAAAATCGGCCAAGTGCGAGTCGGACTCACGCACCGAGGGTTTGGTGCAACGAAAAAATAAATGTGATTTATCAATATATTGGTATTTGTTGGTAAAATTTACGTAATAATTAACATCACCAACAAATTTCAAATTTATAGGTCAACGGGAATTTAAAAAAATCTTCGGAACAAAATGTGTGACAGACGACAGACGGTCGCGCGAGTGATATCAATAGAGCTACGTTTGGATCCTTCGGCCACAGAACAATAAAAACTATTTCAGCTGTTTGCATTGGCTGAATCATCTATGTGAAGTATCGTGTGAATTTGTACGATGGTTTTTCCTTTTCAAATGTTTGGGGCTTCGACAAACAATATACATATGAACATTTAACCTGAGTGCAACGAGCTTGCAATGTTTAAAAATAATAATAATCTGACCATAAACTGTACGTACACTTTACTTTCCTAAATGTAAGAAGTAACGACTACTTTTTCGGACATTTTTGAGAAAAATATTTACCTGAACTGTGTTTTCGGAGGTTTCTAATCGTTGATTGTTTTTTAACCGACTTCGAAAAACACAAGGTTCTCAATTTGGTTTTACTTTTGTATCATTGTAACCTCATAACTCTTTTTTTATTAAGAGGAGGTACCTCCCAAGTTTTGGTCCCATAATACAATTTTGGTGAGGATCTGATGACGTACTCCATGAGGAATCGAAGGGACTCTTCAAATACTATAGACACATCTATGGCGATTTCGGTATTTTTAGTAGGAGTTTGGAGTCGTTTTATATTGTTAAAACTTTTACAAATTGATCTGACACTCGAAAATAGAACAGAAGATTTTTTGGTGTAAATTATGACTGAATGCGGACGTACTAGATAGACTAAATGGATGATATTTATTAACCCCCTTATTCATAAACGTCCATCAAGCCTATATTAGTTAACAAGCCGCTAAAGTTGGCTTGTCCTTATCTGTCACTTTGACATTTATGTTTGTCAGAAAAGGACAAAAAATATAGTTAACAGAGGTTTGTTAAGTTTTATAAATAAGGGGGTAAGTGTGGTTGGTATGACAATGTATTATCATATGATCTACACAGAATTATCGTATGATCCTACAGATTTACGCTTACATGTATGTAATAAGTAACAATCCACCACCACCACGAATCAACCCACCCACCCAAGGACGTCCACTGCTGGATATCGGCCTCCACCAAATTTCATGGAGGGTAAATGCCATAATCACCACGCTTGGCACACGGGTTGGCGATCGCAGTATCTCCACCACACTCCAGGGATGGTACTGCCCATCCCCCGGTGGTCTTGGTCGTAGTTTTAGGACCCGTGTCTCAGGGCAAAGGCATTCCGCATTTTATTTAAACAAGATAACTCGCTCTCCGCGTGCAGGATGCAGTGACGACCAATGAAAACGCGCCCTTACTTTTATTACTTACTCGCTCTGTGATTAAATAAGATGGCGCATTCGTACGTCGTTGAAAGGACCATCCGTAAATCCAGAAATTAGCGAGTTCTCGCAGGGGTGCGTAAACATCAAAAGTTTGAGACTGTCTTACGATGTTTTTACAACTTTTACACCACATCTTGCCAAAAAGCGCGTTTTTCTGCACGCTGCGCGTCCGGAAAACCTCACTTTTTGTCCAAGTGGTGACGTAAAATTGTATACAAAACACGGGTCGTGAAACTGAAAGCCCTCTCTCGCATATTTATGACCCTCGCCTGCGGCTCGGGCCTCAAACATCTGCGATATCAGCTTTTCTTTGTTTTACAACCCTTGTATCGTAATGTATCTTGTATCTTCTATGACCTCACTTTTAGTTCTGTCTAGTTTTTGGGAAACCGCATCTAAAGGGTGTCCATACGGTATTTTTTTACTTGACGAATAGTCAGGTCCGCTGAGCTACCTATCACTATAGTGCTTTTAAAATACCTTGGGTATATTCGGATAAGGCGGTCACCCTAGTGCACATTATGTCACGTTTCATGTTTTAGGGTAATACAGGATGATTCGGGAGGATATACCACTGTTTCGTAACCACTATCGGTGCGATTAACGTTTATTTTGTTTTAGTGTTGAAAAAGAAACTTTAAAATACAAGTAGAATACTTCCGTTAAGTATTGATTGATACTCTTCGTTTTATTTGAATGTCATCGCCATCAGTCTGGTTACTTTTGAAACATCGTCTCTCAATGTAACATTTTCTGCCGTGCTTACGATAACAACAGTAAGTCCATTTCTAATATACCTAGTTTAAATTTTGGGTTCTTCTAATAAAACAAAGTGAATATTTGAATTATATTTTAAATGGACTTACTGCTGTTATCGTAAGCGCGGCAGTTTTATTTTCTTATATTCAAAGTGCTGTCATAACAGTTGTATCTTTAATAACTAGTTGTTGTACGGTGACCATGATTGTAGGGAATTAAAATTATACTTAACAAAAAGTTCAAAAAAGGGATAGGTCCTATAGGTCTCGGTGTTTCACTTAAATATGATGGTGAACGATCCATCAACATTTACTATATGGTAAGTCCTCCTCAGGTGTCCCGAATCAACCTCTAGTTTTTTTTTTATATAACTATGGTAACAAACAAGCTTACGGCCTGCCTGGTGGCAAGTACTTCAAATATACTGACATCACTATAGGTATTTCCATTGGTTTCTCCAGAGACTCGTTATCAGATCCTAACTTTATATAATGGGGCCAACTAGAAAGCACACCCTTTCAAACAAAATAACATTTTCGAAATACGTTTAATAAGTGTCAGAGTAAATCGGTGAATATATATGCAAAAAATAATGTAAATATTACGACGAGTTGGGAACCTCTTCCTTCTGTTGAAATCGGTTAAAAATATAGTGCATACAACTTACTCAAGAACATGTCCCAAGGCAATTATATCAGCGAAATTAAGGTTTCAGTACTTACATATTAATGAGTGGATTAATTCGATACATATTTCCGCATTTGACTGTACGTGAAGAAGAAGCAGTATTATTATTTATTCTGTGATGTTGGTCACTGTACAAATGCTAAATCCTTTATTTAAAACTATATTTTATGTGGTCTAAGGTATGGAACCACTCTTTAAGCAAAAAAATGCCTGTGTTGGGAGGCAAGACACCGCTCTTCCTTAGGTAACACGAGGTAATAGCTATTTTCTCTTGACTCTGTTAGAATACAGTAGATTTGTGATCGAAATATTTGGCTTTAAAGTCCTATCGAACCATAGCGAGATTATTACATTAGAGGAGTATATTATATTCCTTACAGAATTACTTAATTGGTACAAGCCTCCTTTCATGAACGAGAGAAAATGGGAAATAGGCGCGGCGGCGGTGGCTGGATTTTTTATTTAATTAGATTAATTCATAAATATAGCTACTTAAATGGCATTACAGGCTTAAATTTATCATTTTTGAATTCATATTTTTTCTAATATTTGTTTCCTTGGCAAAAGACATAGTGACATAATCATAATCATAGGTTTAAATATGACGGCCTGTTTAGCCTAGTTGATAGTGACTCTGCCTCCGAAGCTAGAGGTCCCGGGTTCGAATCCCGGCCAGGGCATTTATTTGTGCATTTATCACGGATATTTGTTCTTGGGTCTTGGATGTTTTCTATGTATTTAAGTATGTATTTATCTATATAAGTATGTATATCGTCGTTTAGTGCCCATAGTACAAGCTTTGCTTAGTTTGGGACTAGGTCGATTTGTGTAAGATTGTCCCCGAATATTTATTTTATTTATTTAAATATTTGTACAACTTTAGGTACAAAAAATATACAGGTAAGTAATGATGAGCAAGAACAAAGTCAAGTAATAAATATACACAATGAGAAAATCACATTATTATGCAATTTTTAGTCTAGTCAGGTTTACCATTACTTAATCGCAATATAGTAATCAGCGTATATAAGTCCTAGTACTCGGCAAAGGTGCATTAACAGGATTGCGGTATGATTTGAAATACTAAATGCGATAACTTCAATTTATTTGATTTACTATAGAAACTACGCTGGCCAGGTGTCAAATAATGAATAGAATAGCCAATCCATTTCCTAGACGTACCAGGTTGACTTTATTATTCCCAATATGATTATAGGCAATATAGACCTTCTGTGCACGTAATAAAATCTCTGTTACGGCACAGCAAATTTGGTCGGCCTGTACACGATTTCCTTCAACGCCACAAACTTATTCGTGGTATTTATCAAGCTGAAATCGCTCTTCCGTCAACCTCAGAAGAGCTGTGACATATCACAGATAAGTTTGTATATTCGTGTACTAGTCTGAATCCGTTGCCATGGCGACGGTAACGGCTTCGCGCGTCGACCCGCTACGAAATCCGGTGACAAATAAAGATAAACTTCAGATATTATTCCAAGTTTCGTAATACATACTCGTACTTTCCTTTGTAATATTATAAAAGAGGATAATGTCGGTTTGTTTGTTCTTTCAGTTTTCACGACTAAACTAAAACTGATTTTAAAATTCAATCACTCTGAAAATTTGCTGATAGGGTTGCTTGTTTTATGTAAATAACATGTGGAATTTATGTGCTTTTGCTGGTTCTTAGTACTTACAAACCAAATATTTATAAGAGAACCCCCCGTAAATACTTACGTACAATGAAATAGATATCATAATTTATAAAATATTACATGTCATTTAATATACTTAAAATAATTAATACAACGCGCAAGAGACGAAACGCGTGCGCATATCATAAATATCCTAGCACAATTTTCAAATGTTTCGTTATATTTCGGCGGAGCACATGTATTTAAATCCTAGGACAAAGGGCAACAACTATACTAGACGGTGAATGGTGGTTGTCTGAACACGCTTTGTCTCGCGACAAAAGCCGGGGCGCGGGCCATATTGATGCCACGGCTCATATTGCGTTATTTACAGGTCCACAGAGGACAACTTTTTAATGGCACGATAACAGACCACCCGAGACCGGCGTTGCCGTTAAATCTCGAGCTCATAAATACGTTATGTAAACCCGCCCTAATAATTAGTCGCGGTTACGGCGTGTAGTTAAGTTTTATGGACCGGCCTCGAGAGCCAGCGAAAACTCTTCAAGAAAAATGCTCTATAATTTGTCCGGCAGTGCGTAAATTTTGTGTTATTCGGGGAAACTTGTTTTCCTTTTCTTGCATGCATTTTCGTTGACCGTCCGATGACATAGCATTGCATATATAGAACAGTTTGATTATTTGGAAATTCGCACGCGATATCATCGGCTACTTTGAATATTGCCAAGTTCAAACACGCGAACACAGACATAAATCAAACTAGTTACTAGTCCTTAAATTGCTTCATCGGAACAGTTTGAGTGTGGTTCTATGCAACACATAATTTACAAAAGTTATAAAAAGAGTCGGATTTGAGTTATAAACAGTTTAACGATGAAAGAAGTTTTCCTTGTGTCCATTTTTTTATTATATGCCTAATTTCGGTGGAATATGCCTTGAAGAAAAAAAACATTGTATACTTTACCATCTCTCATTCTCATACTTTCATGTTATAAGTCAACAAGCCTTCAATCAAGTTTAATGCAATCATAAAAAAAACTGCGCTAGTACAGATGTAGTCCAATCTAGAGAAAATTGAGCATACGAGATGAATCATTGATAAGGATCCCGCGTGGCGGCCTGCGAGAGGCGGCGACGCAGGGCGAGCGCGGGGGCGCCGCGCGGGCCGCCGGCCGGCCCACCATACAACCGACAATTACCTTAGGCTCGTCGTGCTGTCACCCGAGCACCCAAAGTGGCCCACTCCTCTACGAGTTTCTTTAAACGTTCTTTCAACTGTTCACAAACTCCGGCGTTAGTTTGAAGCGTCTGGCGGAAGCGTTCTTAAGCGCGTGCTGTATGTTACAACGAGTACAGCGACGAAGCGAAATACGGAGTCATGCGGTCAGCCAAAAGGACACAAACCTACTGACAAGCTGGGTGTAGCGGGCGCCTAGCGGGGCGAGGGGGTGGGACGCGCCATTGGCTCGCCGGGGCACGCCTTCCGCCGCCGCCGCTGCCGCCGCCGCGCCGTCGCCAGCGACAACCACTTCCAACCAACTCCTCAACTACGTACAACTATGGTAACTTTCCACTTTGTATTCGCACATTTTAAATAACTTAGAGTGGCTGAGTAGATTTTCAGAAAACTATTTACCGCTTAGTTTTCCGTTTTCAGAAGATCCACAACTTTCCTGTGCGAAACCCAACTAATTAGAACATAGATGACACTACATCATTACCATGTGGTTCGATCTACATAGTACGTCTCACTGCTCAACTCAACAGCTACCGAGCTGCTAATACTTAACAGTTACTCTAAACCAAATTTCCGTGATAACACCCAAATGAAAAGTTTAGGAAAGAAAATATCAAAGTATCTATAACTTAAGAAAACATTAAGCTACTTTCCAATGCTCGCGACATAACTTTCCTATAGCAGGAGGAAGAAAACGTGAATGTTTATATACTTTATATGTTATATAAAGGTGCAACTTTGCACAACTAGATCTACGCAAACTCGAAACTTTCCATTCAAACTTTTAAGCAATAACCTAGTGCATCCAAGAACTTATCCTTTGGAAAAGAATAAAAGGAGAAAATCTTCCAAAGTTCCTGAAATAAACTTCCATCAATGTCACAATAAATACAATAAAATAATCTACATGAAAATGCAAGTTTAGTGCGGGTGGAGTTGTGTTGGGAAGAAAGTTGTTTAAAGCACAGACTCGGTGGCTCTTTGCATAGATACGCGTTGATTGTTTATCGCGAAACATTGATTGTTTATCGCAAAAATAACAACAATGGCTTTGTTCTATCCAGAATATTTAGATACTTGGATACGGCATCGAAGTCCAGAAGTATGCTTCATGTACCTATGTAAAAAAATGATAATCAAATAAATAAGTATTAGGGGACAATCTTAATTCGACCTACTCAGTCAGTCTGAATTGTCTGAAACTAAGCAATACTTGTACTAGGGTATTTTACATGAATAAGTACTACTCATTTTATTAAATTTAATGATTGATATCTAGACACAAGACGCAGTATTAGGTACAGTTTGTGTGAATTTAAAGTCAAATGACTAAGTACGGGTGAACTCAAACACTGATCGAATGGCAATCAGGCAGCCCGTTAAATTATACCTTGATTAACGTACGCCCGTGCCGTTTTCGTATGACACAAAAGCTCTGAATTAAAATTCCAACGATACGTCCTAACAATGCGCAAAGACCTATTAATAGATGTTCGAGAATGGACAGAAGAGCTCGGCTCGTGCAGCTTCATTCACGACCTATCTCGACACATCTCACTCATTTCTTGTGTATAGCGACCCCGATATTCGTACCAATTATGCATAATCAGAGGTCAGGCTTACTGGCACCCCTGGGAAGAGTTGTCGGTAAACGTGGTGATTACCAGCCCAGTTGTGCATTTCTGTACCGCAGTCACGTGCGTCGGGGTAAGCACAACTTGCAGGCCGAATTATTGCCGTGTGTTAACTTAAATAATCGATTGTTTCGACGTACAATTTGTTTCAGGAAACATTTGTTAGAGAGGGTTATTATTTCCGTTGCAAGTCGTTATTTTTTATATACCTGGAATGGATGGATGCTGAGGCACAGGTAGATACAGGTATATGTACGTAATTAGTTAAAAGTGTCCTGGTTTTATCAACTTGAATACACAATTAGATATTATGCCCATTTCACTTATATAACATGTCTTAACTTTCCTTTTTCTCGAGTTATCTTTCTCTTTTATTTTCTTTTTAAACCATCTCTGAACTTAACACAACGTACCCTTGAGATTTGATTCGTTTAGTACAAATTAGTTATTTTGGCTTTGTAAATAAGTGATGAAATTTCCATTTTTGTTTTAATTTTACTTTAAAAGTAGCTAATTTGCTAGTTTTCATAGTTGGACCGGACACGTTTCGTCGTAATATTTTCCCAGGCAGAGCTGGCCAAGTGCTGTAAAACTGATTCGCAACAAGAAGGAATAATTAAAATGGTAATAAACACGCGGACTGCTTGCGCCATCTGATATTAATGTTCTGAGACAAAATTTTATGGCGTGTACTGTTGTGACCAAAGGAGTGATCAGAATTTGAGCGCCCTGCCTGATGAGAAGACGCCGTGACCTATGGACACTTGCGATTCCAGGGCAGCCGCTTACGCGTTGTTGAACTTTTGATGCAGGGCCTTCGTCGTCCACTTAGCGCGTCTTTAAAGCTCTGGCGCCCTACCATCAAGGACATAATGGGGACTAGCACGAAAGCTGCAAGTCGCGTGACGCGCGTCTCAGGGACTTTTCTCTCACCCGCGCTGTAATAATTAGAATGGGATGAAATATTTTTCTTGCGTCTCGTGTGTAAATACAAAATTAGTGTTATTAGGTTGCCGTCTTCTGTAAAAGTACATTTAGTCAAGAAAGCGGTGTACTACTTTTTGACTCTATTATTTGTGTATTAAAGTTCAAAAGAACTAGACTAGTTTCTTGCCTAACTGTACAAGTAAGTACTGGCGACAAACAAGGCTATGTAATTGCTCCATTATAATGGAATATTAGCATGGTTTCCACTATTAAAAAGATTAGATACCACACCCGTTTTTAAGCGGTCAATTAAAACCCTAAGAAGTAGGCAAGTTTGACGCACTAAATACTCACTGAGTTCAATATGTGTAAGAATTCATTTAAAAAAAATGTAACAATCATAAACACTGATCGTAAGCTCAAACTCTTTAGTAGCTAAATATTTTATAACAATTTATATGGTGTGGTAATAAAACGGCAGAAACGCAAAGAACGATAGTTGCACGCACATCCACTATGATTTCGCATTGAAATCCCTTTGTGCATTTGGCTACGGAATTGTTATAGCGATATAAGTTTAAACTGTCTCGGCCGTGATATATCGCACGGACTGTTAAGTGGCATGCAAAATGTATTTATACTTTGTACTTCCTTAAATCGTTATGGCGTTGTGCCAAGTGAAACAATCTTCCGCCGGCCACGATAACGGCAATAGTCGTGATTTTATTACGTGATGCTGTAATAAAATTTTAAATAAACCATGTTTCGAGTCTATTAATGCAGTCATTAATTAAATTATGACAAGTTAAATGATAATTTCATGATAATTTATTGATTATATTCGAGTAGTAAATTAATTCTCCAAACTTAATGGCTTGTTGCAGCTCTTCGCGCTTTATTAATTTCTATGGAAAGCGGATGACCAGACACTATAATGAAAACTTAAAATGTTGTGAGAAAATATACGGTTTTTACAGATATTATTTATTTATTTAAACTTTATTGCAACAAATAAATTAGTACAAATGGCGTTCTTAATGCCTCAAGGAATTCTTCATCAGTCAAACATAGGGCTAAACAGAAAACAAAAAAGTACAGTCAGCTGCAGAAGTTAGGTACCCGGGCCTAGTGCTCAAAATGAGCTGGACACAGACTCCGATGTCAAGAGAATAAGGCTCTGTGTAGATAATTGTGAACGTGTTATACTTAGCTACTTCTGCTGCTGACTGTACCTAGGTGGATGAGACAAGCTTGGTTAGAAAAACAAAAATCAGTAGTATTGTAATTTACCTTGTTTAATTACATGTACTACTATGGGATAGACATCGTAGTTAACGGATGCTTGAAATTCCAGAGTACCTAGTCACATGCGAATTGCTGACCCCGAATTGATTGGAGGGCTCACTGTGTGGCAGCATGACTTAAAAGTTAAAAAAATAAAACAATAGTAATGAGCAGAATTTGACAGATCACTGCCACTCGTCGGTGTAATTAATTATCTAGAGTCACATTTGCCATAAACATTTTAATATTGCCCTTTTCATCGAAACATGCAAGTACCGTAATAAGTAAATGGCGACATTCAGGGCTGACAGCGTTTTCACACCATCATTAACGGTCGAGGTGCGAACTCTTTGTAATTAATATGACATCAACCACTAACAATAGCTCACTTCTTGACAGCATCAAGTGAGGGCTCTAAGATTCATATTAAATAAATCGCCTCACAGTTGATACTTGCGAGGGTCAATGAGGCGTGACGTTGACGAGGGTTCACATTCACCAATATGCACGGAATACCGCCGTGAACCATGTTTGACATGACACGATTCAGGTGAAAATAACTAAACCTTTTTTTTCTACACTATTGAGGAAAATAAATGTTGACGATTAGTTTATAACAGCTTCTTACTCAAATATTGACGGAGAGCAAATATCACTGACTATAACAACGTATGAAAAAAAAACTATTATTATTGCATTTCAAAACTGCATTGTACAATTACGTATGTATGCAATCCCCCGTGTAATATACCTAATGCGGGTCAAACAAACCGAAAATAAACGCGACACCGAGATTTTCCGGGCGCGTTAAATAACTGATAAACGGAGGTGCAGTGAATGGTATTCAGATATTTTTATAGTTGATCGAGCGCCAACCCTTGTCACTGTCATTGCGCATTATCTGCGAGTTTCATATTGAACTGCAGGTTGCCCGCGCGCCCTCAATTATTGTACTTTTATCAAAGCGCTCGCTTTTGACCTCGCCTCGAATATAGATCGCCCAATTTTTTCGTCTACAAGTAGGTACGTTATTTATTTTTAAGCTTATATTATACAATGTGCTTGCGAGGAACTCAAAAGATTTTAACCACGCATTGCTGAGGCTAAAAGTAGCAAAAAATAGATTATGACTTTAGGTCTATAAAGTAAAAAAAAAATTTTTTTAGGGTTTTTGAATGCTATTAAACATTTAAAGTAATATTTTTTTTGGTGAAACCATGACTTAAATTCGATCGGGAACGTTTTTTTTGTGAGTACCTGGTTTGCGAAGAGATGAGAATGTCACTTTGAAGTCTGTCAATCAGTATGTCTAGACTCAACCACATAATAACAACACCGTGCGCATAAACGCACTCAGCGCTGAGTTACGAATAAAAAATGTTTTCTGAAAAAATGGTAATATCTCTGAAACTAGCCTGAATTCAGTTAACTTCACATGACGTTTTAGTATGATCAGGAATACGCTGGTAAAGTTATATGGGTTCCTCAGGAGCACGTTGTATAGTATCTGTTAATCGAGCTAAAAATGTGTGTTCATCGTTATGCGATTCTAAATAATTGAATTTTACCGTACGAGTGCGGTAATCAGTATATTACGTGCATATATCGAAACTTTAACGAGTCATATGTTCTGTAAAACGTTGTACGATACACGTGCGAATAGAAAATTCGCAACTCGTGACGATTTAAAACACTCCCTTCGGTCGTGTTTTAATTTATCACCACTCGTTGCGAATTTCCTGTTCTCAGCACTTGTATCATAATGTACTATTACGATACAAGTTTGGTAAGTAAATAGAAATTCCCAACGAGTGTGGATGAACAAAAACACGAGCGTTTAGTGAGCGTTTTTAACCGACACGAATTCGGTTTCGAACACGTATCGTACACCATTTTATAATGCATTACGCGAGGAAAGCAAAAAATTGTAGCGCTAGTTAAAATTACTTTGGATGAAAACAAACATGGTGGTTTTTTGTGAGGTGGTGGGTCTGCATCTTCGGTACAATTCCTCAGGGCCCGTTTTAGATTTAAGTTAGTTTTAATTTTATTTATATTATTTTGGTTAAGTATTCTTGTATACATTTTCTTTGTTCATATATAAAGGAATACTGTTCCCCAAATGTCCATTTCTATTGTAAAATTGTTATCTAAATAAAAATAACGTTGATTGACGTGAGGATTTCATTGAATATAATATTTTTCCGACATATCGAACCTCTGTTAAAAGAATGTTCGCATACTGTACCGTGCCGCTACTGGCTGCTGCACAGCAAAAAATCTCGCCGTCCGTAATGGACTGATAGATTTAGGTACCTACCAACTTAATCCATTTACATAGTTTGCTGGAAAATTATTATTAATTTATATTTAGGATTATTTTTATACAAATAAATATTTGACGTCAGTTATTTTCATACTTCTACGTACTATCTGAACTTATAGAAAATTATCTACATCTCTGCAATTTTATTTGTCAAAAAAACATGTAAGATTGTACAAAACCATTTTAGGATTCATTCCATACGGTTGCGTAAAGGCACCACTTTCTATGCCCATAATGAGTGCATAATAAAAGAATTAGTAGTGTTATATCCAACTATTACCAAATAGTACAATATTTTACTAGTTACTAAATGTTTTACCGTTAACATTCTAGGGTTAATGCAGAGATGTACATACTAATACTCCTACGTTAGATACTTTTTAAGGCTAAGAACAAGCAGTCCACGTCGAGAGCAGTCACTTCGGTCGAGGAACGTGCGACTAAGTTGGAGCTAACAATTGATAAATGCACTATGTAATTCGGAAACAAAGGCTTACTTTGTTGTAGCAGTAGGTGAAACTTTTGTCTATCCGGGACAGCGTAGAATTTTCATTAAAGCCTTCTTAACAGCGCCCTCACATAAAAGAGCAATTTTTCCCGGTTGGAAAATCTCGATGCAGCCGCATTAACGCTTTTATTTGCTCTTCTCTTCGAAAAAACTTATTATTCCACTTTTCTTACTCTGGGAATTACATTATTTTCTTGCAATTCTATTTATGGAACCCATTTTAATGCTTCTATTTTAATAGATATCTCCGCTTACCCTGATGTTTTTTATTGATTCTAAATTGAACTGGTTTGAAATAAAACTGTAGTAAGACCGGTTGCAAATTTGCTAACGCAATGAATAAGCCATGTTGATGTATATAAACCCTACATTATTTTTTAAGCTTAAACTTAAACCCAAATTTGCATATTTTTCTTATTTTGTTTTAAATATTTACATCTAAACATAAAGTTCGCGGCTAAACTTTGTCCGTATTTTATCATTTATTTATTAGGAGAACAAACAAACATAAACGAAGGAAAAAAACTTAAGAATTAATTATTACTACGAGGGCTGCCTTTTAAGTTGTGTCATTTGGAAAAACTAAAGACAATTTAAGTGTTAAATGGTATTTATTGTTTTTCAAAGTAATCACCGTGATATGTAATACACTTTTTCATTCGATCGAACCAATTTTCGAAACACTTATTCCAGTCCGAAGTCGGGGTCTCCAAAATGGCCGTTTTGTATGCCTCAAACGCTTCTTCAGGCGTCTGGTACCGTTGACCACGAAGACGTTGCTTGATTTTTGGAAAAGTAAAAAAATTGTTAGGGCTTAAGTCTGGACTGTACGGCGTGTGTTCCAGAATTTCGACGATTTGCTCTTTTAAAAACGCAATTGTTTGCCGGGCGGTGTGCGAGTTCGCATTATCGTGGTGCAGTCTTATACGACGTCTTGGGTTATTTTTTCGAAACTCGCCGATGACTTCTGGTAAACAGACAGTGGTATACCAGTCAGCATTAACAGTTTTACGATCCTCGAGCACGATGGTGGCAACGTGGCCACTTTTCGCCACAAACGTGGCGACCATTTTTTTCGAAGTGCTCCGTGAGCGTATTACTTTGGTCGGTTTTGGCTCATCTTGGAACACCCAAACAGACGACTGCTGTTTATAATCGGGATCGTAGGCATATATATCCAAGATTCGTCACCACTGATAATGTCGTAAACATGTTTCGAGATTCCTCGGTTGAATTGCCGCAGAGTTTTGCGACACCATCGAACGCGAGCCGTTTTTTGGTCTTCACTGAGTAAATGAGGTATCCAGCGTGAGATCAACTTTTTTACGCCTAAGTGATCATGCAAAATACTGTGAACACTGGTCCCTGAAATACTTAAAGAAGCTTCTATCTCACGGTATGTCGCATGGCGATCTTCGACGATCAGTTGCCGTACAGCATCAATGTTTCACGATGTCTATCACCAAGACTAGAGCAACCACGTTGAAATTCTAAATACCAGCGTTCCACAGTCCGGAGGCATGATGCTTTATCATTGAAAACGGTAGTCAACTCTTCGAAGCACTGAAGTCACGTTAAGCCCCTTTTGAAGTTGTAAAAAATTATTCAAATATTTTAAGATGACACTAGTTCTTTTTTATGCAATCACGGGAGGTTTGCAAACGACAGAACTTAAAAGGCAGCCCTCGTAAACATGCATCTAAGTCCTAAACAGTTCCCACCAAGAAATACATCGCTTATAAATGTACTACATCATACAACACAATTGAGAACAAAAGATACTAAATATAAACAATTTAGAAAAAAATCTGAGATTCAGGACAAAAAAGATTTTAGATATTATGAAGAAAGTTCCAACATACGAACAATCAATATTAATATAACTAAAAATTAAAACACTTATTGCATAGGTTGTGTTAATTGGCATATTCGTGAATGTCACGTTGACACATTTAACATCACGTGTAATTAGCAAAAGCCTTAAAATAACATGAAGTGTGTGGGGTTCAAGACGGTCAATTAATTTAATATTTTTGTCTTTTTAATTGTATAAATAATTCATAGATGTAACTTGTATAATGTATACGATAATCAATTTACAAACAGTAATAGCGTGCCAATACGAATGAAAGACAGATGATGTATGACTTCATAAGCGCACGGGCAACGGCGGCACGTAAACGTTTCAAGTGAATTCGCGAGCCGCAGGTTGGCGTACCTTTCCGCTCCGCTCCAGCGGCACGTCCGATGAGGGCTGTCAGTGATTCCGAAAAGTGTACGAGTTACTGCAATAGCCAATTTAACGGAACAGTTATTTGTGATGGCAGGTTTATGCGAATATGGGTTCTGTCAATGAGTTAAAAATACGACGTCCCTATCATGCCAATAATAATAATAATAGACCTTTATTTCTTCTCATATAAGCTTACAGTATAAATAAATAAATAAATATTAGAGGACATTTTTTTTACACAAATCGATGGGACTAGCCATAGTAAGCTCAATAAGGCTTGTGTTATGGGTACTAGACGACGATATATTTAATAGATATATATACTTAAATACATAGAAAACATTTAAGTCTCAGGAACAAATGTCTCTGCACACTACAGAAACAAATGCCCTTACCAGGATTCGAACCTGGCACCTCTATCTTCGGAGGTAGTGTCACTACCAACTAGGATAAACAGGGCGACGAAGTATGTACGACAGTATGACACCAACATGCTTACACGGTAAATATTACATAAGAATAAGAAATAGTTTATTGCATTATAAACAAAAAAATAGTAACAAAAAAATTAATTTAGATGTTAAATTAGATGGCATTCAAGCCTAACATAACAACATTAATGAGTTTACTCAATCTGTCTGTAAGAAAGTCAGCATCCGGGACATGGTTTAACAAATTATTTATGACTGAAATGGCCCGAGCGGTGGGTGCTCTGTTCGTATCGCGGGGCCAGCCAGCAGGCGGCGGCATCGCCGCGTGGGTCGCGCACTGCCCACGCTCGCACCCGCCAGGCCGAAACTCGGCGGTGGGGTCGCCATCCCTGCTCGGCCCAGAACACCAGGGTTGTCGATTATGCCATTAGGTAGCGAATAATAAGTACACTATTAGAAGAGCTTGCGTCTAAGCTCCAGTGAATTGAGGCCGACCATTCCCAACACGAAGCGGGAAGGGATCAGATATGGATAATATCCATACGAGTACATTCTTTTGTAAATATACCTCGCAAACTTACGTTGTACTTTCTCAAGCATGAGAAACTGGCTCCACACATACGCAATATAGAGTCTCAGCGCTAATCCAGGGCTTTTGAATTGGGAGGCTCATAATAAAACCTAAGGTTTTGCACGCGTTTTTACATGTCATGATCATGAGTTGTCGAAAGTCAAGTTGCGTATTTATAATCAGTCCAAGGTCACGTATGTCGTTCACTCTTTCTATAATTATACCCACTATTATGCAGCGTCTTACAAAATCAGAAAGAGAAGAGAGTGAAACGATTAAAGACGACGTTCCATTGACATGAGTACTGTTGGAATCGAGGCCCTAACGGCAAGTGTCTACCCAATGTCTAATATCTACCCAAGAGTGTCCTGCGTTCTTCCTACTGGCGGTAAGCTATTGATTGCTTCATCGTTATATAGGTATTACCCACTATTAAATTAGCATAAAGATGTTCGAAATCGCAAGCGTTCATAGGCGACCGTAAGCTGATGGTTTTCTGCCATCGTTGTATATGAAAAAAAAACTTGTTCTTTATTTTTATACTAGCATTTGCCCGCGGCTTCGCCCGCGTACTAAGCGAAATTTTTAACCGTCTACAAAAAATAGGTTTCTATGTTTATCTACGATTATCTCGCGTTTGGCTAAACCGATTTAGATGCGGTTTCAAGAAAAGTAGTTGTTATATTCTGGGGGTTTCGGTATACGAAGTTTGGTGATTGTGATTCATTAACAGATGAACAGATGAAAAGTCAAGTTGCTTTTACTGGACCGATTGAATTGCAATTTGGCACAAACTATCAAGAATTTAGAGCGCTCGTGGCCCAGCAGCACCCGCCTACCGCGTGCGGTGTGCGAGGTTAAGCAATGTGGGCGCAGGTCAGTTCTTGGATGGGTGACCGCTTTGAGTGGTTACTAACTGACTCTCGTGCTTTGGAAGGCACGCTAAGTCGTTGATCCCGGCTGCAATCGTTAAGCCAAGTTAGAGGCCTTCGAGCGGCTTGCGAACTTCTAACAGTCAAGTTGCCCACTCACTTGACAAAGGGGAGTCGAAGTTGCACCACGTCCGTAGGGAGTACCCACCGTTACCCTACACGTGACCCCTGGGTGGTGCTAAAAGTGCAACAGAAACTGGCAACCGTACTTGTCTTCTCGAAAATCTCACGGTTCGTAAATAAATGCCATACGATTAAAAAAAAATCTAAAGGTTGATTACATTGGAAAAAAAATATCGAAACCTCTATGTCGTTTTTAAAAGCAAATCCATAGATACCCCACATGCCTACGAGTATATAGTAACTTTAAACTTTTTTGCATACAGGCATGTATGGAGTGCCAAATTTTACCTCAGATTCGTTTTAAGAGACCTCTCGGACGCTCAGATATCGATTTTGAACGAAATCGGGACGGAAATGAAGAAAATCAATATGGCCGTTACTTTATTCAAAGTTTAGGTACCTCGGATTCCTATTAGGTTTCCTCTCGGACGCTCAAATATCGATTTATGTCGAAATCGTATCGGACGGCACGGAACTCACGGCACTTCATGCACCTTTAGACCTTATAAGAGTCAAGAGTCATTTAAAGAAGTTGTGGCTTTCCAATAACTAGTGAATTGGTTAAATACAGTTTTATAAATTTACTCATATTTACGACACTCGTATATATATATTTATATATATATATATATATATGATGTATATATTTACCGATTACATTTATGCATATATTATAAGTTTTATTTTTCATATATATATATTGCATCTGTTTTATTTGTATTGTACATGGTTTAAGTTTGTCTATCTTATTCTACCTACCTTCCACTCAATTGCTCAAAGGTTAGCTGGAAGAGATCCCTTATAGGGATAAGCTCGCCTTTGTACTTTAACGCTTTGTGACCTCTTTATGTTTCAACCTGTAATTGTGTACAATAAAGTGCTTACATACATACATACATAAGGAACTTACATGCCAAATTTGGTATCTCTCGAACCAGCAGTTTGGGCTGTGCGTTGATATGTCACTCACTCAGTCAGTCAGTTTCTTCTTGAAATTTGGCACCTACTTTTAAGTTTTCATGCCCGCAATACTAAACTTCAAAATCAATGCCATTTCCGAAATTAACGACCCAAAGAACCATATAAACGACACCCATATTAATATTTAGACATTCCGACACCCTCGCACCCAACTAGGGGATGGTATTTCACGTCCTTCACGTGGGATTTTAAAATCATTGTTGTTTTCGTAATCAGCTACCCGATAAACCATAGAAACAATACCCATATCGATGTTCGGAATTTGTCACCACATTTCCCCCTTTTAAGGGTTGATTGCTCAAAAAACCTGAAACACATTTTTACTCATTTATCGTTAGAAATACTCCTGTGAAGTTTCGAATAAAATAATCCAACTAGTCATGATTCCCCATACAAATTTCGGACCCCCATTTCATCCCCTTAGGGGTTGAATTTTGAAAAATCCTTTCTTCATGCACCTCAAGACCTTATATGGAACCTACATACTAAATTTGGAATCTCTAGAACCAGCAGTTTGCGCTGTGCGTTGATATATCAGTCACTCAGTCAGTCAGTTATTTCTTGAAATTTGGCACAAACTTTCAAAAGTTTTCATGTCCACAATAATAAATTTCCAAACCGATGCCATTTTCGTAATTAACGTCCCAAAAAACCATAAAAACGACACACATATAATAATATATATAATAATAATAATATTGGGGGACAATCTTACACAAATCGACTAGTCCCAAACTAAGCAAAGCTTGTACTATGGGTACTAAACGACGATATACATACTTATATAGATAAATACATACTTAAATACATAGAAAACATCCAAGACCCAAGAACAAATATCCGTGAAAAATGCACAAATAAATGCCCTGGCCGGGATTCGAACCCTGTAGCATTACCATGAGTTTGCAGTGACCGTACTCGCTAGCGACTGCGTAAACAATCAGTATGGAGAATAAGTACAGCGCCTCTGGTGGTCACTCATAGAACTACAGATCGGTACTCGTACCATGAGTCAATTACACGTTTACTATACTCGCTAACGTTAACTCGATTTATCGAGTAGTTTACGTTACGATCGGAGTGACGTGCCTAACTTCACAGCATACAAAGCTCTCTTTCTAACTATACTGAAAAGACAGAGCAAGGACGATATTGGACAAAAGGCTAAGTACCCAAGGCTTCCTTTCAAAAGTATAGAAATAAACCTGCTAATTTAAAGTGTCGTAGAACAGTAGCACAAGGTCAAATGTTAGTGAATCTTGTATTTGCTTTAGTTATTTTTGGTTATTATTGCCATACCTATAAACTGAGTGATGCAGTCTTCCCAGTTTTTATGATGTTTTATTTTAGTTTCATGTGATTAGATGTACATAGATTATATATAATTAATAAACCTAATCTCATTTTATAGTATGTTGAAGTGGATTTTTTTTTATTTTTTTCTCATATCAGCCTCAATTTATCTCTGTTATTTGTCGTTCATCTTCTTACGCAGCCGTCGCTAACATATTCCACACAAAATAATGCCTTACCGATATTATTTAGATAAATAATTATTACAATAACTTACGAAACAAGATCTCTAATAAGCTTTCACGCTCCAATTTGCTAGTGAAATAGTTTACTACAGTCGATACGGTATTTTTCGATAGTGACTGTCAAATTGGTGACTCATGGTACCGATCTACGGCAACTGCTACAAAACGTTAGTCGCTAGCGAATATTACGTTAGCTTCTGGCGGGCGCAGTGAACGCGCGGTTGACTCATGGTACGAGCACAATCGAAATCTACTCGAAACGCGTTTATTCGGTAGCGACTGTAGTAACGTAATGTATATTTTCGATAGCATCTCATGGTAGCGGTACGGGACCTCTAGCTTCGGAGGCAGAGTCACTACCAACTAGGCTAAACAGGTCGTCATATTAATATTTAGACATTTCATCCCCCTCGCACCCCAACAGGGGTATGATATTTCACGTCGACCACGTGAGATTTTAAAATCATTGTTGTTTTCATTATCAGCGACCCGGTATATCATAAAAACAATACCCATGTCGATTGACCCCTTTCCCCCTTATAGGGGTTGATTTCTCAAAAAACCTGAAACACGTATTTACTCATTTATCGTTAGAAATACTCCTGTGAAGTTTCGAATAAAATAGTCCAACTAATCTTGTTTCCCTATACAAGCTTCGGACCCCCATTTCACCCCCTTAGGGGTTGAATTTTGAAAAATCCTTTCTTAGTGCACCCCTAGACCTTATAAATAAAAATAAATAAATAAATAATATTGGGGGACAATCTTACACAAATCGACCTAGTCCCAAACTAAGCAAAGCTTGTACTATGGGTACTAGACGACGATATACATACTTATATAGATAAATACATACTTAAATACATAGAAAACATCCAAGACCCAAGAACAAATATCCGTGAAAAATACACAAATAAATGCCCTGGCCGGGATTCGAACCCAGGACCTCTAGCTTCGGAGGCAGAGTCGGTACCAACTAGGCTAAACAGGTCGTCACACCTTATAAGGAACCTACGTGCCAAATTTGGAATCTCTAGGACCAGCGGTTTGGCCTGTGCGTTGATATGTCAGACAGTCAGTGAGTTTCTTCTTTTTAACCGACTTCAAGATTTTAAAGGAGGATTTTAAAGGAAGATAACCATCAATTCGACTGTATGTTTTTTTTTATGTTTGTTACTCCATAACTTCGTCATTTCTTAACCGATTTGGAAAATTCTTTATTTGATTGTAAGTATATATATCCAAGTTTGTTCCGTTTTTGTCAAAACGCAGTTCTGATGATGGGATTTATGAGGAATTGAGGGAACTCCTCAAATAGCAAACACATAGTGATTTTTATGTTTTTCATTCAAAAAAGTGACATTTAATGAAGTGGAACTGCTGATGATGATCAGAACGGAACTCTTCAATGACACGTAGTTCATGTTTGGCGATTTGTTCTCTTCGTTTTGTTTGTCAAGCAAGCTAGGTTTTCAGGACACATTTTCGTCAAGCTTGAGTTCTGATTGAAGATTCCATGAGGAATTGATGCTACTTAGTCTTCATCCATTTTTATTTTATTGTATGGAAGCTAAGAGTGCACCATCTAAGTATAATAATCTTTCACCGGCCTCCCCCATTGAAGTCATGTTTTTTTTTCTTAAATATTATATATATTGAGATGACTGATAAGTCTTTTTAGCATTCAAACTATTGCGGAAAACGACGAGGCTTAAGCGAAGTGGGATAGGTGAGCTAATATCGACACCAAGCGGATGCTGCAAGGATGACGAGCACAGGCCAGGCGGAGATCGCGGGATGAGTAGACGCCTTTCTCGGCAATTGTCCGCAAGAAACATTGACACGAGACTCGTGGCAATCAAAGGTCCTTTGCCCAGCAGTGAGACACCAATACAGAAAAATACCTTTTTAATTTTAAATAATAAAGTCTCACAATATACTTTTATGTAGCAGAGGCTAATTTAGTCGTTAACCCTAATGCAGCATGTTCATTTCGATCGCGTGCAGTCCCATGTGGTCTGTGAACAAGATTGATGGACTCACCGACGACGCGTCGCGCGACAGTTCATCTGAATGTCGCTTCTGTTGCCATTCTCTCACGTTTGCATTTAATGGATAATGCTCTCCACTCGGGCCGTGTACGTTACTAACAGCTTCAATATACAAAAAAGTAGCAACCAGTTTTATCGAACCAATTTAGGTTAAACATAATTTTGTAATTAATTGGTTAAATTCTAGTGCAAGGATTTCCATCGATCCAAAGTAAAGCATAGATGTTTAAAAACCAACGTATTTTTGCCAGCGATTTCGATAGTTTTCAAAAAAGAAACAAGCTGTCCATGTCGTCCATTCCGCCGCTTCCTTTGTGCGCCCGTAAACTTGTGTCAACGATTAATCAATGCTGAAAAGACCGGATATCCAGATTTATTACTAAAATAAAACTAAGAGGCAAAATGGTCTAAATTAAAAAGCAATGCCTTGTTGAGACAGAGCGAGCGGAAACAAAGAGCTGGGAATTCATCAAGCTCTTTTGAACCGCGTATTGTGGTGCGGTATTCACAGACCAGAAGCGGAAAGAAAATCTTCAGCGGTAGATCGCCACTCTTTGACGCTTCGATGCAAAAAAGTAATCTCTTTTTCTAGGAGAATCCTACTTCATTACTTTGTACGGGAGCTTTGTAATAGGGGTATTTAGTTTCCATACCTACTTGTTGAATGTGGATATTAGAAACAATAGTCTTTATTTAAAACGGCGAGATATAATTGATGAAAAATGATGTACTTTTCATAAAATTGTTCTACTTAATAGTTTTAATCATAATACGACGTGCGCAATATACATATATAAGTATAGGTAGAAATTTGAAATACAATTCATTCAACCAATTTTTTAGAATGCTTAGTTACAATTCAATAACGTATCCTAGTAACGAGTGTTCTCAAAAAACTTTTATTTAGGAGAATTAAAAACACAGGCTGTAGCAATATCCGTATTGCGTTAAAATGTTGCCTAAACGTTAATCCGGGCGCGAAGCGGTGCGTAAACTTTCAGCAAATCGGTTCAGCAGTTCCGCGTAATTTAGTTACAAACCAATCGCATCCGGATCTCAGTTGGATGTATTCACATGTAGATTATTATTGCTTTAAAATAGCAGGCTTTGATCTGGATAAACCTAAAACAAAAAACCCCAATATAAAAAATACACGCCGTCTAAAAGGACCGCCTGTGGCATGGTCCCCATAACGCTGGAGGTATAGCCATTTATATTTTTAAGTTTATCTTCTTATATTTGTTGTTTAATTTCTCTTTTGTTGTTATATAATATATGTTACTTAATAAATGCAAAAAGTGTAGCATAAATAAACACAATAAGTATGACCGTCATTTGCCGTATAAGTACAACCGTCATTTGCTGTATTCACCCCTACACCGACAAATGTGTGCTCATTAGCAAATTATTTCAAAGAAAAGAATTATAAGAAATTAATAATATAAATCCCGGTCAAGGCCTACATTATTCCAGAAGGTTTAAGGCTTGATTTTATAAAGATCCGTTTATACTTACGTCGGTTAGTTTCGTGGAATAATATACTGAGTTACCAAAATTTGATCTGAAATTTGGTCCAACGAAACTTAACATAAACGAGTAAAGGAATTAAGTACCTACACGTAGAACATCTTTGCTGTACTTTCGCCAACTGAAACAGGATAGCATGCCTAGCCAGCCTCCTAAGGGGTTGACCAAGATGCATATACATACAGATATCCATGCTATGCAATCATAAGTCGAAATATGTAATGTTAGTTATAGGTACCAGTAAGCTACCTATAACATCAACGTAGGAAAAGGATATACGGATCTAAATCTACTATTTATATTACCACTTTTACTACATGTATTGTTTAGCTTCATATCTTGTCTATCAATCTATCGATGTATCTTGGTTTTTACACAATAAACCCACAACACAATATCTTTAATCTCAATCCCCGACCACGGAAACTGAAAGCACTACGAAAAAAAATCAACGCGGAAATTTGTAAACATCTCAAAGTAAGTGCAAACCGCCGGGCCAAGGAAACCTTACACGGAGATAATCAAATCCGAGCATCCGATGGACACTTCAGCTGGAACTGTGTCCGTACCGGAAGCCGAGCTTCACTCACTCACGTCACTTCCGGTGTCCCCCGCTACCGGATTATGTTAATGCTGTCTCACATACATTTGTCTTTGCGTAATGCTCAGCTTTTCTTGCTTAGACGCTGTATTACTTTCCGATCTCGTTCACATACCGTGTTTATCATTGTTTACGTTTATTTTGTTTCGGTAAAGTTTTATGTAGTTACAGTTTGCTTTTTGTGTTTCAATGCTCATAATAGAATAGAATAGAATAGAATCTTTATTTGCTTAGAATAAGTAGGTACATCAATGTCCTTAGTTGTTATATGACAATAAGTATCTTATTCTGCTATTTGTATTGTGTAATACTAGCATGCAAATATCTTAAATAATTGTTAAATGTCTTGAGACAGGATATCTTTTACATTGTAATAGTTCTTTACAGTTAATAGCTTGATTAATTGGTTTTTAAATCTATTTAGAGGTAGCTCTTTCAATCATTTCGGTAACTTATTATATATTGTCATGCACATAACAAAGCAGTGACTAGAGTACAATTCTGTCCTAGGAACGCAATCATGCACCAAACGTCCTGGATTTCGTTGGTTTCTAGTGGAAATGCTTGCAGCTGTTTTGAATAAGTACATATGCCTCTTAACGAACATGCAGATTTCTAAAATATATAAACAGGGTAGAGGTAGTATTTTAAATTTTCTGAATAGTGGTTTGCAAGACTTGTAGTTAGCGAGTCCCCAGATAGCCCGCACACATTTTTTCTGTGCCATAAATGCAATACTGGAATAATTTCAATTTCCCCACAAAATTAGTCCATATCTCAATACCGAATTTACATATCCATGATATGCAGCTAGAGTGGCCTGCAATCCTGAAGTGCGCCTTAATTTATGTAAAACATAAACAAATCTATTCAATTTGCAACGTACCTTATCAATGTGAGCTTGCCAGTCCAAATGCTCATCTAAAGTGAGTCCCAAAAAAGTAACGTCCTGCAATCCTTGTATTTTCTTATTTCTAAAATGTATATTCATACTAAGATTTTCACCTCGTTTTGATTTAAACTGTACATAATGGGTTTTATTAATATTAATGTGTAAATTATGTATTTCTAGCTATTTTATAACAGTTTCCATCATTTCGTTTACTTTACATTCATGTGCTTGTATATTTTGATTCTTTTCCGATGTAACAATAAACGATATATCATCAGCAAACAAAACAGATATGTATGGAATGATATTAGGTAGTTCATTTATATAAACAATGAATAATAAAGGACCAAGTACACTGCCTTGAGAAACACCAAAATAATTATATTTTAGTTTTGATTTATAGCCAGTTTCTACTTTATGTTCATCTAGTTGAACTATTTCTACATATTGCTTTCTATTTAGTAAGTAAGTTTTTAACCAATTGAGAGCAAGACCTCTAACATCATATTTTTCTAATTTGTGTAAAAGTAACGCATGGTCTACAAAGTCAAAAGCTTTTGACATGTCTAAAAATTTCGCTGTAGTGTGCTGTTTTATATCTAAGCTTTTAACAATGTGATGAACAAGATTAAAACTAGCTAATGTCGTCGATTTATTTTTTTGGAAGCCGTTTTGTTCTACTTTGATTATTTCATATTTATTTAAGAAATGTAAGACGTTTGTACGTACATTTTTCATTTTTTTTGCAAAAGTATGAATCAATGTTATGGGACGGTAGTTTCCCATGTCCTTTTTATAATTTTTTTTAAATACAGGCTTTCAGTAGCTCTGGGAAAACGCCACTCTCAATCAAAGGAGAAGTTAACTAGATGTGTAATAATTGCGCTAAGCTGATATTTACATTGTTTTATGACATATGTACAAAGTGCTACTTATATTTTTTGTAGGCACGCACGCAGTGTTGTGCAAAAAGTAATTTATTTACTAAAAAAATATACGATAAAAATGTTAATGCAATAATCAATTACAATAACAAGGAAATATAGTAAATACAATTACAACAAAGTACGTTTTGTCATTTTTGATTAATGAGTTTTTGCCCAACAGTGGCATGTTGTATATTTTTCTTTATGTCCAGTCCAAGAAAAGTCAGTGCCTGCTACTGTTCTGACTGATATGTCAGACAGAGCAAAGGGGAGAGAAAAGAAGAGGAAGACAGATCCCACAGGCACATAGGAAAAATAATTCCCAAGGCGAAAGAGAGAATAAACGAAAACTCTTATTTGTCTACTAATCGTTCCTTTTCTCATCTGTCTACTTTACGTAGGGTAGACCGGGGACAATAGAAACACGCCATGATTGAAACAAGTCAAATTTCTCGAAAACTATGATACCTACGCGTCTGACGCAACACTCGGAACACGCGGTCAGCCATGTTAAATCCTTGGCCAGTAGAGCTCGAGCGCCGGTGCGAAACGGGAGTGTCCACGAGCCAAACAAATTTTTCGCGGTAAAAAGTAAGTATGTTTGCTCTCGTATATTTTCTCATAACTTCGTTTACTCTTGTATTTTGACTAATCCAATTATTTTGGTGTTATATTTAGGAATAGACGAATGTTTTCAATGGCCGTTGATCAGCGTTGGAGTCTTTTTTATATATAATATTTGACCTTAAAGTGAAAAACGTGGTGTGGGGACGATAGAAACAACTTGCTTGTGGACGATTGAAACGTTTCAATCGTCCTCGCGTTTTAATCGTCCCCAAAAGTAACCGACTTCAAAATATAACGAGGTTCTGTATTCAATGCACGTGTTTGTTCTATTGATGTTCACTATTATTTGTGAAGTTGATAAATTATAGACATACGAAGTTTTTTTTGAAATCTGAAGTTTTTTTTTCGTGTTCTATATGCTTTTAATTATATATATTTTTTAATTTTGTTTAATGGTTATAAATAATATAAACTTTGTTTTATGTTACTTGAAAGACATAATTTGTTATTTTAATTTGGCATATCGCCATATGGTGATATTTTTGTTTATATTTAGAGAGCTTGTTACAGAATGTTTTATATGTTGATTTGATATGTTTGATTTATAATAATAATAATAATGTTAGCTACAACCGACTGCTGCCAACCGGCTAATTGAAGAGGTCAGCCACTGCTAAAATTTAAATTAGAGAGAGTTTAGGAACATTTTCTTTTTTGGCATATCGCCATGTTTTTGTTTACATAATAAACAATTTAAACTGATTATTTGATTGCATCTATTATTTCCTTTTACATCCCGTCTACAACACTCGTTGTCACAGGGTAGGTACACGGATTTGTTATGATTGAAACATTGTTGTAGTTGAAACAAGCACTTTTGTATGAAACATGATTATGCTTGTTTTCTCTAATTCTATATCGTTATATCTACTAATTGCATTAAATCAACTTTGGTTAAGGTAAATCTATAAGGTAGCAGTGACAAAGAAAACTAAAAGTCATATTATCTTATTTATTTTCAAGCGTTTTTATCCAGATGTTCAGATGCTCATAAATTGAGAAATGTTTATGTTATGCTTGCGAACTTTTGATGAGCTCATTGTATGCCGAGGTAGTGATGAAAAAGATTAAAACAGATATAAGTACTTTCATTGTGCCCAAGATATTTGAGTGTTTCAATTGACCTCACATAGTGTTTCAATTGACAGTCATGTGAGGTCAATTGAACCATACTGCCCCATTCTCTTTATTACATTATTGTCAACAACTATGGATTATAGACCATCCAAGTACATTTTATTTAGGAACCAGATAACTGACCTTGAAATATTTTGAATGAACATCCTTCTACTCATAAAAATATAACGGTCACAGGCGGTTAAAGGCAAATTGTTTCAATTGTCCCCGGTCTACCCTATGTCTATGAAACTCCGAAAGTGTAACGGTCATTAAGCTTTTAATTTTTTTCCTATTCTAGCATTATTAAGTGTAAATTCGACCAAATAAACGTGCAGTGTCCACGATTAAACCATACAAGCGTTTAATCTCAGTATTATTTATTTCCTATTAGACAAATTCAAAAAATTCAAATTCAAAATTGTTTATTTGTAATAATACAATCAAAATACACGGTTTTAGGGTATAATTAAAAGATCTCGTATTCAGCATGCAAGCATGCATACAAATAATTTAGTATAGATAAATAGGCAGAAATAGCATTTACATTGTATCATTAATAAATTATTATATTAATTGCTTAAGTATGTCAATCATTTTTATAATTTATGTAATCCTTATAGAAAGATTTTTCTTGTAACCATTTTGTCAATTTTCGTTTAAATAATTGTCACGACAGTGTTCGTAATTCTAATGGTAAAATATTATAAATAACAATACACATATTCATAATATTTCTTTTGTAAATGTCTTTGTAGCAGGGAAGTTTGTACAAAAGAGACCGACGCTGGTCTAAATTAAGCAAACCATACTATCAAAAACCCAGTCAGAATTACACTGTTAGATATCGTAAACATACCTACATGTCAATTTTGTAGCCGCCTCAAAATTGATACGATATATTAGACAGTAAGTATACAACCACGCTAGTGCAGTTCATCGACACCATGTTCCTAGAACGGGCCGCAGTGGCGTGCAGTGCCGTAAGTGCGACCCAGCGTGGCGTCCACTTATACGCTTGTTATTTTGCTAACACATTTCAGTTCTGCGCTATGTTATGTTATATTCATGTGTGCCAAGATTGTTCCTATCGACGTCGAAATATTGAGCCTTGTTAGCCGGTGACCTTAGAACGGCCCCTATGCAAATGCTTTCGTCGACATGCAATGGTTTTGTCTTTAATTGGCACATGAAAATGTATATTACCTACTCTAAAACCCAAATTAGGACTATGTCTCCCCTTGCGGAAAACAGCTTTTCCTTTTTTAAAGTAGGTGAGTTAACCTATAAAAGTAAATCACGCTCAAACGTAATGTGCGCCTTTAATATTGGTAAACGATAAACAAAACCATCACAGCATTACTAAAGCTACCAAAACGATAATAATCCGATAAAAAAACGTACGTAAAAGTTATTCTAGATACGTGTTCAATATTTGTTGTATGGAATTGGGAAAATCCAATTGTGTCAACACGGGGTAGGTTTGCTGAATCGAATCGGTCGACAGGTAAACGGTTATCGCGTGTAATAATAATGGCGGGACGAATTCGTCATGATAGCACGTAGTTGCACCGCAATTACGGGCCGTTAGGCGCGCGCGCCGGCGCCAGTGCATCTACCCTAATTGTGCGATAAATACTATACCTACTTTTTTGCAAAGGTTGATTTTGGGGCGCAAAACGGTACAGAAACGTATAATTTCGCTGAGAAATGCAGAAATGCATTCGCATTTTTTGTGCCTGTATTTTTCTTTATGTATGGTATTATTATAAAATTAAAATGCCTATTTCAACTAAATTCCGGGATGTCTTTGTAAACTATACTAATCTACTGTAATAATGAGGAAAACAAAATGCCTACTTTTGCTAATGTTAATTATGTTACTTACATCTATTTATTTCGTTTTTGGAAACCATTATAAACGATAATAAGGTTAGTTTTGGGCAAAACGAAATACACATAATCATATAGTTTCGCTAAAAAATGCATTCTCGTATTTTCTTCGCGCGCTGTCTGTGTCTATTCTATTTTTCCATGTTCACGGCACTGCTATTAAAATTAAAGTGCCTAATAAAACTTCATTTCTGATTTTCTTAGTGAACAATACCCTATTCTAGTAATAAAGACGACATTCATTATGTTATACTCAGACGGCATAAATCTATAGATAATAAACATTTATCGGGAGTTATAGTGTGACATTTACCAAAATGTATCTGATACGAACAACCCATTAAAAGCCTATATAACCAAATAAAAGTCACATACATTGCTATAAAGTGATCGTAAAATTCACTGCAGTCACTTCGGTGCTCTCTGTTTTTAAGAGCTGCGGACTATTGTTGGATGAAGAAAATTGAGATACGAGTACCTAACAACTTTTACTTACGAGTATACGTATAGTGTATTTATAAATGACCAGAACACAAAAAAAAGAAGATTTAAGAGCTTCTTGGAATCGCAAGTGTCTATAGGCTACGGTATCTGCTTACCATCAAGCTGGCCGTAATGTTAGTTGCCACCGTCGTTGTATAAACAAAATATATAATGGTTAGCTTTGTTAACCCTGTTATTTTAGTAAACATCGGAAAGAAAATTCAGAAATAGAAAATTAATCAATGTTAAAAATAATAGAATCAATCTTATTGAGTATCTGTGACAATTTATTATAGAAAATTAAAATATACATATGTTGAAAAAAACCTTTTCGCTGCACTTGGTTTAGCTTTATTTAGAACTAACTATAAGAAATTTCTAATGAATATAGCAGTTCTTCAGATACCAGTACATTATATATATACACATACGTAAGTTGAGGTGTGAGTAACGGACAGACAAAAACGCGCTAAGGGTTCCTTTGTTAACTTTTGTTGCGTTACGAATTCCATTCTGACCGTTTTATCAGACGATTGAATAAATCATCGCTTAAGAAAAGTAGCTATCGTAATATAATGGTTTGAAACATTAGAACGTTCCATTAATTCAATGAAAAAATTTATACCTTAACCTACGAATAGATATTGAATATTTCTTGCATAAAAGACTGCTGTTACATTCCGATTTCTAGAGTGCACTCAACAGACGAGTTAAGGATGTTCTCTGTGTATAAAGGCAGTTAACACAGTCCGTCGATTCGGCACTACCGCCGTTGAATTCAGAAGTTCGTTACTCCAACCAACGTGGAACTGAGATTTAGGAGTAAAGTTTTTAAAATGAAAGCCTATTTCTAGTTGACTCGTTTAAGTGTGTATTGCATATTTAGTTTACGTTAGATATTTATATACCCATTCAAAAGCCTTATTGAGCTTACTATGGGACTAGTTCTATTTGTATAAAAAATCCCCTAATATTTATTTATTTATTTTATTTATGAGCGAAAATACGCTGGACGGACGTTCAGTTTAGGAATGGTTTTACTCCTACCTAATGTAGTGTAGCTAGATTATAGACTGCATACTCGTAATAGTTATAACGTTGTGCTACACCACTTTTCCATTTATTACCAAGAAAAGAAAATTAAAACAAACGAATCAGATAATTAATAATAAAAAAATAACCTATACTTACCAAGACCCTAAAAATAAATAATTAAAAATGATATAATAATATTGGGGGACAATCTTACACAAATCGACCTACTCCCAAACTAAGCAAAGCTTGTACTATGGGTACTAGATGACGATATACATACTTATATAGATAAATACATACTTAAATACATAGAAAACATCCAAGACCCAAGAACAAATATCCGTGAAAAATGCACAAATAAATGCCCTGGCCGGGATTCGAACCCGGGACCTCTATCTTCGGAGACAGAGTCACTACCAACTAGGCTAAACAGGTCGTCAATATAAGTGGTCCAAGTCCCGGAATAGTGCCAAAGATGCTGGCAGCTTCGTCAGCTTTTCCCCGCTACGCTGTATGATGCGCAGATGCATTGTGCGAGGAAGCTGTCAGCCCTTTGGTCAACACTCACCAGTGATGTCCACTAACCTCTTAGCAACTCCTTTGAAGAGGTCATGGGCCCTGGGACTCCACGCATCAAGGGCCTCAACACCAAACGGAACTGAGTTATATTGCCGAGAAACATTCAGTTGTTGTAGTTAACATTTGTCCAATTTATGTCCCCACCTTTTAAGTCAGTTACATTTTATAAAACCCCTTTTTTAAATCTATTAATTTCACACAGATTACGGTTTTAAATAAGTATTAAAACCAATAATGTTGAAAAGGACAGGGCTGTACTGTTACCGTCAATTTTACTTTTGCATAGCTTTTCCTTGTAAAAATTAGAAAACACGTTTAAGAATTCCCATCACATTCTCAATTAATCAAATAACGGCAACACAAGGGAATCATAACAAGATCTTTATAAAAGTAGGGCAGGTTTCACTGATCGGTGTAACACTGGGTCAGTCGCTCCTAATGAGCGCACGGACTCGCATACTCGATTGCAGACGGACTAATGAGATAGTTGCTATTTGTCTCTTTTAAACCTGGGTGAAGTGGACCGGCTTCGGCAATGTCCAACAAAGTGTAACGCTATGTTTATTAAGAAGAAATATTCTTGTTTTGCAACTTTTATAATAAATATTGTACAAAGTACTTAATCTGTCACGTTATAATGTCGCTAATTGTGGGCTGCACCAAACCGTCTGTAATCGTAAGCTGCGTTTGTTAAAATTTGAGTGTATGGAAAGTTTGACAAGTTTCTATGGGATGACAGCTGCCGGCACCATATTTAACGTTGATCGGTCTGTGATCGTAAGTCAGTGCAGTGCAACCCAGCCTTAAAGAAAGAAATAAACATTTATTACCTGATACAAAACATATACATGTATAACGTGCTTGTTCAAATAAGTGCTGAACTGTAATAAATTTAAGCTATTAAGGTTTTTTGTATACAGGTGTATTTATTGATTTCCGTTCCTTCAAGCATATAGCCGTGCATAGCCATAGAAACGACGTAGCATATTTAGTTATCAAAATTAAAAATAAAAAACATTCAAAATTTTAATTATATCACCAATGGTGAATGCAAACCGGCCTTAAGAGTTAACCTGGATTTAAGCAAAAGTTAATGTAAAGTATGACAATATTCTGAATTCGAATGACACCGCACGTGACGCAAGTCAACATTGTTTATTTGTTAAGGATGTTTTATACTCTACTAGGGGTGTTAATTACGAAAATGATTTTTTTAATAACTTCGAAATGGTACGAATTGGGATACTAGCGTCTTAGAAAAATAGTACATTTCGATGCTAGTGCGGAAAGTATGTCATTTCTTCACGAGTACCGAGGGATGCCACGAGCCGCAGGCGAGTGGCAACACTCGGGACGAGTGAAGAATGACATTTCCGCACGTGTATTGAACGACGTTTTTTAATACAGTTGCGAAAAAATAAGAAAAACAACAAGTAATATTTATAAAAACAATATCGAATGTTGCCTTTAGAAACTTAAAACATGCTTGCAGTAAGTAAAAACGCCTCTTCTTTGACAGGCGTTTCGGCAGCTATTCCGTTCCACTCAGACAACTTATTAAGAACGGTTTTTCAATATTCAATATTAAAATAAAAACCTACTGTTAATATCAGAATACGAAAAATATACACATTTCATATTTTATTACTTACCTCTTCATCATTATAACACGTTTATTTTTTAATATTGAATATTGAAAAACCGTTCTTAATAAGTTGTCTGAGTGGAACGGAATAGCTGCCGAAACGCCTGTCAAAGAAGAGGCGTTTTTACTTACTGCAAGCTTGTTTTAAGTTTCTAAAGGCAACATTCGATATTGTTTTTATATATTACTTGTTGTTTTTCTTATTTTTTCGCAACTGTATTAAAAAACCAATAAACGTGCGGAAATGTCATTCTTCACTCGTCTCGAGTGTTGCCACTCGCCCTCGGTACTCGTGAAGAAATGACATACTTTCCGCACTAGCATCGAAATGTACTATTATTTCATCTCAGGAATGTGCCCTCGCAATTAACGGAATTCACTAAAAACACTCTGTATATTTACTCTACTTGACATCACCAACAACATAATATTGGTTTTATTTTGACTATAAAGAGGGTAAAATATATTTATAATAAAACAAAATGCGAAAAAAAAAACAGTATACAGCTCTGATACAGCTATTAAGTTAATATCTATAAGTCGAGAATTATTTCACTTTGGGAAGCAAATTCCATCGTCACATTATAGCTACATGGGCAGATGTAAAAAAAAACGGCCAAGTGCGTGTCGGATTACGCACAAAGAAGGGTTCCGTACTGACATCTCCTAATCTACATTTAAAACCACTATACAATACATTCAATCAAAAAAGGTCGTATCTTCATAGGGAACTCACGGCACTTACACCCATTTGTTTCGGTTAGACAGTTTTTTAGCAGTAACTCAAAAACCGTTAGACCTATTCTTGTTTAAACTAAAAAACTTTGAAAGTCTTTATTAATGTACATCCTCTTGACTTTTTTCAGAATTTTAAACTTCATAGTTTGGCAATTGATGGCTTTAAAAAGATATTTAACGTTATCTGAAACTAATAACAGTGTTTTGTAATGTACGAGTATAATTATGTAAAATTGTAAATGTAGTAAATGTACCATAAGCAACCTACTCATCAGCATATAAACCCCGTGTGGTTTCCGCTGGTGAATCAATGTACTATCACAGAATAAGTAATAGTACAAGTACTATTTTTGTATCATGGATTTTGGCCAATAAATTAAAATAAAAAATAAACTTTTTACGACTTTGACAGCTAAAACCTCACCAACGAATGACTTTAATGGAAAAGTCTTTTTAGAAAACGAAATTTAATTTTTGATATGAGGGTTCCGTTTTGTCCATTTCGGCTACGGAACCCTAAAAAGGTATAATATGTTTTTGAGTTGAGTCATATACAGATTTATGTTGCCGTATTTTCTGTGGACATAATGGACTAATACGCACGTGTCCGTTTCTAAAAATCTATCATCGTCGGCCTCATCTTTGCCCGTGGCTAGATGCTGGCCAAGAGCAATCCCATTATTAATAAAAAAACCTTCAATTATTATCCACGTGAGGGACTAATTTTGTGTTTTCGCTGTTTATGACCCTTTTTCTTCAAATAGTTGATAAAATGTAAAATTGTAAAAGAAAATAACAAAACACAGACAAAAGCACAAACTAGACACAAAAAGGCTTAAAAGATTAGCCTTGAGGATAAAGTGAGACTAGAAAAGCAAGGATTTGTATAATTATAACAGGTACTAAAGATAAAATTCCTTTGAATTTATCGATGCGACTTTATAATTTATTTGTAACTTGTAGAGTTCTCATGCAAAATAATTGGATTAGTAAGAAATGGTCTTGCAATAATTCGATCTTATGATAATGTCAAATATATTTTGTCTGGGAAAAACATTGGTATCTATTTTTATATGCATTGTAAGTCAAAATATTCTTTATTCAAATAGGCCTAGCAACAAGCACTTTCGAATCGTCAGTTAAAACATTATATTAAGTTATTTATTTAGAGCAATTTATTGATGCTAATATTATTCTTTAAAAAATATTGACTTGCATTATGTACGTTAAAATTTTACAATAGTTTTCTAAGGAGTACTCTTTTAATTATTTTTTTGTAACCAAGCGTAATTACTAGTGTTGGGATGTTTGGTGGCATTGGGGTCAACAAAGAGCAATGGAGTCGTTGTTATATATTTTTGATTTATTGATTGAATTAATTAATAAATGATTGATAAAAAAAATATTTTAATATTTACACTATTTTCAATATAAATATAGCATTATTACTATGTATACGAAAAATTATTCACTAAAGGTTTACATCCTTATAAAACAACACAAAAATAAATGATTACTATAAATAACTTAAACTACTTATAACTACCGATTTATAAACCAATAATAAATAATTGATAAACCAATTATGTATAAATAAATTTATTGGTTTCATACAAGTAAATTGATTCATAAAAAATCAATAAAAATATAATATATTGTTTAAATTAATAATGTTATACCTATACAAGACCTTAAAAAAATTTCATTGATATAACTTTCAGTATACTACTGATACTTCAGTTTCAGTATCAAAGTAAAGTAAAGTAAAGTAAAGTAAAGTAAAGTAAAGTAAAGTAAAGTTTATTTGCAAGAATATGTACATAAGATGTTAACATTATATTGTGAGTCGCAGTATTCAGCCTTAAACGGCATGCAAATATTAGCATAATACTCTATTAATAATTACAAATAAAAATATTGATGAACTAACTAATGATATTAGGAAAACAATTTAAGGTTATAAATTAATTTAGTTGCGTGCAATGTCCAAAAATTCCTTTACGGAGTAAAAACAATGTTCATAGAGCCATTTCGTCAATTTTGTCCTAAATTCTATATTGCACAAAAGTTTAATTTCGTCTGGTAATTTATTGTACACTAATATGCAAGAATAGTAGGCATTGCGTCTATATATATCAGCACGACATCGAGGTTGATACAAGAGATTTCTGTACTGTGCCCTTTGTGTTCCGGTAGACACATCGGAACGTAATTGAAAATAGTCCCTATGATCTTTGACAAACAGACAGGCCTTTCTAATATACATACATGCCAAAGTCAGTATATTGTATTTTTTAAATAAAGGTTTGCAACTATCCATTAACCATCAGTAGTAGCATATAATATTCATTCGAAAAACCCCCTCTTACTACGTCAATATTAATTCTAAGCTAATATGGAACAAATTGCCATAGTATATGCGTTTCATAATCTTGACAACCGTTTAATATCAGAAGAGGATAATATTATGCAATATTTTGAAACTTTAATTCCAGTTGGAAGTTGTTCAAGCTCTTGAATTCATAAACATTTTAGCAAACAAGTAAAATTCACTTATATGTTATATTATAAAATCATCATCGTAATTTACAGTATTGCATTGCAGTATTCGTCATTTTTTTTGTAAAATATGCAACTAGTAAAATATGCGGTGTATCAACAATCCTAAATTGTTTACTCTATATTACACGTTCATACAATAAAACGCAAAGGTGATATATTATTGACCGGTACGGTAATATAGATTTATGGTTCAGTTGTTCGTTTATTCAAATAAAAAAATATACAATGGCGACTCCACTGCATTATTTGTGCCTGCCACCAAAATCCGAACCCTAGTAATTACGTAACGATTTCAAGTATAAGTTAAGGTACCTACATTTCAATATAATACAGTATTAATATTATTTATTGCACACCTCACATAACAACAACATATACATAACATATACATACACAACAAATATATAACACCATACACAAAATAATAAACAAACATACAGGCAGACAAAGGTAAGACAATAGGCGGTAGAATTACTCGGATTGCATGTCAATTTGCATACTAAAAATTATGACAAAATACATCTAGCGCAAGTTTGACACGTTACATAATCGGCTAGCAGAAAGCTTTACCATGATCCGCCGAGCATCTTGCCGATTGTATTCTAAAAAGCCCGCGGTGCATTTTGGTACACTCACAGACTATGTTTCCCTTCACTGCAAGGCTATTGGTAGAAAGCAGCTGATGTTTTCACACCTGCTATTCAGAAAAGAATCATTGTTGGCCTCGAATGAGGAAACAAAGTCGTAATTTTCTTCCCTCGTTGAGGGTAACAATGACTAATTTCCTCATAGATAGAGTGGAAAGCAGTATGTGCCACTCGGTAGTAAAATTATTTGTAAGGCATTTTATGTTTTTAGCAGCGGCCTCATAGGCGGTGTCAAAAGCAGTATGAGACATACACGATAGAAAGATTATTTCCGTCTTGAATACCTCGCGGCGCTCAAGATTCTAATTTATTGTAGAATCTTTCTCTTCACTTAGGATTCAATATACCGCCCTCGCTGTATATGTATATTTGGATCCTTTCAGACACAATCTACTATTCGTACATTTCTTTTTTGAAAATACCAGTGGTACGGGCTGGGGTTTGAACCCACGACCCAGATTCAAAGTGTGCCTCACCGCTCGGCTACATTGGCTTCATCAACGCTTCTGTTAACCAGAAAGCGCCATTTTATTTCACTTCCACGGCAAATTCCATGAGAAATAATTCTCAGCAACAACGTGAACAGTTTCTTTCCGAGTATAAATCACGGATAGTCGCAAGAATGCGACCGATTCGCATTTCCTTCGGCTCCCCGTTTTCGTCACAACAATTTTAAAGTCGCATTCCCACTTAAGATGCATTGGTTCATTCCGAAAGGAGATTTAAGGCTGAGTGCGGGAGTGTTAAATCGCCTTCTGACTAATGTATACTCATAAGTTATGGTCTTGCATAATTGTAAATGTAACTTTGTTTTCTTCGAAATAAAACTCATTTTTGAAAGTGTTGAATACGGAAGATACGAGTTTTCTGAAAGTAAAGTATCGAATGCGGTCATTCGTACGCGCGACGTTCCGCTGCGGGCGTTAACACTAAATGACAGCCGCAAACAATCCCCACCAGCTTTCGATGGAAAATGCTAAACGAAAATGACGAGTTCCGTCCGGTTACAACTTCAGACAGTAGGCTTACCTATAGGGTGAATCGTTGGTACTTTTGTAAAATGTTTCGTTTAAAGCTCTCAACTCAAGTAAGATTTGTGACTAGACATTATTTTATATTTTTTAATTGCAATTACTAGTTAAAAGCAAACAACAAACAATATTCTTTGATTGTTAATATATTTATTTTATATTCATTTTTTTATTTTTGGTGGTCTGGCTGGAAGAGGTGGCCATTGGCGATAAGGCCGCCTGTGTGTGCTCTGTTATTTTCATTGAGTGCACATCTCAAGAGCATTAGAAGATTATAATTAGTACAAAGAATGTGTTTGTATTGTATTGAATAAATCCGAACCTAATTCAAGCGCATATCCTCGGAATGTGTATTAAACTTACCTACAGTTAAAACAAACGTGAAAAATATCGCTACGTGAATCTATTGTCACCATCTAGTGTCTTTATGTTCGCACTGCTGTTAATGTTGCAGACTGTACCCAATACATATGTGAACCGTTTAGGAACATGCACTCTATTGTGTTAGCCAATATATAAATGAACGTAGTTATGCAAAAACGATCCAACTCACGCGATGTAAAATTTGAAATTGGAACCTTCTGCTTAAAACAAAAGTCATACATAAATTTCATTGGTCATCTCTTGTGGATTGGATCGTTTTTGCATAACTTCGTCCAAATATGTGTTGGTAAATTTGGGAGCTGGCAAAATGAAGGTCCGAGGCGGGATAAAGCGGAACGTAGCAACAAGCCGTAGCGAAGCGTAGCGCTAGGCTAAGGCGAGTCGACCTTCTACGATGTGGCTAAGAAAGTAACATGCTACGGCGTAGCTATAGAATTTAAGGCACTCGTTACAAATTAGTTTACTTGGATTAGTTTATATTCTTTACAAGTACGATTCTACTGGCAGCTTCCATGTACGTCAGAAAATTTACTTTCATATGTACATCGACATTTATAAAAATCAAGCTTAATGCCAACTTGGTCAATGGACAGATTCTAATTTTGACAGATATTTCTAGAGTATGTCAAAGGTTTAGGTTTATAGCCAGCTTTAGTCAGATGCCTAAAGTCCAAATCCCGCCTCGAAATATGAGCTCCATATCGAAACCGTTAAATTATGAGAATAGGAAAAACCGGCCAAGTGCGTGTTGGGTCACGCACAGAGAAGGGTTCCGTACCGACACCTCCTAATCTACATTTAAAACCACTATACTTACAATACTGTAAATCAAAAAAGGTCATAGCTTCATAGGGAAGTCACGGCACTTACGCCTTTTTGTTTGGGCAAGACAGTTTTTCAGCAATATAGTCCAAAACCTGCCTCGAAATATGAGCTCCATATCGAAACCGTTATATTATGACAATAGGAAAAACCGGCCAAGTGCGTGTCGGGTCACGCACAGAGTAGGGTTCCGTACCCACACCTCCTAATCTACATTAGAACCACTATACAATACTGTGAATCAAAAAAGGTCGTATCTTCATAGGGAAGTCACCCACTTACGCCCTTTTGTTTGGGCAAGACAGTTTTTCAGCAATAACACAAAAACCGTTAATCCTATCTTGTTCTAACAAAAAATCGTTGAAAGTATTTATAATTGTGTACAGTTCATCTTGATTACTAAAAATCGTTGAAAGTATTTATAATTGTGTACAGTTCATCTTGATTACTAAAAATCGTTGAAAGTATTTATAATTGTGTACAATTCATCTTGATTACTAAAAATCGTTGAAAGTATTTATAATTGTGTACAGTTCATATTGATTTTTTTTCAGAATTTTAAACTTCATAGTTTGGAAATTTGAGGGGCGGGGAGGGGACACTTTTTACGACTTTGACAGCTAATATCTTACTAACGGTTGACTTAAATGGAAAAGTTTTATAGAAACCTCTATGTCATTTTTGAAGGCCTATCCATTGATACCCCCCACACGCCCCTTGACCCCCCTGTTACATGTATGGGGTGCCCCCCAGTCTAATATTTTTTTCGTAATTTCACATCATATTTCTGTAGCGGTTCATAGCATACACCTTCCTACCAAATTTCATAATTGGAGTGCTCATGGTCTCCGAGTAAATCGGCCGTGACATACGGACGGACGGACGGACGGACAGACACGACGAATCTATAAGGGTTACGTTTTAGCCATTTTGGCTACGGAACCCTAAAAAAGAATCAGGGCTGATCCAATCGGAATAAAATTCTGTTAAAAAACAATCATATTCTGACGCAAGTGGAAGCTGACGTTATTTTACTGAGACGGTGGCAAACAAGCCTACGGCCTGCCTATGAACACTTGCTACTCAATCACAACTGAATTATAAGTGACGTTATTGGAATAAGTAATATTAAGTTAGCGCATAACTAATAAATAAATAAAGGTATTTCGTAACTATTTTATAGGTTTATGAAAATTAAACCTGTATAATATATTAGCCTATGAGTTCTTATCTTAGTATGTTTTCGCTGCATACAATAATTTTACATTTTAATAATCATTTTAGTCTCTATTAATGACTAAGTATAAAACATATTATTAATGTTCCTAATTGCAAAACTAACGAAATTATTATTGTTATTTCTGGAAGTAATGTGTAAAATAATAAAAAACGTTTCAATAACAAAAAGCTTACACGAATTTACTTATAATTCGATTTTATATATAGAACAATACAAAGTATTATAAACTATAAATAGTTACGTGTATGTCTTCATTAATTCGTCCACAGACGATGAGTCAAAGGCTGGCGCCGATATTCCTAGAAAAGGTTTCGTACCCCACGGTTGAAAGTAACTGCCAATTACAGTACAATGACTCGTATTATTTTTGCAAATTGTGTTTTATTGCTTTAATTTACTGGATTTTGTTTCAATGTCTTACATGCATACCATTTAAGGCGAGAAAACCATATTTTTAGGGTTCCGTAGTAAACAAGGAAGCCTATAGTTTCGCCATGTCCATCCGTTCGTCTGTCTGTACGAGGCTTAGCTCAGTAATCGTTACCACTAGAAATATGTAATTTAGCATGGGTAATTGGGTATGCATATCAATCACGTCGACAAAACGGTAATAATAAAATCTTCTCTTTTATGATACGAGTACTTGCCCTACACGTACACGTAATGTCGGGATGCATTTTTTCTTACATAACCTATCGTGTCGTTAGTAGCTCATTTAAAAATAATGTGTGGTAATATTTTTCTTTAACCATTTTTTGATTAAGTACCTAATTTGTATACGATATTATACATTATAAGACGGAGGTGTGGAGTGAATGAAAATAGATATAGTGACGACAATTGAGAAAGGTATGCTAAGATGGTTCGGACATGTAGAGAGGCTGGATGAAAGAAGATTTACAATACGAGTGTATGAAGGAAGAGTGGATGGAAAAGTTGGAAGGGGAAGACCTCGGCGAACGAACTCCGACTAAATCGGAGACATTCTGCAGAAAGGCCAGGTCAAGAGTACCCTAAATCGGAAATGCATAAATAATGTTATGAGTGTTCATGAAGCGAAAGTTGTATGTCAGGATCGTAGCAAATGGAAATCCGTGATCTCTGCTTACCCCTCTGGGAAACAGGCGTGATTATATGTATCTATGTATTAAACTTTAAAGTGCTATTTTTCTATGGAGTCAAGTGTTTTCCCCCTGCCAGCTAATCGGTTACTACTGGAGATGTGAAAAAATCATGGTAGTATCACCACAGCTAAGTGAACAGTACTAGTTAACGAGTAATAGCCGAACTCTAAAAATGTACTTAGAAAAACCAACTTTCATAAAATTTTAATAAATAGGTAATTTAGATAATGTTAGATGTGTCAAACATATAGTAAATATAAGTTTGTGAGCTTCTAAGTCCTCATAATGTAACGGGTGGGCCCGTAGTTGCTACATTGCTTTTTATACTAAAATTTAATGACATTTAATTTCACGATGGTTAATTTTTTTATAGGTACGAACGAAGTTTTACTTTTAATAATTTTAATGAATGCCTATTAAATAGTGACACTAGTCATTTGCATACGTGTGGTAGGTTTTAAGAATGGGAATCTGTTTGAAGTGTGTTGTAGGCGACAGGCTAACAGCCCATTACTATTTTCTCTTATGTAAATAAAGGATTCCTTTTTAGAATATGGAACGAGTTTAAGTACGTATGTATGAAAAATATGGAAATAACATACAATAAAAATACTCTTTATTGCGACGTTACAAACAGAAACAAAACAGTAATATGTAGGTAGAGGTAGACAACAGGCGGTCTTATTGGTAAAGAGCGATTTCTTCCAGACAACCTTTGGGTAGCAGAAAGTAATAAAATAATATACGCAGTAAGGTAGTACAGAGTTTAATATGAAACAGATACAACAAAATTTATAATAAAATTATTTTTAACATACCTACTTTTATACTTATAATATAGGTAGGTAGTCGATATTAAGGAAGAGGCAAATAATGTTTATTAAGTAGGGATTTGAAAATATCAATCGTTTTTGCCCGTCTTATGTCAAAAGGGAGAGAGTTCCACAGTCGAATAGCTTTAAAAGTGAACGAACAGTTGTATATACGTTCGCTAATTTTAATTTTCTAACGTAAAACAATTTAAAATAGAGTGTGACTCATGTATAATAGCAGAGTTCCAGATCTATATCTAGCTGATTCATTGATGACTAATAAACTGGAAGCTCAAAAAAATAAACCTTATCGATGTAGGTTTTACAACGCAATACGATACAACACAAATATTATTTATTGATTACCAAAAAGAGTACACAAAATAAAATCAAACATTTAACACGGTAGACAACAGGTGGTCATATCGCTAAGAAGCGATATGAGTATCATCCAGACAGAGGTACTCGTAGTGAAAACTGCAAAAAATCAAAAAACTTGTATTTACTAAGAGTAAGTAACAATTGGCTTAATGTGTTTGTGTACTCCTTTAGTACATGGTACTAAAGCTGCCTTACAAAAACGTCCGGCATTTTTAATACTGGATTATACCTCTAAAATCCATTGCAGAATAATAAGGAAGATGCAGATGACTTCCGTTATGTTATGGGCAGGCCGCTACAGCGAAGGCGCCGCACCTGAGACTGCTAATTCCGGCTCAGCCTCTCATTACCACCGATAACTGTTCGCCCCAACACGTCCCACTGATAATTGCTGCTGCATACGCAATTAGGGAAACGCTGTAAATGTAATGAAATTCCCCTACTTATTATTTCAGGCGCGAAAGAATTGCTCATAATTAATCAGAATGATAAATCAATAAGTGAATCACACGCAATCATCCCAGGAAATAAAGGCTTTTCTTGTGCACTTTAATACGTCATATGTTTTCAAGTCTTAGGCCATAACGCTACGGGTTTGACCTCAGATTTGATACAAAGTAAACAGATCTTAGACGCGGTTTAAGTCGACACCGCCGTAACGGCTGAATTATACGGGTACAAATTACATCATTAGAAAGGTCATTTTTATACGGACGTCTATTTCCAGCAAAGCTTTTTATTAGTCGACTCGATTCTGATGTTATTCGGTTGTTCTCTTGTATTCGCTATGGTTCTCGAAAGCCCGTTTCTTTGTCGAACGAAATCCTTGGCATTAAGCAATGTCAGATTTGATGGCAAATGTCGATTGTTTGTGAATGTTGATGAGCGGGGCTGTCTGTTCATGACCGGTAACAATTAGGAAAACCTCCGCCGGTGCAAGTCGCGCGGATATAAAACTTTATGAGTACGCATATAAATTTTGATGCCGAGACATGTTTTATTGTGGTGTCATAAAATTGGGGGTCGGAAAAGACCGACATATTTATTAAATACGAACAAGGTCGTAAAATTGAATGCATGACGTTTTCGTGGCATTGATAATAAGACCGAAAACTATTTCTGGCACTTTATTGATTTACTGAGTTTACGCTTACTCTAAGAAAGTTATTGCTGTTAGATAATAATTTTTGACTAGCTTTTGCCCGCGGCTTCGCACGCGCAGAACAATAAATTGTAGCCTATGTTGTTGTTGTTTAAAAGGACATACCAAGTTAACAACTAAACACAACTTACAAACGCACACACATCCATTCTGGTAATGCGAAAGAAATCGTAGTTATTATGTATCTCCTGTATGGACGACCTGTTTAGCCTAGTTGGTAGTGATCCTGCCTCCGAACGAAGCTAGAGGTCCCGGGTTCGAATCCCGGCCAGGGCATTAATTTGTGCATTTTTCACGGATATTTGTTCTTGGGTCTTGGATGTTTACTATGTATTTAAGTATGTATTCATCTATATAAGTATGTATATCGTCGTCTAGTACCCATAGTACACGCTTTGCTTAGTTTGGGACTAGGTCGATTTGTGTAAGATTGTCCCCCAATATTTATTTATTTATTTATTTATTTATGTAGTAATTTACAACTATAGAAAGAATGATGTTTTATTGTAGCACATCCTTATACAATTTAGTAGCGGTTATGCTTTCGGGTGCATTTCAAAGAAAGCCAGTAATGTAATCTAAGGTGGACTGTTTAATGTTTATCTTTTCTGAGATGTTTGTTGGAGGTGAAGTATACACGCTGACCATTTTCAAGTTGAACAGTTGAGTGAGGTGTACAACAAGAGGAAACAGTTCATGAATGAGAAACTTCAAGATCCTCCAAACAGCTTCGAAGCTACTTATGTATTCGCCGCTTTCATAATTTTTTATCTCATCATTCTCATTTTCGAGAGTCAAAGCCGGCCGATCACCCTAGTTCACATCACAGACTAGTAAGGGTAATACGTTGTGTATTTGATATCTTGAACAGAGTTGCATAACTTTACATTAATATGAGGAATGAAAGTACGTGACAGCACAGGATTGTAAGGCATTTACCCAGCGATTGTCCAACTCTAATTCATTCATCTTTATTGTGTGATCACCGTCAGTTCGACATCTCCTCCTTTATTGAGGATATTCATCGTCTTCCGTCTGATTGTCTTGGAAAAGTGATCGAGGTTACCTTTTATATTATTTTTATCTGTACAGAGTTATTATAAATATCTTAATTGGAAATAAGAAACGTTCAAACAAAACTATTAATACGGAAACATATTCTGTGACCTAAATACTCGTATAAATGTAACCTGTTATGGATAAATATAAAAAAAAACTGACAAACCTGGTACTTACATGATCTTGCCGAATATTAACCATCACTTCTTTAACCACAATAAAGGACTCGTTAAATAACACACTAAAAGTATTTTTCTTATCCGTGTATAAGATGTAAACATGTGCGTGCAGTGCAAAAAGTTTGAACCACCACTATATCAGCCAAAGGACGTCCACTGCTGAACATAGGCCTCCCCCAAATTCACGGGGTGTATATGCCATAATCGCCACGCTTGGCATGCGGGTTGGGGATATACAACAGATTACTTTAAACGACCCGAAATATTAAATGAAATGAAAATTTGCGTTTAAAGTGAGTATTAATCCAAATTTAACCGGTTCATGTCCTTTGATACGGAAATCGTTGTACGAATACTCGAACCTACGTACTTTAAATAAAATACATTCTCCATAGAAACTTTTAAGCTCTATTTAACCCTCTTAGAGGACGAATTTCCAAATACGCAGAAATTATTTTTTTAACATCTATATAAGAAATGTGTATACGTAGTACCTAATATACTTCTTATATAAAGAATTACATGTTTTGCATACAAACTTTTAACGAAAAATTTTACCTCTTTATATTAATTAATATGAATTTCGAAATTTCGTGAAAGTACTTTTCATATCTTTAGATAAAGGGTACGAAGACCCGATGTTTTTACTTTAAAAATCTCACGACCTCCACACAAAATTTCAACCCCTATTTAACCCCTTAGGAGTTGAATTTATAAAAATCCCTTCTTAGACCATATAAACACCACACAAACACATACAAACACATAAACAGACATACATCATATAAACAGTCTACTGTGAAAAAATCAGCGTTCCAGGTCAAAGGGTTAGGGCTGGGCGTTTATTAAGTCAGTCAGGAATTTGCGCCCCTATTTAACCCGCTTAGGGGTGGGGTTTTCCAAAACCCTAAAATTACTTTTCTTGTATTGTAATAAGGAGTCTTTACACAAAGTTTCAAGTCTCTCACTTAAATTTTTACTCCATCCCCATACAAAATTTGCACCTCTATTTAACCCGTTTAGGGGTGGGTTTTCCAAAACCCTAAAATTACTTTTCTTGTATTGTAATAAGGAGTCTATACATAAAGTTCCAAATCTCTCACCTAAAATTATACTTCATCCCCATACAAACTGCACCCCTATTTAACCCACTTAGGGGTAGATTTTTCCAAAACGCTAAAATTAGTTTTCTTGTATTGTAATATGGAGTCCATACACAAAGTTGAGTTGTTGTTTGCCACCGACGTGGTATAAAAAAAAAGTCTCACCTAAAATTTTACTCCATCCACATACAAACTTTCAACCCCCATTTCACCCCCTTAGGAGTTGAATTTCTGAAAACCCTTTCTTAATAATAATAATATTAGGGGACAATCTTACACAAATCGACTTAGTCCCAAACTAAGCAAAGCTTGTACTATGGGTACTAAACGACGATATACATACTTATATAGATAAATACATACTTAAATACATAGAAAACATCCAAGACCCAAGAACAAATATCCGTGAAAAATGCACAAATAAATGCCCTGGCCGGGATTCGAACCCGGGACCTCTAGCTTCGGAGGCAGGGTCACTACCAACTAGGCTAAACAGGTCGTCTTATTGGTTGTCTACGCCATTAACCTGAATTACAGTGAAAATTTCAACTCTCTAGCCCATGTAGTTTCGGCTGTGCGTTGATGAGTGAGTGAATGAGTCAGTCAGGACATACGCATTTATATATATGTATAGATTAAAACAAAGTGACATGTTAGCTGTTAATAGCTTGAGATCTGTATCTATTTAAGTACCCATATTTCAAGAATTTATCTCAATAACATTCAGCATTCCCGTATGGGTTCGTAAAAGGGCTCCGACAATATCGCGAATCGGCTTAGCATTTCGCCCGGCCACCTTGGGGAGTCCCGGGACTCCCAGTGACGCGCCGAAGGCCCGAGAATACCGTTACCTTTCGCTCCACTTATTTACCGAACACAGCTCTAATAAATTTAATAAAGGGGAAACGCGTGACAGAAGTACGTATAAGAATAACGGAAGGATTTTGACTTTTGCTTGAAATTACCTAATATATGCAACTCGCGGGCATAAATGCAACCTTTGGGCATGACGTTCTACAATAAAATTAAAGAAAAATAAATCCAGTGTAGTCGTGCCTTGCACTGAGTTAGAAAGTTACCTACAAAGCTAAACATCTAAATCTACAGGTTGCTGGCATTTCTCCCATACCTGGAAACATATATTTAACACGAGCTATTAAACGTCATAAACTGGGTTTCAGAGAATCTTTCTGATGGCAATGACATTGAGAGGGAGCGTAGGGCGTTGGCGGTCAGAAGCATTATGTTGGCCCGTAGATTTGCACGATGCAGTAAGGAGGTAAAGATAACTCTTTTTAAGGACTACTGTCAATCTTTTTATACATGCAATCTATGGGTTAACTATGCGCAGAAGACAATCAACGCCCTACGAGTGCAATACAATAATGCGTTCAGGATGCTGATGGGGCTACCGCGGCGGTGCAGCGCGTCGAGCATGTTCGCGGAAGCTCGGACAGATGGCTTTCACGCCATCATGAGAAAGAAAGCGGTATCAATGCTGCGCCGCGTTCGAGGGAGCCCCAATAGCATCCTAGCATTAATTTCAAGTCGTGTTGACTGTCCCATTTTGCAGCATGCGGTGGGACTGCATGTGGGATAGTTAATTGAATTAGTATTTTAAATTATTATTATGTTAAATGTGACCTAATTTGTTCGTTCGTTTTATTATTATTATATTTTTTTAGATTCCTGACATGTTTAATTATTATTCTTGCTACTTTTTTTATTTTATTTTATTTTATATCTGTCAGTGTTAATTGTAGTTTTATAAGTTGTATTGTGTTTTTAATATGGGCACTGCCTGAAATAAAGATTATATTATTAATATTATTATTATAAACATCAATTAGTGTAGAAAACTCCCGTGAGTTTGAGACATATTAAATATAATGAAACGGGTCACTCACGTCTTTAAGGTCGAATATCGCTCGACATGTTTCAGATCGGTACGCGGTCCTTAATCATGAGCACCTATCGCGGCGGCGCGGTACCGGTCTGAAACATGTCGAGCGATATTCGACCTTAAAGACGTGAGTGACCCGTTTCATTATATTTAATATCAATTAGTGTGTCGGGATATAAAAAAAAACAACCGACATTAATGTGGAAATATTGCGCATCGGATGTAAATGCAAACAAATATGAATAAGAAAAACACCGAGCCAGGGTGCAATGAGAAACGAGGGTAATCCACCTGTCGCCGGCAGGTATCGATGGATGGATTAAAACACAATTTTTATTGACATTTAAACCTCATACCAGAATCATTTTCCTGCTTTTATTTGCGGTTTCAAACCCGGATTTATGTGACGACTGTCCAAAAACATTGAAGTCGTCTGATGTTTTCGATGAAACTCAGTCATGAAATGCCAATTATAAAGGATTTAAGCAATGATTCACCTATTGGCAAGTCACGAACCATTGGAAAATCAATGTTAGCCAGTCCATAGGACTGTAAATAATAAATATTCGCGGTCGTGAATTTTTATTGTTTAAGGAAGGCTGCGGGCGAGCGGAGCTGTTACATGGTCTATAGCTATTGTTAGGATCGTAGCATTCAGCAACAACAATCGAGGTTTAATTTTGAAAGAGGAAATAGGGTACCTACGATGGTATCGTAGATCGGAATCGATATTTTTCTATAGACCACGCCACCTAACTTACCTAAAAGCGTTTGTGCCAGAAACGTATTACGTTTGAATCATATCAGTATCTGTCATATGCGTTGTTTCTATGCGCTAGGTTAACGTGTCAAAGTAGTATCTTTTTTAATAGAGGTTTTGAATCGTTTTTAACGACAATTTCTTATGGCGATTTAAAAAAAAATGACGGTGGTTGAGAATAAGATGTTTATAACCCTGTAAACGTGCGCTAAATTACGTTTAGTACATCCAATTTAGAAAATTTGAGTAGGGACTCGAGTAGCATTACTCGATGAAAAATAAAGCAAAACCATTTACAGGGCTAAGTAAATTGAGTTCTCGTTACGGTTGCTAGGCGTGAATAATTGATACCCTAATATCGAAGGCTTAACTCGCGCTCTGAGGAAAACAAGGGGTTATTTTTGTTTGAACATATATTAAACAGGAAAAATATTGTGATGAATCAGTAACGGCCGTAGATTGTAGCGATCATCGATGCGGGCATACCGGGATTATCTATTGAAAACGATTTTTTCAATACTGGGTTTTGTTTCACTTTGGCTTCGGGATTAATTGATAAGGGCCAATATATAAGTATTTTAAAAAGAACGTTATACTTATATTACACTGGATATGTTTATTACATTTTGGCATGAATAGAGTGTAGGTACAACGTACCTTATATGTAATGTTATAACCAGCTTATGGCAGGATCACTACCCTTTAGCATCAGTCATAAGGTATTTTTGTATGGAAAAGCATCGCCTTATTCACGTTATAAATTAGTAAAATTATAATGATAAAAATGCGTAACCGATACCGGTTTTTTAAATTTCTAAAAACAGGTTATGAAATATTATCGAAATAAAATGATTTTTTTAATAATCAAAAAGCGTTACATATGTTAACGGTTTTTTGGCGAATATGTAATTTACACCTATTCTTGGAAGTAGGTACCAAAGCGGACCTTGGGTCGCTTTAAGATACAGCCGGGAAGACGCTAAGGGGATGATATCTCGATCTCTATCTCGTCTGTCTGCGGCCATCTTGTGAAACTTCATAGGTAGACAATTATCACAGAATACAATACAATATTAAAAATTCTTTATTGTTCACCAAAACAAAATAAACGGACAGTAATTAAATAATAAAATAACGGTAGAAAATTGGCGGTCTTATCGCTAAAGAGCGATCTCGTCCAGACAACCTTATAAATGTATTGTTGCGGCTGTGACAAGTAATGGCAATAAGGCTGTTTAAAGTTACGTGCTTGAAAGTAGGGAATCTTTTATGTGCGAGTCCAACACGCACCTCACCGGTCTTCTATTGATTGATATGAAACTTAAGTTTGACATTTGAGGACGGATTGAAGGGTAGACTTGTCTCTCTTATCGATTTTAGTAAAACTACTAAAGTTTACCTATATTGACAACATGGACCTCAAAGGTTATCTCAAAACTGTTATTATCAGCGGAGCTATTCAAACTGAAGTGTAAAAGTAAGTATATTCTAGAGGTATTATAGTAAAATGTAAAATTGTGTAGCGATAGGTAGGGGCTCGTCTTGCCCTTGTACATTGACATTTAGTGCCGCCCGAGCGATGCTTTACGATTGGCGTGCGCCCCTACGGAACCGTCCGACGATACCCGGGGCCAGAGAATAAAACCATCATCTGCGGTTATCAGACTGCAAATTTTGTTCATCACATTTTATCACTAACGGTTTCTACTACTACTTATAGGTCGATTCACAAGAGCTGGTGCGGAAAATGTTCGAAACGGTCAGTAATTTCACGGTACCTTTTCTTTTAACCCCGTCGCAAAAAGAGGTATGTTATAAGTTTGACCTGTCCGTGCGTCTGTCTGTGGCACTGTAGCTCTTAAACGGGTAAACCAATTTGAATACGGTTTTTAGCGATAACTCATAGACATGTCTAAGCAAAGAAAATCGGTGAAGCCGTTTTTGTGATATTGAACTTTGAAACGATAATTCAGCTTTTCTACGTTGGTTAGTTAATTGTAAAATAACAAATTCTATTTGGTGTTTTACAATTTAAAGTAGTGGACGACTTTTATAAGTTTCCTAAAAAACCGTGTAGTGTTTTTTTTGCCAAAGTTGGCCTAAAAGAAAATCACTCTGAGAAAATAACTCAGTAAAAGAGGGCTGTATGAAATAACGTACCAACTCCATGTGTCAGCACCGTCGATGGACTCGGGGTGAGGCCATTCAAGCTGTATTAAACAATACAGAGCTACGCTAAATCTTCATTCGGCGCTAGGCCAACGCTATCTCATAGTCTATTTATGGGACTAGACGGCAATAATTTATTCAGACAAGCGCCTAAATTAGGCGATACGTAAACATCAACGACTACTTTCCACATGCTCCACATATTCTTAGCTATGCCATATTTCACCAAATACCATGCCAAATATCTGATGTCGCCAAGCGCTTATTCTTTGCCACGCTCGACATATCTGTGTGCGTTATCTAGCCCTGTTAGGGGTTTTAGGATTTTCGTTAACTTTACCTTTTTCTCGGAGGAAAATTTTCCAAGGATAATATTTACGCCGGTACTACTGCGGAAGATTTTATATCCGCACAAAAATTAGGTAAGAGCATAGTGATTTTTTTAGAAAACACTATCCTCTTTGAGAGAAAATCTGAAATTGCATCAGCGAATATAAAGCATGTGTAGCACCGAGCTGGCGCCGCGGCCTCTCAAATGGCCATTTGGCTCCGATATACAGGAGTTTGTTAGGGCTGTTACACAACACTCTACATGGTTGCTATGTTAGATTAGTCTGCGGGAAAATCTGCCACACTTAACCGTTATTATAGGTAGATACACCAAATATTAAGTCTCAGCTATATAACGCCGCCTGCCCTCGGCGTGTGGATGTTTTATCTTCGAGGATATATTTTTCTTTCCTTTTATTTTATTCTGTCCCTCTGAATAAATAAAGAGAATTTCCGCCTGGACTAATTGAAGGTGAATCGTTCTCGCGCGAGGATACGTCGGTTTCTCCATCACTTTCATTAGTACTTGAACATTTCAATTGGGAATGGGGAATGTCTGAAAATTTTAAAACCAAAGGTCTTATTACCAAAGGTTGTCTGATAGTGATCGCTAAAAGCGATAAGACCGCCTGTTGTTACCATTTTTTAGTAAGTCAGCTACTGTACAACTTATCACTAAGTGGTGCAATAAAGAATATTTATTATTATTATTATTATTACTAAGACATTTCTAAGTCCGTCAAATATTTTTAAAAAAATACGCCTGCTTGGATCTGTGGTACACAATGACATTGACAGTTCATCATAGGTTGGTCGTATGACTTGAACTGTCAATGTCATTGCGTACCACAGATTCAAGCAGGCTTTTTTTTAAATACTTGACGGACTTAGAAATGTCTTAGTAGTCTGATACGGGGCAGACGCAAGGTGATATAAATTGTTTGTATTTTTATAAAATATATGGCGCAACCAAAAAATCTGAACCTTTTTTCTGTTAATGGCAACGGTTATTCCTATCATTAGAAAAATAATCAGGGACTTTTAAAAATTTCAGACATTCCCTATTAATCATTGGACACGACAGCAGTTGACTGACGTTGGAATATTAGGTAGATTTGTTTTAAAATAGCTTTATGAGAATCATAAACAGTTCGCCTGTTCGTACAAATAAACCGACCAAGTGCATGTCGGGCCACGCACAATGAAGCGTTCCGTACCTATAACTCCACATTTAAAGCCTTCCTTTCTTGCAATCTGTAGGTATAGAACTATTTTCTGTATTTTTTATCAGAATTTTAGGCCCAGTGGCTTGTGCATTTTATTAGATAATTTCAAACCTATATATTCATAATACATTTATTAAAAATATATATTTGAGAATCTTTCAAAGAGCTTTTTTGTGCATTGTCGTGTCGTCTGACATCGACATAAGTAGTTTTCAAAACTTTTTATTTTATTTTAGCCCCCCAAAATTGGCGCCAATTTTTGAAATTAATTAATTACGTTACATTTCCGTCATTAACTCATTGTCATCGACTTAAATGTTTGTTCCAAATTTCAACTCAATCAGTCGAGTAGTTTCGGAGCAAATTGGCTTTGACTGACGGACGGATGGTCGGACGGACAGACACAGGAGTGATCTTATAAGGGTTTTGTTTTTTCCTTTTGAGGTACAGAACCCTAAAAAGGCCTTATACGAGGTACTGTTTTCGACTGTTACCTCCTAAAAATTCTGCTAAATGTGAATATTTTATAAGAATATAGTTTTTAGAATTTGTGTACATTGAAAAACGATACAAAACGACTATTTAATTACTGCGTTTTAAAAATTACTCTTAATCTTCTAATTCAATAATTAAACTGAACTATCAATAAACCAAAACAAAGACCAAACCGCTCTTATGAAAATCCTTAATTTGAAAGAGAAATCACTCGAGAACCAGACCCAAATTCGCCTGTTTCATACAGACAGAATGACCCGTCTACGCCCTATGCGTTTACTACATAATTCCGAAGACATCAGTCCGTATCCGCAGTCAGTAGACTGAATTCTTAATTTTTTTTCTCAAAATTCCGAAAACCATGGATCGTTGAAGGAACTTTTGATTTATCGGAATATGATCCTAATCTTACCTAATTATAAGTTCCGTTGAAGTACATTCGTTGAAGTTTAGCGGAAAATGTCTTTAGGAATTTAGATACTTCAGTGAAGTTATGCTTTCGGACAAATTACTTTTTTGTCCGAAAGCATAACTTATAAATCTTGTAATAATATTATATCTTTTCTTAATATTCCTGGGACAAGGTAATAATGAACAATGAGACTGATAACCTTCTTCTTCTGCGATTCTAATCCTTGGCGCCAACCCAGCGCTAAGAATTTTAGTCGTATTTTTTTTTATTGAGTAATTTGTGATGTTAATTATATAAATATAATCTTTCTTTCATACAAAAAAATTATAAAGATTTGCAAGATAATCAAATAAATCAAATGCAGACTTGCCAACTTGTACATGGTGCAGTTTGCCTTGTCACATCTTCAATCAAAGGACTGTACGAAATTCACCACTGTAGAATTATTATAAGTTCACCTCTGTAGAAATGTATTCATCATTTTCATAGTTTTTAGTACTCTTGTTAACTTACTACTATTTTTTAGGATAATTAAAACGAATCTTTAACCAATTCTCGTTTTCCGAACCTGATTTTCTGGCAAATGACAATAATGGATATACAAAGTTCTCTGCTCTATATTAACACACAAGAATATGTTGTAAGTATTATCAAATAGGAGAAATACGAGATCAACAGAATTTATCTATTTATAGTAGCGGCCAAAATTTTAGTAGAAGTTGCATTACGGAGACGATAAATGATAAGAATTATACAAATTATGTAATATTAATTCCATTACTTCTAGCTTAGGAATGGTTTCAGTTCGTTTCCAGGAGTCTTAAACAAGTTCTATCGTATTCCAACGTTTAACGGTATTAGTACCAAACTAACGTGACCCAGTTTTAAATCACCTAACAAATAACGTAGCGTGAAGATATGTATGAGTTAAATTTAGTTTCACAGAAGCTACAGCAGTTGCTCGTTAAGTTAATAAAGTGGAATAACGTACTGAAAACTCGTCTCGTAACTCCACTGGGTCGCAAATGTGTTCATTGCAGAAGAGGAATTGCATTCTAATCACATGATCGCAATATAACTGCGTCTATAAAACTGTAGTGTCTATTGACTATGTGATATATTGTTACAATTTATCCCATCGACGCCCGTACGCAGACTGTTTTTTTAATTAGTTCCTATTCTTGTAATTTAATTACTTTGCGCCGGCCCGCATGTACGTGGGGCCCCACGCGTAAATTCTAGGGAACTAAAAACTGAAAGTCACACGTTAGTTTTTGCTCCCATCTGAAGTACAAATCAACTTAGTATGAGGTGTAAACTCTGCTGTGCAACATTTATTTTTAACGTGGTTTCAATTTCGAGATCCTATTTTCCTATTTATTAAGTTAATTACTGATTTTTCATGATATACATAGACTTTATAAGATGCCGCTAAGATAATTTAATATTTTCTTGAAAATCATTTACTACCTTGGTTTAGTTGGTACAAAGCCGGAGGTCCCGGGTTAGAATCCCGGTCAGGGCATTATTTGTGCATTTATCGCGAATATTGTTTTATCTACATAAGTATGTATATCGTCGTCTAGTACCCATAGTGCAAGCTTTGCTTAGTTTGGTACTAGGTCGATATGTGTAAGATTGTCCCCCAATATTTATTTATTTTTTATGTATTTACCTATTAACTGATCAACTTTTCTTTTTATTTGGTATATTTATGAGAGTGACACATAAATCAACCTGGCAATGTCTTAAGTCTTTTTTCGGGGTTTTCACTCACGACGCCGGTCAAAGCTCGGTCTCTTATGTAGGTCTGTATCTATATTAATGTAGTTCCTTATTTTAGAATGTTAAAACACGCCCCTTTTAGTAAGCACTAACGTTACAGTATAATTCCCTCAAACACTGGATTAACCTTGTTATTTATTCAGTTCATAAAAGTACTTCAACCATTTACTTGAACTCTGAAAATGGATGTTAAAATGTAGTAACGTAAAATCCGAATGGATGGGCAGATCGAGCGACACAGAGGCGCCGCTTAAAACTCCGGGCTAATTAAATGAATGAAAACGAAACTCGAATGTTTTCATTCCATTTACCAGCTCTATGCTCCCACTCTCGTTCGCCACCGACGAATGGCCACATGCGAGAAGTATTCATGAATTATCTGTTTTTTTTCTGATATAGGACTTTAGAATATTTTACGTTTAAGTGAAGCTTGATGAGCATTTCTGCAGTTTGTAAACAGATGTGACTATAAATTTAGTCTCTTGTCCCTTCAGTGGGCTTGATAGCTTATTCAAATCATTCGATATGAATATCTACTCGTTAGTATATATCAATCTGTTGATTTGTGCTCTTAAGTCTAATATAATGATGTATAGGCACTAACTACCTTTGAACATTTTTACAATCTTCCTAGTTCTTGTTCGAGTGTACTCCTCGGAAATTCTCCTGATTTGGATACATAATTACTGTTATTTGATAACAGTAAAAAAGAGTAAAATGAATTAATTTCACCGCCTTACTCGTATATCTATCTGGTTTTAATTCAATAACGCTCCTTCATGGATGTATAAAATAAAGCAAAGCAACGGAAAATTAATGTTACTAAATTAAAATCATTTGTTATCGTCTTATGAGGACGTGGTAAATAAGGCTAGTGATAAATCGTCTTAGAGGATGTGCCGCGCGGGAGCATTAACAACATCTTAATATTATTATTTGGCTAGTTTAAACCTTATAGATGAATTGAATTGTTCAGCACTGAACTAAGGACGGATACGCCATTTTTTAGGTTTTGAGATCAACGAATAAGTATGTAAAAGTAATGTTAAATACTATTACAGTACATATGGTGCTACATTACCAAACTCGTGCGGTAATCAGCAGATTACGTGCATATGTCGAAACTTTAAAGAGCCATATGTACTGTAAAACGTTGTACGATACACGTGCGAACAGGTAATTTGCAACTCGTGTCGATTTAAAACACTCCTTTCGGTCGTGTTTTAATTTATCATCACTCGTTACGAATTTCCTGTTTTCTGCACTTGTATCGTAATGTATTGTCGTAGTATTTATATTAATTTATTTCGCTACTTTAAGACGCACTTCAAACGGCAAGTATGTATGGTGCAATAATCAGTTACACCGATGAGTATTAAATTTATTATTGGATATATACGAGTATGAAGGAATAACGTGCAGTTATAACTCTGTTAAATTTACTTATTAACTTAACCTATGCCGCTGTAGTGTTTTTTTTATAGTTTCCTCGTCCGTGGATCGGAGTTCCGGCATTGGAAAGGTTTAATTGGATTTCAGTTCACTCCCTGTAGAATTAGTTTGACAAGTAGTTCGGGGCCCAGCGGCACCCGGTGCCCGCGTACCGCGTGCGGTTTGCGAGGTTAAGCGATGTCGGGCGGGGTCAGTCCTTGGATGGGTGACCGCTTTGAGTGGTTACTAACTGGAAGGTACGTTAAGCCGTTGATCCCGGTTGCTTTCTATGATAGCAGTTGTTAAGACAAGTTAGAGGCCTCCGGGCGGCTTGAGAACTTCTAGCAGTCAAGTTGCCCACTCACTTGACAAAGCCTAATCCCAATAGTCTAGTTTCCCCCTCGGGTTGGAAAGTCAGATGGCAGTCGCTTCTGTAAAAACTAGTGCCTACGTCAATTCTTGTAATTAGGTAGCGAACCCCAGGCATCCTTCAGGATGCAACTGTACTGGGAATAACGCTAGGAGGATGAAGTAGGTATAAAAGCAGTTTGTTGAGAAAAGGATGAGAAACGATTCAGTAAGATTTTAAAACAATATAGGTAGTAACGTGGATACGAATTTTAGGTACATTTCTTTCCGTCATTACGTGACAAGATACTCGTATTGTTCTGTATCAGGTTAGGTTGCCTTTATTATAATAAAGGCAACCTTGAAGTACCTACACAAACTGAACTAATAAATAATTCTGGAAATCGAGCCGTATTGGGACCATCACTCGAATTTATTAAATAAAATAGCAGGTAATTACTGGAAAGGAAGTTGTTAAGTGGATTACTACAAACTCTGTAGTCCACTACAGTAATATACATATGTATTCATCCAATTTTTCACTTCATTTCATTATAATAAGGTCCAAAAGTGTAACATACCACTTTTTGTAGTTTTCTCTGCTGTTTACATAACTATGTACTCTTGTAAGTCTTTATTATACGGGAATAAGGCCCTTTGACGGCTTTGATTCCTTCATATGCGTAGCTACTTTTGATGCTGACTGTACCTATAGTTTCCTTAGATGATTTTTGTATAAGTATAATCATTGGCAGAAATTTTGGCCCAAATTTGAATAGGCTTTCATACATTTTGCTATATAATGGGCCAATATTTTGCCGCTGAGAATATTTTTTGTTTTTTATATCAATTATTTCACACTTTTGAAGGAGCTATAAGTGTTTATGTATATTTTAAATTCGTCGTGTATAGGAGTAATTTTTAACATAAAAATGCCCTGGTTTTGTGTGATCTAACCGGTAGCAAAATTTGGACCGTACCTATGTTTGCATGCTTATTTAAGTACGAGTAGAGTATGGTGGACCTTAAATTAATGCTGAATCAGTGCCAACTTAATGTGACCCATATTCCGCAAATAAATTCGTTTCACTTCATTTCTGTAATAAAAACGATTAACAACGTTAGGCATGAAGCCGTCCACCGGAGTTCGAAAAGTCATTTGTGCGATTATCCGTCTCGCGGAGCGCATCGCGGCCACATTGTATGGAAATTAAACGAATGATGCCGAACCATGTTTATGAATAAATAGCCTCATAATTTAATATGAGCTCTGCTATTTGAATGCGCCGAGGGGTTAGTGTAATAATTTAGTCAGAATGGATAAGCGAAGCTTGTACATGGCTGCGTTTTTTTTGATAGCATTGAAAACTACATATGTTGGAAGCAAAGGAGCATTTATTGTATTAGATACTTCTTTGCCCTACACTCAACATTTTTAATTTTAGTTCCGTTCGTTTTGGTATTCTCTTTCCTCGCTCGCCTTCAATCTTGCCTTCTATGATGTTATCTATAAAAGCGTCATGTCTTAGTGACCAACCATGACTCACGATGGTAGAACGGACTGTAATTGATTCACACTGTTTTCGTTAAAATAAAGAGCTTGTTAATGAAATGAATAAATACCTAATTAGTTGAAATGAGGCGTATCAATGAATCAATTTGAGTGTAAAGGGAAATTGTGAGTGAATACCTACCAAATATGTATATTTTAATTGGAAAATGAACTGATTTATAGACTGATATCAGGGGGACACGGGGTAAGTTAATTAAGGCTTGTGTTATAGGTACTACACGATGATATCTGGGGGCACGGGAGTGCCCCCGCCAAGTCGAGCAAAATAAAGAGGCACGGCCACATCCTTTTCTCGAACTATCATTTAATATATATAAATACTTGAATGCATTTAAAACATAAAAGACTCAGAAACAAATGAGTCTTTGATGTTTTTGTGAACATCACACAAATATTTGTCCTGACCGGGATTGAAATTAAAAAAAATATATTTAAATGACAATTTGTTCTACAGTTTAAACGAATTCTTCGAGTATCACAGTAACATTAGTATGTAAAAGTGGAATAGACATATGTTTACCTATCCTATTAGTGTCATTGACTATAGTTTTTAAAGCTATTGTTGCAATTGTACGCTTGAAATGAGCAACTGTTGATTCCATAACAACATTTTAAAACCTTTATGTAGACAGTTTACAATGAATAAATATTAAACTTTACTTTTACTTTGAACCTATAAGTATTGTATCAGTTTGAGGACCGGTTTTGCCTGGTGGTTAGGACCCTGCCTACACAGCACCGTGCTGTGTAGGCAGGGTCCTAACCACCAGGCAAAACCGGTCCTCAAACTGATACAATACTTATTACTTACGATCGTTCCCAACACAATAAAGATAAAAATAAGTAAGGGTAGATGGATGGTCTACGTTTAGTTTTGGTGATACCGACGATATAATTACGTATCCCTCTTTAATTTGATCATCCCAATAAAGGTATTAAAATTACACATAATAGTTAGCTAGTTACCGATTAGCTGAAGTTAGTATTACATTCATTTCTTTTATGATTTTCACACATATTTTTACAACAGGACTTAATCGCGTATAATTTATCTAAGTATGCTCGCTATTTGTTGTGACTCATCACTCTCATCAGAAACTTCGAGTGACCTCAAATATATTTACGCAATTGTAAAAAATTGTACGTTTTAGTAAAAATAAAGAGCTAGTATCTTTAACCTTGGATATAGGGTCGGTTGTTAGAGCTCCCGCTGAAACGAAAATGTTGAATTTGGAGAGTAAAGTAGCACTCGACTAGAATCTCTGCAAGTAGCCGCCATCCCCATAACTCCATAATCGTAACGGCGGGCCGACCGCGTAAATTGACGGAGTTTAGGGCTCCCTCTGCGCTCCTGACACGCGCTAAACGTACATTATGCCTAGCTAAATCTGGGTAATAGATCCCTTAATACTGTAAGCCTTAATTTTTTTGCAAAAGTTAAAAGGAAAGCTTCATGTCTGACGTCCACTACAGGAGGAAGAAAATTCTTAATTACTTTATAAATAAATATTCTGTATAATTCAGTTTCCTTTACAGAAATTAATCGCAGAACAATAATTAACATCTAAAATACCATCGGGCCAACGCCTCAAATTTTAAAGTCACCCTCGGAAAACTAGGCTTATGTTAATTTTGTCCTAGAATCATCACAAATTGGAATTCCCCCTTACCCTTATAACGGCGTCTCCTTCATGATAGGAATCTTTTTATTCCTTACAAAAAGGAGTCTACGTTAAATTCGAACATTCTCCGGGTTGATTACCAAGTGCCCAAGAGGCCTGATTTCATGGAGCCAATTGCCGTTTGCGCGCAGGCGAAAGTGATCGCTTGGGTGATATTTTTTAAATGTAATCTTTTTTCGATACTTTTTTGCGCCGTTTACTGGTTAAATGCACTCAGTGTATAACCATTAACTTCTAATGAGGTACGAGTAAAACATATTATGCCGTATTGAGACGAGACGTAATTAGAAACTCCTATTAAATATGATTCAGATGTGAGATGATTATTTAATTATAATTACATTAATATAAATAAACTTGAGCATTTGTTATTTTAGAGCAGCCTGTACCTAAATGGAAATAGAAGCATTAAGGCAGATGGAAACAGCTTTATTAACTATATTGAGTAATTCAGAATTTTATTAATAATTCAGGGAAAAAATCTACCTAAAGTGTAAGATCAAAATTAACTTTCATTTAAAATAAATTAACCGCTAAACTACAAACAACGTTAAGGCACGGGCGACCGCAAAGTTATTTTTGCACTCTTTCACCGTTTCCGTTATAAATGTACCTTCGTCGTCTCGGTCAATTTTTTTTATAAAATTTAGATTTTTCCTGTCCCAATAACAATAAGCTACAAAGTGTCCATCTTCAAACTCCTTTAACTGTACAGTGGCAACTTAATCAGACCAATAATGACGCAAGAGGAAGGACAGACGAGTAGATAATGGAGTTTCACAAATATGCAAGACACACTCGAACCTCGCCGACGCGAGTTGCGGACACGTTTCGGACATCGTGTGGCTAGTTAGTTTGTAACATTAGTTACAAGCCAATTTCAGTACAATGTTCTTCTCCTTTACTGAAGAAAGTAGGAAAAATAAATTGAACCAAGGATGATGGCTTTTATTGTTTATAAAATTATCCAATCAAATCAGATACCGGGTGGTTGTTAACTGACCGAGTGTAACGTCTCCGTTTCAGATTGGGCAAAAAAGCTTTTATATGTCCGGCGGCGGATTTACGGATTTCCCGCTGTTCTCCTTTACAGGTCGCATTTCGCAACTGATTCTCGTGAAATTTTGTGAGCAAATTTCATAATTGCATAAAATTATTTTTTCGAGTCAGATTTTGGTAATATTGAAATTTAAAAAAGTCATGAGGTCTACAGCTCACAGAACCACTAGTTTTATATTGACTGCATGACAAATATATGCATTCAGTTTAGCGCTATAAGTTATGCCAAAGTAAACATAATTTACATCCCTCGATTATTTCCCTGAAACAGTATTTTGTACACGTAAAACTCTTGAATTGGAGCCATTTGGAGTAATATTCAACACTGTATCTCCGTTAGTTGCCTTACTGCCTTCACTGTAAACAAAATGTTTACTTTTCCTTACAATATTCAAATAATCTTTTTCCCACAATTCTTGTCCAGACAATTACAAAAGTAAAAAGTAAAAAAGTAAAAATAATTAAACTGTTTTATTTGAGTTTGAATCTTCTTGCTTGGATGGTAAATTCCCTTTTAAACGAACTAATTTGATATAATTCATCCAATTAAAAATATTTTAAGTATAGCTACATATGTCGCACGCAGATTGTGTAATTCACCGTATTACACTAGCCGTTTTACAAAATTGAGCTGTTTTGTTTACGGTGGGTCAACGATTATCCGGATTGTCATTGCGATACGTTGGCTGTTTCTGTGTATAGTCGTTCATGGATAGCGCTTCGCTCACTCGGCTCGCGCGCTTTAGGGTTGCAGTTCTTCCCAACACTCTTTGCTTCGCTTGTCGTAGTACCTAACTACTGCGTAGAATTCCACCAAACACTAGAATCCAAAGCCACTTTAGCGTTACATGTCAGGCAGCGCCGCGAGTGTTAAAAATGGGAACTAAAAACTGCCAAAGAAGTGGCTGTTTTACATTACGGCTAGCCGAGTTGAAGAACGTAAAGTCCTGGATACATCCAGCGGACTTTCATTCAGTCGTATTCAATTCGGCTAATCGTTGATTGCCTTATTACAAACCTGCCCTGTTTTATAGAATGCCCAGCCGTAATGTAATACTACGAGCTATACAATCCGCCTACGACATATTTTGTTTTAAATGTCAAATAGAATAATCTCTTATAACAACGCTTGGCATACTATACAACTTTACTTTAAAACTAAATTTCTACACTTTGCTCGGTAACCTAAAAAGAAACTAAGGCAGTTAGTAGTCCTAGTGTTAAATTAAGAAAAAAGTTGCAAGTCCAGTGTCGCAGTGCGACTTGCACCGACGTCGGCGCCGCGACGCCATGCACGCGACCAATTATTTACTGCTAACTATAACTATTCCAGGACCTACTTAGGAACGTTGGTTGAATGTTAATGGCATGTACTAAGTGTTAATACGGTTGTGCTAATGTGTAACTTTAAGTTTAACCGAATGCATTTAAATGGTACAAGATGATTGCAAAGAGTTGAGTCTTTCACTAAACAATCAGATGACTCTATCGATTGGGAAATATTATGTTTTTATAAATGTGTAACAAAAAGAATGAAAACGCACTTGAATTTTTAGATTTAGTTGTAGGCGGTTGAAGGTAATATATAAAATAAATTCAGTCAGCAAATTAATCTGCCGGTCACCAAAATGTATAATAAACCATCACACATGACACCTTGTCCTTTTGTGATCTGTTCTACTTCATTTGTCATGTTTCATGATTTCTTATTTTTAAACAAAACTTAAAAGATTGCAACCTAAATACATACAGCTATCTATCTCATCGTATCCTATCTCTGCATTCTAAATTCTAGCTTGATCGGTTTAGTATGGTAATGTCCACTTTGCATAATCTACATTTCAAGGAATTTTCATCCTACAAGCCATGGTTAGAAAATATATCAGTCTTCTATCTCAGATTATATTTAGTACTGAATAAAATTATTTACTTTGTAAAGACCTATACTTCAAATACGTTCAGCATTAACATTAAAATAACATCTGGCTTTGTAAAAATCCAGTTGACTTTTGCATATCAATCAAGATTCCCCAGGCACGGCCCGGTCGTAGCAAGCAAATCATAACGGCTCTTGTGCTCTCACTCATTACATTCTTTGCACGTATAAAATAAAATCTCAGAATCTTGACAGCGTTGTATGAGAAAATAACATAAGTTATATGTAATGTGAGGCCGTGTGTGGCCCGAGGAAATTATTAATATACCTACAAAAAGACACAAAGATTGGTTCCTCTCTTAAGTAACTTCGCGAAGGTACGTGATTTCACTTCAAAGCACATTGTTTTTTATACAGTTATTTCGTTATCGGAACGGCAAGCAGAATGTAATTCTGTTTATTACACATTTTCTTGTCTAGAATACCGAGAAGTCAGCTCCTGAGAAAGCAATCGAATTACAGTTGAAACCATTTATTTATGTGAAACGCAGTTCGGTGAAACAGCTCAGGATTTTACATGGTGAAATAAAACTGTTTGCATTTGGTGATATTGTTTCGAAACATAAAAAAAATCTTATATTATAAAAGTTCATTAAGGTAACTGCGGTCTGATATAGGGCTTCGAAATGAATCTAGATATAATTTATGGAAATAAATAAACTAAAAAAATAACGAAAGGCTCCTATTGTATAGGTACTTAGACAAACATTAAATTACTTTAACTGTGATATTAATGTAGCTGTATTAAGTTAGAACTAAACAAATTACAATACAGAAACAGAATTATGTCACCTGATATGGTAAGAAAACCACATTATTTGGTTTGCCGTCTCCGCCCACTCTTATTTTCGTTACAATGCCAATGTTAATAAAAATAAATAGGAAAGTTGGGCGCGTACGCGTCAAATGAAAAAGTTATGGCGCGTGATGATACTGCAAAGACTGTAGAACCATCTGCTAGGTGCTACACCAAACTAATTACAAACTCCCCAACTTCCTCAAACACTAAAATATTCTCCTGCAAACGTCACCTCGCAAGCTACTTGGTCAGAATAATAATCTCACCTTTGAGATTAGGTACTCTACTTATTAGCGGGGTTATACAATTCCTGTGTATAAAGAACCAAAACGTGTACAAAGAATTTAACTAACATTTTAAAAGGCCGGCCACTGATTTGACTGTGTTTTGAGAATCTTTTAATCACTTTCTTCGGTTCAGTTAATCAAGTTAGCTTTGAATATTGTTATTTTGAAGCCTATTGAGCTTAATGTAACTTTTTAATATCTCTTCTTCTGTCAGTACTAGCTGATGCAATTTTTAGGGTGCCATAGTAAACAAGTTCCTTATAGTTTCGCCATATCCGTCCTTCCGTCTGTCCGCAGCTTAGCTCAGTAATCGTTACTTTTTGACACAAGCTTTTATTGTCGACTATACTTTTTTCACAATCACAAACTACTCATTGAGACGGTTCGAATAAGCTCAAACATGGGTTTGTGGAGTTTAGGAGTTACTTTGTCTACATCATCAGATCAACTAGGTGGGACCTTAATATTGTATTGTCACCGAACTGATGATGCCAAATATCGGCTCAATTTTTCATGACAACTTACAAACACTCACATATTTGCATGCATATGAACAGTGCAAGTTAAATAAAATCCTGTAAAAATTAGGCTACTAAATAATGTTATTAGTCGTGTCAAACACATTAGTAAATATAAGTTTGTGAATTTATAAGTCCGCATAAAGTAACGGGTGGACAACTACGGAACTCTACATTGCGCGTGGCCCGACACGCACATAGCCAGTTTTCTGAAAATCTATTAAAGATGTATGTATAATAGATGTATGACGGCCTCTTTAGCCTAGTTACTCTGCCTCCGAAGCTAGAGGTCCCGGGTTTGAATCCCGGCCATGTCATTTATTTGTGCATTTATCACGTATATTTGTTCTTGGGTCTTGGATGTTTTCTATGTTTTTAAGTATGTATTTATCTAGTACCCATAGTACAAGCTTTGCTTAGTTTGGGACTAGGTCGATTTGTGTAGAATTGTTCCACATTATTTATATATATTTATATATGTATAAGGTATTACAATAAAACTGGAACTTTAGTAGTAGTAGTAGTATTAGTAGTAAAATTCTTTATTGTACAAAGACAACAGATAAGATTTACAAAAGGAAAAAGTTAAGTACAATGGCGAACTTAGGTATCCCTTAAAGGGTTATCCCTTTAACTTTAACAGGTTGTTTGGGAGAAACGCTAGGAGTCTTCCTAATGACTCTTATAAAACTTACTTAGGACAGTCTTGTCCTAAGTAAGTTTGTGACCTCTAGGCACCTGTGTTTATGGGATACGGATTGCCGAGGAGACTGTCGCTAGATGGCTGGTTCAGGGGTTATACCCCGTACATTCTATGCTCCTCGCGCTACCGTCTCTGGCCACACACTGCTCTGCTCGCGCAATTAATCGCGACGCTCTGCACTAAGGTCTTTGCCTTCCGCCAAAAAACCGACAAATAGGAGGCGTATGCTGGTTGCCATTTTATCACTTATCGTCGTGGATAAGACTCGCATCATACACCCGCAGAGGGCAGTGGGCATAACGAATTTATATATTCATACAATATAAGGTGTTTATTTATTAGTTGCAGATATTTTAACATATGATACTTTACTTAAAACAATTAACTTTAAATAGAAACTAAGAAGTCTTTCATATATTTTTTTTGTTTTCATTTACGGAACAAATAATTAATTGTAAAAATCGTCTAAAAATCATCACCATGTGCCTGACAAGACGTTTAACACTATCTATCTATCATGTCACTTATGTCAACAATAATTTGTCTTAAATGTCATTATGATTCGGCGGGAAAACTGCAAATGTTATTAGGATGGGAATTGGGCCTGTCGTGTTAAAACTAGTCAAGAAAATCCACCCATTAGGGTAGTTAACTAATACTAGCCTTTGATAAGTGAGTTAAAGTAATATTAAAAGCAAGCATGAACAAAAGAAAACTTTTCTTACCTGTCAATCAGACTGAAAATAACATGACATTGACAATCATGTATTTGATTTATCGACGTGAAGTGGCCAGTTACAGTTAACTGGTACGTAAAAGAGGTACTAGAATCTGTTCAATAAGTTCTCATTTAATAATGACATTAACAGGGTTTTTTACGTAACAAATTTGTTTTTCAGATATCTACAAAAAAAATCATAAAAGCTATAATGTTTCATACTTAAATATAATCCAGGGAGAGAGTACTATCAGCTGTAAAAATATCTGCAACTAATAAATTAACACCTTATATACTGTCACTAACAGTTGTCACTAGACATGATATAAATAAATAATAAATATTGGGGACTGAAATAAAATAATAATACGTATATAAATTACTTAAGCAATTGTGCTGCTTGAGGCCACAATAGTCTCCAGCAGGTAGTGCCAGGCTGCAGCCACGAATCTTGGCTCAGGGGTCGCAAACAAATTAAGAGTTCCATCTTGGTCGAATATAATGTTAATAAGACCCATGGCTCGGTAGAGAGCTAATTTTGACAGAGACCTAGCACTACCGCTTGGGATTCTAATCGGGGGCAGCGTATGCCGTGTGACTGACAGAACATTAAATAGTACCTGCGCTAGTAGGTAGCTGTTGCTCGAGTTGCCTCTTATCAATCTTATGAAGGATCGTAATAGGGTGAAAATTCAAGTAACGTGGCCACACTAGGTCTCTGCCTCCTTTCCTCGCTACTACCCATAACCACTCGATGAGTGTGTGGCACGGGTATTAGATACAGTCATAGGTCTTCCAAGATATTGATATTGACGAGTGATTAACACCAGTAACACATAAATGATGGTATGTAATGTAACACATACTCGTAGTTATGCTATTTAGTAATTTATGAAATTTTGATCGGCTGTATCTCTCCGGCTCTACTCCGTTAATTCCCGTCCTCCGTTCCCGTTCGTGTCCGTGTCGTTTCCGCTAGCCTCCGAATCTGGTTTACCAACGTAATTTTAAAGAAAAGTTAATGCTCTGTTACTTTCTCATACATTGTGGTCCACAAAATCCCCAAACAACCTGAAATTCCATTAATTCTGTAATACTTTCCAGGTAAGAACTACACAAATGCTGTTGCAGTACTGTTATAGTAGTTATGGTAAAAAAACTTAAGGAATGACCTATTGTATGTAGTTAGTGGTGACGTGTTTGAATAGACATTTGTTTTGTTTGTGTTACACATTGTAAATATGTAATTTCTATTCGAACAAAGGTCAATTTCATAAGTTTTTCACCTGTACTGCATTACAGTGCAAAGACTGTCTACAGTTCCCAGGCAATCATATAAGTGGGTACCTAATATGAAATTCTTAGTAAACTGTGGAGTGGGTTGAAACAAGCTCTTCAACATTACTGCCGGGTCCGCGAGGATGAACATGCTATAAAATTGAACTGCCTTTTAATGTCCTTTTAAGTGATAATATTCAACACGACTTCTCTATTAGGGTTGCCACGAGAGATAATAAATATGATAATTATATTTTAAGATTAAATTTAACATACCTACGTAGCGTACGTACGTAGAGGTACTCAAATACTAAATCTGGGGGTTGAGTACGAGTAGGTACACTGATTAGGTAACGTTTTCATACGTATGTAACGTTAACCTAGCTTAAATCACATTTCTATACAAAAAAGACAGATCTGCCTTCCGTATGTGTTAAACGTTACTATATAGTTACTAGTTCGATTAAAGGTCTTATCAAATAACCTGCATTTTCCAAGGACACGATAATTGAAAAGGAACCTTTTTTTATAGGTACCACAACTATGGTAGCAAACAAGCTTACGGCCTGTCTGATGGTAGCCTATGGACGCTTGCGTCTCTAGAAGAATCACAAGCGCGTTTACAACCCTTTACTGACCTGAAGGATTCATTTTGTTGACAGCTAGAGCGTAATGAACATCCCTCACTTTCAACATTAATACTCACCACCTTTAACACAGTACCACATACCCAAAGAGCAAGTAGTTATGGTGGCTGCCGTATTCTGTAAGGTGGAGGTACTTCCCCAGTTGGGCTACTCTAAATAAAAGCGAGATGACGATGACGTTCCGAAAACTTGGAGCTTATTCATATAGTTTTTCTACTGTAGCATTGTTAAGGATGATTCACAGTAGACCGTTCCGTGTCCGGACCGGCCCGTTTTCTATGACAGCAAACGCGGCCGGCGGCGGCGTATTTCTCTAGAAGAAATCGGGCCGGCCCGGACACGGAACAGCCTACTGTGAATCATCCTTTATTTTGCAGTACCTGTCACTGTAATTTTATATTTAACTATACAATGTATGTTGTTTTGAAAAAATGACACTTTGCCGAGTTTCTTACGCCGGTTCTTCTCGTGGCAGAGGTTTATTTTTCAGAATCGGTGGTAGTTTATTGACGTTCATAGGTGCATGTAATATGCCTAATTTGAAGAATAAACTACTTTTACTTTTATATTTCATTTATTTATGAAATTTTATAGGTACAAAAAGGTACTTGGATTTATGTGTTTATCCCCAAAAACCTTAACAAGCTTACGCAACTGTCAGGTACGGGAACACTTTCGTGAAGATAAATAGCGACTGAAATTTACTACACGGATAGTTCACTCAAAACGTGTTTTACGATTTAGTTGTTATAATAATATAGAGGGTGATTTTGGGGTCGTGATCCGGAATGATTGTACATGGCCAATAATTCAAAGTTAGACAACATCACAGTTGGTATGAAGGTATATAACCCAAACAATTCTCTTTTTTTAAATTTTAATTGTAAATAATACGTATCCTTTTTAATACAACTTGGTCACCCTACTTCACTGTCAACTCTCCATACTATCCGTCAAAGAGAGTAGAGTAACCATTACGTTTTTTGTGATATTGTATTATGGCTAACAGATACCAAATCTGAAAACTGATTCTTGATCCATCACTCTATAAGTATATATTTACTACAAGTTGTACCGTATTTTTTTTGTTAAATCGAGAAACATCTCGTAGTAATTATAACTACAATACAGTTTTGACGTGGTCGACATGAGACTGTTTACGTGTGAAAAGCTATTTACGAAACCCGATTATTACCTTGAAATTAGCATGCTTCTCAATATACAACTCTCTTATACTAGGCAACTAACGAAATAATAATATATTAGTCATGTTGCTTAGCACTTAGACATATACATGTTGTCTTTTAAACTTAGAGATAGAGACATATCGGATAAGTTTGCCCATAACTTTGAAAATAATGTACTTTCTGTTTTAACCTCATGCAGTGTGCCGTTGCTTGATAAGAGAACTTATAACTCCCCTAAAGTATCATTAAAAATCAATACAATTCAAGAAAACACTATAACACTAAATATTAGAAATTTTAACACTTACAAAAGTGCAGGTTTTGACTAGGGATATATGTATAATGCATATCTATGGAGATGACCACAGTACTAACACATCCAGTAAATAAATTTAGATATATCTAGCTCGTTATATCCCGATAGGAGTGCACGTGGCCCAATGGCGCCCGCCGCCCGCGTACTGCGTGCAGTATGCGAGGTTAAACAACGTGGGCCCAGGTCAGTTCTTGGGTGACCGCTTTGAGTAACCACTCAAAGCGGCACGGGAGCATTCAGCAACCGCTGAATGCTCCCGTGCTTTGGAAGGAATGTTAAGCCGTTGATCTCGGCTGCTGGCTATGACAGCAGTCGTTAAGCCAAGTTAGAGGCCTTCGGGCGGCTGAAGAACTTCTAACAGCATTCAACAGTCAAGTTCTAACGTACAAAGGGGGGTCGAAAGCAACAGCAAAAAGGGATACCAACTCTAGCGCGGCTTATAAATTGCCACCAGAATAGGTGCGACTCAGTATAGCAGGAGAGCAAAGCGAACTGCTAAAGACTGGCAAAGCGCAGGGCTTCATAATCGGCCCAACTGAATACTTGTTATACGTGAACGATATGTATAATATATTCCGGAATCCATCTGTGTACCAGTTTGCTGATGTCACGTGCCTAATAATAGCAAACAGTAATGTGAAAGTTGCGGAGTGTCAAATGCAAAATGCAAAATGAATCGGGTAAACCCAATGAGCCCTATTTTAAAATACCAAAGAATAACAATGAATATGGCAAGCGGCTATGGACCACTTAACCTGACTTAACTACCTTATATATGTACTAAACAGCTTCCCTGGGCAGAGTGGGCAGGTCATAGACAATATGAAATAAAATCCTAAAGGTATTAAAATATTACTAAGGCACTCATTAATATGACTTTATTAGAAATAATATTAGTAAATAACATATAATATAAATGCTGAAATGGTTTAGATAGAGTAACATAACATACATACGCAAATATATAAAGATGCAAATAAATTAAACATACTATGTAATGATTTAAAAATGCACTATCTGTAATGTTAAGGTTATCAATTAATGAATTAAATAATTTATAATTAACCAAACAACTGATTTCGGGGGGCACCCCCTCCCCGCCCTCCACATTCATTGGTGAAGCTAAAATCTTAAAATGTAAAGATTATTTTAACGAGTAAAGTGTAGCAACTAAACTACTTTTCAGAAAATAAACTTTATAAAGACTTATTTTTGTGTATATTACTTTTTCAGTGGCATTACATTAGATTTATGTACCTAAAAATGCACCCATTACATATTACGAGCCCTTCTCATTTTTCCTGCCAGTTTTACTGAACTTTCCCAAAATTTCTCAGCGAATGTTTTACGACCTTTATGATTTGTGAAAGGTCATAGAAGCACTCGAGGCAAAATGAAATATCCTACCAGCCTATATTTGAGCGGTTATTGGGCACTTATTGGTTCAGCCAATTGACGCTAAAACGCAATATCCTGCCGCAGTGTTTAAAAACTTCTTCATATGGAACTTTGACGGCTTTTTGTTTTTATTTGTTTAGTTCAAACAATGTGTTTGTTGACTAACGAACTCATCCGAACGCTTGCAATTGTTCTAAAATAAATGGCAACAGAGAAGTACCACATAACTGTTGTTCTTGTTCAGTGGCACGTATTCCAAATGAATGTTACACCATGGGGCGAACATTTAATGAATTTTAGGAAATAGTGCTTAATAAAAGCTTATTATTTTTTGTATAAAGATAGTCAATAAGTTTTGTTTCTACTCCAGCATTGTAATCTGTCTATTAAATAACTGACAGCATAATTAAAACGATAAACCTTACTTTAATATATCAATGCTAGTCTATACCACAGAAAATTCATTACATGACTGGAGAGACAATCATAATGAATTTCCATACATTATTATGCAACTGTTATTTCGTTTTTTTTTTAAGAGGCACGCGTCAACACCCTTACTCTGTCGCCATTTCGATTTTTAATTGAAATCAAATTATTTTGTTATCGTGGAAAATTTATTATATGCAACGTTACATAATTAGGTCTTAAAGTTCTTGTATCTTTAATTAGCGACTTTCGAATTTTATGAAACCTTAGTATGTAACTGTAGCATAATAGTACATTACGATACAAGGGTTGTAAGACAAAGCAGGTCGAAAGAGGGTCATAAATATGCGAGAGAGGGCTTTCTGTTTTACGACCCGTGTTTTGTACACAATTTTACGTCACGATTGGGCCAAAAAGCGCGTGTTTCCGCACGCTGCGCGTCCGGAAAACGCGCTTTTTGGCAAGGTGTCGTGTAAAATTCTATAAATATTCACTTTTTAAACTGGTGTATAAAACAGATCTCATAAAGGTGAATGATACTGATTGAATCTCTTACAATTTAAAAATAATAATTAGGTACTGGTCTGTTTTGCTCTTTAGGTACTTACGAAAAAAGTACATGCCGACCAATATCGTTATTTAATGGTTATTTTGTGATTATGTAAAACAAATGATAAACATATTCAATTCTAAATGATCCTTTAATTTATTCATTGCTAATGGACCCGGATATATCCTAAAACTACGACCAAGACCACCGGGGGATGGGTAGCAGCATCCCTGGAGTGCGGTGGAGATACTGTGATCGCCAACCCGCATGCCAGGCGTGACGTTTATTTCATATTACCCCCATGCAGAACGCCATTGTGTTTCTCTTTAGGGGAGGCCCGTGTCTAGTAGTAGACGTGCTTCGGCTGACATGCATCGCTTTAGCTTTATGTTTGATACAGCCCTGACGTTGAAACATTCACTCGACGCGATTCAAGATCTAAGAAACCAATCTTTAGGGTAGTTCTAGGCACCTGTTTTGACTTTACACTTAGAAAAAAAGATCCTTAGAGAAATAGTTGGAGTAAATCCTCTCTAAAAGAAGTAGGTATTTTAAATGTGTAAAAATAATGACACAAACGAAGACAACTCGTTAACATTTTTTATCGACTTTAAATAATAGTTCCAATTCACGGTTTCAGTTTGAACTTGTTGCTCCTTATTTTCAATGGTAACTTTAGCTAGGTTTATGTGAAATCATTTGTTACTTTAATTTAAACTTCTGTTAAGCATATTATTGAAAGAAGATGACTGACTGTTGAATTTGTTCCTGCGTTTCTTTTAGACAGCACGTGAACTCCTTTTTCAGAAACCCGATGTTACAGTAGATTTTGAAATGATTGTGCCATTGCGGTCTATACTTGCAAAATAAAGTTCATTTATTTCATTTAAACACAGCACCAGCCCTATCAACTTATTACCAAGTCTAATGTTTGCACAACTAACCAAACACTGTACCGTCATTAACTAGATCTAATTCATTTTGCATTAATGACCTAATACATAACCGGGAGTTGCTAATGTACCTTGTCAAATGACGTCAATCATCTAGGGTTACTGCAGTTTGATAGCCTCGGAGACCGAGTAACCCGACTCATTGGCGCTTAGATTGTTATTTATTACGCTCCGCCCACGTTTGCCCAACCACAATATTTTTGCCACCCATTTAGTCTCGATGTAGATACATATCCCTCTGGCCACGTGGTCCTACCGCCTTTGTCCTGATATAATATTGATCAAGTTATTTGCGTTTAGGGTACACTAAAAAAGGATCCTTGCTCAATTCGTCCATAATTTCATTGATGTCAATTTGTGTACAAATTTACCTATTTTTGGGTACAGTCAACTGCGAAAATATGGGTGCATGCAACTTGCTGAAAAATATGTCCTATAGCTCTTATGTCGGTCGAATAAGGTTGCGGTACGTATTTATGAGAGGATTAAATCGATACGTATTTTTGCAGTTGACCGTACAATGAAATATGTAGTTGTATCCTTAAGTATATGAATAAAGGATAAATTCAGAACTTTATACATTGCAAATCATGTTTATGAAAGAGTTCGCACATACACAACGATCGCAACGATATTGCCTGTATTCATTTATGGAAAGAAATAAGAAAATTAGATTTGGGCTGGGAAAGAAACATTGAAACGGAGCCTTTCATTTACATATCAATCGACGCGAGCACCTATATTATCGTAACCTAACGCTCCGCGAGGAGTGCGTTCGTGGAATGTCCTACACATTATATTACATTCCTTGCACGTAAAATATAATATCCCTACCCACACGCAGACGTACGCGCACAGGCAAATATCTAAATGTAATTTCCATGCGTTGTCCCCGCAATGTTTTCCCAGAAAATATTAACATGGAAGGCAAGGGGCTGAATCTCTCCTAAGTAAGTTGCAAAAAATGTACGTGATTTTACTTCAAAGTCCCTTTTGTCTTTATGAAAGAAAGGCATAAATATACAGGCACGTGAATGGCACATACAGAAAAATTACGCTGCGTAATGATGATGTGCCCGCACTTTCCTTAAAAACAAAATATTTATATTTTCCCTTCACGGCGAGACGCGGAGATGGGCTCGGAAACTTTACTACTGCCTGTCTGGGGCCTGATTCACTTTTTCCTCGCCAAAAACAAGAAAGTAGAATTCGTAATGCTTTGGCTGCTGTTATTTTCAGTAAGGGATGGCGTCATTGCTGTTGAATCCGAATTTATTATTTAGCAGTGAGGGTTTTTAAAAGGTGAACCGCCTTCAATGGAGAACTGTTTGCAAACGCACAAGAAAATAAATGTTCTCATTTAAGTTGGTACCCCGTTGTGCAGCTTAACTAATCTACAAAGTAGCTGTCTAATCTTTTAATTTAAACTACGGGAATGAAATAAAATGGCTAGTAGAGTTACTGATCCACAAACATACGGTGACCCTGACCTGCTCTTGTGAGCATATTTGATTGTATTATACGACTATTTTAAGAATAGCAATGTAGGTTTACATAGTTTACATTACCATTTATGTACTATGTACCGATGTTTGTATGTATGAGCTCTTATCCATTAAGTGCAAAAAGACGCTCACTTACAACATAATCAGTGAGTACCAGTGGTTGACAGGTAGAGAATGCCCTTTGGCATTAATTCGGCCATTTGTACATTTGTTTTTTTTTTTGTGCACTAAAACTTAGATAAATAAATAATCGAAACGAACTATGTTGTTAGTGAACTGTCTTTTCCGGAAGCTCTATTTTCAACATTTCATGCGACCATTAGACAAAGGGGGGTCGAAGTTGCACTACGTCCGTAAGGAGTACCCACCGTTACCCTACACGTGACCCCTGGGTGGTGCTCAAAGTGCAACAAAAACTGGCAACCGTACTTGTCTTCTCGAAGATCTCACGGTTCGTAAATAAATGCCATACGATTAAAGAATTAGACATCTGATTTGGTTCAGGCATTGATAAGTTTTGCTGCATTAAAGAATCTCACATACCTACGTACAAACATACATCACCAACATCAGCCTGTACGGTACGTCCTACTGCAAGTCACATGCCTCCCCCCATAGATGAGAGGCAATCTGAAAACATCACACTCCATTTCAGAGGCAGCACTTAGTTTTAGGGCAGTCTTGTAAAAATGGTGTAATACCCAGTACATTACGATACAAGTGCAGAGAACAGGAAATTCGCAACGAGTGGTGATAAATTAAAAGATGACCGAGTTGCGAATTACCTATTCGCACATGTATCGGACAACGTTTTACAGTACACATGGCTCTTTAAAGTTTCGACATATGCACGTCATCTGCTGATTACCGCACTCGTGCGGTAAAGTAGCACCATAGGTACTGTAAAAGTTTTAAAGTACTATACTTTTACTTATCTCTATATTCTTTTATAATAGGACAAGCGTTTGCCCGCGGCTTCGCCCGCGTACTCTAAGCATAATATTTAACCGTCTACAAAAAAAAGATTCTCTGTTTGACTTGTATGTATGTACGTATGTAGGTATGTATGTATGTTTTTCCACGATTATCTCGCGTTTGGCTGAACCGATTTAGATGCGGTTTCCAGAAAAATAGTAGTTACATTCTGGGGGTTTCGGTATATATAGTTTGGTGATTGTGATTCATTAACAGATGAACAGATGAAAAGTCAGTATACATTCTGAGAACCGACAAACTGTAGAATTTCATTTGATTTTGGCAAAAATAAGAATCGAAAACTATTATCACACATTTCCAAGAGGCCAAAGGGGAAAGAGCCGATGAAATAAAAGCATGTCTTAAATGGCCCTTAGTAAAAATATCTGTGTACTACAGTAACACCAATTGAAGTAACGACCAAGCAGCGTTCATAAACTCTGGTCCTTTGAAGTACAGAAATACGGCTAATTCAATATCACACCTTATTAAGGGTTACACCTTATTTTTCCTAAAATTAAATTTAATAGGTAGGTTTTGCCAGTTCCTATTGGAGCATCCAAAAAGAAAATTTGGCCTCACTTCCATTCGCACTCCTTACTATTTGCTCGTATACTGACTTTTGTTCATCTGTTAATGAATCATAGTTATTCCTGACTAACCCCTCTAAAGCTATCACATCATACCAAAAAAAATGTTAGGATACGCGGGGCTCGTTCCGTACCTCAAAACCAAAAGAGACCCTTATCCCTAATTCACGTGTCATGGCTGTCTGTCAGTCCGTCTGTTACAACCGATTTGCTTTAAAACTACTGAACCGATTGAAATGCAATTTGGCACAAACTATCAAGAATTTTTATGTTCATAATATTAAATTAAAATCGGCCAAGTGTCGGATCACGCACAAAGAAGGGTTCTGTACCGACACCTACTAGTACATATTTAAAACCACTATCCTCCTGTTGTTTGGGCAAGACTGTTTTTCAACGATATCTCAAAAAATGGTAAACCTATCTTGTTGAAACCAAAAGTCGATGAAAGTATTTACTAATATGCACCATCAATTTTTTTTTAGAATCTTAAACCTTATAGTTTGGAAATTACTGTGAGAGGACTCAATTTTTACGACTTAGACAGCTAATCTATACTAATATCATAAAGAGGAAAGATTTGAGAGTTTGTTTGCATTAAATAGGCTCCGAAACTACAGAACCGATTTGAAAAATTCTTTCACTGTTGGGAAGCTATACTATTCTCGGGTGACATTGACATGGGCTATATTATATTAAAAAAAAAATTGGTTGTTTGTAAAGTAGGTTTACGATCGAGATGTTTACGTGATAACGTCTTACTTCACTTATACCTGCGATCGCGCTCGTGAGGTTTTGGTGTGACACAAGTTTCTGAACATGTCACCCGACTAAAACGATTTTAAAGACGTTATCACGTCAAAATTAAGGATTCTTACTAAAATTCCAATAATGTAACCCAAGGTGTAAAAAAAATACCAGAAATATTCTTTACATCGCGTGCGCTGCGAAAACTATTGATGATAAAATAACTATTTGTTAATTATTTTTATGGGCCGGGCTGCTAGTATGTAATAATAATCTAAAGATTGATTTAAATGGAAAAAAATATAGAAAATTTTATGTCGCTTTTAACAGCCAATCCATAGATATCCCACACGCCTATATAGTAACATTAAACTTTTTTTTTACAACCCCTGGCATGTATGGAGTGCCAAATTTTACCTCGGATTCGTATTAAGAGACCTCTCGGACACTCGAATATCGAAATTGAACAAAATAAAATAAATAAAAATAAATAAAATGGCCGCCACTTTTTCTAAATTTTACATCGGATTCGTATAAGGGGACCTATCAGACTCTCAAATATCGATATTGAACGAAATGGGGATATGAAGAAAATCAATATGGCCGCCTCTTTTTCCAAATTTTACATCGGATTCATATTAAAAAACCTCACGGACGCTCAGATATCGATTTTGAACGAAATCGGGACGGATACGATAAAAATCAATATGGCTGCCACATTTTCAAAATTTTACCTTGGATTCGTATTACGAGACCTCTCAGACTCTCAGATATCGATTTTGAACGAAATCGGGAAGGAAATTAAGAAAATCAATATGGCTGCGACTTTTTCCAAATTTTACCTCGGATTCGTATTAAGAGACCTCTCGGACGCCCAGATATCGATTTTGAACAAAATCGAGATGAATCGATATGAATAAAATCCGCCAGTTTTTCCAAATTTTTAAGTTTTCATGTCCGCAATATTAAATTTTAAAATCAATGCTAATATCGAAATTAACGCCCCAAAAAACCATAAAAACGACACCCATATTAATATTTAGACATTCCAACCCCCTCGCACCCCAACAGAGGGGATGGTGTTTCACGTCCTCCACATGGGATTTTAAAATCATTGTTGTTTTCGTAATCAGCGACCCGATAAAGCATAGAAAAAATACCCACATCGATTTTCAGAATTTGTCGCCACATTTGCCGCTTTTAGGGGTTGATTTCTCAAAAACCTGAAACACATGTTTACTCATTTATCGTTAGAAATACTCCTATGAAGTTACGAATAAAATAGTCCAACTAATCTTGATTCACCATACAAACTTCGGACCCCCATCTAACCCCCTTAGGGGTTGAATTTTTAACCGACTTGAAGATTTCAAAAGAGGAGGTTATTAATTCGGTTCCATGTTTTTTTTTTGTTTGATTTTTTTTAAATGTTTGTTACTCCATAACTCCGTCATTTCTAAACCGAATTAAAAAATTCCTTTTTTGATTGTAAGTATATATATTCACATTGGTTCCGTTTTTGTCAAAACGTAGTTCTGATGATGGGATCCATGAGGAATTGAGGGAACTCCTCAAATCTTTAGGGCAAACATGCAGTGATTTTTGTGTTTTTATCAACAAGTCAAGCATTTGCATCCAAAAATGTGACATTGGATGAAGTGGAACTGCTGATGATGATCAGAACAGAACTCTTCAACGACGAAAAGTTCACGTTTGGTGATTTGTCCTCCTAGCTGTGTTTGATAAGCAAGTTCTATTTTCACGATTGATTTATGACATGCTCGAGTTCTGATGATGGGATCCATTAGGAATCGAGGGAACTCCTCAAATGTGAAAGACACACAAATAGTGACTTTAGTATTTTCATGAACTAATCAAGCATTTTCTTTTATAAAAGTGACATTTGATAAAGTGGAACTGCTGATGATGATCAGAACGGAACTCTTCAACGGCGACGCGTAGTTCAAGTTTGGCGATTTGTTCTCTTCGTTTTGTTTGTCAAGCAAGCAAGGTTTTTCCATGATTCCATGAGGAATTGAGGGTACTTGGTCTTCTACCATTATAAACATACTTATAGCCATTTGTATTTTATTGTATGGAATCTAAGAGTGCACCATCGAAGTATAATAATCTTTCACCGGCCTCCCCCATTGAAGTCGGTTTTTTTTTTCTTAAAAATTCTGAAAAATCCTTTCTTAGTGCACCCCTAGACCTTATAAGGAACCTACGTGCCAAATTTGGAATCTCTAGCACCAGCGGTTTGGGCTGTGCGTTGATATGTCAGTCAGTCAGTCAGTCAATCAGTCAGTCAGTCAGTTTCTTCTTTTATATATTTATAGGTAGATGTAGAAATTTGCGCAGGAGTAGCATAGAACTTTCTTAGGGTTCCGTAGGAAAAATGGCTAAAATTAATAGTTTCGTCATGTCCCCCAGTCTGTCTGTCCGTATGTCACAGGCATTTTACTCTAAAACTATAAGGTGTATTAATATGAAATATAGATGTATTCTGTAATACGCTACATAGTTATGAAATTACTAAAAAAGGTTTTTTAGGGGTACGGCATGTGGTACTGCAACCACCAGTTTTTTTTACTCTTTTTTAACACATCTTATGAACGATATGAAGCAACTTCCCCATAAACCAAGTGCTGCTTTTAACCTAACTAAATAACAAAACGGCTGTAATAAGTACAATGTACCTAATAGGAAGATAACCTTAAGGCACCGTAGGGAGCCGCGGCGGGGGGCGTCCCTTCAGGGCACAGAAAATAACACCGTTCCATGCTTTCTAATACACTCTTATCATTAAATCAAAGCTTCGTTAATATCCAGCTGTTTCTTTTAAGGGCTCACGTGTCGTTTTCTTGTTGCGGAAATACGCTTCATTTGGTGATAGAAACATATCGTTGAGATGTACTTAACTGTTTTATGAGGGTCTATATAAATAGTATAATAGTATACTCACGAAAACGGCACGTATCACTGATCAAGTTATCAGTGGTCCAAATTATTTTTAAACTGTAAATACTTACTGATGAAGAGTTTAGTTCAATAACTAAATTTCAAAATACTTAATCAAATCATTTGTCTTTGATTTCTCACATTTTATGTTAACCTCAAAAGTCTCTAGCCTTTTTTGTAGGTACTTTATCTTCTTGTATATACCTAAGTATTAATTGCACTGTGTCCAGAAATTTAAATATCACTATTTTGCGTAATTTATTATGGTGTATAACATCATTTTCCTAGACTAGTCTAGTGAAATGACGAATCAAGTTGACCGTTTTGGGCGATTTTATCATTTCTCTAAACAGACTCGGGGATATGATCAAATCACTGGAATTTTCTAGGAAAATTATGAAATGGAGTAGCCATTTCAACACCCTTCATCGCGCGTGGCCTGACACCCACTTAGCCGGTTTCACATCATAATTATATTGCTTGTTTTATAACGTTTCATAGGCCTGGCTGTGTCATACGATTATAACACCGTACATAAACCGTAGAAAAATTCCGCTATCCTAAGGTTGTCTGGAAGAGATCACTCTTTAGCGATAAGACCGCCTGTTGTCTACCTCTACCTGCTTACTTGTTGCGGTTTTCTTTTTGTTTTTAACTAATTTATCTATTTGTCTTAGGTGTGCAATAAAGAGTATTTGTATTGTATTGTATTCCTATATGCTCTTAGGCATTTTTTGTTAGTAGAAATGACATGGGAAAGGACATATCGTGCATGTAACAGATGTATTAGCCGAAAGGACTTTAGACTTGAATGGGCCAATAATTAGCGTGAAGGATAATCAGACCAGCAATTTGCAACTTTTAAGCGTTTAATGGCGTGTTTTACACGCCGTATAACCGAGCCATAGTAATCCATCGGCTCGGCGGTCACCCGTATGGCACCCCGCCACAACTGCAGTAAGCCCTGTTTAAGTTTACGAGCCCGCGTCTCCTGGTTTTACGACGCAGACTTCTCTACGGAAGTATAGTTCGCTGAAAGAGTGACCTGTGCTCTTTACTATTGTTTAAGATATTGGGGTGACGTGGGGTCGTGGATACTAAAGTTGGCGCGGATATAGTTGCAATATGGAATAAATAGCAAGGTTTTAATGAAAAATATTGCATTATTTGAAACGTAGTTCTGACCAGACGAGTAAACAATAATGATGGATTTAAAGAAAAATATGCTTCTTGGCTATATGACGTTTTCATAAACATGCTCCGAAATATTTGCGAAATGAAGACATGAAGTGCCTTGTTTATAGCTCCCTACATTACTTTTTGGCCTTAAAACGGGGGATGGACAGCAACATCCCTGGAGTGTGGTGGAGATACTGCGATCGCCAACACGCAAGCCCGCCAAGCATGGCGATTATGGCATTTACTTCCTATAAAATCGGGCGAGGCCTATATCCAGCAGTTAACGTCGTTCGGCTGATATGGTGGTGGTGGTACTGTTATTTGCTAAATGTAACCAACTAACCCACCTGGAAAAGACAGTTGTGATGTTAAGCTATTTTGACCAGCCAGCTAACGGGGTTCCTACTTTCCGCTGGTGACACATGGGAACGAACGAACCTACCCGGAAAAACAACTGTAATTTTGAGAAATTCTCATCCACCAGAAAGTCGATTTTTTCTGTTCTGACACAAGGTAACGAACAAATCTAATAGATTTTTCTAAGGCGTGAATTTACGGTATAATAAAATTATGGAAAACGCCACGTCAACTTTCTGTGACATCGTAATTATGAAAATCCGTTTTCGCACAAAATGTTTTGAAACATCGATAGATTACCTTATTAATTATTTAAGAGTTTATTTCACTTAACTATATAGAGGTAAATGTAAAACAAGTTTATTTTTATAACAAGTTCTAGCGAACAAAGTCGCTGGCAACAGCTAATATACGAAAAAATAATCCATGTAGAGAGGTAATATAAAACTAGATTCGTATTTATTATGGGTAGGTAAAGGCCAAAATATATTTGGTGTAGGATTTTAATGTTAAAAATACTAAGACGAGTCTCTTCCAAATAAAACATAGCTGCGTTCGTAAGGTTAGTTACCAGACGCGCTGACGTCGCATTAGTTTTCTACCTTCTGTGATAAAACAACATGTCGACGCTGCTTTAGTTTATGTTTACGGCCACCGGCAAACAACAAAATAACGCATAAATTTAGACAAACTTGTGTATTTCCGCAAAACTTATTCCAGGAAAAAAGTTACTACATATCGGTTAATATAATTATGACATAGCGCTGCAGTTCTACAAATACATTAAAATATGAGCCGGAGTTTATTCCAACTAAAAATTCAATAACAAATCCTGTGGGTAAATTGCCGCTATAAATATTCAGCACGACGAAATGTTTAAAATACGAGATTACTAGACCCTCTCTGCTATGCTCAATTGTCCAAAATACTCTACAGAATAATATTAATAAGTACCTAAGTTCATTATTGAAAGCAGTTTTCGGACAAAAGTGATGTATTTTCGGTGGCACGAGGCGAGTGGTGAGCGCGGAGGCGGCGGGTTCGTTTAAAGAAGTAATTACTGAAACAGCAAGTTCGGGCGATCCTGCGGTGACGTCGTTAGTATGCGCCGCGCGTCACGCCGGCAGAGGCGATAACGCAAATTCGTTTTACCGAACATCTCGCTAATAGAGTTTCACTAATTTATAAGGCCGTTAAGCCTGAGGCCGTTTAGGCCGAACCTGCGTAAAACTGTCCGCGGTGGACGTAAAAAGGATTTGATGGTAGACCCTGTTACATATTTGATGGAACTCGATCTTTCGCCGCGCGCCTCCGAGGTGAACGCGTTTAATTATGAACAGTTTCTCTGGAATTATACAAATTCTTGCTCTGAAACCCTGCTGAAATAACAGATTGTTTTACTACTTTGTTAATAAATTTAAATTGTTTGTACAGAAACAGTTTCCATGGTTGTAAAATGTTTGTACACGACCAACATGGAATTGGGAGGTCTGTTGGCCCAGCTGCTCCGGGTAGTTTCAGTGGCCTGTGTTCGCGTGCATTATGATAGACGTTTTTAATTAAAATCCCGATGTGCTTAATAAGCCACACGCCGACGCTGCTGCACCTGGGGAGCTTTAAATTACTGCGACCAACTCCATAATCTCAGACAAGATGGTAAAAAAGGTTTCCACGACAACCTGCGCTATCCTTAGTAAGAGGACTCTCCGCATATCAATTTTATTAAGCTGCCTTTTGCATGAAAATAAAGTACAACATTTTGTGATCAACATTGCTGTTAAATATATTTTCATAATTTACTTAAAGTGTTTGAATAAAAACTCTGCTATCAACCGGCGTCATTGCAGATCGGCCGGGGATTAGGTTGTATTTTTTGCGCGGTTAGCATAAAGTTTATGTGCAAACATTTCGCTGTAGGACAGTTTATTTGCAACCCTTACTTCGTATTGCTTAATATGGTATGGAATAATAAAGTGAAAGCAAATTATTCTCTGTTATTGTGCAATCAAATTATAAGTTTTTCTTGAATGATAGAAAGCTACATAAACAGTTACATTATTGTATACAACTAAGTATGACCCAATCTTATAAAATATTGAAGTGCTTTTGTAGTAGATGCGGCTCTAGTGTTCCGTCAAAGCATACTTTGGAGCAAAATCCTTAGGTATAGCGAAACAGACAGATCGAGGAATGGACGTGGCATCCGGCTGCAGCGGGCTTCGAGCTCTAACCACGCTTTAACTGGGATTTATATCGTGCAGGAAGCGTCGTTAAAAGTGGGCCGGAAATCACATCAAGACGCCTTTGCGACCACTCGCGGCCCGAGCGCTGAGAAAATGTAAAATGTATGGTACATATACGAATGAATATCAAGATTTATTACAGGCTGGTTTGTTAGTGAGAAATATTAACTTTTACCACTTATACATATTTTTAGGTATTGCCTGCTTGTTTTTTTCTTTTGACTTGTTTAGGTCCGCGTTGTAACAAATGTAGACTTTAGGAATATGTCCTTGGAGACGTACGAGCATTTCTCTAAAATAGTTATGACCAAGGGTTGAAAAGCGTCCGTCATTTCATAGCAATTGGATAGACTACTGTATGAAACTGCTTTACCTCTTAATTTGTCTACCTCATAATTTGTGTTTGTATTAAGCGTAGGCAAGGCCCACCCGTTTTTATTAAAGCGCCTTGCACTCAAAGCCAACATAGTAGGTAATACTTACGCAGGATGCCGTCGCAGCCGGCGCTCTGACCTTCGCCCTTCCGATAGTTCAATTTACCTGTCCCCTATGTTTTTACCTCCCTTTAATACAGGCCGATATAAATTCATATGACTGGGAACACATTTGTGTTCAGAATACTTTCGCTTCCAAAATGCTACGAGGACGAGTATGGCCGCCTCGGTTCGTTCGAGACACAATTGCGCGTGTTTGCATTTTTATCTACTTGTTTTCGTGGGGTGAATACGAATGCAGTCTTTGTTTGGACGTTGTATAGGTAAATATTAATATCTAGTCGGAATTGTCTCTGTAACAATATGAAATAAGCGGAGCGTTAAACATCATCTCGTCCATCTGAAATGCGCAACTATTGCCAAGCAATGAAAACTGGTTACGGTTTGCATACTAGATCGCACTCGTATAACGTATGTAAATGAAAGATTATTTCGTATATGTACGAGTAAAATAACTGTCACTTTCGTGAAACTACCTAGTGCATACACCAAATCGATTAGGTGCCAAAGCGAATCGGTCGAAAGGATCGGTCATCGTCTTCAGCGAGCCTATGATGGTTGTCATTTTATCACTAATCGTCGTGGATAAGGCATTCTTCACGTTCTAACAAGTATGCAAGTGCGAGAGTGACGGGCGTCTTATCCACGACGATAATTGTGATAAAATGGCAACCATCATAGCATCCCTGGAGTGTGGTGGAGATACTGCGATCGCCAACCCGCTTGCCAAGCGTGGCGATTATGGCATTTACCCCCCATAAAATTGGGGGAGGTCTATGTCCAGCAGTGGACGCCCTTGGGCTGTTATGAATGGTATGGGCAACCATCATACGCCCGCTGACAAGTATGCGAGTGGGTGAGAGACGGGCGTCTTATCCACGACAATATCGATAAGTGATAAAACAGCAACCACTATACGCCAGCAGCCTTTACACGTCCCACTGCTGGGCTCAGGCCTCCTCTTATTAATGAGTGGGATCGGGCAGTCTTCACGCTGGCCCAGTGGGGCTAGAGAACAACCGGGAAACGCTAGAGGAGGATGATATTGTGTAAAGAACAATTCGATTATCGAACGAGTAGCACGAAAAACATTTAATTCAAATTTGATTACGAAATTTATGTGACCCTTCACTGGAATATGTATAAAATATTCTTGTGTCCTTTGTTTCTGTGTTATTTGACACTAAGTTATAATAAACACTCAAATACTCACATGTATTTTTATAATTTGTCGCAATTTATTATTTTGGTAGACCTTAAGTTGCATGCTCTTCATCTTGATTGCCATTGTAATGCCATGTATATTGTGGGCACTGAATAAAGTTCTATCTATCTATATAAATACAAATAAAATCCAAACGTTCTTCAATTCACAAGAACAAAAAAAACAAATGTAAACATAATTTATTTTTAGGGTAAAGCGAAGTGTATTTAATGTAGTTTTGTAACTTCATTAAAAAAAACAATCATTCATATGCCAAGTACAAAATATCAGTATATCTTAAAACCGAGATAAAAACAAAATATATAAGCGATTTAGTACACAAATACATAATTTACAAATTAAATATTCATGGGTCAGAATATATGTAAGAAAATGCAGCAGAAGCAACCATCATTCCCGTTCAGCGCCGGGAGCGCACCGCTATAAACTCTGCATCACCCTGCACCGCTACTCCGCGTGTGTAAATCGGGCGCCCCATAAAATTCCGGTGCTCGGTAATTAACACCTAGCACTATACCCGTAATAAGGAAAGAGGATCTACTCTATTATGAGCGGTCTGTCGTGCGTTCAAAGCTAATGAAGTAATAGAGGGGCCGCTGCGTTAATATGATAACTGTACACAAGTTACGCGTTTAAGTGCCTGAGGAGGCCCGAGGGGCCAAATTGAGTTTAAATATCATTTTGGCATCACAAAACGTTAGACTTATTAAACTATATCAATATGATTTCGTACATTTCTTACGATTCCTGACTGTAAGGACCTTGTTTCGTCATTATTTCGGTGATTGGACATATTCTACAGCGTTTTATGCCTTGTAGGTGTAAATCAAATAATCTAGAAAATATTTATTGTTATATACTGCAACTAATCACTCCCGCGGGCAAAGTTAACTTACTTTGAAGGTAGCTACAATAATCGTGTCTCAACATACACATACTCGTATACTTATTGTAAGTGCACACTGAGCGGCTAGCCAAACAAATCACAATTTTTATATGCACTGGCAGCCGCATCAAGGTGCTTATCTTCAGTTTCATAGGTACATAGTTTTGACAGCAGTCAACCGTGCGGGTTAATGCACACCGCCTTTACACTCCAAAATTCAATAACCTTCTAGGGTAGGCTGAAGTCTTGTAAGTTAGAATATTTTAGTTTTAAAAGAACAAACAAATAGCAGGCTTTTAGTTAAGAGTAGAAAAACCTAACCTAAGGTAATAAATAATTTAAATTTTCCTAACAATGTTTTATCATGTTGTTTTCAAAGGATGGCCGAGTCTGCGGGAGGCTTCGCGCGCCATCTGTGAGCGAGGTCGAGTCGTCACGTCCGCGCCGAGCTCCTCATGCAAGTAATCATAATATCGTAAAACTTTTGCACTTCGCCAAAAACCTCTTGAATCTTCCTAACATGATGTCTTGGAGAACTCTCGGCGGGTAATCAGAACTTAATGATAAGTGCGCCGCCTCCACAGTGGTACCCAAATTTTAGGGGTCACGTAAAATATTAAAACGACGGCATGAAGTGGCCAGAGATTCATTGCTTTTTCCCTGTTTTTATTATACGTAAATAAGACACCCCGACGCGTTTGTGTGTTCATAACATAAAACCAAGTTGTAGTAAAGTTTGTCTTCATGGTCTCGTTGAAGCTCTCGTAAATGTTAGTAAAGCTCTAAGTGCCGACGTTACTTACGGTTTTTGTGTGGCATATAAGCTGGTTTATTTTCACGAATTAACTCAATATTGTTGGATAACAATTCATGAATAAAACAAAAAAAAACTGTTTCTAATTTTTTATGGACCGTATATGTTTATCATCAAACCATTTAAGTAATCGTCACAAACACTATTCAATTTGCCTTCCAAATGAGATTATGTAAGGTGGAATTTACGGCCCCCAAAGGCCATAGTCGGGTTTCCATAGTAAGTTGGCCCTTGGATCAATTTGAGTCGGGGTTTTTTTGTGAGTACCTCTTATGGTGAAGAATATTTATGCTGAGTATCAACATCCTACTAGTGACGGTTTTTGATTTATGATTTTTTGAAGTTTTTTCTACCATGTATCTTTTTTCGGGATGTATTAAAGTGATTTGTTTCAAATTTTGAAATGATGTTCTTTATTTAGATATGCATCGAGACCCAAAAAAACTAATACTAATTGTCATATAGAAAAACAGGCAAAAAAAGACAAAAAATAAACTTTTTTTATGTGGCTGTGAAGTATTCACGTAAGTGTACACCTCAAATTTTTTTTCTAGTAATAGACCATCCATTGGCCTACTACTTGCGTTAATATCAAAATTTTCCAGGCGGTACTTCATACCAAATATCAGCAAAATGTGTGGTCAAGTTCTGTATTCAATCGGCGTTTCTCAAAATAGTATACAAACTCTTCGATTATGTTTGAGTTTTCTTAGCATTGTGTCGTATTTAAGAGTAAAATGCTAATGACAACTTAATGTCATCGAAGAGTTTGTATACTACATTGAGAAACGCCGATTGAATACAGAACTCGACCACACATTTTGTTGATTTTTGGTAGGAAGTACCTCCTGGAAAATTTTGATATTAATCTAAATAGTAGGCCAATGTATGGTCTATTACTAGAAAAAAATTTAGAGGTGTCACTACTTCACAGCCACATAAAAAAAGATCATTTTTTTGTCTTTTTTTCTTTTTTTTATATGACACCTAGTATTAGTTTATTTTGGTCTCGATGCATACCTATCTAAATAAAGAACATCATTTCAAAATTTGATCAAATCGCTTTAATACATCCCGAAAAAAGATACATTAAAGGAAAATTTCAAAAAATCATAAGTCAAAAACCGTCACTAGTAGGATGTTGATACTCAGCATAAATATTCTTCACCATAAGAGGTACTTACCAAAAAAACCCCGAGTCAAATTGATTCAAGGGCCGGCTTACTATGGAAACCCGACTATGGCCTTTTTTTAGTGTAATAAATCAACGTATTTTAGCCTACGTGAAAGATTTTATAAGTTGAATCAAAGTTTGCCTCTATTATTGGTATGAATACTAATAACTTAATACTTGTGCCCACAACTTCTATTGCAAGAAATTATTATTAGAATATAATACTCGTTCAACTTCAACACCATTACTTAAGGGATGAAAATTAAAACAGATAAGAATTAGTTATTTTGGATTTTAGCGAAATATCTAATAATGAGGTTTTAAGTGCTATAATTCATATTTAGTACACGTCATCCACACCAACCTTTAAACTCGTAAAAAGTGTTGCGACTTTATATAAACTAATAAGTACCTATTCAATTATTAAATTTTACCAATTATTTTAACCAAAAGTTTATTTATTCCAATACTAATTTTATAACTATAAAAAATAGGTGATCCGTTTACAAAATATCAACTCCTTTTTTAGACTCTTATAGTTTCGCCATGTCCGCCCGTCCATCCGTCCAAGGCTTAGTTCAGTAACCGTTACCAAATTACATATCAATTACTGAAATAAATTGTTATGTGTTATGCAAGTCTGCAAAGCTGTTGTGTGGCGTGAGTGCTTGTATTGATAGTCGAGCTAGCGAACGATTGTAATTGAATCACGAGCGAAGTGAGTGGTTCAAAAATACAATCCTGACCGTAACGAGGCTATCAAGGCACGAGACGCCAAACAACTTTGCAGCTGAGCTAAACACACAACTTGTCACCTTACCACCGCGAGGAAAATTATTCATGTCGAATGTAGGTAAGACGTGCTTATATTCAATAAAGAGCTTTTAAATCCCATGCCATCAAAGCATTTCATGAATTCTTAACATTAAAATCCATGAAATAGTCTTTATTCCTACATTAAATTATTGACAGTTGTTTGACACCATTGAAAGATAGTGCATGTGGATTAAGAATGGGCGAGTTATTTGTCAAATGCCTGCCTTATTCTTAAATCCCACTGAATGTTGGGGTTTTATAACAAAACAATAGGCGAAAGTAAAATTGATTACTAAAAAGAGTTACTTTCAATGGTAATTAATTAAATTCTCAAATCTTCATTGTTGCTCAATTAACAGTCTGTTACAAATGAAATGGCGAAGAAAAAAGTGTTTATATTTATTAAAAACAGGAAATTTTCCTGTTGTTTACAAAAACAGCACTTACCTTTAAATTTCCAAATCCCTGTTTCTGCGCCAGTAATTTTCCTGAAAATAAACGGCAGATTATATTGGGGGACCAATCGGCCTAGTCCCAAACTAAGCAAAGTTTGTACTATGGGTACTAGAAGACGATATATATACTTATATACATAAAAAATACTTAAATATATAAAAACATCCAACACTCAGAAAAAATATTCGTAAACATACACGAATAATGCTCTAACCGGGATTCGAACCCGGGACCTCCGGCTACGTTGGCAGGGTCACTACCAACTAAGCCAAAGTGATCGTCAAGATTTTGGAACTGATATTGTGATAAGCACTGTTACTTTTATGCATTGACACAAAATCTTGATTTCTTGCTCATACGACCTTTTAAACATGGAAAATGTATATTTAATTCTAAAACCATTAATAATCGTATATTCGAAAAATATTGCTGTAATTTGTAGCTTTAGGAGATAAAAAAAACGAATAAGTTGTTGCTGCCAGCTATATACATCATCTATTTACACAGTTGCGTTAACATTTATCTGCAAAGCGAGTTTTGGATTCCACGTATTAAATAATGATTTTGAAAAAACTTGATCGCGCAATTGTTTCTTTTATGATTGGCTTTCAAACTATTTCCGGACTATGTTTTTAGTTTGGTGCAAGACCAAAAAGTTGGCATTAGTTGCTTGGCAAGCATTTCTTCATACCTATTCTTAAGCCAAGTAGGGCGAGGGCGTTACAATAGTAACTTATGAGGTCCGGAGGGTCTAAATATTACATAAACCAGATGCAACAATATTTAAATGCATCACGACATAACATTAAATTATTATATCTAAAGAGAATCTTGCATGCGAGTACTCGTATAACCGTCATTTACGAGAGACAAAAACAAATGTTTTGGAGTATAAAAGATAAACCGGCGTTATTATTCAAGTGGCGACAATTTAATACGCTACGTCACCCGTTTAAGGCGCATTAAGCCGGGTTGGATGAACGTGTAAAAAGTCACATGTAATTGAACAAAGGTGTGAAAGATACTTCGCGAAAATAAGGCCAATATTTGAGCAACGGAAGGATAAGCACGGGGGAGCAAATATTCACTTGTGTTTGACAACTTTGTGAAGCAAACATCTTTGAGAAAAGTATACGCAATGGCGTGAAAAGTTTTTTTATCATTTTGTAGCTTAGACACGGGCACAGGTAATATTGTCAAATTGCTGTACTTTTGTAACAAATTAGTCCCTCGATTAGTTTCTTAAAAAATATGTATCTGCTTCGCCGTCAATAGACTTGTGTTGTTTTTAAGATATTGTTAATAATATTCTTTATTTTTGTACAAAGAAAATATATACAAGAATACTTAACCAAATGAATATAAATAAAATTAAAACTAACTTAAATCTAAAACTGGCCCTTGAGGCATTGTACCGAGGATGCTGGCGGCATTTCCTCGCTGTATCGCAATGCTGATACGTTGAGCGAGGAAGCCGCCAGCTCTTCGGTCACCAGTTACGTCAACCAGACGCTTCGCAATTTCTGCAAATTAGATATTGTTAAGATTAGTGATAGACAACGCCAATCTTTTATCACAATAGTAGACAAAATAATGTACCTTTTTTATACCACGTCGGTGGCATACAAACGTACAGCCCATCTGGTGGGAAGCGGTCATCACATCCGCAGCCTATCAACAACTCTAGAGGTACTACATGCACTTTGCTGACCCCTTAAATATGTATCCCATCAAAAACATAAAAGTGTAAATGGGAGCCAAGTTCAATATTAAGAATATGCGATGCTTGGTTGTCGTATAAACTAATTTACTGCGGCTTAATGCATTTTGAGCTTTAACTTGGCAGTTTTCTTAAATATCCAACAGCTTTTATGGTATTATAACATACTGCATAGAAAACTGCCAAGTTAAGGCTCAAAATTCATTAAACCGCAGTAAATTAGTTTTACTGTAAACAATGTAGTGCCGGACTTGGCACCATTTCAGAGAATCTACGGAACTTGGCACCCATTTAGATCTCAAATCTTTTGTCGGTGAATACGACAACCAAGCATCGCATATTCTTAATATTGTACTTGGCTCCCATTTTCACTTATATGTTTTTGATGGGATATCATTACTTTTTGTCAATCTTCGCCAAATAGTGGTTTTTAAGAGCGAATGCACGAGTTACTGTACAAAATACTCAAATCGCTGTAGGTGGACCTGAAATATTTGAAGAGTTCCCTCGATTTCTCCAGGACCCTATAATCAGATTCTTACTTGATAACTATGGGACCACCCCTGAAGTATACCGTCTCAAACAAAAAAAGAATTTTCGAAATCGGTTAATAAATGACGGAGTTGTGAGGTAACTAGCATAAATAATAATAAAACTAATAAAAAAATCACTATTTTAAGACTTTTTCTGGTGTACACACACAGTTACCAAGCTGCATGCCAAATTTCAGCTTTCTGGGTCACCTGGAAGTGGGTTAGGTTTTTGATTACTAGGCAGTCAGTCAGTCAGTCAGTGGTAAAAATGCTGTTTTTTTTAATTTAATATCTCAATCATTATTAAACCTATATTTATGAAATTTGGGAGCGCTCGTGGCCCAGCGGCACCCGCCTACCGCGTGCGGTATGCGAGGTTAAGCAATGTGGGCGCAGGTCAGTTCTTGGATGGGTGACCGCTTTGAGTGGTTACTAACTGAGCGCTGTCGTGCTTTGGAAGGCACGTTAAGCCATTGATCCCGGCTGCTGTCTACGACAGCAGTCGTTAAGCCAAGTTAGAGGCCTTCGGGCGGCTTGAGAACTTCTAACAGTCAAGTTGCCCACTCACTTGACAAGCCTAATCCCAATAAGGTCTAGTTTCCCCCTCGGTTGGAAGGTCGGATGGCAGTCGCTTCCGTAAAATTAGTGCCTACGCCAACTCTTGGCATTAGGTAGCGGACCCGGGCATCCTTCAGGATGCAACTGTACTGGGAATAACGCTAGGAGGATGATGATGATTTATGAAATTTGGGGTTCTAATTGTTCTAAAGGATCTTAATACATGTACCAAATTTAATTTTATGTTGGATAGATTTGGAGTTATTAGGGGGTCAAAAGTGGCTCCAAACGGTTCGTGTAAAATAACACACGGCTGCTGTCTACCAGTTCCTGGGGTGAACTTGGCCGGATATGCTGCCGCGTGTCTAGATACACTCCTTTCTTGAAAAAGCCCCTACACAGACAGGGAGCTCATTTCACGAACGGGGCGACCGAGGGAGGAAATTCTTCTGAAACCCTACCGTACGCGAATATTTTAGGTTCTAATGTGCGAGGATGAATGCCCTGCCGACGGCGAGCGGTTTGGTGGTAGAAACTAGAAAGTGGACGGCGGCATCATGTCGAACAGTTCTACGAAGCAAAACCCATTATACAAGCGATACAACACGCACAAGGAGGCAAAGTTTCTCCTTAAAATTAACAGTTCAATATCTCTTGTGATTATATTTAGCGTTTTTACACCGTTTTTTTTTTCATCATCGTCATTTCATTAAATATTATTAAAGAAGATGATAACCACAGTTAATGTTTGTTAAGAACGTAAACCAATATGAGTTCCAAGTCTTATTTAAATTAAAGTTCTTTGCGTTGGCTTCCTACCTTTGTATAGATAATCTTGATTCGACAATGGATTTCGAAACAAACGCTCGTTCTATTTCACAATTCCTAAAATTCTGCCACTTACCTAAAAGTGACAATCTAAATCATCAATTCAAATAATCCAAAAATATTATGAAGATTCTATGTAAAGATAATGACACAGGTCATAACGTCCTTATCGTATCATATCCTGAAATTATTGACCGAGAGAAACGAAGGTCACCGTTTCAGCATCGGCAAACATGTTTTTGTTGTTCGGTTTTCCGGCCGTTCGCGTTCTCCTCTACAGGTCTCATTTTTTAACCGATTCTCGTGAAATTTTATGAGTAGGTTGCATAATTATATAGATTTTATTTGTCAAGACAATTTTTGGAAATTTTGATGTATGAGTAAAAAATCGTGAAGTCTTAGGATGAGTCTGAGCATGATTAAAAAACCCCGCGTATCAGTTTGAAACATGTATGCAACATATATTCGACCTTAAAGACGTTACGGACCCGCTTGATTATACTTTACTATAAAACTCACGGCGGTTTTCTTTATAAATTGGCGACTGTTTTTATACACCGTGACCGTTAATAACCCGAAAGATTTAAGCTAACGATATTAGAGCCTAATTAGAGTATATAAAGTTATGTAACATATAGTCCAAAAAGTCATAATTAAGGAGATATTAATATTTACAACAAATCAAAAGTTAAAAAATCTCCAGTGTAACACACCTTAGGGCGTGAGCATGACGTAGCCACCTATTTCTTTTACACGTAGATACACTAACTGTATGGTTGTTAGCCAGTTTCATAAAGAAGTTGGTATCTATCTACAACCTCTTATAACTGGCTAGTTTGAAATTGATTGTCACTAAAATGACACATTACAAATGATAACTAATTGTCACGCAAGATAAAATAACATTGGGTTCCCACCTAAAGGCTTGTTCACAAAGAAGCGGGCAATTAATCAGATTTAATTCGTACTGAAATAGTAATTTAATTAAGACGCATAATTAGACCCATGTTGATATAACATTATTTACTCGTACAGTCGTCAAAAATATGTGGTTTAAATCTTTCGGGTTATTAACGGTCACGGTGTATACGCTGCTAACCCCATTTTCATGAATACAGGTGTGAGTTTATTACCAATGTATGTTATTTAAGGAAAGATGATAAATTTAAGACAATTGCCAGATAGCCAGAAATGCCAGAAAATAAATTTAAGACAATTGTCGTTGTAAAACAAACATTAAGTAATGGAGCCTACTATAAATTAAATTAGTATTTGCTAGACAAAGATGCATGGACAGATGTAATACCTCCAATAAGACACATTTCCGATATCACTTAAGTACTAACATAGGTAGCTCAAGATTTTATTTAAGCAAAATCATGCATGAATTATATTTCTTATTTACGTAACGACTTCACTTCAAAATGAATATATTCTAGAAATGTAGTTTTTGACATTCAAAAACTATTCTGTAAGCTTGTTTTTTGAATAAAATATTATGACTTATTATGGCAATGGCTCACAGCCCCTCACAGCCTATCTTTTTTAAAACAAATCAATAAAAATAGGTAACAAAATAACTAAATTCGTGAGAACAGTACCTAATGTTAGTATTGTGCTGAACAATAAAATAAAGTCTATACCACTACTACTATACTGTAATTATTTAACCAATAATATGGGGAAAATCATCAGTATCGCTTGTAAAATAAGTAGGTACGCGTATGTTAGGTTTGGTTGCAATTTGTCACCTATTACAAATAGAAACAATATAAGTATAAATGTATCCACTTACCTTTGTATGGCTGTCCAGTGTGATGATGTCGGTGGTAACATTAATTAACACGATTTTAATGGTAAATGCAAACCAACTTGCGTTGGTTTTTTGTCAAATATAAAATAATTATCGCAAACGTTACTATGTCATAAATTATTGAATATTTATGATGAGATTAATTTATCACATACAACTGCACACAAACTGATACATTGTTACTATATTGAGGTACCTAATTGTACGAGTTCATAAAGGTATTGAAACAAATTATACATTATTATTTTTCAACTGGACACTAGACCCGTGAATTATTTGCAGCAAACTGATCGGTCGAGCAGCGTTGCAAGCATCGAAATCAAACTTACCCTCATTTTATTTTCGATATCGAGACTCATCATACGAACTACCCGCCCACAGATTTATGATTTACTACATAGAACTTTAAAATATGAGGTGTTAAACAAGTGTTAAATAAAAATAAAATCATGAACACTATAAATGTACATTCAGTGACTTAAATCTATCTTAAATTTACAATATTAGGAATATAACATTACTTACTTTACCTACATATTTACTTTGCACGGCTACTCGTACATTAGGAATACAGTCATATTCATCGCAAACACAATGCGAATAACTTTGAGCACTTTTTGATCTTATTTATACTGCCGACTGTCCATTTTTAGGTTTACGTAGTAAACAAGGAACCCTTATATATTCGCCATGTCCGTCCATCCGCCCGTTCATCTGTCCGTGGCTTAGCTCAGTAACCGTTACTACTAGAAAACTGTTATTTTGGTGTGTTTACACTTATCAATGACGTCAACAAAACGGTATTAATAAAATGTTGAAATAAATAGTATTTTATACAACAGTTACATAATAATGGCCCTTCAAATTCGAGAGTCGCTGTAACTGAGCTGTTTAGGTATCGTAAAAGCAAACATGCAAACGAATTGAAAAAGCAAACATGCAAACGAATTAAGAACCTCCTTCCATATTGAAGTAAGAAGATATGGTACTTTTGGTATGATTTTTGGCGGTATTGTCTACCGTTATTTAATAACAGATTAATTTGGTTGTTTTGGTATACAATAAAGAATAGTTGTACTACATTGTTCTTAAAAAAATCGATAAACATAGTTTTTTAACGTAAACAGAAAAATGCATACCATCGACAATAGCCACTAGGTAAAGTCCATTTGGGACCTCTTATTCTTTTATTTTACCCCCGACGCAGAATGCAAAAGAGGAGTGTTATAATTTTAATACGTGTATCTGTGTATTTGAGTATGTATCTATGTGGCATCGCAGCTATTAAATGGGTGAACCGATTTGAATGCGGTTATTTTATTTGATAGCAGGTTTTCCAGTGATGGTTCTTAGAAATGTATTATCAAACTCGGTTAAGCCGTTTTTGAGATATTAAACACTGAAGTAAAAATACACACATACATAAACTCACGCCTTTATTCCCAAAAAAGGTAGGCAGAACACGAAAACGAATTTCAGTGCCCTTTTAGCAATGGTATAAGGTTGCTAGTGGTTTAGAAATGAAAAATACGGGGATTTTTTTTTAAGTTGTCAGTTATTATATACAAGCCTATCGTGTTAGGAGGCTAAATTATTTGGAAAACAAAGCAATATTAAAGCAGTAAATACTGCTGAGTGCGCAGTTATTTAAGTCAGTCCAGAACAAGTGCTGTGTTCTAACACGGCTTCTTTACCACAAACTTAATAAGCCGATTACTTACTCATTCAGAGGCTGACGTGCAACGCGATAGAATTTTCATAATATGCAAAATAGAACATTAAAAGAAACTCACAGAGCCACCATAAATAGCTGACAATTGCGACTCACGTACTCAATTACCGTAGGACGTGATAGGAAAAACATAGCAGATATTTTAATAAAACTGGCTTAACTCATTGAAACTACAATTTAATTAAAAAATCACTACCTGCGACGTGACCGTACGAGTCCGCATTTTTAAGAGATTCGGAACAAAGGCTTTACTCATTCCGTGAAAGCGACGCCAATTGGCTTAGCTACTTTGGATTAAATAACATTTAATTAGTACTTTAAGCTGCTTTTATTCAAGCTTAGGAGAAAATATTATGTTGAGTTTTACTAATGTTTTTATTGTGCGGTAGGTTGCATCTAAATATCGTTGTCATTTCTTTATCGAGACTGCTTAGGGATATGTTTATTAAATGTATTATTTATTAAATCACGATCGGTTTTTAGTTGAAATATAATGATTTTAAAGGATTTTATCGCGTATTCTGCGAAATCATCAACATCTTATCATACATCTGGTGAAATGAATGTATAGAACCGTTTTTCCCCCGAAGGGTATAAAACGGATATTTAGGTTTCAGCCGGAGCTTGAACCACTGTGAGAATAGCCTTCCTATATTCATACCTATATCTACGTCATACCCGTGAATCTTTTCGTGCTAGAAGAGTACACACCGATGACGTCACTATATCTGTCTCTGTCTACCCCCTCCATAGCGGCGCGCGGTGGCTTGTGGCTTCAGTACATTTTAGCTGGCAAGGCTCTTAAAGGGTGGTTCAAGCTCCGGCTGAAACCTAAATATCCGTTTTATAACCTTCGGGAGGAAAACGGTTCTATTTAGGTGTTCGAGCCTTCGCTTGAACCACTGTGAGACGTGTTTATTATCTGCCGGCGCCGCTAGTACCCTGTGTGGGGCTAGACTAGAGTAATAATTAAGCGTACTGTGAAAAGAATGTGTGTTAGCCCATTAGGCTATGTGAAAATTAGATGATAATTAAGGAAATAAAATGAGCTCCCTATTTGAAGCGATAAATTATATCCAGTAGTATTGGTCGCTTAAATGTGTTGAAGTCTGATTAGTTTGCCCATAATCACACTTAGTCATCATACTTAAAACTTTATTTTTTATATATGTTGCACAAAGAAGTTGATGAAAAGTATTTCTAGATGAAGATATCCTTATCGCAGTAAGGGCCGGTTGCACCAACCTACGATTACAGGCCGGTCAACGTCAAATATGGCGCTGACGTACGTTAACTCCATTTTTGCGTTGCACCATCCATTCGTAGCCTTGACGTACGTTAAATTATGACGATTACATTAACCAGTGGTCCGACCCCCTGTTAACGTCAAATCCATTCGTCAAATATGGCGGCATAGTACCATATTTATTATGAAAAATAGTTTTATTTGACCATTTACGTAATAAACTACAGAAATTTAATTAATAAATGGCAGCGTATTTTGTAGCAGTTGGCGGGAAGTATCGGAACGCGATTCTATAACCTGATTTATGCCTAATTCACCAACATTTTCGCTCGGCAACAAAGGAAACTTTTACAAACTTTTGTGATGTGAATTAAATGTAGTTTATAGTTTGAAAGACGATATGGTTGTAGTGCAGATATCCTAGACAAAGAACAGACTGATTCATGTCTCACACGCCTTACAATATAGGATGAAGTATATACCGAAACAACGGAAAATATCGGACAACATGTAAAAGTGGTTTAATCAGATATTCAAGGGCTATGCTATGAAAATGAAGAGAAGACCGAATTTACATTGGAAAACTAACATTATTGTGTTACCTCAGTGATATTCGTGTATCAAACTTTACAGAAGTATAAAATAGTGTCACAACAACAATAAACAAGTTTAACTTAGAATAATGAACAGTTTTCAGCAAGCCTAAATTGTATTAAACATTTGAATGAGTTAAAAAATATTAAACCGTTCAACTATTATTATGTGTTGTTTTATTTGTACTGGTTCATTCAATCACATTTGATTTACCCCTTCATTGGACCTAGTGACTTTCACATTCAGACAAATCCTAAAATAAAGGTTGGTGAAGGATGCTTACAGCAGACTTTGTTATTTTCCTGTCATTTCATATGCATGTACATGAGGGCTCAAAGTCAACTTGCTATATTGAACAAGTCCACAAATGTTTCTATCATTCTCATTTTGAAAAGAGTTGTAGAACTACATCTCTTTATGTCTTTAGCATCAATTATAAATAACCCCATGAATAGGTATTTATTTCTAATACATGCTAGCGACATGTAACCTTAGACCTTATATATTTTAATATGCACCTCAGCTCAGGTAAATGTACATGTTACCAGGAATCTGTATTTGGTACAGTACCTAGCTACTATATTGATATACCTAAAATGTTGGGGTACTTAGTATTCTATACAGTATCGCAGTATCAAAATGCAGCCAGTCATGTGTGTAAAAGATGAGTTAATTTTCACACTGCAGGTGGATCAGCAGAAGAGCAAAGCAACCTTACCTCAGTATTGTTTACAGATAACATTACATTTAATTGCATGACCGATTCGATAAATTAATTTGTAAAACAAATATATCATAGAGGGCTCTCAAACTTTGTTTCATCATCATCATATCAGTTAAAGTACCTCCACTGCTATGACATGGGCCTACCCCAAAGAGTGCCAAAACTTGTTTGTTTTGCAATAATTAGTTCATAAAATTTGTTTTCAAAAATAATATAAATACATAAAACAATAGTAAAGGTTTATCCTATTATATTCAAATATTATGAGTAACAACAAAATTTTGACAATTTATTTAGAAATGTTGTTTTATTTATCAATACTGGAATTAAAGATGTCGGTATGGTGTGGCAGAATGTCATCTTGCTAATATTTGGAGCAGAACAAGAAGCCTTTTTGACACTAATGAAAGACAAGAGTAGACTGAGTGGATGCTGTTCCCAGCCGTATCATGGGAGTGATGTGTCCCAAACAGACTTAGGGAGCACAGGGGTTATTGCGGGTTGATGAAATCTAAATGAACCAAGGTATTGGGTGAAAATGATGGTGTTATCTATTTAATGCCTGACATCACTATTTTTATGAGGAAGATACGGTCTAGCAAAAGCTGATGAAATTGCAGTTTTTAATATCATACCTACCAGCCTAATATGTAAGTGCATTTGGTATGAAATCAAAAATAAAAAAAATAAACATTGTAGGCAGTAAATATCTGTAAAGGCCAATAATAAACAAAATTGAACAATTTTAATCATCATTTTTATTACAATTGAAAAGAACCTTATGTAAAATGAGTAAGTTCTTCTAGGTTACTATTAATCCCGGTATTAATAATTCCATTTCAATTGGTTTGAATGTGCCACACCTTTTAATTTTTGTCACTTTGGTCTAAAATAATTGCTCATGCATCTTAATTCTTCACCTGAAATAAATTCCCATATTAATAAAAAACATGACATTTATGATATTTACACCATACAAGTATTTATTTGTATATATCAACATCTACTAGTTGAGATTTTTACTACAAAAATCAAGTTGTTTTAGTTATGTCCTAAAGGAGCCCGGGGTCTGCTTTGGTATCCAAATTCAAGGATTAGGCATAGGCACTAGTTTTATAAAAGCGACTGCCATCTGACCTTCCAAGCCAGAGGGAAAACTAGACCTGTTGGAACTAAACCAGTTGATGTTCGCCGTCACCCAAAAGCTAATGTAATAATCGATGTCATATGATATTTCACACTCTGACCAAGTAAAAGCCGGGTTTCGAACCCACAACCTCCAGAATGAAAGTCGCGTGCTTTAACGCTCGGCTACTGAAATTAGTTTGTAAACAGCTTTAGAGGTTAGGTTAGGTTTCGTGAGTAGTAGCGGTAGTATGTAATAGACGTAAAATATTATAACTCACCGTAGGTATTGAAGAAGGAGAATATCATCAATCCAACATACTAAGCTCAGAATGCTTGTGAAACACAAGATGTTCTAAGGACGGGTCGTCGTTTTGAGAAATCTCACTCGGTAGATTGTATTCTGCCCATGAATATTAGAGGCAAGTTTCTTGACTACACTTTTTTGTTATTTGATCGATTAAGTAACGTGTATTCGCCTAAAACTTATCCAATTTATCAGTATTTTAAAGAGTAGCTGCTTTTAGCGCGTTTTTATCGCTTGTCAAAAGTGACATGAGCACAGACAAAATTGAATTTTCATGCTCGGTTGCTATATGTAAAAATAATTACCCGAGAATAATTTTGGTGGGAGTGCGTTTCTTAAGTGAAGATGGTGCAACCCAAAGGATTTAACGGTCGTTAAAATCCGCATGTGATCGTCAGATTTTGACGAAGACCGCTTACAATTACAGACGGTTTGGTGCAACCGACCCTAAAACTGTTTACGGTCCATCCTACCTCACGAGGTAGGATGTCTCTGTTGATACATCTTATTAGATTATTCACGAGAAGTATCTCTGCCTGATGCGAGTTATCGTAAACTTGACGCTTGACCTCTGGAGCTACCTGAGGTAATGTCAGAGATAAAATCACCGTTGTACCTGTATGTGTGAAGACTATCGTTCACCGATGAGCAATCCGTCAGCGTGAGATGAGTTCGCAGACCTGAATTAGTCTTGTCGCGTCTGCTTTCATGGGGGTAAAACAGATTTCGCGCCTACCTCGTACTTCAACCGCGTTATTTGGTTGTCTGATTCTAGTATAACCGTTTTAAAGTATAACGTAGGTGTTAATGAACTTTATACACCATATCTCCGTGCTAAACCCTCGGCAGCTTCGTTGTGGATCAACTACGAGGCAGCTGACAACAATGCCCCCCCCCCCCCTCCAACAGACGTCAGTTAAAATGGGGTGTTAGAACGTGGAATTCACAATTTCTCATATGGGCTGTTCGACCTGCTACTGGAAAGCCTATATGAGAAATTGTGAATTCCCTATCCAGTCGTGTAAATTTCTGAGTGCTCCAAGTCAATTTCTACGTTGATTGTAGTACTGAACAGTATTTCAGACTGACAATGAAAGTACACCCAAGCGGGGGTACATATGAGCGATGCAAAGTCCGGCCCGACGTTTGTGTTGTGCCACTCCATCAGATTTTCTTTTTTAACAGCTTTTAAATAGCTTCTGTCAGCATTCTGAAATCTGAATCATCTACAGGAGACATGCCCCTATAAATACCCTACCTGAAGATCTACTCTACGAATTCATTAACTAACGTTAATACTATATTTATTCCTATATATTCCCGTTACATATAATGGTGATACAGTAGAAAGAAACTGGTAACTAGTTTCTTAAACGCTTGTTTTCTCTAGATCACTTTACTTTCGAGGTGCTAATATAATTAAGGTTATTATACTTTAGGGCTTCTCATATAGATAGTAGCATAGTGAATGGAGTTCGTTCGGATCATAAAGCTCAGATGGTCAGGCTACCTTGCGAAGTAAAACATCCAGATCGCGTTATAGAAATAAGACCGCTGAGTAGAAGTAGACTAGAATTACTAAAGTCTAATCTACTAGTCGCCATGCCGAACACCCAGGTACAATCAAATGATCCGAATGATCAATTCAAAATGCTTCTGAATACAGTGTGTAACGAATTTAATAAGACTTGTAGTAAAAAGCGTATTAAGATAAACAATAAAATGCACTCTGCACTACCTGTTGTTATATTTTCTTTTTGTTTTCATCTCCTGCTACCCAAAGGTTGTCTGGAAGAGATCGCTCTATAGCGATAAGACCGCCTGTTGTTACCTATTAGTTTTTAAGGATTATCTTGTAAGAATTTCTGTTTGTGGTGCAATAAAGAATATATTATTATTATTATTATTATTAAAATGAGATTGAATGAGTGGGCAACTACCGGAATTCGGAAAAGTAGAGATAACTTATATCAACTTTATGAAAGGAGATCTTGCACCACTGACGAATGTTTCCATCAGTATGTTAGGGATTATTCCAAATTGTTTAAAACAGTGTGCACGAAAGCAAAAGCAATGCACTTGAATAATAAAATTAAGTCCTCAGATAATAAAGCCAAGACAGTCTGGAAAATAATAAACACAGAGACTGGGAAGAGAAATAATAAAGAGTCCACAATTTCTTTGAAAGTAAAGGATAATTTAATAACTGATGCAGTAAAAGTAGCTGATGAATTTAATAATTTCTTTTCTAAAATTCCTATAGTCACTACTCAAAGTTTAGCATCGTCTACCACAAAAGCTGAATCCCTTCTGAATGACAACGTAAAATTAGAATCACTAACTAATTTCAAATTTCATCATGTTTCTCCTCTAGATGTACTGAAGTCCTTTGAAATGTTAAACATAAAGAGCACTGAGGACTTATGGGGCGTGGCAGTCAAGGTACTGGAATCTATTCTGGAGGTCGTTGCACCAACTCTAGCTCTCATTTTTAATAACTGTATAGACTATGGCATTTTTCCAGACTTAATGAAATGTAGTAAAGTGGTTCCAATTTTCAAATCAGGTCATAGAGATAATCCTTCTGATTATCGTCCAGTTTCTATCCTACCTGCGTTTAGCAAAATATTCGAAAAAATAATGCTTATGCAATTGGTTTCTCACTTTAATTCTCACAATATTTTGCACGCACAGCAGTTCGGCTTCAAGAACGGTAGGTCAACTACTGATGCAGGTGCAAGTTTATTAAAATTTATTTTGCAGTCTTGGGAAGAGTCGCACGACGCCATCGGAGTGTTCTGTGACCTTTCCAAGGCTTTTGATTGTGTAGATCATGGTACTTTAATTTGTAAACTTAAGTTTTATGGCATCAGAGGGCATGCATTAGATCTCATGAAGTCATATTTAACACAGAGAAATCAAAAGGTAGCGATAAATAAAGCCATTTCGTCAGAGACAGTGGTACAGATGGGAGTACCTCAGGGGTCTATTCTAGGTCCGTTCCTGTTCCTTGTTTATGTAAATGATCTGCCATATATGGTAATCCGACGATCAGGCATTGTAATGTTCGCAGACGGCACCTCATTACTGTTCAAGGTAAATAGGAGAGATACTGAACTCATTAAACCAAATAATACCCTCTCCATGATATCTGACTGGTTTGTTGCCAATAACTTAGTATTAAATTCTCTCTAGCGAACTCATCAAACAGAAACTTAGATACAAATATTAAACTTAATGGTCAAACATTAGAATTTGTTACTTCTACTGTATTCTGGTAAAAAGTGGTTGGCAACCACATGCGAGACTGAGGTTTGCGGCGACATTATTGTGCCTTGTCAATACGACGAGCTTAAAAAGCAAGGTCTATGACTCATCGCTGGGTCGAAGCGCGCGAGCAGTAACATGGTCTCGTTCATGTCTTCGAGTTGAAAAACCCGGTAATGGTTTGGCAACAAGCTATGTGTAGCTGTGCGAAACTGAGGTTTGAGGCGACATTATCGTGCCTTGTCAATACAACGCGCTTAGATACGGCGTGTACGACTCGTCGCTGGGCCGAAGCGCGCGAGCGGTAACATGGTCTCGTTCATGTCATCGAGTCTGAAACCTCGTATTATATTGGTTGGTACTAACCGGAACAGATCACAGCTTTTATGAATATTCGAAGAAAATTTTTTAGGCGCGTGCGCACCCATGAATATAGAAAAGCGTACTGAAGTCACAAGCCACCGCGCGCCGCTATGGAGGGGGTAGACAGAGACAGATATAGTGACGTCATCGGTGTGTATTCTTCTAGCACATGAAGGGGTATGACGTAGATATAGGTATGAATATACGAGGCTTGCACTGAAAGTGGCGGGAATCGAATACTTATTAATTTATTTTTAACATGTATTATACCTTTTTATAATCTCTGAAGTTTCCTTATCTCAACACACTGGCCACTTAGAAAAAAAAAAGTATGGTTCGGTTTCAATTGTTTATTGAAGTCGTCGAGTCACTGCTTAAAATGGAATTGTGCCGTGAAAATTTCAGAGCTATGATTTATTATGACTTTAAAAGTGGACTAACACAAAAACAATGTGAAGAGCGGATGGTTGCTGCTTTTAATATTGAAGCTCCTTCAAAGACTACAATATACAGGTGGTATTCAGAATTTCAACGTGGCCGTGTATCCCTCACCGACGAAGTGCGTGAAGGTCGACCAAAATCGGCAGTCACGCAAGAAAACGTCGATGTTGTGCGTCGTCTGATAAATGAAGACCGACATGTGACATATCGGGAAATTCAAGAGCACCTGGGTATTGGAATGAGTCAAATACAAATTATTTTAAAAGAAGAATTAGGCGTGAAAAAGTTATTTTCCCGTTGGATACCTCACCTATTGTCTGACGAGCAGAAAATAGTCCGTGTCAATTGGTGCCGCAAAACTTTGAAAAGATTTAACAAGGGACGCTCAAATGCTGTTTTTAGCATAGTATCAGGTGACGAGTCGTGGATATACGCTTATGAGCCTGAAACTAAAAACCAATCCCGAGTATGGGTCTTCGAAGACGAGCTCAAACCCACAAAAGTTGTTCGTTCTCGCAGTACGGCTAAGAAGATGGTGGCTACGTTTATCTCTAAATCTGGTCACGTAGCTACTGTGGCTCTTGAGGATCGTAGAACAGTCAATGCTGATTGGTACACCACTATTTGTTTGCCGAACGTCTTTGCTGAACTCCGAAAAACAAACCCTAGTCGTCGCATCATCCTTCACCACGACAACGCCAGCCCACACACCGCTCGGACAACAACTGAGTACCTGGACGGTGAAAAAGTCGAAATATTGGACCACCCTCCATATAGCCCTTTTTTTTTTTTTTTTTTTTTGACGCAGAGGAAATGCATTTGCGCATCCCCCCGGGCTTGGGGAAGGCCCATAATGGGGGGTATGTGGGACTCACCCTTCCATATAGGAAAGGAATACCCACTAAAACCTCTGCGGCGTTATCCCTCGCTGCCGTTTAGGGAGGCATCATGGGGTCGCTATCATTCTACCACGATGCCTCCCCGGCTGTCCCGGCTGTTGCACCGGGTTCGCCCTCGCGCCAGTGGAGGGAGGGATTGGTAACGCTCCAACCCTTCCCCCAGCAGTGTAAGGCCTGTTATGCGGGTCCCCAACCCACGGCCCTACTGGGGAATCAGGCGGTTTATGTACTGCAGACGCCTTCTTCCCCTTCGTCTGCGCCGGAGCGGGTGCGCATCGGCCCTGTCTTCACGCTCCCGCTCCGCTTGCTCCTTTTCTGTCATAACCTTCTCGCAGAAGGTTACGACTCCGTCCCAAATTCTCTCGCTACTCAGCATACGAGACACTATGCTGTGCAGCGAGAGATTTCCCGTTCCCAGGAGCGCGCTCAGCTCACGGCGCTCGACAGCCCAGCTTGGGCACTCTTTCAGAGTGTGCAGGACCGTATCCTCCTCATACCCACAGTGATGGCATGCCGGTGTTGGCTCTCTTCCTATCTTGTGCAGGTAATGACCGAAGCAGCCATGTCCGGTCATCACCTGCACAAACCTGTATGTCAGGCTCCCTCTCTTCCGGTCGAGCCAGCTGTCGAAGGACGGGAGGAGCGCCCCTATAGTGTGAGTCCCATAAGGGGAGTCCTCCAGCTGGCTCTTCCACCTGTCCCTCTCTCGCCTGGCGGCCATGCGCCGCCTCGCCTCTACCTCTCGAGGGGCCAAGCACTCCTCGGATGAGCTGGCCTCTACCCGCTGCTTGTACTGCTCCGCCAGCAGTTGAGCGTCCAGCTCCCAGGGCAAGGTGCCGGCGAGAGCACATGCCGCCGTGTACGCTATAGTGGAGTAACCCCTTATTATTCTCTGGGCGATCACTCGTTGTGGTCTTCGGAGGAGGGCCCTTGTTTTCTCTGTAAGTCTTTCCGCCCATATCGGCGCCCCGTACATCGCCATGCTGCGAATGACATTCGCAAAGAGGCGCCGACATGGGGCTCTTGGGCCTCCCACATTTGGCAGCAGACGACCCAATGCCGCCGCAGCCCCTACGAGGCGGGGAGCTAACCTCGTGAAGTGCTCCTTAAAATCCCATCTGCGGTCCAGAACAAGGCCCAGGTACTTTATGTGGGCCCTGACCTGGACCGCTTCACCTCCTACGACAATGGCATCGTTTGTTTGAGGCCGCCAGTTTCTTCCTCCGAAAACCACTGCTTCGGTCTTTGTTAGAGCCACCCTGAGTCCCAGGTGGCTTATGCGACCGACCGTCATTTCTGTGGCTACCGCCGCCCGTCTCAGGGTTTCCCCATATTCTTTCCCCCTCACGGCCACCATAGTGTCGTCCGCGTAACATATGGTGACCATGCGGGGGAGTTGCGCCCCTCTAATGGCCCAGTCGAATCCGATGTTCCAAAGCAGGGGCCCTAATACGGACCCCTGTGGAACACCGCACTCCATCTTCCTTTCTAGGCGCTGTCCTCCTGCTTCGTAAAGCACAACCCTTCCTGTAAGGTAGTGCTCTATGATGCTTCTTAAATAAGTGGGCACTCCGTGGTAGCGAAGGGCCTCCTTTATTACCTCATAAGGGAGGGAGCCAAAAGCGTTGGCGATATCCAATGACACTGCTATGGCTCCCTCCCCTCTTCCTGCAGCAAGATCGGCAAACCCTTTGAGAGTGCCCACTGCGTCAATTGTTGACCGCCCCTCTCGGAACCCAAACTGTTTCCCGCTAATGTTCGGGCCCGTGTGCTCCAAATGCCTGAGTATTCGCCTGGCGAGGATGCGCTCAAGCATTTTACCCACCTCGTCTAGGAGCACTATGGGGCGGTATCCCGAAGGAGAGTCTGCTGGTCGGCCCTCCTTTCGCAGTAAGCACAGCCTGCCTTCCTTCCAGCATTTTGGAAATATGCCCTCCCTGAGACAATCGTCAAATAAGCCCCGCAGTCGGACTCCGAGGTGTTTCATTGCCAGAGGGATGACTTTTCCTGGTACCCCGTCTGGCCCCGGAGCCTTCCTGCAAGACTTGAGGCGTATGGCTGCTCCCAAAATCTCCACATCCGTTACTGGGGGGATGTCGGAAAGGCCCTCTGTTGCTCTCTCTGGAGCGGACATTATTGGCGGCTCGAAAGCTGGTGCCGGTGGGAAGAGGCCCTCTATTATTTCTGTGAGGAGATCCGGCTCCAAGGAGTCCATGGGTGGGGCGCGCTTCATTTTATTCCTCACTATTTTGTATGGCCGACCCCATGGATCCCGATCGAGAGTGCACAGGAACTCTTCACGGGCCTCGTCCTTCCTCTTGGCTATTGCCACCTTTAACGCGTCTTTGGCCGTCCAGAGAGCGTCTCGGAGCATTTCCTCCTCCTCCATTGTATGGCGCCGGCGTCTGCAACGCGTAAATTCGCGACGCGCTGCGTTGGCGGTCGTTCGGAGGGTCGCTATTTCTTGTGTCCACCAGTAAACTTGGTCCCTGCCAACAAGACGTTTCGCCCTCCGCATCCCGGCATCACACACGGTAGTAAGTGATGTACGGAAATTCCGAGCTCTTTCTTCCACCCCTGCAGAAGCCGGGAGAGGATTGTTCCAGGCCTCGAGCATGGCGGCTTCATCTAGGACTTCTCTGTCTAGGCTGGCTAGGGACCATCTGGGAAAACCGCTATTTGCTCGCCGCCTCGGTATGCTTGGCTGCGGAGACACTGGCGATGGTGAGACTCTCATCCGTATGTATACGTGGTCGGAGAGAGTCTCTGTGTCCTCCAGGACGCGCCAGTCACCAACACGAGCAGCAATTGCAGGGGTTGCGAAAGTAATGTCCACAATAGACCCCCCCTGCTGCCGCACACACGTGTACGTGTTGCCCGTGTTCAGAATGACAAGCCCAATCGCTACTGCCCAGTCCCTCAAGACCGCCCCCCTCGCATCGGTGACAGGAGAACCCCAAGCCGCGCTCTTGGCATTGAAGTCCCCCATCAAAAGCACCGGATTCGGTGCCATCCTCCTGATAACTCCCCCTAGGTCATCCAGCCACCGTTCAAATGCCCTCAGCGGCTTGTTAGGGGAAAAATATGTCCCTATCAGGATTATTTTCCCCCATTTCGCCGCTGCATAGCCAGGCCCCTTGTCAATTCCCACTAGGGAGGGAAAGTCTCCAACTGCCGGTGTCACCAGGGCCACACTATCATCTGCCGCTCCCACCCAGTTGGGCTGAGGAGGGATACACCATGGCTCAGCCACCACTACCACGCTTATGCCCCACTCCGCCATGACCTGCATTAAGAGGTCTTGAGCGCGGGCGCAGTGGTTCGCGTTCGTTTGCAGTACTTCATATGGGCGTGGTGGCATTAAGATTCCATATGAGTTCCCTCCTCAGCCTGACCGGCGTTCCTCTGGCTGGGCCCCGGGATCCGGACGTGTTCCTGTCGTCCTTTTATTGGTGGGGGATTACACGCTGATCGGCCCATCACATGTCCCGCCGGGCGCTTGGAGTGGTGGCATACCGCGCAAAATGGTGCCTCCGTGCAGTCGGATGCTTTGTGCCCCGGCTTGCTGCAGCGGAAGCACAGATTACCCCTCTCCACCTGCGAGGGGCATGTTGCTCTGGTGTGCCCCGTCCCCATACATTTGAAGCACCTGAATGGTGGCTGGTCAAGTGCTTTCACAGATGCACTAGACCATCCTACTGCTAGCCTTCCACCCTGTACAACTTTATTGGCCGCAGCTATCGGGCATTTGACTAGCGTTGACCCCGTCCCATTGGAAGACGCCCGAATGGCACCGACTTTAACTTCGTCTGCTTTACAGCCACCTTTAGCTGCCACCGCACACGCTACCGCCTCCGATGTAGCGGACTCCATGAGACCGGTCACCCGCAATTCGACCATCTTCACTGGCCGATAGACCCTGGCGTCATCGCCGATGAGGCTCTCCAGTTTTGCACGCAGACAATCGGCTGCCCTGCCATTGTCTGCGTTGGAGACCTCGATGATGCGAGCCCCGTCGGCAGTTTTTCGAATCCGCACGTGATCCAGCCCTACTTCTGCGAGTCCAAAGGAGGTGGTCGCCTTCGTGAGAATGGAAGCATATGTAGCCTCCGATTCCGGTTTCAGGGCCACCACTATAGCGGCCTTGGAAGGAACCACTAATTTCCGGCTCCGTGGTTTCGGCGTGGTTTTGGGCGACGATCGAGGATCCACTGCCGATGCTCTCTTGTTGGCCTTGTTTTTGGCCTTCCTGCTTACCACATCTCTCCAAGTTCCATCCTTAGCTCCCTGCAGGTCAGTCGGTAACTGTGCCGCGGGTTGCGAGGGAGGTGGCAGCAGTACCACACCTGGTCGTTCCAGTGGTCCCGGTCCTGGAGCATCGCGAGCGAGCTTGTTAGACGGGGGTTGGTTAGAGACTCCCGGGGCATTTTTCCTCTTCTGCTTGCGCGTTTTGGAAGCGACAGGCTTCGCAGGTTGTGCGGGCGCTGGCGATACCTCGGATGACGTTGACTGCTGTACCGCCGATAAATTTTCTATTCGGGCAGCTGCTTCAGCCGTTCTCCTATCCGCCGCCAGTGGAGGGCGAAGAATTGGCTCGGGAGGGAGGCGTTGCCTGATGTCCTCCAGGCGAGCATTCATCATTTTGCCTGTGCTCACTATGATATCCCTCATGAGCTCCTCCCTCATCTCCGAAATTGCTCTCTTGAGAAGCGCTGGGAGTTGTCCTGTCCCCAATTCCAACTGAGGTTCGGCTTTCCTCTCGGAGAAGGCCTTCCTCAGTGCTTTAGTCTCTGCCTCCAACTGGGCTAACTGCTCCCGCATCCTCTTATTGTCCGCTTTGAGGACACGCATCTCATCATTTCCCTCGCGTGATTGGAGGTTCTCAGCCCCAAGCAAAATTTCTCGGCACGCTCGGTTAATGCGACCGTGGACCTTACCGCTTAGGTTCCCCGACTTCCGAGCTTCTTCGATTATGGCATGAGCCTCTTTCATGATTACCTCTAAGATGGAGTCGCTTGTCGCCAGGGTTGGAGACGAGCGCCCTCCATTTACTGGGCTCCTTTCTCTTGTCTCGGGGATAGTGGGAAGTCTATTTTCATTGGCTTCACACCTTCTGCCCTGGATCCCACGTGGTTGTGCCACGGGCCTACCTCTGCGAGCCGAATTGATTTTAGGCCCGTTTTCCGGCTTTGGATCGTCAGGTTGATCCATGTGCCCTCTTTTCCCTCGAGTTGATTCGGTCCTCGCCAGCCGGCTCAGTAAAACTGCCGGTTGCCAGTTTGCCGTGCTTAGGTCCGTGGCTTCAGAAAGCACTATCGGAGTGCCTTCTTCCACCGCCAGATTAACAGTGTTCAGTTCGTCACCAGTGTCATCAGAGAAATCATCCATGTTTTTGTTTTTTGTGTTTTCAACAGTATCCATATAGTACCCACGAGTAGGGGAGAACAGAAGACCATCGGGACAGAGATCCCCGTTATCCCGATGGCTTTGCCGCAGCGTGTGACTCTAGGTGACTGGTAGACACTCCAGCCGCTCTGAAAAGAGCATCCCTACGCGGCGTCACCTCGCGTAAGGAATTGTGGATTTTTTATTGGGGTTTACTCCCCTTGGCCCGGCCAATTAAGGCAAGGCCATCGGTCCGCGCGCAGTCTGCCTGGCACCTCTCGTATCCCTATAACGCCACCAATAGGGATCGTTGAGAGAATGCTGCGGATAACGATGTCAGGGAGACCTGGCGTAGGCCCCCCCTAGGGGTTCGGTTAGGAACCCCCCTCCTCGTCCAAAATGGTTTTTTAAAGAGGTGGCCTTCCTCGCAGTCCCCGTCCGCAGACAGCGACCCTCGTGCCGACCCCACGGGCCGGGTTACGAGTCGGCCGACGGCTGATCTAAGTCAACCACCGCCCTCTCCGCCTCCAAGACCTCCCAGTCCACGCTCATCTCTTCCGCCCTCTACCCTCCATATAGCCCTGACTTAAGTCCCAACGACTTTTTTACATTCCCCAGAATCAAGGACAAACTGCGTGGTCAGCGGTTTCAGACGCCAGAAGAAGCAGTGGAGGCCTATAAAATAGCCATTTTGTCGACCCCTACTTCAGAGTTCAAAAAGTGCTTTATGGACTGGTTTGAACGCATGCATAAGTGCATGAAATACAAAGGAGAATATTTTGAAAAACAATAAAAATAAATAAACTCACTTATACTGCATATTTTCTTCTATTCCCGAAACTTTCAGTTTTACCCTCGTAGGAAGGCTATTCTCACAGTGGTTCAAGCGAAGGCTCGAACACCTAAATGTCAGTATTTAGTTTCGTCTTGCCTACGAATTATGTTTGCGTCACGTCTCTAATGTATAGGTACAGAATATGTAAGTCGTGCCATTGCAATTTCCACGAGTTAGAGAAGTTATGTTTTTGGGGGTCCGTAACAAACGGAACCCAATTTGCTTAGTCCGCTCGTCTCTCAGCGGGCATTTCATGAAGGTGTCACTTTTACAGAATATGTATAACTGCTGATTGCTTTTAACAACAAATAATAATAATAAAACTTGGTAAACAGTAACATAGTGTGTAACCTTAGTGTAACATTTAATATCATGTTTCTATTGGTGAATTTCTGTAATTGGCTCCATAATTCTATTTAAAATGTTAACATTTTTATAAAGCTGTTGGAACACCAAAAATAAATAAATAAAATAATTAACAAAAAGGTGGTCCCAATGCAATACACTTTGGTTTTTAGATCGATCTTTCAAGATGCTACGGAACCCTTCATGTGCAAATCCGACTTGCACTTGGTTGTAGAACATTATACTTGGCAGTACAGTCGGGGTACGAAAACTATCGCCAGTCATCAAATTCATTCTTTTAAAAAGTTATAGACTATTAGTACCTTTTAAAACCAACTACTGAGTAAACATTTGCATATAAAAGTATACTTACGTTATATGATAACAAGAGTCAAAATAGTATACACCTCTGACCTGAACTTACACAAATCGACCTAGTCCCAAACTAAGCAAAGCTTGTACTATGGGTACTAGACTACGATATACATACTTACTTATATAGATAAATATATACTTAATTACATAGAAAACATCCAAGACCCAGGAACAAATATCCGTGATAAATGCACAAATAATGCCCTGGCCGGGATTCGAATCCGGGACCTCTAGCTTCGGAGGCATTGTCACTACCAACTAGGCTAAACAGGCAGTCACCTACTTATATATCTAGTTTAATATCAGCTTTAATAGTACATTACTACAGAGGCCGGGATGAAGGGGGTTGCCCATATTTCCCGCCGAGGTATGTATAGTGCTAGGAGCGTTCGTGGCCCAGCGGCGCCCGCGTACCGTGCGGTATGCCAGGTTAAGCAATGTCGGGCGAGGTCAGTCCTTGGATGGGTGACTGCTTTGAGTGGTTACTAACTGAGCGCTCCCGTGCTTTGGAAGGCACGTTAAGCCGTTGATCCCGGTTGCTGTCTATGATAGCAGTCGTTAAGCCAAGTTAGAGGCCTCCGGGCGGCTTGAGAACTTCTAACAGTCAAGTTGCCCACTCACTTGACAAGCCTAATCACAATAAAGTCTAGTTTCCCCTTCGGGTTGGAAGGTCAGGTGGCAGTCGCTTCCGTAAAAACTAGTGCCTACGCCAATTCTCGGGATTAGGTAGCGGACCCCAGGCATCCTTCAGGATGCAACTGTACTGAGAATAACGCTAGGAGGATGATGATGATGTATGTATAGTGCTTTTCTCAACATTTGCAATGAAATAAACTACAAAATAATCAAAGTTTTATTTTTAATACCATAGTGGCAGAATGTCATGATTCCTGTGCCACAAATTTATATGGAATGGAAATTAAAAAAGAGGACAGGCCTGCAAGATTTGTATGAAATTCCATTAACGGCCTCTTGTCCTAGCCGCACCTGAAACATCATACTTCGCAGCCTTAGTATAAGGAACATAACATCAATATTTCATTGCATGTTTGAGAAAACCTTTTTAATGGCCTGGTCAAATAAACAACTTCGTAAGACAGAAATACGGTTTAAACTCACTTGTAAAGTCACAATTTGAAACATGTTTAAAGTAGGTAAGTAAGTTAAGTTGTCTTTGTGTTAATATGTCTCACGTTAGTATAAAGCGTCTCACAGACTGGAGCCGCCTGCGGTGGCGGCCGCGGTGGCGGCCAGTTCTATCTACACTATGACAATCCTAACAATCATTCAGACACACGCGGCCTTAATTCTCATACTTACAACTGGCCGCCACCGCAGGCCGCTCCAGTCTGTGACATGCTTAAACTTGCAACTTCGTAAGAGTTCCAATCAAATATTTGACACTACTTGTCAGTGTCAATATTTTCCCTTGTAATTTTTGCGATCAATAATAACTCTGCGTCGTATTTAATTTGATAATGTCGTGGAATTTAAATATTCATTAATCCATCCATACTTCCATACTAATCCATATCCATACTAATATTATAAATGCGAAAGTCACCCGTCTGTCTGTTACCTCTTCACGCTTAATCCGCTAAACCGATTTAGATGAATTTTGGTATAGAGATAGTTTAAGTCCCGAGAAAGGACATAGGATAGTTTTTGTTCCGGAAATAGTTCCTTAGGGGGTGAAAAGGGGGGTAAATGTTTGTATGGGCGCCTACTAGAAATTGAATAGCAATTATTTCTATAGCATCGTTTGCTAAGAGTGTAAACCCGCAAAATCCATTTTTTTTTGTTTCTTTTTACTCATCATTATGTAGTCTATTCTAGAAATCGTTCATTAGGGGGTGAAAAGGGGGGTAAATGTTTGTATGGGCTCCTAGAACAATTGAATATCAATTATTTCTTTAATATCGTTTGCCAAGAGTATAAACCCGCTAAATCCATTTCTTAATTTTTTTCGTTTTACCCACCATTATATGTATAGCAAAAAAGATACATCGCCTGAGAAAACAGCTACTGCCCGTTATTTTAACAAACTAGATGAAAGCCCGGCTTCGCTCGGGTGAAATAAATAAGAAAGAAATAAACAAAACATTTATTCGTGACAGTTATGCAAACGACGAAATAAATAGTGTACAAAAATGTATAAAATAAAAACATTACAACAACGGATTATGATGCAACTTCGTATAGAAATATAGTCTTTAGTCTGGATTAACATATGGAATAGGGAGTAAAAGATTACGCTGACGACGTCACGGGCAAAGGCTAGTATCTTTGCAATTTAATCCTAAGCATTTTTATAAGGGTAGTATTTAAAGGCACATAACAAATTTGACACCGTAATCAGTACTGATTTGTATAGCTAAAATACTAATCGTTCATTAAAATTCAGTTCAGATGTGCAATTGTTAAATATTGATGTGCCAGTCAGTATTTTTGGTGCGAAGTCAGAGCTGCTAACGCGAACGAAAACAAATGAAGTTCGTGTATCTCCCTCTCTGTCGAACTTGCAAAATCGAGCGACGCAGAGGGAGGTACACGATGTTCGTTCGTTTTCGTTTCGCGGTAGCAGCTCTGTATTCTCCGCCAAATTCTCTTAAGTGGGGCCCTTTACACTCAATATTATGTGTCAATATTATCGCGATTTTTAAAATTGTATGGGGTCTGTTAAACGCTTAATATTATCACAATACTGGTGTGTCAATATTATCGTGGTTTTCAAAATCGTATGGACTTTTCTTCAATATTCATTGCACGTGATACGGATCGTGATATGAGTATATCGCGTGATAATAACAACCATGTAACAGGCAATATTCAGTGTCTCGCGTGATAACAATAACAGTTGGTAATACTTTCTCCAATTAATGGAAGCTATTTAACACCTTGTTCCGTTTTGCCAAAGGTTCACATTCCGATACGCGCACCATCCACGAATAGGAGCCGTCAGACCAGAGGGCCTTCCGCGATCGAAAAACGAAGTATTTCCCTCTCCGCGCTCGAATATGCAAGTGCGACCGAGCGGCATATATATTTAGTTTTCGGTCGAAGAAAGTCAAAGAACATTCCGTGTGTTGTCTGTCACACATATAATTTTTTAACTTCCCATCGACCTATGAACTTGAAATTAGGTGATAATGTTTATTATGAAGTATATGTTACCAAAAATATCAATATATTGATAAATCACATTTGTTTTTTAGTTGTACGGAACCCTCAGTGTGCGACTCCGACGCACTTGGCTGGTTTTTATTACATTTTGAATTTTATTTCTCTTATAGTAAAATACCCTATTCGTTTTAAAGTTGACGCCTGACGGCCTACCACGAACCAAAAACGAACTACCTTCCTCTCTGTCGTTCAAATATACATGTGCGAGAGAGAGGCAGATACTTCGTTTTCGGTTCGCGGTAGCGCCTCTAACGTCCGAGCGCGGCGAACGGCATGAGCTGGGGGTCTACTCCGAAATTCAAAATCTGAACTTCGTATGGTGCCGTCCCTTTCACTCTCCTGTCATAGATTATATGAGTGAAAGGGACGGCACCATACGAAGTTTGGATTTCGAATTTCGGAGTAGACCCCCAGTACCACTAAGTTATAAGATAGAGCGAGATAGGGATAGAATTTTGCTAGACGTTTAAAAGCTATAAGTCACCTAGTAGTTTGTCACAACAAAATAGAGACGCAGCTTTAAGATGGCGGACAGACTCAGCAAACATTCAAGTGGTGTCCTTTACACGATTAATATTATCACAATACTGGGGTGTCAATATTATCGCAGTTTTCAAATTTGTATGGATTCTGCATCAATATTCACGTGATACTTATCGTGATATGAATGTATCACGTGATAATAATAACCATGTAACAGGCCCCATACATTCGCTTGAAGGCGGTTGTTGTGACAATCAGCCTAGCTAGCACGATAGATGATACCGTTACGTTTTATGTGACGTTTTAATACATTTCGCCCATATAACGTGACGGTATAAGTTATCGTGCTAGCTAGGCTGATAGGTGTATAGAACGCTTGAAAACTACAAAAACAAAACGCTGCAGACGCGGCTAGCCGAATTCACGCCCAGCAACCTGGCCAACACACCGGACGCAAACATAGTTTACAATTTCCGAACGTACCCAACCCGACGCTGTCAACAGTATCTTCTTAGTAGTCTGTGCTGTCAACCAACAAATTTAATATGGCGGACCTTTGTCGTAAAATTAACACTTTTAAATGCAAAATACGCGACAATCCGAATTTTGCGGATACATATGTTCAACTCAAAAATCGTTATTTTTATACGTTCTTCAATTTGAGACAGGTCTCGTTCGGGTCTACCGTACCCCTGCACGAAATTATTAATATAGATTGTTTAAATGAAATGAGGAAAACAGTAAACTCCACGAGTTTATAGTTATCGGCTAACTAAAATATACCCGCTATTTTCGTAAGAATTTTGATCACCTTAGATGTGTGTTCTCGCAAAAGATAACTTTGTTTCGTGTTTTTGGTGTAAACGAAGAAGGATAACATCGCAAAGGTATGTAGGTACTATTATTGTGTTTTTTTTTTACTATTTCGTGGCTTTTGAGCTGTAAATCCAAACAATCACTGTTTTGGGGTTAGGTTAACCTCTTATCAAAATTAATGGAAGTTTCCTTACTATCGCGATAAACGTACTTAGCAGGTATTTTTCATATTCTCAAAAGAACTTTGTTATAGAGTCTCAAGACGAGAGTCTTTGACCAGTGTGTGTTGCCAGTGATGACATAACGGGCACTGAAACGTAGTCGCTTACCATAAGCCTCATAAGAGGGCTTAAAGTCATCAAAGAGCAATGGAGAGGGCTATGCTGGGAGTATCTCAGCGTGATTGCATCAGAAATGAGGCCATCTGCAGCAGAACCCAATTATCTGACATAGCCCTCCGAATCGCTAAACTTAAGTGGCAGTGGGCGGGGCACATTGCACGTAGAACCGATGGCCGTTAGGGCGGAAAGGTTCTCGAGTGGCGACCACTTACTGGAAGGCGCAGCGTGGGTAGGCCCCACACAAGATGGACTGATGACCTGGTGAAAGTCGCTGTAGTCCGCTGGCGCAGGACCGGGCATTGTGGCACTTTTTGGGGGAGGCCTACGTCCAGCGGTGGATGTACTTCGGCTGATATGATGATGATGAATATTTTCGCACAACACGAATATATGTGTATATTTATTTGAGAAGATTTCATTTAGTTTTGTTCAAGAAGTGTCTTTGTATATTAAGTACCTCTTGATTTACATGAAGATCTATTTACTTGCTCTTTCTCGACAAACTGCAAAATCCATAATTTAAAACGTTATTTATTGCAAAATACAGTTAAGTTACAAATGTCATCGTAATAAATAAGTAGATACCTAACCAAAACGCTTTACCTGTCTTTTATTTTGGAATTAGGGGAAAAAATAAACCAATAATATTTTCCCCATTTTTGGGGTTTAATAATTTAATTTGTAAAAGAAATAATTTATTTACCAAGCATAAAGATTAATTAAATAACAGTATTTAAAGAAAATATAAATAATATAAATATATATTAATTTAAATCATGTTTTTTGTCTCTCCTGTAAACTTCCATAATATTGACGTTAGCAAGTTTACACTATTAGCCGACGATAGAACGAGTTGAATGCGGACGAAGTCGCGGGCAAAAGCTAGTAGATAAATAAAATAGAAGCATATTCAAAAAACTAAACGGTAACTAAGATGAGCATGAAAAAGCTGCAATTATTGTAGATCATGAAGTTGGCTATAAGATTAGTGAAATATCTTTTATTAGTTGACTTGTCAGTATCGGTTGATTAGCCTATTATTGCAAACGTCAATGCGATATTCGCATTCGTTTGAAATGAAACGTTGGCATGACTGATTATTGCCTTGGTGCAAGCAAAATGTCGACTTTAAGGTGACTAACCTTTTTTTACCCCAACGGTACATTATCACAAACGAAAGCCACTTAAGACGATTTATCTAAAAGTCACATAATTCTTGATAATAGTTATTTATTGTGCAAATGCAATGAAAGCATTCCAATGTAACGCAATAAACCGGCTCATAGTCCAAAAACAATTCAAACTGAGTTATACCTCCATCCTGGCAATAAGTCCGGGCGTTACATGGCGTATAATGGTATGACACGACAAACAGCTTTAAGTGTGTAAAATATGGACCGTGACGTCAGCCAAGCGCAGCCAGACTAGACTTTATAGTGGAGCCTAGGATACGCCGGATGCGCGGGCTTCACCAACTTAGGCTGTCTCGTTTTCCTGCACTACCTAAATTCATGTAAATTTTTAATCTAAACATTTTTTTTAAGTAAGTACATACAAGTTGCAAAGATTCTAAGGCAGAAATTTTGTTTTTTTTGACGTGAGCGTACCAATGTGTGATTTTCTCACTTGACGAAATGCTGTCTGTATTACGTTTGCGCATTAGTAATACCATGCGCATAAGTGGGGCAGTACTGCATTCGTATCGGTTGACACTGACAGCTGACAGTTTTCTCTTATCGTACCACCTCCGCATCGACAAATTAGGAAGGCGCCTACCTATGTAAACTGTCGCGTTGAATGTATCAAAAAAGTGTATCAAGGATAGACTAAGTATATACCTCGTCCGTCAGAAGCGTTAAATTCAGCGGGCAAGTCACCAGCTCACTTGGTGGAAGTAGTTGGCCCGGAACCGAGGAGAGTGTTGTAATAAAGTCACTAAAGATGATACTTGTAGTCAGCGGAGTCTTAGATTGTCGCCTCAAGACGAGCCAGAAGAGGCGAGACGCGTGGAGGGCTGATGGGTGCGTTAATTCTGGGCCAAACACATACTTACGATTAGGATCGCGTCTGTCCTGTGAACATAGCTCAAGTTAAAGGTTATTAAGCTGATTTTAGGTTGGACTCATAATTTGCATGTACGGCGTCCCAGTTTCAATCAATCTAGGTAATATAAACATAACATGTCCATCGGGACAAGATCATCGTCTGCTAAAAACCTCTCATCTGTGGTCAATAGTTACTTCAGGGCATCGGCTCTGAAGTAACTAGCGACCACAGATGACGAACGAACACGACGAACCGAACGAACGAACGAATATCGACGAATCGGGACGAAGATCTTCATAGCTTTTACTGCACAAACCATATACTGGTTGGGCTCTGTACCAGGAGCAAATATTTAAAAGGAGGCTTCCTTACCTATAGCATCTGCAGTAACTCCCTGTGTCCCAAATATGTTTAATTTTTAATTCGGAGAAATTTTGTCTTCAGTTATGATTTCCAAGTAATGGATCTTGACACCACGAGATAATAGTGCGCCAGTCAATACAGTTTTTGCGGTAGTATCAAGTTATGAGTCCTAATAGTTTTTGAATTTATCAAAGATCATAAATATAGTTTCAGCCGTTTTCGATTTATAAAATAGTGTAACAATACGAGTAGGCACGATTTTTTTTCTAGTATATAATAATATTATATTATTCTTTAGGAATAGGGTTGGTGGCACGCTTATTTTCCACGATGAACGAGATTTTAGTAATGAAATTTTCATCGAGTAATTAATATTTCAATTCATCACCGTTCCTTTGGAGACCCATAAGCATTTTATTTAAGTGGAACTAAAAACATAGGAATGAACCAAGGAAGACGCGGCCTCGATAAGAAACGGCAAGCTTACTACATGTGATTGGAACCCTCCAGCAATCAGCTGGTTCGGGGAAATCGATGTCGACCCCAACTTACGTTGATATCCGATGACGTCAGGAATCTATGTACAACCACATGTTAAGACATAGTGTGGATAGTCCACGTATCAAAAACAAAGTTTCCTAATGTTCTGCTAAGTTATAAAATAAGTTCCAAGTAAGTTAGATCTAATAAGTACTAAATTATTTTAAATGTTAATAAAAAGTATTTTTTCGTTACACAAGATTAGACCAACATTTGGTATTTGTCATTAGCCTTTCAGTGAAGAAAAACATTATACATCTACGAAGTTATTCAAAGGCGAATGTGAAGTCTTCAACCTGCACTGGGCCCGCGTAGTGGCTACTGCTTGATCTCTCTTTGTCATGAGGGCAGGCTTGAACCTACTTAAATAGCAGTGAGACGTACCTATATCATACGAAAACAAATATAATTATCCTAGAATTTAATACTTTTGCCATGTTTACTTATCGACCGTCATAGCAACGGACATTGTCAAAACTCATTTATAGCTAAGGTAATCATTTTACGTCTAAATTGTATACTGGTATCCTGTAAATTTTGAAATTGTAAATTTAGAACTATGGATTCTCGAACAACGGCAAGAAATAGTATAAAAGCCGAACATTGCCTAGGACAATTGAGTTTCTCGCCGACTTTTCATCAGTCAAGTCGCAATTGGTCAGTGCAGGGCCAAGCCGGGCCCTGCACTTCAAGAAGACCTTGAGCCGACGCGCCAACTTACTCAAGCCGACGCGCCAACTTACTCAAGCCGACGCGCCAACTTACTCAAGCCGACGCGCCATCTCACTCAAGCCGACGCGCCAACTTACTCAAGCCGACGCGCCAACCTACTCGAGTCGCCGTACCACTACTCGAGGCGCCGAGTCTTCTGTCTCGAGGCTCCAAATTGTTGGGTTACCTACTTAAAATTTATAGTGTTTGACCTTAATCTTCCATAGTTATTTTTTTATATATCTAAAATCTGTGAGTGCCTTGATAACAAACATTGTCCAAATAAAAGCTTACCCCGACCTTGAGCATTTTCTTTTATTTTTTTTACTTTTACTTTCAACTTCTTTTTTTTTTTAAAAAGTCTGCTTACCTCTCCTTTCAATTTCACTTGGAAGGCAACGTAATGTGACAGACTTGATAGATCTAGTAAACTCATTAAACTTTGTTAACACGCAATGCATGTGACTCTGGCATGTAAATGGGGCTTTAGAATGTTCATCATAAATATGTGAGTGATATACCTACGCAAGGTATGTGATATACTAACAAATATTAATTAATTGATGGGTAGGTGGGTAAAATGCAAAAAAATGTACATAGTTAAGGCCGTAATTTAATCTACGCTTTAATTTTCTCAGTTTCGTAACTACAATTAGTCATATATTTTATATGTGTAACTTTCGCAATGCAATTTACCCAGGTAATGTTGATTGGTGTTTTATATTTATAAATTAATATGTAGGTATCTGGTCGGGATTATTATTGTAACCCGAAATATAATTTTAAATATTGGAACTATCGTTGTAAATTGAAATAGACCGACGCAATGATGACAATAAAAAGCAAACCTAATACTTGTATATAAAATTTCCCACGCGGTTTGGATTGGTTACTATAACTTTTACGATTTACCCATATCTGGATTTTTAATTTACTTAGTTATGGACGTACTGACGCCTACACGTCGATTTGACGTCTTGTATCTTTACAGAAAGAAAAGAATCAGCTATCGTTTCAAACATGATATTGACGTACCTATATTGACTATCAAATTCTTTACGAAGTCTGCTGTTAAGTCTTGGCACGGGTGGAATCGTGGTTGCCCTACACCCGCCTTATTTGCAAGGAGGGAAGTCAATGGTCCCGAAGGCCAGACTCGACGGCGCTGCCGCGGCATGACCCGAGATTACACTGTAATTTGTTGGACTTGCCTACTCACTGTTCTCGATTATATAATGCTACATCGTTTCCTTTTGCTTAACAATTTTGTTCAGTTGCCTTGGCAGTTGGGTATGCTTTTATTGTATGGAAAGTCGAAATACTAAGTTATTAGACTATCTATTGAACTTATAGTTTTTATTTTACCCGTACACTTGCTAAACGCGTTCGTTACAATGGTTCGTTTCCTTCTTACAGTGAGCGATAAATATAGATTTTCATGCACATGGTTATAGTAATTCATATCATTTTATATTTAATCTTGTATTAAGAAATAAGTAACTAAAATTTTAAAATATAAAGTTATAACTTATGCGCAATACACATGACAGGAGCCTTTTCGGTCCTCCCCTACGCACGTTCAAGCGGTCCACGCATCTTGGCGGAGCGCGGTGCAGAAATGTCTCGTGTGGATTTAGTGAAAAATGCTTTCCAATCGGCTAAACTCGAAATACGACTATACGTCAAAAAGTTTCAATCAATAACCGTATTATTTTACATCTGTCATGTAAAATGGCAAAATACTACCAGTTTTCATTCTGACATTTGACAAGTATTACATTAACAGATATGAACTTATTGATCATTTAATACAATGATTGATAGCCACTTTGGATCTAGTTGTATTCCGAATTTAGCCGATAGGAAAGCATTATTCACTACATCGTATAGATTTGTTATAAATATTGGGGGACAATCTTACACAAATCGACCTAGTCCCAAACTAAGCAAAGCTTGTACTATGGGTACTAGACGACGATATAAATACTTATATAGATAAATATATACTTAAATACATAGAAAACATCCAAGACCCAAGAACAAATACCGGTGAAAAATGCACAAATAAATGCCCTGGCCGGGATTCGAACCCGGGACATCGAGCTTCGGAGGCAGAGTACCAACTAGGCTAAACAGGTCGTCAGTTATACACCGAGCGTACCGAGGTTGACAAACAATAGTTAAGATTTTCAGGTTATATAATTTTTTGTACATCCTGAACTAAATTAGGTATACAATAGTCCTACATGTCGCACAGAAAGAAGCGCAACCAAATGTTACATTACCTAAGTGTACGATGCAATTCAACGCACGAATTCGATTTATGGACACTTTGCTCATACAGAAACATACGTCTAAACATTACGTGCACATATCTACACATAATGTGCGTGTAAAAAGATAAGAGTATCATAAAAACACCACTGAAAATAATTTGAGCGGTGTTACTCGCTTTTCACGAGACATTCGGTGGTAGGGACCGCATAAAAGTTGAACATCAGACAGCCTAATGGATTACAAGAATTGCTTCCAAAATCGTAAAACGGGCTGAAGCGCTCCTAGAGCCTAGGAAGAAAATCTACAATCTGTATTATTGTTAGTGTCGTGTGATATATGAGAAAAGTCGCGTCGATGGAAGGAGAGTATTTGCTAGTCAATTGCTGTTCGGATATATCATTAAATGTATTTGTTTAGCAATACTTACCGCAAGGCCGACAATAAGGTAAAATTAGAGTTAGTTGTTTTAGCCATTTCTAAAAACTCTGTGAGTTAAAAGCAAATTACCAAAATTATATTATAAAGTCTGAAATCCGTGATCGTAAATAAAAGAACGAAAACTTTATAAATAAATAAAAGTAAATATTTTATTAAAGAGAAAAGATATCTTGTGTCGTAACCCAATTAAATAAAAGTTAAAATATTATTTGTGAAATGTCAACTACCATACCAAGTACTATATTAATATATGCAAGGAAGTAAAAACTTGTTGACTAAAGCTAAGTTTGGTATTATATCATATAGATGCACTTTTTTCTACGATAATTTAGAATTTGTACTAATGCACATACCTATGTACATAGGTAACTGTACAGTTTCGAGGACTGTTTAAATTTGCCGCGCACATATCTAACAATAAGTATACATTCATATTGATAATACTTGACTTGTAACTATTATGGTGTTAACAATAATTTATTATATTGTATTGTTGTATATTTAGTTATAAGACTAGACAAGTATCATTTGATATTTACACTTAGCTTTTCGATGATGAGGCCTGGAGACGAGACCTGTGTCCAGCAGTGAGACGTATTTAGGCTGACGATGATGATGTTAAAGACGAATCGATTGTCCAATTGCATCATTCGGAGTAAAGGAACTGAAGGAAAGACAAATCTCAGCTCCATTGTGATAGAGAGAGGATTGTCACGTGTACAGTTGAAAATTAAGCTTATTTGTCTCGCTGGCCCCACTCTGTTCCCTATCAATCGAGATTTAGGAGGCAGCGCCAGGCAGCTACACCGTTTACTTTTTTGATCTAGGTCATTCGCTGGCAAATGCGTCACAGTCGATTTATATCCACTTTTACTGCAATGGCACAGGTCCAATTCACAATCTACCTCCACACTCTAAAGAAACATGTTGTTTTTTTGTTTTCAGAAAGCACTAGCCATATTTTCTCTACTAATTGCTTTTAGCGACTATCAGTTTTTTTGGAAAACTGACATTCAGCCGGGTACTTACATTGAGCCCGGAATATTGTAAAGGTTATTAATTTATCTGACTGACGTGAAGATTTTACTTTCGGTCAAGTTAAGCGTCTCCAAATTGTATATTGTTAGTAACCCAATACACCCTTTTCCCAGGTTATATTCATACTTTATTTACATACCGTATCTGGTCAAGTTTGATCCGTTCTTTGCGAGCAGAAAAGAGAACACAATTTGATGGCTGTCTTTATTTAATTACGAGCCGCCGATGAAAACAGATGAGGAACTCCCCGGGCGGAAAGTTTCCGATTGATTGGCAGGAAAACTGAAGCATACTTCTCTAACTCCTTGCTTGCAACAAGTAGTAAATTGACAGATTACTTGACTGTACAATTACTTATGACAACGCCTCACCGATTCCGTAAGCATAACTAGAATGTTTTTATTCAAAATATAAGAAGGGCGCACATCCGCATTTACAGTTCTTGGCACGTTTGTACAGAAAATAAGAAAATGTTCACGCAGTGTGTGCCTTAGCGGCCGATTTATGAGCGGGACACAAAATAGGATTTAGATAAAAATAAGGAATAACTGGGCCTTACAATAATACTACGTTCCGGGTCAACCCGTAATTTACATGGCATATTTGAAATACGGCCAGCTTTTATGAGGAGAGCTCCTGTGTTACAGCAATTACGACTGAGTAGCCTATTGTTTGCGAAGATTAAAGGGTAATTGAGCTGTCGTACAATATTTACCAGCCAATTATAGGTACTCGGTTATGTTAAAAGGTTTACAGTCAGTAATATTTCAAGAGCTCCACCACCACCACCACCATATCAGCCCAAGGACGTCCACTGCTGGACATAGGCCAAGAGCTCATTTTATAAATATTCCTTCTGCCATTATTCACAAACTGTTGATATTTGGCTAGAGTCCGTCCACGCTAAGTCTACATCGAATAATTTAGCAAACCCGTGAATAAATAGATAATTAAAAAAAAACATGAGGCTGTCTAACTGCCAACCGCAGGCTTCATTGGACAGCAAAATGATATAGAAATCCGTCTTTAAAGCCCAAATTATAGATCTTTTGTACTGGCTTCCTTAGTTCAGCGAATTCTTTTGTGGGTACCAGAACAATGAAAGTTAATGACAGAGAAAATTATAGACAGCGAGTATGTGCCAAAAAAGAAAAGCCGTTTCATACAATGACGATTACCCTACATCACTTGTTCTGGAATATATACATAAATGATATTTCCTGGAATAATGCCACGTAAATTCAACATTCTGTTCCACCCAAGTTTCTTTATTTTCCGGATTACCTATTTCGTGAATTCCTGCGAACCAAATTAAGGCTACAGCTACGAGTAAAAGAAAAAATCGCATAGAATTAAAATATTTCTATACGTGTATCACCCGCTATTAGGTACAGAAATAGCATGCTTATAACAGGAATATTATATTATATGCTTACAACAGGAACAATAGCATGGGAGGTAATCTTTACAACAGGAATATTCCCAAAAATGTTAAACAAAGGAAATATCTAAACGCTAATTTGTCTGGAATAAATATTTGCGTACTTAATGTCACACACGTCATACTCGTACAATGGACGCGAAGTTGGAGGCCAAAAACTTGTCGAAAAAAAAAGCGGCAAAGTGTGTGCCAGACCACTCACAATGAAGGTTTCCGTACCTACTACTACTAGTCCTAATTCAAAACTACTATCATATGTACCTATACTGTGAATTAAAAAAGGTCGTGTCTTCATATTAAACTTACAGCCCTTATAGGTAAAAAACTTAAGAATAAAGAAAAAGATTTATTGTTTGTAGTTGTGACGTGTTTGAAAAGACATTTGTTTTGTTTGTGTTACACTTTTTAAATATGTAATGCCTATTCGAACACGCTACAACTACATACAACAGGTCCTTTACCTATACGTCTCTAAGGCTGGGTTGCACCAAACCGTCTGTAATCGTAAGCTGTGTTCGTTAAAATTTCAATGTATGGAAAGTTTGACAAGTTTCTATGGTATGACAACTGCAGACGCCATATTTAACGTTGATCAGTCTGTGATCGTAAGTCTGTGCAACCCAGCCTAAATGTCGTCGTCGTCCTAAGTTTACCTATACGTCTTTTTGCTTGGGCGAGGCAGTTTTTCAGCGATAACTTAAAAACTGTTAGGCTTATCATATTTCAACCAGAAATCGTTGAAAGTATTTATAAAATGTACTCCAGCTCAATTTATTTTCTGAAATTTAAACTTCATGGTTTGGTAATTTCTAGAGCGGGCGGGATACTTTTTACGACTTTGACAGCTAATATCTCACCAACAAAATGGAAAAAAATTAGAAACCTCTATATAACTTTCAAAAGGCCTATCCATAGTGCCTATGTGTATTATTTTTTCACTCCATACATGTAAACGGGGACCCCCAGCCCTCCTAATTTATGTTTTGTCGTGACTCACATCAACTCACATCACATTTATGTATTAATACAACTTTATACCAAATTTCTTAAATGTAGTGCTTATAGTATATTATATAAATAAAAAAAAATATAGTCTGAGTAAATCGGTTGTGACATACGGACGCACGGACATGACGAAACTATAAGGGTTCCGTTTTCACCATTTGGCTACGGAACCCTAAAAATACTAGAATATCTACTATGAGTAGGACGACGTAAAAACATGCCTGGAAAACATGCTACTCTTATACTTACGAGTATTTTTTGTACAGATTTAGAATTCCGTTCCGTAGGAGGACGTTTTATTTTTTTGTAAGTACTATTTTTTACATTTCGCCCATGAGGGTACCCTGCTACGTATCTAAAGATTATTCCTAAGTCTTTGGATTAAATGCTGGTATTTTGTACTTAATGAGCTACTGCAACGATAAATTATGAAACAAGAAATTACATTCGTAGTAGTAAAAATTGTTTTCATGGTGGGTGGTACCAAAACCTAAAACAGGTCAGACATCACACATATGGTCAAACTGGAAATGTACTGTTCATACTTCAGTATGAAAGCTGTTTTTCTATTAAATCGACGAAATATTATAGTCATAACATCAAACTTAATTCAGAGCACCTGTTAAAATTGTTTCATCGATAATACCCTCACATTATACCAAGGTGAAAACGATCGGGAGAATAAACTAGATCTTTATTAAGGAGGTCGCTCTGTTCGACGGAGCGAGCTCATCGAGCGAAACTAATGACATTTTATTTCTCTGGAGGAATGCATTAATTTCATTTGTTAGCACATCGATACCGGAATACGGTCATTGTTCTTCTTCTGAGATAGATTTTATAAAGAAAACTTGTTATAGTCTCAATTACTGTGCGGCACAGCAAGTTAATGATTTTAACAAGAAAATATATCAATGCTATCGTGTCCCGATGAAATTAAAACATAATGTAACCATCTTGAAAAACATATATGTATGGGATTTTTATTTATTGCGGAGTATTGTTATTACATTTATAGACCAAAAAGGAGGTATCTGGAAGATCTTGTTGGATTGGTGGGAACGGGAACACGCAAGCAATAGGACCGAGTGGAAGGCATTTGCCCAACACACACCAGTGGGACACCTAAATAGTCTATGCATCATTGTTATTGTATAGCATCCAGTAGCCAAATATAAATATATTTACAGATAGTGCAAAATTGAGCCAAAACTAGACCTCGGTAGAATGTGAATAAGTCGATGTTAAACAAATTTACATTTAAGTATACAGGGTGGCCCATTCAAATCGGTCAGTATGGGAAAGTCTAAAACTATAAGACATACGAAGATTTGTTCTTAGGAACTATGTCACCGATTTTACAAGTAGAGAGGTACAAACAACCATAGAGACAATTTTACATGCCTGAACTTGTTGAATATTGTAACGGTGGTCACTTTGAACACCTACTATGATAAATTAAAGTATGTGAAAAAAATGCATTTTATTCATTTTAGACATTATGTTTCTTAGATACATTTACTGCTTAAGACCTACACAAACGATATCTGAATAGAAATAGTGTAAGTTTATTTTTTCAAAACAACCTGGTTCGATTCCCTAGCTGGGTACAGTGTTTTTTTTCAAATGTATGAATGCAGTTTTTCTTTTTATCAAAATCGGTGACATGGTTCCTAAGAACAAATCTTCGTATGTCTTATAGTTTCAGACTTTCCCATACTGACCGATTTGAATGGGCCACCTTGTATACTGAATGCAAATTTTTTTGCCGCATTTAGTTTTTAGTACTTTTAAACCGAAAACTGCACAATTTCACCTCGGTTATTTTTCCAAAAAAAGCAACTTTCTCCAAAGCTTCCCCGATTAAGTATCTCCTAACCAATATAAAGAATTCCATTATCTTTCAATTGAGTTGGCTCTGAAACGTAATTATTACTTAAATCAGGTCTATTTTTGGAGTTAGTTACTGGGGATGTGCTAGTGTGGGACAAAAGCGGATCAAGGCAAATAGTCGAACAAACTGATCGATAGTTCATTTTTGCAGCGGATTTAAGCCTGTAATAACTACAAAACTATCTTTATGATTTAAGTAATTGATACCTCATTTTGATGATGATGCAATTCTTTATTGTTTTTTTTATTTAAGGGTAAAAAAAGAATGCGATTATTAATTAAGATTGTTTGATGCAATCAATGAATTAAAATTCCTTAAATGAATACACGTAGGCATCAAGACATAAAAACGATCAGCCAAGTTTAATTTTTTAATTCTGCTAATATTCTGACTGGTCTACAGTGAAAAAAATCGGTGCAAAATTGATTTACCGTTGATACAGTGCGTAGCCGGCACGCGGGCATTTTTCAAAACGGATAATTGTATGTTTCATTATCAATTCTTTGTGTGTATTAGGAAATCATAATTATCTGAATTAACTGTACAATTCCATTTCTTAAATCTGCACTCTCTCCTTAAGATGACATCGTAGTAAATTAAACATTAAGGGTTGACATTTGTAGCGTCTTATCAATTTACTTTGCTGTACATTTCTTGCAATTGAAATTTTGTTGGAAAATAAATGAAGTCAAAATTTTAGTTTTATGATAAAATAAAGCTCTTGGTTAGGTTAAGTAACTATTTTTCCGTACCCTACTCAAAGAAAAACCCACATGCCAGTAACATACTGTATATCATGTTATGGATAAAATGCATTATTTTATTCTGCAATTTCGTAATGGGAAGCAAGACTTTAATGTGTGTTAACAAGAAATAATTCGAGAGAAGCTTTATATTTTACCATTTCTGAACTACTTAATTAAAGAAGCATGTCAGAGTGGTGCATATTGGTTCAGTTATGAACCTAACGTATACATGAGTTTATGTTACGCAGATTATCAATAAAAAGTACTAAATATAACTTATTACACCAGTAGGGTAATTGCCTGTTTCAAACGCGTTTCTATTACAAATGTGTTTCGTCTAGTTCCCTTTATTACAAGAAGAAGAAATATGGATAAAATACTAAAAAATGTACATAGTTAAGGCCTTAATTTAATCTACGCTTTAATTTTCTCAGTTTCGTAACGAATGTTACCCATATAAAATATATGACTAATTGTCGTTACGATAATGAGAAAATTAAACCGTAATTAGCGCTTTAAAAATTAAACCGTAGTTATTCCACGGGTTATTTATACCATAAAGAACAATCAGACACGAAAGTGCAGTAGTTAAATCTTATGACGCCGGGATCGTCTAAGAAAACGCTGAATTATAGAAAAGCGACGCGGCTCGGCGCGCCCGCGCACTGTGAATAAGTAATTTTTACCGTCTGTCTAACTTTTACTAACAAATTAACGGCTTAATGTTGTTATTTTAATAAAAGTTCCTTGTTAAGTTCCGAGTGTTCCACTTTACGACTTTGCTGCTCCATTGCTGCCGCGGGATTATTTATAGGTACTTTCAAATTTTAGCCGATAGTTTTGCATATGAATACGCAAATTGAGTATTGCGCAAGCTATACGTTACGATTATAAATTTGTGATTTTAGTATTCTCTATTTTACTATCTACTCTTTTCAAAACGAGAATTGTTTCGTGTTTCGTAAACAGTGTCAACAACAAATTAGAAACAAAATACTAATTCATATTATAATACATAAAAAAATACTAAAGAATGCAAGTACTTATTTTATTCATGTTAGTTTTAATTTATCCTACCGCGACAAACAAGAACGCCACCACAAATTTAACAGTATTGAAATAGTTAGGGAAACTATCTGAAATAAGTCGTAAGGTCACCAGAACGCTGAGAGTTCCCTATAAATTTCAAAATTAAAATAGTTAGGGAAACTAACTGAAATAAGTCGTAAGGTCACCAGAACGCTGAGAGTTCTCTATAAATTTCAAAATTTCCTCCCAGTTGCTACAAAGAAGTTGCTGGTTCAGGCGTTGGTGTTACCAATTATTGATTATGGTGATGTGTGCACTACCGATATTAATCAGGAATCCCTTAATAATCTGGACCGTCTCCTCAATAATTGCATACGTTTCATTTTCGGTCTCCGTAAGTATGACCACGTTTCCTTCTACCGTCATCAGCTTAACTGGCTCTCCATTCGTCGCCGTAGGTCCCTTAGAATCCTTTGCACCCTTTTTTCAATCCTGTTTGAGCCTTCTGCTCCAGGATATCTCAAAAGTAAATTTGTTTTTGATACCCCTCGCCCAGGCTGTCAGCTGCGTACCTCCCGTGTTCTCAAATTATCAATACCTTTCCATCGCACTAGATTCATGACTCATTTTTTCGCCATACAGGCAAGCCGTCTCTAGAATTCACTCTCTCTCAAGATCAGACTAGCCCCAAGCAACTTTGCTTTCAAGCGAATGCTGCGTAAGCATATGCTTAAACAAGAATTCGACTAGAATCCATCCCTATAATTATAGTATGTATTTAATATGAAGTATACGTAGTATATCTATTCTTGTATGTATGTAACTTATATAAATATCTTGTATTTATGTATGTTTATTTACAGTGTTTATATTGATTTTGTCTTCGCATTTTCTGAGTAGAAATTATCATCTTTTTTCTTTGACCTTTCATAAATCTCTGTTTAACCCAATGATTGGCTGGTAGAGAATGCCATTTGGCATTAATCCCGCCATTTGTACAATTACATTTTGTGCAATAAAGTTTATATAAATAAAATAAATAAATAAATAAAATGTTGAAATATAATACACTTACTTCGATCAGCTTCATCAAATAAAAGAATACAAGTTATGATTATATCGAAATGGAAGTAGATCCGGTGTAAAAAAAGTTAAACAAATTTATTTCCGTGCTACATACATAAATCACTGTAGGTACTTATACATTTTCATTGTAAATTATATGTTATGGTTATGGTTTTGATGAAAAAGATTATATCTAGACAAATAGGTTTTTTTATCATAAATAGGCTTACAATTAAGTTGCCTAAAAAGTTACGTTCTCTTCACATATTTTAGTTCTGTGGTACTTGTACCTATTTAATGATCAAATTCAATCTTATGTATACGAATACACCTTAATTGTTAGGTACGCTCACAGATGTTATAATATAATTGAAGCTATGACAATCAATCTAATTGATAGAGAAAGTTTTAAATACTAAACATAGCACATCTTGTAAAAAAAAGTACTTTATATTCAAATTAATTTTTGATGGTAGCTAAATGTCCGTAACACGAACGAAGCATATTTGCATCGGAAAATGTAAGTAAAAGTTACGAATTTACGTATCAGGCGGAGGCTGCGCTGCGCGCCCTCTTCACTTAAAACTGCTTATTCTAATTTATGGCCGCGAGTATTGCACTGCTTATTACTTCCGTTGCAGTTTCGGGGACCGGAAGTAAATTTTACGGCGTTGTAAACCATGAGCGTCTTAGCATAATTGCTGTGTTACATTAAATTAGTTTAGCCATCAATTATGTCTTTATGCTAATATAGCGGTCTCAGAAACTGTCGGGTTATATTCAAATTTTGTGGCAATGACACCAGCATGTGCACACAAGATGATTACGGGAATGGGGTTGGCAGAAACTAATATTCAGTGTCGTGTTTTCTTCAAGATTAGGTACGTGTGTTTCAGTGTGTCTTTGTATCTTACTTGATATAAATGCTACGGAATTTCTCAGTTTCTACAAAATTTGCTTTTCTTCTCATCATACCTCTATATTTAGAAAACAAAGAGTTCCAAATGGGTCTCAACTTCTGGGACGCATTCTGCCGTGGACACTATAATGTAACTAGTACCAAGTGTTCATCGCAAGACAAACTTTTTGTCCTATATATGTACTACATGACACAGGATGTAGCAGCGAAGTAATGAGCCTAATGACCGGCGTAGCGAGTTAATATAAACTAATTAAATTAGTATCACAAATATCTTATGACACAACATTTTACCATAGCGTATCTAATAGGTGATCCAGGTGTAACTATATACTAATTTTCGGTAAACGAACTCTGTGTAATGGTGAATATCAGGCAGAGATGTGTATTTGGCACCTCGCAAGTAAGACAAATAGGTGATCGCTATATGGAAACACATTTTCGCACATCTCTAGTAGATCTACGTATACACTCGTAGAAGTGGACTCCCCGACGAGGTGGCCTGCCGACCAGATTAAAGGGAAGACCAGCAAGTTCAATGATGTGGTGTGGGCGGCCACTAATAGAAGGCATACTGTCCAAAAAACATGAGACGGTAAAGATCTTCAGCCTCTAAGGTACAACTACAAAGAGAGGTTTAAGTTGTTGCTAGGTAGAGCGTGAGAATATTCCTCAAACATGTATCTCTAATAAAATATATTATAATCATAGCAACAGATGGAACCGACGTGTCGGCCAATTGTCGCGCAACATTCGTAATTTAAAAAGCGAAATGAAATAAACCGCTCGGTCGCAGTACATAAATTTCGTGTTTGCCTCGGCCGGCGAACTGCCAGCGGATATTAATCAGTGGATATTGAAATATGTTGTTTTTTCAGGGGATTGATAAACGGCTCGCTCGCTTCGGGCTGATTAAACATTGACGCACGCTTGCTCAATTACAGCACTTCCACCAGCCCAAGATCCAATCTGTTATGTGCTTAACACACTTTATACCAACCACAGATACGTGGTACATAGAGTCTGTCAAGCGAGTCGTGTCCACGACCATTTTGCTGATATCTTACAATGGCAACATTATTATCTGTCAAACGAATTGTCACAAATATCTGTTCTAACCTCGTAGCATCACGGTACTTGTTGGATTATTTGATTTTATAATGGCGAAACCAATAAAAAGCAGTGTCAGGAGCATGTTGTTTACTATGATTAATAAATATAATCATGTAAAGATTGACTCAGACAACGTGATACAGGAAAAACTACGACTTTTGGATGAACTCGCGACAACATCAGGTAAGGTCTATTGAAAATTTTTGATGCTCTTCTTTTAGCTCAATCAATTTATCATATTTTATTTGTTTCATCTAATATTTATTACTATATTCAGTACTTAGGTACTGTATTCAAGTATTAACGGTTTCGGTTTAGACGATATCTAGTTTTTATGATATTGTTTCCCGTTTAAACTAAAACTGTAATTTTTTGCTTTTTAATTTAACATACCTAATTATTATGGTTTTTCAGCTGCCATGGATGATGATGTAATAAAAAGTACGATTGATAATTTAGTTAAGCAAATCAAAGGCATAGAAAATAATGAAAAAATTAAATCTGAAACACACTATCTGACAAAAATATCTTCTATGACAAGTTAGTACAGTTTTTAGTTTACCCTGCATTTTTACATAAGCTATCTAATAAAATATTTTTTATTTTTGTGTGTTCGAAACTCATAATATTTTGAACTTTCAGATGTAAGTGTTAAAACACTGCGAAAAATAAAAAAAGAAGGTGCAATTAATCAAGGTGAGTGGAACACACCGGGGAAAAAGCGTCCACGACAGCCAACTGTAGCAAACCTCGACGATTTTGATATATCAGTAATACGAAATAAAATCAATGAATTTTACTGCTTAAAAAAGCAAGTTCCAACTCTGCAAAGTTTACTTGCAGATTTAAGAGAATCTATTGGATTTACTGGCTCTTATGAAACGTTGAGACAAATATTGCTTAAGAATGGATTTGAATTCAGAAAGAATAAAAATGAAAGATCAATTCTTATTGAAAAGTTTGAACTATCAGCATGGCGACATAGGTTTCTCAGAACTATTGATGAAAAACGAAAACAAGGTAAATTAATAGTTTACATTGATGAAACCTATGTCCACCAAAACTACAAAGTAAAAAAATCATGGCAAGGCCCGTCCAAATTGCGGAGTAATCGACAAAATATCTTCGGGCAAAAGGCATATTGTTGTTCATGCTGGATCCGAACAGGGTTTTGTTCCCAATACATTATTAGTCTTCACTACTAAATCAGAAACGGCTGATTACCATGACGACATGAATGAACTTAACTTTATGAAATGGTTACGAGAAAAATTAATACCCAACTTAACACAACCCAGTGTCATTGTCGTGGACAATGCTAGCTACCATGTAACGCGGATAAATAAGCCACCAACTATGAATAATTTGAAGACTGATATTCAAAAATGGCTAGTTGAAAATGGTGTTCATTATGAACAATACTTCACAAAGGAAGAGCTTATGTGCCTTGTCAATGAACATAAAACAACTCTAATTTTTGAAGCTGAAGAATTATTGAAAGAAAATGGCCATGAGGTTTTGAAACTTCCACCATATCATTGTGACTTGAACGCAATTGAACTCATATGGAGTTTGGCTAAAAGAAAAATTGCAAGCAAAAACTTAGGAATCCCAGGTGAAGAAAAGGAGAACCTTATCAAACAATGTTTTAATAGTGTCACAGCTGATGATTGGAAAAAATGCACAGATCACACTATTCATGTAGAAAACAAATATAAAATTAGAGATAGGATAACGGAAACGGAATTTGAACCCTTTATCATTTCTCTACGTAATGATGATACTGACAGTGATTTCTCGTATGAAGGCATTGAATTTCTAGATTCTGATTTTGGTTCTGATTCTGACTAATAAAGGTCTAAATTGAAATGTACTTTTTTTTTAATTTATCCCCTATGATTATTTTTTTATTTTTAGTGGTAGTACCCGCAATTTTTATTTTATAAATATCGATACAACGAACAATTCCAAGGGAAATTGTCACGGGATAAAAGCAAGTCTTGCAGTATGTATATCGCTATTTTGAATACAATCCAAGCTACTAATACATCATAAACCACACAACAAAAAATACAAATTATGTTTTTTATGTAATAAAATTCAAGTATCAAACACATTTATTTATTATTAATATAACAAGAACGGTTTACACCACTTACACCTGTTAATCATACATACACACAACTGAACACAAATATTAGCTAGGTATACTACTAGGTGAAATACACATTAAAAAAGCATCTAGAAATAATAATTAAAAAAAGATCTGCAACAAAAACAACCACATTCATTCATCGTTCTCGAAATATGTGAGACACCTGGACGTTAGCCCGGACCAGGAGTCTGCGAACAGGTCGACATCCCCATCAGAGCGCAGGAGCCCGTTGATTGCGCTGCGCATGGCGCACAGTGGCGAGTGCCGCCGCGCCACGCATGCGCGAGCCCGCCTCTCGTCGGCCAGCTGCAGGCGCGCGCGCCTTCGGGACTTGTTCGGAGGCACAACAATGCGGTTGAGTGCGTTATGGAGATCTATACTATCAATTTTACCTCTCAGTATCTTACACCCCGTCAACATTTGCACGTTATGTCTACGAACTTCGAGGGAATTTAGCCCCAACACGCCAAGTAGGAATTTGGTTGGGTAAAGGTACGGATAGTATCCGTACAGTCTCCTGTACAGAAAGCGAAGAAACGCTTTCTGCACTTTCTCAAGCATAAGCACATACTTAGCCTCATTAGGTCTCCAGACGCAGGCGCTAGTCTCCAGTTTACTTCTGACCAGTGCCGTATAAACGAGTTTGATGACACCGGGATTGCAAAAGTCCCTGACGTTTCTCGTCACAAACCCCAGTCGCCGATACGACTCCTTAGCGAGGCAGCTTACGTGATCGCGGAACGTCAGTTCACGGTCAAATTCGACACCCAGGTCCTTAACGGAGACGACGCGGGTTACCGAATTTCCGTCTAAAATATAGTCATATTCGATAGGACGTTGACTGCGTGTGTAAGTCATAACTTGACATTTGGCATAATTAAAGTAGAGCTTATTCTCATTACTCCAGCGATGCACTAGCTTCAAATCCTCCTGCAATTTTTGACAGTCAGTTTCACTATGTATACCCATTACTAATTTAAGATCATCCGCATATAGTAAACACTTAGCTTGTTGAATGCTTTTTACTGAGTCATTGACCATAATTAAAAATAACAGAGGTCCGAGGCTCGAGCCCTGACTCACCCCGGAACGAGTTTGGTAAGTTGAGGAAATAAATGACCCATACTTGACGAATTGCATCCTATCTTTGAGATAGTTAGCAAAAAATACAAGCAGCTCAGAGTTAAATCCTAAGCTTAACCAACAGTACATCGTTATCGACTGTGTCGAAAGCTTTGCGGAAATCGAGGTATATGACATCGGCCTGTATTCCATTGTCAATGCATTTGCTAATGTAATCTACGTGTATAAGTAGATTAGTATCAACAGACCGGCCGGACCTAAACGCGTGCTGAGCGTCGCATAGAATCTGTTCTCTCTGGCGGTATATTTCGTTATGCAGGATGCTCTCGAAGGTTTTTGCCGCGGGATTAAGTACAGCAATTGGACGATATTCTTCCACTTTATTCCTATCCCCCGTTTTAGGAATAGGTGTGACTCTAGAAAGTTTCCATACGGTTGGGTAGACGCCTACTTTCAATGAAAGGTTGAAAATATGGCTTAGTGGTCTAGCAAAAATGTCGTTACACGCGCGCAGTATATAAAGTGGGACCCCATCAGGTCCGACCGCACTGTGTGGTTTCAGTACTTTGAGGGCATCACGAACCTGTACTATAGTAATTAGACCAACACGGACACATATGCTTTCGTTTAGCCCTCTCACTGCACTGTACGCAGTGTTGCAGTTATCAACACATAGATTCGGACTATTAGGGAGAAAAACACTACAGAAGTAGTCGGCAAAGGCGTCTGCAGCTCCGGCCCCTGTATGGCTTTTACCTTGATAGGAGACCGACTGAGTAAGCAGGTTGGTTGATCTCATGCTAGAAATGTGCTGCCAGAACTCTCGTGGGTTAACCTTAATGTTGTTCTCGACACGCATAACGTACGAGTTGTATGCCTCAGCCACACGTACCTTCAAATTATTCCGAACATCATTGTACAACTGGTAGTCGTCGTTCCTTCCACTTTGTTTCCACTGACGGTGCAACTTCGTTTTGCGTTGCTGGTCTTTGATTATTTCGTTTAAGAATCAAACTAGATAGGTCTTACTACGACGCTTTGGACGGTGTTTCTTTGGAATACACTTGTCAAAATGCGAGTACAGTGTTTGTTAAAACATATTTGTAGCATTGTTCGCACATACCATACATTCACTTAGTACCTCATGCCATGTCTCGTTGTTTAGCAACTCGTATAATCGTTTGTAATCCCCTTTACCAAAGTTCCAATCATGTTCTCCGCTGATGTTACTTGGGTCCTGCGCCTTAGGCTTTACTGCAGTGGTAAACAACATATCTACATCTAAAGGAGGATGATAGGCGTCGGGAGACACCAATTCCATACCAGCTTTACTCACAGTTGTGTCACACCTGCAATCCTGCGTCAGTACCACGTCCAGGATACCACCCTTGTCATTCAATATATAATTTCTCTCATTCATACCACAAACACATAGAAAATAGTTACAGTAATTTACAATATTTTGAGATGCGCTGTTTAAATTCAGATCGCCAAATATAAGTATGGGAGTTGTAGCTTATCTGAGCTTTCGCCCAAATAAAAGTTTGGCTGATCACTTGAGTACGTTTAATGACACCAAAATAACACAAAACAGTACATTAATAAAAGAAAGTAAATAAAAATCCAAAAATAAGAGCGGAAGGCTAGATAACGTGCGTACGGTGCGAGTTGTAGCGACATCTCCCCTTCCCCCGCGCGCCGTCCCCTGCCGCGTCCTCCTGCCATTACACGCGTCGGCAACATCCTCCACCCCAGTGCTGCTTCAGCAGCACTCATCAGCCAGCGGTAGCCGAGCAACACGAGCGGCGGACCTCACAAACAGTCCGGTCTTGGTTTTAACTTTTACCGCTCTTACTCTGCCGTCCTTGCCCGGCATCACCTCCTGTATCAGGCCTCTGGGCCAGGTGTTCCGAGGTCCATCGGGGTCTATGATCAAAACAAGGTCTCCGACTTGCAAGGGCTTTGTCTCTTTGTTCCACTTTTTGCGTGGTAACATCTCAGGTAGGATTTCTCGAACCCATCTTTTCCAATATAAGTCGGTCAATCGCTGGGAAATTCTCCACAGCTTCCTTAAATAAAATTCCGAGTCATCGTATGCACCAAGCTGGGATAAGTTCGAAGATGATCCAATAAGGAAGTGGTTGGGAGTCAGCGTTTCTGAACTTCCTGGTTCCACGGAGACGTGTGTCAATGGTCGGCTGTTTACCAAATTCTCAACTTCGGCCAAGAGGGTGTTTAGAGTTTCATCTCGTGGGGCACGTTCTTTCAGCACGTTTTTCAGGCTTGTCTTTACTGACCTAATAAGTCGCTCCCAAGCTCCACCCCAGTGTGGGCTCGCGGCAGGGATGAATGTCCATTTTGTTCCCATTTTTAGTGATTCCCTTTTCAGGTACTCTTCGTCTAACTCTTCAATTGACTTTTTCAGTTCTGTTACAGCTCCCTTAAAGTTCGTGCCGTTATCTGAAAAAAGATGGCGTGGCCATCCTCGTCGCGCGGCCATTCTCCGCAGTGCCATTATGAAGGAATCAGAAGTTAGACTATTTACAACTTCGATATGGATCGCTCTAACGGTCAGGCATGTAAATAATACTCCATACCTTTTTTCACGTCTTCTGCCGACAGTGACCTCCATCGGGCCGAATAGGTCCGCCCCACAGTACGTAAACGGGCGCTGATGATGGGCGAGTCGAGCCTTCGGCAAGTCTCCCATTCTCGGGATCTCTTGTTTACACTTGCGTATACGACAAAACATGCATTTTGATGTAACATTTTTCACTGTCGGCCTTATTCTTATTATCCAATGTTTCTGTTTCAGACTGTTCACAACAGTTTCTTGGTTTCCGTGCGCTGCGACAACATGGTAATGTTTTACCAGTAATCGAACTATATATTCACGCCCATCTAATATCGTAGGCCTTTTTGTTTCAGGTGCGACATCGGCCGCTGCGTCAATTCTACCGCCGAGGCGCAGAACGTCGTGTTCGTCGAGGTAAGGTGACAAGGTAAGTATTCGACTTGTATTAGGCAATAATTTTCCATTTTTCAGGTGCTGAATGTCTTCAGGAAACGATATGGCTTGTGAATATTTCAGTAGCAACCTCTCAGCTTTCTCCATAGTGACGTCATCGTTCTCCTCGGTAAGTTTGCATTTATTTATAAACTTAAGCATCACGTAAGTAGCTCGAAGTAGACGCAGCCACGATGAAAATCGCGTAGGATCCGGCACAGGTAAATGATTGCTTGTTTGTATGTGTGTCACATATTCTAATTGCTCCTTATTTATTTCAGTGCTCATTATGTCTTCAGGCCATTCATCTGGTTTATTTTGTAGGAAAGAGGGACCCTTACTCCAATATTCAGGTAACGTAGTACATTCGTAGTTCGCCCTAGTAGGTAAATCGGCGACGTTGAGCCTTGTAGGTACGTATCTCCATTCATGTTTATGTGTACGCTCGTCTATCTCACCCAGCCGGTGCGCAACATAAGTTTTATAATTACGCGCGTCATTCTTTATCCAATGCAGTACCGTTGATGAGTCACTCCAAAACGTTCGTCGCTCCGGTTTAATTCTATGTTCATTTATTATGGTTTCAGATAAGCGAGCGGCGAGAACGGCAGCCTGAAGCTCCATTCGAGGTATCGAGGTACTTTTCAGAGAAGCAACACGACATTTAGACGCTATAAATGATTGGTACACATTGTTATTGTATATCCATCTCCAAAATGCTACTGCGCAAATTACTTTCACAGACCCATCGCAAAAAATATGCAATTGCAAGTTTGAATAACAACTCATGCCATAAACCGGTTCAGGTGCAGGCGGGCGCGTGCGCGCGTCGCTGTCCTCTTTGATAACAGGAGTCCCCGTCTCGCTCGCGCTCGCGGGATGTGCGCGCGTCTCGCTTCCTCCGGCAGCGGCGTGATAGTACCTGGGCAATCGTATATCTTTTATTGATTTTAATTGATCAATCCATTTTAGCCATTTTTGATAAATTTGGTCGTTAATCGGGTCGTCCCAGGAAATTTTGAGTAACCAGGTTTCTTGCAGAATTAATTTTCCATTAATTGTAAAAGGCGATAAAAATCCGTACATATCAAAAATCGACATAACTACTCGTAAAATGTCTCTTTTCGTGGGCCTTTGTTTTCCATTAATAATATTTTCAGGTATTTTCTTCAACGAGACATCGAACCCGAGCGTATCTTCGTCGGGCCGCCATAACAATCCAAGCGTCCGCTCGCCCCCCATGCTCTGTTGCCCGACTTTGAACCTTACTGCATTGTCACCAAGGGTCTCTTTTGGAATGTCGTTTAAAACATATTTGCTGTTACTATTCCAGTTGCGTATTTCAAAGTTTCCTTGACTATGTATGAAGGTGATGTCGCGGACTAGCTTCGTTGCAGACTCTTCGTTAGGTAGGCTGTCTATATAGTCGTCCATATAATGTTGCGAGTATATAGCACTCGTAGCGGCAGGCATTAATGACTCGAAGCGCTTTGCGTTCTTGTTTTTAATGAATTGGGCAATGAAAGGTGAACAGTTCGCTCCAAATATAAGTGACGTCATTACATATGTGTTGACAGGCTCGTTCGGGTTGTCACGATATAAAAAACGTAAGGCTTGTCGGTCTTCAGGTCTTATTTTTACTCTGAGGAACATATCCTTTATGTCCCCGGTGACTGCCACTCGGTGTTCACGAAATCGCCACATTATCCCCAACAATGACTCGAGCAGATCGGGGCCCTTAATCAGGTAATCATTAAGTGATAAACCCTTCGATTGAGCAGCTGCATCGTGGACCAAACGGAGCTTCTTTTTGTTCGGGTTATCTACGCCGAAATGGGGTAAATACCAGGTTTTCGGTGTAACCGTTGGGTTTTCTAGCTTTTCAGCGTAATCGTTTTCAAATAAATGTTGTATGCGTTCTTTATATCGCTGTGCATACTCTGTATTTTTCTTCATCTTCAGTTCAACCCCTTTCAGCCTCGCCAGCGCATTAGGGAAGGAGTCAACCATAATACAATCTTCACTTTTCCAAGGTAAACCAACTTGCCACTTTCCATCAATTAGTTCGGAGGTTTGTTCCAGTTTTTCCCGGGCCCGTTCGTCCTCCGAGTTCTGCCGAGGTTTGGCAGATACGCCCATTGAGTCGATGGAAAAGAAGCGCCGGACATCATCATTAAGTTCTTGGAGAATTCTATTGTTTTCCAAAGCAACGCCTTCATCACCGTCGTGAGAGATATGCAACGATGAATGAATGTTCGTACGTGACGTTAATTGTATAGGCGCCCGGCCGTGTAGGCACCAGCCGAGCGGCGTGCGGGTAGCGCAGGGCTCGTGGGGCCCGCCCGTGACCACCTCCAGAGGAACGAGCAGGTGATGATTGTCTTGTCCTATTAATATTTCAGGTTTTAATTTTTTATCACTTAAATGTTCTTTTATATTTTGCAGGTAATTATAGTTCTCACACTTAACTACCCCCAGATTTTGTGCAGGTAAATTGAGGTTGTTTACACTGCGCGCACTGATGTTAAACATTGTTCCCGATTTGTTACATAACGCAAAGTCAATCAGCTGAGATTCGCAAACCAGTTCCGTACGGTCCCAAGCGCCGCGCACACGTAAACACTCCCTGCGTCCACGCAGCCCGGCTCGCTCGGCGAGTGATGTACTTATTAAAGAAACAGTTGAGCCATCGTCAAGCAAAGCCGTTGTATTGATAACGCCGTTAGGTCCATAAATAAGTATAGGTACGACTTTTAATAACACTTCGCACTTTTCAATGTTTATATGCGTTACGAGTTCACTAGTTTCAGTCTGTGTGTCACATTCTATCACCTGCACTTGGCTAGCATGATCGGAGGGTGACCTTTGAACTGGTACATAGTGCAGCAGCCGGTGGTGAGGTTCCCCGCACCCCTCCACGTCGCACACCGCGGCGGAACATGTTTCGCGGTTGTGCTGCGATGATAAACATTTGAAACAAATACCGTATTTTTTCACGTAAAACCAGCGGTCTTTTCGCAAGGCCCTTTTAAACTTTTTACAATCCGTTAATTTATGTTTTGTTAGGCGACAAAAACGGCACTTATCATAAGTCTGGGCACTTTGCACTAAAATAGTTTGCGGGTGGTTTCCACTATATGATTCAAAGTTTTTTCGTTTAAAGTCTGATCGCACGGGAATAAGAGAAGCACTGCACGTCGATACTTTCACTGCTTCTTCGTGGAGAAATTCGGCGAGAATATCGAGCTTAGGTTTTATTCCTTCTCTTATCAGGGGATAACTATAGTCGGTCCACTTAGGCAGTAATACTGTAGGTAACTTAGCTAGTACGATGGAGGCTATGTTCGTGCCGTGTAGGTACTCTTCGCGATGCAGGGCACGAACAGCTGCGACGTAGTTTTTTATTTTAACTGCGAACGTCACTATTTCTCTATGGTACTCCGGCGGTATTGGGTTCAGTTTTTTTATTTCCATGATTATTTTAGTTAATATTACGTCGGGATTTCCAAATTGTAGCTCTAACGTCGACATTATGGTGGTTGGTGACGTTCCACTCATTAGCAGAGCTGCGACGGAGTCTTTAGCTGGGCCACGAAGACATTTTCTAAGGCGCCACATATTTTCTATTTCACTGAAGTTGCACACTCTAGTGGACTCTTCAAATGCTTGCTTAAACTGTAGCCAATCTGTAGGGTCGCCGCAGAACAAAGGTAGTTCCCGCGGCGTACTTAAGCGGCTAAGCAGATTTGCATTATTACTACTGGTGACAAAGGTGGTGACTAGTTCTTTAAGTACGCTTGCCAGCTGCTGTATTGGACCATCGGTGCCAGCGGCAACTGCGGCTGGCGGGCACAGCAAGCCCAGGTTATTTCCAGATTCGGGGGCATGCTGTGTCTCCAACTCCTGCTGACTGCGCTCGACCCACCTTGCGACTTCACTTTTAGTGGATTCTGCATCCGATTGCGATGCTGGTGGACTGTATTCTTCCAGTTCGGCGAGATCCGCCTGCAGCCGTTTTTCAATAAGTTCCATTTGGATGCGGGCCTTCGCTTCCGCTGCTTCCAGCTCCAACTTTTTCCGTCGTGCCACTATTGAAGATGAAGACGATTTTCTCGATTTAGTACAGACCGATTTATGCGAACAATGGGCTTGCGGTTCAACGATTTTCTTTTGTTCCAACTTTATCGCGCTACCCACTTCTAAATTTATAGTCTGGTCGTTAATTTTACTTTGTTCTCCATCCGTTCTAGTTACTTGTTGCTGCTGATTTGCGTGCTCTCGTAGTTCTTCTTCTTTCTTTTGTTTTTCTCGTCTAATAGTACCGCGGGTGTTGACCATTTTGGCTGGTGTATGAAACATCCGACGATCCGGTTCGAAGACCACTTTTGTAGCTTATCTGAGCTTTCGCCCAAATAAAAGTTTGGCTGATCACTTGAGTACGTTTAATGACACCAAAATAACACAAAACAGTACATTAATAAAAGAAAGTAAATAAAAATCCAAAAATAAGAGCGGAAGGCTAGATAACGTGCGTACGGTGCGAGTTGTAGCGACATCTCCCCTTCCCCCGCGCGCCGTCCCCTGCCGCGTCCTCCTGCCATTACACGCGTCGGCAACAGGAGTTTTAATTTCATTGCAAATTGACTCTACTTTACAGAACCAGTTCATGTACACATCGTCCTTAACACAAGGTTTGATATATACTACACATACATTAATGTTCAATCCATTAACAATCACCGACGCCCATAAGTCCTCCCCGTGTTCCGTCTCAAGATCCCGGCGCCGCTGCATGGTAACGTGCTGGGGTGCAGCAAGCAGCACGCCGCCGCATGGCGTCCCACGGTCTCGTCGCAGCACGCTCCACCCCTGGAGGGTTAACTCCGCGTCCTCCACACTACTGTCGAGAAAGCTTTCGGTCACGGCTATTAGATCGTGGTCGAGAAGCGTTAACTTCTGCCTCCATGTTGGTAGTTTTGTCTTCAGTCCGCGTACATTCTGATAGACGGCTAAAAAATGGTGTCGAGTTTTTGTTCTCTGAGCTTCTTGTCGCGCGTGACAGCTGTTCGGTTTTAGATTGTCGGGCACGAAAAAACTGGCACCAGAACTTTACACATATATCTTTTGCCCAATTATTAGGGTCCATCACCCAGTCAGCATACCGAGATGGGACTGTCAGTTTAAACGATGCGTAGTTACCTTTAGCCCTTAATGTTTCTACTGCACAGACGTCTTCTCCGCATATGCCTTTCAGATGAATACGGACTGGTTCGTCGGTTGTACCGACTTTTAAATAGTATACGTGGATAAACCTTGATCGTTCTGAGGCTTCCAGCTGCGTTGCTCCCAGTACCGCGGTACCTCGAGTCACACGCCGCGACCTTCTTTGCCGCCGCTGTGTTTCAGTCCGCCTAGCGTTATCGTCCTTTGGGCTAATTTTTGCAGTGATTTGCGCCATTGCTTGCGACGGGGCCGTGGCTGATTCATCGCTAACGGCTCGGACTTTCCTTGTTTCTGAGGTGGTAATTTTGCTAGCGGTATTATGGTACGGACGTTTTACTCGGTTCCGCCCAGTTTTCTGCGTTTGTTACTTCACGCGGCTGGGTCTGCTTCTGATTTCGCTTGACTGTCACTGAAGAGTAGCTCGTTGATGGGGTTATAGTGTTACTTTGATTTGTCATCGTCTTTAGCTTGTCTTCAAGTATACCTATAGTTACTCTGGTGTTTAGTTGGGCAACTGTATTATTTAGAGCTGAAATTTGTCCTGCCACCGCATTGCCGATTAGATTTGGTAGGCGCTCGCTAAGACAGTGTAGCAGTTCTTCTCTGATTAAGACTCGAATATTATCTAGACAGACAGATTCACATGTAATCGGCGTACTATCAGTGTTAACATCCATAAGATTTTTGAATTTGCCGCCTTTTTGAAAGGACACGACTCGCTTGACAGACTCTAACGACCCTGGTTGCTGTACGGTATAAAAAACTACTAACCACGTTTTTATATCCTTTGTTGTCATTGTGACGGTAACAAATGTACGTGTACCAATTTACTTGAATATACATGACAAGTTAATGTAATATTTATTAAAGTATCAAAACGTTAATGAAATTCACTAGTGAGTAACACAACTCGCTTTAAGATAATTCTGTTAAAAAATATCTTAAAATATTTAGTGTTCTTTACCAACAAAAGTTCATGTTTAAAAATTATTTCTTCAATACGATTCATCATCATCATGTCAGCGGAAGGACATCCACTGCTGGACATAGGCCTCCCCTAGACTTCCACAATGACCGGTCCTGCGCCACCCGCATCCAGCGGACACCCGCGACCCTTACCACGTCATCAGTCCACCGTGTGGGGCCCTGATCTTGCTACGCCTTCCGGTACGTAGTTGCCACTCGAAAACCTTTCCGCCCCAACGGCCATCGGTTCTACGTGCTAGTTTAGCGATACGATACGACTAATACATGCATTTTAAGAAAAAAAAAACCGAATTCAATGGTGGAGGCCGGTGAAAGATTATACTTAAATGGATGGATACTTAGATGGTGCACTCTTACATTCCATACAATGAAATAAAAATGGCTATAAGTATGTTTATAATGGTAGAAGACTAAGTACCCTCAATGCCTCATGGAATCTTCCATCAGAACTCAAGCTTGACAAAAATGTCTTAAAAACTTAGCTTGCTTGACAAACATAACGAAGAGAACAAACCGCCAAACGTGAACTATGCGTTCGTTCAAGAGTGCCATTCTGATCATCATCTGCAGTTCCACTTCATCAAATGTCACTTATTTAAATGTAAATGCTTGATTTGTTTATGAAAATACTAAAATCACTATATGTATGCCTTTTACATTTGAGGAGTCCCCTGGATTCCTCATGGATCCCATCATCAGAACTCGAGCTTGACAAATGATTGTCTTAAAAATCTAACTTGCTACAAACACAACAAAGAGGACAATTCGCCATACGTGAACTATGCGTCGTTGAGGAGTTCCGTTCTGATCATCATGAGCAGTTCCACTTCATCAAATGTCACTTTTTTTTAATGAAAATGCTTGATTAGTTCATGAAAATACTAAAGTCACTATATGTGTGCCATTCACATTTCAGGAGTTCCCTCGATTCCTCATGGATCCCATCATCAGAACTCGAGCATGACAAAAATTAATCGTGAAAATAGAACTTGCATAACAAGCACAGCTAGGAGGACAAATCGCCAAATGTGAAGTTTTGGTCGTTGAAGAGTTCTGTTCTGATCATCATCAGCAGTTCCATTTCATCAAATATCACATTTTTGTATGAAAATGCTTGATTTTTTGATAAAAACACAAAAATCACTATATGCGTGCCTTTAAGATTTGAGAAGTTCCCTCAATTCCTCATGAATCCCATCATCAGAACTGCATTTTGACAAAAACGGGACCAACTTGGATATATATACTTACAATCAAAAAAAGAATTTTCCAAATCGGTTTTTTTAAACATGGAGTAAAAAACATTAAAAAAAAAAAACATTCAACCGAATTGATAACCTCCTCCTTTGAAATCTTGAAGTCGGTTAAAAAACAAATGTGTGCTATGGAATAACAAGCTACAACCGAGCTCTGACTAACCGAGCTCCCTCGTTAATGGATAAGTATATGAGAAGGTTGGATTGGACAAGTATGTGTTTTACTTCTTAAATTCTCTGCTACTTTTTAAAATTACACAACAAATCAGATTACGAGTTCGCCAGAAAAGAAATTTGAAGCAAAGAGCAATGGGTAAGCCATTTTTTGGATAATTTTACATGCTGTTACAGTAATACAGTTTCAGGCAGCCAGTTGGTTCACATTGGAAATTTAAACTAGGTATTGCTTGCCGCCATCATACGAACACTATTTATCAGTGAGATTTTAATGTTTAAACTAGAACGATGAGGGACTAACTGCTTTTTTAGAAACCTTTGTAATCAGGCTTGATGATGATGAAAAAATTATGCAATGTGTAGAGTTCTGTAACTCAAATATATCTGATAGTGTAGTGCAGGGTTACGCGAAATGTAGGGTTCCGTATGCCCACCTGTGACATTATGCGGATTAAAAATATCATAAACATATATCCTATATATTTGACATGACTTGCAAATATTTAAGTAAATAATCAATGGATATTGTACGAAACTTTGCTTTTCCAAGTACATTTCATTGGTTCAGCTACTATCATGTTTTCTTTCATAATATTTACCCAGTAGCAACCGTTAAGCTGGCAACAAAAAATTGCATTTAAATAAATATAAGGTGAAACTATAAGGGTACCATAACCCTAAAAAAGAATGGTAATTCATTTATTTAAAATCGGTACCATTATTATTCCGACATAAATTATCATTAGTTTGGACAATATGACATATATATATTTAAATTTCGTCCATGCGCGGACTAGCACAGTGGCTTTCCTTATGGAGGTGAAAAGGTCGTGAAAAATTGTATGGGACAGCAATAATTAAGCCTGCGTTTTAAACAGTACTGTATATTGCAATTATTTATCCAAGGCGATAACGATTTCTACTTACTACTTGTATTATAAATATTATAATATATATAAATATTAATAGTATTATAATATTTATAATTATTAATAATATTTATAATACTATATAATAGTACCTTAGTTATTAGTCATGGGAGCTTATTTAGTTAGGCCTTTTGTTGCCTAAATCAAATAAATAAATATAGATATTTCGTCTTTCTTTTACTTGTATTTTAATAAAACAAAAAATCTGCTTATTTCTAAACTTAGGAGTGCCTATACTCTATTTTAGAATAAGCAATTTTGACGAACTTTCCAAACAACCTAAATGAGGTAAAAGGTAACAGTGCCAGAAGAGTAAACAGATTAATTCTTAATTAAGGATTTATAGAAACACATCTTTCGTACTCAAATCGTATATATATATACACGGACCAACAGCTAAAGATTGTTTGAATTTAGGGTCGCCTGAAGCGATGTTAACAAACCACTCAATCGTATATCCGATTGACGAATTAAACTCCTTGTTTACTAAGGAGGTTTGATTGCTTTTACTTGAACAAACAGATAGAAGTAAGTACCATTTCACTTGTTTTTATTTATCAGCATATGTATAGTGTCGTCTAGTTCTATAGTAGTCAACAAATGTAGATAATCATTTTAGTACTTTCTCGCACTAACGTAACAATACTGCGATAGTTGCAATACGTCAAAGTAGGGAAAGTGACAAGGTACTAAAATGATCCTCTACTTTTTCTGTTGACTACAAGCTTTGCTTAATTTGAAACTAAGTAGATTAGTGTAAGATTTCCCACATTATTGTTTTTTATAGGACTGAATATTTACGTAAATTTTAACTCTAGGTAAGTTAAAAGTTAATGTAAAAAAATGATCAATTCAGTTCAAGTTACTGCAAACTAAATATTGTTTTTATTCACCCAATCATCTATTGTCTATACTCATATTATAAAGAGGCATGATTTGATTGTGTGTTTGCATATAATAGGCTCCGAAACTACTGAATCGATTTGAAAAATTATTTCACCGTTGGGAAGCCACACTATCCCCGGGTGACATAGGCTAAATTTAATTTCAAAAAAATTAGGGGGTCCTTACTAAAAACTCCAATAATATAACCCACGGTGTAAAAAAATACCTAAAATATTCTTTACCTACATCGCGTGCGGTGCGAAAACTATTGATATATTGGGAGCGCTCGTGGCCCAGCGGCGCCCGCGTATATGCGAGGTTAAGCAACTGACCTGCGCAGTTCTTGGATGGGTGACCGCTGCGAGTGGTTACTATCTGAGCGCTCCCGTGCTTTGGAAGACACGTTAAGCCATGGTCTATGACAGCAGTCGTTAAGCCAAGTTAGAGGCCTTCGGGCGGCTTGAGAACCTCTAACAGTCAAGTTGCCCACTCACTTGACAAAGGGGGGTCGAAGTTGCACCACGTCCGTAGGGAGTATCCACCGTTACCCTACACGTGACCCCTGGGTGGTGCTAAAAGTTCAACAAAAACTGACAACCGTACTTGTTTTCTCAAAGATCTCACGGTTCGAAATATAAATAACCATAGGTTAAAAAAATAACGTGATTATGCTATATAATTAATTTTTAATTCTTTGTGTGAATTATATTTTTTTTAAACTATAGTGGCTCTGTGAGCTGTAGACCTCGCAATTATTTTTTCAAATTTCAAAATTTTCAAAAAATAACGACAAGAAAATTCTATGTTATTATCAAAACTGCTCACAAAATTTCACGAGCATCCGTTGAGAAATGCGACCTGGAAAGGAAAACATTCGGACAGACATACGTAAGATTTTTTGTCGAAAGCTGAAACGCAGACGCTTCGCTCGCTCGGTCAATAAATACTTATACATAGAAAACATTCAAGACCCAGGAACAAATATCCGTGCTAAATGCACAAATAAAGTCCTGGCTGGGACTCGAACCCAGGACCTCTAGCTTCTGAGGCAGTGTCACTACCAACTAGGCTAAATAGGCCGTCAAAAGCAAAGTGTAAGCATTCTGCATACGATAATAAATATTTGACTATCCCAGAAAATGTCAGCTCAGCATCACACTACCAGTTTTATAATGAACTATCTGTACCGGCGAACTCCATTCCGCCCCCACCAGTTCTGAACAAAAAGTATGAGAAACTGTTTTTACACAGGTCCCTACTCTCAACACAGTGAGCACTGGCGACCTTAGTCACCACCAGGAACAGATCACCACAGACCACCACCACAATACCACAACACAGCACACACAACACCACCTACAGGGTGAAATCGGAGACGTGATCACAAATTATTTGACTCAATGAAGTATTGAAAGACAGACTTAATAATGACGATAGCACAGTTACTACTCGCAATATTGACTATTATTCTTGTTACAAAATAATAGTCAATATTACAAAAATATAAATAATATTGAAAAAAATAATGTTACATATACAACTTGGTCACCCTACATCACACGAAGTTTCGTCATCCCTCGTACACATACAAAGTGACCATGATTTAAGTATCCTGGTATTATTTTTCAAGTAGGTAAAATAAAAAAAGCTTGTCTTATTAGATGTAACAATATAGCATGTAAAAGGTGTAGACTCTGAAAAATTTACTTCTGATTACTTAATCAGAAGTAAAGTCTTTAGACTCTATACCCCATTTATTTGGCAACCTAAACAATTCTACATTTTGTAAACTGCAATTTGCTATCTTCCATTTACTCATGTATATTAGGTTGTACGGATACCAAAATACACGTTTGTATCAAAGATATACGTATGCTTTGTACGATGACCACCAAAAAGACAAACGCTGAAAATGCTAACTGAATACAGAATCGCTATTCCATAGCAATACTTGTTCATTGTTATTTATCGTCTATCGTCGCAGCGTTTCGAGAAACTCCGGGCGCATTAAATAATGATCCCACCATGTCACGAGTCACGAGGTCTGTCTAAAGGTGAAAGGGGAGAAATGGAAAACTCTATCGAGATATAAATCATAAGTAAATGAGATACTGTACATTGCGCGCCCCTCCCATCCTATCTCAGAAATGGAAATCTCAAATGATGACAAAGTGACAAAAATGTGAATTAATAGCTGGCAAGATAACTGATACTGGTTTCCTCCTAGATTTTTTAAAACATATTGCAGCCTAACTTTTGAACATATCACGATACACGTACGAAGACATCACACGAGCTTATGTTATGTTAGTTTCCTTTCGAACCTCTGGGATGCCCTAGATACAACTACAACAAATAAAACAATGTACTTTACCTTCTCGGAATAAGTAGAGCCGTTAATTGGGGTTATTTGCAATGTTTGGTACTAAACTCAAAAGCTTTGAATCTCAATTATCATCATCGTTATCTTCACGTTATCCGTTAAGTACAGTTGCATCCTGAACTGAATATTTCTCACGTTAGTAATACAGTGAGAATGATTTTTTTGTACCGCTATAAATATTTTTCTTAACGCTTAATATTAAATCTAATCATTTATTACCAAATAGGGATTATTTTGGTCACCCCAATTTACGAAACTATTAAAATAATAATCACATTATCCTATGGGTCCAATATTCGGGGAGCTTTATTATTAATTTTACCAAAATTGACATTCAATATACATTTTCATTGATTGATGGCTCTTTATGTAAAACAGTTTTGTAAATGAAGCTTTTTCAGCGCCCAGTGCTGCTTATTAATTTTGTACGAGCACCGTTATTTCGGAATTTAGCGGCCATCGTTTTAATAAGGAAGGAAATCATCTACCTACCTACTTAGCGTCATTATTAAATTCCTAAAATTTATACTAAAAAACAACAGTGACCATTTTTCATATATATATTGCTGGTACTTAGGGAGACAAATTTTAGAAAATGTCATGTGCCTGTTTTTTAATAGATCAATGGTAGATGAATTTTATTTTGATTTCATCATCTGATTACAAAACTTTATATAACTACATATGGATAAAACAAAAAACGTAACTAAGAACTAAAACTAATGAAAATAAATTAAAGCTATAATAAGGGGTCGCCCCGAGGCATGGTTCCGAAGATGCTGGCAGCATTTCCTCGCTGAATTGCAATACTGATGCGTTGAGCGAGGAAGCTGCCAGCTCTACGGTCTCCGGTGGTATCAGCCAGCCTTTTTGACAAATCTTTGAAGAGTTCTTGGGCACTGGGACCCCACGGACCGAGGGTCTCGACGCCGAACGGTACAAAACAGTATTCGGCGCCTAGACCCCTATATACTTGTTCGTTTTTGACTTTTCGGCCGCCGCCGCAGCCGAACCAGCTCTGATGGATGTTCCGTGAAGATGGGAAGGGGCCAATGTGTCGACACAGGTGGCGTCCCACACAAGCACCCTACCCATCTTCCACGGAACTAATGACATCCCATCCGGTCTCCTGCCATCGTCCCTAAGAATGCCGAGTGGCTCCAAGAGAACCGGCACATTGACGCTGGCAAGAGAGCGGCGTAGGATGTCATTGAGAGCGGCGTGTCTGGAGAAGCGGCCCGCGCTCTTTTGGCACGATAGTCCGTTTTAATAGATTGCTCTTAATTTACAACATTTCAAATAGTATGAAATCTTAACTCATTTCGAAATATATTTTATATACAGTTCATTTAGAAATATTTTTGATGATAAAAAATATAAAATCTACATAGAAATAGGTATAGTTATCATCAGCATCATCATCATAATGTCAGCCGAAAGACGTCCACTGCTGGAAATAGGCCTCCCCCAAAGACTTCCACAATGACCGGTCCTGCGCCACCCGCATCCAGCGGACACCCGCGACCTTCACCAGGTCATCGGTCCACCGTGTGGGGGGGTCTGCCCACGCTACGCCTTCCGGTACGTGGTATCCGGTATAGTTATATTAGTCCTATAATACCTACTTATATTGATATTAAGGTTATGTACTAATTTCACTTTTATCTGGGTAATAAACTTCGGAGATGAGGAGGGCTGTACGGTATTCTTTTTTAACATTTTCCTTAATAAAAGGAAAATTTACCCCCCTTAAAAAAAGAAAAACTGTTTCAGAATGTGCATTTAACACTTTTCAAATGGGAGGTCCCATTTGACATACTATACGATTATTAATTATTATATTCTTAATCCATTTATTTTACAGTACATTGGTTATCCGACAAGATTGTATTGTATGAATTCCGCACTTGTATCGTAAATAACTATTATGCGTGTTATAAATACTTCATTTAAAATCAATTTTAAATCTATTTGTATATTTTTGTACATTTTTATCAACTCTAATAATACACACAACAAATAGAAGGCACGACAGATGAAAAAATTATAACGATTTTTACACCCAACTATGAACAGAGTCAGTTTATCTAAATATCCACCATATCAGCCCTAGGACGTCCACTGCTGGACATAGGCCTCCCCCAATTTCATGGGGGGTAAATGCCATAATCGCCACGCTTGGCATGCGGGTTGGCGATCGCAGTATGTCCACCGCACTCTAGGAATGCTGCTGCCCATTCCCCGGTGGTCTTGGTCGTAGTTTAAGGACATACCCGGGTCCAAATATATCTAAATATAGCCAGCGGAAAAAAAGCTTAATCATAGCAAAATGTATGAAAACCGAACCAACTTTGGGCCATTATTTGCCGCTGAGTACAGTTCACTAAAGGTAGGTAAGCATCAAAGATTGTGCGAGGATATGTCTTCCTACATTTGACACCTCGCAATTCTCGCAAGCTTGACAGCTAGGTGTCTGATGTATGGTAACGTCCTCGTACATGTACGTATCTCTGATGGATATTTACCCTTAGCCGGCACAAAATGCTTATTTATTAATTCATGCTTCATTTAAAGAGGGTAGTGGCGCAGCGGTACGAGTTTTCAATATTCGCCTGTTGGCCGCATCGTAAATCTTGGAGCGGACGCGAACGCTGCAACGACAACCTGCATCCGCCTCCGGCCCTTCCCAACCGCCTTAATATTTAATCAAAATTCTACTGTCAGCTTTATTTTAAATAACTTCTGAGTAGTGCCTACATTTGGTTTAACACTGAATTGGTTTTCACACAATAACTACATACTAGTGTGAAAATAAGCTTGCGGATAAGAAACGTCATCATGGGGGGCAGTTTTTGCGATACAAAGATCGATGGATGAGACCGGAATGGCGCAGCTTCTTTTTAAGAAGCCTGACTTAAATACCTGGATCATAGGCACTATTTACAAAAGACTCGACCCAAGTCTTCCTTTTTATGCGTAGGTATACTTTTAATAGTCAGGGTCAATTATATTGCACACAGTGTGACCCCTAGGCTATATAGGTCCAGGAAGGACGTCCCTCGGCTAATATGAGTATCATGATGATGTATTATTGTAGTGTCGGCCTGTTTAGCCTAGTTAGTAGTGTCACTGCCTCCGAAGCTAGAGGTCCCGGGTTCGAATCCTGGTAAGGGCATTTGTTTCTGTGGTGACCAGAGACATTTGTTCCTGAGACTTAAATGTTTTCTATGTGTTTAAGTATATATCTATTAAATATATCGTCGTCTAGTACCCATAACACAAGCCTTATTGAGCTTACTATGGGACTAGTTCGATTTGTGTAAAAATTGACCCCTAATGTCGAATTATTTATTTATTAGTTATTTTCATTGGATAACTACTGCAAATGGTCGGACGTGCTCCCAAATATTTTGGTTATTTTAAACATTTTTAACCGACTTCAAGATTTCAAAAGAGGAGGTTATCAATTCGGTTGTATGTTTCTTTTTTAATGTTTGTTAGTCTATAACTCCGTGATTTCTTAACCGATATCCAAGTTGGTCCCGTTTTTGTCAAAACGCAGTTCTGATGATGGGATCCACGAGGAATTGAGGGAACTTCTCAAATCTTTAAGGCAAACATATAGTGATTTTTGTGTTTTTATCAACAAGTCAAGCATTTTCATCCAAAAATGTGACATTGGATGAAGTGGAACTGCTGATGATGATCAGAACAGAACTCTTCAACGACGAATAGTTCACGTTTGGCGATTTGTCCTCCTAGCTGTGTTTGTTAAGCAACTTCTATTTTCACGATTAATTTTTGTCATGCTTGATTTCTGATGATGGGATCCATGAGGAATTGACGGAACTCCTCAAATCTTTAAGGCAAACATATAGTGATTTTTGTGTTTTTATCAACAAGTCAAGCATTTGCATCCAAAAATGTGACATTGGATGAAGTGGAACTGCTGATGATGATCAGAACAGAACTCTTCAACGACGAAAAGTTCACGTTTGGTGATTTGTCCTCCTAGCTGTGTTTGTTAAGCAAGTTCTATTTTCACGATTGATTTTTGTCATGCTCGAGTTCTGATGATGGGATCCATTAGGAATCGAGGGAACTCCTCAAATGTGAAAGGCACACAAATAGTGATTTTAGTATTTTCATGAACTAATCAAGCATTTTCATTCATAAAAGTGACATTTGATGAAGTGGAACTGCTGATGATGATCAGAACGGAACTCTTCAACGACGCGTAGGTAGTTCACCTTTGGCGATTTGTTCTCTTCGTTTTGTTTGCCAAGCAAGCAAGGTTTTTCCATGATTCCATGAGGAATTGAGGTTACTTAGTCTTCTACCATTATAAGCATACTTATAGCCATTTTTATTTTATTGTATGGAATCTAAGAGTGCACCATCTAAGTATAATAATCTTTCACCGGCCTCCCCCATTGAAGTCGGTTTTTTTTTCTTAAAAATTATTTGTACCAAGTAGTGGCAATGCCGGATTTGCAGTCTTGGTCGCCCTAAGCTATGCTGTTGGGCACGTCTATTTGTTTTATTATCCTACACCTGCAGAGTTATTGTATATTAGCAGCCCATACAGGGTGTAACAAAATACTTTGGATCAGATTTAAAAATGCAGAATGGAATTTCTTATAAATGTTGTTTAGAGATTATTGTATAGATATTATACTTATTTTTTTTATAGTCGGCGTGATTTATACGTATTCCCATGCCAAATTATAGCTTTACAGTAGTAATTTAGTTACTAGGCTAAGTCGCAGACAGACGAAAGGGCGGACATGACAAAACTATGTGTTTACTACGGAACCGTAAAAAATTAAATCATAAGAAAAGTTTACCACGGTGAAAATTACGTATGTACTCGTAAGTTCCAAGCCAACCGATATGATCTTTACTTCGTAAAGTCTCAAATTCATCTCTGAAAATTAAATTCAACTTAACATTTCACATCACAGCTGCTGTTTTGTGAGACTTCAGTAGGCACCAAAGAGTAAGTAAGAGGCTCTTTTGTCGAGTGCCTCGCCCCATAGTGCTCGGTATCGCATCATTAATCTCTGCGCAAACACCTCGCCCCTATCGTCGCTGCAATCGCTATAGATTATCGACGTACGCCGAATGTTGTTTTCACCTCGTTCGATTTTCGGAATTTACCTTTTCGGTTCTTTGAGTCCCCAAACTTTACGAGAGTCTTATTAATTGCAATGCTATCCAAAGTGACTGCAAGTTAAGTAGTATTATTATTTTTAACGTGAAATATTAAACCAGACGTTTTCAATTACTAATATGTATGTAAGCACTTTATACAGGCATAGTAGCAGTTACAAAAACCCCATAATTACACGAAAAACGAATAAACAAGATGGGCCCTGTAACTGGAGCAAAATATTTAACGGTCCACTATTGAGCAAGCCGGCAATTATTTCCAAATGGTCCCATTTGAAAAAAATAACATTTTCTTAAGTTTTTTTTTCTTTCCAAGATAGCTTTCATGTATTTTTTACTCTTCTGGAGTTATATTAATAACTATTTATTTAAATAAAAAAAAACCTTTTAAATAATGCAAAAATACGAAATATACCTTATTTAAAAAAAAACTAAAAACTAGTATGACTCGTAACTTGAAACTACCTCAAAAACTGCATTAACTGGCGCGATATAATATCGTGGTATCAATATACATTACTTAAAGGTCATGACTTTAGATGAAATTTTATTCGAATAAAAAAAATATTGAGACACAGGGAGTTACTGCGGATGTTCTACGGAAACGTCCTTTAAAATATTTGCTCCTGTTACAGGGCCCACCTTGTATATATACTCGTGTATATATATATCCAAGTTTTATAAATATACCTTTCCGTATATAAAACAAACTCGTGGTAGTTACACCATTTATAACTCGTGAACGACTGGGCCGATATTTTGATCTTAATTTTTTTGGATATGTCTTGTTATATATACCAAATAAAAACGACTCCATAAATAATATATACCAAGAAAAACGACTCCATAAATAATATATACCAAGGAAAAACGACTCCAATATTGTACTTCGCTATGCCACAATTTGTGGTTTCCGTGAGCCAATGCTTAACCTACAGAAAATACCTACTTAAATCGGCATATGCATGCCTATCAAATTCGAGGTGTTCCCTCGATTACTCCTAGATCCCATCACAGACCTTCACCAAATTTATATGGAACCAACTTCGGGGTACACCTGCTTTGAAACAAAAATAGAATTATCAAAATCGGCCGACGTGGTCAAGAGTTATCGGGGAACTTACATACATAAAAAAAGGAAACATGCAGACGAACTGAGAACCTCCTTCCTTCTATTGAAGTCGGTTAAAAATCATATTGTCGAAACGAACGATATCCTATATCGGAATATCTATCTCGGAGTACAGATTTAATATAAACAAAATGCTAATCTATATTGCATGTAATTGCATGAGACGTGAGTAATATTCCTGGCCTTCAAGATTTTACATTACTGGAATTTTTACGGTAAAATAATAATAGTTTTTGAGACTAAGTGGAACTTACAATCGGCAGCAGACTAAGACGAATTTGTATTCTTGTATTTTAATGTTCAATCTAGTAAACGTCTATATAACAAAGTTTCAAGTTATTCGTTTAAAAATACTTGCTGCCCTAACAAAATAAATCTACCAACGAAAATTATCGGTTAAAAAAATATTTGCTTTACGAACAAACTTTAAATTTTTTTTGAAAAACGCTTTTAATTGTTTTCTTCCATAACTTTAATGCTTAGTCCATTAGGGAGGTTCAGTCTTAAAAATAATTTTGTTCATACAAAATTTCCACTCCCTCTCAACCCTCTGGGAATGAATTTTGTAATAAATAATAGCCTTTGTGTTATTCTGATGTCTAAGTTACAATACTGGAAAGTTTCATATGTAGTTCATTAGTTTTTAACATACATCCATCCAAACATCGGCACAAACTTTCACATTAATTATCTTATTGTTAGGATAGGATATGTCCTAAAACTAATGACCCGGGTATGTCCTAAAACTACGACCAAGACCACCGGGGAATGGGCCGCAGCATTCCTTAAGTGCGGTGAAGATACTGCGATCGCCAACCCGCATGCCAAGCGTGGCGATTATGGCATTTACCCCCCATGAAATTGCCGAGATTTGAACGCACGCACGTCAGATTTGCAGGTAGATTACAGGGGTCGTACTTTTCGTGCCGGTGACGTAAAATTGACGTCACACTGCATATACGATGATTCCAATTGGTGTTATGGTAATTATTAATATTTAATCATCAATCATTTAATCATGCATTATTAATGGTATTTTTTTCTTATACGACCTATTGCATCCGAAGATTATTGAGGATTTCTTTTCATATTTAGAATTTTAATTTATAAGCAGGTGAGGATCTCGTAGGTATTCAAGTTTTATAACAGGTGATAGAAATGATGACGAGGTTTGTTTAATTATTGGTAATAACTGGTATTACACATGAACCAGTCAAAAAAACTTTCAGTATTACCTAATGTTGTACTTTTTAAGTTGTGATATGACAGGCAAATTGCGTTTGTAATAGGGACATAATTGTAAAAAGTGTATGTATACATGATTATTGATTAAAGAATGATGATTGATTGATTACAATAAGACTACCTAAGTAAAATCATCCTATATGCTGGAGCGTGACGTCACCGGCACGAAAAGTACGACCCCTGTGTATCAACTACCTATATACTATAAGCTCAAGACATCGTCTGTAGTCTAATGCATTCATTTTTATTTTCATCTTTCAGATAGGTGTTTTGTCATGTCATTCCTCTCCAGATGTAAACCTTGATTCATGTCATGCAATAAAAATATATGTCCATTATTTACATTCATTGTACCTGCGAAATAGTCGGTAATAGGCAGGCAATAGGCACTTCACATAACAGTTAGGTATTTATTTGTACATTTGGGCAACATAGTGAAGTTTCCATTGTGCCGCTGCGTCACGTACGTGACAAACTGCTCGTCTTAGGGATCGCCAAATATCGTTTAGTACGTGCGAGGAGAAAACCAACCCGCTGGGTAAATAAATCAAATATTTAAGTAACAGACTGCTCCGAAATAAAGTAATTTCTATCTCGCTCACTATTTTTTCCGCTTTCATATTTTTTTATGAAAGACCCGTAATATCTACGATAGAAATTTGAGAGTTTATCCTGAAACAAATACAAATAATTCCATTCGCTTTATTTCATTACTTCAACGAATAAACTCTACTAAAACTTACAAGGGGTCACGTGTTTTTTCACATTCTAGCGACCTTTTTAGGCATAAATGAGTAATTCTAACCTAATAATCTAATGTACATACACGTACATTATAGCTGGTGGAAGCGAACGGTAATTTCATCATGCTCCTTTTGTGTCGCGCCGTACGCTGACCCCATACAAATAAGGTCCTTATTGAATTTTTCAAAGACGAGTCATGTTAACACGTGCTCGCGAGTTGGGGTGAAGTTCGCGCCGCCGCTGCGTCCGGACGTACCAAACTAAATTTACCCTATTGACACCGCTTAGCCAAAGAACCAAGTCTGAGGTAATACCTACTATTTTATAACAAATTTATACTAGCTTTATAAATATTATTGGTTGTTGTGTACACCTGTACTTCTCTATCTCAAATTATGTGGCAATATCAAAAAATACTGAGATTTGATTTTACGTATCAAAAGATATTGCAGTAAGGGCATGCAACCGGATCCCGCATACTAAGGTTTTAATCAGATAAAGTAGGTTTAGAACCTACCTTTAAATCCGACGATGGCAAAGGATTTCAGTTGAAACGGGTTTTTCGTTTTCGTCCACGCGTTACTCTCTAGTCTACTCGAAGGGTTCAGGGTTTTTATTTAGCTTTTCAATATTAAAAAAATCCAAATACCGCATCCAAAGTATAAGCATTTTCTTATAGGGTACTGAATGAAGCTAGGTAGGTATGAACACAATTTCCTAACGCGCAGAGAAAATTCACTAAAGCCGCCTCTGTCAGACGTGTATGTTGTTTTTATTGTTTTAAATGCGTGCGTTATTTTTCGTAGGAGAACAATTCTAGGGAGAGAAACGTGTTGTAAAATAAGAAGCATCTTAGCCGGAGAAACTTCTACATGAAATAACAATTTGAATCGTTTTAAAGATACAGCAGAGTTTTGTACGTGCTGTCTACTGGTATTTTACAAGGTACAACTTACGAATTAAATGTGTTTGTTAAAGTGACTTTGTTTTACTTCAGTCCTCAAGTTTCTTTGGATTATAACATAGTTGTCTTAGTTACTAAAGCAACTTTGTAATATACTTGACAAAATTTCTGTATATTATATGAACGTCTGTTTATTGTTATTCCTGTAGAATTAAGATTGCTTTATCAATTTATTTTAGAACTTGCTCGTATAGAGTTACATTTCGTATGAAATATCGCAGTAAGTAGTCTCAGAAGACTTAAAAGTCGATTCCAGTAAGCTGATAATTCGTTTAATAAGCCTTCGCATGGGTGTAAGCAATAAATATTAAAACGGCAAACAGGCGGGATTAAGCGGCCGGGCACGTCCGCGGGACTTTCGATTCCAATTCGGTGTCAGTCGATATTAAATTAAAAGCACCCACGCATTCTTCCCGCGCCTTTTTCCTGTCCATTTGCGAGGACCGTGTAGAACCCGGGGTCACATCTCCCGACGGCTCTAAGCCACGTTCGGACTTACAAGGATACGACCATACGTCAACACTTAATTATTATTCAAAAATAAAACCCGCTTAATTTTCTCCTCTATGCTATTCAAGTTTTTCTCTCATGCAGTCTAGTGAACTTGTTTAATTCTAAATTTGAATGTATGAGGCGTGTCCATAGTAGATCAGCGGGTCGCAGGAGCAAATTTCTAGGCAGCGAGTGAATGGCGAGGCATACTTGAGTGACGAAGGACTTTTTTATTTGAATCGTGTACGAATGCGACCGGGCAAGCTCTAGACGCTGTTGTGACATATGGACATATGGCGTGTCTTTCCTTATGTATATTGTGTTATCCCGTACATCGTACGTATATATTTTCGGTAATAGTATTCGGAGATAAAAGTTTTTCTGTGGATACTGATAAACACTTAATATACATAATAATTTCTGATAGTTGTTCTAAGATAAAGGACTGATACTAAGTTTAGAATTAGTTTGCGGCCGACATTAATAATTCAGTGGCCAAAGTCTAGTGGTCAAGCAACTCACGAGGTCAGGCTGACTCTAAATTTGAGATTGAAATGAACGGATATATCTATTTATGTAACTTACAAGAAATTTTGCATCATTAAGGAATGCTTAGGCAAGTGCCAAGAGCCACATCTATCAATCACATTAGGAAAGTATGTAAGTACCTTAGATAAAAATAAATACTCTGACAAACACAAGCTTGACAGCCCAGGGACACTTAGCGAAAAAATATTATTTAGAAACTTTTGTCAATAAGCCACTATACAAGTCTCCAAAAACAGATATTACTAAAACATAAGCATTTACATTCGTTTTATGAGATGTTTTCCTACATATTTTATTTATAGGAGCCAGTACATGGGACCCTTACGCGCGCCGACATGGCGCAACGCTGCTAGTACAAGGTCGTATGGCTGTCTCCTGAATTTTAATATAATGCTCCCTTTGATAGTTGTAAAAATGATGTCACGGCTAGGTCTGAGGGAAGAACATAGACCTAACATATGTAGAGGTATTAAGCTTGTTTATATACACAAATGAACTCATTGTGCACCCACATACATAACACTTCTAAAAGAACATCTTCGCATTTCTTTACGACTGCCGTTTCACAAAAGATGTTTGCCGCAATGCAAGCAATATCGCCGGGCGTATTTATATTGTTCCACAAAGTTTAGAGCGAAAATTATTTGCAGTCTGTTCAAATGGCTGTCTAAGAAAGCTTGTTCTTAGAAGAGGGTTTAAAGTCATTTAAAATTTAATTTTTCGTTTTAATTCGCTTAGATACTTTCCCGCGTCAACAGGGACCTAAATGAATCTCTGAACTCGAATTCCTCTAATAAAATATTGTTACAATTACGGGTTTTCCCTTCTCTACTCTATTTTCTGGTTGTGCCTTCTTCACGTTTCCGTTAATAGATGTGTCAGTAAATTTGCGTTTTCAATTCGGTGTCGGTCGCGCGGCGCGGCGCGGGCGGCGGTTTCAATCAAAACGGGCACGCACTCGCACCACATCCTCGCCGACCGTGCCTTTTAGAATAAGAATTGTCTTTTTCGCAGTACTCTGCTATAATGGCCAAGTAAGTAAGGAATACGCTTCAGCTTCAATATTTACTGAAAAAAAAACCACTCCATATTTCTCTGCAACTTTGGTCCTAACATGCGACTAACAGATTTAACAATAGTATATATAACTATACAACTTTGACAGTAGAGAATATAATACCAAAAATTATGGATAAAATTAATTCTCCTAATTGTACGGTAATCTGTACAAGCTTAGTGGTGTAAGTTCAGATATTAGTATCGAAATGGTCTCCACACTCACGGACGCGGCTGTCGCCCGGGGCACCGTGCCCAGCCGCCATGAAATTAAAGCCGACTCACGCCGAACGAATGATTGAATAATAAATGAAAGAATTCGCGTCCTGCCCTTGTATTACGTATTCATGACAACTGGCCCTGTGGACGAGACACCAGAACATTGTACCGGGCTAGGCCTTACACTACATCTGTAGAGCAGAGCAGCTACAACCTATTGGCAACAGACAAAGCGGTACTTGGATGTTGATGGAGAAAGGGGATATAGTTAGAAGAAGAGTTAGTTACATTTAAATGTAAAAGACGTATATTATTTTTTTGCCTAATGAAATTCATTTTTACTTAACATATTTCATCCAAATTCATAAAGTGTTGATTCTGATACAGAGAATATTAGAACCCTAATGGTGTTCGTTTTTAGTTGTATTTACATACACTTAAGATTATTAGCGGATTAATTAATATTTGTTCATTTGTGTTAAGCGAGTGTACTTTTTATTTATTTAGTAAATAGAACCATTCCTTAAGTTAGTCTCGACGATTCATTAAAGCGTAGCTGGCATCAGCGGGCCAGGACCATAGCCGAATCCCGTGGGACCCAACCGCAGCAACTTAACCCGAAATTAAATCAAAGAGGGGCTTAACCAATCAGGCCGAGTGCTATCATTGAATCGGCAAAGGAACACTAAAATTACTTCTTGATGCGGAGAAACGAAGATTCATCGTAAAAGTGGAGGGTGGGGTGGGGGGCAAGGGTGTCTGAACGGTTTTCCGTGTTCGGCAGACGGCCGCGCGGGCGATCACGCCTCACGTATACTGGACGCACAGGCCAGCTCCTAATGCTGTGTTTAAACATGAAAAACCATTCCGGTGATGCTGTAAATGCTGCACTGATTTATTTACAGGTATTTGGTTTTCAACTGATTTACGCGAGAGATTCCGTTAGCCTGTAAACTATAGGAGTGGGACCGAACAATTTTTATAGCATCAATTCTGTGTTTATCTGTTTGCGATAGTTAAATATTTCAAATCATATTCAATATGTTTCTAAACCTAGAAATACAATGTCTGGCTACCTCTAGAGAGACGAAAAGTACCTACGTGATGTTCCATACCTACATTTAAAATCGTACCGGAAACTTACACACTGGTGTAAGTAATCTTGTTTCGCAAGAGTCAAGAATTAAACCGTCGTAGTTTTTAAACATTGTTATTTTCTTGCAACAGTCTAAGCGATTAAGATTTTTTTATAGGAGGATAATAATGTTATTTTTCTCATGAAAATGATCTGAAACCAGGGTAGACGTTTACGGTGCGTTATTAATTAATTACACTCTGCATATTACTGAAATGTCCGATCGAAATCCTTTCATTACGTTGATAATAAACATTAACATTTTTTCAAAAGGACAAATGTAAAGAAAAAAGAGAAGGGAGGAAGGAAAACTTCTTATAACTATAAGAAATATTATATTATAATAAAACTATAATTTTGTTTTTCTCCAATATGCTCGGAAATGATAATATTATCGCAAAAACAGTCCGTAAAGTTTCACATTATTAAAAAAAAAAAACATTATAGTCTACCGCAGCGGCCGAGAAACGGTATGAAATTCCATTACTGGATTATTAATAGTACATTACTACAGAGGCCGGGACGAAAGGGGGAATAAAAAAATCGACATCAAATATTGAATTTGATGTCGATTTTTTTATTCCCCGTAACTGAAATGCGTAAAGATGAGGGGTCATTTTTTATACAAATCAAATTAGCTTCATAGTAAGCGCAATAAGGCTTGTATCATGGGTACTATACGAAGATATATTTTATAGATATATAGTTAAATACATACTGTACTGTGCTGAGTCCTTTAAAAAACATCCAAGTTTTAGGAACAAATGCTTTGCTCTCCACATAAACAAATGCCCTTACCGGGACTGGAACCTGTCATGATTTTTTTTAAATGTTGGGTAGTTCCACTTTTGTGACGGCTAGGCCGGCATCGTGCCTTCTCCTGCCGAGCCCCTCTACTGATTGGTGGGGCAGGTATTACATATTAAACCCGATGACTCTTGGTAGATTCATTCCTTATTATTCAAGTCGACAGATAACTTGCTTGCTTTAGTGCTAAGTTATTATGCGTGTAAATCGTTGTAAAAGTTATTAATAAAAGTGTGTTTCTTTATAAGCTGCAGTCGTTCATTTCAAACCCGGACCTTCAGTTTTGTAGACATATATATCACTATCAACTATTCTAAAAAGGCTGCCATATAGCTATAAATATTCGGGACAGGATCAGCATGCTACAAGAACTAATAAAAACCGTCATCTAAGAAACGCATTGAACACACTTTTGTTATTTTGTTTTAAAACTGTAAAAAAGCAACTGGTAAGTATTAGGTATGTTTAAATTTTAAAAGGTTTATGAATTAGGAAACATAGCCTAACTCGGATTTCACACATGTAAATGAATATTATTTAAATTAGTCCCACTTTCATAATTAACAGAAAGCCCCGGTCGTAGGTAGCGCTACAAAAAGACAAAAGGGTCCCACAATTTACGCCGAGCGGCGTCTGGCTCGGCACCTGGGTCATGTCTCCTTTTACTTTATCCCGTAAAGATTAAGTCCCCCGAATTTCACCGCATACGTGGCGCCCCCGCTGTGAAGTGAGTCATTTGGCCCCTGTTTACTAGATTAGGGGATTTTTTTCGCATCACTTTTCCACGACGTGTCCCCGCCGCCTATTTAGCCGTCTCATAGCCGCCACGGATTTGTTTTATAACTACCTTTACGTAATATAAATGCAAACGTATTTTTACTTTGATACATCTCACGGTTTCAGATAACACGTAAATGGTGTAACAAATCGGAATGTACGATTGATTTTGGTAAAATTCACCTTTCTACACAAACGAGGACACGGGTACGGTGGTCGTAAAACGGGCCGCACATTTGTACCAAAACACAAGGTCACTCTGGAATATCTCTCGGGATTGAAAAATACCTTTCTGCTTTTCTTATTATAGTGAAATATTCTTTTGTTTTCTTTCGTAAATTAATATTTTCCTACCTTTCAACATCAAGTGACTGAACTTAATGTGAGTTCATTTATTATTATAAATAAATGCAAAAAATATTATTATGGAACAATATTATTTACACAACTCGAACTAGTTCTATAGTCGGCTCAATCTAGACACGCGGGAGAGTGTCCAGCCAAGTTCACCCCAAGAACTGGCGGATAGCAGCTTCTTTCTATGCAGTATGTTATAATACCATTAAAGCTGTTGGATATTTAAGAAAACTGCCAAGTTAAAGCTGAAAATGCATCAAGCCGCAATGAATTAGTTTTACTGTAAACAATCTAGTGCCAGACTTGGCACCTTTTCAAATAATCTACGGAACTTGAAACCTATTTAGATCTCAATTCTTTTGTCGGTGAAGATGACAACCACGCATCGAATATTGAACTTGGCGGCCATTTTCACATTTATGTTTTTGATGGGATGATGCTTGTTTTATGGGTAATAGATATATGTATATTAAATACATAGAAAACATCCAAGTCTTAGGAACAAATGTTTCTGCTCACCACAGTAGCATATGCTCTTACCAGGATTCGAACCCGGGACCTCTAGCTTCGGAGGCAGTGTCATTGCCAACTAGGCTGAACAGGCCAACAAATTATTATTTATTAGTTTAATATACTTAAACACTACGCGCTACCGATATTATCCTAACAGATTTGGTTTTTATTTACATAAAAAGATTAATTTACGCCTTAGTTCGGGTTTTTCATTCAAATTAGGTACTTATATGCTGTTTACAGAGTATTAGCATTATAGTAGAATCTATTATTACGAAATAGTCCTCAATCACTATATTCATAAGTTGAAGTCACGCATCGTTATCTATCTCTATTCGGGATGTTCACCAAATCACGCATCTTCTCAATTACCCCCGCACCCCTTACCCTCCTTCGGGGCGACGGCGAGTCATAGGCGTCGCGCGGCAAACAAATCAACTCAATAATCCCACAGGACAATGCAGTGTCAACACAAGATGGAATATAAAAGCGCACGAGCGAAGTGACGACCCGTGGCCGCGTTACACATTTACACCCCACGACTCAAGATAAATTATGTACAAGAACAGCAGGAACGAATAACCCAGAATATATGTACAACTTTGCCGGTAACTTTTACACCATCAGAAACTTTTTAATAACCTGTCCGCAATATATTTTCATTTGTTACTACTTGAGGCCCTTTTTGGAGGGCTACTTACTGCTTTTAGGTTATTATTCGTAAAGGCCTATAAATGCGATGTATAGATTGTGATATATAAAGCAAATAACGATACGGCAGATTATTGAAGTACTCAATAATTATTACCATGTGAATTAGAAAATTTAAATCAATTTGATTGATGGAAAAGCAATAATTACTGTTAGATACATAGTAAGTAGTTAAGTAAATGCCCCTTACTATTTAATTACCTAATGACACGCGGTATCGCCATGTCAAGATAAACATTTCCTTTAAATAACGATTTCTCGGAAGAATTTATAAATTTTGAAACAGATACGACGACGAATTCCTGTAGTTAGTTTGAAGAGTCGGCATTGTTTTTAATTTTGCTCCTGTTAAAAGACACATGCGGTCTAAATTTATTTCTTTTGTGCCGCCGTGATATTAGCGCTAATATGGCATCGCAATAAACTACCGAAATGTCATTTTTTGATGTCCAAACCAGCTACAGCAACTATTCTGTTGGTGTCCTAAGTGTCCTACGTACTTATACATATCCACCACGAGACACAAACCTAATCCTAGTTATTACATGCTCGAAATTGCTGAAGCTCGATTCGTTCCACTAAGGAGTGAAAAAATACAACAGTCGCTAGCTCTAAACACCCTCTCAGATCAGCGTGCCCCAAATCCAATCAGCTATTGAATTAACCCGGTCGGTGTGACGAGAATACGGATTCGCCCTATCCTCACGTCAAATGTTTATCTTTCATCTAGCAGAGCGTTAATGTAAGTGCGAGTACAACGTGTAATGGCAGGGAGCGGGCTCGTCGAGATCTGCTGAGCGGGCCGCGGGCTCGGCCGTTACAAGTGACAAACCGACTAACTAGTGGCGGAATAACGCTGATAAGACCCGTGTATTCGCTTCGTTGTTAGAAACGGAGTTTTAGAACTGCCAATTTTTCGGTAGTGCTATTTTGTCTATAAAATAATAACGGTGATTGTTTCTAGGTCTTAAGACAGACGGACGGAGAGAGATAATTTATACGGAAAAATATATATAATACATCTTACATAGGATTAGTATTTTTTTTTTATTAAAAATGGAATTGCTCTTGGCCAGCTTCTAGCCAGGGGGCAAAGATGAGGCCGACGATGAAGCGAGCTCACCCAGAAGATGCCTATTCACTCGTGCTTTAAAAAGGTCCAGGTTATATGAACTCGGAAATACAGACATACAGAGATTTTTGTCTCATTATGCTCTGCCGTGATTGATGATCAATTTTTTTATATAACGACGGTGGCAACCAAGCTTACTGCCTGCCAGATACCGTAGCCGTATTAAAACAATCTTTATTTTATTTTATTTTTAAATATCCATCATGCCATTTCAAAATATAAACATACATTATATTACAAAGTCCATCAATCTTTATTAATAAACACTTAAATCATATAAACTGGAAATTTTAAATGTTTAGGAATTAATAGAAAATAGGTGAGTAATTCATGTTACAGAATAATTGAATTATTACAAGCAATAATTAATCCCCATAAAAATGACTAAATATATACATAATAACATTAATAACAATTTTAATGAATAGTGCAGTCAGTTGCTTTTCAAATAGTTATAATTTTTTAATGTTTCAAATGTTAAAATCTTAAGACGAAACACTAGGACTGTTTTTCCATACAAACGTAGTTCCCTGTTTCCTCCCTGGATGATGCCACTAGAGTAATATTTTTTTTCCATAAAATCTATAGTCACTATTGCCATGTCCCTATGTTTTGCTTTTTTTCATAAATTAATTATTAAAAGAGATATATTAAACGTTCAAAAACAAAAAAAAATAGTCAAATTTACCGCGGTGTTGTTCAGACAGCCAGCAAACAAATTTGAAGAGATTATATAAAAAAAGAAAAACATAGGAACACAGCAGAAATCTACCTCTAATTTTTAATGATAAAAGTAATTCAATCGGTCCAGTTTTGGAGAATTAAACAGGGGACTACGAAACGTTGATTTTGTCTACTTTTCATAGGTAATTTCGGCCCGAGCTGCAGTTGTCCCTATTACACTCTAGCTCGGTTGCTTCGGACATAGCGCGACGGCAATATATTTTATAAATACTTATTTTTCGATTCTCTCGCCCGTAGTTTCCTCTTAACATAATCAGGAAGTTTATTATTTTTCCATTGTAAACATTTCCTCGTAATGCACAATAAAGTAATACTCTAGTAGCCATTGCTCATTGTGCAATTTTTGACCATATTGTGATAGAGTTGAAAATCTGCGATATTGTAAAATTTTAGAAAAATATTAGTAGTTTTGCACAATCTTCATTGTAGTATATAAAAACATGCTACTGTTTTAATTTTCGTTTGTTTGTAAAAGGAAACATAGTTTTTCTTAAAAGTATGCTACACATTGTTCTTACACACCTCTTTTGGGCTGTGAGTAAAAGGTCTCTAACAACTGAATTACCCCAGAATATAATACCATATCGGAGTTTCGAAACTAATTACTCCATGGAAGGCGAATATGACTGTTTTCCGACTTACTATTTTTAATCGGATTTATTTGACTGTTTACATATTTCGGCAATGTGGTGTTTGTAACCGTGTATTTTTAATTAAATCGTATGGCATTTATTTACGTACCGTGAGATCTTTGAGAAGACAAGTACGGTTTACCGTGTATTAATATGCCTAAAGAGCGTGCAATGTCTTTATTTTATATTTTATTATTTCTACAGTTGATGTCAATGCTATCATTTTTAATTAATTTGTTCGGATTGTACGAGGGGCGGCTGAAGTTCGTAGCCTCAGATATAAAGTGAAAGAAAATTATAACCCAAGTTTTATTGAAGTATATATTCTCTAGTAAAAATATACACTTAACACATATATCAAAAAGTACTTCGTTGCCGCCAAAAAACAATATTTTACTTTTGTCCCTAAAATGGACACTATTCTTTCACTAAATGTTATTATCAAAGAAAAACGTCTAACCTAGCAGAAGTTGAAATGTGTACTCGTAACTATGGCAGAGGGCGTAGAGATGTTGCTCTCGCTGTTTCACAATGGATCCAAACTTGAAGAATAAGCTAAGAGCATGTTGGGCCATGCTCAGTGTAGGGATCCATAGCTGTCCAATGAACTTAATTAAAAAAAAAACATAACAAGCAAAACGAAATACAATCTTTTACAAAGAAGGGAAGACTTTTTACGATAAATCAAACACAGCTTAAATGATCATGTCCGCTATAGTTTTCATTGAAATTCTTTATTAAGCTTCACTTTCATAATTTCTTTCATATTTTTTGGACCCATAGTTCAAAAATTACGCCACATTTTTTATAATTTTGGTGTGTTTGGCTAGTTGACTAGGAACCCTAAAAAGGTGAACTTTTAGGACTAACGACTGACGTCCTTTTTTGTGAATCAAGTAACTACAGGTAAATTACTTTCGAGATGTTTTTTGCATCTGTAGAAGTATTTGTATATTTACAAGGACACACGTACACGTTGACGTATACAGACATACGTCAACGTGTGTGTGAGACTGGCTACAGAGGTCACAATTACAAATGCAAAAACGTCTCGAAAGTAATTTACCTGTACAACACTTGATATTACTAATGAAAACCCAGTGGAGCGACCCGTTACCGTTTTTTATTACCCTTTTTTTTATTTTATAAATACTCTATTTTGATCAATTTATTCACATACCAGGTCAATTGCTAATGGCTTAGATCAATTGCTTTTAGTAACGCAATCAGCAACCTTTGTGCCATTTTTTTTCATAGTAAAAAAAACCGGCCAAGTGCGTGTCGGGTCACGCACAAAGAAGGGTTCCGTACCGACACCTACTAATCTACATTTAAAACCACTATACAATACAGTAAATCAAAGAAGGTCGTATATATCTTCATAGGGAAGTCACGGTACAAGCCTTTTTGTATGGGCAAGACAGTTTTTCAGCAATAACTCAAAAACCGTAATACCTATCTTGTTCAAACCAAAAATCGTTGAAAGTATTTATAATTGTACATCATCTACTGAGAATCATTTATTTATGTACAACGAAAATATATACAAGAATACTTAACCAAAATAATATAAAGAAAATTAAAACTAACTTAAATCTAAAACGGGCCCTTGAGGCATTGTACCGAGGATGCTGGCGGCATTTCCTCGCTGTATCGCAATGCTGATACGTTGAGCGAGGAAACCGCCAGCTCTTCGGTCACCAGTTACATCATCTTGAATTTTTGTCAGAATTTTAAACTTTATAGTTTGGAAATTAGAGCGGAGACATACTTTTTACAAACTTTGACAGCTAATATCTCACCAACGGTTGACATAAATGGAAAAGTTATTTAGAAACCTCTATGTCATTTTACACACGGCTATGTGCATTGAAAAAAAAATTTGACCCTCTGTTACATGTATGGAGCACTCCATACATGTAACAGAGGGTCAAATTTTCCCAGTTTTTTGTTTTTCGTAATTTCACATCATATTTCTATAGCGGTTCATAGCATACACCTTCCTGCCAAATTTCATAATTATAGTGCTCATATATTTCCGAGTAAATTGGCTGTGACATACGGACGGGCGGACGGACGGGCAGACATGACGAATCTATAAGGGTTCCGTTTTCGCTATTCTGGCTACGGAACCTTAAAAACGATAAAGCCATAGATGAATTCGTATTTTCTGAATAATGTTGTCACTTTTAAAATCTTTATAGTTTTTTAATAATAATAATAATTTTATCTCGGCTCACATAGATCTGTTCGTAAAAAATTCTGTTCGTAAACGTCAGTATTACTAGGCCTTTTTCTCAGCCATGATTAGCTATTTACCTTAGTGATGCCAAACTTCGTGCTAAAAATGTTTGGTTTTAAAACAAACGTGGTACATGCGACTTCTATTTAGATAAGCGGTTCCAAAAGTATCACAGAGCAGGTATTGAAAGTGGATGCATATATAGACAAGGCTATTTAAGTCAGGGGGGTAGTGATACTAAAAAGGTTGGGAACCACTATTTTAGGCAGACATGAAGGACTATTTCAAACGGATGCTATACGTTGTCATTGTGATGTTTACTTTATTAAAAAAATGTTGGCATTTATCACAAAAACGATGTCTTGAAAAGCAAAATATCATATCTACATTGATTAAAGTACTTTCCTATCACGTCCCTTAGCCGCGGAGGGACACCCGGTATGTCTTTGGGGTCAACCTACACTGGATTTCTGGTGCCGAGCCTATTCCTTCTCTGATATTTTGCAACGCTTTCCAGATAATCTTGATCTCGAATCTAATAACTGCGCCTCCTGTAGGAAAACACCGCGGTCGGGCCTAATGCAACCTCTGCTGACAATATTTTTCTCAGCTCCCGCCGTATCAGTTTATTCAAATACCCCATGCTCGACCCGAGCAAAAATAGACCTGCATAACATTATACACATTCAAATTCTTCCGCTTCTAAGCACGACGATATTATTCTATGAATAAATCTTATTTATTCTATACCACTGTAGTGTGTAGCTACACCGTGGGAGATAATAAACCATTTTCTGGGGTAATTCAGTAATTTTTCAGTCTGTATTTATTCTTCAAAAGAAAAGCCTACCAATAATATTTAATATTCAAAATGGGGAATTATTAAGGGAAATCTTTAGAAACAACAAAATTTTAACTCTGACGTGTATCTATATATAAATCTGATGTGTGTACATTTAGGCCATCTAGTTTCATATGTAATTAGCAAGAGTACCTATGCTACTGGAATCAAGATATTTAATAACTTACCTGAATGTATCAAGTCACTATATAGAACTAAGTTCAAAAATGAATTAAAGGGATGGCTGGCAAATGGATACATGCTTTACAATTTTAATGAATATTTCATGTAGGTCTACAAATGATTAAGTCTAATTTTAATTTTAATAATATTTTACGTCCAAAATGGGCAAACTGTTAATACCTGTCAATGTATGACATGAGATCTTATGTGCACAGTTTCACAAAAAACGATATAATCTATCTATCTATCATATAAGTGATTAAGAGTATAGGTATCCAAAAGTGACATTTGTAAACTCTTACTTTTTGATAGCAATAAGTTGTATCTTGGTACCTAACTGTAATTGTACTCAATAAAATCCATCCCTTCAGCAAAATATGGTTTTCAAGTGATGAGTCTCATGAGTATCTTTTCTTTGATATCTTGTTCAATCGTCCAAGTAGATAGATGAGTCACAAAAGCTGTGAGAAAAGAATAAAGGTTTTTTTTTTTCAAAAATATTGTAGGTAGTTTACGGCCTAAAGGAGCAGGCGGCGTCATAAAATTGTATCGACGTAAGATGTCGGCTAGACACAGCACCGGTCACATCAAAGCGGCCTCATCGCGGCTACCGGCTTCAAAAGCAAAATTTTATTCGCGACATTTACATTTGTATTGGCCTACTAGGACACCACATGTTGTCTTCATCCTGAAACGTAAGTGATTTTGAATTTTCTGATGTGTATTTTATTATCTGATTTTATGTGTGTTCGATGTGTCTACCAGCTTACCATAAGAAAACCGTTACAAGCACGTACAGTCGCACCGCAGCTTTTCATTACATGAGGGGATTTTTCATTGCGAGAATAAGTTTTTTTATGATGACACTTAAAGCGAAGTTGAAATTCAAATTATAGAACTTCTTCAATGTTGTCTCTTTCCAGTTTGCCTGATGATAAACGATTGAAATTCAATGAGAACATCAGAAAATATTCCCTAATGAACATCAAGGTAACTGAGATATCTTCAGTTGATAATGTATAACTTTGAAACATTAACTTGTTCATCAAAAACAATTTAATTATTAAACTATTTCCACGCGAATCTCTAACAATGCCGATAAAACACGCGAACATTAGACATTTTATGAATTGTTTCACTATCTGTAGGTCGGTTATCGCCCAGCCGCGCATGTTTGGGTGGTTCGTGATTGATTCCACTGTAATTTCCATACGCGTGCTCTGCTCATATTAGCCACTTTATACACCCACCAGTTTGCCTTTGCCCTTCCCTTCCCCCCGTTCACTTCTATAACCAGACAATGGCAGGGAACTGTAATAAGTTTTCCGGGGTCACGTCCGCCTGGTAGACTTTTATAGGGACTACACAATTGTAAGTCGGGGCGACCTCGCGGCGCCTGCCTAGTCACGCACATGCTTTATATCTTCCAAAGCCTTAAAATCTGGTACTAGGCAGGAAGGACATTAAAATGCCTGAACTAACAAATATTTATATACTTTTTGTTGTTTACCGTGTATTTAAATAGCTACTTATTTCTTTTTCCAACGATCCCCTAGCTTGAACATGAACGTAAGATTTATACAGCCCAAGTGCGGTTCTTGCCATTTTGCATAGAAATCTTATAGATAGGTACAAATATTACTCCTTTTAATTGTTCTTGAGTATATTATTAAACCGTGTGTGATTAATTTGATATGTTTGTTAACATTAACGCTTTTGAAGCAATAAAAGACTACAAAGTAATTACTCGTGCTGCAAAATTTACCTGTTAAGATGTTTGATTCTATACTTACAGCAGCACATTAAGTTGAAGAACCACCCACCCCAAGTCACGTGTATGCTAGAACCATATTTTTGCCTGTTATTTTGAGTACGTAATCAAGTTGATACATAGCCGTACGCACGTGCTCGCCATAGTGAGGTTCCTAACGACTAGTGACCAATTAAAACGAAAACGGACGACTCTCCGTGTATTATAGACGTCTGGCGAAGCACGACACACTGTATAAGAGCGTTGCAAACGCTGCGTTCGAACCGATGTTGTAATTTTATCTGATGTGAAAGAAGAATATGAGTACATGGACAGGTGCAGTAATTGTGTGTAGCAGACGGGCAGTTAAACGAAACAACCCTCTACCAATAAGATATTTTGACGTTTTAAGTTGAATGCGTTCATTTCTTACCTGAAGAAAGATACAGTATTTGATGCCAACATAGGCATAACTATGTAATACTATTATACTATTCTGTGGCATAACGTCGAGCAAATTTATATTTGTGTTCGTTCGCGTTCTTAAAATATCTGAAATCAATATAATTAATATTATAATGAAACTTCTAAATAAATATAGAATCTATCATGTAAAATAAGTTATATAGTTATAGTACACTTAACTAAAATAAGTTAAATTATAGAAGAAATAGATTTATTTATGTACCAAGAAAATATATACAAGAATACTTAACTAAAATAAGTTAAATAATATAAATAAAATTAGAACTAACTTGAATCTAAAACATGCCCTTCAGGGATTGTACCGAAGATGCTGGCGGCATTTCTTCGCTGTATCGCAATACTGCTACGTTATGCGAGTAAGTCGCCAGCTCTTCGGTCATCACTTACGTCAACCAGACGCTTTGCAATTTCTGCGCTGGGACCCCATGGACATAGAGTTTCGACGCCAAAAAGTACAAAGTTGTACTCTCTGCTGAGGTCCTTGTATTTGTTACGCTTTACAATTTCGGCGTTTTCCACCGCTGCACCCGCTTTTACTGTAGTCCCTTGGAGATGGGACGGTGTCAAGTTTTCTACTGTCTACACAGAATCCTACACCAACATCCGTCCCAAGCTCCAAGGAACTAAGTACATCCCATCAGGTATCTTAGCAGCGTCTCTGACCATGCCAGTCGGCTCAAGAAGAGCAGGCACATTGACGGTGGCGAGTGACCGGCGGATTATGTCATTAAGCGTCACATATCTTGAAAACGGCCTCCACTTTTTTGACAACACAATCGGTTCACCATTATAAATTAAATCACAGTGCACATTATCCCAGTTCCTTTGTAATTTTGGGTTGTCTGATTTTTTTACGCGGGTGAGCAAGTTTAGAAGCATTTTTGGCATCCTCCAAACCCGCAATTTACTGTGTGCGCAGTCCGGATGTGTTATGGGTAGATGCCACACTGGATATTTTGGGGATTCCTAAGCTACCGTATCGAATAGGTTGCGACGCTTGAGAGCAGGAAGGCTCAGTTAGCTGAATGTTTAGAATCATTTTTAAACTAGTTTTGACTATGTCATCTATTTGTCATAAGAGATTTTATTATTTATTTATATTAATATCAATATCTATGAATGAATTAATTATTATCGAATTAAAGTAAATTAAATATAAAACAGCAGATTCTAGGTTATTTATCTCTTTAAAAATGCCATAAAAGTAATAATATGAGTTAACTTTTGGCCACCAAAATATCTATATCACTATATGTATATCTAATCGCAGCGTTCCAACCGCCCGCTTGACCCGATGCTAATAACGCGTAGGGTGACAAGGAAGTGCCAGCAGATATTGTCCTCAATTTGTTTGGGCGCAAGTTCCTGCTTAGGATTCGAGCGACGTCGGCCCGGGCTTATGAACACCACCAATAAGAACAACAAAGTTGAGGATGTCAGCCGATTAGCCCACAGTCACGTTATCATCCCTTTTTTGGCCAAGTAAATATATTTTCTTCGCAAATACGTCGGGTGTTTACCGCATATTGTTTCAACGTACAAGGGTTAGCTACTGTCTTTGTAGGATTGGTTGAGCCTTCTTAACTTAAAAATATTAAAATTATGACTCGTATAGATACATTGCTGCTACGAGGTACGGCGTAGCACTCGTAGCATGTTTCACGTGTTATATCATGTCAGGGTTCCATTTATATAATGTCCGAGTGCCTTTTGTATCCTGCCCTTTTAAATCATTGCAAAACCATTTTAAATGTCTCGATACCTGTCTGTGTGTGAAACATTTTAGTCACAAAAATTAAATATCTATTGGTGATATCATATAATAGATATTACTATCATATCAGTGATATGATAGTAACATCTATTTTGTTCGGTAGCTAAACATGCCAACTTAATACCTGTGTAAAATAAGATAAGAAGAACCACGTTTTACTTATTACATCGCTACAAAGTGTAAGTGATACTCAAGCTTGCAGTATCTCCGTCTGATCAGGCAAGTGAAGATCTTAGGTGCACTAGGTATTCTGCAAAATTTGCTTTTGACGTGAGAGAAGGCGGCACCAGGGAGGGTGGTAAGCCTTATTTGAGGCAGCGCACGTGACGAGAAACTGGAAACGCGACTTGTATGTCGAGTCGCGTCGCCCGAATTCTCATCAAGTCATTTCGCGACAATGTATTTGCAATCCCGGAGTGGAATCAACCGGAAGTTTGCTAATATAACTAACAATATTGCGCCTACCTACTTATTATAAGTTGATCCGTTGAACTGATCCTAAATTGCTTTCGGTGTCTTGCTTTGTTGTTGCATCGTCAGTATTGTATTTGGCACTTAGGGAAAATTGCTGACAGAATATTATTACTATTATTAGACTTTTAATCGTGTTGCTTTCTAAATGAACTCTAAGTTCTAATAAGTAATTCATGACGAACTGAAAAAATTGTTGAGATTGATTTCATATTTATTTGCAGGGCTCGAAACTGTTGGTGCCTATAACGTAATAATTACGTATTTTGTATGCGTAATAAATTAATAAATTAAGTTTTATGAAACTTGTTACTGTATCGTAAAGTAAGATTATTTAATAAAGTGTTTTCACTACATAGTATAAAACAAAGTCGCTTCCCGCTGTCTGTCCCTATGTATGCTTAAATCTTTAAAACTACGCAACGGATTCGATGTGGTTTTTTTAATAGATAGAATGACTCAAGAGGAAGGTTTATATGTATAATACATGCATTATATAGTAGAGAAACTCTGTTAATTTTAGAGGTTTCTAATGTGATGTCGTAAATAAACACATTTTTGCGCTTTCATTGCAAACGCTGGCTGAACCTTACGAGATCAAAATAATATACTACAGTATTGTACACATTTAAAAAGGTCTACAAAAATGTCTGCGGTGGTATATGTCTGTCTCTTAGGGATAACCCAGAATAACCATTTTTTGTCCTTTACTTTTTACGAGACATAATGGCTTATTTACGGAGCGATTTTAAGCAATACATCATTAATCCTTTTCCAATTAAGTACCTTAAATATATTGTGCATTGAATACAAATCAATATGACCCTGTACAGCATGTAATTTAAATGAATATTTTCGAATATATTACAGATTAAAAATGCAGGGACATAGCGGCTGCAGCGGTACCGGTCGGTTTGTATATAAAGAGACATTCTGTAGTATATTTTTAACCGAATGCAAGATTTCAAAAGAGGAGGTTATCAATTCGGTAGTACGTTTTTTTAATGTTTGTTACTCGAGAACTCCGTCATTTCGGAACCGATTTTGTTTATTTTTTATTTTTATTGTAATTATATATATTCAAGTTGATCCCGTTTTTATCAAAACGCAGTTCTAATGATGCGATCCACGAGGAATCGAGGGAAGTCCTCAAATCTTAAAGGCAAACATAGTGATTTTTGTGTTTTTATCAACAAATCAAGAATTTTCATACAAAAATGTGACATTTGATGAAGTGGAACTGCTGATGATGATCAGAACAGAAATCTTCAACGTCGAAAAGTTCACTTTTGGCGATTTGTCCTCCTAGCTGTGTTTGTTAAGCAAGTTTTATTTTCACGATTAATTTTTGTCATGCTCGAGTTCTGATGATGGGGTCCATGAGGAATCGAGGGAACTCCTTCGAATGTAAAAGGCACACATATAGTGATTTTAGTATTTTTATGATCTAATAAAGCATTTTTCATTCAAAAAAGTGACATTTGATGAAGTGGAACTGCTGATGATGATCAGAACGGAACTCTTCAGCGACGCATAGTTCACGTTTGGCGAATTGTCCTCTTTGCTGTGTCTGTTAAGCAAGTTAGATTTTCAAGACAATCATTTGTCAAGCTTGAGTTCTGATGATAGGATCCATGATGAATCGAGGGAACTCCTTAAATGTGAAAGGCACACATACAGTGATTTTAGTATTTTCATAAACAAATCAAACATGTAAATTTAAATAAGTGACATTTGATGAAGTCGAACTGCTGATGATGATCAGAATGGAACTCATCAACGACGCATAGTTCACGTTTGACGATTCGTTCTCTTCGTTATATTTGTCAAGTAAGCTAGGTTTTCAAGACATATTTTTGTCAAGCTTGAGTTCTGATGGAGGATTCCATGAGGAATTGAGGGTACTTAGTCTTCTACCATTACAAACATACTTATAGCCATTTTTATTTCATTGTATGGAATCTAAGAGTGCACCCTCTAAGTATAATAATCTTTCACCGGCCTCCCCCATTAAAGTCGGTTTTTATTCTTAAAAAATATTATATCAGCATTGCAACCGTGCGAAGCCGGGGCGGGTCGCTAGTAGTTTATAAACTACAATCTCAGTGGTTAATAATCAAAGTAACAATGTTCTTGTAAAAATGTACGTTTTATACAGTGGTAAAAATAAATACTACATATAACTGTGAAAATACAACAACTTAACAAAACAAGTACAACGTCAATTCATTGTTCATCTGAATGACAATGTCAGTCAAGTTTAATTAAATAATAAATAGGTTGATAAGTCTTACTTAACTGTTTACGAAAATACTATCTGTAATCATCCTATGTATGGTTTGACGTCATCGGCACCAAAAGTTCGAGCCCTGGTTCTGAAAAGAAGGAATAAAATAACAAAGATGAATGGAATAGATTGCAAAAATTAGCATAACCTCTAGGAAAAACAACTAACTATGAAAAGTCGATTCAACACCTGTTCGACGGGGGGTTGAAGTTATCTATCGGGATAAAAAGTGCTCCGGTAATACGGTGGATGCTCGGAGGCGGCTGCTGTCCTCGCGAATCATTAATTTTAATTCGTACCCCGTGACGCCGCTCTAATGAATTATTGGGAATCGCTGGAGTGGCCCCCGTTCCACCCCATGAACCTCCTACAGTCTTTCGTCGGGACTTAGTATAATGTGAAAAAATGCCGCGCAAACTCGCTGCATACTAATTGCTTGTTGTGTAACGCGAGCGGGCCCACCGGAACTTCGCGGCTCGGGACAAGATTAACAACTTTTGCCTCTGATCGTGATGCCACTGTCGATTTTTAAAAGCTCTCACCTCAGTCTTAATCTTTCACTTCGAAAACCCAAAAAGTGTTGGGCCTCGTTTTATCGAAGTACTTAATAAAATTGAAAGTCTGATTACGAGTCACAAATAAATGTTAAGAGTGGCTGCTGCTTTTTATGCAGTGAATTTTTGATAAAGATATAGAAACTCATTTTTATGCCGAAAACGGCTTTAGCAAATGGACATTCGAAATGGGAAGCGCATACAAATATCCGATCACAGGTTTGCCGTCTTGTTGCGGAATAGTTTTATTGAGATGGAATAACATAAATAATGCGTCTGGAGCAGTCGCGAGGAGTTCGCGCTGGGAACGTCCCACCGGCCCGCCGCGTATTGTATTGTACCATACTTACGTGCGAACGCTCAGTGTCCGCGAGCCAGGGGCAAGGAAACTAGTATTTTTAAACTTTTGCCTGCTCTCGTAAACCGGGGGCAGGAAAGTTACAATTGTATCCCTCCTTCGCCCCCTTCAATATGTGACCTGCTTATTTATTGGAGAGGCGTCGGCGGAGTTCTCAGACAATATGTCGCGAACTACCCGAGCAAACGCACACGGAGCGAACAACTTAAACAAAACACAATTTACCCCGACAGAGAAAGTGAACTATTTGATTTATACTTAACTTTAAGTTTTCCGTTCTTCGTGAGGTTAGTCTTAGTGAAGAGTAGAGGAAGAGCTGGAATCAAAAATTGTTGTTAGAAACGGGCGAGTCCGGCGGCAAGGGCAAGTACATTGACTCGCTTGCTAGTCTAGCTGGCCGCTCAGTATTCAGAACGCAGTCGTCATTAGCCGAACCAGACGTTGGATTTCCCAAAAGGTGGCGGCTCGAATGTACCTACCATAGCCCACTGAATAATGATGATGCGAGATGCGAAATGCATTTGTAAATTTAATGACCGCAATTAGTATTAAAATAGTTTTTAGATATCTTTTTTGTTTGTATACCGACAACAGAATTCCAAGTAATTACTAAATACAAATACTGAATCCCTACAGATATCGATTTCTAAAGAATTACTTTATTGTCGTTTTTAAAAATACTGAGACTTTTTATTTTATCATAAAATTGACAACAAATCAAAATTGCGAAATGATTAGGGAGCCATCTTCATAATGGGTAAGCGAAAACGTAACGTAAAAATATATCGAAACCAAAACGCCTTACGCATTTAACTTTCGTCGTTGTTTTACTCAATGCTGGAATTTAAATACAGAATCCATTTTGTGTTCAAATGAGTTTTCGGAATAGCCAATTAGTTGTTAGCGCCCGGCCGCCCTCGTTCGCTTTCATTAGGCTATATAGTTCCCAAAATATCTGGGCCCCTCACAAATATATCTTTCCTTCCGTTTTCTTTTAGCACGCGGGTTGAGCGAACTGGAGTTGAGCTCGGCAGTTGCTTAACACGTTTTGTGTGGGAAGGGTAAAATTTGCACCTCAAGTGCGCTTCAGTACGTATCACAGACCATTATAGACGCCACAAACACGCTCAATAGTATGGAAACCGAGCGTGTCAATTTTTACGTGCCTACTATGATGTCACGTAAGCAATTTAGTGATGTCCAATACTAACGCCGCGTTAAACCGATTCAAATGCGCCGCCGTCGGTTTTGTACTCAGTAGGCCATTGCGGTGAGAGGACGTACGCAGCCCGCCCGCTTTAGTTTACGTTCTGCATTTTACTTCAAAATTCAAGTAATTAACCTATGCATTTACGTTAATAAGTCTGTTTTAAGCATACAAAATGCTCCGTAATAATAAATCGATATTTTTATGATTGATTTTCTATCGATTATTTTATCGATCGTACTTCAAGTTTATAGACGGACAATGAGAAAATGATTCAAAGATTACTAGTGACTCTGTTAGTTTAGACATCGCAATTTTTTTTTTAATTTCAAAATTTCCTAAAACTGACACGATAAAGAAATTCTGCTCACAAAATATCACGAGAATCGGTTGAGAAATGCGAACGGAGACGCTTCGCTCGCTCGGTCAACAGGTCAGAGATTTTTTTTACAAATTTTCCAAAATAAGGATTGCAATCTTTTTATAAAAACAACCTTTAATCGATGCAAAACTATAGTTCATTTCAGAGAGGAATATTCATAATGAATTTGATATTTTATAGTGCATTTTTTTGGATAGCATTCAATACGTGAAATAGTGTAATAAATAAGTGCTTGGTGGTTATTAAATAAATGCAATTAAGTAAATAATTGCATATTCTTCTTCGCTTAAAGCCCTGATACCTACATATAGTCAACAATGAAATAAATATTCTACTACGCACTTTATGAAAAAAGATCCCTGCTTCTGTAACGCTTAAGAATCTATTGCAAAAAATATTATTAAATTAAAACTATTAAATATTTTTTATGTAAAAGAATAACATTATCATTGTCCGTCACAAAAATCGATTATAAATCGAATTGCACAAAGACATTGCATGAAACATCGCAGTGTACAGCACTACTCACATTAAATCGACAGACAATGAGAAAATCACTACTACCCTGCAGCGTGAAGATTTACGAAATAATCGTTTGCTTCACTGTCCATTGCGGCCTAAAAATAACAGTCCTTAAGTATAGTTTAAAGTAGAAGCCGCAATGGATGGCGTACTTTGAGAATATACCATGTGTGTAAATATTTTGGTAGAAACGACACAACACCACTCCAAGTTGAAAATAATTAAATTTAAATTAAATAAGGCGAAATTTATTACAAAAAATACCTACTTGTGAAAGGAAACGTCACCGTTTACTCGATTATTCACTCTTGTTGAATTTGAACAGTTAATTACGGCGCAGTGTGGCATTTTCTAATGCAGCAACAAACGTCTGACAGTTAGAACGACAGGAGCGCGATTGAGCGGCAAGTGGTGCACCGCACCATTTAGATACACGCGAAGTACATACATTGGGGGCATCTAGGTTTATCTAGGTCTGTGGTACGTATTGTTTTATCATTAATCTATTATTACTTTAATTACTACGAGGGGCGTTCAATAAATTCTCGGTATTGACATCTTTTAAACCTCTTCGGTAAACTTTTTAATACTGGTCGGTAAAAGTCATTCATTAATATTTAAAAAAAAGTAAAGTTAAAACGGCGATGTTCTTTTGTTTTTTTGTAAGTACCGAACAAACGTGAACACTATGAGCGTCATTTCAATGTGGGTTAAATTAAAGCACCGAGCGGTAATAAAATTCTTGACCAAACACGTAAAAAATCAATAAGCTATAAAAAAGAAATGGATTATGTTTACCGTGAGTCTGCTCCTTCTTTATCAACAATTCAGAAGTGGTCTAGTCAATTTAAGCATGGGGCAGAGAGTATCGAAGGCGACCATAGAGCTGGTCGGCCCGCCGAAGCTTCTTCATAAGAAAATTTAAAAAAGTGGAGAAAATTATATCTGAAGGTGGTTGAGTAAAGGTGAAAGCAATAGCTCAAAGAACTAACCATTCTAATGGTACTAGATACGATATAATTCATGACCATCTTAATATGTCAAAAGTCAGTGCGATATGGGTACCGCGAATCCTGACACCGCTTCAGAAGAATACAAGTGTTGCTCGTTGTTCCGAATTTCTTGAGGTGTGCGGTGAAATTCCTGATAAGATACTGCAAAATTTTGTTAGTAGAGATGAAACGTGGGTTCATCATTATGACCCTGAGAGCAAACAAGAGTCCGTGCAGTGGCACATTAAAGGAACTCCTCACCCCAAGAAGTTCAAGGTCGTGCCTTCAGCTAGCAAGGTCATGGTCACAATATTCTGGGATTGTGATGGAATGTTGCTGATCGATTATAAAGAAAAGGGTGTAAGTATTAAAGGAGAGCACTACGCTAATATTATATGCCAAATAAGGGAAGCAATTAAACATAACAGACGGGGAAAATCAGCCAAAGGTGTTCTGCTTCTTCACGACAACGCCCCTGTGCATAGTGCTCATATTGCCAAGACTGCTGCTCTTGAATCTGGACTCGAAACTATTACATACCCACCGTATAGTCGAGACTTGACCCCGAGTGACTTATATGTGTTTCCCAATGTCAAAAAGAATCTACGTGGAAATTAATTTTCTAACGATGAAGCATTGAAGACAGTAGTGTAGGAGCATTTTGACACCAAAGACAAAAAATATTTTTATGAGGGGTTAAAAAAACTATTTTACCGGTCTTATAAGTGCATAAACATAGGAGAGGAGTATATTGAAAAATAAAAATAAAACACCTATAATATTCTTTTGTTTTCATTCTAATACCGAGAATTTATTGAACGCCCCTCGTACATTTCGCAATTATGATGCCTAGATGCTTTAGAAATGCTTTAAATACCTCATGAGAGATTTTTCTTACGAACAAGATTAATTCATCGGATTCTTTAGAATTCGGTAATAATGCATACTGTTGTATACATGGACTCCAGGGTAACACAGTTGTGGAATCTAAATAGATACATTGCACAGGAAACGTATTAAAAGTTCAAGGGAAGGTGTTTTTGACACGGTCCTTTTTTATTTCCGGTCAGGAAAATATTGTTAATAAAGAATTGGGATAGAACTCGTACTTGGCGTAGTAGGTGCAGTTCTTACTTCTCATATAAGTGCAGTTACCATTCATCCAAACGCGCGCGCACGGGCCAACCGCATTTGAAGCGCTCACACGGTTTTTTTTTAATAATTGGCTGAGTCGCGAATAATGCACTGCAAACAAACCTGGATTTGATAACTTTAAAGTTATTTATGGACAAAAACACGCCACATATTCATTGCAAATGTTGCTCTTTCAATTTCATGCAGTCACTGGAGAGCTGCATAATGAAAACATTACCAAATCCAGAGTCAAGATAAATTTTATCCAAGAGCGGAAAACGAACTCGTTCAACTCGTCAGAATGTACAATTCCTTTCTTATTTCATAACGCAATCTTCTCGGCTCCTTATCTAACAACGAACATATCTCGCCCCCGCTCTCGAGGAAAATCGTCCAATATAAAGTCGGTTTAATTTGCGCTTTTCGCACTCAATGGGATGGAATAATATCGGGCAATTTGGTTACCGCGGGCATAAATATGGCGGGCCGCGCTGTAATTGTAACGCGGGCAATTCGCGCCTCGTAACGACCGAGAGGAGAAAACTTCGCCCGTTTGTAGCGCGATGGCCGCCTCGCGCTGCCGCCGCCATCGCGGGCCTAACGGCCAAGCGCCCGCGCCCGCGCCGCCCTAAGGCGCTCCTTCACAACGACTACGCGAGCATCAAAAAAATTTTGGTAATTCCTGCCAGCAATCCCTTCAATATAAAGTATCCTGTCTTACCTGTTTTAATAGAAACAGTGATATTGTTTTTCCAATTTTTGTTACCTAAACACTAGTAAGCACTAAGCCGCTCCAAATAAATTCTTAAGTACTACATGCGTCGAAGCTTTTAAGGTCCCTTGAGTGCAAAGCGTATTATGCGTTTCGCAAACCCTTTATTGCAGAGGCAAGTGTAGCAACTAGCACAAAAGGGCAATCTTCTCGTTACGCATGACAAAGTAAGGGGCCTTTCGCACGTACGTAACACGGTCACCGGGCAAGCTACTCGCACACAGGGAGCTGCGGATTACCATCGCTGAAACTCGTTTTCAAGGGCCGTTGTCTAGCAAAAGTAATTACAAATACGAAGCTTCTCCTTTGCTTAACATAATAGAATAACGAATGTCATTTTCTTTTATTCTGACCCTTTCGCGGTTCGCGCGGGGAATGCAAAATTCACGAAATTAGAGTGAATAAACCTGCGTTGTAATTAAACTCGAGCCTGGGCCCCGCGCGCCGGCCCATCCTTCTCGGACGGCCTACGAATTAAGCACCGAATTTCTTTAGTAATTCCAAGTATATATTCTTGGATGCTCTCACTTTGAAGTAAATCACTTTTACTGTTCCGATTTCACCACCTTCTTCTCTTAATCTTTACAATAACAAATAAATAAGGAATAGCGGAGTTGTGGACGATTCCAATAGTTAAATATTGTTTTACGCGAAGTACTTCCCATTTTATTATTCTTGTTTCATTCATCCAAAATTACGTTTCATATACTTGTATACATTTTTCGACCTTATCTGTAAACAAAAAGTTCTATTAGTTATACATATTTATTATGATTAATACACTAAACACTCAATTAAGAGCATATAAAATGGGTGCACGTTGTATGAAAATACAATACAAAGTGTATGTATTTTTTCTGCTTAGCGTATTTAAATTACAGGATAAAATAGAGAGATAGGTACATCTCGTACATATTCATCCTTCGGTAAATTTCAGTCATTAGTATTATGCTCAGACCATGCTATTCAATATGATAAGCTAATTAAACTTAAACAATCAATCACCACATCCTCTTAAAAATCCAAGGCGAAAATCAAACGATGCAACAGTTAACTCGGTCTGGCTCGACCACTTCCGTTGTGCCCCTAAACTTAAGCAAACATTCGCCAATTGCCGTAGCCATAGTGCTGCGCCCTTCTGGTGTACTATCGATACGGTTTTTTTATATACATATCGATTTGTTTCTACCACTTCCCTCTGAGTATTGGAGCGTATCGTAATTGGTGGTCAGGCAGTATTTGTTGCAAGTACTAATAACATAAGACTTATGTCGCTTTTCCCATAGATGATTTAGATAGATACATAGAACTTTATTCATTACCTACAATACACATGGTATTACAATATACATGGCATTACAATGTACATGGCATTACAAGTATTAAGAGGCTCACTGACTTTTTTGTAAGCATTTTTCCCGCATGCAGAACATGAAAGTGGCTCTCTTAGGGGGAGTCCTATACTTATACCTAACGTACTTCGGCGACCATGCCGTCTTTAATACTTGATCTATAAACGAAGTTTCAAGTTTCTTTCTTAAAAATAATTTTGTTTGCCATTCGAAATTTCCACCCCCTTCAACCCCCTAAAGGGATGAATTTTGAAATCAATTATAGACTGTGTGTTATTCTGTCTGTGTGTATGTCTAAGCTACAATACTGGTTTCATAGAAAACAGTTCAGTAGTGTTAACGCCTCTTTATGTCCTTACGACGACGTGATAGCTGGCCGGCGGTGTTTCTTTGACATTAGCATTATTCTCTATTCAATATTGATTTTATACTGTCATAAAAAAATGCTCTTTCAATTTTTTTATTGTCAATGAAGAAAATAATGTTTTAATTTAAATATTATATAACTAAGTGCAATAAATGCATATACTCTAGAAAAAAGGAGTCTTTTTACTATAAATAAATAAATATTGGGGGACAATCTTACACAAATCGACCTAGTGCCAAACTAAGCAAAGCTTGTACTATGGGTACTAGACGACGATATATATAGATAAATACATACTTAAATACATAGAATAATTTAATTTAATACTATATCGGCAGCTTGGCCGTAACAAGTTTTGGAGACCCCGACGTGATATTCGAATACGCAAGATTTCATTGGAGTCGATGGATTTCTATATATTTATGATGTTGCGCGAAGAGTACGTTGCGAGTTTAAGCCGGTGAGAATAAGGATCTCGCTGTTACCCGTCAACTGTATGTATCAACAAATTATTTACTTATATTGGAACTACGTTTTGATTACGTAATGTTATAGCTGGGATTATTACTGAAGTAGCTTCGCTTTAATGATATGCAAGTGTAACTCATTACAGTTTAAAATAATCTCGCACTTACAAATATGGGCTGAGTTGATTGATCTCAGACGCCAGAGAGGGACGATTATGATACTCTTTTGGTGACTTTAAGCCCTCTTATGAAGCCCATAGCTAGCGACCATGTTTCAGTGCCCATTAATGTCATCACTAGCAACACACACTGGTCAAAGACTCTCGCCTTGAGAAACTGTAACAAATTCCTTTTGAGAATATGAAAAATACCTGCTAAGTACGCTTATCGCGATATTAAGAATAAAAACTCCCATTAATTTTGATAAGAGAATGACCTAACCCCAAAACAGTGATCCCACCAAAAACATTTCATGTAAAATGTTGCCAAGACGACCTCATAAGGTTTGTCCTGTGAAAAAGATATCAGATCTCATGTAGAGCCAAGCTTCTGAATCTACACGGTCTAACTCTACCGACTCTAACTTCAACAAATTCTACTACAGTCCCACTACTACTGTCTACAGTCCCGTATAAACTTTCATGTCCTAATTCATAAAATTGGTGAAAGTCTCATATAAACTTCCACCTCCCCATTTTAGGGGTTGGGGGGCGAAAGTCATAAGTTTATGAATTTTTTGTTGGTTGTATACTAAAATTAGATTACGTACCAAATTTTAGCTTTCTAGCACTTCAGGAAGTAGCCAAACATTTTAATGATCATCAGTGTGTCCGTGAGTGTGTCAGTGACGAAATCGGTGTATTTTAGATATCAATAAAATCTAAAGTATTAGAGCTATTCCATTGAGACTTTGTGTGTTTAATTAGTCTATTATTGACATCATATCCTGAGAATATGAACTATCTGGTACATCGGAAACCAAGTTTATGAGGCTTCAAAAAAACGACGAAACACTTCGAGAAAAGGTAGGTAGTGCCCTTGCGCTTCGCTTAGTCCGTCTTGGCGGGGGTACTATCGTGCCCCCAGATTTTATTTAATCTACAGCTCAAAAACCCCGAAATATTAAAAAAATAACATACCTTTGCGATGTTATACTTCTTCGCTTACACCAAAAACACGAAACAAAGTTATCTTTTGTGAGAACACACATCTCGGCGATCAAAATTCTTACGAATGGCTGGTATATTGGCGTTAGCCGATAACTTTTAACCTCGTTGAGTTAACTGTTTTACTCATCATATGATTTAAGCAATTTGTTATAATAACTGGCAATTAGGAGTAGGATTAGTATTTGTGGTAATTGTCTAACTAATTATCTCGGAAATAAGGTTATAAATAATTATAATTTCAATGTCATACTTAACTAGTTTTACAACGCATGAAAATGAAATGTAAAACGATACATATTTTTTGGTTTGAATCTGTGTCAGGTTTCATTATTAGTCTTTCAATAACAAATCTACATATCTGGACTCAAATCATCGTCACATTTTAATGTATTAGTTCTAAATTAATGTAACTCAAACAACTCCAAACTTATTATAACCTATCGATACGAGGTGAGGCGCTATTGTTAGGCAGTAACAGTTTGCAGGGCGGCTGATTGCTTTGATAATCGCCGGCTGAGTACAAATGACACAAGAACAACGTCTCAGACGGCGCAAGAACTTGTGTCCGCAATGCCATTGCCATTATAGCAATACCTCGCCTTTAGTGTTTGTATAACGCGGAATGCGTTTAAAAATACTAGTAGACAATACTTGCAAAATTCAAATATATTATTGTAGTAGTAGTAATAACTCTTTATTGTACAAAAAAGCACAACAGATGTGATTCACAAAAGGCAAAATTAAGTAAAAAGGTGAACTTAATCCCTCTAAGGGATCTCTTCCAGTTAACCATTGAGTAGATGAGAGCAGAAATGCAGGTAGACAAAATCAGCATCGTGTACAAAAGGCACAGGAAAAATAATAAGCATACCTGCCCTGAAATGAAGTAAGATTATGTGGTCTGTGTAATAGGCACCTCGATTTAAGTTGCTGTATTATGTAATGTATCTTGAGTTTTATGAAATTAAGAACAGACATGGCAATGGCAGCCCCCGACGGATTTTTCTGGGTTTGTAACTATACCTCGCAATCATACAACCGTTTTTGAAATCTACTTTTATCTTTATGTACTTACTTCGTATATGGTCGGGGGCTTTTAATTGTTGTATTTTATTATTTTGCAATTAGGTAAAACCGTCGTGGGTTTTTCAAAATTTTTAATTTAATTTTATTTTATTATTTTTATAGAATAATGTATATACATTCCTCCCTAACACGCTTCAGTTGTGGAATGAGTGTATACATTTTTAAAGAGTCGGCAAGGCGCATTAACACCCCTGGAATTACAAGATGGACGCTTACTGCAGTCCCTTGGGAAAACCTCGGCAGGGAACTCATTCCACAACTGGAGGTTGCGGTAACCGCTTACCACCAAGCGGACCGAAGGTACACTTGTATATCGCCGATGTGGTATAAAAAACTAGAGTTGTTTCTCACCTAAAGCTATATATTCCGGCGAAAGGGGCATAGTAGACCGAAAGTCGAGCTCAGCGTATGGCCAAAGTTACGAAAAGTTCCATCGGAGAGCACTCTCTACGTGAGCCCGAGGGCCGGAGGTCCTAAGGGCGAGCCCACGTGTAAAGGATGATTCGAATTAGACCGTTCCGTTTCCGGGCTAGGCCCAGACCGAGCTGCTTCTGAGGACCTACTCCGAACTTCGAAAATCGAACTTCGTACCGTACCGTCCCTTTCCGTCATATACTGTATAAAACGAGAGTGAAAGGGACGGCACGACACGAAGTTCGATTTTCGAAGTTCGGAGTAGGCCCTCTGAGCCTCGGCCGTAGCTGGGTCAGCCGTCAAACGCTTGGGTTGAACAAAGGCGGCCGGGTCGGACCGCTTCCGAGCATCACCGGGCCCGGCCGCGCAATGGCCGTCGTTTTGTTGTCATAGAAAACGGGCCGGCCCGGACACGGAGCGGCCTACTGTGAATCATCCTTAATCTTCCTACCCCCGAGTGACTTACAAAGAGAACCTGGGGCCGAAGGCTCGAAGCTTCCTTTGAGAAATTTCAATACGCGAGCCCGAGGGCCGAAGGTCAAAAGGGCGAGCCCACATGGACACTCACTATCTATGAGTTCTTACAAATAGAATTTGAGAGCCGAAAGGTAAGTGGCGAGGCACGGCAAACCAAAGGCAGAGCCTGACCAAAGGCAGAGGTCAGAAGGCCCGAAGTGCCTAAAAGCCCGAACGTCTCCACGTTCCTGTGCCTGCCTGCGGTCACGCTCTCTGCGCGAGCCTACGCGGATTCTCACTATCGCTGAGTGTTCAAAGGGGAAAGTCGAGGCTAATGGGACTGAAGACCGAAGTGTCTCACCAGGGCGCTTTCTACGCCAGCCGGTGAGCTAAAGGTTTGAAGGTCGAGCCCACGCGTGAGCAGCAAGGCACGTAAGGGTAAGTACTGCGAGTACCGCGAGGCCCAAAGTGTCCCAGTATCCCTTCAGTACGCACTTACTATAGGAGCCATAGCTATAAGACCGAAGGCCTGAAGGGCGTGCCCACATGGACACTTTCTATCCCAAAATGTCTTAAAAGAGAACCTGAGGACCGCAGGCCCAAAGGTGTGTGAGGCAAACGAAGGCGGAGGCCGAATTCTGCGTAGGGCCGAAGGTGCGAAGCTTTTCCCTTCGGAAAGCGCACTACAAGTAAATGTAAGCCCACTATAAATGCGAACCCACTAGAAGCTCGTACTCATATGCCTCTTTCACAAGAACAAGATTTTTTTGGTATAGTGGCAAAGTGGAAATAATTAAATATGCCGTACATCTAAATTAGTGACGCCCTTTTGATCCTGAAATTATTTTATACAGCATAACACGATGGTTTACTAGTGCCTCGTGGCATATTTACACCATGTATCGCCGATAAATCACTAACCCCATAATAATACTGAAACTTATGTAAAAACTGATGATTATGTATTTAAATCGGCAGATGTGTTTGGGGGACATGCAGCTTACAACCTTCTGTTACGGGTATAAAGAGCAAAAATTCTGCTTTTAGCATTTCTTGTAGAGAAGCTACTCACTAAACACCTTTAAAAGAGCCGTATTACGGTATTCTATCTATGAGCCTTTACAGAGTTCCTTACTACATTATTCTGTTTCATCATACCGGAAGCCCTCAGCAGTTCGTGCACAGAAGCTACCGAGAAAACACTATCAAAATAATCACAACACGGTAATACACATATGTGTATTCGCAAAGTTCCATAGGGTGATGTTCTGCTCCATCATCAGGCCTTCAGCGTTTCAGGAGAAGAGGCTTCTCAATTAATACTATAAAAAGAGTCAAAACACGGTTTACTGAATAATTACCTGATCAAGATTCCCTGCAATATTGTTCTGATCCATCATCAGACGCTCAACAGATCATGTACTCAGCAAACACGATGAAATGAGCCCAAACATGGTCAAGTAGCTATATGCCTTCGAAAGGTTCTGTGTGATGTGGTTCTACTCCATCATCAGTTCCTCAGAAGATCGTTTACAACGGCTGCTAAGCAAACATAAACAAAAGCGCCCAAAAACTAACATAAACTAACCCCTTAACAGTTCCCTATCATGTTCTGCTCCATCATGATCCTCAGAGTTCAATTACATGTACTCCTCACCAAGCGCTATCGAAATCTTCTATGCAGGTCAAGCAGAGTTCCAGAGAAAACTCGTTCAAACGCACTTTCAAGAGGAAAATGTTAACTGCAGCGCCCCCTGGCGAGTTATGGTCGTAAAATTTTTTGGGGGTTCGTCCCGAAGAAACCACAAACCCAGTGCAGAAAACCGTATTCAAATCGGTCAAGCCGTTTTGGAGATATTGAGGTGCACACACAAACAAACAAACAACCTCTCACCCTAAACGCATATACCTTCTCCGTTCCGTCGTGGGTAAAAAGGCAAGAAAATAAAAATAAATAATAGAGGACACATTATACAGTCAAGAAAAGAAAGTAAAAGAGAGCAAGCAACCAGAGTCTTGGTATTGCGAAGAAGAAAGTTCTGCAGGCGTATTAGAGAATGAAGAGATGCGAACAGTTTTTCCTGACTTCATTTACATGAGGAGACCAAGGGAGAGTCTGGTTCATAGTTATACCCAGGTTTGAAACCTTTACTCCTAAATGTATGGTAATTATATCAAAGAAAAGCTCAGGCATAACCTGACTAGTCTAGACTAGAGATTTAGGATGGACTTTCAAAGACGATTGCTTGCCATTTCTCGGAATTGACTTTTAAACCAAACGATGATGCCCACCACGGATCGCATTTAGATCTGAATTAATTTGGCTTACAAGGGAGCTGAAGTCGTCAAGGCAGGTGGCAGAATAAATATGTAGATCATCTACGTACAGATATAAAGAGGAGGATAATGATGATCTTATTATTTAAAATGGAGAAGAGCTATTCCGTATTTTTTACATTATATTATTATACTGGTAGTAACAAAAAAAATCATTATTATCATATAACCCGCATAACACCACAAGCCGTAGCAAGAATAAAAACCGGCCAAGAGCGTGTCGGGCCACGCTCAGTGTAGGGTTCCGTAGTTTTCCGTCCGTCACATTAAGTTGACATATTAAGTACAGAAGGTTTTGTGTAAAACCTTTGAAAGCACGTCATTTCATTGTGATTTTGTAGAAATGACAGGTACAATAAACACCTGTTTATACGGTTAAATTACAAACTTAGTTCAGAAATTATTTTTGTAATTTTTTCAAAAACTATTCAACCTATCAAGTTCAAAATAATTTTCCTACAAAGTTTTTATAAAGTTCTACTTTTGAGATTTTTTTCATATTTTTAAAACTTATGGTTCAAAAGTTAGAGGGGGGGGGACACATTTTTTTTTACTTCTGGAGCGATTATTTCCGAAAATATTAACATTATCAAAAAATGATTTTAGTAAACCCCTATTTATTTTTAAATACCTATCTAACAATATATCACACGTTAGAGTTAAAATGAAAAAAAAAATCACTCCCCACTTTACGTATAGGGGAGGTACCCTAATAAAATATTTTTTTCCACTTTTTATTTTACCACTTTGTCGGCGTAATTGATATACATATTAGTACCAAATTTCAGCTTTCTAGTGCTAACGGTCACTGAGATTATCCGCGGACGGACGGGCGGACAGACGGACGGACAGACATGGCGAAACTATAAGGGTTCCTAGTTGACTACGGAACCCTAAAAATGGATACTACACATTTCAACTTTATCACGGTTAGGCCGACAGACAGAACAGCAAAATTCTGAGATTTCGATTTGCACTAACGTCCCTAAATAATGGCAGCGATCTAGATAATTTCTGAATGCGAGGAGTGATCAATAAGTTTTGATAATCAGTATTAAATATGGGAGATATGTAAATCGTTATATTTTAATTACAATATGCACACTTTTTATATTTTCAAATACTTATTAACGTCATTCAATTGTTTAATTTTACCCCAATAAAAACAATTTTACTTTCTGAAGTCAAATTTTATACCTTCACTAAGTCATTACCAGCTCGTGATTTTTATGTAGTTGGTTTTGAACATATGTGAATGAGATGTAATAGTCGGATGTTAAGGCTAAATAACAATGGGAACGGTTATCAGTTCTGATCTTTACTCGAAGAGCAGCACCCTTGTCAATTAGAAGGCTGTGAAGTACAATTTCTGCCGAAAATTCGTGATTTTTTTTCTTCAGGTTATTTATAATATTTATTGCAACTCTGATAGAATAATGTTCTACAACTCTCCAATAATAGCTCAATTGATGAAAGCTAATTTCACAGAGGCCTCAATAGTCCAGAAGGAAGTCGAAAAATACACCCTAATTGTGGTGACAGAGCACAGATAACTTGCTTATTCTTTAAATCATAATGATAAACCAAGGTTTTATTTTCAATTACAATATTCTTTATTAGTGCATCAGGACTTTTTCCACACCACTCCAAATAATTATAAAACCAATTCTTATTTCTGCCATCTTATTATTTTTTCCATTAACATGTTTTTTTTTGTTAAGCAATTACAGAAAAACAAATCAATAATGTTTATATATTTTTACTCTTATTTAATGTTGATTAGTGTCATGGTATAGCCCACATTAATAGAAAATATAATTAACAGGCTGGTTCATACGGATTATCAAAACTTATTGATCACCCCTCGTACGATGCTACACTTTATGTACAGTTGAGTTCGAAAATATATTCACGGAAAAAGTGGCTAAAAATATGTCAGTCTTGTTGACATATTTTTAGCCGCCATATTGTTTAGAGCATGACACTGCTCAGATATTTTTGAACCTTTGCGAACTTACATATATTTATGAACTCGACTGTACGTTACGGTGATCAAATCGATCACACACGATCACAGTTGTTTACATAAGCCCACTGCATCTTGTAATTGTAATCACCTTGAACTTGTAAATGAACATACCTACCTAGGATTGAAAATAGACCACAAATTTAACTGGGGTCCGCACGTGGAGCAAGTATGTAACAAATTAAGATCAATATTGTCAAAACTCTGTATCCTTAAACATAAAGTTCCCTACAAGACGTTAAGACTTCTCTATATGTCCCTAGCTGATTCAATTATAAGTTATGGTCTAGAAAGTTATGGAAGAACCTATAAAACGTATCTAGACAAGATATACAACCTACAAATGCGTTTATTAAAGACGATTGTACCTATTAAAATAAAATACAAATATAGAAATAATTACAAAGACCTCTTTGGCCACTGCAAAGTGTTGAATGTATTTGATAAAGTAGATTTAGCAATAATAACGCAATATATTAACAACATGAAAGATCTAAAAAGAAAAACACGACCTAAACGGCTGCGAATATTATCTAATCTTCCAACCTTTGAGGTGGCTAAAAGTAATAATGAATATGGTCGGAGAGTATCGAATATAATTCTCCCTCACACTTTAAATAAGTTTTCTAATGAATTGATATGTAAATTAAACGGCAAAACAAGTCGGCAAATTAGAAATATTATTAAACATTATATATTTCAAACAAATATAAAACATAATATGTAAGTAAAGTAATAAAATGCTAAAAGTGTTCTTGCAATAACGTTACCTATGTGTTAATGTTTTTTTTGGAGGACTCCTTAACTAAAAAAAATCTTTTATAATTAAGATTAGTAGTTAAGATTTGTGAAACTATAACGTACTTATAAAATAAAAAGCTTAATTTTTTTTTTAATGGAAAAAAAGTAAAAGTAGTTTATTCTTCAAATTAGGCATATTACATGCACCTATGAACGTCAATAAACTACCAAAAGGTGTGTAATGGAAGTGACTAAAAGTGTTATCACTGTTATCAGGGTCGCATCTGATGTTTGTAGCGGGAGTTCCAGTACACTAGCACCTCCAAAACGATGCGAAGACAGTGCAGGCTAAGTAGAACAAAGAGGCGGGGCAGAGCCCATTGCAATACCATGAATTTATGATAAAGAGGAGTCTTTTTCTAGATGGACAAGATTGTACTTTGTAATGAAAGATATCGTAGGAAATAACAAGGCAAATTAAAAATTTAAAACCCATGTAAATTATAGAATGTATGGATTCGTTGAATTGAAACCCAAGGAAATTATTAGGTGCCCAATGACATAATTTTACCCAACTTCAATGAAATGAGACTGTTAAGTTTGATTGTAGAATTCTTTTACTCTTTTTGTCGAAATCAAAGCAAAGCTTAATGATCCCCTATGCAGTACCAACGTTTACTTAAGCAGATGTCATATGTCATATGAAACCATAACTCATCACACCAATGCAAAATAAGTTACAAAAATTGAGTTGCCGCTCGGTGTGTGAACTACTCAGTAAACTACGTTTGCCAACTTACTAACACGGCCAATCGAAAAATAGAAAGTTCTTCGCACACCAGGATCGAAACTATCTCAGTAACTCTCATTCTTTACCAACTTTACGTGGAAGTAGAGAAATTTATTTTGCTTTAGGTTTGTCTGCGGCGTGACTTCTAATCTGGCCTAAGACAAATGTAATTTATAAATGCTGCATTGCTACTTATTCGTGAATTAATATGAAGGACGCCATAAGCACCTCAAGTCATTGGAGAGCTGCTGTCTTATCTTAAACTACTTAGTCTTAAAGTTCAAACCGAAGCAATCATAATGAGCCAATTAGATAATAATAATGGATATAATTATTTGTCGCGCTTTCATCGAGACACATTACTACGGTGCGCTATGGGTAACTGGGAAGACCTGCGACAGTAAAATGCCTATTAAAATAAAAGGCCTCGTGTATTAGGCAATAATAACACCGCTCCTCCCTTGTGGTAGGGAGACTTGGGCAGTGAACCAGCGACATGTCCAAAATATTCATGTCGCAGAAATGAAGATGCAGAGGTGGACGTCCGTCGTTTCGAAGCTGGATAAAATCAGGAATTACCGATAAGCTCGGCTTCGAAGGTGTGGGCATGTCAAGACATGGCCGCCAGAAAATATCAGCAATACAGCTTTAGATCTTGCTTTGACTGGAGCTCGGCGAAGAGGAAGACCCTATTTATGGTGGCTCGATGTCATAAGCAAAGATATGAACACCTGTGAGTTGAATGAGAAGGATGTCCTGGACAGAGCGATATGGAAGCTAAAGACCAGGAAAGCGGACCCCTTCGTAAGACGGGACAAACATTAGGATGAGGATGATGATGGTGAAGATGGCATTGAAATGGCACGCGAAGTAAATTACATTAAATTGCGAAATATGTCTAGATACCTTATAGTAATAATAATATTTTATAAGTATACTAGCTGCCCCGCGCGTCTCCGCTCGCGTATCACAAAGAACGCAAGGGATTCCGCAGGTTAAAATATAGCCTAAGTATTCCATCCAAAAGGTCCGTTCTATACACCGATAATGAATTTTTGAAATGGGATGAGTCGTTCCGGAGAAATTATTATTACATATTATTACCTGTGCGTCAAGGATATTAATTCCCTACCCATTGCGCAAACTTTTTCTTTTAAGAGCCCTGCGTACGTACGCTCGACCGAACTCGATTCTCCATAGAAACGTAGTTTCGTTCTCATTCTAAAACGCCATGCTGAAATAACATGAAACTTTGTATACACCATGGGATCCGCCAAATCTAGGTCAGAAATTAGTTTCTGTTGCTAGAAATTATTGAAAAAATACAGCGAGTTTTTGAATTCTGTATATAGTTCTTGTATGAAAACCTTAATAATGACTGTATTTTTTCTGCATTATACTTTCAAGCACCAAAAACTAATTTCCGACCTAGATATACCGGATCCCACAAAGTTTCAAATTATTCCAGCATGCCATTTAAAAATGAGAGCGAAACTACGTTTGTATGGAGAACCGAGCTTATAGTGCGGAATCTTAATTTACTTATATATACAGTTTGACAGGAGGTTGACAATCCTACGGGTGTCACAAATTAACACACACATTACATTACCCCCTACATACTACAAACTTATACAACCTAACAAAGCTACATACTCACAAATTTTACTTCTTTATAATATGGTGCACGAATTTAGGTAATTAATATGGTGTAGGAATTTAAGAAGTATAGAAAAATAGGCACTCAAAAACAGTCTTGTGTCTTACAAAATACTATTTAATTTTATCTATCAAAGTTTTGGAAGGAATCATTCAAGGTATATATGGGACGTATATTATAAAATGTTTGAAAAGAGAGTGGAAAATTAAAAAATTATATAAAATTTCGAACTGAGACTGTTTTCCAGGATTTAATTTTATGGCCTTGCGCCTCAATCTATTCCAAATATGTCAATGAGGCAAGTGATTAGCGCCTGTATTATTGCGTATACTGTGCGTATACTGTACTTACATATATACACGGTACTTCACCCCAATCGGTCCAGCAGTTTAGAAGGAGTTAGGTACCAAACACACGTACAGAATAATTGTATAGGTGTACAGGATGTGGCCTGTAATAGGAACAATAAATTTAAAGGACGCTTCCTTAGAGCATCTGCAGTAACCTCCTGTGTCCAAAAAAAATATCTTTTTTCAATTGGGAGAAATTTTGATCTAAAGTTATGACCTCCAAGTATTGATCTTGGCACCCAGAGATTATAGCGCGGCAGTCAATGCTGATTTTGAGGTTGCTTCAAGTTATGACTAATTATTGTATCATTCTTGGTTAAAAAAGGATATTTTTGGGATTTTTTAATTTTTGTAAATAAATTTTTAGTGTTTTTTGAATTATTAATATCACTCCAGTAGAGTAAAAAAGTACATATAAGCTACTTTTGCGAAAAAAAAAATCCAAAAAACATGTTTTTTTTTTCAATTATAACCATTTGGTAATAATTGCTGGAGAGCTCAATAGTGTACGGTTTAATTTTTTGCTCCTGTGGTGGTTTTGTGATGGTATTAAATCTACGCGGATGGGATTAGGTCAGTACTGACAGGACTGTTATTTTTTGGTTGCTAGAAAATGGCGCGGTATGTCGCGCAGGCGTGTGTATGGTGGAGCTGATAAGGCTGCCACTTGTTCCCCCTGGCCAGACCGTAACTACGGTCGAAACCTACGTGGGAACGTGTCTAGCCGGCCACTTCTGGTCCGCTTCTCTGGTTCGGTGCCGCTGCTGTCATGCGTTTCAGCGCGGCTACCGTCAGGTGTGATCTCGCGCATGATGTAGGCGGGCTTCAGTCTGCCTATCGAGATATAATTAGATTTGCCCTTGATGTCGATTGAGTAGAATTTCGCCTGTCGTTTGAGAACTTTGTAAGGGCCTTCGTATGGCGGCTCCAGTGAGCTGCGTACCCTATTAACTCGGAGGAACACATGGGAACTGTTTTCTAAACCACTTGGTATGTAGAAGGGAGAAGCTGAAGTATGCCACGATGCAGGTCTCGGTGTTAGTTTAGCCATGTGAGAGCGAAGGCGCGTGGCGTACTCTGTGACATCTGCCACCGTGTAGCCATGCTGGGGTGACAGGAACTGACCGGGTAAACGAAGCGTCTCACCGTAAACTAGCTCAGCTGGAGTAGCTTGCAGATCTTCTTTTACGGTGCTTTGAATCCCGAGCAGGATCAGGGGAAGGGCTTCTGTCCACGTGGATGATGAGGAATGGCACATGATGGCTGACTTGAGCTGACGATGGAGCCTCTCGATCATGCCATTAGAAGCTGCGTGATAAGCAGTGGTGCGGAAGTGACGCACACCAACCATAAGTAGTTGTCAGAGCCTTGAAGAGCTAGCTCTCAAACTGGCGACCACGGTCTGTGGTAACCCGAAGTGGACAGCCAAATCTGGCGAACCAACCAGACACCAGAGCAGAAGCACAGGATTCAGCGGTGATATCTTTGAGCGGAAACACCTCAGGCCATCTCGTGAATCTGTCGATGACTGTGAGGCAGTATCTGAAATCTGATGAAGGGGTTAAGGGTCCTACGAGGTCGAGATGAATGTGAGTGAACCTCGAGGAGGGAGTGGTGAAAGTGGAAAGTGGTGCAATGGTATGACAGGTGATTTTGCTTTGCTGGCAGTGTAGGCACTGCCTGGCCCACTCTCTACAGTCCCGGCGAATCCCTGGCCAAACAAATCGTTCCGTGGCCAGCCGCACAGTAGCTGAGCCTCCAGCATGGTGCAGTTGGTGTAGCTGGTTGAAGACTTGCTTCCGGAACTGAGGTGTGATATATGGACGAGGTTGTCCAGTAGAAGTATCGCAGAAAACAGGTATGGTACTGTCAATAGCAGGCATCTTTTTTAGCTTGAGTGAAGAGCCGTTGGTGATCAGGTCTTGCAGCTCTGGATCAGTTTCCTGAGATCGTGCAAGAGCCTGGTAGTCAATAGCGACCTCTTCTCTCTTCGAGGCGAGGCTTCTTAATCTCTTCGACGCGAGACAAGGCGTCAGCGACAATGTTGAGAGAACCAGGTAAGAATCGAAGATCGGTCGTGAACTGCGAGATAAAGTCAAGATATCTGAATTGCCTTGGTGAGCATTTATTTCGGTTCGTAGAAAAAGCGAAGGTAAGTGGCTTATGATCGGTATATACAATGAAGTCTCTGGCTTCGACCATATGACGGAAGTACTTGATGGCCTCGTATACTGCAAGAAGCTCTCTGCCGTATGGGCTGTACTTATTTTGTGGTTTGGTGAGCTTGTGAGAGTAGAAAGCCAAAGGTTGCCAAGTTTCGCAAATATGTTGTTGAAGAACTGCGCCAATGTAGGAGTCAGAAGCGTCAGCGAAGGTTGCGAGTTGAGCAGAGGGATCTGGGTGAGCCAGAAGTGTTGCTCTAGACAGCGATGACTTGCAGTCTTCAAAAGCCTGTAGCAACTCAGGAGTCATGTCTACCGGATGTGATCCTTTAATCTTGGGACCTGAGAGTATAGAGTGAAGCGGTGCCTGAAGTTGAGCAGCATTAGGTATGAATCGGCGGTAGAAGTTAATCATACCCAGGAAACGCCTGAGTTCCTTAACAGTTTTCGGTACTGCGTAATCCTGGATAGCTTGGACTTTGGAGTCTAATGGCTTGGTACCTGACGCTGTCACTCTGTATCCAAGGAAGGTAACTTCAGACTGGCCGAATAAGCACTTGGAGATGTTGATCCACACGCCGTACTGAGTCAAACGTTCAAAAAGCTGGCGGAGGTGACTCTTGTGTTGTTCCAAGGATGACGAGAACACTAGTATGTCATCTAGGTATCCATAGCAGAAATGTAGACCTAGCAGCACTACGTCTATGAACCTCTGGAAGGTCTGGGCAGCATTTCTTAAGCCAAAAGTCATATAAGGGAATTCAAACAGACCGAAGACTGTGGTTATAGCTGTCTTTGGAATGTCATCTGGATTCGCAGCTATTTGGTTATATGCCTTCACTAAGTCTATTGTTGATAAGATGGTGCAAACCGATAGCTGGTGAGAAAAGTCTTGTATATGACGAATGGGATAGCGGTCGGGAATTGTCCTCGCATTTAGTGCTCTGTAATCCCTACATGGTCTCCAGGTCTCGTCCTTCTTCTTCACCAAGTGCAAAGGGCTGGCCCAAGTACTCTCAGAGCGTCGTGCTATACCTGATGCTAGCATATCCTCGAACTCCTTCTTCGCTGCTAGTAAGCGCATTGGATCAAGGCGGCGAGGCTTGCAGGATACTGGCGGACCCGATGTAGTCCTGATGAAGTGCAGAGTATTGTGTTTGGATGGGGAATATCTTCCTGGAGGTCTTGTTATAGCTGGGTACTCACGTAGAATGTCGTGGAATTCAGTCTCACCCGTTACTGCCTTAATAGAAAATATGGTTTCGGCAGGCTCGCAATGTACGGCGGCTACTGACAATGTTGTGACGTTATCTAGTAACCGTTGATTCCTGCAGTCAACAAGTAGGTCGTAATATGCGAGGAAATTCACTCCTATAATAGGTCGCGAAACGTCTGCAATAGTGAAATTCCAGGGAAAAGCTCTTCGTAGACCCAGGTTGACACATATTTGAATAGGTCCGTAAGTATGAATGACAGTATTATTGGCAGCAATGAGGTCATACTTGGACTGTGGGCATGGCGTCTTAATAGCAGATCGGGGGAAAACGCATAGGTCGGACCCAGTGTCAACAAGATACCTTATTTTCGTCGTTCGATCCGTTATAAACAGACGGCCTAATGCAGTGGGGCAGTCGTTGGCCGCTAGTTCCGACCGCCCGGAGAGCTTTCCGCTTTGAAAATGCAAGGCTGGTTGCACTTGCGAGCATTGCGTCTGAAGTGGTAATGGTAAAAACAGTGCGGATGATTTGGCGGCGGTTGCGACATTCGAGAACGACTGAACCTCCTTGTATTTGACGACGAGCGTGAGCGGGAGCGAGATCGTCCTCTTCTGTACCTAATGGCTAGTGAGTAAAGCAACTTGCTTCGTAAGCTCGCTTATTTGCTGCGCCATAACATCAGTAGGCGAGACGGGCGCGCAAGCAACCGGTGCCGAATGGGCGACCGATGGCGCTGGCACGTAGGTAGAAGCAGCACCTGAAGTAGCAGCTACCTGCGGTGCGTGAGGGGTCGGTGGTACTAACTCGTACACTCTATCTGCTAAGTCAGCGAGTTTGTTTAAAGGCAGGTCAATCTGTGAAGCGATAATCGTTTGGACATTAAGAGGGAAACGGTCGGCCCATAAGGTCTTCACGAAGTCGGAAGTAGCTGCTGAACCGGCCAGATTTTGCAAATGTCGTAGGAACTGTGACGGCCGTCGGTCACCGAGCTCTTCGTGTAATAGAAGCTGTCGCGTTTGCTTTTCCTGCGACGCGGACAGACGTTTAATAAGTTCGCCTTTAAGCGTCAGGTACTTATCGGCAGCGGGAGGGCAAATTATTACGTCCTTTACTTCTGAGGCGTACCGTAATTCAAGCTGTCCCGCCACGTAATAAAATTTCGTCTCATCGCTAGTTATTTTTGATAATGCAAACTGCGCTTCTATTTGCGAGAACCATACAGCGGGTTCATCGATGTTAAAAGGCGGTACCCTAACGCCTACCCTGCATACCTGACCTTCTGTGGCGTCGGCGAAATCCTTACCGATTTCCTTCAGATTCTCAGTCGACATTTTAAATTTTCGTTACCGTTACGTACGATGTTCTTGAGTCGGCGGTCACCAATGCGGTGGTAAGAGCGCGTGTGTTGCTACTCTTACCAACCAACGTAAATTATAAATGCACGAATTATGTACACGGTTTATTTACAAGTTATATACAATAAGAAATATACAGTAATAATAATGCATTAAATAATTAAATCTACGCGGATGGGATTAGGTCAGTACTGACAGGACTGTTATTTTTTGGTTGCTAGACAATGGCGCGATATGTCGCGCAGGCGTTAGTATGGTGGAGCTGATAAGGCTGCTACACTCCTATTATAGGCCACACCCTGTATAAAGATTTCATCCAAATCGGTCCACCAGTTTAGGAGTGTTTGTCATCTAACTGATGACAAACACGTGTACAGAAGAATTATATAGGTATAGATATAAAGACAGGACCAGGTACTCGTACACACCTGCTATATAAATAAATAATATAAAAAATAATTGAATATTACCAAAATTGTATCAGTGTTTAGGTAGTACCTATCAAAAATAAAAATGAAAAGTACCTATTCTAAAGGAGATTCAGTTTAGCAATTATTGAACCAATTATCTAGAGATTCAGTTTAGTAATTATTGAACCAATTATCTAGAGATTTGTAAAACAAAACGTTTCCGAACGTATTAAGCACTACTCAAATTTCCTTGACGTTTGTTTAGGTAGGTAATCAAGTATAAAATCCCTAGCAACCCTCTGGTTCTCAGCAAAACAATACGCGCGTCCTTTTAGGGCAGCAGTACTTCCACAAGTGGCACTTAACGCAACAGAATAAACTGGCGGCGGTGCTGCGTAAACACGGAAATTCCATCCCGTAGACTGTATACACGCCCGAGGTCATTCAAGTTTCATTACCAATAGCTCCAGGCTCATAACTTATTCAGTTAGGGGCAGGTAACGCGTTTTAACATTCAATTTGCTACCTGAAGAAACGTTATGCCGCTGTAAATGTCGCGACTCCAAAATACAAACGATGAACGACTGTTTCCTTTTATATATTTTTGGATATGCAATGCTCGCTTGGTACGGGAACGAGTAAAGAATATTTCAACAAAGCAGAAACGAAAGTTGCTCACCTCCAAAAAATGGTGACTGAGTAGAAGCTGAGTACATAGGCGCTTCATGTTTATAAACGAAATGACGCATATGCATTTTAATACTCTTGAGGATGTTTTCTAATATAGGCAATATGATCGTAAATAGGTATGCAAGTAGTTTACAAAAGGAATGAGTTGGTATACAAAACTATAATGTTCATGTACTAGTTAGGTTAGTCAAGATTATATTACATATGTATATATACATATGTTTTGGCTTTTAGACTTAGTTTAAGTAAACAATGTAATTTTGTATGCACCTCCTCCTCAAAGAGACATTTATTCGGTTAGGTTACGGACGTTACGGTTCTTGGTGGTAAGTACGGTGACACCCATAAAGCCTCGCACGACTTATACACCCGCCCGCAGCACTTAGGTAATAAAACCAAGAAAGTAGTTTTAAGGAAACTCGCGACAGCCATTGCAGCCCCTTATTACGCCGCAAAACCCCCCCTTATTACATGAGACAAACAAGTTATTCGTTTCAAATTGAAAACTTTCCACCCCACTAGCCATTCTGGGGCTGTGGCCCATAAATTCCCGCCAATTTTGTTTTATTTCGCGATGCAGGCACGGTAATAAAAGTAAGCTGGACGTGAGACAGAGCCTCCGGCCGGGATTACTCGGCCATCGCAATGGATCACTGCAGCCTTTGATATGGTGTCTAAACAACGGCACCTGACTAACTGGCCGGCGCCAGTCATTTGCGACTCCACTCGACATCGATGCCAAATCGATTTCAAACAGGGTCGGTTACTTTTGCATTAGGTACCTTCTGCAATGTTTCTTACATGTTGAATACCGTTACTACAATATTATTTATATTAAAACTTAAGCCAGGTTTGTATAATAATATTTCTGTAACAAGTAAAATACACTTACAAAGCACAACAACATTATAAAAACCTAACCTATCACTTTAAAATGAGAGGGTAAATACGTTTTTATGGAGAACCGAGCGTACTGCGCCCTCTTAAAGGGTTAAAGATACTATTGTTTGCTGTGGTTACCTATAATTAGTTAAGCATCAACCATGAATGTAAACTAGATTTAAGTGAATGTAAGATGTATTAACTGTTGGTGATCCTTAATAAATAAAATAAAAATAAAAAATAAATCATTAACATTACTAGATAGAAACATGTTTATTACGCTTTACATTACCGGGAGTAATGTTGATTAGTAAATATTGATTGGAAATTGTTTCGCCATGCATACGTTTGCGATGCGAGTTCTTGAAACCCCTCATTTTGATTCAAATAAATGAAAATGCATAATGAAGCGAAACTCAATGAGCACCGAACAAAAGTGGAAACAATGCAAGTAGTCAGGTGCATAGTCCTGGAGCGCCTCCAATCTCATCTGTCCCGCAGTTGGCAACAACAGGCCGCATGTGTGATCTTCACTGAACGCAATTGTTTTGCTCTTTCATACCAAACGTGTCTCGTAAGCACAAGTGCATCGTGCCGAATGTGTGATATTTTTAGAAACAGCGTTAAGACAACAGTTGGTGCTAGCAAAATTTTCCAAGCCGGAAAAAGACAGTTTTCATAAAGCGGCAAACACTGGCTTAATGAAGTATGTTTGCTCACCACACGCCGAGCTTTAAGGAGTACCAGGTGAAAGGGTTCTTTTCATAGAGACACGAATGAGCACGCGGGCACAATCTAGACGAAAGTAACTAGGGACATAACTGACAAATACATACGTAAGTGACATCACCTTAGCATAGGGTACCTAAATTATTCTTTATGTGCTTTATTTTTAAACGACTTCAAGATTTTAAAAGAGGAGGTTCTCTATTCGGTTGTGTTTTTTTAATGTTTGTTACTCCATAACTCCGTCATTTCTAACCGGTTTTGAAAATTTCTTTTTTTTTATTGTTAATATATATATCCAAGTTGGTTCCGTTTTTGTGATGATGGGATCCATGAGGAATCGAGGGAACTCCTCAAATCTTAAAGGCAAACATAATAATATAGTGATTTTGTGTTTTTATCAATAAATCAAGCTTTTTCATACAAAAATGTGACATTTGATGAAATAGAACTGCTGATGATGATCAGAACAGAACTCTTCAACGTCGAAAAGTTTACGTTTACGATTAGTCCTCCTAGCTGTGTTTGTTAAGCAAATTCTATTTTTCACGATTAATTTTTTTCATGCTCGAGTTCTGATGATGGGATCCATGAGGAATCGAGGGAACTCCTCAGATGTAAAAGGCATAATATAGTGATTTTAGTATTTTCATAAAGAAATCAAGCATTTGAAAAAATGAAACTGCTGATGATGATCAGAATGGAACTCTTCAACGACTTATAGTTCACGTTTGGCGATTTGTTCTCTTTAGGGCTTTTGTTCTCTTGGCGATTTACAAGACACATTATTGTCAAACTTGAGTTCTGATGGAGGATTCCATGAGCAATTGAAGGTACTATTGAAGGTTTTCTACCATTATAAACATACTTATAGCCATTTTTATATCATTGTATGGAATCTAAGAGTGCACCATATAATAATCTTTCACCGGCCTCCTGCAATTAAGTCAGTTTTATTTCATAAAAAATATTGTTTGACTGATACAGCGAGCAAACAAAAACAAATGTAACAAATCACCTATACTGTGTAACTTGTTTTGTTTATAAAATAAAGGTTATCATAAAAATGATAGTGCAACAGTAAATTGAACGAAAAAAGATGAAATCTCTTGACATAAACTGGTTTTGCTCGGCATGAAACGGTGCACGGTTTAGAGTTGGGATTGCAAACAGTTGCGGTGTCGGGTGTCCAACGGTTATGGTCCCTCGTTTCAGCAACACTCCAAATACGGAACCCTCATAAAAATAAAAAGCTGTGTGGTTATAAAACATGCTGTATTAAATATTACGAATACACTTTATAGCTTCATATCTGCGTATACAAAATATAAATAAAATGCTGCATAACAACATAGTTAATGTGGATGTTTGTTTGAGAAACTGGTATGATTTTTAGCCTACTTCAGCGTTTGTTTTTCGTTTGTTTGTGTTAACAGAGATTTGAAACTACTTACTGAATTCTTCCATCAAATCCTTTAGTTTCGTGCTGCCCAAAATGTACATAAGATTTCAATTTATTTGAAATCTTTCATTAAAATTTTACGTAATACTTTTTATTTGTATTAATTGTTTGTAGTTCCGATAAAGATATATTATTCATCACCCCCTTATTCATCACACTTAACAAACCTCTGCTAGCCTAACCTGTTAACAAAAATTGATCTGTCCCTTTCTCATAAACAGTGACAGAAGAGGAACAAATAATTTTAGTGGCTTTGTCACTAAAATACGTTTGAAGCACGTTTATGAATAAGGGGGTAAGGGTAACACGACAACACAAATGGGTAAAATAGGCATAGCCCTATTATGGACATCGCTATATAACAGGTAAACTCTTTTATACAAAATGAGGCCCTGACCGGGATTCGAACCCCGGCTTTGTAGGCAGGGTCACTACCAACTAAAGCAAAGTGGTCGTTATAAAACCCTATTTATTTATAAAACTACCAGTCTCATTCTTTCTCCCTTGCTATTGTTTTTCTTGGTGAGCAATAATAGTATATTGTTTCGTCAGCCTGTTTAGCCTAGTTGGTAGAGACACTCCCGGTGATGGCATTTGTTTCTGTGGTGAGCAGAAATATTTGTTCCTGAGACTTGGATGTTTTATATGTATTTAAGTATACATTACTATATATTTATGAAATATATCGTCATCTAGTACCTACCCATAACACAAGCCTTATTGAGCTTACTATAGGACTTGTTCGATTTGTGTTAAAAAACTGTCCCCCTAAATATTTTATTGTTTAACTAGGGGGAGTACATCTAACTTGGTTCAGGAAAATAACCATATCGTGGTAATATGTGGTGTGGGGGCTTTTAGGGATACATAAATACTTTTCACTTGATAAGTCTAATAAGACAAACTTTTTAAGCATGAGAAGTGAAAAGAGTTTTTGTGTTGTACTCTCCAAACAACTACTAAATTTCGTCAGGTAGTATGTACACACATACATGCATACTCGTATATGCGTCAGAAGTAGCCATCATTAAATTTCCAATATAGTTACTCATATTGTAGGTACCTATATTATACAAAGACTAGGTTCAAGACAATCTTTAACAAATGAGAAATTAGAAAAGTTGAAAAACACCCGACATTTTCATTTCAAAGTTCTATAATTATCTCAAAAACGGCTTAACTGATTTTGATAAAACGTGTCTAAAAAACATTGATGGAAAACGTGATTCAAATAAAAAAAAGCATTTGAATCGATTCACCCATTTAAGAGCTACAATGCCACAGACAAACACCCATACAAAAGTTCAACTTTTATAACACCCCTCTGTTGCGTTCCGCGTAGGAGATTAAAAATAATAGAATGTCCTTGCTCAGTGTGACAGCAATAAATACGACCAAAATCTAGCACCATGTTTTCCTTCAGAACTGTTAACTTATACGACAGACAGTAAATATAACCGACAAAGCAACAGCAAAACAGTAAGCCGCAAATATTGTGGGCCAGAAGGAGCGTGGGAGCCAATTAATTTTTGCTGAGACCAAAGTTTATGTTTCCCGGATAAATAAGGAGATTTAGCGGCAACGCCCGGCGTCGCCTCATAAAATGGCTAGCTCGTAACCAGCCCTGACCACTCCCCTAACTAATTTTTCTCGATAGAATACAGTAACTTTTCATTAGGACTTTTACCTTCGAGGCACACTCATAAACAATAATAGGCCTTATAGTTTACTAACGATTGACTAAATTACCCAAGTATACTTACCTAGAACAATAATAGTGTTATTATGTAAGCTCAGTGAGTTTCGAGTATCCATCGTACCGGGCCGGGCGTTCGTCTGCTAAGATCAGAGCATCAATTTGCTGTAGTTTACACCAGAACCGCCTAGCTGAGGAATTCACTGAGAGGAATTTATCGGGACACTATTAGGTACTTTACTTGAAACAATGTTCTACTACAACTGCTTCAGTTTTAGTGTTGCTAAATAATACGAAGTTTTTATATGGCGTAGAGTGAGATTTTATTTCTAAGGCTTGCGTTAGACGCTTATCATTTGCGAACACTTTGGCTTAGTTGGTAGTGTCCCTTCCTAGGAAGCCAGAGGTCCCCGGTTCGATTTCCGTTCAGGGCATTTATTCTGTGTGTTGACCACGTTCATTTTCTAGGTCTTAGATGTTTTCTATGTATTTAAGTAGGTATTTATTTATCCATATAAGTTTGTATACCGTCGTACCCATACTACAAGCTTTGCTTAGTTTGGGACTAAGTACAGGTAAATTATTTTCGAGACGTTTTTGCATTTGTAGTTGTGACCTCTGTAGCCAGCCTCACACACACAGATACGTGTGTCTGTGCACGTCAACGTATACGTGTGTCCCTGTAAATATACAAATAGGTACTACTACAAATGCAAAAACGTCTCGAAAGTAATTTACCTGTAGATCGATTTGTGTAATAGTGTCCCGCAATATTTATTTTATTTACTTATTTATAATACAAGTGAAACTTGGTTATTAGATTAATCACGATTAAAAATTTACAAAAGCAATCAACTCACCCGGTGAATGCATTAAGCTTAGAGAGCTAACAGAGTAATTCGGATGCATTTTATTTTCGTAGAGACGGCAGAGGCCGGGCGATGACTAAATAATGACCAGAATAACGCCATTTTATTGCAGCCTCCGTGTTGCGAATATATAAATGAACCCTCAGGGGAGTGTTAAAGATGCCGCCAAAGAACTCCTGTCGAACAAGTCTGGCTCTCAGAAATGGCACCGTAAAGCTCCCCATCCGCTGAGACGTCATTTTGCGCTTTGTACAAAACTGGTGGTGCAAAAAATAATAAGAATTGTCTATTGCGAGCCGGTGATTTAGGGGTAACCTAAATATTTTTAAAATAAGTGTATGTAAGAGATATTCTTTGACTTCTTACTATCCTTTGAATTTAATACCAACTACGAGTGAGGTAATGACAGCCAATAAAAGCAGGATTAGATAAAGGTTGATAGCTTCTTAGCTCTCGTCCTCTTAGACGACTAATATTTTTATCCGTGTAGTGCCGCGTTAGAATAACACCACCTCCTTTCTTCCCTTGGGTGTCGTAAAAGTCGACTATGGGAACCAGGTTGAAGTGTGTTGCGGGGGATGGGCTTGCAAACTCACATTTTCTCCATCTATACTCGTAAACCTACAATTGCTAAAAGTGGCACTGAAATTAATTTTAATGTGCTCTGCCCACCCCTTATAGGAATATAGGCGTGAATTTACGGATGTATGTATGTACGAGCATGTAATATTTTTAGGTTATCCATCTACTACGAATAGATAGATAATGGGAATCTATCTTGTTTATGACAGAGCGAGGCACATTTGAGAACTGTAAACCCTCCTTTATTGTGCTCATTTAATTACGCCATTTCAGTTTCATTTCGAACAGCATACGAATGTGATTTCCCAGAGTTAAAATATTAAAAATTTAATTGTGTTTTGGGCGAGTCGGCAGCGCTAGCGGCTGTAAAGATGCGCGGGGCCGGTGATACACTATTAATGCAATTGTTCGAAAACAGCGCAAGGCTATAAAATTTAGCCTTCAGGTAGAATATTGCGCCCCACTTCGTAGCCATACCCATAATTTTTCGCATTGCGGGGTTTCAAATAAAGTATTTCATTATTCCGTTCCACGGTTTGTACGGAAAGTTTGTTTAATACGGAGTTTTTTTTAGAGCTTCAATGTATTAGAATAAAAAATAATAGAGGCAGATGTTGTTTTTTGCCATGTAGGTATTAACTATGGATGTCACACGCTAAAAATAAACCCACATAAAACAGTAATGACAATTTTTCAAATCTCTCATCAGTTTTGCCGAATGGACATCAGAAAATAATATAGTTTCATTTTGGCGTATAGGTAAATGTACCTATTTTAATCAATTGACTTTGTATTGTAGTAATAGTAATCCCATCAAAAACATAAATGTGAAAATAGCAGCCAAGTTCACCGACAAAAGAATTGAGATCTAAATGGGCGCCAAGTTCCGTAGATTATCTGAAAAGTTGCCAAGTTTGGCACTAGATTGTTTACAGTAAAACAAATTTACTATAATCTACGGAACTTGGCGCCCATTTAGATCTCAATTCTTTTGTCGGTGGACTTGGCTGCCATTTTCACATTTATGTTTTTGATAGGATATCATTACTTTTTGTCAAACTTCATCCAATGGTGGTTCCCAGAGCGAATTGGAAAATAAATGACGGAGTTCTGAGGTAACTAGCATAAATAATAATAATAATAAAACTAATAATAAAATCACTGTTTTCGGTTTTTTTCTGGTGTATACACATAATTACCAAGTTGCATGCCAAATTTCAGCTTTCTAAGTCATCTGGAAGTGGGTTAGGTTTTTGATTACTAGTCAGTCAGTCAGTCAGTCAGTCAGTGGTAAAAATGCCGTTTTTTGGAATTTAATATCTCAATAACTATTAAACTTATATTTATGAAATTTGAGGTTCTACCTGTTCTAAAGGATCTTAATATATGTACCAAATTTCATTGTTTTATGTTAGATATATTTGGAGTTATTGGGGGTCAAAAGTGGCTCCAAACGGTTCGTGTAATATAACACACGCCTGCTGTCCGCCAGTTCCTGGGGTGAACTTGGTTGGACACGCTGTCGCGTGTCTAGATAATTTCTAATATTTTATTGATTGTAAATTGTAAGTGAATATTTTTATTTTGATAGCTTTATTCGGGTTCCGTTAAAGTTTCGTTGTTTACTACGGAACCCTAAAGTCTCGGTTTAGTCCGTCAGTCTGTCTGTCCGCACCTTTAGCTCAGTAACTGTTTCAAGATAACTGTAATTTGGCATAAGTATAGGTACATATTAATCACGCCGACAAAACACTAGAATTAAATCTTGAAAAAAATTCTTGGTACCTCCCCTACAATTTAAACGGGGAAAACATTTGAGGGTTATCGTTAGACAGCTCGTTTAAAAATAACGTGAGCTTTCTTTAACTATTTTTGATTAAGCTGTCAGTTTGTGTGATGTTAATTTTAAAAGTGCTATTTATTGTTGGAGTTGATTCCCCCTCTCAACAAGCTAAACGGTTGCTACTGGGTATGTAAAACAAATCATGGTAGTAGTATACAAGGTAGGCCCTGTAACTGGAGCAAATATTTAAAAGGACGCTTCCTTAGAGCATCTGCAGTAACACCTAGTGTACAATTTTTGTTCAAAAATTTTCGTTTCGGAGAAATTTTGATCTAAAGTTATGACCTCCGATTAATGGATCTTGACAGAGTTGACACACAGTCAATGCAGTGTTTGAGGTAGTATCAAGTTATGAGTCAACATTGTTTTTGCATTTTTTGTTTCAAGGATATTTTTGGGTATTTTTTTTTCAATCATATTCACTTTTTATAATAATTAATGTTACTTTGGAAAAGTAATAAAAATACATGTAAGCCATCTTTGAAGAAAAAAACATTTCCAAAAAATATTTTTTTTTCTCACCTGAGCAGCTAAATAGTCCATCGTTAATTTTTTTGCTCCTGTTACAGGGCCCACCCTGTATCATCGAGAAAGCGCAGCGTGGGTAGACCCTCACAAAGTGGACTGAAGACCTGGTAAAGGTCGCAGGAGGCCGCTGGATGCAGGTGGCGCAGGACAAGTCATTGTGGCACTATATAAGGGAGGCATATCTCCAGCAGTGGACGTCCATCGGATGATGATGAGTACATACATATCAGTAATTCAAAGGGAAACTATCACAGCTAAGTAGACATTACTAGCTAGTTAACGAGTAATAGCCGAACTTCAGAAATCTACTTGGAAAAGCAAACTTTCGTACAGTTTCCATTGATTACTCCAATATGTTATTAGTTATATCATCATTTATATAAATGATATTATGAGTGTCAATTCCATAAATGCTGATGTCATATGTTACGCAGATGACACTGCCATTATTTTTAACGATAAGTCATGGACTGATGTAGCAAGAACGGCTGAACTGGGTTTGAGTGCGATATCTAGGTGGCTTCAGGCTAATTTGCTGACCATGAATGTCTCCAAAACAAAATATGATTGCTTTTATAAAACCAAAGCATCAGCCCCGACCTGTCCTCCCAATATCTTCCTCCACACCTGCATCCATCGAAGGCAGTCATCATCGACATGTTCTTGCTCGCAAATAGACAGAACTCCTGCTGGAAATTATCTCGGAGTTGTCTTCGATGAGAAGCTCGATTTCAAACAGCACTTACTGGTTACGGCGGGTCGGGTTCGTAAGCTAATTTACGTTTTCAAGAACCTACGTAACTCCGCGGACACACATCTGCTTAGGATTGTTTACCTCTCGCTTTGTCAATCTGTTTTAGGCTATTGTATTTCCGCGTGGGGGGAGCCGCGAAGACGCACATGCTGCTTTTGGAGAGAGCTCAACGAGCGGTCCTAAAGGTTATACTTCTGCAACGTATCCGGTACCCAACCTTATTAATCTTTAAGAACATGGATGTCCTGAGTGTTCGCGGAATTTTCGTTCTGCAAGCGGTCACCGGGCTGCACCCAGAGGTACTGAAATCCCCCAAATATAAAGAACTATCGCAGAGACGCAAGTTTCGAATTCCGGTTCCTCACACAAAGTCATATTTTGCCAAAAGGTGTAGTACATTTCTTCATCCATACATCTATAATAAAATCTGTAAAGAACTCCCTTTGCAAAAATACTCAATCAGAGAACTAAAACTCAATGTACGGACATGGCTGAAATCTCTTTGTTATGACGATATAGAGAACTTGTTAAGAGTAACGAAATAAATATAACATAGAGCTACACACACACACACACAAACACACACACACTCACACACACACACACTCTCACACACACACACACACACACACACACACACACACACACACACACACACACACACACACACACACACACACACACACACACACACACACTCACACACACACAATGTGGATTATCATTCCTTACTTTTCGCGCATGGTAATTATTGGAAATCCTTTTTTGAATTGGCTACCTCCGAGACAGGCTTAGCCTAGTGTAGGGGCCAGTCTAACCACATATGAAAAGCCCACGCAGTACATTCCTTATTAATATTATGTTCAACGTGTAAACGTTTATGTACAAATAAACTTCTTATGTCTAATATCAAATATGTATATAGTACGAGTTTAAATAAGTTTTCGAAATAAATCAGCATAATGCCACTGGTGGACAGCTACGGTATTGTTAGGACGTCAAAAACAATACACTGAATCTATACTGACAACTAAAACTGCTGAAAAATAGCTACGCATTATTCAGGGTTGGTCAAAATTTGATTGACCGTAGAATAACTAATGTCAGAAATTTCTTTCAAATACTTACACATACTTACTCTTTCTTACTGGTTTTCAAATGGGCGCGACTGTTGAGATCTTGCTCTATAAATACTTACTACTACTTACAGGCGTTTTACGCCAATTAAACTGTATCATCTAGGAATCCACGGAGCGTTCGTGCCCCAGCGGCGCCCGCGTATCGCGTGCAGTATGCCAGGTTAAGCAACGTCGGCCGATGTCAACTCTTGGATGGGTGACTGCTTTGAGAAGTAATTAATTGAGCGCTCCCGTGCTTTGGAAGCCACGCTAAGCCGTTGATCTCGGCTGCTGTCTATGACACCAGTTTTACCATTAGCCAAGTTAGAGGTCTTTGGGCGAATTTAGTAAATCTAACAGTATAATTAACCACTTCCTTGGCAAGCCAAATCCCTATAAGATATAGTTTCCCTTTTGGGTTGGAAGATCAAATAGCAATCTAAAAATTAGTGCCTACTCCGATTGTACGTACTGGCTTGTCCTATGGGATTAGGTAGCGTACCCCGGGTATCCTACAGGATGCAACTGTACTGGGATATCGATAGAATGATGATGATGAATCTAGGAATCCATTCATGACATCTGAGTGTGGAATAATAGTATAAAAGCAGGTCGTTGTAGATTGGTATCGACAGGTAGAAAGCCGGCTAAGCTCGCAGATACAAATGGCAAATGCACCGAGGCATCATCGTTTGGCTGTCGGAGCCGCAAGTTTTCGGATTGTCTGCTCCAAAGCCATATCGCCAACTTCGGCACGCAACCTTTCCAAGTTAGTCTGTTTCGATTTTCAATCCGATATTTGTTAGAATTAAAATAGTAAAACAAGGATATCCAATTTTGGTTAACATTTTCTTTATTAATGAGTAAGGGTCGAATCCATTACTCATCTTAGATATTTGTCACACCTATAAGTTTTGAGTGTAGATGTATCTGATTTTGTGCCGTGATTATATGTATAACATAAATAGGCGAATAAGTAAACCACACCGCACACTGTTTAAGTATTGTGTTCTTTGTGTGCTGCCGTGCTATAAGAGGCGAAATTGTTAAAAGCTGAAATAATAAAATAATATTTTTTTCGGTATGATTTATTAAAACTTTATAAACATAGTTTTACATAGTTATAGCAATGAGCTATCGTCTGTTTTACTTTAATATAAGGTGATTCCAAATTAGATACCAATAGTTTAAGACATGTTAAAGAACTCACATCAAAATAATTTACTTTAAATAGGAGTTAGTAAAACTTTTTATATGGAACTTTCGTTTTCATTTTCCGAACTGCACATTGGATGGCTAGTTGAAGTGGCCAGTTAAGTTACCGTCAAGAGGTTTCACACGAAAATCAAAGAAGTCTTGATCATTGAATTATCTCATTAACAGGGCATTATTACGTGGCACAGCTATTTAAATTTGTTTTATACTTAAGTCTACTTCTATGGACGAGTATTATATCAGCTCTGAAAGTATTGGCATCTAATTTGGAAGTACCGCATAGAAATTCTTACAAATATTATTAATTGAACAACATTGTATAACAATATATGTTTTTTTTTTATAATAATGACTGAAACTAGGACATATATTAATATAAACATTATTGAAAATTCGATTATCACATTTTGTGGAAATATCATTAAATATATGTTACCACACTTTGGTTACATTTTTACAGAACGTATGCCGCGATTTCATTTATAAGTACATAAAATTATTACAATTTAACAGTTCCTTCGCTAAAAGCGCACTACGAGTACACAATAAAAAACATAAATATACCGTTCTGCTTACCAAGGGGTAAAACCGTACCTGCCCATGTTGGTATGCTCTTAACGATTTTATGAACTCGTATTCGTGCATTTTCATATTGTCTGAGTATATATGTATGTCGCCGATTGAGTTATGGAATTGATTAGAACAATAAGTACTCAAAAACGTATTACACAAGTCTCAAAGTAAGTATAACTTGTTCTAACTTTTGCTTAAATATATCAAATGTATTGAACGTCACGAAACACCTGAGAATATTTGCAATAAAATACTGTTCTAAAATTTTTCTACAGTTCTGGTATTACTACAAATATTTTGCGACTCGCGATTGATTTAATGATTAGTTTGTTTATTTAAGTTGCAAAGTCATTAAATAGTCACCTGCAGTAGTTTAGTGTGATTTCTTCCTCGATATTTGTACGGTAATGAATGTCTATTAGACGATTTTAACCAACTAAAACTGTCTGATGGATAGTAGGTATATTGAACTATAGCAAGAATGTTTTAAAAATATATATTGTTTTGTATGTCTTAACATAAAGTAAGCCATATAGAATATTTTTGGTTTAGCGCTCTGCAGCATCATGATGATGCTGGTCAATTTGGCCAAAATGATGTTATAATTGTTTTATGAAATAGAGGGCAAACGAGCATTCGAATCGCCTGATGGTAAGCAATTATCTCTCATGGACACCCGCAAGACCAGAGGGGTTGTAAATGCGTTGCCGGCCTTTAAGATGAGAGTACGCTAGTTATGCCATCTCTCACGTATTTTCATTTCTACATGCAACCCGTGGAGCACGGTACCTAACTACTTACGTCGTACTAATCTCGGAGTACCACATTCTGAATAATAAATTAGTTTCTAAATACTTTTCCTTTAAAAGGATGTCAGGTTTAAACAGAACTCAAGTTTCATTCAAATATAGAAATTTTTCATTCGCAGTACCAAGTAGTTCTTCTGACTTTTTTTTCGCCTGACCGGCGAACTTCACCAGGCACGCCGCGAAGTGAATTGTCTGGAATGAAAGAAAATAGATCTAAATATCTAATATCACCTACTTAAGATTTCAAAACAATTAACGAGTAACGAATAACAGAATGTATATGCTAATACAAAGTAATCAAGGATAACCCAGCTAGCAAAAAGTAACCTTTTGCATAACGATACACCTACGACAACTTCAAAATTACGTTCTGATCGAGGGATTCGATATAATTAAAAAAAGTGATGGCTGCCATTTTATTATTGACTGTAATTACAAATGCCCTTCAACATTTAACGTGTTTCTGAAGCCTATAACTCTATAGTAAATTTGCCATTCCTTCGCTTGATATTGGCATTACAGTTTTCAAGAAAACCGTGTGTTATGCCGTCAAAAAATACGTCCGAATCATATTTTGTATCTTTTATTTTTCCATCCTGTATGTAGATACAGTTCGCGTCTTGCACAACATATGTGATTATTTTTAACAAAGTTAAAAGTTTCAAGCAGGCGTTGCATTGTTTAAGTTGGCTAATATACTAGCTGGAAATTGACATGTACCTTAACTTAAATTTATTAACCAACAGAAGACAGAAATGGAAAAACTAAACCCGAAATCGTCAAGAACACTGAAAAACACACATTTTAGTCATTAACATTATGAGATGGTATTGCGTTTAGCCAAAAGTCGCCAAAGTTATGGTTTTCCCGATAGTTAGAATTTAGGTAAATACCCCGTGTTACATCGTTTATTCTATGTTTTATTGTATATTTTAAAAATAAAACATAGTACAAACAAACAGAAAAACAAAGCACAAACCCATCAAATTATTCCACGAAAAGAAGCTTGCTTGGTACGGAAAACGAAAGCCAAAGTAGTTTTAGAATATAATTGGAAGCGTGCCTAAAAGATTACTGACCTACAAAGCAACTCATTGATGCAACTTCACGTATACGAAACCATCTAACAGACCTGGAGGAGAGACGGATCTATCTTTAAAGAAAATAAATAATTATTAATGGACATGTTTACTAAACTTACAATAAATATATCAATATTTTCAATTATGAGTTCTTTGTATTGTTGAAAATTCCGTTGTTGTTTCAAAATGCCATTGACAGCAATGCTGACGAATCATGAATTATTATGTATTAACATAACTTGTTTAACCACTATAAACATAAAGGGCAAAGACACGCGTAGGTATACATCATCAACAAACATGATCAGTATGAACAAACGTATCATTTAATGGGCACTCATTAGAAGTGCCCATTAAAAGATAACTGTCAATGTAGTGACATATAAAGTTATTTTATTTATATCTTCATTTGTTTCTGAAACTTTTGTCAGAATGACTATGTCAGCTTTAGCTGTCCTCTACGTTACATACAAAAAATTCGTACATTGTATTTAGAAAAATACCACAAAATATGTACACTACTTACAAATAATTTGTATACAAATTTCGCAGGTTGACAAGTGTTTCACTAAGTGCAACTTCAAATTCCAATCTATGTTAAAGTAACTATGAAATCAACCCCCTGGAAAAAACATTTCTAGACTACCTTAGATATAAGTCCTTAATATTTTGCCCAGTTTTCTCTGGACAGGATACTCGTATACATATATACACTTCTCAATTTTTGGCTTGTTTTGTTTGTGATCAACTGATCATTTTTCTACATTTAATAATAGAATCATTTTATTGAGCCTTCTTATTGCATTCGATTTTTTCTTTCGCAGTTAATAATTACATTATACCACTTCAAGCTTTTATTATGCACCACTCTTTACATTTACATAAATATATACCTATATATCTAAAGTATACTAAACATACCTACACATTACAAACCCTACTTGTAATGTGTATCGCTTAAACCTGGCTCCAAATGAGTAGTACAGAATGATGATGTGATTGTGTCAAGATGTTATATTTCCAAAAATATCAAATGTTAATCCAATAAAAGCTAGTATATAATCACGAAATTGATACTCACATTTGTCATCGTTTCTGTCCTCTTCATTTGACTCCTGACTGTTCATAGAAACCATTGAAATTCGCTTATTCCGTTGCTGAAGTAGTAACTCTGTAATGAAAAAGCAAACACATTTCAAGATTTTTTTAAACATTAGATTTTTTTTATTCATATTTGTTCATTATTAATTTTATATTCATATTTGTTGTTTGTATGCGGGTGGCGTAGGACCAGTCATTGTGGCACTTGTTAGAGGCCACAATGATCCACAATGGGCCTATGTCCAGCGGTGGTCGTCCTTCGGCTGATCTAACATAATATACCGAATTCCCGGGCCTTAGGTACTGATTCTTAACAGTAAAAGCATTGTGATTTGTTAGCAAACAAAAAAAAATTCGGGAGTATTTTTTGCACACATACATGGCGTGAAGCTACAGTTATATTATTAAGTACTTTTAGCGGTCGTCTTCCTTAGTTGCCTAAGAACATTTTTAAAGGCTTACTGCACAATTTAACTATGTTGATGCACGAACATATACATACATTGTGTGACGCGGATGGCAAATTGACAATAAGATCCAGATTGATTGGTGCTGAAAAGAGAGTAGGTACCTATAGGTAAAAAACTTAAGAAAAGGACCTGTTGTATGTAATTGTGACGTGATTGAATGGACATTTGTTTTGTTTATGTTACAAATTTTAAATATGTAATGTCTATTCGATTATTTTTTGTAACTCACAAGCTAGTTAATTCTATTTAACATGTTTGGTGGCCAGTACTTCTACGGTTATCACAATGTGCTATAAAACAAGTCTTATTATCTTGATAAATAAGTACCTATAGTATATACTGTTTTGACGAGACATGCTAGAGTTTTAGTCTAACTTAATAATTAAATGCAATCAGTCAGCAAAAAATAGTGACAGTTTTGAATAAATACGAGTAGATGCATGGATATTGTGTTTGCTAGTAGGTAATTTAAATTATCTGATATCGATAATAGTAAAAAAAAATATGTTGGTGTGATCACCATGAGTATGAATAGATAGGAAACCTATGAAATAAGTCAATGACATTAACGTAATCGAGAAAAGAAGATTATTTTTTCCATGTTACTAACTTCTAACTTAAGAAAAATAATTGTATTATACAAAACATTTATTTTATTGTACTGATTTTAGCTACATTTGTTGAAACTACATATAATGGGGTACTTGTTAGTTGTTAGTCAATCGAAGTGGGTGGATCGAGGCTATCACGCCGCACCTGCCGTCGGGCTGATAACACGCCGATAACGCGATTACTACAATAGCTTCCACGAAGACATCCTACACGAGGGACACCAATGAATACAAGCTAAGATAATTCTGTATTAACTAATAGTTTTCTGAAACTATGCTCGTTATAGTGTCTTTTAGACAAAACTATCAACACTATGTTACACTCTCCAACCGAAAATGAAAAATTTGATCACACCGGGCGGGACTTGAACCCGCTACCTCTGGAATCCGTCCATCGCTTTTTCCAACTGAGCTCTCGCGGGTTATCCCGAGGTGCTGAATTTTAATACCCCATAAAGTACTATATTTAGTACTATATTTAAATTATTTTTCAAAGTACTCCAAATCCCGATGTGCGTCAACGTTAACAAGGCATTTGGATAAAAAATATTATACTGTATTTTTGCACGAGCCGATTCTAAATAAAAGTTGCCAGCTCCTGTCGACCCAAGCAACACGCTAGTCATGAATATTAATCCTGCATGTGCGGATAGGTCGGTGGAAAAGATTCCGCTGTACGGTTAACTGTACCTATTGTAGATATACTGAGATATACTATATGTAAAACCAACACAAAACTATATGCACTAAAAATTCTCGTATAACTTAAAGTAAGGCCAACGAGATGAGACTAGTTACGGCCTAAAAGAGAAAAGGAGGAGATACTAATAAGGACGTATCAGACTAGGATGAAGCATATCTAGAACAGCTGAGTATGTAAGTACCTATGTATTATAGAAATAACTAGAACAATAACTATGTTTAATTACACATCGTATATCCAAAATGAAAGTGGCAATATCAATTCCGATAGCATGACGCATGCATCGAAATTTCAATTAGGTTGATTGTTATCGATCATTCGCAACGATTAGCAAATCAACTTCGTATACGCTAATATGAAGCACTTTATCATTCGCACTTAATACCTTTAAATACCGAAACATACTATTGTATGATAACGAACTAGAAGTTGTCATAACGGAAATACTAAATAGGTATATTTACATAAATAGTTTGTAACAGGATACCTAAGTGTATGATTCACAATAAAAAAAAACAAAACGTAGGGTCACCACCGTCAGTTTGTGACCACCTGAAGGACGAGGTTTTTTATCAATTGAAGATATGAATGTTATTAAAAACCCCAAAGAAACAATAAGTTGTATGCATTATACTAATTATATATTATTATGTATGTGGTACTTCTTGAGAAAATATCTTCAAACTGGCACACCAAATTAGCTGGTCCCTAACCGACCACACTATAATTAAACTTTAAGCACAAGTACACTATCTAGGTTACATTCAAACATTTTCGAAAGGGAATTAACATTAAAGACAAAGCCTATTCTAATATGTATTTGAGGAAATAGCCATGTCGCTAAACAGCAGTGAGGTAACAAAGAAACGCGTTACCCGAAAGATTTAAACACCACTTTGCGCTTATCGGAGCAATCTCCACGAAATAGGCATTGTAACAGTCAGAGTTCAAGCGATACCTTGCGCAGCACTCTCCTATCTGGGGGCGATAACGCTTCGTTCTTATGAATAGGACAACTAAAATCGTTTTTCTTTGGTTTTCACCACCAAGGTTTCACAACCAAGTAGCTTTGAACTAGTATTGACCTCAACCGCATCGTACGTACGGTCAAGTGCAAAAATACGTATCGATTTAATTCTCTCATAACGGCAACCTTAATCCGCCGACATAAGAGCTATGGGACATATTTTTAAGCAAGTTATATGTACCCATATTTTTGCACTTGACTGTACATAAAACTCGCTCTCAACTACTTAAAATAAAATCCAATAATAATATGATCTTGATTCATACCACGAGACTTAGTCTGTTATTTGCTTAAATATTAATACTCGGGCGAAAACGTATCGCGAAAAAAGCATTCTTATATTTATGCATATGGGATATTTAAAAAACAAAAAGGAGGGGAACGAGCGTCGAGTTCCCGCCGTTCTCAGGCGAGGAGTGCACATGCAGCCCGCCAGGGAACCCAATAAAAAATGCAGTCGTCGACCTCTGAGTGCGTCATTTAAGATAAAGAAGCTCGCACTCTTCCGTCACGTACAAGCACGGGAGCAGATGACGACCAATTAAAAAGTTTGTCCGTATTAACTATGCGGGAATTACGTAGTTCTCGGCTTGCGTGCCAGATGGACTCAACAAGTCCCTTTTATGAGAAATTACTTCGGCTTAATCTTGAAAGCAGTTCTTGATGAGGTTCACAACAAAGCCTTCAAACTTAGAGACGAATTAACGATTATAGCATAATGTATAGGTTGTCGTGACTAGGTTACTTAATAAGTTCAGTTCATATTTAATAAGTAGATAAAGTCGAGAGCTTATCTCACATTTAACGATTCGATTGAAAGCCTTCACAAGATAATATTTACTAGTTTGCTTTTAACTTTGAATGAATTGCAGTCTGTATTTAAATGTACCATCTATTTAAAGCGCAATCTGTTTTATAATAAACTGTATGTCACATATCATAATCAAAACACTTCAAAATAAGTATTTAGAAATATTTAACTATATGTCCGTAAGGTTTAGAAGACATTGATTGAAAGTAACCAGCTAAATTACTTATATCCATTTTGCAACAGAATTATGAATGAAACCACCGTAATACGCGTAAGACCGAAGACTCGTTTTTAAGCCGGCCGCTGGTTGAACCTCCTGTGTAGACAAAGACAACACGTAATTCCGCCACACGCGCGGAACTCGTATCTATTCGCTGCAGTGTTTAACGAGGTACAGTGCTGACAACAAGTATTCCACACAAACATCTTCACAATTTGATTCGAGTGACATAACTCCCTCGGACGTGCCGTAGTGTTGTAGATATGTGTGACACGCCATTGTGCATAATGCCTTAATGCCTTTGCTCATGCACTGTTCAGTGCGCTAGGTACATTTAGATGCATACAGTATTGTACTTGTTATTTCCTTTCTATGGGCATTATTAGTACGCGTATTACTATCAGCAATGTCTTATAAAGAAAAAGTATGATGAAAGAATGACAAGAATCTTCGGAAACTTCCTTCAAACGTTAAAGCGGGCATATTATTTTTAGACATACATAACCTTGCAACAGAAATAACAGAATGTTCTATGCTATAAGTAAGTACCTATATTAGCTACAGCTACTGTGTTTATTTTAATTCTATGTTATCTTAGTATTAACTAACATAACCTTATTTTATCGGCATGATGAAAAATACCAAATTAATTCATTTAAAACCTTGATATTAGAACTACTCTTGTGATAAGATCGGGCCAGATATATGTTAATAAATTAAATTGCTAAAAAATAAATTTATTTAATTTGATATTGTAGATATTTTACAGTCGGAATGCATTTATATTCTGATACAAAGGTAAATTATACCGCTTTCGTTCCCTTTCTCAGACTCGGCAAAGTCCTATGGAGTTAGAGACGATACATGTGCTGGTCGTGCGGTATACATGCATGGTATAATGTTATGCTGCTAAATGCCCTATGTCATAACTGTGATCGTGGATATTGTGATATTATTTATAACGTACCTTTCTTTTGCATAGCCTGTTCCCACAGCAGAGACGTGATCTCCTCAACCCACGCGCTCCGCACGGCAGGCTCTCTGGTCTCCAGTTTGTAAGACTTCATGTTGCGTTTCTTGTACCATATAGTGAACTTATACTGGTCTATTTCTTTTGCCGTAATGCCGAGATCGTCCACGGGAATGTGGTCTTTGTAGAAGAAGAACTCCACTGTAGCTTGCTGTGAAAAACAATACAACAAATTAATACGAAAATCACAAACGTACACGGACAGGCGTAACTAACTAACTACATAAGTACATGCACGTAATATTGTGGGAATTAACCAATTGTTCGCGTCAACTGTTGTATTTACATTTTTAGAATACTCCGATTGTATTCTTCTTCTGTATATGTGTTCTTAATCAATAATAATCTAAAATATTTTTAATAGTACGATTTATTGCTTCAATAATTAATATAATTATACAAGAATTTAAATGATTCCTTCACTATTATTCTGGGCAATTGTATTTATAAGTAGGTTCACGTAATATTAAACGTATGTGGACATCTAAGACAAATAGTCAGCTACGAAACTGCGAAAGTAAGTGTGTGAGCGTGAATCGACTAAATCGTCCACACGCATTTTCCAATACTTACGACTAAATGGGCGTGGAAAATTTTAACTTCGGTTTTGTATTACTCAGTAAACCTTTTCTGTAGTTTAAAACATGAATAGGCGAGTACATGACTGCATATCGTACAGAGTTAAAAAACAGGTCATTGCTGGGGTCAACAGTTAATAGCAGCAACAAAATATACGTCAGAGGACTAGATGCTTTTTATGCGGATTATAAACCCAACCAATAATGACATATATAGGCTTCAAATGCACTGTCCATTATTAAATATGTGAAACTAAATCTCTACATGATCCATTTCTAAAATATAGTTAAATACGTAAAAGACGTGGATTACAATCGTTAGCCGTGTGTGCTCTATCGCCGAACATTCGTAATCGCCGATGCGTGATATATTAGTCGTTCACTCCTGACAAGGTTACGCGGCCATTAACGACCAGCGCTGACATTAAACATGAAAATTCTTTTTCATTCCTGTATTGTAATGAACCATTGTTTCATTCATTAATTGTTGACTTTGCTTTATCAACCTGCTATAAGTGGGTACTAGGTATGTAGTTACTCTTAGTCACTCGGTAACCCGGTTAATTCATAAACGTTACTTCTTTGAATGCAATCATTAATAAATATATTTTTTTTAAGTCTCAGTCTAACCGTGATACGTCATAAGTAGAAAAATTAATATAACGGATTTTGTTATTACTAAGACCTCAAATGTCCATGAAAATTGAACATATTCTGTCAATAAATACTACATTAATTTTTACCTCAATTTACTGCTTCAAATTTTGCATTTTCCACACGTCATCTTTCAGGACGTAACCTAATATCGATACATAAACCGTAATCCGTTCCCAATCAGAATTTATAACTAACACACCATTCAATGAAAATATGAATAGAATTGATTTAGTGTCATCATTATCTCTTAAGGCATTCAGTAAACTAAATTGTGACTATATGTACTACTACTACATTACTTAAGTATATTTATATACCTATAAGTATATTTATATTCTATACCTATATTTAGTTGTGCTAAGGATAGTACTCTTGGTTAGCTCTTAAAATGAATTCCTTACAAATTGTAATTACAAATAATACCTAGTTAGCGCCTGAGTACGAGTAGGTACCTTCTCGCACACGGCCGGCCGTCCGCGGTCGGACGCAACGCGTAGCAACAATACGAGTACCTACCGTAAAACGGGATCTACCCGCCTTAAAAATCATAACCTACTTAGTCTTATTACCATTAGCTAGCTGCACTCTCAACCGATGTTAATGAAAACATGTACTTACCTTTACTTAAGTTCTTATTTTTTAAATTATTATGTATAACAAAGCATGCATTTTATACTTATGTAAAAATAATTTCTCATCTAAGTGAAGTTGTAATATCTTCTTTTGAGAAATAAAAAATTCTGCAACCCGAAGTATCAATTATTACAATATCTACGTATATAAGTATAGTATTCTATATATTATTGGTATATGTTCAAATCAGTGCCGTCGCCATAGCGCCGGGCTGCCGGCGCGCCGCGTCTTTACGTCATCTATTGTCATAACTGCTCAATATTTCATAACGCTGCCGATTTAAGTGGAAGTTGCTCATACAAGCCTTAGTTTGTCCACCGAGGGCTCGGATATGCAGCGAGCCATATGTTATGCCGTAGGATATTGGCCATGCAGCTTTCAGCATATGTTATTAAACAAATTTCCCACGAATAAAGTTAATGTTCATATAAACACATTTATTTTAATTCAAGGAAATACGTAAATTAAAGAACGTGCTCATAAAAAAGCGGCCAAGCACTTGTTAGGCCCGCACATGCAGGGTTCCGTAGCTGTCTACCTGTGACATTATACGGATTTTAAACATCGAAAACTTAATTATATTTAGTATATATTTGGCGTAACTAACGACATGTCTATAGATAGAAATTGTACGTAGGTTTGCTTTTTCCAAGTGCATTTCTTGATCTGCCATTACTCGTTAACTAGTAATATCTACTTAGCTGTGATAGTTTTCCTTTTAAATTCACTGTATGTACTACTACCATGACTTATTTCACATTTCCAGTGGCAACCGCTTAGCTGATAGAGGGGAGACACTAAATCAAAAGATAGTGAAATAAGACTCATATTATTTTTTAACAAGCTATCTAACGATACCCAACGCGATGGGTTTCGTAAGAAATAAAATTGGTTTACATATTAGGGAGGTACTCTAAAAAATGTTTTTACTGTATTTTACTATACCGTTTTGTTAGCGTGATTGTTATGTATACCCATACCAAATTACAGCTTTCTAGTAGCGACTGTTACTGAGCTAAGCCGCGGATAGACGGACGGACGGACGGGCATGGTGAAACTATAAGGGTTCCTTGTTTATTACGGAACCCTAAAAACCATAAAATTTCCGGATTGGTTTACCCTAAATGAACATAAACCGCGTTATGTAATAATTCCACTTCAAAAGAGGACTTTAATTATAACCGTAGCTCATAAAATAAATTGTGAAAAACATGAGTGGTGGTGTGTGAGTAGTGGTGGGCATCAAACTAATGTTGGTATTTGTTTGTCTCTGTAACATAGTTATGTCATCATAAACGACCACTAAGCAAAGTTTTTACAAGATCCTAAGACCGTGAGTTCAAGTTCAGCCTCACATTGATATTTTTGCCTAATCATCCACAAACACCGTCAAAATTAATTACAATTACTTAAACGATGTACATATTTAGTAACGCATACGAGTATGATTTTCATCTCGACATAACTATTCATTAGCTATACAAATCCGACGTTTTTCCGCAAACTTTCTTGTACCTGAGAAACAAAACCCTGCACCCGATGCGTGATATTATTGGTTTGGCATTGCACCAGTCATTTCGATGTAGACATAAACCTCTACTAACCGCTTAAAATATTCCAATACTAATTACTACGCGAAATTTGTAACCAAATATTTACACGTATTTCACACTGTTTAGGCAGGTATTTTTTTAGTTAAGGAGTTGACCCATGTTTTACATGGTCCGTACTTACTTGCCATATCGCTTTTTGTAACTTTACTATTACATTAGCTTAACTTGATACTAGCTTGTATATTTCATCCAGTAAAATTAATAATTGTTGCCTTAAAGCATGATAATGTTATCAGTATCGCCAGACAGTAGGTAGATGCTGTGCTGACCACTATAATGTATTATGTGCTTTTATTTTTATAAACTATATTGTGTTGATAAACACAATGATTCACTATGCGTGAATCATCTTTGTGACAGTAGAGCGCGTATTGATGTCAATCTTAGTTATTAAAACAAAATGCTTTCTTAAACGGATCCGGTAAGTGAAAGCGCGGGAAAATACAATTTTACTTATCTCTACTTAATTAATGTACCTAATCAAAGTAATCAATCGAATATATTATTGTGAAATATTAAAAAAGCAAATGAACATACGCCTTTATTTAATGATTAGCTTATCATTGGGGAGTTGTCAAAGAAATATAAACAAACACCAACACAAACGCAACGGCATACTTAGTAATGTATAGGTAGAGTCGAGTGACGCACGTAGTATGTAGCGCTCAATGTCATTAGCACTAAAATATATCTTTGTTTTATTAGTGACGTAGACGTAGTTATTCAAATACTTATGCGCATGCGATGAAAACCGGTCTTATTCTTATCGCCTGAACGAATAGCCGCTTCCGCGTTACTTTTATAATTTTAGTCTTATCAGAATAACTTAACAATATAACAGCACCGTAGAAAATCCGTACAGCAAAAAGACCTATTCCCTCACATTAAATTTAACACAATCGTGTTTTTTTTTATAACAAATACAAAACCGCATTCAACTGATCAAAACATGGAGACGCTTGCTGCCAAGGATCTTTCATCAGGCAGCTCACCTGACCAAATACTGGAATTGGTAGTCAAACAACGGAATTCGTAGCATGAATTCGACAACTTCGATGTGTTATGTTATTGGATTAAATATATTCTCCTGAAAAATATGTTCTTTTTTTCTCCGCTACCCAAAGGTTGTCTGGAAGAAATCGCTCATTTAGCGATAAGACCGCCTGTTGTTTACCTTTGCTTGTATCTTTATGCTGTTTCTATCTGTAATTCTTTTTTGAGGTGTGCAATAAAGCATATTGTATTGTATTGTTCGTCGGTAATAGGACCTAAATTCAGTTGAAACAATTAGCTGTTGTTCGTTTAGAAATTCAGTACAAACTGTTGCAATTTTACCAATGTAGACTATGCTTTCAAAATTTATAACAACTTAATTATCGACGTTTCAGTTTGCTAGTTGTATTTATACATTTGGATAATAAATCTAGAATAGCTAATATGTAAAACAGTCTCATTTCTTGGAAAAAAATGCCGGTCAACACTATTGCGTGTCAGGCCACGCGCAACGTAGGGTTCCTTAGTAATTTCCCGTTACATTATGCGGACTTAAAGTATACTAACTTATACTATGTGTTTGACACAACTAACAACAGTATCTAAGTAATCAATGGAAATCGTACGAAACTTTGCTTAACCTGCTGCCTAGTATATTTCTTAAGTTTGGCTATTCCTCGTTAACTAGTAATGTCTACGTAGGTGTGATAGTGTTTTCCCGTTTTGATAGTGTGATTGATATTGTATACCTTTGTCAAATTACAGCTTTCTAGCAGTACCTAACGGTTACTGAGCTAAGCTACGAACAGACGGCCGGACGGACGGACATGGCGAAACTATAAGGGTTCCTTGTTTACCACGGAACCCTAAACACCTCTCCGTCTGTCGATACCGCGCTATGGGCACAAAATAGCGGAAATCTTCATTTAACTACAAACAAAACAGTACGTCTTGCCTTCGAATGACAAGTTAATTCGATGGTTGTTAGAATGTCGCGCACTAACCTTGCGGTAGACTAGAGTGAGCAGCACCAGCTTGTCGAACAGGAATATCCTCATGAGCTGTCGCCGGCGGCGGGCGCTGTCCATCACGTAGAACTCTTGCTGCCGCAGGAGCCGGCCCTGGTTCATCAGGTTTATTTGGGGCTGCAACATTGAAATTTGCGTAAGAATCTTCCAATGCCGGAATGCTTTGGCCGAACATAAATATAGCTAAGTTGTATTTTCTATAATTATTACCGCTTATAACATAACGCAAATTAAATTATGTAGGAAAGTTTATTTTAGCTGGATTTAATCAATAGGACAATACCTATACAATAATGGCGAGAAAAGTGGAAATATACTGTATGTACACTTTGGTGGTAGTATCTACTGTGTAGAATATCCTACTAGGACCAAATTGCGAGCCGAAAGGGATGTATTTAATCTTAGTGTGGCCTAAAAAGAGTGACTAAACAAACTTATTAGGACTCAAAACTTGATTAATGTATAAACTGAGGAATTCGTTTTATATACGCCAATAGAGAAATAAGTTCAAAAAATGAGTTACTACCAAAAGTACTGTATCTCTAAAGGTATCGAATTTGAGACCAGGCAGAAATTAATACCCAAAATGTTCTATAGTATTTTATTGCAACATACCTACTGTAAGTACTGTATTCGCTATGTAACACACTGACAACGTCGCAAACTAGCGGTTAAACCTACAAGAAATACTGTCATGGTACTAAGTATTAGAAATTGATATTAAAAAAATTAGCGTATTGAATCTGCATTCTACCTAATTATATTTCTGTGACTTTTTATGTCTATATTGCATTCTTACAGTGCACTTATTTTCATTTTTTACACGAAATATAAGAACAAAATAACAACCATTACCCCAGTACTTGTTGTAGCGGGTTACTAAGAGTAAGATTAACTTGATTATCCTCTTGATCTAAATTCCTCTACCTGCCTCTTTGCTTGGAATCAACCTGAGAGAGCGCATACTAAGACAAAGTATATCTTTCAGCATGTTTGTCAGCTTATCTACAATGAATTTAAAAACAATCTTATAGCTTGTGAAATAGAGTTTAATCTTATTAGTCAAGGTTTCGGAAGAAGTTATTCCAGTTACATATAGTATTTGTAATGTAATGTCTTTGGGCAACTTATAAACATGTACGTAATATTTGAATACCTGATTTGACTGTTGGCTAAGATTTGTTGCGATCACGACTGTTCACTAAAACATATTCTTACGGGAAAACTTGTTAATATATATATAAGTATGTGTATAGTAAAGCGAAAGTATCTTCATTAAATGCGTACGAGATTAGTTTTCAGCAACTTGTATCCAATATAGAACATGAACTAGGAACTCGGGGTTCTACTTAGATTTAGTGCGGTACGGTTATGTTCCACTGAAACGTAGTATAATACCACTAAGATTCAAACTGCATCTTCGTAGAATATAGAAGCTAATCAGTCCAGTGATTGTGTTAGCTTTCCAAAGCGTCCCGACGCATACACTTGTGCAAGTTAGTAAAAGCTTTCCCCATCCAAGCGTCGACGCCGTGAGTTTGGAGATGCACGTTGCTTAGCCCGAATAATCCTAAACCATTTAGACAGCAGACGCATTCAGCGCATCTTTCCCTACAAAAGATTTTGCCATTTTCTGAGGGGGGCGAGGCAACACAATATAAAAAAATTCTTTCAAAACATTCTCCTATTACTACGCACCCACACAAAAACAATCACGCATGTGTGCTCAAACCTCTAAAGGCCGTAGCAGGATAAGGGAAGAAAATATGCTATTATGTTACTTACATCTAGTTGTACTATTGTTCCAAGTTTTGTTGAAAAATTCCCGGTGGCAACAGCCGAGAAAAATAAATTCCGAATTCATGTAATATGACTTTTCTCTAAAACTATTAAACTTTATCATACCATCTTTTTTCATTTTGGTTAATTAAATAGTATTTGGACGTTCCTTCACAGAATTCCGTGAATAATTAGAACAGTATTATTCGGCTATTGCGCTAAAGAACGTCAAAGAATATTAGCGATAATGCGATGTCTACCTACTTAGGTACGAAGTTACCTCTATCCCTCCGCATGAGCAAGTTCTTATCACACGGATAAATATATGCGCAATCAAAGTATTAAATGAAGCAATTAATATAGCTTAACATATCTAAGTAAATAGCAATAACGCCTAGTTAATAACATTTTGAATGTCTGCACGGCCTAAATTGTCCCCTCCCATTAAAATTCCTTCGACATAATTTCAGCTCCTAATTAAGCTAATAGAAACTAAGTGGAACTCTGTGAGAACGGCGCTAAGTAAAAGTAAATATATGCCTCGGAGGATTATACGATAAAGTAATCAACATGCTGAGATGCCTATCGAATCTTGTGAAGTTAGGATTGTTTACTTTGCGTTTAAAAGGCCGCTTTCTAACGTAACAACTTTTCCGCCTGATATTTAAAGACAGTTTCTTTAGCTTAAACAATTATACAACAAGCCAGAGCGGACTTACAAAATCCAAAAGTTCCGGTCTTCATTTGTAATTTTTGCGACATCATGTTTATTATTTTCCGTCTTCTTTTAATAATTATTTCCTTGAGAGAACAAATATTTTTATCTAAAAATCTGTGGCCCCATGTGGCTTACTATATTTTATCAGTAAAAGGCTTTATATCGAAATATCCGTAGGCTATTTGACTTACTTTTTCTCCAATATCCAAAGCATAAGTATGTATGTGCACAACCGGGAACCTAGTTTCTTGGTCCTCTCGCCACTGGTATTGGTATTTGTTCAACTTTAATCATCGAATTACGAAACAAATATCATTAACGACAATCAGTCAACTAACCGGACAATCCCTGATGTTCTCGAGCGCCATGATGCCGTCGACTGCGGTGAGCACGCACTCGATCATGGTCTTCGCCAGCTTCAGGCTGTCCAGTGGCGATTCCTCGCCGTCCGGCTCGCCGTTGCTCCCACCCGTCTCGTCGCTGTCCACGCTCAGCTTCGAGATATTCGAGTCCGACTCGCTTCTTTCATTTTCATAATTACTGTATGTCTTCACGAGGTCGTCCACGAACAGTTTATACCTAGGTATCCTTTGCACTGGTTCTAGAAGGTAGCTTGATAGGTCCAATCTATCGCCTAATTCTAATTGTTTTTCCTGGAAAAATGATACACGAAATTAAAACGAAAGCGATTATAATTATGTAAATAGGCATCGGCGGGTGATTTACTGTTCCACGAATACCCAGTTACCATAGTTAAAGATATCAATATGTGCGCCCTATAAACTGTCTTTAACGTATTATGTTCTCGCATTATTTTAAAAGCGTGCTGGTGTAATACTTATTTGTATCATTTACGTTTATCACCTTTCTCCGGCTTTCATACAAAATTTAGGTCGAATGACATGTGATCACTATTGAGAAGTGGGATTAACTGGAGCAGAATTTCATTTTACCAAGTAGAGTGAGAAGGTGGTTGCAGCGCAATGGCGCAAGACCAGACACCTAGATTATAACTTTCACTAAATATAAGAACTAATCAAGACTTTATACGAACAAACTAGAATTATTTGTTCGTTCGGGGAGGAATGGAAGCGACAATGCGTTTTTATGGGTGATATGGATACTAGCTTTGACATAAAAATTGACTTCATAGATTCGACCGCATCAATTAATGACTTAATATTACCAGGGCCACAGTATTACAAACTGTGCTAAAATGAACTTTATTAAGAGAATGCATATGTAACGGTGGTTCTCACAGTTAGTTTATATTTAACAGCTGAAATCATTTCACCGGCCACCGGTGCGTTCGCTGCACAAACGAGGAAATAATGCCACCGGCCTTTTATCTTCTCAAACTCTTATCTTACATATTTATATCATCGCAAAAGCAACCTTGATGCATACAAGATACGGCTCACGTTTCAACGATACGTATAAGATAGATATGGTGTTAGAAAAGTCATCATGATGCACTTCGCGATGCATGCTGGCCAATAATACAAACGATCAATTTACTGCTCATGACACTTATGTCCATCATAATAACGGGTAGTGAAAAGTTCGCGGTTCCATTTCCCGTTGTCTCACAATAAAGATTTAAAGTGAATCGTATAAGTGGTGTGCCGAACAAAAATCTTATGAACCTTTCGGCGCATAGTACCAAATACGCAAGGTGCCAGCAAATATCAATTACCAAAACCAAAACTATCAAACCAGTACATTTTCTGACTTAACTTACCTACATAAGGTGAGGATGAGGGATGTTATAAACAGAGTCCCAATCGATCAAATATTAATACAACGACAAAAAATGTCTCCGCGGATTTAACTGTACGTATATCTACAGGCTTAATTTCGGGGGTTCCCCCGAGATAAAATACCGGATGTCACATAAATAGTATACGAATAATAACGCCTCTTTCTATTTTGAATTTATGATAAAAGAGTAACTAATTATTGATTGTTGTACCTATAAGCTTAAAATGTGGCGATATCCTTGTTCGACACACGCTTAACTAATTAAGTCATATATGTAGCGTCCAATTTCTTGTTTCCAATGTTGTGCGACGTAACAAAGTTGTAGGGTACCGTCAGCATCAAAAGTAGCTGCGCATATGAAGGGGTCAAAAGTTCTCATTCCCTTATAATAAAGACTTTTGAACTTTTCAAATGCGTAGTTACTTTTGATGCTGACTGTACCTAGGTCACATGTCAAGAACGTATGTCATGTTTTTAGGTTTACGTTTATAATAATAGCTCTACTCGTGTGATATTGCTTACCTGAAAGAATTGTTTGTGCTCAAACACCAGTCTAGTAGCTCTCTTGTTACCCCTGGAGTACATTACGTACATATTGAATTTTTGCTCCTGTAAAGAAATCCCTTGTTCATAAACTCAAAACTGTTTATTGCAGGTACATAAATGGTTTACAATGAACGTGTAAGGTTTGTGCACCTACGAGTATATTAGTATTACAATATTGTAGATTGGTTACTGGGGAGTACGATCGATGTAAAACATATTTTTAACCGATTTCAAAAGAGGAGGTTATCAATTCGGTTGTATGTTTTTTTTTGTTTTTTTTTTTTAATGTTTGTTACTCCATAACTCCGTCATTTCTAAACCGATTTGGAAAATTCTTTTTTTGATTGTAAGTATATATATCCAAGTTGGTCCCGTTTTTGTCAAAACGCAGTTCTGATGATGGAATCCACGAGGAATTGAGGGAACTCCTCAAATCTTAAAGGCAAATATATAGTGATTTTTGTGTTTTTATCAACATATCGAGCATTATCATACAAAAATGTGACATTTGATGAAGTGGAACTGCTGATGATAATCAGAACAGAACTCTTCAACGACGAAAAGTTCACGTTTGGCGATTTGTCCATCTAGCTGTGTTTGTTAAGGAAGTTCTATTTTCAAGATTGATTTTTGTCATTCTCGAGTTCTGATGATGGGATCCATTAGGAATCGAGGGAACTCCTCAAATGTGAAAGGCACACAGATAGTGATTTTAGTATTTTCATGAACTAATCAAGCATTTTCATTCATAAAAGTGACATTTGATGAAGTGGAACTGCTGATGATGATCAGAACGGAACTCTTCAACGACGCGTAGTTCACGTTTGGCGATTTGTTCTCTTCGTTTTGTTTGTCAAGCAAGCAAGGTTTTTCCATGATTCTATGAGGAATTGAGGGTACTTAGTCTTCTACCATTATAAACATACTTATAGCCATTTTTATTTTATTGTATGGAATCTAAGAGTGCACCATCTAAGTATAATAATCTTTCACCGGCCTCCCCCATTGAAGTCGGTTTTTTTTTCTTAAAAATTATGTAATACAGCGAATAAGTATATTTACAGATCTTTGACGTCAACTGTCCACCATCTATAGTTGTGCATAAGACATCGACTATACATTTCAAATTGTTGTAAAAATCGGCAACTTTAAAATCAGCGGACAATTAATTAACAAAGGTGAATTACGAATTTATCAATTGTGTAACAATGTGCGCCAAACTTAGTGAAATTCCATTAAGACGTACTTTCACCAGGCCAAAACGGCAGGTACGACTCCGTAACCCGGGCAATCTGGCGGTAACTTACGGAACTGTGAAAAATCGTGCATTACTAATATCATGGATATAGACCGACCAAGTAAATTAGAGCCACGATCTAATCCAACGATCTCTAATCTTGTAAGAATAACGAATGAAATTTGTTAAGAGAAAGGCCAGTTTACGGTTGTCGGCAGTATGAAAAGACAGAATCACGCGAGCCTCAGTCCGTGACACCAATGTTTTTATGGCTACTGGATTGTTATTATTATTAATTACACCAATTACTAATAATTCAAGTAGAATTATCGCATAATTGTTCGTGTTGTATATTTGTTTCTCTGATGTACCTTAGCCATGTTTCATATTCTAAAATATTCTTCTGTTATAGGTATACGAGTACACATTATTATTACCTAGTGTATTTTTAATGTAGGCACCTATACTCATATCATATCCCATCAAAAACATAACTGTGAAAAAATGCAAACAGCCAAATACCCCAATGGAGCCCCAGCTGACGCCCACGGGCCTTCAACGAGTTATCATGCGAGAGGAACTTGGTTATAGAAATCTGTAGCTGGCCCGCGGTCTTTAGGTTTTTGTTGAACTTCAGGAATGGTCTTATAAGACTCACAAAATTGCAAGTGTGTAGGTCAAATAGATTTTAAGTTACTGGAGGGTCAAAAGTGGCCGGAAATGTTTCGTGTAATATACCCACGGCCAATGGGACGTCTTTTTTGCTTTGCGAACTGACACACGTGTCTAGAAAGATGTCATACTATTTTTTAACGTAAATTCTCACGTTTTGGGCTCCAATGAGATTGATACTGACTATACCACATTATAACAGTTTGCAAATTCGATAACGTGTTAGATTGTTAGATTAGATTAGATAGTGAGGACTATGGAGATATGACAGAGGGTACTTACGAATTTCCTAAAACATTGCCCCAACTTTCTGAGATCATTCTCGCAGTCTCGCAACGCCGGCAGGAACTCCTCGGAGTGGAACCTGAAGATGCGCTCGATGTTGGCAAAGATGTCAGTCTTCATGCCCTGGAGGGAAGTTGGCAGGTCATCCCGACCCATCTCGGGGATGTAATTCTCCACCACGTGTCTTAGCCGCTCCACGTAAACGGTTTCGGTGTGTAGTAACTCATTCACCCTCTCTGTCATTCGCCTGCCAAAGCATAACATTCAATCGTGATTAATGTGATATGTTACCTATTATGCATATGCATATTTTACGAATCAAAATAACGCGTATCATACCATAATAAAGTTGAATGCACTATTGTTTCACGTTTGTACTGGTGTTAGTGAAATGTACCTATGTATTTACCAACATGGCTTATTTATGTGGGGTGAGGGATTCACAGCAGAGTTATTCATGTAAGATGAATTATTGATGATTCAGTACTTAACCACCTTATGAGTACCACGTCCATTTTCTAACCTAAGATGTTGTATTAATTCAAATACCTACACAATGTACGGGCAGCTCAGCAATTTTTATTGTTATACGACTTATCAGTATATCTTTATATATATAATTCTTCTGTATGTGTGTTTGTCACCTAACTCCTCCTAAACGGCTGGACCGATTTGGATGAAATTTTGTGCGTGTATTTGAGTGGATTTCCGGATGGTTTGAAAATACAATTGGACCCGGTAGGTGGCGTCATTATCGAGTTTTCACGAAAAAACGGATCTCCTGAACAATTTTGTAGTATAGATGGCGTTGTTATCAATTCTTTGGCATTTGACGTACGGTACACAATAATACATGCGCAAGTCCCTTGCTTCATTGACATTTTTGGAATAAATTAAGGTAACAGGATAGAATAAATAATAAGTTCTGCAGCATAAGAAAATATGAGTTTTGAGTAGCTTTATGTATCCGCAATACCAGTAAATTAACTAATCACCAAATAAACGGTCCGTTTACATGAATGACAGACATGGTGTGTCATTTTCTATTTTTTTAATGGGGACCTTTACACGATTAAAATTATCTTATGACAATTATGTTGGGGTGTCAATATTATCGCGGTATTCCGAATTGTTTGTACTTTGCTTCGATATCTTAGATTAATAATACCAACAGATCCGTAGTGTAATCAAGATGATTTTTCATATAGTTGTCTCTTTCAATCCTTATGGTAAACTAAGATGAGTTAGAACGGGACAGATATTACGATCATTTTTTACTGTTGACGAATTATCTTCATATAGAAGTACACCAAATGTCAAATCCCATACAAATCAAAACGTCACAAATGTCATTTCAGTACAATTTGCAGTTATGAAAACGGAGACACTGACATGTGAATACCTGTCAGATATGCCTCATCTGTCTCTCTCAAACTTACTGATTGTGCATTAGTGAGAAAAAATCAGATGTACAGAAATCGTTCAACTTAATATGATCTTTTACTCTGATCTGTATTCAATATTCATTATTATTCAAGTAATACGGATTGTGATATGAGTGTAACGCGTGATAATATTCACCGTGTAAAAGACCCCAATGGGCTTAATAAACGTCAATATTAAATTGTAATCATCTACATCATTCTTTACTAAATACAAACTTATTTTAGCCTACTTCGTCGTTCGTCGGAAGTGTTGGTCTACTCAGCTCACATCAGCCTGCGGGCTTAAACGAATACTATGAAATATGTTTGTTTTTATGGTTAATTTACAGGACATGCGGCCTCTGCGGGCTGGAATGACTACGGAAAAAAGAAACGTCATAGTGACGACTACAAGCCCGCGGGCTAAGTTGACTTATATAACGATGTCAGCTCCAGTAAGCCTCTAAACTACTACAGTCTTCTTAAAATTAAATATACAACAATCATTTATACTCTAAAAACCAATTTGGTACACAATTATTTATAAAAAGGCCATATACAAATATTGTACACTTTGATACCTAAAAGTTCTGCTAAAATTGAATGGAAAACTCCAACTTCAAAAACGAGAGGTCTCAATTCTGTTTAATATCTCCCTCTTTTTAGGGTTCCGTAGTCAACTAGGAACCCTTATAGTTTCGCCATGTCTGTCCGTCCGTCTGTCCGCCCGTCCGCGGATAATCTCAGTGACCGTTAGCACTAGAAAGCTGAAATTTGGTACTAATATGTATATCAATTACGCCGACAAAGCGGTAAAATAAAAAGTGGAAAAAAATATTTTATTAGGGTACCTCCCCTATACGTAAAGTGGGGAGTGATTTTTTTTTTTCATTTTAACCCTAACGTGTGATATATTGTTAGATAGGTATTTAAAAATAAATAGGGGTTTACTAAAATCATTTTTTGATAATCTTAATATTTTCGGAAATAATCGCTCCAGAAGTTAAAAAAAATGTCCCCCCCCCCCCCCCCTCTAACTTTTGAACCATAAGTTTTAAAAATATGAAAAAAATCTCAAAAGTAGAACTTTATAAAAACTTTGTAGGAAAATTATTTTGAACTTGATAGGTTGAATAGTTTTTGTAATTTTTTCAAAAAAAAAAAAATATGTGACGGACGGAAAACTACGGAACCCTACACTGAGCGTGGCCCGACACGCTCTTGGCCGGTTTTTTTTTCGAGTTCGCAAACACTCTCAGTTGACTTAAATGTAAACATATTTCATTGTAGTTCTTTAGATCCGTGTGTTGAGTTGACTAGGTATGAATATAAAAATATAAAAAAAGTTCACGCTAAATTGACCAACACAGTCAACACTTCATTCGTCGGAAGGCATTGTGGTCATCGTACACATGCGCTTTCGGCAATGATAATCATTGTGTGAAATAGCGTAGACTTAAGGGCAGGGGGGCAAAACGGCCTATCGGTGTGAGCCGAGCGCCGGTGACCTTGTAACGTCACGTCTGTTGCATAGGGTTGGCAATGTAGCTGCCTTGGCAAGAGGAAATAATGTTTATTCAATGATCATGATATTCATCAATCAAACACCGGGAAGCTAGTCAAATTTAATCTATAAGTTTTGATTACAAACAGACAGACAGATGCACTGAGTCAGGAGAAAACTTACTAAAAGCTCGTAAAATAGGTACCTACAAAACTTCTCATAATATGGAAACTTACTTTTCTTGTGTAAATCTAAGCTTCACATGAATATAATTGTATGCTAAAGTAATAACAATAATATAAAAAATATTTTTTTAAACCTCAATCCATAGAAATTACGAGTATGTGTCATGAAATGAAGTCATTCACTGCGACCGCGACACCCGCGTTAAGTATAATTTGAAAGACTCAATTGACATTTGATCTATTTCGCCATTTCATTTTTTTTTGTTTAATTTATTCCGAAGATGTAGGTAGGTACTTCTTAATGTATTGCAAGTCAAAATGCATCCATACTCATACCAACCTTTCGTCTTTCTTTAGTCTTTCGAATTAATAAACGGATTTTAGGTGAAGTCTTAATTCTAAATGTAGGGAAGGACACAACATATAAAATTTTATAACTAACTTATCTGGATCGGTAGGTAGCCTAAAGTAGCTTTTCCCTTTGTGGCTTTTGGTATTACTGTCACAACCGTAGACACAGCAATAAAAAGCTCCAGCCATAGTTGATTACATTGAATTACAAATGATAAATTCTAACGAATTTCAAGTAAAACAATACGCCCGCTACCGGCCGATCGATCTCTGTTGTGTGAGCGCACGTAACGCGAGCGAATGTTGAAGCGAGCGGCACCCCTGCGATTCATCTTGCCGCGGCTAGCAGTCCACACACCGCGCGCCCCTCGCGCGCCCCCGTTCACGTCCGGACACGCACACATAGCCGCGAGACGGGTTTACAGCACACATGCTTCGGTGTCGCTTCTTGTTACGTTAGTGTATATCTTCTTTGATGGCGTTGAGTTGTTTATTATAGATTTTAGATTTTTTATTATATATTTTAATATTATAATTTTTATAACTAAACTTTAACTATCTGTAATAATAAAACCGAAAAAAGAGTACAGTAACACCACGCCTCAGTAAAAAGGTGACACTGTTAATTAATTACGAGTAGGTATTTGTAGTAAGTTGTTTCAAGGTTGCTTAATGAAATATTAAAACGTGGTTTTATTCAACATAAATAAATAAATATTAGAGGATATTTTTTACACAATCGAACTTATGGTTACTAGACGACGATATACTTAATAGATATATTTATATAGGTACATAGAAAACATCCAAGTCTCAGGAACAAATGTTTTAGCGAACCACATAAACAAATGCCCTTACCGGGATTGGAACACATCGTATGGGAACACGGTAGGCAATTTTGCTAGCTAGCGTAGCGTATCTAGCAACCGTTTAATAACCACCTCACGCTAGTTCGGATTGGGAACTTCACATAAACCTTTGATTTTTTTTATTTTTAGTTAAAAGTTATTTTGCATTACTTCTACGAGATATTTAAGCAGGTTTCACCGCTGTTTTCCTTCACCGAAAAGCGAAGGGAAAATATCAAATGATATGGCGTACATAAATTCCGGAATACTCTTTGGTACAGTCCTGTAAAACTGTATAGAAATTTTAAAAAACTTTGCGTAATGGTCCCAAATTAAGAAAGCTTTTAACCACTAGGTTACCGTAGCTCTATTATGAATATCTGAAAAGCTATTTTAAAAAGAAACTCCTTTTAAAAACAATGATTTCTTGCGGTCTAGTATATTATATTCCGTACATAAGTACAGTAAGTAACCTTGGCATCGGCCGCCCGCGCGTCTCGAAAATATACCTTGGTACACATACCTTTATGATGTCATGAAACTATTCTTAATACTCTGTAAATAATATGATGCCAATTTATAGTCATCTTTTATCGCAAACTTTAATTTAAAGATCTATTGTAAGGAGGTACTTAAGGAGCGTTCGTGGCCCAGCGGCGTAAACCGTGTGCGGTAAAAAACGTGGACGCAGATTCTCGGATGGGTAAACGCTTTGAGTGGTTACTAACTGAGCGCTCCCGTGCTTTGGAACGCACTTTAAGCCATTGATGTTGGCTGCTGTCTACTACAGCAGTCGTTAAGCCAAGTTAGAGGCCTTCGGGCGGCTTGAGAACTTCTAACAGTCAAGTTGCCCACTCACTTCACAAGGGGGTCTAAGTTGCACCACGTCCGTGGGGAGTACCCACCGTTACCCTACAATGACCCCTGGGTGGTGCTAAAAGTGCAACAAACTGGCAACCGTACTGTTTGTCGCTCGTTTGTCTTCTCGAAGATCTCACGGTTCGAAAACAAATGCCATAGGATTATTATTATTATTATGAGGAGGTATACAAAATAGTGATTCATAGTATTCATACTGCATCGTCAACGTATCGTCTGAGTAAATACTTAGCCAATATGTGACGAGCGATTGTTTTCCATACGAACATACATAGTATTTTTACCAGCAATAGAGGTACATGGTGCAGTTGTTTAACAAAAAAATAAAGATACAATGCGTAGTCAAAATTTAAAAATGTTTTGAGCCGAAATGTACGAATAAATTTGACAGGTAATTAAATAAATACACTGTGCTAAATTCATTTTATTGTTAAAAGTTATAAAAAAAGGTTGTCAAAGAAAAAAAAAAGAAAAAAAAGGTAGAAAAAAGGTAAAAGAAAGGTTGTCTTTTGGGAGATAAGATTCGTACCTATGTAATATTATTCAAGGCATACACGCTGGTAGGTTACCTTTGTTGGAAGTCCTACGCATCTATGTCGTATAATAATAACGTCGTGTTCGTCATACTAGTACAGGGCCCAACACAAGCCTTATGGGACTAGTCCGATTTGTCTAAAAGTTGTCGCCGGATAGTTATGTATGTACATTACATTCCAACCCCGCCCCTATACCGCTGTTTATATTGCTAAAAATACTCAAAAGAAATGATCATGCACTTTCATATTGAAGAAACGTAATGTAATGTAATTAATGATTATGAGTAATGTCACTAGTAGTGTCATTACTCTAATGATAGTAACATTAGTAACGTCATATGCGTCACGGCTAGATTGTTGATGTAATTGTATCGGTAGCATAAAACGATTGTTTACAATTAGCCGCGAAATGATCACACCACTCAATATTATGTCAACAGTGGCCTAAGCGATTAACAACAGAAACCTGTCAGGTAGCTATGTACGTAAAGATAATACTAACACATGACGAAAACCCTATTATACACTAATACTTATAGATTGATAACATTAATTGCTTAAAAGTGTTCTTATTTTACTGGTGAAAATGAGACCAACAGGGCAACTGCATAACTTTTTGAATGAGTGTTAGGATATGTCAACCATCATGTTCATACATACATAAACTCACGTCTATATTCCCAAAACGGGTAGGCAGAGCACACGAACATTAATTGGGTGGGTTTCGTTCATTCCCTTGTGAGTGTCGTAAGAGTCGACTATGGGAACCAGGTTGAAGTGTGTTGTGGGCGATGGGCTAGTCACCTGTCACTGCAATATCACATTTTCTGCGTCTATAAACCTACAATTGCTAAAAGTGGCACTGAAATTAATGTTTGTGTGCTCTGCCGTCATATTCGACTGCAAAAAATGACGGACGATATGTCATTCATTTCATTTCATATCACGTATAACCATATTGCTTGGACTTATACTGACAACTGATCCGAACCAGTACTCAGGAACGATCTCGTCACCCTTAGGCATTACCGATCATTGTCTGGTTAGTCTGTATCCGTATATTACCCATCCGACCTCAGCCCTTGTGTGTGGCGATACGAGTACAGTAATCACGTAACTTTTCGACCCTACGATTGGTAAATCTTACTGTAATTTTTACTATTTATAAAAAATGGTATTTAGATCTACCTTACGTACGCTGGAAAATGTTGCGTAGGTAGCTACCTCGCAGATCAGTAGATTAGGATGAGATGCGGTCCTTCTTTGCGTCTTATCCTTAGAAGTGAGTTTGCTTCTCTTCTGGCGATTCTTCAACTTATGCGGATGCCGTGACGGATGTACTCTGATCGGGTATGAATATTTCATTCCACGCTCCGATGTGTACATATGTTTGTCCGCCAAAGCTCGCTCTTGGTTTGGACCTCAATGTGGACGCGCAGAGGTGCTGAAGCACGAGGCATACTTTGCCTGGGTTGATGCTTGACACCGCAGGCGAAGGATATCAACCTGAGGAAAAAAGCCTTTGAGAAGGCTGCCAAGTTGACCACATAAGCCGAGTGTTAAGGGAGTAAATTAGCTTCGTACCCCGCGGGTAGTAAAACCTTTTGGTCCCTGGCTAAGTCGTTCGAAAGAAATTTATGCCGCACCACACTCACAGACACAATACTGGATACAGTCGTCTACAGACGAGAAAGAAAACTCGTTTGGTCCCATGATTGCGGAGAATTCTCTTGGACCTTCTGAGTACCCGACAGCGATGCCGGAAATTATCGTCCACCTAACGGAAGTTTGAAAAGCGCTACGCAATCTTGCCGTAAATAAGGCCAGTGGTCTCGATGGTATTCCAGTCATTGTTCTGATGACTCGTGAGGGTCCTGTGTGGACGCGCATCTTACGACTTGACCTTGTGACTCGTACACTACCAATATCTTGGAAGCTTGCTAATGTGCAGCCCGTGCCCAAAAAAGGATAGCCACGCTGATCCTGCTAATCTTGCCCTAAACAGCAGGCTCCTAGCGTACCTATAATTAATTACCTCCTTGATGACTAACAATACGGCTTTTGCCAAAATCGGTCTACTGGGGATCTTCTAGCGTACGCCACACACATCTGAAGTAAGGCCCTAGCGGTTTCTCTCGATGTTTCTAAAGTCTTCGAAAGGGTTTGGCGCGACGACCTTATAAGCAATCTTTCTTCATATGGTTTTTGTGGTTTGGGTTGGGGTTTGGGTGGTTTGGGTTTGGGGTTTGGGACTTTCTGAGGGGTAGATCTATTCGAGTGGTCATTGATGACTGCTCATCTGGTCTAATGGCTGTTAACGTTGGTGTCCTCCAAGGGTCGGTGCTGTCTGCGATTCTCTTTCTGCTTCACATGGACGATCTGCTGAAGCCCGGTATCTTTGGGTACGCAGACGGCACTGTTGTAGAGAGCTACATATGCACAGTGCAAGCCAGTGCGGCCTAAATTCAGACTCACATGGAAGCCATGGTTGAGAATTTTGAACTTAAAGCTTACCCTCAAGGCAGTCCCCCATTGGGGCAAAACCAATTTGATTAGGTTCAATACCGCGAAAACCCAGGTGTGTCCATTTTCCACCAAAAAGAGGCCATTAGAGCTTCTCGGCTCGGCGTAACATTGTCTCCGACTCTCAAGTTTGGTACCCCTCCTACATTGACTGTAAGGCTAAATTAACTGCCAAAAAGCTGGGCATCCTCTCAAAACTGCTACGGTATTTCAATCAGGCTTACTTTGTATCAAGCACAAGTACGGGCGTGAATGGAATAGAACTATTCGCATCGCAATCGCAATACCAGCTTGAGGCGTTGGAGGCAATTGAGAAACGTGCTAAGAAACTCATAGGACTTTTCCTCTCTCTCTTTCTCTCTCTCTCTACTCTATTACTCTATTTGCAAATTTTGCAATACGAAACTGCAAAATTCCTAGTTTTTCGGTTTTCTATCGGTTATATTTAGGGGACTGTGCGGAGGAGTTACATTACACAGTATAATACCCCCCGCCCTCTTCTACCATCGGGCGAGCAGGGATACGGCAAGAAGATACCGTTTTACGGTGGCAGTTTCGAAAACTCGCACGAAGCGCTTCGCTTCCACTTTTATTATGAGAACAGCTAAGCTATGAAACTCCCTGTCTGAATCCTTGTTCCCCGTGAACCTTACGGTGTTCAAGACGAGAGTGAACCGGTTATTACTAGGTAAGCACGCTCCTATCCTAACACAACATCGCTTACCATCAGGTGATTTGTGGTCAAGCGCAGACCTATCCAGTGTGAATAAAAATTAGTAATACTTTAAAGTTATTGCAATATAGCTTTAAAGCACTAGGTGCCCGATATTACCTATCAAAAATATCGATACCTACTCATAGGTAATAATATAATGGTGATCCGTTTATCGCCCTGGGTTTAAATTGAAAATAAGTAAGTCTTCTTGGTACTTTAGATCTACATAACTCACTTTACTTAGGTGAATATTTTGCGAAAAAGTCACTAGGTATTATAGGTGTAACGATTACAGAACTAGAACAGCCGTCTATCGTTGGTTACCGGTGAGAAATAATAAATATTATGCGACCTTGCTACCCACGTTAAGGCCAAGATGTTTCTTTGATTACTTACGACACAGAATATACAATAGTATTGTGACTCTAACTATACGAATTTTTTGTTATTTAGGTAAGTATGATTTGGTTCCAATATTACAATTCTGTAATGGATTAGAATTAATCCCTAAATAGTGATGGAGTCAGCGTTCCATGTTGAACTTTTCCACTTCGATCTGTCCTCGACATTTGTTTTCGGATATTTGAGATCTAGTCTTTAAGCACTACAACTTTTCGTATAAGTACTATTTTATAATGTTACATGTCGGCAACTGATGGAACGAATGAGTTGGAAAGGAAAGTTAATGCTCGGTCGAGTTCAAAATTATCTGCTTATCTAGTTCCCACGCACGTGCTTAACTATGTACATACGTATGTAATTTGTATGCGAATATATAACTTCTTTGTATCAAACGGAACTGTATGTCAAATATGGGATGTAAACATGACTGCATGGCTCAAAGCATTTGAATAAACATCGAAGCGTAGCCTCAGACATACCACAAACATTACGGGCGCCTGTTAAACCTGTTACAAATTATAATCCATGCAATTATCTTATTTTACTTGCAATGAGATTATAATAAATTAATCGAAAGTAGCAAACCTTGGAGAAAATTAATCCAAGTCGCAGAAATATATATATGTGATTCCAAGGTATTTTTTTTGGGACTGTTTGTAGATTAATGGTAATTAAATTAATAGAGCCGGATCGCTGTATTTGTCTACTATCTTAAATATACATTAACTCGATTAGGTATGGTATAGTTGCCTTTCTTTAGTTATTTTATTAGTAGGGTAACGGCACCGGTATTTGACACTGAGCTGACAATCAGCAGTAATGGACACTTCATTCCTAATTCAAAAATCATACGGTTTTAATTAATTGCTGTATAAAAAATATAATTTCTTTTAAATATAATGTACATCATTGGTAGAGATCATAGTAGGTATGTATGTACCTACTTTTCTATGCCTTTACTTGTACAACAACTACCAAATCCTACTTAAATCAAGGCCCAATGAGTGTGCCAGTCAATTAATATCAAAAATATCGTTTATGAAAATTAATAATATTCTATTAATGATCTTTTAATTGAACAGCAAACTCAGGCCAATGACCTTTATAGCTCATTGGGTTGGTAACTAAAATGTAATGGAGTGTTAAATGGAATTCATTTAGTACTACATTTTGTATCTAATCCATTATTTTTTTCTAGTACATACAACTTCCTAACCTAAGAAGTTTAAAACAGTTAAAACCTGTGGGATAGTTACGCAATTTCGAGCGTGCATAAGGTAAATCGAAATGTCATTTTTCCATACTAAAAATGACACTTACGTCTGCTGTTTATTCACTTTAAAAGGACATGAAACCTCAAAATTGTATTCGACAATTATCGTAGAGATAATGGATTCATTTACTTAAATATTACCATGCAATATCGTTGGGCTTTTTCTTCGAACTTGTCCAAACACATTGGCGTGTGTGTATTAGATATTCCCAATTAGAGCCTAGAGATGTCTAAAGGTTCCGAATATTTTTCTCGTAATGGTTTTTCTCTTTTCACACTGTGACTGTGAATTGTGAGTACGAGTACGTTTAAGTGAATGCTCGTTTAATTAATGGTACTTATAGGATTTATTCTTTCAGGTGCACATTATAATGTTTAAGTGCTAAGTACATATTATATCGAATCAGCTATTGATTGGATTGAATGGACAAAGACGCAGTAACCATATCTTAGCTGTAAATGATAAGTATATCAGTTATCTGCGCTTATGACAAAGCCTGGCTGCGATATCAGAAATATTTTTACGCGTTATCGGATAAAAATGAAGTGACCTCACCGTCGATATTTCTCCTTTTTCGTTTCCACTGGTAGCAATACCGGTTCCGCGGACTTTGTAACACACCACTCGTTCACTGCACTCACTGTGAGGAACTCCGAGTCAGGCGCATGGCACACCTCAGAACCAAACTCATCTGACGACACTGTAATACTGTCATATTTTTGGTACGGAACCATACCGTCGAACGACGATATGGACTTAATGCTAACATTATCATAATTACTACGTTCACCGGAAGCACCAGATGTCACAGAGAAATAGTCCCCTTCATCACTGCACTCCTCGTTAATTAAGGTGTCAGTAGTTGTCGACAAAGTGTCCGCTTTACCATCGTCAATATTCACTACGTATTCGTCGCCCCGCTCGGCTTTGTCACTATCAGAAGAATCCTCACTGCTGCTATCAGATTCTGATATTACTGGACGACTATTTTTGGGCTCTTCATTGTCGGATACTTCCGACATTTTCAGTCTTAATAATTTTTCTAGGTCACCTTGTGTAACACCGTAAGACCAATGAGTTTCTCCTAAATGTTGATTGGAAACCGTTGACTTCCTTCTCATAACGGGTGGTTGGCGTCGACGCATAACAACGGGCGACGAGTTAGGTGTCGTGAAGGAAAATCGTCGGTGGTCTTTCGGCGGCTGCACCATCTCCGGCATGGGGGACTTGCTTTCCGAAGATGAATTGTCGTTAAATGGTTCCGGAGGAGGCGGCGCAGGCCTATGCGGACGTAACCTCTCTACACCTGACTTCCGATCGGAAACGAAACCTGATGAATTGGATTCATAACTAATTTCGGATACATTAGATAAAATCGAATTCACTGACACATTAGAATGCCGGTCTTGAGATCTATTCACTGGGTGCAAGTTTTGAAGATGAAGTTGTATGGGGTTCACAACAATCGTTAAGTTTCTTAGATCAATGTCTTTGGTCTTTTCTAATGACTCTGTGGAATCCGCCAGGTTGGTCATCGACGTCCTCTCGAATCGCAGTATCATCTCCTTGACACTGGTGCGGTCGTTTCTGATCACGACATCCTCGTCGTCGGACCGCGAGTGCAGCTCGTCGTCAAGGTAAGTGCAGAATTCCTCTTGTGTCATGGCGAAATGGTAGCAAGTCGGTTGCACAAGCGCTCACGAGGCCAGATGCGCGCGATCATATCAAGGCGCACGGTGAGTGCGCACAATCGACGCGCGGTAGACACTGACAGCGGACCGCTACTGACGGTGACGCCTGCGCCGCCGCCGCGCGCCCGCTAGCCACGCTCCTACATTACTCTTAGTACGGACGCATACTGTTTTCCAAATGGCGATAGTGATAATCATATTGATGGTTGCGTACATTAAATATGGTTAATTATTATTTGGCTTTCTCGTCACAAGTTGTCTTCCTGGCCAACGATAAAATCACTCATACTAGTTAATAACACGAAATTGATGATGATTGTAGTTTGTGTAGTGCACGAGTTAATTCAGTTTTTTTTAGTCTTCACTTGAGTATGTTATGTCATTTGTCTTTTTAGGGTTTTCGCCATTTTGGCCCTTAGTGTAAGTACGTTCGTTTCGTCATGTCTGTCCGTCCGTCCGTATATTACAGCCGATTTAGTCGGAGACTATAAGCACTACAATTATGAAATTTGTTAGGAAGGTGTATTCTATAAACAGCTACAAAGTGAAATGATGAAAAAAATATAAAATCAGGGGGGCACTCCATACATGTAACCGGGGATGAAAAATGAAAATAAAAATTGGGACACATCTTAGGCGTGTGGGGTATCTATGGATTGGTATTTAAAATGATATAGAGGTTTCTAAAAAGCTTTTGCATTTAAGTCAACCGTTGGTGAGATATTAGCTGTCAAAGTCGTAAAAAGTGTAATTTCCCCTGTTCTAATTTCCAACTATGAAGTTAAAAATGCAGGAAAAAAAATGGGGTGGTTGTACATACAGTAGTAAATACTTTCAACAATTTTTAGTTTGAACAAGATAGGTTTAACAGTTTTTGAGTTATCACTGAAAAACTGTCTTGACCAAAGAAAAGGACGTGAGTGCCGTGAGTTCCTATGAAAATATGACTTTTTTATTCAACGTATTGTATAATGGTTTTCTCTGTGTCCGCCTACCACAGACAGTTTTCTCAGAGCCCGCTTGTTGTATATGTTCACTTAGTCAAGAAAATCGTCACTATAGTACTTCATCAACTACCTAGGTAGTGCACCTAGTGTACGTTGTAGGTACGTTACATATTCTTAATATAGGTAATAGGTACATCAATATATTCCTCGGCGGCGCTACAGTTGCTTATCGCTATCGTGTTTTTAAGCCTTGAGTTATTTCTATTTATATTTAACTTTTGTATGATTTGAATCATCTTCATATATTCTCATAAATGTTATAAACTGCATAATCAATAACTAGGGTGAAATAATTAGTTCGTTATTTAGGAGCATACTTATCGAAATATAAATTATTACGTTTATTGCCTATCTATAAAGATTAATTGGGTACCTACTTGCTTCATGTTAAAATTTTGTAACATGGTGTTACTTTGCTGATACTAAACCATCAAAATATTGCAATAAATACCTAGTACAGGTAAATTACTTTCGAGACGTTTTTACATTAGTAGTTGTGACCTCTGTAGCCAGCTTGTAGCCAGCCTCACACACACGTTGACGTGTGTCTGTATACGTCAACGTGTACGTGTGTCCCTGTAAATATACAAATACTACTACAGATGCAAAAACGTCTCGAAAGTAATTTACTTGTACTTAAAGTTTATCAAAATCGTACTTACTCTTTAAAAAAATCAAAAAAGTACGTTTAATTTATTGTCCAAGAAAAGACCAAAGTACCAGAAAGTACAAGAAAGGACCAAGTAAAAGGTATCAATTGAATCTTTATCCATAAAATTAAAAAAATAAATGTATGATTCTATGTACCTATTCTTAAGATCGTCCGCTCCATTAATTCCAAAGCCGTCGGCCACGATGACATAGGACGAGCCATGGTTTTGCTCATCCTGGAAACTATCTTACCCGTAATCACCCATGTCATTAACTATTCTTTTCATACTGGGACCTTTCCATCTTGTTGGCGCAAAGCCTATGTCATCCCTCTTCCTAAGGTATCTAACCCCAGTTCTCTCAATCACTTCAGACCCATCTCAATTCTTCCATTTTTCTCTAAAATTCTTGAGGCTGCGGTCCATATCCAAATTTCTAAATTTATTAATTCTGTCTTCTATCCCCTTACCAATCTGGTTTCCGGACTGGACATAGCACCACCACTGCTCTCCTGAAAGTCACTGAAGACATAAGGGAGGGAATGGAGACGTCAAAGGTCACTGTGTTAGTTCTCATTTCATCGACTTCTCGAACGCATTTAACGTGGTTGATCATGATCTACTCCTTGCCACCCTTTCTCATCTTAAAATCTCCTCAGCAGCAACTAAATACCTGGTTTGCCTCCTACCTTTCGAACCGTGCCCAAGCTGTCCGTGTTGGCTAGTACGTGTCTGAATGGTGCGATTTAAATACCGGAGTACCACAAGGAGGTATCCTTTCTCCACTTTTATTCTCCGTATTTATCAATCTTATCACTTTGGGAATCAAAAGCTCTTACTATCTGTATGCAGACGATTTACAATTGTACTCTCAGAGTGATGTAATGGACATAAATTCAGCCATCTCTGCCATCAATGATGACCTGATTCATATAAGCAAGTGGTCTAATAGTTTCGGCATTTCTGTCAACCCTTCCAAGTGCCAGGCTATCGTTGTAGGGAGTACGCGTCAGCTACTGAAGCTGGATACGGTTTCTGTCGCACCGATTATGTTCGAAGGTTCAGTAATTCCGGTCTTGAGCCAGGTTAAAGATCTCGGCGTTTTTTTAGGTAGGCATCTATCTTGGGATGGACAGTTTTCTGAGTTGAGTCGAAAGGTCACTGGTACTTTGCGTGCACTTTATCGCTTTAAAAACTTTCTACCGGTAAGCACCAAAACTTTGCTTGTGCAGGGGTTAGTTCTACCCCTCATCGACTATACTGATGTGTGCACTACAAATATTTCCCAGGACTTTCTTACCAGACTCGATCGTTTGCTTAATAATAGCATTCGGTTATCTTCGGCCTACGCAAGTTTGACCATAACTCTCATTTTCGCCGCAAGCTGAACTGGCTCCCGATACGTCAACGCAGGTCTCTCAGGATCCTTTGCACGCTTTTCTCTATACTGTTTGAGCCCTCCGCTCCTGGATATCTGTACTTCCTCACGATAGTGGTTTCCTTACATCTTCCTTCGCTGTACAAGCAATTCGTCTCTGGAATGCACTCCCTCTGACGATAAGACAGGCCCCAAGCAAATTTGTTTTCAAACGTATGCTCTTCAAGCACTTGCTCGAACAGTCCTAGCGGAAAAGACATTTGTAGTCGTAAGCGTGTGTGCAATAGTATATAATTATGTATGTATATTTAATATATATATATTTATGTATGTATTTATGTATATATCTGGTTAATTTGTTTAAACACCTTTTTGTAATTAGCTCTACCTTAGGATATTTTTTTGTTTTTAGCTAGCCTAACCTTAGCTATTTTCTGTTTGGCCCTATGGTTGACTGGTAGAGAATGCCTTGAGGCATTAAGTCCGCCATTTGTACAGATTTTGTGCAATAAAGTTTAAATAAATAATAAATAAATAAATAAATACCTAAACGCAGTATTTCACGACCAAAACAGCAATTTACAGATTTTCCTATGTAACTTCACAATGTAATGTTCACTTGTATAAGCCATTTGGTAGGCTTCTAGCGGAGAGCTACGTTTGTCCCATTTTTTGGCTTTTCTTGTGCTCTAATTGTAGTTGGGCCCATATAGACTTTTTATCTCCCTAAGTAAAACTCATTCAAATGGTACCATAAAAAATTGTCAAGTAACCCATTGCGCGAAAGGTAAATGATATGAAAGTTACTTTATTATTAGATAAGCCTCGTAACAGAAACAGAGTGTCCTGTGCCGTAAACTACCTAGGCCAGGGGTCGGCAAACCGCGGCTCGCGAGCCGCATGCGGCTCTTTCAAGGGCCGGTTGCGGCTGTTCGAGGTCTCCTCAAAAATATAGTGAAAAACCGAAAACAGGTATTTTTGGCTCTCTTGGGTTCCCAAAAGATGATATTTTTACTGAATATGGTTCTTTGATCAAAAAGTTTTCATAAGTCATCGGTAACAACAGCATTCCAATGCTCATTCTGAGATCACTGTTTACATTTTTCGTAACTCTATTCATTGCTTTTATTTTAGTTACTTTGGCCCAAATTTCTTAGATGATACAATTAGGTGTTCCGATAACGATCTACGTAAAGACTTACTAGAAGATATGTGAATCACGTATCCCTCCATTTACTTAAGTGTATGTCAGCTAAATAAAAAATTAAAACTGTAACAAAAACTTTCAAGTTACTCCGACTTGGCAGTATGGAAAAAATGTGTGCCTATATACCTACTCGTATATGAGTGATAGTGTACCTCAACCTTATATCTTAGGCGCGTTATGTTGAAGCGAGGCGATCGTGGGCACTAGGCGGGTTGTCAGTTGTCACAGGTCATAACATAACATAATGCACACACTCTATTACACATCGCCATATTTTTGTATGTACGTGTTCCAATGAGGACCCCGTGACTGTATCGCCGTGCTTGTCAATAAGCACGGACTTAACTTACCCATATAATATTGTCGAACGAAGCCGTAACTGCTGACCCCATGTTTCTCCAGCTCCATAGTATATGCAGTGAGCAAAGTTATTCGGTATACCCTGCATAGAAGATTGTTAGTGTGCAGTGGCGGTACCTATCTTTCCATTCATCATCGTCATTATATCAGCCGAAAGACGTCCACTGCTGGACATATGCCACCCCCAAAGAGTGCCACAATGGCCGATCCTGCGCCAACAGCATTCAGTGGACTCCCGCGACCTTTACCAGGTCATCAGGTAACCAGGAATCTTTCCATTAGGTGCCTTTTTTGAACGGACTATTTATAACACCTTCATCTTATTCATATTCGTTAACTAAAGTTAACTTCAAAATAACATCTACTGCTGTATGATTTGCTTGAGTTACATTAAACATGAGGTCGGGACACCCCAGCACAGTTAGCACATGACGGCACGTGGGTTACCTCGCGCACGACATCGACTATCCATCTCTTTCCAATTAGTACACACAGAAAGAGACGGATAGACTATGTCGAGCGCGAGATACCTCGAGCGCTGTCTTGTGCTAGCCGCGCTTAAGATTTTTTTACTTAGCTATACGGCCTCCTACATCCTAAATGGGTTCTGACGGTCACAAGAGGGTAAATAGGAAACCGCAATATTAACATAATTTATAATTTAATGAGAACAAATCAATCGAACTGCATGGTCCTGAAGGAGCCGTCGACGCCGAAGAGGCTGGAGGTGGTGGTGGGCGCGCCCGGCCGCTTGGCTTCGTCGGATCGCGCGAGCTCCTGACTCACGAACCAGTCGCGGTAGCTCTCCACCTTCAACTTCCAGTAATCTGCGATATACAGAATAATATTAGCTTTCAGAAATTATGATTCATAGGTATAAAATAAAGGCATTACATGGTAAATACAATACGACTATGCTGTGCCTTGTGACATACGAAATTTAAAACATGTGTTTAGTAAACTTAGAATTTAATTATTACAGTAGTAAACAAAAATAAAAATATTAAAAGAAAATAAGTAACAATAAAATTATAAATAATAACAATGTTTAATTAAATTCAAAGAATAACAAGTACATAAATATTATTAAAAGGAAAATAAATTAGAAAATACAATTAAAGGTTAATGGCACTATCATTTAAATAGTCATTTACATTGTAATAAGTTTTTTCCGTTAATAATTTGTACAAAATATATTTAAAACTACTAAAAGGTTCAGTTTTAAGTGACTCGGGTAGCTAGTTAAATAAAAGGCATTCATGCCCCTATGACCCTATGTGAATTTTATTTAATAGGATTTGGGCTACACAGCAGCTCTTAGTTTTATTCGGACCAGTTTTATTTGAGAAATTGGTATTATATCTTCTAGAATGAAAGAGGTTTCTTGAGTGTGAACTCAATGAGGTGAAATAACCTCGGTGGTAAGGTGAGTTAAAGTGGTAGGTGAAGACGTACGACTTAAAATTAAATGTTTTGTTTAATTGTATTATGTGTCTACGAGTACAACTCCCAGTGGAAGGGTAATCCACTATACTATACTGTTTGTTTACATTTATATGTATTATTAAGATTCGAGTCAATGCTAAAAAATACCATCTCACGGTCTCACCAGCTTGGAAAGTCTGACTTTATCGATCAAAATATACGTCCAAAAGTCCACTAGGTGATAAAGTGATTTTGAGGTTCGAACGTGACGCACTATCATTATTTCCAACTTTTTTTAAGGTAGTATGAGCGGTCATTAGTTGGCGTTTCGAATATTCGAATTATTATGGTATTGTAGTATTATTATTATTTTTTAAATTTATTTTGTACGTTTTAGTTATTCTAGCTGAAGGGCCTAATCATACTTGCTCGCAAATCGCAAGTAATCGTAATATTTTTATTATAAATTATGTTTAACTTGTTTCATATTATCTCTGCACCACCTACTGCATATATTATACGCAGCACATATAACATGCTATACAACGCAGATAAGTCGGAATTCATGCTCATGGAGGCCGCCAATACACCGACTCATGTACCAAAGTAATTTTTAAATGGTGTACCGCTGCGACAAGTGCACGAGGTCAAATATCTTGGCCACATTCTGCGGTTCAACATGAAGCACAACGAGGATATACAGAGACAAAGGAGAGCTATCGCTGTGCGCGTGAATATGCTGGCCAGGAGATTCGCTAAATGCAGCAATGGCGTCAAAAGGCAGCTATTCCTGAGTTTCTGTACCAGCGTGTACACCGTAGAATTGTGGTCAAACTATACCTGCTCTGCTGCCAGAGACATGCGCGTGCAGTACAACGACGCGTGGCGCGCCATGTTCCGGCTGCCGCGCTGGTGCAGCGCGAGCGCCACGTTCGCGGAGGGCCGCGCGCCGGGCTGGGACGCGCTACTGCGAGCCAGGAGCGTCAATGCCAGGAAGGCAATAAATACATCTACGAATAAGCTCCTGTCAGCGGTGAGAGAGTGGGACGCCAGCCCGCTACATGAACGATGGAGGAGCTACCACAAGCCGGTAAAACGGGGTCGGGGTAACCCATGACGTGGCTTAATTTTAATTTTAATTTAATTTTAGTGTTAGTGTAGTATTATTATTATTGTATGTCTTTTCCGCTCACGGGACAATGGTGTCCAGGACTTTTGGAAGGCGTGCGCGGAGCCGAAGTACCGAGGTACCGAAGTACCAACCGAGTACCACATAGCCAACACGTGGAGGCCCTTTTGACAATTTAATGAAATGCAAGGGGTACACCGAGCGGATGCTGTCCCTGCCCGTGTCACGGGACGCACACAGAGACAGCACCCGCCAGGGTGTACAGGAACTATTGCTGGTTGATGGAATCTAAATGAACCGGACTATTGGGTGAATATGATGGACTAATGGCTGGGCTAATGAGTGACACAACTGACGTCTGCCTAATAAAACTGTCTCACATTTTTATCTCAGGCAGACGGTGACTCGCCCTCTGCTAGATGGGCCCCTATAAATAGCGACATTAAAAATGGCCTAAGGGCAACACCGGTGCAGAGGGCGAGTGCGTGCATTATTATTATTTTATTTTATTGTATAACCATATGGACATGTTCTGGAATAAATTGATTTCATTTCATTTCATTCATTATTATTTTTTTCCGACCCAAAGATTATCTGGAAAAAATCGCTCTTTAGCGATAAGACCGCCTGTTGTCTACCTCTACTTACATATTACTGTTTTTTTTTCTGTTTGTAAAGTTTCATTTGTGTGTATCGTAAGAGCGCTCGTGGCCTAGCGGCATCCGCGTACCGCCTGCGATATGCGAAGTTAAGCAATGTCGGCCGAGGTCAACTCTCGGATTGGTGACCGCTTTTAGTTGTTTCTAACTGAGCGCTCCCGTGCTTTGGAAGGCACGCTAAGCCGTTGAACCCGGCTGATGTCTATGACAGCAGTCGTTAAGCCAAAGTTATAGGCCTTCGGGCGGCTTTAGAGATTCTACCAGTCAAGTTACCCACTCACTTGACAAGCCCGATCCCAATAAGTCTAGATTCAAATTGAGTTCAGAACGTACAATTCAAAAAATTAAGTTTTTGAGAAAAAGTCCGATTTATTAATTATGTTTCGTTTTGTTTAAAAGCTGGAGTAAAATCAAAGTAATGAGTTTTATTTAAATATTTCAGTGCAGAAGATATTCATATTTGAATTTTAATACCTGTTTAATTAATGGAAAAAGTGAATTATGCTTAAGCCTTATATTACCCGTGAGTACTGAACATTAATAAATATGCCTCATTTAATGTATGGATAGAGACTATTATTTCGTATATTTTAATGTTAATAATTCTTTAAATAATTGGATTTGGATGAGATTTGAACAACTTTTTATTGAAGATAAGTACAACTCTCATACGGCTTTCATTATAACAACCAATTTTTAATTTTATGACCAATTTTCCTCGCGGTCGTGTGGTGAAAAGTTGTGCGTTTCAGCAAAGCTGTTTGGCGTCTCGTGCGTGGAAAGTAGTACCACAGTCTTTATACTGTGTTGTACTTTTGAACATCTTATAATCCTTCGCTAGCTTGGCTCTCAATACAAGCACTCGCGCCAAACAACAATTTTGCAACCTTGCATAACAAATAACTAGTCTTGTACTCTTTAATTCTCTCTATTTTATTTTTCCAAAAGATATAGGCTAGGGACAGACGGATGGGCAGACCGCGGAGCGATAGTAATAGAGTCACATTGGAACCCTTTGAGTACGGAACCCGTAAAGATTATTATTTAAATTACCGATCAGTTCCTGCAGCGATCCATCTTGGCCACCATAGTCGATAGGCAGCATTGACTGAGGGACAGCGTGGTATATAGCTTTGTAGTCCTGGCTGTAAACCTTTATCTGAAAACATACATTTATTTGAAGTCTAATTGGAAAAAATGTTAGTAATGAAATCTGGCTTTTACCTAAACTCTTGGTAAACACCTAATCATCTGGGAAAACCAGTTAAACGATTGTGTATAATATTTTTGTAGGATTGTTGCCCCTATGGTTTTTTTTTTCTTATCTCAGCGGGAAACAGCGCATTAGGCACAGTTGATAACATGATCATTTGATCACCCAATGTCAGTATAATATTCGTAATAAATAGTTTTATAAAATCAGCCCAGTTAGATGGACGTAGAGGTTTTTTTTAATTGCAAATATATCAGTTACAAGTACTTTTGCGTAAAAAACCCCTAATCTAATTTGATCAAGTAAAATATGCTGATCGTTATGAAATTGAAGTGATGAGAAAAGCACTTAATATATTTTTCTCAAACATGCAATGAAATTTCGTCATTACGAGCCTTATAATAGGCTTCAAAGTATCACGTTGCAGACGGAACAACTCGGGAGAACTGTAAAGGAATTTCATACAAAATTGAAGGCCTAGGCCGGGAAGTAATTTTTTATTTTTATTTTAATGCCAAACATTTCGTGTGTTAAATTTGTTTTTTAGTGGTGTATTTTTTTATTTCAATGCATATGTTTGAGAAACGCACTATACAAATATCGGCGAGAAACGTTGGGCTGCAGGCCGCGTATCCCTATTCGTCGTCTATATCTACTTGGCCTGCAACCCTACGTTTCCCGGCCTCTATAGTAATGTGTAATGTCCTATTCCTCGCATTGTTGGAGAAAAGCACTGTATGTATATGCCTCGGCAGGAATGACAATTAATGGACGCGCATCTTCTGACGGACTCCGCTTCGCGTCGTTCACCAAAATTGTCCACGAATTGGTTTTTCCCGTCTTCTGAAATAATGTACTATTCTATTGTAGTGAATCGCCTAAACGATCAATTCCGTGTCAAACTGGTCTAGTGCCAGTCATGTCAAGCCGGTCTAGTGCAACAGACATTCAGATGTACAAAGGTGAAAGATGTACTTTATAACTTTGTTAACATTGTTTAGGTATTTATACTCTGCCTATTACTTATCACTAGTAGCCAGTCATGTCAAGCTGGTCTAGTGCAAAAGACATTCAGATGTACGAAGGTGAAAGTGTACTTTATAACTTTGTTAACATTGTTTAGGTATTTATACTCTGCCTATTACTTATCACTGTAAATGATGGCAAGGATAATACATGACGTGTCTTACGATTATTTAAATGTTCGCGACGTAATATACTTACTCGTTTCTTAAATTTCTCTCCAAGGAACATTTTTAAGATAGCATAAGCAGCCTCGAAACCTGTAGGAGTGCTTATTATGTAGTTTGATCGCACGCGCACTGGAAACGCTTTCTCGAAGCAGGATATCGCTTTTTTGGCTAAAGTTGGTGTCCATTGACTCAGTATGTTTATACCCACACCTTTCATGTCGACAATTACTTCCTGGAAAATTAAAATACTTAATATCTTTGCAAACCCAGAATAAAATCATCACGAGGGGTCCTGGCCACTACTCCAAGAACAAGTCATCGTCATGGTTTTCAGTAAGATTCATTACCTTGCAGTAAAAAAAGTTTCATATTTCTATTTGTGACAAATAGTGGCGAAAGTCATAGGTGTGTTACACATATCGGTAATAAAGTAATCATCATACCATAATGCATTAACACTACTCGTATTAGGTACAGTATATGATTAAAATGCCGAGATACTTTATAATTTAATAGAAGCAGCTTTATAATATAAAGTACTTTCAAATTAGATGCCAATACCTTCAGAGATAATAGTACTCGTCTTTAGAAGTAGACTTAAGTATAAAACTAATTTAAAGATTATGTTAGTTTTTGGAGAAAATTAGGAAAACAAACAACTGTGCCACGTAATAACAGCCTGTTAATAAGCTAATCCTTATTCAATGATTAAGACTTCTTTGAATAATCAAAGACGAGAAAAGAGTAGAGAGAGTGAAGAGAAAAGAGAGAAGAGGTTTCGATCGATAACGTATGAAACCTCTTACCTGGCTACTACTACTAGCATCAAATGTGTAGCACTTGACAGAAAGTGATAACCACCTTGTCAGATAAATGCACAGGTTGATTATATTTGGGCAAAATTTTAATTTAATTATTTTGTTCGGAAACAGCGAGTAAGAATTTCATATAAAAAGATTTTTTAAATTCCATTTAAATTATTTTTTTTGATGTAAGTTAACATCTCTTGAAGTACAGGCATCTAATTTGGAAGCAACTTAAATAGAAGTTAAGTTTTTCTTTTCTGTAAAATTGTTTTGTCCCTGTGTTCGTATCGGCTAGCCCTTTTTTATAATTAAAAGAAATTATTACAATGTAGGTATTTATGTTAATGACGTATGTTACGTATACTTAGTAATGAGATGTCGTATAAAGATGACGGCACTTATCGATCAATGGCCTTAAATCAGGCCACATTATTACAGTGACTTTCATATAATCCCTAATTAATGGAGGTAATAGGTACCCTTTGATCTATTATCTCCTACACCATACCTAACAGAGCCTATATAGCTAATTTCTTTGACAAAAGGGTACTTGACACAACGACTAACCAGCAGCTCAGTCATAATTTGCATAATATATTTAAGCTAGGACAAAATGAACTTTACCGGTTGCCCGCGACGCGGGATCGCGTAATACGAAAAATGGCTACTCATCCACCATATCAGTCCTAGGACGTCCACTGCTGGACATAGGCCTCCCCCAATTTCATGGGGGGTAAATGCCATAATCGCCACGCTTGGCATGCGGGTTGGCGATCGCAGTATCTCCACCGCACTCTAGGAATGCTGCTGCCCATTCCCCGTTGGTCTTGGTCGTAGTTTTAGGACATACCCGGGTCCCCCATGGCCCATGGTAAAGAAAAAATACCTCTTTATATTATAAACGGTTAACAAATACTAACGTTAGATTGTATTTGCTTCAACATTAACGTAAATCCCAAGATTAAAGTTTACAAAAGAATTAGCAATATAGTTAGCCAATTATATAAGTAAGCACAAATTAGCATTCATTACCTAATTGACTATTGCTATAAAAACAGAACTTACGGTTTTAGTTAAAATGTGTGATTTAATATGACATCTGGACTTTCCCAGTTGAGAACCGCTGCGATTTAGCAGTTGATAACCACCAGTAGGATTAATTTCCATTAACATAATATTATTTATCATATAAGATTTCAAGGTAAGTAACATGGTCATTGACATATAATTACTGTTCAAATCGGGGTATTTACGATGTATGTTATATTTGTTGAGTTTCCGATCTTTCGGCGCTGTTGTAAGCACCATATTCAAGGTTGAACTGACGTGCTGCGAGTTTTATTTGTGAAATATTAGAAACTCAACAAGTATAACATACATGGTAAATACCCCGTTTCGGACAGTAATTCTAATTATTTATCATTGCTACGATGAGATGTGAAACTAAACATGATAATGACTTCCCTAAGCCGTTTCAATATTCACTCATTTCTCCGTAATAATTTAGAGTTAATTTATTTTATGAAAAATCTTAAGTTAAATTACAAGTTTTTTTTTTAAAGATTTATCTAACCAAACCTAACATGGACTGAAGCAATCAGAGAAACTGAACTGAAAGAATAACCGTGACTCATCAAAACTTTGTAGGAAAACTGTTTTCATAAAGTACCCAGCGCCTCTTACGTGGAATTCCGCCTGTGTCAATTCCCTTTACTCCCCACATGGGATGAATCTCAAAAAACAAATTAACTTATATATCCATCCCTAAGTATTCACTAGGCTGCTAAGCATGGATTCTTAAGTTAAAAGTCATTGATTCTATTATTGTTACCTCGCCCGCCACATTGAAGTTGTCGTCCTCCAGCATCATGATCTCTGTGATCATGAACGCGATCTTCAGTATGTCCGTCAGGTGATACTGGGAGGCGTCGAACGCGCCGGTCCTCACAATGCAGGTGCGCGACGAATCTTCGCCTTGACACTTCTTCAGTGGTAGGAAAAGACTGAAATCAAGAACATTTATTATAAATGAGTTTAATATGCTGCTTCAAATTTCAAATGAGGTTCCTTAAGATCTACCAGGAACCATCTTCGATGTTTCCATGGCCGATTCGTGGAATTTTCGGTTCCATTTTAGAGTGAGACAAGTTTAGTAATCATGCGTAAGGTAAGACTAAGTGAAATGCGTAATTCTTATTCGACACTGAAGAAAAGAATGAGCTTCAGGGGGTAAGTGGGTGAGAAGGTAAAAGTGGTGCCATCCCTCTTTTTTTCTAAAGATTTTTATTTTTGACTCTCTCAAATTAGTGATTTCCGGTGCCATTGAGAAGAGTATACTTTTTTTATACCACGTCGGTGGCAAACAAGCGTAGGGCCCGCCTGATGGTAAGCGATCACCGCAGCCTATGGACGCCTGCAACTTCTAGGGGTGTCACATGCGCGTTGCCGACCCTTTAAGAATTTATACACTCCTTTCTTGAAGAACTCCATACTGTAGTCCGTCAGGAAAACCTCGGCAGGGAGGTCATTCCGCAATCGGAGCGTCCAAGGGAGGAAATTCCTCTGAAACCGTACCGTACGCGACCATTTAGGTTCTAAGATGTGAGGATGAATGCCCTGCCGACGGCGAGCGGTGCGATGGTAAAAAGCGGCCGTAGGCATCATGTCGAACAGTTCTTCGGAGCAGAACCCATTTTATAAGCAATAGAACACGCACAAGGAGACAAAATTTCTCCTTAAACTCAACGGCTCAATATCGCTCGTGAGAATGGGATCGTTCATGATTCGCACAGCACGTGTCTGAAGCGAGTCAAAAGGCCCAAGCTGATATCCAGGTGCTCCCGCCCAGAGGTGACAGCTATACTCAATATGGGGACGGACTTACAACTTGTATAATAGAAGTCTCTGTCCCGGGGTGAGGTTTCGCTTCACTCTATTGAGCACACCTAGCTTTTGAGATGCCATCTTGGCTTTGCCTTCTAAATAGCTCCGAAACTGGACGTCGCTGGAAATATCGACACCAAGGATCCCAATACTCTCTGAGATGGAGAGGGTTGCATCTTGGAACCGCGGGGCTACAGTGAATGGGGTTTTTTTAGAAATGAACGCGCATACTTGTATCTTGGTGGGGTTGAACTGGACCAAATTATGCTGGCCCCACTCAGAGACTCTGACTGCTGCTCTTGATTTCGGACACAAGTTGTTCGCGACTCTCTTATATGTTTATGTACCTATACTACAAGTAAACAATTAAATGTCGACTATGCCTCACTTTAGTATATTTTGCTAATTTGGAACTAGTTGACGTTACTATCAGTATCACAATTAACTGACCATTGGTAAACCTTATCCCTTTACAATTATGAATAGTCAATAACGTTGATGCTGATGGTACCTATACTACTATAATAAATATTAAGGGACAATCTTACACAAATTGACCTAGTCCCAACCTAAGCAAAGCTTGTACTTTGGGTACTTGACGACGATATATACTTATATAGTCAAATAAATTCTTAAATACACAGAAAACATCCAAGACTCAGGAACAAATATTCGCTTTATTAAGTTCGCTTGGTAGAAACTGGATCCTAAAATTCCACAAAATGGCCAGAACGTGCCCACAATATTTTTATACGTTATCCAGATATTAAGATTAATACTTATATGTGTTATATTTAAAACATAAGTCTATGCTCACTTTGGAAATGATAACGACTGTAACCCTGAATATATTAGGGTTAGTTAGCACTTCGTATTCGCAACATTAGGCACTCTTAACAGGTGTAGCTGCGAATAGATTGTTTGTATTTGTAGATACTAGTTTGGTCTTATATGTTACAGTTATTATTGGTAAACGGGACTTAATCGCGTACAAAAATTAATCACCTGAGGTGTGCCCGACGTTTCGAATGTATCGCAACATCCGTGGTCACGAGCTGACTCAAACATCAGGTGATTAATTTTTGTACGCGATAAGTCCCGTTTACCAAAAATAATGTGTAAAAATCGTGCAAGTTTAAATCAATATATGTTACAGTTATTTCAATAACGCAGTTTTGCTAATTATCTTCGTTCGTTTGCGTGGTTAAAGATTCGTTAACGTGTCTTACCCTAATTTCAATGTCTCTTGAATCCTCGGATCCATTGGATCTCTGTTAGATAAAAATTCCGGCACCAACGCTTTTAAAGTATAATACATGTCCAACTTTTCTTTAGTTCTTTCTAGGCTGAATTTGCATCCTCTTAAAAATGCGAGCAGCCATTGATCGGCTGAAAAATAAGAAGACACAAATGAAAAAGTTAAATAATAAAGCTTAAAGCGCCATCTATTTGTTTTTGTCAGATCTAGCTTAATCTATATGCCGGGTTAGATTTGTGGGCGCGCTTGTTGGCGAATGCCGTACCAGCGAGTATAACTCCAACAAGTTGCTGGGAAATGCACACAGATGGCGCTATAAATTATTGTAGGCAAACTATTTTAAGCCAAATATATCGAGATTCGAGGTAGAGCGCAATGTAGGTCATAAAACTAATAAAATGCTTATCATGTTATGTTGGGTTTCCTTTAATATAGTAATGATAATATATATATTACATAGATTATCACTTTTTTGTTAAATGCTGATACTGTACCTATGGTTAGATATTGTTGGAGAAAAGTTATCGTTGCCTAATCGGCACATCAGCTTTTTGGTATTTTCCAGACCGTAAACGATCGATAATGAGAATACTAACTGAGATAATTAAAACGAAGACGCTGTTGATGCCGTTCAAGGCTGCGAATAGAACATGATGAGATTTTTTTAATGAGTAAGTACTAATTAATTTATAGCATTTTTTTTTCATATAAATTAGCTACACCATCTTTGTTTGGGAAGCCAAGTACCAGTAGGGTTAGATTACAGCGTTGACATGTAACGTTAGCCGAGCCCTTTTTCAGATATCTAGATCAATATTTCTGCTTGGCTGCCGTAGGCGGACGCGACCGAATATCATCAACGAATACCTACTGAGTAAAAGACTCAAAAAGCAAGGTAGCCTTCTCGACTGTTTCCTTCTTCGTTACTTAACCAATGGGAACCTAATACTGGCCACTGAATAGGAAGTAAATATTGAATGTCTCACTGTTTTCATTTTTCCACGTATTCTTGGACGGATTTGTACAGGTAGTCACATATGTTTGCGGCTTGTTTAATTGGGCGAATAAAGCAGTTCTTGAAGTAACCTTAGATATTTTATAAAAACATTAATCATTATTATAAAAGAAAAAGAGATTGTCGACACATACTTAATGATAAATCTAAGGGACCCAGACAGGAATCCGTGGAGCGTTTGTATGGAAAAATGAGTTCTAATGTTTCCTTTTATTATATATCAGCCAGCTCCAACAGACGTCTACTACAACACTATCTGAAGTTTTAAGAAAAAATATCTCTTTTACACTTTGTCATCCCCATGAATGTTAAAGATATTGACAATAGAAAACTGTCGATAGCTAACTATAAGGTAGAAAACTTAAGAAAAGGATCTGTTGTATGTAGTTGTGACGTGTTCGAATAGATATTCGTTTTGTTTGTGTTACACATTTTTAATATGTAATGTCTATTCGAATACATCACAACTACATACAACAGGTCCGTTTCTTAAGTTTTTTACCTATACTGACTATTTGGAGTAAAATATCTCTAGCCTTACTCTTAAATTGCATAGATGGTACGGCTACAAGACAGATGGTTATCGTTTAATATTAACTTCAATTCTGTTTTTAAACAAACGATAAGTAATCACAGATACGATTGAGCGATAGCTATTACACGTCTGAGTCATTCGTGTTAATCTACTTAGTCATAATCCGTGGTGGCACCAGGATCCAGGATGTAGGATAATTAATATTTATACGTAATTTAATCAAATTGAGAGATAAAATGAAGCTTACTAACCAAAACCTCTGGTAATGTTTCAATCGAATCCCTTGAGCCCAACATTGATCACAACAAAAATAAGATTGACGACTCAGTGTGTATTTAGATAAGTTTAGACCAATATTTAGGTTCCAATAATATTTTTGACCTGCTGGATTGATTTAAAGAATAGTATATTAAAAGAATCGGGATATATACTACGAACAATAACAGCTCGTGTAAACTAAAAATAGTATTAAAACATAATTCGGTGCCGATTCTAGCCACTCTATTACTTAAGTATTTTTTTGGCCACATTATGTCCAATCCAACTTAATGTAAGAAATAATTCTATAAATGTAGTTAATATGTATTATAGGTAGATTAAATTTGTATATTACATATGTTTCTTAGGAAAATTTATATCAAATTTAAAAATTACTTAACCTATTAAAGTAGAAATGACCATAAACGATATGAAGATATTTAAAATATAACATATGATACATGTCATATAATACATATAAGAAATATTTCATATGATACATATAAGAAATATTTCTTTATTTCAAAAATTAGGTTTAAATTGTAGGTATGGCATAGCTGTCAAACGCAATATATTTGCATTCACAAACTGGATTAACACTGCGCGATTGATTTAGTTGTATTATAGTTTTGGGTTTATTCATATTTATAAACCTTCTAAAGAATGTTGTAGGTCGGAACGCTTCATCAAATTTAGTATGTAAACTAATTATAAATTAAGAACTCGTATATCTTCAGAAACGTTGAGCGTCGAATCCAATTACGATTGTTTGTTATTATTTTTTTTTTTATGTTCAAAAGCGGTAGACTTTTTTCTTGGCCAACTATTTAAAATCCGTTCCGTTCTTTATCTGTATAAAATGGGAAAAATTAAACTTCAGACTTACTTGGTTCCACGGCGTGTAAATGCGGCTGTTTCCTTAGCCAGTCCTTCAACGCCGTGATGTCTGAGGCTACCCTTCGTTCATCTTCATTTATTTCTTTTGCAGCCTTCTTCTTGAGAGCCGCGGGTAGTGGTCGAATTGTCATATTTGTTACTGGCTCTTATTTCTATGACTGTAAAAAATTACTAGTAACATGACTAATGACCAGGCAACACAAACCAGTAAAAAAATGATATATTGGTTTCTTTTGCAAACATTGAAAGGTGGGGTACACTTGACTCCAACAAAAATGAGTATTTTACAGTTTACTATAACGCTAATGGCATCCTAAATCAAAAAATGGTTCAAGAAAACCCGCATTACTACTACTATATCCCTCACGATAGGCTTAGAAAAAATATTAAAAAACTTGACTCCGTCCACGGGAGGTATTTTCAAGATTTAATTCTAGGGTTTTTTGGCGTAATTGACATAACGAACCTATAAGGGTTCCTTGTTTACTAGTTACTACGGAACCCTAAAAGGTGGGCATTTTCACTTGCGCGCAGAAAATATATGGTTCTTAGACACTATTTGACAACAAGTATTACTTACACAAATATATTAACAAGACACCCTACAATATATGTAATAATAATATTCTTATTTACGAATATCTACCTAGGTACTATGTTGTTAATATGTTTCACAATTGGTCAAGGTTATCTTAAACATGTATAACCAAACCATATGCACAATGAAAATCAATTATATTATCAGCGCAAATGTTTACACACAGCAGATAACTATGTACTCGTACTTTATGAAGTGTATGACTTACCAACTAATATTACAATTTCCAAGTCGCGTGCGCTAACTAAGCAAGTTCATATTTATTTCGTTAACAAATAAACAAATATTCCTTTGCCTGCTGTCGGTTGGCAAAACTGGTTTAAATCAATGTGCGATCGCGATAACTTTGCCACAGCTGTACGAGTATGGATATCACTGATTAGATAGTAGTCAAGGTAGGTATAACGTGCGTCCTGCGAGCTAGGAAGACAGACACTGAGAGCACAGATCAATTTGACGGATTAAGTATGGCTTCATCAATATCAATTCGCTTCCGTTGCTTTTTCTACCGACAAACAAAAACATGTGTATAATTAAGTGTGACTCGTGTAATATAAGTGATTTATTGTTGTCTTTGTTATCTACTCAGTTGGTAACTCGTATGAATATAGAAACACAACTTATGGTACATGTACTTATGACATAAGTAGGTATCTATGACAGGTCTACCGCTTATTTGGTAATCGGCGTCATCAAGTTCATGAGATAATATATTATTTTAAACGATTTAATTATTTATTAAGGAGTGCTGCATTGCTATCGATAAATGTTTATAATCAACTCGCTCAAATTAAATAGCCAGTCAAGAAAATGGAAGCATATGGGTACCCTTCGTATTTTTTGCATATTTATTAAAACTTCCTACACAGAGACACAGAGGAGAAACTAAACCTTGTTGTGATTTTCCATCACCAAAACGGTCGGTCGGTCAGTCGGGGACCGGGGTTCGAACTCACGACCTCCAGACTGAAAGTCGCTTACCTCGTCGCTCGGCTATAATGGCATAATTCTTGTTATTATGTGGAAAATAAAAGATGTATGTCTTAGTTCCATTTAGTGAGTGATTATGATAGGTGCTTAGTGATTAGTAGTTGGACCCGGGTATAATAATTAATCATAGAAATACTGTAATGTATAGAATCACAATCACATCGTAAAAATGGCTCTGTAAAAGCAGGTACAAGTACATGTGCATAGTTTACGCGGGGATCATCGAGCGGAGCCGAACACTTCCGAGCGTGGTTGATATTCACAATGACAACTGACGTACGAAAACTTCATCTCAGAAACCAGTATAAGCCTGACCTCCGATTATGCATAGTTGTTACAAATCTCAAGGTCTAGATATAATGAGATAATATGCTGAGGCGAGTCTTTTGTGAATATCATAGTATTTGACAAGACAACTTGTCATAGCGTAATTTGACAATCTCCAGAATAAAATGTCTGTGGAGTACTAGTAGGGTTTGCAGTCCCGGTACTTATTGAAGTCCCGAAGTTTTCGGGACCGGGACTGGGTCAGTCCCGGGAATTCCCGGATACTTTCGTGACTTTCGGGACTTTGTAATTTTTAGGGAGTATGTATGAAAAAACCGGACCTCTCATGATTTGTAGCTATAGTAAACTATTTGGCGCATGTATATTGTCTAGTGTAACTTGAGCTCCTGTATCTGGATGTCCCTTTACGTTGCTTAAATTGAAATAGTATTTTTATGTACAAGTTCAAAGTTATTTATTACCTTACTTGTAATGTAAGACCATGCTTATTATATTACCAAATATCATGATTCTAGGTCAACGGGAATTACCCTATAGGTTTTGATTCCCTTGAGTGTCATTTTATGCGGTATTACAGCCGCATATTTCGATTACGATTACTTAGAAGTTTGATTTTTTCGCAGCTTCAAGGAATTGCGGTTCGAAGTATTTTATTTTTATATCAACCTTGAAGTACGGAGATCAGCCTGTAAGAGATTAGAATGGCTCTTAAACAGCTCCAAAACAACAATACACCCGTTGAAGATGGTATTACAGCCGAACTCCTGAAGGCGGGTGGAAAACCTTACGGCCCTCCAGAAGTTGTTCAATTCAGTCTTACTGGAAATAAGAACGCCAAAGGCATGGAGCGGGTGTGAGGTGTAGTGGTGCTTTACTTCAAAAGGAGCGACAACGCTCTGCTAAAGAACTACAGGCCCATCTCACTTTTGAGCCATGTATATAAGCTGTTTTCATTTTAAGAGTCATTACGAACCGTCTCGCACGCAGGCTAGATGGCTTCCTGCCTCCCGAACAAGCCGGTTTCCAAAGAGGCTTTAGTACCGTATAGTATACTTTTAGTACCGTATAGTACCACTTTCCTACGCTTCGCCAGGTTATACAGAAGACTCGGGAGTATAACTTGCCCCTGTGTTTAGCGTTCGTGGACTACGAGAACTTCGATTCGATCGAAACCTGGGCTGTGCTAGAATCTCTGCAGTGGTGCCAAGTTGACTAGCGCTATATCGAAGTGCTGAAGTGTTTGTACGAGAACGCCACTATGTCAGTTCTTCTCCGGGACCAGAACTCAAAACCTATTTAGTTGCAGCGGGGAGTCCGGCAAGGAGATGTTATTTCTCCTAATTTGTTCTCCGCTGCACTGGAGGATGTTTTCAAGACTCTGGACTAAAAAGGCTAGGCATCAACATAAATGGCGAGTACATCACTCACCTTCAGTTTGCTGACGATATAGTAGTCTTGGCTGAGACCATGGAGGCTATGCTATAAGTACAATGCTCAAAAAGGCTCCGAACGAGTTGGTCTTATGATGAACATGGACAAGACGAAGATCATGTCAAATGCCCACGTAGCATCTCAGCTACGGCACATCTTTTTGTCCAATATTCCGCAGGGTCTCAAGACGAGAGTCTTTGACCAGTGTGTGTTGCCACTTGCCAGTGATGACATATGGCACTGAAACGCGATTGCTTACTATGGGCCTCATAAGAAGGCTCAAAGTCACCCAAAGAGCAATAGCGACGGATATGCTGGGAGTATATCTGCGTGTTCGTATCAGGAATGAGGTTATCCGCAACAAAACCCATGTAACCGATATGGCCCTCCGAATCGCTAAACTTAAGTGGCAGTGGGCTGGGCACATAGCACGTAGAACCGATAGCCGTTGGGGCGGAAAGGTTCTCTAGTGGCGTCAGCGTACCGGTGGACTGATGACCTGGTAAGGATCGCGGGTGCAGGCTGGATGCAGGATTAGCGCAGGACCAGTCATTGAGGAAGTCTTTGGGGCATAGGTCCAGCAGTGGACGTCCTTCGGCTGATATGATGATACCTCTACGCGTTCACGAGAAAAACACATCAGAGTTGATGAAATGAGCCCGAAAAAACAACTCATTTTGCCATTTCACTAGAGAAGTTCAGTGATATGAGTGTTATTCACCACAAATAATGAAATCCCGAAAGTCCCGAAAAAAACGGGAATTACAATATCAGTCCCGGGAAAAAATGCTAGTTTCATTTCCCGGGAAATACCGGGATTTTCGGGATCGGGATTTCCCGGGAGCACACCCTAAGTACTAGCTACCCCCTTACTAATTATAGAAAATCCGAAAATTTAGTTAATAAATGAAAAATTTATGTGAAATTACGTTTCTTCAGCATGCAACTGTACTGGGATGACGTTTGTTGGTGATAAGGTCTTGCAAATTATTAAATGTTTTATACTTAAATTATAACTAAAGTACCTATTGATAATTAAACTTGATTTTCATTGTTATGAAATGATATATATATTTCGACCACGTCACATAGTTCGACGACTAACTATATGAATCCTTACATAAAAACATTGTTCTTAAAAATATGAATGCGACTCCATTGTGTTCCCATTGTGATAGCTGACATTGGGTATGAAGGACATGAAGTTGTTGCAAATGTCGCTAATGAAGATGATTTTTCACATTGTCCTAATTTGAGTCATATCTTGGTTGTAATAAAGTAAGTTTTCGCATGGTTTACTTTTTAGTTTTACGATCGTGGTTATGAATTGAGTGACTTCGCTTCTACTCGAATGCAACATTGTGATGAGCTGACAGATTTAGTTCGGGACTGTGACTCTAGGTATTATAAGAGCTCAATGTAATTAATAATATATTTATTGGCAATAAAATATGGTACAATATGGTGGTGTGTTACATTTTCTGGTTATCACATATTTAGCTACATATGACCTAAAACTACGACCAAGACCACCGGGTGATGGGCAGCAGCATCCCTGGAGTGCGGTGGAGATACTGCGATTGCCAATCCGCATGCCAAAGCGTGGCGATTATGGCATTTACCCCTATGAAATTGGGGCAGGCCTATGACCAGCTGTGGGCGTCCTCCGGCTGATATGGATGAATAGATGGATTAGTAATAAATACGTTTGGATGGCTATGGATTAGTGCGCGTGGTAAGTGAAGTGAAGCGCGATTGTTCCTTCATTTTTAGAGTTATAGTCTGTTCGGTGTCCAACTTTTAACTGATTTTACTAATCGCCGCAACTAAACAGAAAGTGGACACCACTACTCAGCTGCACTCGCACTAATCAATGTGTAATCAGGCCTTACCGTACCTTGTTGTGAGTAGACAAAAGGCTGTAACCACTATTCGTAGCTTCGTGTCGTATCACGCGTCACTCGCTAACTCTGCTTTTATGCCATACGTCTAATCTTTTGTTTCCTAGAGCCGTTGGGCCTTGTAATCAATGTTCATTTCAAAATACAGCTATTGCTGTCTTGCTCACTCGCTACATTGTATACAAAATTACCTTTAACTACAAATCAGCCGCAACAATCAAGCGCTATAAACATGCAAAGTGACCAACGCTAACGATTCGCGTAAATGAAAAATTAATTACACCACGAGCGTGTAAAATAGAGCACGAGACTGTTGCTAAACGGAGATTGGAGCTATATCTTCTTTATATGACGGCCTGCTTAGTCTAGTTGGTAGTAACTCTGCCTCCGAAGCTAGAGGTCCCGGGTTCGAATCCCGGCCGGGGCATTTATTTGTGCATTTTTCACGGATATTTGTTCTTGGGTCTTGGATGTTTTCTATGTATTTAAGTATGTATTTATCTATATTAGTATTCATATCGTCGTCTAGTACCCATAGTACAAGCTTTGCTTAGTTTGGGACTAGGTTGATTAGTGTAAGATTGTCCTCCCCCAATAATTATATATATAATCTATACTAATATTATAAACGAACTACTGGTTCGAATTGAAAAATTATATTTGTGTTGGATAGTCCATTTATCGAGGAAGGCTTTAGGCTATATAACATCACGCTACGACCAATAGGAGCGAAGACGCGGACGAAGTCGCGGGCAACAGCTAGTTCTTCTATACGTGTGTTTGTCACCTGACTGGACTGATTAGGATGAAATTAAATTAAACATAGAAGCAATAAATTTAAAGGACGCTTCCTTAGAGAATCTGCAGTAACCTCTTGTGTCCAAAAAACGATTCTTTTTTCAATTGGGAGAAATTTTGATCTAAAGTTATGACCTCCAAGTAATGGATCTTGGCACCCAGAGATTATAAGCGCGGCAGTCAATGCTGATTTTGAGGTTGCTTCAAGTTATGACTCATAATCGTTGTCGCATTTTTGGTTTAAAAGTATATTTTTGGGATTTTTTAATTTTTTTTTATAATTTTTTAGTGTTTTTTTAATAAATAGTTATTAATATCACTCCAGTAGTGTAAAAAAGTTCATATAAACTATATATGCGAAAAAAAAATCTTTTTTTTCATTAAAATCATTTGGAAATAATTGCTGGAGAGCTCAATAGTGTACCGTTTAATTTATTGCTCCTATTACAGGCAACACCCATAATTCTGCAACACAAGTAAAATAACTATATTCACCAAAGAAACGGTATATGCTTACCTATACAATGTTTACATGAATGACACACGTGGTGCTAGTGTGTCATTGTTAAATTTATTTTTACTGGGTTGTCAATATTATCGCGGTTTTCAAAAATATTTGTATTTTGCTTCAATATTCATTAATATAATATCCACCGTATAAAAGATTCCAATGGGCTTAATTAATGTCAACATTAAATTTTCATCTCTACATTGTCTCTACATTATCTTTACTAAAAAGTTGATACGTATATAAACTCATTTTAGCCTACTACTCGTACTTCATTGTTAGTCGGAAGCGTTGGTCAACTCAGCTCACAACAGCCCACGGGCCACGGCCTATAATCCTCAAAGAAAAAATCCTGGCGTTATTATCTGTGGTACGCTGGCAACTGACCAAAGTAAGAACCTCGCTCCCCTAACCCCTCCCTCTTCAAAGTAAGAACCTCCCTCCAGCTTTTGAATTACTTTTGACAATTATGTAGTTGAGGCCGCCACTGGCCACCATTACTGCTTTATACTTGATCGAGTGAAGCATCGTTGATTTTCAATCAGAGCTTATCCTCTCAGGTAAAACCGTAATATTGGTTGTTCCATGGTTATGTTTTAAGTATAGCCAAAATTTACTACAAGTGTTGTGTCGATAACTCTGTAGGTAAATGCCAGGACGGTAAAATGTACCAGTTCCCCTCTTCGGAGATAAGACTCCACAAGTGCAGTGTATAAATTGTGATCGGCTTCATAATTTGTATCCGCGAACTCTGGAAGACGTAAAAATTTGCAGAGTTTATTTGGTGCAATGTTATAAACAGGATCTTGAAAGGCACAGATATATGTCGTTTAAGGAAGAACTTGCCGGTAGTGCAACAGACGGCCTATAATATATATAATAAGAAATTAAGAATTAAACTACTGTTTGATAAAGGTTCCGCTTAAATTGAATGGAAAACTCCAACATCGATAAAGAAGGCCCAGAACCCAAGTTTAAAACTCCCTTTTTTTAGAGTTCAGAAACTCTTTAAGTTGACTTAATTGTAACTTATTTAATTGCGGTCATTTAGGTACACGGGGTGAGTTGCCTATTAAAAATATAAACAAACATTGTAGTAATTTAGGCCCGCGGGCTGTGAGATATGTGGGCTAAATTGACCAATACTTCATTTGCCTTAATCGTTTGACCTAGAAAGCTGAATTTTTCACAGTAGGCTATTTAAATGACGAAAGTAATCACTAAGAAAGAATTTTTTATATGAAACTCCTAAGGGGGTAAATTTGAGGTTGAAATTTTGTATGAAAATCGCGAGTTTTACAAAGTAAATCTGTAAGGTTTTGTACAAAGACGCTTCATCTAGAGATATAAAAAGTACTTTCACGGTATTTTAAAATTCACCCCCTGAATGCGTAAAATTGGGGTTGAAAGTTTGCATGGAAAACATGTAATACTTTGAATAAGTAGTCTAATATTCATTATACACATTCCTCATGAAGAAACTGGAAAACTAATTAGCGTTTTGGAAATTCATCTCCTACGGGGTTAAATAGGGGTTGAAATTTTGTACGGAGGTTGTGAGATTCATAAAGTAAAAGAAACGGGTTTTCATACAACAACGCTTTATCAAAAGATATGAAAAGTTACTTTCACGGGATTTCGACATTCCTCGTGGAGATGCGAGAAAACAAATTTTAAGCGTTTTTGGAAATTAGTCCTCGAAGGGGGTTAACTATTTAACCCCTTAGAGGTCCTCCTCCTCTAAGTCCTCTACATGTTGAAATTTTCTATGGACAATTTATTATTTTTAAAGTACGTAGGTTCGAGTATTCGTACAAGGATTCCGTATCCAAAGACACAAAAAGTAATTTTATGGTATTTTAAACTTCACCTCCCGAACCGGTCAAGGGGTTTAACTAAACATCATATCCAAAAATATAAGATGGTCTTAATTACAAATCACCCTGCATTAATGAAAATAAGCTACTACTTACACTAAGAGGTACCCTTCTCCAAGACACCCAGACGGGAGACGATGAATATCCTCGAATTCCTCAATATAGGAGGAGATCCAACAACGGTAGTCACACAATAAAGATTAATGAATTGGAGTTTGACAATCGCTGGGTAATGTTTTACAATCCTGTGCTGTCACGTACTTTCATTGCTCATATTAATGTAGAGTTATGCAACTCTATCAAATACATTTGATACCTTGAATGGATGTGTGTGTGTATATGAGTTGTGTTTAGTTATTGTTAACTTGGTATGTCCTTAAACAACAAGAACATATGCTATATTTATTGTTCTCCGCGCCGCAATGCCGCGGGCCAAAGCTAGTTGAATATAATATCACAATACACATGTTAATATAAGGGTGGTATTCCACTCGTCTAATATCTTTGTCCAATTTCTTTGTCAAATCTTTGATCAAAGTTCTTTGACGTAGGCCCATTCCACTAATATTTTTTTTAATACCACGTCGGTGGCAAACAAGCGGCCCGCCTGATGGTAAGCGGTCACCGCAGCCTATGGACGCCTGCAACTCCTAGGGGTGTCACATGCGCGTTGCTGACCCTTTAAGAATTTATACACTCCTTTCTTGAAGAACCCCATACTGTAGTCCGACGGGAAAACCTCGGCAGGGAGCTCATTCCACAATCGGAGCGTCCGAGGGAGCGAAAGCCATACTGACGGGCGCTGATCAAATCGTGTTCTTCTAGGTATCTTAGGAGCTTTGTGTTGATGACTCGCTCCATCAGCTTGGAGAGCAGGGAGGTGATAGCGATAGGCCTATAATTCGATGGGTCTGATCTATCCCCTTTTTTAGGCACAGGGTGCACGAGGGCAGTCTTCCATGAAGACGGAACTTGCCGTTTGTGGTATGAGAGTGTGAACAGTCGCGTTAGCACGGGACACAACTCAGGAGCACAGAGTTTGAGCACCACTGCTGGTATGCCGTCCGGCCCACTCGACTTGTGGATGTTTAGAGACAGCAGCTCCCTCCAGACATCCCTTTGCGAAAAACTAATTTCGGGCATAGAATATCCACACCAAGGGATAGCAGGAGGTACGGCGCTGCCATCGTCGTCCAGAGTTAGAGTTCGAGGCAAAGAGGGTGCCCAGTAGATCGGCTTTCTCGTTTGCGCTGTGGGCCAGGTCTCCAGCTGTAGTTCGCAGTAGTGGTAAAGACGACTGACGGCAGCTTTGGCGAGCGACCAGAAGGCGCGACTTCCGGAGGGATATCCAGTAAGCTTCTCGCCAATTCTGCCGATGAAACTGAATTTATCTTTTATTTTTTCTCTTTTTCCAAGTTACTCATCCAATATCTTTGTCCAAGTTTTTTTTTTCATGCGTAGCCATATTGATTTAACTGTCGTCGAAATCTTTGATCAAATGTCGGGGTCCCATCCAAGTTTGATGAAATCATCCAATTCCTTTGATCAAAGATATTGGACAAAGATATTGTATGAGTTTAATACGCTATGTCTCAAGACGAGAGTCTTTGATCATTGTGTGTTGCCAGTGATGACCTATGGAACTGAAACGTGGTCGCTTGCTATGGGCCTGATAAGAAGGCTCAAAGTCTCCCTAAGGGCAATGGAGAGGGCTATGCTGGAAGTTTCTCTGCGTGATCGCATCAGGAATGAGGCCATCCGTAGCAGAACCAAAGTAACCGATATAGCCCTCCGAATCGCTAAACTTAAGTGGCAGTGGCGACTACTTTTATGTGTACCAAATTTCAACTCAATCCGTCCAGTGGTTTCGGAGCACTTTAGGAGCAAGTTAGCTGTGACAGGCGGACGGACAAACAGACATTGAGTTTGGAATATACCTAAACCGGTATATTTTGGTGGTACTTACTGGCTGAACAGTGAGACAGGCGACTCACAACAAGACGAATGGACCGCCTCATCATGAAAGTACTAGTAAAGACTCAAGATTACTAAGCACTCTTGCGATATCAGAGTATAGTCCTATTTAATAAGTTACCTCTTGAACTAAAGTCAATCACCAACACAGCACATATTTAAAAATAAACTAAAGTCTTTCTTGTTGAGGAAGTGTTATTATTCAGCACAGGAATTCTGTAATCGGAGCCGGGATTAATGCTAGGCTCCATTTTATTTATTATCATCAATTTATATTTAATGGTAATTTCTAATTATTGTTATTATTTATTACTACTATTTTGAAAAATATTATTTATTGTAATTATTTGACATTGTTAAGTTTAAATTAATGTAAAATTATAAGTTCTTTATTGTTATTATTTATAACATTATTGATCAATTTGTTGTGAAGGTTAATTTTTCGTTTTTTTTTCACAAAAAAAATCATTAAATTACATGCAAATAATAGTACATTACAATACAAGGGTTGTAAAACAAAGAAAGGCCGATATCGCAGATGTTTGAGACCCGAGCCGCAGGCGAGCGTCATAAATATGCGAGAGAGGGCTTTCTGTTTTACGACCCGTGTTTTGTACACAATTTTACATCACCACTTGGCCAAAAAGTGGGTTTTTCCGGACGCGCAGCGTGCAGAAAAACGCGCTTTTTGGCAAGGTGTGGTGTAAAATACAATAAAATTGTACAATCAGACACGAAATAATAATAATAAATAAGTACTAAAAATTAGTCAAACAACCTATACCACCAACAGAAGCCACTTTTTGGCCAGGTGTGGCATAAACATTCTCAGTTCTCATGCTCGAAAAGTATATCTTATTAGTGTGTTATATGTATACGAGTGTGTACTCGTATACCACACTTTCTGATTGGTCTAATTAAAATGTTTTGTCAATCATAAATACACATTTATGAGTCAATCATAAGAACACATACTTATAAACTGCAATAGTTACATAATTCGCTGTAACAACATGAGCGTAGCGAGTTTTGTAATTAAAGCCTCGAGAATTTTAAAACCTAATTGTGTAACTGTTGTATAAATTATTGTTATAGCAATAAATCTTAACGTTAGAACTAAACTTAAGGCCCGGTGCAAATCTACGGACCATATGCCCAAACAAAGCTTATTCTTGGTGTAACTTTTTTTTGTAAGTCTTTATAAAATACTATATATCATGTATAAAGTCACAAATTAGTTACTAAATATTTACAAAAAGATAGATTCGGTATAACGCCTACAATCAGGGAAACTGGATTTGGTCCTGTCAACCTGACGTCAGAAAAGCTGACCACTTTATCTATATATATAATAAATCTCTAAAATTCCAGCCAGTATTTTTAGAGATGGTTTTGTGTCCCGAAGGATCTCTGGATCCGCTGAATCGATTGAAACAATTTTTGGTGTATATGTAGATTATTATGCTGGCCTTGTCATAGGGTACTTTTTATTTGACTACGACATTTAATTAATTTTCCGAAATATGTGGCCTCTTTGGATTTTACTTTTATTTTTCTTTAAGCCTGCCGCCGTCATTGCTGTCACTTCTGTCTTGTCAGTGGGAGCTGACGTCAAAATAAAACTCATTGTAATTTGTCAAAATGGCGCCATTTTGCAGATATCTAGTACATTTATCTGCAAACATGTTGTTGTTAATAACTAAACAAATAAGCAAAACCAATGAGTGAAATAAGAAAATATTTAGTATTTCTAAACGGAAGTATCGGAACACAAACAAAACGTTACTCTGATATTTGTCAATTGACATTACGGTTGACGTCAAACTCGTCAAAGTTTCTGAATATCTTTAAAATTTTAATTAAAGTAAAACGAATTAGTTTGTTATTGCTATAAATAAGCTATAAAGGACGGAATGCTGCATGCTAACGAGAAATGGGTTTGGTTGCTCTTCTCGCAGGCTTGACAGATGCAGCTTGTGCCCACCAAATAAGTAGGGTAAAAATGGTAAATTATAAATACTTAACCGGCGACAAAACTTACTTAGGCTGGGTTGCACCGACTTACGATCACACACTGATCAACGTTAAATATGGCGCCGGCAGCTGTCATCCCATGGAAACTTGTCAAACTTTCCATACATTCAAATTTTTACGAACACAGCTTACGATTACAGACGGTTTGGTGCAACCCAGCCTTAGTTTCAAAGTGCCGAGAAAATAAAAAAATTCTGATATGAAGAGATGTTAATTGTGAAGCCATTCAATTGCTATGAAGAGATAAATTGACATATAAGTATAGCTATGTGAAAGGTGAGGAAATTACTTGGGTAACTCAATTAAGTTAGAAATAAGTACAAACGAATGACGAAAACATTATCAACTACTTATACCATCCCAACCATGCAAAGTGAAATAATAGTGCGATAATTAGTATACCTACATAAATAGAGCCGAAGTGAAACATAGTATGATATAAAAAAAGTCAAAGTGCCGTGTTGACTTGTTTTTAATCTCACATAAGTAGTATTAAATGGTATATGATTATAAAATTTGAATAATTATAAGTTTTTTTTAATTACTTTTACCAGTTAGCTAATTCTAGATAAAATGAAAAACGCTTTTCTATCAGTATTTGTAAAACTAATATAAGTTTGAATTGTACATGGCCAGTCCCAGTAGAATAGGTTTTTTCTCTATAACATTGCTGTTGTTGTAGTTGTTGTTGCACAATACCAGTAGACTAGAAATCTAATCCAGGGAGTTACATTTCAGCCACAGGAAAGTTCCCGGAACACCATTATTACTTTAATGTTCATTTTTTACAATGGGCAATTTTTAGTTTTTTAGAAAAACTCCCATTAAGTAGTTGATTTATTCTTATGGGTGAAATGTGAGGCAGATTGGTCATAGTAGTAACTGTTAAAAAAGCCCTGAAACTGAAAAATGGTAGAGTACCTAATAATGCACACAATTAGTCAGCATTTTGAATTTAATTTATTTGTTATGTATTGTGCGGACATAGGTCTCCCCCAATTTCGTGGGAGGTAAATGCCATAATCACCACACCTGGCATGAAATTGGGGGCTGCCTATGTCCAGCAGTGAACACCCTTCGGCTGATATGGTGGTGGTGGTGGTGGTATTGTGCAGAACCGAGGCATTTTTTTATTTTATATAAGAGTATTTAAAGAGTTAATTAATAAATTGAAATAGAGCAACAATATTTATTTCTTACATATAAGGTATTTTTCAGCAATACACAGCATTAATTAACAATAGAGAACCTTCTGAAACAGTGTCCAGTACTTTCATTTCAGAATTCAGGAATATCGGCTATTGTCTAATATCTTCTGGAGTCACAATACTTTCTTACAAGAACAACTTTTTGTTATTGAGTGAGTGTGTGTGTGTGTGTTTATTTAATTACTCGCATTAGATTCCCAATATCCTCGTACGAAAGGGAAAGAAGCCATCTCGTTAATTTGTGTTTCAGTTCTCTTACGGAGAGTTGTTTAAGGGGAAATCTGATGCAAACCTTATTGTAAATTATAACAACCTTATTGTAAAATGTAAGTGAATATATTCGGAGATAATCGCCCTGAAAGTCACATTATATAACAAATGTCCCCTCCCCTCTGGATCTTCAAAACTTTCGATCGTGCAGTCGAAAACATAGGGACTATTGAATACTTACACCGAAGAATTATAGATCCAATAGGTTTTTAAGTTTTCGTCGCTGACAAACTGCCTCCTCTAACTTCGCCTTAACTTAAGGTGAGTGCGTGAGTTCTCTTTGCGCGTCATCTTTTTCGAGAGTATGTATGTATGTATAATTGTCTGGCACGCTCTGCAGCCTGAACGGTTCGATGGATTTTAACTTGAGAGGCGTCGTTAGATTTGTATTTACTGTGAGAGTGACACTGGGTATATCAAAATAAAAAATTAAGGATTTTTGGCGCCAAATTCCAAATTACACAGAAACGCAGTTGGGTTTTTTATATTTTTAATTAATTAGTGCTTCAATTCACAGTACCTTTATTTTGCCGCTATTTAAGTATGTCATGTTTCATTTATTACATTTCGGGCATAAAACGTGACGGTAAAAGCTATCGTGCTGGTTCTATCTTATAGTATTGTCCATGATCTTTGCTTATAGCATCGTACCGTCATGCCTGGCCATGCCGGCCTCTTCGTTGAAACGTGGGATCCGTGCCCGCTCGACGTGCAGCGGGAGGGCAGCGTTTCGCAGTTGAGAGGTTGAAATGGCAGCCGCAAGCCCAGTCCCGCTGTACGCGAAACTCGAACTCGAGCGGGTGTTCAAGTCATGTATGAAGTTCCTTAGACCCCGTTCGGTCACGCCATAATCAGAAACACATGGCGTAATCGTAAAATACCTACTCGTAAATGCATGATACATACAAAGTAGAGAGTAAGATGCGTCGCTCTGATATAGGTAGTTATTGCACTGGTTAGCTACCACCTAATTTTAATAATAAATAATAATAATTATTCTTTATTGCACCACTTAGTGATAATTTTGTGTGATTTATTACGTTAACGCTGTAGCCATGGACCAAGGAAGAAAAGAAGGAACTTATTTTTATACCTAAAAACGTCCCTCAAAGGGTTGAAGTCGAGCATGGAAGTGTACCTATGCGGAAGTTCGAACTTCACGCGAACTACTAACTCGCAGGCAAATGAGTACCTATTAGCAGGTCGATATATTTTAGGTTAAAACTGTCAAGAAGCAACATAAAGAAACTGCTACTTGCAAAATAGGAAAGCTCTGCATCCCTAATAATCACATAGCTACCTAAATGTAAGTATGATAGGTAAAATCTGCGTTTAAAGTCCCACAGTAGGTAATACAATAAATGAGCAAAGTTGAAACTAGGTACTTAATGCCATACCATGCAAAACCATTTTCTAAACACTGCGACGGTTGGCCTGCTTGATGCCAAGCAGGTGCCGTAGCATTTACTTAAGACTCAATAAGAATAACAACCGCATTGCCGACCCTTTATTTATTTGAGCATTTGTTGTGCCTATGTTAACACAGTGCATCCTGGGGAGCTCTGGCGCGTTACTCCCCATCAGGAACACAAAATCACATAGGTACTTACATAGCAATATACCTAATGTCCATGTTAAGATTTTTTTTTACGCTAACGAAGTCGCGGGCACAGCTAGTTTTCAATATTTCTCGAGTGTTAGCGAGGTCCAATTTTTCTTATTTCAGGTACCGAATAGTGCAAAAAAGGTATTAAAGGCTATATTCTCGCAATAAAAACACAATGGGCCTGTATACCACTCTTCATTGACCGAGCGAGCGAAGCGTCTCCGTTTCAGCTTTCGACAAAAATTCTTTCGTATGTTTTTCGGTCCGGATGTTCTCCTCCACAGGTCGCATGTCTGAAGCGATTCCGTTATATAGATATTTTTGTCGAGATAGCTTTTGAAAATTTTGAAATTTGTAAAAAAAAATTTTTATGAAGTATTACAGCTTGCAGCAACCCAGTATAATTATGGTCCAACTTCACATCAGGTAAGTTTGTTAAACCTTCAGTTATCAACATCGGCGTCTGTATTTCCGAGTTCATATAACCTGGACCTTTTTAAGGCACGAGTGAATAGGCATCTTCTGGGTGAGCTCGCTTCATCGTCGGCCTCATCTTTGCCCCCTGGCTAGATGCTGGCCAAGAGCAATCCCATTTTTATTAAAAAAAAATTAAAAAAATCGTCAATGGGATAATTACAGTTACATATAATGAAAATAAAAACTCTTCATCGGGCCAGGTGAATCTTTTGCAACAAGTCTTTGATAGGAACATTTTTCTCACTTTATCTGTACAAAGTTAAGAAATTCAGTCGATATCGAGTTTCCTGAAGGAGCCGTCCGCTCCAAACATTTCCTCGGCCGTGCAGGGTGCGCCGGCGCGCCGCGACTCGTCTGTGCCGAGTGTCTCTTCCAACTGCATCCACGATTTGTATTCGATCATTTTCTTTACCCAATGCTCTGTAAATAAATACCATTCAAGTATTATATTTTTGTAGCTGTGTGCGTATCGAAAAGATGTGTGTAGGTATACAGAATACGGAATACAGGATTTATTGGTAAAATATAAGTAAGCATTTTACAAGTCAGCTTACAAAAACATTCAATTTTGATGTTCCAAAAACATGCAACATAACACAAATAAATAGTATACGTACACTACACATACTGCATGAAAAAGACTTTCGGTTTCATTTTTGTCCATTCCACTTAACAATTATTTACCTAATCTTATACGTAAGCCCATTGATCTCATTCATTTAACGAATATTACAGGTAGGTAGGTTGAAATTACTTAGGTACCTGTTATTTCAGCAACGCTGCCACCACTGCCGCCGTATTCTTTTGGCAAACATTCTCTTGGTACAAATTCCATTAGTTCGTCGTAATTTTTGTGTATTTTCAACTGAATAGAAAACAAAAATTAAAATTACTTTAAATATGTTCAAAAATTGGTACATTTTTACTTTCTTCATAATTTTACTTATTGAATACCTATCTGTTTTAAATTAATTATTTCTCAACTAGATAGATATGCAGGGTGTTTTAATTGATTCCCCTCAAGCATATAGCCGTGTAAAGCCATACAAACGACGTAGCATATTTAGTTTTTCAAAATTCAAGAAAAAAAAAATTTTTTTCATACAAAATTATTAATTATATCACCAAGGATGAATGAAAAACGGCCTTAAGAGTTAACGTGGAGTTAATGTCATGTATGACAATTCGGAATTCGAATGACGCGCCCGTCAACATTGTTTAATTGTTAAAGATCTTTTATACTATACTAGGAGTGTTAACTAACGAAAATGAATTCTTGAATATCTTCATAATGGTACGAATTGGGGTACTAGTGTCTTAGAGAAGATTACTTTATTTCATCTCAGGATTGTACCCTCGCAATTAACGGAATTCAATTAAAAACACCCTGTATACAAAATAACACGCGCACGAAACCGACATTTTCCCTCGCTAGTTGTTTATACTTCGCCTGTGGCTTGGATCAAGATGACACTAAGTGTTCCGTTTTTGCATTTGCCTCAAAATGTATCTATTTGATTATTACACGCTTACCCTGTCTCTGGATTTTGAATTTAATAGTCCTTTTACAACGGTGAAAATTGTTTCAATGCCAGCGGGGACGTTCAGGTGATGGCTCCCTTTTAGCCGCAATGGCATGGATTCCTGCAATTATATCATCACAATTTTATTTAACGAATAGTTTTTTTTTTCATGAGAGAGATCCATTTATACTTATATATGTTGACAGTAAATAAATATTATATCTCTTTTAGCCAGTTTTGTCTTGGCGCATCAGAAAGTCAAATTACAATATTAAGGCAAGCGGCAAGGGCATTTGTTTCTGTGGTTTGCAAAAACATATGTTCCTGAGACTTGGATGATTTCTATTTGATTAAATTTCTATATGTATCTATTAAATATATCGTCGTCTAGTATCCATAACACAAGCCACATTGAGCTTACAACGCGATTAGTTCGATTTGTGTTAAAAAAAAACTTTTTTTAGATCAGAGCGACTATTTTTAATCAGATTAAGTCTAGGCAAAAGTGTAAGCACTCACATAGGTATATGAATTACTTTTTATATAACTTATACATGTTTATACTAATCAAAACGGACCTAAAATATTACTTCAGTAAATAATTATGTTATACCTATCTACTGAATCAAGTTAGGGATGATTCACAGTAGACCGTTCCGTGTCCGGGCCGGCCCGTTTTCTTCTAGAGAAATACATCGGCCGTTGCGTTTGCTGTCATAGAAAACGGGCCGGCCCGGACACGGAACGGTCTACTGTGAATCATCCTTTATTCCCCAAAGGCCTAAAGTGCTCTAAAGCGGTTATGGTCTTTGCGGTTTTTATAATTTGAGTTGAACACTTATTTAATTACTCACTTGGCTAACAGCTATCATTTTCTTGAGTAGCGTAGGGTTGGCCTGAGTCAAGTGAGCCATGGTGACGTCTTGGTAATCGACTACAATCTTCGTACCCAAAACAGTCGCCGTATCATTTTCGACTACCAGAATCTGAAAAGTAATTCATTATAAGCCTATATAGGTACATATACATATACAGTCCGTGAGCTCTTCGATCAGGATTCGGGTTCGGGTAAATACACTTAAAGCTTGAAATGCACAGAGCGCGGCGCAGCGTCGTTGCGTGGCGGAGGCGGTTTTTTGATGAAGCGAACGCGGCCCGGGGGACATCGTACCAAAAATCCGCTCAGTATTCGGTAGCACGGTAGAACGGAGGCGGCGTGTGTGAAATTTGAAGCAGTAATGACAGTCGATAGTTTCAGAAAGATCAAAAGATGCAAAACCGCCTCCGCGCCACACCGCGCCGTGCCCGCTCTGTGCGTTTCCACCTTAATGCATAGAAGCATTGGAGAAAGATACACCGACTGTTCTACCCGCTCATGGAGAAAGAAGGATGGCAGTCAGTAAAGTAAATATTATAATAATTGTATAATATTATAATAAAGTAAATATCAAAACAATAAAAAAAAATTGCAGTGCCTACTTCTAAACCTAAGCATACTTTTAAATACATGTTTGTAATAGAAATGAATAATTTCAAATGTGCTGTGATACGAGTATATACTCCTTATGTAAAGCATGGCACTTTGTTAAATAAATAGGTGTGATACCTGTAATATACAATCTTTTATTTAATTTGCAATGTTTTTATACTGTATGTATGTTTGGATCAAATCTTAGGTCAAATCTTGCAACTGAGATTTAGACCAATCCTCAGCAGATTGAGCAGAAATTGGCATGATTGTGTAATTTCGGTGACAATGACAATACAATAATGAATACTCTGGTACCTCCAAGCTAATCTATCTGATGTCGGAGATAGAGCATAGCCATAGCAATTGCTACGACGACGTTAGGAGTTCCTAAACTACACAAGATAAACCTGTCGTATCTGAGTTTTTTTTAATACCACGTCGGCGGCAAGCTAGCGTGGGACCCGCCTGATGGTGAGTGGTCACCGCAGCCTATGGAAGCCTGCAACCTCAGGAGTGTCACATGCGCATTGCCGATCCATAGCTCATTAACAACGGTTCAGCTTATAAAGGCTTATGCCAAAAATTCAATTGTCAATAGAAACTTTATTATAGTTTTTATTACAAGTATTTCAGATTCAAAACACTCGCATTTTTTAAGACTATTCAAATTACTCACTTGAACCAAATAAATCAAGATACACATAATGTCGGCCACATTGTGTGTACTGGGATTGTAAGCGCCTGCGCGGATGAGTATAATACGTGGAGACAACCTTTGAGTCGACTCGTGGAGGATGACCACAGTTCTGTAACATACAGTATACACGATGACAATATTTAAGAAAACGGATTAAAATAGATTGTATTTAATTAAATACATAATTATTTGGCTGCTGTTTGTAAAACTTGTAGATTAGATAGGTATAAGTATTCTTATTATGCTCTATGTTCTGTTTCCACGTACGCATTATCTCGTAATCCTACATGTACCTAAGTATGTCTAAACCATCATAGCTTCAGCTTCAATTGAACATTTCAAATTTTTAAGTAGTATGAAATCTTATCACATTACGTTAGTTTGTTAACAAGAAAATCCAATATTTTTTTATAGCTATTAGTTTTCTAAATATTCAGGAAAATGTGAAGAAAGCCTACCATCGTCGTAATGACGTCACTACAATGAAATTATGACAATCACAGCGCACAAAAAGAACAGCAGTTCACTTTTTTTTTAGTAAACTGTCTTAGCAACAGTGCTGTGCTTCTGTATGATTTGTTACGCTGTGACGCCTTACTTGTCACTTACTCTCTTTTAGAATGAGGAACTTTTGAAATCGGGATATTTTCGAGAATTTAAAAATGCGGTTGTACTTAACTTTTTATCCTCTATTTGACTTCATCGGAAAAAAGCCTGCTTAAAAAAATTAAATGTTGTCAATTTACGTGGTAATATTGGAAGTAGCTCACCCCAGCCTGAGAAACTCCAGAAACTTGTCATCAGTCGGCTTAATGCGAAGAGTTACATCGGTTGCGGTTGTCCTCAATGTATAATACAAGTCCAGCTTCTTCTTGACTCGTTCTAGACTGAACTTGCAGCCTCTCAGTACAGCCACTAGCCACTGGTCATCTGAATATTATCGACGTAAATTAATAGTACATAACATTTGGTGGTATGCCAAATCTAGTTAATAATGCGGTAACTTTTCTTTCAAAGCCGGTACCTTCACCTTAAGCAGTGCCTAATCGGAAAGACTTACGATAATTGAGAATGACCTTTCTCTTTGTTCTGTTGGCGCGCCCACAATAAAACAAATTAATCAATATTTATATGTTACAAGCCTCACGATAAAGCACGTACCTGTCCGAGCCTTTAGATGCGGTTGCTTTGTGATCCACTCCTTCAAATGCTGGACGTCTTCTTGCGTCCGGTTTGGATTCTCATTCAACTCATCCTTTGCTATTTTCGCTAACGCGGGGGTCAATTCACGAATCATCTTCGTGAATTAAATACCCACTGGAAGTTTCAAAGATCATTCAATTCTATAATTTGCCGCTATCTTATTATCATTATTTTAAGACTTTTAATATTTGTGTAGACATAAGAATATTTTGAGAGGTTTATTATTAATTTTATCATTAGAGTAGCAGGTACTATACTGATGGCATGTTACTATGATTCTGCTTATAAATATGAAATATATGTCGATAAGCTACTAGATCGATAGAAATGATAACTCTCACATGACATTTTCCACAAAAACATTTAGCAATAATAATTTTTAAAGACTACATTTTAAACTTTGTTAGCATTTCAAACGAACCAAGCCTGTTGTAACTTTACAAAGTGTAAGCTCATATCACAATCACTAAAAGGTATACGTTAAAACAACATATTGTATATTATTTTGTATGGTTATACTTACAATTTGCACCTACGCCGAGTTATCACTATCGACTGCTGTGTTTGCCGGTGTGTATCGACGGACTGATAAGTATTTCAAGAGATACCATTATCACGTATCGACTCGGAACATTAAAGTTCTTACACACTCTTGTTCTTCCATAGTTCTTACTAATTATATTTAAAACTTGGATGGATGTTAATATCACAACAAAACAGACCCCATCAGTAAGCCAAGAAAGTTGACTATTAATTCTCGACTTTATTATTTGTAGCATATTGTGTGGATCAAAATTAGTAGAACACTGTCATCGCTGACTGTGCGAGCACTAGCTCTAATACAACATACCTAATGCTTGCATTGTATCACTTTACTATAAAATGACTTCTAAGAAGCAATACACAAAGTACAAATCCAAAGCGCTATGTGTACATATGAAGTATGTGCCTATTTATACTCAAGAATTTTATGAAATAAATTCCTCAAGGATCTCTTCCCTTAATTATAAATATTAATAGGTATTATAGTTATCATCAGTCCCACGTCACAAAATTTGTACTTTCTGAGATCGTTATATTTGCATCATAGTTGACGAGTTCTATCGATTTTTTGTCTACCTAATCATGAACAATGTATTTATTTTTTATATGGTTTTCAATTGGTAACAGTAGATAATATGATACTAGTATGACTAGGGACTACAATAAGCCATAATACCTAGGGATGTCTATATTAGAGGGGTGAAATAGATTTTAGACTTGAGTTATTCACTCTACTTCTCACTTCGATTCGTGAGAAAAAATAAACCATGACTATAGTGTACTTCCTGAAAACAATGTATTATTTAGTGGCAATGGCGGCATGTTTTTTAATATACTGCTTTGATAGGTACAAAATACTCGTATAGACACCACTTTGAGTACATAAACACCGCGAATAAACGCCACGGACTTATCCATTAAGCGCTTCAAAGCGTTGCTCAAAAGATTAAATCACTGTTTAATTATTGTGAAAGAAGGACTAAAGATACTTAAATTTGAGAAATTAACTCTGATTCCTGATTGGTCTTTTTTAGTGTAGATGTATTCTGGTTAGTTGATTTCAAATAAAAAGTTAAATTAACATATTGTGATTGGCGTATTTAATATGGTAAAATATTATGATTAGTCAAATTAAAATGTTTTATGATTTACATAATTTAAATGGATTTAGTCAAACTGCAGTCTTATATAAATAAATGTTAGGGGACATTTTTTACACAAATCGAACTAGTCCCATAGTAAGCTCAATAAGGCTTGTGTCATTGGGTACTAGACGACGATATATTTAACAGATATATATGTTGTTATTATATTTGTACTTAAATACATAGAGAACATCCAAGTCTCAGGAAGAAATGTTACTGCTCACCACAGAAATAAATGCCCTTACCGGGATTCGAACCAACACACTTTTCGAGCAAGAGACGTAAAAAATTATTACTATACTTTAAGAAATCGATTAGGTGTGTGTTTGAAACACTCACTCATAAAGGGTTACGTAGCACAAATCTAATATCGTGAAAAAAAGAACTAAACTATAGAGCTAGAGGTCCCGGGTTCGAATCCCGGTAAGGGCATTTGTTTCTGTGTTGAGCAGTAACAGTAAAATTTGTTCCTGAGACTTGGATGGAATTGTCCTATAATATTTATTTATCTATACTAATATTATAAAGCTGAAGAGTTTGTTTGTTTGTTTGTTTGAACGCGGTTATCTCAGGAACTACTGGTTCATATTGAAAAATTCTTTTTGTGTTAGATAGTCCATTTATCGAGGAAGGCTTTAGGCTATATAACATCACGCTGCGTCCAATAGGAGCGAAGACGAGGACGAATTCGCAGGCAACAGCTAGTTTAAAATAAATTACTTTGTATTCATGCGGCCATGTTGAATACATGTCCGCTGGAAATTTAAGTGTCTTCTTATTGCGGTTCGGAAGACAGAACTTAGTAAAGACGGGCACAAAGACAGACAAGGACAAGGTAGGTACAAGAAAGAAAACGTATGTTGTCGCACTCCAGCAGAGTAAATAAACTAGCTATATTTTGTCACATACAACTATATTTATCTATAATAAAATAATTAACACTTAATTTTTCTAAAATTCTACATTAATTTATCATTAAAATGAAAATTTATAATTAGCTTTACCTGCATGAATACTAGAATACACAAAATATGTATATATTAAATTGATGAGGATTTAGTCAAACTGCAGTTGTCTGAAGGATCCATCTATACCGAACATGTCTTCGGCGGTCTTCGGCTTGCCAGGGCGCTTGCTCTCGTCCGTGCAATATTGTTCGTCTTCGTCCAACCAAGCGCTGTACTCCTCGATCTTTTTTATCCAGTACTCTAAACATGCATTACAATTGAACAATTTGATATATGGAAATCTAGAGGCTAATAGGTATATTTTAAGTGTTTTACATAGCCTCTTGTGATGTATAATCACGAATCAGCGAATTGATATTTAATGAAAATGGGAAACCACACAAACACAAAAGTTGAAAACAGAAATTTAAATTATGTTTTAGTTAGAAAAAATGGTCTATTCACTATCGTAGATTCACGTCCTACTTACATCGTTCTGTATTTGACATTTTATTTATTAATTTATTTTAAAAAGAGAGATGAAGGTACCTAAGTATATTTGTGATCAACAGAATCCAGGAAAGATGATTACTAAGTGATCATTACATTTGCAGTCAAACTCATACAATTTATGAGTTTGACTCTGTTTGACTGCAAACATAATATATTATTGTCGCTCCCAGGATGACAAAAAATATATCTACGTCTTTGCCATTAAAGTCATGTTTTTGAGTTATAGTAAAAAGGTTTCCCTTCTTATTAAAAGACCAGAGGGGTTGTAAGTGCGTTGCCGGCCTTTAAGATGGCAGTACCGTGGGAGTACCCTTTTGCGGTTAGTAACTAAGACAATTTTGGCAACATCTATTGTCTCATTCATTATCTAAGGGTGGTATTCCACTCGTCCAATATATTTGTCCAATATACATTTGATCAAAGAAATTGGATGATTTCATCAAACTTGGATGGGTCCCCAACATTTGATCAAAGATTCTGATGACATTTAAATCAATATGGCTACGCATGAAAAAAAAACTTGGACAGAGTTATTGGATAAGTGGAATGGGCCTCCGTCAAAGAAATTTGATCAAAGATTTGACAAAGATGTTGGATGAGTAGAATACCACCCTTGGTTTTCCACTCATTCTATATCTTTGTCCAATATACATTTGATCAAAAAAATTGGATGGATCAAACTTGGATTGGACCCCGACATTTGATCAAAGATTCTGATGACATTTAAATCAATATGGCTGCTCATGAAAAAAAATAGAACTTGGACAAAGATATTGGATAAGTGGAATGGGCCTATGTTAAAGAAATTTGATCAAAGCTTGGACAAAGATATTGGAGGCCTGCACGGCTAGCACAGGGGGTCTACTCCGAAATTCGAAATCCGAACTTCGTATGGTGCCGTCCCTTTCAGTCATATAGTGTATGGCAGGAGAGAGAAAGGGACGGCACCATACGAAGTTCGAATTTCGGAGTAGACCCTCAGGACAGCGCGCGAGATAAAATATCCGTATTTTTCTAATAGGTACATTCAGAAAGAGACGGATACTCAATCTCGCGCGCTCTCTTGTGCTAGCCGTGCTGTGCCCAGCAGCAACGTCTATAGCCTGAGGGCCTACTCCGAACTTCGTATCGTGCCGTCCCTTTCCGTCATATAGTGTATAACACGAGAGTGAAAGGGACGGCACGACACGAAGTTCGATTTTCGAAGTTCGGAGTAGGCCCTCTGATGATGATGATGATACTGATTTAGTTTACAGGAAAAAATATTTGTTAGAGGTAACTTACCATTTATTTCTTGGAATGTCCCGCCGTTGCCTCCATATTCAACAGGGAGAATTTCTTTTGGTACATGCTTGTACAGTCCTTCGAAATCTTTGTTGTGCACGTGCAACTGAAACAACATAATTCTGAGTCTGCTAGTGCCTTACATTTTCCCCCTTATTCATAAAACTTAACAAACCTCTGTTAACTAATATTTGTTTTGATTTATTCATAAGCTCATAAAAACCTTACAATATTCAGGCTGGTGTCTCTTTTTGACCAAACAAGATACCAGAGTCAAGAGATACCGCTCTTCCTTAAACTGCATATATATATATTGGTTAAATAGATTGGTTAATTTACGAAAACTCGATGAATTCAAAAGTAAGGCTATCCTTACTTTTGAATTCATCACCGGGGTCGGGGCGCGCGTCTGATAATGTATTCCTATATAAAAGGTTTAATTTCCGCAAACGTGCGTTCGTACTGGTACTTGGACGACCTCTTTAGCCTAGTTACCACTACCAATTTGGCTGGCTTTCAATTAAATTTTCAAATTTGAAGGATGGACCATTTTATGTTCCCGTCGAAGCAATTTCCTCGGAATATATTCGTTTTGATTTTTTTCTGCGAAATCTTAAATACACTTATTTCTAAAGCCGTGTGCCACGTATTGACTTACATATATATTACTTTCAATTACATGTATGAAGTGCCTCATATAAAAAACTTTTGAGAAAGACTACGAATTTGCGGCGCTTGCGATAGAAACTTTGGGTCCCTGGTCAGCCGACATAAAAAGCTTTATCAAGGCTTGGTCGTCTCGGCTGATCAACGCATCGGGGGATCGCAAGGCTGGTGGATACCTCTGCCAACGGATCGGTCTCGCGATCCAAAGGGGTAATGCCGCTAGCATCCTGGGATCCATGCCGCAAGAGGGAGAGCTGAACACTGTTTTCTTTTTATATATTTATCTTAATATTTTATTTATTTTTAACTTAGTTTAATTGTTTTTTTATTTTACCTTGTAAAATCACATCTAGATTATGTTAAAACGTATAGCAATCATTTAGATCTTCGAGAAGACAGTACGGTTACCAGTTTGTTGCACTTTTAGCACTACCCAGGGGTCACGTGTAGGGTAACGGTGGGTACTCCTTACGGGCGTGGTGCGACTTCGACCCCCCTTTGTCAAGTTGACTGTTAGAAGTTCTCAATCCGCCCGTCAAAGTCAAAGTCAAAGTCAAAATATTCTTTATTCAAATAGGCCTAGCAACAAGCACTTTCGAATCGTCAGTTATAACATGTATTAACATATATATTAATTAATTATTTAGAGCAATTTATTGATGCTATTATTATTCTTTAAAATAAATATTGTATTGTTGTAGACATGTCAAAGTAAGAAATGATTTTGTAGTAAAATTCACAATAGGATCGTCAAAACATAAATAATAATAATAAAAAATATATAAAAAATTAAAATCTAGACAGTTTCTAGAATCAAAAAAAAAGATCATATTAATATCTAATGCCATAATGATTAATTCATTAATATTTCAGTCACAATTAATCCCACGGTGTTTTATCATTCATGTAGTCATGTGTGCTATAATATGCTTTCGATATGAGTTGACGCTTTACATAATTTTTAAATTTATTAATTGACAATTCAGTTACGTTTCTTGGAAGCTTATTATAAAACTTCACACCATTACCCATGAATGATTTTCTAATTTTCTGGAGGCGAGTGGTGGGCACCGCGAGTTTGTGTTTATTTCGAGTATTAATATTATGTATGTCACAGTTCTTCCTGAAATTTACAATGTTTTTATGTACATACACAATATTATCATAGATGTATTGACAATGCAATGTCATTACATTAATGTTCTTGAACTTATCTCTAAGTGAGTCTCTATGGTTCATTTTATGTATTGCTCGAATAGCCCTCTTCTGCAGAACAAAAATGGTATTAATATCTGAAGCACTGCCCCATAGTAAAATACCATACGACATAATACTGTGGAAGTAACTAAAATATACTAATCAAGCTGTCTTCACGTCTGTCAGTTGGCGGATCTTGCTCACGGCAAAAGCTGCAGAACTCAGTCTGTTCGAGAGATTAGCAATATGGTGACCCCATTGGAGTTTGGAATCTAATGTTAATCCAAGAAAAACTGTACTACGAGGCTTGCACTGAAAGTGGCGGGAATCGAATACTTATTAATTTATTTTTAACATGTATTATACCTTTTTATAATCTCTGAAGTTTCCTTATCTCAACACACTGGCCACTTAGAAAAAAAAAAGTATGGTTCGGTTTCAATTGTTTATTGAAGTCGTCGAGTCACTGCTTAAAATGGAATTGTGCCGTGAAAATTTCAGAGCTATGATTTATTATGACTTTAAAAGTGGACTAACACAAAAACAATGTGAAGAGCGGATGGTTGCTGCTTTTAATATTGAAGCTCCTTCAAAGACTACAATATACAGGTGGTATTCAGAATTTCAACGTGGCCGTGTATCCCTCACCGACGAAGTGCGTGAAGGTCGACCAAAATCGGCAGTCACGCAAGAAAACGTCGCTGTTGTGCGTCGTCTGATAAATGAAGACCGACATGTGACATATCGGGAAATTCAAGAGCACCTGGGTATTGGAATGAGTCAAATACAAATTATTTTAAAAGAAGAATTAGGCGTGAAAAAGTTATTTTCCCGTTGGATACCTCACCTATTGTCTGACGAGCAGAAAATAGTCCGTGTCAATTGGTGCCGCAAAACTTTGAAAAGATTTAACAAGGGACGCTCAAATGCTGTTTTTAGCATAGTATCAGGTGACGAGTCGTGGATATACGCTTATGAGCCTGAAACTAAAAACCAATCCCGAGTATGGGTCTTCGAAGACGAGCTCAAACCCACAAAAGTTGTTCGTTCTCGCAGTACGGCTAAGAAGATGGTGGCTACGTTTATCTCTAAATCTGGTCACGTAGCTACTGTGGCTCTTGAGGATCGTAGAACAGTCAATGCTGATTGGTACACCACTATTTGTTTGCCGAACGTCTTTGCTGAACTCCGAAAAACAAACCCTAGTCGTCGCTCTTAAAATGTGTGAATAAAATTCTGCTTGGCTTTCATTACTTTTATTATATTACGAAATACATTTTATTCCTTGCTTCGTTAGCCATTATTTTTGTAAGATAAGTCATAGACGATAAAAACAATAGAACAGCACAGCCAATGTTGCCAATACAAATGTACAATATACCAACACGCCTCCTTACATTTATATTGCAACACTTAAGTAACATTAACAAAAAAAACTTAGCACAAATCAGTTTAAGCAAAAAAAAATAACCATTCTCATTATTGAACTATCTAAGTAATAATTTCAATTTCTATACATTGTGACTATGGCAATATACTTAAAATCTCTCTAAATTTGACAAATTTAATATTTCCCAAAGCTTTAGTTAAAATATCTGCAATATTATTTTCTGATTCTATTTTAACAATTTCAATTACTCTCTTCTTGACATACTCATGAATATAATGGTAATGTACCTCAATATGTTTAGAGTTCTTGGTAAAATTTCCATATTTAGCTATTGCTACTGCACCTGAGTTATCTTCATATATTTTGACTGGTTCACAAATCTTTACAAACACATCACATATTAAACATAACAAAAAATTTACTTCAGTAACTGCTTCAGACAGAGCAATATATTCGGCAAATGTAGACGACTTTGTCAGACTCTTTTGTTTTTTTGATTTCCACATGATAACATTTCCAAACAATCTAATTACATATCCTGTGGTTGACTTTCTATCAATTACATCTCCTGCCCAATCTGAATCCACAAAGCAATCTAGTATATCAACATCATCATTTTTATAGTATCTTAGTTTGAAGTCTTTTGTCAAAAATAAATACTTCAGCACTCTCAAGGCATACCTAAAATGTGTCTCATTACAGCAATTCTGAAAACGACTCAGATAATTAACACAATAGGAAATATCTGGCCTTGTGCCAGAGCTTATATATAACAGAGCTCCAATTAGATTTCTATACTTAACATCTACATTTAACTCAGATTGTTCCAGTTTTAAGTTAATTTCCATGGGTGTTTTATATAATTTTGCATTTTCAATATTATACCGTTTCGCTAACGACTCAATGTAATGTTTCTGACTCAGAGTTAAAACATTGTTCTGTTCATAGTTATATTTAATATGTATACCAATGTAATTCTCAACTTTGTCTAAATCTTTCATATTAAATTTACCACATAATTTATTTTTTATATCAATAATCACTTTTTTGTCTCTACAACAAATCAAAAGATCATCAACAAATAACAAAATGTAAACGACCAAGTCATTTTCTTTTTTGAAATATAAACAATAATCATACCTACATCTTTGAAAATCTATGGCAGTCAGAAATTCGTTCATACATTCATACCAAGCGCGTGGACTTTCTTTTAAACCATATAATGATTTATTCAACAAATAAACCTTATCAGTTTCTACTTCATAGCCCATTGGCTGCTTTACATAAACTTCAGATAAAACCTTACCATTGAGAAAAGCTGTCTCTACATCCATTTGATGAATTTCCATAGAATTTTGACAACAATATGACAATAACAACTTTAATGTTGGCATTTTTGCTACTGGAGAATAAGTATCATCAACACAATCAGTTTGTTGAAAACCCCTGACCACTAACCTGGCTTTATATTCACTTTCACTCTTCTTTTTGTATACCCACTTCACATCAATCACCTTTTTATCCTTGGAAGGCTTATCAACAAGTGTCCACGTTTTGTTTTTTACTAAGCTGTCCATCTCGCGATCCATAGCAGCCTTCCATTGACTTGAATCCTCACATGTCATCGCCTCCTGAAAATTGAAAGGGGTCATAGCATCACAGTAGTTTACACTAATACAATAATAGCTGTATTCTTCATCAAAACGTTGTGGTCGCTTAATATTTCTTCTTGGTCTCTCTTCTACTTTGTGTTCATCGACTCTTATGTCCTCATTATTACTTAATTTATATGTCTTATCTTCCTCTAGATATTCTGTAGTATCACTTTCCTTCTCTTTTCCATCATTTGTATTTTCATCTTCTTCATCTTCAAATCCACATAATATTACATCTTCTTCTACAATATCACAGTGTCTAGCTACAATTACTTTGTTGTTGATCAGTACTCTATATCCAGTGTCACTATAACCAAGCAAGATTCCCATTTCCGCCTTCTTGTCCCATTTTGACTTTCTCTTCTCTTCTGGTACTCGTACGAATACTTTGCTGCCATATATTTTAAGATATTTCGTTGTTGGCTTCCTTCCAAAAAATATTTCATATGGAGTTTTCTTTTCAAAAGTATTAGTCAGGGTTCTATTTTTAAGAAAAGCAGCTGTTTTGACAGCTTCTGGCCAATATTTTCTGTCTACTTTTGTTTCTGACAGTAGACATCTTCCCATATCCATCAAAGAACGGTGATATCTCTCAGCAGTCCCGTTAAGCTGGTGCACATAAGCTGGACAGGGCTTTATTACTATTCCCTTCTCTCTTGCAAACTGGAAAACTCTTGCATTCATATACTCTTTACCATTGTCACAACGCAATTCCTTTATCATCTTGTTAGTGAGATTTTGTACTTCATTTACATACTGCACAAAGCAATCATATACTTCATCTTTTGTCCGGATACAATAGACCTTGACCAGTTTGCTGTAATCATCTATGAAACTCAGAAAATATTTTTCGCCATGATCTCCTGTAGTTTGGTGTGGACCATTTAAATCTGTATGAACAATCTCTAGTATATCCTCTGCTCTTCTTCTGCTGTTATGAAAAGGTATGTTATGCATTTTGTTCTCAATACATGTTACACACTTCATATATTCTGATTCAATTTCTTTAGGCAGTCCATCCAAAGATTCATTTTTGCACATTATCTCCAAATTATTAAAATTGATATGTCCCAAAATACGGTGTAACTTTTCTTTTGTAGTCATATTGCCTTTACATTTACTCACATTTGCTTCCAATATTTCTTCATTGACATAACTTTTCATCTTGTATAATCTTTCATCTTTAACTGCAATAGCTATAACCTTTCCACAAGGATTATATATTTTTGACAATCTCCCTCTGGACACAACCGAGTTATTATCAGTAATTCTTGAATAACTCAACAAGTTTGCCTTCATTTCCTTGACATAAAATACATTTGTCAACTTTACCTCTGATTTTTCACCATAAACTAGAAAATAAGCTTTAATATTACCGACTTTGGTAGCTTCCAATATTCTGCCATCACCAATTTTAACTTTCACAGTCTTTTTCAATGTCTCACATGTTTCAAAATACGCATCTGTATTAATTATATGATCTGTGCATCCACTGTCGAGTAACCAATCTATTTGACCTTTCTCGGTGTTCTCTTTCTCACTTGTAGTAATATTATTCGCTATAGTTGTATGAAAACTATTTCCAAATGGCTCATGATTCCTTTGATAACTTCTAGGATTGTATGATGATCCTTGTCGTCCTCTATTACTAAAATATCCACGACCTCTGCTTCCTGAATGACCTCGACCTCTTCTTCCAGAATGTCCACGACCTCTGCTTATATAATCAGTTCGGGAACGACAGTCTCTCTGTAGGTGACCAGGCTTTCCACAATTGTAGCAGTTAAAATTGTGTGATGACGACCGAGTTTCAGCTCTGAAGGCATTTGAGCTGTCATTAATTTCCTCATTTGATTTTTCTTCTGCATTTTTTAATTTAATTTTGCTTTTTAAGTAATCAACAGTTCTTTCACGTTCTGGTAAAACATCCATCAAGTCACCAATATGACTATAGTTCGGTGGCAGGGCTTTCAACATATAGTTCAGCTTTTCTTGTTCCGTAATCATTGCACCTGCTTGCTTTAATTCATTTACAGCTCGTTCAAAATCATCGAAAAATAGAGAAACTTCAGTGTAATTTTTCAGTTTGACATTTTCGAGGTTATGTCGACACACAATTTGCAAAGCCGTCGACTTTTTTAGGTACATCTCATCAAATTTTTTCATGATCTCGTAAGCCGTATCTAAATCACTGATATATTCCAGTTGTTTATTTGTAATTGCACTATAAATATAGTTTGTCGCCTGAACATCGCGTTCGACCCATTTTTCATCGTCGGCAGCTGTTTTAGCTTTCATTACCACATCTTTACACTTTTTGTATTGTAAAAATTTCAGTATACGTATTTTCCAATTACTATAATCCGCTCCATCGAATATCGGAATACTTATATCACCATTTTTCGCCGCCATTGTTTCGTTGTTTTTTGTTCTCGACTTCAAACACAAATTACGTTTTCACTTTTTCTCTCTTCAAATAACTCTTTTTAAACCACGCTCTGCTACCATCTTAAAATGTGTGAATAAAATTCTGCTTGGCTTTCATTACTTTTATTATATTACGAAATACATTTTATTCCTTGCTTCGTTAGCCATTATTTTTGTAAGATAAGTCATAGACGATAAAAACAATAGAACAGCACAGCCAATGTTGCCAATACAAATGTACAATATACCAACAGTCGCATCATCCTTCACCACGACAACGCCAGCCCACACACCGCTCGGACAACAACTGAGTACCTGGACGGTGAAAAAGTCGAAATATTGGACCACCCTCCATATAGCCCTGACTTAAGTCCCAACGACTTTTTTACATTCCCCAGAATCAAGGACAAACTGCGTGGTCAGCGGTTTCAGACGCCAGAAGAAGCAGTGGAGGCCTATAAAATAGCCATTTTGTCGACCCCTACTTCAGAGTTCAAAAAGTGCTTTATGGACTGGTTTGAACGCATGCATAAGTGCATGAAATACAAAGGAGAATATTTTGAAAAACAATAAAAATAAATAAACTCACTTATACTGCATATTTTCTTCTATTCCCGAAACTTTCAGTTTTACCCTCGTATCCACTAGTTCCAATTCCTCATCTTTCACAATGACACTTGTTTGATTGTGCTTAACGTTAGTCGTGACAAACTTGATACATTTGGTCTTTTTCTCATTTAACACAATGATATTTTAAGTATAGATAGGTTATGCTCCAACATTACAAGCGCAAGAAATACTTCCAACATCGCGGCATCACATATTCGCAGTTTGTTTTATTGTTAATAATACGCACACTTCATCAAAAGCGTAAAAGAGATAGCTTTATCAAAATAATATACAAGAAAGAGACAGCCTTCATCCCGAACACCAATCACCGCACGTTTGACATAGATTAAAGAAACTAACTATAGGCAAAAGGTGCAAACTGTTTCTGCCTATTAATCGACGGATGATCGCGAGTGTAAGTAGTGATAATACCGGTATCGAGTGGTTGCTTTACGTTGTAGGCACGTCAACGAATTACAAAATAACTGAATCTGACACAAAATTACTTAAATAAACATTATTATAAATAACTTGCATATTATTTTAAATTTATTCATATCAATAGATTTTATGGAGCAGATTAAGCTAAAAATAACTGACATTTACTAATAAATCTAATATACATATAAGTAAAAGTGGCAATTTTGGACTTTATTACAATGGAATAAAGTCTCAAAGTGTAAACATGGTTTGACGTCGAATGTACCGCCAGCATCAAAAATATGTCTACATTTCGGAACTTAAGTCTGTGGAATAGGTCTCAAAATCGTATACATATTTTTGATGCTAACTGTACATTGTCGCACCTAATAATAGGTATGATAAATTCAAACCACTATACCACCTACAGCCAGCATCGTAAATATGAAATGTACGAGTATATATTTCGGTACCATGTCCCTATGTAAGTAGTAATTATTTATATATTTTAGGAAGTGTGTAAATATTACACAAAACCTCCAACCCACTCACCCAAACCTAAAGGTTGTCTGGAAGTTATCGGTCTTTTAGCGATAAGAGCACCAATTGTGTACCGTTATTTTATTACCTTTTTTTGTGAACAATAAAGAATATTTGTATTGTATTTATATCTTGACTGTACTAATTACTAAAATATTGAAATTATTTTGAGTTTAACTGTACCTAACTTTTAAATATCAACATTTTAATATAGTAATTTCCACTTCATTCTCACTTATTTACATTATCATTACTGGTACACCAAGTTTGGAAGGTCAGATGGCAGTCCCTTTCGCAAAAACTAGTGCCTACGCCAATTCTTGGGATTAGATAGCGGACCCTGGGCATCCCTCAGGATGCTACTGTACTGGAATTATCGCTAGGATGATGATGATGATGATTACTGGTACACCAAGGTCTACTGTAAAAAATAATATTTTATAGTTAAACTATTATTTTCTTATAAATAAATCCCAAGAAAAATATAGGACATTAATGTCAAATTTTCTATGTAACACATATAACCTCGAATTGAATGAGATTTGGTATGACACGTCAGTTACATTGATCTTTGTTTTTTATCTTTCTCACTTCACTGTAAATGACATTAGGTTGTCTCTTTCTCTGAGACAGCGTGTTCATGGCGCCATATTTGGTAAGTTGAAAGAATAATTCGAAAAAATAACATAATTTCAGCTTATTTTACTTGTGGATTGTAATGCCCGTTGCCTTAGTGCGTTTTAATGTATAGTTAGTGCACTCAAGGATCACGCATGACAACATTTTTCGGGTCAATGACGTATTTAGCGGGAACTTGTGTCACCGTGCGCCTCTCTCGCTTGCCCGGGAGCGATTGAAGCGTTTGGCGATGATTAGCGCCTATTTAGCGGCACACTTTAGGAACGCGGGTACCGTATCTATACTTAAAATATCATTGATTTAACAATAAATTGTTGACATTGAACCAATTAACTACTTTAGAAATCATCATCATCATCATCATCATCATCATGTCAGCCGAAAGACGTCCACTGCTGGACATAGGCCTCCCCCAAAGACTTCCACAATGACCGGTCCTGCGCCACCCGCATCCAGCGGACACCCGCGACCTTCACCAGGTCATCGGTCCACCGTGTGGGGGGCCTGCCCACGCTACGCCTTCCGGTACGTGGTCGCCACTCAAGAACCTTTCCGCCCCAACGGCCATCGGTTCTACGTGCTATGTGCCACTGCTACTTAAGTTTAGCGATTCGGAGGGCTATATCGGTCACTTAGGTTCTGCTGCGGATGCCCTCATTCCTGATGCGATCTCGCAGAGAAACTCCCAACATAGCCTCTCCATTGCTCTTTGGGTGACTTTGAGCCTTCTTATGAGGCCCATTGTAAGCGACCACGTTTCAGTACCGTATGTCATCACTGGCAGTACACACTGGTCAAAGACTTTTGTCTTGAGAGACTGCGGGATATTGGACGAAAAGATGTGCCGTAGCTTCCCGAACGCTGCCCAGCCGAGTCGGATTCGACGATTAACCTCTTTCTCGAAGTTGGACTTACCTATCTGGGCAGTCTGTCCTAGGTATATGTAATCGTCTACAACTTCGAGCGTAAAGTGTCCGATTGTTACGGGAGTTGGTGCTACATGGGCATTTGACATGATCTTCGACTTGTCCATGTTCATCCTTAGACCAACTCGCTCGGAGGCTTTACTGAGATCATTGAGCATTATACTTAAATCCTCCATGGTCTCAGCCAAGACTACTGTATCGTCAGCAAAACGAAGGTGAGTGAGATACTCGCCGTTTATGTTGATGCCTAGCCTTCTCCAGTCCTTCCTGAGTCTTAAACACATCCTCCAGTGCAGCGGAGAATAGTTTAGGAGAAATAAGATCTCCTTGCCTGACTCCCCGCTGCAACGGAATAGGTTTCGAGTTCTGGTCCTGGAGTCGGACTGACATAGTGGCGTTCTCGTACAAACACTTCAGCACTTCGATATAGCGGTAGTCCACTTGGCACCGTTGGAGAGATTGTAGTACAGCCCAGGTTTCAATCGAATCGAAGGCTTCCTCGTAGTCGACGAACGCTAAACAGAGGGGTAAGTTATACACCTCAGTCTTCTGTATAACCTGACGAAGCATATGGATGTGGTCTACGGTGCTAAAGCCCCTTCGGAAACCGGCTTGTTCGGGAGGCTGGAAGTCATCTAACCTGCGTGCGAGAGTTCGTAATGAATCTTGAAAACAGCTTATAGACATGGCTCAGATGGGTCGGTAGTTCTTCAGTAAGAGTTGTCACCCTTTTTGAAGAACAGCACCACCACACCACCTCTGTGTTTCATGCCTTTGGAGTTTTCCCTTCAAGTAAAACGGAGTCGAACAACGTCTGAAGGGCCCTAAGGACCGGTTTTCCACCCGCCTTCAGGAGTTCAGCTGCAATTCAGTCATCACCGGGTGCCTTGTTGTTCTTTAGCTGTTTAAGAGCCATTCTAATCTCGTACAGGCTTATGTCCGGGAATCTTCGGTATAGTGCCAGGTTAATCTGGCTCTAGGGTCTTCCGCCAGACCAACTTCGGGTCAGCTAGTTGACGTGTATAGCTGTCCATAAAAGCACTCTATCTCATTCAGAAGCTCGGGTTTGGATGAAACGATTCTACCGTCTTCAGTTTTCAAGTTAATTATGAATAATAAAAATAAAAATAACTTTTTTTCAATTGGGGAAAAAGCCGTGGCACGTGACCTATGGAAAAATCAAAAGAGTAAAATTATTGAGGATTTAGAACAGGGGTTCCCAAAGTGGTCCAGGTGGACCCCCAGGGGTCCACAGGAGACTAGACGGGGGTCTACGTTGGCGTGATAAAAAAAGGGGGTTTTGGTAATATGGTAGAAATGTGGTGTTGGGGGTCTACCAGAACCAGTTAACTTTTGAAAGTGGTCTATGAGAAAAAAAAGTTTGGGAACACCTGATTTAGAACCTGGTGTAACGTAAGTATAAGGTAAAAGTGGATGGATTAACTTGGAAACGACACATCAATCAACTACTGGAATGTGGACAATATTTGGAATAGTTTCTGTTTTTTTTTATGTATCTACATACACATATTCAATTTTGTTTTGTAGGTAAGGGGAGTGTTGTATCAAATTACAAATGGCAACACTGTTTCCTGCCAGCTGATTGGCTATGCGTAGAGTAGTGGATGAGGTATTGTTTAAGGGGTTAGAAAATGATTTCGAACAAGTGTGCGTTCGGAAAATACAATAGGTTCAGTTCTTTTTCCTATTTGAGGTACGGAACCTTGAATAAATATGCGGTGGGCAATTGATAATTATTGAAATACTTAAAGAAAATTACCGCGTTAAGAATTTATGCGAAATAAATGAGCGTTTAGAATGTAAGCGAAGTAAATACCTGCAAATAATCTAAATTAAATAGCAAACAGAGACGTTTGTTTCTAATTCTAATTGTGTAACGGTGTTATTTAATCAAAGTATGTGGAGACAAGATCACGCTACTGGTAATGGCAAAAGGTTCTATAAAGGAATTACATGTCGATATTGACAGTTGTTTGTTTACTTACCTTCTGTTTATGGCTATTAATTATGGCATATCATAATGTTTAAGAAGAACTAAATCATTTAGGTACTCTACAAAAATTAACCAGTATTGATCTAGTAACTTACTCTCTGCTTGATTTTTTCATTCAAAAACGCCTTACTCATGTTGAATAATGTTTCGAAAAATGCAGGCGTATTCAGATAGTGACCTCCCTTAATACGAACTGGCGCAGCATCCTGGAAATGAGAAAAAGACTTGTTAAGCTAACGCATAGCTTTATTCTGAGCTAACGATTTCATCAATATCAGTTCACTTTGTTCCTCACTTCGATCTGTGTAAGTATACTTTATAATTCAAACAGATTATTAAGTAAGCAAACAATCTTGTAGTATATAAGCATTAGCGAGTTCTGTAATAAATTAGCTTGCCTTGTATGTAGAACTTTTCAAAAATGCTTAGAAGAAATCAAACAGTTACAAATCAGATCAATTAAGAACCTGGTAAATAAAAATACCAAACATAAATGTAAAGGCAAATATGATAAGTTATACAAAATATCTAAAATTCCACCAATACACAAAAGGGTTCATTATTTGATAAGTATTGTATTCTAGGGTGTTGTAGGATATTATTGATTATTGTAATTAGTAGTAAAAGTAAAATGATGTAATAAATTAGTATGTGATTAATATGTTGCTGTGCCCTTGCAGGGCGTCACATGTAGACCTATGTATTCTTAATTCAATGTGACTTGCAATAAATGATTTTGACTTTTGACTTTTCTATGATTATGTCTATTTTAACGAGGATTTTAAGATGCTGAAGTAGAGTGAATATTTAATTAATATTAATTAAAATAATAATTTAGAAGATTAACTGGAACAGTTCCCTTAAAGGGGTTAGCTAACCTTTGTACCTACTTCCACTTTTTTGTTTGTTTGTCATTTTGCCGTGTTTTGTGTACAATAAAGCAATACATACATTTTATTATTATCATATTCGTTTTATAAAGTCAAAGAGATCTTGGTCACGACCATTTATAAGGAATTAAACACAAACAAAGTTAATGACTAAAGACAACGAAATAACCTATGCATATCAAAAAGCTTACAAAATAAATAATCTAAAATAAGGGGGCGGGGGGACCCGCGGCATAGTGCCAAAGATGCTGGCAGCATTTCCTCGCTGTATGACAATGTTGATGCGTTGTGCAAGGAAGCAGCCAGCCCTTTGGTCACTAGTGGACCCAGTTGTATGCACATTGTATGCACAAGAGGTCATGGACCCTGGTACCCCTTAACCTTAACGAATTTAGCTGAGAAATGAGAAAAAATGTAGTTTATATGTAGTGAAAAGTAAGCTAATAAAGATATTATCATAAAAATTACCTAAATTGACAAAATATCGAGTTAAACTAACTCGATAGTATATAGATAATAGAAATTTATATTATCGTTATATCATAAGTAACTTAGGTCACCTTATGATAGACCTGTTAAAATGAACGTGGCCTCGCTATCCTGTTACGTCAGTTTGGCGAGTAAAATTAAAAGTAACTTATCATTTTGTGAAAAAATAATGTTGATGATAACCGGTCTCTTTGTTTCGTCTTTAATGTTTTGTTCATATATACGAATACCCTTAGTCATAAACAATCATTAAACCTATTTTTGTTAAAATGGCGTTAAAATTTGCTTGTGTTTAGCCCTTTTATATAATTTGTATCTGTCGGAAAATGACAAAACCCATTGAAACTTACAGAGGTTGTACCAAATGAAACGTTATCTATCATACAAAAATGCGCTAATAGTTAGTTGCCAAAGTGAATCATCGGCGAAAAGTTGGTAAACAAGTGAAATTCGGCCAAAAAAAGGTCGGAGAAAAGGCAGAACACCTTGTTGTTATAAAAATAAGGGGTAAATAAAAATAAGGGGGTATAACGAGCCTAATATTCATCCTCAAACTAACCTGGCTAGCAACTGTCATTTTCTTCATTAGGGAAAAATAAGGGGGTAAATATATATATATATAATGGGTATATATATATATATATATAATGAGCCTAATATTCATCCTCAAACTAACCTGGCTAGCAATTGTCATTTTCTTCATTAGTGAGGGTGACATTTGGCTAAAGTGAGCCATCGTGGCTCCTTCTAAATCTATAACGCTAACAGTACCGGATATCATATACGAATCATCTTCCATATACAAGATCTGGAAAAGACAATAATTAAAAAGAAACATTGATTTATGCATGACACACCCTGTGGTTTATTACCTGATATTCTGGTATTATTTTCAAATTATTTATCATGAAAATTACATTGATTACCTTTGCAATAATATTCATCACAGACATAATATCTATTACAGATGTCTCGTTTGGATCATATTGACCAAACCGCATGAGGAAAACTCTTGGAGCAGTCGGGCTCATCAATTTAGGTAAAACAGCAAACACGCTGAAAATTAACATGATTTATTTTAGTGACAAGAATAATGTTGTTCAGGTATTTATCAATTATTTAAAAGAAACTTTTTCTTTTTAAATGTAAATTAGCAATAACGTCTCTAACGTCTTACCCGGAATTAATTATCATTTTGAACTTTGGATCCCTGTGATGTAGTTTGTATAATTCAGGAGCAATAGTTCTCATTGAATAGTACAGGTCTAACTTCTCTTTAGCTCGTTCTAAACTGAACTTTGAGCCTCGCAAAAATGCGGCTAACCATTGATCATCTGAAAAAATACATTCTACCACGTTAATTCCTTCGTAAAAATAGTTGTACAACCACAGCGCCTTAAAATTCTTTTGATCTATTTTCTCAGATAAAGCACAATCCGTCCAGTATTTTATGTAAATATCAATTTGGAAAAAAATATTTATTTGGTAATTAACATATTTTTCATAACAACAACTTAGAAAAGTTGAAAAACCCCCGACATTTTCATTTCAATGCTCCCACCACCACCACATCAGCCGAAGGACGTCCACTGCTGGACCTATGCCTCCCCCAATGTCATGGGGGGTAAATGTCATAATCGCCACGCTTGGCATGAGGGTTCGCGATCGCAGTATCTCCACCGCACGCCAGAGATGCTGCTGTCCATCCCCTGGTGGTCTTGGTCGTAGTTTTAGGACATACCCGGGTCCAAGCTCAATATCTCAAAAACTGCTGAACAGATTTTCATGAAACAAGGCTAAGAACACTCAGAATAAAATTATCTATGACACAAAAAAAAACTAAACGAAAATCGGTTCATCCGTTAGGGAGCTACGATTCCTCAGACAGATACACAGACACACACGTTAAACTTAAACACCCTTTTCTTTGTGTCAGGAGTTAAAAATAATTCGGTCAAATGGAGCTCGTTAGTTATTACGTTCACTTGCGTGTGCGTGACGTGTCCATCCATATACGTAAACTTACACGATGGGTGAATTACAAGTAGTCAAACGCATAAAGCCTAATTGAATACCTGTCCTAGCGTTGAGATGGGGCTGCTTGGCCAGCCATTCCTTGAGGTGTTGTATTCCATCTTGAAGCCGCTGCGGGTCTTCCCCGAGCTCCACACGAGCCTTTTCTTGCAATGCGGGTGATAAAAGTCGTACGGGCATTTTTATTCTAAAAATTAAATATTTTTGCAAAAAGAACGGTAAACATGAATAGTTTTTATTTAAAACATGGCAGAATGGATCTCAAACCTTTATAATTTGATGTTTTTCCTATAGTCTCTCTACGCAGCTAAGTTTATGTGTAAATAATACCAGTATGTACGAAAGAAGGTTTATAATTTAGTTTCGATAAAAATAGATAAACCAATATTGCGTTCACTTTTGTGTTAATTTAAAACTTTAAAAGCCAATTATAATTAAAAAAACAACACAAATCGCCATTTGAACGTACCTTCACTTGCAGCAGCTCAAAAGCAATAACAATGATGATTATATTAAACGTAGATTAAACGTTTATTTTATTAGGTTTGTTATAGTTGCCGATACCGCACATTATCTCATTGATAACCTGTCCTTCCTTTGTGATACATCGGGGACTTAGCACGCATACGGAATAAATACAAAATTAATAAACTTAATACGATTCAATCACTCATGAGGTCATGATAGTTATTATTTGTCCAGGTAGTAACACTTTAATCCAGTGAATATTCACCCTTAGAGTTTAGCTCAGTAACCGTTACCACAGTTTAACAACATAGGGAATATATTGTAATACTGTGGCGTTACTACTAGAAAGTACGAAACGTATGAATCACGCCGACAAAATTGTATAATAAAGTATTGAAACCGTACACGTAAAAACTGGGGGTGCAATTTTATTTTGTTTTATAAGATCTCCAGTCAAAAACACCTTTATTATTGCGATGTAAGACCGACACATTATCAGACTGATGTTGAATGCAAGAGTCCAGTACCTACTAATTTACATGTCAACTGCTAGAGTTTTATAGAGTTTTATTTTTCTAAAGTTTAAATTTAAGAATTTATGTATAGTCGCGGAATGAAAAGGTTATGACTAACTGTTTCCGTAAAGTCCATGGACTAATAAAATACTGTTATTTATGATATCTTGTTACATAAAATCAATGAACGTCGAATACATTATTAAATTTACAAAAATAGAATCAAAATTAAAATAACATATATGTATGTATATCCTTTAGGTGATGGAATAATTATGGCTTTAAGTTTTGCCATTGTGGGTGGCTCGCAAAGAATGGTATTGTCTCAGTTACGCACACACTTGAAAACTCGTTACAGTAACCTTTCGGTTACGATCGGTTACAGTTACAGCTCGATAGTGAGCGCCCGGCTTATCACCTCTAATCGTATTTTAGTCGCGGCTTAGTAAAGCGCGGTTACTTATTTGTCTTACAATGTTTCAGTAGTTGGCTTTGTTTATCAAGAAATAAAGAAATGAACAACATACTTTTTTTTAAGATTTAAAAGGTAATCAATAATCATTGAGTGAGCCACTGTGGCACGCGACTTTTAATCTAGAGGTCACGAGTGCGAACCCCGGCTAGCACTAGATTTTTCAAAAAATGAGTCTAATCCCAACTAGGGCTAGTTTTCCCGCTGGGTTGGAAGGTCAAATGGCAGTTGCTTTCGGAAAACTAGTGCCTAGGCCAAATCTTGAGATTCGTTGTGAAAGCGGACCCCTGGCTCCTCAGGACATAACCGGGAAAATCGCTGAAAGGATATCCTGATAAAATTGACTTGTTCGATTGCTGTCCTCGTAAGAATACTAGAATGAAAACCTTCGTGCATATCAGGACTATGTCTATATATTCAATAACATAGGGGTGAAATCCATGCCCGCGCCTTGTGCCAAGATGGCAAAATGGTGAAAGATGGATTCTTTCGTGTAACCCTAGCACATCGATATGCAGACAAATTTCCTACAATGTTTAAGACATTGAATCTTAGCTTCAATGAAGTTCAAGTTACTAATGAGCTCACTGACACACTTATGAATCGAAGCGAAAGCGGCTAGCCGATATTCAGCAGATCCATCAGAATCAATTGACCGGACCTGTATATCATATTATCATATTGGACGTGATGTTCATGCCAAGGAGCCATGGTCAGAAATCGGTACGATAGGTACACTCGGGAATATTGGAGTCACATAGAGATGAGACGGCTGTGTGTTCGCTGCATTGATTTTAACTTAATTAGCACCACCCCAATCTGAAACTGCTCTAAGAGCCGAATCCACACGATTCATCATATCCTGTCGACAACATTGAATAAATAAATATAGGGGGACAATCTTATACAAATCGACCTAGTCCCAAATTAAGCAAAGCTTATACTATGGGTACCTACTAGAAGACGCTATACATAATTACATATATTAAAAAAAACCGGCCAATTGCAAGTCGGAGTCGCGCACGAAGGGTTCCGTACCATTATGTATAAAAACGGCAAAGAGTCCGACTCGCACTTGGCCGGTTTTTAATAGTTGTTGTTATAGCGGCAACAGAAATACATCATCTGTGAAAATTTCAACTGACTAACTATCGCGGTTCTTGATATACAGCCTGGTGACAGACAGACCCGTTTTTACCCTTTGGGTACGGAACCCTAAAAAGTCAGTTACAGGAAATATTGAAAAAAAATACCCTGTAGCTTTATCATGTCTTGCTTTTATTTCTGACACTATGTTACTTAGCAAAAAAATAATTCTTATGAGAAGCCTTTCGATCGGCATGATAATGCTACAGGATAATTTTTTTCTCGTGTAGCGGGTTCGATTCCCGGTTCAACCGTATAATTATTTAAAAATCTATGAATGCAGTTTAAATTGTTTTTTAAATCCAAATAATGTCTTCTTTCAGTAAAATGTTCCATCTACAATATTCAAGGTACTTTCCCTCCATGTGGCATAGCCGTGGGACGCCCTATAACTAAACTATACTTACGAGATAGTAGTAGTTTGATTCGTTGTGGTGCACGTCTACAGATTCTAGAGATTCTCATGTTTACATATTCCCAATTTTACAGATTCTCAAGCCTACAGATTCCCAATTCTACAAATTTTCATGCTTACATATTCCCACTTTTACAGATTCTCAAGTTTACAGATTCTCAGTTCTACAGAATGCCATTTTTGAAAACAGGTTGCCATTTTTTTATAATGTATATTATCTTAGTTTACTCTTATAATAAAAGTTCTTATTCAACAGATTTGTAATTCTACAAAAGTCGTTCCTAACGGCCCCAGGTTTAGGTAGGTTAGGTTCGTTAGGTACTTAGGTATCTTCAGATGCCCGAAGGGCAAACTGCGCAGAAATAGGAGCCCGCAAATATATAGTGATTTTTGTGTTTTTATCAACAAGTCAAGCATTTGCATCCAAAAATGTGACATTGGATGAAGTGGAACTGCTGATGATGATCAGAACAGAACTCTTCAACGACGAAAAGTTCACGTTTGGCGATTTGTCCTCCTAGCTGTGTTTGTTAAGCAAGTTCTATTTTCACGATTAATTTTTGTCATGATCGAGTTCTGATGATGGGATCCATGAGGAGTTGAGGGAACTCCTCAAATCTTAAAGGCAAACATATAGTGATTTTTGTGTTTTTATCAACAAATCGAGCATTATCATATAAAAATGTGACATTTGATGAAGTGGAACTGCTGATGATGATCAGAACAGAACTCTTCAACGACGAAAAGTGCACGTTTGGCGATTTGTCCTTCTAGCGGTGTTTGTTAAGCAAGTTCTATTTTCACGATTGATTTTTGTCATGCTCGAGTTCTGATGATGGGATCCATTAGGAATCGAGGAAACTCCTCAAATGTGAAAGGCACACAAATAGTGATTTTAGTATTTTCATGAACTAATCAAGCATTTTCATTCATAAAAGTGACATTTGATGAAGTGGAACTGCTGATGATGATCAGAACGGAACTCTTCAAGGACACGTAGTTCACGTTTGGCGTTTTGTTCTCTTCGTTTTGTTTGTCAAGCAAGCAAGGTTTTCCTTGATTTCATGAGGAATTGAGGGTACTTAGTCTTCTACCATTATAAACATACTTATAGCCATTTTTGTATTTTATTGTATGGAATCCAAGAGTGCACCAGCTAAGATTAATAATCTTTCACCGGACTCCCCCATTGAAGTCGGTATTTTTTTCTTAAAAATTATTGGACTTTAATATCTCAATAACTATTTTACCTGTATTTATGAGATTTGGGGTTCTACTCGTAGTTCTTCTAAAGGATATTTTACAGATATACGTATACCAAATTTTTTTTTTACGTTAAATAGATTTGGAGTTATTGAGGGGTCAAAAGTGGCTCCAAACGGTTCGTGTAAAATAACTCACAGCTGCTTCTCGCCAATTCCTGGGGTGAACTTAGCGGGACACGCTATATACCGCTTGTCTAGATACATACTTCATATTCGTACTCGTCAAACAAATCCTCACAGAGATTGGAACCCAGTAAGGGCAGGACAAATATAATCGTTCAACAAAAATCGACGAGCTCGACTGTCCCTCGTACAGTCACAGCTGTGAATATAGTCCAAGTTGTGCAATAATGGCTTTTTAAGCCTAAAATGAAACAGCGAATTTGTGAATTGTTTAATCGAATTCCAGTTGCCTGAAAGAGCCATCGATTCCGAACATGTCTTCTGCAGTCTTGGGTTTGCCCGGCCGCTTGTCTTCGTCCGTGCCGTACTGCTGGTCTTCGTCGAGCCAGTCGCTGTACTCCTCAACTTTTTTCTGCCAATAATCTGCAAAAACAGGTTAATTGGTAACCTTCCGACAAGCCTCTAGCTTAATCTCGTATAGTAAAAACCTGACAATTTGCTTAGATTTTTTTTATTTAATTATTCAGTTTTAGTTATTTATTTATTTATGTATTCCTTAGGCTAACACTTACTTACAGTCTGGCTAAACGTATTAGCAGGAATGACATTTATTATAAAGTACAAAAACTAAAAGAAGGGAGCGATTCCAAGCTACTTATACATCCATGGGCGAAAGATTGCGTGGGTCCGCGCGAATAGTATAGGCTGGCGAGGACGCAGTTGTATGACGGGAACAGGGGGTACTCGTAATGGTATGAGGGCCAGCAACGTTATGACATGACGAGTAGAAATCTTTTTTTTATTTTGTCAATTTAAATTCGAAATCTTTTTTTTTGTAAATATAATCGCGCCCTTGATTGCACTTTATTGAGCTAAATATCGTTCTGAGAAATATGCCAAATATGAGTAAAAATGGTGTGACGTATAGATACTCTGCCAGTTTAGTAATAACGTGATTAATTGATTAGTAGATAGATAAGGTATGTGTGTAATATGCATTTTATTACTTTTGATAAGTAACTACTCGTGTCAAAAAATACATAAAATGATTACCTATGGTATTATACTACAATCGATATATTCATTAGTCGAGTCGCTTAGACCACGAGGCTATGCGAGACCTTGAAAGCTAATTATAATTATATTAATTAAATATACCAAAATAGTTCAACAAATTAGTCCTGCGGAAAGGAACTCTGCACTTCCTTTCCGCAGGACTAAGCTGGGCCTGCGCCCAAAATGTCAGCGTTCTTTGATGTATTTTCATGCGCTCGCGACGCGTAATTGGTCAAATTCATTATACGTAGTTCACTAACGACCACGCGTGATTGGTCAATTTCATTATACGTAGTCCTCTCAGTTGTTTCATGAGTTCCATAGGGAAAAAGTATTGAAACAGTGGCAGAGTTTACGCGATTTAATACGATAGAACCGTTTAATAATTCATATAAGTGATATTAAAATATTTATTTTAAATTGACATTGTTTTATTTTTGACAACTGTACAAGATCGACAGCTAGAACCAGAGAGTTTGAATAATTAAGTAAAAACTCCTTCAACACTTTCCCTTATTCAAGACTCTTTAATCCTAGGGCATGACAAAGGGAATGGAATCTTGGCCGCGGAAGACCTTTAGTAAAAATGTCGGCTAGTTGAGTCGCCGAACTAGTTTTTATAACCCGAAGGTTTCCGTCTTGTACCATCTCTCGAACGAAGAAATGTCGTACTCTTATGTGCTTCGTTCGCTTATGGAATACTGGATTGTGTGCCAGTCTTATGGCAGCTTCGTTATCCACTTTTAATATTGGAGATAGTTTTAGTGGAGATAAAAAGGAAAATATCCTCTGAAGCCAAATCAGTTCCTTGGCTGCCTCACTCGCTGCGACAATTTCCGCCTCCGTAGTCGAGATCGCAACAGAAGTTTGTCTTTGGCTTAGCCAGGAGACGATTCCACCGGCATATAGGCATGCGACACCTGTCGTGGATCTTCCGGTTGTAGGATCTCCAGCATGGTCCGCATCGCTGTATCCTTCTATGACGTCTTTGTCATTTGTAACTTGATATTTTATCCCAAGATTTATAGTTCCTTTGAGATATCTAAGTATTCTTTTTACTCGAGACCAATCTGCTTTTGTGGGGTTTTCCAGTTTTCTCGATACCACATTTACTGCGTACGCAATGTCAGGTCGCGTTCCAGTCATCAAATACATCAGGGCACCAACAGCCTCTCTGTACGGAACGTTGTTAGCTTTCCCTGATTCTGAACCTCCCTCTCCGCATATTGACGTTTCAATGGGTGTAGAAACCGGATTGCAATTAGCCATATTAAATCTTTCGACAATCTTCCTCGTGTATGATTTCTGATTTAGGAATATCGCATTCTTCTCTTGCGTAATCTCTACGCCAAGATAGTAGGAAGCCGGCTTAGTAGTTATAGTCAGCTTAGATTTCAGGTCGTCTAGAAAGCTGTTCGCTAACTGCTCGCTAGAGGCTGCCACTAATCCGTCATCTACGTATAGAGCTACCAGTATCTTCGCTTGGCCGGTATATTTCATAAAGAGACAACAATCAGCCTCACATTGCTCGAAACCTAGTCCTAGGAGCACTTGTTCAAAGTAGGAGTTCCAACAGCGAGGAGCTTGCTTAAGGCCGTAGAGACTTCGGTTTAATTTCCATACTCTTGGAGTTCCATCCTCAAGCCCTTCTGGCTGTTTCATAAAAATCTCCTCTTTAAGTTCCCCGTTGAGAAAAGCTGTTACTACGTCAAATTGAGCTAGGTACATCTTTTCTTTAGCACATACGCTGAGCAATGCCCTTACCGTGGCCATTCTGGCAACCGGGCTATAAGTTTCATCGTAATCGACCCCTTTCTTCTGCCTAAACCCTTTAACCACCAGACGTGCCTTATATTTGTCCACAGATCCGTCAGGATTTGTTTTAATTCGGAAAATCCATTTATATGGAAGTGCCTTGCGGTTGGGTGGTAGGTCGCACAATGTCCAAACGTTGTTTTGTTTTAGAGAAGTCACTTCACTTCTCATGGCGTCAATCCAATTATCTTTATCTTTCCTTGACATAGCGTCCTTGTAGCTAGTCGGAAAGTCTTCGGACACAACTGCGCAGATGTAATCGTCATATCGATGAGGTTTCTGAATCGTATCACGGTTCCTCAAGCTGTATCTCGGCTCTTCTATAATGATCGATTCATTGCTTTCCTCTGCATCGTAGAAGTCAGTGGATTCGCCCTGACCGTGATCTTCCGAACATTCTCCCTCTAGATCACGGGTAGAGTTGACTGAAGACTCGGGCTCATTCTCGGCTTCAGTATGAATCTCAGCTTGTTCTTCAGACAAAATTTCGGTTTTTTCCGTTATATCGTGATCGGTGGAATCGGAACTTACTCCCTCTGCTTCAATTTCCTCATGATCGTTGGAATTGTAACTTATTCTCTCTGACTCAGTTTCCAATTCTTCACGGTTGTTGAAATTCGCTCCCTCTGTTTCTGCAGGAATTTGATGATTGGCGTCTGATCCCATCGAAATTCTGAATTCTACTTCGCTAGTAGTCCCGTCTTTGTTCTCTAAGGCTTTCTCATAGGAACACAGTTGAGTTGTCAAATTGTCAACAGTTCTATCAGTCTTGTTCAGTAGTAACCAGCTGGATTTGAACGCAAAAAATCTTTTGTCAAGAGTTTCTAGTATCTTGCATATCAGCAACAGATCTGGGAGTTGGCTTTTCCCATCTGGCTTGGTAATTTCAACATTTAAATCGTTCCATATGTTCTTCAGTTTCGACATATGTGAGGAAACATCATCCGATGGGTTACGTTTAAAGTTAAAGAACTCCATGCAAAGGTGGTATGACCGGTCCTCAGTCTGGCCGTCGAAAAGGCGATGCAACTCTTTCCAGACATCATACGCTGTCTCAAATCTCATTACTTTTTGAAGTGTTTCATCCGTCATATTCGTCGTTAAGATGAGAAGAGCGCTGCAGTTCGCTTTTGTATATTTGGCTAAAGCCTGATTGTACGTTAAGAGAGCAGCCGCGTCACCTGCTCCTTCTTCGATATCTTTTGGTTTAATCAAACTTCCGTTGAGCACATCCATAGCATCTGCAGTACCGCGTAGCATGATGAGGACTTTGTACCTCCATGTCGACCAGTTCGATTTGCCTTCAAGACTCCCGATCGAATATCGTGACGAAATGACTTCCATGGCTGGACCGAATAACCTATTGAAACAGTGGCAGAGTTTACGCGATTTAATACGATAGAACCGTTTAATAATTCATATAAGTGATATTAAAATATTTATTTTAAATTGACATTGTTTTATTTTTGACAACTGTACAAGATCGACAGCTAGAACCAGAGAGTTTGAATAATTAAGTAAAAACTCCTTCAACAAAAAGTAGGTACCTACGTGATTACAGTTTGCCTCACGAAATTAAACATTAAGGTCGACAAGTAGAAAAACCAAATTGTTATGACTAACGGTGAATCCAAAAAGGAGTGGATTCATTTTAGTCAAATATTTAATAGATATATACTTAAATACAAAGAAAACATCGAAGTCTTAGGAACAAATATTTCTGCTCACCACAGAAACAAATACCCTTACCAGGTTTCTAACCCGGGACCTCGAGCCGTGTGGGTTTTTGGTGCGACGACCCCGGCGACCGCGTTTACTTAACCGCAAAAAACGGAATATAATTAAATATTTAAGGGGGCTCCCATATAGTAAGTGATTGTTTTGACGTATTTATAGATAATGGTACGGAACCCTTCATGCGCGAGTCCGACTCGCATTTAGCCGGTTTTTTTTTTAAGCTGAGCGAAGGCCTCTCTTCGAGTACGCCGCTTACCCCGATCTCTATAATAATAATAATAATATATATAAATGTTTTCTCTTTCTCTCTCTCAAATAACTTGCTCACTTATAATTTCCTGAATCGTGCCTCCTTTTCCCCCGTACTCCGCGGGTAGAATTTCTTGAGGCACGTGCTTGTACAACGATTCGAAACCTTTATTGTGCACGTGTAACTGAAAAAGAAACAAATCAATGTTAACAACTATTGTGGGTTCTGGTGGCAGGAAATCAAACGATTTTCATAGAGCAACAATGTACTTGAAAAGCTACGTTTAACACGGTCAATTTAATATCCACTATGGGAGGCTTGGGAGGCTACTGAGTGATTACTGCTTTCAAAGCCATTCCAAAGAGGTTGAACCCGATTGGTGTCTACAAGAGAGTCATTGATAAGTAGCAATAATCATACATTAAACCCACTTGATAAATCCCACCAATCATATTTACTGAGCTAACTGAGTCGTCCTAAGGTTTAATCAATTCATGCAACGCAATACACACAGACGAATAAATCTTAGCTACCTAATATTTACGCACCCTGTTTCTGTTCTTTTCGTTGAGGAATTGTTTGCCAATGCTGAGTATCGTTTCAAATCCCGGGGGTGTGTTCAAATAATGAGAACCCTTCATGCGGGTAGGAGCAGCATCCTGCGATACAAATAAATAAGACTTATAATAATATGTTTTGGAAGTCTTTAGGGGAGGCCTATGTCCAACAGTGGACGTCTTTCAGCTGACATGATGATGATCATGATGTTTACTGATATCCATTTTGCATTTTTCTGTAGTTCAGTTGTTTAGCGTTGCGCTCAATTACTTAGCTATGCGGGAATGTAAGTGAGAGCACATGAATCAAGACGTCGTAAGTATGTCGGACCTGGTTTTGTATGTACCCCTGATTTTTAACATATTGATATCTGTAAATATTTTTACTAGCGGAATCGTCCGCGTAGCAGAATTATAATTTCCAACCAGAATGAACAATTGTTCACCCCGGGCGGATTATAAGGCTTAATTAGAAGAGTGAACTGATTGATAGATTCGTTCCCTCGAGCAATGCCCGCGGTAGCTCAGTTGGAAAGAGTGATGGACGGATTCCAGAGGTCGTGGGTTCTTCAAATCCCGCGCGGGGTGATCAATTTTACACTCTGATTGGAAATTATATTGATATCTATCTGTACGATACGAAACGAATACTCTTTATTGCACACCTCACACAAATGAAACGTAAACGTATCTGTAATAGGAGCAATAAATTAAATAGTACACTATTGAGCTCTCTAGCAATAATTTCCAAATGGTTTCCATTAAAATATATATATATATATATATAATTTTTTATCCAAAAATAGTTTACGTGTACTTTTTTATCTACTGGAGTGATATTAATAACTATTTATTTAAAAACACAAAAAAACTATAAAAAAGTATTTAAGGGCTTAGCCGTGTTTATATGGGACGTTGGCCCCAGAAGCCAAATCGATTGCCGTTTGGGTATTTTATCGACGTCAAAGATATTTCACCATTAGGTACTCCATTGTAATAAGGTTCAAAAGTGTTAAACATATCTTTGACGTCGACTGTACCATAACCCACAAAGTTAATTGAACATAGGTAGACCATATACACATTGAAATAAGACCCACTGAGGGCCAGTTAGATGTGTGCCTGTTTGTACTATAGATATTTTATTATGACGATGCTCATATGTTTTTGTTAATTGTTAGTCGTATTAAGCCCAATGAATGTAGGGTATATCACAAGTTTGTTTCATTTTAACCCTGATGAGCCTAGTAAACGTTTTTGTTCGCTTTTCGCCCCATATAAACACGGCTAAGCCCTTTCCCAAAGATATCTTTTTAAACCAAAAATGCGACAACGATTATGAGTCATAACTTGAAGCAACCTCAAAATCAGCATTGACTGCCGCGCTATAATGTCTGGATGCCAAGATCCATTACTTGGAGGACATAACTTTAGATAAAAATTTCTCCCAATTGAAAAAAGATATTTTTTTTGGACACAAGAGGTTACTGCAGATGCTCTAAGGAAGCGTCCTTTAAATTTATTGCTCCTATTACAGGCCACAACCTGTATTTATTTATTTATTTATTTCTTACAAATGTTTACATGGCCTTACAGTTAACCCAATGCGCCATGAAACTTAAGCTTATAAAATATCTATTTAGGCGACGAAACGGCGTGGCCCCGTTGCATCGTCGTCTCCGGTGTAGGATTCGGTAGGTTGCCCCGGAACCGTCGAAACACGACACCCTTCGGCCAGAAGTCGGCACACGCGATGGTCTCCTGCAGCGGCCGCGGCACGCGCACCACAAATGAGCTGAAGTGCACGTAGTGACGTGAACGCAGCTGGAACACCCTCAGCGGGAAGTCGGTCTTCTGGCGAACGTACTCCACCACATCATCAGCCGTGGCGGTGTAGTGCAGGCGCGATACATAGAGCGCCATGCTCGGTGTGGCAACACGCAAACCCGAACCAACCGGTTCTGCAGTACCACACTGACTCTTGCGCGACTTGCGCTTCCTCGACACCGTTGTAAAACCCTCGATATCCACATAGGTGCGAGAGGGCTTCTCCTTCGGAGGAACCCGAACTTCACGCGCTCTTGAGGGCGCATCCTTCCGGTTGGCTGCGACAGACCGACCAGCTACGGCATCAGCATAGCGATGACGCGATTTAGAGGATGCGACGGGGGGAGGCCCGGCGCGGAGAGGGCACGCGGGCAGCCCAAATTGCCGGTTCTAGAGATTCTAAATTTAGTATGTAGGTTCCGTATAAGGTCTAGAGGTGCATTAAGAAAGGATTTTTCAAAATTCAACCCCTAAGGGGGTAAAATGGGGTTTTGAAGTGTGTGTGGGGAATCAAGATTAGTTGGACTATTTTATTCGAAACTTCACAGGAGTATTTCTAACGATAAATGAGTAAACATGTGTTTCAGGTTTTTTGAGAAATCAACCCCTAAAAGGGAGAAATGTGGTGACAAATTCTGAAAATCGATATGGGTATTGTTTCTATGGTTTATCGGGTCGCTGATTACGAAAACAACAATGATTTTAAAATCCCACGTGGAGGACGTGAAATACCATCCCCTCTGTTGGGGTGCAAGGGGATCGGAATATTAATGTGGGTGTCGTTTTTATGGTTTTTTGGGTCGTTAATTTCGAAAATGGCATTGATTTTGAAATATAATATTGCGGGCATGAAAACTTAAAAGTAGGTGCCAAATTGCAAGAAGAAACTGACTGACTGAGTGAGTGACATATCAACGCACAGCCCAAACTGCTGGTTCGAGAGATACCAAATTTGGCATGTAATTTCCTTATAAGGTCTAAAGGTGCATGAAGTGCCGTGAGTTCCCTATGAAGATACGAGTCATCAGTCAAACGAAGATCATTACAAGTCACGTTAGTAGGTGGACTCAGAACACGCTTCTGCGAATCCTTTGACGGTAGGTAACCATCAAACACGAGGAACCGACACGGCATACGAACCAGTTACCAACGATGCTAACTAGAGGAATGAAATAGTACTCGTAGCTTTATTCCGAGCCAGTAGGAACTATTTTAGTGGCGATTCAAGCAAACTATCTTAAAAGCAAGGTATCCGTCACCTGACCAATAACAGCCATTTTCTTCATCAGAGCTGGTGAAACCTGTCCAGCATGGGCCATAGTCGCATCTTTTAGGTCCATTACATTCACTCCCCCAGCCACCACGAATGTATCGTCTTCCACGTACATTATCTGCAAATTAAAATAAATAAATCAATATTATGGGACAATTTTTACACAAATAGAACTAGTCCCATAGTAAGCTCAATAAGGCTTGTGTTATGGGTACTAGACGGATTTTATTTTTATTTTATATGCTTATAGTTTATCATTTTAACTAAAATTATAAAATTAAAATTTATTTTATTTCATAAGTTCAATTACTATGCACAATTTTCATTGGCAATGTTTAGCCAATGGTCTTGTAGACTCAGTCCTAAGATAGGGAGTTATCTTTTGGTGTAACTCCCAGCATAGCCCTCTCCATTGCTCTTTATGTGACTTTGAGCCTTCTTATAAAAATATTATCTTTTGGTGTAACTCCCAGCATAGCCCTCTCCATTGCTCTTTATGTGACTTTGAGCCTTCTTATAAAAATATATAAAAACTGAATTTTAATTAAATAGTTTTATATTTTTATTACACACCTTCCCTTCTTAAGTCATGTCACTCCTGTTATACTCAAAGTGTATTTATTTATTAATTAGAAAGAGGAGGGTAGAGTCTCGTCGAGCCAGAAGTGCTAGCCTTGCTGTAGAAGTATTGTATATCATATTTTCACTTATAGTATTGTTCCTCCCTGTATGCTTATTACCCTCCGTAAGTATCAGTGCAATAATAATAAATAATAATTAAATGTAACAAGGTGATTTTCGCCTATCATATTAATAATCGTATCGATTTCAAGCTCTGCATGTAAGTATACAATTGAGAATACAATATTTAATTTGGCACCATGAGGTTGATCTGTGTTGATGGAATTCTACAATGGCTAATAGTAAACAGGGTATAAATAATATCTTATGAAAATCTTAGTGTTCTACCATTACGATTTTCATGTGTTAAAGTGGAAATACTCTGCTAGCTTGTTAATATTGAAATAAAGATAAAGCTACAAGCCCAGTCACTAAGCTAAGCTGACAAAATTTAACATTCGACCTTTTTATTGAATTTAAACGGTTTCAGTTCAAGAGTATGCAGTAAGCTCATGCTGGAATAATAATTTAAAACTTTGTATACACAAGGAGATCCGGTATATCTAGGTCGGAAATTAGTTTCTATTGCTTGGAAATTATAATGGAGAACAAACACAACGAGTATTAAGGTTTTGCATACAAGGCCTAAAAAATTCAAATATCGCTGTATTTTTATCCCATTCCAATTTCTACGTAGCAACAGAAACTAATTTCCGACCTAGATATGGCGGATCCCATTGTGTACCACAAGTTCAAGTTTCATGTTATTTCAGCTAGGCGTTTTAAAATGAGAATGAAACTACGTTTGTATGGAGAATCAAGTTCGGTCGAGCTTACGGGGGACTCTTAAATCCTAAAGCCATTTTATCCCAATAAGACAAGGTGTAGGTTCAAAACCCGTAGGCCACGTTTTTTTTTTTATTTGTACCTATCAATCTTCGTAGCAATACTGAAAAAATATAATAAAACTATTTGTATTTGTACAGATATTCATCTGTATGTACTGAACTGAGATAATGCTAGGTCGATGATGATGATGAAGATGATTACCGGATATCTGTATGTAGATTGTGTAGGTACATAGACATACTCACCCGCATTATCGTTCCAGTAACTGACATAATATCGAGAATGGAATACTTGGCAGGGTCATATGCACCAGGCCTTATTAATATTACTCTTGGGTCAGTCGGATTCCGTGACTTGGGTAAAACTAGACCTGACCTAAAACAGATATTAATACATTTCCTTTCATGCCTTGTCGCAAACCAAATTAATTTGCAAGCTTCACAAAAAGGCCAAAGTGCTTACCCAAGATTTAAAATCTCCTTGAACTTGGGATTTCTATGGTTAATATTGTAAAGTTCTGGGGCGGTAGTTCTCAAAGAGTAGTTGAGATCAATTTTCTCCTTGGTTCGCTCGAGACTAAATTTGCATCCTCTCAAAAAAGCGGCCAGCCATTGGTCATCTAAAAAAGGCATTATACATTTGAGAGTTACGACGACCACTTTCGCTTAGTTGGTAGTGACCCTGTCTACGAAGCCGGAGGTCCCGGGTTCGAATCCCGGTCATGGCATCATTTGTGAGGTGAGCGTCGATTTGTGTAGGATTGTCCCGCACTATTTATTTAGTTATGAGATCAACAAAAAACCGGCCAAGAGCGTGTCGGGCCACGCTCAGTGTAGGGTTCCGTAGTTTTCCGTCCGTCACATTAAGTTGACATATTAAGTACAGAAACACAAAACCTTTGAAAGCACGTCATTTCATTGTGATTTTGTAGAAATGACAGGTACAATAAACACCTGTTTATACGGTTAAATTACAAACTTAGTTCAGAAATTATTTTTGTAATTTTTTCAAAAACTATTCAACCTGTCAAGTTCAAAATAATTTTCCTACAATTTTTTTATAAAGTTCTACTTTTGAGATTTTTTTCATATTTTTATAACTTATGGTTCAAAAGTTAGAGGGGGGGGGACACATTTTTTTTTACTTCTGGAGCGATTATTTCCGAAAATATTAACATTATCAAAAAATGATTTTAGTAAACCCCTATTTATTTTTAAATACCTATCTAACAATATATCACACGTTAGGGTTAAAATGAAAAAAAAATCACTCCCCACTTTACGTATAGGGGAGGTACCCTAATAAAATATTTTTTTCCACTTTTTATTTTACCACTTTGTCGGCGTAATTGATATACATATTAGTACCAAATTTCAGCTTTCTAGTGCTAACGGTCACTGTGATTATCCGCGGACGGACGGACAGACGGACGGACAGACATGGCGAAACTATAAGGGTTCCTAGTTGACTACGGAACCCTAAAAAATGGCTGAAATATTTTGTGACGTCAGGAATAGAAACTATTTATTGACTGGGACACCCAATACTTTTTAGGGTTCCGTACCCAAAGGGTAAAAACGGGACCCTATTACTAAGACTTCGCTGTCTGTCCGTCACCAGACTCTATCTCAAGAACCGCGATAGTTAGACAGTTAAAATTTTCACAGATGATGTATTTCTGTTGCCACTATAACAACAAATATTAAGAACCGGCCAAGTGCGAGTCGGACTCTTTGCCGTTGCTATAGATATGGTACGGAACCCTTCGAGTGTGACTCAAACTCGCACTTGGCCAGTTTTTCGGTTATTTTTATCCGACTTCAACAAAAAACGAGGTTCTCAGTTTGAGCCGTGTGTTTGCGATTATTTCGCGTTTGGCTGAACAGATTTTGATAGGGTTTTCAGAAAAGTATTTGTTACATTCTGTAGGAGGTATTGGTATACGGGTGAATTACAAAAAAAATGTACGTAGTTAAGGGCTTTAGTTGAAAACTCCTTTGTGTTACGAAAGTTAGTCACCCATATAGTTCGTATGACTAACTTTCGTGACACAAAGGAATCAATTAAGTTTTCTTAACTTAAGCCTTAAGGGCTCTCATATGTACAATTTTTTTGTAATTCACCCATACAAAAAATGGATAACCCCAAAACTCTCGCCATCTCACTCAATCTGAGCCACCTTATTGATATCTTATACGACGTATGTGACTGTTTACGTTCATTGCTCTCTGGCATGTAGTGGAATGGACTATAATGAAGTCCGCTTCTACATTCTTTTTTTTCCACTTTACTAATCAATAGTATATTAGGGAATTAAGAACCTAAACTAACCTGTTCTTGCGCGTAAGTGAGGCTGCTTAGCAATCCAATCTTTAAGATGCTGTATTCCATCTTCAAGTTTTTTGGGATCTTCATTTAGTTCTTGGCGTGCTTTTGCCGCTAGCTCCGGTGTTAAAGGTCGAACAGGCATCGTTTAAAATTGAGTACTGAATACTTACTTAAACACCTGATTATTTATAATTCATCACGATATTTTTATCAATGCGATTATTTTTTGATAATGTAAAGTAAAAATGATATGACAATTTAGCTTTGTAAGGTATGCTGGTGCTTTAATTATTTGATTCATTGCTAATATTATATGAGGATCACATGAAAATAATTTTTACGGGCCTATTTTTTACTTATGAAGTTTGGTTTGCACAATGCTGAAATCCTTAATTTATTAATCGTCGCGTGTCGTCCACTTGCTAGTTTCCAGGCATAGTCTCTCGTCTTTTGCCTTACCCCATATCCATGTGTTATAACTAGATCAATAAATAAAACGTGAAGTTATCACTAACTGTATTTTTTAATTGTTTAATAAAGGGACTCAACACATTTTCAAAATTTTTTAAGGGATTAAAATATTAAATTTTATAATAGTATTCAATCAGTCGAATTGTAGTTGTCTGAAAGAACCCTCAGCGCCAAACAAACTTTCAGCTGTTTTTGCTTTCCCAATCCTCTTCGATTCGTCTGTCCGATACTGCATATCTTCTTCTAACCATTCGCTGTATTCTTGGACCTTCTTTTTCCAGTACTCTGCAAAATATTCACAATCAATTATTGAAAATTAAATATATTTTCATTTACTTGTTAATCGACTAGTAGTAGACTTCTGCACCTATGATATCTTTTTCTGTCCCTGCGTTTCCACCATACTCCGCGGTTAAGATATGCTTTGGTATATGCTCGTACATCGCTTCATAATTTTTGTTGTGGACATACAACTGCAAAATTTAAATAAAGAATTATACGTTTTCCATTAGTTCAGTGATGCATATACTCGCACTATAATACGATTTACATTCTAAGTACTTACTCTACTTCTATTTTTTTCATTAAGCAATGCTTTCATCGCGTTGAAAATTGTCTCAAATCCTGTTGGAGTATTCAAATAGTGAACCCCTTTCATACGGAATGGTGTTGCATCCTAGAATTTGAAGTGATTAACAATAATAAATCATTTTGCATTTTAAAAGCGTGATACGTGTATACCTAATAGTATACTCGTATACTATACCTATGCCTACCCAAATGCCTAAAAAATGCCTATGCGTACCTGTCCAACAACAGTCATCTTTTTCATTTGCAGCGGTGTCATTTGTAAAAAATGCCCCATGGTCACTCCTTCTAGGTCAAGTACAGCCATCACCCCCGATACGACAGCATCATCATCTTCCATGTACATGATCTGCAATATGACACCTAAACGTCTAAATATAAGCATATTGATAATGTTAGTTGCTTCATTGTATGTAGGTAGTTGTATTACCTTCTCTAACGTATTTGAAACCGATAGCACTTCCGATATAGTGAGTTTATCTGGGTCATATTTTCCTGGACGGACGATTGATACCTTCGGACTACCGGGGGCTGCAATTTGTGGTAAAGGGAGAAATGCCCTATAAAAACATTAACCGAATCATTTAAGTTACAAATATAGCGAGACTCTTCAAATCTCAATATCTGTGTAAAGTAGAAGTTATTGATTAATTTACCCAGTCTCCAAAATTTCCCAAAATCGAGGATTTTTAGGCGTAAGCTGGAACAAGTCAGGTGCCGTGGTTCGTACGGAATAGTACAAGTCTATTTTCTCCTTCGCCCGTTCCAAACTGAATTTGCATGCTCGCAAAAATGTAGTCAGCCATTGATCGTCTGAAAATAATCAGAATCACTCCAACATCAATGCATCTTTATCAGACATCAGACATACCGAACCTATGCGAGCATTTGATACGTGCACGGTGGTGGACTGCACTGTTAAAAATTATGTAATTTTACATGCAAAAAAAACACATAAACCTGTAAAATTCCTGAAAAAGCAAGGAAATCTACGAAAATTCATGAAATTTTACATAAATTTCATTAATTTTAATTTTTTTTGTTAAAATTGACTATTTTTATGTCATTTCGCATTAAATTTGTGTAATAATCACTAAATCATGAACTTTTACATAAATTTTGTAAAACTACATGGATTCTAAGGGACAAATACATTCCAGTATGTATTTTTAACAATTAAAACAGGAATTTCACATAAAAATCCCGTGGTTTTACCTAGTTTACTGAAAAATACAGTTTTATGTAAATTAACTTACGTGTTATGTAATATTCAGAAAAAATATAGTAATATTACATACAAATTTATGTTATTTCCCAAAATTTCTTTAATATTACATTTTTTCCTTTAATGTTCTATTTAAATGTGTCTTTTTACATAAAAAATATGTAATAATCACTAAGCCATGGCCATTTACATAAAAATCTGTAAAATTACATGTAATGCATGTGACAAATACATTCCGGTATGTATTTTTAACAATTGAAATGGGAATTTCACATAAAAGTCTCGTGGTTTTACCTACTTCTCCGAAAAATACATTTTTATGTAAATTTACTTACGTCTTGTGTAATTTTAAGAAAAATGACAGTAAAATTACAAACAAAATTACGAAATTTCCCAATATATCTTTAATTTTACAAGTTTTCTTAATATTTTCTATTTTAACGTGTGTTTTTACATAAAAAAATATGTAATAATCACTAAGACATTGACAATTAAATAAAATCTGTGAAATTACATAAAATGTCTGGGATAAATACATCTCGGCATGTGTTTTTAAATATCAAAATGGGAATTTCACATAAATATCTCTCGGTTTTACTTAAATTTCTGTAAAAATATATTGTTATGTAAATTTACTTACATCTCATGTAATATTCAGAAAAATGTCAGTAAAGTTACATACAAAATTTTGAAACTTCCCAACTTTTTTTAATTTTACAAGTTTTTTTTTTAATTTTCTATTTTAGTGTGTATTTTTACATAAAAATGATGTAATAATCACTATGAAATGAATGTTTAAATAAAATATGTAAAATTAAACGGGATTTCTGGGACAAATACATTTCAGTGTGCATTTTTAACAATTAAAATGGGAATTTGACATAAAAATCTCGTGGTTTTACCTACCTTGCTTGAGAAATACAATTTTATGTAAATTTACTTAAGTCTCATGTAATATTCAGAAAAATATCAGTAAAATTACGTACAAAATTATGAAATTTCCCAGTATTTCCGTAATTTTACAATATTTCATCAAATTTTCTATTTGAACGTGTATTTTTACATAAAAAATATGTAATAATCACTGAGCCATGGACATTTAAATAAAATTCTGTAAAATTACATGATATACATGTGACAAATACATTCCGGTATGTATTTATAACAATTGAAACGGGAATTTCACATAAAAGTCTCGTGATTTTACCTACTTCCCCGAAAAATACATTTTTATGTGAATTTACTTGTCTTATGTAATATTCAGAAAAATAACAGTAAAATTACAAACAAATTATGAAATTTCCCAATATATTTTATAAATTTTCCGTTTGATTGTCTTTTTACATTAAAAATATGTAAAACTCACTAAGACAGAAGTTTACATAAAATTTGTATAATTACAGGAATTGGCTGGGACAAATACATCAAGGTATGTATTTTTAACAATTGAAACGGAAATTTCACATAACCGTCTCGTAACCCACACTTTCCTGAAAAATGAAATTGTATGTAAAACTTACGTCTTATACAATACTAAACGCGCCCGCGGCTCCGTTCGCGTGAATGAATTATTTGAATGTATTTGTCACAGTTGTATTAGGTTTATGAGCCATGCTGGTTAGCAATAAACAATACGATATGGAAATGAAAAAGAGCATATTATTATGTTTTCATATTTATTTATTTATTTATATAAGGAGAACCAACAGCTATAATTACAATATTGCAGCTAAAATAGTCATACAGAGCCAATTACAGGAACTCACGTTTAGATATTACATAAGAAAAAAAAACATACACTTAGGCAATACATACAATGTACAACAATGCAACAAATCACACTTGCAGGAGTTAGATCAATTTAATACAGTATAAAATAACGGAACCTGATTAATCCAAAGTACAGACTGTATTTATTTAAAAAGGAAAAGAGAAGAAGATAAATCACTTAAGCAAAATACGTGCTCACTAGTTTTCGCCTCATGGAAGGAATAACACAATTAAATATATCGATATCAAGCTCTCTCGCCAAATTGTTCAGGTTTCGACTAGCCTGGTTAAGGAAACTGTTTTTCCTATATTTGGATGATGTACGCTTCAATGAAATAGGAGGAAAGTCTGTGTAGTGTTTGAATGCTCAGTCAGTTCAGTCCCACATGTTATCTTAGATCCAGCTGAAGTTCATACTCGCACCACTAGCCACACCAGCGAAACCACGGCACACTTCTTCGACCACAGCCAGTGACCACGTGGCACATTTGCCTTCAGTTTCCAACAGGACAATATCTTCAACCTGAAGCGGTATCAGCAAGCTCATATATTCGTCTCTAAAACGGTTTCGCAGATTGTCACATAAACTTTAGAAAGTAACAATGTTTGATATTTATAGCTCTCTTATCAACCTCATCAATATCAGTCGCTAGGTGGGACATTGAGACATCAGAAATGCAATTATCCGCCTGTAGAACCCTCCCTACCTATAGGAGGAGCCGGAGCCCAAGAGTTCAGCTATTTTATCACGTTCACCGTGCCACAAATCGTCTCAGTGCCATCAAATACATTTAACCACTCGCGAAATACATTTTCATAATCATTGGGCTTGGTAGTTGATTGATCCGAGTCATGGTGTTTGCCAATTAAGACCATAATTTGTTGGTGGATCGGGAACATCACGTCATGGCAATCACATCTCGTAAACACCGTCATTGACCTTGATGTTGTCTTCAAAAGGTTGGAGAGTCTCTTCGTCGCGGGCAATCTTGGTTGCTTGTACTGCATGCTGGATGCCTCCAACGTCCAACCATCTGTAAGAGTTAAGAGTTATCTTTGTTAAAGAGTGAAGTGTCATATTTGTCATGGTATACTGTAAACCTTGTAAGTATTGGACTCTGTACTGTCCATCCCAATTTTGTCTTTATTGCAGCCAAGCTATTCTCTAACTGTATCACGCCACCAGGTCAATAGTAAAGCAGAGAAGTAAGCTCCAATTATTAAACTTACCTCATATTTTTAATAAACGCAGTTTTTGTAGTATTTGCTACGAACCACTGTTCGTCATCACATTCTATTACATTCCTGTGATATTTTTGACCACGACGCTGCGCTAAAAAATTATTGAAGATGAGCTCCATATGCGCATTGTCTTGTCAACTGCGCATCCAATCACAGCTATACCTAAAATATCAGCCTATTTTCAATTACCCATCACAAATGGATGCGATTAGTCAATTTACGAATACATTGCTGTGATTAGCCGTTATGCGTCACGTCGGATGACAGCCATATGACAGTGACGAAAGTCGAAAACGGATAATTGTTGAATGGTTACATGCAACAAGAAGCAACTTAGTTATGATAACGTTCGAGTACTAGATAAATAAATAAAAATATCAAATTATTTATTATTTATTTTTATTTACAATATAATACAACGAGGCCACACGGTGGGTCAGCAGAGATACGCAAACATTGCTATCTATATTTTTACATATGGGTACATTTCTAATTACAACAGGACTTACCTCGTTTGTTTACGAAAAAGTTTCGGTACCGTGATTATAAATAAGACCTAAATTTCAAGTTCCTCTAAATAAAGTTACTTTATTTAACTTTTGTCTTGATGACTTATTCAAGGAATATTTCCAAGCGATGTAGTGCAGCTGAATCACTAAAAACTGTTCACATCTGGGGGCACGGCAGTGCCCCCGCCAAGTCGAGCAAAACAAAGAGGTACAGCCGTACCATCCTTTTCTCGAAGCCATTCAGGCCATTTTCAAAATCCTGTAAGTGTGTGCTGGCTAAAGCTAGAACCCTGAATTTTCAGTAACATGTACATGACTTTGATATACTCTCAATAATATTCAATTTGAACTTGTAGTTTAAGGACTATTTATTATCCGTCCAAGTTCCTTAGTTTTGTCACTGACACACTCACTGACTGACTGATCATCATAATTCTAAGGTACTTCTAGCTGACACACAAGCTTCAAATTTGGAGTCACTATGAGTTTTTAGCCTATAAAGCTTAGAAAAACTCAAACATTCTGCAATTTCAAACATATTTCTAGATAATGTGGACTGCATAAGTAACTTTGTAATTCTATATAAATATATGCGAATACAATGTTACTTTTGCAGTCATAGATTTTTTTCGTCACTTAATAGATATGTAGGTAAATAGTGGATATAGTGTTATTTAACGACTATAGTTAATATAGTGACTTGGCAATCGCACTCCCAACATTGAATGTTGTGAATAAAGTTGGCTGTCAGAAGATAATGTTCTTCTTAAAAGTAAATAAATATTAGGTAGACAAATTATTATTGTAACCGTGTGATTGCCAAATTTCTATAGGTATTTTAGAAATTAAGACGCCTATTATTGACATAATCACTACATGTTGGTAGGTAATTAATAAGAAAGCAATTTATGACAAACTTGTTGAATAGGTACTTACACACTAACCAAAAGAACTGACTTGGCTATACATGCGATCTCACAACTTTTTACGGTGAAAAGATTACATAGCGAGCCTTGGCACTTTTTTACATTTAATGTTTTTGGTGGGATTTTCTTTACTGTGATAGTTAAAAAATATCATCTGAAACTTATACAAAACCCGACTAAGAAAAATTAACTGAAAATTAAAAAAAAAAACAGTCAAGTGCGAGTCTGACTCGCGCACCGAGGGTTCCATATACAGATCGTGGTACCCGTCCCGACCCCATTAATTCAGAAGAGATCTTAATAGTGCGATGTAGAAATTGAACACCATGAATACAGCGCCACGTATCGACGCATTTTGTTACTGATTTGCGCGACTGAATAATGCAACATGTATGTTGGTTGTTCAAGGATAATTCTTTATCACGTGAACTGGGGTCTCTATGGTTTGATCAAAAACAAATTGACAAAGTATCACTTCACAAACTATTTTACGCTTAATTTCATTTGCTAAATTATTATATGGCAAATTAACATTTCACAAATAATTATAACACAAACCCAATATTTGGCAAGTGAACGTTTATACAATGACTCGCTTACCAACTGGTACTTTAACCAAATTTCATGTAGTCAAATGTGTCATTTGGAAAAAAATATTTTACGGAAAATATAATAAGGCAAATGATTTTATATCAGCATGTTTTATAAGGCGCATAAAAAAAACCTAACACCCGAAGACTAAGGCGGGAGCTCCGCTTCGCTTCTCTTCTGCCTTAGTCTTCTGAACCTAACGACATTTAGAGTCGGTTTTGGTCTAGAAGGTTTAGGATATTTTACTATTTGTGACTGTACTAAAAAGCAAGCAAGCATGATTTTGTAAGGAGCATATAAAAACCTAACACCAGTGGGGCTAGTATGATCGCTTATATTTCGGACATATAGCATTCGTCCCTCTCGCACTTACATACTTGACAGTACGGGACGAATGCTATATGTCCGACATATAAGCGATCATACTAGCCCCTCTGGTGACTAAGTTTTTCTGTATCAATAAAGCATTCGATAAAAGATAATATTTTTGTCTTTATACTTTTTATCGTAACAAAATACCTGAACTTTATCTGACGCTGAGTGAAAATTTGACCAAATGAAAATTTACCTACTAAAATTATTCCAAATATTGCATTACCAAACACAAACGGTGCCAAAATTTGTTTGGGTAATGAAACTTTACCAAAATAACTTTGGCAAAATGGCAGGATCCCCGTGAACCGATTTCAATAATTTCTTTTTATTTGAAAGTTAGGTACTTTTAGCACCATCTCATAGGATTTTACAACACAAAAATACATGCAAAGGTGATTAAGTTATAAACTTAGTTTAGAAAAGTTAAAAAAATATATAGAATATTTATATTGATACTAACGTTATGTCATTTTTTCATATTTTTTTCTTGAAGATAAGGGGGGTGGGATAGATATTTTTTTACAATTTCCTTCATAAATCAAAATGTATCCACCTTGATAAAAAAAATGTTTCAGAATGTACAACTCAAGCACTTTCATATGATACCCCACTTAATATATTCACTAGACTTTAAATTTTCGCCTTTTTAAAATGTTATTTTCATACAAAAGGTAGCCTATGTTACCCGGAGCATAAATTTGAATCGATTGATACTTCATTCATCAAAATCGGTTCAGTATCTTAAGCGCTAAGGTGGGACACACAAAAATACAAACATAGACTGCTAAAAACATATCCCTTCCTTTCGGCTCTACCATGTGCCGTAGTCGGGCCAAAACCGTTACTGTATCAGTTTGTTTCTATGTTTAAGTACCTACACCCTACTCAAATGTAATTGTTGTATTAAACAGACGCGTATGCTACCGTAAATTATAAAATTAAATATTTCATTTCAGCAAACATACCGTACAAATTGGGATTGCACTCTTCTTGAGATTCACGTTTCCCTTGTTTGTTACGTAAATATCGCCCTGATTGAAATGTAAAGAACAAAGAACATAGTTTTTTTGGCATGCCATTTCTAATCGTGTCGTTCCAAACGAACTGCTTCATTCCAAATTTCGTTACTAATTGGATGTATTGGAAATAAAAAAAAAATGATTTTACATTTTATAGTTCGAAAAGCATCGATAGAGACTACAAAATATTGATATGATATTCAATGGTTAGAAATAGAAACCAACTTATTAAAAAAGTTACCTATGATGTCTGTTGGCATAATACCATCCCTATATAAAATGTGATCATAACAATAAAATCAAAATAACATGTTTATCGCTTTACTTATTTGTGAAAAGTGATTCTATCTTTTTGTTGTGCTTGTCCGAACAACTCGCACACCATTTGTATAGCACAACGAGGCATATTTATTGAAAGCGTACGTTTGGTTTATTTAACCCTTTGACACGGCGGCCATGTTTTTGTTATGGTGATGTTACATGTGATGTGATGTAGAATTGTGTAGAATGATGTAGAAAAAACAAGCAACGGAAGCGGTAGGTTTTATGCTCGTACCTATTCTATTTGAATGTGTCTTTTTACATAAGTAATATGTCAGACAAATACATGTCAGTATGTATTTTAAACAAATAAAACGGGAATTTCATGGTAATTTCACATAAAAATCGTGTGATAATACCTACTTTCCTTAAAATACATTTTTATGTGAACTTACTTACGTCTTATGTAATATTCAGAAAAATGTCTGTAAAATTACAAACAAAATTATGAAATATCCCAATATCTTTTCAAATTTTCTATTTAATTGTCTTTTTACATGAAAAATATGTAATAATTAAGACGAATATTTACATGAAATCTGTAAAATTACACCGAATGGCCTCCCCCCTACAGCGTGTTCACATTGCACGACACGATATCGTTATCGTATCCAACATCGATTAAATGTATGGAAAACTGCTCATTTCGTTCAAAATCGATAACGGGGGTTCCGGGAGGTCATTTAATACGAATTGCGTTCAAAATCGATATCTGGGCGTCCGAGAGGTCACTTAATGCTAATCCGAGGTCAGATTTGAAAAAAGTGGCAATCGTATTATTTTTCTTTATTTACAGTCAAATTGCGTTCAAAATCGATATCTGAGCGTCCGAGAGGTCACTTAATATTAATCCGAGGTCAGATTTGAAAAGTGTGGCGATTGCTTTATTTTTCTTTATTTACAGTCAAATTGCGTTCAAAATCGATATCTGAGCGTCCGAGAGGTCTTTTAATACTAATCCGAGGTCAGATTTAAAAAAGTGGAGACCGTATTATTTTTCTTTATTTACAGTCAAATTGTGCTGGAGACAAATACGGTGGTTTGGAGTCCACATGAGAGCAAATACACCCTCATGTTAGAACAGGTGCAGAAAATGTTTCTAAGGGCACTCACTATACAAGAGGATACACTTTTATTTTCCGTATATGTACCCTACTTTATTCTTACAGGGGCATTTAGGCTATGACTCCTTGCAACTTCGTAGATTGCTCTCTCTAGCTAAATTTAGCATTTCACTAGTTAGAGGCAAGATCGATTGTGTGGGTCTCGCGGAAGCATTCTTGCGTCTTTTTGTCCCTAGTGGATATGTTCGCGCGCAAAGGCACCCTCTGCTGGCGGTGCAGGTTGCATGCACGCAGGCGCACGCGCGAAACCCGATCACACGCGCAATGGCTTCCTTGCGCGTGTGATCGGGTTTCGCGCGTTTCTTCCTCATTTTCCTCAACTCCGTGCTCAAGACACATCCACAGTGTGATCTGTTTGCGAGCCCGATTGGACGGCTGATGATATAGTGCATGAAGGTAGCGGAACTGGAGATGCCTGTAAGCACGATAGTATGAGAGATGTTCTTTATTTATTTATTTATTTAACACGTTTACATGACATTACAGCGATACACCAATGCGTCACGAAACTTAAGACTAACAGTTACATTATTGATTTGGTACAGTCGTGCACCTAGTATCCATCGCCTCGCAGAACCTCAAGCATTCATTATATTAATGTACTAGCATTTGCCCGCGGCTTCGCCCGCGTACTAAGCGTAATTTTTAACCGTCTACAAAAAAGAGGTTCACTTATTGACCCGTTTATATGTATGTAGGTATATATGTATGTTTGTCCAAGATTATCTCGCGTTTGGCTGAACCGATTTAGATGCGGTTTCCAGAAAAGTAGTTGTAACATTCTGGGGGTTTCGGTATACGAAGTTTGGTGATTGTGATTCATTAAAAGGAGCATCCAAAAAGAAAATTTGGTTTCACTTTCATTCGCACTCCTTACTGTTAGTCCGTCTGTTACAACCGAGTTGCTTTTACTGGACCGATTAAATTGAAATTTGGCACAAACTATCAAGAATTCAGAGCGCTCGTGGCCCAGCGGCACCCGCCTACCGCGTGCGGTATGCGAGGTTAAGCAATGTGGGTGCAGGTCAGGTCTTGGATGGGTGACCGCTTTGAGTAATTACTAACTGAGCGCTCTCGTGCTTTGGAAGGCACGTTAAGCCGTTGATCTCGGCTGCTGTTTACGACAGCAGTCGTTAAGCCAAGTTAGAGGCCTTCGGGCGGCTTGAGAACTTCTAACAGTCAAGTTGCCCACTCACTTGACAAAGGGGGATCGAAGTTGCACTACGTCCGTAGGGAGTACCCACCGTTACCCTACACGTGACCCCTGGATGGTGCTAAAAGTGCAACAAAACTGGCAACCGTACTTGTCTTCCCGAAGATTTCACGGTTCGTAAATAAATGCCATACGATTAAAAAAAAATTTTTAAGGTTGATTTAAATGGAAAAAATATCGAAACCTCTTTGTCGTTTTTAAAATCCAATCCTTTTTTTTTACAATCCCTGGCATGCATGGAGTGCCAAAATTTACCTCAGATTCGAATTAAGAGACCTCTTGGACGCTCAGATCTCGATTTTGAACGAAATCGGGACGAAAAAAAAAACAATATGGCCACCACTTACACAAATTTTACCTGGAATTCGTATTAAGAGACCTCTCGGACAATCAGAATCAATTTTGAACGAAATCAGGACGGAAATGAAGAAAATCAATATGGCCGCCACTTTTTCCAAATTTTACCTCGGATTCGTATTAGGAGACGTCTCGGACGCTCGGATATTGATTTTCAACGAAATCGGGTTGGAAATAAAGAAAATCAATATGGCTGCCACTTTTTCCAAAAAATACCTCGGATTTGTATTAAGAATTCTCTCGGACGCTCCGATATCCATTTTGAACGAAATCGTGACGGAAATGATAAAAAATGATGAAAATGCATGATAAAAATGAATATGGCTGCCACTTTTTCTAAATTTTACCTCGGATTCGTATTACGAGAGCTCTCGGACGCTCAGATATCGATTATGAACGAAATTGGGAAGGGAATGAAGAAAATCAATATGGCTGCGACTTTTTCAAAATTTTACCTCGAAGTCGTATTAAGAAACCTCTCGGATGCTCAGATATCGATTTTTAACGAAATTGTTAAAGAAAAGAAGAAAATCAATATGGCCGCCACCTTTTCCAAATTTTACCTCGGAGTCATATTAGGGGACCTCTCGGACGCTCAGATATCGATTTTGAACGAAATCGGGACGGAAATGAAGAAAAGCAATATGGCCGCCATTTTCCAAATTTTACTTCGGAGTCGTATTAGGGGACCTCTCGGACGCTCAGATATCGATTGTGAACGAAATCGGGACGGAAATGAAGAAAATCAATATGGCCGCCACTTTTTCCAAATTTTACCTCGGATTCGTATTATGTGGCCTCTCAGACGCTCAGATATCGATTTTGGACGAAATCGGTTTGGAAATGAAGAAAATCAATATGGCTGCCACTTTTTCCAAATTTTACCTCGGATTCGTATTAAGAGACCTTGTGGACGCTAAGATATCGATTTTTAACGAAATCGGGACGGAAATGAAGAAATTTAATATGGCTGCCACTATCTCCAAATTTTACCTTGCATTCGTATTACGAGACCTGTCGGACGCTCAGATATCGATTTTGTACGAAATCGGGAAGGAAATGAACAAAATCAATATGGCTGCGACTTTTTCCAAATTTTACCTCGGATTCGTAATAAGAGACATCTCGAACGCTCAGATATCTATTTTGAACGAATTTGGGACGGAAATTAAGAAAATCAATATGGCTGCCACTTATCCCTATTTTACCTCGGAGTCGTATTAGGGGACCTCTCGGACGCTCAGATATCAATTTTGAACGAAATCGCAACGGAAATGAAGAAAATTAATATAGCCGTTACTTTATTCAAAGTTTACCTCGGATTCCTATTAAAAGTCCTTTCGGACGCTCAAATATCGATTTTTATCGAAATCGTATCGGACGGCACTGATTAATAAAACCACTTACTTACAATACATTGAATCAAAAAAGGTCGTCTCTTCATAGGGAATTCACGGCATATCATGCACCTTAAGATGTTATAAGGAACCTACATGCCAAATTTGGTATCTCTCGAATCAGTAGTGTGGGCTGTGCGTTGATATGTCACTCACTCAGTCAGTCAGTTTCTTCTTGCAATTTGGCAAACACTTTTAATAGTTTTCATGTCCGCAATATAAAATTTCGAAATCAATGCCATTTTCAAAATTAACGACCCAAAGAACCAACGACGCCCATATTAATATTTAGACATTCCAACCCCCTTGGAACCCAACAGTGGGGATAGTATTTCACGCCCTCCACGTGGGATTGTAAAATCATTGTTGTTTTCGTTATCAGCGACCCGGTATATCATAAAAACAATACCCATGTCGATTTTCAGAATCTGTCACCACCTTTCCCCCTTTTAGGAGTTTATTTCTCAAAAAACCTGCAACACGTGTTTACTCATTTATCTTTAGAAATACTCCTGTGAAGTTTCGAATAAAATAGTCCAACTAATCTTGATTCCCCACACACACTTCGGACCCCATTTAACCCCCTTAGGGGTTGAATTTTGTAAAGTACTTTCTTAATGCACCTCTAGACCTTATATGGACCCTACATACTAAATTTAGAATCTCTAGAACCAGTAGTTTGGGCTATGCGATGATATGTCACTCGCTCAGTCAGTCAGTTATTTCTTGCAATTTCAAAAGTTTTCATGTCCACTACATTAAATTTCAAAATCGATGCCATTTTCGTAATGAACGTTCCAAAAAACATAAAACGACACCCATATTAATATTTAGACATTTCATCCCCCTCGCACCCCAACAGGGGGGATGGTATTTCACGTCCTCCACGTGGGATTTCAAAAACATTGTTGTTTTCGTTATCAGCGACCCGATAAACCATAAAAACAATACCCATGTCGATTTTCAGAATTTGTTACCACATTTCCCCCTTTTTTCAGAAAACCTGAAACACGTGTTTACTCATTTATCGTTAGAAATACTTTTGTGAAGTTTCGAATAAAATAGTCCAGCCAATCTTGTTTCCCCATACAAACTTCGGAGCCCCATTTCACCCCCTTAGGGGTTGAATTTTGAAAAATCCTTTCTTAGTGCACCCCTAGACCTTATAAGGAACCTACGTGCCAAATTTGGAATCTTTAGGACCAGCGGTTTGGGCTGTGCGTTGATATGTCAGTCAGTCAGTCAGTCAGTTTCTTCTTTTATATATTTAGATGTACCTATTATCTACAAGTTTGTACCGCTTTGGCTTAGCTGTAAGGTATAAATGTTATTGTTGTTGTTGTAAATAAATAAATAAAATAAATAAATAACGAAGGGAACAAATCGCCAAACGTGAACTTGCATCGTTGAAGAGTTCCATTCTGATCATCATCAGCAGTTCCACTTCATCAAATGTCACTTTTTTAATGAAAATGCTTGATTAGTTCATGAAAATACTAAAATCACTATATGATTGATGATTTCAGGAGTTCCCTCGATTCCTCATGGATCCCATCATCAGAACTCGAGCATGACAATAATTAGTCGTGAAAATAGAACTTGCTTAATAAACACAGCTAGGAGGACAAATCGCCAAACGTGAACTTTTCGTCGTTGAAGAGTTCTGTTCTGATCATCATCAGCAGTTACACTTCATCAAATGTCCAATTTTTGTATGAAAATGCTTCATTTGTTGATAAAAACACAAAAGTCACTATACATTTGCCTTTAAGATTTGAGGAGTTCCCTCGATTCCTCATAGATCCCATCATCAGAACTGCGTTTTGGACCAACTGGGATATATATACTTACAATCAAAAAAAGAATTTTCAAAATCGGTTCAGACATGAGGGAGTTATGGAGTAACAAACATAAAAAAACATACAACCGAATTGAGAACCTCCTCTTTTGAAATCGGTTAAAAACAGCGGGATCCACTATATAACGTTATAAATAAAAATATAAAAACAAATATTTGATATAAAAATGTATGGTAATGTGACCGATATCGTGTCGTGCAATGTGAACACGCTAAAATGTCGTCGTCGCTCGTCCCTATCCTAAATGTTACTCCATAAATATTGTTTCAAGTATCCTGATAAATATTTAGTGTATAATCAGAGGGCCTACTCCGAAATTCGAAAATCGAACTACGTATCGCGCCGTCCCTTTCCGTCATATAGTGTATAACACGAGAGTGAAAGGGACACGACACGAAGTTCGATTTTCGAAGTCCGGAGTAGGCCCTCAGGTGTGTATAGCAATCGCTTATCGAATTAAATTGCCTTTCATTTAGACTACAGTGTTAACACAATCGAGTGAAAGAGACAAATAACAGGAATTGAAATTGGCGCATTCCCTGTCGCTATTATTATCACTCGATACACACATATCACGATACGTATCACGTGAATATGGATGAATATTGAAGCAAAATCCATACATATTTGATAACCGCAATAATATTGATAATATTCATTAATATTGATTGCCCGAAGGCACACAGAATCGGTTACCGTAAATTAAGAAAAAGAAGATACAATACAATATAAACTCTGTATTTCTGATATAAGGCTATATAAATAATATTGATATCCCAGTATTGTGAAATCGTGTTATGCGGAACGCGCTGGCAACCCCACGTATCGACGCCAACTTGTCCTTGAGCGCGTGGGGCGGAATACGGATTTCATTCCGCCATTATCATCTTAGAAAGCGCGGGCTGCTGTTGCCGAGATTGTAATTAATTATTGAAGGTAAGTTTCTTCATAAGTATTATACTATTATTGAAAATTTATTGCTGTAGACAGTGCCTAGAAGAGTAAAATTACCTAGTTTTCGTACGTAGTTAGACGTTTAATCTAAAAAATACTATATTCATCACAGGCCGTTAGGACATTATTATTTTTATTACACTTATTGTTTTTCGTTCGCTTTGGCACCCGATTCGAAGATTTAGCGTAGTTAGGTTAGGCGAGTACCATCTGATCTTCGAATCCAGTTGTATAACATTATTTTCCTGTTTGAACCGGTTTTTCTCACGATACCTAACCTATAATTATTTGTTTCAGGTACAGTGAGAAACTTCTGTATGAGACGTGTGTGTACCTGTATAGGATCAAAATAACATATATATGATGTAAGTACTGTGCAAAAAGCGATGCATTTTTTGATAATAACTGCTACGTAAATAATAAAGCCATTCAGTACATCGGGAGGCGGCGGGTACATTGTCATCACTTCGGACAGACGAAAAATGTATTGCAATCCCGTTATATATTTGGTACTTACATTTTTGACGTTTGCTACTCAATAGTACATTACGTACCTAGGGCGGTGAATTCGTAAATGTCCCAGATCGCAGGTATTTGTGATATGCGATCTGGGGCTTGTCTAAAGTTTTATGTCTTGCCTAGGCCAGGAAGTGAGATTTTCTCCTTGAAAATCGCACTTACGGCCTAGGATGACGTAAAAAATTATATGCTTCATGTTATGTTTTACAACCCTAATAAATTGTTTTATTCTTTCAGTCAAATATGGTCCGTAAATCGGGAAGTAAAGAAGGTGGTTTCAATCATGGAGATGACCGTAGAAAAAGGTAACTGTTACACTATATTAGATACCACTCTTTCAGTTTATGACTATTGTAGTTAGTATATTTTTAATATTTTTAGTGCAAAATAGACTATAAATGTAGATTATACATACATACAAACTTGTTATATCTGTTAAAGTATTACTACTACATGAAATTTGTTTAAATATACTGCTGTATAAGACTGTTTAATCAAACTTTTTAGTCCAACTGGTTTGACCACTAATGTTTCCTCGTGGTCATCTCTCATGTTTGCTCGACGACCCAGGATAAGAAGGAAATGTTTTCGGACCATACATTAAGTGAGATAGGATTATAACTGAACAAATTTTCAGTTTTTATTTTATTTTTCTCAAACATGCAATGAAATATTGATGTTATGTTCCTTATAATAGGCTGCGAAGTATGACGTTTCAGGTGCGGCTAGGACAAGAGGTAGTTAATGGAATTTCATACAAATCTTGCAGGCCTAGGCCTGCAAAGTCCTCTTTTTTAATTTCCATTCCACATAAATTTGTGGCACAGGCATCATGACATTCTGCCACTATGCGTATTAAAAATAAAACTTTGATTTTTTTGTTGTTTATTTCATTGCATGTTTGAGAAAAGCACTATACATACCTCGGCGGGAAATATGGGGGAACCCCTTTTGTCCCGGCCTCTGTAGTAATGTACTATTAATTAAGACTGTACTAATTTTTAACTTGACATTGATACAGGGAGAATCATTGGACAAGTTTGAACACGAGGTAATAATAAAATTCCTCATGGTCAAATCAGTTGGACTAAAAAGTTTGACTATGTGGAAAAAGTGGCTTAATCAAATGCACCATGTTCACCCAATAGCCGGATTATTTAGATTCTGTCAACCATCACTAATTTTGATACCCCAATGCATTCACCATCAGATATTTCGGACCAGCATAAAATTTCAATAAATTCTGTACGATACAAATGGCCAATATTATCTGCACATCCAATATGTCATAAATATATGACCACATGACTTCAAATAAATTCTGAGCATACAACAAGTAAAAAATATCTGAAGGGGATTCTTAGGGATAATCAATCTTCCTCTGCAGTCCGGTGACAGCTAGGCTGGTGTCAAATAATACACGATGAGGGACAGGAGATATGTCATTATCTCGTGTGTTATTGTCTATTAAATTAATTAAAATCATTTATTTCGTGTAACAAGTGACACATAGCACAATTATAATAAACATAAGAAAGAAAAGAAAAATGAAACACATCTACAATTTAATTACACTTTTTAGTCTATGCTTGAATATTTTTCACTTTGCATGTCTATATTGTTCGCTCCATCTTATCCTTACTTCATCATGGTTGTAGACTTCCGGGGCTCATTTATACCCGAGGCTGGGATTGTGATAGGTACAAAATTATGACAGATATATCATTCCAAATAAAGACAGACATGCATTGAAATATTAACCCAAAAACTAAATTTGCTTTAACGTGCAGATCTTTGTGAACGCCCTTATTGCTTAGATATGTTTGACATTTTGTGTGATCAGATATTTTAGGCTGGACGTGTGCAAAGATATTATTGGATAACAGCGTGTTTCGATATTTATGGCATTGCAGTATAGTTATGACTTATGATATAAATGGCATTTCAGTGTGCAGAATTTATTGAAATGTAGTGTTGCTCATAAATATTTGGACAACTAAGCTTCTCCGAAATATCTGATGGCAACTGTCCCAAAAATGAATTATTTGACAGAAACTTGTATTACTTGACACTGAGTGTCATAAAACTGACTGACTGACATGACTGATACATACCACAAATCTACTTTATTCTGCTTAACTGATTGATTAGTTTAGTTCCCATCTCCACATTAGGGGCCGTTTACAAATTACGTCAAACCAATTTCATGAAGAAATGAGTCTTTGGGGGAGGCCTATGTCCAGCAGTGGACGTCTTTCGGCTGACATGATGATGATGATGATGATGATGAACTTCATGAATTTCATAGTGGTTCACATGTCATTTGCATAATTGTAAAAACTTTGCGTTTTAATATTTAGATATATTAGATTGGATGGAATGTGACATCACGAAACTTAGGATTCATCCCGCCCCTTGTCACACAATGCCCCACTTCATCGACCCTCCTGACGTATGACGTAATTTATGGATGGCCCCTTAGTGCAACTTTTACTGGTAATGTTAATAAGAAGAAAATTATTACATAACGTTTATAAGAAGAAAATTATTACAAATTATTACAGAAAAAAATTACATAATGTTAATATCAATATAAATATAACAGTAAAATAAAACTATGTCTCTATCTAGATTATATTTTTTTATATTATCAATAAACTTTTCTAAACTAAATTTGTAATTTAACCACCTTTGCATGTATTTTTGTCTTGTAAAATCCTATGAGATGGTACTAAAAGTGTCTAACTATCAAATAAAAATGAAATTATTGAAATCTGTTCACGTGATAATAAATTATCCTTGAAAAACCAATATACATATATTATTACGTTTTTCAGTTGCGCAAATCAGTAAAAAAATTCGCCGATAGGTGGCGCTGTATTCATGGCGTTCAATTTCTACATCGCGCTATTAAGATCTTTCCTGAATGAATGGGGTCAGGATGGGTACCACGATCTGTGTACGGAACCCTCGGTGCGCGAGTCAGACTCGCACTTGACCGGTTTTATTATTTTTTTTATTTTTTTATGTATGTTCACTGATTATTCAGAGACGGGTATTTTATCTAGTTGGTCCTATTGTCATCAAGTGTGGATCTGATGAGGGGATCTTGGATTTTTTTTTTCCACTTTTTTCTGTAAAAATGTTCACTATACTCGTTTTCGATTAATTTGTATGCGTAGAAACCAAATTTGAGTTCTATGTCTTTAAATCTAAATTAAAAAAACTGGCCAAGAGCGTGTCGGGCCATGCTCAGTGTAGGGTTCCGTAGTTTTCCGTCCGTCACATTAAGTTGACATATTAAGTACAGAAACACAAAACCCTAAAAAGCACGTCATTTCATTGTGACTTTGTAGAAATGACAGGTACAATAAACACCTGTTTATACGGTTAAATTACAAACTTAGTTCAGAAATTATTTTTGTAATTTTTCAAAAACTATTCAACCTATCAAGTTCAACATAATTTTCCTACAAAGTTTTTATAAAGTTCTACTTTTGAGATTTTTTTCATATTTTTAAAACTTATGGTTCAAAAGTTAGAGGGGGGACACACACACACACACACACACACAATTTTTTTACTTCTGGAGCGATTATTTCCGAAAATATTAACATTATCAAAAAATTATTTTAGTAAACCCCTATTTATTTTTAAATACCTATCTAACAATATATCACACGTTAGGGTTAAAATGAAAAAAAAATCACTCCCCACTTTACGTATAAGGGAGGTACCCTAATAAAATATTTTTTACCACTTTGTTGGCGTAATTGATATACATATTAGTACCAAATTTCAGCTTTCTAGTGCTAACGGTCACTGAGATTATCCGCGGACGGACGGACAGACGGACGGACAGACATGGCGAAACTATAAGGGTTCCTAGTTGACTACGGAACCCTAAAAAGCTTATGTTAAAACAATTTGAAAATAAAATTATACTTAATTAGTTAAAATAGTTTATCATTTATAGCGAACTTACATTTATAAATTACACTACTACAAAAGTTAATGTACTTAACTAAATAGCTGTAAAAGAGTACTGTTGTTTTTTTCGTTAATTAATGCTTTATTTATATTTAATTTTTATTTTCAATTTTGAGATGGTGGTTCACTTTTTTCTGTAAAAATGTTCATTATACTCGTTTTCGATTAATTTGTATTCGTCGAACCCAAATTTGAGGTCTATTTTGAATTGCAATATGGCATACTTTTTTTTGTAAAAATATTCGTTTTATGCGTTTTCGACTAATTCGTACGTATCTTTATTACAGCAAAAGAAAAGAATATATCCGGATCTAAAATTTATTTGTTGGATGGTACAGAAATAGACGACAATAATATTCTTGGAGAATTCCAAAGCGAAATTTGACTTCAGTACTAGAAACCGGTTCACAATCATTTAATTTTGTCAAAAGCGAGGATGGAAGTTTGTAGAAGGGAATGTCAAACACAACGCTATTTATGCTTGTCTCGCTGTAATTGCTGCTTGTCGTTGGCGAATTAGGAGATCGTGAGAACAGATGAACTCCTCCAAGAATCAAAATTAGCATCAAGATCAACTTACAGAGTGGTTGCACGGGATTTGTGTGATAAATTTCCACAACTATATGATAGAGATGCTGATACAAAAGAACTAATTGGAACAGGCTACTACACAATTTTCAAAAAGATCGAAGAAAGAATCTAAGGATGGTAGCAACATATTTCAATGAAGACATAACACACATACCAAACATATGAGGTATCTATTTTTGATTTCAAATCATAATATCCTTCCTTCGTTCTTTGCTAAATATAGTAGGTACATTTACTCATCTAATTATCTTTTTCAGGAACCATTAACTAGGGCTGCGATAGCCGAGTTACCCAAATCAGCTTCGCCTGACATTGTATTTTCATCAGGTAAGACCTAATAATTACTACAATGATAAGTACCAACCAAGAGAAACAGTTAACGCCCATACTAAACACCTAAATGTATGTATTACGATAAATTTAAATTATGTAATTGCATGTAAGTACATGCAAGTGTAATTCACCCAGATGACCTGTGATTTTATTTAAAACTATTTTATTTATAAAGTAAATCTTCTGGAGGTTATCACTTTTTGCGTTTCCAGTTTTTAAATTACTAGTTAGTTTAATATAAAATTTAGGAGCCTGTATTGTCTGTTTTAACCATTTTTTTATTTGCCCACAGATGATGAAAATAAATTATATTACTTACTAGTAGAAAAAACAATTGTTAGCGAAACTGCTGGTCTGTCTACGTCGCTACAACTATTGATGGCGGCTCACTTCAACTTTAATATGGAATACCCAGTGAAGTGTCAAACAAAACAGTGTGGAGTGCGGTGGAGATACTGCGATCGCCAACCCGCATGCCAAGCGTGGCGATTATGGCATATACCCCCCCCCCCCAGCCCGTGAATTTGGGGGAGGCCGATGTCCAGCAGTGGACGTCCTTTGGCTGATATGGTGGTAAGGAACACATCTTGTGAAAATTATTTCTACCTAAAATTATAGAAATTGGTAACACAATGTTAAAAAGTTCTGAGTAAAGTTTAAATCTTAAGTATTTGCTTGTCAACTTTTTAGACCAACTGCCATTCATACTATCTTCATAGGTCGAATTGAAAACATGTTTTTTTATAGCTTTTTTGGAATCTGGATAAGTCTCAAGCACAGATAAACATTCTATTTTAATATTTTTCAAGAATTCTCGTGGAGTTCTGAATAACCTTCTACCACACTGCGAATGGCATCTTGAGAAAGAAGATTTTGTGTCTCTAACTTAAGTAAAAGTAACATCAATGGTTTCAGACAAATTCCTAAATTTTATACTAAACTAACTAGTAATTTAAAAAGTGGAAACTCAAAAAGTGATAACCTCCAGAAGATTTACTTTATTGATAAAATATACTTTAAATAAAATCACAGGTCATCTGGGTGAAATGTTTACACTTGCATGTACTTATATGCAATTACATAATTTAAATTTATCGTAATACATACATTTAGGTGTTTAGTATGAGCGTTAACTGTTTCTCTTGGTTGGTACTTATCATTGTAGTAATTATTAGGTCTTACCTGATGAAAATACAATGTTAGGCGAAGCTGATTTGGGTAACTCGGCTATATCAGCCCTAGTTAATGGTTCCTGAAAAAGATAATTAGATCAGTAAATCTACCTACTATATTTCGCAAAGAACGAAGGAAGGAAATTATGTTTTGAAATCAAAAATAGATACCTCATATGTTTGGTATATGTGTGTTATGTCTTCATTGAAATATGTTACTACCATCCTTAGATTTTCATTAAAGTTATTGCCATGAATGCACTTAATTTTTTTGTTCACGACCAAAGCTTTCAATCGCTCGTTAAGCACTGTGGTTCTATTTTGAAAGGTGTCCACACACTGGCCAGAATTTAAGGCACAAAGACGATCAAAATGCGAAATCATATATTTCTCCTCGGACAATACTGGCCACTCGTCAAGAATACGTGTTACGGCAACGGCAGGTGTCGAGTTTAGAAATGTTCTTTGCTGTGCATAAGTCTCTTGCATGTACAATTCAACACGTGATTCCTCTCTTTCCTTTATGGAAGAAACCGATTTAAGCCAGTCCTTTTTAGAATCTAAAGCTTCAAGATCAACATTGTCTGGATCACTGGGTTGCCATTCCTTGCAGCCCGCACTCAAATTTTTGATGACTCTAGATTTCTTTCTTGATCCTAAGGTATCATCACATATACCTCTCTTCAATATTTTATTCGGCCTTTGGAGATAGTGGACTCTTTCTTCGATCTTTTTGAAAATTGTGTAGTAGCCTGTTCCAATTAGTTCTTTTGTATCAGCATCTCTATCATATTTATCACACAAATCCCGAGCAACCACTCTGTAAGTTGATCTTGATGCTAATTTTGATTCTTGGAGGAGGTCATCTGTTACAGTTCTCACGATAGTGTTGACTTCAGTACTAGAAACCGGTTCACAATCATTTAATTTTGTCAAAAGCGAGGATGGAAGTTTGTAGAAGGGAATGTCAAACACAACGCTATTTATGCTTGTCTCGCTGTAATTGCTGCTTGTCGTTGGCGAATTAGGAGCTGTAACTGTAGATGCTGTTGTGCAACTTTGATTATCTCTTTGATCAGGTTCCCAACTATCCCCTATAATTAGAATTTCGCTTTGGAATTCTTCAAGAATATTATTGTCGTCTATTTCTGTACCATCCAACAAATAAATTTTAGATCCGGATATATTATTTTCTTTTGCTGTAATAAAGATACGTACGAATTAGTCGAAAACGCATATAACGAATATTTTTACAAAAAAAAGATACGCCATATTGCAATTCAAAATAGACCTCAAATTTGGGTTCGACGAATACAAATTAATCGAAAACGAGTATAATGAACATTTTTACAGAAAAAAGTGATCCACCACCTCAAAAATGAAAAAAAAAATTAAATATAAATAAAGCATTAATTAACGAAAAAAAACAGTACTCTTTTACAGCTTTTTAGTTAAGTACATTAACTTTTGTAGTAGTGTAATTTATAAATGTAAGTTCGCTATAAATGATAAACTATTTTAACTAATTAAGTATAATTTTATTTTCAAATTGTTTTAACATAAGATTTTTTAATTTAGATTTAAAGACAGAACTCAAATTTGGGTACTACGCATACAAATTAATCGAAAACGAGTATAGTGAACATTTTTACAGAAAAAAGTGGAAAAAAAAAATCCAAGATCCCCTCATCAGATCCACACTTGATGACAATGGGACCAACTAGATAAAATCTCTCTCTGAGTAATCAGTGAACATACATAAAAAAAAACCGGTTTAGTGCGAGTCTGACTCGCGCACTGAGGGTTCCGTACACAGATCGTGGTACCCATCCCGACCCCATTCATTCAGGAAAGATCTTAATAGCGCGATGTAGAAATTGAACGCCATGAATACAGCGCCACCTATCGGCGAATTTTTTTACTGATTTGCGCAACTGAAAAACGTAATAATATATGTATATTGGTTTTTCAAGGATAATTTATTATCACGTGAACAGATTTCAATAATATCATTTTTATTTGATGGATAGGCACTTTTAGTACCATCTCATAGGATTTTACAAGACAAAAATACATGCAATTTTAACCACTACAAACTTAGTTTAGAAAAGTTTATTGATAATATAAAAAAATATAATCTAGATAGAGACATAGATTTATTTTCCTGTTATATTAAGGGGAAATGGATTTTTTTTTTACATTTTCCGTCATAAATCTAAATTTATCCACCTTAAAAAAAGGAAAATTGTTTTAAAATATACAATTCAGGCCCTTTCGTATGATACCCCACTCGATATATTGACTAGACTTTGAATTCCCCCCCCCCCCCCGTATCAGTCATTTTTCACAGAATATAAAAAAATATATTTCAAAGTTAGAGTTTAATTAGCCTTGTTTATAACTGTTCCAAATTTCAAATCGATAGCATAAATAGTTCTTGGGATACTTAGCGTTGTGACAGACAGACAGACAAAGTCGCACCATAAGGGTTCCTTTTTACCTTTTTGGTACGGAACCCTAAAAACCGTCGAATTGAGAACCTCCTTCTTTTTTTGAAGTCGGTTAAAAAGCGGTGAAATTTAAGCCAATTTTATCGGTAAAACTAGTTTTAATTTTTTTAGGGTTCCGTACCAAAAAGGTAAAAAAAGGAACCATGTCTGTCTGTCTGTCTGTTTGTCACAACGCTAAATATCTTCAGAACTAATTATGCTATCGATTTGAAATTTGGAATAGTTATAAACAAGGCTAACCCAGATGCATTGAGCATATTTTTTTAAATTTGAAGTTTTTGTTTATTTTCTGTGAAAAATGACCGATACAAGGCAAACATTCAAAGTCTAGTGAATATATCAAATGGGGTATAAGCTCTTGCATTTCAAAAGGCGAGTAAATTTGACGAAACTGGACTTTAATGACAACAATAAGTAAGAACCACTCCACTCGCCTTCGTGAAATGCAAGAACTATATCATGAAAGGGCTTCAGTTGCAAATTCTGAAACGGTTTTTCATCCCCGTTGATATGTACAGTTTATCGAAAACCAACCTGTATAACAAACTTACTATAGTACGGTTTAGTTCACTAGCACTTCCGACAGCCAGTAGCAGAGTATGGCAACAGTAGTGGGGCAGCAGGTCACGGAATCCATTTATTCTTTCCTTTTTTGACAAACGTTCCATATTCATGTTTAAAAATTTTGGATTAAAGCTTTTTTTTTAATAAAATAGTTGATAGCCAAAGCAATATCAAAATGGCCCTCAAATAAATCATGTCCTAAACACGGAGGCAACCAGTCAATGACATGATAGTTTTCGATTTGATTAAAAACAAGAGTCCTGTTTAATCCCTCGATTATGTACTGATGAATAACCATTTTCATGTAATTCGTTAGAGATTTTTACATCTTCGTTGTAGTCGTCAATAGTTCTTTTTTTCCTAACAGAATAGGATTTCGCGCAAAATGTTCTTTCTCAATTAAACAAAACCTGCAAAAATGTTTTACATTAAAGTTTTCAACAAACCAGAATTTACATATATTTGTTATCATCATAAAAATAATATTGTACCCAAGATCAGACCTATGCACTTGTCGCCATATTGGGTCAAGTTTCGTGATGCGCACTAAAATTATTTTTATCCTTCATTCTAAATTTATTCCTGAATATGACTTCCCCTAACTTTATTCCCGGATAACGTTCCGGAGGTTATTTCTCTATAGACACACTACAGCACATGCATTTTACACATACGCGCCTTATCTCAAGAATCCACCCCCCTGCAAGGATCTGTTGCCCGCAGGTGACACAGCTCACACATCAGGTTTACAAGTTATACCATTTATCGGAAGGCTCAAATGCGGGTTCGCCACCAATTTTTTTCCCACATTGGCTTAGCAGACTGATCCATTATAAAGACTGCCAATGTCTATACCTACAATGTCGCGTTCCTTTAAAATAATAAGTCTGCTGTAGCTAGTTTCACTATAGAGATGTCTCTGTACTATTCATTTCGTATGAGACCTCTGTGCCTTATATTATAGAAGCTTTTTATGCTAATTATACCATACGAAATGAATGGTACAGAGACGTCTCTATAATGAAACTAGCTACAGCAGGCTCATTCTTTTAAAAGAACGCGACATTGTTTAGACATATGGCAGTCTTTATAGTTTATTAATGTCTGCTTTTAGGATGGCCAATTTCCTAGACCATGGGGTAAGGGCAATCACCTGGGTCCTTATTGCCTAAAGGTGGCATGGATCGCTCCCAGAAGCGGGGTAGATTCATTCACTTTTTTTTCCCTAAATCTATCAGTATAAAGTCGGGCTTTGCAACATAAGTGCCGCATATACAGTTAATCAATTAATTGTTATCGTATTACATATTGATATTAGCGTTCATTTCGAACGGGCTCCTATAGGTACATATTTTGACTGTGGTAAAACAGTCAAGTTATCTTTGTTGTTTACTGGTTTTACAGTGTATATATACCACATGTACATGTGATATTAAGCACGTAATAGATATGTAGGTACCTTTTTTTTAATATAACCAATATAACAAGCGGAAGTCTCTTTTCAACCTCTTGAAAACGAGACTTTCACACATGTCTCATACAGAAGTTTCTCACTGTGCCTTAAATAAATCATTATAAGTACCGTCATTATGCATTAAGAATGGTAATTTTAATTTTAAGTAACTATAATGGACGGTAGCTACAGCTGTCTTTCGATCCCAAGAAAGCTATCACTCGCAGGCTGACAATAATATTCCTTATCAATCTCTTAATATTAAACATTTACAGGCATATATCAGCACATATGCCTGTAAATATTTAATAGTATTGGGTCCTTGCATATGAAATTGGCGATTTTTTTCTTTGTAACTGTATGGTATACGTATCTAAATGAACACAGCGGTTTAAGCGTGAATAGGTAACAGACATACAGTCAGACAGACAAGACACACTTTCGCATTTATATCTAATTATCCAAAACTATGCATAATAAATGTCCAAAAATAACTACAAAAAACCATGGAGTTGGAATAAACCGTTCTTAAAATATTTGCAAAAATGTAAGTATTGAGGAATGAGTTTTCGGTACCTAAATGGGCATTTTCACTTTCCGGCGTACCTTTTACTTTTTTTTCAGAATGAGGTTTGGGTTTTCAATCACGGGTACTATTCGTTTCTGTAAAGATAAATTGTGTCCGTTAAAAAACAGTTATGTAACGCTTTTTTCATACATTTTATGTGGCCCGTCACGAAATTGACACAAAAAATAAATGGAAAATGGGGCCTTTTTTTCTTACTCATAATCAATAGTGCTCAGAAAACCCTAAATAACCTAATTCTGAAAAAAAGTAAAAGCTACTCCGCAAAGTGAAAATGCCCAAATGTCCCATACAAAACGCCAATTTCATAGGTTAGGACCTAATATCATAAAATTTTCTCTATCTAATTTGATACTCTTTAATAACTGACCATGACGAAAAGAAATTACTAGGCGTAATATTTAATAATTTTAAGGGTTTTTATGTAATATCATGTTATGTCTATATATAGTATAATTATCTGTTGTGAGTGAGAGAGAAAACCTTTTACTAAAGTATTTATTCAATAAACAATTTACTTGGACGTTGCATTGTATAGTAACTTGGTAACCAATTTGTTCAAATGTTATAAAATTTGGTCAGTTCATGTGAAAGGTTATTTTATACTTACTTCTACGAACTTGCTATAGTTAATATTGCTAAACGATTTGAATGTAGACCGTCACGAGATACTTACCGACATAAGCAGGCAAAACGGGCTGGTACGTGCGAAAAAGCTTTGGTTGGTTGATTTCAAGTCGTTTGTACAAATTTGTGTTTATATTTAAGTTAATTAATTCGTAATGTTACTAGAGAACCACTAGTACAGATTCTGCCTGGTATATGTCTTTATGCATATAAACTAGTGTATTATTACTCCTTAAGGGCCTGTTTACACATTGATTAGTGCAAGTGCGAAGTACATACATTTGCTGTCAAATGGCAAGTAGCAAATGTATGAACCTCGCACTTCACTAATGAATGTGTAAACAGGCCCTAAGGCTTGAGCACACACCCGATGCGTAATGCGAATATGTGCACGTGCACGACCCTTAATTCATAAAACTTAACATTATGTTAATTAAAATGGTTTTGACCATTACACAAATGTCAAGTGACAGAAAAAGATGAATGGGCTGGGCCCATGTTAAAAAAATCATGATTATGAATAAACCCCTATAGTGTTCTAGTTATTGTGAGAAAAGTTCCCTTGTTCCCCGGACATAACAAAGTTACATAACCAGTGCTGGAAGAAGGGTTATATAGCAGTATTTTTTTTTGTCCCCGTACAAAACTGATCGGCCATACTGGTTTTGTGAGGGGAACAGAAATGCCTTTCACATTACTTAGTTGTGTACCAGGAATACTTTGTCCCCTTTCAGTGTTGGTTATGTAACTTGGTTATGTACGGGGAACAAGGGGAAAAGTTGATACGGTACACCATTAATTTTACTGTTCATACTAAATTGGTGACAAGTGAAAGACACACAATAATTTCTCATGTTATAAAGTTTTGTATTTAGCTTAAATTACTTCGATTCTTTGTGCACTATATTACGACCATTTCGTTAATTTTAAACATAAAATTTCTGTTCTCCGGATTTATAGTTTGACGCACGTAAAAAGAGCTCCTGGCGATGTACCAGCACTGCGAAAAAAATGTACCTCCTCCGCTAGCCGCCCAGAGAGCTCTTTTTACGTGCGTTGAGTTATAGTTGTTTGCCACAGCAGTTTATTTTTTATTATGCATTTTCAATTGACGATGTAGTAGTATGTACATGTACGTCTGTTTATGCACGAGTTTACTAGTATATTCTTAGGGCAGGTTTTATATTGACCCGTAAGATCAAATGTCAGGTTAAATATTAGGAAATCGGTAGTTTTTTTACATTAATGATCTGTAATTTGATCTTAAAGATCATTTTAAAAACCGGTCTAATGATGTTACTCATAAACGTCTGTCTAATTTATGTTAGGTTTTATAATAAGGGGGTAAGTGATTTTGTTCTCGTACGAATAGGTACCTATGATTATATGTCAGTTAATTTTATTGTTCATATTAATTGTAAGTATAACAATAAATCATATTCTTTGTAACCATTTATGTCTTTTTTTTAAAAATTGCTTGTTGTGTGTCTATTATAATAAAATTAGTTGATTTTACATGTTATCTACTAGGAGATATTTTCTAGAAAATTCTTTACAAATTTTGTACATTAGCTATCGACAATTCTCCACACTTAATTATTGGCCCGTTGGGTTTTTTTGTGTAATTTAATGAACGGCAGTAATCAAAACACATAACTAAAAATCACTGGGAACCAGTCAATCGGGGGAATTACTGATCTGGGTATAATCTCTCAATAATTACATAGAAGTTATTTGTTCTTAATAAAATGTGTGTCCGCACAGCAAATTATTTAATAAGTAATAAAAAATAATTATTTTTAACTTGCGTTGAGGTCACACTTTTTATGAACAATATATCACCGCTATATACATAATGTTATAAGTGGACAGTTACTAATACATAAGCGGACAGTGATATATACCTAGATCAGTAATGCCTCCTTATGTAGAATGGTTCTCAGTAATTTTTCTTATAGTTTGATTAGTACCACTTTATTATTTATAATACCTAAATCTGGAGACTTGCCGACAGCATATGTAAATGTACAGAATATGTCTTGAATTTTACATAAAATATCCCTTAATAACATGTAATATCACCTAATTTTATCGGTAATAATACACAAACAACAAGTCATTTTACAGTACCCGTATTTAAAATCACAGATTTCTTAGGTAAAAATACATAAAAGATCTCGGTAATATTACCGATTAAAATGTAAGTATACATAAAAATACTTAATAATAAACAAACGTTATGGATTTTTACATAAAAATCTGTAAACGAATAACATAATAGTTCGGTAATATTACCGAATTAAATGTAAATATCCATAAAAAATCATTGATAATACAAAAACTTTATTTATTTTTACACAAGTTCCTGTAAAAAAAACACATAATAATTCCGTAATATTACCAAATAAAATGTAATATACATAAAAGATAATTAACAACACACAAACTTTATGTGTATTTACATAAATGTCTGTAAAAAGAATAACATAATAATTCCGTAATATTACCAAATAAAATGTAAATATCCATAAAAAAATATTAAAAAGACACAAAAGTTATGTATTTTTACATAAATGTCTGTAAACGAATAACATAATAGTTCAGTAATATTACCGAATAAATGGTAAATTTCCATAAAAATATTTAATAAAACACAAGCATTTTGTATTTTTACATAAATTTCTGTAAAGGAATAACATAATAGTTCGGTAATATTACCGAATAAAATGTAAATATCCATAAAAATCAGTGACAAAACAGATATTTTATGTGTTTTTACATAAATGTCTGTAAAGGAATTACATAAAAGTTCGGTAATATTAACGAATAAAATGTAAATGTCCATAAAATTCATTGATAAAACAAAAAAAGTATGTGTTTTTACATATATTTCTGTAAAGTTATAACCTAATAGTTTGGTAATATTACCGAATAAAATGTAAATTTCCATAAAAAAACTTTAACAATACACAAAATTTATGTATTTTTTACATAAAGTTTGTGTAAATAGAAAAAAAAAAAAACTTTATTATTACCTCCAAAAATGTAAATATACATTCGTTTCTGTAAAATTACATAAATAAATAATTACATATATACAATGACAAATATGTAAAATTACATTTATGTGATTTTACATATCTGACAGACTAAAGCATTATGTAAAATTACATAAATGTAATTTTACATATTTGTCAATTTGTTTGATTATGTAAAATTACATAAATGTAAAATTACATAATATTGAAATCAGGACGATATGTAAAATTACATTACCCTTGTAAAATTACACAATTATGTAAAAATACAAAAACGTTAGGGCAACGAAAGTTGCCCCAAAAATATGTAAAAATCCCTGAAAATTTTTAACAGTGTGGTGGAATCTATCCTTTGAATATGATTACATATGTTTTGCTAAACGAAGGATCACTAAACTACAAATTGTTGGCCAGCAGTCAATAATGAAGAGAAGCCGGGCTCTGTCGACTCACTGGTGGTTATTATAGTATAATATGAGTACCAACACCTCTCTAAAATTACTTTATTAATAAAACCCCGGCCAAGTGCGAGTTGGACTCGCGCACCAAGGGTTCCGTAAATATATTTTTATTATATGATATAACTAAAAAATTTATAGTTTTTGCAATTTTTCCTTTATCTGTTTTTAAGACGTTGCTTCGTACTAAATTTCAAGATTCTGAGTTCACGGGAAGTACCCTGTAGGTTTTAATTCCTCTGCGAGTGTCGAAAATTTCCGCAAATTTGCGGCTTAAACGGCTGTATCTTTTGATTGCGTTGGCTTAGAAGTTCGATTTTTTCACAGCTCCAAGGGACAGTAGACCTGAGTATTTGATATAAATTCCAGCTTGATACCTCCACGCGTTCCTGAGAAAAAGGGTCTTGACAGACAGACAAACGGACGGACAACAAAGTGATCCTATAAGGGTTCCGTTTTTTCCTTTAGAGGTACAGAACCCTGAAAAAGATTGAAAACAACATAATGTGAACCAATATAATAACAGTGATGACATTCTGAGTAAAAATTTTCGGAAAACTCATTATTATGAAATTTATGAATAACAATGGTACAAACAAATTAAGTAAGGAGCGTTCGTGGCCCAGCGGCGCCCGCGTTCCGCGAGCGGTATGCGAGGTTAAGCATTGTCGGGCGGGGTCAGTCCATGGATGGATGACCGCTTTGAGTGGTTACTAACTGAGCGCTCCCGTGCTTTGGAAGGCACGTTAAACCGTTGAACCCGACTGCTGTCTATGGTAGCAGTCGTTAAGCCAAGTTAGAGGCCTTCAGGCGGCTTGAGAACTTCTAACAGTCAAGTTGCCCTTTCACTTGACAAGCCTAATCCTAATAAGGTCTAGTTTTCCCCCTTGGGTTGGAAAGTCAGATGGCAGTCGCTTCCGTAACTAACAAAACTAGTGCCTACGCCAATTCTTCGGATCCTTCAGGATGCAACTGTACTGGGAATAACGCTAGGATGATGATGATGATGATGAGTAGTACAAATAAATTAAAACAAAAATTACGAACAAAAAAAAATTAAGCGTGATGATTATGATCACACGCTTTACTGTGCGTAATTACTAGAAAAATTGGACGGAAAAAGTGTACATGAGCCAATATGGACCCACGTTGAGCTCATGAGTAGCTGGACACTTTGGTACTTTGTCGCTTTAACCCGTCGGAAACTTAGTATGACAGTTTAAACATGACATTAAAGAGATGATTGATATACAAACTGTACAAAGGTATTAATTAAGCCGCTTGCGAGTTTGATCGCACTATTAAAAACTCATGTTTGGACTTCACCTGTTCGAGCTTTAAGATGCGGTTGCTTGGCGATCCAATCCTTTAAGTGTTGCAAGTCACTGGGCAGCCTCTGGGGATCTTCATTTAGCTCTTTTTTGGCCTTATCTGCGAGCACGGGAGACAAAGGACGCACAGGCATATTGCTGAAATTACTGAATTAAGTATTTTGTTCCATTCCTAACTAGGCAAATCGTTATCTCGCACTTATCTACTGATGTCGAGTACATAATACTTGATAATAATTAGTTAATGCTTTATATCAATTGATACACTAGAACAAAAATTACGACTCGTATAAAGATTAAAAAAATTGACAAACCTAGTATTTACTGTGATGTCCTCCATTTGGGTCACTCAGAGTATATGTACAGGCTGTAATAAAAATGGTGTGGATCAGTTTAAGGCGTTAATTGATATCGCATTCTGACTAGAAATATGTAGGTCATTATTTTTATTCATAAATTGACTAGAAATAAGTAGGTCAAAAACATTGTGTTGTTTTTTTTTATGTTTTGGGGTAGAATAAACATATTTTTTTAAATATGTTATATACTTCGCCATCAACATCATTTTCATCATAAGAATCTTTTACTTTCAACGAATCAAACATATTGTTAACTCCCTTGTTCTTTTAATATAATTTCTCTTTATAGGATGTTTCAGTATATGCACTTGTAAAAAGGGGCTTGTCCGGCTAAATGTAGCATTGCCCTGGGTATGATACCTACTTATGCAAGACAATATCGGTATTTTATTTTTTACGACTAGTTATAATAAAGTTACAATTACTACAGGAATTCGAGTGTCTTGCACGAGTGTCTTGTGGACCCGGGTATGTCCTTAAACTACGACCAAGACCACCGGGGAATGGGCAGCAGCATTCCTAGAGTGCGGTGGAGATACTGCGATCGCCAACCCGCATGCCAAGCGTGGCGATTATGGCATTTACCCCCCATGAAATTGGGGGAGGCCTATGTCCAGCAGTGGACGTCCTAGGGCTGATGTGGTGGAGTGTCTTGCATCCAGCCAGAATCCTTTCTACTTAGATTGTGCTCGCATTATTTTATATCTACTGTAACGGAATACAGAAACAACATCAGTTATAAGCACTATATATAACTGATGTTGTTTCTGTGTTCCGTTACAGTAGATATAAAATAATGCGAGCACAATCTAAGTAGAAAGGATTCTGGCTGGATGCAAGACACTCGAATTCCTGTAATTGTAACTTTATTATAACTAGTCGTAAAAAATAAAATACCGATATTGTCTTGCATAAGTAGGTATCATACCCAGGGCAATGCTACATTTAGCCGGACAAGCCCCTTTTTACAAGTGCGTTAGAGCAACTAGTTTTAAAATAGTATAAAGTTTACATTAAAAATAAACATAAATCAAACCTAACATTTCCTCCAGTATGTTTCGCTGAATGCCTCTACTACTGTTTGTTTGTATTAAATCATAAAAGAATATGGATTACACTAATATCTGAAAAAGATAAAACAGTTTTTCATTATTCGAATCTGATGTAACATCCAAAGGAAGGATAGTGATTTTGTGTAGGATTACCGCACCTGTTCTACGTTTATTGTCGTGTAGTATTTGATTAGCTTGTGGGGTCCTCGCTGAATAGAATATTTGATCAGAAATGATAAATAGAGAATATGGTCTAAGACTCGGTGTATATGGATATTTACCCTCATGTGTTATTCGATAATGGCTAAGAGTACGTGATAGATAACATACCTATAGATCGATAAATTGCCTAGACAACACCTGCCCGGCTAGTATGATAGCTTATACCGTCACGTTATATGGCCAAAATGTACTGAAACGTCACATAAAACGTGACGGTATAAGCTATCATACTAGCCGGGCTGGACTGAGGGCAGAAATTGCTTATCCGGATCTTGCTCTAAAAGGATGACCTATGTAAATGAAACTTTGTATGAAATTGTTTACACATTTATTTTCGTGAATGTACATTTTTATATTCTTTTTATAATTTACAACCCTGTTGTTTCTTAGTAGATTGTTGACGACAACATAATAGGCAAGTTGCAATGAGGTTTCTCCTCTGTGATTATTGACTGAAATAAGTTAACAGTATTATTAATTATTTTATACTTAACGACTAAATAAAATCACAGAGAATATTATATGGCCTGAATTTCAAACTATAAATACGCTGCCTATGCCTATGCTGCATATGCATAGGACAATGGAAGACTGCGACATATAAACAATCCCAACATCTCTGACTTTTATTAAAATTAACTAAAGTCAAAAGATCTTGAATAAGATATGATAAGTCTTTGGAAATCAACGTGGAAGATGTACCTGACCTGAAGCACTGCAATACTCTGAACTGAGGCGGTATCTGACTTTGTATTTCGACAGCTATCATCAACATCAGTTATCATCATGAAAACGGCCACATTCATTTCAACTTGGATTAGCTTAGCTTGAAACACAGAACAAATAAATACTATTTTCTTTTTATATATTCCGTGGCTTGAAAGTTCTCGAGTGACATTATCTCTTTCATAGTTAGAAATTAAACGAACTTGTAAGTGAAGTTCTATTTTAATTATATGAGCTGCATAGTCTCGAAATTATTGGTGGCCATATGCTCGGCATGTCACGAGCTGTCGTTAAGACGTCAAATAGATTGTTTTAGAAATATATCCCAAAAATATTTTATTCCCTGTGGTAAATACAGTTGTAATAGTTCATTACGATACAAGTGCAGAGAACAGGAAATTCGTAACGAGTAGTGGTGATAAATTGAAACACGACCGAAGGGAGTGTTTTAAATCGACACGAGTTGCGAATCACCTGTTCGCACGTGTATCGTACAACGTTTTACAGTACATATAGCTCTTTAAAGTTTTGACATATGCACGTAATCAGCTGATTACCGCACTTGTGCCGTAAAGTAGCACCATATGTACTGTAATAGTACATTACAATACAAGTGCAGAGAACAGGAAATTCGCAACGACTGGTGATAAATTGAAACACGACCGAAGGGAGTGTTTTAAATCGACACGAGTTGCGAATTACCTGTTCGCACGTGTATCGTACAACGTTTTACAGTACATATGGCTCTTTAAAGTTTCGACTGCTGAAATATAGCACCATATGTACTGTAAAAGTAATTTTATAAATTAATTGAAGTTAAATAAAAATATCTAGGGTCATTAAGTTATATCACAAAAACGGTGCAAAGTCACTCAAATGATAACAATTAAATATATACTTATACATATATGCTACAGCTTACACTAAACATACATTAAGGCCTAATTTAAGCTTAAATCACAAACATTGGACATCGCAGCATAGTAGAGATGATACCTACAGTAAATAAATAAATTCCTATACCTTAAACTCTACTTTTTGAAAATAGAAGCATTGGAATATTTTTTTCGTGACATTTATTGAACTTTTATATGTTCTGTTCAAATTGACAATAATGATCCGATCGATATAGAATTACGTTATCGATCAAATCAGCAGATTTGCATTAGTGTAGCTACTAACATAATTATAAAAATAAATTATTTGCTATGTACACGCTGAACCTAAACCTTAAAGGGAATACAAAAAAATGCAAGGACTGAATTACTTTCGAATAATGAACATCCGATTTAACATGGCCGTCATTATTTGCGACATTAAAGTAAAAGATAACATAACAGATTAGACCTTTTACTTACTTAAATCTACGTTTAAGTAAGGAAAATTAAGACTAAACCTGGGATCAAAACGTACATTTATTAATATTTAGACCAGAGTTAAACTAGGACATGTGCTTAACAAACTAATTCAAACTTCTATATCTTTCTTTAGCGTTAGGAAAATGTACTATATTAAATACATACCTAAACATCAGTATCCCAGTAAATCACTGAATATAGGTAATAAAGAATTACAAAGAGGAAAAGGATATATGTAGGATCAGGCGTATTGGTTTTTTTTTTCTAAAGCCAGTTATCATTTTTGTGGTTCAGAGTTTCTAAATGCATTTTTTCGGTCGTCTGTGACAATTCGTTTTTGGTTGCGTGTCAATAATCAATTATGGAAATCGTCCAATTAGTTACGCCTGTCCCTCTTTTGCAAATTTTTCATAAATTTACGATTTTAAATAACTGTGGGTATTTTACTCCTACCTACAATGAAGTACTTGCAAGTACATACCTAATATATGTGAACCTGTGTATTAACATAATTTATGTTCACCGTTCAACAGCGCTCATGCTATTAAGCTCTATCTAAAAAATAATGTCTGACGAGTAAATTTTGACAAATATTTTCACCGATATGATATGAATACGTCAAATCATTAAAATACTTTGTAAGCTCTATATTACATAACATACCTACATTTATAATAAAAACTAACAGGAAACAAATTCTAGCATTGTTTGGAACTGTTAGGTTGGTATGATAACTAGAACTACAAGGTGTCTATTGGTTTCCATGTTGCGTGGGCGCAGGGGATCAGAAGTTGGCGAAGAGCTTGAGCTCGTCAGGGTCGAGCGCGCGCGCTGCCTTCCAGTCCGTCTCGGTGTATTCGTCGAAATTGGACGTGTCACCCTCGTACGACACGGTCGGCATGATCGGCGGCTGCAACAAACAAAAGTACATTAGTAAATGATTGCCTGCCGAGGAGATTGTCGAGGCCGAATTCCAACTAAGAGACGGAGTCCAGGCAATCTGATTGCGCCAAGGTAAATATAGTGTTTTTCTCAAACAATGTGAGGAAATATCACGAATATATATTGCAAAAAATCATTTGGTGACGTACTTAATAACGCGGTGATATTTATTTTAGACTGTGATTTGGCCGAAAGCACTCTTTCTATGACTTCATTCCAAGGCGGTATTATATTTTCACACTATTTTCTACACTCAAACTCGATTTTTAAAATAAGAACAACATATTTAGTTAATAATCATTTTCGAATTTTCATTTTTGTCGGGTTATTTTGCCTAGTTGGTAGTGTCTCTGCCTCTGAAGCTAGAGGTCCCGGGTTCAAATCCCGGTAAGGGCATTTGTTCTGTGGTGAGCAGAGACATTTGTTCCTGAGACTTGGATGCTTTCTATACAGGGTGATTCAGGAGACGTGAGCAGGACCAACACTACATACATAGTAAATGGCAATGAATCGTTCACCATTGTATTTAAGTGAAACACCCATACCTTTTTCCTGTATTTTAATTTTTGTTAAGTTAAAGTTTAATTCTCTACAATCATGGTTACCCTACAACAACTGGTGAAACCTCTAACTGTTATGACAGCACTTTGATTACGAAGAAAGTAAATTGTCACATTAAGTGAGATACGATATTTCAAAAGTAATCGGACTCAGATGACTTTCAATTTGACACGTATCACTTGACTGAAGTATTCTAAATGTAGAGTGACCATCAGGGCCCGTAATTTTCATGCCGATGACATCAATTTGACGTCACGCTCCGTATAGGGTGATCCCAAATAGTTTTATTGTAAAATATTAATCATTAGTCGTCATTAATTTTAATCATGTACAAATGACTTCAAAAGTAGTCTATTTACACGTATAATAAATAATATCTACTTGATACGTGAAACGTAAATAAAACTATTTTGATTTTTATATACATACATTTTATTAAATTTTATTGTTAATAATAACAAGTTTCAATAATTACGTAGAAGACAGAATTCCTCTCTAACGTAAAGCACGCCATCCTTCTTGCATTAATTCCCATGCAAAGTAAATCGAAGTCATCTTCGCGTTCATACGTAATGCAATATTCATAAAAATCCTTTTGTTTTGTAACCATATTTCTATTTGTTGTCTCACAGATTAGGTTAATTTTTCCAACTTCTCTGTTAAAAAGAAAATTTTGAATTGATGGACACATTTTTTCTGATTTTAACAAGTTATTCTATTAGTTATTATCAGTATAATTTTTTCTCAGTGGCACTTGTAACATTGTTGACACAACGTTTTTTTAACGAGAATAAATAAAAAGGTCACATTAAAAAAAGGTTTTATTATATATTTATTTATTTATGACGAATAATTATAATCGGAATCATACTCTATGCAGCGTGACCTCATTTTTGCGTCAACGGCATGAAAGTTACGGGCCCTGGTGACCATGAATTTCGTAAATAATTTAAAACATTTTGTTTTCAACATCAAAGATAAATGAACGTTAATTTCACTAATAGTGCCACGAACCAGTAGCTTGCGATCTACTGAATTCGTAGTGTTGTTCTTGCTCACGTCTCCCGAATCACCCTGTATATTTAAGTATATATCTTTTAAATATATCGTCGTCTAGTACCCATAACGCAAAGCCTTATTGAGCTGATTATGGGACTAGTTCGATCTGTGTTTAAAATTGTCCCCTAATATTTATTTATTTAAATCAATGAATTGTAAGTTATTTGCAATTTGTAATTTAATTTTCCTAGATTCATAGACAATGAAGAGTACACACCCTGGATAACTCGCGGGTTGCGGGCGGTTTTCTACGGCTGCCAATTTTCCTTAGTCGATTCGATTAAGCATGGCGTTGACAGAATTTATAAAAGTTTAACGCAGCGGGAAATAATGAATTTTGGTAGGATTAATACACTCATAGGAGTTTATCCCTAAACCATCCAGGCTATGACTAGGTACACCTGTATATATTGCACGTCAATAAAGAATGAAAATAATTTATCAAGGCATCACGAGATCCCTAAACCACCCCGGCTATGACTAGGTACAATTCAATTTGCTTATCCTTTCGTTATTAAATAGTTTCAGTACCACAGTTTTTGTAGATTACGGAAACAGTAGAATTTCAAGGGGTATAATAATGAAAGTTTAAATAAATATTCATGAATAAGTAAGTACCAGATATCGATATACAAGTTGGATTTATTCTATAAGTCTGATTAACGTGAAATATATTAATTTAAAAAAAATGCGAAAAAAAATTACAAATTATACTAAAATTAGGCCTAATTCAATAAACTTAATATAAATTCAAACTAAACTAAATCAAAAAATGGACCCTGCGGCATTGTGCCGAAGACGCTGGCAGCATTTCCTCGCTGAATGGCTAGACTTATTTTTTGTGCAAGGTAGCTGCCAGCTCTTCGGTCACCGGAAAGTTGGATTTTGTAACACAGTCAAAATGTTAGGGACTACATTTGTAGGATAATGCGACGCTGTTCCTTAGAAAGCATCGAGCTGTAGCTAATGCAATAGCCAATTATGTTTCGAAATCATGGTTGGGCGCGTAGTAATAATTATTCATAATATATTAATTATTATTCGCATAACACTACAGGCAGGGTAATTGCGAATGTTAAAAAATCTACCCTCCTCAATTTTTTGTTTGGTTTGCTATTATTGTAAGCAACACGAATAGAATATTTTGACATTTCTGAAGTAAAAGGATTAATATAAAAAAGATGTAGTGTAATCACCTGTAGTTTCTTCATGTAGACATCCGCCCAATCGATGTTCTTGAACCATCTGTGTCTTTTTACGTCTTCTGATCCGCACTGCAATATAAATAAAACAAACACTTACAAAGAAGAATGATTTACATTGATCAAATACGTTTAAATTGGGGGATTACATTTTCTTATTTCACAAGTCAAAAGTCAAGACAGCTGTATTGATCTTTTACCTATGTAATCACTGCCACCGATTTGATGTCGGTCGCAGTGGATGGAATTAGAACAGCATTGTTTATTGGAACACATTGACTCGTAAATAAGATTAAAATGGTAGATTTCGAAATAAAACATGAGGCGTGGATACACACCCTCACAATTATTTGTGGTATTAAAAAATTGTGACTCTGGGCACAATTGAGTAGTGCTTTTCGTTAGCGCTCTCTATGTTACTTGTGGTTTCTACATATGTATAGGTATATAAGTTATTTGTAAACCAGTGTAGCAGTTGCCAAAAAAAGCGTAAAAATTTTCAACAAAAAAAAACTTGAAGTAAGCACGTATGACGTAAACTATATTTTCATTAATTTTATCGCGGTGTTGTGCAAGTTACCGGGGCTAGCCGACGACGGCTAGCTCACTTATCTAGATTGGCCGGGTGGGAACATCGCACGCGTATATTTGCGTCGCGACATAAGTCAGCGACGGTGGCGAACGTTTGATGTCGCCGCTAACCGCCTGATGGATGACTTTCTAAACATCGCGACACGGCGACATCTCGGTGACGCGCAACCGGCCCGAGGCAAAAAGCTCGGAGAAAACAAACCACTAGAAACTGCAGTCGATTCCAAACTAACGATCGGACTTCACTCGATGGGAATAGAATGATCTAACGATGCACTTACTCGTTTATTGGTAATTGAAAGTATTTCTTTGGAATTGAAGTGTGTTCCCGGTTTCTTGTTTACCTTGTTTATGCCGCATCGCTTCACGCGTACCTGTTATTTTCCATTCTAAATTTCTGTTTTACAAAAGCACAATATCACGAGAGACAATAAAAAATAATGTTTATTTATTATATTCCCTTCCCCCCCCCCCCCCCCACCCCTTAACCCTTTTAATCTTCAAAAATAAGTTAAAACTATACTACTTGTCACTGCGGTAGTTTCGCATTTCTCCCTCTTAGTGTGTGTTGTTTGAACAATTTTAGAGCTTTTATCTGGTTTGACTGTGTTGTTAGCATAAATTTCTATTTATTTTTGCGTATGTTTATGTATGTTTACATATCTGTGTATATATGTATGTGTATGACTCTTTTATCTTTATTTATACCTAAAGACTTATAACATATTATGATGATTATTATTATTTGTTTGCCTACTCAATATTTTTTGCATCAATTCCACTTCCCAAAGGTTGTCTGGAAGAGATTGCTCTTTAGCAATAAGACCGCCAATTGTCTACCGTTATTTAATTATTTAATTACTGTTTAACTGTTTTTGTTTTTGGTGAACAATAAAGAATAATTGTATTGTATTGTATATTAAATTTACCTCCGCCATGAAATTTTCTTAGTATTTTAGTTAACAGGGACATTCTAATTTAAAATTAATTCATATTAGTGACAAATCTGTAGCTTATTAATGGGACAGTTTGACTAATATCAAGCACAACGAGACGTTCCACACACGAGATTGAATCAACCTTTAAAAATCTTCTGCAGACAAGTTGTCAAATGTAAGATTAGAAGTTATATATGGAATCGGCTGGACAGCGGCCAACTTCATAGATGCGATATAAAACATTTTTAGTGCTCGTGAACTTATCTTTGCATGTTTCTATAAGCACACCATCATGGCAGAAATAAGCTTAACAGTCGAACAGCCTGTTCAAGCTGTGTAGCAAGAGGGCATCGTAGAGTTTACTAATATTTAGCTCTGCTTAACATTCTCTCGATTCATTTCGCCTAATTTTGATTCGTATTACTTTTTTTAAATTGTATATCAGGGTTGTTATAAAACCTGACCGAATGGGCTATATACGGTGATTTTTTTAAGTCCTGAAAAGTTCATGGTTTAATCGTTTGGCAAATGAATCTCATGCGAAATAAAAAATATGAGAGGAATATTTAGCCCATATGAATGAAACAAAAACCTTCTGTGATGACAACTATTTAATGGACAAAACACGGGTCCCTCGCTGTACAGCACTTCCTCAGGAACTCTGGAAACGTTAAGCACTACTGACCATCTGAACGAACAAGAAAAGTTGTGTTTATGGCTGCGATTTACGGTAAAATGGATGTACCAACTTCCCCAGCTGGGTAGCTTGAAAGCCTTAAGCAACCTTCCACTGTGGTCTACTACTAAATACAAATTTCAGTAAATAATGACACTAAGTACAAAACACACAACAGAAAAACCCACTGTTCGGCTCGCTAGGTATAGGAAAAATGTATGTTACGCATACGTAATTCAAAACATAGGTCAAGCGCAAGGCTGAGTATTTTCTGCCCCAACGTAAACACTTTGTGTACACAGTAATAGCTATTCCACTTCAATATCGATTTCTGAAAGTGTTTCTCAGTCATATCTTCCAATGTTGCTATGTCCTTATAGTTGTTTCAAGCTTGAACTCACCCGCATAAGTCAATAAACAGTTTCACACACACCATTTCCATTAACGCAAGGTTATTTATGAGTTTCAGCAACATTATTACAAGGCGTCGTTGCTACATCAAAAGATTTGAAAGTCAGAAGATACAGTTTACAACGACTACAAAGTTGTCGCAGCCGAATTACGACGGGTATAGTTATTTTCGTAGAGGATTTTGTTAACAGTTTTATGTGATAAATTACCTTCATATTTCCAAGTCTCTTAGTTCTGTCTTGTACGAGTAGTTTCTTTATAACGTCCTTCGCAATGGGGTCGAGGTGCCGAGGCCACTCCACGCGGCCGTTGAGAATTTTCTCGTAGATGCCGAAGGGGTTCTCGTCGTAGAACGGCGGGTACCCGACCAGCATCTCGTAGATCAGCACGCCTGGAAATAACCGACCACAACATATAACCGATGCGCAAACAATTGAATCGTGGAATGTACTCAATAAAGGTAATATTAAAGTCATCAATGTTTGTCAACACTGTTATAATACATACTTATAATCGTAATGCTCCGATCCGACGACGAATTCATCTCATATCTCCATTAACCATATGCTACCGGACAAGTATTGTAGATTTCATATTTCAAATCAATCTGTTTGCCAAACGCTTACATAAGATTATGATCCAAAGGAATATAATTAACACTGTGAAACAATCGTAAATTTCGTAATAGTGCATTAATAATAAAATGTCGGCATGTTTACCCTAGTTGGTAGCTACACTGCCTCCGAAGCTAGAGTTGCGGGGTTCGAATCCCGGTAAGGGCATTTGTTTCTGTGGTGAGCAGAAACATTTGTTCCTCAGACTTGGGTATTTTCTATGTATTTAAGTATATATATATATATATATCAAATATATCTTCGTCTAGTACCCATAACACAAGCCTTATTGAGCTTACTATGGGACTAGTTCCATTTGTGTAAAATATGTCCCCAAAATAAATAAAAAATTTGGTCAATGGTGGCAGACATCAGCGATAAAAAATATTACATGTAGGTTCACCACGGCGAATTGGCTGAGACGAACGATCGATAAGAACACCTAGTCCTACACACAAATCGTAAATAATCTGCTATGCGATTCACAGTCAGGGTCTACTCCCCTCAATGCAAAGTTGTACCTTTAAGTTGTTTCCGACGTTCCTAACAACTAGTACCTAATTCGGAGATCCGCCTTGAGCACTTAGTCCGCAGACATTGTTACCTACAGACGCTTGCGATTCCAGAATAAACACTAACGCGCTGTCCACCCTTTTTTAGGATTAAGTCGGGTGGGTTTCTGTTGGATTCAGGTGTCGTCGTCGTCATCTTCACCATCTGACAGCTAAACGGTTGCTACGGGGTTTGTGAAAAAATCATGGTACCTACATATCTAGTAGTAATTATAATTAATTTAAAAGGAAAAGTATCACAGCTAAGTAGACATTACTAGTCAACGAGCAATAAATAGCCCAACATACGAAATTTACTTACGTACAATTTCAATTGATTACTTAGATAATGTTGTTAGTTGCGTCAAACACATAGTAAATACGTAGGTATAAGTTGTGAGCTTCTAAGTCCGCATAATGTAACGGCTGGATAACTACAGAACCCTATATTGCTCATAGCCCGACACACACTAGGCCGATTTTTATATCTATTTGAGAATTCCTTGTATTAACAGCTAGAGACAGGTCAGTTATATTTATTAAATAACATTATCGGCATGTTGGGTATATATCCACGTGTATCGTTTTTAAGGCAGTTTATACTAAATAAAGTATTTTTCAAGTTACTTTCTAACGTATCGATGACTTGTATAAATAAGTATTCATATACATTTGTGCGGGACATTGTTTATTTATGTGGCTTGTGTGTTTAATTGGTATATCATTTACATAATCACAGCGGCTATACACATAAAGATACGCATTAATTATCTAGAACGTCGATCACAGAGAAACATAAACCGGCTCGACTTCCGCCGACTTTTTCCGTAGATCCTAGCTTTCTTAGGAAAATTTCCCAAACATACGTCTCATATGTCAGATATGTTAGTGAAGATCGGAGCACTTGCTCGTATCTATATAATGAACGTCGGAAAATTTAATAGTAGATTGTATAACTTCGTTCGGGAAAATGGTTCGAGGGATAATAATATGGCTTTTAGACCAGAAAAAAGACTCTCTCAAAGGCTTTCGATAAAATTAACCATGATTTACTTTTGAGTAAGCTATTGAGAATCGGTATGCACGGCAGCTTACTGAGGTGGATTGAATCATATAAAAAAATCGAAGCCAAGCTTTCTGCCTAAAGGGATATTGCTCCCATTACTTGGACGTACCGTCAGGCATTCCCCAAGGATCCCATTTGGGTCATTACTGTTTACTCTCTATATTAATGACATTGAAGATAAGCTTAGTTACACTTGTCAATTATTTTATGCTGATGACACCAAAATCTTTAAAGCCATCAGGCGAGGATTGCCATAAATTACAATACGACCTTCTATCTTTGTCAACGTATTGCTTAGATAACCAATTATTTTTGAACACTGACAAATGTTATATTATCTCAAATACTCGGAAGTCCAAGCCAATACATTTCAACTATAAACTTAGTGACAGCACTCTTAAACGAGTTTCCGAAATCCGGGACCTTGGCATCATCATGGATGACAAAATGACCTTTAACAAACATATCGACTATATAGTTCAAAAATCCTTTCGCAATCTAGGTTTTATTAACCGGATAAGTAAACCTTTCAAATCCATTAAAACATTTAAACTCTTATATTTCTCATTCGTAAGATCATCGTTGGACTATGGTAGTGCCATTTGGAGTCCATATTTTCATTGTCATAAAAATAGACTAGAAAACATCCAACAGAAATTTCTGAAAATGTTGAATTTTAGACAATTTAGTCACCTACTTAGTACCAAGATTCCCTTGAACGATACAATATCCTATCCCTTGATGACAGACGCAAAGTATCTGATATGGTTTTTCTATACAAACTCCTTAACAACGCAATTAATGCTCCAACTCTAGTTCCAAAATTAAATTTTATTAGTCGTAAAAAATTGCCCGTACGCTCCTCTCGAACCAAAAATCTCTTTATACCATGTAACCGAAAAAAAAGTACACTCGAAATTGCTTCTTTTCCCGTGCCTCAGAATTATGTAACAAATGTTTCGCACATATAGATCCATTCCATCTGTCACTGAATAATTTCAAAAAAAAATTACTCAATGTATGTTTAAAAAGTCTGATGACAGTGATGACACTTAAGCATAAGTAATTTAATTGCTCTTACCTTTGATGGTTTCAAACTAACCTGTGAAATGTTTTTGATATAAATAATTCACGTTCTTTTTTTTGATTTTGTACTAACAACTTTTTCTTTTTAAGTAGCCTTACAAATTGTTTCTCTTTGTATAGAATCACTAAAGAATTTAAATGTAATTTTCGCGACGTCTATGCAGCTATGTAAGCTCACATTTTTGTATTTCTCTTTAAGTGAATTACTTCACATCTGTTTCGGCACTGTCTGGTCTTTTAAATAGTATAAGTAAGAATTATTGTAACACTCATGTAATGAGTGTTTTGTTGCCAAAATAAATAAAATAAAATAAAAAAGAATCATGACTTTTTTTCGTGTTTTTGGAAATATTCAAAAACATTTTTTTTAATGGTTTATTCTCCTCGACTGGTCGCATTTCTCAACCGATTCTCGTGAAATTTTGTGAACAGGTTCGATAACTATGTCGGTTTTATTCAGAGTCAGTTTTTAGAATTTGAAAAATAAAATTATTCGTGCGGTCTACATCTCACAGAGCCACTAGTTTAATAATTGTGAAATAGTGTCTAAAGAACTTAAATTATCTTTCCTGATTGGTCAATTTTGTGCCAATCAACTTTTTACCGACTCATTTTTGTCCATTGCACACCATTGGGATATTATAAAATTAAAATAAATCTGAGGACTTGTTGTTAGTGAAATTATTAAGTATTACATTGTAATTATCATTAACTTATTTTATAATTTACATTATAATGTATTATTCAAAATTAAAACTTTTTTTTTTATTATAGACTGACCAGCGATTGGCCTTAGTCTCACCTGATGGAAAGCGACGACAAGGCCTAAGATGTTGCTCACTGATTCAGTAATAGCCTATTCACTCTTGTCTTGAAGAGACCCAGATTGTATGTATCAGGAAATACAGACGGCGGCAGTAAATTCCAGTCCTTAGCTGTTCGCATTACGAAAGAAGAAGCAAATCGCTTCGTGCGAATAAATCGTAGGCTGACAACGTAAGGATGCAACCGCTCACCGCGTCTGGACGTCCGGTGATGGAATGGGGAGGGCGGAACTAAGTCATGTAATTCCTGTGCACACTCTCCAAAATGTATCCGATAGAACACAGACAAACAACCGACTCGACGACGGTGTAATTAAAATATTGTCTATTTTTGGCAAAGTATGACTGATAATCTGAGGATTGTGAGTGAGTAACTGGGCTATATTATCAAAAAGGAAAATAAGCGCTGATATTATATTCAAGAAAATATGTATTTGTATACGTAGAAATCCGGTAAAATAAGTGTCGGTATAAAACTTGATTGGCCCTTTTACTAAGGTTAGCTATATTTTGGTTAGTTGGGACCATATAAGTACAAAGTTGTTTAAAGAGTTAAATTAGTGTATTGTGATTGGTGGATTAAATGTGGTAAATTATGTTGATTGGTCAAATAAAAATGTTTTGTAAATCATAAATATGTGTTCAATGTTCATATTATTTTCCCTAGGGACTCTTGATAAGTATGATATGACACACTTTTCAAGCTCGGGCATAATATTAAATAAATCGGCAATAGCATATCGGGCCATGCTCAGTGTAGGGTTCCGTAGTTGCCCAAAGAACTTACTTTAAAAAAAATCAATAACAAGCAAAAGAGAATACCTTCGCAGCGTTTCATAGGAAAGACTTTTTACGAAAACTCAAAAATGGCGTAACTGTTCATGTCTGCTATAGTTTTCATTGAAAGTCTTTATTAACTATCATGTTTATTATCATGTTTTTATTTACTTTCATGTTTTTTTTTCATATTTTTTGGGCCCAAAGATCAAAAGTTAGAGGAGGGGACACATTTTTTATTCTTTTGGAGTGATTATATCCGAAAATATTAACTTTATCAAAAAATGTTTGATGAAAACCTATAATTATTTTGACAGACCTATCCAACAACACGCCACACCATAGGGTTGAAGCAAAAATAAATCATCCCCACTTTACGTGAAGGACAGGTAACCTTAAAAAAAATTAGATTTTATTTTACGACTTTGTCAGTTTTATTGATGTATATATCCATACCAAATTGCAGCTTTCTAGCACTAACAATCACAGAGCAATACCTCGGGCAGACATAAAGATATGGCGAAACTATAAGGGTTTCTAGTTGACTACTGGACCCTAAAAATATTATTTATTAAGATTTATTTAATTACTGGCAATTCGTGTGTTGTTGTTGTTTTTGGTGTCCTTGATTGGTTACACTGTGGAACTTAACTACTTTCCTAACATTTTTTGCCAAATAGTGGCTAGATAATTTATTACTGGTATCCAGCAGCTTTTTGGTGTAACTACAGTCCGCATCATTACACACGTTTACACTTTTCGACCTTATCTCCTAATCATAAAGTGCATGTTCATAATGCTGACTGTACTTACGTGAGGAAAAGGAAAATATAGATGATCATTCTCACCTAATGCCCACCAATCCACGGCTTTGTTGTGTCCTTTGCTCTGTATGATTTCAGGCGCTAAGTATTCTGGAGTTCCGCAGAGCGTCCAAGTCCTGTCCGTGAGCTTCTTTGCGAACCCGAAGTCCGTGATCTTTAAATGGCCGTCCTTCGCTAGCAGCAAGTTCTCCGGCTTGAGGTCACGGTAAACGATGTTTCTCGCATGAAGGTATTCCAAAGCCGACACAATTTCCGCAGCGTAAAAATTACCTGTAAACGTCAAATAAACATCGATTAACGCCACTTTATAAATCAGATTGACTTTCTTTTTAGATCAATTAACTTGAAAACTTGGAACACGCTCAATCATTGGCTAATAAAATTAAATAATACAGAATCGGTCTTGATTTACTTAAAATTACAGATTTCGAGTCACTTTCATATGTATCACCTTTCTCTGGTACTACACGAAACCGGAAATCTAATATTCCAAAAACTGGCCGTGATAACCTGCCTACCTAGAAGTCTGGGTAGGTACAGTCGAGTTCTAAATTATGTGCACAGAAAAAAATATCAAAAATATGTAAACACGACTTTATTGTTAAAGGCATAAGGTTGTATAGATATTTTGAACCTTTGGGAATGTACATATATTTATGAACTCGACTGTACATATTCTAAGGCGACCCGGGTTCTTTTCTTTATAAGCATTAATTATAAGTATTATAACGTCTCGGTTATAGATGTCCAAACGGCAAACACCAATCCAAAAACTATGTCTGTCAATAAAATTAGAAAGCGTGTCTTTCGCTTGACCTTTAACATTGTAATCTTTTGTTTCGTTTAAACCTTTCCAATATCAAATTACTTAAAGGAAAGATTCCTCTCTCATCGGTATAAATAATAGGCTTGTACTTTTCCAATCTCAGACGGATATAACAAGATTTATTGTTTTCTGAACGTGAACTATTATCACAGCGGGATTTACGAGAATTTATAAATCGTAAAACTTGGCTAGCTAGACTGCGTATAGAGAGTATGAAGAAATCATTTTTATTTTGGGTGTTCGGAGTCAGCACTGGAGCGAGCATCGGTATCGCCGTCACCAGTATTATTAGTGTTGGAGTCAGCCCGACACTGTCACAGGAAAGAACTGTCACTTTTGCTATAACATCAATACAACGGATTACGTATTTACTTTTCGCGCGTACGGTCTCAAACTAACGATTTACTAAACTAATTTATCGACGTTCGAAACTCGTAGCCGACATTTGCGTCGCGTCTTCGTCCACGAAATATTCGTTAGTCGCATTCCCCGGTACATTAATTCCGGGATAAAAAGATCTCATTATTCTCCTAGCTAGAATCAAACTAAGTACTTATTGTACGTATCTTACTTACATCAAATTTAATTTTAATTCGGTTCAGCTTAAAAAAGATAAGGAAAAAAAAAACAAAATTTCACATTTATAATACGCTATTTGACGTTTTTATGGTGCCATTTGAACCAGTTTTTCGCGATTATAAAATGTGTATGTGGGACAACAACTACTATGTGTATGTGGGACAAATAGAGCACAATAAATATATTTGTATAAAAGTATAGTAACCTTACGAACATAGTTTCAGTGCAGCCAAAGCAAAAACATGTAATATCCAAATATGTCTTAGTAGAGAGCTACGAGTATTTAGGAAATAAGTGCATGCTTATTGTCCATGTATTTTTAGCTTATAAGTTACCTTTATACTTGTTTCTGTTTGTTCTCCAAATAAATAAGAAAATAAATAAAGCGATGGCCACCCGGCGATTGTCAAAAACCGTCAAGTGGCAAGCGCCGGGGAACTGGCGATAGCACAGTGTCGTATTTAAAAAAAACCGGCCGAGAGCGTGTCGGGCCACGCTCAGTGTAGGGTTCCGTAGTTTTCCGTCCGTCACATTAAGTTGACATATTAAGTACAGAAACACAAAACCCTAAAAAGCACGTCATTTCATTGTGATTTTGTAGAAATGACAGGTACAATAAAAACCTGTTTATACGGTTAAATTACAAACTTAGTTCAGAAATTATTTTTGTATTTTTTTCAAAAACTATTCAACCTATCAAGTTCAAAATAATTTTCCTACAAAGTTTTTATAAAGTTCTACTTTTGAGATTTTTTTCATATTTTTAAAACTTATGGTTCAAAAGTTAGAGGGGGGGGGACACATTTTTTTTTACTTCTGGAGCGATTATTTCCGAAAATATTAACATTATCAAAAAATGATTTTAGTAAACCCCTATTTATTTTTAAATACCTATCTAACAATATATCACACGGTAGGGTTAAAATGAAAAAAAAAACACTCCCCACTTTACGTATAGGGGAGGTACCCTAATAAAATATTTTTTTCCACTTTTTATTTTACCACTTTGTCGGCGTAATTGATATACATATTAGTACCAAATTTCAGCTTTCTAGTGCTAACGGTCACTGAGATTATCCGCGGACGGACGGACAGACGGACGGACAGACATGGCGAAACTATAAGGGTTCCTAGTTGACTACGGAACCCTAAAAACGACCAAGAACATGTCGGGCCATGCTCAGTGTAGAGTTCCGTAGTTGCCCAATGGACTTACTCTAAAAAAACAATAAGAAGCAAACGGGAATACTTTGGCAGCGTTTCATACGTCTTTTACTATTACAGGCCACTTTGAGTTTTTAGATATGGAAAGTACCTTTAATGTACTTATGTTGTATGAAGTCAGAAGGTACATGACAGGTACTATATGAAGGCTAGTATTTAAAGGCACATCAAAAAAAGACCTAACAACCTAAAAAATGCTGATTTTTGATGTGCGATTAGTTTTTTGATGTGCAATTTAAAATGCGAGTTAGTATTTTTGATAAACAATTTAAAATATCCTCTTTATAAATTGTCTAATTCCTGAAACGGGATGCGTCCCAATTTTTAATATAATTTTATAATTTGATTTAATGCCAGTACCTATTCAAAACAACCCGGGAAATCAACACAGCAATTTATTTCTCGGTTAATGTATTTAACCTATCTGAGAAGTCGTCTAGTATTGTTTGCGTTAGTGCAATAAATAAGCGAGGTCTACTTGGAAGCGAGACAAAAGGAGGGCATAAAGATGGTAGTGGGCGAGTGCGCACGGCACCGTGCGATCGCGGAACCGCGCAGGCTTCAGCGCTCGTGCCCATCGGCGCCGCCTGCGCATGACCTCACGGGCCCAAGATCATTCAACCGACGCGATGCATCATAAATATCATAATACGAGGCTTGCACTGAAAGTGGCGGGAATCGAATACTTATTAATTTATTTTTAACATGTATTATACCTTTTTATAATCTCTGAAGTTTCCTTATCTCAACACACTGGCCACTTAGAAAAAAAAAAAGTATGGTTCGGTTTCAATTGTTTATTGAAGTCGTCGAGTCACTGCTTAAAATGGAATTGTGCCGTGAAAATTTCAGAGCTATGATTTATTATGACTTTAAAAGTGGACTAACACAAAAACAATGTGAAGAGCGGATGGTTGCTGCTTTTAATATTGAAGCTCCTTCAAAGACTACAATATACAGGTGGTATTCAGAATTTCAACGTGGCCGTGTATCCCTCACCGACGAAGTGCGTGAAGGTCGACCAAAATCGGCAGTCACGCAAGAAAACGTCGATGTTGTGCGTCGTCTGATAAATGAAGACCGACATGTGACATATCGGGAAATTCAAGAGCACCTGGGTATTGGAATGAGTCAAATACAAATTATTTTAAAAGAAGAATTAGGCGTGAAAAAGTTATTTTCCCGTTGGATACCTCACCTATTGTCTGACGAGCAGAAAATAGTCCGTGTCAATTGGTGCCGCAAAACTTTGAAAAGATTTAACAAGGGACGCTCAAATGCTGTTTTTAGCATAGTATCAGGTGACGAGTCGTGGATATACGCTTATGAGCCTGAAACTAAAAACCAATCCCGAGTATGGGTCTTCGAAGACGAGCTCAAACCCACAAAAGTTGTTCGTTCTCGCAGTACGGCTAAGAAGATGGTGGCTACGTTTATCTCTAAATCTGGTCACGTAGCTACTGTGGCTCTTGAGGATCGTAGAACAGTCAATGCTGATTGGTACACCACTATTTGTTTGCCGAACGTCTTTGCTGAACTCCGAAAAACAAACCCTAGTCGTCGCATCATCCTTCACCACGACAACGCCAGCCCACACACCGCTCGGACAACAACTGAGTACCTGGACGGTGAAAAAGTCGAAATATTGGACCACCCTCCATATAGCCCTGACTTAAGTCCCAACGACTTTTTTACATTCCCCAGAATCAAGGACAAACTGCGTGGTCAGCGGTTTCAGACGCCAGAAGAAGCAGTGGAGGCCTATAAAATAGCCATTTTGTCGACCCCTACTTCAGAGTTCAATAAGTGCTTTATGGACTGGTTTGAACGCATGCATAAGTGCATGAAATACAAAGGAGAATATTTTGAAAAACAATAAAAATAAATAAACTCACTTATACTGCATATTTTCTTCTATTCCCGAAACTTTCAGTTTTACCCTCGTAGGCAATGATGACTTATAGTTAATCTCTCCACAAGAACAAACCACATATTTTTGTCGGTATTTTTATTTGAGTAGGTGCTTAATAATCAAGTAATTATTTGTATATATACTTGTGAAATATAACTGTAATATAATATAGTTAAAAAACTTTGGAGAGAATGAGAGCAAAATACAGGTTACCAAACTAACGACAGACTTTATCTCCAAGGTCATAAATAAAACATTTTACAAACTAGACCGAAATGTTTTAATCTTCTCGTGATACCTAAAATGCTAAACGAGGCACACTATTTTCAAAACTATTGCTAACCAGTTCTGGGTCAGATCGGAAACCCGTGGCGAGAACGAGAGTAGAAAAAGAAACTTATTGAAATACGAGGCAGCTTTACAAACAATATCGGAATGAGAGCGGGAAGCACGCGGGCGTCACGTTGTCTGGCACCGGTGCGGATCAGACGCATTGTGTGATCGCTGTCTTATATTCCTATCGTTAAAGTCGCGGAAATCTCCGACAAAACCCACAAACAGCGACATGCCTCTCAGCACCCAATCGCAGTGCTGGCGTCACTGACCGACTATTTCTGTACACTTTGACATTCATGTCCTTTCTCCAGAAATACAGACACAAACGAACTGATTAATGTTGTTTGCTTCGGTTTACATCACGTTACAAGCGTAACTAGACATAGCGTTGAAGTTTTTGCGTCTAACGTAAACTAAGTTTCCTAGAGATGAACCAATTACTTATAAAAGAGAAAGGTAAATATTAAGGTCATTTAATTTAGTACAAAGTATCGAATTGTTCTACTAAAGTTCAGAGCGCGGCGCAGCGTCCTTACGGGGCGGAGGCGGTTCTGTGGTAAAGCGAAAGTGACCCGGGGGACGTTACACTAAACTAAAAAAAAACACCTGGGATAGCGGAGCAGAGGCGGCGTGTGTGACATATGAAGCAGTAATCGACACTATCGACAGTCGACAGAGTCGGAAAGATCAAAAATGATAAACCGCCTCCGCCCCGCTCTGTGAGTTTCGAGCTTTAACCTGTAATTGTGTGTTACCTATGGTATTAATGGGATGAAAAGGATACCTACTAATATTTTCTTGCTAGTGCGTTAATTGATTATATCACCTACCCAACTTATAAGTATTTAGGCACCCATACCTTTTTCCGTACATCTGCATACAAAAATGACTTTCAGAAATACACTGCCAAGTCAGAGTCCTTTGATAGTTTTGCGTGCATTTTGTAATTGCTGCTAATAACTACTAATTGCTGGTTCATACAAATACACTACATTTTTCTATGAACCAGCAATTAGTAGTTATTTAAGTCATAGCAAAAAGAAAACAACCATTTTAAAAAGGGGGTCTCTGACATCGATTTAAGGCTCAATAAGTCATCTAAATAAAAAATGCAAAGTGCACGCAAAACTGTCAAGGGACTTTGACTTGGCAGTCTATTTCTGAAAGCCATTTTTGTATACAGATGTATGGAAAAAGGAATGGGTGCCTAAATACTTATGAGCGGTAGTGTATATGTAATGATATCCACTGCACTGCTATATACATTACCTATATCGTGTTTGCTATTCACGCCGCATTTGAAACGCAAATTACTACAGCCATTACGAGTAAACCACTGCGTTGTCATGCCAAAAGGCGCCAATTACTAGACAGAAATGTGCATGTGGGAGCCAACTCGAACTATCTAAAGTGAGCTGAAGATCTTCGGATAAGACGTATTTCTACTGGCACGAGGTGAAAAGTATGACGTCAAAGAAAACGTCATTACAATCAAATTAGACGTGTGAAATTCAAGTAGTTATTGTGATTTTATCGTTTTCATTCTAAGTTACAGACAAATGTTACAGACGTGTACTTATACCACACCGGAAAACAAGGAAAACTTATATTGCGAATATTTGGCGTAAACAACCCGATTTCAAAATTCCCCTCTCATCATCGTCAGGTCATGGAGAACCTTGCGACACTTTCCGCTATTTAACCGTCTCAACGATTTAACATTATAGCTCGCATTTGTGTCATAATTTACATCGGCAATTACCTAGAGCTCAATTCTCACACAAGTCAAATCGAATTTAATTTGAGTATCTCCGTAAGTTAGGGGCGGGCGGGACGTACTGTAAGTTATATTATAAAATCTGTGACTTTATCAATTGAATATGAACATATGTGATTATTTGCCGCTGTGTAAAATAAAGGGGTAGCATCGCTTAACCGTCTTCGTGGACTGAAACGTTAAACTTATCGTTTTATTCGATTCAGGCTAAATATATCGATTAAAACAATGCAATTCGATATAGTTATCAAGATCTGCCATTTCAATGATCGCATCGTGTGTGGCTGCATGGGCCACAGGCCACGAGGCTGGACATCCATCGCAACATCGCGTTGGCGAAACTCCAACACTCATTTATTAATTGCGATTCGTATAATTTATTTGCCTGGGTAATATTCCAAACACAATACATATGTATATTGATCTGGAAATAAAAAAAATGGACCATTTTCGTATAAAAAGATTTTTACAAAAATATATTTAGTGGGTTGCTGTCGACTACTCGGCAAAAAGTAATGTTGTTTCCACCAAAACATAAATGTGAAATATTATTGTAAAAATCTTATCTACTAACATGGCCCATTTTTTTTATTTCCAATCCAATCCAATCTTTTTCGATTTTTTCCCTATGTCACACACAATTGTCACCTGGGTTCGGTTTTTGATTATACTTCTTAGGCAGTGAGTGAGTGAGTCTGTCATAAAAATATATTTATTTATTCTGAAATTTCGCCCCCTGAAGGTGAAAAGGGGGTTAAAAGTTTAATTAGAGAGCTAATATTGTTTGGACCTGGGTATGTCCTTAAACTACGACCAAGACCACCGGGGAATGGGCAGCAGCATTCCTAGAGTGCGGTGGAGATACTGCGATCGCCAACCCGCATGCCAAGCGTGGCGATTATGGCATTTACCCCCCATGAAATTGGGGGAGGCCTATGTCCAGCAGTGGACGTCCTAGGGCTGATATGGTGGTAATATTGTTTAAACGAGAGACTTGAAACTTCGTTAGTAGACATTTAGTAGACTAACCATACCTATACAAGAATAGAAATTTGTCTAACTCTGCTTGCAGCTGACTGTACGTTCCACTTAATCGCAAAAACTATCGTTATTTTTCTGTGAAACTTTTCAGTGAAAATTCACTACATGCAATCTTGAAGGCTGTCTTTAACTTAAAGCCTGCCATTATTAATTCTGAATCGCAAGAAACATTTATCTTAAATATTCTATTTGATATTCTGGAATACCACCACCACCACCATATCAGCCGAAAGACGTCCACTGCTGGACATAAGCCTCCCCCGATTTCACGGGGGGTATATGCCATAATCGCCATGCTTGGCATGCGGGTTGGCGATCACAGTATTTCCACCGCACTCCAGGGATACTGCTGCCCATCCCCCGATGGTCTTGGTCGTAGTTCAAGGACATACCCGGGTCCATGCCTTGCCGGCGATATCTACAATTTCATCCTCCCATCGTTTACACTGTCTACCTCTCTTTCGTTTGCAGCCTCTTGGGTACCATGTTATCAGTGTTTTGCTCCATTTCTCAGGTCCTCTTTTTGTATACCCACTTCCATTGAAGTTTTTTAATTTTGTATGAAACATCCTCAAGTTTTGTTCTGTCCCTCAGTTCTGAATTCTTTATTTTGTCCATTCTTCTCTTCTTGAGTATGCTTCTTTCCATGGCTCTCTGACTTACTTTCAGTTTCTTGCATTGAGCTTTGGTCAGTGCCCAGGTTTGGCAGCCATAAGTAAATATTGGCAAAATGCATGTGTTGAATAACTTCCGTTTTATATTTATGCTTATTTGGGTGTTTTTCATAATATCTTTCAGAGACCATGCATTTCCAATTCTTCTGTCTATTTCTTTGGCGGTTGGATCATGTGGAGATATTATTTGACTGACAAAACTTAGTTACCCAAATACAAATACCCTGATATATTTGACAGCGACTCTGTAAAAAATTTTGTGCTTTTAATTTTATCAGAAGTAAAATCTAGAAATTAACTAACAAACTGTTTTTGAATTGCAAACTGCAAAAGTAATCATGTTGCTGATTGAGTACTGCAATCAAATGTCGGTAGACGTGAATAAATTAGTGCCCGCGATTTTCCATAATTGCTTAGTTGATTCGCTCTAACAACCTAATAGTATTAATATAGGTTAAATACGAACATTTATACAGACACACTTCCTAACCCAAGGTGATTCTGTGGCATTGTTAGTTAAAAATATATTCCATGCCTATTGGAATTAGACTTAATCAACACCTGTAAATTTGTGAGATGCAAAATAGTAAGGTTAACGCACTTCCGTTTTTGTCCAAAATAGTCATACCAGATCACACAACAGACCTGTTGATTACTTAGACAGCTATATTTACACAAGTAAATATAGCTGTCTAAGTAATCAACAGGTGTGAAAATAGACCAACACATATTACACGCAAATACGGCAGTGTTGGCGGCCAAATGCTGCATTTGGAAGAACAATAAATGAGCAATCATCTATTATATGAACAGGGAATGAAAACTTACCGGTGGTGTTGCTGAAACGACCTGCACTCCTTAAATATGTGAACAGTTCTCCTCCAGACACATAATCGAACAGCATGTAGATACAGGAATCGTCGTGTGTCCACCACCGCCTGCAATACAACAAACAGTTAATACTCGTAGATCAAAAATTAGTTAGTATATTTTTGATCTAGATTAGTAGAAAAGACACCGCTTAGGCAGATTATGCCATAGTTGACTGGTAGAGAATGCCATTTTGCATTAAGCGCGCCATTTGTACAGTTTTGTGTTTTGTGAATAAAACTTATAAATAACCAAATACCAAAATATAATTACAACCAAAAATTAGAGTTTATAATTAACTAGCTGTTGCCCGCGACTTCGTCCGTGTCTTCGCTCCTATTGGTCGCAGCGTAATGTTATATAGCCTAAAGCCTTCCTCGATAAATGGACTATCCAACATAAAAAGATTTTTTCAATTCGAACCAGTAGTTCCTGAGATTAGCGCGTTCAAACAAACAAACTCTTCAGCTTTATTCAGATATATGTCATTACATTACTATTTTGTCGTTTAACCTCGGATTAATTCCTTATTCCTGTTTGTTCTAATCCAGCCTTAGAGTAAAGTCCATTTTATTAACATACATTCCATTACTTTATTTTTGGATCTTATACAAAAAAATAGTCTACCTTGCAGCTTAACGTTTCACTAGACTGACTATGGATTAATAGTTGATTGGTATTGGTAATATTATTTTACGAGTAACACCGGGATATGATTCAATATCGATTATAGGGAACGTACCTTAAGACGCTGAATAGAGCTAAATTGCCATTTTTAAACGGTGATTCAATAAAAACTGTTTGTTTTAGTAAAAAAAAATACACGTTAATATTCATTATAAGTATATATGTATTTCAAAAGGTTCGGACGATTCCAAAACACGTTTTATGAAAATTGGCTCGATCGAAAAAAATCGCATAGCTACGTCTTAAAATCATCTTAAACAATCATAATGTCTTTTTTTTCAACTGAAATATGTATAATTAAAAACACAGTTACAACATACTCAAACCTAAAGCATAGACGATTGATATTACACATGTAGTGAATATATTTAATTTTATGATTAAATTTCTGATTATCTGCTTGTATAGCAGGTATATAGTTTCTCTTTCACTCCGACGCAATTAGACGCAGACAGACATAGCCAAGGTCATTTTCGCTTGTCAGCCTCTTAAAAGTAAGTACATGTGAGTTGATTTACAGAATTATTGATGCGTGCGGTATACGAGGTTAAGCAACGTCGGCGGTGCGGTGGTCAACTCTTGGAGTGGTGGCCGCTTAGAGTGGTTACTATATGAGCGCTCCCGTGCTTTGGAAAGCACGTTAACCCGATGATCCCGGCTGCTGTCTATGACATATGTACATATATAAGCCGTTGATCACGCCAACTTGCCTCCCACTCATTTGACAAACCTAAACTCCACCATACACCATACAACCTAAACTCAATAAGGTCTAATAGCTTTCCCCCTGGATTGAAATGGCATGTCAGACGGCAGTGGCTTCCGGAAACATTAGTGCTTACATATGTACGTCAATTCTTGGGATTGGTTAGCGCCCCGGGCATCCTTCAGATGCAAATGTACTGAAATAACCCTAGGATAATGGTGATGATGATATTCCCATAAGCACAAGTTTGTTTATTTACGGAATCATTGGACGTAATTGCATGATAATAGATCACTGTGGCGTCTAATAAAAAGTGAGCCCGATAGTTGCCAGACCGCGATCATCAAGGCATGCGATTGAAATGTGACGGCACGGCAGGCAGTTGGCTCAGTCTTGGCACTTCAAACTCTCGTCAGTAAATATATAGACTAGGCCTATATACAAAATTACAACCGTTAGACCGCTACGAAGTAACCAAATTGTAACTACGTTTTACTACAGACAGCTGAATTTAGCGTTATTGAATAATTTAAAATGGGGAAAAGCAACTCGAATTAATTAAATAATACCATGAATGGTTATACGTGTTTTAACGCGGTGTTAAAGTTTTAAGAGAGAAAACCGATTTCTTTTTTGCCACAAAACGTCCTTTAATAGGGAACATATGTCAGTCTCCTTTAGTTTATGGAGTGGTGTGAGTGTCACGTCATTTTTTTTGTAGTGCTTTCCCTCTCTAAGTAACAGCATTTGAAAGGGTGGAACTTTCCTAATTGTTTCAGATATATTCTTTTGAACAATCTAATTAGATACCGTCATGACATCAAGAATAGCTTAAGCTTAATTGAACCTATAAGTAATATTATTTTACGGGAATTCGCAACATGTATGGTTTCTCAGCTGCCTAATAACCTTGATGTGTTTTGAACTCTACTACAATAATCTCATGAAAATAGCTTCACGCAATCCGGGAATTATCGATGAAGCCTCACAAGACAGACACAATGACTCGCCGAGTTTATTTTTATCGATAGTTATAACTAGTATACTCTAGTTAAACAATCCTATTTGTGAGTTTCAATAGATCAAAAGGGTTCATCGGTATCCCCTCAATTATTTCCACGTTCAACCTTATTTTAATGTGATAAAGGTGACAATCCGACGAAAACAGCATGTCACTTAAGGAGAAAACTTTTGAGTTATGTTTAATACAATGGCTTAGGGTTAGCTTATTTTGTTACATTTTGCTTCATTTTACCAAACATTTGCATTGAATTTGTAGTGTTTTTAAGGCAGAGCTTCCAATGACTACGCATGGGGGAATATTGGTCATGAGAAGTATAAATGAGAAAAGAAATAAATAGGTAACTATGTATGGTAGAAGTAAGTAGATATAATAGAAAGCTCCGAAGGGCAAGTGATTCAAAATTTAATCATGAGATGGATTTAATCATTTGAGGGAAGTCTATGGATAACAATTCTTTAGCTGGTAAACAAAAGAACTTGTCATTGCCGGTTCTGAATATGTTCTAGTTGTCAGCGCTATTGTTCTAATTTATTAAGAGTTACCGCCCAAGACCCGGGTTGCTAATGGGGACACCAGACCGCGAGATCAAGGTCGTTCGAGTTGTTACTAAGTTTAAAATGAACGTGCACTAAAAATAGTTGTAGGTGTGGTATTTTACCAAAGATATGGATACAAGTGTGACGTATACCCAACAGCGTCACCGAATAATAGTGTCTAGAAATAATAAGCCTGTCTGGCTCCACGCCTAAGATCTGTCCACAGAAATGACGACCATTGCATGCGTTGATTTACTTATATTCTATGGCAGCGATTCCATATTGTAAATTAAATGCAAGCACTTGTTATTGTTTTGGCAGTGACCACATAAGCAACCTGAGATGCACATGCATCATATAAACATGAAAATACAGTTTGAAAACTTCATAACATCAACTTACAGTACATATGGTGCTACTTTACCGCACGAGTGCTGCAATCAGCAGATTACGTGCGTATGTCGAAACTTTAATGAGCCATATGTACTGTAAAACGTTGTACGATACACGTGCAAACAGGTAATTCGCAACTCGTGTCGATTTAAAACACTCCCTTCGGTCGTGTTTCAATTAATCACCACTTATTGCGAATTTCCTGTTGTCTGCACCTGTATCGTAATGTACTATTACTTCATGACATCAACTAAATTGTGATTCTACCCGCGACGATGACGATACTATTTTCATTTCAAGACATTTAGTTTGATTAGTTTAGACCAGGGGCCTATTGCATAATTACTTGTAACTTATATTACAAGCGGAAGTCTCTTTTCAACCCCTTCCATTAAAAAGAGACTCCCGCGTGTAATATTAGTCACAAGTTATTATGCAATGGGCCCCAGTTCACTACTGACTTGTTTATATGCTTGAAAATTACAAAATTGTTTTTACCAAAATAAGTATAATAAAAAACTAAACGTGTCTACTGTGCAATCTGCCAACCTTATATTATATTTGTCGTGATTATGATTGACTGATTGAATGAATATACACACTTTAATTAATATCTTCGTGTTTCTTTTTGCTATTTTTTGAGTTTTTTTTGCCTGAAACTGACAAAATTTACTCCGTATTTTTACCAGTATATAGATAGAATAATGATGTACGAAAGAAACAAAAACATTTTATGCTAACCTACTTAACTACTCCCGAATAATCAGGCAATGACGAGAGGGTAGGAAAGTAGCCTATTATGGTTAGCTATATCAAATTTGCCTATTTATTATGTTTTTAATGTTCATCAAGCACTTTGAAGTATAATATCATTATAGGTCCTCATAATGATATTACATGGCTGAAGTACGCTGGTACAGCGTGCAGAGGGATTTATTTTGGTTTTTCAGCCAACGAATAACCGTTACATCTATTTACATGAAACAACGATTTTCCTTTACTTATGAATTAAGTATTGAAAATTGGGCTCTCATCTCATTTAATATCTTATGCTCAAGCTCATGAAAGTTCAGAGGACTCGACCGGCCCCCGAGACTGAAAAAAGCATCCTTAAACAGAATGTAATTTGCCGTAGAAAGAAATCAGCGAACACACAAATATTCCATGACATGGTTTCATTTTTTGACGGCCCACGCACACGTCAAAAGGTTTAACTTGTATTACTTGGGAGTTGTGAATCAACGGTGCCAGCTGTGTTGTTACGAACTTTGCCACAGGATTTACAATTGGATAAAATAGAGATTAACAATAAATTATGCACTTACAAGTTGACTATGAATGGGTGGTTTATCTCTGCAAGGATGCTCTTCTCGTTCATGACATGGTCGACTTGCTTCAGACGAATGACGTCAGCCATGGACAGGATTTTCATAGCCAGGTACTCGTCTGCAGCCTTGTCGCGACACAGACAGACCCGTCCGAATGTACCGGTGCCTGTAGAAAAATAAAAACAAAGTGTAAAGTTTCATGGACTATAAAAAATAATGTTCCCTCTTACGACTATGGCGAACATTTATTCTCGTTTGAGAAACTGTCCTGTGTCGGAGTCATTCACATTTTAATATTGCAAGGTAATCAATAATCAAAAATAACGGGAATGCGTTACCGAATATAAATAATGTAAACATTCGATGAAAAATCAAAATCTGGTGAATCGTTTGATCAGCAAATGGACACTTGATGATATGCTTTGAATACCAACGATATTATGTTGATAAGATTTGCCTAAACTAAAATATACCAATTAAATGATCCTACAAAAAGTTTAAAAGAAACTGGAGATGTTACAAGTACAAGACTTTTCTCCACCTGTCGATATAGCATGAGTCACTGCGGTATTCTTAGACATTTGATAAGTTTACTCTTGTTTAGCAACACGGTGTATTTCGGTTTTGTTCCATTTATATGCAAATGCTATTTTAAACTAAATAAGCATAGTCCGGCTGTCTGTCCAACCGATACGCAGTCAACAGTCATATTGTACATATGTATATGTTCACTGGCAGAACGGCTATCCAGACACGACGGCTAGAGAAACGGTACGGTCTCCCTCTTGATACATATTTTTTAATCCGTTAGGTTTTTCACCTATTACTTTTTTTTATTGTAAATGGGATTGCGTTAGTAACAGCATAGTTACATCACTCACGAGATCACATCATCATGCAGGTTTCCAGATTGTTTGACCCTTATCTTAACCTGTATAATTGCATACGCAAGAGTGCTCAACCGAATTAACGATGTAGGTGATATGTTAAAGATTCTACACAGGTTGATTTGTCATTTCTGGACTAAGTCCTCCTCTAATTCGAACCAAGCGCTTTGCATCTTCTTTTTAACCGACTTCAAGATTTCAAAAGAGGAGGTTATCAATTCGGTTGTATGTTTTTTTTTTTTAATTTTTGTTACTCCAGAGCTCCGTCATTTCTTAACCGATTTGGAAAATTCTTTTTTTGATTGTAAGTATATATATCCAAGTTGGTCCCGTTTTTGTCAAAACGCAGTTCTGATGATGGAATCTATGAGAAATTGAGGGAACTCCTGAAATCTTAGGGGCAAACATATAGTGAGATTTGTGTTTTTATCAACAAGTCGAGCATTTTCATCCAAAAATGTGACATTTGATGAAGTGGAACTGCTGATGAGGATCAGAACAGAACTCTTCAACGACGAAAAGTTCACGTTTGGCGATTTGTCCTCCTAGCTGTGTTTGTTAAGCAAGTTCTATTTTCACGATTATTTTTTATCATGCTCGATTTCTGATGATGGGATCCATGAGGAATTGAGGGAACTCCTCAAATCTTAAAGGCAAACATATAGTGATTTTGTGTTTTTATCAACAAATCGAGCATTATCATTCATAAAAGTGACATAAGATGAAGTGGAACTGCTGATGATGATCAGATAGGAACTCTTCAACGACGCGTAGTTCAAGTTTGGCGATCTGTTCTCTTCGTTGTTTGTCAAGCAAGCAAGGTTTTTTCATGATTACATGAGGAATTCAGGGTACTTAGTCTTCTACCATTATAAACATACTTATAGCCATTTTTAAGGCACGAGTGAATAGGCATCTTCTGGGTGAGCTCGCTTCATCGTCGGCCTCATCTTGTCCCCCGGCTAGATGCTGGCCAAGAGCAATCCCATATGTAATAAAAAAAAAGTCATCACCTATTTTATACTTAGTTTGATGAACTTTGGTTCGTTATTGGTTATTTCACGACTAAGTTAAGATTTTAGTTACCTTCCGCTTTACCTAACGTATTAGGTATTTAATGTGTCAATATATTTTGGTAACATATGAAAAACATTGAACGCATTTGATACGGTAACCCAATTACAGTCTAGGAGACCGGCAGTTCGAAGAACTTTGAGTCGTTATTAGCTAACTAGTGATCCAGTTACAAAGGAGGTTAAAACTGGAGGTAAGAACAATTTTACTCTCGATTGTAACATCGTTACGCTAATACTGAAGCGATGTTATCGACAAGTAATTAAATCTGCTCTTACTATTTACAACTTCCTACGATTCAATTGATGTAACTTTAGTAGTCCGTTCCAATTATGTAACATCACTAGAATTCAATATAATTACTTGGTAGTTATTTTAATATACTAAACTTAGGTACTCTGTTTTGGAACCAAAGGTAAAACTTATGAGTATATGACGAACGTCTCGTCTATTTAAGTACTGGGCGTAATTACGCCCAGTACTTAAATAGACGTTAGTCTGTTTAAGTTAGAAATTAGTCTGTTTTTTGTTTACAAATTTCCATTTTCTTTACGAGCATTAAACTGAGGAGGTAGTTTCCTGCATATACTTTATTAACATCCAACGTAAATTCTGCGTATTATTACGTAGAGAAATTAGCTATTCTATCACACGTTATAAGAAACCTTTACCGTTCTTATTTTAGGTTAAATATGATGCTTACATGTACATATATACAAGTATTAAAAACTTAACGAGTGGTCGTTTCCATATGAAACCAATATATAAATATATTTATTTAGTTGCCAAAAACACAGTATCCGAATTTAAACACCGGCTATCTCAATATTGTCGGTATTCTTAACCGAATGTACATTTTGCGTAACACTTCGAGATCCCGTGACGCGTGTGTGTGTCGTAAGAATTCACACTACTCCTGTTCGATAGCCCTTGCGCAAACCATATCAACCGTTAACAAATTAATGTATTCTAATATCCTTGTCCCATTTTACGTTTAGTGACGTGGAAGTATGTGTTTTACTTTTAAAAATATTTAAACATTCAGTGAGGTTGAGCAGACCTCAACACGCATTCGGTCTATAAGTAGGAGTATCCACTCGTCTATCTATCTAGTTACACGACAAATAAAATGAGTGCGTGCTTGATTTCTTTTTGTCAGATTTAGTATTTTATGTTTAGTAGAAAATACATGAGGTAAACGTCGCAATGCTCGACATGACAATGACAAAGATGAAGATGTCATAATGATGAAGATTGAAAGAGGCATGTATTGGATCAGTGTCGAGCACGCGGACCTTACCTACTGATAAGTTGGCAGTTTTAATGATAAAATAAACTTGATGAAAATGAATGTTGCGCCCAGATAAATTCGTTTTTATCGAGATAAACCTACCGTCTGCCATCTAAACGTGAGCATCACATGATATATCACCTACTAAAGCAATAAATATAAATAAATAAATATTGGGGGACAATCTTACACAAATCGACCTAGTCCCAAACTAAGCAAAGCTTGTACTATGGGTACTAGACGACGATACACATACTTATATAGATAAATACATACTTAAATACATAGAAAACATCCAAGACCCAAGAACAAATATCCGTGAAAAATGCACAAATAAATGCCCTGGCCGGGATTCGAACCCGGGACCTCTAGCTTCGGAGGCAGAGTCACTACCAACTAGGCTAAACAGGTCGTCAATAAAAATAAAACATAAAATCCTTATAATGCATTATTTTTAATGTTGTCGACGTATTCAATTTCCTATGAATAAGTTTACAAAACAAAGTCAATCAGACAAATGATTCATAAACAACTTAACCGCAGATTTACGCTCTATTTTTAATCCTCACGTTGTTATTTTAAACAAGAGTAACTTTAAATAAATGGGTCTCTGCTGGACTATTTGATACCACTATTTAATCTTGCATCTGATACCTGTACCCACAGAACCCAACATATACTCGTGTTATATTGACTATTAAGATTTCTGACTACTACATACGGCTAAACAACAGAAGCTATCTTGAAAGTGAACATGGCAGATAACATCAATCAGATAAATAAGTTGGCACATTTGCAAAGATATGTTTGTTAATAAACAATTCTCAATAGTTACAACCCGCCCAACCCAGTGTCCTAATGAAAACAAGTGATCAGTTGAATAACGACGTAATAAGAAAACTATTTTCATTTCATAAACAGCTTAGGGACGCTGGGGTATCTGTCATTGCTTGTGAAATTTATTCCTTAACCTAATGTTGTCCGTTAGTCATCGCATAAACTTATTTTTCAATATTGATATTTCAGATTATCTAGATGACAGTCACAGATTCACGAGGCTCATATCCTACAAATTGTATTATCCGCAATGTATGTTGAATTGAAACCCGCTCTGCAGCTGTTACTTATTCGCCAATTTATTAGTAGCGTCGCCTGAAAGCCCTGACCTTAATTACACTTCACCTATTTTATTATATAATTTGCAACGCAGCGCTTGCCATAAGTCTAAGACCTAACTATCTACTACTACCTCTATAGTTACAGGGTATGATGTATTAAAGACTAGAAACTAATTTCTTCGAACGGTAATTTCCATGTTGACGAACGCTGCCTAGGTAAATAAGTAGGTACTAATAGATTTTTCTACAGCCATCACAAGATAAGAGTAGCAAGTGTTTGTGAAGCTACAAACGTTTCTACATCGTTCAAACCTGTTTTTTCTTCCACATAAATATATTTAACAAACATAAGTCTCTAGCTGTCAATACAATGAAACCTCAAACTATTAAAAGGTTGGCAACGCGTTTGTGTTTCTTCTGGACTCAAAGGCGTCCATGGGACCCATTGTCTGCTTACCATCAGATAGGCCGTATGCTTGTTTGCAACCGTCGTAGTCTCGAAGAAACACAAGCATTCTACTCGATTTAAATGGATTCTTATGATTATGACCGTTTAAGAAACAAGGACCTACGTGTAAGGAGCGCTTTTCTCATTTCGTTTTTTTTGTGTGTTCGAACCCGTTTTATTTTCGAGATTCTAATCCATTTTGTGAACCTAACTCAGACATTACCGTTTTTATTGAATTTACAGGGTAAAGGTCCCAGTAGTGCTCGATACTGACTCAATACATGACATTTTCAATCTTATGTCATAATGACAGAGGAGACTATAGGTGTCGTGTATTACCACGACACCTTAATGAAAACATTAGGTACACATTTATGCAACTTGCATAAAAAACATTACACATTTATGCAACAGACAAAGAAAGACCTTCACTTGTGAACGTGACGAAGGCTTCTTAAATCGAGTTTATTTCCGCCATTAATGGTCCCATGTCAACAAATCAATTAACATGTGAGTCTTTTGGGCATAGAGGGGTTATGGCGGGACGAGCTCGTGGGTTGCCAGACCACTTTCACTGAGCACGCATAACGGCGCGGCGCAGGCGCCGACGACACGCTCTGAGAAGCGTTCACTGTGTGCTTTACGTCACTCTCCTCAGATTACGTACGCGTAACCCATAAGCCTTTTGACAATGAGACGGAGGATTCTACCATGAAGTAAGAACAGACCTACACAACGAGGATAACTATCTTAATTGCTACAATGAGCAACTCATTTACTCAATAAACACGAGCAAAATTACAGCGCATTTTTATGATCTACAAATAATCGTTAAAGATCAAAACTGACGGCGTGCGTGATTATACGTTGAATAACAAACATTATATCAATGTAACATTTATGCTAGGTGAATTAATCCCAGAATATTATTTTTTAACATTAATTTCTTAATGTATCTAAATAATATCAAATTTTCGGTGTTAAGTTCGAAACATGGCTCAAATGAGGTTTCGTGATGTTTTTCTAAGAACATGGTATTCTTTAAAGCTGGTGCTGTTACTATTGAAACACGACTTATTTATTATTAAAATTTCTTATTTTTTTCAGGAGACATACGAGTATGTAGGCCAAACCTATTTTTTTGTTTTAATGGAATTTAAAGCAGCAGTAAACATTTGCAATGTCAATCAAACAATGGTCCAATTTGTTCGTACAGCCCATTAATTCAACAAGACGACGAAGGCATCGGCCCGTTGCCTACAAGGGGCAAGGCCACTGAATGGACTTTTTTTGTTCTTTGGCTTCTCTGAACAATGAACGACCACGCTCACCCGCCGTGTTGACATGCCTCACCTACAATCATTATTTTGACGCCAACGGCATGTCACACTTATTAAATACATAATAAAGACATGAATTAGGTCTACCATCTTTTACAGACAGTGTTTTGTTATATTATTACCGGCAAATCAGCATCTACTGACGCAAATGTCTCACATCGGCGTTACAGTATCCACCAGGCCTCTGCCAAGGATAGTTTTCCAGGAAAAAAATGGTGACGATATTCTACGGTCTAATTCTAAAAAGCTAATGAACCTCATGATAGTCTTTGTGTAACGGAATTTAGGTACTTTTTCTAATAAGTTTTTCACAACATTTAAAGTCTTTAGTGATAATACTGGTATTATGTTATGTAGCTACTTTGAGTTTATTTGGAACGCATCGTGTACTTACTTAATACGTACTTGGCATAATATCTGAAAAAATACTTAACAATTATTATTTTGATGTAAAAGCAGATTCAGTTATGCTCTTAAGATAAAAAAAAAACTAATACCTACTACCTCAAGTCATCTATCTATAAGCTCGAAACGCACAGAGCGGGCTCGGCGCGGTGCCGGGCGGAGGCAGTTTTGCATTTTTGATATTTCCGAAACTGTCGATTACTGCTACATACATATATCACACACGCCGCCTCCGCTCAGCCTTGTACTATTACTTATTCTGTGGCTCAGCCGCGCTACCGAATTCCGCGCGTTTTTTTTGGTACGACGCACCCGTACCGCATTCGCTTTACCGCAAAACCGCCTCCACCCCACAACGATGCTTCGCCTCGCTCTGTGCATTTCAAGCTGATCATCTAGTAGCCGACGACTCTTTCCGCACCATGTTGAAATGGTGTTAATGCAACTGCGCAGCTCAACGAAGGAATTGAATGATAAATTATGGGCCACCGTGTAATCTAATAGGTTTATAAACGAATTCTCGCTTTATCTTCGAATAGACGCTGAATAAATCAAGAAGCGGAGAAATTTATAGCGAAGGAATCATCGAAGTAATAAACAAGTTTTTTTTTCAGTTAGTGACGTATGTACGCAACGCAACTGTTGCTTGTCATCTCAACAAAACTTATTTACCTAACCACGCTTGACAAGTGCCATTTATTAAAAAGTAAAAAGCTTTTAACGCATTACATTACGTCACGTTTGTCGGCGCCTGACTAGTGACCACGCCCATAATTAACTATAGGTACTATGGTCATTTTTGCAAGGAACGAAGCAGTATTTGCAACTACGTGACAATCTATTTTTAGGTTGGGTTTTGTGATAAGAGTACTTTAATTTTAATACCAATCATTAATCTCGATGACACTAAAGTGGTAATAATAAACAGAGTAGCACTTCATTAGGTGTGATTTGCATTGATAATTATCATTCATATATAATAATAGTAATAATAATATTGGGGGACAATCTTACACAAATCGACCTAGTCCCAAACTAAGCAAAGCTTGTACTATGGGTACTAGACGACGATATACATACTTATATAGATAAATACATACTTAAATACATAGAAAACATCTAAGACCCAAGAGCAAATATCCGTGAAAAATGCACAAATAAATGCCCTGGCCGGGATTCGAACCCGGGACCTCTAGCTTCGGAGGCAGAGTCACTATCAACTAGGGTAGACAGGTCGTCAAACGCTACTACTTAAACAGATGAGCGAGTGTTACCTTATAGGTACTAACCGCAATATAAAAATACGTTGTTTCCGATTATCTCAATACAAACATAAAGTACCATATGTACTAAGAAATAATACTTACAAGTCTTACAATAGTTGTTAGGTTAAACATTATCGCTTTGATTGTGTTTTTTTTGTTGTATTTTTAAAGTACAAACTCTTAGCAGAACTAGAAGCTCTAAATTTGATTAATCAAAAACAATGGGTTTATTATTATTATTACCAGATTAAAATTCTTCTCTCGGGTTTTTCCAAGGAATACTATTTTTCACGGCGATGACACCTAGCTAGATCGATTTTTTGCCCCCGCCAGCCCTGTATTATAATTTCCTCGGAATGACCCGTTTCCGAGATCTCCGAAATAAATAAATACTTATACAAGAATTGCCCTTTTAAAGATTTTAGAATCAAAAATCTTTAAAAGGGAAGAATTGATATGTATCTATCTAAAATTTAGATAGATACATATCAATAATTCACCGTCTGAAATGCACCTCAGACGCGGATTGTCTCATTGGTTTTTTGATAACAAGGTATTTCCGGACGATCAAGAGGTACCAGACTCTTCCATCACATTTGTATGCACCTAGCGATTCGTAGGATGGTCATGGACAGGAAAGTGTATATTTTGGATCAAGTCCAATATGCCAATCGTACACTTGAGTGCTTTATGAATAACTCTTAAAATCATTGAATGTTTCAAACATAATGTCAACCGTTTCAGTATTTAAAAGGTTTTGAATTACTTTGAGCACTGCGATAAGAAACACAATTCATTATGTTTGAAGCTTGTTTTTCCGCTTCGCTGGAATCAATTGCCAATTTAATCAGAGATCTAATAATAGAATCCTTAACCTATTGAAGGTAAAATCATGACCAGTCCTTTCAACCGGCTACCAAGAACATGGCCTGTTATCGTAGGGAACGTACATGTTTGTCTTTAAGTGGAACAATATACATTATTATTGTATAAGTGCTCATATAAATAACTAGTGGCGCTGTGAGCTGTAGACCTCGCATTTTTTTTAATTTCAATCCAACAACCGACTCTATAAAAAAATTCTATATAATTATCGAACCTGCTCACAAAACTTCACGAGAATCGGTTGAGAAATGCGACCTGTAGAGGAGAACATCCAGACAGACATACGAAAGTTTTTTTGTCGAAAGCTGAAACGGAGACGTTTCGTTCGCTCGGTCTATTAACTGAAAACAGTGAACGCAAATAACGGCTTACATTATTTTACCACACTAGCTTTTGCCCGCAACTTCGTCCGCGTGGAACTCGTTATAGGTAAAAAACTTAAGAAATGTAGTTGTGACGTGTTTGAATAGACATTTGTTTTGTTTGTGTTACACATTTTAAATATGTGATGTCTATTCGAACACGTCACAACTACATACAACAGGTCCTTTAAAGTTTTTTGCCTATATATTATAGAAATAATTGCTAATAAATTGTTGTAGGCGCAGGCATAAATACCGCTCGTAATTGTTGTAGGCACAGGCTTAAAAACTTCTACCCCCCTTTTCACTCCCTAAGGAAAGGTTTCCAGAATAATAACTATCCTGTGTTCTTTCCCGGGACTCAAACTATGTCTATACCACGTCTAAATCGGTTTAGCGGTTTAATAAGCGTGGAGAGGATAGAGACAGACAGACAGGCAGAGTTCCTTTCGCATTTATAATTAAATAAAGTATGAATATGGATTCTCATAATCCATGGCTACACCAAGCAAGAGTACATGCTTCTACTATGTTTATTATATTAAAAAGTGGGTATATGTGAACGAGTATATACCTATATTGATTGACTGTGAATTGCGCTCTATTAGGAGTACGAGTAATATGACATCCACCACCAACACCATATCAGCCTAAGGACGTCCACTGCTGGACATAGGCCTCCCCCACAATTTCATGGGGGGTAAATGCCATAATCGCCTCGCTTGGCATGCGGGTTGGCGATCGCAGGATCTCCACCGCACTCCAGGGATGCTGCTGCCCATCCTCCGGTGGTCTTGGTCGTAGTTTAAGGACATACCCGGGTCCCGGGTAATATGAAATAACGGCGATTATGTTACTGTACGCCGCTTGCAGTGCACGTCAACGATGTGGCCTACACCAGACATATCAGTTCTGCCTGTTAACTTATTTATGCAGTTTACACATTTTTGGTTCGACGCTAGAAATTATAATTATATGTTGTTTCTTATGAGTAATATTATACATATATGCCGCGTTCTTTACTCCTTACGTATTACGCGCGCGCTATAAGCGTGTGACATCAACTCAACGATACCGATTACAATGTAATACTTTTTTAGTTCGATTCAGTATTAAGCCTGTGTTCTGTAGCACTGAAACAAACGTGAATAAAAACAAATATCCATGACATGATATTACTAGTGCCCCTGTGAGCTGTAGACTACGCGAAAAGATTTTTCTTTCCAAAACTGTCTCGACAAAACTATAAAATAAACAATCCTGTTCACAAAATTTCTCGAGAATCGATTGAGAAATGCGACCTGTAGAAGAGAACAGAGGGAACTCCTCCGGCAGAACATACGAAAGCGGAGACCTTCGTTAAAATGTCATACACCTATCTACTCTTAAAAGTTTGAAATTACTGTGATACTTGAGCAAATGACAAAAGTAATTTAGTCTAGTCGTTTCTAAACTACTGCTGCTATTGTATTGTTATAAAACCGGTATAGGACAATAAGCCAAACAGGAACTGTAAAGGCGACTCTCGAGCGGTAAAATAAGGGAGTTGCCGTTTGGACTTTGGGTTTTCTTACGAAATTTAACTTTCGGATTGTTGTGATTCATTTTTAGCGGAAGTCAAGTTTCGTGACGAAGGTGAAGGTTTTAAAGGTTTTTCATGTTCCCATATCGCGTGTTACTTAGATCAGGAAAAAGTTGGAGTGACCGCTGCATGCAATGACTTGACTTACTACTTATTGAACTGATGACCTCAACCTTTCAGTCCAGTGAACGAAAAAAGCATAGAACGCGAGCTTCCTACAAAAGTCCACTTTGAAACGGGGCATTTATTCGTAATACGCACGCGCGGTGTTGTACCAATAAGAATTGCCAAAAATGTCAGCCGATCTTCTGTTACCCAAAACAAATAAACGTGATTGGTAAATTTCAAAATGACTGGCTGTGTTTGGTATTCTAGCGCTGACGTTTTATGTGTCAAAAGGGCGGCGACAACGACAACGCTTAGCGGGTGGATGGTTGCATGCAACAAAAAGTCATCTTCATACGCAAAACCGCCGTATTATTTAAATTTGAATTTAAGCTTTATTTTATTTTTAAATATTAAATATCATAGGATAACCTTACGAAAATCTAACTAGTCGCTAATTAAGCTATACCAGACTTATACTATGCATATTGGACGACCATGTACATAATTTATAGCTTGCTAAACACTGTTAGACGTAGAGAACAGCAACCACTCGTAATCGAAACTTTTACAGTATATTCAGACAACGCAAACATTTAACATACGTACGTTAACTCATTTTTACAAACTTTTATTTAACGTGCCGTGTCAGTAACTTATGTCTTTTTTGTTTGTGTGGGTCAAATCTTAGAAGTTAAATTAGACCCACTTCTCGATTTCCGATTGAGCTAATATTTGACGTTAGTACGCTCGGCTGAACTCGATTCTCCATAAAAACGTAGTTTTGTTCTCATTTTAAACCCCTTGCTGAAATAACATGAAACGTTGTATACACAATGGGAGCCGCCATATCTAGGTCTGAAATTAGTTCCTGTTGCAAGAAATTGTAATAGAAAAAAATACAGCTAGTTTTTGAGTTTTTACGTCTTTTATGAAAACCTTAATAATCGCTGTATTTTTTCTCCATTATAATTTCAAGCAACAGAAACCAATTTCCGACCTAGATATTCCGGATTGCATTGTGTATACAAAGTTTCATGTTATTCTAGAATGGCATTTTAAAATGAGAGCTAAACTACGTTTGTATGGAGGACCGAGCTTACTGCATATATGTAAATTCAGTGACAAAAAATATTATGATAATATTATTATCGAGCTGATCTGATGATGGAATCGGAAAGTGGTCATAGGAACTCTGTAATAAGTTAACACAATCATACCGAGTTTGTGGTTTTTAAATCCATTCTTTGAGAAGTTGATAATAATTGTATATATTGTATGTATAGTGTAGTTACACACTTATTCTATTATTTTTATTTCGGTTTTAGTTTTTGTTAAAAATATATTTATTTTTCGCTTCCCTCATATAGTTATATAGTCTAATTAGAATCAATAGTCTAATTGTAATTGTACTAAATGTCCCCTAATATTTATTTATTATGGAATTTGTTTACCTTTTTCGAACATTTTAATTTGTGAGATACATGCTTTCATACACAAATTAGTTATGTGCATGAAAGCATGTATCTGAACAAGTTAAAATGTTTAATAGGTATCTTAGGTACCTTTTCATTCAGCTATTAACATTATTTTGATAATGTAAGGTGGCATAACACCATCCCTATACAAAATCGGTTCCGACTAAAAAAATTAAACAAATATGTTTACCGCTTTACTTACATATGAACAGTGATACCATCTTTTTTTTAATGTTTTAGAGTGATTAACGCACCACTTCACTGCACAAAAAAATCATATTTTTTATTTTTGAGATTTCAGTTAATACAACTGTTACGTTGCGCCGCCATATTCAAACTAGACAGCCGTTGGACACAACTTTGACGCCCCGCCTTAGTGGACACAAGTTTGATGGTGTCATTTTGCGACGCTAGTTGTATTTTTTCTATTCACAAAAATCTATTTTAAAAATTCCAATGAGTGCTGCGCTCTGTTATCTGTGCAAGCGACTCCCTAATATGCTAATAACGGGTGGGTAAACAATGAATGTTTAATAAGTCTACAGTAGCGAGGTGATCTATATTCATGGCGGGTTACAGCGGTTCAATAGGCTTTTATCACTAAGCTTGTACCTATCGTCAATATGCTCGTACACCTATTTATAGTAAACAAAAAAGTCCAAAAAAGCATGTATAAAAAATATATATATATGTTTTATACATGCTTTTTTTTGCATACTGCAATATACCTAAAAATAAAATGTGTGTATAGAGTGATACCTATATAATATTCATTACATTATTAATTCTGGTTTACAAAAAAGAAGTAAATGTACTAAATGTCTATTTCAATCAGGGCTTTACATTTTTCATCAGGAAGTTAATTTATAATTACTTAGTGATATTAACGTACAATGCTCAGCCAAGTCTTAGATCCGGTGTGGTGTGAACATTTCTTTAGAGCACATCTTTTACGTTTTTACTGCGATTCCCGACAGATATGAGAGTTTTATTTCACCGCCAGCTAAACGCAAGCGGAATCGGATACGCGCATTGTTCACGTAATTTATGTACGTAAATTAAGTAAATGCCTTTCATTATTGTCTTCAACCGTATACTTATGTACGTGCCTGCTGCAGGTACAATATTGAAATAGAACAACCGAAGAACGCGTGGAATATAGTTCTACATCCTATATTAAGTTTAAGTAAGTATGACAAGTCAGGTCGTTGATCGATTGGATCATTATAGGTACTTGAATTAAAGCTATTGTCTCCTGTGCCCCGGAATATATAAAGTTTATTAGATAGCTTCCGATCGCCGGAGTGCGTACTAATAACATTTTGGCTCAGTAGGGGATACTTACACTTTACACTTGCACGTGTCCAGACAGAGTATTCTCATGCATGTTCTGTTTTTCATGAGTAAAATGGGTCAGCTTGGAACTAAAATGGTAGCGACGAGAATAATTATTAGGATCCTTTCTTTATTCAGGTTAACCCGTAATAAGACAGAGGCGATTTAGCGACCACATGCATGTCAATCTTAGCTCTGGTTCAGTTTAGATTGTATTTTCGTAAAAAAGTGATGGTTCTTGAAATTCATCACTGAAACTTTACTATTTTGTACAAATATTTCGTTTATTGTAAGGCCTTCTAGATTGGTGGTGCCTTTTTAAGGGTTAAAAAATAATGCGAAGTAACGAACCGAAGTGATGCAAAGTTACCTATCAAACTGGACTATACCATTTAAACAAAAACTCTCAAGCTAAAGATAAAAATAGGTACTCAACTAGATTTGTAATGTTAATGTATTAAACTATTGTTAACATATGAGAAAACTCGCTTGACACAAATAGATAACAGAAATAGTTCAATCAAATATATCACAGAATAAGTAATAGTACTACGTACTTAAATCAAGAATGAATAAAGGGTGGCACTAATATTGCACGTTCGAATTTACAAAATATGTATAATACATTAATAAATAATACAACACATTAAAGAGGCTTGTTATCATAATCTCTGGATGTTATTGCCAGTATAAACGGTTATTAGTGTTATGATTATGACGTATATGCTGAGTACAACAAATCCCTGTTTACACTGGTAAGACTTCCATAGAGTTTCTCTGCAATGCCCGGGCACGTGTCAGCGGCTACGCAAATCGCTCAAAACAATATAAAATATATTACTTTCCTCCCACTATAATCTTTATTCAGAAAACCTATCCAAGGATGACCTGTATTATTATGACTTATGAGATTGACGAAAGAATTATTCGCGCATCGGCCATGTATCCCTATAATGACATCGTTAGTGCTTCTCCAGTGGCATTTAAAATGTAGCTGTCTCAAACAATATAGGTATATTCATATTTTGAATAATAGGTACTTTTAGTTTTCTCACACATTTTGAGACTCAGCGGCTGATGAACACAACAAGTAACTTTAAAAAAATATATTGTATGGTAGCTCCTTTAAATATTTATTTTATTTTGTTTTTAGTATTTGTTCTTATAGCGACATCAGAAATACATCATCTGCGAAAATTTAAACTGTCTAACTATCACGGCTCATGAGATACAGCCTGGTGACAGACGGACAGACAGACAGACAGACGGATGGACAGCGAAGTCTTAGTAATAGGGTCCCGTTTTACCTTTTGGGTACGGAACCCTAAAATCCATATCTAGTTTCTTGTGAATTAAATTATAGGCCAAGAGTGACACAGATGGTCTTCAGCCTACTTTCGTTCTAATAAAACGAGTTTTACCCCGAAGAGTAAGTTATTTTTCAATCATTAAGTTTAATGTCAGTTACTGTTCTAGTCTAGCTTTTTGATAAACTTTCTTTTTCTTATGATAATGTGGTATCATTTTAATAAATGGATACCACTGCTGAATATCTTAAAAATGCTAGCTTTCATTTAGGCATCTCTTGAATATATACTAATCTAATAATGACTACACGAGGAAAGGACCATATCGTACGGTACATCAGATCCACTCGTATACCAAAGGCGTTCGTTTTTTGTGTCATTGTAATTCGTTTTAGTTTAAAGTAATAGTAGCACCTCTAGAGAAGATTTTCCTCAGCAAAGCATGTTAAAACAAGTGCTGCTGCAAAATCTTATCCTTAAAATACCAGTAAACTTCAAACTCGTCAATGTGATATAGAAAAACTGTAAATAAACAATTTGCTCATAAGTTTACAAATATTTACGGTCCCAGTTGGACCCGTTAGTTATTATAAGCGACTAAATACTTACCTTGCCTTACGTGCATCTACTAACTAGTAATTCCATATCTTCATCGTTACTGTCAGTCAGTTCTAGCTACTAAATAGTCTGCTATACTAAGTAATAAATAGGTACAAGAAAAACGTGGAAAGGCTCTATGAATGAGTGAGTCTCTTGGATGAGTGGTGAGTTGTCGGTCTGCAAAGACGTATAGAGATTTTTCTTCATACGTCTGTCCATCCGCATCCGCGCGGTTTTCCGCATGTGAAAGATGGACAGACTTTTGGTACGGAACACTAACAAGAAAATTATTTTAGTCGTTGGATTTTAGTTTTGTCCAATCAACTTAAAGGAACAATAGCTTTATTTACTAAGACCACAAAAAAAATGACCCTACTTTACAATATGTCATTACAGCCACCTAGAAAGTTCAATCGATTATCGACTCTATCTCCGTAAACAATAGATTACGAGTGCACTAATAGAAAAATGGCGGTCTAGATGCTTTTCTACCTGTACCCCATTGTTAAGGTGTTCACAGGTGGAAGGTCTGTGTTCACGCAAATGGCGGCCATAAAATGCAGAATGCGTACACTATAATCTATTAAAGCAATTTATACTTTTGGCAAAGGCCCTAGAGTTGATATACCGGTAAAATGTTCATGGGTGCAGTCTTAATCTACAAAGAATCTATCTTTTATGGTGGACGATAGTGAGGTAGCGAAACCGCAAAATAGGACAATGGATTTTTTGGTGGAGAGCACTATTTGTCTCTTCCATAATATTTTCGATACTGGTCTGTAGTTTACTTTTGGGTCTCACTTAAGTTTGTGGTATATATATATGTTTATTTATTTACTTATTTGTGTATGTTTATTTTATATATATATATTTATATATAGTGCTTTATGTGTTTTTTATTATTATTATATTTCTTTTTATTTCTAGTAGTTATTCCTTTTGTTTGCACCACCCACTTATCATGTTTGTTTACTTTTTTCTCCGCTACCCAAAGGTTGTCTGGAAGAAATCGCTCATTTAGCGATAAGACCGCCTGTTGTTTACCTCTGCTTGTATCTTTATGCTGTTTATATCTGTAATTATTTTTTTGAGGTGTGCAATAAAGCATATTGTATTGTATTGTATTGTATTGTACACAACCAAAGCCGAACAAATAAAATAAAAAAACCGACTCCAAACTTCTACTATAAAAACACCGAAATCTCTATAGCTATAATATTTGAGAAGCTCCTTCTAATCCTCGTGGAACTCGTCATCAGATCTTCACCAAAACTATATGAGACCAACTTGTAGGTAAGTACCTCCTCTCAAATAAAAAAATAACTTTCCAAATTGGTTTATAATTAATAGAGTTCTGTATTAGAGTTTATAAATGATTGAATTGAGAACCTCCTCCTTTTTTGAAATCGGTTGAAAATTTTTGGTGTGCCGACCCAAACGATATTAGAATAAGGGCAAGCAAATGATGACTACGATAGGTAAACTGGCAATTTTCAATTAAATTGTATAAATTCATTTAAAATTGTATAAATTCATTGGTCATGCACATTTTACTTTCACTTTCAGATATTTAAATATCCAGGACGCAACAGCCTTCAGCGAAAATACATCGTATGACGTGGTTTTACGTTGGACAATGAAGACTTCTGAAATATCATAATTCGCGCGTCACTGTAAATACTTGGCTTGGTAATTTATATAACATTAAAAAGCTGACGAGAATTTTCCCAGAAGTGTGGGCGTTTACCCACATGGGCCTGTATGTAGGTCGCCTAAATTCGCCGGAAGAGGGAACTCGTTTATATTTTATTGGCTATTTTCACTTCGCAACAAGTCAACCTCATTATAAGCGATTACCAATAATGTGCCACTAACTAGGTGTTCTGAAAACTGCTTGTTTTGTAGTTGCAATATCTATTGACACTGGTATAACCAAAAGATGCTAAGACATATGAATGTTGTTTGTGTGACACGCTAAAAAGTCATCATTACGAAATCGAATGGAAAGCATATTTCTTATTATGGAGGAGTGAGAAATTTACTTTATTAAATTTACAAAGTATAGTTTCCGCCAGCGGTGTCTCAGCGTTGACCTAAGCGTCTCCGCTTTCGAGTGTCTCTCACCAACATTTCTCTTTTCCGTCACCGCGAGCATACAAGCGAGCTGTTCAATTATATAGTCTTACGCAACGATTGATAATCGATTACAACGCCAATTTCAAATCCAAGACACAAAGACCAAACCTGTTCTAACACCAATTACCAACGCTACCTTTTAAAATTGTTATAGAAAATCAACATGTTAAATATTGTTATTTACATAAAATGTAATAAAAAATCCTTACTCGTGCCAAATGGCGTTATCTATCACTCAACTATTTTGTTTTTATTACTGAAATATTCCCACATACAAATGTTATTATTACAATATAATAATATTAAGAACGGAACGTTTTATACTCACAGGTAAACTAGGGTACTTAAAGAAACATTGAGAAACTATTACAAGAGCAATACTAATCAGGCACGGGCACACTAATCCGAGAAAGTGGATACTGCGGAGTAGTCAGATCGCGTAAAGCATAGTGGAAGTGCTCCTTGGCATTATGTAAGTTTACTGGGTATGATGGCTTGTTTGCTACGCACTAACAGTAAACGATTTCACGCACCTAAATCTAAACATACTCTTCGAGAAAACCAATTCGTTTACCTACACAGAACTTCATACCATTTATTTAAATGATCCCGATAAGTGACTGGCATAAACATAGGTGATTGTTTCTTTACTTAATCTATTTGAGACTAATCGCTTTTTATATCCCAACTAAACCATAGTAGATTCATCGGATAAAGCTGAAATTAATATTATCTTTTTTAAAACAAACGATGAAGGCATGATAAATACTAAATTCAGTGGAAAGATGTGGAAAGATAAAGGAACCCTGGAAGATAACCCACCCGATGGACCGACGCGGTGAAGGAAGCCTGCCAAACAAAATTTCAGGCATCTATCCGAAAAGCTGAGGATAGGACTACACGGAGAGCTTGGGTGAAGAAAGCTACCGGCGATTGCTGTCGCGACCAGTCATGAGGAAACGAGGAAGAAGAAGAAATACTAAATAGTGTTGAAAATAAAACATTCGCGTAGTCATTCATATCGCGTTTAAAGTGATTTGCAGCCGGTCTTAAATCAGTATCTGCTCGGAGTCTTTGAACCGACACTCGTTTCAACTTCATTCTAAATATAATAGGGAAGATCTTCCTCTTATAAGTATGCCGAAATATATATCTATGTTAATGGAAGTTCACCACACCTAACAGTTTCTCTAACATTGTATTTATTGATTAGAGATAACGAATTTCATACAAGTGTTCTAATATTATTATTTTTAAACATTCAAAATAGACCGTAACCAGATCCTAAACACTTTATACTTACTTAACTCCAAATGGTATAGTAAAACTGGAAATATCGAATTGCAAACAGAAAGTAGGTTGTGATAAGTTAAGGGGATGCCTTGATTCTATAAACTCCGCCTCTCGTGTAAGAGACAAGCACACATCCCCCGCCGCCGCCGTGTCTTCCGCGCACGAGAAAACGAGATGCAAAACTCTCCGGGCATGACTTACTCGTAAATGGAAAAAAAATCGATGAGTGACCATCGTTTTAACTTAATTGTGTCGTTGAATAATATATTGTTTTAGTCGACTGAGTAAAAAAAAGGAAAATGATGACTTAGTGTTGGAATTATTTTCTATCAATGATACTTTTCAATGATACTATCAAGAATCATATACTCGTATCCGAAAACGATGGTTATTGTTGCCTCGTCTGGTCGGAGCGGTGTTTTAAAGAACGCGATATTTTTGTTTGCACGCCTTTTACGAGCATGCAGATAGCCTGAAGGATTGTATCGTCCAACTACTAATTAATATTATAAAAGTAAAAGTTCAAGAGTATAAATACATGTTTAGATGGTTTACGTAAAAACAATCGAATAAATTAAATCTTTCCAGGAATATAAATATAACTATGTCAAGTCATATTTTAAAGTGGACAGTAGAGACGCGGGTAAAAGCTGGTTAATAATATTGTTCATGAAGCCATGTATTAAGGATTAAGTCTGAAATTAGTACATTTATTGTTTTGTGCAATACCGTTTAGGTAAATAGTCGGTGGTGTTTACAAAAGATCAGTCCATCACTCGTTTCCCGTCATCGACAACGAACGCCGAAGACAGATTCATTGGGAGCAGATAACCGCGGAATTACGGCCAACGGCAAAGGACAAGTAGTGCAAAACTTTATACATGTCTAAGAGAATCCAAATTTGTTTTCTAACTATTCTTGAGTTTCCTAACTGTGCATCATATTATAACTATTATACCATCTGTCTAATAGGAGACTCATTCATGAAGTCACTCAAGCGGCGTGATGCGTCTGACCCGGTTCCGTATGGACAAACGACACGCGCGCACACCATTGTCTTTTACTTTCTTCTTATCTTAATTTGACTCCGTCGCGTAGTCATTGTTAAAATGAACGAAATTTCTCAAAATGATCTCATTAAGGATTTTCTCTCCATTCTTTGGTTCACACACTTCTTTGGCTTATTGACTTACGAGTGGCTCTACACGTGTAAATTTCTGTCGTGTATTTTTTCTGCTTCATGCACAGCAGCATAAAACAATCTCCAACCTGTTCGTCTTATCAGCATCGTACTGCGTTGAATTTCATTTCAATAATGAATTTCACTTTCGGTCTTTTTATCAAGTTTATTTCAATAACATGGACAAAGCAATTTACCTAATGCTTTATTTGCAAGTGTGTCGGGGAACAAGACAACTAGCTACTTAGCTAGTCGCTAAGGCACCTGTTTTATAGTTTAAGGATAATTTCGTGATTTTGGCATAAACAACACAAATCTTAAATAACGTCTCGTGCATGAAGCATATCAATGTTTAGCCAAGAACGTTAGTTAGTTTATTTCGTATATTTAGAAGTACATTACAACGTTCTATAAGTATAGGTAACTATAAATATTTGTTAACGGGCAGATAGTAGATACAGGCACCTCTCTCGTATTATCTCGCGGAGTAAATAATCAAAGCATTCGCCTCGAAAGTGTAAGATAATAAGGTGACATCGGTCCAGTGATATAATTGATTGCCTAAATAAATATTCGCCGGTTGGCTATACCATTCCTTACTCTATTTGCCACGACACACTGACCCACATATCTGTTTCTAATCGCGCGTGACAATACACAACCGTTCGCGTGCGTTAACTTGTTAAGTTTTTACGTTACACATTAATTAAGAGGGACATTTGCTTTTCTCCTTTGTAACTATCAGGAATTTGTAAAGCACGTAACTTTTCCTTAATAACCGCTCTCAAGGACTGTAGTAATTGGGGGTTCTGTCAGCAGAGCCTAATATTAGCCTGGGTCGGTGTGACGCCCGCGCCGTGCTGTAGTCATTACTACTGTAACTAGAGCGTCGTCTGAATATAATACACAGACTAGATCTGTATTCTATAACTACGAGAAAATTTATGCTCTGTTTCACCTTCACAAATATGTCTAGACACCAGAGCCTGTGTCACTCTGTGCGTACCTGTGCCGAGTATGGACGAGTACAACCATACTTAACTGCGATGACTCATTTATTTCTTGCAGTAACTGCGAAACAACACGCAACTAGAATTGCACATAAATTACGAACTTAAGGCGTGTCTTTAAACCAAATTAATCGAGAGACCTGCTCCGATTCCGATCTTCATTCGTGATTTTGGAGCGACTTTCGCCAATCTGTTTCCAAATTAGGCTTCATGTTTTCGTAAGGACTGGAATTTATTATAATTGCTGTTACAACTTGAGAATTTTATTATAATTGCTCGGTTTAAAATAAGCAGCCACTAGTTCGTTATGTATTAATTGTGTATAAATTACGCATAATTAACAGACAGGCAGATGTTACTATACTATAGGTATCTTAAGCCAGCATTACATTGTCCTGAATTTAGCATCCTGAATAGGGGAGGGGAGTTAAAGCCTCTATCATTTCTGTACGTCAAGGTTCTAAATTCAGGAAGGTGTAATAACCCCATGAGGGTTATTAATAAATAGGTTACTATTCTTCTTTGTTATACAATACGGGTGTGTTTAAGTATATGTCGCTTTATAATTGTAAGATAAAAACCTAGCATATTAACAAAAATGAGTTTGTAAGTTTAATGAATAATCATAAAATTCATATACATTGAAAATTTCACTATGTCTTTGCGAATTATAATAATGGCACGGTGAAGGACGACTGTTCCAAAGTGGATCGAAATGTCACGGGGCTTTTATCCTACTTGGGCAGGTCGATCGCCCTTGGCCCATATCTGGCTCACAAAACTAGGTCGAGGGGCTGATTAAACATCGTGCCTTCCATTGCAACGAGTTTATGCGCCCGATAATACAATCATAATAAACAGTTCACCAATATTACGCAAACAACAGATGCAGTTGCACATTATTGTCTAGCATTTAATTTATGAATGTAACGTTGATTTCCAATAAACAATTTTTTTTAACGCTCTGTCAAATACAAAACCTGTCACTCACATCTCATACGCCGCGACATCGGAATGTCAAACGCGAAGTTGAACCCTGTAGAAATGCATGTAGGTTAATATCGCGCTGCACGCTGTGACGTGACGGATATAGCCGCCGTTGGAGTCCAAGAGGTAATCCTAATTTCCCATTTTCAGTGACTTCTTAAAACTTCTAGACATCTAATGATTCAATGTTACTCTTAGGTAAGAGTGTCACGTTTGGGCACTAAACCAAGCAAGTTAGTTCACGGTCGCCCCACCTGTTGAAAAGACAGCGTTGTTGCCACTACACCGCGCATGGGGCGCGTCAACAAAAAACCTTAGCATGATTTCAGTGTCCCTGATTCACCCAATCATTTAACTGTTTGTATTTGTAACATTTGTAACTTATTATTGTATATTGTAAGTACTTAATGTTCCATAAATCTGAAGGGTGCCGAGACTGCCGAGTACGAAAAATTGTCGTTACGTTACGATACAGTCGTCTGCAAAATTAATGCAGTAATATACTCGTAATATTACTGATATACTTACATGTAGGCAGTGCCCAATATTAAATTGAGGCCGATACTTTGGGTCATCAAAACAAAGCTTTGTTTTGATTATTAATTAGGATGTTTTTCTGCAACGACCGTTTAGAGTTGCATACTTTCTACTCCGCGCCGGATGTTGTAAACATTACTTTTAACGAAGTCCATAAGTCAATAAACTTTGTTAGGTATTTTCGCAGTTTTGCTAACAAACTATCACCGGTAAGTTATTTAAAGTTATTGTGAGGAGCTTTCCAGACTTTCAATGTCTACGGTAATTTGCGGACATGCAGTAAAATGGGCTTTCTCCGCTGCAACTTACGTGAGATGACCAATAATATATGCAAGAAGCAGGTAGATAGATGCATGCACCCACAGTAACCAACATAGTAAGCGGGAAATATGATAAGTTTAGTCAAATTAGCAATCGGGGAATTACGAAATAAACGTTGTCATGAATCATGAAGAGATATTGCTTCAAAGCAAAAAACAGTTGTTGTTATTTATACTCTATTTTGTAACGTTTTTCTCTTAGTGGTGGAATAAACCCTTACAGTTATTCATTTACCTGGTAAATAGTTTTATTCAATCATAACGATTGACGACGATTACAAGCCTACTATTTTACAATACAAGCTGTTGGTATTCATTGGTAATATTAATAAAAAATAAATGGAACTAGTAATATTACAACGAGCGATAAAAAACCTCCTTGCTAATATTCACAAGCTGCTCACAAAATATATATAATATTGTATTGTTATATTGTTTAATTTACTTTTTTGAATATGTTACTCTGTGAGTCTGTCGAAACATCAACCTAAAGGGCCCGCTGCGATTTTTTACAAATTAACTGAGGTAGTCTTAAGATCTAGAGTTTCAGTTTTTTTTTAGAGTTCCGTAGTCAACTAGGAACCCTTATAGTTTCGCCATAAAAAATGTAAAAAAAAAAAACATTTTTTAAGGGTAAGTACCTCCCCTACACTTAAAGTGGGGTTGAACTTTTTTTTGCTTCGACCCTATGGTGTGGGGTGTTTTTGGATAGGTCTTTCAAAGTCTCGGGTCTTCATTAAACATTTTTTGATAAAGTGAATATGTTCGGAAATAATCACTCCGAAAGAAAAATAAATGTCCCCCCCTCTAACTTTTGAACTATGGGTCCAAAACACATGAAAAAAAATCATAAAAGTAAAACTTAATAAAGACTTAACGAAAACTATAGCGGGCATGATCAGTTAAGCTGTTTTTGAGTTAATGTTATCGTAAAAAGTCTTTCCTTCTTACTAAAAGAAGTATGAAACGCTGCGAAAGTATTCCTTTTTGCTTGTTATTTATTATTTTTTATTAAGTTCATAGTGCAACCACGGAACCCTACACTGAGCATAGCTGACATGCTCTTGGCCGATTTTTTTTAAATGTTTAATTGTGTTGGCCTTACGGGGCGGTATGTTCGCCTGGCAACGAGCCCTTTTATCAATTAAAAGAAACCTAAAGGGCCAAGTAAAGGACATCAAAAGGAACAGAACCTAGGAAGGAGTCAAGGACAGGGTATCGTAACGACACGTTACGATATTAACTAAAAGAACCAACAAAATTAAGTGTAAATTTTTGGGGCTACGTAATTTATATAGCATTATAAAAGGATTCCATCGCCGAAACTGTTCAAATACCGTTTATATCGTATACAGTCAGCATCAAAAGTAGCTACGCATTTGAAAAGTTCAAAAGTCTTTATTATAAGGGAATAAGAGCTTTTGACCCCTTCATATGCGTAGCTACTTTTGATGCTGACTGTACATCGTGGAACCTACGTAGCCCTTGATAAACAAATCCGTTTGTCAATGAATCATACAATAATTTTATCAGCAGGTAAATCCCACACAAACAACGGTGTTATTTGACGATATAAAAATGAAACTGCCCATGCACTCACCTATGGTTTTCAGGATCTGCAGGTCATCCAGCTCATACTCCTTCTCCTCCTCGGAGAACTCCGACTCCGTGGTGGTGGAGTCCTGCTCCTCCGTGGAGGAGGCCACGGACAGCGAGCGCACGTCGGAGCTCAGGTCCGAACTGCACTCCCGCACCAACTTGGCACTGGTCATCATCATTCTCTATTTATTAACACCAACTTATTGTCTCAAAAGTTTCATCAGTTTTTAATAATTGTTCGTCTTCAGCATAATTGAGTTTTCTTATCTACTGAAATTTTTAAATCAAGAATATTATGGAACGACTATTTAAATGACTTTTCCTGACTAAAATATTGTTTCAATATTGTACATATACCAAGTTTATTTTAGTACAGCCTAAGAGAGCGCGCGGGAAATTAAAGAGGCCGTGACGCGTTCTCACACCGGTAGTTGGGGCTTTACTGGCACTGGCTTGCTCGCTCCGCCCGCGGGCGATCAAAACAGACCATACAACAGTAGCCGCGCGGCGCACCGACTGCAGCGAGCGAAGGAGATTTATTTCCACGTGTATCTCAGCTCTATTACACTTATCAAAGAAATGCCAGATAGGTATCAATATTGTGTTCATGCGTTGCCGCTTTTAAAACACAAATAAAAGATGGCATAAAGTTTAAACACTTTATTGGGCAACAAGCGCGGTACCAAGAAAATATACATGGATAATATAAATGTAACCTAATATTTAATATCACTGTGACATCCGATATAAAAGTACCTAATTATTTAAGAAATAAATAAGTTTACGTCTAACTTAGTGTGTTTAACTAAATATTTACAAAACAATAAGTATGTGTCATTACATTATCATTACACAATATACATACAATAACAACATTTATATCTAGATATTTTCTCTGTATATTTACAATTGTAAGATTGACCTGACTCGTTCGACATAACTTTAAACATGATTGGGTAACAAAGAGTACCTTTTTTCCTTCCTGAAATGGATTTAGTGATTCGTGTAAATGTCACACAAGCTGTATACGTATAGTACTGATATCGCGTGCTGCGGTTCAATATGCGCAGATATCACGCGATCTTAAATAAGTAGCAAATTCGTCGAATCCTGTGGTCTTCTGTATGTGTTATTAAATTTCTACCTAATAAACTTTTAATTTTCTAATCAAAATACTAATCTAAAATAAAATGTGTAGCACGGGATTTCTTGGACACAGTCCGAGGCTCACCACTTTCGTAGACCGATCATTAGTACCTAGTCATTTCAGTCACAACAACCGTTTTTCAGTGCCGTTTTGGAACTCCATGCTTATGTTTATTTATGGCTATGGGCCAATCCATAGGCGTAAAAGGGAACCAACATTTGTAGTAGTTTAGTGTTACAGTGATTTAAAGAAGTGCCGCGAAATAGCTGTGAAGATATAATCTGAATCGGCGCCATCGGCTGGCACTTCTTATAAATCCGTACCGGAACATTTTGCTTTCCTGTAGGTACCATACGAACTCTCTATTCATTCAAGGTGCGCAATCCAAGTTACACCTAATGGTTAATCAGAAACTAAGATAGACTATGTTAGAAAACATGACACAGTTTTATAAAGAAAAATGGCATTCAAGATTACGGGGGACGTCGCACCATAAAAACACGCGGGATAGCCGAGCGGAGGCGGCATGCTTGACATGTATGAAGCAGTAATCGACACTATCAACAGTTCAGTTTAAAAAAAAAATTGAAAACCGCCTCCGCCCCGCAACGTGCCGCGCGCGCTCTGTGCGTTTCGAACTTAAATCGTGTTCTCTCATGGCAGTGTGCTCCCGAAAATATTAGATATGTCGGTGTGTACCAGCTTTACATTGTTGCGTGGTACTGATCATTAAAATAATACTTGTTATTAAACGTCAATAAACGTAGGTAAGATATACTTCTGCTCAAATTTTTGGTTAAAACGGTTAATGATAGGTTAGCGTTCAATAAATATGGCTTTTCATTGCGATAAGGAAAATCAAGCCACTGGTGGATGACTAACGCATGTTATGATAAAATAAAAACCTGTCTAAAATTAACAAACTCGGTTAAAACGTAAAACAAAATAAATATTCCACAAAAGGTTACAACAGGGTTTATCAGTCTGTGACAATGAGTCTGAAGTTCAAAATCGCTTAAATAAAAATAGCACAGTAATAATATGATACCTAGCCGCCGTCACGCCAAACGCGCGTGTTTGTAGTAAAATCGTGTATAATTTATGCGTAAAATACATATGTAAAAAACACTATATGTTATATAATCCAGACAACTTAATTTAAAACACAGTGCGAAAGTGAAGTAGGTTTTTAAAAATAGATGTATGTCAAGGAACGTATAGGACAACCCTTACGTACACTCACCAAAGCTAAATTAAAATGGCCTGAAACGGGCCTCTCAACTCAAGTAAATTAATGGTACATTTAAGAATTAAAGGATAGCACGGCCGAAATACCCTACTATCGATATAAGTAGTAAAAAGTACTATCGATATAAGTAGTAAGTAGCTTTGATGAATGAACGCGCTGACATTCTTGTAGATTATTTGCTTTTCAACTTACACACTGCCAACATTTTGAGTCATATAATCACATACTTTCAATCAATAATGCTAATAAAAACGTCTTCAGACAGGACGCGAGTCATTCAGATAAAACATTTCGGTTTAACGTAAGTACGACTATGTACTTCATGCATGACCAACAGCATGAACTATGGCCATAGCCATAAATTGTATATAGCAGTAACAGAAAACGTTTGTTTTTATCTATGGACACTTCAATATTATTGTAGTGCACTTACCGTCAAGTGTTTCCATCGTGTCTATTAATCGCTTCGCCTTATTTAGTTACAATATAATGATCATAATATTTCTTACATAAGACATAACAGCATCTCTTTTGGTGATATTATACAGTATATATTGTATAGGACTTAAAATATTTACATTTAAATCTCTTTTATTATTCAAACATTCGTTAACAATCCGCCGATCGGCTTGTCGATATAACTATATGCCACAACCACACCCGATTCATAAATTTTATACCCATTTATCCATTACATAGGATACAACGGAACTTTCGGCAAGACAGGGCAGGCACATTTTTTGTCCTGACAAATTTACAGATACTATTTGGCTGCAGGTTGCACTACTATGGCGATAAAACATATACATTTACTTTATAGTAGTTATGAACAGCATACCAGAGTGTGTGGCCAGAGCCAATTTTTCATGATGTCTTCTCGATGGACAAAAAGCCATGGACTTAATATCTGCTAGGGGGAATCTCTCCGGGCAGTGCGCCTTTGGCTTAGCCAAACATTCATGTTGCATTACCTGCGAGAAAGTTTATTATGTTAGGTATCTACATATAAACCTTCTGACGACCGGTCCTATACATATAAGGTAATTATTAAATATAGAATTAAAAAATAAATAAATAATAATCACTAGGTCGTCAAGGGAAAGAGTTGATCAAACAATAAGTACCTACTCATAATTTTTAATCTATGAAGATGCTAGGAAGGGAGTCTAGGGAAACAGTGAATGTTTTTCTAGTCCAAAATTTATTTATTTTTATCGTATGGCATTTACTCGTATTTACGAACCGTGAGATCTTCGAGAAGACAAGTACGGTTGCCAGTTTTTGTTGCACTTTTAGCACCACCCAGGGATCACGTGTAGGGTACGGTGGGTACTCCCTACGGACGTGATGCAACTTCGACCCCCCTTTGTCAAGTGAGTGGGCAACTTGACTGTTAGAAGTTCTCAAGCCGCCCGAAGGCCTCTAACTTGGCTTAACGACTGCTGTCGTAGACCAAGATGTTGGAAATGCTTTCGAGCCACCACTTTATTGCTACATTGAACCTTGTACTTGCTTACATGTAGGTAAATAACGCGCATGGTTTACTAAAAAACCACACTAAAGCTCCCGAATATTGCGCCGTATTGAGACTGAGAAACTTACATTTGTGTCTTGCTGTCACCGCAGCAAATCCATAAACCAATAAAGATTCGGAAACGCATTTTTACTACTAAGTTTATTGAACTTCGTAATTTCATTAGGCCTAGAGAAAAAAGTGGTTCTTACCTTATCAGTTCTGCTGATACTCTTGAACGATATTCCATATTTGATGATAGTGTCATCATATGTGCGGGGTTCTAATACCATGCCTAACTCGTCGTTGACTTGTTTTTTCCTTTTCGTCGCGAGGTGCGTCATTTCTAACAGCCCAATAACCTAAAGAAAGGAAAGTCATGAAAAACAACTCTGTTTTTAGGGTTCCGTACCCATAGGGTAAAAACGGGACCCTATTACTAAGACTTCGCTGTCTGTCCGTCCGTCTGTCTGTCACCAGGCTGTATCTCAAGAACCCCGATAGCTAGACAGTTGAAATTTTCACAAATTATGAATTTCTGTTGCGTTATACAACAAATACTAATAAACCGGTCAAGTGCGAGTCGGACTCGCGCACCGAGGGTTCCGTAAAAATATTTTTATTATATGATGTAACAAAATTTACGGTTTTAATGTGTTTTTGTGCTATAAGACATTGCTTCGTACCAAATTTCAAGATTCTTAGTTCACTAGAAGTACCCTGTAGGTTTTGATTCTCTGGCGAGTGTCGAAAATTTTCGGAAATTTGCCAGTGACGAAAAATAAACGGCTGTATCTTTTGATTGCGTTGGCTTAGAAGTCTGATTTTTTCACAGCTCCAAGGGACAGCAGATTTGAGTATTTGATATAAATTCCAGCTTGATACCTCCACGCCTTCCTGTGAAAAAGGGTCTTGACAGACAGACAGACGGACGGAGAACAAAGTGATCCTATAAGGGTTCCGTTTTTCCTTTCGAGGTACGGAACCCTAAAACATAATACAATAAATATTTAAGAGGGCTCCCATACAACGAACGTGCTTTTTTGCCGTTTTTATAGATAATGGTACGGAACGGGCAAGTCCGACTCGCACTTGGCCGGTTTTTTATACGAAATACACCAAATGATATTGATAATATTGGTTGTGTTTTTTCTTCGAAGTTGTGATATGAATAACACAATATGTTAGCCTTACACTAATGCGGTATATTAGTTTCATTAGATGCACGACTGTGAACTACTCGGTAACTACTAAAATGTATGAACATTCGAGTGAGTTTTCCTTTGGCATTGTAATTTCGCTGTACATGTATACTAATTTACGCGTTGCTGCGAAAAACTGAAGTTAAATCACCGAAAGCACAGAATGCTTATTACGACGACGACGTACGAGTCACGAGACATTACTACATCAATACAAGCTATTAAAAATAAGATGCTCGTCGTAATAAATAACAAATATTATAATTATAATTGATCACCTCATTATGACATAAGATTGAAAGTGCCATGTTTGGGTCAGTGCCGAGCACTGGGATTTACATTAACCCTATTTATTGTCAAGTATAACATACCTTTTTCTTGGCGTCAAAGAAGGCAGGATGTGGGCGCATGAGGCGCAATATTGGCGGCGTGGAGGCCACGACGCGGCCGCAGCGGGCACAGCCGGCCGTGGTGCGGATGCCGCCCAACCGTCGTCCCGGCGGCACCCACGACAACTCGCTTGCTGCCGTGTGCACTACAACAACAACAACACTAATTCATTATAAAACTAAAAAACCAGACCGCGTTTCTGTGTAATTTGGAATTTGGCCCCAAAAATTCGCCATTTTTTTTTTAAATTTGTCATTCTCACAGTAAATACGAATCTAACGACATCTCTCAAGCTAAAATCCATCGAGCCGTTCAAGCTGCAGAGCGTGCCAAAAAATTATATACTCTCGAAAACATAACCCACCTTCTGTAGCAGTCGGGTAAAAATATAAAAAGCTTAAAAGTCTGACTGCTACCTAGTAAAACGTTTTTTAATACTACGACGGTGGCAAACGCGCATACGGCCTGCCCGATGGTGGCGATGGTAAGTAGGTAACACCGTAGCCTATATAGACAATCAACCCTTTTTTGATTAGGGGATTCGTTGTATCGACAGATAAAGCTAATTGACACATCTGGGCTGTAAACTTGTTTGCCATCAACGTGGTATTAAAGAACACAGGCACACATGGCTTTATCGTTCTGTAAAGCATGCCAATGCTATGCACTTTCGCATAAAAAGAATGCTCTTCTTATATTTTATTTCACTATAAACTATGAAAATCGATTTCTTTATTTTCCACCTACGCATATAAATGCCAGATCCTACTAGACTAGTATGCTCATGACATTAAAAGCGAACACAGATAAAAGCGACGATACGGTTGCAGGTGTGCGTCGGATAAGGGCAGGGCGAGACCGATCGACAGATATTTCGACATACCTGATAATGATGGTGGTGGTGGTTAACAGTATTTATACCTACGAGTATAATAAACCGCCGCTTCAGCCAGGTGCATCAACTAAGGTTACAGATCGATCAACTTTAAATATAGCGCCGGCAGTTGTCGTCGCATAGAACATTTTAAAATTTGCCTTTCAATTAGATTTTAACGAACACCGCTTACGATTACAGACGGTTTGGAGATTTATACGAGGTAGATGGTTTGATAACTTACTTATGATGTCGTCTCCACCCAGCACGGCGCAGCAAGCGTGCGGCGCGAACTCAACGGTCTGCGCGGCTGTAAATAGCCGCGCGCGGCCCGGCACTCCTGCTCCGGCGCGTGGTACTAACTCCACGCCTGTAGGAGCCGACCAGACGCCCGTGCCGGATCCGGCCGCGTCACCCGGCACAGGGTACAGATCCGTACCTAGTGATGGAAATACACCCAGTGTCGGTTTAACTAAACTAATAAAAAAAAAACACAAATACATGCTTAAGGCACCTTTTCATTCACGCCCAGCTTTAGTGAATCATATTATGAATATGCGCATGCGTGCCTCCGCTATGGCGTGATTCTGTGGTTGATATTGTACGTACAAGAAGCGAATTTCTAAGTGACCTAACAATGGAATAATGCACCTTATGTACCTACCGAAATTAATTTGATTTAATTTTACTATCGACATACATTTATTTCCTAATATAACATTATAATTCATTAAACAATTTTTTTTAAATACGCTTTTCATACGATCGGATTTTAACGAACACCGCTTACGATTACAAACGGTTTGGTGCAACTTAAGAGGACGCAGTACGCTCGGTCTGGCTCGGTTCTCCATACAAACGTATTTACCCTCGCATTTTAAAACGCCATGCTAGAATAACATGAAAATTTGTATACACAATGGGATCCGGCATATCTAGGTCGGACCATAGTTTCTGTTGCTAGAAATTGTAAAAGAAAAAAAATACAGCGGCTTTTTGCGTTTTTTACGGCTTGTATGAAAACCTTAATAATCGCTGTATTTTTTCTCCATTATAATTTCAAGCAACGGAAACTATGGTCCGACCTAGATATGCCGGATCTCATTGTGTATACAAAGTTTCATGTTATTCTAGCATGGCGTTTTAAAATGAGAGCATAAATACGTTTGTATGGAGAACCGAACGTACTGCGCAGTCTTAATGACTTATGGTATTTTAAATACCATAAATTTCCTGTAATTTATAGGTAACGTACTATTTTTTCAAAATTATAGACCCAGTAGTCCCAGAGATAAGGGGACAATGGTAAATTTAAGTCTAATTATATTTGATATTCTCACTCTCACTCTCAGAATGTGATAGATCATGTGAGTGTGATATTTCAAATGAAAGGGAATTTGAAATATCACACTCACATGAGCTATTTTGCCCTCCAAAAATGACCCCATGTTTAAATTTCATATATTTACGTTACATTTCCGTCTTTGGGTCACTGACTTACAATATACATATACCGATTTTTAACTCAATTAGTCCAGTAGTTTGGAGCAAACACGCTGTGACAGAAAGACGGACGAACAGATAGACAAACAGGTACACGAGTGATAGTATAAGGGTTCAGTTTTTTCTCATGTACGGTACGCTAAAAATAGTTAATATGAATCTTACCTGTAATACAGGTGTTATGAGGTCGTTCGTCATTATATGGGTGAAACACTTGTACGTCATTTTCTACAGTCAACAATAACGGAGATGTGGAATGCAAATCGTAATATGCCGTAGAACCATCAGCGTACCCGACTAATACAAGAGCGTGTCCTTTTTGCTAAAAAGAAGAAAAATATAACAATCAGAATCAAAAACAACTAAAATAATTAATGTAATAACACTAATAACCCTTCAAAAGAGTAATTGGCTTACTTTGGACCACGAAACAGAAGTTGCCTGATATCGTTTTCTTTCAGAACCCATTGTCATTCTTAATTCTGCAACTGGTTTTATTATGTGGACAAATTGATTGCTGAAAACAGAAAGATTTTTAGCAAAATTATCATTGGAAACTGATGAATATCAGATGCGCAGTAGTGTCTAACGTTTTAGACTCGTAGGGATTTTACAAACGTTATAGCAAGTAAAGCACATTAAATATCGATACGTCGTTTTATTTAATCCATTTTTATATTGACAGACATGACAACTACATTTCATATTTATGAAATTAGTTGTGGACAGAGTTTGGATATAGAAACTCCTTTAACACTTTCCCTTATTCAACACTCTACTCCAAGGTCACGACGAAGGGATGAAAATCGTGCTCGTGGCAGTGCTTTTGTCAGAACGTCGGCGAGTTGCTCCGAGGTGCCGACTCTCTTCACCTCCATTGCACCCTCAGAAACTTGTTCTCGCACATAAAAATGTCGGATGCGAATATGTTTCGTGCGCTTGTGGAACTCAGGGTTATGCGCTAATCGTACAGCTGACTCGTTGTCCACATACAGCGTTGGAGTATGCTTGACCTCTGTAAGCTCTTGCATTATTCTGGTAAGCCAAACCAATTCTCTAGCAGCCTCACTTGCTGCAACTAGCTCTGCTTCGGTTGTAGAAATAGCAACCGATGCTTGCCGTTGGCTGAGCCAAGATACCACGCCTCCTGCATAGCGACATACCACGCCTGTAGTAGATCGACTTGTGTCACGATCTCCTCCGTGGTCTGCATCACTAAAGCCTTCAAGTATTGCAGATTGTTGCGATTCATACTTGATTCCATAGGAGCAAGTGCCTTTGACGTAACGCAGTATCCTCTTTACTCTGAGCCAATCTTCCTTAGACGGAGACTCCAATTTCCTGGAGGCTACACCCACGGCATAGGCAATATCTGGGCGAGTCCCAACCATTAAATATGCCAAGGCACCGACAGCTTCTCTATATGGGAACTTTTCCATCTGTTCAGTTTCGTCTTTCCCTGAATCAAAAGTTTCCTTTTCAATTGGTGTCGTGACTGGATTGCATTCTGCCATTCCGAAACGTTCCAGGACTTTCTTTGCGTAGCATTCTTGGTTTATGAAGATAGAGCCAGCCTCTTTTCTGGTGATTTCTAAACCGAGATAATACGATGCAGGCTTAGTCGTAATAAGCAGTCGTTTTCGCAAATCATTCAGAAAAGAATTTGCCAAATCTTCATTTGTTGCGGCGACTAATCCATCATCCACGTATAATGTGATTAATAGCTTGTTGTCATCTACTTTCTTGGTGTATAGACAACAGTCAGCCTCACACTGCTTGAAGCCCATCTCTAGTAGGATTGCTTCAAAACATGAGTTCCAACATCTGGGAGCTTGCTTTAGGCCATATAAGCTTCTATTAAGCTTCCAGACTTTGGATGTCCCATCGTCAAAACCATCTGGTTGCTGTATATATATTTCCTCTTCAAGTTTTCCGTTGAGGAATGCTGTAACAACATCAAATTGAACGAGGTACATGTTCTCTTGTGCGCTAACACTTGAGTGCTCTGACGGTGGCTAGGCGTGCGACTGGGCTAAAGGTCTGATCGTAATCGATTCCTTTTCTCTGTTTAAAGCCCTTAACGACGAGCCTCGCTTTGTATCTTTCGATGGAACCGTCTGGATTTCTTTTTGTCCGAAGAACCCATTTGCAAGGAAGCACTTTTCTCCCTTTCGGCAGATCACAGGCCGTCCACACTTTGAGGTCCTTTAGTGACTTCATTTCGTTTTCCATCGCTTTCCGCCATTCTTTATAATCATCGAGATTCATTGCATCAGCAAAATTCGACGGGTAAGTCTCTGTGATGCACACATAGTCATCGTGTCTAGCAGGCTTTCGTATTTCGCTGCGATTTCGCAAATTGTATCGCGGTGGCTCTGCGTCATAGAATTCATCGACATGGTCATCAATGTCATCATCATGAAGTGGCTCAGGTTCATGAACGTGGTCTTCTTGATCTGGCTCAAGTTCCAAGTTCTCATTAGATTCATGAACGTGGTCTTCTTGAACTGGCTCACGTTCCAAGTTCTGTTCAGATTCGTGAACGTGGTCTTCTTGAACTATTTGAGGTTCCAAGTTCTGGGCCCATAACCTGATGAATATCAGATGCGCAGTAGTGTCTAACGTTTTAGACTCGTAGGGATTTTACAAACGTTATAGCAAGTAAAGCACATTAAATATCGATACGTCGTTTTATTTAATCCATTTTTATATTGACAGACATGACAACTACATTTCATATTTATGAAATTAGTTGTGGACAGAGTTTGGATATAGAAACTCCTTTAACAGAAACAGCATGATTTTCCATAGACTAACCCGTAGGCATGGCAAAAACAACTTGTACGTGTTGGAGTCTTGGGTGGCGGTAGACTGGTTGCAGACTGATAAATGGAGAGTCCCGGTATAGTACATTACTACAGAGGCCGGGACGGAAGGGGTTGCCGGCCGAAGACATATATATACGGCCGAGCAAAGCGAGGCTGGATAGCTCTGAGGCGGGCAACCCCATATTTCCCGCCGAGGTATGTATAGTGCTTTTCTCAAACATGCAACATAAACATAAACAACAAAAGAATCAAAGTTTTATTTTTAATACGCATAGTGGCAGAATCTCATGATGCCTGTGCCACAAATTTATGTGGAATGTAAATTTAAAAAAAAAGACTGCCGGCCTGCAAGATTTGTATGAAATTCCATTAACGACCTATTGTCCTAGCCGCACCTGAAACGTCATACTTCGCAGCCTATTATAAGGAACATAACATCAATATTTCATTGCATGTTTGAGAAAAAAATCTTCTTAGAAGTTTATTGAGACACGTGTAGAGTCCAGGAAAAAATCTTCTTAGAAGTTTATTGAGACACGTGTATATTCGGTGGTCATGAAGTAAGAGATTGAATAAAATGTTTAGATACAAACGTCTCATAGACTTAATGAATCTAAAAAGTTTATATGTTGCCAACAGTACGTGTTAATACTTCTCTAGCTTCACTTACTTCTTTGGTATTGTAGATGGATATGGAACAGCATAAATGTAAGCGGATCCGCTGGAGCATGCCACTGCAAGTAGTCCCAGCCGACGCATCGCTTCTTCGCCGTCCGACAGCGCATCCCTCGCGCCGGACGGACACCAGTCCATCGACCACACCGTTCCGAAGTCGTGCGCTATGCCGAGAACCATCTGAGGTAATCTGTGAAACATAGTACCTACTTAATTAAAGTAATACAAAAAAACAATGACAGCCAAATTTCACCAGCGTGACGGGGACTATTTAATTTAAATTTAAAACGATTTAAGTACTTTTGAATGGCCTATTAAAATACCAAATTGTAAGCACGTCTTGGTAACGGGTAACTACTACGGGTATGTCGGGTATAGTAGGAGCATAACTTTACGTATATTCTGTCTCTGTATGCGGCTAGTTTTTGCCGCGTTCTTGCTTCACTAAAATTATCGTTCAATTACGGAAGTGACCGAATAGAACCCGGTACCTCCAGTTTACCAGACTAACCTGTCTTGTAATCCGTTACTGGGACGTCAAAGAATCTGCTAAAACGTTTCAATTATTATTTATCTTCGATCTGTGCATTTAATTATCAATCAACCTACTCCCGACCTAAGGATGTGTTTACACTTTTCAACATACGGTTGATCTCTAAAAAAAGTTAAGTCAAGTAATTTTTTTAAAGTTTACCTTTCAAACTTGCTGAAATTCCATATTTGTATTAGGTTTTCATGCATCGGTGTTTCGTCGCCTTGATAGCGCGGGCAATCTGGGCCATTGTGGCACGCTACGGCTAAGAAATTGGTACTCCCTTCCCATATGTCTTCCACGCGCAGCGGAGCCCAGGCTATGCAGATTATACTTGCACCGACGAATATACTGGTCCCTGAAATATGTTATTCACGTTAGTTTATGTTTAGAAACTTCAGCGTAGCTGACCAGCATGATCGTGTTTATTTCGAACATAATAGCAGTCGTACTTCTCGCACTTACATATGGTAGTAAAGGACGAATTTTATACATCCCACATAAACGCGATTATGCTAGCTAGGATAAGACATAGCATAGTTCATTATTACAGAGGCCGTGAAAAAGCAATACGTGATCAAAAGATACTTGTACATGGGTAGTGCTTTTCTCGAAAAATGCAATAAAATTAGAAAACTACAAGAGAAATTCAAATGAAATTCTAAGGATTCAGTAATAAAAACCCGCGCAGCCCGCCGGGGTACGGCTGTGGCGGGCGCCCGCCACAAAAAGAGGGGTTTGTGGCGGGCGCCCGCCACAGCCGTACCCCGAAAACATAAGACAGTATCTTTTCCGGCCTAGGCCTTCAATTTTGTATGAAATTGAAGATTATAGACCGCTCGTTTCGCCGCACCCGAAACGAAATGTCCTATTATAACGAACAAAACGTCAATATTATTTAAAAAAATAAATTTATATAATACATTGTAATGATAATGACCGAACTGTATTAAATTACTCCGTTTAAAATGCGGCTTTATTGTCCAAGCAAGATCGTTCAAAATCTAATGACAGTTTTTAGGGTTCCGTACCCAAAGAGTAAAAACGGGACCCTATTACTAAGACTTCGCTGTCTGTCTGTCACCAGGCTGTCTCAAGAACCGCGATAGTTAGACAGTTGAAATTTTCACAGATGATGTATTTCTGTTGCCGCTATAACAACAAATATCAAAAACCGGCTAAGTGCGAGTCGGACTCTTTGCCGTTTTTATAGATAATGGTACGGAACCCTTAGTGCGCAAGTCTGACTCGCACTTGGCCGGTCTTTAAAACAGACGGATATTTTAAATAATTTCAACTTTACCAATGATTATTTTTTAGATGAGACGATGGCCGGCAATTTTTTTAAACTCACCATTATCTTCATTCTTAGCTTCAAATCTGCTCAGTGTTTTCCAGCCCGAATTGTATTTAACTTTACAAGACTGCTCTAGCGGAGGGAGATAATGTATCATTTCGGATTCCAGAACAGCTTCGTGTTGGCACTGCCATTGAGGGAACAAAACTTCATCGGTTAAATAGGTGTTGCAACTGAAAATAATAGATTTAGAATACAATAAGTTTCGGTCAAAAATTTATTTTTTGGTGTCTGTAATTATCTCAACAGTAATTAACAAGTCGTTGAGACGGTTTGAATGAGCCCAACATGAAAGGTTTATATTGTGTAGTCTAGGAGTCGCTATGGCCACCTTCTGTCTTCATCATCAGATTAGCTCGGCGGTACCATAATATTGTATTGTCACCGAATTTACATTTATTTCTTTTAACGAAAATGTTATATTACACGACGATTAGATGAAATATAATACTCACAAATCTTCATCGCCTTGACGTATATATGAAGCGGGATCCTCAACTTTGAAGGGTATACGTGAGACTTTTTGTACTTGCGCTGAAAAATAACAATTACCTATTAACCTTCTTGTATAAAGAAGACCGGAGGGCACGTTGTCTTAGTAGTCTTAAAACATACCAGGCTCTCTATGACGTACTCTCTTCTTTACTATAAGTCCATCGCCATCTTCATCGTCATCAACATCATCTACTTCATTATCATTAACCTCATTAGAAATGTTGGAATCAACGTCAGTGTCTCCCGACTCATCATCTGAGCTCCCTATCTCGGCTGCTGAACACTCATCTCCACTAAAGTCTTTCTCATTTGATACTTCGCATCTGTGAGTTTTTAGTTCATCTTCAAAATCTGTTCCGAATCCGCACGATTGACACGAGTGGGCATGCTACAAATAACAAAATAATCAATATGTTTTATATTATACTTTCACGAGTTATATTATAAAATATCCGATACAGAGAACAAATACAAATAAATATTAACCGTGATCTCGCACGCAGCCTACGTTACAAAATAATTGTTAATTATAATTTTTGTATCAAATAATTAGAAATTACATCGAGGTAACTTCCACGTAAAATTAAAACGAATAAAAAATACAAAATAATTTGTATCGTGTAAAAGAGTAGTTTCATGAGTTATGTTTAAAACTATATATTAATCGAGGGCGGGATGGTAAGTAACTAACCTTAGTTTTTAAAAAGTTCATGTCTCTGGCTATCTCTGTTCTGAATTTTAATTTGGTGGCTTGAATATTTTATTGATTTGTTGAAGTTTAAAAATTCATTGTGCCCGTGATATAGTTTCTTTATATGAAGGGTATGGAGCGCTCGTGGCCCCGCGGCGGCCGCGTACCGCGTGCAGTATGCGAGGTTAAGCAATGTCGGGCGCGGTCAGTCCTTGGATGGGTGACCGCTTTGAGTGGTTACTAACAGAGCGCTCCCGTGCTTTGGAAGGCACGTTAAGCCGTTGATCCCGGCTGCTGTCTATGATAGCAGTCGTTAAGCCAAGTTAGAGGCCTTCGGGCGGCTTGAGAACTTCTAACAGTCAAGTTGCCCACTCACTTGACAAGCCTAATCCCAATAAGGTCTAGTTTCCCCCTTGGGTTGGAAGGTCAGATGGCAGTTGCTTCCGTAAAAACTAGTGCCTACGCCAAGTCTTGGGATTAGGTAGCGGACCCCAGGCATCCTTCAGGGTGCAATTGTACTGGGAATATTAACGCTAGGACGATGATGATATGAAGGGTATGAAGAGGCTTGATTTTTATGAAGAGTTAAAGAATGTTTTGGGTGAATGTGCTCTTTCTTACGCTATAGTAAAAAACTGGGTGGCTGAGTTTAAACGCAGCCGTACAAGTATCCACGATTTGTAACAACAGATGAAACAACAAATGAAAAAAAAAATTCAATCAAAATAGTGGACTGAATCTGGGTGTTCGGCTCCTGATAAAGCTAAGGCTGTAAAATCAGCTGGAAAAGTGATGGCTTCTGGGATGGGAGGAAATGGAATTCTGTTTATAGATTACTTTCCCAGAGGTCAAACTATTAATGGAGAATACTACGCTAATCTTTTAGATAAGCTTTATCAATGTATTCAGCAAAAACGACCAGGTTTAACAAAAAAAAACATCTTCCATCAAGACAACGCAAGTATTCACACATGTGTTAAAGCTATGGCAAAAATCAACGAATTCAAGTATGATTTGCTGCCTCATCCTACTTATTCGCCTGATCTAGCACCATCAGCCTTCCACCTTTTCTCCAAGCCAAAACCTTTTTTGGGTGGATTGAACTATGCCACAAACGATGAAGTCATTGCCGCAGTTGAAGAGTATTTGGAGAGATTGAAATAAGTCATTTCATGGAGGGCATTACAGCTTTAGAACGAAGATGGAACAAGTGCTTAGGGCTATGTTGAAAAATGATAAGTATTTTTATTAGGCTAGTTACTTATCATCCCGCCCTCGTATTTATAGGGTTAAATTTGGGTTTAATCGTCACAACATTAACGGCGACATTTGTTGAATTATTCGGTATCGGTGTTCTCGTGGCTATGTTATAGGTATCGTTAAAATTATTTAAGTTGTCCAATTAGTATCAAAGCAACCAGTTCAAAGACCGTCTTTATTGTTAAAGCTAGAAGATGTTATGTCAGACTTGTTAAATAATTTCAACTATACCAACTTCACCCACTTCGCTCGAGTCTTCTGCCTTGAACAGTGAAGCGGTCGCCCATACTAACGATTATTACATGAGGTTAACCAGTTAATTATATGTATTGATGGATATCCAACCACGGATTTGTCTTTAAACTGACTGTTAGGAGACAACGGAGAAGCACAATAGTGAACATAGCAATTCTAAATTCAAATCTGTAGTAAAATAAATACTTATTTCAAGAGCATATTATAAGATAAACGATTACATCATGGATAGGGATGTTTGGCAGTGATAATGTCCTGCACGGCTAATCTATCGCGAAAATAGGTTTGCTACGGTAGCATTGTTATTTTGTAGTAGCTGACACTGTAATTTTATATTTAAGTATACAATGTATATTGTTTTGAAAAAATGACACCTCGCAGTTTCTTACGCCGGTTCTTCTCGTGGCAGAGGTTTATTTTTCCGACCCGGTGGTAGTTAATTGAAGTTCATAGGTGCATTTAATATGCCTAATTTGAAGAATAAACTACTTTTACTCTTTTACTTTTAATATGCTGTTTGTCGTTTTGAAGTCTGAAAAAAGTGGAAGTAATACGCACCTTACTCATGTTGTCGCTATAATTTTCTATTACTGACCGTGCTCTGAAAATATACATAAATAGTAAATGGTAGTAAAACAATGTTCACTAACAAAAACAATATTGAATTGGGACCCAATTCGCAAGCTTTTTCTTTGAATTTTTATACCATGCATGACAGGACGCATGACAACCTCAAGTATATATCAACCCAAAGACCTTCTAAAATAAATTGAATTTGATCACAACGGGGGTTCGGAGTTTTTATAATTAGAATAGATAGTTTGTGACAGTAGCTACTGATCAGTTTATCGTAAAATATTACTCGATACGGATACATGAAGGAGTGAGGGTATGACTACTAGGCGGATACTTTAAGCTTTATTCGTTCGTTCGTTAATAAACATTGAACACTAAAGATAATAATATCGGAATAAATCGATAAAATGGTAACAATTCATACTTACTTCACGGCAGCCCGCCTTTTTCCTGATAAATTAGGTTCTGTATCAAGTTTTATATTATTTTCGGCTTTCTTCATTTTGAGCTCAGCCGTGTATTCTTGTACTCTGTGTATCATTGCGTGTTGATTTTTATATATGCACAGATATGTGTTGTTGCAAATGTCGCACACGGATCTGAACAGATCTATTTCCTGGAACAGAATGTACAGTACGATTACTTTGAGTTTGACACTGACATATGCTCTAATTCCATTGGATAGTCTACTTTAACGCTTATGTAATAGAGTTTCTATTAGAAACACACGGTTTTAGGACAGTGTCTATAAAATAGAAACTCTATTACATTAGTGTTAAAGTACAATATCCAATGGGATAAATGTAAGACAAATTACAATAAACTTTTTAAAATATGTAAGATTCTCCCAGTAAGCCTTAAGCATAAATTCATCCTAGCACTTAATCACCACGGCAGTCGAGAACATAGCCTACCTCATATATGCCACACTTACGGCACCAGGTCGGTAGCTGCGGGCAAGTACGATATACCGAGGGAAACCAACTACTACGGCGATAGATGCCTGCGGAAACGCCTACCCTACATTTTAAACTGCGTGCCGGCAGATATCAGACTGCACACCAATAGAGCAACATTTAAAAGATAATTATATAGTTATTTTTTTAAATAGCATAGTAGAGAATAGAGTCTAAACTATATGCAAATAGTAATAAGTTGTAATAGATGTTAAATTATATATGTGTAGTAATAGTAGTCAGCGAAGAGACTCAGATCCCGCAGTCAAACTGTGTAAACCGTTTTGTGGGACATACAGCAATTATAAAATTGTATCTTTTTAACCGACTTCAAGATTTCAAAAGAGGAGGTTATCAATTCGGTTGTATGTTTTTTTTTTGTTTTTTTTTAATGTTTGTTACTTCATAACTCCGTCATTTCTTAACCGATTTGGAAAATTCTTTTTTTGATTGTAAGTATATATATCCAAGTTGGTCCCGTTTATGTCAAAACGCAGTTCTGATGATGGGATCCACGAGGAATTGAGGGAACTCCTCAAATCTTTAAGGCAAACATATAGTGATTTTTGTGTTTTTATCAACAAGTCAAGCATTTGCATCCAAAAATGTGACATTGGATGAAGTGGAACTGCTGATGATAATCAGAACAGAACTCTTCAACGACGAAAAGTCCACGTTTGGCGATTTATCCTCCTAGCAGTGTTTGTTAAGCAAGTTCTATTTTCACGATTAATTTTTGTCATGCTTGATTTCTGATGATGGGATCCATGAGGAATTGAGGGAACTCCTCAAATTTTAAAGGCAAACATATAGTTATGTTTGTGTTTTTATCGACAAATCGAGCATTATCATACAAAAATGTGACATTTGATGAAGTGGAACTGCTGATGATGATCAGAACAGGCAATTTGTCCTTCTAGCTGTGTTTGTTAAGCAAGTTCTATTTTCACGATTGATTTTTGTCATGCTCGAGTTCTGATGATGGGATCCATTAGGAATCGAGGGAACTCCTCAAATGTGAAAGGCACACAAATAGTGATTTTAGTATTTTCATGAACTAATCAAGCATTTTCATTCATAAAAGTGACATTTGATGAAGTGGAACTGCTGATGATGATCAGAACGGAACTCTTCAGTGACGCGTAGTTTACGTTTGGCGATTTGTTCTTGTTTGTCAATTGTTTGTCAAGCAAGCAAGGTTTTTCCATGATTCCATAAGGAATTGAGGGTACTTAGTCTTCTACCATTATAAACATACTTATAGCCATTTTTATTTTATTGTATGGAATCTAAGAGTGCACCATCTAAGTATAATAATCTTTCACTGGCCTCCCCCATTGAAGTCGGTCTTTTTTTCTTAAAAATTATAATAATAATAAATAATAAATAAGAGCAGATGTCAGTAGCAAACTTAAAGTAATTTACCTGTATGATAGTTTATTTGAATAAGCAAATTTCGTATTTATTTATAAATTTTAAAATGATTTATAGTTAAGTAGGTATAATAATTACCTCCTCTGATTTTCCACATACTATAATGTGCGCATAAAACCCGGCAAATGACGCTCTTGATGCATTACATACATTGCATTTTAATCTACCATTTACTTGCTTGTATTCTTTGAGATATCTTTCAACCGCGTAAGGGTTCTTGATATCCTGGAACCAAACACAACTGATTAGTGATTAGAATCAAAATTAACCACAAGCCTACATCGAAATTAATGATTGTTTTCTTACAATAGGAGTTTCGCCGATTATCCAAGTTATGTTGTAATGTATTTTCATTGCGTGATTTTTCCAATCTGATCGCTTAATCTGTTCTTTACACATGGCGCACTGGATCACCTCTGAAAAACGAAGAGAATATATATTATTTATTTTATTACTTATATATTTCATACAGGCAACAAATGCCCCATATGAACATATACACTAGTGGCTCTGTGAGGTGCAGACCTCGCAAAAATATAATTATCGAACCTGCTCACAAAATTTCACGAGAATCGGTTGAGAAATGCGACCTGTAGAGGAGATCATCCGGACAGACAGACAGACATACGAAAGATTTTTGTCGAAAGCTGAAACAGAGACGCTTCGCTCGCTCGGTCAACACTTAATTTTTTCAAGGCGGCTTTTTTTTTCGTTTAAATCAAATAGAGGATAAAAAATAAAACATAACCACCACATTTTAAATATCTATAAAATATCGCCATTTCACATTAAAGTTTCTCATTCTAAAAGAGGGTAAGTGACAAGTACGGCGTCACAGCGTAATAAATCGTACAGAAGCACTATTAATAAGGCGGATTTACTAAAGAAAGTGTCCTGCTGTTCTCTTTGTGGGTTGTGACTGACACAATTCAGCCTTGTGACGTCATATATTTAGTCGCTGGTAGGCTTTCTTCACATTTTCGTGAATAACTTGAAAACGAATAGCTATAAAAATAAAAATAAAATATTTTGGGTTTCTGGCTGACAAGTTAACGTAATTAGTTAATATTTTATAGTACTTGAAAATTTTAAATGTTGTCAATTATTTAGGCGACGTAACTCCGTTACATCGGCCACTCCGGAGTAGGATTCGGTAGGTTGCCCTGAAACCGCCGAAACACGACACCCTTCGGCCAGAAATCAGCACACCCGACGATCCCCTGCAGCGGCCGCGGCACGCGCACCACTAACGATTTGAAGTGCACGTAGTGGCGCGAATGCAGCTGGAACACCCTCAGCGAGTAGCCGGTCTTCTGACGAACATACTCCACCATGTCATCGGCCGTGGCGGAGTAATGCAGACGCGACATATACAACGCCTTGCTCGGTATGGCAACTCGCAAGACCAGAATTAACCAGCTCTGCTGTACAACACTGACTCTTACGCGGCTTGCGCTTTCGATTATTACCTAACTACTTATATACATAACCTGAAATATCGATAATGTAACTCTATGAGAGATATTATATATATGCAAAATACCTTACCTTTATTTAAAGGTCCGACTCCTTCGGCAACTGATGAGTCGAGATTGAAATCAGAGACATCACAATTTTTTATGTGCGTCAAATAAGTTTTCACATATTTCCTCACTATGCCACACTTATTACAGGTCAACCCTTCCATCCTTTTACAAATTACGTACAAATATTGATTTAAATCATCGAAATCGTCCAGATTCTAAAACAGAAAAGGAAAGTACAATATATTAATATTAGTTACAGCTACAGAAGGCGACTGGGAGACTGACTGGTAGTGTACGTGACAAGATCCACCGCCACCTGTGAACGCGGGCTGCATCGAAATGTACCTAACCCAGATATGGATTAAACGAATGTGTACACTGTACAACACTACGAAGTCCTTTTGTTCGGTATACATCGTGCGCGTGGCACCAATATTATATATACTACTACGCACTCACACTAAAACAATCATCGCACGCACATTTAATACACTAAAGTTAAGCAATAAAAGTTGACGTTACTCAATTACTTTCAAAATAATGGACCTACAGTAAACGCACTTTAGGTCCATTATTACGTTACTATCGGATCGGATGGCCAAATTGATCGAAGTCGCTAAAGACCATATTTCATAGAAATTCTCATAAACAGTCGTCCTTATTTCTAGAAATACGGGTGACGTTTAACATAATCGCATTTTCATGAAATCATTCGTCATTGGCCAGCCGCACTACAGTTAAATAAAAACTTCTTTAACACATGTTAAGTTTACTGTGTATGTGTGGGTGTGTCAAATTTATTGCTATACGCTATATTTCTAATGTGTCCATACAAATCCGTATATTTTACAATAAGCTTGATAAAAAAAAATCATCATCATCATCATCCTAGCGTTATTCCCAGTACAGTTGCATCCTGAAGGATGCCCGGGGTCCGCTACCTATTCCCAAGAATCGGCGTAGGCACTAGTTTTTACGGAAGCGACTGCCATCTAACCTCCCAACCCAAGGGGGAACTAGACCTTATTGGGATTAGGCTTGTCAAGTGAGTGGGCAACTTGACCGTTAGAAGTTCTCAAGCCGCCCGAAGGCTTCTAACTTGGCTTAACGACTGCTATCATACACAGCAACCGGGATCAATGTCTTAGCGTACCTTCCAAAGCACGGGAGCGCTCAGTTAGTAACCACTCAAAGCGGTCACCCATCCAAGGACTGACCTCGCCCGACATTGTTTAACCTCGCATACAGCACGCGGTACGCGGGCGCCGCTAGCCACCAACGCTCCTTGATAAAAAAAAAGCTTTATTATATTATAATATACTCACCCAAGGCTTTTCTCCTTCTCTCCAAGCTAGATAGTTATGCTCTTTTTGCGTATGCTGTATCCATTGGCCAGCCTCTATTTCCTTGCGGCATACCGCACAGGTACCGCCGCTACTGAAGTCTACAACCGAGTCATCCAGACTTTCTTCAGTGGGTTTGGGTTTTGGTTCTGGTAAAACGTCATTCTAAAAAAAAAGAAATACTCATTATATTAACCGCAAATGAATGGATATATAATATAATAGGTAATAAGTATACTAACTTGGCAAATCTTGATGTGTTCCAGGTAGGATTTAACATATTTTCTTCTTAACCCGCATTTATTGCAGAACAAGCACCCAAATTGTTTAGATAAATTATACAAATGCTCATTGACATCTTCCTCGTCATCCACATTCTAAAAAAAAAGATTGTATTGTATTTGTATATAATTGAGGTTTAGTGTATGCAAAGGAACACACATTTATATTTTTTAATGTTACTAACCACAGGAGTGTCGCCATCCTTCCAAGCCAAGTAATTATGTTTTTCAGATAAATGCTTTTCCCAGTGCGAACTTTCAACAATTTCGTTACATACTCCACATTTGAAACTTCTCTTGACATCTTCCTGTCAAAAATATACTACAATGTAAAACAACAAATACACCTACTGTTGCGACGATGGGTTATAACATTTTCGTTGCTATAGAAACACGTCAGCAAGATGTTCAAAAATTCGCCGTGCCCTTAGTATTAGTCTAGGCCCAAAACTGAAAAACGCGTCTCTAAACGATGCAAGCGGCAAATCATGTAACAGTTGGGGTGACAACGTTATCAGATGGTTTTGACCCTGCAGATTACGGATCTGCTTGTCGCCATTTCGAAATTTGAACCGGAAGTACCGTAAACCGGAAATGGTGCAGCACATACAAAAAAAAATTTAGTACTTTTAGTAAATCGTTGTTCCGGTACCTTAAAAAAGGTCCGATTGTTATGGTTTTAGGATGGTAACCCAAAGTTTTCGTCTCTCCAACTCTATATGTTTCTCCGCCATCTTGGAAAAGCTGTCACTTTTTTCTGTTCCAATTTTGTCGTCAAAGTCCATTCTAGTGTTAATCATGGTACTGAAATATTGTATTATACAAAATTTTCTAAAACTATTGTTATTTAAGATTTTTTCCACGACCCCTGGAGACGAAGATATTGAATCGTCTATGGGGAGCTAGCGTTAAAAATTGTTCCTTTTTTATAGTTTCCTGTCATGTTTACGTTTTAGTGCATTTTAGCGCAAACTGTAGTTTGGCAATATTGTAAATCACAAAATTTGCTATAACTTTTGAGTTGAAATATTTTTTCCATGACCTCTAGACACGAAGATATGGTAACGTCTATGAAGAGTTACGGTCGAAAACTACTACACCTACAGTACCGGTCAAAAGTTTAAGTTCACTCTGTTATTTTCGTTCATTTACGCCCTTTACTCAGTACAAGATCACCAATTTTAGCACCTGTAAAGCATTCCCTGGTTATAGGTAACAGATCCTCCATTCTTCAGTGTAGGCATCATGCATAGTTTTATCATTTATCTAAAAAAAAACAGACGTCGCACTTTCAAAACTGCTATTCGCTGATCTTTGCGTTGATCTCTTCATAAATTTCTGGAGCAGTTCGAGTACACGTATTGACGTCAGATTTGAACGCAAAAAACATGTCCTCACTTTTTATTGCAAATTTTAGCCTACCTGAACGAAATCGACTGGGATAAAGCTTTTTCCTTGTTTTTCGTTTCATAGCGTTTTCGACTGCAGTTTGAGAAACCCCATTCTTTCTGTAATTGGTCCAGTAACCTTTGTTGGACATAACCCAAGGGTTTAGCACGAGTTTCTTTGTTTAATTTGTTGGCTTTCCGACACATTTTTAATGGTTTCCACTTAAACGGGTCTTTACCCAGGAACAAGGTTTACGCAAGAAATGCAAGTACAGTTTCGTGTGTATCTGATAAAATTTGCGTACAAACAACTTTAAATTTCCACCAAGAGATATTTATTAAACTATTTTCTAGTAATTTACACAGCTAAACGTCTGAAAGTCAAAATATATATTTGAAAATAATTTAAAAGAAAATCAAAGTCGCATATAAGGTGAATTTAAACTTTTGACCGGTACTGTATGTCCAGTTTTCCTCCCATTTTTACGTTTCAAAACATTTAAGCGCAAACTGTAGTTCTGCAACCATTCAGAAGACATACATACAAAAATATAATCACGCCTGTTTCCCAGAAGGGTAGGCAGAAATCACGGATTTCCATTTGCTACGATCCTGACATACAACTCTTGCTTCATGAACTCTCAAAACATTCTTCATGCATGCGCGCCGTTTTAGGGTACTCTTGATCTGGCCTTTCTGCAGAAGACAAAATTATCTACAAATTGAAAGTTTCTACAATGCCTATAGTAATAGTAATATGGAATGCTCAAGAGGGGCATTAATCGTATACCTTGTAAAATGTGTCACTTTCAAACTCTCGCATCGCAGAAAATATAGTTCAAATATTGGCGAGAACGCCGAGAACGGTGGCACAACTTGGTGCATGTCAATCCGTTCTTCATGCACGAGCACATGGTAGTCAGGAACTGGGTTGAACAATTGTAAGATACAATATCCGTGCAGGCTTTGGGGACGGGCTCGAGGGTCATAAGAATAGGAATATATTGGTTTTCATGAAGTCTCCACCCATATGACTCAGGTTCCATCAACACCGGTCGGGCATGATGAGCATTTTCCCATACTTTCACCCGAAAAGTTTTAAAATAAGTATTCAGTACCGCAAAAGTAATTGATTTTACTCACACTTTGTCACCGTTTTTCGTGAACATTTCATATTACGGTTACTAGTGATCGTACAAACTTTCAATTTGCAAATAATTTTGTCTTCTGAAAGATTGCAGACCGTTTGCGCTAAAATGCACTTGAACGTAAATATGGGATGAAGACTGGAACAGGTAGTAATTTTCGACGGTAGCAGTCCATATAGTATTCCATATCTTCTTTCCTAGAGGTAGTGGAAAAATATCTCTATTCAAAAGTTATAGCAAATTTTGTGATCTATAATATTGCCAAACTACAGTTTGCACTAAAGTGCACTTGAACGTAAACATGAGAGGAAAACTGGTCAAAGGTAGCAATTTTCGACGGTAACTCTCCATAGATGATTCCATATCTTCGTTCCTAGAGGTCATGGAAAAAATATTCAAAACCAAAAGTTACGGCAAATTTTGTGATCTACGATATTGTAGAATCATGATAAGTACTAAAATGGTCTTTAAAGACAGTACAGGCAAAAAACTGAAAACATGGACAGCTTTTCCTTGGAAAAGCCATAATCCCATCCCCATCCGCCATCTTGATGGCGGAGAAATGTATAGAGCTGGAAGTAAGAAAACTCTAGGTAGTCATTATAATATTGTCCTTTACAACATATCAAAAAACCATAACAATCGGACCTCTTTTAGGGTACCGGAACAACGATTTACTAAATGTATGGCTATTTCTCTTCTATGGGCGGCACTTTTTCCGGTATATCGTACTTCCGGTTCAAAATTCGCAATGGCGACAGGCAGATCGGTAATCAGCAGGGTCAAAACACTCTGAAAACGTTGTCACCCAAACTGTTAAATGATTTCCTTCTTGCATTCTACTTTTTCCTAAATGGTCCTAGTCTACTACTCATTCGTAGCCCAGTGATTATAGCCCAGGGGCCTTTCAGCTCGAAGTACGAATTTTTCTATGTATTACCTGACCAGTGCCTATTTGGACCTGGCCATGTTGCGAATTTTTAGCGGTACTAATTTATTTTAATGGCAAGACATACTTAGACAACAGACGTTAGAAGTCATCGAATGTCTTCAATGTAAACAATTTTACATCAAGACGAAATACATCGTGATTATAAAAATAAATAAATAAATCATCCAATACTATGTCAGAAAGCATGTTGTGAATATTATTAATTATTTAAAACAATAAAAGGACGAAGGATTGACTAATATTCCAATACACAATGTTTTGAAATTGGTTGTTGACATAACCGGTAGGCCTGACATTTCATAGTATAGTAAGTATTGATAGAATTGGTAAGATTGGATTTAAAAAGCACACTTTTTTTCTTATTAAATGTATAGGTATGTCTACAATATCAAATATATATAAAAAGAAATAACGTTACCGTCGTTGCCGCCAATAAAAAAAGACCCAATATAAAATTATAAAAAAGGTAGATGACTAAGAAAGCCAATACACACTGTCCCTACTATACTTGATGTATGTATATTATTGCCATATAACATGCCGTTTGCAGCGATATTATCTCAGGTCCAAATAGGCACTGGTCAGGCTATAACTGAATGGAATATTCGGTGCTTAAGCTTATAATTTTTTTATAGGAAAATGTATGGGATTAGAATATTCGAGAATCGTCGTTACAGCACAAGTTTCCGGAATAGCCAACGCTACTCGGAACCCAACGAGTAATGAAATGAATAGCGAAATGAATATCGAAATTATTGGGGGTTATAAGGGGACCAAGTCCTAGGTACAAGGCAGTATAGTTGGAATACGAGTAAGTTAAGTGCAGGATCGGAGAGGGAATCGATGAAAATATGGGAGTTGTTAAAGTAGAGTTAAAGTGGAGTACAGTGGAGTTAAGAGAAGTGATATGCAAAGTATCGGTGAAGTTATTAGCCGTGTTGGATTTTGTTTAGATTTGATTTCAATTGAGTCTTTATTAGTACGCGGGAACTCAGTAGACTCTACCAGTGTACCTAAATCGCTTAATAAACCTATCGTCGTGCTACAGAGGTGTTGTAACTACACTGGCCTGCAAAAGAAGGTATAACACTCATAAACGTGACGATAACTTCTGTACTATTTAAATTTGAAATTTGAAATAAAAAGCATTATGTAGAAAATTTAGTTTTGTTATACAAACTCCTTTTTGACAACCTCCTTTTAAAAGATGGCTGAAAAAATAAACAAAAAGGAAAAACGCTCCCTTGTCAAATGCTGTAATTTTAAATTTGAATTTAAAAACTGTTATACCTTCTTTTGCAGACCAGTGTATATCCCGTACCCCACGCTCGTAACACTATATTGAACCAGCATAAAAGAGGTGTCGGTACGTTTAATAGGCATCTCAGGCGACCACAGGGCTGGTTCCTTCTTTGCCCAGCGGCTTAGTCTAGCGGTGCAAAGAGGCAATGCCGCCAGCGTCTTAGGGTCCATGCCTCAAGCTTGTGAACTGGATGGGGTTTTCTATATATAAGTGGTTTATTTATAAGTCTAGTAAGTAGTATTTTGTTTAAATTATTCTATTTGTAAACACACAATTTTAACAGCCTTTTGAACAAATAAAGAATCAGCACATGTAAAGGTCGATTTGAGGACGAAGATTCTGCCCCAATATTTATTTCATTAATATTATATTTTCGAACGCCATCAATGACATAAGTAACACTGTTTCCAGTTTTTACTAACCTGATTTTCATCACAATTTGTCATATGGTATAAGTAGCTTTTAACCGTTTTGTGCGGCACATTACATTTTGGACATGACAAAATTCCGACTTCTTTAATAATACTACGCAAGTGTACTCGTACTTCTTTTTCATCGTTCGTGTTCTGGAATGAAAGTATTATATTAGGATTCCATACCAAAAAGGTGAAACAGCAACCCTTAAGGCGCGAATCCAGATGTCCATCTGTCACAATGTTCTATCTCGAGATAGACTATCGATTTGGAATTTTGAATAGTTTTCAACAACAACACAGCCATCCCAAGTTTATAAACAAAAAATTAACAACTCATATTATTTTCTATGACTAATTGCCGATATGAGGGGGGTAGGTACAAAATCTAATTCTTGTTACCAAGTCAAATGTGGTAATAAGTATATCAAAAAATCATACTGACGTAAATAAAACACGAATAATACAGGATGTTCGGCACACAGACCGTCAAAACTTTATAGGTCACGGTCATGAAGGTAAGATTTTTTATGTTTTTCCTAAATGACCCAAAATCTGTCAATCGAAGTCCCATAACTTTGATGCATAATTTATTGAATCGTCTCACGTGCACAAGCACATGCACGTGCACGTGCGTGTTTTTACTGTTTTGTTTCATTTGTGTGAAGTGTGCACAAAAGAGTATTTGTATTGTGTACGTATGTGTTCTTAAAAATACTATTTTTTATTAGAAATAAAACCACAAAAAGAACAGATGGGCCTTCTTACTCGCAAACAAAATAAATGTACGAAAACATCCCCACTTCTACATTCAATTAAAAAAGAGAGATCATCTATTGAGGGTTTTATTTGGAACTAGTGCCTACGCCGATTCTTGGGCTTAGGTAGCGGACCCCAGACATCCTTCAGGATGCAACTGTACTGTGAATGACGCTAGGATGATGATGATTTTATTTTGAAAAGTTCTTTAGTTATGAGTGTTAGACTGTATATGCGTGCCTATCAAATTTGAGGACTTCCCTCAATTCATCTAGGAGGAATCGAGGGATCATCAGACTTTCATTCATTCATTTATTCATTGATAAAATATTATATTTCACAAATAATCATTAATTACATTATTCGTATTCGTACCAAATTTATATGGGACCAATGTCGGGGTACTTGCTTTGAAACAAAAAACGAATTATCAAAAACGTGGTCAAGAGTTACCGGGAACATAAATACAAAAAAAAACAAGCAAACATGCAGACGAACTGAGTACCTCCATCCTTCTATTGAAGTCGGTAAAAAGCCCTTCAAAAACGTTTTAGTCAGGAGGCTTAAGAAAGTTGTACTTATCTTTGCTCACGTGCCTATAACATCGCTATCATGCCGCTTCAGGTCAAAAAGGCAAAATCGTACCTCCATTACCGTGACTCTTAGGACCCAGGGTCCAAGGAATGACCCTACCTATACCACAGAATAAGTAATAGTACATACCTATACCCCGAATTTTTTTGACTGTCCTGTGCCGAACACTCTGGTGTTTTTTAAATCTCGTAAAAACCATTATTGAATAAATTTCTCACACTTGCCCGGGTTTATTTTTCTGGCGTCACGTTGTCACGTGATCGGCTATCTACACCACGGATGAAAGAGTGGACAGCGTAGTTTTTTTTATATAAATTAGTTAAAAGGATACTTGTTCCAAAAATCTAATGTTTTTATTCCGGATACATGCCGATCCGGAAATGAATGTCGAATTGTGAATACATCATACTCACTAAAGGAGGCTGGCCGTCTTTCCAAGCCATATACGCGTGATTGGCAGCTATGTGTTGTATCCAGTCGTTTTTTACTGAATACTGGCCACATGCTCCGCACTTCACTAACGTGGGATCATCCTCAGGAGTCGTTAGCATGCGTCCCTCATTCACAGATACCCGCGTCTTTAGCACAAGATTCTGAGAGCTGTCTTCTAGATCCTGAAAAATAAAGAACACATTTTCGTATCAAAAATATTTCTTGCAAGCCTAAGGCTTACTACCCTTCTGCCATAGAAATAGCCAGATCTGGTTTACATAAGTAAACATGTTCACGCACTTACTGACTAAAAGTGGTCACACAGACTTAACACCTGCAGTCTTAATACACAGCAACAAAGCCTTCCACTAAGGTGAATAATGTTAATTGTAGGAATGAGTGTAAATTATTGGGACCCTTTTATATTCTCATAATCATAAAGTACCATGATTCGCAATGACGCGGTGCTAATTCATAATTCATTTATTGCATAATAAATCAGTTCAATATTTTTAAGTTAAGAACATTAACTTGCATTTTACTTCCCCTTAGAATAGTAATAATTATAGAGTTCGGCCAATTTCGACCAAAAGGTAAGGTAGGTAGGTAAACCGGCCGAGACTTCGGCCTCGAAACTAACATTATACTTAACCACTTTCCTATTAAAATAATTCTCCTGCGTGAAAATTAGAATCTAATGTTAAATAGACAATCATTTATAAACATATATATTCATTTACTAAATGTTTGATATCCCTGAAACCTCAAATTATGAGTGTTGTCAGAGTTCCACGCACGAATTAACAAACCCGACTTTGGTAATAATCATGCCGTCCATAACCCTTTCTTATGTTGTGTAATGTGATAGCCATTTGACCACCTAATACAATTTTCTGAGGGTCAGTTAAACAAGTTATACTTACACTTATTGTGATTTGGCATGATTTTGACTTAACGTGATTTAAGTAAGATTTGACACATGTCATGGTTGTGCCACACTTGGCACATGTAAGTCCGCCGTTCTGTCTTTTGATGCGGCGTAATAAGTGTTGCCGGACTGCCTCTTCGTCTTGGACATCCTGATAATAAAATAAATTTAAAAATAAACTTTATACGCAAACCCTCCCTCTCTCTCTCTCTTTCTCTTTCCTTAGCAATTATTATGCCCATCTGATTGTGGGAGGAACGCAGGCGCCTTCCTATTTAACACAATGTACCGACTTCGATAAACCAAGATAGCCGGAATAAATCACATCACTTGTGAATTCTGAAGGAGGCATCGATCAAATTTAAGTATTACAAGTAGTGTTTACATTACATGTTTAAATGTAAGAATAGGAAAACTTTGAATCATATTATTATGATCTATATATGAATAATTCTTAGTTTAAACAAATTAGTTACAACGTACCAAACACTCCTCTCCGTCTTTCCAAGCCAGATAGTCATGTCGTGAGGCTATGTGACTATTCCAATTTGTCTCTATGATATATTCCGCGCAAACGGCACACTTCACTAACACTTCGTGGCTTTCATTAACATGGGCTGATGAACTGTTGCCTGATTCCACTCCTGACACATTGGTTAATATTGAGATGTCATTCTGTGATTCCTGCGTGGATATTAAGTATAATATTTAAAATGATCACAAAAAAAAACATATTACTTTTCTTAAAAAAATACATGTTACAGGCTCATCATAAGAACCTACAATATATCTCGTCGACTTAATAATCTATTTCAGCTATAAAGAGTCCGGTGACAGCTGTCAACCCAGTACAATTTATGCCACCATACATGACATAATATAACATAGTATAATGAGAAATAATCAATACAGCGAGAACAATTACTATTAGTTTACATATGTACAATTATTTATCACGATAATATTTTTTCTGCTTTGACTTAAGGTTGACAGGTAGAGAATGCCATAAGGCATTAAATCCTCCTTTTGTCAATAAGGTTTCTTTTGTGCAATAAACATTAAATACATAAATAAATATAATCTGACACAAGTATACGTTCTATAAGTATCATTCATTAAGTAGTCTGGTACTCACACTAAGTCCATTGCAGTTCTTTAAGTGACTCAAATAAGATTTGACGTACTTCCTGGTGAGACCACATTTAGAACACGTAAGCCCGTCGCAAGCGTTCTTAATTATATACAAGTGATTTCGAACCGCGGAGTCATCGTTAACGTCCTGAAAATGTAATTATATTTCTAAATGTCACACGTGTTACGTATAGATCGTTGAATCCACTAAGATGGACCCCACTATGCTATAGACTTAAACTAGTCTGCAATGAGGAGCGGACCTCATGGATGGAATGATCTATAGCTACATATCTTTAAGTTTAACATGACATCAAATCAAGCTTACCAAACAAGGTTCACCTAATCTCCATGCAAGGTAGTCGTGCCGCGAGCCAATGTGAATATACCAGTCTATCTCTTGGATGCTTTCTTCGCAAACAGCGCATGTTACTAGCGCAGAATTTTTGTGTGCGTTTTCTTGTTTTACTATGCCAATTGAGTCTTTGGCAAGCCCAATTGATTCTATTCCGGTGCTATCATCAGTTGACATGTTACATGAACTTTCCTTTTCAAAATTCTGTAAATGCAATTATTAACCATAAAACAAGACACAAAAAGAAAACGAAAGTCAATGATAGAATAAGACTTCTTATTAGTTCGTCATACTCAAGTAACAAAGTTTACTCACATCAGGACCATTGCAGGTTTTGACATGGCTCAAGTAAGCTTTGACATATTTTCTGGTGAGTCCGCATTTAGCGCACGTTAATCCGCCACACACCTTCGTGATGACATATAAATGATCTCGAACAGCAGTCTCATCGTGCACATCCTGTAATCATAATATTAAAACATCGTACAACTAAAATTTCAAAAAATATTTTGCATACGACATATAACAAAATTTCATACACTAAATAATAAACAAAGATACAGGGAGACAGAAGTAAAACAACAGGCGGTCTTATCGCTATAGAGCGATATCGGCCAGACAACCTTTGGGTAGTGCAAACTGATTAGTACAGTCGGTTGCAGAGAAACCTGACCCCCCTGCATATAAACTTATATGCAGAGGGGTCACGTTTCTCCGCAGCTGACTGTACTTTAGTATGGAAAGTTCATTCTTTTTTAATTTAAATAATTAATAATGTTCACGATAAGTTTTTGATATCGTTTTGGAAGATTTTCGGCAATATGTATTATTTATTCTTATAATCAAGAAATATTCCGTTATGATGGAAGCTTGTTTACATCGAAGACATTCGATGACTGGCCGATGAATGGCCAGGTCCAAAAATACTCTGGTAGGGCAATACACAATTACATATTTAACAATGTCGTAGAAGAAGAATAAAGAAGAAGTGTGTATAAGAATTAATAGTGTCAGGCATGAAAATTAAAGAAAATGTAAAAAATATGCAAGAATATTAACTAAAATTAAGCAGTTCTAAGGGGAGATAAATAATGTAAGTACTTTAAGATGGGATTAAAAAATCGCAATCGATTTAGCACCACAAATTTTTAACAAGCAAAATTAAGAATTAAAAAAACCCGTCTGTGTAAAACAATGTCTTTAGTAACATTTGGTAAATTAAAACGAATCGATTGACGTAAGAATCATCAAAATCGGCCGACGCGTTTGGTCTCTAGAGTGCCACAAAGGAACAAACATACATACATATAAGTACATAGACTGTTAAACATATTACCCTTCTTTGCGTCGCGCAGTCGGGTAAAAACACGTCGTAAAATCAAAAAGTCGCTGTAGGTACTCGTAGTATGAATCAAGCTTACCAAAGCCATATCTCCAAGTTTCCATGCCAAGTAATCGTGTCGCGCGGCAATGTGGCTATACCAGTCTTTCTCTTGCACAGATTCATCGCACACAGCACATTTAACCATAGTAGTGGTAGTAACCGCTTCTTCATTCGCAATTTCAGTATTATTAAAAAGACCTTTATATGTACTGTCGTTTTGGGATTCCTGTAATTTTGAATATTTAATTCACATTCAAATTATTTTATAATTAAACAAATTACACTTCTTATACTAACATTAAGTCCGTCGCATCTCTTGATATGGCTCAAATAAGCTTTAACATATTTTCTGATGAGTCCGCATTTAGCGCACGTGAGTCCGCCACAAGTCTTCGCGATGTCGTATAAGTGATTTCTAATTGCCACCTCATCATTCAAATCCTGTAATAAAAATGTAACAAGGAGGTTAGCTTGACGACCTGTTTAGCCTAGTTGGTAGTGACTCTGCCTCCGAAGCTAGAGGTCCCGGGTTCGAATCCCGGCCAGAGCATTTATTTGTGCATTTTTCTCGGATATTTGTTGTTGGGTCTTGGATGTTTTCTATGTATTTATCTATATAAGTATGTATATCGTCGTCTAGTACCCAAAGTACAAGCTTTGCTTAGTTTAGGACTAGGTCGATTTGTGTAAGATTGTCCCCCAATATTTATTTATTATAAATTTATTTATTATAAATTTATTTATTATAAATTTATTTATAGCTTAGAAGATAGTGATGCTTAATTTTTACCTAACCTACTTAACCCTCGCGCTATGAACATTTTGCCGCTCGCGGCACCATATCCGCGTTATTTTGTACACTATGCATTTCTCAAGGTCAACCTTCCGAGTAGCTGCCTCGCCGTACCTCACGTCCTTGTTTTAGAAATTAGAATAAATTCAGTTCGTGAATGACCGCAGGAGACAAAATATATCGGAGGTGTGTCGCGTTTGGCGGCAAATTGCTCACTGCGCGACTACTCGTGTAAATAAAGTTTGAGGGTCCTCGTTTTTACTGTTGTTGAAATATTATTAGTTTTGATTGTATATAGTATTGCTTTTATGTAAATACCGTATTATATTGATTTTTAGTTTGTTTTGATTAATTATCGAGCCTTGTGTTTTTGTTTATTTTGCTCAGTTTATTTTATATCTTGAAATGAATGAATGAAATGAACTGTACGAAAAAACAAAAAAAGGAATCCCACCTTGCTTTCTAGACAGCAAAGATAGAGACAAGCCAAGTACAATGTTCGGATCATGTGAGAAGAAAGTTCTGATATCCTATGTGCCTAATAACATGTGAACATTATACACGATGACAACAAGATCGACGAAATTAAAGGAGGAGTTGACGTCGTTGATCAAATGAAAGAAGTTCCGTGGGTAGAATGACTCGCAGATGGCCAATGAGATTATTTTTCTTAATTCTGAATATTGCTGGCAGAAATAGTCAAAAGAAAATACTGGCCAGTTATTATTACGACGAACATTTCTGAAAGAAATTGCCCTGGCGATGACGACCACATACTCGTATCTTTAGAAGATCCGACGTGAACTTTGCAGAAACATCTGAGAAACCAAATCGCCCGATTTTGCCACTGGGTCATCAAAATATACCCTCAGGTCGAGAAGGTATAAGCGCAGTATGTCCATCCAAGAAAAATAGAAGGACAAAAAAGTGGTGCAACAGATGTGCAAAGTTACTGTGCAACGATCATTGCATGTGCCAGGATTGTTTTACTGAAATACATGTTGTAGATGATGAAAACGCATAATTTAGCTATTAAGTTAATTTTTTCCTTTTTTTATACAAATAATAATAAAAATGTTGGAAAAAACCAAAAATTATTACCTGAGATGTCCTAAAGCATTTTTTTCTAAATTGTAAGAACTAATCTTCAATAAATGTTTCTTATTATGATAGTTTATGTCTTATTCTATCATTTAAGCATAATTATAAATTCATATGACTCCTATTCGCTAAAAAAACTCGTATTAAGTATGAGCGGCAAAATGCTCCCCATGCGATCACTCGCGTTTCACGGGAAGGCGCGACTACTCTAGGGTTAAAACTAAACTTACCAAAGGCTCATCGCCATCTTTCCATGCTATGTAGTCATGTTGTGAGGCTATGTGATGATTCCAGTCTTTCAACTCTAAGCATTCGTGGCACACTCCGCATGTTATTGAATTAATATTGGCTCTAAACACCGTGTTTTTATCGTCAATAACGTTGAAAGTGAGATCAGCTGGTTCCACTTCTGGAATTACCTCCGATGAGACATCGTAGGCGCTATCGTTTTGGGATTCCTGTAAATTATTTTGTGTCGGTAAGATAAATTAACAGAACATTAGGTACGCTTCGTTTTACTTTTCAGAATTTTTCGTGTCGTTAAAATATATTCTACATACTATACTACTAACAACAACTGCATGCAAGAACGTTACTGTTACGTCAATTACTACATACAATAAGTAGTATTTTACTAACACTCAACCCAGTGCAGCTTCGAATATGATTCAGGTAAGCTTTGACATATTTTCTACTAAGTCCGCACTTAGCACACGTGAGTCCGCCACACGTCTTCGTGATATCATATAAATGTTCTCGAACAGCTGCCTCATTATTGACATCCTGGCAATCACATTAATTAAACCTTAGATATCTCATACGTAAACAACACGCTACTTTTTTTTATATATGTGTTAAAAAATCAAGCATACCAATGGTGGTTCTTCAAATTTCCACGAGAGGTAGTCATGGCGCGTTGCTCTGTGATCATTCCAGTCTAAGTCCTGCATGGATTCCTCGCATACGCCGCATTTTACTAAGTCAGAATTCAAAAGCCCTTCTTTTTTCACGCCATTATCTACCGATTCGACGCCAGGCGTAACTTGTGAAGAAATTTCCTGTAACCAAACGTAAATGATTCCACAAGTAAGAAATGGGATATCACACATTCGAGGATAAATAAATACTTGTAAAATTATTTAGTATAGTCATATTTACAAATCTACCACGTGAACTAGCACTAGCATTTACCCCTTTACAGCGTCTTATGTGACTCAAGTAAGCTTTTACATATTTCCTAGTGACTCCGCATTTACCGCACGTGAGTCCTCCATAAACTGTCGCAATCCCATATAAGTGTTCTTTAACTGCGGTCTCATCATTCACATCCTGAGAAATACAAATAAAATACATAATATTGTACGAGTATATCATATTAAAATTATGTTTGTATTGCCTAGTAAACGTACCAATGACGGCTCGTCAAATCTCCAAGCCAGATAGTTGTGTTGCGAAGCTATGTGATTCATCCAATCCGAGTCTTTAACACCTTGTTGACATACACCGCATGTGATGGTGTTATTTTCATTTTCTTTTTTAAACAGCTGATGAGTAGTGACCTCCTCTGGTGTCTTTGTTTGAAGTTCAAGAGCGTTACTGGCCTCTTTATATGAGGTAGACGGCTGGAATCGCTTACACGTGCTCTCATTCACTGGGATACTTGACCCTGTCCGATGTTGCTCAGTCGCAGTGGTATCATAAGAGGACACCGATGAAAACTCTCTGGAATTGTCTGATATCGAGCCCCATGCATGTTCTGCAGAAATTGTTGTGCTCTCATATAATGTCGTAGGTAAAAGACTGGAATTACTTGGATTAATCTGAAATATTTTAAACCGATTACGACTGAGTAAATTGGCATTACAATAATAATATACCAATTTTTTATGTATTCTTAAAATATTCGTAAACGGGACTAACGCGAAATTTATTTATTTACCTTAATTACCGACGTTTCGACACGGGTTCCACCGGTCATGGTCGCGGCAGAAGTATACGAATATTGTAAGAATATGTACAAAGCGCGAGAATTTAAAGTGTTAAGTTTATGTAATACTGAATAATGCAGTTAGTTAATTTAAAATTTGTGACAATAGTGAACAATACGAAAATACCGGCCAAGTGCGTGTCGGGCACGCGCAATGAAGGGTTCCTTACCTAATAATACTAATCCATATTTAAAAACCAAAGAACCTCAAAGCACTTACGTCCTTTTGTTCGGGCAAGGCAGTTTTTCAGCATTAATTCTAATACCGATGGACTTATAAACTTCTTATTAGTCTAGGCCCAAAACTGGAAAACGCACCTCTAAACAATGCAACCGGCAAATCATGTAACAATCGGGGTGACAACGTTTTCAGAAGGTTTTGACCCTGCCGAATACGGATCTGCCTGTCGCCATTTCGAAATTTGAACCGGAAGTAAATTAAACCGGAAAAGTTGCAGCCTATACAAAAATTTTCGCCGTACATTTAGTAAATCGTTGTTCCGGTACCTTAAAAAAGGTCCGATTGTTATGGTTTTTTGATATGAGGTAGCCTTTTCTTTCAATTTTGAATACTAGATGCTCAAAATTTGCCTTAAAATTATCCATTTACCAGATAGACTATTGGAATCACTTTATTCATCAAAATAATTGTTTTTTTGGCAAAGTTTTAGAGAACACCGTAACAAAATTAAATTTACATACGAAAACTGCTAAAAGAGAAATGTATGTCTTTTATAAGTCAACAGAAGTAACTTTCTTCGAGCCTGGCTCTAAATACTCCTGATTAGTCTTTTTGGACAAAATTACCTTTTATGAACACACAATTTATAGCTAAAAACGTGCCGTAAATACTACTCAAAAATAGTTACTCACAAATGAGCTACTGGAAGAGAAGCAAGAGAATCCCTGATGAAAACTTTCATGTCTCGCGGGGACATTATCTAGGGCTGTGTTCCAAAATCACGCTAACGCTCACAACGCTTACAGTGCTGGCGGCCGGTCCGAATCAGTTAGCGCGCTCAAGGCCGCGTGAGTGGTGTTTTGTTTCGGACCAGTCATGAGCGTGTTTACTGTCATGTTCATGTCAACGTCAACTGAATTTGAATTTTGAGTTCGTCAATTTAACGTAGTAGGAAATTCTAGGCTGCGTTTTTGATCTGTACAAAATTGAAACTACTCAATACTCAATAATTTTTTTTCATTATAAAACATAGTTAAATGCATGCAGGTATTAATAATCGCAATCTGCAACTAACTAACTAGGCTGGCACGGCGACCCAAAATGAGTATTGGCTTCCGAGACAAGAGCACGCCACTTTTCTCGGCCCTGCGCTATTTTTCGCCAGCTTGCACCGGCTCCAAGCTCACACAGGACCGCGTCCACCAAATCCTTGCTGCGATACTTGGGGCGAGCAAATTTTATGATCTACAATATTGCCAAACTACAGTTTGCCGTAAAGTGCACTTAACAGTAAAAATGGGAGGAAAACTGGATAAAGGTAGCAATTTTTGACGGCAACTCTCCATAGATGATCCCACATCTTCGTTCCTAGAGGTCATCATCATCCTCCTAGCGTTATTCCCAGTACAGTTGCATCCTGAAGGATGCCTGGGGTCAGCTACCTATTCCCACAAATTGGCGTAGGCACTAGTTTTTACGGAAGCGACTGCCATCAGACCTTCCAACCCGAGGGGGAAACCTGACCTTATTGGGAATAGGCTTGTCAAGTGAGTGGGCAACTTGACTGTTAGAAGTTCTCAAGCCGCCCGGAGGCCTCTAACTTGGCTTAACGACTGCTATCATAGAATAGGGAAAGTCTGAAAAATTTGAAAGTCCTTGATTATTTTTCTAATGGTAGTAATAACCGTTGCCATTAACAGAAAAACGTTTCAGGTTTTTCGGTTGCGCCATATATTTTATAAAAATACAAACATTTTATATCACCTCGCGTTTGCCCCGTATCGGACTACTAAGACATTTCCAAGTCCGTCAAATATTATTAAAAAAAATGCCGACTTAAATCTGTGGTACGCAATGACATTGACAGTTTATCATAGGTTGTTCGTATGACTTCTTTTTTTTATACGGGACACCAACAGAGTACATAAGAATAGTTACATTTTAATATAGTTATATGGTATTGGGGCACTTACGTACCCCAATTATAGGTGAACACATCTTTCATGACTTGAACTGTCAATGTCATTGCGTACCACAGATTGAAGCAGGCGTTTTTTTTTAATTTTTGACGGACTTAGAAATGTCTTAGTAGTCCGATACGGGACAAACGCGAGGTGATATAAAATGTTAGTATTTTTATAAAATATATGGCGCAACCGAAAAACCTGAAACTTTTTTCTGTTAATGGCAACGGTTATTACTACCATTAGAAAAATAATCAAGGACTTTCAAATTTTCTGACATTCCCCATTCATAGACAGCAACCGGGATCAACGGCTTAACGTGCCTTCCAAAGCACGGGAGCGCTCAGTTAGTAACCACTCAAAGCTGTCATCCATCCAAGGACTGACCTCGCCCGACATTGCTTAACCTCGCATACCGCACGCAGTATGCGAGTGCCACTGGGCCACGAGCGCTCAAATGTTGCTACACAATAGCTATAAAACCATACTTGAATGCAAGAAGAGGTTACACAGACTATCCAAACTTTCTCAGCATTGTAGGAACGACATCTGGCGACAAATTTAGGTTCTATATTATTTGGTTAATCTAAATTGATCTGATCCTTAGAATAGAGATTTCTATAGAGATCCTATTCGCGTGCCACCAAGAGGGCCGATCAAAGCTCTTATGCAGCTAAATTATCTTCGTTCCTAGAGGTCATGGAAAAATATTCGATCCCAGAAGTTACAGCAAATTTCGTGATCTACAATATTGTAGAATCATGATTAGCACTAGAATGAACTTTAAAGACAGTACAGGCAAAAAAAAACTGAAGGAAAAGACATTTCCAAGATGGCGGAGAAAAATATAGAGCTGGAGGGAACAAAACTCTGGGTTGTCATTAATATATTGTCCTTTACAACATACCAAAAAACCATAACAATCGGACACTCTTTTAGGGTACCGAAACAACGATTTACTAAATGTATGACGATTTCTTTTCTATGGGCGGCACCTTTTTCGGTATACCGTACTTCCGGTTCAAATTTCGCAATGGCGACAGGCAGACCCGCAATCAGCAAACTCTGAAAACGTTGTCACCCCAACTGTTACACGTTTAGCATTTTGCATTCTACTTTTTCAAAAATGGTTCTAGTCTATAGGTATTCCTGTATCTATATAGGTATAGAACTACGAGGGCTGCCTTTTAAGTTCTGTCGTTTGCAAACCTCCCGTGATTGCATAAAAGAGAACTAGTGTCATCTTAAAATATTTGAATTTAGAATTCGAAAACAAAAGAATGACTCTAAATCGGCCCAACCGTTTTAGTACAGCGTTCGTTCAAAGTTGACAAGTCAGTTGTGAAAATGGAAATTTCGTAGGAAAATTTACGTGCTATATTTTTTACAACTTCAAAAGGGGCTTAACGCGACTTCAGTGCTTCGAAGAGTTGACTACGGTTTTCAATAATAAAGCACCATGCCTCCGGACTGTGGAACGCTGGTATTTATAATTTAAACGTGGTTGCTCTAGTCTTGGTGATAGACATCGTGAAGGTCGACCAAAACAGCCGTAAGCCAGGAGAACATTGATGCTGTACGGCAACTGATCGTCGAAGATCGCCATGCGACATACCGTGAGATAGAAGCTTCCTTAAGTATTTCAGGGACCAGTGTTCACTGTATTTTGCATGATCACTTAGGCGTAAAAAAGTTTATCTCACGCGGGATCCAGCGTGAGATAAACTTCAATTACTTCAATTAAAATCGAACGCGAGCCGTTTTTTGGTCTCCACTGAGTAAATGTGGTATCCAGCGGCTGGATACCACATTTACTCAGTGAAGACCAAAAAACGGCTCGCGTTCGATGGTGTCGCAAAACTCTGCGGCAATTCAACCGAGGAAACTCGAAACATGTTTACGACATTATCAGTGGTGACGAATCTTGGATATATGCCTACGATCCCGATTCTCAACAGCAGTCGACTGTTTGGGTGTTCCAAGACGAGCCAAAACCGACCAAAGTAATACGCTCACGGAGCACTTCGAAAAACATAGTCACCACGTTCGTGGCGAAAAGTGGCCACGTTGCCACCATTGTGCTCGAGGATCGTAAAACGGTTAATGCTGACTGGTATACCACTGTCTGTTTACCAGAAGTCATCGGCGAGTTTCGAAAAAATAACCCAAGACGTCGTATAAGACTGCACCACGATAATGCGAGCTCGCACACCGCCCGGCAAACAATTGCGTTTTTAAAAGAGCAAAACGTCGAAATTCTGGAACACCCGCCGTACAGTCCAGACTTAAGCCCTATCGATTTTTTTTACTTTTCCGAAAATCAAGCAACGACTTCGTGGTCAACGGTACCAGACGCCTGAAGAAGCGGTTGAGGCATACAAAACAGCTATTTTGCAGACCCCGACTTTGGACTGGAATAAGTGTTTCGAAAATTGGTTCGATCGAATGAAAAAGTGTATTACATATCACGGTGTTTACTTTGAAAAACAATAAATACCATTTAACACTTAAATTGTCTTTAGATTTTTCAAACGACACAACTTAAAAGGCAGCCCTCGTATTTTAGGTCCAGTAGTTTCGGATATAAAGGGGAAATTGTCAATTTTCGTCTATTCTCTTAAATAACTTTGCAACAACTTTTCTCACAATAACAAAAAATATTTTGATATGCTCATAACAAGACCCTGTTATTTGATATACGATTGGCGTTCAATAAATTCTCGGTATTGACATCTTTTAAACCTCTTTAGTAAACTTTTTAATACCGGCCGGTAAAAGTCATTCATTAATATTTAAATAAAGTGAAATTCAAACGGCGATGTCTTTTTGTTTTTCTGCAAATGCGGAACAAACGTGATCACTATGAGCGATTTTTTAATGTTAATTAAGTAATAAAATTCTTGACTAAACAGGTAAAAATCAAATAGCTACGTAAGTATATAAAAACGAAATGGATTATGTTTACCGTGAGTCTGCTCCTTCTTTATCAACAATTCTGAAGTGGTCCAGTCAATTTAGGCATAGGGGAGAGTATCGAAGACGACAATAGAGCTGGTCGGCCCGTGGAAGCTTCTTCATCAGAAAATTTTAAAAAGTGGAGAAACTTATATTTGAAGATGAGTGAAGGTGAAAGCAATAGCTCAAAGAACCAACCTTTCTATTGGTACTAGACACGATATAATTCATGACCATCTTAATATGTCAAAAGTCAGTGCTAGATGGGTACCACGAATCCTGACACCGCTACAGAAAAATACGCGTTTTGCTTATTGTTCCGAATTTTTTTAGGTGTGGTGAAAAAATTATGTTAGTAGAAATGAAACGTGGGTTCATAATTATGACCCTGAGAGCAAATAAGAGTCCATGCAGTGGCACATTAAAGGAACTACTCAACTCAAGAAGTTCAAGGTCATGCCTTCAGCTGGCAAGGTCATGTTCACAATATTTTGGAATTGTGATGGAATATTGCTGATCGAGTATAAAGAAAAGGGTGCAAGTATTAAAGGAGAGTACTAACGCTAATATTCTACGCCAAATAAGGGAGCAATCAAACATTGCAGAAGTGGAAAATTAGCCAAAGGTGTTCTGCTTCATCACGACAACGCCTCTATCCTTACTGCTTATATTGCCCAGGCTGCTGCTCTTGAATCTGGATTAGAAACTATTACATACCCACTGTATACTCCAGACTTGACCCCGAGTGATTTATTTTTGTCTCCCAATCTCAAAAAGGATGTACGTGGAAATTGATTTTCTAACGATGAAGCATTGAAGACAGTAGTATAGGAGCTCAGAGTACCCAGAGTAGACGTCAAATAATAATACCGCTAAGAGCGAGAAGATCGTATACTAAATTGAACAAGAGCGACAGAGAGGGATATATCATTTGTTGTCCTTGTCCATTTGTTTATTTACCTCAATGTCATCAAAACGTCAAATCAAATAGTATGAGGAAAATAAACGATTACCCAGTCAAATTAAAGAGGTTGTTTATTGTAAGCCGCCAGACGTTTAAGACCAGTTCTCAATTTGGCTGCATAAGAACTTCTCTGTCCCCCTTGGTGAAACTCGTATAGGATCTCTATAGAAATCCTTACTCTGAGTATAGGAGCAATTTGACCCCAAAGACAAAAAAAAATTAAGGGTTAAAAACCGATTAGTCTTATAAGTGCATAAACATATTATTCTTTTGTTTTCATTCTAATACCGAGAATTTATTGAAAATCCCTCGTATGTCACACAATATAGAATGAAAACTTTTTTTAAACTTTCTAATTTTTCCGCAGGTGGCCTTCATGTTTAAAATTCATTTATATAGGTACGTTACGCGTACGTCTTTTGGTCACCGACTTACCTATGTGTACCAAATTTCAACTCAATTGGAGTGGTTTCGGAGCAAATCGGCTGTGACAGACGAACGGACAGACAGGCAGATGCACGAGTGATCCTATAAGGGTTCCGTTTTATTTTTGAAAAATGGAACCCTAAAACATACGTCCTGTAAGTATTCAACCTACCTTCAAAGAATTCGTAGTAATATGTTCTTCATCAATATGAATATGCCCCTCTTTTGTTTGTGATAACAATGTGGATATTCTTCGCTTACTGTTCTTTGCTGGTGGCTCACCATCATCGCTAAAAACTATTGAACGTTTTCTCTTCTATAATAAAAAAATACGAAATTATAATATAGCTTAATAAACCTAAATCTATTATAGTCCTGCATAGATCAAATTGAACGAATGTTATCAATGAATGTTAGTTAAGTAAGTAACTTAACTAACATTCATTGATACTACATAAGTTGGCACACAAACCTGTCCAGTTTTTGGAGAAATTAGCTCCGAAACAATTGTGGTATTTAGTATTCCTTCACATGTTTGTAGTGAATTCACATTTATCATTATATTATTTTGATCGCCGACTTTTTTTTTCGCTTCTCGTTTAGCATTGCAATTCTACAACAATAAATAAGATATGAACTTAAAATTCTAAATTAAATGCAAAATATCGCAATCTGGATTCGTTTACAAAAGGTGTCAAGTCAAGATATTCTTTATTCAAATAGGCCTAGTAACAAGCAATATCGAATCGTATTGTTGAAACTGCATGCTGCAAAATGCACGAACGATGGTATGGTAAAATAATACTCACCTTCTTTTCTACATTCGCTTCAGCACATGCAGATATATTTTTCTCTGGGGGAAATAAACACTTTTTAACGAGTTCAGGTTCTTCACCAACGTCACTCTCATCAAAACCAATGTCGTTAATATGTTTCAATTCATTCCAACACAGTTTGTACATAGTTTCTTGAGAAGTCTCACCGGAATATTCCTCTATAACATTATTTTCTTCTTTGCCAACGTCCACCGCAAAGACATCTTCACTATATATACTAAAAATGATTTCGGGAGTACAATCAGTCTTTGCATTATTCCAGAAATGAATATGTTCATAACTGCTCACATCATCGTAAGATTTCAACCGACCAAAATCATCGCAAAGACAATCTTCCATATAATGACAAGAATTATTGAGAGAACTACTGTCAGTCAGGTTTATTGATTCTGAGGATTTATTTGAGTCTTTGAATACGTAAGAAGGAATAGTCTTACGTTTTTGCATACATCTGCCTCCATATGTTTTAACAGAAAGGTAACGTTTGTCCTGGTTATTTATTTTTGATCCGCCCGGTTTTTCAACACCTTCAATTGATAATTTCAAAGAGATGGTGTCTTTTTTATTACTCAATATTTTGCTGTTAACCATTTTATGTCTGTTAAAGTGGTTTCTCTTTTTCATATCAGCAAATTCGCTTAAGTATTTAGCAATTTCTCGCACTTTGTCCTCTTGAACAGAAGATTTGTTCATGTTGCCTACTTTCAATTTGTTACTCTCGAAAGATTCGGTATCACTTATTTTTATTTCATGGGGTTCACTGTTTTCGTGCTTTATTTTTTGTTTACCCTCGTCACAACGATATTCACAATTTTCATGTATTGACATTTTATGGCCTCTAAGATAAAAAATTGGACTTGTTGATGTTCTCTGAACGGGATTATTTTTCTTCATTTGTAATGTTGGATACTTGGCTTTATTCATGGTTAAATTTGCGCCAGACCGGCGTTGACAAAGATGTACATTTACAGATGGGTTTTCCAAAACTGAATGATTGGCTTCATTATTATCTGTTAAGGAATGGCTTTTATCATGATTTATTGTATCGATTTCACGGTTTTGTATTATACTGGGCTGTTCAGAATTATATATTTCTGGTGCGTTAAATTCCTTCTTAGTCGGATGTACTTCCTTGGAAATGTTTTTATCACAAGTAATATTTTCTGTTTGCAAATTACTTTCCTTCAGATCTTCAATGCTACATGACTTTGAAGAGTTTTTATTACTGTCTCTGTCTATGTTTTCACTCTTTGATTCATCGAAGTAGGAATCTGATTTGCCTATTTTAAAAGCCTCCTTTACTGCTTTATCACTGTTGTTAATTGAGTTAATAGTGTTAATGCCATTATCAACATCAATAAGACAGGGTACAACACACGTCTCCATTGTCACATCTACTTTTGTAATCATATCATTTATATGAGGACTTTGAAATACTTCAATATCTTGTTGAGAGGCTTCCTGATTTTGAGTAGTATTCGTGAACTCGGATTCAGTCTCATTTAACACGGCACATAGATCTATTTTGCTGATATTCTGTAATAGGCCATCATCCTCCATGGGTAAGTTAGTATCTCCCTCTACAAAATGTTGACCATGCATATCACACTCATTAACGACTGTTATTTCAGTTGGTACTATATTTGCAGCTACATTTATAATTGAATCCACATTTAAATCCATTTGAGGAATACTAACTTGATTATTATTCTTATTGATCATTGTATTTAATGGAACATGAATCAGAGAATTTTCTGGAGTTGAATAATTACTTTCCAATTTGTAAAATTGTGATGGAAGAATTATCTGCTCTGAAATTATGTTAATTTTGTTTTGATTTGATTTTAATCCAGATTTAGGATTACATCCCATATTACTGTTACTACAGTCGGAAGAATATGCTTCATCTGCGTGATCATCAAGAATGGTCTGCATTTCTACATCATTGATTTCTACGTTGCCGTTGGCAAGTTGATCACACTCTGTACTCTCTTGAATAAACAAAGATGTTCGCTTACTACTCGGTGTTCCTACATTAAAAATAGATACATGTCCCTTGTGTATTTCTATGGATGGTTCTTCAACTTTTTTGGCACTATGTTCATTATTTAAAAGTCCAGCACTAACTTCTATGCCCTCTGTTGCAGCATTGCCAACAATCTCTATTTCTCCTTGAATAACACTTGTATTGTTGGATATAAATGTGGGACTCAAGAAAACTGACTTTTTCATCAACTCAGCTGTTTCTATGATTGAAGATTCAATTTCTGAGTACTTAGTGACATGAGAGTCTGTATCTTTCGTACATTCATGTTTACTTTCGTTTGAAATTGCATTTGAATCTGCAGATAAGAAAAACATATTTGTAATAAAATAAGTTCTCCTACCCAGCCAATAAATATAATGAAGAATTGAAGAGTTAGGCTGGGCAGCACCAAACCGTCTGTAATCGTAAACTGTGTTCGTTAAAATTCGAATGTATGGAAAATTTGACAAGTGTCTATGGGATGACAGCTGAAGGCGCCATATTTAACGTTGATCAGTCTGTGATCGTAAGCCGGTGCAACCCAGCCGTAATACCCTACCCACCAGGCCTAGGTAGCCAGACCAGTGCCTATTTGGACATGAGATAATGTCGCTACAAACACCACGTTATATGGCAATAATATACAGTCATGTATAGTCGAAACAGTGTATATTGGCTTTCCTAGTCAACTACTTTTTAAATTTTGTATTGGGTATTTTATTTTTTCATTGGCGGCAACGACGCTAACGTTATTTTCTTTCTAAATATATTTGTTATTGTTGACTTACCTATACCTTGAATAAGAAAAGAGGGTACCTGTTAAATCCAACCAAGCTTACCAATTCAATCAATACTTACTACCTATCATCATCATCATGTCAGCCGAAAGACGTCCACTGCTGGACATAGGCCTCCCCCAAAGACTTCCACAATGACCGGTCCTGCGCCACCCGCATCCAGCGGACACCCGCGACCTTCACCAGGTCATCGGTCCACCGTGTGGGGGGCCTGCCCACGCTACGCCTTCCGGTACGTGGTCGCCACTCGAGAACCTTTCCGCCCCAACGGCCGTCGGTTCTACGTGCTATGTGCCCCGCCCACTGCCACTTAAGTTTAGCAATTCGGAGGGCTATATCGGTCACTTTGATTCTGCTGCGGATGGCCTCATTCCTGATGCGATCACGCAGAGAAACTCCTAACATAGCTCTCTCCATTGCCCTTTGGGTGACTTTGAGCCTTCTTATGAGGCCCATAGTAAGCGACCACGTTTCAGTGCCATATGTCATCACTGGCAACACACACTGGTCAAAGACTTTCGTCTTGAGACACTGCGGAATATTGGACGAAAAGATGTGCCGTAGCTTCCCGAACGCTGCCCAGCCGAGTCGGATTCGACGATTAACCTCTTTCTCGAAGTTGGACCTACCTAACTGGACAGTCTGTCCTAGGTATATGTAATCGTCTACAACTTCGAGCGTAAAGTGTCCGATTGTTACGGGAGTTGGTGCGACATGGGCATTTGACATGATCTTCGTCTTGTCCATGTTCATCCTTAGACCAACTCGCTCGGAGGCTTTACTGAGGTGATTGAGCATTGTACTTAAATCTTCCATGGTCTCAGCCAAGACTACTATATCGTCAGCAAACCGAAGGTGAGTGAGGTACTTGCCATTTATGTTGATGCCTAGCCTTCTCCAGTCCAGAGTCTTGAAAACATCCTCCAGTGCAGCGGAGAACAGTTTAGGAGAAATAACATCTCCTTGCCTGACTCCCCGCTCCAATGGGATAGGCTTCGAGCTCTGGTCCTGGAGTCGGACTGACATAGTGGCGTTCTCGTACAATCACTTCAGCACTTCGATATAGCGGTAGTCCACTTGGCACCGCTGGAGAGATTGTAGTACAGCCCAGGTTTCGATCGAATCGAAGGCTTTCTCGTAGTCCACGAACGCTAAACAGAGGGGCAGGTTATACTCCTCAGTCTTCTGTATAACCTGACGGAGCGTATGGATGTGGTCTACGGTGCTAAAGCCTCTTCGGAAACCGGCTTGTTCGGGAGGCTGGAAGTCATCTAGCCTGCGTGCGAGACGGTACGTAATGACTCTTGAAAACAGCTTATAGACATGGCTCAGAAGTGAGATGGGTCGGTAGTTCTTCAGTAAGGAGTTGTCACCCTTTTTGAAGAACAGGACCACCACACCTCCGTTCCATGCCTTTGGAGTTTTCCCTTCCAGTAAGACGGAATTGAACAACTTCTGAAGGGCCCTGAGGACCGGTTTTCCACCCGCCTTCAGGAGTTCCGCTGTAATTCCGTCTTCACCGGGTGCCTTATTGTTCTTAAGCTGTTTAAGAGCCATTCTAATCTCGTAGAGGCTGATGTCCGGGATATCTTCGGTATAGTGCCGGGTTAATCTAGTTCTTCGGTCTTCCGCCAGACCAACTTCGGCTCTGCTAGTTGACGTGTATAGCTGTCCATAAAAGCACTCTATCTCATTCAGATGCTCAGGTTTGGACGAAACGATTCTACCATCTTCAGTTTTTAATCTGGCGAGCTGGCTCTGCCCAATAGACATCTCTTGAAAAAACTTTAGAGCCCTTATTCTGCTCGATGGCCTCCTCAATACGATTTGTATTGAATTGGCGCAGATCGCGGGTAAGGGACTTGGAGATCTGTTTATTGAGCTGCCTGTATAATGTCGCATCGGCTGAAGACTGCAGAATCATCTCATTCCTTTCCTCTATGAGCCTCTGAGTGGAGATAGACATCCTTTTGGCTCTTTGAGTTCGTTGGGCCTTAAAGAACTTAGACCCAATGCTATGGACAGCTTCCACAAACCCGTCGTTGAATTCGTCCACATCGCCGCCTAGACAATCGAAACGGTTTTGGAGTTCCAGCTGAAAGCTCTCGGGGTTTTGGATTTGGACTGCTGCTGGACGGAGCGTGGACTTCATTAGTCGAGAGCGTTCTAGCTTGACGCATATATTTAATGTGCCTCTTACCAGACGATGATCACTTCCGGTTTTAACCGTACTGATCACAGAGACATCATTGAATATATGCCTCTTCGTCGACATGATGAAGTCAATCTCGTTTTTTGTTGCACCGTCGGGACTCATCCAGGTCCACTTCCTGTGCTCGCGTTTCTTGAAGAAGGAGTTCATCATGTAGAGTCCCTCCTTCTCCAAGAAACCAGCCAGTAGTTGGCCCCGGTTGTTTCGACTTCCAACTCCAAATTTCCCCACTCTCAGTTCTTCACCATCTCTCTTGCCCAGTTTCGAGTTGAAATCCCCCATAACAACGGTGAAGTAGGTTTTGGAACTATGCATGACCTTTGATATATCCTCATACATAGCCTCCACCTCGTCGTCGGAGTGTGCCGAGGTCGGCGCGTACACCTGTATGACCGTCAACGAGTACCTCTTGGATACTCTGAGTATAAGGTACGCCACCCTGGCCGACACACTCTCGATCTTCACCACGTTGTTCACGAGGGATTTGTGGACGATAAACCCGACACCTCCCTGGGACTGTTGGTCGCCCTCCCGGAAATAGAGCAAGTTGCCGGACTTCAGGGTTATCGTGTCCTCCCCCTCTCTTCGGACTTCAGATAACCCTACGATATCCCAACGCAACTTGCTCAATCCTTCCTCCAGTTCCGCTACCTTTTCGTCGGTCCGCAGTGTTCATGTGTTATATGTTGCCAGGGCCAGAAGTCGTCGGTGGTGGTAGCCGGATCTTTGCCGGAGATTCTTCGCACCCCTGACCCCGCTAGTACCCTGGCCGCTACCAAAGCCAGGACACCGGACAGGTCGCCGGAACCTCGGGGCCGTGGCCTGTTTGTATCTGTCATAGGGGGTAATTGCCATAATCGCCACGCTTGGCATGCGGGTTGGCGATCGCAGTGTCTCCACTCTCCCGGTGGTCTTGGTCAGTTTTAGGACATACCCGGGTCCGGGTCCGGGTTACTACCTATAATCTCCCTATAATATGAAAAGTCAGTACTACCGGCAGTGGCGGCTGTACCTTGAGTGCGCTCGTGCGTTGCACTACCAAAAATTTTGCACCATCAATACCATCGTCATCAATAAAACAATCTCAATTATCTGTAATATACATACATATATTACATTAAAAAAATGCAAAATAACCAACCACTACGCTATGTCGTAGTCTTTAAAACTCTTTTTCGCTCAGTCTCAACTCAAAAAACCTCTCCGTGCGCTTCGTGGAGCGCACGCACTAGTCAGTACATTTTCTATGACAAACGCGTTAGAACGCCCGGCGCGTGAGACGGAAGATACTCCGTACAAACTCTATGAAGAAATAGGTGAATTCGGTGCGCCGCACGAAGCTCGCGTATGCCCGCGTACTGCCGCTTAGCCGAAGATATCCGAGAATTTGCCGACTAGACACGAGGTGGCCGGCCGAGTGGATGACTCATGTATTACCCGACCAAGCGAAGTTAACGCTCAAAATATAAAGCTTTTCTTGCGCACCAATTGTCAAGTTCGCTTAGTTGGTTAATAACATGTCCTGTGCACTTTTCCACAAAGTACAATATATAGACTGCACTTTTCTTCGACCTTGTCCGTGCAGCGCGCTATTTTTCGTTACGTATTTATTGTTTGTTTTTGTATGTAAAGTAAGTGTGCCTGTCTTTTGTGAAGTGAGAACCGTGTGTTTAATGGAAAGAATAAGTGTGAACAATAAAATCGAGAATATTAAAAACAATAATAAACTTTTAGTGATTGATAAATTAGAAATAAAATAGCTGGACCGCCAAGGTCATGTCTTATTTGCCAGGGACCAAAATCGACGGATTGAGGTAATACATAAAAAATAAAATTGTTAGTAGGAAAACGTGGTTGTATTGCAATTTTTGAGTTATATAATATAATATTCCATATATCCATAAATTAGCGCACCACCGGTTCTCGTAGTCAGCAGCCGCCACTGACTATATACCGGTCATATCAACAACCAACTCCAAAACATTGTGTATTGGTATATTACGCAAACCTTCGTCCTTTTATTGGTTTAAATAATTAATAATATTCACAATAAGCTTTCGAACATAGTTTTGGATGATTTAGTTATTTATTTATATAATCACGAAATATTTCCTCTTGATGTAAGTTTGTTTACATCGAAGACATTCGATGACATCTAAAGTCTGCGTGTGTGTCTTACCATTAAAAAAAATAGTACCACTAAAAATCCACAACATGGCCAGGTACAAATAGGCACTGGTCAGGCTGGAGGAAAAACAGACATGTTCCTTTAAATTTCCGCCGTGCCGTTAAAGCCGGGACAATCGCTCTAATTGACTGTGAGTTTTTTAAATCGCCGTCATTATTTACTGTGGTTTGCCAACGGCAAGGTGTGGCAAAGTTGAGAAATTCATACATACCTTCGGAGATAATATAGTTTTAATGCTATTCCATAAACTCACAATAAAAATAAATAGCACTTTTTCCATTTTAGTATCTACCTACCGAAAATGGCCAACTTTTTTTTTTCTCCGAATCTATAAATATTTGACTGGGGGTCACTTCTACACTTTTATTTACCATATTAAACTACTTACATCGATTACCAGAGTTATAACCAAATGACCGAATCCAAGAGTTTTTGGAACACTGCTACGAGGGTAAAACTGAAAGTTTCGGGAATAGAAGAAAATATGCAGTATAAGTGAGTTTATTTATTTTTATTGTTTTTCAAAATATTCTCCTTTGTATTTCATGCACTTATGCATGCGTTCAAACCAGTCCATAAAGCACTTTTTGAACTCTGAAGTAGGGGTCGACAAAATGGCTATTTTATAGGCCTCCACTGCTTCTTCTGGCGTCTGAAACCGCTGACCACGCAGTTTGTCCTTGATTCTGGGGAATGTAAAAAAGTCGTTGGGACTTAAGTCAGGGCTATATGGAGGGTGGTCCAATATTTCGACTTTTTCACCGTCCAGGTACTCAGTTGTTGTCCGAGCGGTGTGTGGGCTGGCGTTGTCGTGGTGAAGGATGATGCGACGACTAGGGTTTGTTTTTCGGAGTTCAGCAAAGACGTTCGGCAAACAAATAGTGGTGTACCAATCAGCATTGACTGTTCTACGATCCTCAAGAGCCACAGTAGCTACGTGACCAGATTTAGAGATAAACGTAGCCACCATCTTCTTAGCCGTACTGCGAGAACGAACAACTTTTGTGGGTTTGAGCTCGTCTTCGAAGACCCATACTCGGGATTGGTTTTTAGTTTCAGGCTCATAAGCGTATATCCACGACTCGTCACCTGATACTATGCTAAAAACAGCATTTGAGCGTCCCTTGTTAAATCTTTTCAAAGTTTTGCGGCACCAATTGACACGGACTATTTTCTGCTCGTCAGACAATAGGTGAGGTATCCAACGGGAAAATAACTTTTTCACGCCTAATTCTTCTTTTAAAATAATTTGTATTTGACTCATTCCAATACCCAGGTGCTCTTGAATTTCCCGATATGTCACATGTCGGTCTTCATTTATCAGACGACGCACAACATCGACGTTTTCTTGCGTGACTGCCGATTTTGGTCGACCTTCACGCACTTCGTCGGTGAGGGATACACGGCCACGTTGAAATTCTGAATACCACCTGTATATTGTAGTCTTTGAAGGAGCTTCAATATTAAAAGCAGCAACCATCCGCTCTTCACATTGCTTTTGTGTTAGTCCACTTTTAAAGTCATAATAAATCATAGCTCTGAAATTTTCACGGCACAATTCCATTTTAAGCAGTGACTCGACGACTTCAATAAACAATTGAAACCGAACCATACTTTTTTTTTTCTAAGTGGCCAGTGTGTTGAGATAAGGAAACTTCAGAGATTATAAAAAGGTATAATACATGTTAAAAATAAATTAATAAGTATTCGATTCCCGCCACTTTCAGTGCAAGCCTCGTACACGTGACCCCTGGATGGAGCTAAAAGTGCAATGGTGGGTACTCCCTACGGACGTGGTGCAACTTCGACCCCCCCTTGTCAAGTGAGCGATTTCTTCATTTCGGCTATTATTCGTAAACGAGTAAAAAAGATTTGTGTACCTACGGGTCTAACGCGAAATTTATTTATTTACCTTTATAACCAACGTGTCGAGACGGGTTGCACCGGTCATGTTCAGTTTCTGCCGCGAACATGACCGCGCGATAAATTTCGCGTTAGACCAACAAATCTCTTAAGTACTACCTATGTGTATTGAGAAGATGGACTACGTGCGGCCGCCCTCCCCGCCTCGCACCGCCGGCTGCCACCCCGCCGCTGTGCCAGGCGCAGCTCACTCCGTGACGTCATCGCGTCGTGTCAGCCGCCCGCCCGAGAGGGCTTATTTAGTAGTTGTCGCGCACTGCCAAGATGCCAAGGACGGAACGCATGCACTCGCGTGCGATAGAAAGAGATGGCCACGCTTAGGCACGTTTCGCATACTAAAACTGGGGATTTGTTAACGGTGGGTCTTCTGTATACTGTTACTTATTCTGTGGCAGTGCTCCTGCTCTCTTCCATTTGCCCTTGCCCGCGCTCCTCCTCGGTACGATACGCACGCACCAGCAGCTGAGCCCTTTATTCTCAATTTACGAAATAAATACCTCGTAAACTAATGGGTTGTCTTATTTCTGTACAGCCTAACAGTATAAAGCGCGAGAGTTTAAAAGTGTTATAAAATAAAAACAGGAATTTATTACAGCGTTTTCTTAGCGTGATGGATATTGAGTTATTTGATATGTACCTAACTTATGCCAAATTACAGCTTTTTAGTAGTAACGGTTACTGAGCTAAGCCGCGGATAGACGGATGGACGGACAGACCAACACATACAATAAATTATAAGGAATTCTTGTTTACTACGAAATCCTAAAAAATAGAAAGCTGTAAAATAAATATAATTCCCCAAATATAGTAATTTCGCGAGAAAGCATTATTTGAGAGTGGTCATAGTTACAACATATTGAGTATGACCTTATGGTGATATGGCAGCCATCGTCTACGATACATCGGCGGGGTGTTAACCTGCTTACAGTGTGCATAGTACATTCACAACGAAGATCGGGTACGTACTTAGCACACAAAAGAGAGGAACAGAAACTCCAGTATGCATAATACTAATCGTTAATAGAGATATGACTTGCCTGTAACTTGAGAACCCACTGTACTTTCCGGCGCCGATCCATAGTTACCTAAATTTATGCCCAACTTTTCCAATAAATTTGGTGGTAAGACAAATACTTCTGGAGATCCATTTTTAGTTTTGGATTTTGAGCCTTTATGTGTTGTGACCTTCATTTTATTCATTTTTTATGTTAATGACGAATCATAGGCATATTAAACAGCACACTGAAAAGAATTGCAAAAAATTAAAACTGTTGGTAGAGTTAGAAAGTCCTTCAAAATGATTATAGCATAAAAGAAGAATAACATTACTTTAGTCTGAGGTCTTGATTAGACAGCTTCAATTATTATGAAATAAATAATTAAAATAAACATTGTTTAAAAATAGTGTCATATTTTTGTAAAGTCAGAATTATAAAACATTTGAAAATTTATATATTACTTTATGTACTAAAAAGTACTAATTTCATTTAAATTTGATAAAAAATTAACTGACTCAAATAAACTCCTGACATGATTGTGACTTAAATTACAGCCAATAAGTGGCATGCAACACAAGAAAATTGCAATACCACTGAATGAAAGAATTTTTCTCAAAACAAATTTAATGTATAAGTATGTCATCAGAGGATATACATTAAAATTTAAAAATGTGACCAAGTTCACTAGATGGCGCTATGTAAAACTAAGTACACAGTTTCTTAACTTTCTTACATATCAGTATCAGTAGTTTTCAGTTTCTTTAATACAACATGGTGTTAATGCGAAGACCACTACTTATACAGAACCATCTAATGATTCTGATTAGTATATGTATTACTGGCTGGTGCAATGGTGAATGTTAGAAAGGATAACCTCCTGGGACTACAAATGTAACTTTGTGTTTTTGTATTAGTAAATGCATGCTGTCCATGAAAAGTTATTTTTAGATATTGTAGAAAATTTTGTAAGCGGGGGTCAGTGGAGGTAGGATATTCTAGGGTCTATTGCATAACAACTTACAATCTGATAAGTAAAAAAGGAAGAAACCCCAGAATACTTAAAAAAAATCCAGCTGGCCATTTTTGAACTTACACATGAACAATGGAAGGATTCTGAATATTTTGTTCTAGTTATCCAAACTAAAGTCGCTATAGTCAAAAAAATAATTACCTACACGATAACAATCATTCTTAATAATTTAAAGTATAAAAATATAAATATGATGTACAAATGCAGGAGTATGTGTTTTTGTTTGTGCCAATATTTGAGTGGAAAATAATGAAAAAATATTTAATAGGAAAATGTGTAGCAAATACTGTATTATTAAAAGAATTAATAAAATCATGAATTAATTAATACAAATATTTATATGATATTATTTAGTGTACTTAAATAATAAAATACCCTGCTATTACAATTACTTATGACATTACTTTTACAAAAAGATGTATCAATAATTTAAAAACACGATTTTTTTACAGTGCAATCAGTAGTAAATACTTAGTTTTGATTATTTGAACATTAAACATACCTAATTAAAATAAAAACAAAAATATTTTATTAACGTATCAGTCGTCGGGATTTGAACCATGGTACATGATCATCACAACAAGCAAAATCACGTGGACACATTACAACTGAGCTAAAAGGTAAACCACTGAAGTTACCGAAATTTTCAATACCTTTTGTAAATTTTCCAAAGATTAAAAAAAAAATATTATATGAAATGTTACACCAATTCCCCATGGAATGTACATACGTCAATTGCGACTTACCTGATTTCCAGTTAATGGCCACAAGATCATAAGAATTAATTACATTGTGAGAAAACGTGTGGTACTCGCCCAATAATAAAATATTGATTCACTATTCTGTATTCTCTTGCGAAAATTGTCTCTCCTAGAAGTAATGTTTAAAAACCAACATTTTCTGAACATCGAATAGGTTAGGACATTTTTTTTAATTAGCAGTATTGTTATCTGATTTTTCGTAGTTTGGATACTGACTTTTTCACCACCAATGTCGTTTTTCAATGGGGTCTACACATATACGAAAAAACGAACAATGTAAGCCTAAGCGCGCACGAGCAACTTTTGTTTCCGCAACTATGGCTTTGTCTCTGTCGCACTTTCATACTAGTTCAATAAAAAAGCGTACCCATGTTCTTTACAGAGCTCTTTCGGTGATATCAATATACATGTGTAATATGAACAGCGGCGTTTGAAACACCTACCTAAAAAGTTTACGTCGGACATAACACGTTGTGTTGTTCTTTGGGCAGTCCTATGCGTGGTTCTATACCGTTGGGGCAGTGTGTAGTTAGTGTACGCGGACTGGACGCTTCTTAAAGGGGTCTGTTACACGCTTAATATTATCACAATACTGGTGTGTCAATATTATCGTGGTTTTCAAAAAAAATAAAAAAAATGTAACAGGTCCCAAACAAAACGTCAAAATGACACATGACCACCATCTACATCAGCTCTCAGAGTAAGGATTTCTATAGAGATACTATACGAGTTTCACGTGGTTTCACCAAGGGGGACAGAAAAGCTCATATGCAGCTACATTGAGATATGGTCTTAAATGTCTGGCGGCTTACAAAAAACAAACTCTTTCATTTGGCCGGGTAATCGTTAATTTGCCTCAAACTATTTGACTTGACGTTTAGATGACATTGAGGCAAATAAAGAAAAGCGGAACTATGCCAAGGACGACAAATGATATATCCCTCTCTGTCGCTCTTATTCAATTTAGTATATGATCTTCTCGCTCTTTGCAGTATTATTATTTGACGTCCACTCTGAGTACTCTGAGACATCAGCTACTCAGAGTAAGGATTTCTATAGAGATCCTATACAAGTTTCACCAAGAAGACAGAAAAGCTCTTATGCAGCTACATTGAGATCTGGTCTTAAACGGCTGGCGGCTTACAATAAACTAACTCTTTAATTTGGCCGGGTAATCGTTTATTTGCCGCAAACTATGTGACTTGACGTTTAGATGACATCAAGGCAAATAAAGAAAAGCGGAACTATGACAAGGACAACAAATGATATATCCTTCTCTGTCATTCTTATTCAATTTAGTATATGATCTAGTACAGGTATAAGTAAAAAGACATGTTCATAAATTAAATTAAAACTAAATGTAACTAAACTTATAATTAAAATAATTTTATTGAAATAATAAAAAGATAAAGACATTAAAAAAAAGAAAAACTATACTCGCGGCTAACCAAGGTCACTCATTGGCGGAAAAGAAACCAAGATGCTGGCGGCGTTTCCCCGTTGCACAGCAATACTGAGCCTTTGCCCGAGAAACGCCCCAGCTCTTGGGTCACAGGTAAATCTAATAAGTTTTTTTAATAAGATTAAACAGTTGATGAGCCTCTGGGCCCCAAGGGCCTAGAGTCTCAACCGCAAACGGTACGAAAATATAATTGTCACCTAATAACATGTATTTTCGGCGCTTAGCCGCCTCCGCGTTTGTGGCAGCTCCACCTGGTTTTTGACACGTTACTGCAATATGTGACGATGCCAAAGTGTCTACACAGGTGGAGTCCCACACTAAGGGCCTCCCCAACCGCCACGGCACTAACGTCATACCATCGGGTCTCTTGCCGTCGTCCTGTGCGAGGCCATTGGGTTCGAGTACCGCAGGCACTTGGACGCTGACAAGGGCCCGACGTATGATGTCGTTAAAACAAGCGTGGCGGGAGAGTCTACCGGCGCTTTTGGGGCAGCTAAGGCCATGATGTCCTAAACTATCTACCTGTGCTCCGCAGCGACATTGGTGTGGTACGACGATGTCTAGGCCTAGACGAAGGCCACCCTGAAAGAGTTATCGTCCAGTAAAGTGCCGAAAATAACTGAAGGAAGTGCATGGAGCCAGTAACCGGACTCAGACGCAGAAACTGCTTGTACGAGGTGGTGTGCTTAGACGATGTATAATAAAAGACTTGGCGTTACGACACGTAGTAATATATTGTATAAGACAGACCGAATGACAAATGTACCAAAGACAATAGTTAATAGACAATAATAGACACGCTACTATAACATCCCCTTTCCTCAATAAGATAAACAAACACAAAGCATATAACATTTACAAATTCAAACGTCTAGGCGGCTTAATTAACCTGCCCGCTCTAGAGTACACTTGCACAGCATCTTGGTTGTCATCTGGCTGACATGGTGTTGTGTACGTAGACGTAGACTCAGGTTTAGGTGATACAGCTATAGGTTTAGGCGATACAGACCTTGCTTTTGGTAGCAGTATATGTTCCCTGTTTCGTCTACCAACAAAACCATCTGGACCTCCGACAATATAAGACCTCGGTTCTGTACATACCTCTTTGACTTCACCTGGCAACCATATACTATCTGGCGTTTTCTTGTAGTATATGCTTTCTCCTTCTTTCAGCTCTTGTAGCGGTCTTGTTTTTTTATTGTAGTACCTCTCTGCCTTTTCTTGACCAATCTTTCTTACTTTGACGTGCTCTTCAAACCGAACAACTTTAGGTTTTAAGTTTTCTGAAACAGTAGGTAACTGAGTCCTTAAACTGCGTGACATCAGCAGTTGTGCTGGAGAAGCTAAATTTCCTCGTGGCGTGTTCCTATACTGGAGCAACGCTAGGTGGGGATCAGAACCCGACTCATCACATTTGGTAAATATTCTTTTAACGACCTTCACGCCAGACTCAGCCAAACCGTTTGATCTTGGTAAATATGGACTAGAAGTGGTATGTTTAATGTCCCACTCGGAGTTGAATTTTTTGAACTCAGCAGAATTGTAAGGGGGACCATTGTCACTAACAACTTCTACCGGAATACCATGACGGCTGTATATGGGTTTCAACGTATTTATAAGAACGTTGGCACTAGTATTCGATACGCGACTAACTTCGATGTAGTTTGAGTAGTAATCCTCAAGTACTAAATATGTTTGATTCTTATATGACATGTAATCAATTCCTAATTTTTCCCATGGTCGACTAGGTAACTTGTGTGACAAAAGCTGTTGCGGAGGATTAGAGTTTCTGTGCGTTATGCAAATGTGACAAGACTCTACTAGATTTTTAATGTCTGTTGACATGAAAGGCCAAAACACGTTTCCTCTCGCAAAAGACTTTGACCGCTCGACACCCAAATGACCACTGTGTATGATTTTAAGTACATCTGACCTGATTTGTTTCGGAATGACTATACTGCTGCTTCTGAACACGAGACCTTCCTCTGTATGTAAATCATGCCTATACTGCCAATATTCTTGAGCTTGTGGACAGACTTGAGTTTTAGCATGCGGCCAGCCATGGCGACAATATTTTATTAAAACTTGCATGGCTGGATCTGACTTTGTAGCATCTTTTAGCCACTGAAGACGCTCAGACGACACAGGCAATGATTTCATCAATAAGTTGACATGCACGACGATGTCATTATCGAGTTCGTCCTCACTTGTTTCTGACAGCGCGGCTCTAGACAGAGTATCGGCTATGAACATGAGTGAACCTTTTTTGTAAATCACATTTAGGCTATAAAGTTGAATTCTTAGCATCATTCTCTGAAGACGAGTAGGGACCTCTGCAAGGGGTTTCTTGAACAGAGTTATTAATGGAGAATGATCAGTCTCGACAGTAATAGTTTGTCCGTATATGAACTGATGAAATTTGACACATGCAAAGACTATAGCATACAGCTCTTTTTCAATCTGAGCCATCTTTTGCTGTGATTCAGTTAAAGTTTTAGACGCATAGTAGACTGGGTGATCGTTTTGCAACAATACACCACCGACTGCTGTACTGCTAGAATCAACTGACACGACAATAGGAGCTTTTACATCAAAGTGTGCTAAGACAGGTGCATGACAAATAATGCTCTTTAGACGACTGAAAATACGCTCGTAGTTTTCATTCCAAATGAAGACAGAGTTCTTTTTTAACAAATCTCTGAGCGGTGCAACCTCATTAGCCAAATTATTTATAAATGGACCTAAATAATTGACCATGCCAAGAAATCTTTGCAGATCCTTAGCACATGTAGGCGATGGCATTTCAGAGACTGCCTTGACCTTGTCACTGTCAATAGTGACTCCTTGACCAGAGAAGACGTGACCCAAATATTTCACTTGAGTGACTCCAAATGAACATTTAGCACGATTGAATTTGACATTAAGCTTCAAAGCTTTTTCGAAGACCATTTTTAGACGTTCATTGTGCTCTTTCAACGTTGAACCAGAGACTAGTATATCGTCACTATAGACCATTACACCGGGTATATCACCAAAGCTTTCGGTCATAACTCGGTGGAAGTACTCAGGAGCACAACTGACTCCAAACGGAAGCCGTTTAAATCTGTATCTTCCAAATGGCGTATTGAATGTCGTAAGATATGAGCTCTCTTCATTCAGACGACACATCCAAAATCCACTGGTAGCATCTAAGGATGAAAAATAATTAGCACCGATCATTTTAGACCGTACTAAGTCTACTGTGGGAATTGGGTACTGACTACGACATATGGCTTGATTCAAGTTCCTGGGGTCAAGACACACCCTTAACTGACCATTTTTCTTTTCTACGACAATGAGTGAACTAACCCATTCAGTTGGCTCGGTGACCTTCGTGATGACATCCATCTGCTCCATCCTGTCCAGTTCCTGCTGCAGCCTTGAATACAGTGCAAATGGTACCTTTCTTGGAGCGTCGATCTTCGGCGGTACATCACGGTTGACTTTTATGTTGCATTCCCCCGGCAAGCAACCCAAACCATTAAACACGTTATCATATTTGGTAATCATAGCTTTCAAATTACTATCTGACTGTGCATGTGACTTTTGGTTGACTTTTGATTTTGACTGACATTCTAAAGGCTCAGGCAAAGATACATGACTCGGCTCATTGGCTGACATATTTGTTGACTTACTTGATTGCGACTGACATGGTTGTTCGATACTGAACACCCTTTTGACCAAGCCCAAGTCTGTACATGTATCTTTTCCTAAGACTGTCGGTGATGAGACATCCGCGACTATAAATGATATCGGTTTCATGACACAAGAACTATTGATAGACAGACTACAGTTCAATATTTGCTCACCGATGACTTCAATATAATTACCACTATATGACTTGATTTTCGTTTGACATCCGACCAATTTATTTTGTACACCAAGACTTTTGTAGACATTCCAGGACATGACATTCGCGTCGCTGCCGGTATCTAATATACAATTGACATTGACTCCGTTGACACAAACATTCATTGACCAATCCGACTTCTGACACCATGTACGAGGTGGTGTGCTTAGACGATGTATAATAAAAGACTTGGCGTTACGACACGTAGTAATATATTGTATAAGACAGACCGAATGACAAATGTACCAAAGACAATAGTTAATAGACAATAATAGACACGCTACTATAACACTGCTAAGAGCCTTGCTTTGTCTCTCGGAGTGGGACATGTGTCTATAAGGTGGGTGTAAACTCTTGAGCTTATCGGCATGTCCCAAAGTTTTTGGTTCTCTGCACTCGTGGGAACGTCTGTACCAGGGCAGGCCTGTTTCCAAGCGTCCTTGGCCTCAGACAAACAGGCCACCTCAAAATCGGATAGTAAAGGAGATAATATTTTACCGATTAGAGGTAGCGAGCTATGTGTCGAGGACAAGAACGCTGGAAGAGCGACACCAGAGATTTGCCTTACGCCGAGACCACCCAACCTTACAGGCAGCGTAGCCTGTAAAAATTGACGATCGTCAAATTTTACATTAATCACTTTTTCTAAATGAGTGTGAATGATGCTGTCAATGTTTTCACATATGATCACAGATATCAGAGAAAAGCAGATAAGCGCTAATAAGTTAAACGTTTTCTATACTTCCGATCTATTCCCACTAACGTACTTATCAGTAAGTAAGAAAGAAATAGATATCATGTAGTCTGACAGGTCTTCAACTGTCATTGTCTCAACTATTCATCGCTTCGTGACGAGAGTTAGTGCAGTGAAAGATAATTTACTACGAAATATCGACATCGATATTCAATTACTGTTGATATTCTTAAGTCGTATATCTTACTCCTATACTTTGTTGAAATTTTTATTAAATTAAAAACACAAACTGCATTCAATATCAATAATATATATAAATAAATATTAGGGGACAATCTTATACAAATCGACCTAGTCCCAAACTAAGCAAAGCTTGTACTAACCATGGGTACTAGACGACGATATACATACTTATATAGATAAATGCATAGAAAACATCCAAGACCCAGGATAAAATATTTCTCTCAGATAAAAAAAATATTAATGTATGCAACGTCTTAACATATTATGCCTAAACCTAAACCAAACCAACTCATCTGAAGCGGTCTCTGTAAATTCAGTAAATAAATATTGCTCTTTCCTACCTTACCTCAAGGGGCCTCTGGAATATTGTAGGTATTGCATCTGGCAATAATAATCTTTTATTGTTCTTAGTAACATAAAAGTCACTTTTAAAATGTTTGGAGCAGATTCTGTGATGTTTGGTCGGCGTCCAATTATTGCGTCCTACTGCGTCAATCCATTTTTGAAGTAAATTATTGTTCGGAAATCTAAAGTTGACAAATAACCATGTTATTAATAATTTAACGCAATAATATCTTTTATATGATGTCTGTGATGGTGACGGTTCATCGATGACAGTCCGGTGACAAATAAGCTGGTGAAAAACAATAAAAGCGTACGCGACACAGGTACGCGATGAGGAACAGGCTCAGAGTAAGGATTTCTATAGAGATCCTATCCTAAGTTTCACCAAGGGGGACAGAAAAGTCCTTATGCAGCTAAATTGAGAACTTGTCTTAAACGTCTGGCGGGTTACAATAAACAACCTCTTAAATTTGGCCGGATAATCGTTTATTTGCCGCAAACTATTTGACTTGACGTTTAGATGACATTGAGGCAAATAAAGAAAAGCGGAACTATGACAAGGACAACAAATGATATATCCTTCTCTGTGGGTACTCTGAGATCTACACATTAAGCCGGGTTCACAGCGCCATGTTTTTCGTGTTTGCAAACATCAAACATTTTTACAAACATGTTTTGTTGGATTTTTGGCTGTGATTTTTGGTGCAGTGGACCGGCCTTAACATTGAGGCCACGCCTATTTTGTTTTCGAAAAACATGTTTGATGTTTGCAAACACGAAAAACATGGCGCTGTGGACCCGGCTTTACATTGACCACAATTTTGACAAGTCGGCATCGGTTATTATTGGTTATGGATACGTAGTATCTTCTTAGTAGTCTGTGGGTTATGGTAAAAAATAGCCCGGATATAATCCAATATATAATCACAATAATCTTCTCTGATAAAGATTTGAACTCAGTGTTGCACATTGTCTTTTTTAAATGGGTTCTAAGGCCCTAGTATTTACTGTTCAGGCAGAATGTGCTGTTACAAAAGCTCGATCCGGATTAATGGAGCTACCACATTACAAAGTGAGAACTCCGGTATTCATGCCGGTTGGCACACAGGTTAGTTTGTTTTCCGACTCAATTAAAAAAGGTATTTGACAAGTTTCATGGGTGAAGGTTTTATTGTGTCTCTATGTAAAAACTTATTAACCGACTTCAAAAAAGGAGGGGGTTCTCAATTCGTCGGAATTTTTTATTTATTTGTATTATTACCGATTACTCTGAGACTAGTGGACCGATTTCAATAATTGTTTTTTTTGTTTAAAAGGGTGTGTTTTCTAGTTGATCCCATTGTCACCAAGTCTGGATCTGATGACGGGATCTTGGAAAAATCGAGGGAACTCATCAAATTATATACCAAGAGGATAGGGTATGTAAGGCTACATTGAAGGAACTCAAATTATATAGCAGGAGGATGGGGTCTGGCAAAGTATGGAGTCGGTGTTTTGTTAAAAATTTACATGTTCAGACTACAATGTTTATACTATAGTATAAAAACTCTTTGAGACTGAATGCAAATGACATGGTTGTCAGCAAAGACTACAATTATATATACTTGTCAGACCAGATTTTAATTCCACAGCAAGACAATGCTATGTATTTCTTATAAATATTACACCTTTAATATTGAAATAACTTCTATATGGATGTATGCATGATCATGATCTGTATCCATGTTGTATTTTAATTTCATTTCTTTACAGGGTACAATGAAAGGAATACTGCCAGAACAGTTAGAAAGTTTAGATTGTGAAATAATTTTAGGAAACACTTATCACTTGGGTAACCGCCCCGGCACAGATGTGCTGACAAAAGCAGGTGGGCTTCACAAGTTTATGGGTTGGAACAGGGCATTGCTCACAGATTCCGGTGGATTTCAGATGGTATCTCTCTTAAAATTGGCTGAAATTACTGAGGAAGGTGTAAAGTTCCGATCACCTTATGATGACTCCGAAATCATGTTGACCCCAGAAAAGTCTATTGAGATACAAAATTGTATAGGTGTGTATTACACTTTCATTAAACTTGGAACATAGTCCGTCTACTTCAAATTTCTTTCAGTTAAATAATGGTACTGTAAAAATACTTAGGTGCAGACATTATAATGCAGTTGGATGATGTTGTCCAAACCACATTCAATGACTATGACAGAATCAAAGAGGCCACCGAAAGGACTAGCCGTTGGCTGGATCGATGTTTGAAGGCACATAAAAGACCTACAGAACAAAACATCTTTCCTATTGTTCAGGGTTTGTTAAATGCAGAATTAAGAGAAAAGAGTGCCAAAGAACATATGACTAAAGATGTCAATGGGTTTGCAATAGGAGGACTAAGGTAAGTGATGTTTACAAAATGCTAAAGGTGATACTCTAGCAGTATAAATTCAAGCATGTAAAAGTATTTTTAAATAATTTACAGTGGAGGTGAATCAAAAGATGATTTCTGGCCTATGGTTACCTTAAGTACTAACATCCTGGATAGAAATAGACCTCGCTATTTAATGGGAGTGGGAGTGGCCATTGACCTAGTGGTCTGTGTAGCCCTGGGTGTGGACATGTTTGATTGTGTGTTCCCTACAAGAACTGCTGTAAGTATAAGAACATATTTGGAAGAGTTACTCATCTCTGTAATGTTTTAATTTTGTAATGTAATTATATCTTATTCTGGAATTGTATATAAATTCAATAATACTTTGTTTTATTAATGTAGACTATTTTATTTAATGATAAGTAACTTGTTTCATTGTTATCTTTATATCTTTAAATTTGAGTTATGGTGATTGTAAGTTATTTTATTGTATATAGAGGTATATTATAAGTAAGTTTATTTTTCTGTCATTGCCTGTGACTTGTAAAAGTGCATTTGGGGCCTATTTGTAGAACCAGTTGTTGTTTTTGAAAATGCATTTTCTAAAAAATAGCAACTTATTTTTTAAATTTCAGAGATTTGGTTGTGCACTTGTCAACAAAGGACAGCTAAACTTGAAACAAAAACAGTATGAAACTGATTTAAACCCAATTGATGAGGATTGTACATGTTCAACCTGTAAAAGTTATACCAGAGCTTACTTGCACTCCATTGTCACTGTGGAGACAGTTGCCTGCCATTTGCTATCAGTTCATAATATTGCTTACCAGGTATGTATAATTTGTGACCACAAATATAAATTGAATTTTCTTAATCAAGGCATTTTTGTAATGTGATATGAATTAACCTTTTTTTGTTTGATTACAGATGCATCTCATGAGAACCATGAGACAATGTATACAAAATGGAACATTTCCAGAATTTGTGCAAAAGTTCGTTAAAGAGGCTTTTCCTGATGAAAATTACCCTACTTGGGTGATTAATTCACTCAAGTCTGTAGGAATAAATATAGAAGCATAAGCATTAATAAAAGTATGTTAAGAATAAACAGTTTATTTTCCTTATCACATGAAATCATCTGAATCATTGCCATCATAATTAGTGGTCATATTTTCTGATTTCATAAGAGTTGAATAGCTTCGAAGTTCTGCTTCTTCCTTTTTCTTCTTCTCTTCCTCCTTTTCTTTTTCTTTTTTTTCTCTTAGCAGTTTCTTTTTGTCCTCTCTCTCAGATCTGTCCCTTTCTTCCCTCTCTTGTCTCAGGTCTGGAAATGCTTCCTTCTTTGTTTTATTAAGTCTATTTACGATTTCATTATGTCTTTTGGCCACTCTTACTTTCCTTACATCTTTATCTTTGTGGAATGCGACTTGTCCAGCCTAAAACAATAGAAATCAAGTTGTTTTTTTCAATACCATGTGAACTAAATACACAGTAAACTGCTACAAATATGAAAAACTAGTGATTTTGTAACACTGTGCTGACTTTACTTCAAAGCTGAGTACTGGTGAATAAAGCCAAACTTTTATAACCAATAGAACAACTTGTATTTCAGATCAAAGTATGTTATATTATTTGATCTGAACATACTATGTGTTCAGCTGTGCTACCGCGAACTTCGAAAATCGAACTTCGTGTCGTGCCGTCCCTTTCACTCTCGTGTTATACTCTATATGACGGAAAGGGACAGTACGAAATTCGAAGTTCGCGGTAGCACCCTGGGTATGTCATACTAATACAAAATATTAATTTACCTCCATAGCAGGAGTCTTCTTCAAATTAGACCACATGGTGTAAACAATGTCGATATCATTCATCTTATTGCCCATTATAGAGTTTGCCTTTACTAATTGACATGCATCATCAAGAACTGAATTGGGTATATCATCTATGGTTTGTCCCTGAAATAAATAGAAATGTTATTAAAACATTATTATTGTTATTATTTGTGAGTGGTAGCAGAGAGTAACCCAAACATTTGAGTTGTTTACTTACAGCCTCTAAACGAAGGTAAACATGAGCAGATGAAACCTTGTCCACATGGAACCACACATCTTCTGGCCAACCCCACTTGATTAAGTCTTCGTCTAAAACAAAATGTATAGGTTCAGTTGTGCAAATGCTTTTATAAAATAATTGGGATATGACACGATAATTCAAGCAATTTTATATATATACAGAAACGGTAATTCTTACATACTTTCGTGCTTGTCGGCACCCATGAACAAAGTTACAGGTGGCGAGACTACATCACTAGTGAAATAGAAAACCATTGTTGTTATTAACCGACTAGAATAATTTTAAATTTCAACCCTTTTTAAATTCCAACCTATATAAATACTGAAATTAAATTACTGAATTTGCAATGAACAAACGTCACAAATTGACACCGTTGACAAATGACTTGGTGTTGCCGCGAAAAAAAACGCTGGCGCGCTTCCGCGAAATGAAAACGAAATATTTGGCCTACGGCGAACCGAAAACGAAACGAAGTATCTCCCTTTCTCTCACTCGAATATGCAAGAGGCAAATATTTCGGTTCGCGGTAACGTCTCAGCCCAGCTAGCAAGATAGCTATTATAGCGTCGCATTTAATGCACAAAATGTAGTGAAACGTCACATAAAATGTGGCGGTATAAACGTGCAAGATGGGCAGCACGACATATATGTATGACAGACGGACAGAACAGAACTGGAAATGACTCGACTGAAGGACTTTGTATCCATGGTCAAGAATAAATTAAAAAAAAAAGCTGGAAATGACAAGACAAGTACAGAACACCAACAGAACACAAAGTACAATATATAGACTGAGAAGAAGAAAAGCAAACAGCGGGTGATTAAATTACTTGAACCCGTTTTAATTCCTTTATTTGTCTGGTTTATGAATCGAAGCTGTTACAATGGGTAGCCCAGAACAAGAGCTTTGTCCACCACCATCGGAGGAAGATGAGCTAACCCTACCTAGAGCAAGTATTAACAAAATGATAAAGGAATTGGTTCCGTCAGTGAGAGTTGCATTTGAGTCTAGAGAACTAATTCTAAATTGCTGCACCGAATTTATACACTTACTCAGCTCGGAAGCCAACGAGGTTTGTAATCAGAGTAACAAGAAGACTATCAATGCCGAACATGTCCTCACAGGTAAGTTGTCTTCATAAGTTTACGATAAAAACGATTCCTTTGGCTGTTTTTATAGTTATTGTTGTTAATCAACAATCAAGTGATATGCCAAATTTCCAATAGTCCCATATTGTATTTTCAATGCCAAGATTACAGATCACTAATAGTAAATTATTAATTTTCAGCGCTAGATAGATTGGGATTCACTGACTACACAATTGAAGCAGAGGCAGTGCTTAAAGATTGCAAGGCTGTAGCAGCCAAGAGAAGAAGACAAAGCACCCGTTTGGAAAACCTCGGGATACCTGAGGATGAATTACTGAGGCAGCAACAGGCATTATTTGCAAAGGTTACCAAATCTTTTCCATTCTAATTTATTTGGAATGACTTCTTCACATCTTATGTGGAATTCCCAATAGTAAAGTATTATTTATCCCATACTACTAAACAAACAATATTTGTATAGTTAACGAAATTTACGACATACAGGTTTGTTATGTTTTCATGTGAAAACCAATGGAACAACAAATCCCATGCTGGGCTTGGGCTCCCAAGTCTGTACAACAAACTATTACTGTTAGATAAAAGTTAAGCTTGGTTTAAACCTAATATGTATTAGGATAGAATGTAGTAGGTGTAGGCGTAGGCTAATAGTATTATTGTAGTGCAGTGATGCATTTCAGTTTATACAATGAACTTTTTTTTATATCATGTTGATGTCAAACAAGCATATGCCCCGCCTGATGGTAAGCGGTCACCACAGCCTATGGATGCAACTCCAGGGGTGTCACATGCATGTTGCCAACCATTTAAAATATATCTTATCATCAGTGATCGGATCTAGGATGCAATTTGGGGTGAATGACCTCAAACGTGGAATGCGGTGGAGATACTGCGATCACCAACCCGCATGCCAAGCGTGGCGATTATGGCATTTACCCCTCATGAAAGTGGGGAGGCCTATGTCCAGCAGTGGACGTTTATGGGCTGATATGGTGGTGATGGTGGTGGACCTCAAACGTTATGCTGAACATGGATGTGACTCGGGATTTCCTGGGATTTTGGGAAATGGGTTATTGTTAATAATAAGTTTTTCGAGGGATAAACTAAATAAACAAAATGAAAATGTGTGCTATCTATCAGGTCATTTATTTTACAAGTACTTTAAAAAACATTTTATGTATAAAATATCTCTTGTAAACAGAAATGTATTCTATAAATAAACGAGTTACTACATCCTGAAACAAAATAAAAAAACTCATCTATCGAATGCCATTGTCAGAACTGAACCAAACTGACCACATGGGAAGCACCAGCTTTCAAATAAAAAAAGAATCATCAAAATCGGTTCACCCAGTCGAAAGTTCTGAGGTAACGAACGTAAAAAGTACAGTATTGTCTAGTAATGGGTATTTATAACTGAAATTATTAATATTTGTCCATTTAATAAAAGAGGTTTATAAGTGGTAATTTTTTACGAAAAGACTATTTAAAAGGCGTCCTATGTGGGTGCAATGTCATCAGCACTAAAAGTTCGACCCCTGGTGATAAAATTTACAAAATAGTAATAACTAATAACAATTATTTCTTTTACCAGTATGCCCTGGTAAACAGATAAAAATAATAAAAGTACATAAAAGATACGTTAAGTTCTTCTATGCAGCACTGTAAACATTTTTGTTGTTATTACATGTTTTGCTAATTTTATACTGTAAACTACTTAAAATTAAAAGTTATGTACCTTTTTGTAAAGGTAGGTAACAAAAAGAGTCGCGGGATTGTCAGTCATATCCATCTTAAAATAACGGACTTAAACCCCAGGAAATTGCATCCTAGATCCGATCACTGCTTATCATTGACTAAACTAAAAGGAAATGTGAATATCCACCCAATATGGATGTCAAATATTGTTGAGAAGAGAGAAGAGAACTTTGCCTATGATGCCTACCTCTAGCGGATCCATATGGGGCAGCTAAGGCGCTTAGGCACTTAGCACTCTCCAAATCTATCTGGGGTCCATATAAATATCTGATGTTTGGGTGGCCAAGCCCCCTCCCCCATTGTTTTGAATACCTAGCTGAGTTTCTTAGCTTGGTTCTTTTCATGGCAGAGGTTTATTTTCCGAACGGTGGTAGTTTATTGACATTGATTGACAGTGGTGATTATGGCTTTAACCCCCTATGAAATTGGGGGAGGCATATGTCCAGCAGTGGACGTCCTTCCGCTGATATGGTGGTGGTGGCGGGGAAAATATAGGCGATATAATAAGTTTGTCCCCCATTGTCCCCCAATATTTATTTATTTTTTATATATCAGTATCACACATTGCCTGGATATTTACTCTCAAACTCATAAATAAATTCCTTAACATGTTATTGATGTCTACATTCTATAAATAGAAAACTTTGACAAGGGTATGATGATTTAGATATCGTATTTACTGGTAGACGGTCTTTAAACAGTTGTGGACTTTTAAAAATAGAGAATTAACAAGAACATGATGATTCATTGTGAACTATATATTGGAATAAACAATGTCAGTCAGGATCATTGATGACTGGAGTGCATTGAAGACAAAAAACCGGCCAAGTGCGAGTCGGACTCGCGCACGAAGGGTTCCGTACCGCATGATCTATAAAAAGAGTCCGGCTCGCACTTGGCAGGTTTTTAATATTTGTTGTTATAGCGGCAACAGAAATACATAATCTGTGCAAATTTGAACTGTCTAGCTATTACGGTTCTTGAGATCTAGCTCGGCAAGTGGTAGGCATGAAAAAGGGCTAAAATATCACGTTTTTTGTATGGGAGCCCCCCTTAATTATTAGTATTATTTTGTTTTTAGTATTTGTTGTTATAGCGGCAACAGAAATACACAACCTGTGAAAATTTCAACTGTTGCCTGGTGACAGATGGCCGGACAGCAAAGTCTTAGCAATAGGGTCCCGTTTTTACCCTTTGGATACGGAACCCTAATAAAGTAATAATTATATTATAGTTTTATGGAAATGTTTGTGTGCTACGGGTATAAAGAAAATTTGTATCACTTACAGGCTCGTGAAGAACAAGCAAAGCAGGATCAACAGCAATGGCTACTATTGCAACAACAAGGACTTGTCGGCTCCGATGTGACTGCACAGCCTTATGTGCCGCCACCAACTGGGCCCAAGAGTGACATGGATGAAGATGATGACTACTCATAGTTTTGATCAGTGTCTATGTAACCATTTCTTTAGTCACACTTTGTATGATCAATTAAACTAAATCTATCAGCTGAATTTGTAGAGCAAAGCAACAAGATTCTGAGATGTGTGAAACTGTGTTTTCATCTATTTGAAATTTAATTAGGTATTTGCCACATCTCAAAATTTGAAAACATGTCACTCTAGTAAACCATCAAAATATAACATTACCTTGTCATAAAAATATAAATATTTATTTTTCGACACAATGGTTATCTAGTAGTGCCTATGCCAATTTTTAGAGGTTCCTTACCTAATAACGAACCTCTGGCATTGGGATGCAACTCTACTGGGATAATGCTAGGATGATGATATTGATGATGATGACAATGGTTAACTTGCGTGTGACATCATAACTCATAACCAAGCATTTCTCTCAAATTTTTTGAAGCTTTTATTTAACTTACAATTCTGAGACTCTAGTGAAAAGGGGTCTGTCTTATTAACAGTGCTTCAGTATGATTTGTTACGCTGTGACGCCTTACTTGTCACTTACACTCTTTTAGAATGAGGAACTTTTGAAATTGATTTATTTATATGACATTGGGATATTTTCTGGACTTTAAAAATGTGGTTTTACTTAATTTTTTATCCTCTATTTGATTTCATTGGAAAAAAGCGTGCGTGTGAACCTAGCATATCAACTACCAGCATCTCACCAAATGATGACAGTTCTAGTAGCATCCCAAATAGTTCTACAGTTCTAGATAGTTATTTTCAATAGTTCAGCCCATTTTCGCGAAAAAAATGAAAATTTGAAAATGAGATGCTAACTTCGAAAATCGACTACCAGCATCTCACCCGTATCCGATTCCTAGTCAACAAGTAAGCGTTGAGAATGAAAGTTCTGCTATTTCTAGATGATATGGCAACAGTTCTGGCCGAAAAGCCCAAAAAAAATTTTTTTTTTCTCTTTTGGAAAATGAGATGCTAACTTCGAAAATCGACTACCAGCATCTCACCCGTATCCGATTCCTAGTCAACAAATAAGCGTTGGGAATGAAAGTTCTGCTATTTCTAGATGATATAGCAAGAGTTCTGGCCGAAAAGTCCAAAAAGAAGAATTAGCAATATTTGACAAAAATCGATTTTTAACATTCATACTGATATGCTATGTTTTCGTCGCCATCCAGGCCCGGCATCTCAGGCGTTCTAAGTAGTAATGGACTAAACAAGCATAGAACTCCACAGTTTTAGCGGCTGGAAGCCGATCTGATAGAGTTCTAGAAGGAGACATAGCAGTATTCGACAATAATGGATTTTTACCATTCATACTGATATGCTATGTTTTCGTGGCCATCCAGGTCCAGCATCTCAGGCGTTCTGAGTAGTAATGGAGTAAACAAGCATAGAACTCCACAGTTTTAGCAGCTGGAAGCCGATCTGAAAGAGTTCTAGAAGGAGACATAGCAGTATTCGACAAAAATGGATTTTTACCATTCATACTGATATGCTATGTTTTCCTGAAAATTCAGGCCCAGCATCTCAGGCGTTCTGAGTAAGAATGGAGTAAACAAGCATAGAACATCACAGTTCAAGTGGCTGGAAGTCGATTTGAAAGAGTTCCAAACGAAAACTTAGTATTTATTTTTCAAAAAACTATTTTTACAATTCTTACTGATATGCTGTTTTCATGGCCATCCAGGTCCAGCATCTCAGGAGTTCTGAGTAGTAATAAAGTAACCAAGCATAGGACATAACAGTTCAAGTGACTGGAAGTCGATTTGAAAGAGTTCTAGAAGAAGACTTAGCATTATTTGTCAAGTATCGATTTTTACCATTCTTATTGATATGCTGTTTTTGTGGCCATCTAGTTCCAGCATCTCAAGAGTTTTGAGTAGTAATAAAGTAACCAAGCATAGAACATAACAGTTCAAGTGAGTGGAAGTCGATTTGAAAGAGTTCTAAAAGGAGACATAGCGGTATTCCACAAAAATCGATTTTACCATTCCTACTGATATACTATGTTTTCGTGGCCATCCAGATCCAGTATCTCAGGCGTTTTGAATAATAATGGAGTAAACAAGCGTAGAACGCAACAGTTCAAGCGGCTGGAAGTCGATTTGAAAAAGTTCTAAAAGAAGGTTTAGCATTATTTGACAAAAATCGATTTTTACCATTCTTACAGATATGCTATGTTTTCGTGGCCATCCAGGTTCAGCATATCAGGCGTTCTGAATAGTAATAGAGTAAAAAGGCATAGAACTGCACAGTTTTAGTGGCTGGAAGCCGATCTGAAAGAGTTCTAGAAGGAGACATAGCAGTATTCCACAAAAATGGATTTTTACCATTCTGAGTGATATGCTATATTTTCGTGGCCATCCAGGTCCAGCATCTCAGGAGTTCTGAGTAGTAATAAAGTAAACAAGCATAGAACATAACAGTTCAAGTGACTGGAAGTCGATTTGAAATAGTTCTAGAAGAAGATTTAGCATTATTTGACAAAAATAGTTTTTTACCATTCTTACTGATATGCTATGTTTTCGTGGCCATCCAGGTTCAGCATCTCAGGCGTTCTGAATAGTAATAGAGTAATAAAGCATAGAACTCCACAGTTTTAGCGGCTGTCTGAAAGAGTTCTAGAAGGAGACATAGCAGTATTCCACAAAAATTGATTTTTACCATTCATACTGATATGCTATGTTTTCGTGGCCATCCATGCCCGGCATCTCAAGAGTTCTGAGTAGTTATAAAGTAACCAAGCATAGAACATAACAGTTCAAGTGACTGAAAGTCGATTTGAAAGAGTTCTAGAAGAAGTCTTAGCATTATTAGACAAAAATCGATTATTACCATTCATACTGATATGCTATGTTGTCGTGGCCATCCAGGTCTAGCATCTCAGGAGTTCTGAGTAGTTATAAAGTAAACAAGCATAGAACATAACAGTTCAAGTGACTGGAAGTCGATTTGAAAGAGTTCTAGAAGAAGACATAGCAATATTTCAGAAGAAGTCAGAATTCTATTGTGTGACCTTCTGGTGCTCTCACCATTTAATTATTGTAGCGCGGTATACGGACCCAGGCTTTGGATCAAGACAGAGAACGCAATACAGAGAGTGCAGAATGCCTGCGCTCGTTTTTGTTTTGATATACCCAGACGAGCGCATGTCACACCTTTCTTAATAAAAAATAAAATTTTAAACATGAAGTCCCGCAGAGAGCTACATATAGCCTGTACGACTCAAAAAGTATTATGGAAAGGACAGCCTGAATATCTTTTTGAGAAGCTTCGATGGTCCAAGGATGTACATAATCTAAACACGCGATCGAAATTTGGAAATTTTTTAAACATTCCTCGAAGTCATGCTGCTGGTTTTAGAGGCTCTTTCAAATATCGTGCTTCAAAGATATGGAATAATTTACCGCCACCTTTAAGGAACAAAGTCAGCTGTCAGACATTTAAAATCAAATTAAAGCAAGTATTGCATGAGAGGCAGAGGCACGATTTTGAAATAGCCTTTAAATTTAAATAGTAAATAAAAAACCCAACAACTTAGCCATTCACCACACACACACATACACACACACACACACACACACACACACGCACGCACACACACACACACACACACACACACACACACACACACACACCACACACACACACAAGGTATTTAAATTTTAATTCGGTAGTTGAATATTAGTTTAGCAACAGTTTAGTATGATACCCACTGTCACTACATTTTCTTCTCGGCAAACATCATAGACCGAGTTAGGGGCACATTGAAAACCAGCGCTGGTGGTACAAATATGGGCCGCCAGCAGTAGCTGAATGTGTTCCTTTTGCCGCTTTCTAAATTGTTAACGGTTATTTTTTGTTAGTATTTTTTGTTTATAACTTTTTATCAGGCAATAAACTATTTCTTATTCTTCTTATTCTTATTCTTATTATATGACAAAAATCGATTTTTAATATTCTTACTGATATGCTATATTTTCGTGGCCATCCAGGTCCAGCATCTCAGGAGTTCTGAGTAGTAATAAAGTAAACAAGCGGAGACGATAACAGTTCAAGTGACTGGAAGTCGATTTGAAAATGTTCTAGAAGAAGATTTAGCATTATTTGACAAAAATCGTTTTTTACCATTCTTACTGATATGCTATGTTTTCGTGGCCATCCAGGTTCAGCATCTCAGGCGTTCTGAATAGTAATAGAGTAATAAAGCATAGAACTCCACAGTTCTAGCGGCTGAAAGCCGATCTGAAAGAGTTCTAGAAGGAGACATAGCAGTATTCAACAAAAATGGATTTTTACCATTCTTACTGATATGCTATGTTTTCCTGGTCATCCAGGTCCAGCATCTCAGGAGTTCTGAGTAGTTATAAAGTAAACAAGCATAGAACATAACAGTTCAAGTGACTGGAAGTCGATTTGAAAGAGTTCTAGAAGAAGATTTAGCATTATTTGACAAAAATCGTTTTTTACCATTCTTACTGATATGCTATGTTTTCGTGGCCATCCAGGTTCAGCATCTCAGGCGTTCTGAATAGTAATAGAGTAATAAAGCATATAACTCCACAGTTTTAGCGGCTGAAAGCCGATCTGAAAGAGTTCTAGAAGGAGACATAGCAGTATTCCACAAAAATTGATTTTTACCATTCTTACTGATATGCTATGTTTTCGTGGCCATCCAGGTCCAGCATCTCCGAAGTTCTGAGTAGTAATAAAGTAACCAAGCATAGAACATAACAGTTCAAGTGACTGGATGTCGATTTGGAAGAGTTCTAGAAGAAGACTTAGCATTATTTGACAAAAATCGATTTTTACCATTCATACTGATATGCTATGTTTTCGTGGCCATCCATGCCCGGCATCTCAGGAGTTCTGAGTAGTTATAAAGTAAACAAGCATAGAACATAACAGTTCAAGTGACTGGAAGTCGATTTGAAAGAGTTCTAGAAGAAGACTTAGCATTATTTGACAAAAATCGATTTTTAATATTCTTACTGATATGCTATATTTTCGTGGCCATCCAGGTCCAGCATCTCAGGAGTTCTGAGTAGTAATAAAGTAAACAAGCGTAGACCATAACAGTTCAAGTGACTGGAAGTCGATTTGAAAATGTTCTAGAAGAAGATTTAGCATTATTTGACAAAAATCGTTTTTTAACATTCATACTGATATGCTATGTTTTCATCGCCATCCAGGCCCGGCATCTCAGGCGTTCTAAGTAGTAATGGACTAAACAAGCATAGAACTGCACAGTTTTAGCGGCTGGAAGCCGATCTGAAAGAGTTCTAGAAGGAGACATAGCGGTATTCCACAAAAATGGATTTTTACCATTCTGACTGATATGCTAAATTTTCGTGGCCATCCAGATCCAGCATCACAGGAGTTCTGAGTAGTAATAAAGTAAACAAGCATAGAACATAACAGTTCAAGTGACTGGAAGTCGATTTGAAAGAGTTCTAGAAGAAGATTTAGCATTATTTGACAAAAATCGTTTTTTACCATTCTTACTGATATGCTATGTTTTCGTGACCATCCAGGTTCAGCATCTCAGGCGTTCTGAATAGTAATAGAGTAATTAAGCATAGAACTCCACAGTTCTAGCGGCTGAAAGCCGATCTGAAAGAGTTCTAGAAGGAGACATAGCAGTATTCCACAAAAATTGATTTTTACCATTCATACTGATATGCTATGTTTTCGTGGCCATCCATGCCCGGCATCTCAAGAGTTCTGAGTAGTTATAAAGTAACCAAGCATAGAACATAACAGTTCAAGTGACTGAAAGTCGATTTGAAAGAGTTCTAGAAGAAGTCTTAGCATTATTAGACAAAAATCGATTATTACCATTCATACTGATATGCTATGTTGTCGTGGCCATCCAGGTTTAGCGTCTCAGGAGTTCTGAGTAGTTATAAAGTAAACAAGCATAGAACATAACAGTTCAAGTGACTGGAAGTCGATTTGAAAGAGTTCTAGAAGAAGACTTAGCATTATTTGACAAAAATCGATTTTTAATATTCTTACTGATATGCTATATTTTCGTGGCCATCCAGGTCCAGCATCTCAGGAGTTCTGAGTAGTAATAAAGTAAACAAGCGTATGTAACATAACACAGCTAGCTGGTCATGTCACTTTCATATTAAAATAATTTCCCAAGGGACAACTGATTACATTCATATTTTTATTTAAAAATTATAATTAAGTTATAAGGCATAATTGAGAGACTTGGCGGGGACACTACCGTGCCCTTATGTATTTTAAGGCCAATCTATATATCTAAACAAAGTTTATCTAAAGTAAAAGCATTTTTGTTAAAGAAACATTTAAAAACAGGATTCATACGGAATAAATAGTTAAAAGGAAGGGAAATAGAAAGTAGTACGAACATTACGTCTGGATATCTTTATTTATACCAGCTTAATCTATAACATAATATAAATACCACACTAGAAATAAATCTTTTACCTAATCTTACGTTATTACTTACTTCGCATCAAGCTAAGACAAAACACTCGGTAAACGAATTTCAACTTTATCCTTAAAGGCCTAAGACTTATTTCTTTCTTTATTACTTGCCTCCCTTCAAGTAAAGATAAAGAACTTGTCAGGTGTCATACGATTTTCAACCTTATTTGTATAGGCATAGGGTGCATCTACTCGTAAGAATAGGGCGTTACAATCTCTAATGACGGAAGGAGTAGGCGTGGCACAATCCACCAATAGGAAAATGTCCAAGATGTCCAAGGTGTCCAGAGTGTCCAAAATGTCCACAATGTCCACAGTGTCCACAATGTCCAGAGTGTCCAAGATGTCCACAATGTCCAAAGTGTCCAAAGTGTCCACAATGTCCAAAGTGTCCACACTGTCCAAAGTGTCCACGATGTCCAAAGTGTCCACAATGTCCAAAGTGTCCACAATGTCCAAAGTGTCCACACTGTCCAAAGTGTCCACGATGTCCACAATGTCCAAAGTGTCCACAATGTCCAGAGTGTCCAAGATGTCCACAATGTCCAAAGTGTCCACAATGTCCAAAGTGTCCACAATGTCCAGGATGTCCACAGTGTCCACAATGTCCAGAGTGTCCAAGATGTCCACAATGTCCAAAGTGTCCACAATGTCCAAAGTGTCCACAGTGTCCACAATGTCCAAGATGTCCACAATGTCCACAGTGTCCAAGATGTCCACAATGTCCAAGATGTCCACAGTGTCCAGTGTCCAAGTTGTCCAACATGTCCAGAGTGTCCAAGGTCACCGGCGTCCACAGTGTCCAAGGTGTCCACAGTGTTCAAAATGTCCACAGTGTCCAAGATGTCCACAGTGTCCAAGATGTCCACAGTGTCCTATGTCCACAGTGTTCAAGGTGTCCACAGTGTCCAAGATGTCCACAGTGTCCACAATGTCCAAAGTGTCCAAGGAGTCCACAGTGTCCAAGGAGTCCACAGTGTCCAAGATGTCCACAGTGTCCAAGATGTCCACAGTGTCTAGGGTCGGATAGTATAAAAGGCGGAATTAGGGCGGGGCGCAGGGCAGTTGAGTTTGGTCGGTCGGGCTGTCAGTGTCTCTGGCAATGCGTTATCAGTGTATTTTCGTGTTACTTACGGGAGTGTTCCTATTCGTTAAGGTCGAGATTCCCGTGCGGTGCGGAAGCTCTGCTCGGTGGGGAATCTCTCCTTGTTTTTAATTTATTTACTTACTCTTTCTTTTATGTGGTTGTGATTATTTATATAAGCCGGGCAGATCGCTGTCCATGTTTGCGGTATACTTGCGCGAGGTGCACGGTGTCGAGCTCTGTTTGCCCTGGAGTAACAGAGGAGTACGAGAATGGAGGTATCGTCTGGCGTCAACACTGCCAGCGTGGATGGCGCGTCTGGGCCCCTCCATGCCCGATGCCGGTTGCTGAGTGGAGGTGAGAGCGGCCATGGTTTGGGTTGGCGCGAGGGTGTGTGCTCCGCTCGCAGAGGTTCGCGATATTCGAGGTATGGTCTTGATGTATTTATGTATCGATTACTTTTATATACACCTATAAATGCCCTTGGGTTGTGCGAGGGAAGGCATTTATACAGGCTGATAGTTTTGCAATCCTCAATTTAGCCGACTGAACTTTTATAGTTTAGAGTAGGGAAAACACATCCTTATTTGAAGCTAAAATCCAGAATTGGTATTAATTTCAAATAAGCAGACTAGGGCAATATTTAGGGTAGAGTTTGATTAATTTCACACACTAAAGCTTGGGTAATAGGTTTCTAGCAGGTTATTCTAGAACTTATATTCTAGGGCTATTTAGGTGACCTAAATATGGGAAACAAGTTTATAGGGTGATTTAGGGAACAAATAGGTATGGGAGTAGTAGTGGTAGGGTACATGTGTGTAGTATTCCTCTGATTTGGTATTCTGAGTAACAGTTATGAAGACTTAGGCATTTAGGTAGTCTAAATATAGGTATCAGAATAAGACTACCAGTTGTAGGGTGTTTTAGGGATAAATAGTTGCAATATCAGCTAAGATCTTAGGTATTAGAGGTCTAGGTTTCTGGTATCAAGGGTGGGAAGTGCTGAGTCTTCTTTTATTTATAACTAAAGGTGTTCATAATAAATTATAGATAGGAAACCAATTTATTCTGGAATATGGAATAAATTGATTTAGGACCTAATGGTGAGGCGGAGCAATCCATTAGTAGTTGGTTACTGTGAGTATATGAAAGCTCGGATCAGTAACTAACCAGTAACAGTTGACTTCACGATCAGACTCAGAACTCCTGACCTTCAAATATCAGAATTGGTAGTGTTAGAGCTTACTGGCTGTTAGGGACCCCTAGGGTTCAGAGGTTTTAGCACCTCCAAGTGAAATGGTTAGTTAGAGATGATTCGCAATCATCTATAAGACTTGACTAATGAGCTTATTCTCATTAGGGAGTCTAGATCGTTTTAGCTTAGCATAGAGGTCATGCCCCATCCTACCGGTCCAGTAGCACGGTATGGAAGCCAGAGGTCGCTCCATACAACAATAAGCAATCAAAATTATTCTTAGCTAGCTAGGATATCAAGTAACAGAGTTCTATGTATTAGGGAAAAATTAGGAAATAATTTTGATTTTAGGGAAACTGAGTGGCTTTTAAGGAAAGTTTTGCCTTTCTTTAAAAACCCAATGGCTACTGACACCGGCAAGAGACCAGGATAGGTTAAGGTTGGGGTTAAATTACCACAAACAATAATTATTTATCCTATTTTGAACTCTATGAACTTCGGAATAGCCAAAGTTCAATAATTAGTTTTCCCTGTAGCAAATAAAGTTCTATATGTAGGAAGGTTAGTATTAGTAACGATTATGAGTAGCTAGGTTAAATAGGCTTAATTTTAGGTAGGTCTAGGTAAGCTAGGTAGTTGAGGAGTCCAAGGGTTTGACAAGTAATCACATTAAAGATCATGGGTTCTTACGGTTCACAACACTACGGGGTCCTACCACAGACGATCACATTGGCCAAATCCTCGTTAAACCTTAGCTTATCTTAGGAAATAAAGACACCAAACGTTCATTTATTAGGTGTAGGGTACTAGGACTAGACCTAAGGGGGTTTTGAGACACATATTACAGCTAGGCGCGCTCCATGGGGTTAGTTGGGAGGTAGTACATTTTAGCGACGAAGACGAGATGGCGGGGAATACATTCGTTCCCGTGACCGTGGATATTAGGTTAGGAGTCTTGTCTTATTACAATTTGGTGACGTGGCCATGGATAATGAAGTCTTCTGGTACGCTCAGTATGGGTGCAGCAGTCTTCGGAGCACTCCTGGATCTTCGGTTGCACGTATGGTATCTAGAATAGGTTCAGTGGCTTCTGGCCACAATTTGTTGCAGCGTGAAACGGAGTGTGATCTTGACGGATGCTTGGACTCTTCATCTATTCTTCAAACTTTTGCTAAAATCTTCATCTGAAGAAAAAAAAAGCATTAAGTTTTATTTTATATAATCATTAAAATATAAAGCGTTAGAAAAAAAAACGTATGAAGGAATGCAAGGCTTGTGTAATGAAAATCCGGAACGTAAAATAAAACTCTGGGGGTAGTGTTAAAATGCCAGTAAAATAAAAAGAAAACCCGGAATTCAATTTAAAACCCTGGGGGTAGACATTTTTAAGAAAGCAATCATAACCGAGAACGATGAAAATGATGAATATACGAATAAGTAATGTGCGTCCATAGGCTACGACTTTATTTCATTATCAAATAGACAGGGTGTTTGTTTGTCACCACTATGAATCGCTTAATTCATTGTAATTTAACTCTTTAATAAGAAGCGTCCATAGGCTACGACATTATTTCATCATCAAATAGGATGTGTGCTTGTTTGTCACCACTGTAGATTACTGGAGCGCATTAGAATTAAAATTATAGATGATAAGCGTCCATAGGCTATAGCAATAGATCATGAACATCATCATCAAATAGGCTGTGTACTTGTTTGCCACCACTGTAGATTCATAACTTGAACGCATTAGAATTACACTCATAAACGATAAGCGTCCATAGGCTATGGCAGAACATGAATATCATCATCAAATGGGCTGTGTGATTGTTTACCACCGCTGTAGATCACTTGAATGTATGAGAATTAAACTTATAAATGATAAGCGTCCATAGGCTACAGCAGTAGATCAGAAATATCATCATCAATTAGGCCGTGTGCTTGGTTACCGCCATTATGGATCACTTGAATTTTAATTAAATGTAAATAATAAAAAATAAAAAAGTTCATAAATTTCAGCAATAGATCATCATCAGGTAGACCATGTGCTTATTTGCCACCATCAGGCAACGCCAGTAATACATCGGAATTAAATTCAGAAACATTAAGCATCCATAGGCTAAGGCAACATCAAATAAACAGTGTGCTTGTTTGCCACCGTCATAGATATCGAAATTTATAAAAATTCATGATAATGAAGCATCCATAGGCTACGACGTGAGAAAACCATTGAACGCTTCATACACTTGATTATCATTATCACCATCCTAACTTACTATCAGAAAATAATTAATATATTACAAGTTATTTTAGGCATGTGGCATTTAAAGGGTTCATGAGCATGAGAGGGTTAAGCGAACCATAAAAACGATCCTATTCTTCAATATCAATTTAGATGACCGTACCTAGCAGGATATTTTATACATCAATGAGGATTATGAATTTCCGAAGCAGTGAAAGAATTTTTAGGTTAACTTAGTTGAACATAAGTTTAAAGAATATTATTACAAATTATTTTAGACATGTAGCATTCACAGGGTTAACATGAGAATAAAAGGTTTAATTGTATCCAAGAAAACAATACTCTTCTTCTTTGCGAACTGACTGTACTTAGTGAAAAATATCACGGAAGTTTACTAAACGGGGAAGTTTTATCAAGAAATTGCATTTCCATACATACATGCATGCATAAATGTGAGCCCACATTCCAAGTGTCTGTAGACAGATCACATACAAATTGATTTCAGGAGAATTTTTAACAAAAGTAGGCATTTCATAAATTTGATACAGATACAGGCGTTCTGAATACTAATAATAGCATATAGTGGCCTAACTTCATCATCATCATCATATCAGTCGATAGATGTCCACCGCTAGACATGGACCTTCCCTTGGGGATGCCACAATCACTCCTACGGTCTTTGCTAAATCATCAGTCGACCTTAGTAAATTTTATGTTAAGAAAAATAATTACTAGCTAAGTGCTCATAAATTTCAAGAACTACAAAACAAAATTTGACAGTAAAGGAGGACACTGCATTCTTAATATTATAATATTAGTAGATTTAGCCATCATCAAAATCATCATACTAGTGTTGTTCTAGTGGATTTGCATCTGGAACAATATCTGGGGTCCGCTACCTGATTTCGAGAAATTGGCATGGGCACTAGTTTTTGCGGAAGTGACTGCTATTTAACTTCATTAGAACATTTAGTCTCACACATAAATAAATAATTAGTTACCTTGAAAGAATAGAAGCAGATACTGGAGAACTGGAAATTGTAGGACTCCGCAAGTCAACAGTCCGGACCCTGAAAATCGAAAATTAGCCAAATGTAACTAAAATCAGGAGATTTGTGTCCTATCTAATGATTTAGGATTATTTTATCTAACTATTTTGTTATGACAGAAAAATGAAAGGGAAATAATTGAACTTCATCAAAATTGGAATTTCTCCGAGTGAGAACGATGAATTATTTTTTCATTTTTATATTAATTTCTGATTGTGGGTCAGTTACACTTTAATATCACTCTAGAATAAAATAAACATTATGGTTACTTACTTGGATATTAGGAGACAGCAATGCTTTTAGATAGGAAAATCATTAGAGCTGTTATCGCTGGATAGTGGCATGCCACGGTTCTTCGGTTTGAATTGAGATACATGTGCAGATGGTCTAGAATGTTGTTGCGGCTAGCTAGCACGTTTCATTATTCAGAAAAAGCTGAAAAATAAATAAAGAGTATTGGATAATTGTTGAGGGTAAAGAAAATTTTGCAGTTCGAACAGGGCAGAAAGAGAAATTATACAAGTTTAACCAGACAAATCATAATTGGAGGAAATTTGGCATTGTTTTTAGCATTCACATACATACAAGGTGTAATTTATCACTGTGTGTGTATGTTAGGAAAATCATGAAGGATAATGGGTTCGGAAAATGATTTACTATGTAAGAAGATCATCTCGGGTAAAACATGGTTATTAACTTCAAAATGTCTCTCATTAACATACAAGGATCTTTTAGCGACTCCTTAATAATATGTTTTCGTGAAGATAGTTTTTAATCAGGCGTCATTCCATATATGGTAAATTATTATTGAAGTGAACACCATTGCGTCATGTTTTATTGCGGCATGACAATTGCAAATGGAAAATATGAATAGCAGACTATGCGTGTATAACTATAGTAATTCAATGAAAACTCACCAATTCTTGCTGAAGGCGGATTCGAGTCAGAAGTTCATGGGATGTCGCGGATGGCGGGAAACAGTATTATTACTATTATTTATGGGACGTTTGTACAGTTTTATCCAAGATTTGTTGTGATGCACGCTTAGCTACTTCACGGAGGGTACTCATGGGCGTGCCTTTGCTGAATAACACATTATTTCGAGAGTTTGCAAATACCCAGTTTTTCATCACTAGGTAGAAGATCACAATAGAAGTTAATGCCAGGAACGAGATTCACATAACATGGTCCTAAACTATAAGTAATTGTGTGCTTTAGACTATAATTAATCTTTAAAATAACCCCAGAAACAAATTAAGTAACTAATTAATAAAATGAATGCATGAATACCATTTTCCACCATTGCGGGGGACGCCGTGAAAAAAAAAGAATAAAAAAAAAACCATAGATCATATCTTCTTAGTAGTCTGTGGAACACATCATAAGACTTTCACACCAGCCTGGCTGATGTGATGGCTTATGCCGTCGCGGTTTATGTGACATTTCAGTACATTTTGGCCATATAGCATAGCGGTATGAGCTGTCGCTATCATGCTAGCCAGGCAGGAATACCTTGTTCACACGTTTAATTTTGTGATATAGCATGGATATCAATACTACAGTGGTTTTCAAAATTATTTTAAAAGAAATTAATAAAATAAAAGCATTTATTTCTATGAAACTACTATACTATATCTATGTTTATTTCGGATAAAGTAATCTATAGAGTGTTACTATTACAAATTAACTTATTACGTTTTATTTTGCTTAAATTATTGTCAATATCGTGACGTGAGGTATCATAATAAAATAATTATCGTGTAAAAGGCCCTATTATTATTGTAACGATACCGGGATGTCAATATTATTTATTATCACATTTTTCGGGATTGTTTGGATTTCGCTTCAATATTCATCACTAAACATGTGAAACGTATCGTGATATGGATGTACAACGGACCCGATTTAGTAGTCTATAGACGGCTTAAGGGTAACACTGCGCTTACACAATCGCGATTCGCGCGAATGTGTAAATGTTATCGCGTTTTTCAATTAGAAAAAATATCCGTGAAATTTAATAACATAAGTAATGTCATTAATTGCACACATAATTAATTAAATATAATGTTATTTGTAAATTTACACAGAATAAAGAAATTAATAAACGTTTCGAATGATTGCGATACTAGTGATCTCTTGTGGTGATTAGAATCAAAGATCGAATGTTGAAGTTTGTTGTCGAGAAAACTGTTAGGCTATATTGTCGTTAGATGGCGCCTGAAGTTTATCATAAATTATTTCAATAAGTCATTACTAGGATTCAAAAATGAGAAGAGTAAGATATTACTAACCCTATAATGGCTTCGAGCACGTTTAAGAAGTTGCATTATTGTATTTCTAAGACAATTTAGTTTGTAACTTTAGCAGTGACGGTTGGGTAAACATTTTATTAACTACTCTACGTTAGATAGCGTGCTAATGTTGTGCTAATCAATAAAATCATGATCAGTTTAAATTATGACAAAGGAAAAATAACTAGATTATTCTTACGTGATTGGTCACATAAAGATAGATGATATGCAAATTCAATTGAAAGATTATACAGATCAGATGGCATTTTAAATGTAAATTTAAGTATGGAATAGAACTTAGATGAACTATTAACCGGTAGAGGACACTATAGGGAACCATAGTGCTTTGTGTATTTATTAGTTATTTGTACCGAATTGCCAGAGATTGTCGTAAAATATTATTTTCTGTTTCATACTATACCTTTTGCATGAACAATTTAGCAGATCGAAGTGCTTTGAGATTAAATTATGGATTATTCATTACCCAGATAAAAATATTGGGATCTTACTTACTATAAATGGCCCAAAATTATTAGTCTTGCTAAGGCACTAGTGTGTACTTGTCTTTGCATTTGATTGAGTTGGGCTAGCATCATACAAGCTATGGGTGGAAAAGGATTTTAGGATGATATAGCTACAATGATTGAGTGAACATAAATGAGTGGGTAAAAGCTTTAAGTTATTAATTATTTGGTCATATTATTTTTGCACTGAATTATGGTAATTCATTTAGCTATAGGTATATGCAATACCAAACCTTATTTCAAGACAAGCTAGTATGAATAGTAGGTATCTTTCATTATAATAGGGAGTTCATAAAGAAGGTTCATATGTCAGGCTGCATTCCTATTCTTTATTAGAGCTTATGTAAGAAATAAAAGATGCGGCAGATTTATATTTAATGAGTGCAATAATAAAACACAGTGAAAAATGAATGTTTAATGAAAATGTAGCATAGGTCACATAAATATATAGCATACTAAGAAACAAGCAGTCAAGTTCATGAAATCATACCGAAGAATTAAAGATAAAATGCAAACACAACACATTCTGTTTTACAATGGCTCGTATGCTACACATTTTTATTGTGAATAGTTCATAGTACAATATGTAGAATGAGATTATAGGTTTTGTGAGAAAGCAGGATTACAGTCAGGAGTAGGGAAGCTTGTTTCCGGGATCAGGGTTTCTGTAACACAAAATATCAATGATTAGTTAGCGGAATAAGTATGTAAGTAAAAGGGGGACAAAGTTTTGCTCGTGTGTACCCGGAAATTAGAGCTAGCTAGATAAATTTTTCGCCCTTGTGAACAATTTTAATGGTAAATTTATTGAAATAGTTAGAGTGGGTTTCAAGATATTAATTACAAACAAATAATTTTACAACTGTTGTTTATGTACTAATAAAGGGATAATGTGAATAGTCAGGACATAGCTAAAAAAACAGTATTTTTGAAAAAATAAAATAAAAACTTATGATGAAGCGACAGCTTTGAAAAGGATATATTGATGATCTGACGATTATATTAGATATAAAAATAAATTATATATGATGAATCCTTACATTTTTATCATATAGTTAATAGGTACATGGGGATGTAAGTATGTATGTACAGATAACAATAGATGTATTGGAATAAATGGGTTCGGAGACTATTTTCACTGTTTAAAAAAATGTATGAAGTTTGGTCATATGTTCGGTTTGCTAATCAAAATCATAGTAAAATGAGGAATAAAATGAATAATAATAATAATCAAAGAAGGTGATACTCACAGTTTAGAAAAGGTGAAGCAGGTGCCTGCGCATTGCTAAGCGAATTAGATTTTCTGTTCGAATACAAATATTGCTTCCTCCGGCTGGAAATTTGACTGGAATTAGACATATGTTTATTAGTTTAAGACAGTGTGATCAATGGGTGTCTATGCGTCATGTAGGTATGTATGTGAATTTATTTTATTGAACACATCAACAAAACAATAATTACATTTTTACTATGAGTCTGTTAGTTAGCATAATTTAGTAATAACATAGTGATATGTTTCAGCGTATGATCAAAGTTTCATTTAATGTATGTTAAAGGAAATGTGCGCATGAGCATTGGAAACTTACATAGATTTTTCAGTATATAGAGATCATAGGGACGGGTCGTTGAAATTTGTAGCCTTAGATTGACTCGTAACTTCATTTAGGGCATAATTGTTTGAATTTTCACATGATAGTAGATGATTTTCGGCATGTTTAACATAAATTTACTGCGAAAGCAAAAGGGAATTAGGTTATTATTATGCTATGGTAGTTAAGTGACAGATTTGGTTATTCACACAGTTTTATACTTACATTTACGACAAGAAACAGGTTGGTGAAGCTTTATTGCTATTTCCTAGAGCTCAATGCTAGGACACATCCATGTAAGCGTAAATAATCCATAAGCGATGCTGAAAACAAGATTTGAAATAATGTTAAATAAAACTTTGCGATATAATATAGAAATATAAAATGGTTATGCAGATATGGTTTAAAATAGTACTCACCTGTAATATATATTTGTTTTTCTCTCATGTAAACTTAAGTTTGTTTAAATATTGTTTGTATTTCCACAGGAAGACATTTTGTTAGTATCAATGGCGGTGATCGGCGTATGCGTTGACAGGCGGTTGTCAATGACGTTGACGTTGACACATGATGGAATAAGAGTGACAGTGACACTTGGCATGGGCTGTTTCGGGCACTAGTTTAACCTTCATAAGTAGACGATCAATTTTTCGGGCACGAGTTTAGAATGTTGGCAGTTATATTAGATGCAATGGTTAAATCTGAACTATCCATTAGTATAAGAAATATTTCGCATTTTTTTTTCTCATAAGGATTTTGCGACAGAGTTGCAGTAGAAACAAGTCATGTATCCTTTTTTCTCGCTCGATTTGGTATATGACCGTCTCGCTCAGTAGTGGTTTGGCTGATTCTTTGGGGTACTGAGAAAAATGCTATTTCGGGTTTGTGAGGAGTTTGAGATATTGGAATTTTACACAGATTCTTTCACAAAACAATTGTCGTTTGTATATAATATTCCTTTTTGTCTTAGATACATTATTGAAAGCAAAACGCTGATATGATGTGATATTTGATCGATATAGCGAGGAAGGGTAAATGGTTAAGCTGGTATATATATAGGTTGAGGGCCTCAGTAAAACATTTCTTGCACATCAAGGTATTTCATTTTTTTTTAATCAGTAGATAATAAAATAAAATAAAAAGTCAAGTTCCGTTTTATATTTTAATAGTAGGTGGTAGTAGAATCTAGGGGTAATTCAATCGGGGGGTAGAGGATTTGATTAGTTGTCCTATGGGAATTAATACTATGTTAGTTTATTATTATTATTATTTTAAGAAATAAGTGGGTACGTAATAAAATTCTAGTTGGGTTTTATTATTATTGACATTGCGTCATATGTAGCATTAAAATTTAATTGCTTATAACTTGAAAAGAACAATAGTTGTATTGTGGTTGTACTTATGGAATTTTGTTTGATTGATAGAAGCTGAGCGTTAAAGATAAGAGTGAAAGAATGACTGGTATGTGCAGGAATGAAGGTGAAGAATGAGTTGCCATAAAAGGATGTTTGCTAGAAAGGCAGTGACAGGAGAGTGTGAGGTATGAATGGGTTTCTTCCAATTGGACGAGATTTAGAGTACAATCTAGATTTGTTGGTAACTGGTCCCTCCAAATGATACACGATGTGTTACCACAGTAATAGGAGCTAGGTTAAAGTCATAATATGACAAGGTCTTTTTGAGACTTACTGTGTTGACACAGACTCCACTCGAGCTATTTATAGCTATCTTATTGGGTATACACACCTCACATTGGATAAAATAACTGATATATATATTTATGAACACTTGTCGTCGACCAATTCTGAGTACTATGAATACAACACGAATTGGGTGGTACGTTATTATTACAATTTTGTTTTATTTTAAAATAAGTTCGGTGGACATGTATAAGTACACATATGTGCAGAACAGTAATAGATAAATGATATTTATTTTTAATTCATAAAGTAATGATGATTTTTCTTATTTAGTCATCATTACATATTATTATGGTTACATTCAAGTTATTGGATCACATTTATAAAATCATGGGTCATGATTTTAATACCTACAGAAGGAAACTATCGGTATTTAATTAATTATTATTTACTTACCTTATTAAACTTTAAAAGGAGTCAGTCGGTTGGTTATTTTGTTCAAGTGAAACATACGCCAATGGGATAGGCTGGGGTATTTCGGTGATGGGGGAATGGATTGAGCCTTGATTCTGGCGATTGAACGCTTTAAGTACTTATCAAACACTTTTCTGTCTTGTGTGGGGAGTCTATGCGGGATTTGCTTATAGGGAGGACAATGTTTCCTAGAGGCGCCGTCTGGACAATGTAGACACAGTCTCGGGGTAAATCTCCTTAGTCGAGGTCATTAGGACTTACTAGTCTCACAAACTTGGTACCTCTGACGAGACAGGAAAACTTGAGGAAAAAGTTGTCAATGGTTATTGTTGAGGTTTAATGGTTCATTCACCCTTGCTGGAGCACCGCGTCCTCTCGCTATTGGTTTAAACACTCACCACATTAAATTCACTTTTCTGGAGGGATTGAGATATCAATAAGTTGAAACTTTTCAAGTATGTAGTAAAGTAATTTCTTATTATTGAATTTTTTACATTCCATTTATTAATATAATAATAACTTTCGTTAAACGGATGAGGTTAACGATGACTTTTACAGACAAGATCTGAGAGATCTCATCTTTCAAACTCACCGGGGGGTAGGCTGTAACATAACACAGCTAGCTGGTCATGTCACTTTCATATTAAAATAATTTCCCAAGGGACAACTGATTACATTCATATTTTTATTTAAAAATTATAATTAAGTTATAAGGCATAATTGAGAGACTTGGCGGGGACACTACCGTGCCCTTATGTATTTTAAGGCCAATCTATATATCTAAACAAAGTTTATCTAAAGTAAAAGCATTTTTGTTAAAGAAACATTTAAAAACAGGATTCATACGGAATAAATAGTTAAAAGGAAGGGAAATAGAAAGTAGTACGAACATTACGTCTGGATATCTTTATTTATACCAGCTTAATCTATAACATAATATAAATACCACACTAGAAATAAATCTTTTACCTAATCTTACGTTATTACTTACTTCGCATCAAGCTAAGACAAAACACTCGGTAAACGAATTTCAACTTTATCCTTAAAGGCCTAAGACTTATTTCTTTCTTTATTACTTGCCTCCCTTCAAGTAAAGATAAAGAACTTGTCAGGTGTCATACGATTTTCAACCTTATTTGTATAGGCATAGGGTGCATCTACTCGTAAGAATAGGGCGTTACAATCTCTAATGACGGAAGGAGTAGGCGTGGCACAATCCACCAATAGGAAAATGTCCAAGATGTCCAAGGTGTCCAGAGTGTCCAAAATGTCCACAATGTCCACAGTGTCCACAATGTCCAGAGTGTCCAAGATGTCCACAATGTCCAAAGTGTCCAAAGTGTCCACAATGTCCAAAGTGTCCACACTGTCCAAAGTGTCCACGATGTCCAAAGTGTCCACAATGTCCAAAGTGTCCACAATGTCCAAAGTGTCCACACTGTCCAAAGTGTCCACGATGTCCACAATGTCCAAAGTGTCCACAATGTCCAGAGTGTCCAAGATGTCCACAATGTCCAAAGTGTCCACAATGTCCAAAGTGTCCACAATGTCCAGGATGTCCACAGTGTCCACAATGTCCAGAGTGTCCAAGATGTCCACAATGTCCAAAGTGTCCACAATGTCCAAAGTGTCCACAGTGTCCACAATGTCCAAGATGTCCACAATGTCCACAGTGTCCAAGATGTCCACAATGTCCAAGATGTCCACAGTGTCCAGTGTCCAAGTTGTCCAACATGTCCAGAGTGTCCAAGGTCACCGGCGTCCACAGTGTCCAAGGTGTCCACAGTGTTCAAAATGTCCACAGTGTCCAAGATGTCCACAGTGTCCAAGATGTCCACAGTGTCCTATGTCCACAGTGTTCAAGGTGTCCACAGTGTCCAAGATGTCCACAGTGTCCACAATGTCCAAAGTGTCCAAGGAGTCCACAGTGTCCAAGGAGTCCACAGTGTCCAAGATGTCCACAGTGTCCAAGATGTCCACAGTGTCTAGGGTCGGATAGTATAAAAGGCGGAATTAGGGCGGGGCGCAGGGCAGTTGAGTTTGGTCGGTCGGGCTGTCAGTGTCTCTGGCAATGCGTTATCAGTGTATTTTCGTGTTACTTACGGGAGTGTTCCTATTCGTTAAGGTCGAGATTCCCGTGCGGTGCGGAAGCTCTGCTCGGTGGGGAATCTCTCCTTGTTTTTAATTTATTTACTTACTCTTTCTTTTATGTGGTTGTGATTATTTATATAAGCCGGGCAGATCGCTGTCCATGTTTGCGGTATACTTGCGCGAGGTGCACGGTGTCGAGCTCTGTTTGCCCTGGAGTAACAGAGGAGTACGAGAATGGAGGTATCGTCTGGCGTCAACACTGCCAGCGTGGATGGCGCGTCTGGGCCCCTCCATGCCCGATGCCGGTTGCTGAGTGGAGGTGAGAGCGGCCATGGTTTGGGTTGGCGCGAGGGTGTGTGCTCCGCTCGCAGAGGTTCGCGATATTCGAGGTATGGTCTTGATGTATTTATGTATCGATTACTTTTATATACACCTATAAATGCCCTTGGGTTGTGCGAGGGAAGGCATTTATACAGGCTGATAGTTTTGCAATCCTCAATTTAGCCGACTGAACTTTTATAGTTTAGAGTAGGGAAAACACATCCTTATTTGAAGCTAAAATCCAGAATTGGTATTAATTTCAAATAAGCAGACTAGGGCAATATTTAGGGTAGAGTTTGATTAATTTCACACACTAAAGCTTGGGTAATAGGTTTCTAGCAGGTTATTCTAGAACTTATATTCTAGGGCTATTTAGGTGACCTAAATATGGGAAACAAGTTTATAGGGTGATTTAGGGAACAAATAGGTATGGGAGTAGTAGTGGTAGGGTACATGTGTGTAGTATTCCTCTGATTTGGTATTCTGAGTAACAGTTATGAAGACTTAGGTCTTAGGCATTTAGGTAGTCTAAATATAGGTATCAGAATAAGACTACCAGTTGTAGGGTGTTTTAGGGATAAATAGTTGCAATATCAGCTAAGATCTTAGGTATTAGAGGTCTAGGTTTCTGGTATCAAGGGTGGGAAGTGCTGAGTCTTCTTTTATTTATAACTAAAGGTGTTCATAATAAATTATAGATAGGAAACCAATTTATTCTGGAATATGGAATAAATTGATTTAGGACCTAATGGTGAGGCGGAGCAATCCATTAGTAGTTGGTTACTGTGAGTATATGAAAGCTCGGATCAGTAACTAACCAGTAACAGTTGACTTCACGATCAGACTCAGAACTCCTGACCTTCAAATATCAGAATTGGTAGTGTTAGAGCTTACTGGCTGTTAGGGACCCCTAGGGTTCAGAGGTTTTAGCACCTCCAAGTGAAATGGTTAGTTAGAGATGATTCGCAATCATCTATAAGACTTGACTAATGAGCTTATTCTCATTAGGGAGTCTAGATCGTTTTAGCTTAGCATAGAGGTCATGCCCCATCCTACCGGTCCAGTAGCACGGTATGGAAGCCAGAGGTCGCTCCATACAACAATAAGCAATCAAAATTATTCTTAGCTAGCTAGGATATCAAGTAACAGAGTTCTATGTATTAGGGAAAAATTAGGAAATAATTTTGATTTTAGGGAAACTGAGTGGCTTTTAAGGAAAATTTTGCCTTTCTTTAAAAACCCAATGGCTACTGACACCGGCAAGAGACCAGGATAGGTTAAGGTTGGGGTTAAATTACCACAAACAATAATTATTTATCCTATTTTGAACTCTATGAACTTCGGAATAGCCAAAGTTCAATAATTAGTTTTCCCTGTAGCAAATAAAGTTCTATATGTAGGAAGGTTAGTATTAGTAACGATTATGAGTAGCTAGGTTAAATAGGCTTAATTTTAGGTAGGTCTAGGTAAGCTAGGTAGTTGAGGAGTCCAAGGGTTTGACAAGTAATCACATTAAAGATCATGGGTTCTTACGGTTCACAACACTACGGGGTCCTACCACAGACGATCACATTGGCCAAATCCTCGTTAAACCTTAGCTTATCTTAGGAAATAAAGACACCAAACGTTCATTTATTAGGTGTAGGGTACTAGGACTAGACCTAAGGGGGTTTTGAGACACATATTACAGCTAGGCGCGCTCCATGGGGTTAGTTGGGAGGTAGTACATTTTAGCGACGAAGACGAGATGGCGGGGAATACATTCGTTCCCGTGACCGTGGATATTAGGTTAGGAGTCTTGTCTTATTACACGTAGACGATAACAGTTCAAGTGACTGGAAGTCGATTTGAAAATGTTCTAGAAGAAGATTTAGCATTATTTGACAAAAATCGTTTTTTACCATTCTTACTGATATGCTATGTTTTCGTGGCCATCCAGGTTCAGCATCTCAGGCGTTCTGAATAGTAATAGAGTAATAAAGCATAGAACTCCACAGTTCTAGCGGCTGAAAGCCGATCTGAAAGAGTTCTAGAAGGAGACATAGCAGTATTCAACAAAAATGGATTTTTACCATTCTTACTGATATGCTATGTTTTCCTGGTCATCCAGGTCCAGCATCTCAGGAGTTCTGAGTAGTTATAAAGTAAACAAGCATAGAACATAACAGTTCAAGTGACTGGAAGTCGATTTGAAAGAGTTCTAGAAGAAGATTTAGCATTATTTGACAAAAATCGTTTTTTACAATTCTTACTGATATGCTATGTTTTCGTGGCCATCCAGGTTCAGCATCTCAGGCGTTCTGAATAGTAATAGAGTAATAAAGCATAGAACTCCACAGTTTTAGCGGCTGAAAGCCGATCTGAAAGAGTTCTAGAAGGAGACATAGCAGTATTCCACAAAAATTGATTTTTACCATTCTTACTGATATGCTATGTTTTCGTGGCCATCCAGGTCCAGCATCTCCGAAGTTCTGAGTAGTAATAAAGTAACCAAGCATAGAACATAACAGTTCAAGTGACTGGATGTCGATTTGGAAGAGTTCTAGAAGAAGACTTAGCATTATTTGACAAAAATCGATTTTTACCATTCATACTGATATGCTATGTTTTCGTGGCCATCCATGCCTGGCATCTCAGGAGTTCTGAGTAGTTATAAAGTAAACAAGCATAGAACATAACAGTTCAAGTGACTGGAAGTCGATTTGAAAGAGTTCTAGAAGAAGACTTAGCATTATTTGACAAAAATCGATTTTTAATATTCTTACTGATATGCTATATTTTCGTGGCCATCCAGGTCCAGCATCTCAGGAGTTCTGAGTAGTAATAAAGTAAACAAGCGTAGACCATAACAGTTCAAGTGACTGGAAGTCGATTTGAAAATGTTCTAGAAGAAGATTTAGCATTATTTGACAAAAATCGTTTTTTAACATTCATACTGATATGCTATGTTTTCATCGCCATCCAGGCCCGGCATCTCAGGCGTTCTAAGTAGTAATGGACTAAACAAGCATAGAACTGCACAGTTTTAGCGGCTGGAAGCCGATCTGAAAGAGTTCTAGAAGGAGACATAGCGGTATTCCACAAAAATGGATTTTTACCATTCTGACTGATATGCTAAATTTTCGTGGCCATCCAGATCCAGCATCACAGGAGTTCTGAGTAGTAATAAAGTAAACAAGCATAGAACATAACAGTTCAAGTGACTGGAAGTCGATTTGAAAGAGTTCTAGAAGAAGATTTAGCATTATTTGACAAAAATCGTTTTTTACCATTCTTACTGATATGCTATGTTTTCGTGACCATCCAGGTTCAGCATCTCAGGCGTTCTGAATAGTAATAGAGTAATTAAGCATAGAACTCCACAGTTCTAGCGGCTGAAAGCCGATCTGAAAGAGTTCTAGAAGGAGACATAGCAGTATTACACAAAAATTGATTTTTACCATTCATACTGATATGCTATGTTTTCGTGGCCATCCATGCCCGGCATCTCAAGAGTTCTGAGTAGTTATAAAGTAACCAAGCATAGAACATAACAGTTCAAGTGACTGAAAGTCGATTTGAAAGAGTTCTAGAAGAAGTCTTAGCATTATTAGACAAAAATCGATTATTACCATTCATACTGATATGCTATGTTGTCGTGGCCATCCAGGTTTAGCATCTCAGGAGTTCTGAGTAGTTATAAAGTAAACAAGCATAGAACATAACAGTTCAAGTGACTGGAAGTCGATTTGAAAGAGTTCTAGAAGAAGACTTAGCATTATTTGACAAAAATCGATTTTTAATATTCTTACTGATATGCTATATTTTCGTGGCCATCCAGGTCCAGCATCTCAGGAGTTCTGAGTAGTAATAAAGTAAACAAGCGTAGACGATAACAGTTCAAGTGACTGGAAGTCGATTTGAAAATGTTCTAGAAGAAGATTTAGCATTATTTGACAAAAATCGTTTTTTACCATTCTTACTGATATGCTATGTTTTCGTGAGCATCCAGGTTCAGCATCTCAGGCCTTCTGAATAGTAATAGAGTAATAAAGCATAGAACTCCACAGTTCTAGCGGCTGAAAGCCGATCTGAAAGAGTTCTAGAAGGAGACATAGCAGTATTCCACAAAAATGGATTTTTACCATTCTTACTGATATGCTATGTTTTCCTGGTCATCCAGGTCCAGCATCTCAGGAGTTCTGAGTAGTTATAAAGTAAACAAGCATAGAACATAACAGTTCAAGTGACTGGAAGTCGATTTGAAAGAGTTCTAGAAGAAGATTTAGCATTATTTGACAAAAATCGTTTTTTACCATTCTTACTGATATGCTATGTTTTCGTGGCCACCCAGGTTCAGCATCTCAGGCGTTCTGAATAGTAATAGAGTAATAAAGCATAGAACTCCACAGTTTTAGCGGCTGAAAGCCGATCTGAAAGAGTTCTAGAAGGAGACATAGCAGTATTCCACAAAAAATGATTTTTACCATTCTTACTGATATGCTATGTTTTCGTGGCCATCCAGGTCCAGCATCTCCGAAGTTCTGAGTAGTAATAAAGTAACCAAGCATAGAACATAACAGTTCAAGTGACTGGATGTCGATTTGAAAGAGTTCTAAAAGAAGATTTAGCATTATTTGTCAAAAATCGATTTTTACCATTCATACTGATATGCTATGTTTTCGTGGCCATCCATGCCCGGCATCTCAGGAGTTCTGAGTAGTTATAAAGTAACCAAGCATAGAACATAACAGTTCAAGTGACTGAAAGTCGATTTGAAAGAGTTCTAGAAGAAGTCTTAGCATTATTTGACAAAAATCGTTTTTTACCATTCTTACTGATATGCTATGTTTTCGTGGCCATCCAGGTTTAGCATCTCAGGCGTTCTGAATAGTAATAGAGTAATAAAGCATATAACTCCACAGTTTTAGCGGCTGAAAGCCGATCTGAAAGAGTTCTAGAAGGAGACATAGCAGTATTCCACAAAAATTGATTTTTACCATTCTTACTGATATGCTATGTTTTCGTGGCCATCCAGGTCCAGCATCTCCGAAGTTCTGAGTAGTAATAAAGTAACCAAGCATAGAACATAACAGTTCAAGTGACTGGATGTCGATTTGGAAGAGTTCTAGAAGAAGACTTAGCATTATTTGACAAAAATCGATTTTTACCATTCATACTGATATGCTATGTTTTCGTGGCCATCCATGCCCGGCATCTCAGGAGTTCTGAGTAGTTATAAAGTAACCAAGCATAGAACATAACAGTTCAAGTGACTGAAAGTCGATTTGAAAGAGTTCTAGAAGAAGTCTTAGCATTATTAGACAAAAATCGATTTTTACCATTCATACTGATATGCTATGTTGTCGTGGCCATCCAGGTCCAGCATCTCAGGAGTTCTGAGTAGTTATAAAGTAAACAAGCATAGAACATAACAGTTCAAGTGACTGGAAGTCGATTTGAAAGAGTTCTAGAAGAAGACTTAGCATTATTTGACAAAAATCGATTTTTAATATTCTTACTGATATGCTATATTTTCGTGGCCATCCAGGTCCAGCATCTCAGGAGTTCTGAGTAGTAATAAAGTAAACAAGCGTAGACCATAACAGTTCAAGTGACTGGAAGTCGATTTGAAAATGTTCTAGAAGAAGATTTAGCATTATTTGACAAAAATCGTTTTTTAACATTCATACTGATATGCTATGTTTTCGTCGCCATCCAGGCCCGGCATCTCAGGCGTTCTAAGTAGTAATGGACTAAACAAGCATAGAACTGCACAGTTTTAGCGGCTGGAAGCCGATCTGAAAGAGTTCTAGAAGGAGACATAGCGGTATTCCACAAAACTGGATTTTTACCATTCTGACTGATATGCTAAATTTTCGTGGCCATCCAGGTCCAGCATCTCAGGAGTTCTGAGTAGTAATAAAGTAAACAAGCGTAGACCATAACAGTTCAAGTGACTGGAAGTCGATTTGAAAATGTTCTAGAAGAAGATTTAGCATTATTTGAAAAAATCGTTTTTTAACATTCATACTGATATGCTATGTTTTCGTCGCCATCCAGGCCCGGCATCTCAGGCGTTCTAAGTAGTAATGGACTAAACAAGCATAGAACTGCACAGTTTTAGCGGCTGGAAGCCGATCTGAAAGAGTTCTAGAAGGAGACATAGCGGTATTCCACAAAACTGGATTTTTACCATTCTGACTGATATGCTAAATTTTCGTGGCCATCCAGGTCCAGCATCTCAGGAGTTCTGAGTAGTAATAAAGTAAACAAGCGTAGACCATAACAGTTCAAGTGACTGGAAGTCGATTTGAAAATGTTCTAGAAGAAGATTTAGCATTATTTGAAAAAATCGTTTTTTAACATTCATACTGATATGCTATGTTTTCGTGACCATCCAGGTTCAGCATCTCAGGCGTTCTGAGTAGTAATAAAGTAAAAAAGTATAGAAGTACACAATGCTAGCGGCTGAAAGCCAATCTGTAAGACTTCTAGAAGGAGACACGACATTATTTGTCAAAAATCGATTTTTACCATTCATACTGATATGCTATGTTTTCGTGGCTATCCAGGCACGGCATCTCAGGCGTTCTGAGTAGAAATGGAGTAAACAAGCATAGCACTCGATAGTTTTAGCGGCTGGAAGCCGATCTGAAAGAGTTCTAGAAAAAGACTTAGCATTATTTGACAAAAATCGATTTTTAATATTCTTACTGATATGCTATAGTTTCGTGGCCATCCAGGTCCAGCATCTCAGGAGTTCTGAGTAGTAATAAAGTAAACAAGCATAGAACATAACAGTTCAAGTGACTGGAAGTCGATTTGAAAGAGTTCACGAAGAAGACTTGCATTATTTGACAAAAATCGATTTTTACCATTTTTACTGATCTGTAGAATACTGCTATGTCTCCTTCTAGAACTCTTTCAGATCGGCTTCCAGCCGCTAAAACTATGGAGTTCTATGCTTGTTTACTCTATTACTACTCAGAACGCCTGAGATGCTGGACCTGGATGGCCACAAAACAGCATATCAGTAAGAATGGTAAAAATCGCTTTTTGTCAAATAATGCAAGTCTTCTTCTAGAACTCTTTCAAATCGCCTTCCAGTCACTTGAACTGTTGTGTTCTATGCTTGTTTACTTTATAACTACTCAGAAATCCTGAGATGCTGTACCTGGATGGCCACGAAAATATAGCATATCAGTCAGAATGGTATAATACTATTTTTGTAGAATACTGCTATGTCTCCTTCTAGAACTCTTTCAGATCGGCTTCCAGCCGCTAAAACTATGGAGTTCTATGCTTGTTTACTCTTTTACTACTCAGAACGCCTGAGATACTGGACCTGGATGGCCACAAAACAGCATATCAGTAAGAATAGTAAAAATCGATTTTTGTCAAATAATGCAAGTCTTCTTCTAGAACTCTTTCAAATCGACTTCCAATCACTTCAACTGTTATGTTCTATGCTTGTGTACTTTATAACTACTCAGAAATCCTGAAATGCTGGACCTGGATGGCCACGAAAATATAGCGTATCAGTCAGAATGGTAAAAATCCATTTTTGTGGAATACTGCTATATCTCCTTCTAGAACTCTTTCAGATCGGCTTCCAGCCGCTAAAACTATGAAGTTCTATGCTTGTTTACTCTATTACTAATCAGAACGCCTGAGATGCCACCTGGATGGCCACAAAACAGCATATCAGTAAGAATGGTAAAAATCAATTTTTGTCAAATAATGCAAGTCTTCTTCTAGAACTCTTTCAAATCGACTTCCAATCACTAGAACTGTTATGTTCTATGCTTGTTTACTTTAAAACTACTCAGAAACCCTGAGATGCTGGACCTGGATGGCCACGAAAATATAGCATATGAGTCAGAATGGTAAAAATCCATTTTTGTGGAATACTGCTATGTCTCCTTTTAGAACTCTTTCAGATCGGCTTCCAGCCACTGAAACTATGGAGTTCTATGCTTGTTTACTCTATTACTACTCAGAACGCCTGAGATGCTGGACCTGGATGGCCACAAAACAGCATATCAGTAAGAATGGTAAAAATCGATTTTTGTCAAATAATGCAAGTCTTCTTCTAGAACTCTTTCAAATCGACTTCGAATCACTTGATCTGTTATGTTCTATGCTTGTTTAGGTGATAACTACTCACAAATCCTGAGATGCTGAGCCTGGATGGCCACGAAAATATGGCATATCAGTCAGAATCAGAATGGTATAATACTATATTTGTAGAATACTGTTATGTCTCCTTCTAGAACTCTTTCAGATCGGCTTCCAGCCGCTAAAACTATGGAGTTCTATGCTTCTTAACTCTATTACTAATCAGAACGCCTGAAATGCTGGACCTGGATGGCCACAAAACAGCATAGCAGTAAGAATGGTAAAACTAGATTTTTGTCAAATAATGCAAGTCTTCTTCTAGAACTCTTTCAAATCGACTTCCAATCACTTGAACTGTTATGTTCTATGCTTGTTTACTATATAACTACTCAGAAATCCTGAGATGCTGGACCTGGATGGCCACGAAAATATAGCGTATCAGTAAGAATGGTAAAAATCCATTATTGTGGAATACTGCTATATCTCCTTCTAGAACTCTTTCAGATCGGCTTCCAGCCGCTAAAACTATGGAGTTCTATGCTTGTTTACTCTATTACTAATTAGAACGCCTGAGATGCCACCTGGATGGCCACAAAACAGCATATCAGTAAGAATGGTAAAAATCGATTTTTGTCAAATAATGCAAATCTTCTTCTAGAACTCTTTCAAATCGCCTTCCAGTCACTTGAACTGTTGTGTTCTATGCTTGTTTACTTTATAACTACTCAGAAATCCTGAGATGCTGTACCTGGATGGCCACGAAAATATAGCATATCAGTCAGAATGGTATAATACTATTTTTGTAGAATACTGCTATGTCTCCTTCTAGAACTCTTTCAGATCGGCTTCCAGCCGCTAAAACTATGAAGTTCTATGCTTGTTTACTCTTTTACTACTCAGAACGCCTGAGATGCTGGACCTGGATGGCCACAAAACAGCATATCAGTAAGAATGGTAAAAATCGATTTTTGTCAAATAATGCTAAATCTTCTTTTAGAACTCTTTCAAATCGACTTCCAGCCGTTTGAACTGTTGCGTTCTATGCTTGTTTACTCCATTACTATTCAAAACGCCTGAGATGCTGGACCTGGATGGCCACGAAAACATAGCATATCAGTAGGAATTGTAAAATCGATTTTTGTGGAATACCGCTATGTCTCCTTCTAGAACTCTTTCAAATCGACTTCCACTCACTTGAACTGTTATCTTCCATGCTTGTATACTTTATAACTACTCAGAATGCCTGAGATGCTGGACCTGGATGGCCAAAAAAACATAGCATATCAGTAAGAATGGTAAAAAACGATTTTTGTCAAATAATGCTAAATCTTCTTCTAGAACACTTTCAAATCGACTTCCAGTCACTTGAACTGTTATGTTCTATGCTTGTTTACTTTATAACTACTCAGAACTCCTGAGATGCTGAACCTGGATGGCCACGACAACATAGCATATCAGTATGAATGGTAAAAATCGATTTTTGTCTAATAATGCTAAGACTTCTTCTAGAACTCTTTAAAATCGACTTTCAGTCACTTGAACTGTTATGTTCTATGCTTGGTTACTTTATAACTACTCAGAACTCCTGAGATGCCGGGCCTGGATGGCCACGAAAACATAGCATATCAGTATGAATGGTAAAAATCGATTTTTGTCAAATAATGCAATGTCTTCTTCTAGAACTCTTTCAAATCGAATTCCAGTCACTTGACCTGTTATGTTCTATGCTTGTTTACTTTACTACTACTCAGAACTCCTGAGATGCTGGACCTGGATGGCCATGACAACATAGCATATCAGTAAGAATGGCAAAATTCCATTTTTGTGGAATACTGCTATGTCTCCTTTTAGAACTCTTTCAGATCGGCTTACAGCCACTAAATCTGAGGAGTTCTATGCTTGTTTACTCCATTGCTACTCAGAACGCATGAGATACTGGCCCTGTATGGCCACGAAAACATTGCATATCAGTATGAATGGTAAAAATCGATTTTTGTCAAATAATGCTAAGTCTTCTTCTAGAACTCTTTCAAATCGACTTCTACTCACTTGAACTGTTATGTTCTATTCTTGGTTACTTTATTACTACTCAGAACTCCTGAAATGCTGGACCTGGATGGCCATGAAAACCGCATATCAGTAAGAATGGTAAAAAACGATTTTTAACAAATAATACTAAGTTTTCGTTTAGAACTCTTTCAAATCGAATTCCAGCCGCTTGAACTGTGATGTTCTATGCTTGTTTACTCCATTCTTACTCAGAACGCCTGAGATGCTTGGCCTGCATTTTCAGGAAAACATAGCATATCAGTATGAATGGTAAAAATCCATTTTTGTCGAATACTGCTATGTCTCCTTCTAGAACTCTTTCAGAACGGCTTCCAGCCGCTAAAACTATCGAGTGCTTTGCTTGTTTACTCCATTTCTACTCAGAACGCCTGAGATGCCGTTCCTGGATAGCCACGAAAACATAGCATATCAGTATGAATGGTAAAAATCGATTTTTAACAAATAATACTAAAATTTCGTTTAGAACTCTTTCAAATCGACTTCCAGCCGCTAGATCTGTGATTTTCTATGCTTGTTTACTCCATTCTTACTCATAACGCCTGAGATGCTGGGCCTGGATTTTCAGGAAAACATAGCATATCAGTATGAATGGTAAAAATCCATTTTTGACGAATACTGCTATGTCTCCTTCTATAACTCCTTCAGATCGGCTTCCAGCCGCTAAAAATGTGGAGTTCTATGCTTGTTTACTCCATTACTACTCAGAACGCCTGAGATGCTGGACCTGGATGGCCACGAAAACATAGTATATCAGTATGAATGGTAAAAATCCATTTTTGTGGAATACTGCTATGTCTCCTTCTAGAACTCTATCAGATCGGCTTCCAGCCGCTAAAACTGTGGAGTTCTATGCTTGTTTACTCTATTACTACTCAGAACGCCTGAGATGCTGAACCTGGATGGCCACGAAAACATAGCATATCAGTAAGAATGGTAAAAAACGATTTTTGTCAAATAATGCTAAATCTTCTTCTAGAACATTTTCAAATCGACTTCCAGTCACTTGACCTGTTATGTTCTATGCTTGTTTACTTTATTACTACTCAGAACTCCCTAGATGCTGGACCTGGATGGCCACGACAACATAGCATATCAGTAAGAAGGGCAAAATTCCATTTTTGTGGAATACTGCTATGTCTCCTTCTAGAACTCTTTCAGATAGGCTTACAGCCACTAAATCTGTGGAGTTCTATGCTTGTTTACTCCATTGCTACTCAGAACGCATGAGATACTGGCCCTGGATGGCCACGAAAACATAGCATATGAGTATGAATGGTAAAAATCGATTTTTGACAAATAATGCTAAGTCTTCTTTTAGAACTCTTTCAAATCGACATCTAGTCACTTGAACTGTTATGTTCTATTCTTGGTTACTTTATTACTACTCAGAACTCCTGAGATGCTGGACCTGGGTGGCCATGAAAACCGCATATCAGTAAGAATGGTAAAAATCGATTTTTAACAAATAATACTAAGTTTTCGTTTAGAACTCTTTCAAATCGACTTCCAGCCGCTTGAACTGTGATGTTCTATGCTTGTTTACTCCATTCTTACTCAGAACGCCTGAGATGCTAGGCCTGGATTTTCAGTATGAATGGTTAAAATCGATTTTTGTCAAATAATGCTAAGTCTTCTTCTAGAACTCTTTCAAATCGAATTCTAGTCACTTGAACTGTTATGTTCTATGCTTGTTTACTTTACTACTACTCAGAACTCCTGAGATGCTGGACCTGGATGGCCATGACAACATAGCATATCAGTAAGAAGGGCAAAATTCCATTTTTGTGGAATACTGCTATGTCTCCTTCTAGAACTCTTTCAGATAGGCTTACAGCCACTAAATCTGTGGAGTTCTATGCTTGTTTACTCCATTGCTACTCAGAACGCATGAGATACTGGCCCTGGATGGCCACGAAAACATAGCATATGAGTATGAATGGTAAAAATCGATTTTTGACAAATAATGCTAAGTCTTCTTTTAGAACTCTTTCAAATCGACATCTAGTCACTTGAACTGTTATGTTCTATTCTTGGTTACTTTATTACTACTCAGAACTCCTGAGATGCTGGACCTGGGTGGCCATGAAAACCGCATATCAGTAAGAATGGTAAAAATCGATTTTTAACAAATAATACTAAGTTTTCGTTTAGAACTCTTTCAAATCGACTTCCAGCCGCTTGAACTGTGATGTTCTATGCTTGTTTACTCCATTCTTACTCAGAACGCCTGAGATGCTAGGCCTGGATTTTCAGGAAAACATAGCATATCAGTATGAATGGTAAAAATCCATTTTTGTCGAATACTGCTATGTCTCCTTCTAGAACTCTTTCAGATCGGCTTCCAGCCGCTAAAACTATCGAGTGCTATGCTTGTTTACTCCATTTCTACTCAGAACGCCTGAGATGCAGTACCTGGATAGCCACGAAAACATATCATATCAGTATGAATGGTAAAAATCGATTTTTAACAAATAATACTAAGTTTTCGTTTAGAACTCTTTCAAATCGACTTCCAGCCGCTTGATCTGTGATTTTCTATGCTTGTTTACTCCATTCTTACTCATAACGCCTGAGATGCTGGGCCTGGATTTTCAGGAAAACGTAGCATATCAGTATGAATGGTAAAAATCCATTTTTGACGAATACTGCTATGTCTCCTTCTAGAACTCTTTCAGATCGGCTTCCAGCCGCTAAAACTGTGGAGTTCTATGCTTGTTTACTCCATTACTACTCAGAACGCCTGAGATGCTGGACCTGGATGGCCACGAAAACATAGCATATCAGTATGAATGGTAAAAATCCATTTTTGTGGAATACTGCTATGTCTCCTTCTAGAACTCTATCAGATCGGCTTCCAGCCGCTAAAACTGTGGAGTTCTATGCTTATTTACTCTATTACTACTCAGAACGCCTGAGATGCTGAACCTGGATGGCCACGAAAACATAGCATATCAGTAAGAATGGTAAAAAACGATTTTTGTCAAATAATGCTAAATCTTCTCCTAGAACATTTTCAAATTGACTTCCAGTCACTTGACCTGTTATGGTCTATGCTTGTTTACTTTATTACTACTCAGAACTCCCTAGATGCTGGACCTGGATGGCCACGACAACATAGCATATCAGTATGAATGGTAAAAATCGATTTTTGTCTAATAATGCTAAGACTTCTTCTAGAACTCTTTCAAATCGACTTTCAGTCACTTGAACTGTTATGTTCTATGCTTGGTTACTTTATAACTACTCAGAACTCCTGAGATGCCGGGCCTGGATGGCTACGAAAACATAGCATATCAGTATGAATGGTAAAAATCGATTTTTGTCTAATTATGCTAAGACTTCTTCTAGAACTCTTTCAAATCGACTTTCAGTCACTTGAACTGTTATGTTCTATGCTTGGTTACTTTATAACTACTCAGAACTCCTGAGATGCTGAATCTGGATGGCCACGACAACATAGCATATCAGTATGAATGGTAAAAATCGATTTTTGTCTAATAATGCTAAGACTTCTTCTAGAACTCTTTCAAATCGACTTTCAGTCACTTGAACTGTTATGTTCTATGCTTGGTTACTTTATAACTACTCAGAACTCCTGAGATGCCGGGCCTGGATGGCTACGAAAACATAGCATATCAGTATGAATGGTAAAAATCGATTTTTGTCAAATAATGCTAAGTCTTCTTCTAGAACTCTTTCAAATCGAATTCCAGTCACTTGACCTGTTATGTTCTATGCTTATTTACTTTATTACTACTCAGAACTTCGGAGATGCTGGACCTGGATGGCCACGAAAACATAGCATATCAGAAAGAATGGTAAAAATCGATTTTTGTCAAATAATGCTAAGTCTTCTTCTAGAACTCTTTCAAATCGATTTCCAGTCACTTGAACTGTTATGTTCTATGCTTGTTTACTTTACTACTACTCAGAACTCCTGAGATGCTGGACCTGGATGGCCATGACAACATAGCATATCAGTAAGAAGGGCAAAATTCCATTTTTGTGGAATACTGCTATGTCTCCTTCTAGAACTCTTTCAGATCGGCTTACAGCCACTAAATCTGTGAAGTTCTATGCTTGTTTACTCCATTGCTGCTCAGAACGCATGAGATACCGGCCCTGGATGGCTACGAAAACATAGCAAATCAGTATGAATGGTAAAAATCGATTTTTGACAAATAATGCTAAGTCTTCTTTTAGAACTCTTTCAAATTGACTTCTAGTCACTTGAACTGTTATTTTCTATTCTTGGTTACTTTATTACTACTCAGAACTCCTGAGATGCTGGACCTGGGTGGCCATGAAAACCGCATATCAGTAAGAATGGTAAAAATCGATTTTTAAAAAATAATACTAAGTTTTCGTTTAGAACTCTTTCAAATCGACTTCCAGCCGCTTGAACTGTGATGTTCTATGCTTGTTTACTCCATTCTTACTCAGAACGCCTGAGATGCTGGGCCTGGATTTTCAGGAAAACATAGCATATCAGTATGAATGGTAAAAATCCATTTTTGTCGAATACTGCTATGTCTCCTTCTAGAACTCTTTCAGATCGGCTTCCAGCCGCTAAAACTATCGAGTGATATACTTGTTTACTCCATTTCTACTCAGAACGCCTGAGATGCCGTTCCTGGATAGCCACGAAAACATAGCATATCAGTATGAATGGTAAAAATCGATTTTTAACAAATAATACTAAAATTTCGTTTTGAACTCTTTCAAATCGACTTCCAGCCGCTTGAACTGTGATGTTCTATGCTTGTTTACTCCATTCTTACTCAGAACGCCTGAGATGCTGGGCCTGGATTTTCAGGAAAATATAGCATATCAGTATGAATGGTAAAAATCCATTTTTGTCGAATACTGCTATGTCTCCTTCTAGAACTCTTTCAGATCGGCTTCCAGCCGCTAAAACTATCGAGTGATATGCTTGTTTACTCCATTTCTACTCAGAACGCCTGAGATGCCGTTCCTGGATAGCCACGAAAACATAGCATATCAGTATGAATGGTAAAAATAGATTTTTAACAAATAATACTAAGTTTTCGTTTAGAACTCTTTCAAATCGACTTCCAGCCGCTTGATCTGTGATTTTCTATGCTTGTTTACTCCATTCTTACTCATAACGCTTGAGATGCTGGGCCTGGATTTTCAGGAAAACATAGCATATCAGTATGAATGGTAAAAATCCATTTTTGACGAATACTGCTATGTCTCCTTCTAGAACTTTTTCAGATCGGCTTCCAGCCGCTAAAACTGTGGAGTTCTATGCTTGTTTACTCCATTACTACTCAGAACGTCTGAGATGCTGGACCTGGATGACCAGGAAAACATAGCATATCAGTAAGAATGGTAAAAATCCATTTTTGTGGAATACTGCTATGTCTCCTTCTAGAACTCTATCAGATCGGCTTCCAGCCGCTAAAACTGTGGAGTTCTATGCTTGTTTACTCTATTACTACTCAGAACGCCTGAGATGCTGGACCTGGATGGCCACGAAAACATAGCATATCAGTAAGAATGGTAAAAATCGATTTTTGTCAAATAATGCAAGTCTTCTTCTAGAACTCTTTCAAATCGACTTTCAGTCACTTGAACTGTTATGTTCTATGCTTCTTTACTTTATAACTACTCAGAACTCCTGAGATGCTGGACCTGGATGACCAGGAAAACATAGCATATCAGTAAGAATGGTAAAAATCCATTTTTGTGGAATACTTAGCAGTATTCCACAAAAATGGATGTTATGTTCTATGCTTGGTTACTTTATTAATACTCAGAACTTCGGAGATGCTGGACCTGGATGGCCACGAAAACATAGCATATCAGTAAGAATGGTAAAAATCAATTTTTGTGGAATACTGCTACGTCTCCTTCTAGAACTCTTTCAGATCGGCTTTCAGCCGCTAGAACTGTGGAGTTCTATGCTTTATTACTCTATTACTATTCAGATCGCCTGAGATGCTGAACCTGGATGGCCACGAAAACATAGCATATCAGTAAGAATGGTAAAAAACGATTTTTGTCAAATAATGCTAAATCTTCTTCTAGAACATTTTCAAATCGACTTCCAGTCACTTGAACTGTTATGGTCTATGCTTGTTTACTTTATTACTACTCAGAACTCCCTAGATGCTGGACCTGGATGGCCACGAAAATATAGCATATCAGTAAGAATATTAAAAATCGATTTTTGTCAAATAATGCTAAGTCTTCTTCTAGAACTCTTTCAAATCGACTTCCAGTCACTTGAACTGTTATGTTCTATGCTTGTTTACTTTATAACTACTCAGAACTCCTGAGATGCTGGACCTGGATGGCCACGACAACATAGCATATCAGTATGAATGGTAAAAATCGATTTTTGTCTAATAATGCTAAGACTTCTTCTAGAACTCTTTCAAATCGACTTTCAGTCACTTGAACTGTTATGTTCTATGCTTGGTTACTTTATAACTACTCAGAACTCTTGAGATGCCGGGCATGGATGGCCACGAAAACATAGCATATCAGTATGAATGGTAAAAATCGATTTTTGACAAATAATGCTAAGTCTTCTTCTAGAACTCTTTCAAATCGACATCCAGTCACTTGAACTGTTATGTTCTATGCTTGGTTACTTTATTTATACTCAGAACTTCGGAGAAGCTGGACCTGGATGGCCACGAAAACATAGCATATCAGTAAGAATGGTAAAAATCAATTTTTGTGGAATACTGCTACGTCTCCTTCTAGAACTCTTTCAGATCGGCTTTCAGCCGCTAAAACTGTGGAGTTCTATGCTTTATTACTCTATTACTATTCAGAACGCCTGAGATGCTGAACCTGGATGGCCACGAAAACATAGCATATCAGTAAGAATGGTAAAAAACGATTTTTGTCAAATAATGCTAAATCTTCTTCTAGAACTCTTTCAAATCGACGTCCAGTCACTTGAACTGTTATGTTCTATGCTTGTTTACTTTATTACTACTCAGAACTCCTGGGATGCTGGACCTGGATGGCCACGAAAATATAGCATATCACTCAGAATGGTAAAAATCCATTTTTGTGGAATACTGCTATGTCTCCTTCTAGAACTCTTTCAGATCGGCTTCCAGCTACTAAAACTGTGCAGTTCTATGCCTTTTTACTCTATTACTATTCAGAACGCCTGATATGCTGAACCTGGATGGCCACGAAAACATAGCATATCTGTAAGAATGGTAAAAATCGATTTTTGTCAAATAATGCTAAATCTTCTTTTAGAACTTTTTCAAATCGACTTCCAGCCGCTTGAACTGTTGCGTTCTACGCTTGTTTACTCCATTACTATTCAAAACGCCTGAGATGCTGGATCTGGATGGCCACGAAAACATAGTATATCAGTAGGAATGGTAAAATCGATTTTTGTGGAATACCGCTATGTCTCCTTTTAGAACTCTTTCAAATCGACTTCCACTCACTTGAGCTGTTATGTTCTATGCTTGGTTACTTTATTACTACTCAAAACTCTTGAGATGCTGGAACTAGATGGCCACAAAAACAGCATATCAATAAGAATGGTAAAAATCGATATTTGACAAATAATGCTAAGTCTTCGTCTAGAACTCTTTCAAATCGACTTCCAGTCACATGAACTGTTATGTCCTATGCTTGGTTACTTTATTACTACTCAGAACTCCTGAGATGCTGGACCTGGATGGCCATGAAAACAGCATATCAGTAAGAATGGTAAAAATCGTTTTTTGAAAAATAAATACTAAGTTTTCGTTTGGAACTCTTTCAAATCAACTTCCAGCCACTTGAACTGTGATGTTCTATGCTTGTTTACTCCATTCTTATTTAGAACGCCTGAGATGCTGGGCCTGGATTTTCAGGAAAACATAGCATATCAGTATGAATGGTAAAAATCCATTTTTGTCGAATACTGCTATGTCTCCTTCTAGAACTCTTTCAGATCGGCTTCCTGCCGCTAAAACTGTGGAGTTCTATGCTTGTTTACTCCATTACTACTCAGAACGCCTGAGATGCTGGACCTGGATGGCCACGACAACATAGCATATCAGTATGAATGGTAAAAATCGATTTTTGTCTAATAATGCTAAGAATTCTTCTAGAACTCTTTCAAATCGACTTTCAGTCACTTGAACTGTTATGTTCTATGCTTGGTTACTTTATAACTACTCAGAACTCCTGAGATGCCGGGCCTGGATGGCTACGAAAACATAGCATATCAGTATGAATGGTAAAAATCGATTTTTGTCTAATTATGCTAAGACTTCTTCTAGAACTCTTTCAAATCGACTTTCAGTCACTTGAACTGTTATGTTCTATGCTTGGTTACTTTATAACTACTCAGAACTCCTGAGATGCTGAATCTGGATGGCCACGACAACATAGCATATCAGTATGAATGGTAAAAATCGATTTTTGTCTAATAATGCTAAGACTTCTTCTAGAACTCTTTCAAATCGACTTTCAGTCACTTGAACTGTTATGTTCTATGCTTGGTTACTTTATAACTACTCAGAACTCCTGAGATGCCGGGCCTGGATGGCTACGAAAACATAGCATATCAGTATGAATGGTAAAAATCGATTTTTGTCAAATAATGCTAAGTCTTCTTCTAGAACTCTTTCAAATCGAATTCCAGTCACTTGACCTGTTATGTTCTATGCTTACTTACTTTATTACTACTCAGAACTTCGGAAATGCTGGACCTGGATGGCCACGAAAACATAGCATATCAGAAAGAATGGTAAAAATCGATTTTTGTCAAATAATGCTAAGTCTTCTTCTAGAACTCTTTCAAATCGATTTCCAGTCACTTGAACTGTTATGTTCTATGCTTGTTTATTTTTACTACTACTCAGAACTCCTGAGATGCTGGACCTGGATGGCCATGACAACATAGCATATCAGTAAGAAGGGCAAAATTCCATTTTTGTGGAATACTGCTATGTCTCCTTCTAGAACTCTTTCAGATCGGCTTACAGCCACTAAATCTGTGAAGTTCTATGCTTGTTTACTCCATTGCTACTCAGAACGCATGAGATACCGGCCCTGGATGGCTACGAAAACATAGCATATCAGTATGAATGGTAAAAATCGATTTTTGACAAATAATGCTAAGTCTTCTTTTAGAACTCTTTCAAATCGTTTTCTAGTCACTTGAACTGTTATGTTCTATTCTTGGTTACTTTATTACTACTCAGAACTCCTGAGATGCTGGACCTGGGTTGCCATGAAAACCGCATAATCAGTAAGAATGGTAAAAATCGATTTTTAACAAATAATACTAAGTTTTCGTTTAGAACTCTTTCAAATCGACTTCCAGCCGCTTGAACTGTGATGTTCTATGCTTGCTTACTCCATTCTTACTCAGAACGCCTGAGATGCTGGGCCTGGATTTTCAGGAAAACATAGCATATCAGTATGAATGGTAAAAATCCATTTTTGTCGAATACTGCTATGTCTCCTTCTAGAACTCTTTCAGATCGGCTTCCAGCCGCTAAAACTATCGAGTGCTATGCTTGTTTACTCCATTTCTACTCAGAACGCCTGAGATGCCGTTCCTGGATAGCCACGAAAACATAGCATATCAGTATGAATGGTAAAAATCGATTTTTAACAAATAATACTAAGTTTTCGTTTAGAACTCTTTCAAATCGACTTCCAGCCACTTGATCTGTGATTTTCTATGCTTGTTTACTCCATTCTTACTCATAACGCCTGAGATGCTGGGCCTGGATTTTCAGGAAAACATAGCATATCAGTATGAATGGTAAAAATCCATTTTTGACGAATACTGCTATGTCTCCTTCTAGAACTCTATCAGATCGGCTTCCAGCCGCTAAAACTGTGGAGTTCTATGCTTGTATACTCCATTACTACTCAGAACACCTGAGATACTGGACCTGGATGACCAGGAAAACATAGCATATCAGTAAGAATGGTAAAAATCCATTTTTGTGGAATACTGCTATGTCTCCTTCTAGAACTCTATCCAATCGGCTTCCAGCCGCTAAAACTGTGGAGTTCTATGCTTGTTTACTCTATCACTACTCAGAACGCCTGAGATGCTGGACCTGGATGGCCACGAAAACATAGCATATCAGTAAGAATGGTAAAAATCGATTTTTGTCAAATAATGCAAGTCTTCTTTTAGAACTCTTTCAAATCGACTTTCAGTCACTTGAACTGTTATGTTCTATGCTTCTTTACTTTATAACTACTCAGAACTCCTGAGATGCTGGACCTGGATGACCAGGAAAACATAGCATATCAGTAAGAATGGTAAAAATCCATTTTTGTGGAATACTGCTATGTCTCCTTCTAGAACTCTTTCAGATCGGCTTTCAGCCGCTAGAACTGTGGAGTTCTATGCTTTATTACTCTATTACTATTCAGATCGCCTGAGATGCTGAACCTGGATGGCCACGAAAACATAGCATATCAGTAAGAATGGTAAAAAACGATTTTTGTCAAATAATGCTAAATCTTCTTCTAGAACATTTTCAAATCGACTTCCAGTCACTTGAACTGTTATGGTCTATGCTTGTTTACTTTATTACTACTCAGAACTCCCTAGATGCTGGACCTGGATGGCCACCAAAATATAGCATATCAGTAAGAATATTAAAAATCGATTTTTGTCAAATAATGCTAAGTCTTCTTCTAGAACTCTTTCAAATCGACTTCCAGTCACTTGAACTGTTATGTTCTATGCTTGTTTACTTTATAACTACTCAGAACTCCTGAGATGCTGGACCTGGATGGCCACGACAACATAGCATATCAGTATGAATGGTAAAAATCGATTTTTGTCTAATAATGCTAAGACTTCTTCTAGAACTCTTTCAAATCGACTTTCAGTCACTTGAACTGTTATGTTCTATGCTTGGTTACTTTATAACTACTCAGAACTCCTGAGATGCCGGGCATGGATGGCCACGAAAACATAGCATATCAGTATGAATGGTAAAAATCGATTTTTGACAAATAATGCTAAGTCTTCTTCTAGAACTCTTTCAAATCGACATCCAGTCACTTGAACTGTTATGTTCTATGCTTGGTTACTTTATTACTACTCAGAACTCCTGAGATGCTGGACCTGGGTGGCCATGAAAACCGCATATCAGTAAGAATGGTAAAAATCGATTTTTAACAAATAATACTAAGTTTTCGTTTAGAACTCTTTCAAATCGACTTCCAGCCGCTTGAACTGTGATGTTCTATGCTTGCTTACTCCATTCTTACTCAGAACGCCTGAGATGCTGGGCCTGGATTTTCAGGAAAACATAGCATATCAGTATGAATGGTAAAAATCCATTTTTGTCGAATACTGCTATGTCTCCTTCTAGAACTCTTTCAGATCGGCTTCCAGCCGCTAAAACTATCGAGTGCTATGCTTGTTTACTCCATTTCTACTCAGAACGCCTGAGATGCCGTTCCTGGATAGCCACGAAAACATAGCATATCAGTATGAATGGTAAAAATGGTAAAAAACGATTTTTGTCAAATAATGCTAAATCTTCTTCTAGAACATTTTCAAATCGACTTCCAGTCACTTGAACTGTTATGGTCTATGCTTGTTTACTTTATTACTACTCAGAACTCCCTAGATGCTGGACCTGGATGGCCACCAAAATATAGCATATCAGTAAGAATATTAAAAATCGATTTTTGTCAAATAATGCTAAGTCTTCTTCTAGAACTCTTTCAAATCGACTTCCAGTCACTTGAACTGTTATGTTCTATGCTTGTTTACTTTATAACTACTCAGAACTCCTGAGATGCTGGACCTGGATGGCCACGACAACATAGCATATCAGTATGAATGGTAAAAATCGATTTTTGTCTAATAATGCTAAGACTTCTTCTAGAACTCTTTCAAATCGACTTTCAGTCACTTGAACTGTTATGTTCTATGCTTGGTTACTTTATAACTACTCAGAACTCCTGAGATGCCGGGCATGGATTGCCACGAAAACATAGCATATCAGTATGAATGGTAAAAATCGATTTTTGACAAATAATGCTAAGTCTTCTTCTAGAACTCTTTCAAATCGACATCCAGTCACTTGAACTGTTATGTTCTATGCTTGGTTACTTTATTACTACTCAGAACTTCGGAGATGCTGGACCTGCATGGCCACGAAAACATAGCATATCAGTAAGAATGGTAAAAATCAATTTTTGTGGAATACTGCTACGTCTCCTTCTAGAACTCTTTCAGATCGGCTTTCAGCCGCTAAAACTGTGGAGTTCTATGCTTTATTACTCTATTACTATTCAGAACGCCTGAGATGCTGAACCTGGATGGCCACGAAAACATAGCATATCAGTAAGAATGGTAAAAAACGATTTTTGTCAAATAATGCTAAATCTTCTTCTAGAACTCTTTCAAATCGACTTCCAGTCACTTGAACTGTTATGTTCTATGCTTGTTTACTTTATTACTACTTAGAACTCCTGGGATGCTGGACCTGGATGGCCACGAAAACATAGTATATCAGTAGGAATGGTAAAATCGATTTTTGTGGAATACCGCTATGTCTCCTTTTAGAACTCTTTCAAATCGACTTCCACTCACTTGAACTGTTATGTTCTATGCTTGGTTACTTTATTACTACTTAAAACTCTTGAGATGCTGGAACTAGATGGCCACAAAAACAGCATATCAATAAGAATGGTAAAAATCGATATTTGACAAATAATGCTAAGTCTTCGTCTAGAACTCTTTCAAATCGACTTCCAGTCACTTGAACTGTTATGTCCTATGCTTGGTTACTTTATTACTACTCAGAACTCCTGAGATGCTGGACCTGGATGGCCATGAAAACAGCATATCAGTAAGAATGGTAAAAATCGTTTTTTGAAAAATAAATACTAAGTTTTCGTTTGGAACTCTTTCAAATCGACTTCCAGCCACTTGAACTGTTATGTTTTATGCTTGGTTACTTTATTACTACTTAAAACTCTTGAGATGCTGGAACTAGATGGCCACAAAAACAGCATATCAATAAGAATGGTAAAAATCGATATTTGACAAATAATGCTAAGTCCTCGTCTAGAACTCTTTCAAATCGACTTCCAGTCACTTGAACTGTTATGTCCTATGCTTGGTTACTTTATTACTACTCAGAACTCCTGAGATGCTGGACCTGGATGGCCATGAAAACAGCATATCAGTAAGAATGGTAAAAATCGTTTTTTGAAAAATAAATACTAAGTTTTCGTTTGGAACTCTTTCAAATCGACTTCCAGCCACTTGAACTGTGATGTTCTATGCTTGTTTACTCCATTCTTATTTAGAACGCCTGAGATGCTGGGCCTGGATTTTCAGGAAAACATTGCATATCAGTATGAATGGTAAAAATCCATTTTTGTCGAATACTGCTATGTCTCCTTCTAGAACTCTTTCAGATCGACTTCCAGTCACTTGAACTGTTATGTTCTATGCTTGTTTACTTTATTACTACTTAGAACTCCTGGGATGCTGGACCTGGATGGCCACGAAAACATAGTATATCAGTAGGAATGGTAAAATCGATTTTTGTGGAATACCGCTATGTCTCCTTTTAGAACTCTTTCACTGTGATGTTCTATGCTTGTTTACTCCATTCTTATTTAGAACGCCTGAGATGCTGGGCCTGGATTTTCAGGAAAACATAGCATATCAGTATGAATGGTAAAAATCCATTTTTGTCGAATACTGCTATGTCTCCTTCTAGAACTCTTTCAGATCGGCTTCCTGCCGCTAAAACTGTGGAGTTCTATGCTTGTTTACTCCATTACTACTCAGAACGCCTGAGATGCTGGACCTGGATGGCCACGACAACATAGCATATCAGTATGAATGGTAAAAATCGATTTTTGTCTAATAATGCTAAGAATTCTTCTAGAACTCTTTCAAATCGACTTTCAGTCACTTGAACTGTTATGTTCTATGCTTGGTTACTTTATAACTACTCAGAACTCCTGAGATGCCGGGCCTGGATGGCTACGAAAACATAGCATATCAGTATGAATGGTAAAAATCGATTTTTGTCTAATTATGCTAAGACTTCTTCTAGAACTCTTTCAAATCGACTTTCAGTCACTTGAACTGTTATGTTCTATGCTTGGTTACTTTATAACTACTCAGAACTCCTGAGATGCTGAATCTGGATGGCCACGACAACATAGCATATCAGTATGAATGGTAAAAATCGATTTTTGTCTAATAATGCTAAGACTTCTTCTAGAACTCTTTCAAATCGACTTTCAGTCACTTGAACTGTTATGTTCTATGCTTGGTTACTTTATAACTACTCAGAACTCCTGAGATGCCGGGCCTGGATGGCTACGAAAACATAGCATATCAGTATGAATGGTAAAAATCGATTTTTGTCAAATAATGCTAAGTCTTCTTCTAGAACTCTTTCAAATCGAATTCCAGTCACTTGACCTGTTATGTTCTATGCTTACTTACTTTATTACTACTCAGAACTTCGGAAATGCTGGACCTGGATGGCCACGAAAACATAGCATATCAGAAAGAATGGTAAAAATCGATTTTTGTCAAATAATGCTAAGTCTTCTTCTAGAACTCTTTCAAATCGATTTCCAGTCACTTGAACTGTTATGTTCTATGCTTGTTTATTTTTACTACTACTCAGAACTCCTGAGATGCTGGACCTGGATGGCCATGACAACATAGCATATCAGTAAGAAGGGCAAAATTCCATTTTTGTGGAATACTGCTATGTCTCCTTCTAGAACTCTTTCAGATCGGCTTACAGCCACTAAATCTGTGAAGTTCTATGCTTGTTTACTCCATTGCTACTCAGAACGCATGAGATACCGGCCCTGGATGGCTACGAAAACATAGCATATCAGTATGAATGGTAAAAATCGATTTTTGACAAATAATGCTAAGTCTTCTTTTAGAACTCTTTCAAATCGTTTTCTAGTCACTTGAACTGTTATGTTCTATTCTTGGTTACTTTATTACTACTCAGAACTCCTGAGATGCTGGACCTGGGTTGCCATGAAAACCGCATATCAGTAAGAATGGTAAAAATCGATTTTTAACAAATATACTAAGTTTTCGTTTAGAACTCTTTCAAATCGACTTCCAGCCGCTTGAACTGTGATGTTCTATGCTTGCTTACTCCATTCTTACTCAGAACGCCTGAGATGCTGGGCCTGGATTTTCAGGAAAACATAGCATATCAGTATGAATGGTAAAAATCCATTTTTGTCGAATACTGCTATGTCTCCTTCTAGAACTCTTTCAGATCGGCTTCCAGCCGCTAAAACTATCGAGTGCTATGCTTGTTTACTCCATTTCTACTCAGAACGCCTGAGATGCCGTTCCTGGATAGCCACGAAAACATAGCATATCAGTATGAATGGTAAAAATCGATTTTTAACAAATAATACTAAGTTTTCGTTTAGAACTCTTTCAAATCGACTTCCAGCCACTTGATCTGTGATTTTCTATGCTTGTTTACTCCATTCTTACTCATAACGCCTGAGATGCTGGGCCTGGATTTTCAGGAAAACATAGCATATCAGTATGAATGGTAAAAATCCATTTTTGACGAATACTGCTATGTCTCCTTCTAGAACTCTATCAGATCGGCTTCCAGCCGCTAAAACTGTGGAGTTCTATGCTTGTATACTCCATTACTACTCAGAACACCTGAGATACTGGACCTGGATGACCAGGAAAACATAGCATATCAGTAAGAATGGTAAAAATCCATTTTTGTGGAATACTGCTATGTCTCCTTCTAGAACTCTATCCAATCGGCTTCCAGCCGCTAAAACTGTGGAGTTCTATGCTTGTTTACTCTATCACTACTCAGAACGCCTGAGATGCTGGACCTGGATGGCCACGAAAACATAGCATATCAGTAAGAATGGTAAAAATCGATTTTTGTCAAATAATGCAAGTCTTCTTTTAGAACTCTTTCAAATCGACTTTCAGTCACTTGAACTGTTATGTTCTATGCTTCTTTACTTTATAACTACTCAGAACTCCTGAGATGCTGGACCTGGATGACCAGGAAAACATAGCATATCAGTAAGAATGGTAAAAATCCATTTTTGTGGAATACTGCTATGTCTCCTTCTAGAACTCTTTCAGATCGGCTTTCAGCCGCTAGAACTGTGGAGTTCTATGCTTTATTACTCTATTACTATTCAGATCGCCTGAGATGCTGAACCTGGATGGCCACGAAAACATAGCATATCAGTAAGAATGGTAAAAAACGATTTTTGTCAAATAATGCTAAATCTTCTTCTAGAACATTTTCAAATCGACTTCCAGTCACTTGAACTGTTATGGTCTATGCTTGTTTACTTTATTACTACTCAGAACTCCCTAGATGCTGGACCTGGATGGCCACCAAAATATAGCATATCAGTAAGAATATTAAAAATCGATTTTTGTCAAATAATGCTAAGTCTTCTTCTAGAACTCTTTCAAATCGACTTCCAGTCACTTGAACTGTTATGTTCTATGCTTGTTTACTTTATAACTACTCAGAACTCCTGAGATGCTGGACCTGGATGGCCACGACAACATAGCATATCAGTATGAATGGTAAAAATCGATTTTTGTCTAATAATGCTAAGACTTCTTCTAGAACTCTTTCAAATCGACTTTCAGTCACTTGAACTGTTATGTTCTATGCTTGGTTACTTTATAACTACTCAGAACTCCTGAGATGCCGGGCATGGATGGCCACGAAAACATAGCATATCAGTATGAATGGTAAAAATCGATTTTTGACAAATAATGCTAAGTCTTCTTCTAGAACTCTTTCAAATCGACATCCAGTCACTTGAACTGTTATGTTCTATGCTTGGTTACTTTATTACTACTCAGAACTCCTGAGATGCTGGACCTGGGTGGCCATGAAAACCGCATATCAGTAAGAATGGTAAAAATCGATTTTTAACAAATAATACTAAGTTTTCGTTTAGAACTCTTTCAAATCGACTTCCAGCCGCTTGAACTGTGATGTTCTATGCTTGCTTACTCCATTCTTACTCAGAACGCCTGAGATGCTGGGCCTGGATTTTCAGGAAAACATAGCATATCAGTATGAATGGTAAAAATCCATTTTTGTCGAATACTGCTATGTCTCCTTCTAGAACTCTTTCAGATCGGCTTCCAGCCGCTAAAACTATCGAGTGCTATGCTTGTTTACTCCATTTCTACTCAGAACGCCTGAGATGCCGTTCCTGGATAGCCACGAAAACATAGCATATCAGTATGAATGGTAAAAATGGTAAAAAACGATTTTTGTCAAATAATGCTAAATCTTCTTCTAGAACATTTTCAAATCGACTTCCAGTCACTTGAACTGTTATGGTCTATGCTTGTTTACTTGATTACTACTCAGAACTCCCTAGATGCTGGACCTGGATGGCCACCAAAATATAGCATATCAGTAAGAATATTAAAAATCGATTTTTGTCAAATAATGCTAAGTCTTCTTCTAGAACTCTTTCAAATCGACTTCCAGTCACTTGAACTGTTATGTTCTATGCTTGTTTACTTTATAACTACTCAGAACTCCTGAGATGCTGGACCTGGATGGCCACGACAACATAGCATATCAGTATGAATGGTAAAAATCGATTTTTGTCTAATAATGCTAAGACTTCTTCTAGAACTCTTTCAAATCGACTTTCAGTCACTTGAACTGTTATGTTCTATGCTTGGTTACTTTATAACTACTCAGAACTCCTGAGATGCCGGGCATGGATTGCCACGAAAACATAGCATATCAGTATGAATGGTAAAAATCGATTTTTGACAAATAATGCTAAGTCTTCTTCTAGAACTCTTTCAAATCGACATCCAGTCACTTGAACTGTTATGTTCTATGCTTGGTTACTTTATTACTACTCAGAACTTCGGAGATGCTGGACCTGCATGGCCACGAAAACATAGCATATCAGTAAGAATGGTAAAAATCAATTTTTGTGGAATACTGCTACGTCTCCTTCTAGAACTCTTTCAGATCGGCTTTCAGCCGCTAAAACTGTGGAGTTCTATGCTTTATTACTCTATTACTATTCAGAACGCCTGAGATGCTGAACCTGGATGGCCACGAAAACATAGCATATCAGTAAGAATGGTAAAAAACGATTTTTGTCAAATAATGCTAAATCTTCTTCTAGAACTCTTTCAAATCGACTTCCAGTCACTTGAACTGTTATGTTCTATGCTTGTTTACTTTATTACTACTTAGAACTCCTGGGATGCTGGACCTGGATGGCCACGAAAACATAGTATATCAGTAGGAATGGTAAAATCGATTTTTGTGGAATACCGCTATGTCTCCTTTTAGAACTCTTTCAAATCGACTTCCACTCACTTGAACTGTTATGTTCTATGCTTGGTTACTTTATTACTACTTAAAACTCTTGAGATGCTGGAACTAGATGGCCACAAAAACAGCATATCAATAAGAATGGTAAAAATCGATATTTGACAAATAATGCTAAGTCTTCGTCTAGAACTCTTTCAAATCGACTTCCAGTCACTTGAACTGTTATGTCCTATGCTTGGTTACTTTATTACTACTCAGAACTCCTGAGATGCTGGACCTGGATGGCCATGAAAACAGCATATCAGTAAGAATGGTAAAAATCGTTTTTTGAAAAATAAATACTAAGTTTTCGTTTGGAACTCTTTCAAATCGACTTCCAGCCACTTGAACTGTTATGTTTTATGCTTGGTTACTTTATTACTACTTAAAACTCTTGAGATGCTGGAACTAGATGGCCACAAAAACAGCATATCAATAAGAATGGTAAAAATCGATATTTGACAAATAATGCTAAGTCTTCGTCTAGAACTCTTTCAAATCGACTTCCAGTCACTTGAACTGTTATGTCCTATGCTTGGTTACTTTATTACTACTCAGAACTCCTGAGATGCTGGACCTGGATGGCCATGAAAACAGCATATCAGTAAGAATGGTAAAAATCGTTTTTTGAAAAATAAATACTAAGTTTTCGTTTGGAACTCTTTCAAATCGACTTCCAGCCACTTGAACTGTGATGTTCTATGCTTGTTTACTCCATTCTTATTTAGAACGCCTGAGATGCTGGGCCTGGATTTTCAGGAAAACATTGCATATCAGTATGAATGGTAAAAATCCATTTTTGTCGAATACTGCTATGTCTCCTTCTAGAACTCTTTCAGATCGGCTTCCAGCCGCTAAAACTGTGGAGTTCTATGCTTGTTTACTCCATTACTACTCAGAACGCCTGAGATGCTGGACCTGGATGGCCACGAAATCATAGCATATCAGTATGAATGGTAAAAATCAATTTTTGTCGAATACTGCTATGTCTCCTTCTAGAACTCTATCAGATCGGCTTCCAGCCGCTAAAACTGTGGAGTTCTATGCTTGTTTAGTCCATTACTACTTAGAACGCCTGAGATGCCGGGCCTGGATGGCGACGAAAACATAGCATATCAGTATGAATGTTAAAAATCGATTTTTGTCAAATATTGCTAATTCTTCTTTTTGGACTTTTCGGCCAGAACTCTTGCTATATCATCTAGAAATAGCAGAACTTTCATTCCCAACGCTTATTTGTTGACTAGGAATCGGATACGGGTGAGATGCTGGTAGTCGATTTTCGAAGTTAGCATCTCATTTTCCAAAAGAGAAAAAAAAAATTTTTTTTTGGGCTTTTCGGCCAGAACTCTTGCCATATCATCTAGAAATAGCAGAACTTTCATTCTCAACGCTTACTTGTTGACTAGGAATCGGATACGGGTGAGATGCTGGTAGTCGATTTTCGAAGTTAGCATCTCATTTTCAAATTTTCATTTTTTTCGCGAAAATGGGCTGAACTATTGAAAATAACTATCTAGAACTGTAGAACTATTTGGGATGCTACTAGAACTGTCATCATTTGGTGAGATGCTGGTAGTTGATATGCTAGGTTCACACGCACGAAAAAAGCCTGATAAAAAATTAAATGTTGTCAATTGTACGGCACTTATACCCTTTTTCATTAGGGTCACAGAATTATGGAACTTTAGTTGTTCAGGTGGAATCTTGCAACTCAGCTTTGAAAGTTTTGGAACAGATATCTTCAACCGATTGAGCTGAAATTTGGTATTAAGTACTTATTATGTAAGTTCGGTGACAATACAATATTATGACCTACCACTGAGCTGATCTGATTGTGGATTTAGAAGGCCATAGCAACTCTTAAACTACACGAGATACAAAATTGTAACGCCGTCGAGTATGGTCTCATTCGAACAGACTAATTTAATGCATTGATGGGCAGTAGACGTCTATAGGCGTAATTCTATTGTGTCTGGAATAGTGTCCATCAAAGTGTTAATAGAATAGAACACAATGGGCCATATAGCCAACGCACAGGATTAGTTTATTTAATTGAATCGTATGGCATTTATTTACGAACCGTGAGATCTTCAAGAAGACAAGTACGGTTGCCGGTTTTACAGGATTAGTTATGCGGTGGAACTAGATGAAACTATGTCGTTTTAATGCATATGTCCTTTTAACGCATAACTGCGTCCGTCCATCATGGCCCATTGTGTGAATCAGGCATAAAATTCAAGTCCTTAGAAAACATCCTTAAATATAATTTATAGGATATTTCAATAATCCATCTTATCGTTTTTAGGGTTCCGTAGTCAACTAGGAGCCCTTATAAAGGCTTATAGTTTCGCCGTGTCCGTCTGTCTGTTCGAGGCTTTGCTCTGTGATTGTTAGTGCTAGAAAGCTGCAATTTGGCATGGATATATTAAGCGATAAATCTGACAGAAATAAATCAAAACTTAGAAAAAAAATGGACCCCCCTACAGGAAAAGTGGTTGTTTTTTTTCTGTTTTATCTGCAATCAGTGCATTCACTTTTAGCAGATGTGTTGCGTGCTTCTCTCTTTCAGAGTGTGTCTTCCAGCGAAGACAACTACTCATTATTCTCTTCACTATAGGATGTCTTTTCTTTTAAGGCGCTTTACATAGCTGAGTATTGTGAGCTGTCGTGCAAGGGTATTGGGGTGGGCCGTTCCCTGTATCTAGTCCTGATGCTGATAATTTCTTCTTTCACTGTCGGCATATCCAGGTGTTCGTGGATCTCAGCATTAGTCACATACCAGGGTACGTTACCGATTGTTCGGAGGATAATGTTCTGCATTCTTTGTATTCGTGTAATGGACGAATTACAAGCACTCCCCCACAGTTGAAGGCCGTACATCCATACAGGTTTCAGGATCGACTTGTACACTAGTAATTTATTGTCTATTGACAGTTTGCTGTTTCGGCCTAGCACCCACAGGAAGCTTTTGTATTTAATATTTAGTTCTTCTCGTTTCTTCCTGATGTGCTCATTCCATGTAATACGCCTATAAAAAAAGTGGGGATGAAAATGTTTTTTGGTTCAAGTGAATATTTTCGGAAATATTTATTCACTCGAAAAGAGGAAAAATATGTGTCACCTTGTAACTTTTGAACTATGGGTCCAAAAAATATGAAAATAAAAAATAAAAGTAAAGCTTAGACTTTAAACGAAAACTATAGCGGACATGATCAGTTAAGCTATTTTTGAGTTATCGTAAACAGTCTTCCCTTCTTAGTAAAAGACGTATGAAACGCTGCGAAAAGTTCATTGAGCAACTACGGAATCCTACTCTGAGTATGGCTCGACACGCTCTTGGCCAATTTTTAATTATTGTTCCCAATGTGAGCAGCAGAGTAATTAAATTAATGTCATACCTCCAACAATATTGAATTGTAATAACTTAATAAGTACATTCAAGAGGGTACTCTTTAATCTGGGGCCCTTTACACGATGTCAATATTATCGTGGTTTTCAAAATTGATAGTGTTTTGCTTCTATTGGCTATGTGCGAAGTAGGTGGTGGGGGTAAGAAAGGCGATCGTAGCGCACACCATGGCAGAAATGTGCACTTACCGGGGACCACTGTCAAATTTACTTTCACGTTTTTTATTGGTTTCTTAACGGTTTCCTACGATTCGTTTCGTTTGTATGTATTTATTTATTCTCTTATTTATTTCAGTAAATTTTCCAATACGGGGTCTTTCTCGTTTACGTAAATAAAATATTCATGTGTCATTATTAGACGTCTCTGAGTTTTGACATTGTCTCGGGACCTTTGACGTTTCAGACGTGCACATAGCCAATAGTCACGTGATACGGATCTTGATAGAAGTGTATCGCGTGAATATATTCACTGTGTAAAAAGCTTCTTTGAATAAATTCAATGCCATAAGTATATTCTATTTTTTACTCGTATCCTCGTATAGTTTTATTTATTTCCCAATAGGGCTCTTTACACGGTTAATATCATCACAATACTGGGATGTCAATATTATCGCAGTTTTTAGAAATTATGGAATTAAAATATTTATGCGATATGAGTGTATCGCGTGATAATAATAACCATGTAAAAGGCCCCAACAAAATCACTGAAATCTAGATTGTATCTTTACTGTCAATAAATACATACCTGTCAATACAATCATGTCAGTTTTAATTTTTATTACCAGTAAATTATTATAACTTATAAATACCAATAACTATGCAAAGAAATATTGCAGGATGACTGCTACAAAATGAATGCAAATGACTCTAAAAAGAAAAAATCTAATAAAAAACCGAATAAAAGAACATCATCAGGAAATATCCATCAAGCATCAGTAATAGTCATGCTACCGAATCTACCTATTCAATAAATTTTGCCCATGGTGTCCAGTGGTGAAAGTGTAAAAATCTTTACCTCAACTGTCGTACGCGATAGGTTAAAAGTCGGAAGGACTTAAGAATATAAGCAACACCACGTAGAGAAATGAGGGGAAGACCAACGCCACGTTGGATAATGGGTGCTCTGATTTGGTTTTTGAGATACGCGCCCCAGTGACGTGACAACTGACTGTCATGGCGTGGTATTAATTACCGATTTTAGTATAGAAACTTAAATTTTTTACGTCTCTGCAACTTGATATTTGGTGGAATCATGAGTACCTACTATTTAAGAAAGAAATATGAAGGCTATATATATTCGGTGTTGCATATTCTAAAGTTGAGCCTAAAGCTCGAAACGCACAGAGCGGGCGCGGCGCGGGCAATTTTACATTTTTGATCTGTTCGAAACTGTCGATTACGGCTTCATATGCCACACACCAGCACGGCACCTTCGCTCTACCGCGCGGTTTTTTGGTGCGACATGCCCCGGACCCTATTTGCTTTACCGCAAAATCGCCTCCGCCCCGCAACGACGCTGTACCGCGCTCTGTGCGTTTCAAACTTAAAAGTCCGATACACGCAGGCGAACTGCCATCCGATCCGCACGGCATGGCCACGACTACCAGCATTAGCGGCAGCGGTTTTCCTAATTCATTGCGTGTAATCCCCACAAACCGGAGTGCGTTTCACGTGTCGAACGTGCAATGAACAGATAAAACGCTTGCCGTGCCGCAATTCGTGCAGTCTTGGCCGGGTTACACTGCTCCGTTGCGTTGCGTTTATGCGGTTTATGAATAGAATCAAGATGACGACACAGTGGGAACCTATTCATAAACGCAACGCAACGGAGCAGTGTGGCCCGGCTCTTACTTTGTCGCGTAGTAGTAGTAGTTGTTGTACTCGCGACTCGACGCCTGGCGCGTAGTATCTAAGGCTAAGTCAACTAAGCGTGAACCTAAGTCTTCTAAGATAGATGTCGCTGTACGCCTCCCTAAAGCGTTGTATGAGGGAACTAGTGAAGGATTTCGTACCTAAGCTTAATTGGTTCCGATAGATCAGTGGCTAGAGCGATTGGCCGCGTATGCCAGATGTCGCAGATTCAAATCCTTGATTGATATATGTATAGTAGTATAGTACCCTGAACCTACCGTAGTACCGTAAACCTATCGTGTATTCTAACCGCAGTGAAAAATTGATCACCCCAGCACAGGTAGCACAAGACGGCGCGCGAGCTATATCGCGCTCGAGATAGAATATGTCATAATAATCTTTCCGTGTGTAGTGTATCCATTTGTTAGAGACGGATAGTCTGTCTCGCGCGCCGTCTTGTGCTAGCCGTGCTGGTGAGAAATCCACGAGCCCTGCTGTGCTATCGCAAACTTCGAAAATCGAACTTCATGTCGTGCCGTCCCTTTCACTCTCGTGTTATATTCTATATGACGGAAAGGGACGGTATGATACGAAGTTCGAAGTTCGCGGTAGCACCCCTGGATCGGAGTGATCCATTTTTCAATTTTGCTTGATTTTGCAATGCGGTTGGAAATTATAATTTCGCTAAGCGGACGATTCCGCTTGTAAAAATATTTACATTCGAACTTATATTAGTCATTATTTATTTCAGGGTTCAAGATCGACGGGAGACAGTAACATCAATGATGTAGCGGAATCATTCTGTCCTTTGGCAGCCAAAGACTCCGAATGGGTAGACATTTTACAGACACCTAGAACCATGTACAACGAATCTACTGATGAGGTATTTAGTAATAAATAATATTCACATATTTGGAATTCAAATCGCATCCCGACTCATCCGTTTGCTGGTACCTACAATTTAACCACGAGATTCGGATATCAGCTACTGGTTGAACCTACCTTGAGGGTTTTGTGTACTTACCTTACCTGAGATTAGGTTCCAGTTAGTAAAATTAGAATGTACACACCGCAAATTATACTTTGAATTGTCGGTTAACCGTTAACCTTTTGAATACCATGAACCAGTGAACGAGGGGCGTTAAGGGAAAACAATTGATGACTCGAGTTTGCAATTTTCTTACGTCCGTGTTAATCACGATGTTTTTTATCATATTTGCGAGAAACTAAATATATCCAAATTGACGAAATTGACAACTTTACCTCCAGTATCAGTGCATAATCAGTGGGGTGGCCTTGCGAGAGAAGCGCGCAGCTTCAATATTTCAAGCAATCACAAAGCAGGATTCTTGCGGCGCGCGGCTAACTAGATTTTTCAGCTTCAATATTTCAACCAATCACAGCACGGCTAGTACAAGACGGTGCGCGAGCTATATCGCGCGCGTGATAGACTATCCGTCTTTATCTAGTAAGTATACACGGAAAGAGACGGATAGTCTATGTCGCGCGCGATATAGCTCGCGCGCCGTCTTGTGCTAGCCGTGCAGAGCAGTTTTCTTGTGGAGCGCGGCCAACTAGATTTTTTAAACCGATCAGATCACACACAAACTCATGACTCCCTAGTTATGAAAAGCCATAACTCCCGTGGGAGGTAAATCGTCTATAGCTGCCCAATACGCATGCGTACAATAAGACCCTTTACGAGCAAGTGTGATGAAATAGTAGATTGTATTACAAGGGAGCAAAATGCAATATTTCATCAAAGGTTAGCGCGTTCAATCCCGAACGAAAAGCCTAACGTGGAATCCTGAGAGTAGTGAGGGATGAAACGCCTAACGTGGAATCCTGAGCGTAGTGAGGGATTCAACGCAGAACGCCCGAGTTACAAATAGTTTTGTTACCGTGTAATATACTCTACTTTTCACTTCTCCTAGAAAGAAAATATTCAATCAATAAGATGAAAAAAATTATAGAGAGCAAAACTCGATTCCGCTCCCTCTAAACGGTCTAGATCTAGAAAATACTTTTTTCGAATAGGAGAAGTGAAAAGTAAATACCTACCCTAGTTTGCAATACTTACCTGCATAATGAAATGAGTTTTATTTTTAGGTAGAACTCGAAGAGGGTCCAGAAATGAAACCGTTAGCAATCATGTTTCCAGGACTATTAGAAAAAGACCCACAAACGCTTCGAGAAATGCTCACTAAGGCTATGTCGACAACTGATGTTACCAAACACTTGGTTGATCTTGGGCAGAAGGCTAACTTTACATACATGAAAAAGGCTGATAGACTTATTCCGCCTGACAAGGTATGAATTGATACCTTATTTAAATGGGGCATGTTGTGATTTATCCTTTGTGAATCCCTGCTACCAGACTAGAAAGCATGACTGTTCATGTAGGATATAAAACAATTGTCACTAAGTAGTAAAAAGTGTATAGATTTAGATTTATTTATTAATTACACATCATCATAATTTACATCAATGTCAAATTAAAAGAACCTCTATTGTGACCGTCAATGCATTGAATATAATAAAATAATTCTGTCGATAATTTCACTAGATGACGTGCAACCCAGCGCGTAGTATATGGTACAAAATAGAAAAAAAAACAGTACAAGTGTAAAGTCACAGTATATAAAAGTGGACGTGTAGCGAGTGCCACTATTGCGCGAAGTTCCGCGTAACCTAGCTCAGTTCGCCGCAGGCTTGTGAGACAGTATTGGCTATGTGCGAAGTAGATGGTGGGGGTAAACTAAGCGATCGCAGCGCACACCATGGCAGAAATGTGCAATTTCAGGGGACATATAAATAAATAAATAAATAAAATAAAATAAAAAGCCTTTTTATTTCTCACACATTACAAGAAAGAGTATAGAATAAAAAAATAACAATTACATTATTTTTTAACCTATTATATCTTATTATTTCTATTTAAATATTTTTCATACAATGATAATTTGATTTACATAAAATACATTACTTAATATCTTATATTTTCTAATAATTGGTAACATTCAATGCAATAATAATTTGATTATTCGTACTGTAAAATTATTCTTAATTATTTAAATACATTGTCATTGAAAACTTCTTGTTTTGAATAACTAGATTTTTAATTTTTGTCAAGTTTCTGTGAGAACCCCTCATGTGAAGGTAAAGGCCTCCTCCAGTGATGACCATTTCTCTCTATCTTTTGCAGTTTCTATCCAGTCTTTTCCTCCTATTTGGGTGATGTCGTCAGCCCATCTTGTTACAGGTCTGCCTCGCTTTCTAGTCCCTGCAGGTCCCGGCCATGAAGTTATCCGTGCTGTCCAGCGATCATCGGTCAATCGAGCTACGTGGCCTGCCCATCGCCATTTCAACTTTTGAGCATAAGATAATGCATCGGTGACATTTGTTTTCTTGCGTATGGTGGTGTGTCGTATTTTATGAATTCTTCTTATTTTCAAAATGCTTCTCTCCATACTTCTTTGGCAAGCTGTTATTTTGTTTCTCAGCCGTTTAGTAAATTTCCAGGTTTGGCAGGCGTATGTTAGAGATGGTAAGAGGCATGAATCCATAACTTTTTTCTTTAGGTGTAATGGTAGTTTGCCTTTCATAACTTCTTTTTGAGCCCAGTACTTTTTCCATACACCAGCTATTCTTCTGTCTATTTCGAGGTCATTACTTTGTTTTTGGAAAGAGATTTGCTTCCCTAAGTAAATGTAGCTTTCGACGTATTCCATAGGCATGTTATTTAGGGTGATTACATTTTGTATACTGTTTGTCATTAGCTTTGATTTACTTAGGTTTATTTCTAAGCCGACCTTTGAGCTTTCTTTTTGCAGGGACTCTATCATGGTACCTAGTTGAGTACTATTTTCTGATAGTAGTTCTATATCGTCAGCAAATCTCAAATGGCTGATGCGTTTGTTATTTATGTTTAATCCGACATTTTCCCAGTTTAATTTACTTATAATATATTCCAATATAGCAATAAATATTCGCGGAGATAGTGGATCACCCTGTCTGACTCCACGTTTAATCGGTATAGGCGGTCCTGTTACCTCTAGCTTCACTCTACTGATGATGTTCTGATATAGGTGCTTTAGAATATCTATGTATTTTATATCTACATTTTGCGACTTTAAAGCTTCCCACATCGAGGAATGGGTAATAGTGTCGAAAGCTTTCTGATAGTCGACGAACACCATATATAGAGGGCGCTGAAACTCTTGATATTTCTCTATGAGCAGTTCTAGCGAGTGGATATGGTCGACTGTGCTGAAACCTCTTCTGAAACCCGCTTGCTCTACAGGTTGATGTTTTTCTAGAGTTTTGCCAATTCTCTGTTCTAAAATAGATGCAAATAATTTGTATAAAGAGGGCAAGAGGCTAATCGGTCGGTAATTATTTATATCTTTCGAATCTCCTTTTTTAAATAGTAAAATTATTTCGGATTCAGACCATTCTTTTGGTGTGTATGAGCTTTCTAGTATCATGTTGAATAAATGCGCAATGGGAGCTACAAGCTGCGGGCAACCTATTTTTATATGTTCATTTGTAATTCCATCCGGCCCCGGGCTTTTTTCTAGTTTGAGCTTTTTTATCGCATTTATTATTTCTAGTTCTTCAATGGGGGGTATATTTTCATCTGAGCTTGGTCGATCCGCTTCAAATTGAATATACGTTGGTTCATGATCAGGTGCACTATATAGATTTTTGTAGAAGGACGTAGCTATGTGTAGTATTTCTTTTCTTGCATTTGATGTTGAACTAGATGTTTGAAGTCCTTCTATCCACGTTTTGTGTATTCTCAACTCTTTATGAGCTTTTTTCAGGCTTCCTGTGGCATGCAAGTGCCTTTCAAATGTCCTTGTGCGATGGTTTGTATAGTCGTGGCGTATGCATTTGTTTACAAATTTGTAGAGGGCGCATAGCTCGCTCTTCATTGTGCGAGTTTTGGGTTTCAATTTTTGCAGCTGGCTTCTTCGTTGAATTAAGCTTCTTGTATGAGCAGATATAATGTCGTTTTTCTCAGTTTGTGCTTTAGGAGTGGATGCTGCCTTGAGGCTTGATTCTATTGCGTTAATTATTTTATTGTGATATCCTTGAACGCTTTCTTTTTCGCGCCAGGTCATAAGGTCTTTTTCAAGCAGTTTCAGGGATGCTACGTATTTGGATATTTCTTCCTCGTTTTTCAGTGAGCTTTTAGAATTAGTTGTGTAGTTTGTTCGGCTATTCTTGACGCTTTGGAGGCTGAAGGTTGCACGTACTAGCCTATGGTCTGAAGGGAAGTTTGCGTTGATAGTTTGTACATTATTAACTCTACTTTGAAGATTTGACAAAATGTAGTCCAGTTCGTTTTTAGTGGCGCCATCTGGTGATCGCCAAGTCCATCTCTGGTTTAGTCTCTTCTTGAAGAATGTGTTCAAGATATAGAGTTTATTTTCGTATGCAAACTCGATCAGTCGTTCGCCTCTGCAGTTTCTTTCGCCATATCCGTAGCATTTCATTGTGGGACTTTCCTCTGGTTTCGGTTGGCCGATCTTGGCGTTGAAGTCGCCCATGACTATTATATTTTTTCCCGACAGGTTGAGAGCCTTGTCTATCGTGTCGTAAAAAAGTTGCATTTCGGAGTCATTTGCGGCTTCGGTGGGTGCATAGACTTGTATTATGCTTAGTTCAAGGTTATTAAATTTTAATTTCAGCAAAGCCACTCGTTCTGAAAGGCCAACAAAACTCTCTATGTTTTTCTTCAGGTGCTTTTTCACCAAAAATCCTACCCCATAGAGCCCCGGAGTCTCGCCGATGTAGTAAAAGATGATGTTGTCGTACTCAATTATTGCATTTCCGAATCTTCTTGTCTCTGAGAGACCCAATACTTCAAACTTTATGTTTTTTAGAGCGTCCTGTAGCTCTATAAATCGAGCATGTGATGATAGAGTTCTCACGTTGAACGTAGCTATGTGCAAAAGGTTTTCGTTTTTTAAATCTGATAAGGTACTTTGTGTTGTAGGTGTATAGATCTGGATAGATGTATTTTGTTGAGTATTAACTGGAGGGTTTCGGTCTTGATCTCCCCCGGCCGTAGTGGGAGATTATTTATTCGTTTCTGGTTGTTCGTATCGGTATTCTTGCTTGTGGAGGGGGTCTTCTGGCGTCATGCGTCACGATCGCTGTTTCTTGTCATATAAGATGTTATATTATTTTGATGTGGTTTGTGCTTCTTGTTTGTACTATGTTGGCTATTTTGGTTTCCAGAGGTCGCCACTTTCGGACCGTTTTGTGATATTTGGGGGGGAGACAATGATAAATGTCGCTTGTTAGAGTTTCCATCCTTGTTATTTTTCTTTACAACTAATTTATCATATTTTATAAATGCTGTATTTCCATTTTCAATCTCTTTTTGTTGTTGCTGTTTGAGACTTTCTCTTATCTTCAGAATATTTACTGGGAATTCGTCTTTTATGTACATATTTGTGTTTGTTACATTATTCTTATTTTGCAGAACTTTAATTTTCTTCCCCAGTGTAGTAAAGGCGACTGAAATTGGCCTGGGGCGGCCTCCTTTTCTGCCCATCCTTCTTAGTGACTGTATCTCGAACTCTTGGATTTCCACTTTTAATTGGCTTCTAATGATGCGGATAATATTTTCCTGGAGCTCGAAGTACGATTTTTCGGTATCGTCGACTTCAAAAATAACCACATTTCTTTGGACGCTGTTCTTCTCCAGAATATAGAGTCTTTTTTCCTGGTCTTCGACTTTTGATCTTATATCTCCCAAGTCCTGGCTAAATTGCTCCAATCTTTTGTCGATATGAGTATTTATATTTGTGGTTATTTTTTCTTCAACTTGGAAGAATCGCAAATCAATTGAGTCGAATCTTTTGTCGAGGTCAGCTCTCATATCTAATAGCATTTTTTGTAAGGCATCCATGTTGTGTATCGTTTTTGGTTACAGTGCCCTCTAGCGGTGAATGACTTGTACTAACAAGTTTAACTTTTAGGTTGAAGACGTTGGGAGGTCGATAGTATGTAATCTCGGTCGTTTAGATGCTACGTAGTTCGCGTGAACCAAGATAGATGGCGTTGTTCTCAAATTTGGTGGTCGGTAGATGATAAACAATGTTTGTGATTATAATTGTCACATAATAACCTAATTATTTTTAAAAAGTCTCACAAATATCACTGGATTTCTTATTTTTATGCACTTTGCCACGTTTTAGTCTAGTTCATAGTACGATACAGACACTTTTTGCACTTAAGTACACAAAAAAAGTGGTCAACGGTTCTTTTATTTTTAATCACTGTTTTGCGGTTTTTGCGCACAAATTATCGTGTTTTAGGTAAAAACCACACAATATATTGGAAAACACTTTGTCCTTATCATTTTTCCGTGTATCGATGAACTTTTAAGCACTTATTTATATTTTTAAAGTCTGTTTTTATACGGACGCAATGTTAACCGTGGCACACTAGCGCCCACCATGGCAGAAATGTGCAATTTCCGGGGACATATATGTCAAGTTTACTTCGACGTTTCCTATTGGTTTCCTACGATTCGTTTCGTTTGTATTTATTTATTTATTTTCTTATTTATTTCAGTCAAATTTCCAATAAGGGGTCTTTCTCGCTTACTAAAATAAATAAAATATTCATGTGTTATTATTTGACAGCTCTGAGTTTGACATTGCCCCGGGACCCATGACGTTTGACGTTTCTGACGTGCACATAGCCAATAACGCAAAAAATAATAATACTCGAAAACATGCATGATAGCTCCATTTTGGGAGTTCAAAAATGGTGGCTGGACCAAAAATCATCACCCATCGTGGTATTCATCATTGGCAACATTGGTGATTAGGTAGTATTTCATTCATTAAAAAAACACATATTTCCGCAAGATATTTTTAAGAAAATCACAATACAAAATTGAATTCAATGTGAATACAATAAGATCGATTTCTGCTTGTGTCACATAATGGTGCAATTTTAAGGTACAATGTTCATTACTCGATCGTACATTGAACTCGCAAAAATAGGGAGAGGGTGTTGTCGATGTCGACAAAATGTTCCTGTTCCGTGGTATAACGCATTCACTGCCAGCGACGCATATGTGCGTTCACTTCTATCAAAGAGAATTTATGCTAATTTAATTTATGCTTCTATGCAAGTTTGTTCCTGGGGTGCGTGGCTGGCAGTGAATGTGATAACGATATGGTAATTCTAGAGAACTATGACCTCGCTTAACCTATAACGCCATCCAGTGACTTTGTAGACAGGAAATCTATATATAGTTTGCTGTGATTTTTAGGGTTCCGTACCCAAAGGGTAAAACGGGACCCTATTACTAAGACTCCGCTGTCCGTCCGTCTGCCACCAGGCTGTATCTCATGAACCGTGATAGTTAGACAGTTGAAATTTTCACAGATGATGTATTTCTGTTGGCGCTATAAAAAACAAATACTAAATAACAAAATAAAATAAATATTTAAGGGGGCTCCCATACAACAAACGTGATTTTTTGCCGTTTTTATAGATACGTACGGAACCTTTCGTGCGCGTACCCGACTCGCGCTTGGCCGGTTTTTTTCTATTTGTTTAGTAGTAACATTATTTCAATCATAGTATTTAAGAATATAATAATATAGGTAATAAACGGCGAGAGAGAGACGAGACTCGTCTCAATCGTCTTTTCTAATAATTTATACCTAGACTAGACAATAAATTCGGACCAAAATCAGATTGATTATACTTTCAGGAATGGTTGGGTAGTGTCTCGGAGGTGACTACTGACTCCAATTTTTCAATGGGGCCCGGTGTTAGTGGTAAGTTTCTATATTGACCGATCTGGATTCATCATTTCAAAACAGTTAATTGTGATAGGCATATGGGATAAAAACTATGAGAAATCTCGATGTCGAGTAGTCCCGAATGTCTGATTATCAGTGATCGTAACTTTTGTAGCATTTACGGTGCAGCGTAGTGGTGTTAACGGAATTGGAATAAATTATTTAAATTTTTATGATTCATTAGCTTTAATATTAACTTTAATTAACCGTTTACCGGGGGATGGGCAGCAGCATCCCTGGAGTGCGGTGGAAATACTGCGATCGCCAACGCGCATGCCAAGCGTGGTGATTATGACATATACCCCCCGTGAATTTGGGGGAGGCCTATGTCCAGCAGTGGACTTCCTTTGGCTGATATGGTGGTGGTGGTAACCGTTTAAAGTGTATTTGTCCATACCAACCCCGCCCCGTTAACACCACTACGCTGCACCGAAAATGCTACAAAAGTTACGATCACTGCTGATTATACCTACCTACTGATACTTACTTGGGAGTAATTTAATTAATTCTATATTTTAATTTCAAAAGGTTCTTCCAACAACGACAATATAGATAACAAAAAATAGAAGAAACCGAACAGCAAATATCGAAATACAAATAAACTACACATTCAAATAAAATACCAGCGGTATATTATTAAAAATTTATTACAATTTTTGTACAGAAAAAAGTATTTACAATTATTAATATTATTAAATATAACCAATTTAATAAAAATTTACACGAATATTGTTTTAATTGCTTCTAACCCAAGTTACATTATTCCATATGCTATATTTCTGATTTAAGTAGTTATATGTATAAAGACAAGACCTCCGGCCGTGTAGGTAACATGTGCACGCATTTATTTTCCATGATAATTGGAGTATACTCTAACCAAACAGAGCACGTGCTATGCGGTGGAGCGGGATAGTATGATACGGTGTTTCCAAGCTGTTAAACATTGGTCTTGTTTGCATGTATTAGATAGCTGATTATATGAAGTCTGCAGTATATGCTTCCAATATTTTCGATAGGAAGTCGCCATTCACACTAAGTGTTGTAGTTGTTTACTATTATTAGTGTGTTATGGTTTATTGCCTAGGCAGCCCCAGTACTCACTAGCTATTATCTTGCATTTTCCTAATATATACACTTAGGTAATAGCATTTCCTTAAAAAGATGCATACAGATATTTATATACATTTTTAATAAATAAAATTATTGAGCATGTTTTAAAACAAACTTATGTTCTAATTTATCAATGAATGGTGTTGGATAACATAAATTTAGGACATTATGAATGTCATTGAATAAGACTAGATAGGAGGGGCACAGAACAACATGTACTAGCCAATATTGTGCAATTTAACCCTTTATCAGGCTTTGGAAATACCTTTTCCCCCATCAACAAATCTAACTAGTACCTAATTTAGTTTGGGTAAGACTGACATTCAATTGTCATTTTGAAAATCTGGCCTGATAATGGTTTAATTTAATACACTTGTAAACTTGGTTGTGTATGTTTAGTTTAATTTTAACTAAGTTTATTTCCCAACAGTTAATAAGTTCCTCGAAGACAGAATTAAGCCCACAATTCGATTTTAAATTGGACTAAAATCAGTTTTCAAAATGTTACATAAGCTCTGGAAGCACCTATATTAATAAAAAATATTAACCCTTTAGCCGCCATCATCTGATATATCAAAGTGAAAATGACACCTTGATTTATTTATGTCAGTTTAAAATTGCGGGATACTTTTAGACGTTCTTTGGTTAAACGGATAGGTAGAAGGGTTAATAATGTCATTGAGTCATTATTCAAGTTTGGTATACCACTCTTACCAGCATCAATAGCTGCCTCAAAAAAGTGCGCATAAATATCTGCTATTTTGAAAGCCGTTAGAACGTGGACGTGTGTATTTTTTCCGTTTTGTTATGGTTGATATTAACGTTGCACCCTGGTGACTGCATATACCGATTGGCTTGTGATTATTGTGAATAGGTTTTTAATTTAACACATTCAACGCCAGGCATAATCCAGCTGATGTTCCATAATCCATTGCGGCCACGGCGCGGCGGTCACATGTCTGTGATTGTGTGCTGTACCTTTACTCACCAAGCCACGACGGTGGGCCTTCACTTTGAGCTTAAACTTATCAGTTTTCTTAAATATCCAACAGCTATCATGGTATTATATCATACTGCATAGAAAACTGCCAATTTAAGGCTCAAAATGCATTAAGCCGCAGTATATTAGTTTTACTGTAAACAATGTAGTGCCGGACTTGGCACCTTTTCAGTGAATCTACGGAACTTGGCACCCATTTAGATCTCAATTATTTTGTCAGTGAAAACGACAACCACGCATCGCATATTAAACTTGGCTGCCATTTTCACATTTATGTTTTTGATGGGATATCATTACTTTTTGTCAAACTTCACCAAACGGTGCTTTTCAAGAGCCAATGCACGAGTTACTATACAAAATACCCAAATCGCTATACTGATTACTGATTGCCTTTTTCCTCAGGCAATGCCTGGTTGCCTTTGGCATAGGCCTCCCCCTGAGTTCTCCAAATGGTCCAATCTATGGCTTTCCTCCTCCACATCGGTCCAGCAATATCTTTAAATTCATCCTCCCATCTTTTTTTCTGTCTGCCTTTTTTTCTCTTTCCATCTCTTGGATACCATGTTGTAATCTTTTTTGACCATTTTTTTGTCTCTGAGCATATGTCCAGTTCACTTCCATTTTAGGTTTTTCATAACATAGTTAACATCAGCTGTCTTTGTTTTTCTCTTAATATCTAATAATCTTATTTTATCTTTAAGTTTGATACTCAACATACTCAAATCGCTATAGGTGCACCTCAAATATTTGAAGAGTTCTCTCGATTTGGACCCAGGACCTATGATCAGATTCTTACCTGATAACTATGGGACCACCTCTGAAGTATACCGTTTCAAACAAAAAAGAATTTTCCAAGTCGGTTAATAAATGACGGAGTTCTGAGGCAACTTGCATAAATATTAATAATATTAAATTTAAAAAAACACTGTGTACAGATTTTTTTGGTGTACACACACAATTATCAAGATGCATGCCAAATTTCAGCTTTCTAGGTCACCTGGAAGTGAGTTAGGTTTTAGATTACTAGTCAGTCAGTCAATCAGTGGTAAAAATGCCGTTTTTTGGACTTTATGAAATTCGGGGTTCCAGTTGTTCTAAAGGATCTTAATACAAGTACCAAATTTCATTTTTTTATGTTAAGTAGATTTGGAGTTATTGAGGGGTCAAAAGTGGCTCCAAACGGTTCGTGTAAAATACACACGGCTGATGTCCGCTAGTTCCAGGGGTGAACTTGGCTGGACACGCTGCCGTGTGTCTAGATACAAACTATGTTTTAACACTTCATTTTCATTACACTATCTACATTTATTAAGGTATCCAGGCGTCAAATTTATAAGCTATCCGCTACCCACTACTAAAAATATTTATCAGATTGTTTATCACTTAAATATACTACAAAAAATATACTGCGGTTCATTATGTACTATTAATTCTCAACATTAGTTCGCGTAGGGCATAGATTACATCGAAATTCGTACATACATACAAATATAGGCACTGCATCTGCATCTAAACTCTGTTATATTTTACATGAATTGTAATAGGTTATGCATATTGTATATGTATTGCTTTCCGACTCTAAACTAATTCAGAAGAAAAAAGACAGATCAACCATGCGAATAGTGCTGGACAATAATATTAAAACCCACACAATGTTTGCTTTGGTATCTAATACCTATCTATTAAATTTATCAAAAACTAGCTTAGTCTATAAATTCGATACAGGTGATTCGGCAGACGTGCGCAGCGTCAACCTTACGTATTCAGTAGATCACAAGCTATTGTTTTGTGCCACTATCAGTGAGATTAGAGTCAGACAGAGTTGTGTCACAATAAAAATGCGGCAAATTTGAAAAATTTCATGATAACACAAAATACATGGCATCGGGATAGGTACTTATTACTGGCAGCTTATTTGTTAGGTAAAATTGTTGCCATATAAAGTTTGAACAAAATGCTTGTGAGACGACTCACTAGTCAGACTCTAATGTACATTTTTGTGTTGAAAACAAGTTTTAATTTATTTACGACATGCATGCTGGTCACTCTTCAATTAGAATACTCTGTCTGTCAAATAAACTCTTCGCTTTATGCAACATAGTATCTCACTCAATGTGATTATTTACTTTCTTCATAATCAAAGTGCTGTTATAAAAGTTAATAAGGTTTTCTCTTTATTATTCAATTTATTCAACATTTTAAGTCAAGTGTATCACAGAAGATGTACAAATAGGGCACATAATGTTTAGTATGTTCACTAGAAAAATAATAGAATTTAATGTGAGTATAAGTACATACATACGAAAACTATTTAAATTTTAATTACAATGTCAAGTTTTGTTACAAATAAATTCACATAAATTTAAAGTACTAAGCAGTTTTACAATGATTTATGTAAATTTTCAGAAAAGTAAAATTTTTGAGAGTACAATATTAAGTAGTTATTGTAGGGTGACCATGATTGACATATTTAAACTTAAAAAAAAATGTTTCACTTACTATACGATTATTAGTGAACGATTCATTCGGATTTACTATGAGTGTTTGGTTGGTGCGCCTCACGTCTCCAGACTCACCCGTATGTATAATTAACAATAGATGTTTTCGCGTCATTGAACACATTTGTTTTACACGCTATATCTGGTTTGTACAGGACTACAATGATATTATATTTGTTACAATTCAACTCGAATACAACAATAGATCAATAGATCGTTGATCAACTCAACTCCAAGCAGTCAACGGTCTATCGATATCGATAGGCGCAAGTTGAGATACGTCACTATTTGTCCTACTTACTATTTTATTATGTCTGGGCTCAAAAGTGCAGTGTGCGTGCACCCTTGCATACAAACTTTTTTGCCCGGTGCATGTCACACTTCTTTGGTGGCTGTAAGTTCCGTAAACGTGTTACGCTTATGACTAAACAGTACAGTAATTATCAAAAGTAACCCTGAAATTTTAATGCTCAAGTAAGCTGCTCAACGTTTATTAATTTGCGTGTTAATCATTTTGAGAACTTCGTCCACGTGTCTACTTGTGCAGCTGACTGTACATGAATTATATTATTGTATATTAAATAGGAATCAGAATCGCTGAACCACAACTAATCCTTACAACCTTGATTGTGGCTCTTTTGAGACAATATTTCGCGTAATTACAGTAGGGACACATATTTATGCTTAGAAACTAAACCAAAATGACCCTTTTGTCTTGAACTAAATGTTTTATAAAAATTAGAAGCTTGTAATATTAATAAATAAGTCACAAAACATATGTGATACCATGGAGGACTAATTCAAAAGGACCAATAAGGCCGAGTTGTTATAAATAATAGTCGTCGCCTTCTATAGATTTTTTATTGAGTATATGGGTGTAACTATTGTTAAGCAGAGGTCTAAGTGACAAACTAATATTATAAATGCGAATGTGTGTTTGTCTGTTACCTCTTCACGCTTAAGCCACTCAACCGATTTAAATTAAATTTGTAATGGAGAAAGTTTTATTTCCATTTTTTTACTTTTCCGGGACATGAAGTTAGAATACTTTTTATCCCGTAAAAGCTAGTAAATAATAATAATCTTGGTAATAATAATAATAAATGGTATAGACATTGACGTTTCTCTTGATTTATTCTTCCATGGTGATGCTGTAGCGAAGACAAAAAAAAACAAATTGTTACATCATTTCCTCTTAATCGTTTTTAATACAAAACTAGTATTAATATAAACAAATACATACATGTAATAATGATTTACAAGCTTACATCATAAGATTTATTAATACACCTAAGCACTACGAGGGGCGTTCAATAAATTCTCGGTATTAGAATGAAAACAAAAGAATATTATAGGTGTTTTATTTTTATTTTTCAATATACTCTTCTCCTATGTTTATGGACTTATAAGACCGGTCAAATAGTTTTTTTAACCCCTCATAAAAATATTTTTTGTCTTTGGTGTCAAAATGCTCCTACACTACTGTCTTCAATGCTTCATCGTTAGAAAACTAATTTCCACGTAGATTATTTTTGACATTGGGAAACAAATATAAGTCACTCGGGGTCAAGTCTCGACTATACGGTGGGTATGTAATAGTTTCGAGTCCAGATTCAAGAGCAGCAGCCTTGGCAATATGAGCACTATGCACAGGGGCGTTGTCGTGTAGAAGCAGAACACCTTTGGCTGATTTTCCCCGTCTGTTATGTTTGATTGCTTCCCTTATTTGGCATATAATATTAGCGTAGCGCTCTCCTTTAATACTTACACCCTTTTCTTTATAATCGATCAGCAACATTCCATCACAATCCCAGAATATTGTGACCATGACCTTGCTAGCTGAAGGCACGACCTTGAACTTCTTGGGGTGAGGAGTTCCTTTAATGTGCCACTGCATGGACTCTTGTTTGCTCTCAGGGTCATAATGATGAACCCACGTTTCATCTCTACTAACAAAATTTTGCAGTATTTTATCAGGAATTTCACCGCACACCTCAAGAAATTCGGAACAACGAGCAACACGCGTATTCTTCTGAAGCGGTGTCAGGATTCGCGGTACCCATATCGCACTGACTTTTGACATATTAAGATGGTCATGAATTATATCGTGTCTAAGTAGTACCAATAGAATGGTTAGTTCTTTGAGCTATTGCTTTCACCTTTACTCAACCATCTTCAGATATAATTTTCTCCACTTTTTTAAATTTTCTTATGAAGAAGCTTCGACGGGCCGACCAGCTCTATGGTCGTCTTCGATACTCTCTGCCCCATGCTTAAATTGACTTGACCACTTCTGAATTGTTGATAAAGAAGGAGCAGACTCACGGTAAACATAATCCATTTCTTTTTTATAGCTTATTGATTTTTTACGTGTTTGGTCAAGAATTTTATTACCGCTCGGTGCTTTAATTTAACCAACATTGAAATAACGCTCATAGTGATCACGTTTGTTCGGTACTTACAAAAAAACAAAAGAACATCCCCGTTTTAATTTTACTTTTTTTTAATATTAATGAATGACTTTTACCGGCCAGTATTAAAAAGTTTACCAAAGAGACATGCTGCGCCGACCCCAAATAGACATGCTGCGCCGACCCCAAATAAATGGGAAAAGGGCAAGAGAATGATGATATTAAAAAGTTTACCAAAGAGGTTTAAAAGATGTCAATACCGAGAATTTATTGAACGTCCCTCGTAATAACAATTTGATGTATCGAAATCATTAAATGGGGCATGTGATTTTCAATAAAAAGGAACAGCCTTAATATATATTCATGGACACATAAAGAAATATAATTCCTGACGATTTAATTATCAAATGTATATACTTGACCCAAATACAGATATAGTGAATCCATAATGTTTTTCCATCGGGCAAACTCGGCATTAAATGATTGGCACGTTCATGTCTGTTAATATTAAACTTTATTAGTCAATGTCAAATATCAGAATAAAAACTGATAGTATTTTGCCATTTGACTTGACAGGTGTTAAATAATTTCCAACCGAAAAGAAGTAAAATATTATTTACTACATTTTTTAAATCTAACAGATTTCTTCTACTACTTTTATTTAAATAAGTCTTACAGATTTCTTCTACTACTTTTATTTATGGTCAGTATAATATGATAATTAATAGAGCAGTTGTCCAAGATTGTATGTGTTCCTCTAAATTTGTATAATAAGCAAATCTAAAGAGAAGTTATTTATGCAATGAATTCAAACAGCAATTTATACAGTTAATGGCTCCAAGCAATTACTACACTCTTTGAAAGTTATTTGATGAGTGATTTGCATGATTGTAGGCATGTTGAGTAAAACACTTCACAACTATAATAACTGGTTTTAGATGCGAAACAAGTCTGTTTCACAACCTCTAAGTAAGTTATTGGTAAGTACACAAGTGAAATCGTGTTTGCTTTTGCTTGCTACATCAACGGCAACGAGCGGAAATGGCAAAGTGGTCTAAGGAGTACATACGTATGGATTAGGGTAATAGAGAACAAAATATTGTAGAATCACACATAGTGACAATTAAAAAGTCAAGCTCAAGAATTAAGAGTTACACATTATCTGGATATGGTACGCTAAATATCCGCTGGAGTACACCATTTCTTTTGTAAGTATGCCTTAAAACCCACTTACTCGTAAATGGTGCAACAACTTTATTATGATTGCAGTGTATTTTCATTACACTGCAGGGTTTGACCGTACTCGCCTTACCTCGGTAGCCCACAGCCCCGCAATGTAATCAAAATAGCATGCAAGTTCTATCAATAGCCTCAAATCTATCAATCAATCGGCCTTTATGCGCCACTGAACACGCCACATCAAGTAGATTGGAGATTCACGAATTATACTCACAGTAACTAGTGGTTAACTTTAAAATCGCATGTCAAATGGACGAGTATTCGATATTTATCCGGGTAATAGGGCTCGTTATAAGTAAAAGTAGTTATAACTTTTAGATTTACATAAAACATCGCGTTTTGTAAGTAAAAACATGTGTTTAACATTGCGACTGGTACCAGGATAGATATCGAATACCCGGTATTCAAGAAAACAAAATATTTTTCTACCCGGTTGTAACCAATCTATATTATGTCCTCTTGCGAAGAATAGGTATTTTGGCTCACCTAATTCTGATCACAGAGAGAGGGGTATTTTACGATATATAACAGCGATAGCTCTGTCATTACATTACTTGCTTACATATCAATTTCAGACATTGAACTGGTTAATTAACCACAGTTGATGTGAAATCCACGTTATGACAAAGTTGTACCACTCTTGAGAATGGGTTGCACCAAAACGTCTGTAACCTTAAGCTGTGTTTGTTAAGACTGATTATATTTTAAGTTAGACAAGTTTCTATGGGATGACAGCTGCCGTCGCAATATTTAACGTTGATCGATCTGTAATCGCGAGTAGGTGCAACCCGCCTTAAATCTCCCCAAGTCCCCACGTATCATCTTATTAGCCACATAATCACGTCACAGCGATAGGGGGGAGGGAGGGTTACACCGAACGTGACAGTACGTGTTTAGTGATCGAAAAAGCGTGATATAGGGGTTCAAAAAGTCGAGCGTGACGTAATATGTGAACGGCCCCCTATCATAAATTGTGCAACATACAGTATATCACATTTAAAACGACGCTGCAACGCCGCATACTCCGCCCGTAGTTATCTAGTGTGATGTGTAGGTACCATACCCAGTATAAAGTTAAGTCATTTTGATGCCCTAAGCACTAGATATGCCTCGTCTCTGGGTCACCGTAGACATGGTGCCCTAAACTGCTTACTCGTATTAAAATACAATGAAACGGGTCCCTCACGTCTTCAAGGTTGAATATCGCTCGACATATTTCAGATCGGTTTGCGGTCCTTAACCATGAGTACCGACAGCCGAGCGCGATATTCGACCTCAAAGACGCGAGAGTTTTCTATACAAATTTGCTTACTCGTAATTCGCTTATTGGTTAATTCAGCACTGACCACGGCCAGTGGGCCGATGCTAGTAGGGCAGCAGCGAGGCGGGCCGCGTGGCGAGCAGCAGGCCGCCCAGCAGCACGAGCGCCGCCGCCGCCAGCAGCCGTCACGCGCGCAGCCGCGGCGCCGGCCCGCTCAGCCGCGCCGGCGCGTACCTGCCACAACGCGGTATTTAGCAGTAAAAAACATCATCTTAACCGAAGGACTTCCATTGCTGGACATAGGCCTCCCCAAAGAGTGTTACAATGACCGGTCCTGCGCCACCTGCATCCAGCGGTCTCCCGCTCCCACCCCGCAACCTTTACCAGATCATCAGTCTACCTTGTGAGGGATAAAAAAAATTACGTTAGCAATAAATGGAACTTAAATACATACAATAACATAAAAATCCACTAATTTATGATATTTTAAAGCTTTTTGGACTTACGGAATCACTAATCGCCTACTAAAGGCAGTCAAAGACCCAATCATACTTCCACTAACTCATATATACAACTTGAGTTTGGCTGAAGGAATTTTCCCTGATGACTGGAAAGTGGCTGTAGTCACCCCCATACACAAAGCGGGGGACAAGTCTAACCCGGGTAACTACAGGCCGATTTCTTTGCTCGGAGCTTGCCCAAAAATATTGGAAAAAATCGTGAGTAAGCGTTTAATTGGCTTTGTGGAGAAAAATAACATTCTTTCGGATCGTCAATTTGGCTTTCGTGCAAAGAAATCGACCGAAAATGTAGTGAACCTCATGACCAAGTTGATCTCAAAGTATGTGGATGCAAGCAGGGCCTGCATGGGCGTATTTATTGACTTAACCAAGGCATTTGACACCGTTTGCATTCCAATTCTTCTAAGAAAGCTGGAACTGGTCGGAGTCAGAGGAAATGCCTTGCACTGGTTTAGGAGTTACCTGTCTAACCGAACCCAATGCGTAAAATTAGACCAGAGTATCAGCGACTACGAAGAAATGGATTTCGGTGTCCCGCAAGGTAGCATTCTGGGACCGACACAATTCATCATTCATATAAATGATATTATGAGTGTCAATTCCATAAATGCTGATGTCATATGTTACGCAGATGACACTGCCATTATTTTTAACGATAAGTCATGGACTGATGTAGCAAGAACGGCTGAACTGGGTTTGAGTGCGATGGCTAGGTGGCTTCAGGCTAATTTGCTGACCATGAATGTCTCCAAAACAAAATATGTTTGCTTTTATAAAACCAAAGCATCAGCCCCGACCTGTCCTCCCAATATCTTCCTCCACACCTGCATCCATCGAAGGCAGTCATCATCGACATGTTCTTGCTCGCAAATAGACAGAACTCCTGCTGTAAAGTATCTCGGAGTTCTCTTCGATGAGTAGCTCGATTTCAAACAGCACTTACTGGTTACGGCGGGTCGGGTTCGTAAGCTAATTTACGTTTTCAAGAACCTACGTAACTCCGCGGACACACATCTGCTTAGGATTGTTTACCTCTCGCTTTGTCAATCTGTTTTAGGCTATTGTATTTCCGCGTGGGGGGAGCCGCGAAGACGCACATGCTGCTTTTGGAGAGAGCTCAACGAGCGGTCCTAAAGGTTATACTTCTGCAACGTATCCGGTACCCAACCTTATTAATCTATAAGAACATGGATGTCCTGAGTGTTCGCGGAATTTTCGTTCTGCAAGCGGTCACCGGGCTGCACCCAGAGGTACTGAAATCCCCCAAATATAAAGAACTATCGCAGAGACGCAAGTTTCGAATTCCGGTTCCTCACACAAAGTCATCTTTTGCCAAAAGGTGTAGTACATTTCTTCATCCATACATTTATAATAAAATCATTAAAGAACTCCCTTTGCAAAAATACTCAATCAGAGAACTAAAACTCAATGTACGGACATGGCTGAAATCTCTTTGTTATGACGATATAGAGAACTTGTTAAGAGTAACGAAATAAATATAACATAGAGCTACACAGACACACACAAACACACACACACTCACACACACACACACACACACAATGTGGATTCCTGACTTTTCGCGCATGGTAATTATTGGAAATCCTTTTTTGAATTGGCTACCTACGAGACAGGCTTAGCCTAGTGTAGGGGCCAGTCTAACCACATATGAAAAGCCCACGTAGTACATTCCTTATTAATATTATGTTAAACGTGTAAACCTTTATGTACAAATAAACTTCTTATGTCTTATGTCTTTTTTATTTTTAATACAGCAAGAGTGATCAAGCTTTGTCTGGTAATTTCTTCAACCATGAATTTCCCATCTTTAAACCTGCACTGGCGCAAAAAATAGCACTGTTTTTTTAGAAAATAATACACCCATAGATAGAATGAGGTCGGGGCTTTCTTTCCGCCCTTTGGTGGGCGGAAAATAATTAAAATTTATTCCGACACAGAGAAACAAGTTTGAAATAGTTAACGACTTCATGTCCTTTGAATATTCGGTTTGACATAGTATTTGTACATTATGTTTTGGCGTAAAATTTTTTGTTAGCCTGGTAATTACGTCCTGAATTTTATGTAACATTAAAAAATAATAGTGAGTTTTATAAAAAAAATACGTATCTAAAAATTACAGTTTGTACACTGTTACACACCTATCAACATTAACTAAGGCTGGGTTGCAACAAACCGTCTGTAATCGTAAGCGGTGTTCGTTAAAATTTGAATGTATGGAAAGTTTGACAAGTTTCTATGGGAATACAGCTGCTGGCGCCATATTTAACGTTGATCTGTCTGTGATCGTAAGTTGGTGCAACCCAGGCTTAGCCACTGGCAGTAATCCCATAGAAACATGTAAAACTATCCATTCAACCAAAATTGTTAACCATTTCGTGTAACCCACCAATCAATCAATATTTATTTTACATAAAAACATGGTGTATTAAAGGAGGTATAAAAATGATATGGTCTCACTAAAAAGGTCGGAGTGAAGGTGTACTTTGATTTTATTTGGTTTAAACGTTACATCAATTTTTCATACCTTGGCGTCTGAGTGATCACTTCATTCAAATATGATGGCGTTCAAAGGGTTAAAGTTGTTTTTTGAGTGGTGTATTTCTATATTAATAATTTCGTGCAGGGGTACGGTAGACCCGAACGAGACCTGTCTCAAATTGAAGAACGTATAAAAATAACGATTACGAGTTGAACATATGTATCCGCAAAATTCGGATTGTCGCGTATTTTGCATTAAAAAGTGTGAATTTTATGACAAAAGGTCGGCCATATTAAATTCGTTGGTTGACAGCGTCGGGTTGGGTACGTTCGGAAACTGTAAACTATGTTTGCGTCCGGTGTGTTTGCCAGGTTGCTGGGCTGCGTTCTGGGTGATGGGCCATCATCGCCCATTGTGTGAATTCGGCTAGCCGCGTCTGCAGCGTTTTGTTTATGTAGTTTTCAAGCGTTCTATACCTATCAGCCTAGCTAGCACGATAACTTATACCGTCACGTTATATGGGCGAAATGTATTAAAACGTCACATAAAACGTAACGGTATAATTTTTTATATATTTATTATATTTTATTGTATGTCTTTTCCGCTCACGGGACAATGGTGTCCCGGGCCTTTGGAAGGCGTGCGCGGAGCCGAAGTACCAACCGAGTACCACATAGCCAACATGTAGAGGCCCTTTTGACAATTTAATGAAATGCAAGGGGTACACCGAGCGGATGCTGTCCCTGGCCGTGTCATGGGACGCACACAGAGATAGCACCCGCCTTCCTGTACAGGAACTGTTGCTGGTAGATGGAATCTAAATGAACCGGACTATTGGGTGAATATGATGGACTAATGGCTGGGCTATTGAGTGAGACAACTGACGTCTGCCTAATAAAACGTCTCACATTTTTATCTCAGGTAGACGGTAACTCGCCCTCTGCTAGATGGGCCCCTAAAAATAGCAACATTAAAAATGGCCTAAGGGCAACACCGGTGCAGAGTGCTGGGGTAGAGAGGTGGCACTGGACTTTAAACATATAGCCAACTCGCCACTTAGGTGACCACATCCACCCCCGAGCAACAGCTCTAGCGACTCCACTCTGGACAGCCGGTTAAGGCAAGCCAGAGGCGGGGGGCCTGTTCATACAACCAACCCACGGGACACCCCCAGGAGCACTCAGGTACATAGGGTCGCTGCTCCCTAACAGCTCGCCACAAGCTGCCCTATGTTGACTGACTGCACTGGAAATCCAGTGGGCGATGGGGTCCTCACATCCCTACGCCATTATATTTTATTTATTATTATCACGTGATACATTCATATCACGATAAGTATCACGTGAATATTGAAGCAGAATCCATACAAATTTGAAAACTGCGATAATAATGACACCCCAGTATTGTGATAATATTAATCGTGTAAAGGACACCACTTGAATGTTTGCTGAGTCTGTCCGCCATCTTAAAGCTGCGTTTCTATTTTGTTGTGACAAACTACTAGGTGACTTATGGCTTTTAAACGTCTAGCAAAATTCTATCCCTATCTCGCTCTATCTTATAACTTAGTGGTACTGGGGGTCTACTCCGAAATTCGAACTTCGTATGGTGCCGTCCCTTTCACTCATATAGTCTATGACACGAGAGTGAAAGGGACGGCACCATACGAAGTTAGGATTTTGAATTTCGGAGTAGACCCCCAGCTCATGCCGTTCGCCGCGCTCGGACGTTAGAGGCGCTACCGCGAACCGAAAACGAAGTATCTGCCTCTCTCTCGCACATGTATATTCGAACGACAGAGAGCAAGATAGTTCGTTTTTGGTTCGCAGTAGGCCCTCAGGCGTTAACTTTAAAACGAATAGGGTATTTTACTATAAGAGAAATAAAATTCAAAATGTAACAAAAACCAGACAAGTGCGTCGGAGTCGCACACTGAGGGTTCCGTACAACTAAAAAACAAATGTAATTTATCAATATATTGATATTTTTGGTCTATGGGAAGTCTTGAAAAATTATATGTGTGACAGACAACACACGGAATGTTCTTTGACTTTCTTCGACCGTCCGCCGCGCTCGGACTAAGGTGCTACCAACCGAAAACTAAATATATATGCCTCTCTGTCGCACTTGCATATTCGAGCGCGGAGAGGGAATTACTTCGTTTTCAGATCGCGGTAGGCCCTCTGTCTCTGTCTCGGTCTGACGGCTCCTATTCCTGGATGGTGCGCGTATCGGAATGTGAAATACCTTTGGCAATACGGAACAAGTTGTTAAATAGCTTCCATTAATTGGAGAAAATATTACCAACTGTTATTATTATCACGCGAAACACTGAATATTGAAGCAACATCCATAGGGGCCTGTTACATGGTGTTTATTATCACGCGATATACTCATATCACGATCCGTATCACGTGTAATGAATATTGAAGAAAATACCATACGATTTTGAAAACCACGATAATATTAAGAGATTTAGAGAGAGTTTTTATTGTTAAGACTATTGTTAAGACATGCCTTGTGATGTTGAATAAAATATTTCTATGTCTATGTCTATGTCTATAATATTGACACACCAGTATTGTGATAATATTAAGCGTGTAACAGACCCCATACAATTTTAAAAATCACGGTAATATTGACACATAATATTGAGTGAAAAGGGCCCCACTTAATAGAATGTGGCGGAGAATAGAGAGCTGCTACCGCGAAACGAAAACGAACGAACATCGTGTAATTTCCCTCTGTGTCGCTCGATTTTGTAAGTTCGACAGAGAGGGAGGTACACGAACATCATTTGTTTTCGTTCGCGTTAGCAGCTCTGACTTCGCACCAAAAATACTGACTGGCACATCAATATTTAACAATTGCACATCTGAACTGAATTTTAATGAACGATTAGTATTTTAGCTATACAAATCTGTACTGATTACGGTGTCAAAAATTTTATGTGCCCTTAAATACAACCCTTATAAAATGCTTAGAATTAACTTGCAAAGATACTAGCCTTTGCCCGTGACGTCGTCAGCGTAATCTTTGACTCGCTATTCCATATGTTAATCCAGACTACAGACTATATTTCTATACGAAGTTTCATCATAATCCGTTGTTGTAAAGTTTTTATTTTATACATTTTTGTACACTATTTCTTTCGTCGTTTGCATAACTGTCACGAATAAATGTTTACTTTATTTCTTTCTTATTTATTTCACCCGAGCGAAGCTTTCATCTAGTTTTTTATTTATTTCATTGCATATGTTTGAGAAAAGCACTATACAAATCTCGGCGAGAAACGTTGGGCTGCAGGCTGTGTATCCTATCCAGCCTCGCTACGCTAGGCCGTCTATATCTACTTGGACTGCAACCCTTCGTTTCCCGGCCTCTATAGTAATGTACTATTATTTACCCTTAATGTGAATATTATTTTCCCCTCACTAGCTCGGAAAGCCGTCTTTTATCCTTTGAAACAAGCGGGTAAAAACGCATTTTATCCACAAGTGGGGAAAGTAATTTGACCTTGGAGCGTGTTTGAGTAGCTTTTGACAGATAACAAAACGTAAAACGCTCATATTAATGGTTCGTTTGATATCAATTATCATTAAATAAATGGTTTTAGAATTTAATAAAAAATACCAAATTTAGCTTTATTTAATGATTTAAGTCGTAAACCTTAAAATTCTATAAGTAATATTTTTTTTTATAATGACTGAGTATAATTGTAAACCCACAAGTAGAGTCGATGCGATTTCAAAACGCATCTTCAGAAATGTCATCTTGTCAATGTCAACTAAAATATACACAACTTGTCACAGACTCCGACTCGCGTAAATATTATACACAACTTTCAGAGTTTTCTGTTATAATATCGTAAAAAAGTGATTCCAGTGATGAAAATCATGCCTGTGGAACTGTGTTTTTTGCATGTTGCACTTTCCTCGCTATAGTGAGGAGAAAAGTTTTGTGTTACACACGGGTGCAAAGTTGTATTTTACTACTCGTGTGTTGAAACACTTGCTACACTCAGGTTTCCATTTTAGAACCACTCGCTTCGCTCGTAGTTGAACCACGCTATAGAATCCTTTCGCTGGCTCGTGTTTCAATTCCACACTCGCGGGTAAAATACAACTTTGCACCCTTGTATAACAAATAACTATTACCGTCATTGCGTGGGTTTGAGAGCGGCCATCTTCCGGCCGCGCGCGCGCGCCTCCTGCCGCGACGTCGTGTACTCGAACCACAGCACGTTCGGTATCAGCGTCGTGTCCCGTATCATCAACATCTCGCAAATTTTTCTGAAATACACAACAATCTTTTTTAAGAGTGATTATATACACTTGGTAAAAATTAATCTCCGTCAGTTCTCAATAATGCACTGGTAGCATTAAGGTGCAGTTAGACATTGTCTTTCAAGAACTGGCTGCCTACATAGCTCCAACCATATAGTATAACTAAAAAAGTAAGCAAGCAATAAGGTCAAAGTCTATCCCAAAGATCCATTCTATATATTGTATGCTGGTGAAAGATTTATGGAAATGAGGCGAGTAGTTCCGGAATAACAAAGTTACTTCTTTATAATATCATTATAGACCAAGACAAACCTTTGCCTGAGAATAACATATTTCGAGAGCTGTCCAGAACCAAAATAACCTCCTATAGTTGGACTATTACTAGTAGTTCTATCTAGCTACTGAGGTTCAGCAATATTTATTTACCTGTATGGAGTAAACTAGTGAATATGATGTTGGTCTATGATTAATGTGTGTGCGTAAGAAAAACTGAAGTAAAGTAAAAGCTAAAATTGAATACTCACAATGAGACTAAATGTGGGAAGAGTGGCGTCAGAACTCTATGCACCAGGGAAAACCATAAAGTAGCAAAGAAAAATCCAACAAGTCCCCCAACTATGACTTGTGATGATGTATGGTAGTGCAGGTACACCCGGCCTATGCTCACCAAGACTGCTAGAGTCAAGCACCCACTGACTATTATCACTCTCCATAAGGCTGATATTATACTATTATTGTTTATATGGTGCAATCTGTAACAATATAAGATCCATTATTATTACACTGCCATTTATTATTTTGGGAGGCTTGCGCGGAGCCAGAGTACCAAATGAGTAACATGTGGTCTTGAGAGCCTTTTGACAATTAAATGAAATTCAAGGGGTACACCGATTATTATTATTATTTCTTTATACACTATCAGCTGCAAGTCATTTGTGACTTCTTTTTATTTTGATTTAAAAACAGACTGCGATACTGTCCACATGAAAACCCACAGTTACATCCTCTTTTAGGGTTCCGTACCTCAAAAGGAAAAACCAAACCCCTATAGGATCACTTATGTGTCTGTCCATCCATCTATTTATCACAGCCAATTTGCTCTGAAACTACTAGACCGATTGAGTTGAAGTTGGGTACACATATGTAAGTCAGAGACCCAAAGGCAGAGGGGTAACATATATAAATGAATTTTACACATGGGGGCCACTTAAAGGGGGGGGAAGTTAGAAAATTCTTGTGAGCATCTTTTATACATATTTATTTATAATTATGAGATAGTTTTCAAGTTTTTTAAGAAATCAGACGAAAATTGACCTTTACAACCCCTATCTGCAAAAAATAGTTGTTTACCTATCATCAAATCTATAGATTTCAGGAAAAGCTATAAGAAATCTATAGGTTTATGTTTTTGAGGTATTTAGGGTTCCATAGCCAAAATGGAGAAAACGGAACCCTTATAGTTTCGTCAAGTTTGTCTGTTCGTCCTTCCCTTTGTAACAGCCAATTTACTTGGAGACTGTGAGCAGTTCTTGCCCGTAACATTTTACGCACCAAATATTTGACGAAACTATAAGGGTTACTTTATTAAGTAAATAGAAAATACTTAAATAAAATTATACTTGCCTACATAGTATAAAACAAAGTCGCTTCCCGCTGTCTGTCTGTCCCTATGTATGCTTAGAATTTTAAAACTACACAACGGATTTTGATGCGTTTTGTTTTTAATCGATAGATTGACTCAAGAGGAAGGTTTATATGTATAATACAGTAGAGACTGATAATTTTAGAGGTTCCTAATGTGATGTCGTAAATTAACACATTTTTTTGCGCTTACATTGCAAACGCTGGCTGAAACCTACGAGTTAGAACAAAATAATGTACTACAAAAGTATTGTTTTACCTTAAAAAGTTCTACAAAAAAGTCCGCAATGGTATATGTCTATCTCTTAGGGATAACCCACAATAACAATTTTTTATCCTTTACTTTTTGTGAAGAAACATGGCTTATTTACAAAGCGATTTTAACAAATACAGCATTAATCCTTATCCAAGTAAGTATGTTAAATGCATTGTGTATGTAATATAGACTAATATTATGGCCCTTTACAGCATGTAATTTAAATGAATATTTTCATAGATATTACAGATTTAAAATGCAGTGACATAAACCCGTGCAAAGCCAGGGTACTAGTATTCTATAAGCAAAACATGCTTAATACGAGTGTTATTGTAAATTAGAACTATGACAAATAACTAATAATTATTAAATTTGGTAGGTAGGGGTAGTCCATGAATTCTTATAGAAAAATAAAGTGAAAGGATGAAAAAATATTAAATGTAGGGGGGCACCCCATACATGTAACAAGGGGATAGAAAAAAACTCAATGCACAGTCCTTTAAAAATGATATAGAGGTTTCTAAAAAAAATTTCCATTTTTGTCAACCATTGGGAGATATTAGCTGTCAAATTCGTAAAAAGTTTGTGTCCCCTCCCCCACTAATTTCCTAACTATGAAGTTTTAAAACCGAAAAAAATGATAAACACTTATCAACTATTTTTGGTTTAAACAGGATAGGTCTAACAGTCTATGAGTTATCACTGAAAAACTGTCTTGCCCAAACAAAAGGATGTAAGTGCTGTGTGTTCTCTATGAAAATACAACCTTTATTGACTCAATGTAATGTAAAGTGAATGGTTTTAAATGTGGACTAGTAAGTGTTGGTATGGAACCCTTCTTTAAGTGTGATCCAATATGTACTTGTTTATTTACTATTGCTATTTCAAAGTTCAGTTTAATCTGTTCAGTCACCAATAAACTTACCGTATAGCAACAAAGTACAGCACATAAATACTGAAGAACCAAACAAATTGAGCATGAGATGAAGGCATTCCATACTCATTGTATAGATGCCCTCTTGCAAGAGGTCTTGCTTCACATATAGTGTGCTTTAAAATTATATTTAACACCTCATTCACCAATATGCCTAAGAAGAAGGCAATCTGAAAAGTAAAACACTGTTTTCAGACAAATAGCTAATTCAAGATGAACTGCATTTAAAAAATCGCCTCCCATTTCCCATTCCCTGTATACATTACCTATGCTGCCATATGTGTGTTTTCATGATTTATATGCTGTGTTCATGATTTACATTAAAACCTAACAAAAACAATGTCCAATTTGCGAGGTTGAATCACTTAATAAACAAAGTTAGTAATGAAATTGCTATTAAAATATAGAACTATATATGTATTGTTAGAGGGGAAAACTTAAGTAAAGCCCTTCTTGGATGTAGTTGTGTACTGTTTGAATAGGCATTTGTTTTGGTTATATTACTAATTTTAAATATGTAATGTATACTCAAACACAACGCAACTACATACTAGCAGGGCTTTACTCAAGTTTTTTACCTGTAAGTACTGCATTTTATAGTAATATGAAATTATTAAATATTTAAAAAAAAAAGTTCTCACGGTATGAAGGTCTCGTCGAAAGAGGACTAGCGTGATAAATCCGGCGCCAATTCCAAAAGGAGACAGGCTGATAAACGCGAAGAATTTCCCGATCCAATCGCCTGGAAAATGGCAAACAAAACACATTTTACTACCCAAGCCCTGTCAGAAGCCGTTAAATTCACTTAATTGTCATCAGTGTACCCAAAATCGGTACAACTTTCACGCATGAGCTAGCACCATTTACAGAGTTACATTATTTTTAAGTATTAGCTGCAACTGAAATAGTACACTACTACAAAACAATTTAAATACGAGCTTACTATGAACTAATTTATTTACAGCAGGAAATAATACGTACCTTTCGGATATTCAACCAAAGTAAGAGCGAGCGGTTGCCACTCAATCTCTCCATTATGATGCATTGTATCGCTAAAAGTTAAAACTTCTTCTTCCATTATATTGCACTTACTATTTTACTGCATTAAAGGTAAAAAACATCATAGTAGTCTCATCCTTTTTGTTATAAATTAAAATAATATTATAAACACGATAGACGACTCTACCAACGATTGACAAACTTCGTTTGATTTGACGTTTGGCTTGGATGGTTCGGTCCACTCCACTTTTTGGTTGATATTGAAAGACCATGGCAGTACATATACAGCCTGAAAAAACTGACCTGCCACACACAGTCAAGCATGAGGCTATTGCAAGGGAATCAGTAGCCTGTTAGAAAGAGAATGGTATGTATTTCTAGTTCATTATATCATATCTGTCTGTATACAAATACCATTGTACCACTGTACTTTGGAGGTGGCGATTTTTTGTTTGATCATCCAATTAATATTTAAGACCAATTCGCGCCATAGGTTATTTATAGTCTTGTTTTAAGTGACTCTTTAGTCATAGAAATAGGATGCTGAGGCGCGATCCGAAATCTTTGGTTTTAGTAATTTTCGGCCTAAAAACGTGACTAAATAACTTATCGTGCTAGCTGGGCAACTCAGGATAGACCGTGAATGAAGCGCTTTATATTATGTATAGTGGCACCACTATCTATTCGTAGACAACTATACCGATTTTTCGATTCATTCATTCAATCGAGGCTCTACTTCTGTGTCAATCACACCTTTCTTTCTTTTGTGAAACTGTCGTCAAAATAAAGACCTTTAAACAAAATTTCTGGAAAATAGAAAATATAAAAAATGGCAGAATCGGACATAGTGGATGCGGACCTCACAATTGATGATTTACTTCCTAAAAGTCCAGAAAGGTAAAAGTAAATGCTATTAATATTACTGACTATCCCTGAACAAAAATGTTCAGAATTTGGTATCGATTTAATGAATGCATTATTGTACTGATATTTATATAAGCTGATATCTATTAATTCTATATAGCACGCGAATTAGTCGGTAACGAGCCAATAATGTAGGTGGGTTTATCTATAGTACCTTGACATTTGACCTACTTGCGTTGATCAAAATATACAGTGGAATGGAACCATTTTATCGAAAACGCAACGCACATCAACAAGTTGCACAGCTGACTGTAATCATATCGTATAAGCGTGTTACCCCTTTAATAATTGTTCGATCAGCTGACCTGATCAAATCATTCTTTTAAATGTTTATTTTGAACATGTATTGGGTAATTCCATGGTAAAGTAACTCACGAGTCACGTTACACTTTAACGTGCGTCAAGAGGTCTTAAAAAATTAATTGTAGAGATAATTCCAATAACTGATCGTAGGGTGCTTTCACTACAGTTTAACACACAACACAGCCATTTTTTAGCTTTTATTGTGTTTAGTAGAATGTAAAGAGGGAATTAACCGTTTTTAGCTTGAAATTAGTTAATTTAAAGTGATGTTTGAGAAATGATATTTCTTCATAAAAATTCCTAAATAACCACCAACTAAGAAAAGTGGAAAGCCCCCAGTTGCATTAATTTCAAAGTTCAATATCTCAAAGAACCATCCCTGGGAAACCTGCTTTGAAAAGCTACAATGCCACATATCTATACTAATATTAAAGCTGAAGAGTTTGTTTGTTTGAATGCGCTAATCTGTGGTATATAGTAAGAACTAACCGCACAACCGCTGCATCTCTGTCACTCCAATGTGTAAGTGCGACAGAAATAGCACCCAGTGACATCTGATACAAACAAGTTAAACTAGCATCCTTTACATTTTTGTAAATCATACTTTAAGCCACAGACTAGCTTCGAGCTAGACGCCTGGATGCGTTCAATTTTTGTATAAGGCTGTGTGGTACAGTCGGGTTCACTTACACGTACACGCATTTGTGCCTTATTTTTATTATTTATCGTTTATGAAATGTGTACTTGGCTGTGCCGAACAAACCGTGACCCATCAATGGTCCTGCCGGAAGACCAGCGCTGATTCCTGAGTCAGCACCATGCTGAGGCGGGACCATGTCATGGTAAACTTTAATTTTTTTTTAACATTTTGTCTGTTTGCCATGAATAAAGCTTTTCTATTTCTAATCTCAGGAACTACTGGTTCAAATTGAAAAATTATTTTTGTGTTTGATAGTCCATTTATCGAGGCAGGCTTTAGGCTATATAACATCACCCTGCGACCAATAGGAGCGAAGATGAGGACGGAGTCGCGGGCAACAGCTAGTATCACATATCACATAGACAGAGATTCACATGTTAAACTTATATAACACCCCTCATTTGTGTTGCACATGGGGGGTTAAAAATAGATTTAAAATAGAATAGATTAGGCCCCAATAGTTCAGTAATAGATAGGAGCATAGAGAAAATGACAAAATATGTGTCCCCAAATCAACAAAGGGTCGGCAATACACTTGTGATTCCTCAGGAGTCGCAAGTATCCATAGGCTATGGTGTCTGCTTACCATCAGGCAGGCTGTAAGCTTGTTTGCCACCATTGTAGTGTAAAATAATAATAATAAAAATTTGCCTTATACTTACTTATACACAGAATGGCAGTAATAGATGAGTGTTTTACCTGATCAGGACCTATAATATTTTATTAACCAAAAGGAATGATTAAAAGGTTAAATTAGCCACTTTAAGTTCATTCTCAAATGAGGAAAATATATATAATAGATATCCACTGTGTGTTATGTATTGTTTGTAATATTATTTCATTAGAATAATGAATTAGTAACTCATTTTACATACTGTGGTGATAAGGTTTGAAATTCAATAAAAATCTAATCGAGTATGAAGAAAACAAGGTGATTCCTAGAAATTTGAGTTCATAACAGCAATTGAAGTGAAACACTTTACTCTAGTAATGCCTATCTAATAAATATCCATTGATATATATCAACGTAAATATCAGTTGATATATATCATGATATATATCACGATATATATCGGCGAACCCTGTTTTCATCAGAATAATCTGTTATATCTACCTTATTTGGGGCAAACTTAACAAATTCGTAATTTCTGCTACAAGGATTTTACCATGACATTCCATTATTTTTTAATTAATCACCCAAATAATTATAAAATGTTGCCTAAATATGTCTGGGGCTTTTCAATCTGGTATGATGGCTTGATGGCAGGGCTCCCTCTTATACATACTACCTTTGTCCAAAATATACTAACATCATAAATGTATGGACTCTTATTGATGAGAGGCCTGGGCCTAGCAGTGGGACATACATATATTATATAGGCTAATTATGATGTATGGACTAGTCTTAAGAAATAATATATACTGGGTGTTTTTATTGATTTCCGTTCCTTCTAGCATATAGCTGTGTATAGCAATAGAAACGACGTAGCATATTTAGTTTTGAAAATTCAAGAAAGATTTTTTTTTTTCATTTACATACAAAATAATTAATCATATCACCAAGGGGCCTTAAGATTCAATTCGGAGTTAAGCAAAAGTTAATGTCAAGTATGACAATTCGAAATTCGAATGACACGCACATCAACATTGTTTAATTGTTAAGTATCTTTTATACTATACTAAGGGTGTTAGTTAACGAAAATGAATTCTTGAATATCTTCGAAATCGTATAAATTGGGATACTAGTGTCTTAGAGAAGATTACTTTATTTCATCTCAGGATTGTTCCCTCGCAATTAACGGAATTCAATAAAAACACTCTGTATAACGTTTAGGTTTGGTTGAACCAGACCATACTTTGTTTTTTTCCCACATTTCTTTGATGTAATCCTCCATAACTTTCTTGCATGTTCTGTTGTATTATAATGCACTTCTCTGGTTTCTCATCTTCTTTGAAATTTACCTTTTCCTGGGTTATTCTTTGTGATATGTTTTATTAGTATAACTACAACTTAGAAAAGTTGAAAAACCCCCAACATTTTCACTTCAAAGTTCAATATCTCAAAAACGGCTGAACAGATGTTCATGAAACATGGCTAATAAGAACACTCGGGATAAAGTTATCTATGACACGAATAAAACTAAACGAAAATCGGTTCATCCGTTTGGGAGCTATGATACCACGGACAAATACACAGATACACAGACAGACACACTTATAACACTCCTATTTTTGCGTCAGGAGTTAAAAAGTATTTTTTCCCAGCTCATTTATTTCAGCAGACAATAAAATTGAATTAATAGATTTTATTGAAAAATTTTCACTTAAATTTAATTGTATTAACACAATTTTTTTTTTGTATTTCAGTCTGGCTGAAGAAAAAAAAGAAAGTGGTAACCATCTATACAAATTCAAGAATTATAAGGGTGCTCTTGTTATGTATGATGAAGCCATCCAGCTGTGCCCGGAGAATGCCTCATACTATGGCAACAGATCAGCTTGCTACATGATGCTGGGCATGTACAAAAAGGCCTTGGAAGATGCCCAAAAGTCTGTTGCCCTGGATCCAACTTTCACTAAAGGATTCATTAGAATTGCTAAATGCTGCATTGCTCTTGGTAAGAAGTAATAACTATAACATATATACTAGGGAATGCAATACCTACCTGACTGTTTTTGAAACCTGGGTAATACCTGACTAAGTACTAAAACCCGGGTACCCGGGTTATTACATTTTCCTTATATTCATGTTTTATGAGTATATGATCAGTAAAACCGATACCTATCCAAAACAACTCTTAAGCAGGAATTATCAGATAAAATAGCATGGACTAGTGTATTTCCTAAAACTATAACCAAGACCACCATGGGATGGGCAGCAGCATCCCTGGAGTGCGGTGGAGATACTGCGATCGCCAACCCGCATGCCAAGCGTGGCGATTATGGCATTTACCCCCATGAATTTGTGGGAGCCCTGTGTCCAGCAGTAGACATCTTTAGGTTTATATGGTGGAGTTTTTTTGTGTCATTCTACATGACACTGACTTTTAACTTTATATTTATATCTCCCAAGCTTTCAGGATCAATAATAACATACAAGACACAGCTGATGAAATTTCAAAATACTGTTTAGGAGACATATCTGGTGGAGAGCAGGCAGTACGCAGTGCGACGGAGCTCGGCGGCGCCGACTGCGCCACCAGCGAGCGCCGCGCCCTCGAGTCCCTGCGTAGACTGCACGAGGACGCTCAGCGCGCTATGGAGGCCGAGGACTACCGTCGGGCCGTCTTCTGCATGGACCGCTGCCTTGACTACAGCCCTTCCAGCTCTAAGTAATTACTTAATATTATTTCAAGTGACTGTGATCTTTCGTACATTTTTAGTGATTTAGAATATTTGGCCTTTTTGCCACCATTGACTTGATATAAAGTCAGTACATTTAGTGCCTCACACACCATGACTTCATATCAAGTAGATGTAACCTATGTGGTATCAAATAAGGTTAATTTTCAGTCTTATTCTACAAAGACTGGCGTGTGAGACACAAATTACGGAATCTACTGTGATGGTGATGAGGTGAAAGACTGAAAGAAGATGGCTAGCACATTTATTATTTTAATCTAATCAGGTAGATGCACTACCCTCAATAAATGTTGTGCAGTTTAATTAGCCCATTTAATTACCAGGCTTCAATTATTAATTATTATGTCATTTATTCAACTTCTATTAATTTCAGGGTTAAATTGACTAAAGCGGAGTGTTTGGCCATGATTGGCCGCTGCCAGGAAGCACAAGAAATAGCAAATGATTCATTGAGATTTGACAGTTTTAATGCAGAGGCCATATTTGTGCGTGGCCTTTGCCTTTATTTTGAGGTTTGTATGTCAATTTTTGTACAGTTACAGTCAATTATATCTGCATTATAATGATTAAAAACCATTATGACTATTATGATTGTTTGACACATGGTTTATATTACTTTTTTAGGATAAAGATGACCAGGCATTTAAGCATTTCCAGCAAGTATTGCGCCTCGCACCAGATCATAAGAAAGCAATGGAAATATATAAGAAAGCCAAACTGCTGAAACAAAAGAAGGAGGAAGGTAACAAGAATGTCAAGATTTATGTCTCACTGCTTTCATAAAAAACACTTAAAAGTATAAGTCATGAATCTTATTATTCTGTAGTCTAGCTCAGAAATCTAGAGGTCAAAGTATAGCCGGGCGAATATACATCGTCTTTACGGCGGCTCTTCGTCAGTGTCGTCTCATTTATAATTTTAAAAGAGATGACCAGGACCGTTTCTGAGGCTTCTTTAATCAAAAATGAAGTGGTTTGTTCTACCTTGTTAGTCTCGACGACGAATTCTCGCTTTCACACTCACATGGTTAGGACCATGTGAGTGTGAAACTAAGGCCGAACTGTAACGTTGTAGTTTTGATAAATTGTAAGGGCCTTCTATGGCAATCCATACTAATATCATAAATGCGAAATTAACTCTCTCCGTCTGTCTGTCACGCTTAAACCGCTAATAAACTGATTTAGATGAAATTTGCCATAGAAATAGTGGACATAGGATACTTTTTATTCCGGAAAACATTCCTTAATGGGTTAAAAGGTGGGTAGAAATTTGCAAATTTGTATGGGCGAGCGATATTTAAGCCTGCACCTACTACAATTTATTAGCAATTATTTATTTAATGTAACGAGTTGCACGCGGACGGAGTCGCGGGCAAAAGCTAGTATTTTATAATTACTGATCTAATTAAATATTGTGTTTATAGGTAATGAGGCATTCAAGATGGGGCGCTGGCAGCAAGCCCTCAACATGTACAATGAAGCCCTCACCATAGACAAGCACAACAAGGCTGTCAACGCTAAGCTCTATTTCAATAAAGCCACAGTGTGCGCCAAGCTGAACCAAATCAAGGAAGCCGCCGAAGCGTGTACCGCAGCTCTCGACCTTGACGAGAACTATATCAAGGCTCTGCTCCGTCGAGCCAAGTGCTACACTGAGCTCGGTGAATTTGAAGAGGCAGTCAAGGACTATGAGAGATTATACAAAATCGATAAAAGCAAAGAAAACAAAATGCTACTCCAAGAAGCCAAACTTGCACTTAAGAAGTCCAAACGCAAAGACTATTATAAAATACTTGGAGTTGAGAAATCTGCATCTGAAGATGATATTAAGAAGGCTTACAGGTATATAAAGTTAATGACGCTAACGTCATGGAAATGACGTGTGCAAATAACGTGACTCATTTGTTTGAGGATGTGAATGTTACCTCACCTTCCTCATTTCAGTAATGCATTAAAATTTCACTCACTGCAAGTGTAACTAGCAATTGGACTTCAATCAATTGATATTCAATGAATTAGTGATTTCTTTCTCATCATGGCATGAAACATGATGAGAACCAAAATCACTTATTCATATATTTTTCAAGCACTAATACAAACAGAGTCAGAGTTCGTCAGCAACTTGCAGAATACATTTTTTTGATACAATGTTGGTGCTAAACAAGCTATCGGCCTGCCTGATGGTACTCCAGAATCACAAGTGCGTTGCTGACCCTTCATTGATTCGAGGATTAGGACAGCTAGAGACATTATATTAGAGGTCCTTCAATCTCAGTGAGTGCATCCTCGGGAGCTCTGGCGACCTTACTATCAGGAACAACACCACATAAGAAGCAAGTAGTGATGTCATTATGGCTAAGGTCTCCTGTAAGGTGGAGGTAAAGTTGAGGGCATAAATATGTATAGATTTTTGGAACATTTCATTGGAATAAGGTGAAAAAAATGTATTCATACTGGTGCCCTTGACTACTTCGACAGTTGAGCTGCTCCAAATTTGAGCGAGATGACGTTCCGCTGTACCCTACCTCTCTCACATATCATATCATTTCAAGGTAAGGGTGGTATTCCACTTATCCAATATCTTTGTCCAAGTTTTTTTTTTTCATGAGTAGCCATATTGATTTAAATGTCATCAGAATCTTTGATCAAATGTCGGGGTCCTATCCAAGTTGGATGAAATCATCCAATTTCTTTGTTCAAACGTATATTGGATGAGTGGAATACCTCCCTAAGAGTGAACAGGCATCTTCTGGATGAGCGGGCTCCATCGTAGACCTTGTCTTAACTTTCTATCAGGTTAGACTAGGGTCAAACGCAATCCCATTTACAATAAAAAAAAGAAAACAGCGAAAGGACGTCTACTGCTGGACATAGGCCTCTCCCAAAGAGTGCCACAATGGCCGGTCCTGCGCCACCCGCATCTAGCGGACACCTTTATCAGTTCATCAATCCACCTTATGAGGGGCCTGCCCACGATGCGCCTTCCAGTACGTGGTCGCCACTTAAGAACGTTTCCGCCCCAACGGCCAACGGTTCTACGTGCACAGCACTTAAGTTTAGCGATTCGAAGGGCTATACCGGTTACTTTGGTTCTACTGCGGATGGCCTCATTTTGTAATACGGTCGCGCAGAGATACTTTCAGCATAGCCCTCTCTATTGCTTTTTGGGTGACTTTGGACATTCTCCGGCCTCATACCCATAGTAAGCGACCGACGTACCATATGTCATCACTGGCAACACACACTGGTCAAAGACTCGTCTTGAGACAATGCAGAATACAGGACGAAAAGATGTGCCGTAGCTACCCAGCCGAGTCGGATTCGACGATTAACCTCAGTCTCTTACATATATTTACGTTACACATATTACTTCAACGCTACGCTACAATACTAATATTTTTCAAATTAACTATAAAAGCATGACTTCAAACAAGAACCTGGTTTCACGCGACACAGGCTTAGCCTAGTGCGGGGATCTCTGGCATTTGCTTATTGTAATTCCTATGCACGTTTGGCATGGATATGTAAATCAATAAATATGAAAGTGGTAAAATAAAATCTAAAAAAAAAATTTAAGGGTACCTCTACTTCCTCTGCACGTAAAGTGGGATTTTTAGTTAAAGTGAATATTTTCCAAATTAATCACTTCAATAGAAAAACAAGTGTGCCCCTTCTCCCTCTAACTTAAACTAATGGGTCCAAACGTATGAAAAAAATCATGAAAGTAAAGCTAGAGCTAAAGATCAGTTGAGCTGTTTTTGAGTTATCATAAAAAGTCTCCCCTTCTTACTAAAAGACGTATGAAACGCTGCAAAGGTATTCCCTCTTTGCTAGTTATTGTTTTTTTTTAATTATGTTCATTGGGCAACTACGGAACCCTACACTGAGCATGGTCCGACATGCTCTTGGCCGATTTTTTAGATATCCGTGTCATGTTGCAGGAAGCGCGCGCTGGTGCACCACCCGGACCGGCACGCGGGCGCCCCGGAGACGGAGCGGCGCGAGCAGGAGCGCCGCTTCAAGGAGGTGGGCGAGGCCTACGGCATCCTCAGCGACCCCAAGAAGCGCGCGCGCTACGACCACGGACACGATATGGATGACGACGGCAGCGGGATGGCTGGTTAGTAAATACTATTTTCACTTCTCATGCTCTAAAAGTTCGTCGTTACGCTGTACATAGGCGACATAGTCGCTTTTTATGCTCTAGAGCATAAAGTAAAACTCGCGGTCGACGAGCATATAAGTATAAATGTGATAACATAACTAATTATTTGTTTAATTTTGCTCCCAATCGAAGTGAAAAGCAGAGTGTATAACTCGTGTATAAAACCCATTTTATCTTCTACTTTATATCGACCCTCGCCTGCGGCTCGGATAAATAAATTGTCTCGTATAAAATAGCTCGTTGCACAATCTACCCTTACACCACACTTGTTCGTAAAGGAGCTTATTTTATTTTATTTTCTTTATTGGAGAAACAACAAAAGTATGTGACAAAAAGAAAATATTACAAAATAATAATGTTAAGGTGGAACGTTTTCAAATTGTTTCATACAATTTTCGTTCGGACTACATTTCAATTCTAGCGATGTCACGGACTTGAAATTGTAATATTTAGATAATATATGACCCTCTGCTCCCGCAGTTTGAAAAACTAAGCGAAAAAACCACTAATAATTAAAATATAGCCGTTTAAAAAATCATCAATTTTCACTCGGAGCCTTGTATGTGTGAGTGAGTTTTATACTATCCGTGTAAAAAAAATGGTCGTGACGAATGACAGGTCGTTGCCAAAAACCTTCAATAGATGGCGCAGATGTCAATTCCATGCATCTAGGTTTCAACGTTAGATACAAAAATAAGTAGTACTTATTGGCTTTATAGGGGGCGACACTTCGAAACACTTATTTTCTGAAGAAAGAGACGGCATTCATTTTATCGTGCTACGCTGTTCATTTTGGTAGTGACGTAACAGCATGTCATTTGTTTTCTGATAGAATGAATTACAAACTGCAAATGAATGTTAAACGAAGTTAGAGTACTTCACTGAGATTGCATTCTTAGGCGTAGGAAGGAGCGGTCGGCCTCATAAGGGGCTGAACACCTTTGTACCTTATCACTTTAACGTCATGTTTAAATTGTCATACTAAATGTCTACGTAACGGCTGAAAGCGACAAAGTCTCAAATTGTCTAGCCGCTTAATGAGACTGCTTGTACTAAATACATACGTAAACTCACGCCTATATGCCCAAAAGGGGTAAGTAGAGCCCATGAAAAAATATTTTTCAGTGCCACTATTAGCTTTTACAGATTAATTGGACGAAGCAAATGTGATATTGCAGTGATAGGTGGCTAGCCAATCGCCCATGATTGAATTATGTGGATAATTATTGTTTTAATAGTGAAATATGTATACAGTCGAGTTCCAAAACATGTACACTGACAAAGTGAACACAGTTGGTGAACACGACGTTATCGTTAAGGGCCTAAAGCTGCTCAGATATTTTTGAACCTTTGGGATCGTACATACATTAATGACTGATATTTAATGGTACTTACCTACATACGAGAGGTGTTCAATAAGTTTTGATAATCAGTATTAAATAGGGGAGATATGTAAATTGTTATATTTTAATTACAATATGCACACTTTGTATATTGTCAAATACTTATTATCGTCATTCAGTTGTTTTATTTTACCCGAATAAAAAGAATTTTACTTTTTGAGGTCAAATTTTATACCTTCACTAAGTCATCACCAGCTCGTGATTTTCATGTAGTTGGTTTTAAACATAACGTGAATGAGAAGTAGTAGTCGGAAGTTAGGGCTAAATAACAATGGGAACGGTTATCAGTTCTGATCTATACTCGAAGAGCAGCACCCTTGTCAATTAGATAGCTCTGAAGTACAATTTCTGCCGATATTTCGTGTTTTTTTTTATCTCCAGCTTATTTATAATATTTTTTACAACTGAATAATCTTATACAACTCTCCAATAATATTTGAGCTCAATTGGTGAAAGCTAATTTCGCAGTTGTTATTGGTAGGCCTCAACAGTCCAGGAAGAAATCTAAAAATACACCCTAATTTTTGTGACAGTCTGTAGAACTAATTTGACTTGATGAATGTGCACATATTTCTCATCGAATTGGTGCACGGATATTTTTGGCTAATAGATCGTACATATATTTATGAACTCAACTGAACAAAAATGACGATACCATTTGACTGCAGTTTCTACGAAGTTCGGAATTCGTGGTGGCCCTCCTGTACAGACACACTTTTGGGGGGCACACTTTTTACGACTTTGATTTGTTTTCGTAATCAGCAACTTGATAAACCATAGAAACAATACCTATGTCGATTTTCTGAATTTGTCACCACATTTCCCCCTTTTAGGGGTTGATGTCTCAAAAAACCTGAAACACGTGTTTACTCCTTTATCGTTACAAATACTCCTGTAAAGTTTCGAATAAAATAGTCTAACTGATCTTGTTTCCCCATACAAACTTCGGACCCCCATTTCACCCCCTTAGGTGATGAATTTTGAAAAATAATTTCTTAGTGCACCCCTAGATCTTACAAGGAACCTACGTGCCAAATTTGGAATCTCTAGTTCAGTTCAGTTCAGTTAATTTTATTGATAAAAATAACGATTTTTACAAGTCAGCAATTACAATAAACATAAATTTAATTTAAGTATAAACAGTAAGAGACATAGAAACAATTTTCGATTTATAAGGCATGTCAACACAAAACAAACAGATGCTAAATCAACCAAAAACATATAAAGGACTTTAATATATATACATATATATATATATATATATATATGTGTATGTATGTATATATATATACTATAAAGAAGCACATACGAGTAACACAATGTTTTCATTGAGACATGACTTGTTAAAATAATGGCGCTTGGTCAACGAGTTCCCTGGAGATACTCATGTACACTGTAGAATCCTTGTTCAACAAGCATCAATTTTAGTTTGTTGACAAAAACAACATCGCTTTCAACCGCCTTTATGTCACTAGGCAACCTATTGTAGATTTTGGGCCCTATGACGCTAAGCGTCTTTCGGAGTTTAGCGAGTCGTTTTACGGGGGCTAGCAGCAAGGGTTGCCTGCGGCTATCTTCTTTGCGGGTACAGGTGGTCTTATAGTTCGAGAGATTACATCTAACATATTGGCATGCAGACAGTATATAAACTGCAGCCAGCGTTTGTATGCTATATTTCTTGAATATATCCCGCGCTGGGTGATCGAGCGGTTTCTTGGCAATTATTCGTATAGCTCGCTTTTGCAACTTAAATACCCTATCACGATTAGCAGCCAGTCCCCAGAGGTCAACACCTTGGATTAAAATAGAATTAAAATAGCCGTAATACGCTTTTTTTAGGTTGCTTTTGGACAGGCTAGGGGCAAGTCTCGATAAGCCGAAACACGCCGAGGACAGCTTATTACACATATAATCAATGTGAGGGGACCACGTCAGCCCTGAGTCGATAACAAAGCCCAAATATTTAGTGTGTTCTACTTGGGGGACAGTGATATTGTTTATTGTGATGTTCAGTTGGTTTTCGTCGGTATGCCGTAACTGGAAATGTATTATGTTTGTCTTTTCTACATTTAGAAGCATTCCGTTTGCCGAACACCACTTGTCAATCTCCACCATTACTAGACTGAGTTTCAATTTAAGAGCGTTGATATTGTCCGCGTGTACTATGATACAGGTGTCATCAGCGTAAATTACGTACTCGGATTCAGGTGAAGATGAGGTGATATCATTAACCAGCATGAGAAATAGGTTGTTTCCCATGCTGGATCCTTGAGGTACTGCACAACCACCCACCGACTCAAGGTCCGATCTTGCGCCAAGGACACAGGTGCTTTGCCTACGGTTTTTTAAAAAGGAAACAATGGTGCTGTGAAAACAACCCTCAAAACCGTAACACGACAACTTTTTGAGTAGCAGGGAGTGATCTATCATCTCAAAGGCGCGGGACAGGTCACAGAAGACGGCAGCAACCTGTCGCCCGCCTTCAAGGTGCACCAGCACCCGCGAGATCACATCACGAACCGCGTCCGTCGTCGATCGACCCGGTTGATACGCATATTGGTGTTTGTTTAGCAAGTTGTTAGAGCTAATATGTTTCATCATCCTGGTGCTCATTAGGTTTTCAAAAACCTTAGATATAATCGGAATCAGTGATATCGGTCGGTAATGTTTTGGTGAGTTTATATCACCTTTACCCTTATAAATCGGTTGGACTTTGACAAGTTTTAGGATATCAGGATAAGTACCTGCATCAATACATCTATTAAATAACATCATCAATAATGATATAACAACCGGGGGGAGGTAGTCAAGTACGCGGGTTGACATATCGTTGATGTCCTTTGAGTCCTTGCGTTTAATACTTTTACACGCTTTTATCATTTCGGATAGAGAGAAATTCTGAAATTCGAAGGTAGGAGGCGTTTGCGTTAAGTATTTATCAAGGTACTCAAGTGCGGTACTGCTACACGGTTGTCTATTAATCACATTAGTGTCAATGTAGTAGCGGTTCAAGAGTTCGGCGGCGGACGCAGCGCGCGCGTCCCTACAGTCACCCGGCGATTTGCTCACAAGTACATCAAGCGCCCTGCTTCTGTTTTTGTTATTATTACAGGTTTCTGACGATATTATACGCCAGACACTGCGACACATATTATCCCCAGCATTTTCGATACTGGTATTAATATAGCATCGTCTCACCTCTGCCAGCTTTACCCAGTATAGAGACTCAAGTTTCGATAATTCTAAGCACAGCTGAGATTCTGTATTGTCTTGCGACAGTCTACTTTTAATGATTCGAATTTTTCTACGTAATTTCTTCAGGGATTCATTAACCCAAGCGCTTACAGGAGATTTTACCGGATGTTTTTTTAAATGGAAGTGAACATCAAAATAGTGTCTTACTACGTGCAAAACTGATTCGATTGTTTTGCCGGGGCAACTATTTTTGCTTAACAAATTGTTCCAGTCGTATGACTCAAGACTAGTAGCGAAATTGTGCTTACTATGATTAGTAAATACTCGTTTTAATGTATGCCTAGTAGAGCGCTTACTCTTATGTATAAGTATTGTGGTTTGTATACATAAGTGGTCTGACACATGCAAGTCCAAGCATGTCACGTGTTTCACATTCTGTTTGGGTATATTAGTATACGCATGATCGATACAAGTTTGTGATACTTGTGTTATTCTAGTTGCAAAGTTGACTAAAGTTTTAAACCCAGATTGCTTTAACGTACTTATTAAATTTGACGTATTATTATTACTTTTTAGTAGCAGATCTATATTCATGTCACCTAGTAGAATTACGTTATTATTTCTAATAAATTCAAGGTTTAACAATTTATCTAGTTTTGAGAAATACAATGCGACATCTCCGCTAGGAGGTCTGTAGATGCATACAATTATGAGGTCTAGTCCAATGCACTCCACAGCACAAGATTCAAATTCCATCTCTGTTGACAAGTTACTAACTTCAGTACGCTCTATGGTCAAAATGTCGGACTTCACGTATATGCAGGCTCCTCCCCCTTGGCGAGTGGACCTGGAGTAATGGGCGCGCAGGCTGTAATTCAGGATGTTGACTAAAGTTATCTGGCCAGGCTGGAGCCAGGTGCTCTGTCAGGCACAACACGTCAACCTGGTTTTTGAGTTGAAGCTCATATTCTAGCTTGTTAGTTTTTTTCGCAAGCCTATTTATGTTTTGGTGCCATATGTTAATTTCAACAGCATGATCTTTTGCCAGGCCAATGGGATGAGAGTCGCTCTGAATTTTTACATTGTAACCTTTATTGGATATTGTTGGTTCATCATTACCCATCACTAATTTACTTACAATCTGTTTCTGATAATTTGTGTCAGCATGAGCTAGCGTTCTACAATCTGCTGATGTACGTGATGAAAATCGGAGTCTATTTCAGATTTCTCCCCAGAACACTTACGAGGCTTGCACTGAAAGTGGCGGGAATCGAATACTTATTAATTTATTTTTAACATGTATTATACCTTTTTATAATCTCTGAAGTTTCCTTATCTTAACACACTGGCCACTTAGAAAAAAAAAAGTATGGTTCGGTTTCAATTGTTTATTGAAGTCGTCGAGTCACTGCTTAAAATGGAATTGTGCCGTGAAAATTTCAGAGCTATGATTTATTATGACTTTAAAAGTGGACTAACACAAAAACAATGTGAAGAGCGGATGGTTGCTGCTTTTAATATTGAAGCTCCTTCAAAGACTACAATATACAGGTGGTATTCAGAATTTCAACGTGGCCGTGTATCCCTCACCGACGAAGTGCGTGAAGGTCGACCAAAATCGGCAGTCACGCAAGAAAACGTCGATGTTGTGCGTCGTCTGATAAATGAAGACCGACATGTGACATATCGGGAAATTCAAGAGCACCTGGGTATTGGAATGAGTCAAATACAAATTATTTTAAAAGAAGAATTAGGCGTGAAAAAGTTATTTTCCCGTTGGATACCTCACCTATTGTCTGACGAGCAGAAAATAGTCCGTGTCAATTTGTGCCGCAAAACTTTGAAAAGATTTAACAAGGGACGCTCAAATGCTGTTTTTAGCATAGTATCAGGTGACGAGTCGTGGATATACGCTTATGAGCCTGAAACTAAAAACCAATCCCGAGTATGGGTCTTCGAAGACGAGCTCAAACCCACAAAAGTTGTTCGTTCTCGCAGTACGGCTAAGAAGATGGTGGCTACGTTTATCTCTAAATCTGGTCACGTAGCTACTGTGGCTCTTGAAGATCGTAGAACAGTCAATGCTGATTGGTACACCACTATTTGTTTGCCGAACGTCTTTGCTGAACTCCGAAAAACAAACCCTAGTCGTCGCATCATCCTTCACCACTACAACGCCAGCCCACACACCGCTCGGACAACAACTGAGTACCTGGACGGTGAAAAAGTCGAAATATTGGACCACCCTCCATATAGCCCTGACTTAAGTCCCAACGACTTTTTTACATTCCCCAGAATCAAGGACAAACTGCGTGGTCAGCGGTTTCAGACGCCAGAAGAAGCAGTGGAGGCCTATAAAATAGCCATTTTGTCGACCCCTACTTCAGAGTTCAAAAAGTGCTTCATGGACTGGTTTGAACGCATGCATAAGTGCATGAAATACAAAGGAGAATATTTTGAAAAACAATAAAAATAAATAAACTCACTTATACTGCATATTTTCTTCTATTCCCGAAACTTTCAGTTTTACCCTCGTACCGCTTGTATCTGTGAGTGTTGGGATTTCTCGTAATGTTCGTGGGTCGGAAATTGAACAATATGGGAAAGTGCATACTATAATTTTACATTTATATTGACTTTGTATGTCAAGCAGAGATTGGATGTTATTGTCTAGCGATTTCTTCGTGACATTTGCGTGATTGCCGGCCATTACTACGATGGTGGTGAGTTCGTCATGGTTAGTCGATTTAATTTTTTCGATGAGGCCATCGAACGGTAACCCGGGGTAACACATATGAATAGTTTCTTGGTGTAGGGATTCCCTCATCATTGGTCCGATGCCCACTCCTATTCTATCCGAAAAAACAGCTGTTTTTCTACGAGGTGATGTTGGAGGAAGACGATACTGTTCTGATTCCTCCTGACCAAAAGACATTGAAGTTGTTGAAGTTGCTGAGGTCTCTCCTTTCAGGGGATCATTATTAGCACAGACCACCGGCGTCAAGGGGGCAACATGTTCATTTATTTGGTGGGACGGGATCATGGAAGTTTCATAAGAATCAGATGGTGATCCCAACAAGGCAGCAGTAGAACTCGGTTCTGCCTGTTGCTGGGCTTGACGTGACTTGCAAGCGTGACGACGGGTTCTTGCACGTCGACGACGTTTGACTGCGCTAGCTTTACTGGCGCCTTGCAACTTTACACGGATCGCCGCACCTTCCGCTGGACTGTGGGAGGCGCAACTTGTTTCCATTGATTTTGTGCCCTGTGTTGTTTCGACATTTTTTGCCGACTTTGTGTCGTATTCCTCGTTTGTTTCAATCTCTAGCTGGTTATTTAAGAACCACTCTGTCAGTTCCCGGTTTTGTTGACTTAGTTGAGTGAGCTCTGCTGCGGCGGTCGATAAGTCTTGATTTTGTTTATGTGCAGTTTTCAAGTTTGCAGCCAAGGTTTCAAGCTCAGTTCTTTGTCTTAGTATTTTTTGTCTCATTTTTATGGATTCCTTTTTCAAACATACACATTTCTTGATTATTCGTACATTATTTTTTAATCGTGACTTGAAATGTATCATCTTTTTAATCTTCATATATATTTTTAACTGACCTTTGTTGAGGAGACGCGTTGAGTAGTCTCTATTTGGTATACCAAAGCTGGTGGAACGGCATGGTTCAATGAAAGATGATAGTTCCTCTGATAGAGAGACAGTATGTACCCAGTCATTTACTCTGCGCTGGTTTAAAATATCTATTTCGTTCCTAGCCTCTTCAAGCTGCTGCTCAAGGAAAGATATTCTCTCAAGGGCGGCCTCATGTACGGATTGGCACTCCGAAAAGTTATCTACAACCAATTGCAACGAGTTTTTTTCTGCTTGGGTGTCGGCGTATAACTCGTTAAGCTGGCGTTTTAGCACCGAGTTTCGAGACACAATGGATTTTATTTCTTGCTCATTGTCATCCCGCTCTGCCAAAAGTCTTTCACTCAAAGCTTTCTGATCCCTCAGTTCGTCTTGGGCTTTACACAGATTTTGTTCAAGAAACATCCGCCTCGTGGTCATTTTTCTTGTTTTTAATGATCACTTTTTAAGTTATTAATTTTTGTGAGATGCTTTGGAACGGTCCCCTTGAAGTAACAGCAACATACATACATACATACATATAATCACGCCTGTTTCCCATAGGGGTAGGCAGAGATCACGGATTTCCACTTGCTACGATCCTGACATTCAACTTTCGCTTCATGAACTTTCATAACATTCTTCATGCATGCGCGCCGATTTAGGGTACTCCTGACCTGGCCTTTCTGCAGAATGTCTCCGATTTGGTCGGAGTACGTTCGCCGAGGTCTTCCCCTTCCAACTTTTCCATCCACTCTTCCTTGATACACTCGTTTTGTCAATCTTCTTTCATCCATCCTCTCTACATGTCCAAACCATCTTAGCATACCTTTCTCAATTTTCGTCACTATATCTTCATTCACTCCACACCTCCGTCTTATAACGGTGTTTCTCACTCTATCTCTCAAAGTAACGCTACACATACTTCTCAGCGCTCTCATTTCCACTGCATTCACTCGACTCTGATGTTTCTTCTGCCACACCCAACTTTCACTACCATACATTAGTGTCGGCACCAACACTCCTCTATGCACGGCCAGCCGCGCCTTTTCTGACACTTTCTGGCTACTCATAAAGGCGTGAAGTGCCCCATTCACTCGATTCCCAGCTATCACTCTCCTTTCAATATCTCCTTCATGCTTACCGTCTCTCGTGAACAAAGTCCCCAAATACACAAACCCATCCACTTGCTCCAACCTCTCTCCATCTACAGCAATTTCACAAACTGTCATACACTCATCTCTTTCAAATACCATCACTTTCGTCTTGCTTACATTCATTTTCATTCCTTTTCTCGCAAATAATCTGTGCATGCTAGTTACCATCTTCTGTAGCTTCTCAGCCGATGACGCTAATAAAACCTGGTCATCGGCGTAGAGTAGACATTTGATAAGCAACCCATTCATTTCCAACCCACATTCATCGTCTTTCAAATCTTGCAAACAACTGTCCAGAAATAGATTAAACAGCCACGGTGACGCTACACATCCCTGTCTAACACCCTTTTCGATGCTAAACCATTCAGTGTAGGACCCGTTTACTCTCACGCAAGCAGAGGAATCCTCGTAGAGAGATTTCAGAGCTTGAATGAGATGGTCGCTCACTCCATATCCGGACAGTACCGACCAAAGTTCATTCCTCACCACTCTGTCATAGGCCTTCTCCAAATCCACGAACGCGCAATAGACCTTTTGACCTTGGGCCAAATATTTTTCGGCTATGCATCGTAAAGAGAAGACCTGATCCGTACATCCCATACCTTTCCTAAATCCCGCTTGTACATCCCATATTTTCTCATCGGTTTCTTGCATTACCCTTTCAATCAACACTTTCGCATATAATTTGCCAACGATGCTGAGTAAGCTAATGCCCCTGTAGTTCTTGCAGTCAAGTTGTGAGCCCTTTCCCTTGTACAGTGGCACGATGACCGCCTTGCACCAATCTTTTGGAACTATGCCGGTATTAAAACATAAGTTGAAAAGGCGATACAACTGACTTGCTACGACGCCTTGCCCAGCCTTCAGCATCTCGACTGAAATTCTATCATACCCCGTGATTTAATTTTGGCAACAGTTTTGGAATGCACCCCACTTGAAAACGTCACTTGCCGTTACACTCACAAAACGTCAGCGTAGTGTCAACGATAAAACTCAGCTGATAATTACCGCTATTATTTTTATAATTTGCGATCAATTTCTGTTATTTTAAAATATATCTTTGTGTGCGTGTTGTGTCCAAGAGTGCCTTAGTAATCTGGAGATGTATTTAAGTGCAAATATAGAGATACAGCTCACCGGGAGATCCAGGACTTCTTTACTGTGTCACTTGCAGCTTGCCGTGATTTTCTACACGGTGTTGGGACTAATTTTGGTTGTTTAAACATTATTTCATTACAAATTTGGGTGCCGCTGTTATATACACAACTGTCATTGTTCACGCACACAGCGTCATTTTTTCTTTCTTCTAGGATCTTTTTCTTCTAGGATCAACAATAAAACATTACAAATAGAAACACAACCTCAAAATACTACCAATACCCAATAGCTAAGTGTATTACAAAAACTGGCCAAGTGGGAGTCGGACTCGCGCACGAAAGGTTCCGTGCCATTATCTATAAAAACGGCAAATAATAATAATAATACTTTTATTTCGGACTTATTTTTGTACATCCATATATTGTTAGTAAAATTTAATCTAGGTATATTAGTATGACGCTATTATGCATTTAAAAACATTCTTAATTCAGGCAAAGAGTCCGACTCGCATTTGGCCAGTTTTTAACATTTGTTGTTATAGCAGCAACAGAAATACATTATCTGCGAAAATTTCACCTGGTGACAGACAGACGGACGGACAGACAGAGAAGTTTTAGTAAGAGGGTCCCGTTTTTACCCTTAGTTTACGGAACCCTTAAAAGAACACCGCCTCGAGCAGGTCAGACTGCGGCATGGACCCCATTACGCTGGCGGCATTACCTCTCTGTATCACTATGGAGATGCGTTGCTAGAGGTAAGCACCAGCTCTGGGGTCGCCAGTTGTTTGGACTAGCCTCGAAGACAAGGCCTAAGAAGTTTTTCATAAGATGTTTGGATATTTGCATGTATATCTATTGCTCAATCACGCAAAAACGGATTATGATGAAACTGCGTATTCAAAAAGTGTGTACTTAAGCTGGATTAACGTATGTGATAGACAGTAGAAGAGTACGCCGACGAAATCGCGAGCAAAAGCTAGTTTATTATAAAAGAACGACCATAAGCGACGGTGTTAATTGAACATCAAGAGAGACCATAGGCAACGAAGTGAGACGGTTGGCATTTCTTCAGGAGCCTAATAGCACAGCGTCCACAGGTTATGGTGACAATTGCATATAACTTCAGTAACTACTGCTTCAACCCCTTACTTACTACTAATTGTAAGTCTGAAGCTTCTGTGGACATAATTCCCAGCATGCCTTGAGTAGACGAATGGTGCTAGAGACGAGCATTTTTTACATGTATTACGACGGTGGCAAATTCGCATATATATATATATATATATATATGGTTTGCATGATGGTAAGTAAAGCCTATGGTCGGTTGTGTATAGCGACCCCTTTCAACAAAGCGCATCCTTCTCAATGTATAATACGCTTTTTTAATAATACCCCGTCGGCGGCAAACAAGCAAACGGCCCGCCTGATGGTAAGCAGTCACCGCAGCCTATGCACGCCTGCAACTCCAGGGGTGTCACATGCGCTTTGCCGACCCTTTAAAAGTGTATCCACTCCTTTCTTGAAGAATCCCATACTGTAGTTCAGCTCATTCTACAACAGGGAGCTCATTTCACAACCAGAGCGTCCGAGGGAGGAAGTTCCTTACGCTTAACGGGCCGTACGCTTGTTTGCTACCGAAGTGGTATTAAATAAAAATCGGCCAAGAGCATGTCGGGCCAGTGTAGGGTTCCATAGTTGCCCAATGAATTCAATTAAAAAAACAATAACAAGCAAAAGGGAATACCTTCGCAGCGTTTCATACGTCTTTTACTAAGAATTAGAGACTTTTTTTTACGATTACTCACATGTCCCCTATAGTTTTCGTTGAAAGTCTTTTATAAGCTTTACTTTCACGATTTTTTCATATTTTTGGACACAGTTTAAAAGTTAGAGGGAGGGGACATGTTTTTTCTTTTGGAGTGATTATTTCCGAAAAAATTCACTTTATCAAAAAAAAATGAAGACCTTATTAATTTTGAAAGACCTATCCAACAACACCCCACACCATAGGGTAGTAGCAAAAAAAAAAACATCACCACTCAAATAGGGGAGGTACGACGTTGTCAGTTTTATGGATTTAAATATCCATACCAAATTGCTTTCTAGCACTTACCATCACAGAGCAAAGCCTTGGACAGACAGACGGACAAACAGATATACAGACAGACATGGCGAAACTATAAGGGTTCCTATAGTTGACTACGGAACCTTAAAAATGTGTAGCAGGTATTTTCTAAATATTTCATTCAGTGTCATCATCATCATCATTAAGCATGCATTTTGGTAATATTTCAATAAATATTTAACGACACTCTTCACTCGGCACAGAAATCGAGCTAGTCCCAAAATAAGTAGGTAAAACTTGTGCTATGGGCATTATAATAGACGTCGATATATCTACATATATTATACATGCAGAACCAACATGGCAACGTTGCGTCATATGTACCTAGTGCAAGCTGGCAGCAACGCACGAATTCATTCAATAATTATGGATAGTATAATATGCAACTCCCGATCCCGTCTCAACCCATTATTCGTCTTCGAATTTTAAAAGTTGACGCTTCTCGAGAAGAGTCCCATTCTGTCAACTGATATATTTATCTCTTTCTAGGCCAAGCATTTTGAAGAAGTTTCATATCAAATTTTAAGACTGGCGACTAGTAAATTAAAAACAACGAACAAGATTGCTATTCACAACGCTTACCACAATCGCTACAAGCGAACTGATGTTATATTTTCCGTTTCTAGCTATTATTGTTAAGAATGTTGGGATCAAACAATTTCAGGGTTGAGTTCACGGGCGAATACAAAACATTTTGTGAACCAATAGTATATTTTTCCTTACAATACATGCATTTCCATGTTGTGGCTTTGTACGGATATTTATTTCTTTGCTTTGATTTGTCTGCTGAAATTGGATAAACTGTTCGTACACTATTTATTAATTGTAGGACTAAAAACGCCATACTTCGTACACTTATCTATACAGATATACTTGTCTATATTTCAGTAGTAGAGCATGTAGAGGATTTTTAAAGATAATAAATATATGTTTGTATCTTACTCGATTGTACGATACAAGGAATTCAATGGATAAAAAATAAAAAAAAACTCATAGCGATAAATTAGATTCAATTAAATTTGTTACAAATTTGCCTAAGTCAATTCATAAGAATTTACATCACAGTCTCAAAATAATATAAAAAATCGAAATCTTTAAAGCATAACCATATAAGAATAGCGAGGTAATACTACCTGTAAGTTCCTATAATTGGCTTTCTATTTTATTTGTAATATCACAGCTGTTGGATCTCCAAATAAAATAAATAAATAAATAATGCTGCCAACATCTTTGGTAAGATGACGCGGGGCTTAGTTTTTATAGTTTCTATTTATTTCATACATACATAGTTTTTATAGTTTATATGTACTATTATTTCATATTTTATAAAATTAAGGTTTCTAAATTTAATTGATATTGTTTACGTGAAATAAATTAACTATTAAATACATCTATCACAAAAATAATAAAAGCACTTCGAAGAAAAATAAAAACACAAAAAGATGATCATCAAGGATCGAACGCGAGTATGACTTTAGCGTTACACTGAGATAAAAGCAAAAGAGAGTTCCACTAGACCACCGTATGTCATCTCACAGGTTCGAAAACATCGTTCTATTTATTTCGGCCGTTTTTACGTATGTAGTAGGTCTCATGTTTCGTACTGGAAGCTACTTCCTTGATTTATTATTGCGCCCTCTATTTTCAACTTTGCATAATGTTTGACAGTAACTGACTTTCCCACTGACATTAGGTACGCATGTGTGCGTGAATGCAAGAAATTGCAATATTTCGCATTCGTTCGCAATACACGTTTAAAATAAACACTGCTTAGTGCAGATAGATTGCGATTCATACGTAGGATTTTTTGCTTCTTCCGCAGTTTGAAAATCATCAAATGTAACGTAGCGGTTTTGCGGAAAATTATGAAAAACCACCAAATGGTCTCAGTGCCGCCATCTATTAGCAGAACTTCGGCAGGAATCCGTGACGTTCCGCCTTAAATCGAAGTATACACAGATTGATATTTTTGTACGCAGAGATTAATACAAAAAAGTGTATAGACACGGTACTGCCAATCGTAAACTTGACCACGGCTCTGCGTGATCGTCAGTCTTCGAACTATCGTGCCAAGTTCCATAGTTGTTCATCCAACAATTGTCACTGTAACACATATTATTTCTTCAATAAGTCGATAATGATAAGTGAAGAAAATTTATACATTGATCATTGTATTTTATTGTTACAGATATTGACCCGAACGTAGTGTTCCAGAGCTTCTTCAATCGTGGCGGCCAACACTTTGACTTTCAGACGGGAGGTGGATTCCCTGGATCGGCATTTAGCTTCCAATTCGGTTAAATCGGGAACCTAACAAAGAAATAAAAACATACTCCCAGATACCTTTACAAAATTAATAATTGATTACAATTGCCATTCCAAATTAAAAGAACCAAATTAGTGCACATTGATTGATCATGCTTGTAATGTTGCGTGGTACCCGTGTTTATTTATCTACTAAAGTTAGCACTAACCGAAGATTTACAATGTTAAACGTATGGCATGAGGAGTGTAATATTCTGATAAACTTAATGGTATTTTGTATTTATAGTACATAACATATGTAGTTAAAAAATAATAGTGTTGCATTGTAGTGCCTGATTTTTTTCGAAAAACGAATGTTGTCAATGCTCTTAAAAAAATGGAATAATTTTATGGCTCTGGTAACAATAAGGATAATTGCAAATTAAGGCTTGGTCGCGGCGCGTACGCGACGCAATCGGGACGTCCGTGCAACCGACCGCTGCACCGGAATGTTAAGTACGGTAACACGCTAGCGACGCCACACAGGACTTCCCGCTTGCGTCGCGCACTCTGTGTCACCAAGCCTTTATGTTAGTTGCATAATTAATTACTATTGTAGACATAGTAATATTGATGACTGATTTGGTTAAGTAACTTTTTTCTTCCTTCATGAAACAGAAGTAAATGTTTAAAATTTTTGTTTTAAAGATACTATTTACAATTGATTACTTTGATAGTAATTGGAGCCCATTTGGGTATGCATAGGGTAGTTGTTCCGAGAAGAGAAATGAAAACTGTAGTTATTTGTATTATGTCTTATCAGTGGTGGCCTTAGGGGGTGGCAAGCAGGGCAACCGCCCGGGTCCTCGCAATGTCTAAGGCCGCCACTGTGTCTGATGTGATTTGTTTGAATCAGTTCGGGCCACATGTTATTCAGTCCAAATGTAATATTATAAGTGACTGCAATATTTCTTAAAATGTAGAAATATAAATGATAAGTCAATAAAATAAAATCTATTGTTGGTCGCTTTGATACGTCATACCACTTTTTATTAATTACGTACTCAACATACGTTCTGTTATAATCACCCATAAACCTGCAAAAAGAACGCAGTTTATACATTTTAATGATGTTGTTCGTCTAACCTGAACAATAGGACTCTGCAACATTTTTCACATGGCGCTTGTTCTCAAAATAACACATTTTTACACTGCACTGTTTTTGCTAACCCTTATGAAGGCAGAGACGATTTAGCGACCACATACGTGACAATAGAATTTCATTCTTAGCACTGCATATTAAGGTTCAAATTAGATTTCATTTTCGTTAAAAGTGCTTGTTTTGAAAGAATCCAAAATGTAACTATATACTATATTTGTTTCTTTGTAAAGCCTTCTAGATTGGTGGTGTCTTCTTAAGGGTTAATTAAGTAAAGCCCCTCTTGCATGTAGTACTGGAACTGGACTGTTAGAATAGGAGTTTGTTTTGTTGGTGTGGCAAATTTTAAATATGTAATACCTCTTCGAACACGTCACAAGTACATACAAGGGGAGCCTTAGATCAGTTCTTTACCTAAACATCATTTTGGCTGTGTTCCGAATCACGCTCACAGCGCTGTGAGCGCGCTCACGGTCGGACCGATTCACGCTCACAGCGTTTACACGATATGTCATGACGTCATTGATGACGTCATGGACGGCGCTCACGGTGCTCACACTCCCAGCCGTAAGCACCGTGAGCGCAAACGTCAAGTTGACGTTTGACATTTCATTTTAGGCGCGAAAAATAAACTTTACAGTTATATTAGTTTATTTATTAGTTTTTTTTGTACTTTGTCGGTAGCAAACAAGCGTACGGCCAGCCTGATGGTAAGTGGTCATCGCAGCCTATGGACGCCTGCAACTCCAGGGGTGTCACATGCGCATAACCAACTCTTTAAATTTTTATATACTCCTTCCTTGAAGAACCCGATACTGTAGTCCTTCGGGAAAACCTCGGCAGGGAGTTCATTCCACAGTCAGAGCGTCCAATGGAGAAAATTCCTCTGAAACCGTACCGTACGCGACCATTCAGGTTCTAAGGTGTGAAGATGAATTATTCCCTATGCTCTACAATTTGGTCCTGGAACATGTCGTCAGTTTTATATTAGTTCGTTGTAGATTGCGATTAATTTCAATTTTCTACAGATCAAAAACCCAGCCCAGAATTTCATACTATGATTAATTGACGAACTCAAAATTCAAATTCAGTTGACGTTTGACAGTAAACACGCTCATGACCGGTCCGAAACAAAACACCGCTCACGCGGCCTTGAGCGCGCTAACTGATTCGGACCGGCCGCCAGCACTGTAAGCGTTGTGAGCGCTGTGAGCGTGATTCGGAACATAGCCTTTGAATATGAATAATATATCATTTCCTAACTCTGGAATACAAATAAGTGGAATTACGAGATTTGTAATAATCGTTGTGTGTGGCGCATGTTAGCCTGTTTTCAGCTTAGATGAACACCAACTCTGCGTAACATGTGGGACTGTTTTAAATAATTATCCTACATACCTACAGTACAAAGTAATGCTTTCAGAACTTAGGCATGTTTTATATTTACTGTTTAAAACTTAGTTTGTTTGCTTTCTTAGCGTAGTATTTGTATAGACCGTAGCGATTATATCGCCTCGTCCAAAGATCAAAAATGTATACAGAATTATATTATAACAAAAACGTGTCGATATCGATCATTTCGTCCGCTATTGACCACTCGGCTCGAAACAATTATTCGCTATTAATGCCCAGAATATAAGAAAGCCAACTGATAATTGTACTTTATTTCAATGTTTATGCGGTTTAGAAATAAAGTTTTCCGCTAAATATAGGTTTTATTGGTTAGTAAAAAGTAACCCCGTAAAACCATGCTTAGGATGTACAGTCAGCGTCATATAGTAGGTAGCAGCCAGTCGCTAAATAGTTCGTTACACCATATATTTTGTATGATGTACCGAACTATTTGGCCACTTTGGCTGCTACGTACTATATGACGCTGACTGTACATGGAGAAGAAAATATCTGCATTGAAAAGGTTATTCGTTCTAGATTGCTAACTATGACAAGCAAGCATATTAAATCCAGCAATTAGGGTCAACCTCGGAATGAGATAATAAGCTGGAACCTGTGTGTTCTATAAGTTGCCTCAAGTCTCATAAATACTCGTATCCGGGTCGCAAGTTATTCAAGGTCAAAGGTCACAAAAAACGGTTTTACACTTCTATTCGAAAAAGTCTCGTTACGCTCGGGATTCTATTATGGAATCCTTCATTTCTTTCGGGATTCAACGCGCTAAGCCTCGATGAACTATTGCATTTTGCTTCCCTGTTACAATCTCCTATTTCGCGATTATCTCGGTATCTATAGCTTCAATTTCAATCAAGTATTTTAACATCTAGAAATGAATTGTAGAGAAGGAAATTTGCTACAAGTTTTGTTACAACATACAAATGAAACGTGTTATCCTCATATCTAATGCCAAGAATGAAATTTTGAAAATAATTACATTTGTTTTTTTTTTTCATTTTTAAACAACTGGTTCGAATTGAAAAATTATTTTTGTGTTGGATAGTCCATTTATCGAGGAAAGCTTTAGGCTATAACCAATCAAAAACATGAATGTGAAAATGGGAGCCAAGTTCAATATTAAGAAAATGCGATGCTTGGTTGTCGTCTTCACCGACAAAAGAATGAGATCTAAATGGGTGCCTGTTCCGTAGATTCTCTGAAATGGTGCCAAGTCCGGCACTAAATTGTTTACAGTAAAATTAATTTACTGCGGCTTAATGCATTTTGAGCCTTAACTTGGCAGTTTTCTTAAATATCCAACAGCTTTTATGGTATTATAACATACTGCATAGATAACTGCCAAGTTAGGGCTCAAAATGCATTAAGCCGCAGTAAATTAATTTTAATGTAAACAATGAAGTGCCGGACTTGGCATCATTTCAGAGAATCTACGGAACTTGGCACCCATTTAGATCTCAATTCTTTTGTCGGTGAAGACGACGACCAAGCATCGCATTTTCTTAATATTGAACTTGCCTCCCATTTTCACATCATGTTTTTGATTGGATATCATTACTTTTTGTCAATCTTCGCCAAATGGTGCTTTTTAAGAGCGAATGCACGAGTTACTTTACAAAATACCCAAATCGCTATAGGTCACCTCAAATATTTGAAGAGTTCCCTCGATTTCTCCAGGACCCTATGATCAGATTCTTACCTGGAAATTATGGGACTACCCCTGAAGTATACCGTTTCAAAAAAAAATGAATTTTCCAAATCGGTTTCTAAATGACGGAGTTCTGAGGTAACTAGCATAAATAATAATAAAACTATTTAAAAAATTACTGAGTTATTGGGGGGTCACAAGTGGCTCCAAACGGTTCGTGTAATATAACACACGGCAGCTGTCCGCCAGTTCCTGGGGTGAACTTGGCTGGACACGCTGCCGCGTGTCTAGATAACATCACGCTGCGACCAATAAACGAAGACGCGGGCAACAGCTAGTATTACATAGTGACAGACACAGTTCTACTTTAGTACCTACCTACTTTACGAGACTCATAGAACTGTACTGCAGTTACGGTACATATTAATCATAAAATAATACTTAATAGCCATATATCCGCCGGGGAATAGCTCTTTAACCCTTTACTGTGCCTTTTCATCGTATAGTTTGTTTTGTTTTTCACACAAAATATCAACTTCAAGGTAAAGTATTAATATTAACTATACCTTGAGGCATTAAGTCTGCCATTTGTACCGATTTATTTGTGCAATAAAGTTTAAATAAATAAATATACCAACTGATGAAAAGGCGCAGTTAGGGTTAAAAGGTTTTCCCGTTGGATTTATGGATATTACCTACGTATCATTTTATGATTAATATGTACCGTATCTGCAGTACAGTTCCACAAGTCTCGTAAAATAGGTACTGAAGTAGAACTATGTCACTTTGTAATATTGAAAAATAAAAATAATAAAACGAAAAAAATATTCAATATTACTTTCTTGGGGTTAGATATGAGGATATCACGTAACATTTGTGGAATAATGTACAAAATAAAAAATCAGCCATATCGTGTCTGGAGGAGCCCAAACTTTGGTGTATTTTTAGAATCGACTCAAAAAACCCTTCAATAAACGCACACGATAGGTTTCTGAAATAAAAATCCCATCTAAATATATAAAAGAAGAAACTGACTGACTGACTGACTGACTGACTGACATATCAACGCACAGCCCAAACTGCTGGTCCTAGAGATTCCAAATTTGGCACGTAGGTTCCTTATAAGGTCTAGGGGTGCACTAAGAAAGGATTTTTCAAAATTTAACCCCTAAGGGGGTGAAATGGGGGTCCGAAGTTTGTATGGCAAAACAAGATTAGTTGGACTATTTTATTCGAAACTTCACAGGAGTATTTCTAACGATAAATGAGTAAACACGTGTTTCAGGTTTTTTGAAAAATCAACCCCTAAAAGGGGGAAATGTGGTGACAAATTCTGATAATCGACATGGGTATTGTTTTTATGGTTTATTAGGTCGCTGATAACGAAAATAACAAGGATTTTAAAATCCCACGTGGAGGACGTGAAATACCATCCCCTCCTGTTGGGGTGCGAGAGGGGATGAAATGTCTAAATATTAATATGGGTGTCGTTTTTATGGTTTTTTGGGACGTTAATTACGAAAATGGCATCGGTTTTTAAATATTGTGGACATGAAAACTTTTGAAAGTTTGTGCCAAATTGCAAGAAATAACTGACTGACTGAGTGACCAACATATCAACGCACAGCGCAAACTGCTGGTTCTAGAGATTCCAAATATAGTATGTAGGTTCCATATAAGGTCTTGAGGTGCATTAAGAAAGGATTTTTCGAAATTCAACCCCTAAGGGGGTGAAATGGGGGTCCGAAGTTTGTATAGGAAATCAAGATTAGTTAGATTATTTTATTCGAACTTCACAGGAGTATTTCTAACGATAAATCAGTAAACATGTGTTTCAGGTTTTTTGAGAAATCAACCCCTAAAAGGGGGAAAGGTGGTGACAAATTCTGAAAATCGATATGGGTGTGGTTTCTATGGTTTATCGGGTCGCTGATTACGAAAACAACAATAATTTTAAAATCCCACGTGGAGGACGTGAAATACCATCCCCTTTGTTGGGGTCCGACGGGGTTGGAATGTCTAAATATTAATATGGGTGTGATTTTTATGATTTATTGGGTCGTTAATTTCGAAAATGGCGTTGATTTTGAAATTTAATATTGCGGGCATGAAAACTTAAAAGTAGGTGCCAAATTGCAAGAAGAAACTGACTGACTGAGTGATTGACATATCAACGCACAGCCCAAACTGCTGGTTCGAGACTCAAGAGATACCAAATTTGGCATGTAGGTTCCTTATAAGGTCTAAAGGCGCATGATGTGCTGTGAATTCCCTATGAAGTTACGACCTTTCTTGAGTCAATGTATTGTAAGTGGTTTTATTAATTAGTGCCGCCCGATACGATTTCGACAACAATCGATATTTGAGCGTCCGAGAGGACTCTTAATACGACTCCTAGGTAAAATTTGGCAAAAGTGGCGGCCATATTGCTTTTCTTCATTTTCGTCCCGATTTCGTTCAAAATCGATATCTGAGCGTCCGAGAGGTTCCCAAATACGACACCGAGGTAAAATTTGAAAAAAGTGGCGGTAATATTGATTTTCTTCATTTCCGTTCCGATTTCATTCAAAATAGAAATCTGAGCGTCCGAGATGTCTCTTAATAAGAATCCGAGGTAAAATTTGGAAAAAGTCGCAGGCATATTGATTTTCTTCATTTTCTTCCCGATTTCGTTCAAAATCGATATCTGAGCGTCCGAGAGGTCTCTTAATACGAATCCGAGGTAAAATAAGGAAAAAGTGGCAGCATATTGATTTTCTTCATTTCAACCCGATTTCGTTCAAAATCGATATCTGAGCGTCCGAGAGGTCCCCTAATACGAATCCGAGGTAAAATTTGGAAACAGTGGCAGCCATATTGATTTTATTCATTCCCAACCCGATTTCGTTTTGAAATTTAATATTGCGGGCATGAAAACTTAAAAGTAGGTGCCAAATTGCAAGAAGAAACTGACTGACTGAGTGATTGACATATCAACGCACAGCCCAAACTGCTGGTTCGAGACTCAAGAGATACCAAATTTGGCATGTAGGTTCCTTATAAGGTCTAAAGGCGCATGATGTGCTGTGAATTCCCTATGAAGTTACGACCTTTCTTGAGTCAATGTATTGTAAGTGGTTTTATTAATTAGTGCCGCCCGATACGATTTCGACAACAATCGATATTTGAGCGTCCGAGAGGACTCTTAATACGACTCCTAGGTAAAATTTGGCAAAAGTGGCGGCCATATTGCTTTTCTTCATTTTCGTCCCGATTTCGTTCAAAATCGATATCTGAGCGTCCGAGAGGTTCCCAAATACGACACCGAGGTAAAATTTGAAAAAAGTGGCGGTAATATTGATTTTCTTCATTTCCGTTCCGATTTCATTCAAAATAGAAATCTGAGCGTCCGAGATGTCTCTTAATAAGAATCCGAGGTAAAATTTGGAAAAAGTCGCAGGCATATTGATTTTCTTCATTTTCTTCCCGATTTCGTTCAAAATCGATATCTGAGCGTCCGAGAGGTCTCTTAATACGAATCCGAGGTAAAATAAGGAAAAAGTGGCAGCATATTGATTTTCTTCATTTCAACCCGATTTCGTTCAAAATCGATATCTGAGCGTCCGAGAGGTCCCCTAATACGAATCCGAGGTAAAATTTGGAAACAGTGGCAGCCATATTGATTTTATTCATTCCCAACCCGATTTCGTTTAAAATCGATATCTGAGCGTCCGAGAGGTCCCCTAATACGAATCCAAGGTAAAATTTGGGAAAAGTGGTGGCCATATTGATTTCCTTCATTTTCGTCCCGATTTCGTTCAAAATCAATATCTGTGTATCCGAGAGGTCCCCTAATACGAATCCGAGGTAAAATTTGGAAAAAGTGGTGGCCATATTGATTTCCTTCATTTTCGTCCCGATTTCTTTCAAAATCGATATCTGTGTGTCCTAGAGGTCTCTTAATACGAATCCGAGGTAAAATTTGTGAAAGTGGCGGCCATATTGATTATCTTTTTTTTCGTCCCGATTTCGTTCAAAATCGATATCTGAGCGTCCGAGAGGTCCCCGAATACAAATCCGAGGTAAAATTTGGAAAAAGTGGCAGCCATATTAATTTTCTTCATTTACAACCCGATTTCGTTCAAAATCGATATCTGAGCCTCCGAGAGGTCCCCTAATACGAATCCGAGGTAAAATTTGGAAAAGGTGGCGGCCATATTGATTTTCTTCATTTTCGTCCCGATTTCGTTCAAAATCGATATATGTGTGTCCGAGAGGTCTCTTAATACGAATCAGAGGTAAAATTTGTGAAAGTGGCGGCCATATTGATTATCTTTTTTTTCGTCCCAATTTCGTTCAAAATCGATATCTGAGCGTCTGAGAGGTCTCTGAATACGAATCTGAGGTAAAATTTGGCACTTCATACATGCCTGTATGCAAAAAAGGTTAATGTTAATAGGTTAATAGGCGTGTGGGGTATCTATGGACTTGCTTTTAAAAACGACATAGAGGTTTTGATATTTTTTTCCATTTAAATCAACAAGTACGGTTGCCAGTTTTTGTTGCACTTTTAGCACCACCCAGGGGTCACGTGTAGGGTAACGGTGGGTACTCCCTACGGACGTGGTGCAACTTCGACCCCCCTTTGTCAAGTGAGTGGGCAACTTGACTGTTAGAAGTTCGCAAGCCGCTCGAAGGCCTCTAACTTGGCTTAACGATTGCAGCCGGGATCAACGGCTTAGCGTGCCTTCCAAAGCACGAGAGCGCTCAGTTAGTAACTACTCAAAGCGGTCACCCATCCAAGACCTGACCTGCACCCACATTGCTTAACCTCGCATACCACACGCGGTAGGCGGGTGCCGCTAGGCCACGAGCGCTCTGAATTCTTGATAGTTTGTGCCAAATTTCAATTCAATCGGTCCAGTAAAAGCAACTCGGTTGTAACAGACGGACTGACAGTAAGGAGTGCGAATGAAAGTGAAGCCAAATTTTCTTTTTGGATGCGCCTTTTAATGAATCACAATCACCAAACTTCGTATGCCGAAACCCCCAGAATGTAACAACTACTTTTCTGGAAACCCCATCTAAATCGGTTCAGCCAAACGCGAGATAATCGTGGACAAACATACATACATACCTACATACATATATACGGGTCAAAAAGTGAACCTCTTTTTTGTAGACGGTTAAAAATTACGCTTAGTACGCGGGCGAAGCCGCGGGCAAATGCTAGTAAAAATATAACTAGGCACTCCCCCAAGGGATTTTTTTTAAGAACTGCGGGTGGATCTAGGATGCGTGTGCCAATTGGTTAAACTGTACATCGATTTGAGGTTTTTCTTTGGAATTGGGCTCGTACGCCGTACGCCGTCCACCACCCACGTCGCCCTCGCCTAACGCCGCCTCTGCTTGAGGCAACTGATAGAACGCCAAAATGAAGGTATACAAGTACTATTTTTATTTATTTTAAAAAAAGTTAATTTTACAAATTTGCACATTATCTGTCATTCTGTAGAAAGGCCAGGTCAAGAGTACCCCGAATCGGCGAACATGAATAATGTTATGAAGCGAAAGTTGTATGTCAGGATCGTAGCAAATGGAAATCCGTGATCTCTGCCTACCCCTCTGGGAAACAGGCGTGATTATATGTATGTATCAGTGGCGGAGCGCTCCTACAACACGATTCCCACCGGCTTGCCTAAATTTTTTGGTACAATATATCAAACTCATCATAAATCATCCATCAATAAAAATACAAAATATTTATTTCATAAACACGTAGTACCATGGACAAATGGTCTATAAGTATCTTAGCTTCACAATAAATTTCAACACTCACTACATTCACTATTTACTACGTACGTACTTCTCGACCAAGCTGAGTTTGCATCTCATTTGTATGCGGCGCCATACGCACCAGGTGCAAACTTAGCTTGGTCGCTAACGCTAAGACAAGCCCGCGTATTTTGTCTTGCCTTACCTAGCCATCTCATTCATAAAATGCCGGGTGTCATTGAAATTGCACGCACTACGTTCGTAAATTATCAAGGACACGCATCGCAAAATGGCCGCCGAAAGAAAGCCGATTATTATCGTGTTACGGTAAGGTGTCTCATTCGAATTTAGACCTTGACATTAAAATAATAAGGTTTATATTAGAATAAATGGCTTAGCAATTTAGAAAATATCCCAAGTTGGCGCACTAGTAAAAACATTGCCATTTGCCATACTTTACTCTCATCGAAAACTGTATGGAATAGATTGCGTAAAATATAAAAATTCAATTATTTATAATTTAAAATAAAAATAAATTGTATCATAAAACACAATGGTCTAACGTAGTTTGAAGCTCAATAATTTAATTACTTACCAAGAATTTCGCAACGAAAGTGCCCGTTTTTTGGATTCTTGGGTGAATAACGGAATGGGGTGGCAATACAGAGTTTACATTTGCCCGGTTACTCTACGAATACGAATAATATGAATGTTTGGTGTTGTGATTTGTTGTTTTGATAAGATTAGTGCAAATAGGTATATAATTAATCTTTTAACCAGTGGAATTTAGATCTACAAGGTAGCTTGCATTAATAATTTTTGTTCCGTTGCGAGGCAGGCGTATTTGCAGGTATTTTTTTTTGTTTTCGTCATTTGTTTAATTGTAAATAATTGAATTAAGTTTAGACGTGAATGCTGCTCAAAAGGCTTTTTTCAAAGCCGCTTTTGTCATACTCGACTCGACATAATACATTATTTACGTACGTATGGCAAAAGTGGTATACACTTACTGCAAGGGGTTGCGCTCAAGATCACAAATAGCGCACGCTTCAGTTTACCTTTGCTTTTAAAGAAAAATTATAAATTTTAAGGTAGGTGCTTTTTTGCTCCGGGTTGCCCAGCGAAAATTCTTACGCGTTGATGTATGTATCTCTCATTCCGAAGTAGTGCCCCTTATATGACTGGACTAATAGTAAAATACGAGGGAGCGTTAATAAGCCTTTAATGTTACAATACAAAACAAGTAATGTGTACAATATATGTAAGGTAAATATATTAGTAAAAATCTCCAAAATAATATATAAAATATAATTCCGGTTTTAGATTGCCAAATTGGTACCAAATTATCATTTCAAATCCCAAAATAACAGAACAGCTAATAGTAGCTATGCCGGCTTTGCGTCAATCATATCTGGACTGGAGTAAAGCCAGTTCTACGAGTAAGTAATGTGATTTTTTTCTTCAAGAACTGTGGAGAAAGGCCCTATAAGCGCAATCGTGCTATAGCAGTGCCGTGTGCCCGACATTCGATATCGTTCTTCACTGGTGAGAATTTAGGAAGAGTACTTTTATGCTACTACACGTATATGCACGATAAGGGCATGGTCTCGACATTTGCCGTCCTATGACACTATATATTTCATATATTATCCTGCTCGAGTTCGAAACATGTTGCACGTAGCAGCCGTAGCCCCCCAACTTACACGTGAATTACATGCAGAAATAGCGATCATTTCAGATTTAAGTATTTCTATTTTCTACATCGTCACGTATGCCTACATAACAATTTGAATATCTGCAACGCAGGCTTGTATTTTGAGTTGCGCGTTTGATGTGTAGTCGTAGTCTGGTATTTTGATGAAGAGGGATAGTTTCGGCAGATTTTTTTATATACCTTTTTAACCGACTTAAAAAAAGGAGTTTCTCAATTCGTCGGAATATTATTTTTTATATATGTTCACCGATTGCTCTGAGTATTAGACTGATTTCAAAAAATCTTTTGTGTTTGAAAGTATATGTTTTCTAGTTGGTCCCATTGTCATCAAGTCTGGATCTGATGGCGGTACCTTAGTGATATCATGCTAAATCCTTAAATTATAAAATTTAGTAGGAGGCCGAATTAGTGGAAAAGTATTGTCGATATATTTTTTTAATTTACTTGTTTTAGGTACCTTTTATACTGTTATGTACTACTGTAGTGAAACCGAAATTAAATAAGGAACACGAGGCTTGGTCTTATTCTTTTTTCTCGCTCTTCTCAGTAGCATTCTTATCTTTCAAGTCTTTCTCATAGCGCATTGCTTTGTCATCTTTGGGACGTTTGCTTGTAGTTTTACTGCCAATACCTTCAAACCTTAAAACAAAAGTTTAAATTACAATTACGCGCATAAAGAAAGAAGAAAGAAAGGACCGAGTAGAGTAAAACTAATTTACTGCGGTTAATGCATTTTTAGCCTTAACTTGGCAGTTTTCTATGCAGTGTAATATAATACCATGAAAGCTGTTGGATATTTAAGAAAACTGCCAAGTTTAAGCTCAAAATGCAGTAAGCCGCAGTAAATAAGTTTTACGGTAAACAATGTAGTGCCGGACCTGGCACCTTTTGAGAGAATCTATGGGACTTGGCACCCATTTAAATCTCAATTATTTTGTCGGTGAAGACGACAACCAAACATCGCATATTCTTAATATTGAACTTGGCTCCCATTTTCACATTTATGTTTTTGATGGGATTTGATATTAGTGATATTACCTTATTTAGGGTAAATTACGACCAACTGACTATTTAAGGAAGTGTCATTTACTTAGTTCCTGGCCTGTAATACGCAACGTACCGGTTAGTGCTAGAAAGCTGCAATTTGGTATATATATACCTAATCAATAAAAATGACAGTCGTAAAATAAAATCTAAGAAAAAAATAAGGGTAGTACCTGCCCTACACATAAAGTGGTGTCGTTTTTTTTTTGCTTCGACCCTATGGTGTGAATGTTGTTGGATAGGTCTTTCAAAATGAATAGAGGTCTTTATCAAACATTTTTTGATTAAGTGAATATTTTCGTAAATATTCATTCCAAAGGAAAAAAAATCGAAGTAAAGCTTAATAAAGACTCAACGAAAAGAGTTATCGTAAAAAGTCTTCCCTTCTTAGTAAATGTCGTATTCATGAAACGCTGCGAAAGTATTCCCTTTTGCTTGTTACTGTTTTTTAACAGACTTCCAAATTTCAAAACAGGAGGTTATCAATTCGGTTGTATGTTTTTTTTTATGTTAGTTACTCCAGAACTCCCGTCATTTCAGAACCGATTTTGAAAATTCTTTTTTTGATTGTAAGTATATATATCCAAGTTGGTCCCGTTTTTGTCAAAACGCAGTTCTGATGACGGGATCCATCACTTCCATGAGGAATTGAGGGCACTCCTCAATCTTAAAGGCAACCATATAGTAATTTTTGTGTTTTTATCAACAAATCAAGAATTTTCATACAAAAATGTGACTTTTGATAAAGAGGAACTCCTGATGATGATCAGAACAGAACTCTTCAACGACGAAAAGTTCACGTTTGGCGATTTGTCCTCCTAGCTGAGTTTGTTAAGCAAGTTCTATTTTCACGATTAATTTTTGTCATGCTCGAGTTTTGATGATGGGATCCATGAGGAATCGAGGGAACTCCTCAAATGTGAAAGGCACACATATAGTCATTTAAGTATTTTCATGAACTAAGTAATCAAGCATTTTCATTCAAAACAGTGACATTTGATAAAGTGGAACTTCTGATGATGATTAGAATGGAACTCTTCAACGACGCATAGTTCACGTTTGGCGAATTGTTCTCTTCGTTATATTTGTTAAGCAAGCTAGGTTTTCAAGACACATTTTTGTGAAGCTTGACTTCTGATGGAGAATTACTTGAGGAATTGAGGGTACTTAGTCTTCTACCATTATAAACATACTTAACCTTTTTTATTTCATTGTATGGAATCTAAGAGTGCACCATCTAAGTATAAATATCTTTCACCGGCCTCCCCCATTGAAGCCGGTTATTTTTTCTTTAAAATTATTTAGATTAGTTTCATTGGGTAACTAATTACGGAACCCTACACTGAGCATGGCCCGACATGCTCTGGCAGATTTTCTAATTCTCTTGCAGACTTCGCCAAACTTCCCCAATGTTTGGTAGTAGGTACATATCTTTGCCTGTCTCATTTCCATCGTGACGCGGGGTGCCACTGCCCTACCCATGTAACCTATTACGACCATTACTGTGCCAGTACAGTAGTTACTGCCCATCTTATATACCTAAGTAACATTATTCCCGTTGAAATGTAGGCAAAGATAGTTGAAAACTTGAAACTTACTTTTTCATTTTAAACAATTTCTTTTTCTCCGGTTTCGGGGGTTGATGGGCATTCTTGAAGCTCAATACGTAACTTTTTACTATATCGATGTTCTCGGTTGTATTCTCTGGGAACATCCGTTTCTTCCAGAGATCTCTTTCCGTTATCCACATTCTTTGGTATTCGTAAGAAAGCAACCATTCTATGCGTGATTTCCCTTCCTGTAAGTGATTATTAGAATCTAATAGAAAGCAAGTAAATAACCCTGCCCTGCTGTTTGTCGGCCTGTTTAGCCTAGTTGGTAGTGCCATTGCCTCCGAAGCTAGAGGTCCCGGGTTCGATTCCCGGTAAGGGCATTTGTTTCTGTGGTGAGCAGAGACATTTGTTCCTGAGACTTGGATGTTTTCTATGTATTTAAGTATATATCTATTAAATATATCGTCGTCTAGTACCCATAACACAAGCCTTGTTGAGCTTACTGTGGGACTAGTTCGATGTGTAAAAATGTCCCCTAATATTTATTTATTTATTTATATAAAGTTTTAGCGACAACGTTCGGCTGAACTGGTTTCAAGACGCCATTAAGGAGGTACCTACAACGCGTTCGTGTTGTCTTATAGTGCCGAAGGTCCAGACATTTATTTAGCCGTGTAGTTACATGTTTCCCTGGGGACATTCTGATTATTCTGAAAGTATGAAACATAAATGTGGGCATATCAACAATAGTGTGATATTTACCATAAATTTCCAGGGTTGAGGATTGTATCTAGGAAAATCCGAAGATATTATATTGTGAACTGGCGCACACCGTTGAGCTTTCTCCCATTTAATCTGGCCCATTCGCCCCATTATAAATAATTTCTAATGGACTAGTTACAAAAAATTGGTGTACTAACTGTCATGTAGATATTGTCAAAATCTGACCATTTCGATTCAATTTTTAACCGACTTCGAAAAAAGGAGGAGGTTCTCAATTCGTCGGAATATTTTTAATGTTTATTATTTTATAAACTCTTTACAGGACAAACCGTATCTGCCGAGCTTGCATAATAGGTTATCGTTATATTATATTATACCGTCACGAATTATGTCCAAAAAAAATTATAATGTCACATAAAAGCTCGAAACCGAAACGAACATGAGCGGGCGCGGCGCGGTGCGGGGCGGAGGCAACTTTGAATTTTTGATCTTTCCGTAACTGTGGAATAGTTTCGAGTAAGTACTGCTTTACCCTTAGCTTTACCCCGTGTCCTATATAACGAATACACTTTTTTAGCACTGATTTTCAGACATTTTAGTCATTATATATTAAAGTTTACATTGTCATGAATATATAACGATATTTTAAAAATATTTAGTTAAAGTCGTTCGCTTTTAATCCATGATGAAGCAGTTTCGGGAACCTTTTATCTCAAAATATGTTAAGCGCGATAACCCTAGTGCAATTTTTGCGGCATTGAAACTTTTTGGAATTTAGTGTAACCTAGTTTATTCTATCTAAATATATAAAAGAAGAAACTGACTGACTGACATATCAACGCACGGCCCAAACCGCTGGTCCTAGAGATTCCAAATTTGGCACGTAGGTTCCTTATAAGGTCTAGGGGTGCACTAAGAAAGGATTTTTAAATATTCAACCCCTAAGGGGTGAAATGGGGGTCTGAAGTTTGTATGGGAATACAAGATTAGTTGGTCTATTTTTTTCGAAACTTCACAGCAGTATTTGTAACGATAAATGAGTAAACACGAGTTTCAGGTTTTTTAAGAAATCAACCCCTAAGGGGGAAATGTGGTGACAAATTCTGAAAGCGATATGGGTATTGTTTCTATGGTTTATCGGGTCGCTGATTACGAAAACAACAATGATTTTAAAATCCCACGTGGAGGACGTGAAATACCATCCCCCTGTTGGGGTGCGAGGGGGATGAAATGTCTAAATATTAAATATGGGTGTCGTTTTTATGGTTTTTTGGGACGTTAATTATGAAAATGGAATCGATTTTGTAATTTAATATTGTGGACATGAAAACTTTTCAAAGTTTGTGCCAAATTGCAAGAAATAACTGACTGACTGAGTGAGTGACGTATCAACGCACAGCCCAAATTGCTGGTTCTAGAGATTCCAAATTTAGTATGTATAGGTTCCATATAAGGTCTAGAGGTGCATTAAAAAGGATTTTTTAAAATTCAACCCTTAATGGGTGAAATGGGGATCCGACGATTGTATGGGGAATCAAGATTAGTTGGACTATTTTATTCGAAACTTCACAGGAGTATTTGTAACGATAACATGTTTTTCAGGTTTTTGTGACAAATCAACCCCTAAAAGGGGAAATGTGGCGACAAATTCTGAAAATCGATATGGGTATGGTTTCTATGGTTTATCGGGTCGCTGATTACGAAAACAACAATAATTTTAAAATCCCACGTGGAGGACGTGAAATTCCATCCCCTCTGTTGGGATGCGAGGGGGTTGGAATGTCTAAATATTAATATGGGTGTCGTTTTTATTGTTTTTTTTGGTCGTTAATTTCGAAAATGGCATTGATTTTGAAATTTAATATTGCGGACATGAATACTTTTAAAAGTTTGTGCCGAATTGCAATAAGAAACTGACTGACTGACTGAGTGACATATCAACGCACAGCCCAAACTGCTGGTTCGAGAGATACCAAATTTGGCATGTAGGTTCCTTCTAAGGTCTAAAGGTGCATGAAGTGCCGTGAGTTCCCTATAAAGATACGACCTTTTTTTATTCAATGTATAGTTAGTGGTTTTATTAATCAGTGCCGTCCGATACAATTTCGACAAAAATGAATATTTGAGCGTCCGAGAGGACTTAATAGGAATCCGACGTAAACTTTGAATAAAGTAACGGCCATATCGATTTTCTTCATTTCTGTCCCGATTTCGTTCAAAATCGATATCTGAGCGGTCCCCTAATACGACTCCGAGGTACCTAAAATTAGAAAAAAGTGGCGTCCATATTGCTTTTCTTCATTTCCGTCCCGATTTCGTTCAAAATCGATATCTGAGCGTCCGAGAGGTCCCCTAATACGACTCCGAAGTAAAAAAGTTGTAACAGACGGACTGACAGACAGCCACACGTGAATTGGGAATAACGGTACCTTTTTGCTTTTGAGGTACGGAACGAACCCCGCGTATCTTAACAGATTTTTGGGTATGGTGTGATAGCTTTAGAGGGGTATTTCAGTACTTCAAAGGACCAGAGTTTATGACCGCTGCTTGGTCGTTATCAGACCTTCTATTGGTGTTACTGTAGTACACAGATACTTTTACTAAGGGCCATTTAAGATTTTCCCCTTCGGCCTCTCGGAAATGTATGATAATAGTTTTCGATCCTTATTTTGGCCAAAATCAGATGAAATTCAACAGTTTGCCGGTTTTCAGAATGTGTACTGACTTTTCATCTGTTAATGAATCACAATCACCAAACTTCGTATACCGAAACCCCCAGAATGTAACAACTACTTTTCTGGAAATCGCATCTAAATCAGTTCAGCCAAACGCGAGATAATCGTGGACAAACATACATACATACATACCTACATACGTACATATATACATACGGGTCAAACAGAGAACCTCTTTTTTGTAGACGGTTAAAAATTACGCTTAGTACGCGGGCGAAGCTGCGGGCAAACGCTAGTCTAAATATATAAAAGAAGAAACTGACTGACTGACTGACATATCAACGCACAGCCCAAACCCCTGGTCCTAAAGATTCCAAATTTGGCACGTAGGTTCCTTATAAGGTCTAGGGGTGCACTAAGAAAGGATTTCTCAAAATTCAACCCCTAAGGGGGTGAAATGGGAGCCCGAAATTTGTATGGGGAAACAAGATTAGTTGGACTATTTTATTCGAAACTTCACAGGAGTATTTATAACGTTAAATGAGTAAACATGTTTCCGGATTTTTGAGAAATCAACCCCTTAAAATTTTGTCATGAAAGCCACCTCTCGCGCTCATGGCATTGTACTCAACTCTGCTGGTTACGAGGAAATGCTGCGAAGGCGTACTTACAGAGTTCCGCTTCCTCCATACAGATCTGCTCTTGCTAGGCGCTCACCAGCCTACTCTCATTTTAGCATCTATAACTACATATGTAATTTCTGTGATATTAAACTTCTTTCAGTTCCGCGAGCTAAAAGGGTGGTGAAACATTGGTTAATGACGTTGTCGTACAGTGGAACTGAAAAAATAATGAAATGCACTCGTATAAAGTGAACTATTGTGAAGACCTGTAAGACAGGGGTATCCTATACAATCGCACATACACACACATACTCACACATGCACACACAAACACACACCCACATACACACACTCCAACACGTTCCTGACCCTGATATTTCAAGATTTTAATATATTGAAATAAGTAAACTTACATTCCACATGTTTTGTTAAATTTGTTTTGTAACTATTGTTTTGTTTGTTTTTCTATTAATTAACCGCACTCGCAGATGACCAAGATACAGGCTCAGCCTAGTTTGGTCACCGACGGATATTCTTAATATGTAAACAATCTGTTTCTGTCAATAAACAATTTTGTATTTGTATTTGTATTTGTAAAAGGGGGAAAGGCGGTGACAAATTCTGCAAAATCGACATGGGTATTGTTTTTATGATATACCGGGTGGCTGATAACGAAAACAACAATGATTTTAAAATCTCACGTGGAGGACGTGAAATACCATCCCCCCTGTTGGGGTGCGAGGGGGATGAAATGTCTAAATATTAATGGGTGTCGTGTTTATGGTTTTTTGGGACGTTAATTACGAAAATGGCATCGGTTTTGAAACTTAATATTGCGGACATGAAAACTTTTAAAAGTTTGTGCCGAATTGCAAGAAGATTCTGACTGACTGAGTGAGTGACATATCAACACACAGCCCAAACTGCTGGTTCGAGAGATATCAAATTTGGCATATAAGTTCCTTATAAGGTCTAAAGGTGCATGAAGTGTCGTGAGTTCCCTAAGTCCGTTGTCCCGGTCCGTTGTAAGTGGTTTTATTAATCAGTGCCGTCCGATACGATTTCGACAAAAATCCGAGGTAAACTTTGAATAAATTAACGGCTATATTGTTTTTTTTTTCATTTCCGTCCCGATTTCGCTCAAATTCGATATCTGAGCGTTCGAGTGGTTTCGTAATACGAATCCGAGGTAAAATTTAGAAAAAGTGGCGGCCATATTCATTTTTAACATTTCCGTCCCGATTTCGTTCAAAATCGATATCTGAGCGTCCGAGAGAATTCTTAATACGAATCCGAGGTAAAATTTGGAAAAAGTGGCAGCCATATTGATTTTCTTCATTTCCAACCCGATTTCGTTCAAAATCGATATCCGAGCGTCCGAGAGGTCCCCTAATACGAATTTGAGGTAAAATTTGGAAAAAGTGGCGGCCATATTGATTTTCTTCATTTTCGTCCCGATTTCGTTCAAAATCGATATCTGAGTGTCCGATAGGTCTACGAATCCGAGGTAAAATTTGTGATAGTGGCGGCCAAATGAATTTTCTTTTTTTTCGTCCCGATTTCGTTCAAAATCGATATCTGAGCGTCCGAGAGGTCTTTTAATACGAATCTGAGGTAATATTTGGCACTCCATACATGCCTGCATGCAAAAAAGTTTATAGGCGTGTGGAGTATCTATGGATTTGCTTTTAAAAACAACATTGAGGTTTCGATATTTTTTTCCATTTAAATCAACCTTTAGATTTTTTTATCGTATGGCATTTATTTACGAACTGTGAGATCTTCGAGAAGACAAGTACGGTTGCCAGTTTTTGTTGCACTTTTAGCACCACCCAGGGGTCACGTGTAGGGTAACGGTGGGTACTCCCTACGGACGTGGTGCAACTTCGACCCCCTTTGTCAAGTGAGTGGGCAACTTGACTGTTAGATTAGAAGTTCGCAAGCCGCCCGAAGGCCTCTAACTTGGCTTAACGATTGCTGTCGTAGACAGCAGCCGGGATCAACGACTTAGCGTGCCTTCCAAAGCACGAGAGCGCTCAGTTAGTAACCACTCAAAGCGGTCACCCATCCAAGAACTGACCTTTTTTTTTTTATCGCAGAGGAAATGCGTTTATGCATCCCCCCGTGGGACTGTGGGGACGGCCCGTTGGGGGGTATGTGGGACTCACCCTATCCGAGGAAGGGAATACCCACTAAAACCTCTGCGGCGTTATCCCGCTTTGCCGTGTAGGGGGGCACCATGGGATCGCTAGCATTCTACCACGATGCCCCCCCGGCTGCCCCGGCCAGTGGACCGGGAACACCCTCGCGCCTATGGAGGGAAGGATTGGTAACGCTCCAATCCCTCCCCCAGACGTGTAGGGCCTAGTTGTGTGGGTCCCCAACCCATGGTCCTACTGGGGAATCAGGCAATTGATGAATTGTTGTCGCCTTCTTCCCCCCCGTCTGCGCCGGAGCGGGTGTGCATCGGCTCTCTCTTCGCGCTCCCGCTCCGCTTCCTCTTTTCGCGTCATCACTCTTTCGCAGAAATTTGCGACTGCGTTCCAGGATCTCTCGCTGCGCAACATGCAGACTACTAAGCTGTGCAGCGAGAGATCTTCCGTCTCTAGGAGCGCACTTAATTCGCGGCGCTCCATGGCCCAGCAGGGGCACTCTTTAAGAGTGTGCAGGGCCGTATCATCTTCGTGCCCGCAGTGATGGCAAGCCGGGGTCGGCTCCCTCCCTATTTTATGCAGGTAATGACCAAAACAGCCATGTCCGGTCATTGCCTGCACTAGCCTATAGGTCAAGCTCCTACGCTCTCGGTCAAGCCAGCTGTCCAAGGATGGGAGGAGCGCCCCGATGGTGTAAGTCCCATAGGGGGAGCCCTCCAGCTGGCTTTTCCATCTGTCCCTCTCTCGCCTGTTGGCAATGCGGCGTCGCATCTCCAACTCTTGTGGGGCCGGGCGCTCCTCCGATGTCCTGGCCTCCAATCGCTGCTCGTACCGTTCCGCCAGTAGCTGAGCATCCAGCTCCCAGGGCAAGGTGCCGGCGAGAACGCATGCTGCCGCGTGTCCGACCGTCCTGTAGCCTCTTTGGGCTATGACGCGTTGAGGTCTCCTAAGCAGAGCCTTTGTCCTCTCCGATAGCCTCTCCGCCCATATCGGCGCCCCGTATAGTGCCATACTCCTGATGACATTGGCAAAGAGGCGCCGACATGGAGCCCCTGGGCCCCCAACATTAGGCAGCAAGCGGCCCAACGCCATTGCTGTGCCAACGAGTCGGGGAGCCAATCTCGCAAAGTGCTCTCCAAAGTTCCACCTGCGGTCCAGAGTCAGGCCCAGGTATTTTATGTGGGGTTTGACATGGACCGTTTCATATCCTATAGGGATTATATCTCTGTCATGCGGCCGCCAGCCCCTCCCACCAAATACCACCGCCTCCGTCTTAGGTAAAGCCACCTTGAGGCCTAAGAGGCTAATTCTGCTAATGGTGAGCTCGGTTGCCACTGCTGCCCTCCTCAGGGTCTCTATGTACTCTTTCCCCCTCACGGCCACCATAGTGTCGTCAGCGTAGCATATGGTGACCATTCGGGGGAGTTGGGCCCCTCTTATTGCCCAATCGAAGCCGATGTTCCACAGTAAGGGCCCCAGTACAGACCCCTGTGGCACACCGCACTCCATGCTCCGTTCGACTGGACTGCCTCCCATTTCATAGAGCACCAGCCTTCCGGTTAGGTAGTGCTCCACGATTTTTCGTAAGTAGGTTGGTACTCCGTGGTATCGCAGCGCCTCGTTAATGACCTCGTATGGGAGGGAGCCGAAAGCGTTGGCAATGTCCAACGATACTGCTATGACTCCCTCACCATTTCCTGCCGCTAGGTCGCTAAATTTCTTTAGCATGCCCACTGCGTCGATTGGGGACCGCCCCTCTCGGAACCCGAACTGTCTTTCACTGATGTTCGGCCCGTGCCCTCCAGATGCGATCCAAGAACTGACCTGCGCCCACATTGCTTAACCTCGCATACCGCACGCGGTACGCGGGTACCGCTGGGCCACGAGCGAAAGAACGGATTTTTGAAAATTCTACCCTCAAGGGGGTAAAAAGGGGGTTGAAGGTTTGTATGGGGATATTGGGGATGGAGTAAAATTGTAGGTGAGAGACTTTGTGTACGGACTCCTTATTACAATACAAGAAAAGTGATTTCAGGGTTTTAAAAAAATCCACCCCTAAATGGGATAAATAGGGGTGCAAAGTTTGTATGGGGATGGAGTAAAATTTTATGTGAGAGACTTGAGACTTTGTGTTTAGGCTCCTTATCACAATACAAGAAAAGTAATTTAAGGATTTTGGAGAAACCCATCCGTAAGTGGGTTAAATAGGGGTGCAAAGTTTGTATGGGGATGGAGTAAATTTTTAAGTGAGAGGCTTGAGACTTAGTGTATAGACTCCTTATCACAATACAAGAAAAAATGTTTAGGATTTTGGAGAAACCCACCCCTATGTGGGTTAAATAGGGGTGCAAAGTTTGTATGGGGATAGAGTAAATTTGTAAGTGAGAGTCTTGAAACTTTGTGTATAGACTCCTTATAATACTACAAGTAATTTTAGGATTTTGGAGAAACTCACCCATAAGCGGGTTAAATAGGGGTGCGAAGTTTGTTTGAAAATGGAGTAAAATTTTAGGTGAGAGACTTGAAACTTTGTGTATAGATAGACTACTTATTACAATACAAGAAAAGTAATTTTAGAGTTTTAGATAAACCCGCTCCTAGGCGTGTTAAATAGGGGTGCGAAGTTTGTATGGGGATGGAGTAAAAGTTTAAGTGAGAGACTTCAAACTTTGTGTATAGACTTCGTATAACAATATAAGAAAAGTAATTTTAGGGTTTTGGAAAAACGGTGGTGTAAAGTTTGTATTGGGATGGAGTAAAATTATAAGTGAGTGACTTGAAGATTTGTTTAAGGACTCCCTATTACAATACAAGAAAAAATATTTCAGTGTTTGGGAAAAACCCACCCCAAACCGGGTTAAATAGGGGTGCAAACTCCTGACTGACTCAATCACTTAAATAAATGCCCAGCCCAAACCGTTGAACCAAGGAAGCTGTTTTTTTCACAATACGTAGTTTTTATAACGTTAGTACTCAGTAAAAAAGGATTTTTTAAAATTCCACTCTCATGGGGGTAAAAAGTGGGTTGAAAGTTTGTATGGGGGTAGAGTAGTTTTAAGTGAGAGACTTGAAATTTTGTGTATGGACTCCTTATTACAATACGAAAAAACCGGCCAAGTGCGAGTCCGACTCGCGCACGAAGAGTTCTGTACCGCATGATCTATAAAAAGAGTCCGACTCGCACTTGGCAGGTTTTTAATATTTTTTGTTATAGCGGCAACAGAAATACATAATCTGTGAAAATTTCAACTGTCTAGCTATTACGGTACTGGTGACAGACGGACGGACGGACAGCGAAGTCTTAGCAATAGGGTCCCGTTTTTACCCTTAGGGTACGGAACCCTAAAAACTAATTTAAGGGCTTTGGAAAAACCCACTCCTAAGCGGGTTAAATAGAGGTACAAATTTTGTATGAGGATGGAGTAAAATTTTAAGTGAGAGACTTGAAACTTTGTGTATTTACTCCTTTATTACAATAAAAGAAAAGTAATTATAGGGTTTTAGAAAAAAACAAAGGCTAAAGTTTATTGTTCTGCGCGTGCGAAGCCGCCGGCAAAAGCTAGTCTAAATATATAAACGTGAAAGTCCGGACTGACTGACTCACTAAAAGCTAGTCTAAATATATAAACGTGATAGTCCTGACTGACTGACTCACTTAAATCAACACCCAGCCCAAACCACTGAACTCAGAAGGCTGATTTTTTTCCAGGTTGGTAGATTATATAACGAAAGTACCCACTAAGAAGGGATTTTTGAAAATTCCACCCTCAAGGGGGTAAAAAGGGGCTTGAAGGTTTGTATGGGGATGGAGTAAAATTGTAGGTGAGGGAGTTTGTGTACGGACTCCTTATTACAATACAAGAAAAGTAATTTTAGGGTTTTGGAAAAAACCACCCGTAAGCGGGTTAAATAGGGGTGAATATTACTCAGCCCTAATCGTTTGACCTAGAAAGCTGTTTTTCTTTACAGTGGGCTGTTTATATGACGTAAGTTTTTTTTTTATGACAGGTGGCAAACGAGCAGACGAATCGCCTGATGGTAAGCGATTAGCGCCGCCCATGGACACTCGCAACACCAGAGGGGTTGTAAGTGCGTTGCCGGCCTTTAAGATGGGAGTACGCTCTTTTCTTGAAGGTTTGAAGGTCGAATCGGTCCGGAAATACCGCAGGCGACAGTTCATTCCACAGTTTAGCTGTGCGAGGCAAGAAATTTCTGGAGAAACGCACAGTTGAGGACTGCCAACCATCTAAGTGGTGAGGATGGAAATTTTGTCGCGTTGGGCGATGGCGGAAGGAAGCGGCAGGGATTAATCCGAACAATTCCTCGGAGCACTCCCCGTAATACATGCGGTAGAAAATGCAGAGCGAGGCTACATTTCTACGCAGCGCCAAGGAGTCAAGCCGTTCCGAAACCCGCTGGCAGCCGACAATTCGAGTCGCTCTCCGTTGGATGCGGTCCAGAGGGAGAAGCTGGTACTGTGGTGCCCCTGCCCAAAGATGAGAACAGTATTCCATATGTGGGCGGACCTGTGCCTTATAAAGCTGTAGGCGATGGGCCGGCGTGAAATACTGTATCGATCTGTTTAGCACACCGAGCTTTTTCGAGGCTAATTTGGCCTTACCCTCTAAATGACCGCGGAACTGGACTTCACTCGAGATGTCGACGCCAAGGATCTCGATATTGGCTGTGGCAGTTAGGGGAGTGCTCTCAAAACGAGGTGATGCGACAAACGCAAGCTTTTTCGCAGTAAACGCGCAAACCTGCGTCTTTGTAGGGTTAAAGCGGACCAGATTAAGTCGACCCCATTCTGAGACTTCATCCAGGGAAGTCTCAATCTGAGACACAAGTTTGTTTCGGCTCACAGTGACGTTTTCCCGAGAAATATTGGCGCGACCGGTGTAAGAGGCATCACACGTACTATCATCCGCATAACAGTGAATGCCGCTGATTTGCAGCATGTCATTGATATGCAGAAGGAACAGCCTTGAGGGACACCAGCATTCACAGACATGGCGTCAGAGCATACACCGTCAACTACGACCTTTATGCTTCTGTCTGCTAGAAAGCTGCTGACCCATTCACATAATTTCTCGGGAAGCCCATAGGATGGAAGCTTCGAGAGAAGTGCTTTGTGCCAAACGCGATCAAAGGCCTTCGCTACATCCAAACTAACAGCCAATGCTTCACCCTTTGTCTCGATCGCCTGTGCCCAACGATGTGTCAGGTAAACCAGTAGATCACCAGCCGAGCGGCCCCTACGGAAACCGTATTGTCGGTCACTAAGTAACTGGTGGTCATCCAGGTACCGAAGGAGCTGGCAGTTGATAATGGACTCCATTATCTTCGAGAAAAGGGAAGTTATAGATATTGGCCTGTAGTTGGACGGATTTGAGCGATCGCCTTTTTTAGGGATGGGGTGCACCAAAGCTGACTTCCATGAGGTCGGGACTATGCCAGAAGAGTAAGAGAGCCGAAAAAGACGCGTTAAAACTGGTGCCAACTCAGGAGCACACATCTTCAGCACAATGGCAGAGATTCCATCGGGCCCACTAGACTTATGAGCGTCGAGGGAAAGAAGAGCTTTACGCACTGAGTTCTGGTGGAAGCGAACATCCGGCATACAGCTCCCGTACCGCGGAATGGTCGGCGGCGCGTGGCCCCCGTCATCCAAAGTCGAGTTGGACGCAAAGAGTTTACCCAGAAGATCAGCCTTGTCTTTTGCGTCGTGGGCTAATGAATCATTTCCCATGTGCAGAGGTGGAAAAGACGGCGTGCAGAAATTCCCTTGGATAGCTTTGGCTAGAGACCAGAACGCACGAGTTCCCGAAGGGAGGCGTTCTAGTTTCTCGCCAATCCTACCAATGTGCAACGACTTTGCTTTGGCAATAACTCTTTTGAAGGACCTGGAGGCAAAGTTAAACTCCCTTCTTAATGCGCTGGATTTTCCATCCCGTACCGCCACTGCATTGACCCAGGCTTGGTAACACTCTTGCTTTCGGCGAGAAGCCTTCTTGCAAGATTGACCAAACCAAGGTTGCGATTTGCCACCAACGGGAACTACAGAGGATGGTATGAAAAGCTCCATTCCCTGCAGCACCACATCAGCAACAGAATCAGCAGCGTCATTGGGATCATCCGGCGTGAAGCAGATTTGCCCCCAAGAGTAGGATGCAAAAAACGACCGCATTCCGTCCCAATCTGCTGACTTATAGTGCCACACACGGCGGCTACATGCAACTCGCCGACGCGGCGGGCACGTGAGAGGCACCGTACTCCGGATCAGGCAGTGATCCGAGGAGCCGAGAGGGGCTTCAACGGATACATGGTAGCCAACCGGATGGGAAGTCAACAGAAGGTCCAACAGGGAAGGTGCTTGGCTCTCCACATCAGGGATTCGCGTAGGCGCCGTAACCAATTGTGTTAAGCCATATGCCAGAGCAAAGTCGCAAACAGATCTCCCCGCATGATCGGTCTTGCTAGAGCCGAGCCAATCGGCGTTATGGGCGTTAAAATCACCAAGAATTATGATTTCAGCGGATGGGATCTGCTGCTGCACGGAATCTGCAGCCGTTTGGATCTGCTCCAAGAGACGGTCAGTTTCAGCATCGCCGCTATGGGATCTATATAGGCATGCGTAGACGCGAGGATGGTCATCGCTGTCAATTCGCAGCCATAAGGTGGAGAGATCCCTACCTTCAAGATTGCTGAGGCGGCGAGAACTGATATCATCTCTAACGTACACACATACCCCAGCTCTAGGTAGAAAGGAATGTTCCAGTTCGTACCCAGGATAGGAGAGATAAGATGTGTCCGCTGGAGATGATATCTGCGTCTCGGTCAGAAAGAACAAGGCCGGCTTTGCTGTCTCGAGGTGTTGGTGGACAGCATTGAGGTTTGAATGTAAGCCCCTGATGTTGCAGAAGTCCACGGCCAGCGAGGCAGGGGATGTTGTAGCTGCCTTGTTCTTGCCTCGGGCAGATGACAGAGCGCGGTTTGGCCCCCCCAGAGTACGACACGGGGCAGTCTCGGCGTCCACGCTCAGGCATATTGTTACCTGAGCATGGAAGCCCAGAGAGGGATTCTCCAGCGCTAGCGCAGCTGGTACCCTCCTGGGGTAGCCAATTTAACTGCGCGAACATCATTAAGGGGAGGCTGGGGGTTTGGAGCTCTGAGAACCTTACTCACCATCAGGAACACAACACTACATACCTACAGAGTAAGTAGCAGTGCTATTATGGCTGTGATCTTCTGTAAGGTGGAGGTACTTCACCAGTTGGGCTGCTCCGGATTCAAGCGAGATGATATTCGCTGTGCCCTACCTCTCTTAAAACCTTTAAGGGATTTTTAGAAATTCCACTCCTGGGGGGGTAAATTTGGGGTTCAAATTTTGTATGTAGATCGTGTGATTTTTATAGTAAGTGTAAGATTTTGTACTAAGACTCATCTATAGATAAGAAAAGTCCTTTCATGGTATTTCGAAATCCCCCTACATCAATCCGTAAAATTATGGTTAAAAATTTGCATGGAAAACATGTCATTCTTTAAATAAGAAGTCTAATATTCATTATACACATGTTCCACTTCATCAAATGTCACTGATTTAAATGTAAATGCTTGATTTTTTAATAAAAAAAATCTATATGTACCTATGCCTTTAACATTTGAAGAGTTCCCTCGATTCCTCATGGATCCCACCATCAGCACTCGAGCTTGACAAATGATTGTCTTGAAAATCTAACTTGCTTAACAAACACAGCAAAGAGGACAATTCGCCAAACGTGAACTATGCGTCGTTGAAGAGTTCCGCTCTGATCATCATCAGCAGTTCCACTTCATCAAATGTCACTTTTTTGAATGAAAATACTAAAATCACTATGTGTGCTTTTCACATTCGAGGAATTCCCTCGATTCCTTATGGATCCCATCATCAGAACTCAAGCATAACAAAAATTAATCGTGATAATAGAACTTGCTTAACAAACACAGCTAGGACAAATCGCCAAACGAGAACTTTTCGTCGTTGAAGAGTTCTGTTCTGATCATCATCAGCAGTTCCACTTCATCAAATGTCACATTGTATGAAAATGCTAGTTTTATTGATAAAAACACATAAATCACTATATGTTTGCCTTTAAGATTTGAAGAGTTCCGTCGATTCCTCATGGATCCTATCATCAGAACTGCATTTTGACAAAAACGGGACCAACTTAATATATATACTAACAATCAAAAAAGAATTTTCAGAATCGGTTCAGAAATGACGGGAGTTCTGGAGAAACATTAAAAAAAAACATACAATACAACCGAATTGATAACCTCTTTTGAAATCGGTTAAAAGTGTTAAAACAGAGATATAAACGTTCAAAAACAAAAAAAATAACCTAATTTCCGCGGTATTCATACTTGTAGTATTCCTTATTCTGTGTTCATACATCCAGCAAACAAATTTGAAGGGATTATATAAAAAAAGAAACACAAAAACCTTACTCTAATTAATGAAAATAAATGAAATCGATAGTTTCGTTTATTCCCAGTAGTTCCGTGGCGGAACTAGTGAGACTTTTTTTCCCAATAGTTCCATTCCCAATGTTCAGTTGTGGCGCTTCGCCGGCCGCTGCCGCGGCACGCTCGCTTCGCTCGCTCGGCTCGCGCGTTGTAGGGTCACAGTTCTACTAACACTCCTCCTCGCTTCGCTCGTCGTCGTACCTAACTACCACTCTGTACCGTTGACGGAACTATTGGGAAAAAAAGTCTCACTAGTTCCGCCACGTAACTACTTCCACGGGACTACTGGGAATGAACTGATAGTTTTAGAAACAGGGGACTACGAAACGTTGATCATGTCTACTTTGTAATTTCGGTCAGAGCTGCAGTAGTCCCTATCGCTCTCTATAGGCATTTGTTTCGAGTATAGCGCGACGGCAATAGATTTTATAAATATCTATTTTTGAATTATCTTGCCTTTAGTTTCCTCTTAACCCTTTGAACGCTTACATATTCGAATAGTGATCACTCCGACGCCAAGGTATCAAAATTTGATGTTACGTTTAAAAAACAATTTATAATAGATTTATTCATAATTAAAGTACACCTTCACTCTTTTTAGTGGTTGTTGGCGTGGTGGGCACAACGACACACGACCACTTTATAGGTTCTTGGCGTTCAAAGGATTAAAGCATCTTCTTTGATTCGGGCGAAAGAGTCTGGAGATAGGTAGCTTGCTTATGAAAACAAGGAATGTTTTTATGTATTTTTTATTTGATACACTAAAGAGTCTTAGATGTTAAGTCTTCTACTCAGCCAGTGTACCTGAAACAATAAATTTCTTTAGAATCATGGTTTAAGTAATAGAAATCGATGATGTTTGTATTTAATTAAAGGTTTTTATGTATGCCATAAATTAGTCCATTCTAATGCACGTAACATTAAATGGGTGGAGTAAGCTTATAATATAATATACCCTCCTTTTCTATGCATTGTTCCCATAGAAGGAAAATGGCTGCCTAAGAGGGATAAATGAGCAGTAGTATTACAGAAGTTGGCCAAAATCTCATCAGCAGAGGTCGTACTTTTCATTTATGGCCTATTTCCAAATCGGGAGTCTAGGTCTATACTATTTTCGTAAATTTATAAAAGCCCATACAAAAGTTCTATGGTAAAAAAAAACACTTGCTGTTCAGTAACAAGAAAATAATTATGCAGAAGATTGCGGACTTGTCATTGCATATCTCTGTCACTGTTCAGCGATTTAGACAGATTAAAATAAATGTTGTGTTGCGACACGATGTCAAAATTGTAAGCTACAAATATGTTAGCTTAATTTTAACCAGTAAAGTATGATACTTAGTGTACTTGATAGTCTGCTTTACCTATTGTATTTTGGTAACATAAGTTGAACTTTTGACACTGTGGCAAACAGTGGTCTATGACAAATCCCAAGTGAATTTCTTGTATTTTCAGTAGTAGTACTAGTGACCCTAGGGTGTATAATTTTAATTTGTATATACTACCAGTTGAACTACGTGGTAGTAGTACTGTCTCAGAGCGCGAAAAATGTTGCCCAATTAATATATATACGCAGGTGATTTATGATAGCAAAACTGTTATTTTACTTGTAACATCTCAGATGTTAGTTACATTAGGTACGGTTTATTAAAAAAATACGCGACATTCTCATTAATTTGGAGAATCGACAAAATAGCATATCGAATCATAAAGATCTTGATGACGATCAATCAAAAGTATTCCAAAATATATTTATATTACCTTTCATTTCTTTATTCAGTTTTTAAATTCAAAATATGAATAGTAATAAATCTGTTATATTGCACCACAAAATCTAGACAGCCAAGTTCACCCCAGGAACTGGCGGACAGCAGCCATGTATTGTTATTTTACACGAACCGTTTGGAGCCACTTTTGACCCCCAATAACTCCAAATCTATCTAACATAAAAAAAAAATTTGGTACATGTATTAACATCCTTTAGAACAACTAGAACCCTAAATTTCATAAATATAGTTATAATAGTTATTGAGATATTAAATTCCTTAAAACGGCCTTTTTTCACAAACTGACTGACTGACTAGTAATCAAAAACCTAACCCACCTCCAGGTGACCTAGAAAGCTGAAATTTGGCATGCAGCTTCGTAATTGTGTGTGTACAACAGAAAAAATAAAAAAACAGTGTTTTTTTTAATTATGTTTATTATTATTTATGCTAGTTACCTAAGAACTCCCGTCATTTATAAACCGATTTGGAAAAATCTTTTTTTGTTTGAAACAGTATACATCAGGGGTAGTCCCATAGTTATCAGGTAAGAATCTGATCATAGGGGTCCTGAAGAAATCGAGGGAACTCTTCAAATATTTAAATATTTGAGGTGCACCTATAGCGATTTGGGTATTTTGTATAGTAACTTGTGCATTCACTCTTAAAAAGCACCATTTGGCGAAGATTGACAAAAAGTAATGATATCCCATCAAAATCATAAATGTGAAAATGGGAGCCAAGTTCAAACAATGTAGTGCCGGACTTCATTTTAGAGAATCTACGGAACTTGGCACCCATTTAGATCTCAATTCTTTAGTTGGTGAAAACAACAACCAAGCATCGCATATCCTTAATATTGAACTTGGCTCCCATTTTCACATTTATATTTTTGATAGGATACATATTTCACAATGCATAGCAACAGGCATCTAGCATTTTGCAATCAAATTATCTTATCTTATCTTAGCAATTTTTTCCAGATAGATGACTTAAGAATATAATTTGTATAATAAAGGAAATGATTATTTATTATTTTACAGATTCAACATACTTTTGCATGAAAAGAATATATTTTTGAATACCTATTCCAAGTGAGAATTGTTAACCTGACTGACAGTTTTCAAATTTAATCCCACTTTTCTTAATAATATATTTTTTATTAAAAATATGTAGCAGACTGCGGGCATCCTTCAGCATGCAACTGTACTGGGAATAAGGCTAGGATGATGATGGAGACCATGGTGAATAATAAAAATTCCTAACAACTCAACTTAATACAAAAGTTAATAATATTATCAATTAATTATAGGTCGATTCACAAGAGCTGGTGCGGAAAATGTATGAAACTGTTATTAATTTGATAGACACTCTGCGCCAGCTCTTGTGAATTGACCTATAGTAAGTTACTCTTGTCTGTTACCTATTCAAGCTTAAACCATGGGTTGTGTGGTGGGGGTATGAAATGAGCCCCAGGGAAGGACATAGGTTAGTTTATATTCTAGTAATCATCCCCTAAGGGAGTGAAACAGGGACTAAAGTTTGTAAGTACAATACTTGGTTTGATATATCAATAAGATGAAAAACATAATAGAAGTCTTGACAGTGACCAAATGCTATAAGGGACTTGAAAATCAATGTGTACCCTACCCTAATCCCATCAAAAACATAAATGTGAAAATGGGTCCTAAACCTACGACCAAGACCACCCGGGGGATGGGCAGCAGCATCCCTGGAGTCTGGTGGAGATACTGCAATCGCCATGAATTTGGGGGAGGCCTATGTCCAGCAGTGGATGTCCTTTGGCTGATATGGTGATGGTGGTTGTGTAAAATGGCAACAAGGTTCAATACGCGACATGTGGTAGTCTTCACCGACAAGAATTGAGATCTAAATGGGGGCCATATTCCATAGATTATCTGAAAAGGTGCCAAGTCTGACACTAGGATATCTGATTAAATATCAGACAGCTTTTATAGTGTCAACAGTATACTTAGTGCATAGAAATCTGCCAAGGCTCAAAATGCATTAAGCCGCAATTAATTAGTTTTACTGTAAACAATGTAGTGCCAGACTTAGCACCTTTTCAGATAATCTACAGAACTTGGCCCCCATACAGTTTACTAACAAAAGAATTGATATCAATTCTTTTGTTAGTGAAGACGACTACCACTCATCGCATATTGAACTTTGACTACCATTTTCACATGAATGTTTTTGATGGGATATCATTACTTTTTGTCAAACTTCACCAAATGGTGTTTTTCAAGAGTGAATGCACGAGTTACTATACAAAATACCCAATTGCTATAGGTGCACCTCAAATATTTGAAGAATTCCCTCAATTTCTCCAGTATACTATGATCAGATTCTTACCTGATAACTATGGGATTATCCCTGAAGTATAGTTTCAAACAAAGAATTTTCTGAATCAGTTAATAAATGACAGAGTTCTGAGGTAACAAGCATAAATAATAATATGACTGAAAAAAATCAGTTACCCGTCTTTTTTTGGTATACACACACAATTAACAAGCTAGATGCCAAATTTCACTTATTATAGGTCACCTGCACATGGGTAAGGTGTTTGATTACTAGTTAGTCAGTCAGTGGTAAAAATGCTGTTTTGTGGACTTTAATCTGAATAACTATTTCACCTTTTTTAATGAAATTGGGGGTTCTAGATGTTCACTTGGCTGGACACGCTCCCGCGTGTCTAGATTGAGAGCATGGAGCCTCCTTAATAACCTCTAAAATACCAAAATGAACTCAAGTGCTCTGTTCACAAAATAGGAGTGGCACGGGAAATTGCAGCAGCCAGCTAATAACAACATCAAAAATAAAACAGCTAAGTATGCCCAGGTTTACCCAGTTATTACATGTAATAGAAACTAAACAGCACTTGTTATTGAGATGCTACAAAATACAATTGAATCAGATGATGACAATGATTTTAAATTCATTATTATTGGTGATTGCTATTAACAGTTATAATTCTTTGGATTAAGTAGCGGAAGCGGACCCCGGGCATCCTTCAGTATGCATGCAACTGTACTAGTAATAAATAACGCAATTATGATCATGCTATTAACCGTTAAACATACACGTGGTTAGAAATGCAACTTTAAGTATACTTAATAATACTACCGCTTTAACGGAACTGTTTTAACACTAATCTAAAATGGAAAACCTAATCAGTAATCACTACCACTACACTGCAATATAAGAACAAATACTGACACTCAGAATAGTCATCTAACAACAGTCAGAATAGTCGAGGAGGTTGGTGTTCCTCCGAATGATATATCGATGCCTGGTAAAGGCGTGTTTTAGAGGTTATCACTATGTAAATTAAGAAAAAAAGCACATACCCAATTTATTTGGACCTCGCACGCATCTTCCTGCGTTTACGCTTTAGCCTCCGCATACGCTTCTTACGCCACTGAAATAGTAAAAGATAAAATAATCACAGTGAGTAGAATGTGGAATGTTCGATGTGGTTAAGTCAAAATTAGAATAAAGAACAGTGCACACGAGAATATGATAGAAATACACAATACCTTAGCTCTCATTCCAAAGAAATTAAAACTGTGCTTTGGAGAAACCGCTTATAGCCGAGTGATCGTCGTTATAATTCAAGATATAATATGAGGGCCGGCTGCGACAAGCGAACGGGCCCGTGCGAAATCTACGAAAGGAAGAACATATCGGCAGTGTTGCCAGGGCACTTGAGTCGCAAGTTACGTTTCGTTACCTAAAATGTTACATTTTTGCTGCAAAAGTTACATTTTGGTGTTTTTTTTAATTTACGTGTTTCTGGGGTTGGAGGTCGGAGGCAAATTAGGGCCCTTTACTCGATTAATATTATCACAATACTGGTTTGTTAATACTATCGCGTTTTTCGAAATTGTATGGATTTTGCTTAAATATCCACGTGATACGGATCGTGATATGAGTGTATCGTATGATAATAGCATTTGATAGGGTTTCTCACAAGATTTTGTTATGTAAATTATCGGCATATGGGTTTGATTCTTTGTTGCAATGGTTTGACTCATACTTATCAGATAGAATATTTTTTATAGTGGTCAACGGTTTTAAATCCTCGTCCCATATTATAACATCAGGTGTCCCACAGGGGTCGCATTTGGGCCCAGTTCTGTATAATATTTTTGTTAACGACATTCCGGACTGCTTACGCTATTCAAAAAATTTTATGTATGCCGACGATCTAAAGTTTGTTCGTATAGTGGCTTCTGATAAAGACGTACAATTATTACAGAGTGACCTTAATAAACTCACAGAGTGGTGCAGTAAGAATCAAATGGTCCTGAACGCCAATAAATGTGCATATATAAAAAAAAATTAAAAACGTATGATGGTAAATTATAAATATTTCATCGGAAATGTCCCAATTGGTGAGGTTGACACAGTACGAGAATTAGGCGTAGTCTTTGACCATAAACTCACTTTTGTGCCTCATATCGAAAATGTTGTTAAGAGATCATCCAGGATGCTGGGATTTGTCATAACAAATACAAAAACATTTCGACGGAGTAAAACCAAAATACTTCTTAACAACCGTTTTGTGCGAAATATAACAGAATACTGTAGTGTAGTGTGGCGTCTACACTACTCCACTCACTCATTGCGTATTGAGCGAGTGCAGAAGCGGTTCCTGCAACATCTTTCTTTTTCAGCTGGCATAGCCAAAAAAACAGCCTCTTATAACAAGCGATTAAAGTACTTTGGGATAGAGTCATTGGAGCTACGTTGAGTACGTATGAGCTGGTTAGGAATAAAATTGATTGTCCGCAATTATTGGAACAATTTTGTTTCCGAGCTCCGTCCCGAATGCCCCGCAACCCCATTACTCCGCTCTGTCCTCCGCTCAGACGCACCGTTTTCGGCAGCAACTCACCTATCCCGAGATTATGCAAAATTTTGAATGCATGCTGTCATGAAGCGAATATACACTTTGACCCAATAGTTAGAGTTAGATTTAAGAAAACTGTTCGCAATTGCCTGTCCAGTTCAGTTTAGTTTTCAGCTTATTATGCACTTTAACTGTTATAGGTACATAATTGTTACACTTTCTTTTTGTTACTCATTTTAAAACTTTAACGCAAGAGTCTAACGTAATATAAACCCTTATTATTGTTTTGAACGGAGCGCTTAAATTATGGGATTTTGAAGAAGCATTTATGTAACGTTTAAATTTTAGTTTTTTTCGCTGCCTTTTTTGTAAAATGCATGTGGTGTTCACCTGTCAGTGATTGTTACATCTAGCAGAAAACTGTTATTGCAAGCTATATATGTAATTTACGGTGTAAACAATTGTTGGTGAGCCAAATAAATAAATAAATAAAAAACACTATGTAAAAGGCCCCATTCATGTCAGTGAAATGGCGGAATATAAAGGAATCTATAAATAAATAAATATAAATAAATTTATACAAAGTTATAATTCAGTCTAACACCTAACTTTCTCGAATAAAAGTACAAAAACGTCAAACTTTTTTACTTTTTCACTACTGATCCTCAAAAAGTGTATCATGAACGTCATGAACTCATGACTCATATTGATCTTGTCAGGTGTGGCTAGGGGGGTGCATTGGACCCTGGGGAAAATCATTATCATAATTAACAAGATATTTAAATTTGACCGGTCTAAGCACTTCACCGTGGCGAATCCACCAATCACAATATTCACAATACACTAACAGTATAACTCATTAAAAAACCTTAGTTTTTTTCTATCAACTAACCTTCCCAACCCTTAGATTAATAATTCCAGCAGATCCGTGGCGTTAAGCAAGATAATTTTTCATACAGTTGTATGCTTGCATTCGTATGGTTAACCAAGTATAGTTAGAACGGGGCAGATAGTACGTTGTTTCCATTTAAAAGCACAACAAAATGTCAAATCCCATATGATCCAAAACGTCACAACTATTTACAGTTATGAAAGCGGAGACACTGACGGGCTCGGGTCTAAAAGCCATATTACTTCTCGAACAAAATAAACATGTCGTGGTTATTTTAGACCCTAGGCATAAAATCTACTACTATTTAACCACTTTTTAATTATTATGAAATAGCGACAAAGACCCCTTAACATTTTGAGAAAAGAATTCTATTACGATTGCTTTTTTATAGTGTAGCTGTACTCTGGTTGATTGATATCAATATAAATTGTGTTTTATAAGAGGTAAACTAGTGTATTGTGATTGGTGAATTTGATGTGGTGAACTGTTTTGATTGGTCGGGTTACGATGTTTTGTAAATCAAACATATGTATACATATTTTCCCTAGGGGTTTGATGTACTGCTTTGGACCCGCTTGGTAAATCTAATATGTCACACTATTGGAGCATGAGAAGTAAAAAAAAACGATAAAGACTTACACTATCGACGATATTTTGTCATCTCTATTTATTGTGTATTAAATTAGGTACTAGTGAATCTCCCTCTTACAAGTCTTCATAAATTTTTGTTCACAATCACACAATATTAAATATTTGACAGGCTTTTAATTTGCGACAAAAAACTAAAAATATTGTTAAATTTAGCAAATTATACAAAAAACATCGACGCCCAACCTGGCATTCGTTTTTTTTTCTTTTTTTTTAATATTGTCATGTAATACTATAGGTAGTACCGCACTTTTCTCAGTTGTACGACAACATACAATAACACAACGAAAATGAATCACAACGAGCCATTTTTTTCTTTTTTTTTCTACCTAAGTAGATAAGAAACCGCGAACTCGGGAAGTAGGAAACGAGCGCGCATACGGTCAAGCAAAATCGAGTTTAATGTACCCAGGATAAGTTTCATTTTGTCATCGCGCGTTCCATTGAGAGCCATCTCTGAGAGTGATATGGAGTGAAAGACGTGCCTTTTAAGTATGCGTCAGTTTGGATGCGTTCGTAAACTGTTTGCAATAGAAATCTAATATGACAAATCTCGTTGTTCTGAAAAGTTACAAAAATTGCCTTAAGTATAAAAATTACTTACATGTTACGCGAAGGGGTCAAAAGTTACGAAAAATGTAAGAAATGTAACCTTCTGGCAACACTGCATATCGGAGTTACCAGATACCAGACGTAACAAAAAAAATCATTTTAGTTGCCAGCCTTCAAAACTAACTTCGTGAATTTATGAATAATGTCAATGAACAGAAAGATCCTAGATTGCTTTGATTATTTTTGTTACGTAGTGGTTCCTGTGCTCTTACTTCTCCAATAATATACTAGGAAATATTAATTCTAAAGCTGACATAGCGAAGCCGAATACCCGAGCCAATTTTATAAAGCTAGAATTTGGACCATGTTCACATTGCACGACACGATATCGGCATTATTGGCTACTCAGAGTACCCAGAGTAGACGTCAAATAATAATAACGCTAAGAGCGAGAAGATCATATATTAAATTAAACAAGAGCGACAGAGAGGTATATATCATTTGTTGTCCTTATCATAGTTCCACTTTTCTTTATTTGCCTCATTGTCATCTAAACGTCAAGTCAAATAGTTTGAGGCAAATAAACGATTACCCGGCCAAATTAATTATCCACAATACTCGCATACACACTCATCGAAGCACCTCTTCCAACCCAGATCCTCCTTCAACATCTGCCCCCAACCTCAATAATGCTCCTAGGCCATCGCTTTGAGAAACATTATCATACCTAAAACATTCTACACCTATTATTAAAAGAATCCCTAGAGGAAAAACTGAACGAAGAAATAAAAAATGCTATTTCCCAAAACAGTTCTGTATCAAATTTCATCTAAATCGTTAATCGGTTCTAGGGTTCGAAATTGCAAGAGCGCAATATCTTTTTGCTGGTACGTGTCCGAGAAGAAAATTTCCCATTTTGAAAATTTAAGCTCTAGGCCTATAGCATGGAATTCAAGGATCAGTTGGCGAAGATCCTCTAGAACTTCATTTACGTCGCCTCCTAGAGTACCGTCGTCTAGCTACCACACGTACAATTTTGAATTTAGTTTATTGATAATGGGGTGTATGGCGAGGCTGAAAAGGGCTGGGCCTAAGGGGTCACCCTGCTGACACCCTACTTCGGAGGATAAAATGTTGTTTTTGAAAAGTAAATTTGATGGGGAGATATAGCAGTGCCAAATGAAATCATAAATTTGGGGTATATTTTCCTTGACTTGGGTCAGCAGGGCGCCTCTGTCTACGGAGTTGAAGGCATTCTTCACATCCACCTTCACCAGGACTTCACCAGATTGCCGAGAAATAATAGTCCGCAAAGCATGAACAGCTGCTTCGCAACCACTCTTAGATCCGAAACCTAACTGTGTCGGCTGAAAGTAAGGGCTTAAAGTTTCTGACGCAATGCTGCAGCAGCATTTGGCTGCCAAGCGGCGGTAGGTGGTTCTGAAGATGAGAGGGTTCTTCTTAGGTTGTAGACGCAAATGACACAAGTTGATATCACGGAATAAGTCTATATTTTTACATAAGTAAACAGTCCCATCTCTTAAAATATTAGAAGGCGCTAGGGCGCTATGCAGGAATAGGTAGGTTAGTTTAGACCGACACGAAAACAACTCAAACAATATAAAATCTTTGTTAGTAACTAAGCAACGGTAACAAGCCGCGAGCACGAATACGAGATACGTTGAAGCAACGTGGCGATCAAGTAGCGACTGGTTGACTGTGTTGCTCACACGCGGCGTGCGCGATCGGCGCTGCCGTCGCAGCAGCCTAGCGCATGCGCGCGCGGGGTTACGCCGGAAGCCGATGGTGTTGTCGATGAATGTATGAGTGTATGTATAAATAATATAAAACTAAAGTGGTAGGTACTTAGGCCACAGTTCCTACCGCGATCGGTCTGATGCCACCATCTTTTTTGGACAGGGCGCAGAGGTTTGCACCATATAACGTATCTGTGACATCTGTGCTTACCTTGCCTCCGAGTATGAAATTTATCAAAGATATTAAACTGCTTAGGAGAGAATCACAGATGTCGGCAGAGCAGTTTCCGAGTAGGTCCTTAAGGTGTTGCGGCGTCAGTCCATCTAGGCCGCCTGCATAGCCACTTGGGAATGACGACACTGCACTTAAGACTACCTCGGATGATACTTGCAGGCAAGGTGAGGATGGATCTGGCGGGTCAGGAAGTATGAGATTAGCTGGGGCTTGTGGATGTTTACTCCGTAGTGCGCTTAAAGTTTCGGGCGAGTTTGGGGCAACGGTGTCACTGGAGAACAAGAGTCGCGCTGCACTTTTTATATACCCATCGCCTATTTTGGACTCTATACTTATATATCGAGTTACAGAACTATTATTGTATTTAGATTTGGTTACCGATAAATTTTGAATGTCGTGAGGGTGCGAACAATTTTGCTTTATGCGTGTCGTGAGCGAAGTTCTATTCTGTGGTTGTTGTTTTAAGTGTAGAACCCTGTAGGGGAAGGTTAACAGCTGTTCCCAGAGATAGTTTGAGTCCCGGGAAAGGAAACAGGATAGTTTTTATTCCGGAAATCGTTGCTTAGGGGGTGAAAACGGGATAAAAGTTTTTTTACAACATTAAAATAACAATTATTTCTATAATATCGTTTGCCAAGTTCCGTAGATTATCTGAAAAGGTGCCAAGTATGGCACTAATTTATTGCGGCTCAATACATTTTGAGCTTTAACTTGGCAGTTTTCTTAAATATCCAACAGCTTTCATGGTATTATAACATTCTGCATAGAAAACTGCCAAGTTAAGGCTCAAAATGCATTAAGCCGCAATAAATTAGTGCCATACTTGGCACCTTTCAGATAATCTACGGAACTTGGCACCCATTTAGATCTCAATTCTTTTGTCGGTGAAGACGGCAACTACACCTCGCATATTGAACTTGGCTACCCTTTTTACATTTATGTTTTTGATGAGATATCATTACTTTTTGTCAAATTTCAACAAATGAATGGTTTTCAAGAGCAAATGCACGAGTTACTATACAAAGTACCCAAATCGCTGTAGGTGCACCTCAAATAATATTTGAAGAGTTCCCTCGAATTCTCCAGGACCCTATGATCAGATTATTACCTGATAACTATGGGACTACCCCTGATGTATCCCCGTTTCAAACAAAAAAATAATTTTCCTAATCGGTTAATAAATGACGGAGTTCTTAGGTAACTAGCATAAATAATAATAAAATCACTATTTTCAGATTTTTTCTGGTGTACACACACAATTACCAAGCTGCATGCCAAATTTCAGCTTTCTAGGTCACCTGGAAGTGGGTTAGGTTTTTGATTACTAGTCAGTCAGTCAGTCAGTGGTAAAAATGCCGTTTTATGGAATTTAATATCTTAATAATTATAGAACCTATATTTATGAAATTTGGAGTTCTACGAGGGGTGTTCAATAAATTCTCGGTATTGACATCTTTTAAACCTCTTTGGTAAACTTTTTAACACTGGCCGGTAAAAGTCATTTATTAATATTAACGGCTGAAGGACTTTGTATCCATGGCCAAGAAATAAATTATTACATTAATATTTAAAAAAAGTAAAATTCAAACGGCGATGTTCGTTTGTTTTTTTGCAAGTACCGAACAAACGTGATCACTATGAGCGTTTTTTCAATGTTTGTTAAATTAGAGCACCGAGCGGTAATAAAATTCTTGACCAAGCAGGTAAAAAATCAATAAGCTATAAAAAAGAAATGGATTATGTTTACCGTGAGTCTGCTCCTTCTTTATCAACAATTCAGATGTGGTCAAGTCAATTATATCTGAAGATAGTTGAGTAAAGGTGAAAGCAAAAGCTCAAAGAACCAACCTTTCTATTGATACTAGACACGATATAATTCATGACCATCTTAATATGTCAAAAGTCAGTGTGGACTCCTCATCCCAAGAAGTTCAAGGTCGTGCCTTCAGCTAGCAAGGTCATGGTCACAATATTCTGGCATTGTGATGGAATATTGCTGATCGATTATAAAGAAAAGGGTGTAAGTATTAAAGGAGAGCATTACGCTAATATTTTATGCCAAATAAGGGAAGCAATCAAATATAACGGAAGGGGAAAATAAGCCAAAGGTGTTCTGCTTCTTCACAACAACGCCCCTGTGCATAGTGCTCATATTGCCAAGGCTGCTGCTCTTGAATCTGGACTCGAAACTATTACATACCCACCGTATAGTCAAGACTTGACCCCGAGTGACTTATATTTGTTTCCCAATCTCAAAAAGAATCTACGTGGAAATTAATTTTCTAACGATGAAGCATTGAGGACAGTAGTGTAAGAGCATATTGATACCAAAGACAAAAAATATTTTTATGAGGGGTAATACAACTATTTGACCGGTCTTATAAGTGCACAAACATAGGAGAGGAGTATATTGAAAAATAAAAATAAATCCACCGATAATATTCTTTTGTTTTTATTCTAATACCGAGAATTTATTGAACGCCCCTCGTAGTTGTTCTAAAGGATCTTAATACATGTAACAATTTTTTTTTTATGTTAGATAGATTTGGAGTTATTGGGGGTCAAAAGTGGCTCCAAACGGTTCGTGAAAAATAACACACGGCTGCTGTCCGCCAGTTCCTGGGGTGAACTTGGCTGGAGACGCTGCCGCGTGTCTAGATCTGTTTGATTCCCTTTTTTGTGTACTGGTTTTATAATAGAATATTTTAACTGATCCGGGTTATTATTATCACGCGCTACACTTGTAGCTGACGAGTCCCGTCAACCTACAAATTTTGTGACCGGTCTGAAAACAACGCTTTCAATTGACGTAGTGACAAATTGATTGACCGTTCTGAAAAGAATGTTTTCGATTGACATCAAATATCATCGATTGGCGTAGTGCTCCTGCCCGGCTAGTATGATAGCTTATACCGTTACGTTATATGGCCAAAATGTACTGAAACGTCACATATAACGTGACGGTATAAGCTATCATACTAGCCGGGCAGGAATCAGAAGTTTTGATTGGTTGAGACAACAGCTGATAGACGTGCGCTCCCGCCGACGATTCCTGGATACTGAGTGCACTGCTTTTTTTAAAATATTTGTCTTCAAGATTGGCCTCCTATGGGGCCAGTTACTTCTTCCTGTTGGATTCGCTCGACTCAGCCTTTGGGCTAAGTTGAGGTTGACTGCACTGCGCGCGAGACAGGATGTATTTATTTCCTCGGTTCGCGCATGCGCAACGTCAAACGTCTAAACGTCAAGTCGAACTACTTGACTTGACGTTTAGATGACATTGAGGCAAATAAAGAAAAGCGGAACTACGACAAGGACAACAACTGATATATCCCTCTCTGTCGCTCTTGTTCAATTGTGTATATAATCTTCTCGCTCTTAGCAGTATTATTATTTGACGTCTACTCTGAGGCGGCGTGTTATCTTTGAAACGTGTGAAAAAGAATATCAAAAAAAATGTCCTCTATTTACGCAGTTCACCATCTTAAACCGACCTCGTAACTGCGACAGCGGTGTACTACGCATACGCTCACTCAAGAATAACATACGGCCTGTTATTGTGGGGAAATAGTAACGACATAGACAACATTTTCATCAATTAATGTGACTTGCTATAAATTATGTTGACTTTGACTTTAACGTAGAAAGTGAAATTAGTACAGTATTATCATCTGATATCTGATCTGGTCAGCCTGTTGTTTTGCCTAGTTGGTAGACACAATGCCTCCGAAGCTAGAGGTCCCGGATTCGAATCCCGGCAAGGGTATTTGTTTTTGTGGTGAGCAGAAACATTTGTTCCTGAGGCTTGGAGGTTTTCTATGTATTTGAATATATATATCTATTAAATATTGGCCATGTGCACGTCTGAAACGTCAAACGTCAAAGGTCCCGAGACAATGTCAAAACTCAGAGATGTCAAATAATGACACATGAATATTTTATTTATTTTAGTAAACGAGAAACACCCCGTATTGGAAATTTTACTGAAATAAATAAGAGAATAAATATATACATGACAGTTGTCCCCGGTAAGTACACATTTCTGCCCGGCTAGTATGATAGCTTATACCGTCACGTTTTATGTGACGTCTCAGTACATTTTTGCCATATAACGTGACGGTATAAGCTATCATACTAGCCGGGCTGCCATGGTGAGCGCTACGATCGTCTAGCTTACCCCCACCACCTACTTCGCACATAGCCAATAGTCAAAGTCAAAGTCAAAATATTCTTTATTCAAATAGGCCTAGCAACAAGCACTTTCGAATCGTCAGTTATAACATATATATTAATTAATTATTGAGAGCAATTTATTTATGCTATTATAATTATTTTAAATAAATATTGTATTGTTGTAGACATGTCAAAATAAGAAATTATTATGTAGTAAAATTCACAATAGGGTCGTCAAAATATAAATAATATTAATAATAAAATGTATAAAAAATAGAAATCAAGACAGTTTCTAGAATAAAATCAAAATGTCAAAAGAAAATAAGATTATAATATTAATATCTAATGCCATAATGATTAATTCATTAATATTTCAGTCACAATTAATCCCACGGTGTTTTATCATTTATTAATAGATAATTCAGTTAGGTTTTTATAAAACTTCACACCATTACCCATGAATGATTTTCGAATTTTTTGGAGGCGAGTGGTGGGCACCGCGATCTTGTTTATTTCGAGTATTATTATTATGTATGTTACGGTTCTTCCTGAAATTTACAATGTTTTTATGTACATACACAATGTTATCATAAATACATTGACAATGCAATTACATTAATGTTTTTGAACTTATCTCTAAGTGAGTCTCTATGGTTCATTTTATATATTGCTCGAATAGCCCTCTTCTGCAGAACAAAAATGGTATTAATGTTTGAAGCATTGCCCCATAGTAAAATACCATACGACATAATACTGTGGGAGTCACTAAAATATACTAATCGAGCTGTCTTCACGTCTGTCAGTTGGCGCATCTTGCTCACTGCAAAAGCTGCAGAACTCAGTCTATTCGACAGATTAGCAATATGGGGACCCCATTGGAGTTCGGACTCTAATGTTAAACCAAGAAAAACTGTACTATCCACTAGTTCCAATTCCTCATCTTTCACAATGACACTTGTTTGATTGTGCTTAACGTTAGTCGTGACAAACTTAACACATGTGGTCTTTTTCTCATTTGACAATAAATTGTTGACATTAAACCAATTAACTACTTTAAAAATGGCGTTGTTTATATCATTGCTAGCTTGTTGCTGTCGTTTGTCTTTGAATATAAGAGAGGTATCGTCTGCAAACAATACTATATCATAGCGGGTCTTTACGAGGTATGGCAAGTCATTTATGTAGATAAGGAATGGGAAAGGTCCCAATATTGATTCCTGCGGTACACCAATCGAGACCATTGATCCCGTTGATCGCTGTCCATTCACGTCGCCCCTTTGTATTCTACCATATAGATAAGACTTTAGCAAATTCAATGCCGATCCTCTCACTTCATAGTAGTGCAGTTTCCTGATTAATGTTTCATGACACACGCAGTCGAATATATCGTCGTTTAGCGTCCACAACACTAGCCTTATTGGGGCCTGTTACACGGTTATTATTATCACGCGATCCACTCATATCACGTTCCGTATCACGTGCATTTTAATGAATATTGACGCAAAATCCAAACAATTTTGAAAAACGCGATAATATTTAAAACCAGAATTGGAATAATAATAGCCGTGTAACAGACCCTATCGAGCATACTATGGGACTAGATCGATGTGATAAAAAAACTGTCGCCTAATATATTTATTTATACTAGGGAAATGAAAAAACGTGGCCGAAACTGGCCGTTAAAATTCTAATCTTAAAAAAAACAGGGAGCCGTCACCGATATTTTATCGGATAATTGAACGTTACCTTACCCGATCTATATTTATATATAATATATTGTTTGTTTGAACGCGCTAATCTCAGGAACTATTGGTTCGAATTGAAAAATTATTTTTGTGTTGGATAGTCGATTTATCGAGGAAGACTTTAGGCTATAGAACATCACGCTGTGACCAATAGGAGCGAAGACGCGGACGAAGCCGCGGGAAACAGCTAGTATTGAATAAATATTAAGCACTGTTACTTTTTACTGGATATTGAATAGTAGCTTTACGCATCTCCCAAATTGACGTGTGTGGCAACATTGTAAATTATTTGACAGTGACAGTTGTAAAGTTACACTAATTGACTTAATTGACAGCTGGATCACGGCTACAGACGTATTCGCGCCAAATTTATTTTGGCCAAGAATTTGTTGAATCAGTTGTGATTATTACAAAAGTGATTAAGGCATATGAGCATTAAGTGAAGGTAAGTCTGTATAATATGTTTTTTATTGTATTATCACTAGTGTTAGGAGAAAAAAGTAATGTTTAAGTTTGAGCTAACCTATGTTGTCGTTTAGTCAAACAGTGTTACCAACATAACAGAAAAAGTGTAATGTCGATTGCCATTTGCCGTTCCATTGTGGTACGGGGCTTCGTTTTAATATTGATTGTGCTCTATTTAGCGTTAAAATGACAATTCAGTTTATATAAAGCAAATTACGTTGTTATAGTGATAAAAAAATAACGTGTGACAGTGTGGACTGTGTACTAATGGCTATGTGTTATATATGTTAATGACGCTGGACATGCTTCTTTAAAGATGGTAACTTCTAATAAATTACTCGATAGAAAGGTCGTTAAAATGACAGAACAGAACAATAGTACAGTTGTACCTCAAAGAACTTTGTTAGGGGAAGTGAATGAGCAGATAACATGTCCGTTATGCCGTGGTTACTACATCGACGCCACCACCATCGTCGAGTGTTTGCACTCATTTTGTCGGAGCTGCATCATCAAGCATTTGCAAACCAAAAGTTACTGCCCGGTCTGCGAAATGTTGATTAATAAGGCGAAGCCTAATATCAAATTGGACAAAGCTCTTCAAGACATTGTATACAAACTTGTACCTGGGCTTTTTCAAAAAGAAATGGAAAGGCGTCAACAGTTTTACTCGTCGAGACCAGGGCCGGCTGCTTCGGCGACGCCTGAGCAAAGAGGCGAAGATACTGAAAGGATTATTTTCAGTCCAGAAGATGTCATTTCATTTTCTTTGGAATATGCAGATAATACAGACACTGACAGCATATCAAGTAAATCATCTGACAGCAATGAGCCTCCTACTGGCACTACTAGAAGGTTTTTACAATGCCCCGCGGTTGTCAATATTAGTCATTTGAAGAAATTCCTGAGTATGAAGTTTGATATTGATAGCACTCAATTTGCTATTGACATTTTATATAAAAGAGTGCCTTTGCCTGACTATTACACTTTGATGGATATTGCCTATATTTATAATTGGAAGAGGAATGAACCAATGAGATTTTTCTACCAGATTATTGATTATGTAGCTATTAGAAATAGGCTGTTTGATATTAACAGAAAGGGATCACATTTTCGGGATAGAAAGTCTAGCCCCACACCAACAGAAGATACCAATGTTAGCAGCCCTGCACCTAACTTACATGATCAGGGTTCTGAAGTCTCTTCAGGTACTGATAGTCCTATGCCAGAAGAAAATACTGGCAAAAAATCACATACTACAAATACTGAGAAAAATAATCAATCCAGTAAGGACAACAGTAGCCAAGATAAATCAGGTAGTACCAGTACTACATTGAAGAAAAATGATGATGAAGTAGAAAAATCACAGTTTTTAAACTCCTTTGAGTTAACAGCAAAAAATAATAGCCCTCCTGTAAAATCATCTCCTGTTAAAGGTAATGTACAACTTGTTCAAGACACATCAACATCATCTAATAATGATGCCACCAAAAGTCAAGACACCACAAAAGCAGATGATACTTTAAAGAGAAAACCACAGTCACCACCAAAGACACCAGAAGTTAAAAAACTCAAACTTGAATTAGATAAAACCAAAATACCTCAAAGTGTAAGTAAACAAGCCAACTCTAGTTCTACAACATCTCCTGGTGTATCAGAATCTCTTAGCAAAACGGGGAATGCATTTGATTATTTAGCAAATGCAAAAAACTCTGACAAACAAGACCAACCAGCTAAAAACCCACAATCAACAGCACAATCTTCAGCTTTAATAAAGGAGCAAAAGATGCCAGCAGTGGGCACTAAACTGACTACTGAAAGTCCTGGGATTAAGAGATCTGTTCCTGGTACAACAAATATATCTTCCCCAAAGCGAAAAGCCACTAATGATCCCATGGCACCAGTACAAATCGCTCCACAGCCTAAAACAGTTTCTCCTCTTAAACTTCAAGTACCCAAATCAGATGCACAGCAATTCTCTCAGCCAAAACCTGCTGAAGTTCAAAAACTACCTCCCAAAAGAATGCCTGATTTAAAACCAACAATGCCATCAACACAAGCATCTCAAAATAAAGGTCAACCAATTAATAAAGTGAGGATGGATCTGTTAGCAAATAATAGTGACCCAACAATAGATAGAAGTAAGATTTTATCACAGGTAAAATCGTCACTTAGTGCAGGTCATAATGCAGGCCAAACATCAGGGGACCCCTTAAAATCTTTATTATTAGATTCATGTAAAATCAATATCCCTTCATCACTATCAATTACTTTGACTGACCAGAAATTAGATCCTCGTAGTCCAAGTGAGTCACCCACTACTGATCCCAAAAAGAATATCACTAATAAGAATTTAGTGACAGCTAATAGTGGTACAGCACATAAAGTGCCCAGTCCTCCTGTTCACAACTACATAGAAATATTAAAATTACCTGACAGTAATCCTAAAAAACAACAAACTAAGGTTGACAGTAATACTGACATCAAGCATGCTCCACAAGGAAAACCTGAAACTTCTACAGTGTCTCCGAAACCTGCAGGCAAATCATCTGAGTCATCGGCTAAGGGTCCAATACCTAATTTAAAACCTATAGCTGACACTAAATTAGGAAAACAAAGTGGAAATTTCGCATCTCCAATTACTTTTCAACAAACATTTGAGAAGCAATTACAATCTCTACAATCAGACAAAAAAACGAAACTTCCAAAAAATAAAGCACAGGTCCCAAAACTTGTTCCAGCAACTCCAAAAACATTTAACACCATAAACAAATTGAATAATCCCAGCAATAAGTCACCCAGTAATATAACAATGGCTCCCGAAAATAAACCCAGTGCTGCTCTAGACTTAACTACGCCCCATAATATGCAAAGTCAAATAGGACAACATCCTAATCAATCCCGTCTTTTGGAAAAAATGCAGTCAATTGCAAATTTGGCAGCTACAAAACAAAACCCTCCAGGGAAAGGTTTGCCCCCAAATACAAGTCAAGGGAATGTCTATTCATCTCTGTCTAACAGACCTGTTACTGCAGCAGCTAGTCCTCTGAGAATCCCTACTTCTAGCATGAATCAGGTAAAGCATGATAAAAGCAGTCCCAGCGGATCTCAGGCAACTCCTATTCGCCATGATATGACTACCAAACCTTTTCAAATCAATCAGAGTGGCAATTCTTTGACACCCCCTAATTATCAAACACCGTCTCTCAATTCACCCACAATGGCACAACCATCTCCCAGATCTCAAACGCGATCTCCTAGTTCTTCTCCAAAGTTAGTCATTGCTGAAGAAAAGCAGGCCAATAGTAATTCATCATCAGAAGTAAATATTAATCAATCGAACCAAATATCGAGCACACAATTATCCAACATGACCACATTAAAAAATGAATCTCCTAAGATCACGCCAGGACCTTCAAAACCAGGTCCTAAACCTATGAAACCATTATCATCTGGTTTAAAATTGTCTGGAATTCGTCAACCGATAACCCCTAATGTGAAATCTAATTCTGGTATGAACATTCCTCCAGACTATATGACATCTCCTCAGCTCATTGCCCAGCATGCTATGATGCCTCATTTAAGGCACCAGATGGAGATGAATTGGTACAAAGCTAATTTATTCAAAAGTATGGCAAATGCGGTACATCAGAACCAACACGATTTTAGTAGCAAAGATAAACAATGAAACTAAAATGTTAAGAGAATTTATTGTTAATTAATATTGTATTTATTTGGATGAAAACATAATATACATCAATGTGACCTGTTTTACAAGTTATATTTTACAATTTTCGGTTTCACTTAAATTACTATTAATGAGGTGTGTAAACAAGACAAAAAAAGAATATACTGTATTTATTTATATCTAGGTTGGATCAGCTATAAAAGGTTTCTTTCTCTTGTGCACTAAGAGTAGGTATAATGATGAATATATTACAGAGAATTGCAAACAATAGAAGACAAATATTTTTTATATCTAATTCTGTTTCGAATATATTAAACTTATCTTACATCATGTCAACTGAACCCTGCACTTTACATTTGTACTTTCCAAATCATGAATCACATATTATTGAGTATGCTTATGTAAAAAAGAGGACAATATAAATGTAATACCCATGTGATTGAATTTTCAGTTTTTTTTAACATAGTTGTTAAAATCATATTATAAAACTTGGGTTTCATCTGAAATATACTAATTTACTAACACTTTTCTTTGAGTTTATTTTTATCAATTAGGTTATTATAGCCTACGTATTGACTATACAATGTTACTTTGTACTGTATTCTTAATAAGATAACATAAGATGGGAATTGTAATTTTTAATAAATGATGAAAAGTAAATTTTGTTTTCGTTGTGATCCTTTACGAGTATTTACCCAAAACTGATATGACGCAGGTAAATAAAGGTATATATTTACTTTAATCCATTAAGTTTTTTTTGAATAGGTGAACTAAATATTTCTCGCAGTGTAAAACTGTTGGTCTAAATTTCAGATGTCTGCCGCGCAAACTTCCATCCCCTTTAAATCCCGGAAAAGAACTTGCATGAATAAGATAAACAAAGAATGCAATGAAAATGAAAATATTCTTAACAAAATGAAGTTGCCAGCAGATGATGATTTCGATCTGCAGAATAAATATGACAATGGTAAGTAGATGTTGCTTAGCTGTACTCAAAATACTCACAAGTCAGATGCAGCAACCATATTCCGCGGTTTGCACTTAAAGGCGCTGGAGCCCTGTAATAGTAGTTTTTGCAACCATTACATAATAGTCACCTTAAAACACGAGTGTGGCTTTATAAAACGAGCCGGGAGAAGCATGTTCACCGAGATAACCCGGCGCCCCAGCCCTGGGTGGCCTGGATCTGTACTGTAAAGTTGCACGTGAACTCTTAACCACATTAAATGTGATGTAGTTATGGCCCGGGAGAGTTAGGGGGATTTAATTTATTACGGATGGTTTTTGAATATATCGATGCCTTAGTTCACAATCGTACTAATTACGAGAAAAAAGACTATGATTAGTGCACCATAGTTCTAATTACAGCAAATTTTTCCTCGTAATTAGTACTATTGTAAACTAAGGCATCGATATTAAAGAAGATTTACTATATACGTGTAGTTCACGCGAGTTTTGTTATTAAAGACTCGAGAATTTTAAGTCCTGCTTGATTATGTATCGTTGCATATAGGGCATGTAAATTTCCCGGGAATTACCGGGAAATGTAATACAAATCGGGACCGGGACTGCAAACCCTAGTTGCATACAATATTTAATCAACGACGGCAAAATAATTTTATTTAAATTAAAAATCGAAATGGTGGCAGACTACGGGACTTAATTTGACGCGTGCCTCTTTTCAAAATTAAAAAAAATAACTGTTACTCCATACATTATGATTCTTCCACTGGTCATAATGATTATAATGAATTAATAATAAAAATTTTTTTTTACATTTGCATTGGTAAATAAAGTTTATTGTTTAAATACTGCTCTCAGTCATTTAATTGACAGATTGCTGGAGTAGTAAAATATTATATTATCTCGTCCCAGTATATCTTGACTGGTACAATAGCAGTCGAGCCCTGGTGCGCGCCATCTGCACCGGTAACTGGATTCTTGTAAAAGTTCTTTAATAGCGAGTGACAGTGAGATATCATAATCAACACGCTGCATATTTATTACATTGCTATCTATCAAGAACGGTTGACCTGCTGCTGGCAGGTTTCATGCGAGTGCATCCAGGGCTATCTTCTTATTTAGCATTTGGGCCCCGTGACCGGAGGGACCTCCTCCCCTCCTGCCAGTTAAAGGACTTGACTAAACAGGGGTCGTTTTTATACCACGATGGTGGCAAACAAGTATACGACCTTCAAGTATATGACCGGCCTGATGGTAAGCAGACACCATAGGCACCATAGCCTAAGGACTAGGGAATGCAGTACCGATACCATTTCCAGAACCGGGACTGAAATTTCCGGTACTGAGTCAGAACCGGGATTTCCTGGGATTTCGGTACTGAGTAAATTATTTGTATTTTTTTTCTTTTAATGGTTAATTTGTTGAATAAAGTACCAGTTAACTGATAAGTATGAATTATATAGGCCATAATAATCAACAAAGGGCAAAATGAATCAACAAATGAGAAAATAGGCTCTTTAGCGATAAACCGCCCTGTTGTTACCTATAGGTATGTCTCCCTGTAACTTTGTTAATTCTTTTGTTTTTGCTGTTTTATTATGTGAAGTGTACAATAAAGAAAATTTGTATTGTATAATGATGTACATAATAAGCTAGGTAGAGGTAAAGTAACAGGCGGTCCACCTTACCTGCTTGAGGATAACTAATTGAGAATAACAAAGGCTTGTGTTGTTTAGCTTTTTTTTATACCACGTTGGTAGCAAACAAGCGTAAGCCTGCAACTACAGAAGTGTCACATGCGCAAGTACAAAAAACAGTAATGAGATATTATTTGGGCGTCTGGGCACTGAACCATAAACAACTTCTATATAGTCTAGTGGTTGCTTTAAGCCTATTTTATTGAATAACCAAGAGTTAATAATCGCAAATAATGGAAACCCTCTTACAAACTAGAGGGTTCACAAAAGTATACATGACTAAACGGCCGGTCTTTGTCAGTTGTCTAGACAAAAACTTCCCGATTATAAACAGATGGACATAGTATCACATCAGACGGTTCCTGAAATTGTAGCTAATATAGACGAAAGTACTAAACAATAATTAAGTATTATTCAAAATTATCTATATGAGATTTGCCAAGCAACTGCGTCAGGTATTTGCATTTCAGAATTAGTTAGTAGTCAACCAGCATAAATGGTGTTCTAGTCTACTGGTCCTTTAACTATATAAAAACTTAAAAATCATAGTGCAACAAATTATGACAAATTATGCTACAAAATTGCTTCTATATACATCCACAAGTTGACGAATCTTATCAAAAGACTTCCATAAAACGTGAATTGTATTAAAGATATAGTTATAATGTGTAACTTAATATACATTTTGTAGGTTCGGAGAAGCTATCAGTAAAAAATAGAAAATCATTCAAGCTTAAGTAAGCTAAGCAGCAACAAAAAAAACTTTATCAGCACTTTCAATGTCCTAAGATTGTTTTTCTTTGCTGTAAACTATAGTAATATAATCGAATAAGTTTCCCGTCAATTACTCAATACGGTTACAGATATGAAGAATAGCAAGACATAGTTCATGGTGAGAAGACGGCACGAAATTTTGAATAAGAATATCCCGATTTGTGTAGTCACACACTTAGTACCGAAGGAACCGAAGAACAGGGATTTTTTTCCGCCAGGACCGGTACACCCGAGTGCTTGAAAATTCCCGGGAGCATTCCCTACTAAGGACGCTGGTGACTCCAGAGAAATTACAAGCGCTTTGCGCTGACCATTTATCGGTTTGAGGATTCCCTCCCTTTTAAAACAGCCCATTCTCAGGAGCTGAGTGCGGACCACATCAGCAAGAAGTATTCTGAAGCATTCAAGGCTCTTAAAAGATTTAAGATGGTCCATAAACGGAAAGTTTGTCTGGTGAAAAAGATGGTTCATGGGTCTTCACATTATTTCAGAGATAATTAATAAGAGTTCTCTATACTTACTCCAAGTTCAACTATAACTGGCATGCTAGAGACTTATCTCGATAATTTAAATTGTTTCAGACTCTTGCTCTGTTCCCAAAATATCCAGGAAATCCGTGAAATCTATCGTAAAAAAAGATTCAAAGGACGAATGCGGAGAGTCACTTAATGAAAGGTTTGTATTAATTACCATTGAAGCATGCATTGTAGTCTACTATTACTGAAATTTCGCTACATAGTCATGTTTTATACATTACTTACTCTTTCGTAATTTACAGTAATAGAGATTCGGGGCCGCTTCCCAGTCGAGAGGTAGAATATAATTGGCTACAAAACATCCTACTGGAGAGCCTTGATAAAGAAGAATCTGCTTCCTTATATGTTTCTGGCCAACCTGGAACTGGCAAGACGGCGACCTTATCATGCCTATTGAATTCGCCAAAGGTATGTTGTTCATTATGTTACCCGTGTGATTCCTAATATATGTCACTAAGTTAAGTCGTTACGTATACTGAGTGTATGGTATGAGATTTTTTTTTAGTAGGTCATAATTATTTTATCTTAAGAGGGCGCAGTACGCTCGGTCTAGCTCGGTTCTCCATACAAACGTATTTACCCTCTCATTTTAAAACGCCATGCTAGAATAACATGAAAATTTGTATACACAATGGGATCCGGCATATGTAGGTCGGACCAGTTTTTGTTGCTAGAGATTGTAAAAGAAAAAAAAATACAGCGGCTTTTTGAGTTTTTTACGGCTTGTATCAAAACCTTAATAATCGCTGTATTTTTCTCCATTATAATTTCAAGCAACAGAAACTATGGTCCGACCTAGATATGCCGGATCCCATTGTGTATACAAAGTTTCGTGTTATTCTAGCCTGGCGTTTTAAAATGAGAGCAGAAATACGTTTGTATGGAGAACCGAGCGTACTGCGCACTCTTAAGAAGCGGGTTGAATTTCCGCCCTTTTGAAAAGTAAAAAAAGAAAAATGAAAAGAAAAATTGCAATGGCAAAAAGATACAATGCAACTACGATACGATGGTATCAGGGGTCAGCAACCTTTTGCAAAATAAAATGTTATAAATGTATTATTATCAATGCATTTTGAGTTTCATTTAGCTGTATGAAAAAAGAAAGTATTCTTTTGCAATCGGATTCGATTCCGTTTACTCGTAATTATATTACCTTACTCGATTCCCATAGTATTTTAGTTACATCCCATATACAGCCACTTCCGTAATTTTTTATTGATTTTAGACTGTTAATTATTTTGAAAAGGTCCACGCACAATAGTAGATTGTTTAACGAGGGGCGTATGCGCAAAATTGCGAACGAGAGTCTATCAGAAACCCGATGCTGAAGGCGGAGGGCTTTTTGTGAACTCGAGATTGCAAGTTTTTTACGCCCGAGTGAATCACAATGTTTTTCATCACATTTGCGAGGAAATAAATAACTCCAGCATCAATCCAAATTGACCAAATCGACAACTTCACTTTCATCGCTGGGGCGTCCTTGCGAGAGGAGCGCGCAGCTTTAATATTTGAACCAATCACGAAGCAATATTCTTGTGGAGCGCGGCTAGCAAAGTTTTACAGCTTCAATATTTCAACCAATCACAGAGCAGTTTTCTTGTGGAGCGCGGCCAACTAGATTTTTTAAACAAATTAGAGCACACACAAACTCATAACTCTCAGGGGAAGTAAATCTGCTACGAGGGTAAAACTGAAAGTTTCGGGAATAGAAGAAAATATGCAGTATAAGTGAGTTTATTTATTTTTATTGTTTTTCAAAATATTCTCCTTTGTATTTCATGCACTTATGCATGCGTTCAAACCAGTCCATAAAGCACTTTTTGAACTCTGAAGTAGGGGTCGACAAAATGGCTATTTTATAGGCCTCCACTGCTTCTTCTGGCGTCTGAAACCGCTGACCACGCAGTTTGTCCTTGATTCTGGGGAATGTAAAAAAGTCGTTGGGACTTAAGTCAGGGCTATATGGAGGGTGGTCCAATATTTCGACTTTTTCACCGTCCAGGTACTCAGTTGTTGTCCGAGCGGTGTGTGGGCTGGCGTTGTCGTGGTGAAGGATGATGCGACGACTAGGGTTTGTTTTTCGGAGTTCAGCAAAGACGTTCGGCAAACAAATAGTGGTGTACCAATCAGCATTGACTGTTCTACGATCCTCAAGAGCCACAGTAGCTACGTGACCAGATTTGGAGATAAACGTAGCCACCATCTTCTTAGCCGTACTGCGAGAACGAACAACTTTTGTGGGTTTGAGCTCGTCTTCGAAGACCCATACTCGGGATTGGTTTTTAGTTTCAGGCTCATAAGCGTATATCCACGACTCGTCACCTGATACTATGCTAAAAACAGCATTTGAGCGTCTCTTGTTAAATCTTTTCAAAGTTTTGCGGCACCAATTGACACGGACTATTTTCTGCTCGTCAGACAATAGGTGAGGTACGAGGGTAAAACTGAAAGTTTCGGGAATAGAAGAAAATATGCAGTATAAGTGAGTTTATTTATTTTTATTGTTTTTCAAAATATTCTCCTTTGTATTTCATGCACTTATGCATGCGTTCAAACCAGTCCATAAAGCACTTTTTGAACTCTGAAGTAGGGGTCGACAAAATGGCTATTTTATAGGCCTCCACTGCTTCTTCTGGCGTCTGAAACCGCTGACCACGCAGTTTGTCCTTGATTCTGGGGAATGTAAAAAAGTCGTTGGGACTTAAGTCAGGGCTATATGGAGGGTGGTCCAATATTTCGACTTTTTCACCGTCCAGGTACTCAGTTGTTGTCCGAGCGGTGTGTGGGCTGGCGTTGTCGTGGTGAAGGATGATGCGACGACTAGGGTTTGTTTTTCGGAGTTCAGCAAAGACGTTCGGCAAACAAATAGTGGTGTACCAATCAGCATTGACTGTTCTACGATCCTCAAGAGCCACAGTAGCTACGTGACCAGATTTAGAGATAAACGTAGCCACCATCTTCTTAGCCGTACTGCGAGAACGAACAACTTTTGTGGGTTTGAGCTCGTCTTCGAAGACCCATACTCGGGATTGGTTTTTAGTTTCAGGCTCATAAGCGTATATCCACGACTCGTCACCTGATACTATGCTAAAAACAGCATTTGAGCGTCCCTTGTTAAATCTTTTCAAAGTTTTGCGGCACCAATTGACACGGACTATTTTCTGCTCGTCAGACAATAGGTGAGGTATCCAACGGGAAAATAACTTTTTCACGCCTAATTCTTCTTTTAAAATAATTTGTATTTGACTCATTCCAATACCCAGGTGCTCTTGAATTTCCCGATATGTCACATGTCGGTCTTCATTTATCAGACGACGCACAACATCGACGTTTTCTTGCGTGACTGCCGATTTTGGTCGACCTTCACGCACTTCGTCGGTGAGGGATACACGGCCACGTTGAAATTCTGAATACCACCTGTATATTGTAGTCTTTGAAGGAGCTTCAATATTAAAAGCAGCAACCATCCGCTCTTCACATTGTTTTTGTGTTAGTCCACTTTTAAAGTCATAATAAATCATAGCTCTGAAATTTTCACGGCACAATTCCATTTTAAGCAGTGACTCGACGACTTCAATAAACAATTGAAACCGAACCATACTTTTTTTTTCTAAGTGACCAGTGTGTTGAGATAAGGAAACTTCAGAGATTATAAAAACGTATAATACATGTTAAAAATAAATTAATAAGTATTCGATTCCCGCCACTTTCAGTGCAAGCCTCGTATCCAACGGGAAAATAACTTTTTCACGCCTAATTCTTCTTTTAAAATAATTTGTATTTGACTCATTCCAATACCCAGGTGCTCTTGAATTTCCCGATATGTCACATGTCGGTCTTCATTTATCAGACGACGCACAACATCGACGTTTTCTTGCGTGACTGCCGATTTTGGTCGACCTTCACGCACTTCGTCGGTGAGGGATACACGGCCACGTTGAAATTCTGAATACCACCTGTATATTGTAGTCTTTGAAGGAGCTTCAATATTAAAAGCAGCAACCATCCGCTCTTCACATTGTTTTTGTGTTAGTCCACTTTTAAAGTCATAATAAATCATAGCTCTGAAATTTTCACGGCACAATTCCATTTTAAGCAGTGACTCGACGACTTCAATAAACAATTGAAACCGAACCATACTTTTTTTTTTCTAAGTGGCCAGTGTGTTGAGATAAGGAAACTTCAGAGATTATAAAAAGGTATAATACATGTTAAAAATAAATTAATAAGTATTCGATTCCCGCCACTTTCAGTGCAAGCCTCGTATAACTGCTCTATACGTCTGCGTGCAATACGAGTAACACCCCTTACGAGCAAGTATGATGAAAACAGTATCAGCGTCAGTCAACTGTTTGCACTAAATTAGTCTATACATACACTAACGATTTTAAAATGGATTCGACAGGATTTGACTAATTCAGAAAATGTTTTTTTTGCATGGTTTTAGATTCCTCGTATTCAAATTTAAAAGCAGAGTGTTTCATTCGGGTGAAGCCACAAATTTCCCCCTCCTCCGCCTCGAACTATTGGCGTTCTCTTCGATCGAGTACAAAATGTCTCGTCACAAAGGGTGACCCTTGATTAACAATCTACTAATTCTCGTATTTTCCTTACCGCCGATCCACCGGTCGACCGGCCACCACCGCCCGGCGATCCACCGGTTCGATATCTACCGCACACCTTATTGCACAGTTCAACGAAAATGACGCTAAATGTACAAATGGCAGTCTTAATACCAGCAAGCATTCTCTACCTGTTTACCATTGGGCTTAAAAGGAGCGTAAGTCTTGTATTAATTGCCTGAGTTGTATATTGTTTACAGATCCAAGAAGGCTTTAAGCAAGTATATGTAAACTGCACTATGATGAAATCGGCCGCGAGTATATACAGCAGGATTTGCAAAGAGCTACAGCTATCTACCTCAGGCTCCACAGAGAAAGCTTGCTTGGCTGCTATAGAAAAGTATTTAAATAAGAAACATAAGATGATGTAAGTATTAGAACTTTTCTATTTAAAAAAAACCGGCATTTAAGCAGAACCTGCGCGGTAGTCAATCTTGTGGTGTAGTGTACCTAATCTGTGAGCCCCATGCGAGCTATCTCAAAATGAGTAATTGTAAACCTGTGCGAATTTCGCTATTTTAGTATCACTTACCTACCATATTTACAAGTCATTTGATGGTGTGATTTCTGGGGTACGAACGTCAAACTCTGTTGAGTTAAAAATATTTGATTCCGAAAGGAACCACGCGACCAACGACCGCGAAAATTTAAAATCTTCACGCACGTTTTATTCGAACAATACAGGTGGATGTAATAGGACTTTGATCTTAGGTACATGGTGATAGCGCCTCGGGGTCTTGTTCAAAGTCCACATGTGTGCTGCGCGTTACCGGCACATGCGCCTTTCTCAAAACGGATAATAGTTATGTTTCATTAGCAATTGTTTGTATGTTTGTAAATCATAATTATTTGAATAAACTGTGCAATTAAATTTCTTAAATCTGCACACCTTTAACGCACTGGAAGCACTGCTTAAGGTGACGTCACAGTAAGCAGAATATTAAGGGCTGTCATTTGTACTGTCTTGTAAATTTACTTTGCACATTGCTAGCAATTAAATTTTGTAAGAAATCGAAGAGCGGTATCCCCTGCCACAATTATATCTAGTGCTTACTAGGAGGTTCCAACCACGATGTATTCTAGAACCATATTGTAACCTAATAAAACTTTTTAATTTTCATGACAATAAATGCAGCCAATTATTAAGGTTTTTAGTAAAATTAAGCTGATAGATTAAGGGACTACGTTTCCATACCTCACTTGAAGAAAAACCCGCATGCTGCTAACACACAATTACTACGAATTATGCGTCCGAAGTAATATTAAGTATTGGGTGTAATTGCTATGTCGTTTGGTGCTTAATAATTTGTGTGTATTTCCAGCTTGCTTGTATTAGACGAGATCGATCAACTGGATAGCAAGCGGCAATCTGTTCTTTACACGATCTTCGAATGGCCGGCGTTACCTGGATCGCGTCTAGTACTAGTGGGCGTGGCCAATGCGCTCGATTTGACAGAGCGCGCACTACCACGGCTACAGGCGCGATGCTCGCTGCGTCCGCGCACGTTACACTTCGCACCGTACACTAAGCAACAGATCATCAACGTATTTACAAAAATATTGGGCGACACTGATAATACTAAAGTGTTTTCGCCTGTCGCTTTGCAAATGTTGGCAGGTATGTTATATACATGTTTGTTTTTTACAAGCTCGCACTGAGCGCGCACACATTGTGGTTCTAGTACCACATACTTTACAAACTACAGTAGTTTCTGTAAACCTATTAACCTATAACTCGTCATCTTCTAGGCTTAATGGGTACTAGTTTCTCAGGAAATTACTGCTGTTTAACCTTCCAATCTAGATAAGGGAAACTAGACGTTATTGGAATTAAGCTATTTATAGACCTTTGACAATCTTAAAAATCCATAAGCCTGATAATTATTATAAATCATATCGATTGTCCTCTTTAAATCAATGAGCCCAGAAATATTTTATAAAGTCTTGACAACTGTACCTTGTTCTTTAGCGGTTTATTTTTACTTCCGTTTACTTAATCATCAATCAGAATCTTATAGATATACTAAAACAAAACAAAAAAGTGTTAATTTGCATTTCTCAATTTCCAGCCAAAATTGCCGCCGTTTCCGGTGACATGAGAAGAGCCTTAGACATAGGCCGTAGAGTGATCGAGCTAGCTAAACGCAGCAAATTCGCCGAGAACCAATCGGTGGACTCAATGATGAAAGACTGTACCGTCACTGTGGAGTTGAAACAAGTCCTGGAAGTACTGAACGATGTCTACGGTGGATCCAAGAAAATAGAATCGGATGTGGACGATGATTTTCCGATGCAGCAGAAGTTGATACTTTGCAGCCTTATGCTCATGCTCAGTAAAGGAAAGAATAAGGACATAGTTATGGGGAAATTGCACGATGTTTATAAAAAGTAAGTAATTATTCAAATAAGTACCTATTTTGTGCATCAAAATTTGTAAAAATCAGCAAATTAGGCCACTGTAAACTGCAAAAGCTACTGATTAAATACATACCATATATTACTGACCAGTGCCTATTTGGACCTGAGACAATGTCGTTGCAAACAGCATGTTCTATGGCAATAATATACATACGTCACCTATAATCGGGACAGTGTGTAATGATATTCCCTTTTCCTTGTTATTGATTTTTTTAAAGTAAGTTCATTGTGCAACTACGGAACCCTACACTGAGCATGGCCCGACATGCTCTTGGCTGATTTTATTTCCTTTTTATATATAATTGTTATTGTAGACTTACATTTACATCTTAGTTAAATCCAAACAATCTTACCAATTCAATCAATACTTACAATAATATGAAATGTCAGTACTACCGGTCATTGTCAACCAATTTCAAAACATTGTGTATTGGAATATTAGTCAATCCTTCGACCTTTTATTGTTTTAAATAATTAATAATATTCACAATAAGCTTTTTGACATCGTTTTGGATGATTTTCGGCTTATTTATTTAATAAACACGAAATATTTAGTCTTGATGTAAGTTTATTTACATCGAAGACATTCGATGACTTCTAACAGTCTAACGTCTGTTGTTAAAGAGTATGTCTTGCCATTAAAATAAATTTCCGCAACATAGCCAGGTCCAAATAGGCACTGGTCAGGCTATATATACTACTGATTGATATATTTATGTCTTTCAATGATTATCAATTAAAAAAATTGTACGTGATGTTACTGATTACACTGACAGCTTATTTGTTAAGTATGTTGCCTGATAAAAAAATATGTAAAAAATTGGTCAAATCAGAGTCTGACTCGCGCACCGAAGGTTCCGTGCAACGATCGTGTACCCGTGCCGACACCATTAATTAACAAAAAATCTTTACAACTATTTAGAAATTGAACGCCCTCTATCGGCGCAATTTGTTACTAATTTGCGCGACTGAATAGCGTAGAATCTATGTTGGTTTTTCAAGGATAATTCTTTATCACGTGAACCGACTTGAATTTTTTTTATTTGAAAGAAGGTACTTTCAGCATAATCTCATAGAAGTTTGCGAAACAAAAATACATGCTAAGGGGATTATTCGGTGAAACCCATATTCGGCGCATCTCTAATAGAGATATAATAACATTTTTCCTGTACTTAATGTTTATATTGATATTAACGTTGTGTAATAATTTCACATATTTTTCTCGGTTAACTTCGGAGATAAGGGGAGGAAGGAACGGTATTTTTGTCCCATTTTCCTTCATAAATCGAAATTTATTCACCGTGAAACAAACGAAGAAACTGTTTGGAATAATGCGCAATTCAAGCCTTTTCGTGTGACACCCCACTTGACATAGTCACTAGACTTGAACTTTTAGTTGTATGGAACCCTCAGTGCGCGGGTCTTACTCGCACTTGGTCGTTTATTTTTTTACCATTCTGGTACGAAATTGTAACAAATGGTCATGCCACTACTTTTGCATGCAGAGTGGCAGCAGCCCGCAACATCGCGCCCCTGGACATGAGCGAGACGTCGCACGCGTGCTCGCTGCTGGAGGCGCGCGGCGCGCTGCGCTGCGCGGGCGCCGCGGGCCGCGCGCGCCGCCTGCGCCTGCAGTGGGACGAGGCCGAGCTCGCTGCCGCGCTTAGGGACAAGCCGCTCGTAGCCGCCATACTCGCTGACAACACCTGCCGAGCGCACTGTTAGTACCGTACCGATACAAACCATCCGCTAAAGGACCATGCGTCAAAGGATCAAAAACCAACAGAGCCGAGAGTTAGGTCATTAAATAGGTTTTTAAATCTATTAGCTCGTATTCACTCTGACTGAGGAATAAATTGCGTCAAAATGGTCGTAAAAACAACAAAGCTGAGAATTAGTTCAATAAATAGATCTTTAAATCTACTATTAGCGACGTATTCACTTTGAATATCTCAGTTCTGCAATGGAACTGAACTTGGCGCCTATTTAATGACATAACTCTTAGCTTTGTTGGTTTTTGGTCCACCTTCCATACATAGTTGCCCATGGTCCTTTAAGTTAAAATCTGATTATATGGTAAGTTTGAACGGCGTCATATTTATCGCTGATCGGTCTGTAATTGTATGTTTCAACCCGCCTTTGGTGCCCAACTAACGGCAGCGCTGACGTTCAGTCGTAAAATAGGGGCGCGTTCAATGCAATAATGGTAAATGAGATGAGGCTGTCAGTTCGACGATGACCGCGTATGATTTAACTAGATTTCTTAATTAAATGACATGAAACGTACATTTTTATGAGAATTTAATTGACCGATTGCGTTATCAAACGCATGGAAAAATGCTTTATTATTCACACGACCTGACAAGGGATGAGCTGTCTATCCATGCTCACTTTTATGGAAGACATAGCATTCGTCCCTGTCACTCTTACATATTTGCTAGTAAGGGATAAATCATATACTGAACCAGATTGTGAATCGCATGGCAGAAGTGGCACATGTTATTTGCGTTGCATCCCGGCTTTTCACGTGATTGTTATTAAAATTTGACATACTTATTATTATAGCTGACTGGAATATTAAAAGATTTTTGTTTTTGTGTAAATGTTGAAATTGTGGTTAGTTTTGTCTAGAATTGCTATGATAGTGATGCTGATGGTACTATAGAATGTAAGTTAATTCGGGTATATTTTTGTAAAACGCTTTTAAACGATCCTGTGAATTCAACATTCTGTGTTTGATTTGGTTATGAATTATTTGTTATTATTACCATTATGTACAATCAAGAGAAACTATGAAAATGGGTATAAATCCCGATTTCGTTGCACTTGAATATAGTGAATATACGTCATTTAGTAACGTTTTACGAACTTTTGTTATGAATCGTGCCGACTTGTCAAAACCACTTTTTTCACCATCCATAATGTAACGTATTGTGAATTTTGGTATTTGTGGTTTGAAGTAGGAATTGTGTAACTGGCGATTTACTTTTTTTACATTCACAATAATGATTCCAAGTTTGTGACAATCTAACGAAAGGTGCGTGCAGTGCCTTCCCCATTTGAACGCCAAGAACGCCTAAAGGAGTCGCGTGTTGTCGTGCCAACGGCGCCAAATGACGTGCGTTGTCAAACTTACCGTTCTTCATATTCCATCTCTTATGGAAGATGAGTCGGCGTGTAAGTGTCACTGCCGTTCATGAAGCTTGTAACTTGTTTTGTTTGCTTTTGTTAAGGTGAGTTAGTGTTTTGTGTTCTAAATTATGTTTGAATCTACTACTATTTATTTGGTATATGTTTTGTGATATTCAATTACAATATTTAAATGTAATTTCAATGATGTTATTAATAAAAAAATGAACTGAACTTCTTAATTATACATATAATATGTATTAAAATAGGTGAAAGTTAGTATAGGTTTAAATATGTTATTTCCTCGGATATACTTACTAGCGTTTCATCTTTTCTTAAAATTTGAACTGGGGGTGTACCGCGAACAGAAAGCGAAACATCTTCCTCTCTGTTCCTCGAATATGCATTATATGCAAGTGTAATAGAAGCAAATATTTCGTTTCCGGTTCGCAGTAGGCCCTCTGATCTTTTCTTCTTTTGTCTATCGATAATCCAAATACAATTTCCTTGCAATCTATTAGACAATAATCCGTGTGAATAACCCTTTTTTAGTATAATATAGTGTATTATGATTGGGTACTGCAAGTAAAGCTTTGTAATTGCTCATATCATATATAAATTTTTTTCGATGAAGTCCCCATAATACAATTTCAAAATATTATGCAGCAAAACTTTATTCAAGGAATATGTTATTTTCTTCGACCTCTGTTAGAACATCAGTATTTTTAAAATGTAATTTGTAAGGCTTTTAATTATTATGTTTGACAACTAGTGTTTATAATTTTACGGTACTGACATTTTTATTACATAATTTAATAATGATTTGGGAAATAAATAAACAACAAATATAATTTTATTTTTTATTTCATCTTAAACATTTATACACTAATCCTATTTTGTGCAAAACAAAACTTTTTACAATTTTAGTGAAGAAGTACCTCCTACACGATGCCTACATGCAGAAGACGAGATGACTGACCTCAAGGTGACAGCAATATATAAGACGTACGATCTGATCTTTGGACTGCCAGGTCGAGACTGCTGTCGGGCGCAAAGCTTATGAATATTTGCAACTGCTAAAGGTACCCAGACAATAAAGATAAGATATGTTAATTTAATAAATAACTTAAATATCGATAGTTACTCGGTTTTGTACAATGTCAGCCATCTAAACTAGAGGGCGAGGCTAGCGGGGCGCGGGCGCTCATAGGCGCAGCTGGGGGTTGCGCGAGCGCACGAAGTTGAGGAGCTCGTCGCTGTCCTCGCAGACGAACGGCTTTACGTGGTGGCAGGCCACGTCGTGCCACTTGATGCCGTCGTTGTAGAAGTTGTTCAGGATCGACAGGCACGACTCGTCGTTGCCCTGCGGGTGTGGAACAATCGCGCGGTTATGCAAAACGTTACAAACTCGCGAGTCGTTGAACCGATACACAGTACAGACAGACGGGTAATAAATTCCTCACGCTCTTAAGATGAATCACGAAGTAAATTTCTACAAACAACTTTCAACTTTCTCGTGGTGCAATCTGCGATCCAAACTTCCGGGATTTTTTAGACGGCAGGGAAATACCGGCTATTGTTTAAAAGGTGACGTCGGAATTCTAATTTACCCAAAAAAGACTAAAAAGTATTAAGAAATACTGTATGTAAAAATTACTTGGTGCAACGAATATTTTTTCGGAATAAATCAAGTATGATGAAACGGGCTCCCGAATCGCTAGTGATATCTATCGTTATTCTAAGCAGACTGACTGTAAGTATTTAATATGTGGATCTCATAAGTGGCTGGTTACTTAGATGAAGCGATTAACATCTTCGAAGAGGACGATTACAAGGGACAAAGCATCGCATGTTCATCATCATCGTCATATCAGGCGAAAGACGTCCACTGCTGGACATAGGCCTTCCCTAAAGAGTGCTACAATGATCGCATGTTCAGTTTAAGTTAAATATCTTAAAAAACGAGGAAGATAATTAGTTGTGTTGGTAAAGTTGGTTACCTGGGCAGCTTCGCGGTTGTCAGGCTGGGGCTGGTTGTAGCCGCCAGTATAGGACCAGTCGCCGGTGTTGCGCTGCGTGGTGGGCCCGATCTTGGCGCCGGAGCCCGACCAGAACCAGCCGTTCACGTTCGGAGGCTGCAGGTCGGGTCGGTCGCAGCCCGCGAAATTGCACTTGCGACCCGACGTCCAAATGTATCGCACATTACCGCGAGCAATCCTCTGCTTTATGAATTCATTCTCCTGTAACGTGAAACACGTAATTAGTAACGTCAGGACATAATACGTCGGTGTTATAAGTAGGTAGATGCATAAATTAAGTAAGCAAATGTTTACGGCGCTCTAGGCTCTAGTAATTGGTATAATTATTTCTGGCAGTGGACGACTTGATCCGCTATTCGACTGCATGCCTCGGCGTTCCACCACGTTCCACGGTCGCGGTCAACGACTAGATAAGTATAGTTGTGGTACAATCGACTATAATAACCAAATAGATTCAACTCCTAGGGCAGAGCACGCTATTAAAAACAATTCCAAGGTTTGTATGCCACGGGCTCCGTAATTTATAAGATGCCTCATTAATTATTAATGATTTTAGTAGAATCGCAGGACGGCAGCCTACAAACACAGAAAAGATCGTCGAATAAGGTAAGTCGGAATGTCAACCTAATTGGAAAGGGAAGTTAGTGTCGACGCGTCCGGCACCTCGGCCAAGAAGTGGGCGACGGCCGCCTGCAGCAGGAATGTGTGTCGTGCTCCACTCCACATGGGCCGAGCGCGGTCCTAGCGGAGTGCTCGCGCCGGTGCTAAAGTGACGCACTAGCTACTTAGGCCATTGCACCCCTTTCATTCACGCGACTCCTTAACGCTCTATAAAGCGCATCAATCTTTAGATCCTAATGAATTATTGATGCACGCTTGCCATAGTCGCTATTATAACTTCACTCGTAGAATACGCGGCGTGATTTGCATCTACCATCACGCGATTCCGGATCCGAGAGCTAAAACAATAGACGTTGTACGCGTTCGTTGACATCTCGCAACCAACCGCTGCAGGAAGCGTTTAGAGAAAACTGCGACTTCGACTAGGCAAAGGCATCTATTTGATTCCCACTACCCGGATAGTTATGTTGACAATAGGATATAGGCAGGTCGTGTACATCCGCAACTAACAAACACAATTGGCAATGCCATCGCTAAGTTATTTCCATAATCGTTAAGCAAATGTATCCTACATTTGATTCGTACAACGTGTTTGTTTTTGTGGGAACTTTGTATCGTTAAACTAACGAGCATGTGAACTCACAAAAACTTGTTCCGGATTGTAAACGTATACCTCTTTGTAGACCTAGTCTTTCAATTATTCTACGTACGTAATTATCTTAATACATACCTACTTACATACTTGTCATGAGATGAGATAAGTAAAGTAAGCTAAGGTCATCGATGATGGATACAAAAAATGTTAGATCGTGACGCGGTCATTAAATCGGAATGCATGATGCTGTTCATCATCTTGTACGCGAGACGGATCCGGTAATTTTTGGTTACGAAATACAAATTGCAGATTAAATTGCTGCAAGTTAAATACAGTTTGATACCTGGGAAAGTGAACGCACCAGCATCACGACTGACCCTGTTGCGTGATTTATTCGTACGTATTTGCGAGAGGATTACACACGTAGCGATCTCAAAGCTCCCACAAAATCATGTGATTGAACGGCAAACTGAAAGGACGTCGATCTATGAAGGAATACATAATAATGTGCATGTGTACTCGTACGGAGTCGCCTTTGACTTCGAGGACCTGGACAGTTAACACTAGTCCAGCTAGTAGACGGGATCTAGGGAGGCCCATCAGTTGCGATGCGAGGCCCTGGACACTTGCGTCGAGCGGGCAATGACTCTTGTGTTATAAGATTATTACTTTATTACAAGGTGTATTTATTATTATAGAGTCGTACCTGAGGAGTTTCTAACGACACGGCGTCCATGCAGTGGCGTCGGCAGATGTTCCTGGCGTCCAGCCAGTCGACCTCCAGGCTGCGCGTGGGCGCGTGCTCCCAGCTGAAGAAGTACGAGTGCAGCACGCCGCGCGCGTCGCGGTATGTTGAATGCCGTACCCCTATTAACAACAAAATTAAACCCCTTTCAATGCGAACACACGACATAATTTCATGGACCAATACACAGAGCTATACGCGTTCTTATTGATGGTTATAGAAGATTTTTATTGTACCGTGCGAATAAGTTTAGCAATATTACGACATGTTCCCATTCATCAAGCTAAATGCGAAGTAACTTAGTGCAATGGCTTAGTAGATTGTGCCACTAGGAACAAAACAGTCTCAAGCTGATACACACGCTAGGAGGAGTTACATTGCGACATGCGTGCCATGTAGGATGTGGGTGAGTGAGTTACCAGTCCGCCTAGCTCTGTTCATTCAACGAGTACGGCTATATTGAACACCGATGACGACACCTAGGTATATAACCATATTTCGAAATAAGAGTTTAAATCTTAACGATCATGTAACAGTAATTTGTAGGTCGTTAAATTCATACGCAAATCACGTCCTGTTCCCTATTAAGTTTTATTACTTGCCCACGCATAATTTGAGCATGTCATTAGCGTGTGCAAACATTACATCCACGGCCTAACAAATTATCCAATCAAAGAGTTCTCTCTCTACGGTTCGATAAGCCGATAAAGCTCTCGCGGTAATAGGGGACATCGTACGTGAAATGGCGTGCAATCAAAACAAACCTATGGTCAGGCGGTTCAATGAAGCGACAGAGTCTTTCGTAACTAGAAAGTGCTTATTTCATGCCTCTCACCGACTCATCTCCGGTGCTATGTTGGAGTGTTGGTGTTAACGTTGAGTTTGGTCTATATGCATATTGCAAGTTTCCAAAAACTACCCATTAGTCACATTTATGAAATAAACATTAACGGTGTAAGAAAAAGGCCGGAGGTTACTTGAGTAATTACAATCTCATTATACAAATTACATAATGGAGAGAAAAAAGAGACTTGTGATGTTAAGTATTGCTTATTGATATTGACATGTCAATCCGTGAGAATCACCGTTACGTATTCGCGTCTGGTGAGTATATTCTCGCTCTTTTACAATACAAGAATAGAACAAAAGAATGTGGACTACTGATTATATCAGACAAAGAAGATATGCAGATGATATCAAATTCACGGCATTGTTAATAATTTATGATAATATTTTTGCCGGATTGACATATTCGGTAATATTAAGTAAAGGTAGGCTAGCTATACTAAGATGTAAATAGGACAGGCAGAGGTTTATAGCCTGATGCGAGATACTAAATCGGGTAAACGGCGGTACGTTTACAATTTCAACAATAAAATGTGCTTTGCGGCATAAAGGATCATTTGTAGGCTTTGTAAACGAGTTCAATGCTGATTGTAATCGCGAGTGCACTCCCACATGGCATGTCGTCACGTACAGGAGCCGAGCCCCGCATATGCCTCCAGCATTGCGAAAGCGCGATTATTTCCCATAAGAACCGAAACACAAATAATAATTTGGTGTTGCAAGTACGACTATCCACTTTATACGGTTTGCTTGCATATTTTGCAATATCCGCAAATATTATTTACCTATACAAAATACTGTAAACGTCAACTAAATATTAGATAAATTATAAGTACTTGTTTGAAGATAGGCTCACATTTAACTATGTTTCATCTATGTGATCAACATCATAAAGCGTCTTTATCGTGATGTCTAGGGGTCGTAGTGGTCCGAGTCCGATTAAGTAGAACGCGGTGGAATTGATAGGTAATGAATATTGTTTAGGTAGGTACTTTGTTACCTCTCACCCATGAGAGGAGGCCTGTGCCTAGCGGTAAGACACATAGGCTTATAGGCCATACTTAGTATTGTATAGCATTGCCATATTTTATTTATTTACTTAATGTCTTGATATTATGTAGTGCTTAAATGATTAATATTTCGTCCACTACGTACCTATGCAGTAGGTTCGAGCATTCAATATGGACTCTTGTCTGAAATAAATAAATTCATTCATATAAAAAAATCTATTGAGGGAACTATCACAAAGAACTATGATCTATAAAAGATTAAACTACCAAAGCGGATCAAAATGTACTTAGTAATTGGTCTGTGATGCTTGCGTACTCTTTGCTATGCAACAGTTGCAATTTGCAATGAGTACCCACTTAAATAAAATGGATTTAAAGGCAAGAGGTCAGTCTAGCAATTGTAAACAGCCGTAGGCGAAAAGATGACCCATTTAGATTAGATGTGTACTTTATTTTATGGAACTACGGTTTAAACCCGAAAAAATATAAAACGAAACCAAGACTAAACCACAGGGATTTTAGTTGCAATTATTTTAATAATACGTCCACAGTATAGGTAAATCAAGCTAAGATAACATTATTATGATTGAAGCTAAGATGGAAGAGAAAAGAACAGGTTGCTTATCCTAATGAGTTTGCAAACATTTTTTGGTTAAACATTAATTTACTACGCAGCGCGACAAGTAAATTAAAAATATCAGTTACGATACTATTAGTACTTAGTATGAGCGGGTCGTGACGAGGACTCTGGGTTACCTCAAAGCAATTAAAGCACAAGGTGAACAGCCAGTTACTTTGCTGGGATGGGAATAGATATATGAGATTATTGACCGAAGATGTTGCAAGCAACTATTAAAGTAAATACCAGCCATGTCTGGACATATGCCTTGGCCATTATTGTTTCTAATACCTATAGACGATTAAGGTTTACAACTCACAACGCGATGTGGGGAACTCACCCTATCTTTAGGTACTATTAATTATTATATGACCTTACTTTACTCCTTATTTAAATGCATTTATTAGAATACACTGTCTGTCGTGCCATCTGTCTTTACCTACACCCTACCCTAGTTTTCCATATATTATTTTCTTCTACTTATTGAAAAGTCGTCGAAACGTCGAGAACTTGTTTGTATTTTATCGACCGAGTGGTACGAAGACAACTTCAACAAAAGACAACTTCGACAAAAATGGTTTCGTATGTCCGGATGTCTAGAAGTCCGGATTTCCAGAAGTCCGGATTTCCGGTTGTTCTACTCTACAGGTCGCATTTCTCAACCGATTCTCGTAAAATTGTGAGCATCAGGTTCGATAATTAAAAATACATATCTATATTTTCTTTGTCGAATATTTTTTTGGAAATTTCAATATTTAAAAAAAATCGCGATGTTTACTACAGCACACAGCTCTTAAGGGGCTCCATACGTTTTCCATTGAAATTTTGACCAGTTTTGAGTTGATATCGCTCCGTCAAAACTAAATATATATATGGCACCAACGATTATAGGTTCTTCAATCCTTTAAGTATCTACATTTTGAAGAATTGGAAAAAAGTGAATACTTATTTTTTATGATTTATTCAAACATGGTCCAAAAACGCTCTATTTTCGATATAATGATAGCATGTATGTTGTTTATGCACTTATATATATGGAATGTACACATAACTGTTCCTTATCAACGTCTCTCAAAAGTTAAGAGAGATTTTTAATTTAAACTTTTTTCACAAAAGTTACGTCAAAAACTGTTTTTTGGCATATAATTGCCAAAGTTTGCTGCCGTATATCTCTAAAACAGTGAGTTTTGAAGGAAATATGAGATACTATTTCAGTAAACCTCGTTGTTGTTAATAAGCCATAAAAACACAAGAAAATGGAGAGTTAGAGATCGGCCATTGGGACATCGGAGCCCCCTAAGGTTATTAGGTAAAATAGATATGGATTTGGTAGGTACTATAGGAATTACGGCCGCTTCACTAATCTCGCCATACAAAATGTACTGGCGATCGTATCTCTTTTACTTACGTGCGTTGATTCCTTGATGAAACAACCATCGATAAATTCGTGCCAATGCAGTGTTTATTTGCTCAAGGGGAAAATTGGGGACTGACAGAGTTCGTAAGTTTAATCTGTCAAGGGAAGTTTCCGTGCCAAGTACAACTTTTATATAGCGCCGTTTAACACGAACAAGAATGGGGAACTTGAGAATTTTAAAAATGGATTATATTTTCGAATATTATACTTGCCTAAATTAAACTTTCAAACAAAAAATACTTAGTTACTCATAGGTACTTATGAAATCCTCATTTTTTTTAATTTTCGGGCTTACTCGCGATCCTGCGGAACTAGCGGTATGACGTCACTAGTAACATGGCGTCGTTTCGATCATTTGACTCACTTATAAAGAAAACTTAACATTATAGACAGTAATATATTGCAGTGGCGGAGCTCCCATACAACACGATTCCCACCGGCTTACCTATCTTGCTGCGTGTACCATACTTATAATGTCATAATAAATCAACAATATAAATACAAACTACCCTGAATTTGACAATACGATTTACTTAATCGCGTCACGTCAAAATATTTCAATTAATCACTATTAGTATGAATTCACACGCCGAGCGCGCAAAGCCGGTGAAGATCGACTTGCCTTCGCGCGTGTAGTACAGCGCGCACACATCGAAATTCCACGCACACATTGATACCGCGCTTCCAAGACTCGAAGCGAAAATACATAATACATAAATAAATATAAAATGGAATTTAAACCGTATGTATGTAAATAAAGTTTATATTAGAATGACTTGTTTCGCCAAATATTAAAATTATACTAAAACGTGGTTAAATACAGTTTTATAAATTTTATTAATTTACTCATATCTACGACATTTGTATATATATATATATATATATTATATATTTACCGATTACATTTATGCATATATTATAAGTTTTATTTTTCATATATATATATTGCATCTGTTTTATTTGTATTGTACATGGTTTAAGTTTGTCTATCTTATTCTACCTACCTTCCACTCAGTTGCTCAAAGGTTAGCTGGAAGAGATCCCTTATTGGGATAAGCTCGCCTTTGTACTTTAACGCTTTGTGACCTCTTTATGTTTCAACCTGTAATTGTGTACAATAAAGTGCTTACATACATACATACAATGTCGGGGGTTTTTAACTTTATTAAGTTAGTAGTTAGTTATATTTACATTGCAGGTCACTAAGGTATAATGAGATTCATGAGTTCCATCGAATTAATCAAACCCCGTAATATACCTAAACCTGCGTGCAATTGCATGTGTGAAATTTAATATTTCTGAATTTTGTAAGTTAAAGAGTTCCTATTTCTATGGGCAAATATTAGGTACAAGGAAAGGAAATAAGCTGATGCGTCGATTTGGTAAACCATGCACGCCCCCAGTAAGAGACATGCTTACCTATAATAGAACACCAATCCTTAAATTTTACAACCTAATTGTAACGTATTCTGGCAAGTAAATAAGTATTTCTATTTTTATAAAATGTTCCACTGCTGGGCAAAGGCCTGCCCCTAAATTTCCAATCATCTCTGTCCCCCGCAATCTCAATAAATAAATAAATAAAAATACTAAATATTGATGGACAATCTTACACAAATCGAATGTCTTTCGCGCACAAGAGAACGGAACTCACCACTCATCGGAATGAATTTTGGGCTAAATTTCGATAAATATCTACCTAGTTGGTTACTAAGTTCTGTTACTCGATTTGCAAACTCTTTTTTTGCGTTAAAACAAAAGCTACCGAAAAAATAAAAAATGACATATAATGGCGGGTTGTCAGTTATAATTTTATAGCACACACAACACTTATCTCGTCATATTAATAATGGATTGGGGTCTAAAAGAAAATCGTGTCGCTGTAATTGCGTTGCACAAATGCGGGCATCCGCCAAACGTGATTTTGAAGTTGCTTCAAAATCTGAAAATCAACAAACAATTCGTTTATCGTACCATTAATAGGTACAATAGTACCCTGAGCTTTGATGACCGCTAGAGGTCTGGAAGACCACGCACCGTTCGGACCCCAGCTCTAATAAAGGCAGTGAAGGCGAGAATCGCAAGAAACCCCGTTCGGAAGCAAAAGTTGTTGGCAATTCAGATGTCTGTGAAGAGAAGCTCCCTTAAAAAAGTTATCAATCAAGACCTTAGACTACACGCTTATCGTAGACGGAAAGGTCATTTGCTTAATGGACGATTGAAGACTATGAGGCTGAATAGAAGTCGCGTGCTACTGAAGCAGTACGCACAAAATGGCCACCGAAATATATTATTTACACACGAAAAAATTTTTACCATTGAAGAATGTTGTAACCGCCAGAATGACAGAGTGTATGCAAAAAACAGTCAAGAAGCGAGTGTAGCTGTTCCGAGAGTGCAACGAGGCCATCATCCCTCTTATGTCATGATTTGGTTAGGTGTGTCATACTCAGGGTTAACACAGGTCCATTTCTGTGAAAAAGGTGTCAAAACTGGGGCTAAAGTTTACCAGGAAACCGTTCTGGAACCAATAGTGAAGCCTTTAAGCCACTCTCTATTTCAAAACCAGCCCTGGGTCTTTCAACAAGACTCAGCCCCTGCACATAAGGCAAAAACAACTCAAGCCTGGTTTCGAAGCAACAAAATTGACTTCATTGCCCACGAAGACTGGCCCTCCTCCAGCCCGGACCTCAACCCCCTGGATTATGCTATATGACAGGTTATTGAGGGGAAAGCCTGTGCTAAACCCCACACAAATCTTGGCTCCCTCAAGCGGGCCATAGTCAAGACAGTGACGGAATTAGATATGACAACCGTGCGTGCCGCTATTGATGACTGGCCTCGTCGTCTGAAGGCCTGTGTTCAGGCCCAAGGAGGCCATTTTGAATGAAATTGACAAATGTAAATCCTGTTGTGTGTACTTCATTTTAATATATAATTTATTTAACTTTCGTTAGTATATTTTATGTAGATAAGGATTATTACAGTAACATAACTTAGTAACCAACTAGGTACTGATTGATATTGTGAGATTTTAGATGATGTAAAATACCATAATTTTAACTTGGTTGTGTCACTGAGTCGGTAATTAATAATGCATTGCTTCTTAAGTAAGCTAAGGAAAAAAAGGAAATTAAAGGCTTAACTCTAGGTACTTTGTTTTTTTTTCTATCGAGACAATCATGTTTCGTCTCAGTAGCAATTTAATAATCAAGAATTATATATTTGAAAATCAGCGATATTTTTTCATTGTACGCCCTTAATGCCCGTTAGTTAGGTGTTTCTGTTTGATCGTCAGGGCAGGTATGCTCCTAAACGAAGTAATATTAATTGGGGCCTTGGGTAGGCAGGAAATAATTATGATAAAAATCTCATCTACGGCAATGTTCTAAACAAAAAAGTAGAGAAAAATAATAGAGTTGTGTTCAGATATTTTAGAGTAACTTGTTCCCTTTAATATATCTGGTGCCGACTGTACCTAGGCGCGTACGTAATCTATTCTTTGGCTGTAAGCAGATAGTTGGTTCAAGCTCTGTTTAGGGTTCCGTACCAAAAAGGAAAAAAGGAACCCGTTTTCTCAGCAGATTTTAGCTTAGATTACTCGTTTTGATAGCTGCGTCTTAGCCGAGTTTGCGACTTGCGACATGTATTGGATCATCTAGCCGCGCGATTGGGATTAGAGGTGACAGTTTTGCCATATTATACGTACGTCAAAGTGTACTCGTATATGAATTGACACTATTGACAGCTATTCCAACTCCAAACTAATTGGTTGGCCGTTTTATAAATAAATCTTATACTTATTTAATATTACATATCATGTGGCGGTTGGGATACCTAGACGAAATGGGGGTTATATTGATATCCCTTTCCGTTGTTGTACTTACTATTGGCGCAACTCCGAGGGTCTGGCAGGGCAAGTCGCCTTTGGGCATCGACGACACATAGCACCGCTAGCAGGGCTGCGGCTGCCAAGCAGGTGTGCCGGCTCATCTGTGCAGAAGTATACCATTAAATTGCCTACCTCGCTACAATAGTACCTACTTATGTGATGGGGCTACCCCTGTCATACCTACAAACATTTTAGGCGGAAGAGTTGAGAAATTTGAACGGAGTAATAAATCTGTTTCTTCCGTACCCAGTGACTACCACCACTACCAACGACCCCATTCTTCGTTTAAACACGATAATACTAATATTGTTACTATTTTCCCGCGATTTTGTTAATGAGATACACCTACCTATTTCTTCGTGAACTTAATTTTGAATCTCCCGGTATCTACAATAATATCCACTAATAAATGAGAAAGTGACAAGTTCGTAAACGGTTTCGCTAATAAAAGAAGTTAGACTAAAGCTCCTTAGATCACAGCTCCCGTCATGCATCACGATCTTCAATTGCTTAAATTGATTAGTTATATTATTTGCGACTTGCTGTTTACGAACTTGTATTTTCAAATGTATGTTTTTGATGCGATATCATACAAAAGACGAAGGAGAAGATATAAAAAGGCACAAGTCATTAAAAAATATATAAAATAATTATATTGATATTGACAGAGTTCAATCGGATAAGTTCATCGAAAGTGTGCCCAAGTATTTATTTCTTGGTTGATGCTGCTCTGTATTCATGTCACTAAATGATGCTATTGTATTTTTATTGTAATCCTTGACATGTAAAGCCCTTTGAACCTTTGAGGCCTAGGTACTTGCAGAATAAATGTTTAAATTTTGACACAAATCTGGCAAACATTAATTATTTTTCACACTCAGATAGTTTTAATTTATTTAGTTACTTAATTACTTAGTAGTTTTTTTTTTCTATGCAAAGTGGGCCCTATAACAGGACCAAATATTTAATAGGATGCTTCCTTAGAGCATCTGCAGTAACTGCTTATGTCCAAAAATGTTTAAAAAAAATCATTTCGGAAAAATATTGATCTAAAGTTATGAATGACCTACGAGTAATGGACCTTGACACCACGAGCGCAACAGTCAATGCAGTATTTCAGGTAGTATCAAGTTATGAGTAATAATTGTTTTTTGCATTTTTGTTTTCTAGGATATTTCTGGTATTTTAAAACTTTTTTTTTTCAATTTTATTGGGTTTGTAAAATAAATTGACATTAATATCACTTCAGAAGAGTAATAAAAATACACGTAAGCTTTTTTTTCATCTGAGACCACCTTGAAATAATTGCTAGCTCACTAAATAGTCCCCCGTTTAATTTTTTGCTCCTGTCACAGAGCCCATCCCGTATATGTAGCATATGATTGAAAGCTGTCATTGGAAATAGTGCATGCTGTGATTGCCTGTAAGTGGGAGATCAATTATTAATTATATTAAACTGTAGTTTTTTATAAATGTGTATTGTATCGATCGTTGGCTATCCTCATAAATAAATAAATAAGTAGATAATTGCTTCCTTATTTTTAAATAAATAGGCTCAATTAATAGTAAATTCCCAGCATGGAGCGCAAATCACAAATTACTAAGTTTTTAGTACAAAATCAGATTTTTTTTAGAATTTTGCCTAATTATGCCAATATTTGAACATTCTAGGTCACCTGGCAGTATTCAAACCTTTTGATGGTCGTCAGTCAGCGAAAAATAGTGATTTTCGGACGTGAAAATCTCGGTAACTGGTTTTGATTTTAAAGTTATTGGGGCAAAAGTGGCTGACACCCTGCAGTGTCTACGATTAGTATACCTACACGAAAGCTCTAAGTTACATAGTGTTTCGCATTGGTTTTGTATTAGTAAATGTAATGTTAGTAATAGTAAGTACATGTAATACTGGTTATAATATTCCGGTTCAGGATGGTTCAAGCGCGATCCTATCGCACGGTAGCGTGCAAAATTATAGCATCTGCTCTTCTGCTCAACCTTAGCTAGAATTACATATTAATATTCTCTTGGATGGTATTATTGTAGTGGATGTAGGTAACTACGAAGCGCAAAATAGTTTCTATAGCATGTGATGTGACATAAAAAGTCTCATTAAACATAACCACGGGAGTTTCCTTCATATCGAGATATCATACATAGATACCCAATAATAGTAATAATTTAGATGCAATGTCCAATTTATTCTTTCACCAATGTCTACTAGTTACAACTCGTGAACATAAAAACAATTGCTTGTGAATGGAATTACTAATTTATGTAGATTGCTTTAGCAAATCTTTGGTGGCCTCCTGTCATGTATGAATTGTGAATACTAAAGATTTAAGATTAGTTTGGCCAAAAGATTATTAATTTACAGTTATCACTTTCCGAAATTGATTTCCCGTTGTTTTGTCCGCCATGAACTCAGACTTTCCTAGGAGGCACGATGGAGAGCAGACTAGTCATGAAGCTCTATGGCTGCTATGTGACGGGGCAAGGGTCGCGATCGCGCTCGCTTGCCGATGCCGTCGCCCTGTGTCGGGTGTCGCCAAGCATTCCGCATCGACGAAAGTGGCTAGTAAGCCAACAAGTCCGCATTATCAACCTACGAGTTCGCTTTCTTTTATTTATGTAGACTTCGACTGCCTGAGGACAATCGATACGTGAGATGAATTTATTTTGTTGTATTTGTGAAAGCAAAACCCGCCTTGCTGACCTCCTTGCTGCGAGTTAAAACGTTTGCGTGAAATGGTGCCCAACGCGAGAAATCGCCGATTTGGGACGCATTTTACGGTAACGGAAAGCTGCGCCTCAGATTCATTCTTCTCCGTCACAATGTTTACAGAGAGGCGTTACAGCTTCGGCGCTAACCATTAGATAATAGTGTGCTGGAAATAATAACATAATCGTAAACAGGATCTCAATACATTTTGGTTGCGGACGTCTAACTTCTAGCTACAAAAAAAGAAGACCTAGCTTTGAAATTTGTAAAAAAATATGAAACCGTAATATTTTACGGTAAAGGTAAAGAATTATCGAACATCATTATATTCATTATTGGTAAGACAACTTGTTATGAATCTGAAGTTAAAGTTGGATTTTAGGGGTAATGTTATAGTCAATGAAATTATAATGAAATGGTCGTAAATATATAAATCACAAACATAGCCTCAATGCGAATGTCATTAAAAATATTTTACTAAGATGAGGTCGACGAGGAGTCGATATATAGGTACACAACCTTTAGCTCGGTTTAACACAACACGTATTTTTTCATAATCAACTGAATTTATTTTTGTGTCACAACAATAAATGATAGAGCCACTGCGCAGGTGCGCACGGGCGCAGCATATACCTCGGTGGTGTGTTTGAGTACGTGAGCGACGTGGGTGAAGCACGTGCGATGCGCGGCGCGGACGGGACGGCAGTCGAGAGTGTCGAGACACGCGTGTGCGGAGCGCGCTGATGTCGGAGGGACTGGCGCAGGCGCACGTCTCTTCTCTAATTAAGCCTCCGCCCCATTCATTCACTTTCACTTCCAATATGAGAAAAGACTCGTCCGCAACGCCGCGCCTCTGTCGCTCGGGACACAGAGACCTTCGGAGGTCACAGCCGGAAACAAATGAGGTTGCATAACACACCCGTAACCTGTACCTACTTTTGAGACTGTAATTTAGGCTTCGATATTCATATAGACATAGCGCGTAATAACAACTTCCTTGCTATAGTACCGTACAATGCAGATTGCGCAGGCACGCGTAAAGTTGGGCAAGTTCCTAGGTATCGGCAGGAAGAACGATAATAGTTATTAGAAATTTCTGCAAATTGCTTAACTAACTTAATGTAATGATGGACGCCATACTGACCTTCAGTTCCTCATCTTAAGTTCCATTTCAAAATGTGTAAGTATTTTTACGAGCATTAGTTGCTACGTCAACGAAATTTTATCGGAATCTGTTAAGTGCCTACATGTTTGAGGAGTTCCATGTGACAACTGTGGCCATCATCCCTGTTCCGCTTCACCTGTGATTTCCGAGAGCCAATGAATATGCGTGCCTATCAACTACGAGGAGTTCCCCCGATTCCTACTAGATCCCATCATCAGCTCTTCACCAAATTTATATGGGGCCAACATGCTTTGAAACAAAAAGAATTATCAAAATCGGCCAACGTGGTCAAACGTCGGGGAATATATAAAAAATTTAATAAAAATAAATAATAAATACCAAAAACAAAACGACTCCAATTTGGTATACTTCGCTAAGCCACACACATGACATTTTTACATATCCTTCTCACGTGTTTCTCGTGTGTTGTGTGTGTTGTTTGTGTTTGTGTGTGTGTGTTTTCTCGTGTTTCTTTGTGTTTTACGTGTTTGCTTTCCGATAGCAAATAATGTGGTTACTACAGATCCCAACTAAGTCACTTTATATGCGCCAATGATATTTGAGGAGTTCCGTCGATTCTTCAAGGAACCCATAATGTTCCTCATCATAATTTCCACTTCAAAATGTGTATTTTTACGAGAACGAAATTTCATCGGAATCTGTGAAGTGCCCCCATCATTGAGGAATTCCATATGACAACTGTGGTCATCATCACCAGTTCCGCTTCACCAAATGGTTTAAGAAGTTTAAGAAGAGTCAATGCTTGGTTACCTACAGAAAATACCGAAACGAGCATATGCTTGCCTATCAAATTCGAGGAGTTCCCTCGATTCCTCCTAGACCCCATCATCAGACCTTCACCAAATTTATATGGGACCAATTTCGGGGTACCTGCTTTGAAACAAAAAAGAATTATCACGATCGGCCAACGTGGTTAAGAGTTATCGGGGAACATAAGTACTTACATCCCTCGGACCCGGGTATGTCCTTAAACTACGACCAAGACCACCGGGGGATGGGCAGCAGCATCCCTGGAGTGCGGTGGAGACACTGCGATCGCCAACCCGCATGCCAAGCGTGGCGATTATGGCATTTACCCCCTATGAAAGCGACACAAAGGCCACGGCCCCGAGGTTCCGGCGGCCCCCGGTGCCCTGGTTTTGGTAGCGGCCAGGGTACTAGCGGGACCAGGGGTGCTAAGAATCTCCGGCAAAGATCCAGCTACCACCACCGACGACTCCTGGCCCTGGCAACGTACAACACGCGTATACACTGCGGACCGACGAAAAGATAGTGGAACTAGAGGAAGGATTGAGCAAGTTGCGTTGGGATGTCGTGGGGTTATCTGAAGTCCGAAGAGAGGGGGAGGACACGATAACCCTAAAGTCCGGCAACTTGCTCTATTTCCGGGAGGGCGACCAACAGTCCCAGGGAGGTGTCGGGTTCATCGTCCACAAGTCCCTCGTAAACAACGTGGTGAAGATCGAGAGTGTGTCGGCTAGGGTGGCGTACCTTATACTCAGAGTATCCAAGAGATACTCGTTGAAGGTCATACAGGTGTACGCGCCGACCTCGGCACACTCCGACGACGAGGTGGAGGCTATGTATGAGGATTTAACTAAGGCCATGCATAGTTCCAAAACCTACTTCACCGTTGTTATGGGGGACTTTAACGCGAAACTGGGCAAGAGAGACGGCAATGAGCTGAGAGTGGGGCAATTTGGAGTTGGAAGTCGGAACCACCGGGGCCAACTACTGGCTGGTTTCTTGGAGAAGGAGGGACTCTACATGATGAACTCCTTCTTCAAGAAACGCGAGCACAGGAAGTGGACCTGGATGAGTCCCGACGGTGCAACAAAAAACGAGATTGACTTCATTATGTCGACGAAGAGGCATATATTCAATGATGTCTCTGTGATCAATACGGTTAAAACCGGAAGTGATCATCGTCTGGTAAGAGGCACATTGAATATATGCGTCAAGCTAGAGCGCTCTCGCCTGATGAAGTCTACGCTCCGTCCAGCAGCAGTCCAAATCCAAAACCCCGAGAGCTTTCAGCTGGAACTCCAAAACCGTTTTGATTGTCTAGGCGGCGACGTGGACGATTTCAATGACGGGTTTGTGGAAGCTGTCCATAGCATTGGGTCTAATAAGTTCTTTAAGGCCCAACGGACTCACAGAGCCAAAAGGCTTTCTATCTCCACTCAGAGGCTCATCGAGGAAAGGAATGAAATGATTCTGCAGTCTTCAGCCGATGCGACATTATACAGGCAGCTCAATAAACGGATCTCCAAGTCCCTTACCCGCGATCTGCGCCAATTCAATACAAATCGTATTGAAGAGGCCATCGAGCAGAATAAGGGCTCTAAAGTGTTCTCAAGAGATCTGTCTATTGGGCAGAGCCAGCTCGCCAAATTAAAAACTGAAGACGGTAGAATCGTTTCATCCAAACCCGAGCTTCTGAAAGAGATAGAATGCTTTTATGGACAGCTATACACGTCAACTAGCAGACCCGAAGTTGGTCTGGCGGAAGACCCTAGAGCCAGATTAACCCGGCACTATACCGAAGATATCCCGGACATCAGCCTGTACGAGATTAGAATGGCTCTTAAACAGCTAAAGAACAACAAGGCACCCGGTGAAGACGGAATAACAGCTGAACTCCTGAAGGCGGGTGGAAAACCGGTCCTTAGGGCCCTTCAGAAGTTGTTCGATTCCGTCTTACTGGAAGGGAAAACTCCAAAGGCATGGAACAGAGGTGTGGTGGTGCTGTTCTTCAAAAAGGGTGACAACGCCTTACTGAAGAACTACCGCCCCATCTCACTTCTGAGCCATGTCTGTTTTCAAGAGTCATTACGAACCGTCTCGCACGCAGGCTAGATGACTTCCAGCCTCCCGAACAAGCCGGATTCCGAAGAGGCTTTAGCACCGTAGACCACATCCATACGCTTCGTCAGGTTATACAGAAGACTGAGGAGTATAACCTGCCCCTCTGTCTAGCGTTCGTGGACTACGAGAAAGCCTTCGATTCGATTGAAACCTGGGCTGTACTACAATCTCTCCAACGGTGCCAAGTGGACTACCGCTATATCGAAGTGCTGAAGTGATTGTACGAGAACGCCACTATGTCAGTCCGACTCCAGGACCAGAACTCGAAACCTATTCCGCTGCAGCGGGGAGTCAGGCAAGGAGATGTTATTTCTCCTAAACTGTTTTCCGCTGCACTGAAGGAAGTGTTCAAGACTCTGGACTGGAGAAGGCTAGGCATCAACATAAACGGCGAGTACATCACTCACCTTCGGTTTGCTGACGATATAGTAGTCTTGGCTGAGACCATGGAGGATTTAAGTACAATGCTCAATGACCTCAGTAAAGTCTCCGAGCGAGTTGGTCTAAGGATGAACATGGACAAGACGAAGATCATGTCAAATGCCCATGTAGCACCAACTCCCGTAACAATCGGACACTTTACGCTCGAAGTTGTAGACGATTACATATACCTAGGACAGACTGTCCAGTTAGGTAAGTCCAACTTCGAGAAAGAGGTTAATCGTCGAATCCGACTCGGCTGGGCAGCGTTCGGGAAGCTACGTCACATCTTTTCGTCCAATATCCCGCAGTGTCTCAAGACGAAAGTCTTTGACCAGTGTGTGTTGTCACTGCCAGTGATGACATATGGTACTGAAACGTGGTCGCTTACTATGGGCCTCATAAGAAGGCTCAAAGTCACCCAAAGAGCAATGGAGAGGGCTATGCTGGGAGTTTCTCTGCGTGATCGCATCAGAAATGAGGCCATCCGCAGCAGAACCAAAGTGACCGATATAGCCCTTCGAATCGCTAAACTTAATTGGCAGTGGGCGGGGCACATAGCACGCAGAACCGATGGCCGTTGGGGCGGGAAGGTTCTCGAGTGGCGACCACGTACCGGAAGGCGTAGCGTGGGCAGGCCCCCCACACGGTGGACTGATGACCTGGTAAGGGTCGCGGGTGTCCGCTGGATGCGGGTGGCGCAGGACCGGTCGTTGGAAGTCTTTGGGGGAGGCCTATGTCCAGCAGTGGACGTCATTCGGCTGAAATGATGATGATGATGATGATGATGAAGTACTTACATAATTTTTTTTTAAAGCAAACATGCAGACGAACTGAGAACCTCCTTCCTTCAATTGAAGTCGGTTAAAATACCTACATGCACTACTCTACTCGTACCTACCAGTATGATACGAGTATCATATCAAGGCCTTTTGAGCATTCCGCAGATGTAGGTACAGTCAGCAGCAGAAGTAGCTAAGCAGATTAACATGCTCATATAATCTACACAGAGCGTTATTATCTCTTGACATTAGAGTCTATGTGTACCTATAGTTGTCACCACTTCTGATTTTCTCATTCCCTCCTCTCCTAGCTATCTTCCACTAGACTAGGTATTTGTATTGTCAGTCAATACGTTTGTGCAGAGCACCAGAAATTACTGATTGATAGCTTACGTATTACTTATTATTTTCAATTTTTAAACATTAGTAACAACTTTAATAACAAATAGGTACTATGTATTACTATACCTGCTCGAATAAATTGAGGTCAGTGAATGACTAGAAGATGAGCTGCAGAATTCTTGACCTCGTGGCAGCAGGTTGTTAGTATCCATCCATACGAGGAAGCTAAGCGTTAGTGACTTAGTGACTGGTTAGTGATTTGTTATTTTGATCATGATTCAGCAAAGAAAGGATAGTCGAACGCACACTTCTTTTAATTAATTTCATATTTAAAAATTAGCAAATACTGACTACGATTTTTTTTAAATTATCGATCCTCACAAATTTTCACGAGAATCGGCTGAGAAAAGCTGTAGAGGAGAAAAACCGAAAATCCCGACATCCGGCGGACATAAGTTTTTGTCGAAGCTAAAATGGAGACCTTCGTTTCACACGGTCGGCCGAAATAAAAACAAAACGTAACGAACAAAATATATTCTATTTTCTGTAGTATACTTACGGCTTACGATTTGTTGGCAAGGGACTCAAAGCAAGCATCGGGCCGAGTAGGATAGGATCGATAGAAGTGTCAACACACCGAATCCTCAAGTTAATAAAGGGTCGGCACGGTGCTTGTGATTCTTCTGGAGCCGCAAGCATCCATAGGCGACGGTGACTGCTTACCACCAGGCAGGCCGTAAGCTTGTTTGCCACCGTCGATTAAAAAATTGTACCAATTGTTATAAATTATAATGTCAATCTGGTTACCCTCTGCCATTAAGGTAACTCAAATGTAAAACTGTAAACAGTTGTAAGAATGAACTTGTCACAGAGGGCTGTTGGGGTCGCGGCGCCGACACGGGTAACACGGGGCACCGCTGTAGCTGTGAGATAACTGTGGATATAAGTGAAAGTTAAACAACACATTTGTTTAGCGGCTTTTTGCTAACAACTCATTTACTCGGTTCGCTGATATTGGTGAATGCGTGGAAAGACAGATTACGTTATACCCATAGTTGTGTCATTAAAATAAACATCGAATTTAATGATTCCTCAATAACAATAAAGTTTTTAAACATAGGCAGTGTCATTAAACGCTTTCTTTCTTTGAAATAGCATAAATTGATTCTAACTCAATTCTGCATCTGCACATATTTAACAGAAACTTAAGTATTTATATAAAACTAGATTCTAGGTCATAAGCAGAGGATGAACAATTGTTACAATTTATTAACCTAACCAAAAAAAAGAACTTGTGAAGACAGTGAAGGTCAGGAAAAGGAAAACTCATTACCAACTTAAGTAGGTATTTAAAACCTCGTGCCTTCATATTTAATTTTGTATTTCACTTACAGACTGTTTACCGCTGTGAAACCAGATTATGTACGATGGCGTCGTCATCAGTATAGAAATCGTTCGATAGGCTCGTGAAGTGTTGCCGCACCAGTGGCCATGGACAATGTCAGTCATTGCCATGATGCGCACAGTTGCCGGCGTTGGCGGCTTACTTCATGATTGTTCAAAGGTTCTACATACCCTCTAGTCTAGTACCTTTATTGCTGTAGGTATATGGTGGCCCTGGTCCTTCTCACAACATCACTTCGGTAATCGCATTCACTCTTGCATCTGAAAGTATGCTGAAGAGTATTACTGTTAATACTTTCGCATTACTGTCCTTGCACTCAATGTATGCGGTGTTGTGTTCCTGGTGAAGAGTAAGGTGAGTTCCCAAGGATGCGCTGTGTTGTGTGACTGTAGAGTGTGCCTCATATCAGCCGTTGCACTTGTTGCTTGCGATCAAATACCCGCCTTTTGTAGTCGTTGGCCGTTTTTGCATGCTACCCTCTCTCTATAACCTAGACTAAAGTTAATAACTATGTTTTCTCTGTAAGTGATTTTTAAAAATCTTTTGAGAATAAAATATCATAAACCTCTACCGCAGGTTTTATCTATGCTTTTTGCTATCGTCGTGCTCTAAAATCTGTACTAGCTAAAACGTTACAAATACTTTGATTCAAATTGAGTGAAACTAATTAACATAAAGTACTGTAGGTACTAGAGGGCAGGTTACGGGCCTTTAAACTGACACACCTAATCACACGCCCAAACCTAGTATTATATGTAACTAGGTTAGTGATTACGTGACTGATGTGACAGGTAGGAGAGAAAAGGTTGGTTCGACATTCTATGAGAGGGCATCCAACAATAACATAACAACCAATAACAATTATTTATTGCTAAGGTTATTAGTTATCTAAATATATAAAAGAAGAAACTGACTGACTGACTGACTGACTGACTGACATATCAACGCACAGCCCAAACCGCTGGTCCTTGAGATTCCAAATTTGGCACGTAGGTTCCTTATAAGGTCTAGGGGTGCACTAAAAAAGGATTTTTCAAAATTCAACCCCTAAGGGGGTGAAATGGGGGTCCGAAGTTTGTATGGGGAAACAAGATTAGTTGGACTATTTTATTCGAAACTTCACAGGAGTATTTGTAACGATAAATGAGGATTTACGTGTTTCAGGTTTTTTGAGAAATCAACCCCTAAAAGGGGGAAAGGTGGTGACAAATTCTGAAAATCGACATGGGTATTGTTTTTATGATATACCGGGTCGCAGATAACGAAAACAACAATGATTTTATAATCTCACGTGGAGGACGTGAAATACCATCCCCCCTGTTGGGTTGCGAGGGGGATGAAATGTCTAAATATTAATATGGGTGTCGTTTTTATGGTTTTTTGGGACGTTAACTACGAAAATGCCATCGGTTTTGAAATTTAATATTGTGGACATGAAAACTTTTGAAAGTTTGTGCCAAATTTCAAGAAATAACTGACTGACTGAGTGACTGACATATCAACGCACAGCCCAAACTGCTGGTTCTAGAGATTCAAAATTTAGTATGTGTATTCCATATAAGGTCTTGAGGTGCACTAAGAAAGGATTTTTCAAAATTCAACCCCTAAGGGGGTGAAATGGGGGTCTGAAGTTTGTATGGGGAAACATGATTAGTTGGATTATTTTATTCGAAACTTCACAGGAGTATTTCTAACGATAAATGAGTAAACATGTGTTTCAGGTTTCTTGAGAAATCAACCCCTAAAAGGGGGAAATCTGGTGACAAATTCTGAAAATCGATATGGGTGTTGTTTCTATGGTTTATCGGGTCGCTGATTACGCAAACAACAATGATTTTAAAATCTCACGTGGAGGACGTGAAATACCATCCCGTCTGTTGGGGTCCGAGGGCGTTGGAATGACTAAATATTAATATGGGTGTGATTTTTATGATATTTTGGGTCGTTAATTTCGAAAATGGCATTGATTTTGAAATTTAATATTGCGGGCATGAAAACTTAAAAGTAGGTGCCAAATTGCAAGAAGAAACTGACTGACTGAGTGAGTGACAAATCAACGCACAGCCCAAACTGCTGGTTCGAGAGATACCAAATTTGGCATGTAAGTTCCTTATAAGGTCTAAAAGTGCATGAAGTGCCGTGAGTTTTCTATGAAGATACGACCTTTTTTGATTCAATGTATTGTAAGTGCAGGTTTTATTAATCAGTGCAGTCCGATACGATTTCGACATAAATCGATATTTGAGCGTCCGAGAGGACTCTTAATAGGAATCCGAGGTAAAATTTGTGAAAGTGGCGGCCATATTGATTTTCTTTTTTTTCGTCCCGATTTCGTTCAAAATCGATATCTGAGCGTCCGAGAGGTCTCTTAATACGAATCTGAGGTAAAATTTGGCACTTCATACATGCCTGTATGCAAAAAAAAAAATGTAACTATTTAGGCGTATGGGGTATTTATGGATTTGCTTTTAAAAACGACATAGAGGTTTCGATATTTATTTCCATTTAATTGAACCTTTAGATTTTTTAAATCGTATGGCATTTATTTACGATCCGTGAGATTTTCGAGAAGACAAGTACGGTTGCCAGTTTTTGTTGCACTTTTAGTACCACCCAGGGGTCACGTGTAGGGTAACGGTGGGTACTCCCTACGGACGTGGTGCAATTTCGACCCCCCTTTGTCAAGTGAGTGGGCAACTTGACTGTTAGAAGTTCGCAAGCCGCTCGAAGGCCTCTAACTTGTCTTAACGATTGCAGCCGGGATCAACGGCTTAGCGTGCCTTCCAAAGCACGAGAGTCAGTTAGTAACCACTCAAAGCGGTCACCCATCCAAGAACTGACCTGCGCCCACATTGCTTAATCTCGCACACCGCACGCGGTAGGCGGGTGCCGCTGGGCCACGAGCGCTTTAAATTCTTGATAGTTTGTGCCAAATTGCAATTCAATCGGTCCAGTAAAAGCAACTTGGTTGTAACAGACGGACTGACAGTAAGGAGTGCGAATGTGCTTTCCCCTTCGGCCTCTGGGAAATGTATGATAATAGTTTTCGATCCTTAATTTTGCCAAAATCAAATAAAATTCAACAGTTTGCTGGTTCTCAGAATGTATACTGACTTTTCATCTGTTCATCTGTTAATGAATCACAATCACCAAACTTCGTATACCGAAACCCTCAGAATGTATAACAACTACTTTTCTGGAGACCGCATCTAAATCGGTTCAGCCAAACGCGAAATAATCGTGGACAAATATACGAACCTGTTTTTTAGACGGTTAAAAATTTCGCTTAGTACGCGGGCGAAGCCGCGGGCAAATGCTAGTTAGGTATATTAGGGGAAGTGTCTTCTTGGACATGGGGAAAATTTTGTACATTGGCCATAATATCTCAAATAAAATTATATGGTAAAGTGCGTGTCGGACCATGCATAATGAAGGGTTCCTTGCCTACTACTACTACTATCGTAATATACTGTGAATAAAAAATAGGTCCATGAATTATTTTATATATTTTTTATTCCACGGTCCGAGCGTTTATCTTCATATAAATATATACAATCTCTTTTTTCTTGAGAAATCATACATTCGTGTCTAAATCTTTGATGAGCCACATATTGAACAACAGAATTTTTTGCCTACCTATATGGACTATTATGGACTATAATTAAATTATGGAGTGCCTCCCTACAACCTCTCCGTTTGCTCGTGTTTTTTTATGACTTATAGCAGGGGTCGGCAAACCGCGGCTCGCGACGGCCAGATGCGGGTCTTCCAGGTCTCCTTAAAAATATAGTGGAAAACCTAAAACAGGTTTTATTGGCTCTCTGAGGTTACCAAAAGGTAGTATTTTTACTGAAATTGGCTCTTTGGTCAAAAAGTTTGCCGACCCCTGGCTTATCGTATTAACAACTAGGTTTACCGAAACAGTATCCCATATTAACTTCAATACTTCGAGACATATGGCATCAAACTTTAGTAATTTTAGGCCGAAAACCAGTTTTTTTGTCGTAATGTCTGTGAAAATTAATTAAAAATAAAAATTAAATATTATTGACGTATTATTTGACATCTCAACCAATTATTAATATGTAGTTACGTTTTTTCCAAAGTTTTGGTCACGAACAGCATACAATGTCTGAAGGACCTGATTTAGATATAAGTTAGTTATCATTTTATTTATATTATTTTGGTTAAGCAATCTTGTATACAGGATGGGGCCTGTAGTAGGAGCAATAAATTTAAAGGACGCTTCCTTAGAGCACCTGCAGTAACCTCTTGTGTCCAAAAAAATTATATTTTTTCAATTGGGAGAAATTTTGATATAAAGTTATATTATTTTATAAATTTTCAGTGTTATTTGTATAAATAGTTATTAATATCACTCCAGTAGAGTAAAAAAGTACATATGCTTATATGTACTTTTGAGAAAAAAAATCCAAAAAATACTTTTTTTTTCTATTCAATCCATTTGGAAATAATTGCTGGAGAGCTCAATAGTATACCGTTTAATTTTTTGCTCCTATTACAGGCCACACCCGTATATATATTTTTTTACATTAATTTTACGCATTACTCTAATAATTGATCCAAGATGGTCTCTAAATAAATGAAATTGTATAAAATATATAATCCTATTTCACAATTTTCTGATTAACATCTTCAAACCACCAGCGATAACCGCAAGATTTTGAGTAACTGTAAAACTTATTCGAATATTTTCGAGAAGAAACTACTTACATTGTGTACAAATGTATACCTTACCGCACAAAAGACATCGTAAACCTAGTTACTATCAAATGTTGCCTTGAAGAACTAATTTAGCGCCTAAGGATAAAGTTCGTACTCATGCAGTAGTAGGTTTCGCAAGTATGAGCTTCAGGCAAGTGACGAAACATGCCTGAAGCTTTCAAATTTGTCAAGGTCGTTCGATGATAAAGATTACATCTCGAGAATAATTGCTTGAGGGGGCAGCAGTGGTTAAAAAAACCTCTTTTAAGGTTGAAACGCACAGAGCGCGGCGCAGCATCGTTGCGGGGCGGAAGCGGTTTTGTGGTAAAGCGAGTGGCCTGGGCTGGGGGACAATGCACTAAAAAACCACGCGGGATAGCGGAGCAGAGGCGGCGTGTGTGACATATGGTAATGAAGCAGTAGTCGACACTAATGACAGTTGACAGAGTCGGAAAGATCAAAAATGATAAACCGCCTCCGCCCCACTCCGCGCCGCGACCGTTCTGTGCGTTTCGACATGTAAAAACATATTATGTAACATACCAAGTGAAGGTATCATAATTATAAAATAATATATATGTTTAGTAATTTTGGTTAGCTATTTTCTTTATATGTTCTTTGGTTATTAAAATTTCTTATTTGTTTAAAGAACGAACACAGTCTTACCAACAATTTATAGGCATAACCATAACCTTGTATTTATATTAATTCGTAATTAAAACATCCGTAAATTGTTCATATTTCAGTAAAAACCACATAATGTATGTTAATATTTTAAATCTACAATAATATACATACGTCATGTATAGTCGGGACAGTGTGTATTGGCTTTTTTAGTCATCTACATATTTTAAAATATTGTATTGGGTCTTTTTAGGGTTCCATAGTTAACTATTAGGAACCCTAATAGTTTCGTTCGCCATGTCTGTCTGTCTGTCCGAGGCTTTGCTCTGTGATTGTTAGTGCTAGAAAGTTGCAATTTAGCATGAATACTTAAAGCAATCAAGCTGACAAATTGGTAAAATAAAATCTTTAAAAAAATGTTTTAAGGGTACCTTCCCTACACGTAAAGTGGGGATGATTTTTTTTGCTTCAACCCTATTGGTGTGGGATGTTGTTGGATAGGTATTTCAAAGTGCAGTCTTATCAAACATTTTTTGATATAGTGAATATTTTCGAAAATAATGATTCCAAAAGAAAATGAAAATTAGCACGGGTGATCCTTGGGTGGTCTTGAGTGAATTTAGACCGGGACCTACCGAGAGCCACCTGCGGGAATTTAAAAAATGTACCTGGAAAAGGAAACTTTCGTACAATTTCCATTGATTACTTAGAAAATGTTATTATTTGTGTTAAACACATAGTAAAGTTATTGACCTCGTAATGTTACGGGTGGGCAACTAACGGAACTCTACATATCACGTCGCCCGATACGCACTTGGCTGGTTTTTAGGGTTCCGTACCCAAAAGGGTAAAAACGGGGCGCTATTACTAAGACTTCGTGTCTGTATCTCAAGAACCGTAATGGCTAGACAGTTGAAATTTTCACAGATTGTGTATTTCTGTTGCCGCTATAACAAAAAATATTAAAAACAAAATAATAATAATTAAGGGGGGCTCCCATACAAAAAACGTGATATTTTAGCCCTTTTTCATGGCTACCACTCGCCGAGCTAGATCTCAAGAACCGTAATAGCTAGACAGTTGAAATTTGCACAGATTATGTATTTTTATTGTGGCTACAACAACAAATACTAAAATCAAAATAATAATAACATCCCATACGACAGAGTAGTTGTTGGTGTTTTTTTCTGGTACGGAACCCTTCATGTGCTTTTTGGGACCTTCCGAGTTCCGACACGCAGTTCCGACATCTCCGTACGTTTACGAGCGTAGTGTGCGGCATAATATACAGGGAGTTCTAATTGATTTCCGTTCCTTCAAGCATATAGCCGTGTATAGCTATAGAAATGACGTACAAGCACGTAGATATAGAAATTGTAAGGGGGGGGGGGGACGGGCGGACGGGCCATCAGGACATCGCACAATAAATGAATGCACGAGCGTAGCGAGCGCGTAATTTTTCTTTAGCAAAAAAACCAGCCAAGTGCGTGTCGGACCACGCACAATGAAGGGTTCCATTCCCACCACTACCACTCCACATGTAAAACCACTATCCTGTACTTCGAATCAAAAAAGTCGCATCTTCATAGGAAATTCACATGATATCGATGTATCAAAAACTATTAAACCTAGACTTTTTACAGGTTTTCCTGTAATCTGGAAAGTATGGTAAAGGATTATTTTGTGTGTTCATTTTCAAAATTTTAGGCCTTGTAGTTTCGGAGATCAATTTTCGTCTATTTTCTCAAATCTGAAGTGATTGTAAGCACGATGTAGTTTTAGTTTCGTATTGTCCGTCTGTCTGTCTGTCCGTATTTCATATGTATTTTATTCAAAAACTACAAACAAACAAAGAAATAAAATTTGGATTAAAGATGTTTTGTAAGCCGCTACGTAGTAAAATAACCAAAAAATAAAAAAATGGGGGCACTCCATAGTCTCCATACAAGTAACCAAAAATAAAATTCTAGGTTAAGGCGAAGGGTACGGCAGGGCATTCTCCATACAAAGGTTGTGTAAGTTTAATTCGTTAGTTTTGGCACTACAGTATTTAATTCTAATTTTTGCTTGTAGGTACATATTGGATACCTATACGCGGAACTTGAAGTTGAAATTTTACTTTATTTCAATAAAATAAAAAAATACATTAAAAAAATAAAATAAAATAAAAACTAGAAGAAATAGCTAACAGAAAAATAAGCATATTGACAAAAAATAATAACTGTATCGCAAACACAAACGAAGAAAAACGTACACAAAGTTTGTATGAAAAGAGCTTGCCTACCCTTCGCCTTAACATGTGGCACATCAATTGATTGGTCTTTAAAAATAAATAAGAGTTTTCTCGGTAGTCGGAGATAATCGCTCCTAAAGTCACAATAAATATGAAAAAAATCATGGGCACTATGTCCTTTTTTTTCTTATTAAATAATTTCACCGAATAATGATTAGAAAAAGATAGGTACAAGAATAATGATTAGAAAAAGTAGTTTCTAAGTTGGGTATCGCTGAAAAACTGCCTCGCCCTAAAAGTGCCGTGAGTTTCCTATAAATAAATACGAACCCTCCTTACTCACAGTACTGGATAGTGGTTCTAAACTAAACCCAGTAGCTAGGTACAGAACCCCCCACTGCGCGCCGTCCAAACCGCACTTGGCCGCTTTTATTTAGTATGATAAATGGATCAATAAGGGAAGTGATCATCCAATCTTGCAAAATCGTAAAACTTGAGCTTGTTGTGCACCACGCGAAAAACTGCGATTTATTTTCGCTTATTCATGTTCTAAAAGCTAAAAGTCATAAACTGTAAGTTGGTCGATCGAAAAATGTAGTACTTTTTTTAAGTTCATTAAATTTACATCAATTCAAGCCCAACTGTGCAGCTAAGCCTTTTAGCCCTTTTAGGGACAAGGCCATGACCCTTCCAAGATGGTCAGATTTTGCTGTCGAAAAGCGCACGGCTTATGACTTTTAGAATAAGTTGCGAAATTTCGCAGTAAGGCTTAAATTATTCGATGCTGCCAATCTAGACTGTTAACACTACCCTCACTGATCCATACTATAAACCAGAAGTACATCGTGCTTTGCGATAATGACGACTCCACTTGGTATATGGCGAGTGCCAAGAATCGGGACGAGTGAAAATTACATTTCCGCACGTATATGTTAGGGGGAAAAATTCGCACTGATCAATCGCCTCAATTGCGGTCGTGGGTTTCCTTTTCGGCTCTAGGAATAACCAGTGTACCATCAAGACCTAAGGGGGGGGGGGGGTCCGGACCTCCCAGACCCCCCCCCTTATATACGTCCCTGATGACGAAACACACATAGCTTTTCAAAATTCAAGGAAAAAATAATTTTGACATTCTCATACAAAGTAATCAATTATATCACCAATGATGACTTCAAAACGGCCTTAAAAGTTAACGTGGAGTTAAACAAAAGTTAATGTCAAGTATGACTTTATTCGGAATTCGATTGACACGCAGGTCAACATTACGTTTACGTCATAGTATATATCTTCTTTGTTTACGTTAGATGGCATCGCTCGCAACTAGAATACGTGGCAGCCCCAACACTCCCAACAGCCTCCTGAGGACTGTAGCCATAGGAACTATAAGAAGTGAGTGCTCAATAATGCAACACTTAATTCAAAATACTTTGTTTTACTGGGAATAACGCTAGGATGATGATGATGATGATTGATGATGATAATATTAAGAAAACTACTTAATAACAAATGATGGATAATGTTGTCTGATTAAATAATTATTTTATTATTGTTTAATTGTTAAGGATCTATTATACTATACTAAGTAGAGGTGTTAATTAACGAAAATGAATTCTTGAATATCTTCGAAATGTACCCCAATTCGTACCTGTATATATTTTACTGATGCATAACTTTTGTTGGAAAAGTGCCTCATTGTTGATAACACTACAGTGCTGTACGATACGTTTGCAGCACGCTTTCACAGCACCGTACCATATACCCGTCATAAATATTCACTACCAATACGGCCGGGCGACGGACGACAACAAATGTTTGAATACGTACCCGGTACCTACCACCATCAGATCCGTGACTATAGAAATTTGCAACGGCATCGCGGGATTCACGGGCGTGGTCTATGGACTGGAATTCACTGACTCTCCAATATAAGCCTAACCGAAGATTACAACCTAGGTTGTAACTAGTTGTTACATATCCGAGCTCAAGTTGTGCTAGACCTGAAGATGTTGAGACAGGTTATGAATCACGTAGCAGCAGTGGTCGCCGAACGCGTGGTCGTTATGCAACCGACGACTGTAATGCCTGTACGAGTAACAAGACCTTAAAGGGTAAACATTTCACAACATCATTTTAACGAGAACAAGTTGTCGCTGCACTTCCGCGAAATGTAAATATTGTACATAGCAACACTAAAACTCTATGGTAAGCATCTCCCGTTTAACCCGTTTTCTGTCTGTCATAGTTCATTTAGCCACTCACGTTACATGTCGTGCTACTTCGCGCCATTCTCGAAAGTTGCTTTAATACTATCTACTAAAGTTTGATAATCAGATAATTTCATGTACAAGCTAGTGTAATAATATTAGTAGAGTCAGTGCCATATCGCCAACCACGAGAGGAGATACCTGGATTGGAAAGTTAATTGTTTTAGGTTTATGATCTTGTTAATACTAAGTGATTTGATATACCGAGTCCTGCGGGGACTTTCGAAGGACCATATAAGGTTACCATAGTAACTGCGAAGGGCTCTTGACAGGCGCTCGGGCTTCTGCCAGTGCACCTAGTTAGAATGTAAGGGTGGTTCGCCACCGCGGAAGAGCCCACATATACTCCATGCTGATAGTATGGACCTACCGGTAGAAGAGGCGAACTCAGGTGCGGTCAGGGACGTATGGGCCCTTTCCGTGGTGCCGATAGCACCTAGCCTAAGGTCACCCACCAGAGTGACGTGAAGAGATGGTCAATTTAATGTGTACTATTGTGTGTAATACTATTTTACATAAGTAAACCTAGGACACTTATGTGATTCCATGAAGGGAGGAATCATGATATCTTTAAACCCCTAGGCGGTGAGAGCAGACAGACTAGCAGGGACTGAGATATATGGACAGGCGGGACACAGATGGCAGACGGAGTTCAACAGAATAAAAGGTATGAATCACAACATACTACGAGTATATCAACTTGCACTATTAATTGGAAATAAAGTCATGCATTATTATCATAAATATTTCGCGTCCTTCATAAGATTCAGTAAGCGAAGCGAACATATGCATAGATATATAATTATGGTTACATCCCCATTATGAAGGTTTCGCGACACAAGTCATGAATCTTCAATTAGGTGCAAGTTATTTTTTACTACTAAGATGGCCAAAAGCTTAGGCCCACCTGTGGGGCTAGTATGATCGCTTATATGTCGGACATATAGCATTCGTCCCTCTCGCACTTACATACTTGACAGTACGGGACGAATGCTATATGTCCGACATATAAGCGATCATACTAGCCCTGCTGCCGGGCTAGCATATGTTATATGATTTATGGCCATGTTATGTTTACGGGTTGTGCTAGTTTGGCTGATGGTAAGCAGACACTAGCGTAGCGTATAAATAAATGCCAGTGGGGCTAGTATGATCGCTTATATGTCGGACATATAGCATTCGTCCCTCTCGCACTTACATACTTGACAGTACGGGACGAATGCTATATGTCCGACATATAAGCGATCATACTAGCCCTGCTGCCCGGCTAGTATGATAGCTTATACCGTCACGTTATATGGCCAAAATGTACTGAAACGTCACATAAAACGTGACGTTTTAAGCTATCATACTAGCCGGGCTGCAGCTCTAGATGGGTATGGGCCTGGGTCGCATGCTCGTTGCCAGCCCCTTTGTGATTTACGAATTCGCTATATTCTTGGTCTTAGTTTCTTAGTTATTTATTCAATAAACAATATACATTGCATTTGAAATAATTGTGTCATAAATATTAAAAGAATAAAAATCAAAATTGCAAATAATTAATAATAAACAAGTCATGAGTGAAAATATCTGTAAAAAACGTCTACAAAGTAAGTGCATAAATTATAACAAATAAAAAATCAATAATAAGAAATTATAAACAATGTCAACCATGTTATTTATATATTAATGACTTTACTTACCAGATATCAATCTTATATTTCTTTTACGTATATAGTAATGATAATATTACAGTTTTCACAATTATACCCAATTACCTGTTAAAAATTCTTCAACTGTATAGAAACACTTCCGCAGCAAAAATGCTTTTAGCTTATTTTTGAACAAATTTTTACTTAAAATTGACTTCAACTCTACCGGCAACTTATTATAGAGGTTTACTGCTTGGTAGCCGGCCGAGTGCCTGACCACTTTTAGTTTAGCCTGGGTAGCCTGAGGCAAGTCCTTCCTTCTAGTAGCCAGACGCTTTTCTCTTTCACTAGGTTTTTCTATATCCGTGAGGTGCTTAATTAAATCGGTTAGGACTACGAGAATGTACAAGGTCGATTGAGTTGCTCTTGGATTTATTGAATGTTTATGTAGTGTTGGTTGTTGTGTTGCATTATTTATTTTGAACTATGTAATATTTTTAGGGTTCCGTAGCCAAAACGGCAAAAACGGAACCCTTATAGATTCGCCATGTCTGTCCGTCCGTATGTCACAGCCGATTCTCGGAGACTTATGAGCACTATAATTATCAAATTTGGTAGGAAGGTGTATTCTATGAACCGCTATAGAAATATGATGTGATTTTTTCATTGCACATAGGCATGTGGAATATCTATGGATAGGGCTTCAAAAATGACATAAAATGACATATAACTTTCTAAAAAACTTTTCCATCTAAGTTGACCGTTGGTGAGATATTAGCTGTCAAAGACGTAAATAGTGTGTGTGTGTGTGTGTCCTATGAAGATACGACCTTTTTTGATTAAATGTATTGTATAGTGGTTTGAAATGTAGATTAGGAGGTGTCGATACGGAACCCTTCTTTGTGCGTGGTCCGACACGCACTTGGCCGTTTTTATTTTGGATTTTCCATATTGATTTTACCACTTCATTAATAAGCTTTGAAATGATTTTTTTTTCTGTTATAAATGTACGTTGTTTTGTTATAAAAAATCTATATTAATAATTTCGTGCAGGGGTACGGTAGACCCGAACGAGACCTGTCTCAAATTGAAGAACGTATAAAAACAACGATTTTTGAGTTGAACATATGTATCCGCAAAATTCGGATTGTCGCGTATTTTGCATTTAAAAGTGTTAATTTGATGACAAAACGTCGGCCATATTGCCCACAGACTATATTGCTATATTAAATTTGTTGGTTGACAGTGTCGGCTACGTTCGAAAATCGTGAACTATTTTTGCGTCCGGTGTGTTTGCCAGGGGTGCTACCGCGAACTTCGAAAATCGAACTTCGTATCGTACCGTCCCTTTTCGTCATAAAGAGTATAACACGAGAGTGAAAGGGACAACACGACACGAAGTTCGATTTTCGAAGTTCGCGGTAGCACAGCAGGTTGCTGGGCTGCGTTCTGGGTGATGGGCCATCATCGCCCATTGTGTGGATTCGGCTAGCCGCGTCTGCAGCGTTTTGTTCTTGTAGTTTTCTAGCGTTCTATACACCTATCAGCCTAGCTAGCACGATAACTTATACCGTCACGTTATATGGGCGAAATGTATTAAAACGTCACATAAAACGCAACGGTATAATTTATCGTGCTAGCTAGACTGATTGTCACAACAACCGCCTTCAAAGCGAATGTATGGGGCCTGTTACATGGATTCATATCACGATAAGTATCACGTGAATATTAAAGCAGAAACCATACAAATTTGAAAACTGCGATAATATTGACACCCCAGTATTGTGATAATATTAATCGTGTAAAGGACACCACTTGAATGTTTGCTGAGTCTGTCCGCCATCTTAAAGCTGCGCCTCTATTTTGTTTGTGACAAACTACTAGGTGACTTATGGCTTTTAAACGTCTAGCAAAATTATATCCCTATCTCGCTCTATCTTATAACTTAGTGGTACTGGGGGACTACTCCGAAATTCGAAATCCGAACTTCGTATGGTGCCGTCCCTTTCACTCATATAGTCTATGACAGCAGAGTGAAAGGGACGGCACCATACGAAGTTAGGATTTTGAATTTCGGAGTAGACCCTCAGCTCATGCCGTTCGCCGCGCTCGGACGTTAGAGGCGCTACTGCGAACCGAAAACGAAGTATCTGCCTCTCTCGCACATGTATATTTGAACGACAGAGAGGAAGATAGTTCGTTTTTGGTTCGCGGTAGGCCCTCAGGCGTCAACTTTAAAACGAATAGGGTATTTTACTATAAGAGAAATAAAATTCAAAATGAAATAAAAACCAGCCAAGTGCGTCGGAGTCGCACACTGAGGGTTCCGTACAACTAAAAAAACAAATGTGATTTATCAATATATTGATATTTTTGGTAAAATATACTTCATAATAAACATTATCACTTAATTTCAAGTTCATAGGTCGATGGGAAGCTAAAAAATTATATGTGTGACAGACAACACACGGAATGTTCTTTGACTTTCTTCGACCGTCCGCCACGCTCAGACTAAGGTGCTACCAACCGAAAACTAAATATATATGCCTCTCTGTCGCACTTGCATATTCAAGCGCGGAGAGGGAAATACTTCGTTTTCAGTGGTCCTACCGCGAACTTCGTATCGTACCGTCCCTTTCCGTCATATACTGTATAACACGAGAGTGAAAGGGACGGCACGACACGAAGTTCGATTTTCGAAGTTCACGGTAGCACAGCAGATCGTGGTAGGCCCTCTGGTATGACGGCTCCTATTCCTGGATGGTGCGCGTATCGGAATGTGAAATACCTTTGGCAAAACGGAACAAGTTGTTAAATAGCTTCCATTAATTGGAGAAAATATTACCAACTGTTATTATTATCACGTGAAACACTGAATATTGAAGCAACATCCATAGGGGCCTGTTACATGGTTATTATTATCACGCGATATACTCATATCACGATCCGTATCACGTGCAATGAATATTGAAGAAAAATCCATACGATTTTGAAAACCACGATAATATTGACACACCAGTATTGTGATAGTATTAAGCATTTAACAGATCCCCATACAATTTTAAAAATCGCGATAATATTGAGTGTAAAGGGCCCCACTGAATAGAATTTGGCAGAGAATAGAGAGCTGCTATCGCGAAACGAAAACGAACGAACATCGTGTATTTCCCTCTGTGTCGCTCGAATTTGCAAGTGCGACAGAGAGGGAGATACACGAACTTCATTTGTTTTCGTTCGCGTTAGCAGCTCTGACTTCGCACCAAAAATACTGACTGGCACATCAATATTTAACAATGCACATCTGCATTGAATTTTAATGAACGATTAGTATTTTAGCTATACAAATCAGTACTGATTACGGTGTCAAATTTTTTATGTGCCTTTAAATACTACCCTTATAAAAATGCTTAGGATTAACTTGTAAAGATACTAGCCTTTGCCCGTGACGTCGTTTGCGTAATCTATTACTCCCAATTCCATATAATTCCATTCCATACTTTTATTCCCAATCCAGACTACAGACTATATTTCTATACGATTCGAAGTTTCATCATAATCCGTTGTTGTAATGTTTTTATTTTATACATTTTTGTACACTATTTCTTTCGTCGTTTGCATAACTGTCACGAATAAATGTTTTGTTTATTTCTTTCTTATTTATTTCACCCGAGCGAAGCCGGGCTTTCATCTAGTAATTTAATATTATGGGAAAACTACTTAACTAAGTTGGTTACTAAACTTGAATGCCCGCTTTAATGACGACTTTTTCTTCCTTTGAATTTTTATAGTAAAATTGTTGTCATAGATTTCACATTATAAAATGGGGTGAAATGTAATTCATAATGTACTTATTTTACTCCTTTCCGTGGGTTTTGTAGGTACTTTATATTCGTTTTGTATTTAATCGACTTCAAAATTTCAAAAGTGGTGGTTATCAATTCGGTTGTATGTTTTTTTTTTTGTTTTTTTTTTCCAGTCCATAACTCCGTCATTTCTTAACCGATTTGGAAAATTCTTTTTTTGATTGTAAGTATATATATCCAAGTTGGTCCCGTTTTTGTCGAAACGCAGTTCTGATGGTGGGATCCATGAGAAATTGATGGAACTCGTCAAATCTTCAAGGCAAACATATAGTAATTTTTGTGTTTTTATCAACAAGTCCAGCATTTTCATCCAAAAATGTGACATTGGATGAAGTGGAACTGCTGATGATGATCAGAACAGAACTCTTCAACGACAAAAAGTTCACGTTTGGCGATTTGGCCTCCTAGCTGTGTTTGTTAAGCAAGTTCTATTTTCACGATTAATTTTTGTCATGCTTGATTTCTGATGATGGGATCCATGTGGAATTGAGGGAAATCCTCAAATCTTAAAGTCAAACATATAGTGATTTTTGTGTTTTTATCAACAAATCGAGCATTATCATACAAAAATGTGACATTTGATGAAGTGGAACTGCTGATGATGATCAGAACAGAACTCTTCAACGACGAAAAGTTCACGTTTGGCGATTTGTCCTTCTAGCTGTGTTTGTTAAGCAAGTTCTAATTTCACGATTGATTTTTGTCATGCTCGAGTTCTGATGATGGGATCCATTAGGAATCGAGGGAACTCCTCAAATGTGAAAGGCACAGAAATAGTGATTTTTGTATTTTCATGAACTAATCAAGCATTTTCATTCATAAAAGTGACATTTGATGAAGTGGAACTGCTGATGATGATCAGAACGGAACTCTTCAATGACAAGTAGTTCACGTTTGGCGATTTGTTCTCTTCGTTTTGTTTGTCAAGCAAGCAAGGTTTTTTCATGATTCCATGAGGAATTGAGGGTACTTAGTCTTCTACCATTATAAACATACATTATAGCCATTTTTATTTTATTGTATATCTATCTAAGAGTGCACCATCTAAGTATAATAAAATAATCTTTTTCCGGCCTCCCCCATTGAAGTCGGTTTTTTTTTCTTAATTTTTTTTTTAATGTTTGTTAGTCCATAACTCCGTCATTTCTTAACCGATTTGGAAAATTCTTTTTTTGATTGTAAGTATATGTTAACACAGTGCATAGGGAGCTCTGGCGCTATACTCCCCATCAGGAACACAAAATCACATACAGAGCAATATACTTAATGTCCATGTATTGTGACGATTTTTTTTCACGCTAACGAAGTCGCGGGTACAGCTAGTTAAACAATATGTAGTTGAAACTAAGTAACATGCTAGTAATAGTCGATAGGTACTCATATCAGTCAGTACATTAAACGAATTATTATACTTAACGTACCTACTTGTAACATAACACAGCTAGCTGGTCATGTCACTTTCATATTAAAATAATTTCCCAAGGGACAACTGATTACATTCATATTTTTATTTAAAATTAATAATTAAGTTATAAGGCATAATTGAGAGACTTGGCGGGGACACTACCGTGCTTCTTATGTATTTTAAGGTCAATCTATATATCTAAACAAAGTTTACCTAAAGTAAAAGCCTTTTTGTTAAAGAAACATTTAAAAACAGGATTCATACTGAATAAATAGTTAAAAGAAGGGAAATGGAAAGTAGTACAAGCATTACGTCCGAATACCTTTATTTATACCAGCTTAATCTATAACATAATATAAATACCACACTAGAAATAAATCTTTTACCTAAATTTACGTTATTACTTACTTCGCATCAAGCTAAGACAAAACACTCGGTAAACGAATTTCAACTCTATTGGTAAAGGCCTAAGACCTATTTCTTACTCTATTACTTGCTTCCCTTCAAATAAAGATAAAGAACTTGTCAGGTGTCATACGATTTTCAACCTTATTTGTATAGGCATAGGGTGCATCTACTCGTAAGAATAGGGCGTTACAATCTCTAATGACGGAAGGAGTAGGCGTGGCACAATCCACTAATAGGAAAATGTCCAAGATGTCCAAAGTGTCCACAATGTCCAAAGTGTCCACACTGTCCAAAGTGTCCACGATGTCCAAAGTGTCCACAATGTCCAAAGTGTCCACAATGTCCAAAGTGTCCACACTGTCCAAAGTGTCCACGATGTCCACAGTGTCCACAGTGTCCAAGTTGTCCACAATGTCCAAAGTGTCCACAGTGTCCACAATGTCCAGAGTGTCCAAGATGTCCACAATGTCCAAAGTGTCCACAATGTCCAAAGTGTCCAAAGTGTCCACAATGTCCAGAGTGTCCAAGATGTCCACAATGTCCACAATGTCCAAAGTGTCCACAATGTCCAAAGTGTCCACAATGTCCAAAGTGTCCACAATGTCCAAAGTGTCCACAATGTCCAAAGTGTCCACATTGTCCAAAGTGTCCAAGGTGTCCACAGTGTCCAAAGTGTCCACAGTGTCCGCAATGTCCAGAGTGTCCAAGATGTCCACAATGTCCAAAGTGTCCACAATGTCCAGGATGTCCACAGTGTTCAAGATGTCCACAGTATCCACAGTGTCCAAAGTGTCCACAATGTCCAGAGTGTCCAAGATGTCCACAATGTCCAGAGTGTCCAAGATGTCCACAATGTCCAAAGTGTCCACAATGTCCACAGTGTCCAAGATGTCCACAATGTCCACAGTGTCCAGTGTCCAAGTTGTCCAACATGTCCAGAGTGTCCAACCGGCATCGGGCATCAAGGGGCCCAGACGCGCCATCCACGCTGGCAAAGTGATGACGCCAGACGATACCTCCATTCTCGTACTCCTCTGTTACTCCAGGGCAAACAGAGCTCGACACCGTGCACCCCGTGCAAGTATACCACAAACATGGACAGCGATCTGCCCGGCTTATATAAATAATCACAACCACATAAAAGAAAGAGTAAGTAAATAAATTAAAAACAAGGAGAAATTCCCCACCGAGCAGAGCTTCCGCACCGCACTGGAATCTCGACCTTAATGAATAGGAACACTCCCGTAAGTAACACGAAAATACACTGATAACGCATTGCCAGAGACACTGACAGCCCGACCGACCAAACTCAACTGCCCTGCGCCCCGCCCCAATTCCGCCTTTTATACTATCCGACCCCAGACACTGTGGACATCTTGGACACTGTGGACATCTTGGACACTGTGGACTCCTTGGACACTGTGGACTCCTTGTACACTTTGGACATTGTGGACACTGTGGACATCTTGGACACTGTGGACACCTTGAACACTGTGGACATAGGACACTGTGGACATCTTGGACACTGTGGACATCTTGGACACTGTGGACATTTTGAACACTGTGGACACTGTGGACGCCGGTGACCTTGGACACTCTGGACATGTTGGACAACTTGGACACTGGACACTGTGGACATTGTGGACATCTTGGACACTGTGGACATTGTGGACACTTTGGACATTGTGGACATCTTGGACACTCTGGACATTGTGGACATCTTGGACACTCTGGACATTGTGGACACTTTGGACACTGTGGATACTGTGGACATCTTGAACACTGTGGACATCCTGGACATTGTGGACACTTTGGACATTGTGGACATCTTGGACACTCTGGACATTGCGGACACTGTGGACACTTTGGACACTGTGGACACCTTGGACACTTTGGACAATGTGGACACTTTGGACATTGTGGACACTTTGGACATTGTGGACACTTTGGACATTGTGGACACTTTGGACATTGTGGACACTTTGGACATTGTGGACATTGTGGACATCTTGGACACTCTGGACATTGTGGACACTTTGGACACTTTGGACATTGTGGACACTTTGGACATTGTGGACATCTTGGACACTCTGGACATTGTGGACACTGTGGACACTTTGGACATTGTGGACAACTTGGACACTGTGGACACTGTGGACATCGTGGACACTTTGGACAGTGTGGACACTTTGGACATTGTGGACACTTTGGACATTGTGGACACTTTGGACATCGTGGACACTTTGGACAGTGTGGACACTTTGGACATTGTGGACACTTTGGATACCACCGGTTCGGAAAAATATACCTCCGCCACGAGAAGAACCGGCGTAAGAAACTCGGCGAGGTGTCATTTTTTCAAAACAATATACATTGTATAGTTAAATATAAAATTACAGTGTCAGCTACTACAAAATTACTTAAATAACAATGCTACAGTAGAAAATATATTTTCGCGATAGATTACCCGTGCAGGACGCTATCACTGCCACACATCCCTATCCATGATGTAATCGTTTATCTTATAATATGCTCTTGAAATAAGTGTTTGTTTTACTACAGATTTGAATTTAGAATTGCTAAGTTCAGTAATGTGTTTAGGAATTTAATTGTAGAATTTGATACAATTTCCCAAGAACGACTTTTTCGCCTTTACTAGTCTATAGAAGGTTATTTTGAGTTTCCCAGTATTTCTCGTGGCTATTGGTTTATCAGCGTTCGTTGGAAAATTGCCCAAATTCTTCCTAACATATAAGTACATTATTATTTCAAATATGTATAGGGACGGCAGGGTTAGAATATCTATTTCTTTGAAAAATTCTCTTAATGAATCACGCGACCCCAAGTTATAAATTGCTCGGATAGCCCTTTTTTGCAAAATAAAAACAGTTTCAATATCTGCAGCTGATCCCCACAAGATAAGACCATAAGTAATTATACTATTAAAATAAGCAAAGTAAACTAACCGTGCCGTTGCCACATTGGTAAGCTGCCTTATTCTCCTGACTGCAAATGCAGCAGAGCTCAACCTACTTCCTATCGCTGTTATATGGGAACCCCACTGCAATTTTGAGTCCAATGTAATACCTAAGAATACAGTAGAAGTAACAAATTCTAATGTTTGACCATTAAGTTTAATATTTGTATCTAAGTTTCTGTTTGATGAGTTCGCTAGAGAGAATTTCATACATTTCGTTTTTTTTGGGTTCAATACTAAGTTATTGGCAGCAAACCAGTCAGATATCATGGAGAGGGTATTATTTGGTTCAATGAGTTCAGTATCTCTCCTATTTACCTTGAACAGTAATGAGGTGTCGTCTGCGAACATTACAATGCCTGATCTTCGGCTTACCATATATGGCAGATCATTTACATAAACAAGGAACAGGAACGGACCTAGAATAGACCCCTGAGGTACTCCCATCTCTACCACTGTCTCTGACGAAATGGCTTTATTTATCGCTACCTTTTGATTTCTCTGTGTTAAATATGACTTCATGAGATCTAATGCATGCCCTCTGATGCCATAAAACTTAAGTTTACAAATTAAAGTACCATGATCTACACAATCAAAAGCCTTGGAAAGGTCACAGAACACTCCGATGGCGTCGTGCGACTCTTCCCAAGACTGCAAAATATATTTTAATAAACTTGCACCTGCATCAGTAGTTGACCTAGCCTTCGTGAAGCCGAACTGCTGTGCGTGCAAAATATTGTGAGAATTAAAGTGAGAAACCAATTGCGTAAGCATTATTTTTTCGAATATTTTGCTAAACGCAGGTAGGATAGAAACTGGACGGTAATCAGAAGGATTATCTCTATGACCTGATTTGAAAATTGGAACTACTTTACTACATTTCATTAAGTCTGGAAAAATGCCATAGTCTATACAGTTATTAAAAATTAGAGCTAGAGTTGGTGCAACGACCTCCAGAATAGATTCCAGTACCTTGACTGACACGCCCCATAAGTCCTTAGTGCTCTTTATTTTTAACATTTCAAAGGACTTTAGTACATCTAGAGGAGAAACATGATGAAATTTGAAATAAGTTAGTGATTCTAATTTTACGTTGTCATTCAGAAGGGATTCAGCTTTTGTGGTACACGATGCTAAACTTTGAGTAGTGACTATAGGAATTTTAGAAAAGAAATTATTAAATTCATCAGCTACTTTTACTGCATCAGTTATTAAATTATCCTTTACTTTCAAAGAGATTGTGGACTCTTTATTATTTCCCTTTCCAGTCTCTGTGTTAATTATTTTCCAGACTGTCTTGGCTTTATTATCTGAGGACTTAATTTTATTATTCAAGTGCATTGCTTTTGCTTTTGTGCACACTGTTTTAAACAATTTGGAATAATCCCTAACATACTGATGGAAACATTCGTCAGTGGTGCAAGATCTCCTTTCATAAAGTTGATATAAGTTATCTCTACTTTTCCGAATTCCGGTAGTTGCCCACTCATTAAATCTCATTTTATTGTTTATCTTAATACGCTTTTTACTACAAGTCTTATTAAATTCGTTACACACTGTATTCAGAAGCATTTTGAATTGATCATTCGGATCATTTGATTGTACCTGGGTGTTCGGCATGGCGACTAGTAGATTAGACTTTAGTAATTCTAGTCTACTTCTACTCGGCGGTCTTATTTCTATAGCGCGATCTGGATGTTTTACTTCGCAAGGTAGCTTGACCATCTGAGCTTTATGATCCGAACGAACTCCATTCACTATGCTACTGTCTATATGAGAACTGTTTAACCAAATATTATCTATACAAGTGGCGGTCGGAGTAACTCTGGTAGGTACTTCAAACAAGTAGTCAAAATTGAAAGATTTCAAAAGAGTGATGTACTTGTCTTTTTCAACTGATTGTGATAAAATATCGATATTAAAGTCGCCGCAGACCACTACTGACTTTTTACAACTTGTTGCTTTATTGAGGACATCCTCCATAATTTCTATAAAAGATGTTAAATCACCTGATGGTGGTTTATAAATGCAAATTATCAGATACTGATCCATCTCTGCACAAGCAATCTCGCAAACACGATCAACAGAACAGCCTGAGATGTCTCTACGTTCCTTAAAAGTCAAACCATTTTTCACTAAAATAATAGATCCACCACCCTCTGCTGTAGTTCTGTTGAACGCGCTGGCCAGTACGTAATTATTTACATTGTTTTTCATCATGTGATTCTTTAACCAAGTTTCTGTTAAGCAGACTACATCTACATTAAACTCTTCCGTAAATAATTCTAAATCTAGTACTCGTATTTTGCCAGTGAAGCGATTAATATTTTGGTGTAATAAAGTTACACTATTGTGCTTCTCCGTTGTCCTAACAGTCAGTTTAAAGACAAATCCGCAGTTGGAGATGTCGTCCTATCTAAGGTGGAGGGGAAGCTTTGATTTCCGAAAACGGAATTAATAAAAGATGCTAAAGATTTAGCAAGTCTGTCAGTTGTAATACGGTAATCACTAATAGCATTATTAGTGTCAAAAAATGTAACGTCACTATGACGGCACGTCAGCTTATATATAAGCTTATTAAGATTACACGCATGACTGTTAGAACTGCATGGAGAAGCAGGATAGGGTAATGCGCCTATAATAACATTTTTAGCACCTAGCTTAGACAGGCAGTCAAACTCAGCCTTCATCTCAGAGTACCTAATATTTGAACCGTCACCCAACATTAATACAATTGTTGTTTGTTCATTTATATGGGTATGTTTGATGTTATCTATAATTTTTGGAAATGAGGCATCAGGCATACAATGATTTATAACACAGCTGTTGAGAATATTATTACATAGAATTTTGCCCAATCCTCGCCCTATCCTATCTGAGAAAACAAGGGTTCTACTTACATTATTAGAGGCTAGAGTTATATTTTCCGGTGACACCGACAAGCTGCTGTCCGGCACCGATGAGTATATTGCATGTCCGGGCATAGGATGAGCCTGCCGGAGCCCACACTCACATTCATACGAAGACTGCTTGGTAACCAGTGCTTCCAAACATTCCTCGTTGTGGTGGCACAGCTCCAGAAGTTCATCCGCTGCCAGAATATGTTCACTGATTTGCTTCTGGGATATTACATATTTATTAGTTAAATCTCTCAAAGAATTTTCTAATATGTTCAGTTCGGCTTGCAGTTTCTCAGTGTCAGTTTCATAAATGGTTGTACTGTAGCATAATTGTTCATTACAAGAATTTAATTCTTTCAGAACACTGACATGTTTTTTTCTCAATGTAGTAATTTCATGAATATTAATATGCTGTCTGTACAGTCGTTTTGATTTTCTTATAAATCTATTTAGCTTAATATACTTTTTGTATTTCCTATGACTTAGAAAGTTAACTTGTTTACTACTAAAGGAGTCCTCTGTCAAATCAATCACACTAGAAAGTCCAAAATTGCTATGACACTCTGCATAAGAGTTTGGTGTCAAGTTCATCAAAGAGCCGCCGGGTGGTGTTGAGTTGCTGGCACTATGCTTCCTCTTGCAATCTACGGACCACCTTGTGGGCATCGGAAAGCTTCCAGGTCATCCACACGTTGCAGTGTCCGCTCATGGATGTCACAGCACTCCTGAACACTGTTCAATTTGACCAGCAGATGGTCACGCTGTGTCACACTATCCCTATGCAAAGCATCCAGGTTGGCTAGATCAGAAAGACCAGTAGAGAGAGAGAGAGAGAGAGATAGCAGGAGTGAACAGACGTTAAGTGTGTTGGTAGAATGTAAGTATGAATATGGAATGGAGAAATGAGTTGTTAAAGGATTTTAAATGACTATTAGACAGAGTAAAACACAATAAGTACAAAAGTTATGAATCAGCTGACCGGGAGCAATTTCATTTCCGAGTGAGGTTATGCTTGTAAATATTTATTTACTTGGGAAGTATTCAAGTAGATGTTATTTAAATGTAACAAAAGTTCGACTAATGACTTATTTATAATTATATTGAACACAATTACTCCCCAGGTTTATCGTTGAAGCTTCAAACGATGATCCGTTACGATGATGTTTGGCAATTCTAGAGATCTTCTTTCTTCTCTTTTGCACTGTCTCTTTCGATGAATTTTTATAACAAACACTATACTTGCTACTAATAAACACTTTTTAACTTAACTAGACTACTAGTTATTCATTATTAACATTTATTTTATTTTATTAATCAGCTGCACATGCTGCAACGAATCCGCGGCCCCTTTCAACTCTTTGCGGGGGCGGGGAACCAGTAGAGGAACTGGTGACAATGGCGACTAGGCCATCCAGGTCTCCGACCCAGTTGTCCCTGGGAGGGACGGAATATGGCTCGGCGACAATGGCCACTCCAATCAGCCACTCCGCCAGGCTTTGAGTTAGCAGGTCTTGGGCTCTGGCGGAATGGTTGATATTCGCCTGAAGAAAGCGAGTGGCCATTATCCTATGGCCATCTCATCCACCGCCTCGTTGCGAGCCTCAAGTGTTTTCGAGGCTGGCTTGGAGCTCTGCGAGGAGACCCGGAGGCCATCGTCAGTGCTCTTCTTTCTTCTCGGGCGTGGCGCGGAGCACAGTTTTGAGCCCAGCACATGATCGTCCGGTTTGCCCGCAGCTTTACACAGCACGCAATGAGGCGCGGCTGCGCACTGTGCGGACTTATGACCGGGCTGGCCGCAACGGTAGCAAAGCTCGCTGCGGTCTGTCTCCGCCTTGCACTGTGCCTTTACGTGCCCGCTCTCCAGGCACCGGTAGCAGCGCATTGCCCTCGACTCAAGTATTTTTACCTGAGCCGAGGACCATCCCACCAAGAAGCGACCACCTTCAGCCACCTTTTTTGCTGCTGTAACTGGGCAGCGCACCCAAACCGTGCCGAGGCCGGTATGATCAGGACGGATTTCGCCGGTTTTGACCTGGTCCTCGGTACAGCCGCCAGCTCGGACGACGGCAGAAACCACCTCGGCAGGAGTCACGGAGTCGTCTAGGTTCGACAAGCGTAACTCCGCACATTTCGTCGGCCTGTAGACCCGTACCCCCTCTCCCAGCTTTTCAGCCAGCGCCTTTGCCAGCTTGTCAGCTTTTTCTCCACTGGTGGCTCCCGGAAGCTCAAGGACCCGCGCACCTGTGACTGCACGCCGAAAGCGCAGGTTTGTGATGCCAAGGTCAGTGAGGTTCACCTTATCCTTGGCCTCAGCTAACACTTTTGCGTACGTCGCCCCATTCGCTTCAGCCTCTGGCTGCAGCGTTAGCACCACTGCTGCAGACCGTGGAGGGCGGAGCTTACGACCACTCATTTTAGGACGTGCCTTAGGTTGCGACTGCGCAACGGGATGTGTGGCAGGTCCACCTTTTGCTCCTGAGCCAGCAACCCTATTCCACTGTTTATCCATACTCGGAGGCGCCGGCGGCAGTGGTCGCGGCTCCCTAGTTTCCGGGTTTTCGGCGTTGGCAGCAGACCGGGAGGGCACCTTTTTCTTCTTATTTTGGGTTTTCTTCCCGCGTCTGCCGTCTCCTGTCTGGGCGCCTGAGGTTGTGGGAGGCGCTTTGCTGGCAACTGGAGCTGCTGCTGGCGGCTTTTTCGGCAACGCTGCGGGTCGCTTCTCGCTAGCTTCCTGCTTTTTATCGGCCGCCAATTGGGGCCGCAAGTTCTTAGCGGGTAGTAACCGCCCTTCTACCTCTAATGCTTCGAACCGAGCATTCATCATGGCAACGATTTTTGCTCGGTCCGAAGTTGGCTCCGCATGCACCACGGGAGGTGGTGGAATTATCGGAGCCTCAACTTGGGAGGGGACCCTGGGTGCCGTTCTGATTTCAGCCTCGAGGCGAGTCAGTTTCTCCTTGATTTCGGCCAGCTCTGCTTGCAGCCATGCGTTGGAGGCCTCCAGGAGCTTGACCTCGTCCGGTGGTGTGCGCTTCTCTAGGACACTGAAAGCATCCCTGATGGCGTTGCAAGCATCCTTCATCTTGCGTCGGTGGCCACCTTTGAGGTTGCCAGATGTCTTTTCGACCATTTCTATGACGGCTATGCTGTCCATAGTTTGCTTCCGAAGCACGGCGGAAGGTACTGCCTCCACTTCGTCTCCTGACATGTCTGAAGGCCGGGAGATGGCTCCATCACACAGGGAGTGCCGTGTTTGGATGGTCATTCTACTGACCTCTTCCTCTGCCCTCAACTTCATTGTCTCACGCAGTTCGGCGTTGTACTGCGCCTGCGCGGCTACCCTGCTTATAAATTCCGCTTTGTTTCGCGGTTTCGCGCCATGAACCAAAGGAGACGCTGGCTTCAGCACTTCTGGTTCTTCCTCTTCGCCTTCTTCTGCTTCGCTGCCGGATCCAGCCGCCGAAAGCTTCCGTCGCTTGTTGGTTGATTTCCACAGGCGCCCCAGTGGTGGAGACGAGCGCGACCGCACGGTAACCGGGCTGTCAGTGTCTTCCGACTCTGACCCCTTCCTGTTGCTCGCCGGTATTGGCGAACGGGATCTTTGCGCCTGATCACAGCGGGTGACAAGCACCCGCATTTCCGGGAGCAATCCCTGACTCCTCAGTCCAGTCCGTTTCCTGCCGCTGGATAAGGTCTCGGTGCACGCCAACGGGGTATCCACCTTAACCACCTGTTCATTTTGCAAATCAGTGTCCATGATTCCGTCGCCTGAGTCATGGCCCTGAGAAGGGCCGTTTGTGTTTTTGCCCTGAGAAGGACCGTTTTTAGGGGTTTTTTGACAGGTATCTATACAATTCCCACGAGTGGGGGAGAACTAAAGACCATCGGGACAGAGATCCCCGATATCCCGATGGTTTTGCCGCAGCGTGTGGCTCTCGGTGGCTGGTAGGCACTCCAGCCGCTCTTAAAAGAGCATCCCTTCGCGGAGTCACCTCGCGTCAGGAGTTGTGGATTTTTTGAGTTGTCCCCGTACGCAAACAGCGACCCTCGTGTCGACCCCACGGGCCGGGTTACGAGTCGGCCGACCGCTAACCTTTTTTTTTTTTTTTTACGTGGGGAAATGCTTTTACGCATCCCGCCCGGCTGGGGAAGCCTGGGCGGGTATGACGGGCTCCCGAGAACCGCCCGGACTACCGTCTAAAACCCCACGGTGTTCCCACTCATCACCTTATTGCCGGGTTACGGGCACGCCGAAGCACTCTTCCGCGACCCGGCGGTGACTGGCCTGGTGGACGGCCCCGAGCTCTGTGGCAGGAGGGTGAGGTGTTCAACCCCTCCACCGACAATTTCTGAGTGGCGCGCTGAAGCACGCGCAACGCCATCGCGGGCCAGTTTCCCAGGGTCCCTGGCTCCGGTTAATGGGGCAGGTGGTGATCGTAGGCTCGCCGCCTCCTCCCATTTCGCCGTCGGTGGCCGGGATCATCGGAAGTTGCCTCCCTCTGCCTCTCGGCTGCCTCTTTCTTCTCTATAACTGTCTCGCAGAAGGCAAGGACCGCTTTCCATGCCCTTTGTCTTTCCACCATTCTGCGGACTACAGTGGGCAGCGAGAGGTCATGGCCTATTGCGGCGCACAACGTCCGGCGCTCTTCGTCCCAGGCTGGGCACACCTCCAGCGTGTGCTGGGCCGTCTCCTCCGGGCAGTTGTCACAGTGGTGGCACTCTGCCGTCGGCTCTCGGCCTATGCGACGCAGATACTTCCCGAAACACCCGTGATCCGAGAGTATCTGCGTCAACCGGAAGGTCATTGCGCCATGGCGCCGGTCCAACCACTGTTCGAGCATTGGGCGAACTGCCTGGATGGTCTTGAGGCCCGCACTAGGTTGTGCCAGCCTCTCCCTCCATATTGCCACCATCCCGATGCGTGCAGCTTCCCTGCGTCCTTCCACCTCACTCGGTGCTGGTGAGTCACCACGACCGTGCGCCTCCTTGCGCCAGCGATAAACCGCTGCAAGGGCCCTCGCGTACAGGTCCCAGGGAAGCGACCCAGCCAGCACGCATGCCGCCTCATATGATATTGTGCGATATCCGCGTATCATTCTAGTGGCCATCACCCGTTGTGGTCTTCGCAGCAGGGTGATTTCCTGTCGCTGCAGGGTGTCCGCCCATACGGAGGCTCCATAGAGTGTAACGTTATCGTTACTCTACCCTTCGAGTGGACAAATTTATCGAAAAAGACTATTATTTCACACCCTAATAATGTTTCATCCTAATACCTAAATTTAATAAATAATAAGGATACAATTACAAATCGCGTTTTTGAAATCTTCACCTAGTGCTGTATTAATCAGCCGGCGTTACAAATGTTCTTGCTTTAATAAAAGTGTAGGCGTTTTAACGTAAAATTCATATGTGGGACGGGACATGACTCGCGGAGCGAGGAGGGTCGTCGACTAATCACTCACTTTGCTTGGAGCTACCGTACCTAGCAATCGCCGCCGCTACTATGGGGCGCTAATTTAATATATATTTTAATTCAAATTATTATAATTGTAATTCTCTTGTACTGTGCCTAAATCACAGTATTCAATGATTAATATTTAATTATTATTTTTAATCAGTGTGTGTGTGTTTCCCCAGTCGGGTGAGTGTTGCAAAATTATTACTTTTAATTGTTACTAATGTGAATCAGTAGATGTAATTTACATGCCTAATCTTACTTAAAACGCTTATCATGTAGCTAGATTCATTCAATTTTGTGTTTAACTAGGATGATGCAATGGGCAATGTCTGAAAATTTTAAAAGTCCTTGATTATTTTTCTAATGGTAGGAATAACCCTCGCCATGAACAGAAAAAAGTTTCAGATTTTTCGGTTGCGCCATATATTTTTTAAAAATATAAACATTTTATATCACCTCGCGTCTGCCCCGTATTGGCTATGTGCGAAGTAGGTGGTAGGGGTAAGCTAGGCGATCGTAGCGCACACCATGGCAGAAATGTGCACTTACCGGGGACCACTGTCAAATTTACTTTCACGTTTTCTATTGGTTTCTTAACGGTTTCCTACGATTCGTTTCGTTTGTATGTATTTATTTATTATCTTATTTATTTCAGTAAAATTTCCAATACGGGGTCTTTCTCGTTTACTAAAGTAAATAAAATATTCATGTGTCATTATGTGACATCTCTAAATTTGGACATTGTCTCGGGACCTTTGACGTTTGACGTTTCAGACGTGCACATAGCCAATCAGACTACTACGACATTTCTAAGTCTGTCGAATATTTAAAAAAAAAACGCCTCCTTGGATCTGTGGTACGCAATGACATTGACAGTTCAAGTCATACGACCAACCTATGATGAACTGTCAATGTCATTGCGTACCACAGATCCAAGCAGGAGTTTTTTTTTTAAATATTCGACAGACTTAGAAATGTCTTAGTAGCCCGATACGGGGCAGACGCGAGGTGATATAAAATGTTTGTATTTTTATAAAATATATGGTGCAACCGAAAAATCTGAAACTTTTTTCTGTTAATGGCGACGGTTATTCCTCCCATTAGAAAAATAATCAAGGACTTTTAAAAAATTCAGACATTCCCCATTCCTTTGTCTAGTTAGCCGAATCTATACCTACCTACCCACTTGCCAAAATATGTGTGCTAAATTAGTTTTAAATCGAAATGGCACTTATTATAAATACTTAATATTATTCCCCAGCTGCTTTTATGGCTTTGACGCATTATTTCTCACAAATTGTAATTTTGCTAAAGGACTATTTTGGTACTTTCACTTTCTATACCTAAACCGATATGTACTGGGTACTACTGCAACATCAATGATCACTATTTAATGCTTTTGGTTAACCTCCCTGTTAGTAACGCTTCGATCCACGCTTTTCGACGGATGTTGCAGTCAGTAACACGAAACCGGACTTTTTGCAAAGTGCCTAATGAGCCAACCGGAATTTCCAGGGTTTTTACTACCGGTCCAACGCCAAACTTGGACACTGATGGCCACTTCCCACTGCTGAACTGCTCCACCCCCGTCACCGGACTACATCCGTGACGTCACCGGCCGCGCACCTCCACCTGCCGCACTACTACAGGGAAGTGGTTGCCTTTTAAGACAGTGCTAAGTGGGCACGGCTCTTTCTCTCCCTTATTGTATAAATAATTTTGTGAAATCTAGCACTCACCCCTGAGATCTAATTAACGCTTGCTAAAATAGTTGTATGTACTTAACCTAGTTTTTTATTAAAAATTGTAATTAACTTTTAAAATATTGTTTCACTCAAAACTACCTTTACCGCTAAGCGAAAACAAGCGTTACAAGAGGGCCATAGATCTTAAGACCCCCATATATAGCAGCTGACACGACGCTTTGGGCCCCCCTCGTGTTCGGGAGTATACGCCCCAGAGCGCCGGCGGCTTTCATCAGCTTGGGCACCAGGTCCTTAAAGTGGGCAAGGAAGCTCCACTGGCTGTTGAGAGTTAGGCCCAGGTACCTCATGGTGGACTCGATTTTTATCCTGGTTCCGCCCACCACAATGTGCGCATCCGGCGGTGGTGCATTCCGAGGACCGTGGAAGCATATCGCTTCCGATTTTTGGAGCGCTACCTTTAGCCCCAATAGTCGGATGCGATCGACCACGTGCGCTACGCCTGCTGTAGCCAAAATACCGGCATGACGGTGCGTTTTCCCGCGCACTGTCACCAGCGTGTCATCTGCATAGCAGGTCAAATTGACGCCTGGAAGATTTGCGCCGCGCAGGACCCAATCGTAACCGATGTTCCACAGAAGTGGGCCCAAGACCGACCCCTGTGGAACACCGCAAGACATTCGGTGCCTTCCCCATTCCTCCCGACCTGGGTAGATTACGTACCTCTCAGAGAGGTACGCGCCGACCATGCGCCTCAAGTACGCGGGCACTTGGTGGTACCGCAGCGCCTCCATCACACATCCCCAAGGCAGGGTATTAAAGGCGTTGGCGATGTCAAGGGACACCGCCAACACCACCTCTTTCTCGGGCACCGCCTTGTTCGCTAGCTCTTTTATGCGGAGGATGGCATCTACGGTTGAGCGACCACCGCGAAAGCCGTACTGGCAGTCTGCTACATCCGGGCCGACGCGAATAAGATGCTTGATGAGGCGGGTAGCGATAAAGCGCTCAAACAGCTTGCCCACCTCATCAAGCAGAACAATGGGGCGGTATGCAGCCGGTAAATCCGCTGGGCGCCCTTCCTTCCTAAGGAGGACAAGTTTGCCAACCTTCCACCGACGGGGGAAAATAGCTTGCTCGAAGCAGGCCGTTAAAAGCTTGAGCAATCTTGTCTCCCACGCATTGTTGGCCAAGACCCAGGCGCGTCCTGGGATTCCGTCGGGTCCAGGGGCTGTGTTTTTCCCTTTCAGCCTAAGGATCGCTGCTCCGAGTTCACCGCTAGACACGCTAGGAACGTCCACCTCATCGTCCCCGGGTGCCGTTGACGGCGCCATTGCTGGCGGGGTAAAACCCTCACTGGTCGGGAACAGAGCCGCGATCACGTTCCGCAGCAAGTTTGGTTCGAGACTTCGCGTCAGTGGCCGACCGCTAACCTGAGTCAACCGCCGCCCCCTCCTCCACCATTAGTGATTTTTTAATGAGGTTTTCTTCCTCGTGGCTCATCTCCTACGCCTTCTGCTGATCAGAAGGAAGTGGAGAGAGCTCCTCGCCCTGTGCGCTACTGGGCGCACCCTCTCCTGTGTCGCTCTTAGTCTGGCTCCTCCCCCCTTGCCTTCCCGGTATGGGTAGCCCTGTCCGGTATAGCCTTGGGGATCATAAGAACACGCAAGCCCCCCCACCACTGCAAGGTGGCAACACCTCGGGGGGGGGGGGGGGGGGTTGAGACTACCCTGGATGAATGGGGTCAACTTAATCTTGTCCGATTTAACCCTACAAAGACGCAGCTTTGCGCGTTTACTGCAAAAAAGCTTGCGTTTGTCGCATCCCCTCGCTTTGAGAGCACTCCCCTAACTGCCACAGCCAATATCGAAATCCTACTCGGTGTCGACATCTCGAGTCAAGTCCAATTCCGCGGTCATTTAGAGGGTAAGGCCTCGAAAAAGATCGGGTGCTCAACAGATCGAAAGAGTATTTTACGCCGGCCCATCGCCTACAGCTTTATAAGGCGCAGCTCCGTCCACATATGAAATACTGTTCTCATCTGTGGGCAGGGGCACCACAGTACCAGCTTCTCCCTCTATCCAGCGGCGAGCGACTCGAATTGACGGCTGCCAGCATGTTTCGGATCGGCTTGACTCCTTGGCGCTGTGTAGAAATGTAGCCTCGCTCTGCATTTTCTACCGCATGTATTACGGGGAGTGCTCCGAGGAATTGTTCGAATTAATCACAGCCGCTTCTTTCCGCCATCGCCCAACGCGACATAATTACCATCCTCACCACTTAGATGGTTGGCAGACAGAGAGGGAGATACTTCGTTTTCGGTTCGCGGTAGGCCCTCTGAACCTGTAAGCTAATTAGTAATCTGTGCTCTGAACGTACGATAGAGATGCTCAAGAGGGCCCGAGCCCGAGGGTTGAGTATTTCACTGATAAGTCAAATCAGGGGCCCAACCGCGAATCGAAAACGAAGTATCTCCCTCTCTGACGGCCAAATATGCTAGTGCGACAGAGAGACAGTTCGTTTTCGTTTCGCGGTAGCGCTCCAGCAACTTTTTAAGGAAACTTTAAACCGACACGAGTTTCACAGGGGGACAGAAAAGCTCTTATGCAGCTAAATTGAGAACGTATCTTAAACGTCTGGCGGGTTACCATACGCAGCCTCTTTAATTTGGGCGGGTAATAATTTATTTGTCTCAAACTATTTGACATGACGTTTAGATGACATTGAGGCAAATAAAGAAAAGCGGAACTATGATAAGGACAACAAATAATATACTTCTCTCTGTCACTCTTATTCAATTTATTATTTTTTTCTATGAGTGGAGCGCCCGTGGCCCAGCGGCGCCCGCGTACTGCTTGCGACATGCGAGGTTAAGCAACGTGGGCCCGGGTTAGTTCTTGGATGGGTGACTGCTTTGAGTGCTTACTAGAACTATGATGATGGTTGGTTATACTATTTAATAAAAAGACTTGAGTTGTTAAATTTACCGATATATTGAATAGCAGGATTACAGAAACCATTATTGTTGTGTAAGCCATAAATTCTGATATCGGTGGTTCTCTCTATTGAGTCTCTAATATACATCATAGACAACATTACGTTATCTGTGTGATATAACATATCGAAAAAAAAGTTCTTTCAATTAGTCTATAGACTGCACCCTTCCTTCTTTTCACAAAATCCGTAGAAAAATGGCTGATAATAAGTTATACGATATATTGGGTGTTTCTAGGAATGCTAGTGATGCGGAGATAAAGCGGGTAAGAATCATTACCATAACCTTTGGCTTCCTAAGTTTATTACGTTACATGTTCACTTCCTCGAACATAGGCATAGCACGTTAGATCCATTGTTCATTCTGTCATGCTTCATTTTGCAGAGTTACCACAAGTTGGCGAAGGAATTCCACCCCGACAAAAATCCTGCTGCAGGAGATAAATTCAAGGAAATTAGCTTTGCCTACGAAGCTTTATCGGACCCGAAGAAAAGACAAACTTACGATAAGTATGGGCTTAAAGGTTTGCAAGAAGGTGGTCAAAGTGGTGGTTTTCCGCCCGACGATATCCTGGGCCACTTTTTTGGAGACATCTTTGGCATGGGTGGAGGCAGCAGGGGCCGACAGCGCGCTCGCGGCGAAGATACCATACATCCGCTGAAAGTGACGCTAGAGGACATGTACAATGGCAAAACAACCAAGTTACAACTAAGTAAAAATGTTATTTGCGGTCCTTGCAAAGGCATAGGTGGGAAGCCAGGAGCTGTAGTATCTTGCAAGGACTGTCATGGACAGGGTATCAAAATTTCTTATCAACAGATAGGGCCCAACATGACTCGCCAGTTTCAGACTCGTTGCCCTACATGCCAAGGACAGGGGGAAACTATTAATGAAAAGGATAAATGTCCTAAGTGTAAAGGCAAAAAAGTCTTAAATGAGACCAAGATACTTGAAGTACATGTTGAAAAAGGCATGAGGGAAAACCAGAAAATATACTTCAGAGGTGAAGGTGACCAACAACCTGACACTCAACCTGGAGATGTTATCATAGTGTTGCAGCAGAAAACTCATGATGTGTTCACACGGACGGGTGATGATCTCTTGATGAAACGTGAAATCACATTGACTGAGGCCTTGTGTGGTTTTGAATTCATTGTGAAGCACTTAGATGGCCGCGACTTACTCATAAGACACTTCACTGGAGAGGTGATTAAGCCCGGAGACCTCAAAGGAATCCAAGGTGAAGGAATGCCTCAGTTCAAGAATCCTTTTGAGAAAGGGAATTTATATGTGAAGTTTGATGTTGTGTTCCCTGATAATAACTTTGCTACAGAGGAGCAATTAAAACAGATTGAGAGTATATTACCACCACGGCCAGCCTTTGTGATGCCAACTGGAGAGGAGGTAGAAGAGGTAAATCTGATGGAGTACACGGCCAATGACCGTGGGCGTGGCGGCCGCGAGGAAGCATATGCCAGTGATGAGGAGGAGCACATGCATGCCGGCCCAGGTGTGCAATGTGCCCATCAGTAGTTCAATTATCCTAATGGATTTCGAATCTGACCTCATGGATTTTTATAGGTAGTTTAATATTTCTAAACATTCTTTTGCATTAGTTTGTAAATGCTAGATATTTTTTGATTAATGATGCAATAATTTGTGATGTGACTAGATTGCAATTGTAAATTTTATAGTGAGTCACAATTAAATCGTTTATTGTGTTATCACAATGTGGCATGACATGCAATAATAAAGTAGCCTTAAATTCGTGTTCATAAAGCAGGTGTTTTTTCATGTTTTTTTTTATCATTAACCATACAACCATTTTTTATAGTCTTTGACCTCTTTAAATGTTTTGGTTACAATGTCTACCAGTTTTTCCTTTAAGATATTCATTCCAGGGACATTATTTTATATGGCTGAGGTAAATAATCATCATCAATTATAATAAACATGTTTTATTTCTAATTTCCAAATGGCCTTCCAACACAAATATATTACTTAATCAACAGTTTTAACCTTGTCACCATTCATAAAATGATACTGGAACATCAGTATATTGCATACCACAGCAAGCCTGTACAAAGCTCAACAGCAGCTGAGGCATGACAACTTGATGCTGGTAAAGGGCTTTTTGGTGTTCAAAGGGTTAATTCTGTTGGTGGTGGTTCTGCACAAAGAATGATGATTAATAAGTTGAGAACATAAATTGGAGATATAGCAAGAGACATTCATGCTAGTAAGGAATGAATGCTAGGCTAGCCTGTAGACAAAATATGTTGGCACACATTTAAAAACAAACTTTACAATCTATGATCTAAGCAGTGTGAACCTGTGCTAAAATGAACTCTTATTGAGACATATCAGTGACAGCTGCCTGTCTAAAATAAAATAATAACAATAACATTTTACAATAGGTATGAAAATACTTTTGCGTTGGTACATGCCTGTCACACTATACTTAAATTAAAATACCTGAAAAGAGCTACTGTTTATTCTCCATGTGTAAGGATTCTATAGATTCACAATACTTTTTAAAGTCTTTCTTACTCTTACAAAGAACATTGAGATTGATTTGATTAAGTCCTAATTTTCGCAACTTTTCCAACCTTTTTTTAACTGTGTCAGGTGATGCTGCTAAAACTCTTGGTTTATCAGCAATATCTTTAGGCTGATAACCCTCACTTATCAAAAAATCCACAAAATGCTTCACCTAAAAAAAAGGGAATAAATACAAACAATTTTACTATGCTGCATGAATGGGTTTGATAATTCATTTTTGATTATGGGTTTGATAATTAATTCAGATTCTTGATGACTAGAAAAACAGTTTATTAACCATCTACAAGGCAGATACAATTATGCCTCTCAACTTTGGTAAATTAAAGAAATCATGCTTGTTAGCCACTGACATGGTATAAAAAATGTACTTAATACCAAAAACAAAAATATAAGCAAAAATGGAAACAGTACATGACTGATATTAACCACTACTTACTTTAGTAGCTCTGATTCTTTTAAGACCTGGTAGTCTTGTGCAAATCTCTGCAACAGCTTCAGGTGTAATATTCAATCGGTCAGCCAAATAAATCTGTGTTGATTTTACCTCCCCAAGGACATTTTTGGTATCTTGTGATATTTCTATATATCTGCAAACATTTTTATGCACTATTTACATTTATACAGGTAATAATATGTACATAAAAGTGGTTTGATAAGTATTATATTCAGAAAATTGATGAATTTTATTTCTAAATTAAATTAGATGAAGCAACATAGGATTAGTAGATTACCTATTCATTATATCCTGTTTGCAACGCACCATCCAAGGATAAAGAGTCTCAATTCCCATGTCTTTGACCCTCTGCAGTCTTTCACGGATAGTCTCATGGTTATATTTAAGAACCCATAAATCTCTTAAAATTCTATCACCTGACACACCCATTTCTAAAAAATAAAGTGACAAATTAACGAGAAACATACTTAATTACAAATGTTGGAAATATATACTTACTTACCTAATAAAGTTCCTAAAGAGCTTTCCAGCCAATGAAATGATAAGCTGTATACAAAAGTTCTTTTAGCCATGAGTTTACTAAGTTCAGATGATGAGCACTGTGAAAACAAATAATGATAATTTTTTTTTAGTCCCCCAGTCAACTCAATTCTCCAAACAAGCATAGTTCTCATTGTATAACACCCTGCTGAGTGAAATTTGAGGTTTTTTAGGTATTGTATTTTATTTATTTATTTATTTTTTATTTTTCACATATAGGTATACAGAGATACACTTATGTCCGTCAGTAATTACAATGTTTCTTATCGCTAATCATTACCATTAATTAATACTAGTCAGTTACACAATTTCCAAACATCCCTATGTATGAAGCACCCTGTAGCCAGGGCATAGAATTTGGCTACAGTATCCTCTGCCTGTCGAAAAAGACTAGAAGGCAACTAAAAGGGGCTCCTTGGGGTCGAAGACGGTCGCAGTTGGGGGCTGCGATCGTCTATGAAAACAGACGGTGGGACCCACAGGTATGACTCTAGGGCAGCACTGGTGTGTTCCGACGGAGATCCCAGAGCCATCCGAAATGAGTTGAGGAGGACGATTGGGGGGTTTTTAGTCGATGCAAGTCCAACATAACCTCCGCACTATCCCTGCGGTGTGGTGGTCTGGTGGTATCCATAATGGATATTTCCCAAAGAAAAAAAAAAGATATTGTATGAAAACTTTTGTAATTAATGTATTTTCTCTCCATTATAATTTCAAGCAACAGAAACTAATTTCCATAGATATGCCATGCCAGATCCCAATGTGTAATACAATGTTTCATGTTATTTCAGCATGGCATGTCAAAATGAAAACCAAACTGCTTGTATGAAGCACTGACTGTGCTGGTGACTCTTTTAAAGTTGGTAGTGACACCGTCTACAGAAAAGGTTTGAATCCCATTAAGAGCATTTGCTTTTGAGGTGAGCAAAAACATTTGTTCCTGAGACTTGGATGTTTTTTTATGTATTTAAGAATATATCTATTAAATATATTGTCTTCTAGTACCCATAACACAACCCTAATTGAGCTTATATGGGACTAGTTTCATTTATGGAAAAAATTGTCCCCTAAGATTTATTTCATCTAGTTTTAAAAGATATAACGTTTATTAAGGTTGTCCTTAATAAGTTTGGGATGTAATCCAATTTCAAAAATTCCTTCACCTGTATACAGGATGGGCCCTGTAAAAGGGGACAGCAATTATTTTGCAAGTGGACTTAGTTAAAAAAAGTTTCATTTTTATTTATTTTTTCTTCAAAGATAGCTTATGTGTATTTTTATAACTCTTTAAGTGATATTAATGTCGATTTATTTTATTAACTCAATAAAATTAAAAAAAAATACCCATGAAAACATAAAATTCAAAAAATATATATGACTCATAACATGTAATTACCCCAAACACTGCATTGACTGATGCACTATAATCTCGTGGTGTCAAGATCCATTACTCAGAGGTCATAACTTTAGATCAAAATATCTCAGAATTGAAATTTTTTTGTAAATTTTTCGGGACCAAGGAGTCACTGCATGTGCTTAAAGGAAGCGTCCTTTTTTAATATTTGCTCCAGTTACAGGGCCCACCTTGTATATAGAATGCATCTAGTGATAAAACAGTTCCCCTTGTGCTCTTGAAAAATAAATAGATACCTTAATCTTCTCTGCAATATAATACAGTCTATTTTTACAGAAACCATTCTTGTTATCCAATTTAGTTGTCTGGTAGATGTGTACTAACGTTTTGACCGGTAAGTTGAGAAAGGGATTTGCATCCTCTTCTGTCAAGAAATTCATCTGTGATATTAATTTTTCTTTGGAGAACTCCACATCATCTGCAAAGTAAATTGATATTTAGTGATAATTTAAAAAAAAACTGTGAGTTCCACATTGTTAATGATTTTAATACATCGTAAATATTATATTTTTAATTACCATAGTTTTTGGTTTTGAAAGGGTTCACTCCATTTATGAGTGTAGTATTATAAAATTGAAGTCCAGCGAAATCTAGTTTATTCATGCATATTGTTATGGGCTTCCAGGGCGTTCTATGAGTATTACACGTGATATTATTTATCTGCCTAAATAATACAAAAGAAGAAGCTACTGATTTCCGCATGTTTACCAAATAAAACATATGAAACATTAAAAAAATGGGCGCATATCTCTGTTGTATAAATAATGGGTTAAACTAATATCATCAATGCCACTATAATTTTTCATAGTTTTTCATACGCTGTCGGAAAATTCCTGACCGATGACAGATATCAGAGATATTCATAGTAGTCTTTGGGTACGACCATAGATACGACATTGACTGACATTACAGTGTTGCCAACCTATGCTGCCCGGATTACGTCAAATTTACCTTAAAATTACCGTACAATATACCGTATGTGCTGTGCTATTTTTGAAGAGTAATATTGGTAACAATATCTCTCTCTTCAGATTTTATGTAAAAGTAATGCTATTTTTAGAATTAAAAATGGGGTGATGTACACACAAACTACTAAGAAGATACTACGTAGATGTACAGCAAACAATAACAAAAATACTAGCATGCCAATGTTACGGACGTTTTATGGTCTTACGCCAATTGGGCAGGGCCTCAGATTAAGGGCTTTAGGTATTCACGGTTCCTCTTGGAGTGCAACAAATATATAGGGACGCAGCTATATATGGGAGACATTCTACAGAAAGTTTATGTAATGAATCGTGGCAACGAAAAATAGCTCGAAAATATAATCATTTCTGTTATTCTGGTATGACAAATAGAGATTCATATAAGTGTTTCTCTCTACTTCTATTGGCATCACGATTCATTAGACAGACCATACTGGCCTAGCTGCTGTACAGCGGCTGAGCTACCGGGAAAAACTAAATTGGTGCTCTCTCTCTGTCACTCTTGCATAAAATTTCGTAACTGAGAAAACGACGGGTGCTTCGTTTTGCGCTTTGAGGTAACACTTCAGGATGGACCGAGAATATGCGGGAGCGTACCACAGATGTTGCAGGGCCACAGATGTTGCATAGTTTGTAGTGATTTAAACTATCGTACTTTTTGTAGATTCTTTGAATATTGTTTCGCATTACCGTGCCTTTTTCGTACGGTAATTGACTACCGTACAGAGCATCAAATTACCGTATGAATACGGTAATTACCGTACGGTTGGCAACACTGACTGACAATCACAAAGGGTGGTATTCCACTTGTCCAATATACATTTGATCAAAGAATTGGATGATTTCATCAAACTTGGATGGGACCCCGACATTTGATCAAAGATTCTGATGACATTTAAATCAATATGACTGCTCATAAAAAAAAACTTGGACAAAGATATTGGATAAGTGGAATGGGCCTACGTCAAAGAATTTGATCAAAGATTGGACAAAGATATTGGATGAGTGGAATACCACCCTTATAAGAGTAATAAAATAAGTTGACAATTCAGTCATACAATTGCTTTGACTAAGGAAACTCTGGACGCGAACTGTCAACATTACGAGCGTGTCCATTTTGCGGCCATATTGGCACTAAACATGGCGGATATAGCGCTGTCCCGATAATCAACATTTTTATCGATATTATAGACAGATCTTGGAACGTATTGGTTTCCTAGGATGTTATTAGATATATATGAATAATAGTGACCTCTTTTCTATGCAGTTTTCTTTAATGATTCTATGAAACAGGCATTTACATTACGAGATTTCATGATTAAAGTTACTAGTAAAGAGTTTCTTTACTATTTCGCTAAATATCGTGTATTAATTACATGCAGTCAATAACGGCATGTAGCATAAGTAGATCTGCCCGTCACCAATAATAAAAACTTACGAGACACCTCAAGTATACTGGATGTATCCCATTAGTTTTGGAATATGCTAATAATACTATATACTTTGTATAGATGTTCTTTCGTCTTATCATTTCACCACCGCCACAGATTAGGGGAGAACTAACCAAGAGATAACCACAAATTAGGTATATTAAAAGGTTACTATTGAAACAACGTGAGATCAGGATATATTTATATTTATAATTTACACAGTCTTTATTTTTCAATTCAAACAACTACCACTTGTTTCATTCTCAGTTCCAATAGCGTCTAACCATTTTTTCTTCTGAAATTCACTTCTTGGCAACCTTTTAAAATATAAATCACCGAATCAGTGAGTAGGTATAGTAAGTCATCACATTTCATTATCGATATATTCAGGAACAACCCTAGCTACTGCTTCAGGGTAACTTTTAGTACGAAAATATTGAAAATAAAGCTAAATCCCACTACAAAATATAAATTATCTTAATCTGTACACTAATTATGCTATGATACAATGTGCCTTGTCCTCGACAATGTTCAAATCATCCAATATTTCAATAAGAGTAAAGCGTGTCACACACTGGAGCGGCCAGTTGTAATGTATGAGAATCAAGGCCGCGCGTGTTTGAATGATTGTTAGGATTGTCAGAGTGTGCAGCGGGCCGCCACCGCAGGCCGCTCCAGTGTGTGACACGCTTAACCAAAGAAGCCCTATTCTGTAAGCTAATTAGTAATCTGTGGCCCTATTGGCTATGTGCGAAGTAGGTGGTGGGGGTAAGCTAGGCGATCGTAGCGCACACCATGGCAGAAATGTGTACTTACCGGGGACCGCTGTCAAATTTACTTTCACGTTTTCTATTGGTTTCTTTACGGTTTCCTACGATTCGTTTCGTTTGTATGTATTTATTCATTCTCTTATTTATTTTAGTAAAATTTCCAATACGGGGTCTTTCTCGTTTACTAAAGTAAATAAAATATTCATGTGTCATTATTTGACATATCTGAGTTTTGACATTGTCTCGGGACCTTTGACGTTTCAGACGTGCACATAGCCAATACACGATTAATATTGTTATGGGCTTCCAGGGCGTTTTCTAAATATTAAAATTGTATAGATTTTGCTTCAACAATCTCGTGATACGGATCGTCATATGAGTGTATCGTACATGAAGTAAGGATAAGTCCTCTTTCTAGAGCGAAAATATATAGACCGTAAGCAACTATATTTAATCTGTACCCGCTGGTAGATTTTTGACGTTTCTTTTTTTTAATTATTTAATGGCACTGTGGCAATGGAACTTACTGTGAACATCCAAAAATAAATATTTATAGCTCATTTATATTTAACTTTGTGTAGAAGCTCACGGCATTTCCAATTGAACACCACTGGTGTTCAATTGAAATACCGTGAACTATGTTGAGCCATATCTTAGTTAAATGAAATTAAACCAAACATTTTACTTATCAGCAGATTTATTTTTTAATGTATCTCATCTCATATCCGGGAAAACGATATATCTTCGTCCTTTCACAGAGTTCTACGTTTTACAACCACAACACTCGTACATTTTGCAAAATGAGAACTTGCATGCCTTGCCACATACGATGCACTTCACTATTTTCCATTTGTTGTCCAAACAATGGTTAATACGCGCTTCCAGATGAATTTTCGATTAGCTACACACTGTTTTGTTTGTTTACTGCATAGTAAACTATCAATACTACAATTTAAATAACAACATTAGAAAAAAAATAAAAAAATGTTCAGAGACGACTAGACGAAATTCCGAGGAGACGCCATTTTATTTTTATTTGTCACTTTATTTTGACGTTTGACGTAGGCAGTAGCCAATCAAAGCTCAGTATGTCGTCAAAATCTTTTGACCTAATATGGACGCTATCATACACGTTTCGTTCTACGTAGATAAACAGCCGTGCGTGTCGCCCATCGTCGCATCCACTCACGTGACATTCGCTTCCGCCGACCTGTCAACAGCCGAATACCCGCGCCCCTCCAACTCGCCGCCATGTTCCTCATGTAAGCTAGTTTGTTGCGTCGTCTGCCGTACTGATCGGACGTACCTTTCTTTTAAATTCTGTATGCAATGAGGAACTTCAATCCTCTATATTTAAACGTATATCTTCCCATAACAACACGTACTATAGGCGGGAAGTCTAAAACTGAAGAGTGCCGAGTGAAATTATATATTTTCTTTTTTATCGGACTACCCTCTTTTGTAAAGGGAAAGTTATGATTGAGAAGACACTCCCGGGAAGTCTCAGCGACCTGTCTTATCGAATTAGTTAGATAGCTATCTATCTCTTTAATGGTCATCGATAATAATTCCTGTTTTTGTCCAGCAGACCCCCACTGAGTCTACCAGCTATTGGCTTACCATACCTCTTGACCTTTAATCTAAGGCAATAAGCTCTTATACTTTTCTAAATCCGTTCCGATTCAATCTTGACATAGAAAATTTCTTCAAATAAAATGACAAGGCAAGTTAAGTCAGTTAACTTTTCCAAATAGTCTAAATTATTAGTGCTCAGATGCCTATTATTTCTACTTCGAATGCCTACCTTTTATTCCAATGTCATTAAAACTGTTAATTATATTATTATTGATGTAATTTGACTGTCAAATTGAGTAATGCATATTAAGGGGGCAGTTATTTTCGTTCTTGAAAATAATCGTGCGGGTCTAACTCAAAAATTATTTACATATTTAGCAGCGCAGCAGTTATCCAGCAGTTATTTTATGCATAAAATTGTGTGGATGGACGACATCCTTATAACAAACCAGTCGAAACGATCACTAATAAGACTGATATCGGTTACCAGAACAGCTCTTATCAACTAGACTTCGGCTGTGGGCCAGACTAAAACATCGAGTCCGTCCTCTACCAACGGAAATGGTAAGCACCTTGCAGCGTCATATACAGACCTGCTGTGCCCGAGTCTGTCGCATGCTACGAGAAGTCGTCACAACTTTGCAAACCTAGCGAACACTGAGGTGAGGATGATGAACTGAGTCGTACCATACATGACAAGATGTATACTACAAACTAACAGCCGGACCGTAGTAGCCTACAAAAGTTCATGCCTCCCTGCTACAATGAACCCACAAACGGCTTACATTGAGATAGCACTGGTCCCTTACTGCCTGCAAGGTCAGTGCAACTCCGTGGCCAATGAGCTATTGAGGGAACTCTCCATGCTCGAGTGGTACCTGCGCCCCGAAGGGACCAGGAACCCGCTGGGGGCGTCTGCCTTTCACTCGCTTGGGCGTCTCGCTCATCGACTTCTTTGACCCGGAGTGCACTCGTATCGTGGCACGATATATATCTATCGCGCCTGCTATCATGACGTGTTCAGCAGCTGCTAGCCGCACGTCTTACATCACATTAGTACCACGTTGGGCCTGTTCAACGACTATTCATGACGAACCCGAAGTGGATCCGGCCTTTCTGGAGCTTGGGTGAGTCGTGGCGGAGCCGAGAGAGCGTCACAGCCTGCATGAGATCCTAGCCATCTGATAGCTACGTAGCGTACGTGCTGATAGCGCATTTCAGGTGGGATCCTTTGATACCAGGCTGCTTGGAGCGAGAGATACTCCTCCCGGTGCCACGCTTGCACACATCTACTATAAAGACGTGCTTTTCACTTCATTGTGTGCTAGGAACGAGATCAACAGCCAGGTATCCCCTCCGAGGCAAGTGAGATAGCTTGCTTATAATGCTTATACACTTTTATCGAAAAATTATGAGTTTAATCCGTAAACCTATATTAAGTGTCTTTATGGTAACCACAACTTCCCAAACCATCGGACTGGGTTGTCAGAAACCTCATTAATTACCTAAAACACATCAATTTTAACTTAAGTAGCTTGTTCAACGTATTTAGAAGAACTGCCATACTGCTTATGTGGGCTCATGAGTCACGTTTCATGGCCTTACACTATTATCTACAGCACTACGCTTACTTTATTACGTTCTGAATAAGACAGTTGATTTTACTAACATTCCAACTGGACCTTACAGCCTTGAGTCGAAATAGTAACCCAGCATTCTGGATACGCCAACCTGTATTGATGATAACTACGAAAGTCTGCACTAATTTATTGGTGTCTCCTGCCTAACCACCCTGTCAAACTATACATGGACACGCGGTTAATCTATATATAAATATATACAAACATTTACTATACGCTTTGTTCTAAATGTCTTCTGGATATTATTGTACGTTCGCTTTAGACCCTTAGATTAACAATTTAGCACAGTTGATAACATGAATAACGCCCTATTGTTAATAATTAACTCATTCACTGCTATCCTACGCTCGTGACGCTACACTGCACCCGTTCATAGTAGTTTAATCTACATATGTAGGAGAAATTGCCTGTATGTAGCCCCCTGTTAGTTAGGATTCGGGTCTATATTTTTGCCAAAGTGGACGATTTGGGCCGGGCACGAGTGCTATTCCAGGGACTCACGGCCTGGACTTATTAATTAATACCTAATGCTTTCTGTGTGTACAATTCATTCCCTTTATTTGGTATCGGGGGTATTAATCTAACGTTTACGCGCCCGCTGACTCGCCACAAGAGGGGCTAGTATGATCGCTTATATGTCGGACATATAGCATTCGTCCCGTACTGTCAAGTATGTAAGTGCGAGAGGGACGAATGCTATATGTCCGACATATAAGCGATCATACTAGCCCCACAGGAGATAATAAACAGTTCTCAAATGGCGGATTTTGGATGTTGAACGGAACACATAATATGAAATTTTACCTTCCAATAAAATTAATATTATGTTTCCTGATACATCCAAAATCCGAGGAGTAATGGCTTCCTGGTAGGCTGCCGACGGCATTTCCTCCGCAACAATGAGGAACATGGCGGCGAGTTGGAGGGGCGCGGGTATTCGGCTGTTGACAGGTCGGCGGAAGTGAGTGGATGCGACGATGGGCGACTCGTTTGACGCAAAAGGCTACTTCCGATCGTGCGCAGTGGCGCCCTCTCAAATGGCGGATTTTGGATGTATCAGGAAACATAATATTAATTTTATTGGAAGGTAAAATTTCATATTTGGCCATACCAACTAGAAACAAAAGTTATGATCACAGCTGATAATACGTGTGTCGGCGAGGAAAAACTATCATGTTTCCCAAGTCACTTATATATGTTACGCAGTTTTATTTAAATTGAATTATGGACAAAAACAAATATCGCAATTAACCAAATTTTATTTTTTTCTTGATTCGGATTCTGCGCTACGCCGCCGTCGTGATCGCGACGTGTGTCTTTGTCGTTTAAAGTCCCTTCTACTTCTCTCGTCTCGCCGCCTCGATTCTCGGCGAGTTTTTTCTCGGGAACGAGAACGGTGCCTCCTTGGAATTTCGACTTCTGGCGATTCAGACCACCTCCAGGATCTTGGAGAGAAACGTTGTTTTCTGAAAAAAGACTCTTATTGAAAACTCTAAAGAACTAAGTACTTTACACAATCGTGTTCGCTATTCGCCTCGTCATTCGACGAAACATTCATGTACATCTGCATTTACACATTCGAACGAATAGCCAGGCGAATAACGAATAGGCATGTGTAGACAGTACATTCGCCTCGCGATTCGTGCATTCGCGTTGGGAGCGGTTTTTCAGACGCGAATCAAAGGGCACGAATAGCGAACATGAACTTACTGTTCACACATTCGCCATCGCCCGACCCAAAACGACGTGTCAGACAAAATGTAGTGGATTGAAATTCGCAATTTTAGACATAAATGTTCTTTTTATCAACAGAAAGAGCTCATTTGGATAATGTAGCGCGCATGCCGCTATTATTTTTACTTCCTCCATATTCGTGTGCGAATAAACCATCGAATAAGTGAACAGTAATTCGCGTCGACAATTCGATCATTATAAATAATTTCAACTATACTACCCCTGGCCCGACTTAAAATCGAAAGAAAAACCTCTTCCTCTCTCATGCTCTAAAAGTTCGACTTTACGCTGTGCTTAGGCGACATAAAGTCGCTTTTTATGCTCTAGAGCATAAAGTAAAAATCGTCTCCGACGCGTGCCGACGCGTGCCGACGCGCGCCGGCGCTGGCACGTCCGGTCGACGAGCACAGAAGTATGAATTTATTAACATAACTTTAATTATAGTACATTATGATACAAGTGCAGAGAAGTACAACCGGAATGTATTTGCTGCTGCCCTGATAGGGGATTCGGGTTGTGTGGCGCAGCATCGAAGTATACGTAGCCTCGACGTCAGTGTCAAACATTGTTAAACTGTTTCAATCCCCAGGTCCCTGTTCCTCACAAACGAGAGGCCGCCCACTGCTCCCCTGAGGAACCGATGTTGCTGGACCTGGAGCTTGTTCAGGCGATACTTCGGCGCATGCGCAAAGATCATGCTGGCATACAGGGAGATAGTCAGGATGCACTTTTTATAAAATGTTATTTTATATCTCGTGCTTAATTTGCTAATTTTGTTTATCATGGGGTGCAGCCTCCCCATGACGAACGCAGCCCAGTCCCGGATGGTTTTTATGTTTTTGGAAGTTTAGCTTTCTGTCCTAAATATTTAGCCTCGGCGCTCCACGGAATTGTCTGGTTATAAAGACGAATTTGGGGGTGTCTCTCGGGGATTTCCTGGTACTGCCACCCTATTTGCCGGGCTTACCTCGACCTTCCACCTATTAAACCATTCGCTTAGGGCGGTGGCTGCAGACTGAAGGAGCGAGGTCAATCTCTTAGGTTTTTGGGCTTTGAGTATAAAGCTATGCTATGTCATCCGCGAATATGGAGTATTTGGCGCCGGCAATCCTCGGCATGTCGTTAATGTAGAGTGCAAATAGACTGGGAGAGAGATCCGACCCTTGCGGCACCCCTGCACCCACCAGCTGACGACCCGACAGGGTGCTCTCCACTCTGTAGCGAAAGCTTCTTAATGTTAAGAAATCTCTGTTAAGTCTGGCAAGTCGGTCTGGCACTCCAATGGTTAACAGTTTGCAAACCAATCCTTCGTGCCAAACCTTGTCGAACGCTTTAGCTTTGTCTAAGAAGACAGTTCCTGAGGGGAATGCCTTTCTAAGGGTCGTCATCCCGTTCCTGTTCGTCGATTAATTACTGGCATGTGTTCCTGTATCCTGATTAAAATTGACCTTTCATACACTTTGCTGAGAGTATCTGACCAGTGTGTGTTGCCAGTGATGACATATGGCACTGAAACGTGGTCGGTTTCTATGGGCCTCATAAGTCATAAGAAGGCTCTAAGTCACCCAAAGAGCAATGCAGAGAGATATGCTGGGAGTTTCCCTGCGTGATGGCATCAGGAATGAAGCCATCCGCAGCAGAACCAAAGTGACCGATATAGGCCTCCAAATCGCAAAACTTAAGTGGCAGTGGACGGGGCACATATCAAGTAGAACCGATGACCGTTGGGGCGGAAAGGTTCTCGAGTGGCGACCACGTACCGGAAGGCGTAGCGTGGGCACGCCCCCTACACGGTGGGCTGATGACCTGGTAAAGGTCGCGGGTGTCCGCTGGATGCAGGTAGCGCAGGACCGGTCATTGTCTCTGGGGGAGGGGGGCTCTACGTTCAGTACAGTTATGGGACAGTAGCTCGAGGCCTCTGTACGAGGTTTGCCCGGTTTGTGGATGCCTATAACAACTGCCACCTTCCAAGCTGCTGGGAAATGGCAGTGTTCAGTGCGGTGTTAAGGATACTCAAGAGTTTGTGTAGAAGGTTGTCAGAAAGAAGTTTAAATAGCCGATTCGGAGTGCCATCGGACGCCGGCGCTTAATGTGGTTTAGGCTAAACTTGAAATACGACTAGACCTTAGATTAATAATACCAACAGACCCGTAGTGTTAAGCAAGGGATTTTTCATATATGAACGGGACCGACAGTACGATTATTTTCGGCTGTTAACGAATAGTCTCCCTTTACAAGCACAGCAAAGTGTCAAATCCCATATAATACAAAACGTCATAAATGTCAGTTCAGTACAAATTGCAGTTATGAAAGCGGAGACACTGACACGTGAAGACCGGTCAGATATTACTTATCTGTCTCTCTCAAACTTATTGATTTCTGCAGTGAGAACAGATCAGATGTACAGAAATCGTTCAACTTAAATGAGCGGATCTGCTTTACTCTGATATCTGCGTGTGGACTAGACCCGAAGAAGTGTCAATCTTACCGTATTAAGCCTGTCACAAACTGGCGCGGTCAATAGTAAATTTGTCATTAGCTGTCAAATCTACTATTGACCGCGGCCGCAGGCCGCTCCAGTGAGTGACACGCTTTATTCAGCATCCGTCATGATGTCATGTTAAATGGCAAAAATTGACAAGTTTTTATTCTGACATTTGACTTTGACTAATAAAGTTTCATGCCGGCTCCACATGCTTGGCAAAAAACGCCAAACGAACAAACAATAATCAAGAACGTGTGGATAGGTGTTTGTCTGTTTTTGTTTGTGTTTTCCAGTGATCGGCGTCGGTGTCGGTATTCTGCAAAAATGAAAGGGTGTTCGACAAACGTGTTTGCGATGGATACAAACGCTTCCCCGGACCATACTAGCCTAGGACCAAATCCGGAATATACTATCACGTTCGTCAAGCCTCGTCATAGTCACCATGCCATGATTGTTGGGTGATTAAGGTCGGTGTTTGACGTTTGCGGCCCAAAGCGTGTGGAGCAGCACGGCTAGCAAACGACGGCGCGCGAGCTAGGTATATCGCGCACGAGATAGACTATCCATCTCTTTCCGTGTGTACCCATTAGATAGAGACGGATAGTCTATCTCGCGTGCGATATAATTAATTAATGTAATAATTATTTATGTCAGACAGGTCCATATAAAATGTTTTCTACATAAGTAATTAAGTACAGTAGTAAATATATCGCCGACTAGTACCCATAACAAATAAATAAATAATAAACAATAAATATTGGGGGACAATCTTACACAAATCGACCTAGTCCCAAACTAAGCAAAGCTTGTACTATGGGTACTAGGCGACGATATACATACTTATATAGATAAATACATACTTAAATACATAGAGAACATCCAAGACCCAAGAACAAAATCCGTGCTAAATGCACAAATAATGCCCTGGCCGGGATTCGAACCCGGGACCTCTAGCTTCGGAGGCAGTGTCACTACCAACTAGGCTAAACACAAGCCTTTATTGAGCTTATGGGACTATAGTTCGATTTGTGTAAAAATTGTCCCGTAATATTTATGATTTTATTACACTTTATTCTTGCAAATAATGAATCTTAAGCAGTTTTATCTCTTACGACACCTACGTTCTTTGAGGGGTGAGTCGTCGTACTAAATGCATGGGAGCGTTTAAACTCAATATTTTTAATATTCTACTTTAATTTTAAAAAAAGTTATTATTATTATTGACGCTTAGAGACCTTATACATCTCTGAGAATATTAAATTACTTAAGTGCTATTTTCATTTACTACTTATATTAATTTAGACGCTTAGAGACCATGTACATCTCTAAGGACTTAGGAATAATGGACGCTCAGAGACCATATACATCTCTGAGATATTAAATTTATTGTATATACTTTTGTGTATTCATTCGGACAGAGACCGTATATATAGGTCACTAATTTTTTTTTTTATATAATGTATTATAAGTTAATTTTAATTGAATATTGTGAGTTTGTTAATCACTATAGTTTTAAAATCATTATTATTATTGTCTACTTTTTTTTAGTTCTGCAATTCTGTTTTGAAAACATTATAATTATCATTGTCAATTTATTTAATTGTATAATTCATGTGTTGACTTGTAAAAGTGCCCTTGTGGCCTATTTGCAGAATAAAATTTTTGATTTTGATTTTGATTAATATAATTTTGCTCACTGGGTAACGCACTTTCGATATCAGTTGAAGTTTTCTTATATCTGTTATATTTACGGAATAATTGCCTGGCTACACTGAACGATTACACCTGTACAGCTCGCTCGCCGTCTTGTGCTAGCCGTGCTGGCATCACATTTACAGACATGAATTTGTTAATCATTAGGAGCTACTTCGGGTGTAGTCGTATTCCGAGTTCAGCCGATGGGAAAGCATTATTCGCTACATCTGTAAGTTGGTGTCGCGTCGTATTGAAAAATTGACATAATGAATAATACGCCTTACTTAGCCATGCACAGAATATTCATCATTCATAGCATCCATAGAGTTAAAAACTAGGTTGCGGTTAAAAGAAGAGTAAAAGAAAATAACCTTTCTGATTCTTGAATTTGGACGGGTTCCCTATGAGGAAATAAATTGTTAGGGTTTCTGAAGACATGGAGAAAATTACACGAACGGCCTTTGGGACATCGCTTCGTTGATTGGAGACCTGGAAATAAAACAATAATAAATTACTGCACAGGACGGGAAAGCGCAACTTGTGAACAAGTTGATTTTGATGGAAGACGCGATGCAAACAAATGCAATGAAATATTAAAGTTGTTTAATTTATGTTTATTGCTGCATATTGTAATTAATATCCAAATTAAATTCTAAGGACTTGTAAAAACAAAATACGCACTGCAGCAGCCGGAACCCGCCGCGCGGGTCCACAGCCTGCATACAAGCTTATCGTGCACTACAGTGAGCTTCCGCTTTACGCTCGAACTACATACATCTAGACTCCCTGCACTGCTGAGTGCAGGGATTCCTGATGCGTGTATACAGTGTAGAAAAATAAGTCGGGCCCTGGAGGGAAACTTCCTTTCCTTTTATTAAAAATGTACAGGTAGCAAAATTTTTGATGCCAATAGATCCTATTTTTATCAAGGAACAAAAACTTATTGGAGACAGACCTAGTCTAGGATACAAGAGCCCAAAAAAAAATAAAGACATTTTGCACAATTATAGTATATAAAAAAAGGTATCTTTTTCAAAAATCTGTGAATGCATTTTTATTGCTAAGGAGAAATAAAATAATGTTTCCTTTCAGTAAATTGAGTTATCTCAACGTTTTAAGGTATTTTCCCTCCAGGGCCCGTATTTTCTTTCCACCCTGTATATTCCAAGCCCCATTTACAAACGCGCGAGTAAGTATCGCGTGCCGTACAATTAAATAACTACATATTGGGTTATCAATTTACAGAGGCGGAGCAAGACCTAAATTTTATGTGGGCAAGATACATTTTGCGGGGCCCTCTGCCGGCTTCGAATTTTTCAGCGCATTCGTAGTTTTTAACTAGTGTCAAAACCTCCGGGGCGCGAGGCCCACTGGACCGCCAGGGCGTGAGCGGTGGCCCGCGTCGCCCGCGCCTAACGCCGCCTCTGCCAATTTATAATAAAAAACCCCAAAAAAATAGTGTATTGCAGACCATAAAACAATAATACTATGGATTATTGTTTTATTGTCTGCAAAATATAATGCATTCAAACGATCCATCGAACCCCGCCCCCACAAACTAGCTAAACTTGCGTGCGATTCTTGCAAGTTTTTAAATCAGGCAGCACGAGAGACACTTGATTTCGGTTTCTTAGCTTTGTATGTCTGGGTGGAAATAGCCCAAATGTACTTCACTGTCCTTTGTATTGAGTAACTGAATTCGAATTCTTCCTAAAGAACGTTTTAGAAAGCCTATCATACACAACGTGGTTGTAGTTGTGATGCTATCTCATAATTCTCAAATCCCTCTCGCTGCATACTAATTGGACCAGTGTCATAGTTTAATACAGCGGCTACGTTTTAAATACTGATGCTTTAAATATGTTTTAAATATGCTGATATTTTAGCAATTCTTACCACAAATCGCAGTCTTCCAAGAGTTTATGCGACAAAATTGTAGCGATAGTTGTTTCCCAGCGAACCACCGCGTGTGCAACGCGCGGTACGCTGCCACGGCGCATCGCAATTTAGCGAACTCTATGTAGGTATTCCCACGGAGATGCTTTTCATAATTATTGCAAACCTGTAAGAAGTATTGGGGTTTAGTTTACTCTCGTGTTTTCTTTTTCGAGTGGACTAATTGATAGTTGTCTCGAGTAAATTAATTGATGTTTACAAACCTTATGTGTTTACAGCAAACCATCAAAGGATGTGTTGTATTGGAATACAGGCCCTCTGAAGTTATTTAATGAGTACTTATTGCATTTTATTTACAACATATGGTTATTACTAGTTAAAGTTAAACTAAACTAAAAGCATCGATAATATTTACATAAAATTCGGGTCAAAAATATCTTAACACGCCTATTGTGCTACTGACATATAAGTTGTGTTTGAGAAATGTTCAACTAGGGTTCTGCTTTGATGATTCTCATTTTAAGTGTACAAAATACATATAACATTTGTCCCATTCTCTCCTGTAAGTAGTGTGAGAGTGACAAATGTTTTATGTCAGCAATAACTGTCTCACATTATGGTGTGTATTTGCCATCATAGTTAATAATTGACGTGAAACAAATTACCATTTATTCCCTTTTTTATTTCAACAAGGTAAATTCATTCTCATTAGAATTAGACAACTACCACAGTATAAAGAACTACTACCAGTAGGCAATCTTCATTCATCTGTCGAAATTACGCACGCGCGTAGCGTAACTGCTCTAGGGTAAGGGTTGTCAAAAAATTAAAGGAGTTATTGTTTTTTTACTTTCACATTCCTACATTTTTGAAATTAACTAATTTAAATTGAACTTATTTTTATTTTAGAGGTCTCTTAATACGATTATGAGGTCAGATTTGAAAAAAAAGTGGCGGCCATATAGATTTTCTGTAAATACTTTCTGATTTCCTTCAAAATCGATATCTGAGCGTCCGAAAGGTTTCTAAATACGAATATGAGGTCAGATTTGAAAATGAGTGGCGGCCATATTGAATTTCTTTAAATACGTTCCGATTTCGTTCAAAATCGATATCTGAGCGTCCGAGAGGTCTGAAATACGAAACAGCGGTCTGATTAGAGAAAGGTTGCTGCCATTATGAACTTTTTTTTATTTATTGTTTGATTTTGTTCGTTACCGATATCCCAAAGTTTGAGAAGTACGGTCGGCCTCACAAGGCCAAACCTGTTGTACTTTGCCGCTTTATAGTCATGTTTAAACTGTTCTACATTTAGTCCAACAGGAGAAAGCGACAAAGTCGCAAAGTGTCGTCCAGCTACTTATGAGGCCGATTGTACCTACTTTTTTGTAAAAGATTAGATAAAACTAATTTTGATTTACTTGTACATTTACATTCAAATTATCTGGGGGCACTAAGTGCCCCCGCCAAGTCGAGCGCGAAGCAAACACTGCCGTACCATCCTTTACTGGAACCATTTCGCCGCATTTTCAGGCCCCTATTTGAGAACCTCTGGATAAGACCAGAACGCAGAAATTTTCGTCATCCAGTAAGCTATAATCACATACTTAAAATCCAAAATTTCAAGTAATTTAGTTCCGAAGCTAAGCGAAAGCAAAACTAGTACTTCCCATAAACTCAGAGAGCTGAAATTTGGCACAGAGTTAGGGTTTAATGGCCACATAAAGGAAAAACTATAAAAACTAGGATAATCGAAGATCTGGAGTAAATAATAAAAAAAATAAAATAAAAAAGTCTAAAAAATGCCCTCATGGACATTGGCACATCCATATTCTCTTGTAGCCAAGCCTACGTGGCGCTTTCACGAGTAACCAATCTTCATGGGGGTGCACCTCATAAATGTTGACTTCAAGAGTATAAAAGCTCAAGTTTCAGCGATCACCGAATACAACCGGCTTAGGCGTAAATACCGCGCCGATCTTTCAGAAATTAAACCGTCTAAAAGAATAAATAATGAACGTGAATGGGCAATACGAAAAACTGTTGCTACTGTACAAGAATCAGAACCGGAAAAAAAGAAAAGAAAGATATGTAATAATAAAAAAAATCTCCTAAAAAGAAAAAAAAATGTGTCAAAAAGAAAATCTAATATAATAAATCAATAAGCCCACGTTTCTACAAAAAGAAGTGAAATCCCATCAAAAAGATTCTGTAAAAAACTAGCCAAGTCGCGATGGAGCTGCTTGTTTATCTCAAAAAAGTAATGAAATCTAGACAAAGTCGTGCCAAGTCTAAGGTTCCTTACTGCGATTTCTTTATTATTTATAGTTAATGTTGTGTGACTTGGCCGTTGACTTATACCCCCTAACGTATAAAGAATGTTCAAATTATATTCTCAACCAACATTCATACTACGTAATCCTCTGTGTACAAATGTGTTGAACATTCACCTTTATATTTGTGAGATATTTTGTAGTACCAAGTCTCAGGCATTCTTATTATTCTTTATTTGCTAACTAAATACAATTTTGTGACTTGGCAATTATTTATTTTATTTATTTATTTAACAAGGACAACTTAGATCCAATCGGTGTTAGTTATGCTTAGCCTATGTTAGTATACAATTGAAAAAGGAGATTTGACAATACACAATACTAAATATATAAATGCAGTAATAATAATAATTATTATTATTATCCCTTTATTCATTTTATCTCTTAGATTAGGTTTTTACAATAATTCTATAAAAAGTAAAATATAAAACAATATTTAAAAAACATAAAATGATTATAAAAACCTAACCTAGGGTGCCGCCGGCAGCGAGGCAGGGCCTAAGCTACCGGTGGTTAGGGCGACAGAGAGGAACCTCCTGACTATTCGCGCCGTGTCCAGGAGTACCGCCTTCTGTATCTGACCCTTGACCCAACCATCTAGCGAGAGTCTCTTAAGATGTTGGTTGAGACTCTTCGCAATTAGACCGTTCGCAGAGACGACTATCGGGACAATGATCGTCGAATCAACATCCCACATGGCGGTTACCTCATGTGCCAGGTCTAGGTACTTGCTAGCCTTATCCTTCTCGGCCTTCACGAGGTTCTCATCATGGGGGATGGTGATTTCGACGAGCACTGCCTGGCGCTTTAATCGATCTGTCAGCACGATATCAGGTTTGTTGGCTATAATAGTCCTGTCCGTGATGACAGATCGATCCCAATAGAGCGTGGCACGACCATTTTCGAGAACTGACGCAGGTGTGTACTTATACGAGTAGTACGGCACTTCGAAGTCCACAAGACCGTACAGAAGAGCAAGCTGCTGGTGAATAATCTTGGCTACCAAGTTATGTCTGTGCAAGTACTCGCCGTTTGCATGATGACCACAACCAGAAATGATATGCCTGAGTGACTCTCCGGGACGGCGGCATGCCCGACAAATGTCGACCGAACCGTCCTTCAGGATATATTTCTGGTAGTTGTTTGTCATGATAACTTCGCCCGCAATTGCACAGACAAAACCTTCGGTTTCCGCAAAGAGATCTCCGAAACGTAGCCAGTTCACCGACGCGAGCAGGTCTACGTCGGGTCCCGTAAGAGCCTTGTAGAACCGCCCATGTAGCTCCTTACTCTTCTATACCGCCCTGCGGTCCTCGGTGCTTAGCAAGCACTTTAAGTCCGCGCTAGTTCCCGTTTGCCATGGAGAGCGGGGTGAAAGATGCGTCCACTGCCAGTACGTCACGATGCATCCCGCATTTGCTATTTAGGAAATAATCCCTGAGACTACAGACCTCGCGGTTATGGAGGTCTTTGGCATTTAAGAAGCCGCGACCTCCAAATTTCCGCGGGATGTGCAGTCTCATAACAGACGAGCGTGGGTGTAGCATACGGTGCGCAGTGAGCAGTACACGCACCCTTCGATCCAAGAAATCGAGCTCAGTCTGGATCCACCTTAATATTCCAAAGGAGTATGTGAGCAAGGGCATCACCCAGGCGTTGAAGGCGCGCACCCTGTTGCCGCCCGACAAAAAATTGTTGAGTACTTTTGTCAGGCGACAGAAGAAGCGCTCCTTCACCGCCCGCTTGATGTCCCCACCCTCAATACCTAGACTGTGACATTCCAAGATATTTATAGGTTTCCGCTTCGGAGAGAGATCCGAGAGCCATTGTCTCAGAAATCTGTAAATTTGTGGAATTTACAACTTTCCCCCGCTGTACATGCATGACCGCACACTTATCGACACCAAATTCCATTTTGATGGCACTACTGAAGACCTCTGTGGTTTTCAGTAGCTCTAACAGGTCATGTTTATTTGGTGCAAATAGTTTATGGTCGTCCATGTAGAGCAGATGAGAAATGACCTCACCCTCTCTCCGTAACTGGAAACCTAGCCCTGAATCCTTCAGCAGGGTACTGAGCGGATTCAGCGCTAGGCAAAACCACAAAGGACTCAGACTATCACCTTGAAAAATACCTCGCTCAATCCTAATAAAATCCTGCGCGCCAGAGGGGCCCTCTCCTCCTCCCGGTTGACGAAGGACTGTGGTCCACTGCTCCATGCAAGCAACTGAGAAGGATCTCAAAGCTGCATCAACTTTGTACAGCTCTAAGACTCTCCTCAGCCATGAATGAGGCACCGAATCATAGGCCTTCTTATAGTCAATCCAGGCAGCCGAGAGGGTCCCTCTTTTTCGCCGGACTGGTTGGCAAATGGTCATGTCTATGAGGAGGAGCTCTTTAGTACCACGTGACCCAACCCTACATCCATTTTGAGCGGGGGCCAAAATGTTGTTTGCAACAATGTGCGTGTTAATTTTTGCTCTTAAAATGGATGTAAGGAGCTTGTATAGCGTCGGCAAGCACGTGATGGGTCTGTAGTTCTTCGCTTCCGTGGTACTACCGGACTTGTAGAGCAAGGAGGTAACACCAGTTGTTAAGGGAGGCGGCAGGGAACCGAGCACGGGGGCTTGCTGGAACTGTGTTGCCAAACGTGAGTGTGAGCATCGAAACCACTTTAGCCAGAAGTTGTGCAATCCATCCGGACCCGGGCTTTTCCAGTTCGGAGCCGTGCGGATGGCACAACTTACGTCTTCGGGGCTGATGGTAACAGACCCCATGGGTTCGACGGACTCGCACTCACGCTCGACAATAACCATCCAAGCGCCCTCCGTGTGTTCGACAGGCACCGACCATATACTACGCCAAAAGTTAACCATGGCAATAGCATCCGGTCGCTGTCCATCGCACACGTGATGGTCAGTTCCATCCCACTTCCGGTATACCTTCCTTTGATCACTCTGGAAAAGGCGATTCTGCTGGTATCGGTCCACACGTTCTCTGTAGCGGCGAATACGGCTTGCCCATGCATGGACTTTCTGCTTCAGAAAGTCAATGCGTTCCGTAACACAAGCCATGTAGTCGCGGGGCCTGACACCAGATCCCGCGAAGGCTTGGTTCACGAAGCGCATGACTCGGGGGCGGCTATTGCCCCCCCTGAAGCAGATCAGCTTTGCAATGAGAGTCCTAAACGTATTGACACGCCGCTCAATTCGTACTTGCCAGGCAGGGGTATTCGCGATGGTCCTAGGTGCACGGTCAGCGTCCGGAAACTTGACGCGAGCAACACGGCACGCCGCGATGGCCCCGCAGTACATAATTGAGTGTGTGTCAATTAAGTCATCGCTAGCCCGTAAATACGGGTCTAGGAGATCGTTTAGGGCACCCATTAACGCTAGATTACATGGCATGCTCTAGATTCATGGGCAAGCGTGGTAGTCGGGGCCTAGAATTAGGTGTGGATCGATATCGTCTAATCGCGTCTTCCAGAGCCCTCCTCAATTGCTCGTGGGCCTGGACACTCACACTCTGGATCGCATAGTCCTCGACGGCATTGGAATCGACCCGCGATGCCCCCGGTGCCGTGTCGAATGTGGAGTCCAGGCGAGCAGAGAGTGCCTCCAGGCGGAGCCGATCAAGCGTCGAGTCATCCAAGCGCTTGTTCCGCTGAATATCCGCACCTGATCCGAAAGACGTTGCGCAGTCACAGAAATGGTCGGTTCAAGGGCCTGGAACAGAGGAAGCATCCGGACACCATACGCGGATAGGTTAGTACCACAGACCATATAGAAGCCGCAAACGCGCTCAATAGTATGGAAACCGAGCGTGTCAATTTTTACTTGCCTACTATGACGTCACGTAAGTAATTTTTTGATGTCCAATACTACCGCCGCGTTAAATCGATTCAAAGGCGCCGCCGTCGGTTTAGTACTCAGTAGGCCTTTGCGGTGAGAGAACGTAAGCAGCCCGCCCGCTTTAGTTTACGTTCTGCATTTTACTTCAAAATTCAAGTAATTAACCTATGAATTTACGTTAATACGTCTGTTTTAAGCATACAAAATGTTCCGTAATAATAAATCGTCATTTTTAGGGTTGATTTTTATCGATCATACTTCGAGTTTATAGACAGACAATGAAAAAGTGATGCAAAGATTACTAGTGGCTCTGTGAGTTGAAGACATCGCAATTTTTTTTTAATTTAAATATTTCCTAAAACTGACACAACAAAGAAATTCTATATAATTATCGAACCTGCTCACAAAATATCACGAGAATCGGTTGAGAAATGCGGACTGTAGAGGAGAACCTCCAGACAGACAGTCATACGACAGAATTTTTGTCAAAAGCTGAAACGGAGACGTTTCGCTCGCTCGGTCAACAAGTTAGAGATTATTTTACACGATTGTCCAAAAGAAAGATTGCAATATAACAACAACCTTTCATCGATGCAAAACTATAGTTCATTTCAGAGAGGAATAGACATAATGAAAATAGATATTTTATAGTGCATTTTTTGGATAGGATACGTGAAATAGTGTAATAAATACGTAAGTGCTTGGTGGTTATTAAATAAATGCAATTAAATGATTGCATATTCTTCGCTTAATGCCCTGATACCTACGTAGAGTCAACAATCAAATAAATATTCTACTAAGTACTTTATGAAAAAAGGTTCCTGCTTCTGTGACGCTTAAGAATCTATTACTAAAAATATTTTTAAAATAAAATTATTAACTATTTTTAATGTAAAAGAATAACATTATTGTATAGTAACTAGCCTAAATTATCATTGTCCGTCACAAGAATCGATTACAAATCGAATTGCACAGTGACATTGCATGAAAGATCGCAGTGTACAGCACTACTCACTTTAAATCGACGGACAATGAGAAAATCCCTACTACCCTACAACGTGAAGATTTACGAAATAATCGTTTGCTTCACTGTCCATTGCAGCCTACAAATACCAGACCTTAAGTATAGTTTAAAGCTGAAGCCGCAATGGATTGCGTACTTCGAAAATATACTATGTGTGTAAATATTTTGGTAGAAACGACACGAAATCACTCCAAGTTGAAAATAATTAACTTTAAATTAAATAAGGCGAAATTTATTAGAAAAAATACTTACTTATGAAAGGAAACGTCACCGTTTACTCCACTAACCACTCTTGTTGAATTTGAACAGTTAATTACGGTGCAGTGTGGCATTTTCTAGTGCAGCAACAAATGTCTGACAGAACGACAAGAGCGCGACTGAGCGCCAAATGGTGCACCGCACCATTTAGATACACGCGAAGTACATACACTGGGGGGCATCTAGGTTTATCTAGATCTGTGGTTAGTACCGCCCTCTGTCGCCTCAAAGTACGCTCGCATGCAGTTCTCGTTTATTTCTTGAGTCCATCGCATGCGGCGCACTGCACCACCGGTAGCGGGAGCCGTGGATGGGGCAGGATGCCCCGTAGGCCCCAAGCATGCCGGCAGTGGTTGCCTTCCTGCTCGTCGCGCTGGTGGTCGTGGCGGCGGGGGCGACGGCCCGCGTTCGTCGCTGCTCAACTCGCTGGTGTCGGGTGCCGTGGCGAACTCGTCACCCGACGACGAGGGCGAGGAGCTGGACGGCGCGGGCGATGGTGGACGTGCGCATTGTGGAACCGCTCTTGACCTTTGTCTCGTTATCATTTTTAGTTTATTTAGGTACTCAATCCATTATATTATTGGCCGTTTGACACCTATCACAATTTGACAGCTAAGCCTTTCCAATATTCTTCCGAGTCGAAAATACAGTTCACACCACACCTTGCCAAAAAGCGCGTTTTTCCGCACGCTGCGCGTCCGGAAAAACCCACTTTTTGGCCTAGTGGTGACGTAAAATTGTGTATAAAACACGGGTCGTAAAACAGAAAGCCCTCTCTCGCATATTTATGACCCTCGCCTGCGGCTCGGGCCTCAAACATCTGCGATATCGGCCTTTGTTTGTTTTACAACCCTTGTATCTTAATGTACTATTCTCAAATTATTTTCGTAAAACATCTTTGTGGTTTTTATGGTAAACGTTAGCTGTTATAAAAATTGATAGTTTGGCGTAAATAGGGCTACAAATGAATAGTAACTTATAAAATGTAACGAGAGCACACCCGTCATTGTCAACGTTTTTTTATTATTATTATTGTATGTCTTTTCCGCTCACGGGACAATGGTGTCCCGAACCTTTGGAAGGCGTGCGCGGAGCCGAAGTACCGAGGTATCGAAGTACCAACCGAGTACCACATAGTCAACACGTAGAGGCCCTTTTGACAATTTAATGAAATGCAAGGGGTACACCGAGCGGATGCTGTCCCTGCCCGTGTCTCACAAGAGACAGCACCCGCCAGGGTGTACAGGAACTATTGCTGGTTGATGGAATCTAAATGAACCGGACTATTGGGTGAATATGATGGACTAATGGCTGGGCTATTGAGTGAGACAACTGACGTCTGCCTAATAAAACTGTCTCACATTTTTATCTCAGGCAGACGGTGATTCGCCTTCTGCTGGATGGGCCCCTATAAATATTATTATTAAATGCAATAAAGTTGTGTGATTGCTAAGTTGCAGAATTTTATTTAGTTAGCAAATAAAGAATAATAATAATAATAATAATTTATTCATCAAAAACATCTTACAAAATCTTTGTCTTTACAACTGAAGAGTCTACTTCCTAAATAGGTATAACCTGAGCTTTAGGATAAGCAGTGCTCCTCTCCGTATGTTATATCTTAAATTTGATGTTTGACAAACAGTATCTAAAGTATTCTAAGGCAAAACAAAAAGTTAAGTTTAAAAGTACTTATAACAATAAAACAGAATGCCTGACACTTGGTACTACAAAATATCTCACAAATATAAAGGTGAATGTTCAACACATTTGTACACAGAGGATTACGTAGTATCACAGAGTGCGTAGTATGAATGTTGGTTGAGAATATAATTTGAACATTCTTTATACGTTATTGGGCAGAAGTCAACGGCCAAGTCACACAACATTAACTATAAATAATAAAGAAATCGCAGTAAGCAACCTTAGACTTAGCACGACTTTGTCTAGATTTCATTACTTTTTAGAGATAAAGACTCAGACCTCAGACCAAGTAAAAAATATAGACGGAGCGCCACGAACAACAAAATGAAGCCACTTTTTTAAAGACGTGTGCGTATCAGTGTTGCTACTGGAAGTAAAAGTCCCTATAAATGGGGTAATTCGTTCAAGTTCTCTATTTTATTCGTAGAGGGTACAATAAACCAAGATAGGCTAATAATTATGATGACTAATACTAGTAACCGTTAGTCACTAAACGTAATGGGATACTCAGCATACTATTTTGAACCCCTGAACTATTTTATTTAAATAAAACCTTCCGATTTGGTAACAGAATTGAACTACCTATTGAATCTGCATGCATGCTGCAATGCATTGCAATTCGCAAAAAGCAATGTTTAAATTTCTATTCAATATATGACAGTATTGTGTCAACCTTAAGCGGGTCACAAATCAAACATTTAAGTAGACGAAACTACATTAAGTCAATAGTTTTTGTTACTTGAAATTATAATGGAGAAAAAATACAGTGATTATTAAGGTTTTCATACAAGACCTAAAAAACTTTCATGTTATTCCAGCACGGCGTTTTTAAATGAGAACGAAACCAACGCCTGTATGGAGAATCGAGTTTAGTCGAGCGTGCGGGGGACTCTTAAAACAAACGGTCCTTAAATATAAGAAAATGATGAAAATGATTTCTGGTTCTTAATGGTTTTTTCATACTCATTGCCATTATTAAGATCAACTAAAGCTTGATTTTATTATTTTTATTAGCTGTTGCCCGCGACTTCATCCGCGTCTTCGCTCCTATTGGTCGCAGCGTGATGTTATATAGCCTAAAGCCTTCCTCGATAAATGGACTATCTATCACAAAAATATTTTTTCAATTCAAATCAGTAGTTCCTGAGATTAGCGCGTTCAAACAAACAAACAAACTCTTCAGCTTTATAATATTAGTATAGATTAATACCACATCTCGTACAGGCTCGCTAGTAACTATCCTTTCAGTTCGGTTCGTCACTTCATTTACGTGGTGGCAAACCGGCACATTAAATTAGCTGGTCGTTAACCGACCTCTATCGACCCTACCTACGGTCTTCATGTCTATGGTTGGGGTAAATAAAAATCATACTCTTGTATCACTCGCGCTTTATGTTAAGTCAATCAATGTCAACAGAATGTCGAGGTTTTGTGTTCCAAGCGAAGCAAAAATTTATTTTCTAAATACTGTTTTAAGGTATTAGATCACAAATGAAAAGTTATATTCTTGGATTTACTGCACGTTCTGGAATTATTTTTGCATCCCTTAATGACGCAGGTAACCATATTTTTAGTGATGGTTTTTGACGGTATGTGACAGCATGTCGACATGTACTGAATAGTTCTGGGCGTAGTTTTGGTTTGTGTATGTGTGAGTGAACGTATATTTATTTAGTGGGCATAGTTTTGATGGCTTCACTAGGTTGTTTGTGACACTCCGTCTATATTTTTTACTTGGTCTGAGACTCAGACCTCTCGGAGCGTAAGCAAGGAAAATCAATATGGCCGCCAATTTTTCCAAATTTTACCTCAGATTCGTATTAGGAGACCTCTCGGATGCTCAGATATCGATTTTGAACAAATCGAGACGTAAATAAGGAAAATCAATATGGCCGCCACTTTTTCCAAATTTTACTTTAGATTCGTTATAAGAGTCCTCTCGGACGCTCTGATAACGATTTTGAACGAAATAAATATTGGGGGACAATCTTACACAAATCACCCAAGTCCCAAACTAAACAAAGCTTGTACTATGGGTACTAGACGACGATATACATACTTATACATAGATAAATACATACTTAAATACAATGTAATGTTAATATTTTATTTTATAATACCCAAAATATTTTGTCGTATTTTCTATTGATATATATACCAATTCGCGTTTTTTATATTCTTATTTGGTATTAAGGTAATGTGTATTCAAAATTAATTTGTTTTGTTTTAAATTTCTGTTTCAGTGCATAATTCACAGGTTGTTTATCTTCATCCTCCATTGTTTTCTTTCAACTCATTTGCTCAAAGGTTAGCTGGAAGAGATCCCTTAAAGGGATAAGCTCGCCTTTGTACTTCCACTTTTTGTTTGTTTGTCATTTTACCGTGTTTTATGTACAATAAAGCAATACATACATACATAAATACATAGAGAACATCCAAGACCCATGAACAAAATCCGTACTAAACGCACAAATAATGCCCTGGCTGGGATTCGAACTACAAAACTTTAGCTTCGGAGGCAGTGTCACTACCAACTAGGCTAACAGGTCGTCAGAATCGGGGCGTATATGAGGAAAATTAATATGGCCGACGCTTTTTTTTAATTTTACCTTAAATTCGTATTAAGAGTCCTCTCGGACGATCAGATGTCGATTTTGATCGAAATCGGGATGTATACGACGAAAATCAATATGGCCGCCACTTTTTCCAAATTTTACCTCGGAATCGTATTAAAAGGCCTCTCGGACGCTCAGATATCGATTTTGATGGGAAATAAGGACGTATATGAGGAAAATCAATGTGGCCGCGACATTTTTTCAAATTTTACCTTAGAGTCGTTATAAGAGTCTTCTTGGGCCCTCGGATATCATTTTGATCGAAATCGGGATGTATATGAGGAAAATCAATATGGCCGCCCCTTTTTCCAAATTTTACCTCGGAATCGTATTAAAAGGCCTCTCGGACGCTCAGATATCGATTTTGAACGAAATCGGGACGTATATGAGGAAAATCAATATGGCCGCCACTTTTTCCAAATTTTACTTTAGATTCGTTATAAGAGTCCTCTCGGACGCTCAGATATCGATTTTGAACGAAATCGTGACGTAAATAAGGAAAATGAATATTGCCGCCACTTTTTTACAAATTTTACGTCGGATTCGTATTAGGGGAGCACTCGGATGCTCACATATCGATTTTTATCGAAATCGTTTCGGATCGGCACTGATTTAAAAAATAAAACCGATAACCTTTCATGAAGTCAGATTTTCAATTCCTCAAACTTGACAGCCCTTCAAAATATAAAGCGCAAACGCCGCCCGCTCCCCGCGTACACCCCCCATCGTTGACCCAAAAAGAGCTGAGTCGGCAGACTGTATGCAGCCTAATTGGTACTGTTGGAAGTGACCCAGGGTTGTGTTCCCAGGGTCGTGTTGGAAGTGGCCAGTGGTCCAGGGTTCAAATCCCAGTCAGGGCATTTATTATCAAGTTGTAGTTTTAATTATTTTGCAAAGGATACATGTCGCTTTTACAATTCAAACTCAAACTATACTTACTTTGAATTGTAATATTTTTCCATGTTTTTCAAATTCAGGTAAGACATCATAAAAGAATTCTTTGAAATCTTTATAAGTCTCACTATACTCATATTCCAGTAGGTCGTCTGCATCATACTCAGCGTCTACTGCATTATTGAGGCCACAGTGAGTAAAAAAATTGGCGGCCAAAATGATCTGAAACAAATAGATTACAATAAGTAATATTATTACAGAAGTTTGATAGTGGGGCCTATTGACAGAAAATCGTGAGACAATTGCTTTACGTGGTATGTATGGGAATATAATAAAAGTCCACCAACGGGCCAGTAATGGTAACCCCAGAATAGTAATGAATTAAATTAAACATGGAGAAAAGTAAGGGACAAGTTAGGCCATGGAAAAGGTGGATGGACTGTGTGAGAGACAGTATGATGAGGAAGGGAGTAATGAGATGATGGGCTACAGATAAGTGCAAAGAAAAGTACATGGGCGCTACCCTAAGTGAAGGGGTTTTGCTTTTATTTATGAATTACTGAAAAATGATGAATAAGATAGCTGTAATTGTTATTGTAACAGAATAACATAATCTATAACCTTAACAAAATATTTCGAAACAATTATGAGGGAGTTTGAAGTATTTATGATTAGTACCTCATCAACCCAGCTTTGCATGGCATCTTTCACGTATTCCGGAAAAGTATCAGAACGGAAAGTAGATATATTGCCCCCCTAAACCGGTGAATGGTTAATTTCATCGAAATTGTTAAGCCATTTCCGAAATAAATAAATTTACAACAATTGCTAATCATAGATTTTATTACATAAGTTAGATAAATCACTCGTTAAAAGATATTACATATATGTATTTAATTATACTACATGAAATGTCTGAAATTAGAATAATTAATCTTACTCTACTTATCCCTGGAAACTGGTGATTCCTTGAGCACTGATTACCAAACCTGCAGCAGCCAGTTTTGGCAAAGAATGGACATGGCTCATGGTTTGGTTTTGTTTCACTGGTAACAAGTAACTCTGCCGGTGGCTCTTCAGAGTCCCCATTGAGAAATTGCTCCAGCTTCTCCATGAATGCCTGCTGTTTTTGCATATTCTTCTCTTTAATTTCTTTAAGCCTCTTTTCTTCTTCTTCTTTTCTCTTTAACTCTAACTCACTCTCCTGAAACATAATCAAGTAAAAAAAAAAAAAAAAAAATTAAGTAATGGCCTTAGCATACAGCATAAGCAAAACATAAGCATAAGGAAAACTGAAATGATGTTTTAATGTGTTTAATAAATGACAGTCTCATAAAGGGAATCCTTATTCCCAACTATTACCAAAGACATTATACAATGCTTTTAGACCTGGCCAATTTAGTGTGGGTTTATTACATTTAATTGTTAATTCAACCACATAAGCCTATGTAACATCCTGTTTTTCTGCTCTGAAAGGGTTTTTCCCTGCTAGACAGATTCACTTAGATGGTATTGTGTAAAAGGAGCCTCAGTCAGTACAAGACAAAATACAGCAGATTGCCTAATATAATACTGTCTAGATTGTATTGAAATCAATTTAAATGTTGACCAGGGTTCACCCTAGACAGCTTGCAGATCTGTTAACAATGCAGCTTAGGCACATATTTTTAAGTGTTTATTAGAAAGTGATGTAATATAAATAGTCCAGTGCTGTGGGGCCTACTGGTAATCCAACAAAGATCTGCTCTCGGGAAAACCAACAAAAAGTAGTAGAGTAGCATATAAAAGCTTAATGGAATGAGATAATATAATTATTTAATATACCATTTGTAACTTAGCCACTTGTTCACGGTGCATTTGGTTTAGTTTTTCTTTTCTATGTTGTAATTCTTCCCAATGCTTTATGGCTTTTATTTCTGCCTCAAGCCATTTTTCATTTTCTACTCTGTTTACAGCTTCAATTTGTTCCCTTTCAAACAATTCTAAATCTTCTTGTTCCCTTAAGCATATGTGATAGTTGCTGTGTGATGGACTGAATATGTTGTCTGGAATGCAATATAATACAAATATTTTTTATTGCTCACCAAAAGTAGTAAACAAATACTCTTCACATGATAAAACAGCTTGTACAAAAGAATAAACAAAGATATAGGGAGACAGAGGTAAAATTATAAGCATTCTTATCACTAAAGAGTGATCACACACAAAAGGAAACAAATAAAAACATAAATGGATGGTCATGTCAATAAAAATTGATCTCAGTCTATCAACTTTTGGGAAGAAAAGATGGTGCAAAGATAATGTAATATTAAGTAAGAAGAAAATAGTACTACAATCATTATACAATATTACATCTTCATAGGTTATCATATGTTGTTATTTAGTTTAATTTATATAACACTCACCTCTTAACTTTGCTTTCTTCTGTCTAATTAGTCTCCTTCTTTCACGTTTTGCAATTTTTCTCCATTCCTTATGTCTGTAACCCCGAAAAAGAATATATTAAACGTGATTTATTGGCAATTCAGTCTTGAATCAAACGGTTATATCGTGTGCAGTGTGTAGACACCACTTACACGTGAAGACACTACTAACTTGGGTTTACAAATATAGTCCATATTCCAATTCACAAAAAGGAAATAGCGAAAAGAGTTAAATCTTACCGTCCCATTATTAGAAAATAAGTCGTCATTAGGCTAATAAATACTAGGTAATGTCCTTCGACATAAGTGGTCTTCAATGTGATATGAAATACACGTGATGCGGAATACAATTAATCTTCAAACGAAATTTACTTTAGATCAAAGAGTATTAACAGGGTACACCGTATTAATAAGCATTTTGCGAGTGCGAGGCAGAGGCAACGCAACGGCAAGCAAAGCAAAGCCCTTTGTTTTGATTTGATTTTGACGGATATTGACAATTGACCAGTGTCACCGTGTTGTATAAAGACATTTTTGAAATTCTGTAGGGCGAGACAAAAAAATCTGAGGACCAGCCGCGAATCGAAAACAAATATTTGCCTCTCTGTCGCTATAAAATACGCAAAAAAGATATTTCGTTTTCGGTTCGTGGTAGCCCTTAAGAATTCCTTAGATTGCTTCTTAAAATGTCCGTAGTTTTCCAAATAAAAAAATAATGTTTTATTTTACTGCACTGGACCTGCCCGGCTAGTATGATAGCTTATACCGTCACGTTTTATGTGACGTTTCAGTACATTTTGGCCATATAACGTGACGGTATAAGCTATCATACTAGCCGGGCTGTTGTAAAAAAAAAACTATAAGTCAAGTCAAGGTAGTCGGAGCACAGAATAAGTAATAGTACATAGTCGGAGGAGCAATAAAATACCTATACGTGGGTTGTTCCGAAAGTTTTTAGCTGCTCTCACTCTATTCATGCGATATATTTTTTATATACACCATTATGTGGGTAATTTCAATAGTTATGAGCTGAGATAAAATCGTTAGTAAGTAGCAAGTATTTTTTTCACAACATTTATTTTGCCAAAAGGCCTTTTGTATGGGCTTTTAAAAATTTGCGAAAATAGTACTATTTTTGATACCTAAAAATAGTTTTGGCAACGAAATCCCTAACAGCTGTAGTGGAAACTGCCCGGGATGACTTCCTAACTTAGTTTTGCTGATTTTAATGTAAAATCAGTAAATGATTTTATTTAATTTAAGTTTTTTTGTGATGATGACCAGTCCCTAGTCTCGCGACCTAGACTAATATTCGACACACATGCTCATTGTCGCTAATTTTCATGCAATCGAAACAAATTACGTGGGTAGAGACAGGGAAGATTCATAGTTTGCGGTGCATAAAATTTCGTCAAGTTGTGGTGACGTATTAATCAAAATTGGCCCGCAACACAAAATTGGTATTGTGACCCGTTCATCGCATATTAGATAGGGCTGTTGACACGTCGTACTTAATTAAAATACAATAAAAAAAACCCAAGCGACTTTCATCAACAGTTTCACCCCAACACAGTTGTATTGAAATTACCCGCATAATGGTATCATTAAAACATATATGGCATGAATAGAGTGCGAGCAGCTAAAAACTTTCGGAACAGCCCACGTATAACCTTGTACTATAGCCTGACCAGTGTTTATTTGGACCTGGCCATGTTGCGGATTTTTAGTGGTACTAATTTATTTTAATGGCCACAGACTAGTAAGGGTACAGTATAATATTAGCAGTAACCAATCTCCGGCACTTTAGGAGCGCGCGTTACCTACTTTCCCTGAGCGCACAGGGTTGTCGCACAAATTTGTTGGGTAACAATTACTTATACTCATTTTGAATGTCAGGTATTATTAAACAATATGTAGATGAAATTAAGTAACATGCTAGTAATAGTCGATAGGTACCACATCAGTCAGTACATAAACGAATTATTATACTTAACGTACCTACTTCATTGAATCGATACTCTATACACTTAAATACGATTATTTAAATTTTTGTTATACGGAACTATACGAGCTACGTCAATTGGAGTATTAGGTATCTCACCACATGCGGCATCCTTTGATAGTGCGGCGCGCGGCAGGATACCTTGCACGAGGCGGCATCTTTTGACTGACGGCGCCGTCGGCGGCGCGGCACTTTAAGTACTAAGAACTCCATATAGACCAGTGGGGCTAGTATGATCGCTTATATGTCGGTCATATAGCATTCGTCCCTCTCGCACTTACATACTTGACAGTACGGGACGAATGCTATATGTCCGACATATAAGTGATCATACTAGCCCTACAGGAACGCACTAACATTATAACGACTTTGTACAAATTGTGTTATCTATTTTATACACAACTTATACGATAAACTTGTATACGGGTAATAGTTGTATGATAAATTTGATATATATGTAATTGAAAATAATATACTTATGGACAAAGCATTTTACACAACACTTACTAATTAGCTATTTACACTAAAATATTTCCGTCTATTTCTTTATGTGCGGAACTCCTGGTTATTATTCTTTAGCGTAAAATAGATCCGCATCCTCATATATAATTAAAAAAATATATTGTTTAGGAAAACAAGGGCAGGGTAATTTAAGCTCGATCTCATTCACACAGATATGTCATTTTTGTCGTTTCGAGCGACAACGCTCCAAACACGGCGACTGCGCAGCCCGGACTGATTCACGCAATTTCACGCCGCTCCGTTTCCATGTGACGCGGGCCGTGCGCGTACGTGCACGGCACGCACACAAACAAACCGCGCGATGTACCTTTGTTCGATGTTTACCTACTGTCTATGTACTGTGGTAAGGGTAAGGTAAGACATACTAGGGTAATGGCAAGACATACTCTTTGACAACAGACGTTAGAACTGTTAGAAGCAAAGAATATAATACTTACTAATGAGAAGAACGATAACTCCATACAAAAAATATTACACCCTCCCGAAACGTCAAAAAGTCATTTATACTACTAGCGACATCGCTTTTGAGCAGTGAACTAAAAGGTGGCTTGTTGGTAGGCAGGTTGCCTCCGGAGATGGGGGCCCGGGTTCGAATCCCGGTAAAGAAATATTTTTTTATTTTTTTTACTTCGGTTTCGTAGCATTGTATTTATCTATATAGATTTAAATAAAATGCAGCTGTGTATGTGTGAAAAAATATTTATTTTGTAATATTGTTGATTTTCTCTTAGAAAGAGTTATTTTGTTCGCCTCTTCCGGCAAATAGATCCCGATTGTTAGGCTAAGGGAAATAATGCAATCGAACTTATTCTTGATCTTGGGCAGCAGCTCCACATTTAGCACACATCGTGTACTCATTTGTGGATTTAATTACATCTTCCATCTAACAACCACTGGAGAAAAACTGAAGGTGGAATAATCCACAAACGTGACGCAAGTGGGTACTATATTCCAAGGCCCAACTAAAGTCCAGTATAACACACAAACTATAATTCTCTTCTTTGCTTTGATTTTATACTGAACACTGAATATAATGGAATGCATTTGCATGCTTTGTCGCTGTCGGGCAAGACAACGCGACAAGAAGAATATATTAGCCAAAACTGAATTTAATACACAATTTCCACAAATAGAATATTGTTCGTGTTCGGTCTTCAATCGTTCAACTTTATTACCGAGAAGAAAAGTAGCTGTAATGTTCCATCGATGTTAACTTATGCTTGTGGATTTCTATTACCAACAGCATGCCACAAGAAAAGCAAAAACAACGTTTGTAAATATAATTGTTTGTTTTGTTGAAATACGTTTTGACAATATTTATGATATGGTAGTTTGACACAAGTGTTATTTCAATATATGAAGTTTCCATGGTAACCGAACCATAGAGTTCACTTGCTATATATACTTCACAGTAGTACTATAACAATAAACAATACAAAATTTAACACAGAATACACAGAATTAATCATGAAATAATATATCTTGCGCGACTTAAATGCAAGAGCAAATTTTACATAAATTTAAACGATGTTTCAGATGCATGGCACCATTGATAAATCAAATTAAGCCCCACCCAGACGTTCCAGCATTGCAGTTGTGGGATCTATAAAATAGAACGAGACAACCGAGGTCTATAATCTTCCTATTTTGCTCTATCTTATAGGTTGCTTCCCACGGCAGACTGCAAGGTGGACTGCTATGTTGCACTGTCTGGATGCCCTTAAAGTATTACTGGTAACAATTTAATTTCACTGCAACTCACACATACGCAATTACGAAGCACGTAGTTGATACCCCTTGGTTAGAAGTCATCGAATGTCTTGGATGTAAACAAACTTACATCAAGACGAAATATTTCGTGATTATAAAAATAAATATGCCGAAAATCATCCAAAACGTTGTCAGAAAGCTTATTGTGAATATTATTAATTATTTAAAACAATAAAAGGACGAAGGATTGACCACACACAATGTTTTGAAATTGGTTGTTGACATAACCGGTAGTACTGACATTTCATATTATAGTAAAGCCGGGTCCACAGCGCCATGTTTTTCATGTTTGCAAACATCAAACATGTTTTACAAACATGTTTTTGTTGGATTTTTGGTGCAGTGGACCGGCCTTAACATTGAGGCCACGCCTATTTTGTGTTCGAAAAACATGATTGATGTGTGCAAACACGAAAAACATGGCGCTGTGGACCCGGCTTAGGGAATGTCCGAAATTTTTAAAAGTCCTTGATTATTTTTCTAATGGTAGGAATAACCGTCGCGTCCGTCGCCATTAAAAGAAAAAAGTTGACGCTAGGTGATATAAAATGTTTGTATTTTTATAAAATATATGGCGCAACCGAAAAATCTGAAACTATTTTCTTTTAATGGCGACGGTTATACCTACCATTAGAAAAATAATCAAGGACTTTTAAAATTTTCAGGCATTCCCCATTGGGAAGATTGGTTGGATTTAATTAACAAGTACGCTTTATTTCTTATTCAATGTATAGGTAAGTCTACAATAACAAATATATATATAATGAAAATAAATGGCCAAGAGCATGCCGGGCCATGCTTAATGTTCCGTAAGGGTTCCGTAGTTGTCCAATGAACTTAATTTAAAAAAATAAAAATAAAAAGCAATATTTAGGGAATACTTTTGCAGCGTTTCATACGACTTTTACTAAGATAAGAAGAATTTATTTCCGTTATAGTTTTCATTGAAGGTTTTATTAATTTTTATATTTTTTGTCCCCATAGTTCAAGTCCATAGAGGGTGGGACACATTTTTTTGTTCTTTTGGAGTCATTATTTTCGAAAATATTTACTTTATCAAAAAATGTTTGATAAAGATCTTTATTCATTTTGAAAGACCTATCCAACAACACCCCACACCATAGGCTTGAAGCAAAAGAAAACTCATCCCCACTTTATGTGTAGGGAAGGTACACTTAAAAAAAACCTTTTGTTTAGGTTTTAATTTACGACTATGTCAGCTTTATTGTTCTATATATCCATACCAAATTGCAGCTTTCTAACACTAACAATCACAAAGCAAAGCCTCGGACAGACAGACAGACGGATATGGCGAAACTATAAGGGTTCCTAGTTGACTACGGAACCCTAGAAAGACCAAATAGAACATAAAAAAAAGTAGATGTCTAAAAAAGCCAATACACACTGTCCCGACTACACATGACGTATGCATATTATTGCCATATAACATGCTGTTAGCAGCGACACTATCTCAGGGCCAAATAGGCACTGGTCAGACTATAACTCTTGTACTTGAAAATCAACTCTTACAGCACGAATGAATATACATAAAACCTCTCATTTTTTATCAGCACCTTACTCATCTACGGAAGAAACTAAACATGTTTGTTAATCTATAGATTGAATGATAATAATGGCGGGAAGCATTCGATCAAATTCATCAATACTGAGGGTAGATGCAAGGCTAATTATGATTAGTACAAGTACATGGACTTTTCTGGTCGAGTGCCAAAATGGAAGATAAAACAAACCTGATAAAACAATACATTCGCAACAATGACGATCAAAAACTAAGTGATATGTTAAGTAAAGGTTTGGATCCAAATCACGAAGGTGGATGGCCGATTCGACTAGCAGCCCGCTTTGGAGCTTATTCTATAGTGAAGACGTTACTCTATTATCGTGCGAATCCTCACTTGTTAGGAGATTCAGGTAACTATGAAACTTTATTATTATTACATATGTACAAATTAAATATATATACAGTATTTACAAGAATAGTAATAACGAAAGAAATATTTAAAGAAATAAAACCAAGGCTGGAAATATAAAATAATTTTTAAGAAAAAAAAACCGACTTCAATGGGGGAGTCCGGTGAAAGATTATTAATCTTAGATGCTTAGATTCCATACAATAAAATACAAAATGGCTATAAGTATGTTTATAATGGTAGAAGACTAAGTACCCTCAATTCCTCATGAAATCATGGAAAAACCTTGCTTGCTTGACAAACAAAACGAAGAGAACAAATCGCCAAACGTGAACTACGCGTCGTTGAAGAGTTCCGTTCTGATCATCATCAGCAGTTCCACTTCATCAAATGTCACTTTTATGAATGAAAATGCTTGATTAGTTCATGAAAATACTAAAATCACTATTTGTGTGCCTTTCACATTTGAGGAGTTTCCTCGATTCCTAATGGATCCCATCATCAGAACTCGAGCATGACAAAAATCAATCGTGAAAATAGAACTTGCTTAACAAACACAGCTAGAAGGACAAATCGCCAAACGTGAACTTTTCGTCGTTGAAGAGTTCTGTTCTGATCATCATCAGCAGTTCCACTTCATCAAATGTCACATTTTTGTGTGATAATGCTCGATTTGTTGATAAAAACACAAAAATCACTATATGTTTGCCTTTAAGATTTGAGGAGTTCCCTCAATTCCTCATGGATCCCATCATCAGAACTCGAGCATGACAAAAATTAATCGTGAAAATAGAACTTGCTTAACAAACACAGCTAGGAGGACAAATCGCCAAACGCGAACTTTTCGTCGTTGAAGAGTTCTGTTCTGATCATCATCAGCAGTTCCACTTCATCCAATGTCACATTTTTGGATGCAAATGCTTGACTTGTTGATAAAAACACAAAAATCACTATATGTTTGCCTTAAAGATTTGAGGAGTTCCCTCAATTCCCCGTGGATCCCATCATCAGAACTGCCTTTTGACAAAAATGGGACCAACTTGGATATATATACATACAATCAAAAAAAGAATTTTTCAAATCGGTTAAGAAATGACGGAGTTATGGAGTAACAAACATTAAAAAAAAAAAAAAAAAAACAACCGAATTGATAACCTCCTCTTTTGAAATCTTGAAGTCGGTTAAAAATAATACTATAAATAAAAAACTTGAACCAAATCGGCGCCAGGCGGTAAGGTGCCCAGGATAGGTGCCAGGAGGCTGGCCGCGTTGCCTCGTTGCAAAGCTGATAAATGCTGAATGCTGGTATCTATTATTTATTTATAATCATAGCTTAATTCAAGTGACTGTCCGTAAATATTTTATTTTTCTTGAAGGTGCATCGACGTTGCAATTGGCCGTATTTTCGGATAAGCACTGGGAAACAGACAAATGGGATTTTCTATTGTCATGTTGCGATTCTTCTCAGCTAGCAGATGGTGCTGCAGTGGCGATAGTCTTTCATAATATAGCTGCAATTAAGGCTATCTTACAAACTGGACGCTGTAACACTAATATTCCAACAACATTAACTGGTAAGTACTTACCTGAGAAAAACAAGCCCCTCTATATTAACAAGCTAACCTATCTATGGTTGTTAAAGGAATCGAAATCCTTGGGCACATTTGTGCGTGATTATGCGACCTCTCCAGCAAAATGACATTCTACTTACTTGTATTTACATACTTCAACGTTCTACAATCCTACTAATTTATCACTAAAAACCTAGAGACGCAGTTATAAGATGAGTTGGGACAGCAATCCCTCAATTCATTCACTCTCAAGGTGGTTGTCGCGACAAATTGGTAAGTAGGTTTGTAGAACGCTATCCATTTCTACACAGCTATGGGGGTAGCTTTAATTTTTTGAGATAGGTAGATAGGTATAATATCTCCTTGATACATTTATTCATTATTATCAGTTAAAACATGTTAAATTACAGGCAAAACTGTGGAACAGCTGGCAAAGGGATATAAACTAGACAGCCTAATATTGAATGCACCTCATACCGCCCCACAGTCTTCGCCGAGAGTCACCAGACCAAACAGAATAGTAAGGATTCCCTTTTAAATCTTGATAAGCACAGAGCGCGGCCACGTCCGGCGCAGTGTCGTTGCGGTGCGGAGGCGGTTTTTAACCGACTTCAAGATTTCAAAAGAGGAGGTTATCAATTCGGTTGTATGTTTTTTTTTTAATGTTTGTTACTCCATAACTCCGTCATTTCGAAAATTCGTTTTTTGATTGTAAGTATAGATATCCAAGTTAGTCCCGTTTTTGTCAAAACGCAGTTCTGATGATGGGATCTATGAGGAATTGAGGGAACTCCTCAAATATGAAAGGCAGACAAATAGTGATTTTAGTATTTTCATGAACTAATCAAGCATTTTCATTCAAAAAAGTGACTTTTTATGAAGTGGAACTGCTGATGATGATCAGAACGGAACTCTTCAACGACGCGTAGTTCACGTTTGGCGATTTGTTCTCTTCGTTATGTTTGTCAAGCAAGCTAGGTTTTCAAGACACATTTTTGTCAAGCTTGAGTTCCGATGGAGGATTCCACGAGGAGGTACTTAGTCTTCTACCGTTATAAACATACTTATAGCCATTTTTTATTTTATTGTATGGAATCTAAGAGTGCACCATCCAAGTATAATAATCTCTCTCCGGCGTCCCACTTCGAAGTCCGTTTTTTTCTTAAAAATTATTCGGTAAGCAAACGAGGCCCGGGGCACGTCGCAAAAAAAAAAACCACGCGGTATTCGGTAGTGCCACGTAGAGCGGAGACAGCATGTGTAACATATGAAGCAGTAATCGACAGTAGATAATTTCGGAAAGATCAAAAATGCAAAACCGCCTCCGCCCCGCCCGCTCTGTGCGTTTCGAGCTTTTTACTGCCATTCATCACACAAAAATCCCGGACAAGTGCGAGCCTGCCTCGTACACCGAGGGTTACGCACAAATTTAATAATATTTACTTCAATATTAATAGCATGTCATTATTTCAAATTTCTCGCTAGGTGAACTTCGGAGATTTAAGGATGCTATAAAAAAATCGGCCAAGAGCATGTCGGCCAATGCTCAGTGTAGTATTCCCTAGTTGCGTAATGAGCTCAATGTAAAAAAAACAATAACAGACAATAGGGGAATACTTTCGCAGAATGAAAGACTTTTTACGATACAAAAACATCTTACCTACTAACTGATCATTTCCGCTATAGTTTTCGTTGAAAGTTTTTATTAAGCTTTACTTATATGATTTTTTTCTTATTATTTGGACCCATTTCAAAAGTTAGAGGGCGCATTATTTTTCTTTTCGAGTGATTATTTCCGAAAATATTTACTTTATCAAAAATTATTGATGAAGACCTCTATTCATTTTAAAAGACCTATCCTATAATACAACACAAAAAAAAACTTACGTGTAGAGAGAGAGGTACCCTTAAAGTACATTACGAATATTACGATACAAGTGTAGAGAACAGGAAATTCGCAACGAGTGGTGATAAATTAAAAACGACCGAAGGGAGTGTTTTAAATCGACCCGAGTTGCGAATTACCTGTTCGCACGTGTATATCGTACAACGTTTTACAGTACATATGGCTCTTTATAGTTTCTACATATGCACGTAATCTGCTAATTACCGCACTCGTGCGGTAAAGTAGCACAATATGTGCTGTAATAGTACATTACGATACAAGGGTTGTAAAACAAAGAAAGGCCGATATCGCAGATGTTTGAGGCCCGAGCCACAGGCGAGGGTCATAAATATGCGAGAGAGGGCTTTCTGTTTTACGGCCCGTGTTTTGTATGTGCACAATTTTACGTCACCACTTGGCCAAAAAGTGGGTTTCTCCGGACGCGCAGCGTGCAGAAAGACGCGCTTTTTGGCAAGGTGTGGTGTAAAATATTTTTTTGAGTTTATTTTACCACTGTCAGATTTATTGATTCATATATCCATATCAAATTGCAGCTTTCTAGCACTACCAATCACAGAGCAAAGCCTCGGACAGACAGACGGACATGGCGAAACGATAAGGGTTCCTAGTTGACTACAGAACCCTAAAAACGGTTTTAGAATGTGTAGTTACTAGGTCAAGTGTCCTATCATTTGAAAGAGTTCATAATGTATGATATGTACCACACTTGACCTAGTACGAGTAAAAACTTGCGTTGGCTATGTTTACAACTACCAAAAACTTTTTTCTTTGCCCTAATGTTACAGAGTGTGCGAAGTGCAACGACTTCATCACATCATAGAAACCTGTCGCCGTCCGTTGCTAGATTCTTCGACCAGACCGCCGGGCAGGCGTCCCTCACAGCACAAAGAAGCCCTATATCTCTGTTTTCGCCAGCTAATCATCGGGCATAATCTAATATAGGTACTCAGTGGCTAAAAATTGGCCCAATTTTGGTTCGGTTCCCATACACTTTGCTACGATTTTGGGCCAATTTTTTGCCGCTGAATTAGGTTTCCTTGAATCAAAGTCTGACTAAACCTTTGGGGTTTTTGGCATGCCCAACGTGATTAATTGAAGACTGGCTCAGACCAAGAAAAAAAGCTAAACGGAGCATTGCAAACGACCTAGTGAAGCCGGCTTTTAAAACCATGCCCACTATAGTATCCTTACAATTACAGTATTATTACAATTATACTGATACATACAATTTAAACCATGCACCGGGGCGCGAACGCGGATTGAAATATCTGCCTCCCTGTCGCACTTGCATATTCGACTGACTGAAGATCCTGTGCGACTGTGTTTTTGCATGTTGCCTTTCCTCGCTATAGTGAGGTGAAAAGTTTTGTGTTACACACCGGGTGCAAAGTTGTATTTTACTTCTCGTATGTTGAAACACTCGCTATGCTCAGGATTCTATTTTAGAACCACGAGCGAAGCGAGTATAGAATCCTTTCGCTTGCTCGTGTTTCAATTCCACACTTACGGGTAAAATAAAATTTTGCACCCTTGTATAACAACAGTACATTACGATACAAGGGTTGTAAAACAAAGAAAGGCCGATATCGCAGATGTTTGAGGCCCGAGCCGCAGGCGAGGGTCTTAAATATGCGAGAGAGGGCTTTTTGTTTTACGACCCGTGTTTTGTACACAATTTTACGTCACCACTTGGCCAAAAAGTGGGTTTTTCCGGACGCGCAGCGTGCGGAAATACGCGCTTTTTGGCAAGGTGTGGTGTAAATAACTATTATAACGGCCAGTGTGGGAGGTTTGAAAACCGGCTTCACTAGGTTGTTCGGAAAAAAAAGGTGTTCGGGATGGAAAGGCTAAAATGATAAGTTTGACTAAGTACAGTCGACGTCGAAGTTATATGTATACATTTTTCGCCGTAAATATTAGGTACGCGTGTAAGTTTAACTAAGTGCATTGTGGGATTATTAGCTCTTTGAACGCCAAGAGCCTATAAAGTGGTCGTGTGTCGTCGTGCCACTACGCCTACAACCACTAAAAAGGTAGGAGTCAAGGTGTTCCTTGATCATAAAAAAAAACAATAATGAATTGCTTTTATTGGTTTAAACGTTACATAAATTTTTGATACGCTGGCGTCTGAGTGATCACTTCATTCAAATATGATGGCGTTCAAAGGGTTAAATCCCCCAGTGCGATGGGGTCTTTTACACGACGATTATTATCACGCCATACACTCATATCACGATACGTATCAAGTGAATATTGAAGTAAGTTCCATACAGTTTAGAAGAACTGCCATAATATTTAAATCCCAGTATTGTGATAATATTAACCGTGTTACGGGCCCCGATCGATTGAACTCATTAAACGTGGGTAATCCGTATTATATTAAGCGGCTGACAAGCGCCAATAACTTTTGACTAAGTATGTCTGTCTGCGTCTGGCTGCGCCGGAGTGAAAGAAAAACTATATGCCAGCTATACACAGATAATCAGAAATTTAAATATAAAAAAAGTAACTGAAGTTATTTTATGTTTATGTGTAAATTGCGTTCTTAATTTGTATAATGAATACCAACATATATTTTATCCACTTCACCAAATTAAGCGGTTTCAGTTAAAAACTCCTTAAAAAAGCCAATATCGGAGGGTGGATTGCACCAACCGCCTGAACACAACTTACGATTACAGACTGTTTGATGCAACCCAGCCTAAGATGCAAAAAGTATAGGTAAACATTATCTTTGACGACGTCCTCCGTACTTTTATTGAATTTTCTCAATGTGATTATATGTATACCTATTTGTAACTATTCTTCTAATCTTGCTTGAGATGAGTTTGATTAATATTATAATTTTAAAATATTGACTGTATTTGTTATAAACAATGGACAATTAAAAAACTTGTAGAAAAAACGTAACTTTAATATACTAGAATATACCTACATTTTGAGAGGCAGTTTGTCCTCAAAACAACCATTGAATTAATAACACCCATTTCAATTAAGTTAATCAATCAGCCGCATCCGTTTATCACCTGAAGTAAATACTAAGTTAATATTTAAAAGGCAGAAGATTTTGAGTCGGAGTGCACAGACTTATAGGGTGATACTGGCTCTGGGCTTCTGGAGTTCTGTCATTTGCCACCTGTAAATAAATAGTTTTGGGAATGTTAGCACAAATCTAGTACTATTATACTTATTCTGGGTACAAGGTGCTAAAAACTCTAGAAAACGACTGTCAACTCTGTTGTCAAGAGTGCATGTCCAGATAGTTTTGGACACTTCAGTCTTCACCTTCAGACTCTATACCCTTACCCGCCCTGCATACCTACATCTGCGAACAAATTAAAAGATGTACTTATGTGAAGTCTCCAACCCGCCCTGGGCCAGCGTGGCGTCTACGCCACTCATCAATGAGAGGCGGCCTATGCCTAGCAGTGGGACATACCTAAATGTAGGTATACCTGTACTTTTTTCCACAATCTTCAACTACTCGTTGAGACGGTTTGAATGACCCAAGCACGTTGGGTTTATCTTGTTTAGTTAAGGAGTTGCTATGGCGACCTTCTGTCTTCATCATCTGATCAGCTCGATGGTCAGTACCGGATTAAGACTACTTGATGCCCTCAGCAATCCACGCCTGTGCTGTTTGGTGCTGTTTATGGTGCCCCCCAAGACGTGATGCCCTAAGCAATTGCTTATTTTGCTTATGAGCTAATCTGGAACTGTCGATGGTACCTTAAGACTGCGCAGTACGTTCGGTTCTCCATACAAACGTATTTATGCTCTCATTTTAAAATGCCAGGCTAGAATAACATGAAACTTTGTATACACAATGGGATCCGGCATATCTAGGTCGGATCATAGTTTCTGTTGAAATTATAATGGAGAAAAAATACAGCGATTATTAAGGTTTTCATACAAGCCATAAAAAACTCAAAAAGCCGCCGTATTTTTTTTCTTTTACAATTTCTAGCAACAGAAACTATGATCCGACCTAGATATGCCGGATCCCATTGTGTATACAAATTTTCATGTTATTCTAGCATGGCGTTTTAAAATGAGAGCATAAATACGTTTGTATGGAGAACCGATCCACACCGATCGTACTGGCCCTAAGAGGGTACGAACGAAAAGTTGGTGTTTTAGCAAACTCTAGGTTTTTTCAAAGGCCATATTTTTGTTCAAATGCTTACATTGTTAACGTAAATTACTGTTTTGTATAGATAAACTCTTATTCTAGACCATAGCAATGCTATAATTCTATTTCTATAAACGGTTATTTAAAACAACCAGGTTTTTGTCGACGTGTTTTCCAAAAACACGCGTCAGAGCTATCTTTTAGCTAGGATATTTCCCTTTTAAACTTATAAAAATGTTCTAATGTTTACTTTTTTCAATAGGATATATAGTCTTTTAGTACATAGCAATCGCAATAGTCCTAAAATATGCGCTTTTACTATTAAAAATAAATAGTACAGAATGTCTAATTTGGTTTGATTAAACATATTTTTTTTTTAAGTATTTGATGATGTTTTGGAAGTCAAATATTTTATTATAAAACTACGGGAATTGTTTTATTTTTTGTATTTTTTTCGATGCTCATAGATTAGCCATTTAATTTAGTCCATTTTTTAAAAACCACTATATAACCGCGCGCGAAAACTTCGTTTGATCCATTACGCGCCGGGCCTTCCCAAAGAACGGACGTATCGCTCTCGTCGCTGCCTAAAGGTCGATGACCGAGCGTACCCGACACGCGCCTGAGCTTTAGTGCGTCCACTACATATTGATACTTGGTAAGTAATATTACATGCTAAGTAAGTTTATTTATTTTATATTTTCTTAATGGATTAAAGCTTTTATTAACTTTTACTGTTCTTATGTAAGTAAGTATATAAATAAATAAATTTGCAATCAGTTTTTCAGCTTTTTTTTTATACCACGTCGGTGGCAAACAAGCTTACGGCCCGCCTGATGGTAAGCGGTCACCGCAGCCTATGGAAGCCTGCAACTCCTAGGGGTGTCACATGCGCGTTGCCGACCCTTTAAGAATTTATACACTCCTCCTTTCTTCAGCTACTTGCCGGTATCGGATTTAGCTGAAATTTGGCATACTTATGTAAGTTAGATAACAACACATTATCATGGTACCACCGAGCTGATCTGATGATGTAGACAGAAGGTGGCCATGGCAACTCCTAAACTACACAAGATAAACATGTCGTGTTTGAACTTATTCGGACCGTCTCAACAAGTAGTTGAGGATTGTCGAAAAAAAGTAGTCAGCAATAAAATATTTTAACAAAAATTACATTATTCACAGAAACTTATTTCAGAAATGGGCAATAAACGTAAATTATTTGACCGAAAAAAAACAATAATACTGCGGCCAGACAAGCAAAAAGGTAAGTCACAATGCTATGAATCAAATAAGAATCTGATCATAGGGTCCTGGAGAAATCGAGGGAACTCTTCGAACTCTTCAAATATTTAAGGTGCACCTATAGCTATTTGGGTATTATGTATAGTAACACGTGCATTCGCTTTTAAAAAGCACCATTTGGCGAAGACTGACAAAAAGTAATGATATCCCATCAAAAACATAAATGTGAAAATGGGAGCCAAGTTCAATATTAAGAATATGCGATGCTTGGTGGTCGTCTTCAGCGACAAGAATTGAGATCTAAATGGGTGCCAAGTTCCTTAGATTCTCTGAAATGGTGCAAAGTCCGGCACCACATTGTTTACAGTAAAACTAATTGTAAATATTTTACAAGTGGAAACGTCTACTTAGCGGAATTATAATTTCCAATCGAAAATGAAAAATTGATCACCCCGGGCGGCATCAATTTTTCATTAATTTTTTTGATTAAAGGAGAGCTAACACCAGCTCTTCTTTTGCAAACTCGTTACGTCTCACGTTTACTCGTACTCTTTAAGCAAAGTCGCGGCTATAATACTATTTAATACTATTGATGTCATGGAAAAACGTGAATAAAATTAAATGATTAACAAAAACTTTATTTCGTTTTCAACCAAAAAATATATGTCTATTTGCGGTATGGACAGGAGCAGAGTTTAAGACTGTAAGAATTAATAAAGCTGACCGGTTTTGGAAGGAGAAAATGGAGCCAAAATTAAAGTTCTTTTATCAGAAATGTCTTTTCCCCGGAATGGTTGATGGGAGAAACAGTAGGTCAATGCCAATTAGTAACATACGTACCTACGAGACACTTAATAAGTGCGTACATAATTTTAATAAAATAAAACATGTAAAACACTCTCACTCACTTATTTTTTCCTATACTATAAAGTAAAAGTATAACAATGATCAAGAAGTGTCGGATCAACCGGCGTCACTCGAACCGCACGCACACAGTAAACATTGTAGTGTGGGTGGTAATCATGGCCGCTCGCAGGCGATCGCGACTATGATGAGTTGTAACGAAATGTTTGTACCCTCTCCGAACTTACATTAGTATGCCAAATTATACCTTCCGGCAAAGTGGCCGAAAAAAGAATTGCAAATTTTGATGACAACTTACATACGTGTTAATATGAACAGTGCAAGTTAAATAAAAGCTTGTAAGAAGGAATATAATAACTACAATGCGATCACAATGAATAAAGTAGACATAGTGCATTATTTCTTACTATCACATCTTTGTGAGATTCTTTTATTTGAATTGTCGTCGAAATCCCGAGGAAGTGGGAGAATTTGCTTTTCAGGCAACTAACGAATCTGGAGAGCACGATTTCCTGAAAATTACGTACATAAACATTACATTACATTACATAAAAGATATAAAATAATAAGATATACGCACAGTATTATTTAGGGCACTACACTAGGCATATAAGGTTGCGTAGGCCTACTGTAGCTAGTGGGAACATATGTAAACTTTTACCTCTTTAGGTTTAGGCATCGGCGTGATAATAGGGAAATGCCTAGTCACACAAATATCTGGATACGTCAGCGGCTCCCCTCGCCAGAACCTTATCATATAATACGATGTCTCTTCGTCCGGCAAGCGATACCCGTGCTGTAGACAAATATTGCACTGTCACGCAAAGGCACGGATACAAGACATATAACGAGTTATATAAATTACGATTAGGTACAGTCGATTCCGAAAGTATTCATTTATTACAACGCCTTACGCCTTAAGGTGTTTTTTCCCTGACTGCGGCTTTATGGGCCGTGTCTATTAGGTAAACCGATAGGAATGCGCGGCGGGAGAGTTGCCTGAGGAAAACCTCCGACACGACCGCGCGGGCGGTGATAATGATAACATTGATTACAAACAACAAACACATATACACAGGTACACAGGATGTCCGAAATAACGTACTTTAGGCGGTGATACAATGGACTATTACAGGAAGAGTTTGAACCCTATAATTTCTTAGTCCAATCATAGTTTTATTAAATCGAGTATTTAAATTTAAGCTACGCTACGCGGGTTTAGTGCTTAAAATGAGCTACACAGCCTAATGTCAAAATAAGGCTTTGTCTGTGTAGATAATTGTGAACGTGTTATAGTGCTTATAGCTACTTCTGCTGCTGACTGTACACCTGTACTATTCGGTACAAAAATAAGTAAAACAAGCGAAATTGAAGTAGTAGGTGGGTATTTAATAAATCAATAACAAATGTAATGAAAGATACTTACAATATTTTTCCAATGGCGTCGTATGTCTTTGTAAGATTTAAAACTTCCCAATTCAGGCAAGGTGTTGTTACATTCTTCCACAACGGCCTTGTTTAAACTAGGATTAAACAAAACAGTTAACATAATGGTAGAATTATAAATAAAATAAAGCACTTGATTTCATATACCTAAGTCAAATTTTAAGATAGAAAATCTATTCGTACCTAGGCAGAACCCTTATGTATTCGCCAGCAGAAATGTTCTCAGTAGCTCTTATTAAATTTACGTTCACTGGCTTCAATTCCAAGTCGGTGAAGTGTTCTGTAAGAATTTAACTTGTGTTTTTTATACGGGTGTTTTTATTGAATTCCGTTAATTGCGAGGGCACATTCCTGAGATGAAGTAAAGTAATCTTCTCTAGGCACTAGTATCTAAATTCGTACCATTTCAAAGATATTCAAGAATTCATTTTCGTTAATTAACACCTCTAAGTACGAGTTTATTATAAAAAAATGTTGACGTGCGTGTCATTCGAATTCCGAATATTGTCTTACTTGACATTGACATTGACTTTTGCTTAACTCCTCTTTAACTCTTAATGCCGTTTGCTGCATTTTGCAAAATGCATTCAGGCTTGGTGATATAACTATTATGTATGAAAAAAAATATCTTGAATTTTGAAAAACTAAATATGCTACGCCGTTGCTGTGTCTATACACGGCTATATGCTTGTAGTAACGGAAATCAATAAAAAACAACAACGGTGACAAACAAGCTTACAGCCTGCATGATGGTAAGCAAACACCGTCCCCTACGGACGCTTGCGACTCCAGAAAAATCACATGCGCGTTGCCGGCCCTTTATTAACTTGAGGATTCAGTGTGTTGACAGCTAGAGACATATGCAGGTCCCTCACTTGCAACATAGCGTATCCTCGGGAACTCTGGCGACCTTACTCACCACCAGCTTAGCACGATAACTTATACCGTCACGTTATAATAAAACGTATAATCTATCTATCGTGCTACGTAGATAGGAACACACAATTAACACACCTAAGCAGCAAATACCTGGCCGGCTAGTATGATAGCGTATACCGTCACGTTTTATGTGACGTTTCAGTACATTTTTTCCATATAAAACGTGACGGTATAAGCTATCATACTAGCCGGGCTGGTGGTGTTATTATGGCTGCGGTCTTCCATAAGGTAGAGAAACTTCCCCAGTTGAGTTGCTCCAAATATGAACGCGATGATGTTCCGCTGTGCCCTACCTCTCTTAATGAATGATCGTTTATTTGAAAAAAAAAACAAGCGTAATATAAAAGGTGGTAGAAATACATCCATAGATCGCATCTTTTTTTGCCATTACTGGCGTACAAATGTTATGTGTATAAACAGAATAATATTTAACTATATTATTAATACACTAGCTGTTGCCCGCGACTTCGTCCGCGTCTTCGCTCCTATTGGTCGCAGCGTAATGTTATAAGCCTTCCTCGATAAATGGGCTGTCCAACACAAAAATATTTTTTTCCCCTCACTAGCTCGGAAAGCCGTCTTTTATCCTTTGAAACAAGCGGGTAAAAACGCATTTTATCCACAAGTGGGGAAAGTAATTTGACCTTGGAGCGTGTTTGAGTAGCTTTTGACAGATAACAAAACGTAAAACGCTCTAATGGTTCGTTTGATATTAATTATCATTAAATAAATGGTTTGAGAATTTAATAAAAAATACCAAATTTAACTTTATTTAATGATTTAAGTCGTAAACCTTAAAATTCTATATGTAATTTTTTTTTATAATGACTTTGAGTATAATTGTAAACGCACAAGTTGAGTCCATGCAATTTCAAAACGCATCGTCAGAAATGTCATCTTGTCAATGTCAACTAAAATATACACAACTAACACAACTTGTGACCGACTCCGACTCGTGTAAATATTATACACAACTTTCAGAGTTTTCTGTTATAATATCGTAAAAATATCAGTGATTCCAGTGATGAAAATCATGCGTGTTTTTTTGCATGTTGCACTTTCCTCGCTATAGTGAGGAGAAAAGTTTTGTGTTACACACGGGTGCAAAGTTGTATTTTACTTCTCGTGTGTTGAAACACTCGCTACGTTCAGGATTCTATTTTAGAACCACTCGCTTCACTCGTGGTTCAACTATAGAATCCTTTCGCTGGCTCGTGTTTCAATTCTACACTCACGGGTAAAATACAACTTTGCACCCTTGTATAACAAATAACTATTCAATTCGAACCAGAGGGCCTACTCCGAACTTCGAAAATCGAACTTCGGTTCGTGCCATTCCTTTCACTCTCGTCTATATAATGACGGAAAGGGACGGCACGATACGAAGTTCGATTTTCGAAGTTCGGAGTAGGCCCTCAGAAGTTACTGAGATTAGCGCGTTCAAACTCTTCAGCTTTATAATATTAGTATATGTAGATATAGTATATATTACATTATTAACTTTAACATATTTATATTAGCTTAGTAATTATAATCTACATTCAGTTATGAATTCATTAGTCGAATAATAACAATTTTGAATTAAATGACTACGTAGTTTTTTTCTTAAATAGGTACCTATAATAAAAGGCAATTCTTTAAACTCTTCGGTCAGGGTGTTAAATATTTTAATAGCCATACAGTAAACATTTTTCCGAGATAGAGCTAATCTGGTTTTAGTTAAGTGTGATTTATTTCTATACAACCCTCATTTAGAGTTAGTTGTTCTTACTTCAAACAGTGATTTTAAGTTTTTTTTTTTACAAAGAGACACTTTTCAAAAATATAGAAAGATGGGAGTAGTAATATGCTTTTTGCTTGAAACAGTGGTCTACAGTGGGCTAGAAAGTCGGTTCCACACAAGGGTCTCAATCTTTTTTTTGTATGTTAAAAATGGTCTCCGCTTCAGCCGAGTTCCCCCAGAGTATAATTCCGTATCGTATTATAGATGCTACAAACCCGTGGTTCCGATACCACATTTCGCACACGATATAAAATGTACAAAAACGATTCGATGGCGCAAACTATCAATGTGATTCTTCCAATTACAAAACCCATCTAGTATTATACCTAAAAATGGTGTAGATTCAGCTTCCTAATTTTTTTATTATTACCGTTGTTGTTGTATATTTTAATTAATATGTTTACTTTTACATGTCTGGAATTGTATCATCTTTGTTTTGTTTAAATTAATGCTTAAGTTGTTTTTGTCCAACCAATTTACTATGTCTATCAATGTGTTATTGATTTCTATTTCAAAGGTCATAATATCATTACATTTTATGGGTATACCTAGTAGTATCATCGGCAAATAGGATACATTCGTGTTTCATCCAAGGGGAGTCTAGCAAGTATACCTTTAAGCGTCAGCTTAAGGGCTATTTGTTGACGCTCCAAAGAACCCATTCCTACCATATCCAGCACTTAAAGTATCCCAACCTTCTTTTCTTGTATTGTAGCTTCCTATTTTTTATTGTATTTGCTCGGAAGCTGTTATTTGTTTTGAACGTCCGTCATTTTAAAATACGTTTAGGTATTAGATTTTGATTTTAATTTGCCCAGTCAGTAAAGCTCTTTTAGAACTAGTTAATTTAATACAACTTGGCCAATTTAATCAATTTTCCCTATACTATACTAATTAAGTATTTTTTATAAACATATATTATGACATTATTTATTATGTGTATACATACCTTAAAATAGTAGGTTGTGTTGCGTTCCGTGGGTCACGTACGGTGCTGTCTGAAAACCAGCGCTGCAGGTGTCTGACAACTCGGCATAATGCTGAGACAGCAACCGCTTCACTGCCGCGAAGACACACGTTATGTGTTCTGTTTTATGTGAGTTTTATTCCTTTTATCTGTGTTGCATCTGTGTGTCTTTTGTGTTAGTGAATAAATGTCTTCTTCTTCTTTTTCTTCTTCTTTTGTCGCATCTGGTAGGTCATTGATGTATAGGAGAAAAAGCAATGGACCAATATACTACCTTGTGGCACTCCTGTAGAATTGAGTTTGTAGTTCGATCTATATGTTAATTTATTACGACCAATAATTTTTGTAATTTTAACACACTGTTGTCTGTCACTGAGATAGCTATTGGTCCAGTCATAGGCAAGACCTCTTATGCCATGTTTGTAGAGTGTAGAGTTTATTGAGTAGTATTTCATTGTTTACAAAATCGAACACTTTACTCATGTCTAACAGAATTGCAACTATATATAAGCACGTAGATCCGATGGCCGATGGGGCGGAAAGGTTCTCGAATGGCGACCACGTACTTACCGGAAGGCGTAGCGTGGGCAGGCGCCCCACACGGTGGACTGATGACCTGGTAAGGGTCGCGGGTGTCCACTGGATGCGGGTGGCACAGGACCGGCCATTGTGGAAGTCTTTTTTTCTTTTACGACTGTCAGTTTTATTGATTTATATATCCATACCAAATTGCAGCTTTCTAGCACTAACAGTCACAGAGCAAAACCTCGGACAGACAGGCTTACATGGCGAAACTATAAGGGTTCCTAGTTGACTACGGAACCCTAAAAAAGGACTACGGGATACCAACTCCACCTACTCAACAACGAATAAGTTTAACAATTCAATATACATGCACTTCTAACCTTTTTTGTAAGTGACTGGTGGGCGTTTACGAGAACAATAAGCAGATTGTATAGATACAAAGCCGTTGCGAATGCAGGCGAGTGGATGAGCTCAGTTCAGAAAATTAGAAGTATATAAGTACGAGTATTGTTTACAATATTTATTACGTCGTCGTCGTCGTCGTCTTTGTTACATTAAGGAACACTACTGTCTACTACACAAAAGCTAAAATTTGCCCTGCAAGCGCATTAACTATATACCTATGCATGTGTTAACTATATACCTATATTTAATAATACATAATGTATTGTTAACGTATTCTTTATAGTGTATAATTTTAATTTTATTTGTCTATTTCTTAATTCAATTGGTCTGTTTAATTTAAATCATGTACCTATATTATGGACTTCTTGTCTGAAATAAATAAATTCATTCATTCATTAAGTATGATATGAGGTCGAACGTCGATCAGCTTACCATTAGATGCAACTGCAAATTTGACTCCCTCTTGTAGGCCGGTTGTCGTTAGGAAATCCCTATTGTTTACTAGATAATTGCAGCCCAGCAGATTCCACGTCGGTGCAATTTTCGCAGTCATCGTGTATGTAAAACACATCTGGAATATTTCAGGCGTAGTCGAACGAATGTCCCCATCCTTTGAAATAACAGGTAAAAAAAGCATTACGAAATTTCAATATTTTACGGCTCCTTAACCTTGTTGTAAAGAAAGTAACATACCTGGGTTAGTGAAAATTTTAAGAACAGCGAGTTGAGTTTGTCATAGTCATCGCCCACTTTGTTGAATACGATATGGACTTGTTTCACATCATTTTTATCTGGACACGCCAAAATGGATGAATTTGAAAATATGATCATCCTGTTCGGGTGGACAAGAAAGTAATAATATTATTTTTATTTATTAAATGTAAGTATCGAGCTCTCAAGCTCGCCTATTAAAGTGAACATAGAGGTCACTTCAAAGTATATTGACACTCCACAAGCATGAATCTTATTAAAATCGGTAGGTATATCAACTTGCCTGCACTTCAAAATTTTCCAGTGATAATGAGAAGGGGTTGATCTATCATGTTTATCTTGTAAATTAGCAATTGCAATAATATAGCCGGTGTTTTTCAGATTTGGATTTTTAACGGAATACTGATAAGTGTGCTCCATCTCTGATATTAAGCGAATATAACTTTTCGACTGTGACTACTTCCACATTTACGAATCACGATATCCATAGGAATTAGGAAACTATTTTATTTTTTTAATAGTTTCGCGCCAGATTTATAGCGGTTTTTTCGTGATATAAAATTTTAAGTGACATTTACTTACGAAAAGGCACCCACAAGGAAAAAAAGGCTTAGGATATGCGTGCACGAGCAACTTTTGTCTCAGCGACTATTTTATCTCTCACATCAAGTCTATGGGATAGTAAGTATGGAAGTGCGCACACGTAATCGCGTTGTAGTCGACGACAACCACGCATCGCATATTGAACTTGGCTGTCATTTTCACATTATGTTTTTGTTGGGATAGTTATATATTATCTGTACTAAAAAGGGACACATTCAGACCAAAGATAAATAAATGTTGTATATTCTGAACATATGGACTTACTGGTTGACATGCTAAGGGAAGATTAACAAATATTGATGGCACTGAATGAGAATGGAGTTTTTCGAACGTATCCCTGACGGAAGCGGAAGGCCTACGCCGAACTACGAAAATGTCGTGCCGTCCCGTTCACTCTCGTGTTATACACTTAATGACGGAAAGGGACGACACGATACAAAGTCGATTTTCATAGTTCGGAGTAAGTCCTCAGGATTCTTCAAAATGTGCCGAGCATATTCTTGAGTATTTTGTAGGACTCCATTGCTCGCCTCTTTTTATATTTTTGATCTATTTCGTTCTAATTTCCAAATTAGCCGGAAACCTGTTTCGTAATTATAAACACAGTAAATACTATTGACTATTGTACGTTATCGATATCACGATAAGGATCTCAAGTACACGACGTGGTAGGTGAAAAGTCAAAACATTGGGAAGCATTATTTATTATTAAAACAATGATGCAATTGCGCAGAATTGATGCACATTACTACACATAATTTTCCAGTTATAGATATTTAATAAGTTCTGCAGTTAGTTTTTACTTAATAAACTTTATAATCACAATATTCGTGTCATACAGCTTGCCGGTGGATTGATACATTTGAATTATTTTCACTACGTACACCCATTCGGTGAAAACACCCTGGCACGAACGCACGCCATACTTAATGTTATACACGTAATTCAACCAAAAGTTCACTATAATCATTAAAAATCACAAATTATTAGCAAAATACAACAACGCCTTTGGTATCCAGCTGGCTATCAAGTTCAAGCTAATATAATATGGCTGTCGAGGTGACGTGGCGCGCACAGCTTGAAGATAGAAATAGGAGCCATGATGCTATCTCATTTTAACACACTTGGTTTGACGTCAAAGTAAAGAGCGTATTAGATCAGGCACTTTGTTCAACTTAATAGGAAAACATGTTTGTTACAACTGCCCGTCCATTGCGACTTTTGAGTGAATAATGTTTTTGTTTGCCAAACATTTTGCGGTCTACTAGATTCGTCGTGGGTTCGTCACATCTTCATTTGACAGCTGTCATTCAGTACTATTTATGTCATCTTTGACGTCTATTGTACAGGGATGATAGGTGTCAAAGGAATCACAGAGTCAAAACCACAGATATCAACACGAAATGAACGTCTTCCTCTCCCCCCCACAGACGAACGCGGGGAATGTTATCCATCAGCCCGGCTAGTATGATCACAATTCTCTTTGCACAGAATAAGGAATAGCACAATGATAGCTTATACCGTGACGTTTTATGTGACGTTTCAGTACATTTTGGCCATATAACGTGACGGTATTAGCTATCATACTAGCAGGGCTGGAGCGGAAAACATGTTTGAGTGTTCGTAAACAAAAAATATCGAGGCCATGCCTATTTTCTGTTCGGAAAACATGTTATACTCATACTCATACTCATTTATTTTGTAAAGCTAATTTACAGGTCAATACAATTTTTAAACAGTATAATTATTAAAACTAGATTATATAAAAAATTAAAAAATTCAATAGCTTGTAAAATAAAAATAAAATCAACAATATATATATCGAGTCCCTTTCTGGGGGTTCATTTACTTGAGGTCCGTGCATAGTGGTAACCACGAAATAAGACGCGGTAATTGTAGTTTAGGTGTGTATTTTCGATGGACAATATCAATCATTTCAATAACTTAAACGATTACAAGGATGTAACTGGATTAGACTACTTTAGGCAAGGGGCTTGCAATGGGTGGAGCGCGCCGCGTTAATAACCTAACGCTCGAAATCCCCGAAACTAGCTGTCAGACGAGGGCCGTCGCCGTCCGGTCCGAGCGTGTACGTGCCCGTCGTGATCCGCTGCCGCGCGCCGCCGACTTGATCGCGACGAACCGCGCTAACGTATTTTTTTGTGTGATTTAAAAAAAAACACGATGAAACCTATAACCGGCACCACATGTTCTGTATATGGTTGTTTAAATACCCGAAGGAACGTTGGTGTGTCTTTTTTTCAATTGCCTACAAATTGTGAACGGTAAGTTTTCTTTTAGTTTGGTATATGTAATAATAAGTACTTATTTAGTATAACCTTGGTGTTTAAAATTATCAAGTTGTAAGTTACAATGTACAACAACAATACAAATGAATACGATACGAACCACCTGGTTACTTTGTTAGGTACATTTCCGCTGATTTACTTATTAAGTACCTAACTGTAATTTTATTAAAAATAAGACACGCGTTATTCAATTTATTTTACTTGATTAGCTACATAATAGTTTTCCTATTTAGATAGTTGTCCATTATTGTGTTGTGGCCATAGCATTTGAAACACGGACAAAGTGTAGGTACCTATACCTGAGAAACTTAAGAAGATGACCTGTCCTGTTGTATGTGCATTGTGCTGTGTTGATTTGTATGTCCGACAAAACCTGTTGGTTGATGATTTGAAATGTATTTTTTTTGAGAGATGAAGGGGGAATGGTATTTTTTTGGCTCTTTTCTTAAATAATTTATAAACAATTATATTAAAATTAGATGATCAAACGAACTTACGTGAAGTGAAGTTCGATCTTAATTATCCCGGCTTCGTCGAAGAGATTTAATTGTTTACCATGTAGTAGCTCCGCTACGCGCTGACCCACTCGCACTATAGTTACTCAGCGTTAGAGAAAGAAAGAAACAAGTTTTCTCCCTCCAACATTGGCTGGTAGATCACTCCGTCGCCCGGCGGGAACCGTCATTATTTTTAGAGCACCTATGACCAACATTAATAGCCCCGTTGGGTATTTGGTAATGGCATTACACAATACGGGAGGGTTGGGACCTTAAATCTCTTCGACGAAGCCGGGATAATTAAGATCGAACTTCACTTCACGTAAGTTCGTTTGATCATCTAATTATCCCGGCTTCGTCTCGAGATTTAATTGTTTACCATGTAGACGTTTGGAGATGGCATTAATGTTGTCAAAATAAAATAACCATTATGCACAAATATTGCAAGAGAAAACATAAGTATTATAAATCAATTATAAAATTAAACATCATCCTCTGAAAACAGATTGCGCAAAATTATTGTAATTTACAATCGGCCTATTAGGTACAAAACAAAAATGCAAACACTACGGCCTCATGAGGCCAACGGGCGGAATACTCGTATACCGCTGTCAACTCCGCTTTCAACCATAGTCTGTTTTATCCAACGTCCAATCTTTTGAGATGATGCTGCATGGTAAGGTCTCTTAGAAGTTAGCATTAGCCTGGTTTCTCTAAGAAACCTATTATCTATATTTATATATTATATTATATTAGTAAGGTTGATGTAATCTTATACTCGTAGAGTATGTGCTGGATATATACTTAATTTTTCAGTTAAGAAAGGCATATCAAGAACAGGTTGATATCTGTCAATTCCAGATTTGTTAATTAAGTCTTTTGTGTTAATTATAACTCTATCACTAAATCGTTGCATATTATTTAAGCGAATCAATGACAATGTGTGTGCTATCTGACCAGTCGCTTAAGCTTCTACAATAACAAGGTTTTTTTTTTTGTTTTTTTTTTTTTTTTTAATATAATAATCTTTTTTTTATAATTTTCTACAACCATAAGATTCAATGTAACAGTGTATCTTGGGAAGGAGGGATTTTATCTGAAAACTACCTTCAATAATCTCTTTAGACAATAATTTTGGCTTAAGTTGTTGAATAAAATGAACGAATAACAAAATAGCCGATCGGTGATTACTGATTATTCAGTTTACCGTTGGATGCACCATTCTCTAAACAACTATGAAAATCAATTAAGTTATTATGTATTTCGTTTGTTTTCCTTTTATTAACTTATTAATTTTAACATCATAAATATCATTTAGCTGACGGTGAGAAGGTATTTTTTGATAAAGATGACACCAATTCTGTTAGGGCCGAAATAAATAGGAACTAGTCATCTCAGAAAAGCTTGCTTGATAATAAATAATATAGTGACGGCCAGGTAAAGCTGTCGGTGAAGACACATATATATATATAATATATTTTTCGCATTTTGCATTAAATTCTAGACGCGAAAAGGTCAATTTGGAGTTGCCCATAAGTAACCACTATTTTCTTACAGGCTTGAGAAGACAATTCCAATTCTGTTAACTTTCCTAGACTCCAAATCAGCAGCAATATTACTTGAAGATTATCATAATCGGATGATAATCTAGAATTAGCGTTATCCCAGTTCAGTTGCATCCTAAAGGATGCCTGGGGTCCGCTACCTAATCCCAAGAATTAGTAAAAGTACAAAAGAAAAGTTATTTATTCTTCGATTTACGCATATTATATGCACCTATGAATGTCAATAACCTACCACCAATTGGCGTAGGCACTAGTTTTTCCGGAAGCGACTGCCATCTGACCTTCCAACCCAAGGGGGAAACTAGACCTTATTGGGATTAGGCTTTTCAAGTGATTGGGCAACTTGACTGATAGAAGTTCTCAAGCCGTCCAAAGGCCTCTTCTTCTCATTCTCTTGAAATTTTTATATATGAAGCATAAATGAATATACCTATTGCGCTCTTCATACAACTGTTATATATCAGTCATATATCACACCCGTGTTTTTTTTTTTTTTTTTTTCAAGTTTATTCAATTGCGGATATTGGATACCGCCCATTCTATTTATGTAAGAAATAGCAGTGGTATTGTCGATTCGCATAAAACTTTTACAATTATTGTAACCCGTTGCGAAAGATTTCGATCCGAAATAAACTGCCAAATAATTTATGTAAGTATTTCCCTCTCTCGCTAGATGTCCAAAGACCCCAAATTTTATTGAATCCGCAAGCTGTTCCCTTTTCAGTTTTCGAAGCATGTGTAAATATTTCTAAAACACAGTCAAATGTACCAATGGGGTTGCACATATGTGAGGTATTTTCTTCCCACTATTTTAAACCTTCAAATAAAGAATTTGGAACTTTCATCAAATCATCGTAGCTATTCTGTCTCAGGGGAGCTAAATACTTAGCTCTTTCTAATGAATATACACCCTGCCGTAGGAAACGGCTGGACAGGCCGCTGTAAGCGTCCCGTGAATCGAGCAAAGTGACGAATCCTTTTTAATTTTGCTAGTAGCCTCCTTAATAATGTCTTTTGTTAACTGGCAATTCGAATGTCATATTTTGTGAATTTAATATAAAACCAAGAAATTGACACGTCTAATTAGATATCAAAATACTTTTTTTTTCTAATTTATGATGAAAAGTACATGGATGAAATACTTTATAGTTTCAGGAGCATTTTCTATACAATGCATGTATTATGTATTTCCGAGACATAAGGTATCATCTAGATACGATACTATAATCTCTTGATCGCAAATGAGTCATTACTAGTTTTATGATTTTTTGTGTCGTTATTGACGTAAGATGTTGGACGTCAATTGCTACTTTAAAATGTACCTCCGTCAGGACTAAATTAATCATGAAGCAATTAAAGAGTCCTGAGCCTTATAGCCGTTCTCGTGTCGAGTTCTACTTATTATTTAGTAAATTTCTTTATATTTAGATTAAATCTCATATATCCATTACTTTCGGGCACGAGAAAAATACTCGATATAAACTGGCCATTGATCGGCGCACAACGCCTAGTATCTTTAAATTGTAATAAATGGGATATATTTTTTTTTTTAAACCAATGATTCCGTAACACTAAACGATTGTTTAGGATACAACGCAGGCTTTTGGCAAAGCACTTCCATAAAAGGAGTGTGATAGTCTGAAATAGTATTTAAAACATTGCTGTCACGCCAAACTCTTTCAAACGACTTGCCTGCACCTCTACGTTCGCTGGGACTGGGATGCCGGCGACGCGGCCGGCCGCCTGCAGGTGGCCGGCGCTCTGAGGTGGTGGTGGGCGCTACGTACGGCAAGGCGGCGGCGGCGGCTGCACCGGCCGCACTACTCGCTGTCCGCTGTGCTTTCCGGCGGTCTGTTGACACGTATTTGACGCGGCGGACCGGTCCAGTTTAAATTAGTTGAAGACGTGGCGGGCGCTGGAGGCTTGATAAACTGGCTTGTCTTCGTTATGCCTCTTACCGAACTCTCCTAAGTTATCGCCGAGCAAAAAATGATGTCGCGCTGGCGATTTTTAAAAGTTGCCTCGTAAGATTTGTGTAAATAACAGCGAAATTAATGACCGCCGGGTGTCTGTCTCTAAGTTGAGAATCGGTGGAAAGTTTTATGGTGTCGTTAAGTATTCGTATGACCTGGAAACTTTTCATAGTTTTCGTTACTATGCCTATCATGGCATAAGTCTACGGCCGCAATAGCACTACCTATATGACTTTGTTTAGAGCAGACACGGCTGTCCCTGTTGCGACACGCTTCTTTTACGTAGCATAGTAGATATCTCCGGCTTCAAGATCGGTGGTTTTGCTAGTAGAGCGTTTTTCAGGAAAAGGATTCCTTTTCATGAAACCTGTTTTGAATATCGGCGTCCATCGCAGAAATATGTCTTGTAGACAGTCTTCTCTCAAATCAGGAGTATCCGTGAAAGAGTCGCCAAGTGCAAGCAGTAGCTCGGAGTCTACTGCGGGTGCAGGAATGGACGAGGACGAGGGCGTCGTCGACGACGAATTTGGCATCGATGCCGTCGATTTCTTTTGGAGTTGCTCGATTTGTAAAGGCGACCTTGTACTACTAGGCTCTGTCGTTATAGGAGACTCCGTAAATACTTCCGGTCCTGTGGCGTCGTTATTGAGATGTTCTAGAAACATCAATTTTGAATTGAGAATACAATTTTCCTTAAAATAAGATAAATTTGATGCATTTTTTTTAAAGAGGGTACACTTTTGTGCAAGAAATTAAAAAAGAGGGTAGGTTGCACTTAACTTGAGCGCAAGTAAAATATTGGTTAATATCTCGTATTAACTCGAAAATAAATATCGCTGGTCAATATCTCGTATTGACTCGGGATGAAAATAGTCTACTGCCTAACATCTCGTGTTAGATCGGAGACAACAATAACGACGGGATAAAAATTACTTTGTTACGAACCTTCTACTTGTACAGCATCTGCCTCGTCACTGCTTAAATCACTTCCGCTGGAGTATATCACACGTCGTCTTTTTGTCCTAGCTAACTTTTCTACTTAGTACTTTATCTTCTTGATATGACCGTTTCGACATTTTTCAAGGTACTTTTTTATTATCATAACCAAGTGCGTAGTGCGCGCGCGCACGAACAATAATGACGGTTCCCGCCGGGCGACGGAGTGATCTACCAGCCAATGTTGGAGGGAGAAAACTTGTTTCTTTCTTTCTCTAACGCTGAGTAACTATAGTGCGAGTGGGTCAGCGCGTAGCGGAGCTACTACATGGTAAACAATTAAATCTCGAGACGAAGCCGGGATAATGACAAAAAAATATATTTGAGATGCACACAATGAGCTCTTCCATTTTTGAAGGTACTTCCCCTACACGTAAAATGGGGATGCATTTTTTTTCTTGCAAAACCCACCGTGTTTGGTAACGTTGGATGGTTCGTTAAAAAATATGAGATTTATTAAATGACTAGCTGTTGCCCGCGACTTCGTCCGCGTCTTCGCTCCTATTGGTCGCAGGGTGATGTTATATAGCCTAAAGCCTTTCTCAATAAATGGACTATCCAACAGAAAAATTATTTACAATTCTAACCAGTAGTTTTTAAGATTAGCGCGTTCAACCAAACAAACAAACTCAACAACATCTCAGGAACTACTGGTTCGAATTGAAAAATTGTTTTTGTGTTGGATAGCCCATTTATCGAGGAAGGCTTTAGGCTATATACGAGTAACATCACGCTGCGACCAATAGGAGACGCGGACGAAGTCACGTGCAACGGCTAGTAATTTATAAAATGTCAATTTTTGTTAGAGTTAGGTGCCCCCCTCAACCAATATCTTCTCCACAAGCAAGAGAATATGTGGAAAAAACATGGTAGTAGTATAGGTATACAATGAAAAGTAAAAACTATCTCAGGGCCATGAACGCTCTATTCATGTGAAGTAACATGTACTTAATTAATTTCGGTTCACTGTACTTAAGCGACATCTGGTGAGGTAGAACATGTTTTGTCTCATTGAAGTATTTTTGGCGTGACAACCCTAGGGCTACACGTGCCGCGCGTGAATGAATACAAGTTGTGGGATAGACAGAGATGCAGAGAGTAGGCACGTTTCTTATGCCTAAACGCCGTTTTTGTTAGGAAGTGAAATTTCTGTACTTGTCCTTATTCTGTGCTTTAGGTTAGAAACGTGGTGTGTTCGTCGCAGAACTAGCTTAACGTCTATCTCGATTCAACACACCATTACGACTATGAGCATGGCCGCCATCGGCACCATCCCTCCTACTCAAAGATACTATGAATATATATAGAGATAGACATATCAGTCAAAGAAATTGTGCCGAGCGTCATCTAGTGCCCTAGTACAATAACAACCCTGTAGGCGTTTTCATTAGTGTGCGTCATATATATAAATGTGTGCGTGCACGGAAGTACGCACACATAGAAACATTATACCTATACATACATCCACTAACACATTGGTAACTATATTGGGTAATTTCATGGCAACTCGTGTTACATTATTGCATGCTTTAAAATCTTACTTACAGAAAAGAAGCATTAAGTTGTAAACTTAGCCCTGAATATGTTAAAGAGCATTATAAAAGAGTGAAAAGATGGATAATAGTTATTCTGTATATTGCTGGTATATTTAGGCCAAACTTAACAATTAACTCTTTTTTCTAATAACCTGTAAGATTTTAACGTATGCAAAAATGTAACATGAGTTTGATGAGTTTAAGTGGAATTGCCTCATCGTTTTCTTCATATCACAACGCTTACATCAGGCAATTTGTAAGTATCGCATACATGCGTACCTACTTAATGCAGAATTACAATCCAAGATCCAGTTTATAGTAAATGGAAAATAATAAACACAAACTACACATAGGTAATAACAAACTTGTATTCGAAGAATTGTAAAGCATTTCAAACGAAAAATATTCATTCAGAAAGCACCTACCTGTTTTGTATTGTAAATTTATAATTTAACACTACCCATATTCACTGATTTCCTAAAACCTACAAAAGACAGATAAAGGTGTGTTTGAATTTATACAAACACTAATCATTATATTAATCGAAACCTACATAATAAACAATAAATAATATTCATATGAAACATCCTTATTTGTTTTAAAGTTCATTTAACAACGTAATATATTTATAGGTACCCAAATTAACTTTAAATTCAAATAATATACTTCTTCCTCGATTGCTATTACACGTTATTATGCCAATATCAACGATTTCACCCAAATCGGAATATTGTTCTAAGAGCTCATGAACTGACACTGAATGCGGGACATAGGGGTGGGCAGCGATTCCTGAATATTTCTGTTGTACGAGTATAAAGACCGGAGGGCCATAGCTATCTCACATGAAAGCGCTTTCGGACTTACTGTGAGAGAGGCGAAAGTTTTATGCCGTAAATAGACTATTTCTTCTTATCTATGAAGGTTTTACTTAAATATGACTAGGAAGGGATTTTAAAGTTACTTCAAAGGTTAATAAGGACGCGGGTGTGAAGTTTTGTATTGGTTTTTTTAAAATGTTTCGTTCTTTCTGCAGTCAGCTTTCCTATTGTTCTTGCCAATGTGCTGGCCTTCGTAGAAAATATTGTACTTAAATGTTTTGCTGACGTCTTATTATTATTATAGCTAATAGGAGTTTTATTCTTTTTCTTTTGGTGTGGTCCCTCTTGGGCAAAAGCCTCTTTCATATTTGTCCATTTCTCTTTGTCGGTGGCACTTTTTAACCGTTTTTCCTCTGGCGACCCACCCGCCGTTTTCCAATGGGGTCTGGCTATTTTGTAGATTGGATGCTCCACCTTTCATCTGTCTAAGGCTAACTTTAGAGCATCTGTTATTTTTGTTTTCTTGCGAATAACTGTGTTCCTTGTTTTACGTTTTTTTCTAAGATTACGATGCTTTTCTCCATTTCATGCTGACAGGGCAGGATTTTGTTTCTCGCTTTTTCTGTGTATACCCTGGTTTGGATTGCATAATTAGGGTAGGCAAGATGCAAAAGTTCATTAGCAACTTATCTTTAATTCTAAGTTGTATTTTTCTTTCAATATTTCCTTTTGCACCCAGAACCTTTTCCATGAGATATTTATTCTCGTTTATGTATATTTCGTTTTCATTGCTGTTCGCATCAAAAGAGACTAATTTATCTATGTAAATACACATAGTCCTCCATATACTTTATTGCCTTCCCTTCTACACTGTGATTGTTAGTAACTATTTGTCATCATTTTGATTTTTGAGGCACTTATTAAGTGTAGGCCAACTCTTCTACTTTCCAAATCCGATTTTTGTAACCTTCTCTCTAACTCTTTTTCTGTTTCTCCGAAGATAGCTACATCGTCTGCGAAACTTAATTGGGATATTCTTTTCTTTAAAATACACATTAATTTAATGTGGATTTTAAACAAAAGAATATCCCAATTATGTCTTCCAATTGTGTCCCAATTATGTCTTCCAATTGTGTCCCAATTGTGTCTTAATTATGTCTTCCAGGACGGCAATGAATAATTTTGGCAAAAGGAGATCCCCCGTCTTACGTCTTTCTCAATTTTTTGAACTTCTTAGCTTAGTCTGCTGTCGTCATATCTGTAATATGAAAGTAAAAAATAGGATATTTAAGTATTTTATAAAAAAAACTCTCCGCGATACAATGATCGATGCTTCAGCCCAATCGGCACGATAGGTTTTATGGTCACGTTTTACGAACGATCGAACTGGAAACCTTACTGCCTTCTCGAAGATCTCACGGTTCGTAAAATAACCCGGACCTTTTTAAAGCACGAGTGAATAGGGATCTTCTGGGTGAGCTCGCTTCATCGTCGGCCTCATCTTTGCCCGCTGGATAGATACTGGCCAAGAGCAAACCCATTTTTAATAAAAAAATAAATGCCATACGATTATTTTTTGTATTACAGCCGAACGTCACATAAAACATTACAATAAAACCTATCGTCCTAGCTAGGCTGATGCTTGGAAAAGTATCAAAGAGCATACGAAGGATCCTAGACGCAATCATGGCGCAGCGATACTCGCGCGCTATTAGCCGCGGTCTCTTGTGCCGTTTCCGTTTAAGACGGTAGTGTTGTGAAGAAAAGTTAAATACCTCGCAGTGGCTTGTGTGAATCTAACAATCGAATTTCCCTCTCACGTGAATTTTAGCTTAATTTTTTCCTTTCGTTTCCCCTCGTTTTGCTTGTACATATATTAAGATGGCAATCATTTCCACCAAAACTATAGTTACATTGACAATTCTAGGGAAAGGAAGTAGTGATGGGAAATACCAGACCCAAGCAATTTGCAGTTTTTAAGCAATAATTATTTATTAGAAGAAGTAGGGCACAGCGAAACGTCATTTCGCTCAAATTTGGAGCAGCCCAACTGGGGAAGTACCTCCACCTTACAGAAGACCGCAGCCATAATAGCATCACTACTTGCCCCTTAGGTAGGTATGTGGTGTTGTGTTCCTGGTGGTGCGTAAGGTCGCCAGAGCTCCCGAGGATGCGCTATGTTGGGAGTGGGGGGCTGCATATTTCTAGCTTGACAGCAGGAGACATCTGCGGCTCCCCCACTCTCAACTCAGCGCACCCCAAGTCAATAAAGGGTCGGCAATGCACTTATGCTTCCTTTGGAGTCGCAAGTATCCATAGTCTACGGTGTCTGCTTACCATCAGGCAGGCCGTAAGCTTGGTTGCCACCGTCGTAGTATAAAAAATATATATGTCGGCTGCAGCAGTATGTAAGGATCAACTGGGTGCGATGGGAGTCACGTGTGGTGTGGGCGTGATTCTTGACGGAATCAGGTTGTCCCTGCTGAGTGGAGTGGATTCAGTTCCCGACTGCAACGAGTCAAAGACGGACGCATACATGAGTGCAAGTATAGCAGGTCGCACAATCTGGGATCGTCTCGCGTTCGGTTGTGTCCTTGTGTTAAAGTAATTAAATCAAGTTATAATTAAAGTGCGGACTTAATAGTGATTTAGTGACTAAGATAATCAAGACATTTAACTTTAGTAGACATTTTAACTTTAATAATAATTGACAATGTATTAAAATAATGTAATGTGATTGTGTGGTTTTATTGAATAATTACAATAATGGGTGACCAAGATGAAGCTCGACCTCCTGTACTGACATCAGAAGCGGGATCTGGACAGGAAAATTTGGAAAATGGTGAAAATCACGCAAATGAAACTATGTGGAAAAAAATGTTCGAACTACAAAATGAACAAATGCGCGCCCTGATAAATACACTCCGAATGCCACAAGCTGTAAACAACGTGCCTTTACCTGAATTTAACCCTGAAAAAAAAGACATGGATGGGAAATCTTGATGTTCAACAGCTGATTTGTGTTTTGCGGACAACCCATTGGAAGGAAGCAATTTAATAATGGCCCTTAGCAAATCTTTAAAAGGTTCGGCGTCTGCATGGTTTGCACGTGTTACGTATCCAGGAATAACATGGGAACAATTTAAGGCATTATTTATTGAGAGATTTGTAATCACCGAAACAACTGCAGCTACTTTGATTAACATGAGTAATAATAGACCAAAGGAGAATGAAACTTACGCCGCATTTGCGAGTCGATTGACTTCGTCATTAATGGCACATTTAAAAAACGTAAGTGCGGAACAACTCATCATTTAGATTGTACTTGCTCATTTGGCTGGAATCGACCACAGGCTTCAGCGTATTGCGTTTACAACTGAAATATCCACACGTCAACATCTACAGCGGGAACTGCAAGCTTTCTCATATTTGAAACGTAAACTGGATACAAAAAATGAAGACATCAAAACTAACTATAAGCGCTCTCGGTTTGACTCGGGCCAAATAATATGTTACCATTGCGGCCAAGCGGGGCACAAATCAACGGATTGTCGACTGAAAGAGAAGGAACTGAAAATGAAAACATCTGCATCAACGACCAAAACACCGGTTAATCAAGAAGGATCACAAATTTATCCTGGAACTAGCTCTATACGGTGCTACAAATGTGGCATGATGGGCCACATAGCAACGCGTTGTCCCGGTAACAATAGCGGTAACGTTGCGGCGCGACCAGGTGCAGGACAAGGGGATGGACGACGTGTAGAAGTATGCGAGGTGGATACTCCGACTGGAAAACTCAATTACAAAGGTGTGTAATTTTCATTTTGATTCAGGTGCTGAATGTTCGTTTATTAAAGAAAGTTTGGCATCAAAGTTTTCAGGAAAGCGAACCGTTATTCGTTAATACTATTTCATTAACGGGTATTGGCAAAGACTCAGTTTTGAGAACTGAACAGATCTTATGCTGTGTACAAATTAGTGAAAATAATGTAGAGGTTTTATTTCATGTCTTGCCTGATTTTTATATCCGTAGCGATATAATGCAGTTTATCTTAAATTTCTCACAAATTATGGGACCACTTCACAAACTCACGTCAGATAAAGTTCCTTATCTTTGGACAAAGTAATGTGAATAAGTACGAAACAAAAATAGTCTCAGCGTTAACTCGAGAGCACATAATTATGATATTCGACCCTCAATACCCCGTAGAACTTCACAGAAACGCAAGCTCTGAAGCATATGGAGCGATATTATTTCAAGTGGTTAATAGTGGGAAACGACGCGTAGTTTCATATTTTAGTAAACGTAAGTGCTTCGTTAGCCAAGTCACAATACCACTTATCTTATGATTTAGAAACCCTTGCGGTTGTTAACGCTTAACGCTGTCAGAACCTTTAGACATTTTTTTGTACGGCCATAAATTTATTGTTGTGACCGACCGTAACGCAGTAAAATGCTCACAAAAATAGTCGACCTGACGCCACATGTATACCGTTGTTGGGAATTCTTACAGTTATTCTATTTTGATGTTGTTTATAATCATCGGGATGTCACATGTAGATTTCTTTTCACGAAATTTTCCAAAACAACAACCAATGCAATTAGAAAATAAAGTAGAACAATAACGCATTGATTTAGGGAAATTATCTTTAATTTGAATGCAGGCCGAACAGCAACGTGATAATTAGATTCAAAATCTTATTGGAAAACTTAATGACGATCAGTTGGATAGGGACGTAGCTAACACTTATGAAATAATATCGGGAATACTTCATCGTAAAATACAAAGAGGCGGACGAACTAAATGTTTACGTATGGTTTCGCGTTCACTTAGATAACATTCATACTTCAATTCACCTTGATTACGCTACGAGTAGACATTAACGATCACTATTGGTTTAAACGCATGTCGCGTTTGTAGATAGTTGTGTGACATGCAAAGTTGCCAAGCCACACTATTAATCGTAAAACAAAATCTAGCCCTTTACAGTTACTGATCGGACGAGTGGCACGACGAATATCGAGTGACACGGAGATAGATTTATTGGTAGTTAGGGAACAGGCGCTTCGTAATATAGAAAAAGCTGCTGACTATGATATAAAAGGGTTTGACTGAAATAAGGCAAGACTTAATAAATTCTCTATTGGAGATTTTGTGTTAGTGAAAAACGAGGAGAGAAATTAAAACTAAGTTAGATCCGAAATATCGGGGACCTTTTGAAGTAATTGAGATTTTAGATAACGATCGATTTACGCTTAAGACCGCCTGTTGTCACCGTTGTTAATACTGACAAATCTTTACACATTTTACTCTTGTATTTGTGGTGCAATAAAGAATATTATTATTATTCACTTTATTTATTTCTCGTCTTAGGTTGGTTTTTACAATATTTCTATAAAAGTAAAATATATAACTATAAATACTAAACATAAAATCATTATAAAAACCTAACCTAGGGTGCCGCCGGCAGCGAGGCAGGGCCTAAGCTACCGGTGGTTAGGGCGACAGAGAGAGGAACCTCCGGACTATCCGCGCCGTGTCCAGGAGTACCGCCTTCTGTATCTGACCCTTGACCCAGCCATCTAGCGAGAGTCTCTTGAGGTGTTGGTCGAGACTCTTCGCTATTAAACCGTTCGCAGAAACGACTATCGGGACAATGATCGTCGAATCAACATCCCACATGGCGGTTACCTCGTATGCCAAGTCTAGGTACTTGCTGACTTTGTCCTTCTCGGCCTTCACGAGGTTCTCGTCATGGGGGATGGTGATGTCGACGAGCACTGCCTGGCGCTTCGATCGATCTATCAGCACGATGTCGGGCTTATTGGCTACAATAGTCCTGTCCGTGATGATAGATCGATCCCAATAGAGCGTAGCACGACCATTTTCGAGAACTGGCGCAGGTAAGTATTTATAGTACGGCACTTCGAAGTTCACAAGACCGTATGAAAGAGCAAGTTGCTGGTGAATAATTCTGGCTACCAAGTTATGCCTGTGCAAGTACTCGCCGTTAGCAAGATGACCACAACCGGAAATGATATGCCTGAGTGACTCTCCGGGACGGCGGCATGCCCGACAAATGTCGGCCGTACCGTCCTTCAGGATATACCTCCAGTAGTTGTTCGTCATGATAACTTCGTCCGCAATTGCACAGACAAAACCTTCGGTTTCCCCGAAGAGATCCCCGAAACGTAGCCAGTTCACCGACGCGAGCAGGTCTACGTCGGGCCCCGTAAGGGCCTTGTAGAACCGCCCGTGTAGCTCCCTACTCTTCCATTCCGCCTTGCGGTCCTCGGTGCTCAGTACTTTAAATCTGCGCCAGTTCTCGTTTGCCATGGAGAGCGGGGTGAAAGATGCGTCTACTGCCACTACGTCACGATGCATCCCACACTCGCTGTTTAGGAAATAATTCCTGAGACTGCACACCTCGCGGTTGTGGAGGTCTTTGGCATTTAAAAAGCCGCGACCTCCACACTTCCGCGGGATGTACAGTCTCATAACAGACGAGCGTGGGTGCAACATGCGGTGAGCAGTGAGCAGTACACGCACCCTTCGATCCAGGGCATCCAGCTCAGTCTGAGTCCACCTTAGTATGCCAAAGGAGTATGTGAGCAAGGGCATAACCCAGGCGTTGAATGCGCGCACCTTATTGCCACCCGACAAAAAACTATTAAGTACTTTTGTCAGGCGACAGAAGAAGCGCTCCTTCATCGCCTGCTTTATGCCCTCACCCTCAATACCCAAAGACTGTGACATACCAAGATATTTGTAGGTTTCTGCTTCGGAGAGAGATCTGAGTGACATTGTCTCAGAAAGCTGTAAATTTGTTGAATTTACAACTTTCCCCCGCTGTACATGCATGACCGCACACTTATCTACACCAAATTCCATTTTGATGGCGCTACTGAAAACTTCTGTTGTTTTCAGTAGCTCCAACAGGTCCTGTCTATTTGGTGCAAATAGCTTGAGGTCATCCATGTAGAGCAGATGAGAAATGACCTCACCCCCTCTCCGCAGCTGGCAACCTAGCCCCGAATCCTTCAGCAGAGTGCTGAGCGGATTCAGCGCTAGGCAGAACCACAAGGGACTCAGACTGTCACCCTGGAAAATACCTCGCTCAATCCTGATAGAGTCTTGCGGACCAGAGGAGCCGTCACCTCCTCCCGGTTGACGAAGGACTGTGGTCCACTGCCCCATGCAAGCACTTAAGAAGGATCTTAAAGCTGCATCAACTTTATACAGCTCTAAGATCCTCCTCAGCCATGAATGAGGCACCGAATCATAGGCCTTCTTATAGTCAATCCAAGCGGCCGAGAGGGCCCCTCTGCTCCGCCGGACTCGTTGGCAGATGGTCATGTCTATGAGGAGGAGCTCTTTAGTACCACGCGACCCAGCCCTACATCCATTTTGAGCAGGGGCCAAAATGTTGTTCGCAACAATGTGCGTGTTAATTTTTGCTCTTAAAATGGATGTAAGGAGCTTGTACAGCGTAGGCAAGCACGTGATGGGTCTGTAGTTCTTCGCTTCCGTGGTACTACCGGACTTGTAGAGCAGGGAGGTAACACCAGTTGTTAAGAGATGTGGCAGGGAACCGAGCTCGAGGGCTTGCTGGAACTGTGTTGCCAAACGTTCATGTGAGCATCGAAACCACTTCAGCCAGAAGTTGTGCAATCCATCCGGTCCCGGACTTTTCCAGTTCGGGGCAGTACGGATGGCACAACTTATGTCTTCGGGGCTGATGGTAACAGACCCCATGGGTTCGATGGACTCACACTCACGTTCGACAACACCGATCCAGGCACCTTCAGTGTGTTCGACAGGCACCGACCAGATACTACGCCAAAAGTTACCCATGGCAGTAGCATCCGGTCGCTGACCGTCGCACACACGATGGTCGGTTCCCTCCCACTTCCGGTATACCTTCCTTTGGTCACTCTGGAAAAGGCGATTCTGCTGGTATCGGTCCACACGCTCTCTGTAGCGGCGAATACGGCTTGCCCATGCATAGACTTTCTGCTTCAGAAAGTCAATGCGTTCCGTGACACAAGTCACATAGTCGCGGGGCCTGACACCAGTCCCCGCAAAGGCTTGGTTCACGAAGCGCATAACTCGGGGGCGGTCATTGCCCCCCCTGAAGCAGATCAGCTTTGCAATGAGAGTCCTAAACGTATTGATACGCCGCTCAATTCGTACTTGCCAGGCAGGGACACCCCCGGCGGTCCTAGGTGCACGGTCAGCGTCCGGAAACTTGACGCGAGCAACACGGCACGCCGCGATGGCCCCGCAGTACAGAATTGAGTGTGTGTCAATAAGATCTTCGCTAGCCCGTAAATACGGGTCTAGGAGATCGTTTAGGGCTCCCATTAGCGCTAAATTACGTCTATTCACGGGCAAGCGCGGTAATCGTGGCCTAGAGTTGGGTGTGGAGCGATATCGCGTAATCGCCTCTTCCAAAGCCCTCCTCAGTTGCTCATTGGCCTGGGTACTCACAGTCTGATTTGCACAGTCCTCGTCGACACTGGGATCCACCCGCGGCACCCCCGGTGCCATGTCGGGTGTGGGCACTGGAGCCGGCGACGTGGCGGGCGGGTCCCGCGCCAAAGCGGAAGCTGTGCGAGCAGAAAGTGCCTCCAGGCGTAGCCGATCAAGTGTCGCGTCATCCAACCGCTTGAGCCGTTGAATGACGCGCACCTGATCCGATAGGCGTTGCGCAGTCACGGTGATGGTTGGTTCAAGGGCCTGAAATAGAGGAAGCATCCGGACACGATACGCGGACAGGTTGGTTTCCCCCTCTGTCGCCCCAAAGTACGCTCGCATGCAATTTTCGTTCATTTCTTGAGTCCATCGCATGCGGCGCACTACACCACCGGCAGCGGGAGCCGTGGGCAGGGCGGAGTGCCCCACAGGCCCCAAGCGTGCCGGCAGCGGTGGTCGTCCTCTTCGCGCAGGTGGTCGTGGCGGAGGGGACGGCGGCCCACGCTCGTCACAGCTCGACTCGCTGGTGTCGGGCGCTGTAGCGAATTCGTCACCCGACGATGATGGCGAAGAGCTGGATGGCGCGGGCGGAGATGGTGGGCGTGCGCGTTGTGCCGCTCGTGAACGCGTCCTCGTAATCATTATTTATTTTGTATTATTCGTTATTTAGTTCTCGCCGATATGTAACTTTGACAGCTTGTCAATTCCCATGTAAAATCCAGGAAGTTGGCTCCATAGTAAAGTCCGTGCCGTATTTTGGGTAAAAAACACATGATGGGAGACAATAACGTACATATATCACGGTGTAAAAGTGCAATTCAGGCGTAGAAAACATAAAAAACGAATTTTCCAAATAAATATGAAAAAATGACGTGTTGATGTTGTCAGCGGGTTTTTTTTTATTATTATTTTTTTATTATTATTATTATGCTCATGACGGACTAAAAAAAATGTCCAATAATCAAAGAGACATTGACGAACACGATATAGAACAAAGTTTTGATGAAACGGGACATTGGGGTTCCCAAGTTTTAGATTAGTTTGCATTCTTTGCGATATGTGTGCACCTGAGGTACCAGGTGTCCAGTCTTGGGCGGTTGGTCAGCTAGACCAGATGACAAACGTGTGTCAGTCTCGGGATAGTGTGACAGACCAGATAGTGTTGGAGTGTGCTAGCCAGTCTTGACTCAGGTGGCGACAGAATCGGCCAGTCTCTGTGTGAGATGGCGATAGAGTCGGCCAGCCTGGAGTAGGATGGTTAGTATCTTATCTAGTTGCTAGCCAGTCTTGACTCAGGTGGCGACAGAATCGGCCGTCTCTGTGTGAGATGGCGATAGAGTCGGCCAGCCTGGAGTAGGATGGTTAGTATCTAGTGTGCTAGCTAGTCTTGACTCAGGTGGCGACAGAATCGGCCAGTCTCTGTGTGAGATGGCGATAGAGTCGGCCAGCCTGGAGTAAGATAGCGAGCGTGATAACATCGTGTGAGATTGTGATATGACCATAGAGTTAAGAATGCAGTATTTGCATAGTATGTGTAACAGGTTGTTGCGTGAAACGAAATATAAGTTTCAGTTATCTTTGTTTGTCAATGCATCTTTGAGAAACGTTGTTGAAATAAAAAATAATACTTTTGTTGAGATACATTGTTGTATCGGAAATGAATTGTTGTTTGCCGTATCCTTACGGTAGGTCAGAATTGGCCGAGCTGATGATACTTTGGAAAATTGTTTCTTTTGCAGAATAAGACACATGAGGCCATGTGAAACACAGGATGGCCGTGTCGGCTGCAGCAGTATGTAAGGATCAACTGGGTGCGATGGGAGTCACGTGTGGTGTGGGCGTGATTCTTGACGGAATCAGGTTGTCCCTGCTGAGTGGAGTGGATTCAGTTCCCGACTGCAACGAGTCAAAGACGGACGCATACATGAGTGCAAGTATAGCAGGTCGCACAATCTGGGATCGTCTCGCGTTCGGTTGTGTCCTTGTGTTAAAGTAATTAAATCAAGTTATAATTAAAGTGCGGACTTAATAGTGATTTAGTGACTAAGATAATCAAGACATTTAACTTTAGTAGACATTTTAACTTTAATAATAATTGACAATGTATTAAAATAATGTAATGTGATTGTGTGGTTTTATTGAATAATTACAATAATGGGTGACCAAGATGAAGCTCGACCTCCTGTACTGACATATACAACTAGCTTTTGCCCGTGATCCCGTCCACGTGGACCTCCTTATCGCCTTAGAGAAATAATTATTGAAGGCGCAGGCATAATTATCGCTCTTCCATACAAAATTCCAAGATCACCGGGGGATGGGCAGCAGCATCACTGGAGTGCGGTGGAGATACTGCGATCGCGAACCCGCAAGTGTGGTGATTATGGCATATACCCCCCGTGAATTCGGGGGAGGCCAGTGTCCAGCAGTGGACGTCCTTTGGCTGGTGTGGTGGTGGTGGTGGATACAAATTTCCACCCCCTATTCTCCTCCTTAGGAACGATTTTCGAGAGGAAAGCTATCATATATGTCCTTTCCCAGGACTAAAACGCGCTCTGTACCAAATTTCATCAAAATCGGTTCAGCGGTTTAAGCGTAAAGAGGTAACAGACAGACGGAATACAGATATACTTTCGCATTTTTAATAATAGATGGCTACAATACACTGTCTAATGGTCATATATTACAAAATGTGATGCGCCTGAGCTTATTTCATACGAGTATGTAGTTAATTTAGAGTATGTACTACAAAATGCAATTCATGGCAGGAAATTGGATTTTATGACAATATATTATTATATTGTTATATATATTACGCTATACTTCATTCATTTTACATTACTTAATGTTCTTAAAGAGATTACTTTGTTACGCCAGTTTTAAAATAACAGATTTAAATGGATAATGAACAATTTTAGTAAATCAATGTCAGATAAATAAAAAAATGCACTTATATACCGTTTTCTTTTGTCGAGTCTAGATTTTGCCTTCGTAGTACACTCTACTTAGTTGGCATTTCATCATTCCTTCGTGATTCTTTAACAGTAAGATCAACTAAAAAAAAACATCATCATCCTCCTAGCGTTATGATGATGTTTTTTTTCAGTTGATCTTACTATCAAATAAAAAAATAAATATACCTACATATGGTATGTTTTCAGTCGAATGCTAATTACCTAATTGTGAATCTTGCGATTTCAATATGGAAGTATAATAACATACCTACTTACATACATACTCGTACGTTGTCAGATTTATCAACCTACATCTTGTTACAAGGAAAGGTGTTATCACTTTTTAAACCATTTACTACTCATGTCCATGCAATCTTTTTATATTCAAATTCCAATCTCTTGATATTTTCAAACGTAAGTTCTGCCAGCCACAAACTTTTTAAAGACGAAGGCTGATTCACATGTCTTGATGTTAAATGGATGGATAACCAAGTTGTTACTTGTTAGACCTGTGCTTGTCCCGGCACAAATTCTGTGGGTACCTAAAATAAAATTGTGTTGAAACGGAGAAGCTTTAATTCATTCATTTCTGAGAGAAAATATGTTGGTTAATGTAGATTATATACAATCGCTATATGCGAGCTGACAATATTTGTGGAGCAGCATAAGTTGCTACCTGAACCAAATCTCAATCTCAGCTGATCTGTGAACCAGGAACCTACTCCATTTTAAAGATTCTTAGGTCGTCCATGGTCATCCTTAGTCAGTTCTTCGCAAAAAAATTGTGGTTCTTCGTAAATCAAAAGCAGTATTTGTAAAAACCAAAATTATCATATTTGTGTACCTATTTGTTTGGAAGAGTTTCCTCTAGTATGCCAAAAAACAATTATCAAATCGGATAATTATGTTATCTAGTGATTGCAATTTGCAATCCGGTATGATTTTTAATCCAGCTGGAGAGAGACCTCCTTAAGGCCCTCTAGTCCTGCGAGAGTAGGTATTTAGCGCTGTCCTGGCGGTGCGTGAACAAGCCCGCGCGGACGAAGCAGCTGTGAACTCGGATGACCCCGCTAGCTTCATACTGGTCACAGTATAGAAATAAACTGTATTTTGACGTAAGAAATGCATTAATTATGATTAAACTTTAGTATGTAAGTAATTGATATCATTTTTTTAATAAATAGGTAGTAAATAAATAATTGAAAGTCGAACTTACGGTAGGATTCATTATAAATATTATAATGAAAAAAAAAAACAGAATTCATAGTACAACCCTGAAATTCGTAATTTAATCTATGAAACCTAAGAACCTAAGAAATATGTCCTATACCTCTCTACTCGATTTGTTTAATAGGTCATGCAATTTTTTATCTATTTGTGTTATATTTATTTGCCGTGTGCGTGTCATCGTCATCATCATCATATCAGCTGATGGACGTCCACTGCTGGACATAGGCCTCCCCTAAAGAGTGCCACATAAAATACAGACATAATAATTTTTGGTGGTTTAATTTATTCGTCAAAAGTTATTAATTAGCTCTCAAAGCATAAAAAACATTGCGAAGTTTTTACTATTTATGCGAAATGTTACCGTATTTTTTAAAAATAAATACCAGAAATGATTTTTACATAAACATGATAAAAGAATCAATATGGTATATGAAATGATACCAAACTTACCACGGTAGCTACCTGGAAATGGGTAGTTCTTTAAAAAAAAACCGGCCAAGAGCGTGTCGGGCCACGCTCAGTGTAGGGTTTCGTAGTTTTCCGTCCGTCACATTAAGTTGAAATATTAAGTACAGAAACACAAAACCTTACCTAATGTATGGGCGCACCTGCTCAGACCCCATTAAATCAGGAAAAATCTTAACACCGCCATGTAGAAATGAGCGTTCCACGTACAGCGACATCTATCGGCAAATTAAGTAAACTATTGCGCGCGAGCTTAAAGTATGGAAGATGATTTTTATGGAATAATTATTTATTGCGTGAACCGATTTTCACCGGTTTTACTTTATTTGAAAGCACGTCATTTCATTGTGATTTTGTAGAAATGACAGGTACAATAAACACCTGTTTATACGGTTAAATTACAAACTTAGTTCAGAAATTATTTTTGTAATTTTTTCAAAAACTATTCAACCTATCAAGTTCAAAATAATTTTCCTACAAAGTTTTTATAAAGTTCTACTTTTGAGATTTTTTTCATATTTTTAAAACTTATGGTTCAAAAGTTAAAGGGGGGGGGGGACACATTTTTTTTTACTTCTGGAGCGATTATTTCCGAAAATATTAACATTATCAAAAAATGATTTTAGTAAACCCCTATTTATTTTTAAATACCTATCTAACAATATATCACACGTTAGGGTTAAAATGAAAAAAAAAATCACTCCCCACTTTACGTATAGGGGAGGTACCCTAATAAAATATTTTTTTCCACTTTTTATTTTACCACTTTGTCGGCGTAATTGATATACATATTAGTACCAAATTTCAGCTTTCTAGTGCTAACGGTCACTGAGATTATCCGCGGACGGACGGACAGACGGACGGACAGACACGGCGAAACTATAAGGGTTCCGTAGTCAACTAGGAACGGCGATTATTTCCGAAAATATTAACATTATCAAAAAATGATTTTAGTAAACCCCTATTTATTTTTAAATACCTATCTAACAATATATCACACGTTAGGGTTAAAATGAAAAAAAAAAAATCACTCCCCACTTTACGTATAGGGGAGGTACCCTAATAAAATATTTTTTTCCACTTTTTATTTTACCACTGTCGGCGTAATTGATATACATATTAGTACCAAATTTCAGCTTTCTAGTGCTAACGGTCACTGAGATTATCCGCGGACGGACGGACAGACGGACGGACAGACATGGCGAAACTATAAGGGTTCCTAGTTGACTACGGAACCCTAAAAAGATTCATCATGTCAGCCGAAAGACGTCCACTGCTGGACATAGGCCTCCCCCAAAGACTTCCACAATGACCGGTCCTGCGCCACCCGCATCCAGCGGACACCCGCGACCTTCACCAGGTTATCAGTCCACCGTGTGGTGGGCCTGCCCACGCTACGCCTTCCGGTACGTGGTCGCCACTCGAGAACCTTTCCGCCCCAACGGCCATCGGTTCTACATGCTATGTGCCCCGCCCACTGCCACTTAAGTTTAGCGATTCGGAGGGCTATATCGGTCACTTTAGTTCTGCTGCGGATGGCCTCATTCCTGATGCGATCACGCAGAGAAACTCCCAACATAGCTCTCTCCATTGCCCTTTGGGTGACTTTGAGCCTTCTTATGAGGCCCATAGTAAGCGACCACGTTTCAGTGCCATATGTCATCACTGGCAACACACACTGGTCAAAGACTTTTGTCTTGAGACACTGCGGAATATTGGACGAAAAGATGTGCCGTAGCTTCCCGAACGCTGCCCAGCCGAGTTGGATTCGACGATTAACCTCTTTCTCGAAGTTGGATCTACCTAACTGGACAGTCTGTCCTAGGTATACGTAATCGTCTACAACTTCGAGCGTAAAGTGTCCGATTGTTAAGGGAGTTGGTGCGACATGGACATTTCACATGATCTTCGTCTTGTCCATGTTCATCCTTAGACCAACTCGCTCGGAGGCTTTACTGAGGTCATTGAGCATTGTACTTAAATCCTCCATGGTCTCAGCCAAGACTACTATATCGTCAGCAAACCGAAGGTGAGTGAGGTAGTCGCCGTTTATGTTGATGCCTAGCCTTCTCCAGTCCAGAGTCTTGAAAACATCCTCCAGTGCAGCGGAGAACAGTTTAGGAGAAATAACATCTCCTTGCCTGACTCCCCGCTGCAACGGAATAGGCTTTGAGTTCTGGTCCTGGAGTCGGACTGACATAGTGGCGTTCTTGTACAAACTTTTCAGCACTTCGATATACCGGTAGTCCACTTGGCACCGCTTGAGGCTAAAAAGATTAGCTAGAAAGATAGGTAGTGTATAAATTTTAAAGGGGTCGGCAACGCACATGTGACACCTCTGGAGTTGCAGGTGTCCATAGGCTGCGGTGACCACTTACCATCAGGCGGGCCGTACGCTTGTTTGCCACTGACGTGGTATTAAAAAATAGACGGCCGGAATTAATGTGTTGAAGCTCATAGCTTAAAAAAATATTCAAGTGCAAAGCAACAGATCTCTTACTATATCTACAATTTCTGGTAATAAACATTTCATTTATAATTTTACCAACTTTGGTTCCATTTCTGGAGGGGTTCAGTTCAGTTGTTATACTGTCATTTTTATACTGTGGCACTATGACCATAATTTATTTGTTAATAATTACGACTTTTATCATTCGGGTTTTTATTGCCCTTCTTAAATAATTTGCAACAATTATATAAATTCGTCAAAAACTGTTTGTTTGGTCAACGAAACACAGGTCCGTTGCCTGTAAGCGCCAGCGCGCGACTGATCGGGCCTGCCGAGCCTCCGCGCTCGCGCATTTTGTAGGTATTTAAACATATTAATTAATACAATCATTTTATCTTTTTAAATTCTGCAAAAATGTCTAGAAATACTGAATGGCTTTAGTTTAGTTCAAAAACTTTATTGAAAACATCAATAGTTTAGTCGTCAGATTGTAAATGCTTTACAAAAAGGAGTAACTTTGAGGTCTCTTTCTATCGAGCGAAGTTCATTAGATCGTGTATCTGAGTGCAACTTTGACTAGACTAGATCCTTAAGTAAAACATATAATTATTTCAAATTTTTAAAACCCTTTTTCTACGTTTCAGATTGTTTTTAGAGAACTCGAAAACGCTAACTCGCTTGACGACCTCCCCTTAATTGGCAACCCAACGAATCTTCAAGTCAATAAAAGGTTGGGAACGCCAAGGAATGACGATTCCGCGGAAGTCACAAACATCCTAGCCTACGGTTTCTGCTTACCATCAGGCAGGCCGTATGCTTGTGTGTCACCGTTATGGTATAAAAACAATAAGGCAAATACCGATATTTATACATAGAGGAACCAGCGCGTTTACTCTATTGTATTGTTTGTGTGCAATGAAGTTACATAAAAAAAATAGAACGAAGATTGGACCACCGCACATACTGGTATTTGCAACATCTAGGCGGACAAAATTATTTTTGTCTATAATTGGAATTTAAATAGCCGAAATAAGAAAGTGAAGGTGTTTTAATCATTTTCTCCACATAAATGAAACTCAAGGTAGTATTTTACATATTTATTTACAACAATATAATCTCAATATAATACAAAAGAAAAAAAAAAAAGAAAAAAAGTCTGTTTATTTCTTACAAGCATCAACATATTTGTAAGAAAAGAAACAAATACGATATACCCTATTTTTCATCGCTTTCTGACGAATATTCGATGATATTCGGTTCCGCAGAAACGAACATAGCTATTGTCTCAGGCAGGAATATGTTAGATTTCCTTTTTTTAATTTCTCTACTGTTGCTTAGAAAAGGATCCGAGCATTCCGAGTTTAGAATAAGACGATTAAAAACATCCTGATTGCAGCTTTCTCTAGAATTTTCTGGCGAAATCTGGTATGCTCTATAATGTTTGTTGCGAGCCTCAGCTGCCTCCTCGGAAATTGGTCCAATCGGCAGTAGAGCTTCTTTAATGATTACCGCACCATGTGCCAACACTCTATGAAGTGTTCGCGTCATAGGATGCCAGTCATATAGTCGTCGATAGAGACGAGCTGTATCCAAGGCATATTTTTCATATTTAACTGGGTCAATTTTGTGTTCATTCCAAATGCCTTCCAATATGACCTTAAGCCTGTAATATTAACTCGTAATCAATCCCAGTAATTTCCGCAGCTAAACGCGGGTTCTCAAGGAATGGAGTCTTTCGCCTTTTAGTTCTTTCACAAACCTCTTCAAAGGGTTTGGATGGCCGACCGGACCGATTTTGTATGTTATCAGCAACAGGAATTTCAAAGGTGAGACTCCAGCCATGATTTGTTCGAATGTACAAAAATATTTTCTTTAAAATGAGATTTTATCCATTTTTGATTCATTTCAGATTTAAATTGAGCAAAATTACGGTTCAAACTATCAATATGGTCGTTATTGTAAGATTTATCTGATAACAGATGGTTCCTTAAAAAATCCAACTTTGCGTCTAAATTAGGCAAATCTTTGTTCTTAAGGCGCTCGAATAAGTATTGTCGGGTCACAATCCTTACTCCTGGTGTCCCTTGTGAACCTAAAATAAGCATAAACTATTTAGAAGTTAAATGAAAAAAAAAACCTTTTTATCATTATATTGTGTGTCATATTGATTGGTTAAAAAAAGCATTTATCCGGACGTTTCCGGACGTAATTGTTTTGTTATTTAAGACAATATTACATGTAGAATAACTTGTAATAAAAATCATAGCCCGATATATCCCGATACACAAACAAAAACTTTAGCTAAGAAAAAATTGTGCCCGCATTGGAGTATTAAATTTACTTTTATTTGTAAGTTAAATTATTAAGATGTTTATGAGTTTAGCGTAATATTTTAAAACCATTTCTTGAGTTTCTTACCTGCTTTATCAGAATCCATCACTTTAAAATTGCAATTTAAACTGGAAGATTTAAAAACTGTGCTTCAAAGTTTACACTTTTACGAGCGCGTCGAGAACAAATACGTGCACGTGGCAAAGCAATCGAATTCCGAATGACTTTACGCAAGCAGGAAGCACTGAGGGAGGGGGTTTGCGCCGGGGCATTGTAAATACGTTCGTTATCTTTATCTAGAACCGGTTTTTAGGGGTATCAATCCAATTTAGATTTCGAGACTTTTGTCCGCCTAGATTTAGCAAATACCAGTATGTGCACCGCAGAGGCATATTCCCCTCCATCTTACTTAAAATATTTGAATATTTGGAGACCCGTATAAACTTTACGTAGGCCCTTAGGGTCGGGAACGTGTCGGCAAAGCGCATGTGATTCGTCTAGAGTCACAAGCGTCCATAGGCTTCGGCAATTACTTACCATTAGTCATCAGTCATGGTTATTAGTAAGCCTGGTGACGATTGTCACCGTTTGGTTGTTAAAATAAACCAGCCAAGTGCGTGTTGGACGCAATGACGACGGTTCCGGACTGTACTCGTATGATTTGTATCTAATTAGCATGTTCTGTGGCGTGAATACCAGTTACTAAGTATTTACCGGAGTTTTAGAGTTCATTACTTAAACTCTCCGCGAGTTAAGAAATGTGTATAGATAAAAGCCGCCAAAACATGTGCTTACCTGCTTAATACAATGAGGGTAGGTACTGCTTTAGCACCAACCCTCTCACCGCTGGTGTGAAATTTTGGTTCAAACTGTAAGTGCAACCTTTCAATATTTATAATTTTCACCATCGTCCATTTGCCAAAGCCCCCCACCGATCGCCATTACCCAAGAAACGCTCTGGTTGCTTGTTGTGTTGGGAAACGAGTGGAGTGATGATACATTTATATCCAACCCTATAACAAAAGTACACAGTAATTTGCAAATCTGGCCTAATTTTACTGTCGCTGTGCAATTTTATGATACATGTTGTTTACATTATCGTTAGGTACATATAGATACTTACTCGTTATATACCTCAGTTGCGGAAAGTGCGGAAACAACACATGTGAGCCGTTCGAGGCATAGCCGTCAATAGCCAAAACGCAAAGCAAATCAAACTCCAGTTCCTCCAGTAGTAGGTCAGCAGAATATAATCAGAATCCTCAGAGTACGAAACGAGCGCTCTAGTCATAAGATGATGAATGAAATGGAATAAAATCAGACGAATATTTAATTTCAAAAGCAGTTTCTGAGCGATATGACATATTTATATTTCAGTATGACAGTGACAACAACGGTAACTTTTTTTAAATTGAGCTGCAAAAGGAGGTAGCGTGTCGACGTCCCATTTCAGCTAAAAAAAAATCTTAGTGATTACTAAGATTTGCTTTATAACAATAAATAAAATTATAGATTTTCAGAGAAAATAATTTTTAATTGATTTTATTAATAGATGGAAATATACTCTCAGATGCAATCAAAATACGTAAAATGGGATTTGCCCAGATTGTCAATATTGTCATTCTTAGTTTTGCCATTTCAAAATGGATTCCTAATGTCACGTGATCAGACTACTTCCGCCTTGGAATGCCATCTATCGACACAGTACTGCGTACCTCCGAACGCCTCGTACGCTGCTCATTTTGGCAGATTTCCCTGTTTGTATGGAACTGATAACACCGTGACGTAAGCTCCGCCTTTGGCACTAGATTTTGTGGGACCGGTTATGAGCGACGGTTATGCTTCCATACTTATTATATTTCGATGTCACCGACCGAACTAATGTCAAGGCTAAAGTAAAAGAAGTACCTAAAATCATATCCACAGATATCAGGTCTGTGATCATATCGCACTGTGTTTCTTCCATGAAAGGAGGCCTGTGCCCGGAAGTGGGACATATTGGCTATGTGCACGTCTGAAACGTCAAACGTCAAAGGTCCCGAGACAATGTCAAAACAAGGTCAAAACTCCGAGATGTCAAATAATGACACATGAATATTTTATTTACTTTAGTAAACGAGAAAGACCCCGTATTCGAAATTTTACTGAAATAAATAAGAGAATAAATAAATACATACAAACGAAACGAATCGTAGGAAACCGTTAAGAAACCAATAAAAAACGTGAAAGTAAATTTGACAGTGGTCCCCGGTAAGTACACATTTCTGCCATGGTGTGCGCTACGATCGGCTAGCTTACCTCCACACCTACTTCGCACATAGTCAATATGATGTAGACTGATAACATACCTAATGAATACTTTTATTGTCAAACTTTAAATGAGTAAAATAGACTCATCGAGGAGCCTGATCTGATCATAATAATGTTAACCTCTATTCTTGTGTCGATCGCACAGCATCAGTAAACATGGTTTCCGTGCGTCGGTTTATCAGGGCATCATCTGTTTATCACAAGGAACAATTGGTTCTAGAACGACAATTAAATTTAGCAGCACGGTTCTTGCTTGACGGTCGTAGAGGGACACGTGAAATTCATATTTACAATGCTCATTCTAGTAGCAGTCCCTAACGTAACCTAAATTATATTAGCGCCTCGAAAGTAAAGTGATCTACAGAAAAGAAGCGTTTAAGAAACTAGGTACCAGTTTCTTTCTACTGCATCACCGTTTTATGTAACGGAAATATATATAAATTTAGTATTAACGTTAGTAGGTACCGTCCGCGCTGCAGAGCGTGCCAAACATTTGAATTCGGCGCCATTTGGTTTTTTATTTTATTTTGATATACACAGTGACATTCACAGTAAATACGAATCTAACGGCACCTCTCAAGCAAAAATCCATCGAGCTGTTCAGGCCGCAGAGCGTGCCAAACAATTATACATATACATACATACATACTCACGAAAAACATAACCCTACTTCTGGCGCAGTCGGGTAAAAAGGTAATAGGGTGCTGTTTGTGGAGTCCGGTCTGTTCATGCTTGCAAGGGCAAAGTAAATACCTTAATACTAGTGTTATTTTATTGTATGTAGATTGACGAGAGACATAATCCTGTTCTGGATTAGTTTTATTGTTATTGACGCTTAGAGACCTTATACATCTCTAACAATATTAAGTTTACTTATTTTAATTTTAGCGCTTAGAGATCATTTACATCTCTAAGGACTTTTAAATAATTGTTATTAATCGTATTTGGACGCTCAGAGACCATATACATCTCTGAGATATTAAATTAATTTTATGTACTTTTTGTTTATTCGGACAAATCGTATTCAATACGTCCTTAATATTTGTAAATTTATTTTTATATAATTGTTAATCAGTATATTTTTTAATCATTATTATTAAGTAAGATTGTCAGTTTTTTCTTTTTTAAATTGTATAAATTCACGCTTTGACTTGTAAAAGTGCCCTTGTGGCCTATTTGCAGAATAAATATTTGATTTTGATTTTGATTTTGATAGACAAACTCATTAAGTCATAGGGAGGACGTCACAGAACCAGTAACATTTCATAATATTGACGTTGACTTTACTACTTGATTAGTAGGACCATTGCCCATACAAAATAATGATGTTTCTGTTATAGTCCTACTGCACGGCTAGCACAACTTGGCGCGCAAGCTATCTCACGCGCGAGATAGACAATCCGTCTCTTTCTGTGTGTACCAATTAGAAAGAGGCGGATATTCTATCTCGCGCGTGAGATAGCTCGCGCGCCAAGTTATGCTAGCCGTCAGTAGGACTACGCAATAGGACCACGGGCACTGAATGCAGAAATCAATATGGTTGACCGTTGACCGTACCTTGTCAACCCATTTAATTGAATTAGTGCGGGCGGGTGTAGAATATACTTACCCTGCCTAGATATTTGTTGGGTATGGCAAAACAAAACACGCTAATAATATGAGTTTAACCGTAAAACAGCAATGAATGGCCAAGTCATTCAACACACCAACAGACCAATTAACGTAGACCTTACAGGTAGCAACAGTTAGCAGTTAATAAAACAAGAAAATAATTTCAGCAAAATTATTTTGTTTGGTTTGCTAACTGCGCTGCATTGCTGCACGGGTATGTAGTATAGTACTACTAGGCGTTTAGCGTGTTTTAGCCGAGCGAGCGCAGTCGGCACTTGCTGCTTGCTGACCGACTAGTGCCTCTCTACCTGCTCCAAACTACTGGCCTTCGTCGCGATGCCGTTTGACCGGTTCTCTCACTCACACCTATGGGACAAAATCTCTCGCAAATTCGCTCCCACTCACCAGCCGGTTTGTCCGTCTAGTGTCTACCACACATACGTTGAACCAACGGTCGTTTTGCCTCGTATTATGATTATGGCTAAACATGTTGCTCCGAGCGCGGCCTCAATCCAGTCCATAACAAATTTAGATACTTTGTTCTAGAACATATAGTTTTGAAGTATTAATATGGAAGAAATATGTTTTAAAAAAATAATTCAACGAGTTATTAACTACGGTGTAACTAGCAAAAAATGGTACCTAGATTTTGAAATAGTGCAAAAGTTAAAAAGTGCATTGTTGTTTTTTTAGTGCAAGTGAACATGTGAAACTGTTAACAAAGGTGCTATGTATCAACTAATTCACTAATGCCCATTTAACACCCTGAAATAAGTGCAATATGACCCACGCGCCGTCTAGAAATATGGAATCATTACCGAAGCAGTTTGTATCGGCGATGCGGACGTTATTCGATATTATGGACGATAAACGTACCGGGTATGTAAAGCTCACGGATATCGAAAATCGATGGCGAGATGACCGCACCAAGGGGCTACCAAAAGGAGTCATAGAGAGCCTCCAAAAGGTCGCCTCCCACGACGGTTTACTAACATTTGAACGTTTCTGTACTGGTCTTAAAATATGCCTCTTGTGCAATCAAGTAGAAAAGAGTTCAGATAAAGTTAACAGAGTAAACGACGATGTAGAGCCCCCTGGCGGCAATAGCCGAATGAGCGCCAACAACCAGAGCCATCACCGGCCCCCATCCGTTCCCTTACTCGACGTAGACGCACAACACCAGGATAAGAACTGGAACTTGATTAAAACTTCAGAAACAACATCACAACAAAGAACCATTAGCATGCCTCAGCTGCTAGGCCGCAAAGACGTTCCCTTCCAAGAGATGCGACATCACGGCTCGGTAGCAGCAATAAATAAACAAGAAAGGGTATTTGCTCCTCCGAAACCGCCTAGATTGGAGAAAATTCCTACAGACCGGAAGGAGCCCCCTAGACAGAGTTTCAAACCCGATGAAGTACCGCGATTTGAGCCGGAAGACATCAATGATATTAAGCTTGACTTTGAAGAAGTGGTCCGATCGGGAGAAGAGGCCAGTAGAGGTCTAGGAGATGGAAGACCATCAAATGAAACTCAAGCGCAACCAGGCATGCGGCGCACGCGTCGTCGCGAGCCCCGGCGACACACCCTCCATAACGGTGTAGACTATAATCTCCTTAAACGAATGAAACAGATTGAGCAAGAAAAGGATGTGCTGCTGCAAGGGTTGAACGCGGTTGAGGAAGCAAGGGAGTGGTATATGAAGCAATTGGGCGAGGTACAGGAAAAAATGCGGCACGCAGGGCGTATGGGTGCTTACGTTGTAAGTTTACCACATGAAAGTCTATTTTATTAGCGACTTGGCAGGTTTTCTCGTTACCAAATTTCTCTACTTGATAGTTCTGAACGTAAAGATAATCACTAATCCACTAACTTCTATACCTTCGGCACACTTATTCGAATACACCTATGTTCCGTGCGAATACCCACATGATTTGCCCATGAGATACTATAGACTACCCTGTACTCCGACTCAAAGATTAAAGTTTTTGCAATTAAGTAAGTACGTCATTAATCATTATTTATGTTACTTTTAAGTATTTAAAAACTTGTATTTTGAATTTCCAACTCGGTGTCACTCACTGTCAATAGTGTCATTGATTACAATGATTACAGAGCTAACTGTACTGTACTTAGTTATAGGTAGTTAGTTAAATACGATGCTGATTAAGTTACATAATAATAATAAATAACAAGATATATAACAATCAATGGTCATCATTTTAAATTTCATAAAAGTAAGTAGGTAACACAATTTTATATGAAATCATGCAATTCGTTTTTATGTAGTTTAAACGTTAGAAATAGGAAATGTTGTTGTTCAATTTGAATTTCATAACGTTTATTATGAATTTTATTTTGTACGTATGGTATTGCGAATGGTGAATGAAATTATGCGAAGTTTAAATGACGATTGAACCGCTCCAATCACGCCGCTATGTATATAATTTTTAAGAAAAAAAAACCGACTTCAATGGGGGAGGCCAGTGAAAGATTATTATACTTAGATGGTGCACTCTTAGATTCCATACAATAAAATAAAAATGGCTATAAGTATGTTTATAATGGTAGAAGACTAAGTACCCTCAATTCCTCATGGAATCATGGAAAAACCTTGCTTGCTTGACAAACAAAACGAAGAGAACAAATCGCCAAACGTGAACTACGCGTCGTTGAAGAGTTCCGTTCTGATCATCATCAGCAGTTCCACTTCATCAAATGTCACTTTTATGAATGAAAATGCTTGATTAGTTCATAAAAATACAAAAATCACTATTTGTATGCCTTTCACATTTGAGGAGTTCCCTCGATTCCTAATGGATCCCATCATCAGAACTCGAGCATGACAAAAATCAATCGTGAAAATAGCTAGAAGGACAAATTGCCAAACGTGAACTTTTCGTCGTTGAAGAGTTCTGTTCTGATGATCATCAGCAGTTCCACTTCATCAAATGTCACATTTTTGTATGATAATGCTCGATTTGTTGATAAAAACACAAACATCACTATGTGTTTGCCTTTAAAATTTGAGGAGTTCCCTCAATTCCTCATGGATCCCATCATCAGAAATCAAGCATGACAAAAATTAATCGTAAAAATAGAACTTGCTTAACAAACACAGCTAGGAGGACAAATCGCCAAACGTGAACTTTTCGTCGTTGAAGAGTTCTGTTCTGATCATCATCAGCAGTTCCACTTCATCCAATGTCACATTTTTGGATGCAAATGCTTGACTTGTTGATAAAAACACAAAAATCACTATATGTTTGCCTTAAAGATTTGAGGAGTTCCCTCAATTCCTCGTGGATCCCATCATCAGAACTGCGTTTTGACATAAACGGGACCAACTTGGATATATATACATACAATCAAAAAATTTTTTTCCAAATCTGTTAAGAAATGACGGAGTTATGGAGTAACAAACATTAAAAAAAAAAAAAGCATACATCCGAATTGATAACCACCTCTTTTGAAATTTTGAAGTCGGTTAAAAAGGCGTGTAAACTATGAATTTTTCACGTGCTTACTTTACTCTTATACATAGGTAGTCAGATCTTATACAAATCTCTACCGAAACAGGAATCGAACCAAACTGCTCAGAAAAAAAAAGTAATTAAATTATGAATTATCTTATCAATTACAAAATATAATTGGAATTACCAAATACATGAAATTGTAAATTGGTAACTTTAAATCATTCTCGTGAACCAATTTCAATAATTCCTTTTTATTTTTAAATAATTATACTTAAATCGTAATTTAGCTATACTTACACCGTAAAAAAATGATCATAATTTCACATAGTTACTTGATATTGAATTTTTGACTCCCCTTGTATCGGAAAATTCTCAAGAGAATAAAATAATAAAATCGGCCAAGAGCACGTCGGGCCATGCTCGGTGTAGGGTTCCGTAGTTGCTCAATGAACTCAATAAAAAAAACAATAACAAGTAAAAGGGAATACCTTCGCAGCGTTTCATACGTCTTTTACTAAGAAGGGAAGACTTGGGCAACTATAGTTCTACGGAACCCTACAGTGAGCATGGCCCGACATGCTCTTGGCTGATTTTTCCTTTTTGGTATGGAACTCTAAAAGCAGGAATGAGCTTCTAAAAATTCGATTTTAATCCTAGAATTAATGTAGCTTTCTAATTTTGTTCTTTAAGTATATATGTATATTAGTATGTTTTTAGGGTTCCGTAGTACATAGAGGTTTCTAAAACAATTTTCCATTTAAGTCAACCGTTGGTTTATTTTTATTGACATAGGAGGCAAACGAGCAGACGAATCGCCTGATGGTAAGCGATTAGCGCCGCCCATGGACACTCGCAACACCAGAGGGGTTGTAAGTGCGTTGCCGGGCTTTAAGATGGGAGTACGCTCTTTTCTTGAAGGTTTGAAGAAGGTTTTGAGTTATTGCTGAAAAACTGTCTTGCCCAAACAAAAGGGCTTAAGTGCCGTGAGTTCCCTAAGAAGATACGATCTTTTTTTATTCAATGAATTGTATAGTGGTTATAAATGTAGATTAGGAGGTGTCGGTACGGAACCCTTCTTTGTGCGTGGTCCGACACGTACTTGGCCGGTTTTTATTTTATATAATGGTAATGTGTGTATATTTTCCTTTATAGTCAGAATCACTCCAAGTAAGTTTTCTTCTCCTGGTCTACTAAAAAAATCAGCCAAGAGCATATCGGGCCACGCTCAGTGTAGGGTTCCGTAGTTGCCCAATGAACTTAATTCAAAATACCAAAAGGGAATAATACCTTTGCAGCGTTTCATACGTATTTTACTAAAAAGGGAACACTTTTACAATAATTCAAAAACAGCTTAACTGATCATGTCCGCTATAGTTTTCGTTAAGTCTATTAAGCATTATTTCATGATTTTTGTTCCATATTTTTGGACCCACAGTTCAAAAGTTAGAACTTTAAATCAAATATCAAAAAATGATTGATAAAGACCGCTATTCATTTTGAAAAACCTATCCAACAATACCCTTCACCATAGGGTAGAAGCAAAAAGAACCGGCCAAGTGCGAGTCGGACACGCGCACGAAGGGTTCCGTACCAGAAAAAAAACGCCAACAACTACTTTCTTGTATGGGAGCCCCCCCCCCTTAATAATTATTATTATTTTGATATTAATATTTGTTGTTGTAAATTTTAACTGTCTAACTATTACGGTTCTTGAGATCTAGCTTGGCGAGTGGTAGCCATGAAAAAGGGTTAAAATATCACGTTTTTTGTATGGGAGCCCCCTTAATTATTATTATTATTTTGTTTTTAGTATTTGTTGTTATAGCGGCAGAGAAATACACAATCTGTGAAAAGTTCAACTGTCTAGCTATTACGGTTCTTGAGATACAGCCTGGTGACAGACGGACGGACGGACGGATAGCGAAGTCTTAGTAATAGGGTCCCGTTTTTACCCTTTGGGTACGGAACCCTAAAAACATCCCCACTTTAGGTGTAGGGGAGGCAGGTAGGTAGGTACCCTTATTTTTTTATTAGATTTTATTTTACAACTTTGTTATTTTTTTTATTTATTTGCAAATTGCGGCTTTTTAGCATTAAAACTCATAGAGCAAAGCCTCGAACAGACAGACGGACATGGCAAAACTATAAGGGATCCTAGTTGACTACGGAACCCTAAAAAAGTTAACATAATGTAATTAATTGAGTACTATAATTACAAATTCATGTAATTACAATTATAAATTACTTAGTAATTTCAATAAAACACATATAATTGCAATTAGTACCTAATTAAGTACGCCCAACCCTACCAGGAGCCATGGAGCGAGGCACATCAGGAGCGGCTGGAGCTGTTGCGAGCGCGGGTGTTGGAGCTGAACCGACAGCTGGGCGCGCTGGCCGCGGGCTGGCGGCACGGCCAGCTCTCGCTGCACATGAACCTGGCGCTGCCGGTCGCGCCCAACCCTAACATGCTGAGGTCGCAGAACCGTATGTTGGCTGAGGTTCGTAACTATCAATTGTAACGGAGAGTGCGGTGCACCAGAGAGAAGCCGCTGCGAGCCCAGAGTTAAACCGTCAGCTCTGTCTGCACAGGAACCTGGCGCTGCCGGTCGCGCCCAACGTCAACGTCCTGAGGTCGCAGAACCGTATGTAGGCTGAGGTTCGTTAACTAGCAGTTGTAGAGTGAGTTGCACAAGACAGAAGCTGCTGCGAGCCCATGTGTTGTGAGTTGAACCGTCAGCTCTCTCTCTGCACAGGAACTTGGCGCTGTGGGTCTCACCCAACGTTAACGTAATGAGGCCGCACAACCGAATGTTAGCTGAGGTTCGTTAACTCAGTTGTAACGTAGAGTATACAACAACAGTGGCAAACAAGCTTACGGACTTCCTGATAATGAGCAGACACTGTAGCCCATAGACAATGGCGACTCGTTGCGTGAACCACGTTTACGACCCTTTATTGATCAAGTCAATAAAGGGTTGTTGTATTGACAGCTTGAGCCATATGCAGATCCCTCACTCTCAATACAGCACATCCTCAGGAGTTTTGTCGACCCTCTACTTCCAGTTGGCTGCAGTTCAAGACGTGACTCAGGAGACCACGGCAAATAGCAACAGAAAAAAAGCTGATCCACCCACATCTATCATTATATTCATTATCATTGGTTTTAAGCTGGGTTGCACTGACTTACGATCACAGACATCAACGTTAAATATGACGCCGGCAGCTGTCATCCCATAGAAACTTGTCAAACTTTCCATACATTCAAGTTTTAACAAAACAGCTTACAGACGTTATTACAGACGGTTCGGTGCAAATACAACCCACCCTTTGTTTTCATTGAGTCTTTTTCTGACTATAGAGTCACAAAAATAATAAATGACCAAGGCAACTAGAACCAATTTATAACTAGCTCAAACATGGTTATCTGAGCTGAAATGAGGTACTAATCGGACCTTTCACGTGGCGGGAAAAATCGTCCCAATTTGTATTTAAACAGTTTTGTTTGATTATTTTAAGTTTGAATGTGAGAGTGCGAGTGATCTGGCTCAGTTCGTCTGCATGTTTGCTTTTTTTTATATATGGATCTTCCCCGATGACTCTTTACCACGTCGGCCGATTTTGAAAATTATTTTTTTGTATCAAAGCAGGTACCCCCAAGTTGGTTCCATATATACATTTGGTGAAGGTCTGATGGTGGGATCTAGGAGGAATCGAGGGAACTCCTCGAATTTGATAGGCACGCATATACCGATTTCGGTATTTTCTGTAGGTAACCAATTGGCTCACGGAAACCACAAATTGTGACATAGCGAAGTACAAAATTGAAGTCGGCTTTTTTGGTATAAAGTATTGTTTATAACATTATTAATTTTATTGTTTTAGGAAGTGAACCGGAAAAATGAAAGGATATCTGTTTTGGAAAGGGAAAAGTCAGCACTGATAAGAGAGGTACTAGGTCAAAGGAACCGTACAAAAATAATGGATAATTTTTCGTAACATTCTCTATCTACAATCTTTTTTATCACATAGTGCCATGGTGCGATGGTGCGTATGCAACGCAACGGAATGTACATGTATAGTGAACTGAATGTGTAACAAATATAATGAGAATATTATTAATTGTAATACCAAGGCTCAAAAATTTCATGTTTGTAATAATATTATAAAAGGTGGAGAGGTGTGCCCAGAAGAATGCTGATCATTATGGTATTGATGATTATTGATTATGTTATAAGGATTAATATTTTGAAACAATTGCTATAAATGCATATTTTTATTTTATTGTGATACTAATCAATGTCTTGAAATAACAATAGTGCCATACTTAAGAAAAATCTATTTATACTACAACAGAAAAACTGCAACTAAAGGATACTTGTTTACATTAATAGAATAATATAATAAATAAAATTTTAAAAACATTTTACTGTGTTAATTCATCTTTATGATATAAAGAGTAGTCATATTCCCTGAATGGAACATCATATGTCAGATTACCATGATCCCATGCTCTCTCAATAGCCACTAGAAGTTCCTTCTGCTTCTTTCGGCACAGTCCTGTTTTGAATGCATCCAATATCTGTAAAATAATATATATACAGAACTTAAATTAACTATTCGAATGTTAAAAATGTCAAATAGTCAAAACTAGACAAACTTTATTCTATATGGATGATTTAGTCTGAAATAGTTATATTAGAATTTGGATGTAAAATTTTCCAATGGAGACATTAGAGGCTGCTGAAGATTCTAAATAAGAAAAAAGGGAAACCAATCATGGGTTCTACAGCACTAGCTATGTGGAGAAAGATGAAAATTGTAATGTGTGATCTTGTAGTAAGTTTTTACCAAACTTGTATGAAATCAATCAATACATTTTCATAAAAAAAATTAAATTAGTAATTATGGTTCAGGAGACTATACATTTTGTTATACTTGTTGAAAGAAAAGTGCACTAGATAGTATTATAGTTGTCATATAATACCTTGATCTGTATTAAATTTTCATCCAATTCCTGATTGAAAATGGATGGAGATGAAAAAGTAATGGGAAATAATATTTACTATCTTTTGTACTTTTCTTTCTAGAAAGAAAAAATACAGAAAGTACCCTGAATCACAATTACTTATTTCAATTTTTAATGAAAATTTCTGGTTCATGTCAAACAAATTTGGTGACAGGCAGGTTTAGTGCCTATGCTGTGAGCAGTGGTCCTGGTTTAGAATATCAGTCAGGGCATTTATTTGTGTATTTTGTGTGATGAGCATGAATAATTGTTCCCAAGTCTTGGATGTTTTCTCTTTAATTAAGTATTTATCTATCTACTTATATATGAAATTATGATATATGTATATTGTCACCCTAGTACCCATAGTATGTACAAGATTTGCTTAGTTTGGAACTAGGTTGTTATGTATTAGGTTTTTTTTTATTTATTTATTACTATACTATACAGGGTCTTTGGTAACTAGGTGCAATGATTTTCAGGGATGATAGAGGAGGTAATTAGAAATATTTTATATACAACATGTGTTAGTTCAAAGTCATTTAGTTTCCAAGATATGCAACATTTTATTATGAAAATTGTATGTTTTCCATACTACCATACATTTGGAAAATGTTTAGATTATTTTAATGTTCTCTTTTTTCTGACTTATCGTAATTTTTCAGTAACTGTAGGAACTAAGGAAGTTTTTGAAATTAATTGAATTGGGACTAACAACTTTTTACTACCTGTATTCATATGGTATTCAGATGCGAATTTCTCTACATACATTTTCATAGTAGGAACGAAAAAAATTAACCCATTCTTTTCGAAGTTCTTCTAGTTCGAAGTAAGAATCTAATCACTTAGGATAATTTTGGAGTGATTGAGATTTTTAATTTGTTTTTCCGTTTCTATGAAAATGTATGGAGAAAAATTCATGAATACCATGTGAACACAAGCAGTAAAAAGTCATTAGTCTCAAGTCAATTGATTTCAAAACCGCCTCTATCATCGCTTAAAGTCTTTGCACCTAGTTACCAAACACCCTGTATATTCACTAATGGGTTAGATTAGCTTCATCAATACTACAAACCTGTACCCTGTACCTATACTTTTTACGACTTTGACAGCTAATGCCTCGGGTTGCCTTATATGAAAGTTTTATAGATACCTCTATATCATTTTTAAAGGCCTCCATAGATATCCCACACATTTACATGCATTGAAATTTTATTTTTCATCCCCCGGTTACATGCAAACATCGTTATCGCGGGAGCAAAAACGATATGACAGTACTAAAAGATTATGACAAATAATCAATAACAGAAGTGACCCCTAAATCGAGCAACATTTATGCCTACGAGTTTAAGTTTTTTTCAACTTTGTTTATAATACTTGACTTGAGTACTAGTATGTACATACTTAAAAAGATTGACTAAACAATCGCAACGTCAAACTCTTCAGTGACTTTTCCTGGCACTGTCATTTATTAATTATTCGTAATAATAACTGTGTTCACATCGCAATTATCGAGTACTTTTAAAAATGCCGTGAAGGAAAAAACCGTGCGCTGAATTTGTGGACTGTTGGATAAAAGATTATCCCGAATTACAGGCTCGCGATACAAAATTAATTAGCTCTAAGTGCAACGTTAATTTCCATCAAACAAAATCTTCTGTGGAACGACATTTTAAGTCAGAAAAGCATATTTCTGTCAAGAAAGATTTAAGGTTAGAATTGTCAAAATTTGTGTTAAGCTGTAATACTTATATGTATCATGGTCTCAGCTAAAGAATCCTATATTAAAAAAAATTGAACACTGAGCACCCACAACAACAGTCGATGTTAAAAGATCATTTAGTCAATTGAATTGGATATTTTCTGCACGACGCCGCAAATTAACTGTAGAAATTTCGATAAAATTTTGGTCATCTATTACGAAAACTAGGGTGTGCTCCCGGGAAATCCCAATCCCGAAAATCCCGGTATTTCCCGGGAAATGAAACTCACATTTTTCCCGGGACTGATTTTGTAATTCCCGTTGCTTTCGGGACTTTCGGGGTTTCATTATTTGTGGTGAATAATACTCATATATATCACTGAACTTCTCTAGTGAAATGGCAAAATGAGTTGTTTTTTCGGGCTCATTTCATCAACTCTGATGTGTTTTTCTCGTGAACGCGTAGAGGTATCATCATATCAGCCGAAGGACGTCCACTACTGGACCTATGCCCCAAAGACTTCCTCAATGACTGGTCCTGCGCTAATCCTGAATCCAGCCTGCACCCGCGATCCTTACCAGGTCATCAGTCCACCGGTACGCTGACGCCACTGGAGAACCTTTCCGCCCCAACGGCTATCGGTTCTACGTGCTATGTGCCCAGCCCACTGCCACTTAAGTTTAGCGATTCGGCGGGCCATATCGGTTACATGGGTTCTGTTGCGGATAACCTCATTCCTGATACGAACACGCAGAGATACTCCCAGCATATCCGTCGCTATTGCTCTTTGGGTGACTTTGAGCCTTCTTATGAGGCCCATAGTAAGCAATCACGTTTCAGTGCCATATGTCATCACTGGCAAGTGGCAACACACACTGGTCAAAGACTCTCGTCTTGAGACCCTGCGGAATATTGGACAAAAAGATGTGCCGTAGCTTCCCGAACGTTACCCACCCGATTCGGATTTGACGATTAACCTCTTTCTCGAAATTTGACCTACTTTATTGGACGGTCTGTCCTAGGTAAATGTAGTCGTCTTCAACTTCGAGCGTTAAGTGTCCGATTGTTACGGGAGTTGGTGCTACGTGGGCATTTGACATGATCTTCGTCTTGTCCATGTTCATCCTAAGACCAACTCGCTCGGAGGCTTTACTGACGTTATTGAGCATTGTACTTATAGCATAGCCTCCATGGTCTCAGCCAAGACTACTATATCGTCAGCAAACTGAAGGTTAGTGATGTACTCGCCATTTATGTTGATGCCTAGCCTTTTTAGTCCAGAGTCTTGAAAACATCCTCCAGTGCAGCGGAGAACAAATTAGGAGAAATAACATCTCCTTGCCGGACTCCCCGCTGCAACTAAATAGGTTTCGAGTTCTGGTCCCGGAGAAGGACTAACATAGTGGCGTTCTCGTACAAACACTTCAGCACTTCGATATAGCGCTAGTCAACTTGGCACCGCTGCAGAGATTCTAGCACAGCCCAGGTTTCGACCGAATCGAAGCGAAGTTCTCGTAGTCCACAAACGCTAAACAGAAGGGCAAGTCATACTCCCCAGTCTTCTGTATAACCTGGCGAAGCGTAGGAAAGTGGTATACTATACGGTACTAAAGCCTCTTTAGAAACCGGCTTGTTCGGGAGGCAGGAAGCCATCTAGCCTGCGTGCGAGACGGTTCGTAATGACTCTTGAAATGAAAACAGCTTATATACATGGCTCAAGTCAGATGGGCCTGTAGTTCTTTAGCAGAGCGTTGTCGCTCTTTTTGAAGTAAAGCACCACTACACCTCACACCCGCTCCATGCCTTTGGCGTTCTTATTTCCAGTAAGACTGAATTGAACAACTTCTGGAGGGCCGTAAAGACCGGTTTTCCACCCGCCTTCAGGAGTTCGGCTGTAATACCATATTCAACGGGTGTATTGTTGTTTTTGAGCTGTTTAAGAGCCATTCTAATCACTTACAGGCTGATCTCCGTACTTCAAGGTTGATATAAAAATAAAATAATTCGAACCGCAATTCCTTGAAGCTGCGAAAAAATCAAACTTCTAAGTAATCGTAATCGAAATATGCGGCTGTAATACCGCATAATGACACTCTCAAGGGAATCAAAACCTATAGGGTAATTCCCGTTGACCTAGAATCATGATATTTGGTAATATAATAAGCATGGTCTTACATTACAAGTAAGGTAATAAATAACTTTGAACTTGTACATAAAAATACTATTTCAATGTAAGCAACAGAAAGGGACATCCAGATACAGGTTACACTAGACAATATACATGCGCCAAATAGTTTATTATAGCTACAAATCATGAGAGTACGGAACGAAACTATCGGGCGCGAGTTTGACTCATACTTGTCCGGTTTTTTCATACATACTCCCTAAAAACTACAAAGTCCCGAAAGTCACGAAAGTATCCGGGAATTCCCGGGACTGACCCAGTCCCGGTCCCGAAAACTTCGGGACTTCAATAAGTACCGGGACTGCAAACCCTAACGAAAACCAAATAAAATACAGGTAAATACACGTTAATAAAAAATACACACATTACTGGCTTAATATTCAAGTAGACACATTAGACTTCTACCTTTTCTAGCGAAAACTTGTTGGATATAATGAACTTCTTAGAGGTTTAGAATGTGTAGGCATAATATTCCGTTTTTACTAAACAGGCATTCTGTTATATGTGTTCTTGAACTGATTTGTTTTTGCTCCTGCGATAACGATGTATGGTTACATGTATGGGGTGGGGTGCCCCCCAAAATTTGATATTTTGTTTGTAAGTTCACATCACTTGTTTGTAGTGGTTCATAGTACACACCTTGCTACCAAAAATTTCATAATTATAGTGCTTATTGTTGCCAAGTAATGCTATACACGGACAGACAGACATGACGAAACTATAAGGGCTCCGTTTTCGCCATTTTGGCTATAGAACCTTAAACACAACTAAAAATTTTCATAGTCAGGTCAACCCATACCTGCCCAGTGTGCTCCGAAATAAACTGCTCGAGTAATTTAGTGTTCCTGTGATCTAGAACTAGATATTCATCTCTGCATATGGGGCAAGGGTTTCCTGTTGATATGATGCCATTCCTCACGCAAGTTTTTCTTGTCTTTCTTGGAGCAAAGCCGCCTTTGTGGTTACGTCTGTACAAAAACCATACTGGTTTCTCACCATATGTCTGTTGATAGGCTTTGCTTTGCATATATCTTATACTAGTTTCAGTAGGAACAATTTTGGTTCTATCCTTAGCTGGATCAATGGTTTTCTGTTCCTCGCCTTCTGCATTTTCGGCTGGCTCAGAATAGAAACGAACACAGGTTCTAGTTTCGGCTAAAATTATTCTTCGTAGGGATGATTGTATACCACTCCACAGCGCCATAGTTGGGCGATGTAATATTTTGGTGTATTAGTTTAATGTTCACGTTCAGTTAAGATACCGTCAATTTTATTCCAAATTAATACAGAATTGCATATGAGAACCATATGAGAAAAGAGCACAGACAAAGCACAGACCAAAAAGAAATCAGAAATGGGCAGGCAGCTGTCATTTTGACATTGACGTAATTTTTTTTTTGTGGAATGGAATCAAATATTTTGGCGAGAAAAACCGCTTTTAGACGGTCCTACGTGGTGGACTGCATAAGCGACTCGAGCGAGCAATCAATGGGGCCTGTTATACGCTTATTTATTATCACGCGATACCACGGATCTATACCTAAATTATATATATAAAAAAAATTTATATATAATTATTATATAAAAAAAAATTTGGTATAGATCCGTGCGCGATACACTCACATCACGATCCGTATCACGTGCTGTTTAATGAATATTGACGCAAAATCCAAACAATTTAGAAAACCGCGATAATATTGACACACCAGTATTGTGATAATATTAAGCGTGTAAAGACCCTAATGGGGGAATTTGCTTCAATATTCTAATAATATTCAATACTTACTAGAAGAGTCTAACCCTAATCTACTGTACCAATTATTGTAACCAAATAAATATTTTCCATTTTCATTTTTCATATTCATCAATATTCACGTGATACGTATCGTGGTATAAGCGTATCGCGTGGTAATAATAACCGTGTCTTTTTTTATTATTAATAATCATAACGGTATGGTTTTAAATATCTAGACACGTGGCAGCGTGTCCAGCTAAGTTCACCTCAGGAACTGGCGGACAGCAGCCGTGTGTTATTTTACACGAACCGTTTGGAGCCACTTTTGACCCCACAATAACTCCAAATCTATTTAACATAAAAAAATGAAATTTGGTACATGTATTAAGATCCGTTAGAACATCTAAAACCCCAAATTTCATAAATATACGTAAAATAGTTATTGAAATATTAAAGTCCAAAAAACGGCATTTTTACCACTGACTGACTGACTAGTAATCAAAAACCTAACCCACTTCCAGGGGAACTAGAAAGGTGAAATTTGGCATCCAGCTTGGTAACAAAAAACGTTGATTTTTTATTATTATTATTTCCTGTATTTATTTTCTAACTTAAGATAGGTTTTTTACAGTAACTTTATAAAAGTAAAATATATAAATATACATACAAAATGTAAAAGCATTATAAAAAACCTAACCTAGGGTGCCGCAGGCAGCGAGGCAGGGCCTAAGCTACCGGTGGTTAGATAGGGCGACAGAGAGAGAGGAACCTTCGGACTATCCGCGCCGTGTCCAGGAGTACCGCCTTCTGTATCTGAACCTTGACCCAGCCATCTAACGAGAGTCTCTTGAGATGTTGGTCGAGACTCTTCGTTATTAGACTGTTCGCAGAGACGACTATTATTATTATTATTTATGTTTTTTACCTCGGAACTCCGTCATTTATAAACCGATTTGGAAAATATTTTTTTTGTTTGAAACGGTATAATTCAGGGGTGTTCCCATAGTTATCAGGTAAGAATCTGATCATAGTGTTCTGGAGAAACCGAGGGAACTCTTCCAATATTGAGGTGCACATAGCGATTTGAATATTTTGTATAGTAACTCGAGCATTCGCTCTTGAAAAGCACCATTTGTTGAAGTTTGACAAAAAGTAATGCGTGCATGTCGTCTTCACCGATAGAAGAATTGAGATCTAAATGGTTGCCAAGTTCTGTAGATTCTCTGAAAAGGTGCCAAGTCTAGCACTAGATTGTTAACAGTAAAAATAATTTATTGCGGCTTATTCCATTTTGAGCCTTACCTTCGCAGTTTTCTATGCAATATGTTATAATACTATGAAAGCTGTTGGATATTTAAGAAAACTGCCAAATTAAAGCTCAAAATGCATCAAGCCGCAATAAATTATTTTTACTGTAAACAATCTAGTGCTAGACTTGGCACCTTTTCAGATAATCTACAGAACTTGGCACCCATTTAGATCTCAATTCTTTTGGACGGTGAAGACGACAACCACGCATCACGTATTGAACTTGGCTGCCATTTACACATTGATGTTTTTGATGGGATATCACATTGCCCCACAAAACTGTGAAAACTGTAGCAACAGTTTAACTGTAGGATCAGTAGTCTCTTAGTAAAAGGTACCTTTGGATTTTGCTTCAATATTCAGTGTATCGTGTAATTGTGATAATAATTAACGTGTAGCAGGCCACTGTGATGTCTATGTCTATGATAAATTCGCGACGTTTGGCACTCACAGAGAAGATTTGTATGTTGGCACTTTAATGGGGTCTGTTATACGGTTAATATTATCTCAATACTGGTGTGTCATAATTATCGCGGTTTTCGCAATTTTCTGATTTTGCATCAATATACATTAAATTGCATGTATTTACATGCATACCGTGATACGGATCGTGATAATGAGTGTATGGAGTCTGTTATCCGTATTTTAAGTGTTTGTGATGAAAAATAAAGGAATGTTTAAATATATCATATAATATTATTATAGAATAATTACGACAATAACATGTAATGTAGAGTTACATTAATGACAATTGTGACAGTGAAAATATAGTACTACTGTAGCCGTAGCAACGGATAGCATAGAGTATGAAGAACGGTATACAGTCCCTTCACACCGTATCACGTGCTGTTTAATGAATATTGACGCAAAATCGAAACAATTTTGAAAACCACGATAATATTGACACACCAGTATTATGATAATATTAAGCGTGTAACAGACCCCTATCGCCCTCTGAGTGGGGTCTGTTACACGCTTAATATTATCACAATACTGGTGTGTCAATATTACCGCGGTTTTCAAAATTGTTTGGATTTTGCGTCAATATTCATTAAACAGCACTTGATACGGATCGTGATGTGAGTGTATCGCGTGATAATAGTAACCGTGTAACAGGCCCCAACAAGGATTTCTAGTATCGCCTGATAATAATAATCGTGTAATAGGCCCCAATCATCGGTGGTAAAGGTAGTGACATTGTTGTAGACATTTCGCACAGATATCATATGATGTCTGTGACATTTCGGTTTTTCAATTTTCAAGATTTCAAACGGCTTCTAACGTACTTTGTGACAATTCTTTGTTTTTATGGTGACTTCATTCGATTTGATATTAAGATTAAGATTGATTATTATATTAATAATTGTAAGTGTCGAGTGTAGCCGAGCGTAAAGAGTTTTCAGTGGTTTATAGACTTAAATGAACGTTATATTGGGTGGTGTTTTTTAAAAGTTATTTCTTTAAAATGTCTGATTCTACTGGAGACACTGTTGTTACGTGAGTTATTTTATTAATATTATTATGTATTACGTATGTTTTTCTGTGAGGACACGGACTCGACGCCAAAGATAAGCACATAACGAGGCACCCAATGCACCCATACATTTGAGCGGCCTCTATCTATGGGCGCGCTCGCCGCCCTGCTGCCCGCTGGCGATCAGACCGCGCCCAAATCGCTGTCATGCCATCATTTAAGTAATAGAGCTGCTATTGTATGCAGCTGCAGAGTTGCACGTGGTTCCCTACTATTGGGAGCAGCGTGGAACGGAGAAAGAAAACAGCATATCTTCTTCACGTTGTTATATTATGACACACGAGTTAGAACTTAGTACTTGACAAATACTAGGCATCTAATTAATAAGATTAAGATACTAGGATACGCACAGGCTATTATAACTTATATCAGATCACATCTATTCGCGACAACGGGCTGGTACAGAAAGGGAAGTGGAAAGAGCTTTGACAGCTCAGGTGTTGTCATGCACAAAGCAAACAACCATTCACGAACATAGTAATGCATACACCAGTCACTATCATTCTTAATACTTCCCCTTATGCATTACAATCTCATGCTAAAACCATGCTAACATATGCATAATAACTCTATAGTTAATTTAATTGTGACTCTACACATCAATCAAACATGGCTTTATATTCATTCAAATGTGACTATACATTCTACACAAATGTGACTCTACATTACACAAAGGCAAGTCTCTACGTTCACATTCAAAATATGATTTTAATACAAACATAGTATGCTCAAAAATTTAAACAAACTTAACAAGGCTTTAAACACATTGCATCCATAAACATGCAATTTTTCCTTCTATTTAACACTTTAGTTAAAGCATCCGCAATCATCCTCTCTGAGCATAAGTACTTAACTGCCATGAACCCTTTTTCAACCAAATCTTTAATAAAATGATAATGTATATCAATATGTTTAGTGCGTTTATGACAACTTTCCTTTTTGTCAACAAGTTTAAGCGCACTCTGATTATCATTGTATACAATTACGTTTACTTTGGTTTCTGGCAGTATCTCTGACATCAGCTGTTTAATAAAACACAAATCCTTGGACACATCAGCTATAGCAACATATTCAGCCTCACAAGAACTGAGTGAAATTGACCATTGCTTCTTGGATTCCCAATTTACTGTATTGTTTCCAAACTTAATTATGTAATACATAGTAATTTATATTTGTTTTCAAAATATATTCATACATGCAATAATTCAATTGGATATATACATTTATCTATTAATACTATTATATTTTCCATTAGTTCAGCTTTGTTTTTTGTAGTAGTTATTAATAATATTTATAGAGTAGTAGTTTGTAGAGTTAGGTGGTGAGAATGGTCAAAAAAGATTACAACATGGTAGCCAAGAGATGGAAAGAGAAAAAAAGGCAGACAGAAAAAAAGATGGGAGGATGAATTTAAAGATATTGCTGGACCGATGTGGAGGAGGAAAGCCGATGTGGAGGATACTGACCATATGGAGAACTCTGCGGGAGGCCTATGCCAAAGGCAACCAGGCACTGCCTGAGAAAAAAGGCAATCAGTAATCAGTTTGTAGAGTATATGTTGTTATTTATTTATTTATGCAAGGCGCATTCAGCGCAAAAGGCCTCCCCTAACCTTTCCCATTGCACTCTATCTTGAGCCAATCTCTACCAATATTTATCATTGTTTTTTAGTTCATCTCCATCTGACTCTCGGTCTGCCTCTCCTTCTCGTTTTTACTCTCGGTGTCCATTCTGTTAAAAGCTTTGTCCATCTATCATTTTGCATCCTGCACATATGACCTGCCCATGTCCATTTAATTTTCTTAATTTTTCTGATGACATCTTCTACTCCAGTTTTTTCTCTTATTGTTGTGTTTGGAATTCTGTCTTTTTTAGTTACTTTTAGCATTGGTCTCTCCATTGCTCTCCGGCATACTCGAAGCTGATCTGCTTGCTTTTCGGTCAGGATCCAGGTCAGTGCCCCGTATGTTAGGGTTGGTAAAACAGCGGAGTGGAAAGTATTGGTTTTAATTTTTATGGATAGGTCCGATTTCATTATAAACTTTAGTGCCCAATATTTTTTCAGTTTACTTATTCAGTGTTCTACCTCCTTGTCTTAGTTATAGTAACTAATATGTAGGGGCAAAAAGGATGAAGCTTGTGATTACCCTGAATTTCTGTATAACATATTATCTTCCATTACTACTTTTACGGACATGTTAAAATCGTTGAATAAAATGTCAGTAGGCCGTTCTTTTTAGACGAATCATATGATCAATGCAACACCTATAGGTATAATCCGTGTAGGTGGAATGCATTAAACAAGTTTTTTTTTATACCACGTCGGTGGCAAACAAGCGTACGGCCCGCTTGATGGTAAACGGTCACTGCAGCCTATGGACGTCTGCAACTCTAAGGGCATGCGCGTTGCCGACCCTTTAAAATTTTATACACTCCTTTCTTGAAGAACCCCATACTGTAGTCCCTCGGGAAAACCTCGGCAGGGAGGGAGCTCATTCCACAACCGGAGCGTCCAAGGGAGGAAATTCCTCTGAAACCGTAGCGTACGTGACCATTTAGGTTCTACGGTGTGAAGGTGAATGCCCTGCGGACGGCGAGCGGTGCGATGGTAGAAAGTGGCCGTGGGCATCATGTTGAAAAGTTCTTAGGAGCACAACCCATTATACAAGCCATAGGACACTCACAAGGAGGCAAAGTTTCTTCTTAAACTTAACGGTTCAATATCGCTGTGAGTTTGGGATCGTCCACGATTCGCACAGCACGTCTCTGAAGCAATTCAAAAGCTCCAAGCTGGTATCCAGGTGCTCCCGCCCAGAGGTGACAGAAAACTCAGTGGGGACGGACTTGTGACTATCATATATATCATAGAAGTCTCTGTCCAGTACGTAGCTCCGAAACTAGACGTCGCTGGAAATGTCGACACCAAGGATCCCAATAAGTCTCTGGGATGGAGAGGGCTGTGTCTTAAGTGAAGTGAATAGGCAAAATGAAATCGTAGTGCACGCGTATACTTGTGTCTTGGTGGGTTTGAACTGGACCAGATTATCCTGGCTCTTACTCACGCCTTTTTTGAAGACTCCCATGCTGTAGATTTTTGGTAATACCTCGGCAGGCTCAGCTACGAGATCGCAATGGCTCCAAGGTGTGGGTATGTGCTCGAAATCGAGAGGTGCGATGATGATAGGTAGCCGCGGGCATCATGTCATACATAGGGCTCGCCCAGGGAATGCCAAAACAATCAATTAGGAGCTACCCGCATCCAGCGGACCCACGCGACCTTAATCAGGTCATCAGCCCACCTCAAGCCTCAGCAACCTTGTGCGGGCATTCCTACGCTACGTCATCCGGTACGTGGTCGCCAGTCGAGAAGTCGCTTGCCCCACCGATCATCGGTTCTCCAGGCAACAAAGCTTGCACCTGCCACTTTAGTTTGGCAAGCTTTCAGGCTGTATCGGTTACTTTGATTCCTCTGCGGGTATCGTCATTTTTTAGATCTCGCAGAGTAACTTGGAGCATAGGCCATACCCTCTCCATCGCTCGTTGAGTGACTTTGACCCTCCTTTTTCGGAGCCATCAGTCAATGGCAACACGCACTGGTCAAAGACTTAAAGTATTGACGAGAGGATAATCGATACATGACGAAAAGATATTGCGTCTATTGATCTCCTTCTCGAAACTGCACCTGCCCAACTGAACCGTTTGTCCTAGGCTCAGGGACAGTACACAAATTTGTCGAGGACTTAGTAGCGTAGTCTCTGATATTAACTGGAGTACGTACTAGATACATGGACATTAGTTATGATCTTCGTTAGGTCCATGTTCATCTTAAGACCAACTTCTTCAGAGACCCACCTTTAGATCATCGAGTACTTAATTTCTCCATGGTCTCAGTTTTGAAGAAGAACAACCAAACTACTGTCCTAACTAAATCGAACAGCTTCTAAACTACATATAAAATTAACTAAAATAATATTTTGATTTTTAATTTTAACAGATCACAAGCTTCGAAAGAGTAATTAGAATTCACGATCCGAAAGTAGGTACAATTTTGTAAGTTTCGGCACGGCCGAAAGGTTCGGCACTTTTTTGGCCGAAACCGAACCTTCGGCCGAAACATGATTTTTAGGCCGAAACCGCCCGAAACCGAAACCGAAACTTCGGTCGGACTCGGACACTACTACTAAGCACAATTTGGCTATTTCTCAAGTAGCCAAACTAGTTGAGCTATCCTTTTTTTTCAGTGTGAATGTACAAACATTCTCATTTATGTCGAATACAAAACCAATTATTAAACAACACCTAAAGTATATGCATAATTAAAGAAAATAATTCAAATTATTCTATTATCTTAAACAAAGCACTTAAAAACACACAATATCAAAACATCGGACTCTAATCCGCCCTCTTAATGGAATAATTTGACAGGGATAAATCCTTCAAAAAATCATTCAATTTTGGGCCATTGACACTTTTAGTTAAAATGTCGGCTATCATTTTATTTGTTGGCATGTACCTATTTTATCTCAATTTTATTAGCCAGTACACACTCACGAATAAAATGATACTTAATATCAATGTGCTTTGTCCTATTATGCATCATCTTATTGGCAGCTATTTTATGTGCAGACTGATTGTCATTGAAAATTACGACAGGTTTACTGGTCACAGGACTACTTTCTCATCTTGGCTATGTGCACCACAAACCACTAAGAGATACTACGTATCAGACGAACAACTGCCATAGTGCTATATTAGCCAATAGCGAAACTCTTGAAATTACCAAGACAGTTTTCTTTTTTTTTAATTCGATGGATATTTGTAGGCAATGGGGCTAAATGTAATGAGCAGGTGTCGGAATTCTCGTAGCACTTTTAAGCTGTCATAGGGACTTCTCATTTATCGACTTTCGATATCCAAATATATGTCGATAAATACAGAATATTAAAAGTGTTAAGTAAACAACAGGCAGTCTTATCGCGAATGAGCGATCTCTTCGAGATAACCTTTGGATGCCAACTTTCTGGAAATTTTAAATAGGAATTATTATAATAATATTTTATTGTTCCTTAACCTTTTGAACGCCACGGTCGGCCATAGCCGACAACGTAAAATCGTCACCCCGACGCCAACGACGGCACTGGTCGACAATTTTGTTTTAATGAAAAACTACTGAGAAGCTGCCCAATTTTATATTGGCATTATTTCTTTACACATCATTTTTTTACCGTTGTGGCGTCAGGGGCACGGCGAATTACTTTGACGTCTGGCGGCGAAAAGGTTAACAATAATTTGTGGATTTCTTATTACGCGGCATTAATTTTAGAAATTTTTTCACAACAAGAATTGCCATCTTACCTAATGATATCGTTATGTAGGTACTGGCCATCAATCTGATGACCTTTGAGTAAGTAGTTTTATAGACAGACATATGCAAACAAAGAAACACAAACGCTGAACTGAACTAATTAAATGTGAAATTGTTAACTATTACCTTTTCATTGTTTTCTTTGCTTATCTCTATTTCACATTTTCAACTACTCAAGTTATCTGAAAGAGATCGCTCTTTAGCGATAAGACCGCCTGTTGCTTACCTCAACTGTTAATCTTCATCAACATGTGTTCTATAATGTATCGATATAGTATGTAGATCGTAAGTCCATAAATGAGAAGTCCCTATGACAGCTCAAAAGTTCTACGATAATTCCGACCCCTGAAATGAGCCTTTTGGTAGGTACTGGGGTACTGCCCGGCTAGTATGATAGCTTATACCGTCACGTTATATGGCCAAAATGTACTGAAATGTCACATAAAACCTGACGGTATAAGCTATCATACTAGCCGGGCTGGTTGCTTTAAAGCTTAGTTTATGCTATTTATAAGTGGAATGCGAAATAAAACAATATATTGGAACTATTTTCGTTTCATTTTTAATTTCTTATTATATTTATTACAGGCCTTCTGTTGCAGGCTTCTGTCACTTTCTTGTTAAACGTCATATTGGCTATGTGCGAAGTAGGTGGTGGGGGTAAGCTAGGCGATCGCAGCGCACACCATGGCAGAAATGTGTACTTACCGGTTACATCTGTCAAATTTACTTTCACGTTTCCTATTGGTTTCTAAACGGTTTCCTACGATTCGTTTCGTTTGTATTTATTGATTTATTTTCTTATTTATATATTTTTTTGTATTAGGTTCCATTTTCCATACTAACACTAGATTTAAGATAATTGTACTAACACATTATTATTTCATTAATTAATAAACTATTATTTTTGTTTTGTGTATGGATCCATGTTATCCAAAATAAATGAATTATTATTGTATGTCTTTTCCGCTTACGGGACAATGGTGTCCCGGACCTTTGGAAGGCGTGCGCGGAGCCGAAGTACCAACCGAGTACCACATAGCCAACACGTAGAGGCCCTTTTGACAATTTAATGAAATGCAAGGGGTACACCGAGCGGATGCTGTCCCTGGCCGTGTCATGGGACGCACACAGAGACAACACCCGCCAGGGTGTACAGGAACTATTGCTGGTTGATGGAATCTAAATGAACCGGACTATTGGGTGAATATGATGGACTAATGGCTGGGCTATTGAGTGAGACAACTCACGTCTGCCTAATAAAACTGTATCACATTTTTATCTCAGGCAGACGATATAATTATTATTATTATTCGTTGTTTTTATTTTCTCCTTCTTAGGGGTTTTTTGTCTATTATGCGGGCCATAGCCAAGCATAATAAACATAAGTGAATTTTATTATTAATGTGTCGAGTTTTCTGATATTGTTGATGATGTCAAAAATTTTCTAGTTAATCGACATGTGTTTAGTATTGTAGCTTTTTGTAGGGTTTGTATAATGTGGGTTGGGATTAGAAGGGTTTCTAGACTATTGCTTAATGTTTTGGGAACTACTCCTGTTGTAGACAGAACTATAGGGACTATATGGACTACACTGGCATGCCATTGGCGCCTTAGTTCAATGGCTAAGTCTTTATATTTTGATAATTTTTCATTTATTGTAGTCTGGATGTTATGGGTGTTGGGAATAGCGATGTCGATGATGTAGATGGTTTTTGTAGTTTTGTCGAAATATGTGATATCAGGTCTATTAAAATGTATAGTTCTATCGGTAATAATCGTACGGTCCCAATACAGCTTGTGTTGACTATTTTCATATACTGTGGAGGGGATATATTTGTAATATGGCAGCTGTTTGTCAATAAATTTGTGTTTGTGGGCTAAGTATTGGTGGATTATGGATGCGACCTGATCGTGACGATGTTTGTAGTCTGTTTGTACTATGGATTTACACGCGCCTGTTATATGCTGGATGGTTTCTGGAGCGCTACTACAGTGTCTACATGTGTCATTCTGCCGGGATAATTCTTTAGTAATGTGTTTCCTGTAATTTCTAGTTGCAATGACTTGGTCTTGTATTGCCAGCATAAAGGCCTCGGTCTCCGGGAAGAGATCGCCTCGCTTCAGCCAAGAATTTGATGCTTCTTTGTCAACAAACGCCTGTCCGAGATCGGCTTGATGTCTTCCATGTAGTGACTTTTGGGCCCACTCGGATGTCTTTTGCTGTAGGCTCACGATTTGTTGATTATGCTGCGTGCTCTTGTCATGTAGGTTTAAGGGTGTGTAACGGTTATCTATTTCAACGGTGAATCTGTGCAACGGCGATTTTTCTGCTTTTGTGTGGAAATAATCTCTTAGCGAGGTTGTCTGCTTGTTGTGCAGGTTTTTTATGTCTATTAGACCTCTGCCACCTTCTTGTCTCGGTAAAGTAAGTCTTTGCGTGCAGGATTTTGGATGATGTTTTCTGTGTTTTGTCATGTTTGTGTTAATGATACGCTGAAGTTTCTTCAAGTCTGACTGCGACCAGTTAATTACGCCGAACGAATACGTCAGTACAGGTATTGCGAAGGTATTAATGGCTTTAATGGTGTTGCGTGAGTTAAGGTGCGATTTGAGTATGATAGTAAGTCTATGCTTAAATTTTCGGGTGAGGTCGTGTTTTGTTTGTTTCTGGTTTATTTCTCTCGATTGATTAAATCCTAAATACTTATACGTGTCTTGCTCAGTCATGTAATCTATTTGTTCTCCGGTGTCTAGGGTGTAACTATTGTTCTGATTTTGGCCTTTGTGTATGGAATGCACTTTACATTTGTCAATTCCAAATTCCATACATATATCCTTAGAAAATTTCTGTGTTATATCTGCTAGTTGGAATAGTTCAGGAACGTTGTCTGCGAAAAGTTTTATATCGTCTACATACATAAGGTGAGATAGTGTGTAATGAGTTTCATGTGCTTTAAGTCTGAACCCTGCATCGGCTGCATCAAGTAATTCAGATAGTGGATTTAATGCCATGCAAAACCATAGTGGGCTCAGAGCATCGCCTTGAAAAATGCCTCTCTGAATTAGAATTGGGTTTGTAGTTAATGTGGTGTTTTCTTCCTTAATGGTGAGGGTAGTCTGCCAGCTTTTCATAGTTACTTGTAAAAAGTTAATGATTGTCAGGTGGATTTTGTAACGGTGTAAGACGTGTAAGAGCCAGCTATGAGGTACTGAATCAAAGGCTTTTCTGTAATCTATGTACATAGAGTGGATATTCCGTTTCTTTCTTAGCGCCTCTCATAGTAACGGCATCTATAATTAATTGTTCCTTGCATCCCTGACTATATTTTCTACATCCCTTTTGCTGTTCTTTCATTATATTGTATTCTGATAAATGGCTATAAATAGTTTCGCTGATGCAAGCTGTCAATATTTTATAAATGGTTTGTAGGCAGGTGATAGGGCGATATTTTGCGGGATTCGTTCTGTCACTGTCTTTGGGTAGTAAGTAAGTACGACCTTGTGTGATATACGATGGCATTGAATCTGGTGAGTGTATGAATTGGTTGAGGTGTTTATGTATATAAGGGTGTGTGCATGTGAGTTTTTTATACCAAAAGTTGTGAATGTTGTCTGTTCCGGGAGATTTCCAATTATGTGTACGCTTGATTACCTGTATAAATGTGTCGATTGGAATGTTTTCGAACTCCATCGTAGGGATAGTAGGCCCCCTGTTATTATCAGGGATCCAGCTTGCATTTTTGTTGTGCTGGACAGGGTTTTCCCATATGCCTGACCAATACTGTCGAACAGCATCTACGGGGGGAGTTTCTGTGCTACGAAATTGATTTTGTTGTGTTGCTTCTTTCGATGTAACGTGTCTGTAAAAACCACTCTCATTGTTCACAAATAGAGCGTTCTGAGATTTCCTATTTGTACACGCTAAGTATCTTTTAAGTCTGCTCGATGAAGTGCTTAACCTCTGCTTGAGTGTATCCAGGAAATGTTCTGGTTCAGTGTTGGGGTGCTCGTATGTAGCATGTGTGTGATAATGTTTCTTATTTTTTCTACAGCGAGAACTATCTTCCTACTTCTATTGCCTCTAATGTACTGTGTTAAGCGACCTATATCTGCTCTGTACTTGCTTATCTTGGATTCTAACCTTGCCTGCCATTTTGGTTTACTGTTTTTTTTTTGTATTATTAATACCATTAGTTCTATTGAGTGTCATTCCCAAGTAGTTTGCTGTTGTATACGCTGACGTGTAGATAATATTTTGAAGTGAATTGAAGTCCGATTCATGTGAGAGGTACTGTGGTATAACGGCATTGTCGAGGTAACTCACTATTGACGCTAATTTTCGGGATACTTTTAATTTAGGGATGTGTGTTCTGTTAGTAGGGTGTATATTTTTAAATTGGTCTAGATTAACACGGAATTGTGTCTGGAGATCTTCTTCATTTATATTATTGGGCGGTGAATTTCTTTGTGATACAGGGCGAAGCAAATTTTGTGTGTTTATTTGACTATTATTTTGGCTCCCTGAGTACTGTTCTGCTAAGTCTAAAGTTTCCAAGCCATCAAACGAATTATGCGTGGCAATATTAATAATGGCGGTTTCCGTTACTGATTCTGACTGACTCCAGTCTGATTCGAGCAGGAAGTCGTTAGTAGTGGATGCATCGATAACTCCGATTTCGGTTCTGATCTGATTTTTTATTGCCTCAATTCTTGCAGTAGTTAGTAGTCTATTGTTAATTATTGCTCGTCGTTGATCAGCTATACGTTGGTCTGATAAATGTGAAAGATGTGGGAAATGAGATGTAAATTTCTCATGTAGTTTTCTTCGGTATGCTGTCATGTTAGTTTCTACTTCAGTTACTTCAAAATAAAATTTCATGATCATCTCGTTAATATCTGGCCCCCATAGCATTCGGCCTCCAGTTGTTAGAATGTTTGTGTTGCTTATGTATTGTTGTGAGTTGCTAAAAAGGCTACCAGAAGCTAGTGTGGTGGGCGTATTATTAGGCTGCGTTGTACTATCTGCGTTATCTAACTGTTTCTCGACTTCTGACCGGATTTCGTTTAAGGCTGCTTGTGATAGTAATTTATTACTAAGTATGGCGCGCCGTTGATCTCCTACTCTTTGCCTGGATACATCCATATCTGGGAACTGTGCGTGAAACTGTCTGTGTAAGGGTTCTAAATATCCACGTTTAAGTGTTTCTAATCTGCTGGTTACTAAGTATGTACGCCAAATAAACCTATTCATTTCTTCGGTCCAGTTTTTTCGCGTACGCGTCTTATTTGTAGTGGGTGCAGGATTAGTGGCACGTGCCTCCTGCACAACATCTACAGACGATAACGAGGTTGATGTTGATGATGACATTGATTGAGAGGGGGAATAGTGGTTGGGGTGAGGGGATGAGCTGGGTGATGTAAATAAACTATAAAGTGATGAAGTCGGTGATGGTGGGGGTGAAATAGTGGTGATCGTTTCAGGCATGGCCTGATGATCTGCAACAGATTTCTCTTGGGCAGATCTTGTCCTTTGAGACGGGCGAGTAGATGGCGTGGATGAAAGCATTACGTGTGTATCATCGCCCGAATCGGCTGTAGCGTCGACATCGGTAGCCCGCCTGCTCAGCTCCCGATGACCGGCTGTAGTATCTTGGCTGACGCGAGCCCGCCCACTCAACTCCGCGTCACCGGTAGTTCGCATACTGTGGCATCCAGTACCGGCTCCAGATGCGCCCCGACGATCACCCTCGGGTAGCGACCTAACTGCGGCTGTAGTAAATTGTTCGATGGGAGCCCGCCTGCTCAACTCCTCATCGCCGTTGGTTCGTATACTGTGGCATCCAGCAACGGCTCCAGATGCGCCCCGACGATTGCCCTCGGGCAGCGGCCCTGGACGTAAATTTCTCGAACGTAACTGCATATTTACTCTATAAAAGGAAGGAGAAGAAGAGATAGGGAAGAAAGATGGATGGGATCTTAGTTTGGGAAGGGTAAGCCTAGTTGATATCGGCATGTTTGTATCTCCCATATTGGGGTGCGATCTAGGTGTTTCGACCTCAGTTTTTATATTAGTATCACCAACCCGTAAGCCCCCCCACCACGGCAAGGTGATCCCATGGGGGGGGTTATTATTATTATTATTATTTCAGTAAAATTTCCAGTACGGGGTCTTTCTCGTTCACTAAAATAAATAAAATATTCATGTGTCATTATTTGACATATCTGAGTTTGACATTGTCCCGGGACCCTTGACGTTTCACGTTTCAGACGTGCACATAGCCAATATCTGTGCCTTTCAAGATCCTGTTTATTACATCACACCAAATAAACACTGCAAATTTTATCGTCTTCCAGAGTTCGCGGATACAAATTACGAAGCTGGTCACTAAAGGTTGAACACGCCAAAACTGGGGCACACAAAATGTAGTACAAAATTATAATAAAAGTGAAAAAGTATATTATGTTTTACACATTTAATAGCATATTTAACACTGTTTAAAATAACATTCCATATTTTAGATTTGGTCTACACAGTAAGCCATTTTTCTAACTTTCCTACGTACACGGCTCATAAGACTTTGCACCATGTTAATAGAACACTGTCTTGACGCCCATGTCCACATCTTTTGTAGTTCAGGGACCGATTTTACTCCGCCGCCTTTCTTTTTAAAATTCCCTTCATAATACTCCAGTACTCTTCAACGGGCCGCAGTTCCGGACTATTTGGGGGGTTGCACACTTTTGGTACCACCACGATCCCATTTGCAGCATACCATTCCATCACTGGTTTTGAGTAGTGGCAACTGGCTAAATCTGGCCAAAACAAAGGTGGTGAGTCATGCTTTCTTATGAAAGGTAGCAAACGTTTCTGCAAACACTCTTTTCTATAAATATCGCCGTTTATTGTTCCGGTAGTAATAAACGGCCGACTTCTTTTCCCACAGCTACATATTGCTTGCCAAAGCAGGTACTTTTTTGGAAATTTCGAACGTTTTTTTAATTTACACTCTTCAGGGGCGTCTACTCTACTTAGGCTGGTATAGAACTCTTGCCCAGGAATTTGTTTAAAGTCACCTTTTATGTATGTTTCGTCGTCCATGACGACGCATGCAAATTTGGTTATGAAATTCTCATAAAGTTTTCGAGACCGTTTCTTCGCGGATGAGTTCTGTTTCGACGAGTCTCGATCTGGTGCTGCCTGGGCCTTATAACTCCTTAGGCCAGCCCTACGTTTCACTTTTTGAACATAGGACTGAGACATTTTAACTTTTTTAGCAACATCGCGAGACGAAATCTTAGGATTTGAGGCAAACATTTTCATTTTTTGGATTTTTTTTATTCTTGACACCCTGCAAGCCTCCACTTCCTGGCTTCCGATCTATTGTTAGGTGCTCACGGAACTTTTATAATACGCGACAAACCGTAGATTGAGGACATTTCAGTCGTTTCGCGATATCTCTGTAGCTCAGTAATGAATTTTCTACGTATTCGTGCAAAATTCGCTCGCGTTGTTGATGTTGTTTGCTCGACATTTTGACAACGAATAAACATAATTTAAAAAAAACTTGATAACATTATAGGCCAGTGTCTTGTGACCAAGTAGGTGCCATAAAAGTTTGTATATCTCTATTATTTGCATAGCAATAGTCGATTGTACATGCCCCAGTTTTGGCGTGTTCAACCTTTATTTATACACTGCACTTGTGGAGTCATATCTCCGAAGAGGGGAACTGGTACATTTTACCGTCCTGTCGTTTTCCTGCACAGTTATCGACACAACACTTGTAGTACATTTTGGCTATACTTAAAACATAACCATGGAACCACAGTATTACGGTTTTACCTAAGAGGATAAGCTCGGATTGAAAATTAACAATACTTCACTCGATTCAAGTAAAGGCAGTAATGAGTGGCCTGAACTACATAATTGTAAAAACTTATTCAAAAACTGGTGGCATGGCATGACAAATTGATGACGGAAGGGAAGGGGTGAGGGGAGCGAGGTTATTACTTTATTCATTAATTGCACACCACAGATTATGACGCCAGGATTTTTCTTTGAAGATTATAGGCCGTGATGTGCACGTCAGAAACGTCAAACGTCCCGGTACAATGTCGAACTCAGAGGTGTCAAATAATGACACATGAATATTTTATTTTATTTAGTAAACGAGAAAGATCCCTTACTGGAAATTTTACTGAAACAAATAAGAAAATAAATAAACGAAACGAATCGTAGGAAACCATTAAGACGGCGCAGTACGATCGGTGTGGATCGGTTCTCCATACAAACGTATTTAGGCTCTCATTTTAAAACACCATGCTAGAATAACATGAAACTTTGTATACTCAATGGGATACCTAGGCAGGTCGGAAATTAGTTTCTGTTGCTAGAAATTGAAAAAGAAAAAAATACAGCGGTTTTTTGAGTTTTTTACGAATTGTATGAAAACCTTAATAATCGCTGTATTTTTTCGCCATTATAATTTCAAGCAACAGAAACTAATTTCCGCCGTAGACAAGCTGGATCCCATTGTGTATACAAAGTTTCATGTTATTCTAGCATGGCGTTTTAAAATGAGAGCATAAATACTTTTGTATGGAGAACCAAACGTACTGCGCCCTCTTAAGAAACCAATAGGAAACGTGAAAGTAAATTTGACAGATGTCCCCTGTAAGTACACATTTCTGCCATGGTGTGCGCTGCGATCGCCTAGCTTACCCCCACCACCTACTTCGCACATAGCCAATATGACGTTTAACAAGAAAGTGACAGAAGCCTGCAACAGAAGGCCTGTAATAAATATAATAAGAAATTAAAAATGAAACGAAAATAGTTCCAATATATTGTTTTATTTCGCATTCCACTTATAAATAGCATAAACTAAGCTTTAAAGCAACCAGCCCGGCTAGTATGATAGCTTATACCGTCAGGTTTTATGTGACATTTCAGTACATTTTGGCCATATAACGTGACGGTATAAGCTATCATACTAGCCGGGCAGTACCCCAGTACCTACCAAAAGGCTCATTTCAGGGGTCGGAATTATCGTAGAACTTTTGAGCTGTCATAGGGACTTCTCATTTATGGACTTACGATCTACATACTATATCGATACATTATAGAACACATGTTGATGAAGATTAACAGTTGAGGTAAGCAACAGGCGGTCTTATCGCTAAAGAGCGATCTCTTTCAGATAACTTGAGTAGTTGAAAATGTGAAATAGAGATAAGCAAAGAAAACAATGAAAAGGTAATAGTTAACAATTTCACATTTAATTAGTTCAGTTCAGCGTTTGTGTTTCTTTGTTTGCATATGTCTGTCTATAAAACTACTTACTCAAAGGTCATCAGATTGATGGCCAGTACCTACATAACGATATCATTAGGTAAGATGGCAATTCTTGTTGTGAAAAAATTTCTAAAATTAATGCCTCGTAATAAGAAATCCACAAATTATTGTTAACCTTTTCGCCGCCAGACGTCAAAGTAATTCGCCGTGCCCCTGACGCCACAACGGTAAAAAAATGATGTGTAAAGAAATAATGCCAATATAAAATTGGGCAGCTTCTCAGTAGTTTTTCATTAAAACAAAATTGTCGACCAGTGCCGTCGTTGGCGTCGGGGTGACGATTTTACGTTGTCGGCTATGGCCGACCGTGGCGTTCAAAAGGTTAAGGAACAATAAAATATTATTATAATAATTCCTATTTAAAATTTCCAGAAAGTTGGCATCCAAAGGTTATCTCGAAGAGATCGCTCATTCGCGATAAGACTGCCTGTTGTTTACTTAACACTTTTAATATTCTGTATTTATCGACATATATTTGGATATCGAAAGTCGATAAATGAGAAGTCCCTATGACAGCTTAAAAGTGCTACGAGAATTCCGACACCTGCTCATTACATTTAGCCCCATTGCCTACAAATATCCATCGAATTAAAAAAAAAGAAAACTGTCTTGGTAATTTCAAGAGTTTCGCTATTGGCTAATATAGCACTATGGCAGTTGTTCGTCTGATACGTAGTATCTCTTAGTGGTTTGTGGTGCACATAGCCAAGATGAGAAAGTAGTCCTGTGACCAGTAAACCTGTCGTAATTTTCAATGACAATCAGTCTGCACATAAAATAGCTGCCAATAAGATGATGCATAATAGGACAAAGCACATTGATATTAAGTATCATTTTATTCGTGAGTGTGTACTGGCTAATAAAATTGAGATAAAATAGGTACATGCCAACAAATAAAATGATAGCCGACATTTTAACTAAAAGTGTCAATGGCCCAAAATTGAATGATTTTTTGAAGGATTTATCCCTGTCAAATTATTCCATTAAGAGGGCGGATTAGAGTCCGATGTTTTGATATTGTGTGTTTTTAAGTGCTTTGTTTAAGATAATAGAATAATTTGAATTATTTTCTTTAATTATGCATATACTTTAGGTGTTGTTTAATAATTGGTTTTGTATTCGACATAAATGAGAATGTTTGTACATTCACACTGAAAAAAAAGGATAGCTCAACTAGTTTGGCTACTTGAGAAATAGCCAAATTGTGCTTAGTAGTAGTGTCCGAGTCCGACCGAAGTTTCGGTTTCGGTTTCGGGCGGTTTCGGCCTAAAAATCATGTTTCGGCCGAAGGTTCGGTTTCGGCCAAAAAAGTGCCGAACCTTTCGGCCGTGCCGAAACTTACAAAATTGTACCTACTTTCGGATCGTGAATTCTAATTACTCTTTCGAAGCTTGTGATCTGTTAAAATTAAAAATCAAAATATTATTTTAGTTAATTTTATATGTAGTTTAGAAGCTGTTCGATTTAGTTAGGACAGTAGTTTGGTTGTTCTTCTTCAAAACTGAGACCATGGAGAAATTAAGTACTCGATGATCTAAAGGTGGGTCTCTGAAGAAGTTGGTCTTAAGATGAACATGGACCTAACGAAGATCATAACTAATGTCCATGTATCTAGTACGTACTCCAGTTAATATCAGAGACTACGCTACTAAGTCCTCGACAAATTTGTGTACTGTCCCTGAGCCTAGGACAAACGGTTCAGTTGGGCAGGTGCAGTTTCGAGAAGGAGATCAATTGAAAAAATGACTTGGCTGGGTGGCGTTCGGGAGACGCAATATCTTTTCGTCATGTATTGATTATCCTCTCGTCAATACTTTAAGTCTTTGACCAGTGGCGGTACAGCCTTAAAAGCCCAAAAGCCTGGCTTGCGTTACTAAATTAGCAAAAACCAAATATATGTACGACTTATTCTTTTTTCCATTTCAAACTAACTTAAAATCCGCGCGACGGCGCCTGATCTGTATATTCTATTCATCTTGGTCGGGGTAGTAGTACAAAATTCGACCGTAGCAAGTGGCGCTACTGCCGCGCGAAACGAGCGGTCTTAACACGATAGAGTTGAGACACGGGCTAGTCATCTCGCTCGCACGCGCGGGCTTCCAAGCGGGCTTTAATGCTGATATCTTTTTTCTCTTTCTTATCTATGAAAACTGCCACAAAACGAGAGATACGTATCTATAGCTAGATCTAGCAAATAGTTTGTGACTAGAAGCCCGGCTTTCGACGTGAAGTTATCAACAGATGTTAGTCAAATGCGAATTTCGCGCGTGCGCGTTCATGACTGGATGGATTGTGATGCTAACTTCATTGATTACAATTATGTACATTACTTCAAACGGAACAATTTGTTTGAGCGGATAGTGTTTTGTATTAAAAAGTTTATTAAAGTGGAAAGTGACGATGGATGAAGTTGTTCCGTGTGACGATTTAAAATGTGCACAAGTTATCGGCGCAGAAAAGGTAGGCACGCTAAACTTTGCACTAAAAAAGCAACTTATTTTTTCACCGAAACCTACGCCTGACTTGAGTATTTCTCAGATAAGCAAGTCACATAAACGACAATTTCAAAGATCGGTGCGATTGCTGAGATGTCTGTACAATTTTATCTAGTAATAGCATGCCTTCGGTGTGTTTTGTTGGTCTGTCCTGTCTACGCCACACCAGTTAGTGATAAAGTGATAATGAAGAGTGAAGATTTACTAGGATGGTAATATGGCAAGGTATCAAGGTAGGAGATAGATTAATGATATTGTGTGTGAAAAAAAAATACAAAAATGTATCCCTCGGCTTGCCCTTCTCTGCAACCCTAGGCACGCCACTGTCTTTGACCAGTGCGTGTTGCCATTGACTGATGGCTCCGAAAAAGGAGGGTCAAAGTCACTCAACGAGCGATGGAGAGGGTATGGCCTATGCTCCAAGTTACTCTGCGAGATCTAAAAAATGACGATACCCGCAGAGGAATCAAAGTAACCGATACAGCCTGAAAGCTTGCCAAACTAAAGTGGCAGGTGCAAGCTTTGTTGCCTGGAGAACCGATGATCGGTGGGGCAAGCGAGTTCTCGACTGGCGACCACGTACCGGATGACGTAGCGTAGGAATGCCCGCACAAGGTTGCTGAGGCTTGAGGTGGGCTGATGACCTGATTAAGGTCGCGTGGGTCCGCTGGATGCGGGTAGCTCCTAATTGATTGTTTTGGCTACCTATCATCATCGCACCTCTCGATTTCGAGCACATACCCACACCTTGGAGCCATTGCGATCTCGTAGCTGAGCCTGCCGAGGTATTACCAAAAATCTACAGCATGGGAGTCTTCAAAAAAGGCGTGAGTAAGAGCCAGGATAATCTGGTCCAGTTCAAACCCACCAAGACACAAGTATACGCGTGCACTACGATTTCATTTTGCCTATTCACTTCACTTAAGACACAGCCCTCTCCATCCCAGAGACTTATTGGGATCCTTGGTGTCGACATTTCCAGCGACGTCTAGTTTCGGAGCTACGTACTGGACAGAGACTTCTATGATATATATGATAGTCACAAGTCCGTCCCCACTGAGTTTTCTGTCACCTCTGGGCGGGAGCACCTGGATACCAGCTTGGAGCTTTTGAATTGCTTCAGAGACGTGCTGTGCGAATCGTGGACGATCCCAAACTCACAGCGATATTGAACCGTTAAGTTTAAGAAGAAACTTTGCCTCCTTGTGAGTGTCCTATGGCTTGTATAATGGGTTGTGCTCCTAAGAACTTTTCAACATGATGCCCACGGCCACTTTCTACCATCGCACCGCTCGCCGTCCGCAGGGCATTCACCTTCACACCGTAGAACCTAAATGGTCACGTACGCTACGGTTTCAGAGGAATTTCCTCCCTTGGACGCTCCGGTTGTGGAATGAGCTCCTAGATTATACCTATAGGTGTTGCATTGATCATATGATTCGTCTAAAAAGAACGGCCTACTGACATTTTATTCAACGATTTTAACATGTCCGTAAAAGTAGTAATGGAAGATAATATGTTATACAGAAATTCAGGGTAATCACAAGCTTCATCCTTTTTGCCCCTACATATTAGTTACTATAACTAAGACAAGGAGGTAGAACACTGAATAAGTAAACTGAAAAAATATTGGGCACTAAAGTTTATAATGAAATCGGACCTATTCATAAAAATTAAAACCAATACTTTCCACTCCGCTGTTTTACCAACCCTAACATACGGGGCACTGACCTGGATCCTTACCGAAAAGCAAGCAGATCAGCTTCGAGTATGCCGAAGAGCAATGGAGAGACCAATGCTAAAAGTAACTAAAAAAGACAGAATTCCAAACACAACAATAAGAGAAAAAACTGGAGTAGAAGATGTCATCAGAAAAATTAAGAAAATTAAATGGACATGGGCAGGTCATATGTGCAGGATGCAAAATGATAGATCCACCACCTACTTCGCACATAGCCAATAGTATAATCGTAAGCCGTACACCTACAGTACAGCCAAAGTGTATGGATTTTATTTTTATTAGTCAGCTTTAATTCCTTTTCCTTAGTAACTAGTGACCTCAACAAAAAATAATACCTATTTTATTTAATTAAAAAAATTCCAAAAACTTACACGACAAAAAAGTCTATAGAATGTAATCATAATCAAATCTGCTTACAAAATATCACGAGAATCGGTTGAGAAATGCGACCTGTAGAGAACAGCGGGAAATCCGGAAATCTGCCGGCGCGGCGGCCGCGGTATGTCCATACGTGCATTCATAGGTGCACGTAATATACCTAATTTGAAGAATAAACTACTTTTACTTTACTTTACGGCAAAAATGCTTTTACGAAAGCATTTTTGCCGAAGTTGAAACGAAGATTCGTCCGTCTGTCCTTTGGTTTGGTGCATTAGTTCGTTTAGTTGAAACCTACGTTTAAATTTTGAATGCACAAAAAGTGAAGAATGCTACGTCAAGAACATTATTTTATGAAATTAGAGAGTCTCGTTTGTTTATGTCCATAAAATTTCAAATCGCAATAACTATGATATAATTTCTACGGAGTGAGTATGGGCGGGCACCGCCGATTTTGCAGTGCTGTGGTGGCCACGCTCTTATTGAATTGCGAAAAAGTATTGGATTGGACTATTGCGATAGACTGGGGATAACAATAACGAAAGCATAAGTGGGATTTGTTTAAACGTATTATTAATGTTCAACCTATAAGTAGTCAATTTTTATTCACGTTATCCTAAATTTACTTAAAGGAAATTAATGTCGCCCCAAGCACTCTAACGCGCGCCCAGGAAGTAACGCATAAATCGAAATTTCTAGCAGAGCTGCGTAACGGCGCAGCCACTTCTATTTCTGTGTATCGTAGAGTGCATGCTGGACACAGCATCCGTCCCCCCTCGTATCCCTGTAACATCAATCCTAACTTCACTCTGCCGTCACTTTCCCTCTCATTTCCTCCTCATTAACGCTCTCTCTATCCATGCGCACGGTAGCATACGAATACTCCCGAATCCCACACGAACTCCCGTCCTAAATTCACTCGCTCAGTCTCATATTGTGTCGTGAAAAACAACATCAACGTCCGACTAATTACCTTACAAATAATGTTTAAAATCGGTCGTTAATAATAGAGTATCCTAACTAATGAGTGTAAAATACAATAATAACTTCCTCGGTTTACGCTAATGAGTGTTTATGTAAATCAAAGTGATTGTGTACGTATTATTACGTAGTAAACAATTATCTACTTATATGTAGTTGTGCGAAGCGGACAATTATATGTTTATCTATTGTGGTCGATTTGTATATTAATATGAGGGAGAAGTAGAACGAGTTCATGAGTCAATTGGCATTCATCCGTAGTTAAGGATACTTATTTATTGTGGAAAGTCAGTGCCTTAATATCGCAAATGTTTGGAAAGTGAAGTTTATAGATACATATAAAAATATAAAGTGTACCTAAATACACATACAAAATGGCAACATTACCGAGGACATCAAAACATGGGGCTGGTATATCTTCGCCATTCAGGTAAGCAACCAGTGGAGTAGCCAATCGTAACTTTAATATTTAAATTATAATCGAGTTAAAACCCCATAATACCCTTATAATGTATTGGAGCATACGAGATACTCCATATGTTTACCCAACCGGGGAATAGAACGCGGGAATGGCAGGAATGCTTTGGAACACATTGCACAGGTATATTTGCAAATGCAAAGTCTGAGTTTTTTTTAATACCACATCTGTGGCAAACAAGCGTATGGCCCGCCTGATGGTAAGCAGATTGCTTGCATAGAGTTGCTTGCGTTTCTCTTGCTGAGTGTGCATAATTTCATATTTAATATATTGTTAAAGTAGCAAAGTGCAACGCCATATTAATCTATACAGCGTGTTTCGTCTAATTCTGTAAATTGCGAGGGCATACTTCTGAGACACTAGTATCTAAATTCGTACTATTTCGAAGATATTCAAGGATTCATTTTCGTTAGTTAACACTCCTAGTATAGTATACCGATGGAATACAGTATGGGGTTTTTCAAGAAAGGAGTGTATACATTCTTAAAGGGTCAGTAACGCCCAGGTGACACTCCTAGCAGTTGCAGGCGTCCATAGGCTGTGCTGCCCGCTTACCATCGGGCGGGCCGTACGCTTTTATGAAAATATAAAAATAAAGTATAATTTTAAGGTTCAGTAGCCAGAATGACGAAAACGGAACTTACGGAACCCTTATAGTTTCGTGTCCGTATGTCGCAGGGTCGCAGCTAATTTACTCGGGGTCGGGGGACTCCGATGTTGATTTTTAGTGTTCCGTAGTCAAAATGGCGAAAACGGAACCCTTTCGTCGTGTTTGTCCAGCCGCCGTCTCCATTCGTCCGTATGTAACACAGAAGCACTATGAAATTATGAAATTTGGTTTGGATACACTTTGTATTCTATGAACCGATACGGAAAAATGATGTGAAGTAATGAAAAAATATTAAATTAAGGGAGTCACTCTAAAAAGGCGTGTGGGTATTTATGAATAGGCCTTAAAAATGATATAAGTAAAGGTTTCTAAAACAAATCCATTTAAGTCAACCGTTACCCTACACGTGATCTGGGTGATGGTGCTAAAAATGCAACAAAACTGGGAACCGTACTGTCTTCTCGAAGATCTTACAGCTCAAAAATAAATGTCCTACGATTATTGTAATATTATAAAACGTTAGTGAGATATTATCTGTCAAAGTCGTAACAAGTGTATCTCTAATCTCTATTTTCAAATCAGTGAAGTTTTAAATTTGAGGTGCTTAAATACTTTGAACGATTTTCGGATTGAACTCGGCTGCCATTTTCACATTTATTTTTTTGATGGGATATTAGGGATGTTGACTGATAGTCAAATCAGCAACTTTTAAACGCTCTGTTAGTATGAAGTTTGTAGGGAACTAGCAACAAGTGACGTCACGCCTTTTCTACGATCAAATAGCGTCCATTTATTGTTAATGTTGTATTTAAAAATCTTTAAAATAGCAAAAATAAGTAGAAGGGTGATTTTTCCGAGTATTTTCTTGAGATTTATTTATTGGATGTAAGAGTAATTTATTTTTATTGTTGTCAACATCCCAATTTATACAAAAATAAAACCGACTCCAATTTTGTACTTCGCTATGCCATGCCACAGTGCCACACATGACATTTTTACATATACTTCCCATTTCACCACCTGTACTGCTTTCCGATGGCAATTGAGGTGGTTACTGCAGATTCCAACAAGTAACTAAAAGCTTATATGGGCCGATGTTATTTGAGGAGTTCCGTCGATTCCTCAGGGAACCCTTACTGACCTTCAGTTCCTCATCATAATTTCTATTTCAAAATGTGTATTTTTACGAGCATTGGTTATGAAATTTCATCGAAATCTGTGAAATGCCTACATCATTGAGAAGTTCCATATGACAACTGTGATCATAATCACCAACCGCTTCACCAAATTTGTGGTTTCTGAGAGCCAATGCTTGGTTAATAGCTACAGAAAATAACGAAATCAGCATATGAGTGCCTATCAAATTCGAGGAGTTCCCTCGATTCCTCCTAGATCCCGTCATCAGACCTTCACCAAATTTATATGGGACCAATGTCGGGGTACCTGCTTTAAGACAAACATAGAATTATGAAATTATCAAATTCGGCCAACGTGGCCAAGAGTTACCGGGGACAATACATACCTACATCAAAAAATAATTTAAAAAAAAGCAAACATGCAGACGAGCTGAGAACCTCATTCTTTCTATTGAAGTCGTTAAAAAGGAATACCTAATAATAATGTCGTACCTACGGTACCTATCACATTAATCACAATAATAAAAATAAAATCGGCCAAGAGCATGTCGGGACATGCTCAGTGTAGGGTTCCGTAGTTGCCCAATGAACTTAATCTAAAAAAATCAATAACAAGCAAAAGGGAATAAGTACTTTCGCAGCAGCATTTCATACGGCTTTTACCAAGAAGGGAAGACTTTACGATGACTCAAAAACGGCTTAACTGATCATATCCGCTATAGTTTTCGTTGAAAGTCTTTATTAAGCTTTACTTGAATGATTTTTTTTTATATTTTTTGGACCCATAGTTCAAAAAATGTTTAATGAAGACCTCTGTTTATTTTGAAAGACCTATCAAAAACATACCACAAGCAAAAAAAAATCAACCCCACTACGTGTATTTTTTTCCGATTTTTTTATATTACTGTCAGTTTTATTTATAATTCATACCAAATTGCAGCTTTCTAGCACTAGTAACAATCACTGAGCAAAACGTCGGACAGACAGAGACGGACAGACAGACAGACAGACAGACAGACGCACATGGCGAAACTATAAGGGTTCCTAGTTGACTACGGAACCCAAAAAACGAGTATGCATTTATTTTTGACGCTTTGACGTATCTATTTGTATCTTAATTAACTTAAAACCTGTTTTGTTGTTAATATAGCTTATTAAGATTTATAACCACTTATTGTACTATTTTACCCTGAATAAATAATTCATTATTATTATTATAGTTTGTAAGTGTTTGTAAGTGTAAGTGAATAAAATAATTTGATGCACTGAAATTAGTTCATCATCAATTCATCATCCTAGTGTTATTCCCAGTACAGTCAAAGAAGATATTATACTAACGTAATGTACAGTTGCATCCTGAAGGATGCCTGGGGACGCTACCTAATCCCATTGATTGGCGTAGGCACTAGTTTTTACGGAAGCGACTGCCATCTGACCTTCCAACCCAAGGGGGAATAGACCTTATTGGGATTAGGCTTGTCAAGTAAGTGGGCAACTTGACTGTTAAAAGTTCTCAAACCGCCCGAAGACCTCTAACTTGGCTTAACGACTGCATATCATAGACAACAGCCGGAATCAACGGCTTGACGTGCCTTCCAAAGCACGGGAGCGCTCAGTTAGTAGCCCCTCAAATCGGGGTCACCCATCCAAGGACTGATCCCGCCCGACATTGCTTAACCTCGTATACCGCACGCGGCACGCGGTAGGCGGGCGTCGCTAGGACACGAACGCTTAGTTATTCTCTAGAGTCACAGAATAAGTAATAGTTGCTAGAGCCTTAGAGTACCTAGAGTATTGTCATAATCGTTCGGAAAAAAAAACTTTCAGGCTATACCTGCAGTGTTTTATCAAGCAATAGTCAATTATTGTTTGAGGTTTGTAGGAAGTCTGTTAAAAAGTCTGTCCAATTACCTTTGAAGTGTTCTTCCTATTTTAAGTATGGCAGAGATTATTTTCAAGTTATGAATAAAGGACCTAAGTGCTGCCGTGAGTTCCCTATGACCTTTTTTGATTCAATGTATTGTATAGTGGTTTTAAGGTGGAACGTTTTCAAATTTTTTCATACAATTTTCGTTCGGACTACATGTGAAAACTATCGATGTCAGGGACTTGTAATTGTAATATTTAGATAATAGATCACCCTCTGCTCCCGCAGTTTGAAAAAATAGACGAAAAAAGCACTAATAATTAAAATATAGCCGTTTAAAAAATCATCAATTTTCACTCGGAGCCTTGTATGTGTGAGTGAGTTTTATACTATCCGTGTAAAGAAAATGGCCGCGGCGAATGACAGGTCGTTGCCAAAAACCTTCAATAGATGGCGCAGATGTCAATTCCAAGCATCCAGGTTTCAACGTTAGATACAACTATAAGTAGTAATTATTAGCTTTATAGGTGGCGACACTGTTCGAAACACTTATTTTCTGAAGAAAGAGACGGCAGTATTTTTTATCGTGCTACACTGTTCATTTTTGTAGTGACGTAACAGCCATGTCATTTGTTTTTTGATAGAACGAATTTCAAACTGCAAATAAATGTGAAACGAAGTTGGATACTTCATTGAGATTGCATTCTTAGGTGTAGGAAGGAACGGTCAGCCTCATAAGGGGCTGAACACCTTTGTACCTTGTCACTTTAACGTCATGTTTAAATTGTCATACTAAATGTCTAACGGCTGAAAGCGACAAAGTCCCAAATTGTCCAATTGCTTAATGAGACCGCCTGTACTACTTACATACGTAAACTCACGCCTATATGCCCAAAAGGGGTAGGTAGAGCCCATGAAATAATATTTTTCAGTGCCACTTTTGGCTATTACAGATTTATTGGACGAAGAAAATGTGATATTGCAGTGACAGGTGGCTAGCCCATCGCCCATGATTGGAGTATGTGGATAATTATTGTTTTAATAGTGAAATATAAAAAATATATGTATACCTATCAGGCACTCGCGATACAAAAACTTCGACGAAAATAATTAATGTTCGCATCAAAGTAAAGCAGCGTTATAGTTGTCATACAGTTTATTAGTATTATGTTGTTACCTTTTATTTGCCTTTTGGACGATTAAGAAAAAAACATAATTTTCCGAATTTTTAAGTTATTAAAACATCTTTTATATTGTAATTTACTATTTGTTGTGCTATTTTGATGATTTATTATCCATAGAATGGCACCATATTATACATTGTAACACGTATCAAATACTCGCTTTTTCTGAACGAATGTTTGTCAATGCTTTACTTTGATGCGAACATTTTTTCCGAAGTTTTTGGATGGCGAGTGTCTAATAAGTAGAAGATACCTAAGCTTATATTTCCATATAAACAGCTCTCACTACAAATCTGAATAAATTAATGAAGTGACTGTATATTTTTTTTAAATTCACCACTGTTTTACTCTATTCTTCTTCTTCTGTATAAGGACCGCCTAGAGCGGTGTAAGCCTCCTCCAAAACTTTTCAGATTTCTCTGTTTTTTGCTGGTCTAGTCCAGCAACATCCAGCTACCTTCTTAATGTCATCACTCCATCGTGAGTGTGGTCTTCCCTTTCTTCGAGTGTGCTCCATGGGTTACCAGTTTGTTACGATTTTTATCTACCTTTCATCTGTCACTCTTTGCGTGTGCCCCGCCCATCTCCATTTGAGTCGGTGTGCCTGCCTGGCCACATTTGTGGTTCTGGTTATTTTTCTGTTTTTTTTTTTTTTACCGACTTCAAGTTACTCCGTAACTCCGTCATATCTTAACCGATTTTGAAAATTCTTTTTTTGATTGTAAGTATATATATCCATGTTGGTCCCGTTTTGTCAAAACGCAGTTCTGATGATGGATGGATCCATGAGCAATTGAGGGAACTCCTCAGATCTTAAAGGCAAAAATATAGTGATTTTTGTGTTTCTATCAACAAATCGAGCATTTTCATACAAAAATCTGACATTTGATGAAGTGGAACTGCTAATGATGATCAGAACAGAACTCTTCAACGACGAAAAGTTCACGTTTGGCGATTTGTCCTTCTAGCTGTGTTTGTTAAGCAAGTTCTATTTTCACGATTATTTTTTGTCATGCTCGAGTTCTGATGATGGGATCCATTAGGAATCGAGGGAACTCCTCAAATGTGAAAGGCAGACAAATAGTGATTTTAGTATTTTCATGAACTAATCAAGCATTTTCATTCAAAAAAGTGACATTTGATGAAGTGGAACTGCTGATGATGATCAGAACGGAACTCTTCAACGACACGTAGTTCACGTTTGGCGATTTGTTCTCTTCGTTTTGTTTGTCAAGCAAGCTAGTTTTTCAAGACACATTTTTGTCAGGCTTGAGTTCTGATGGAGGATTCTATGAGGAATTGAGGGTACTTAGTCTTCCACCGTTATAAACATACTTATAGCCATTTTTTTTATTTTATTGTATGGAATCTAAGAATGCACCATATAAGTATAATAATCTCTCACAACAAGATATGTGTAGGCTGTCTGTTCGTCGTTACTTTGGTTTTGTCTTCATTTACATGTAGTCCTACTTTTTTGCTTGTGACTGTAGCATCTTTTCTAATTCTTTGGGGTCTTCAGGCAGCAGCACAAGATCCCAGTGCAAGGTTCGAAAAACAAATTCAAAATTTGACGACCTGTTTAGCCTAGTTGGTAGTGACTCTGCCTCCGAAGCTAGAGGTCCCGGGTTCGAATCCCGGCCAGGGCATTTATTTGTGCATTTTTCACGGATATTTGTTCTCGGGTCTTGGATGTTTTCTATGTATTTAAGTATGTATTTATCTATATAAGTATGTATATCGTCGTCCAGTACCCATAGTACAAGCTTTGCTTAGTTTGGGACTAGGTCGATTTGTGTAAGATTGTCCCCCAATATTATTATTATATTATTATTATTATTAAATTCTAAGACAGCTATAAACAATTTTTTGGGACAGTGGGTCCCCTTCTCTTACCCCTTTTTCAATATTGAATGCTGGTCCAACATCGTCCATTTTTATACTGGCTGTGCTTTTTCTGTATATTTCTTTTATTACGAGTATGTCTAAATAATGCTTGTTTAATCCTTGTGCTGATAGTGCTTCCCATATTGATTCATGAAATATAGTGTCGAATGCTTTGTAGTCGATAAAATGCTGATGTAAAGTTTTGTAATATGTGTAATAATGTGTTGGTTCTTTCCTTTTTTTTGTGGATAGGGATACCTTAGAGCTTATAGTTATGCTTTTTTCTATTTCATTATACTGGGCTTGAACTGACTGGTTGCTGTTATGTTCATATTTCGTAAGTTGGGTTTATACTTTCCATAGTCTATGAATTTATTTTAAGTTTGGTTTTTTTGTATTTTGTTTTAACATATATCATTAATAATAATGTAAGAAACTTAGAACTAAATATAAATAAATAAAATTAACTAAATTACACTCTAAAACATGTCCCCCTGCTGGGCAAACATGCTGGCTGCATTCCCCCGTTGAATGGCGATGCCTATTGTTTGTCCGAGGAATGAGCCAGCCTTAGGGTAATGTGTGGTTTCGATTAGTCTTTTTTTCAAACTTTTAAATAGTATATGGGCATCCTGACTCCACGGCCCTAATGTCTCCACTGCAAAAGCCGCAAATATATGATTGTGCATTAGATCGGCATATTTGCGGCGTTTAAGGGCCTGAGCCGCTGCCGCCGCCCCGCCCCAGACCTCAAAGATTTGGAGGCTAAATGAGACGGCGCTAGGGTGTCCACACAAGTGGCATCCCAAATAAGCGGTCGTCCCATTTGCCATGGGATGAGGGTCATTCCATCGGGCCTCTTGCCGTCGTCGCGTCCCAAACCGGGTGGTTCTTGATTTATTTGGCAAATTTCAAGTTGAATGTAGCTCGTACTAGCCGGTAATCACTGAGTAAAAAACTGCCTCAAACACTAAGGCGGTTTTTCACATGTACATTTTCAACCGTCTCAGGACAGTTAGTTACTATGAAATCAATTTCATTTTTAGTTCCACTATCTGATGTTTTCCCATTTCCATCTCAGCTTGTGCGGTTTTTTGTACATTGTGTTTGTGATTTTTAATTTGTGGTACATACCTACAGAAATTTATAAATATTTTATTTCTTTTGTCATATCCATATAATTTCACAGGAAAATATTTTCATAACCTTTTGGCTATCCTATTTTTACATTCGTGTCTCTGATCATTCTAGTAGATTTTTTTCATATTTTTTTTGTGAGAAACATAAAAAGCTTTTATTTCATTTTCTCTTGCCCTCATTGTTGGTGCTTCGCTAACATACATTAGTGTTGGCACCAACACTCTTCTATGCACAGCCAGCCGCGTCTTTTCTGACACTTTCTGGCTGCTCCTAAAGGCGTGAAATACCCCATTCACTCAATTCCCAGCTATCACTCTCCTTTCAATATCTTTCTCATGCTTACCGTCTCTCCCGAACAAAATCCCCAAGTACACAAACTCATCCAGTTGCTCCAACCTCTCTCCATCTACCGCAATTTCACAAACTGTAATACACTCATCTCTTTCAAATACCATCACTTTCGTCTTGCTTACATTCATTTTCATTCCTTTTCTCGCAAACAATCCGTGCATGCTAGTTGCCATCTTCTGTAGCTTCTCAGCCGACGACGCTAATAATATAATCCATTCACTTCCAACCCACATTCATCGTCTTTCAAATCTTGCAAACAACTGTCCAGAAAATAAATATAAAATTAAACAGCCACGGTGATTCTACACATCCCGGTCTAACACCCTTTTCGATGCTACTAAACCATTCAGTGCAGGACCCGTTTACTCTTGACGCAAGCAGTGGAATCCTCGTAGAGAGATTTCAGAGCTTGAACGAGATGGTCGCTCACTCTATACCCGGACAGTACCGAACCGACCAAAGTTCATTCCTCACCACTCTGTCATAGGACTTCTATCAACATGTGCAAGTACTTGTTTTAGAACAACCTTATAATACTATCGCATCAATTTTATGCTTTTTAATTCAAAGGGGGAATTATTGGCGCGAAAAACTTTAGTACGAAAGATTTTTGAAATATAACCACTTTTTCCGCCATTTGAACCTTTTATTTTTATTCGACAGATAAATTATTTATGAGAAAAATCTAAGTTATTTGCTTTCAACATGCCATAGATACTTTTGAGATGGAATCAAACGTGAATCAGCTATTAAAAAACCGGCCAAGTGCGAGTCGGACTCCCGCACGAAGGGTTCCGTACCAACACATCCTAATCTACATTTAAAACCACTATACAATACATTTAATCAAAAAAGGTCGTATCTTCATAGGAAACTTACGGCACTTCGGCCCTTTTGTTTGGGAAAGACAGTTTTGCAGCAATAACTCAAAAACCGCTAAACCTCTCTTGGTTAAACCAATTTTCGTTGAAAGTATTTATTAATTTACACATTTTGATTGTATCAGAATTTTAACGTTCATAGTTTGGATATTAAAGGCCACACTTTTTACCACTTTGACAGCTAATATCTCGCCAACGACTGATCTATGTCATTTTTGAAGGCCTATCCATAGATACCCCACACGACTATGTGCATTTAAAAAAAAATTTACCGCCCATGTACATGAATGTACTTGATGTGGCAATAAATCCTTTTTTATTTATGTATGGGGAAATTTTGAAAAAATATTACTGGGGGGGCACCCCCAGTATAATATTTTTTTAAAATTTCACATCTTATTTCTATAGCGGTTCATACTCGTAGCATACACCTTTCTACCAAATTTCATAATTGTAGTGCTCATAGTCTTCACGTAATTCGGCTGTGACATACGGACGGATAGACAGACAGACATGACGAATCCATAAGGGTTCCGTTTTTTGCCATTTGGCTACGGAACCCTAAAAAAAAAGGGCCCTTCAAATGAAGATGGTGGCAAACGCACACACGGCTCAAGGTCGGGAACATGGTTTTTTTTCATGACTTCATACGCTACCAATATAATTCAAAACTTTGTCATCTCCACCTTTTACGAGGAAATGTATGGAGGCGAATCCTCTCGGATTGGATTACTACACAAGAGAACCAAAGAGATTATTTACCAGTCTCCATAACAGATTATTGACCAGTCTCCATAACAGATAAGACATACGAAAGAATTGTTGCTAAAAATGGCACGGAGACCTTTGTTCACTGCCCGTATAGAAATTAAAAACGACCGTAGGCCACGGCGTTCGTTGATTCACGAGCACCTTGGCTTTGTTGGTAGAGACCCTGTCTACGAAGCCGGAGGTCCCGGAACTCCCGGGTTCGAATCCCTGTCAAGGCATTATTTGTGCATTTATCAAGATATTGTTCCTGAGTCTTGGAGGTTTCCTATACGTAAGTAAGATCGTTCCCCCATATTTTTTTATTTTTGATATGTAACAGCTCTCATCATGTCAATCGAATACTTGGCGACCATTTTGGCCTAGTTGGTAGAATCCTGCCTACGAAGCCGGTGGTGACGGGTTCGAATCCCGTTCAGGGCATTTATTTGGGTGATGAAAACGATATAATCAATATGTTTTCCTGAGCCTTGGATATTTAAATGTATTTATTATGTATTATATTCATGTATCAGATGTTTTTTAAATATATTATTTATTTGATAAATACAACAAACATAATTAAATATTGATCGTAAGATACGAAATTATAATACTAATAAAACATTACAAATAAAAACACAACCTAAAAATACTACCTATACCTAATGGCTAAGTGTATCACAAAAACTGGCCAATTCGAGTCGTTCACGAAGGGTTCCATACCATTATCTATAAAAACGGCAAAAAAAACAGCGTTTCATACATCTTTTACTAAGAATTAGAGACGATTTTTTACGATAACTCAAATGTTCCCTATAGTTTTCGTTGAAAGTCTTTAATAAGCTTTACTTTCACGATTTTTTTCATATTTTTGGACACAGTTCAAAAGTTAGAGGGGGGGACATTTTTTTTCTTTTGGAGTGATTATTTCCGAAAACATTCGCTTTATCAAAAAAAATGAAGACCTTATTAATTGTGAAAGACCTATCCAACAACACCCCACACCATAGGGTAGAAGCAAAAAAAAATTCATCACCACTCAAATAGGGGAGGTACGACGATACGACGTTGTCAGTTTTATGGATTTAAATATCCATACCAAATTGCTTTCTAGCACTAACTATCGCAGAGCAAAGCCTCGGACAGACAGACGGACAAACAGATATACAGACAGACATGGCGAAACTATAAGGTTTCCTATAGTTGACTACGGAACCCTAAAAATATGTAGCAGGTATTTTCTAAATATTTCATTCAGTGTCATCTTCATCATCATTAAGCATGCATTTTGGTAATATTTCAATAAATATTTAACGACACTCTTCACTCGGCACAGAAATCGACCTAGTCCCAAAATAAGTAAGTAAAACTTGTGCTATGGGCATTATAATAGACGTCGGTATATCTACATATTATACATGCAAAACCAACATGGCAACGTCGCGTCATATGTACCTAGTGCAAGCTGGCAGCGACGCACGAATTCATTCAATAATTTTGGATGGTATAATATGCAACCCCGTCTCAACCCATTATTGGACTTCGAATTTTAAAAGTTGACGCTTCTCGAGAAGAGTCCCATTCTGTCAACTGATCTATTTATCTCTTTCTAGGTCAGGCATTTTGAAGAACTTTCATATCAATTTTTAAGACTGGCCACTAGTAAATTAAAAACAACGAACAAGATTGCTATTCACAATGCTTACCACAATCGCTACAAGCGAACTGATGTTATATTTTACGTTTCTAGCTATTATTGTTAAGAATGTTGGGATCAAATAGTTTCAGGGTTCACAGGCGAATACAAAACATTTTGTGAACCAATAGTATATTTTACCTTACAATACATGCATGTCCATGTAGTGGCTTTGTACGGATATTTATTTCTTTGCTTTGATTTGTCTGCTGAAATTGGATAAAATGTTTGTACACTATTTATTAATTGTATGACTCAAAACGCCATACTTCGTACACTTACTCGTATCTATACAGATATACGAGTACTTGTCTATATTTCAGTAGTAGAGCATGTAGAGGATTTTTAAAGATCATAAACATATGTTTAGTATCTTACTCGATTGTACCATACAAGGAATTGAATGGATAAAAATAAAAATAAAACTCATAGCGATAAATTAGATTCAATTTTTGTTACAAATTTGCATAAGTCAAGTCATAAGAATTTACATCACTGTCTCAAAATAATATAAAAAATCAAAATCTTTAAAGCATAACCATGTAAGAATAGCGAGGTAATACTTCCTGTAAGTTCCTATAACTGGCTTTCTATTTTATTTGTAATATCACAGCTGTTGGATCTCCAAATAAAATAAATAAATAAATAATGCTGCCAATGTCTTTGTTACGATGACGCGGGGCTTAGTTTTTAAAGTTTCTATTTTGTACTATTATTTCATATTTTATAAAATTAAGGTTTTTAAACGTAATTGATATTGTTTACGTGAAATAAATTAACTATAGCATTAAATACACCCATCACAAAAATAATAAAAGCACTTCGAAGAAAAATAAAAACACAAAAAGATGATGGTTCCCAAGGATCGAACGCGAGTATGACTTTAGCGTTACACTGAGATAAAAGTGAAAGAGAGTTCCACAAGACCACCGTATGTCATCTCACAGGGTCGAAAACATCGTTCTATTTATTCCGGTTTTTTTACATATGTCGTAGTTCTCTTGTTTCGCACTAGAAGCTACTTCCTTGATTTATTATTGCGCCCTCTATTTTCAACTTTGTATAATGTTTGACAGTAAGTGACTTTCCCACTGACATTAGGTACGCATGTGTGCGTGAATGCAAGAAATTGCAATATTTTGCATTCGTTCACAATACACGTTTAAAATAAACACTGTTTAGTGCAGATAGATTGCGATTCATACGTAGGATTTTTTGCTTCTTCCGCAGTTTGAAAATCATCAAATGTAATATAGTGATATTGCGGAAAATTATGAAAAACCACCAAATGGTCTCAGTGCCGCCATCTATTAGCAGAACTTCGGCAGGAATCCGTGACGTTCCGCCTTAAATGTGGACTAGTAGGCGTCTGTACGGAACCGTTTTTTGCGCGTGATGCGACACGCACTTGGCCAGCTACATGAACATAGATTCAGTGCCCGTCTTAATATCTCATTAATTATAGTTAAGTACGTAACATAAAAAAAAAACAAAATAGACGAGTTGCACGACCGAGCCAGACTTTTTTTTTAAATTTATTTCTTAATTGTTTTATGGTACATTTGTTTATACAATAAGATCGCCAAACTTTACGTTTATTGGCGAGATAGCACTCATTTTCATGCCAATTTATATGTACCTTACTAGTTACATGCAGAGATAATCATCTTAAATACTTATAAATATTAATAGTAATAGACAACTACTAAAATGTGGGTACTAATGGTTTTACAATTATGATTTTTTAAATAGTGGGTAACACAAGTTTACAGTATTAAATATAGAATACACTAGAAATGATCTGATATGAAATCTAAAGTGCAATCTTTATTGTTTGTGCCATACGGTCTATATTCCAGTAATTTAGCTCTGCACAGACGTGCATTTCAAATAACACCAACAACACTCCAAATCAATTCCTCTCACTACCTATAGTTATAGAATCTAATAGCAACTTTTTTAGCCTCTTCTTAAACACGTATTTATTAGTACAGTCGTTTTCGGAAAAAATGGTATTAAATAATCGGGGAGTTAAATAACTAAGCGTTCTTTTGCCATAGTAATTATTAGCTATAGGTTCCAAATAGGTCCGGCGTGTCGTAGCTCTCAGTTCGCGGGTGTACACTCGGACAGATTTAAATTCAGATTTTTTTAATTGGTCGGTTGCTATTACATACCGAATTTTATCATGCACTGGCAGTATATTTAGCTCTTTATACAAGGCCGTTTAGTTATTACTTTTAAAGCTGTCTTTGGTTTTTTTATCAACTATATTTTTTAGCAGTCTAGTTTGTAATTGTAATATATTATCTATGTAGGTTTTAAAAGTACGTTTCCATTTCCGTATTCCATATCCAATTGCTGCGTCCGCCAATGCATGATATAGCATGCGTAATATTTTCTTATTTACTATATTTTTTAAACTAATAATTTTACATAGTATTGATCTTAGTTTATTGCATACTATATCTATATGCAATTTCCAATTTATATTTTTATCTATGGTTAAGCCTAAATATTTGTATTTATCTACAACTTCTAACGAATTGCATTTACAAGCGAGTTTTCTGTTATGTAAACAGTCATACGTGTGTCCGATTATCCTAATAGGCTGGTGACTTGTTTTTATGTAAGGGGAGCTTATAACCATACATTTAGTCTTGTCTATGTTTAATAATATGCCGTTATCGTGTGACCATTTAAGTATGTTCTCGAGATCTTCCTGTGTACAGTTTTGTATGTTAGTTATGTCTTTATCCGCACAGACTAGGCAGGTGTCATCCGCATACATATATGTGGAACAGTTCCGCACAACATTGGTCACGCTGTTCACATGCATGATGTGCATGGACACCGGTGCGCACTTCTGCCTCGTCGCCGCTCACTCCGTCCACCGCGACTTGCAGGGTTCTTCCCAACAGATATGTACGGAACCATTCCAACAACGGACACCACATTCGTCCATAGCTTGCAATAGTTGTTCGTGATCCAATGTGTCGAATGCTTTTTTTAAATCTATTATAACTCCAATAGTACATTACTGCAGAGGCCGCTAAGTACTCGTAAGGGATTGCTGGACGGGTTTCAGATAAACGACCGAGTTGAAGTGTACGTCGTGGGAGTTGTTAATAAGACGAGTATTGAGTAGATATTGAACGTTTATTCATAGTGTACAAGCCTTATATACTAATAGAACAAAGGATTCATCCGTGCGTTATTAATTACCATATGTGACATTGGAAAGTGTCGGCACAATTGATAGTTGATACTTCTCCCATATATGGAATAATAAATCATTGTTGCATTTACTCAGGGTCAGGTATCATATTACATGTTATTGGAAATAGAAAATAGAAAATGATTTATTTATTAACTATCAGCTGCGGCTTCATGTGTGGTCTTAAGGACCATACTACAGCTCTCCCGTTTTTTTTGAGACAAAAAATAGTAAAATACATAACTACTATTTTTTGGCTTTAGTAAACTTATGTCTATAGTTTATATAGTGACTTAAAATAATCTTAACTAACTTAAGTCTATGGTATACATGGTTTCTTAGAGTATCTTACTGCTAGTTTAGAATGTTTACATTACTCGCTCCTTATATGGTTGCGATCATATGGTTGTGGAGTTAGCGTGTCTTAAGTAAACACAATTGAAATTGTTTATAATTAAATATCTTGAATGTTGATTTTGGAATACATTAATTTTAATACTTTAATTACGGTTTTTTTTTTACAATTTTATATGCTTAGTTATTGAATACATGCTTTTTTTTTACTGAATGAGATACTAAGTATCTAAGTGCAATATTCGGTTAATGTTGATTCTATGTTATTATTGCGTACAGTATGTGTTGGTTACAATTTTTATTAAAAAGTTGGGCTTAGGGTCCATTTTACATATTATTATATTAGTAAAATTTATGTGATACATATATGAAGTTGGTTTACATAATTGGTGTATTCTTAGATTTACGAACATTGTGTTTTGATTCTTTTTTTTTTCATTTACTAGCTTTGAAATTATTATAATTATTAATTTTAAATATGAATATTTGATTAGTCTAAATTTGCTGAATTTTGGCGTTATAACATAATACATTAAAGGATTGTGATCAAAATACATATACATATTTTTGGGCCATATTTTAGGCATTAGCTTAGTTTTTAATTTAATTGTTTCCATTGGGTCACGTAAATGTGTAATATATATATTTTATTTATTTATTTTACTCTAAATATAATCTTAAAATATGCATATACATTTATTTCGCTAAAGTAATGTGCTCTGTATTATTTGAATGTTTAAAACAGACATCTATTTATTTACTATAATATAAATTTATGTAATGCTAAAAATAACTGCGTACTGTTGTCGTCACACCATGCATATGGTATGTTATTCTCAATATATCTTGGTTCGCCTGTTCAATTCATTTACTGCAACTTGATACTGGCTTGCTCTGTGTCTACGTTTAATCATAGGTCAGACATATTGACTGGCCGACTGGTTCTATTAAAGTGCATATTGTTTCCTGGTAGCGCAGTGAAAAACAGGTCTCATCTAGTTGCATTAAGGTTCATGAACTGCTTAGTTTTTTTTTTCAAATTGCTTATATTAATTGGAATTCTAGGGTTTTCTTTTTATATATTTTTGTTTTATATTACTGTTTGATTATTGATATGGGGTTCGTTGATATTTAAATGTATGTTTTATACTGCGTGGGGTCCTTTTATTTGCAGTGATGTTTATCTTACGTATTCTATTTGCGGTTGGAATGTATTGTAGGTCGTATTGTGTTGGTCGTAATATGTACTCTTATAACTTTTTGCGTCTGGAATATAGTATTTCTCTGAACTGCATCCCGGTGTTATGTTACAATTAAGTAGGTCGCAGTGATGGCTTGGATTTTATTTATTCATTTAGTTGCAATGAGCGATTTGACGCTCCGGTTGTGAAGTTTTGGGACTGTATACACGTATTATTATTATTTGTTGATTTAATTTGATTTTTGTGAAAAAATTAAAGATAAAATGTTACGTGATGGTTGGTGGTGGTGTTTAAAGATTTCGTGGGAAGTGTGTGATATGTTGTGTGTTGTTCGCGTGGTGCCGACGTTGTTCGGTGAGTGTTTTTTTTATTTTTTAAATAGATTAGATTCAGTTTCCTATTTTTGAAAATTTTGAAATTTGGTTTTTAATGATTTTTAAATTTGATTTTTTTTTTATGATTGTTTCATTTATTTTTTAATAAGTATTTTTCATTGCGCTGTTTTGTTCGGTACTTTATACGTCTCTTTACCGGGAATTTAATAATTAAAAAAAAGGTTGCTTGTGTACTTTTAAGTTTTGATTTTGTACTCAGTGTATGGTGTTTTAATTTGATTATTTTAGATTCCTAGGTGCATAAAAAAAAGTTCTTTTTTTATGATTTTGTTTTCCGCGTTTGTTTTATTAAAGGACCCCTTTTTATTTTAGGAAAATTTTATATGAATCCCATATGTTTTTTTTATATGATTTTATAAAAGTTCGTGTAAGCATATGTTTTTGTTACGGTGAAGTTTTAATTTTTGATTATACTTTTTTAATTTTGAGTTTTCATTTTATAGTTTAATTTTTTCGATGATTACGGTTTTGGATCAACGTGGTGTATTTATTATTATTATTTGTTTATTTTAACTTTAAATTTGACACCGGTATGCCCTTTTAAGTGCTTTGATTTTGAGATTTCCTTTTGTATTTTAAATTTTGGTTTTTAATTTATTCGTTTGCATTGTTTTATATGAACTGGTTTTTTTTTTAACTATTTATTAACTTATTAAACTTGTATGCTCGCTTTGATGACGACGCTTTTTATTTTTAGGGTTCTGAATTTATTATATTTGCGTATATCTATATATAATTATATTTTTTTTTGTATTAGATTGAAGTTTTATTATTAAGTAAGTATATTTTATTTTCGTGGTTTAGGCCATTTTGATTTTACGTTATTAATAATTATGGTGAAATATTATTAAATGTTTATTTTTTCATTCCGCGGGTTTCGTACGTACTTTATATTCGTTTTATGTTTATTTGGTTTTCTTTTTATGAGCTCATATTTCTTGTGACGTCCGTTAACATATTTTTGTGCCTGTCACTTAACATTTTACTTGTGACATTGTAATGTGCATTTTATTTAGTATTATTTGAAGAAAATTGGTACTTTGCATGCAATAACTTTTTGGCCGGCCGACCCTTTTTATTACTGGGATATAAGGATTTAATAAAATAGGCGCGCAAATATACCTCTTATTAGGCGTTTGACCTTGGTAGATAGCTTACATACATTATTATGACCAATTGCCCTCACGATTGATGCTCGATCGAATCCTGATTGGGTGTCATGGCTTCACTATCTACCTTGGGTGGGTATATACCTCCAGACAGTAGCTTTAAACCCTAGCATAAGACTGGGTGTCCAAAACGCTTTTGAATGGTACTTTTTATTTAAAAAAAAATACCTACGCTAAGGAGATCTGTGTGCCTTATTCCCGTAGTATAATAATAATAATAATAATAATAACTTTATTGCATTCATGTTTTTGGTATCTTGTATTCAGTACCTTGTTATTTTACGCTCAATGGTTCCACTCGGGTTTTCCGTTGATAGCGTTTTTTTTTTTGCACATATTTGTATAGGACATAGTCATTTTATTCACTCAACGGCAACTCTCGGGTTACCGGAGATTATGGTATCACTTATTTTTATTTTGTACTTGTATGTAGTACGTATTCATTTATAGGTAGGTGGTACCTTCAGACAGCTGTTTTAACACCTGACATTCTTGGTGTCCAAGGCGCTTTGGAATGGTACTTTTTGTATAAAAAAAATACCTGCGCTAAGGATTTACTGACGGTCTTGTTTATCGCCTGATTTTAAATTTATCATTTTTTGTGTGTTTTGGCTAATTTTTCGATAGTTTTATTTTTATTTGTTTATGTTTTGTTTTCTGATACATATAAGATTGACAACGACTCTCAGTTGATCAGGCTGATTATCTAGTGAAAATCTTATGTGCACCATTTTGAAATAATTTCAGTTTTCTACATTTTGGCTAGTTTTTTATTTTGGTTAATTCTTTTTTTTTAGATATTTATTTTTTGAATAGTTATTAAATTGTTTGAAGGATTTTTGAATTTATTTTTAATTTTATAGTTATTTTGATTTTAAAACGCGTTTTTATTTTTGGTTTGGTTCGTCATCAAGCGGCATTTACTTATTGTTGTTTTGTGACGGTCTCCGAGCCGTCCATGGCTGGTAGTAAGGCTACCGCCGTTCTGACGTCGAAACTGTCGTTTGACGACCTGTTTAGCCTAGTTGGTAGTGACTCTGCCTCCGAAGCTAGAGGTCCCGGGTTCGAATCCCGGCCAGGGCATTTATTTGTGCATTTTTCACGGATATTTGTTCTTGGGTTTTGGATGTTTTCTATGTATTTAAGTATGTATTTATCTATATAAGTATGTATATCGTCGTCTAGTACCCATAGTACAAGCTTTGCTAGGTTTGGGACTAGGTCGATTTGTGTAAAATTGTCCCCCAATATTTATTATTATTATTATTATTATTGACGTCATAATGTTGTCTTGTTCGTATGTTATTAAAATTTTATTATTAATTTCTTTTATTTTTGTAAAATATGACTGGATTAACTCGCTGTCCTGTACCGAAATTTCCGATTTTTCTAACTTAGAACTATATTCTTGTATATAAGTATACCGTTCGTACTGACCGTATAAAACTTTTACTTGTTGGAGTTTATTTAGGACAATAGCCTCTTTTCGGCGTTTTGGTCCTAATTTCCTAATATCCTCCTGTAATGACTTTAATTGGTAATATAATTTTTGAATTTCGGTCATACTAAATGTACATACATTATTTGAATTTAATAATCACTTGAACCACGAATCTAAACTAATTAATACAAATATTACCATGAAACTATACTAAATAATACAAAAATTTGTCTACACATCATCAAATTCATCAATAAATTTTGCTACATTAAAACAGTTACGTTAAAATTGTACCTGTAGTCAGCTGTTTAACAGCTGTTGAACAGCAGGGCTGTTGAGCGGCGGCGCGGCGGGTGCTGACGCTGCGTGTGGGTGTTGCTGCTGACGTGCTGCTTGTGGTGGTGAAGACGCATTGATGGTGGTGGTGCTAGACGCTCTGCTCCTTGTTGGTGTTGCGCATTACGACCGTTGCTGCTTGGCGCTCGATCTTGCGGGTCAGACACTTATGTATCTTTTTCCACGTTGCGTATAAAAGATGATGCATATGATGATCAGTACAGCTGTGGTGATGTATGTAACAGCTGTGTTGCTGTCTATCTGTCTTGCGCTGGCTTCGTTGGCGGTTCCGGTCTGTGCGATGATCACCTCTTCTTTTTCTTCTGACTTCGTGCACTGACCTCCCATAGCGTGGCTGGGCGTCGGTGGGGTTGGCTGGCTAGCGTAGTGGAGCTGGTTGGTCGGCGTCTAATCTGGGGTTGCGAGGCTGCGAGGGCTGCTCGAGGCGACGAAGCTGCCTCGAGTAGCCCGACTGGTAGGCTACGTTACGACTGGCAGAGGGTCGCCATGAAGTGTACGTCGTGGGAGTTGTTAATAAGACGAGTATTGAGTAGATATTGAAACGTTTATTCATAGTGTACAAGCCTTATATACTAATAGAACAAAGGATTCATCCGTGCGTTATTAATTACCATATGTGACATTGGAAAGTGTCAGCACAATTGATAGTTGATACTTCTCCCATATATGGAATAATAAATCATTGTTGCATTTACTCAGGGTCAGGTATCATATTACATGTTATTGGAAATAGAAAATAGAAAATGATTTATTTATTAACTATCAGCTGCGGCTTCATGTGTGGTCTTAAGGACCATACTACAGAGTCGTAGACGAGGCCGGATAAAACGAGTCCTGCAATCCCTGTTCCGGCCGAGGATTGTATAGTACTTTTCTCAAACATGTTAGAAATAAAAAACAAAAAAAAAACTAACGTCCAAAAATAGCAAAGCATCACGAAAAATAACGGAAATTAAATAAAAACACGTAAAATGCTACAAAAATAAATTAAAAAACACGAAAACAACCAAAAGTATCAAAATAATTAAACATTAAAAGCATAATAACACGAATAATGCTACAAAAAATACCAAAAAACATGAAAAACCTATAAACTGATGAAAAGTACATAAAAACACGAAAACACTTAAAAAATCCAGAAACATCAAAAGACTACGAAAAAACTAAAAAAAATATCAAAATTCAAGAAAAATTCGAAAGAAACAACAAAAAACACGAAAAGTGTTACAAAAATACAAGCACGACTTAAAAAAAAACACGAAATAATTAAAATAATACCAAAAAACACGTAAAACTTATAAAAAAGCCAAAAAAAAAAAAAAAAAGACGAAGTACAAAAAATAACAAAAAAACTTTTTAACAGTCAAAAAACTTTTAAAAAACAAAAAACGCTACAAAATAACAAGTAAAAAGAAAAAAAAAGGCCAATATAATAATAATAATAATATAATAATAATAATATTGGGGGACAATCTTACACAAATCGTCCTAGTCCCAAACTAAGCAAAGCTTGTACTATGGGTACTAGACAACGATATACATACTTATATAGATAAATACATACTTAAATACATAGAAAACATCCAAGACCCAAGAACAAATATCCGTGAAAAATGCACAAATAAATGCCCTGGCCGGGATTCGAACCTCTAGCTTCGGAGGCAGAGTCACTACCAACTAGGCTAAACAGGTCGTCAAAAACCCAAAAATATTCACAAAAAAATCGAAAAAAAAAACTACTAAAAACACCAAAAATGCTATAAAATTCAAGCGAGATTTAAAAAAAAACGAAAACTAAAAGAAATACTAAAAAACATGAAAAAACATAAAACTTGACGAAAAGTACAAAAAAATACGAAAAAACTTATAAAAAAGCCAAAAAACAAAAAAAAACTGAAGAAAAGTACAAAAAAATACGAAAAAACTTTATAACAGTCCAAAAACATCAAAAAACACGAAAAATGCTACAAAATACCACGAAAAAACTAAAAGAAATACATAATAACTCGAAAAATTCGAAAAAAAAACAATATACACGAAAAAACTTTAAAAAATCCAGAAACAACAAAAAACTACGAAAAAATTAAAAAAAATATCAAAATTCATGAAAAATTCGAAAGAAACAACAAAAAACACGAAAAGTGTTACAAAAATACAAGCACGACTTAAAATAATACCAAAAAACACGTAAAACTTATAAAAAAGCCAAAAAACAAAACAAAACTGACGAAGTACAAATCATAAAACTTAAAAAAAAACACATAAAACGCTACAAAATAACAAGTAAATGTTATAAATTAGAAAAATAGTCAAGTAAAAAGAAATCTTGTTCACTTATTGAATGTTTATTTTGAAGTGTCAGAAAATCATTGATAACATCATAAAATTATTTAAAATTCAAAAATTTATAGTTATCTGAACATGGCCAGTAACCTACACAAATTACAACATCCGCCCATAATGGCCATAATAAGAACTCTTAAATAATATGAACAACAAAATAACATCGACATCTCAATGTCCGCCCATAATGGTGTAATCTACACAAATTACAACAACAAGAATTATAAATATACAATTAAGTAGGACGCAAACCTATACCGTTTATACATTTGCGATGTGCAATTTTTCCTAAACACTTTGTTAATGCATCCGCTAACAAATCACTTGACCTAAGATATTAAAGTACAATCTCGTTTTCAGATACCTTCTCTCTAATAAAGTGGTATTTGATATCAATATGCTTGGTCCGACCATGCTGTATAGGATTATGGGCTATGTTTTGTGCACTTTGACTATCGTTGCATAAAGTTATGCTAGGGTAACGAACATCACATACCTCTGAAATGAAGCGACGCAAATAAATAGCTTCTTTTGCAGCATCAGTAAGTGCCATGTACTCGCTTTCAGCTGACGACAGTGCTATAGTATGTTGCTTCTTCGAAGCCCAGGATACAGGTCCATCTGCCAGCTTGAAGCAAAAGCCTGTATACGAATGACGATCTTTAGTACAGTTCGCAAAATCGGCATCTGTGTACCCGACTAGGGGTTTTCCCGTCTTCTTATAAACAATGGAATAATCTATAGTCCCCTTAAGGTACTGCAGTACTCGCTTAGCTGCCGACCAGTGAGTACTATTGTAACACTTATTAAACTGACTCAAATAACTAGTAGCAAACGCGATGTCTGGACGCGTATTCACGGAAATATAATTCAGACTTCCCATTAGGTGTTGATAAGGATAATTAGATTCCTTACCTTCAGAGTCTTGCGTTTCCAGCTTACTATGGGCCAAAGGAGTTTCATATTCTTTGGCATTGCTCATATTAAATCTTTGTAGCAATTTTTCAATGTAAGAGCGCTGATTTATCTTAATTTCTCCATTTTTCCGCGATATATTAAGCGCTAAATAATATGTTAGATCGCCTAAATCCTTTAAAGATAAATATTTATTTTAGTCACTTTTGACAAATTCAAATGACATGTCATTTTGGTAAAAGACAATGATGTCATCCACAAATACTGCCAAAAGTACTAATAGTCCGGGAAAGAAACTTTCTGTTGTTCGAGAATTGCACATTAAATCCTACACTATATATTTTTTTGCAATCTGATAGAACATTATTTTGGGATAATAAGTCAAAGGTTTTCCCCAAAAAATATATTGAGCTTTTCCGAAAAAAAAAATTTTAAAGTTTATTTTTTTCATTTAATATAAACATTAAATCCTACACTAGTGATTTTTTATCTAAAGGGACAAACATATTATTAAAAACAGTATTTTAAAAAATCACCTCTTATATCGTAGAGCATATATAAATAATAATAAAAATATTGAAATAAATTAATAACAGCTATACATTAATTCAAAAGTTGGTGATTTTTGACTATACTGTCAGGACAATTATTTTACCCATTCTTAAAAAAGAAAACCACCGGGGATTTAATTATTTCTATTTTTTAAACAATTTTAACTGATTTTAGTACAGACGCATTAATTCTACAGTAGTTTTTTTAATACACCTTATGGCTATAAATTAAACCTACCATAATATCAAATAATCCCTCGTTAACACACTGAGCATTTACTACAATTGCCAAATTATTGATTGTCGAAATAAACGTGATCGGCGTAGGGCGTATGGCGCGAATCAACAACGTTAGCAAGGAGAGCCTAGGTACGATACAATTCTAACCTGACTGCACAAGGGTTTTCAAGCGTTTGCCCAGTAGATACGTCTCATATTTGAATGGCGCCATCCGGTCGGAAGCGGTGTGAATACTTATTAAATAATTTTATTAATTATGTGCCAAATCGGTTTAATACAATTACAAATTATTGTAATGTATAACATATGAGATGTAACTAGAGTGCTCAGCCCGTTTGGTGTATGGGTACACATCACATCAAAAACATTATTTACCTACATGTGAAAAGATGGAGAAAGATTATTATACCTATTTACTAAAACAAAGTTTTGAGATGTAATGTTAAACCAAGTCAATTATTTTAGTCAGTACCGGGGAGTGTCAATAAATGTTGTTACCTACAAACCTAAAGTATACAGAGTAGAAAAAACAATATATTCATTTTAATTTAGTAGAGTTACGGATGCGGTTTTTTATTTCACCTTTTATTGTAATGTTGTCTACTATTTCTGCGACTGATACTCATTAATGGTTAAGCGTTTAAAAATATTTAAAAGCTTAGAGAAAACAAAATTACGATTGCGTCCTTTTTGTAACGAAAGTGAATCATACCTACAAAATATATGGGTAACTCAACGAAGGAATCAGTTAAGTTTGGTTTTAATTAAAGCCCTTAACTATGTAAATTTCTATTAATAACGACCCAAATATAACAATTTAAACGAATTAAATCGCAAGTACGGGATTTTATTAACTCAAATTGTTTTATTGTTTATAACTAATCATCAATGTCTTACCTCTTACACTTAACAATGTCGGCTCAAAATGATCAATTACAAGGGCAAACCCTAAAAATCGGCCCAATTCACATAAAAGCAGCATTATAACTTTTATGTAACAATTACATAAAAGTAAATATAAGTACTTAAGGTAAAAGCTAATACATATATTTGATTCAAGATTTCGAGCTAACATGGTCACACTAGAATATTGTTAAGAACGGGGTATTTACCATGTAAATTTGATTATTTATCATCAAAAAATAACCAATATAAAATATGCCTAATAGTCGACGGTGATGTAGACAAGGTAAGTAAAACTTTCACTATACGAAATTATGTGACCACTTACCATCCAACAACACCCCACACCGTAGGCTTAAAGCAAAAAAATCATTCCCACTTTACGTGTAGGGAACCCTTAAAATATATATTTTTTAGATTTTATTTTACCACGTTGTCAGTTTTATATCATCATCATCATCATCATCATTTCAGCCGAATGACGTCCACTGCTGGACATAGGCCTCCCCCAAAGACTTCCACAATGACCGGTCCTGCGCGATATCGATGCTAAATTGCAGCTTTCTAGCACTAACAATCACGGGGCAAAGCCTCAAACAGAGAAATAGACAGACGGACATGGCGAAACTATACGGGTTCCTGCTTGACTACGGAAGTACGGAACGTACGGAAGTCGTTTTAATTTTTGTTGACCAATGTGGAATTGACCTTATACCACTAATAAGTAACGCTACATCAGAAATCGGCAAAAAACGTTACATACGTCATATAATACCGACCCTCACACACTCCAAATCTATACAAAAATTGAAATTTGATGACATTACAACGAAAAGACCACACACACAGCTTTATAGCATAGATTAAATGTATAATGCAAACTTAATTTTACATTCATCATAAACATGACGAAGCAGTGTCCACTCGTTTTGACCGCCCGTAAACGACTAAATATGGCCAATAAGAAAAGCTATGTTTATGCGGTAGATAATAGACTGCGTTTCCAATGTACTTCATCTATTTCTACCAAATAATTGGTAGATTTTAGTGAAAAAATATGGTAGCAAAAGTTTTGTTCCATAAAAGTGTGGATTCAGGGCATACAAAGTTTTTTTGATAAAATTGGGAGTTTTTCAACGCTTAATTAAGCTGAGTGCGTAATAAAACTATTTTAAGTCTAAGTAAAATACTGAAAAGTACATCAAATATGATCTAAAATGATGAGATTAAAAAATTGCACGATAGCACATTTACAATTTGTATGGAAAAGCGTCGTCACCATCAATTATAAAATCCAAAAAAAAAATATTGTAAATCTTCCTTTTGTTGATAGTTGAGGATTAAAAAAATTGCTTAAAATACTATTTTATGACAAACAAGGACAGACATGATACTATTATGAATAGTTTTTATAAAACATCAGAGTACATTTTGCATGTAACGAAGTCCAATTTTTGGGCCTTGCCCGCAAATCACCGGAACCTGTATGGCAGGTATATTAGAAAAATACAGGTAATTCATATTGGTTTATGCTGCGGCATAAAAAGAAGTTATTTTTACCAGTCATGCTTATAGTAGTAAGCCCCGAGAAGCAAACAAACTTACACCTCATCAAGTGAAAGCTTTTCAATAGTTATTTCGAAACCTAATTAATTACTTTAGCTGGATTCGGATAAAGTTCAACTTTGTACACTCCTATCCAAGGTAAACATGTGAAAATGGTGTGTTTAGTGTGGTTAAAAGCATTATTTCATGCCTTTACAACATAATAATTGCAGATGTAAAAACCAAATGTGGTTGATTGATCATTTATTAAACATTAACTATAATATCCTTCTACAAATCACTATATTTAATATACGCGCTCTCTTCAACGCTCGAGAAGAGATTTCGTGTCCCGAATTTCGTTACATAAAATCAAATATTTTTCATTAATATACGCCATTTTTTAAACATTGTTTTTATTCAATTGGCAATACTGTTTTCTTATTAGTATATCTATGGATACCCCACCTGCTGTTGACCATAATAACTTGTATACCAACATTTGAAGTAAACGTTCATGAGTGTATCCAGTTTATGTAACACAGTATTATTTGGTTATTTTAAAGCTTACTTTGCATTCATTTGTTTTATACATACATAAACTCACGCCTATATTCCCAAAAGGGATAGGCAGAGCACATGAAAATTATTTTTCTGTGCTATTTTTAGCAATTGCAGGTTTTTTTTATAATGTATACAAATTATATATATCTTGAAAATGTTATGTCTGGTGTATGATTTAGGTCTCGTGCATGAATCGTATGAAATAATAAAAGGATATATTCAATACAATATAAAAACTCTTTATTGCACACGTCAATAAATTACATAGCTTATTATACTTATTATTATGTTATTGTCGGCCTGTTTAGCCTAGTTGGTAGTGTAACTGCCTCCGAAGCTAGAGGTCCCGGGTTCGAATCCTGGTAAGGGCATTTGTTTCTGTGGTGAGCAGAGACATTTTGTTCCTGAGACTTGGATGTTTTCTATGTATTTAAGTATATATCTATTAAATATATCGTCGTCTAGTACCCATAACACAAGCCTTATTGAGCTTACTATGGGACTAGTTGGATTTGTGTAAAAATTGTCCCCTAATATTTAATTATTTATTTATTTATTATTATAACAGCGTATAAAACTTAAAACAAGAGGTAAACAGCAGGCGGTCTTATTGCTAAAGAGCAATCTCTTTCAGACAACCTAGCGCAAAAATAGCAACAAAAAATTACTGAATTCAAACTTATATACAATCACGTAAATATTAAAGCACACATACATAAATCATACTAATTCACATAAATAGATACATTCCTACACATATAAATAAATATGAATATATATATATATATATATATATATATTCATATATATATATTATTTTCGTCACTTTTATGTAGCTATGTAACGCTTTTATCAAACTTTTATGAAAAGTATGTAGCACTTCTGGTCAGTTTTTTACGTAACACACTCTTACATAAAGAACTGACCATAAAGGTAACGTAAAGGCGCCATCACATTGGTTTATTGAGGAAGATAAACCGATTTAAACATAATTTATATAAAAGTATACTTACGAATATCATTGACACACATAATAATACAGGAGTTTTAACAATTACGATATTTCTGGTACATATGAATACAGGTACCTTCCTTTGGAATTTTGCTACTTTGCATTTTGTTACTTTTTGTATTTTTTTAGGGTTCCGTACCCAAAGGGGGCGTAAAACGGGACCTTATTACTCAGACTCCGCTGTCCGTCCGTTTGTCTCTATGTCTGTCCGTCTGTCACCAGGCTGTATCTCATGAACCGTGATAGTTAGACAGCTGAAATTTTCACAGATGATGTATTTCTGTTGCCGCTACAACAACAAATACTAAAGCCAAAATAAAATAAATATTTAAGGGAGCTCCCATCCAAAAAAAATACAAAAAGTTGCTCGTTGTATTCATCAGGCACTGGGTCTCAAAATGTATGGGAAAACTAAAATCCGACTCGCACTTGACCAAAATTCTACTTGATATTATTTATTACTGATAAAATATATTATTATTTAAATTAAATTAAAAAAGGTTATAATAAAGTGTTTAATGTTGTATAGATAATAGTACGGAACTCTTCGTGTGCATGTGTTTTAATTTATGTGACACTGTTAACATTAACGCCTATTGTTGCTTTTATGTTAGGTACATAAATACTTAATTATAATCACGCTCAAAATTATGCTACATTATTTTGCGCACTGTTTACAAATGTAAAACAAATGCAACGACTATATACCTAATTATTACCAACACTGTCGTCCGACGCCGGCCGGACGCGCCGCGCGCGCGCGGTATACTCGTACTTACGACGAAAGTATACCTCTCCTTTTCACTCACATCATCGGAACGCATCGCGCCAATATAGACGGCATAGGCTAGACACATAATAGTAGGCAATTTCGCGCGAAAGCGGTGTTTTTAAAAAGTGAGCCGCAAATGATTCGCTGTTTATTTCGATTACTCTTGAAGCACTTGATATTTTTCGGAGATTTTTTGAGTACGCGTGTTAAATAAACAGACAATTGAAGAAATATTTTAATCTCGAATGTAGGTTTTAATGCAAATATAGTAAAAGCAAATAAAAACCAAAATTCATCGTAATAAATAGATCCAACTAAGTCACCTTGGTGAAAAATTACTAATATGTTTAGATTCATATTTGTAGCCAACTACCAAATTTTCGAATTCTGTATGAATTTGTAAGATCCATTTATAGCAATTATAGAAAAAAAATCGGAAAACTGAGTTTATTTTGATAAACTCGATGGACAAACAGGGGATAATTTTATCATTAGTCATAACTTATTTGAACATATATAATTGATAAATAATCCCGAGTGTAGGAATTAGTGAACACATTGTGCCAGTGATTGACATTAATATCTTCAATTTACTGAAATGCTCAATTGCTGCACTGGGGATAAACGCACGATGATAATCTGAAGACCTTATTTAATTAATAGAAAAAGCTTCCAAAACTGTAGGAATTAATGTGAGTAAAAATTTTTCTTTCCCCGACTATAACTCTGAACCAAAAAGTTTCTTATATACACACGGTTCAGTAGGCAATCTGTTAAAACCCATCTTATTTAAAGTTTCATTCAGCTTTTTATACCAAGCCCGCGGGGCCTGTTTTAAACCGTACAGGGACCTTTGCAATAAACAAACCTTATCTTCATGGCCTTTTCGAATAAATCCTTGAGGCTGGTTCATGTAGACTTCCTCCTCGAGTTCTCCATTTAGGAATGCGGTGTCGAACATCTAAATGACGCATTTTCAAGTCCATCTCTGCAGCAAGAGCAAATAAAGTCCTCAGAGACGAGTGTCTTACTACTGGAGAAAATGTCTCATGATAGTCCACACCAGCTACCTGATTAAAACCTTTTATCACAAGTCTTGCCTTGTCCATACCAACTCCGTTAACACCACTACGCTGCACCGAAAATGCTACAAAAGTTACGATCACTGCGCATAATCATAACATAAATAATTTGTAATAATAGTCCCGAATCAAAACGCGCGCTATCTAAATATATAAAAGAAGAAACTGACTGACTGACTGACTGACTGACTGACATATCAACGCACAGCCCAAACCGCTGGTCCTAGAGATTCCAAATTTGGCACGTAGGTTCCTCATAAAGTCAAGGGGTGCACTAAGAAAGGAATTTTCAAAATTCAACCCCTAAGGGGGTGAAATGGGGGTCCGAAGTTTGTATGGGGAAACAAGATTAGTTGAACTATTTTATTCGAAACTTCACAGGAGTATTTCTAACGATAAATGAGTAAATACGTGTTTCAGGTTTTTTGAGAAATCAACCCCTAAAAGGGAGAAAGGTGGTGACAAATTCTGAAAATCGACATGGGTATTGTTTTTATGATATACCGGGTCGCTGATAACGAAAACAACAATGATTTTAAAATCTCACGTGGAGGAAGTGAAATACCATCCCCCCTGTTGGGGTGCGAGGGGGATGAAATGTCTAAATATTAATATGGGTGTCGTTTCTATGGTTTTTTGGGAAGTTAATTACGAAAATGGCATCGGTTTTGAAATTTAATATTGTGGACATGAAAACTTTTGAAAGTATGTGCCAAATTTCAAGAAATAACTGACTGACTGAGTGACTGACATATCAACGCACAGCCCAAACTGCTGGTTCTAGAGATTCCAAATTTAGTATGTAGGTTCCATATAAGGTCTTGAGGTGCATTAAGAAAGTATTTTTCAAAATTCAACCCCTAAGGGGGTGTAATGGGGGTCCGAAGTTTGTATGGGGAATGAAGATTAGTTGGATTATTTTATTCGAAACTTCACAGGAGTATTTCTAAAGATTAATGAGTAAACATGTGTTTCAGGTTTTTTGAGAAATCAACCCCTAAAAGGGGGAAATCTGGTGACAAATTCAGAAAATCGATATGGGTGTTAATTCTATGGTTTATCGGGTCGCTGATTACGAAAACAACAATGATTTTAAAATCCCACGTGGAGGACGTGAAATACCATCCCCTCTGTTGGGGTCCGAGGGAGTTGGAATGTCTAAATATTAATATGGGTGTGATTTTTATGATTTTTTGGGTCGTTAAATTCGAAAATGACATTGATTTTGAAATTTAACATTGCGGGCATGAAAACTTAAAAGTAGGTGCCAAATTGCAAGATGAAACTGACTGACTGAGTGAGTAACATATCAACGCACAGCCCCATCTGCTGGTTCGAGAGATACCTAATTTGGCATGTAAGTTCCTTATAAGGTCTAAAGGTGCATGAAGTGCCGTGAGTTCCCTATGAAGATACGACCTTTTTTGATTAAATGTGTTGTAAGTGGTTTTATTAATCAGTGCCGTCCGATACGATTTCGACATAAATCGATATTTGAGCGTCCGAGAAGACTCTTAATAGGAATCCGAGGTACCTAAACTTTGAATAAAGTAACGGCCATATTGATTTCCTTCATTTCCGTCCCAATTTCGTTCAAAATCGATATCTGAGCGTCCGAGAGGTCCCCTAATACGACTCCGAGGTAAAATTTGGAAAAAGTAGCGACCATATTGATTTTCTTCATTTTCGTCCCGATTTCGTTCAAAATCGATATCTGAGTGTCCGAGAGGTCCCCTAATACGACTCCGAGGTAAAATTTGGAAAAAGTCGCAGGCATATTGATTTTCTTTTTTTCGTCCCATACGCCATTTATTAAACATTGTTTTTATTCAATTGCCAACACTGTTTTCTTATTAGTATATCTATGGTTACCCCACCTGCTGTTGACCATAATAACTTGTATACCAACATTTGAAGTGAACGTTCGTTCATGAGTGTATCCAGTTTATGTAACACAGTATTATTTGGTCATTTTAAAGGTAACTTTGCATTCATTTGTTTTATACATACATAAACTCACGCCTATATTCCTAAATGGGATAGGCAGAGCACATGAAAATTATTTTTCTGTGCCCTTTTTAGCTATTGCAGGTTTGTTTTATAATGTATACAAATTATATATATCTTGAAAATGTTATGTCTGGTGTATGATTTAGGTCTCATGCATGAAACGTATGAAATAATAAAAGTATATATTCAATACAATACAAAAACTCTTTATTGCACACCTCAATAAATTACATAGCTTATTATAACAGCGTATAAAACTTAAAACTAGAGGTAAACAACAGGCGGTCTTATTGCTAAAGAGTAATCTCTTCCAGACAACCAAGCGCAAAAATAGCAACAAACGTATTAAAAGTGGGTGGCAAACAAAAAAATTACTGAATTCAAACTTATATACAATCACATAAATATTAAAGCACACATACATAAATCATAATAATTAACATAAATTGATACATTCCTACATATATAAATAAATATGAATATATATATAAAAGCAAATATGAATATATATATATTCATTGGGATGTCTCAAGTTATGAGTTTGTATTCCTTTGGGAATTGTTTTCGTCACTTTTATGTAGCTATGTAACGCTTTTATGAAACTTTTATGAAACGTATGTAGCGCTTCTGGTCAGTTTTTTACGTACCACACTCTTACATAAAGAACTGACCATAAAGGTAACCTAAAGGCGCCATCACATTGGTTTATCATCATCACACTTAAAAAATACTTTAAGTTTGATGATGAGGAAGATAAACCGATTTAAACATAATTTATATAAAAGTATACTTACGAATATCATTGACACACATAATAATACAGGGTTTTTAACAATTACCATATTTCTGGTACGTATGAATATAGGTACCTTCCTTTGGAATTTTGCTACTTTGCATTTTGTTACTTTTTGTATTTTTTTAGGGTTCCGTACCCAAAGGGGGCGTAAAACGGGACCTTATTACTCAGACTCCGCTGTCCGTCCGTCCGTTTGTCTCTATGTCTGTCCGTCTGTCACCAGGCTGTATCTCATGAACCGTGATAGTTCGACAGTTGAAATTTTCACAGATGATGTATTTCTGTTGCCGCTACAACAACAAATACTAAAGCCAAAATAAAATAAATATTTAAGGGAGCTCCCATACAAAAAAAAACCAAAAAGTTGCTCGTTGTATTCATCAGGCGCTAGGTCTCAAAATGTATGGGAAAACTAAAACCCGACTCGCACTTGACCAAAATTCTACTTGATATTATTTATTACTGATGAAATATATTATTATTTAAATTAAATTAAAAAAGGGTATAATAAAGTGTCTAATGTTGTATAGATAATAGTACGGAACCCTTCTTGTCCGAGTCCGACTCACACTTGGCCGGTTTTATAAAACATATAGGTACCATGTGTTTTAATTTATGTGACACTGTTAACATTAAAGACTATTGTTGCTTTTATGTTAGGTACATAAATACTTAATTATAATCACGCTCAAAATTATTCTACATTATTTTGCGCACTGTTTATAAATGTAAAACAAATGCAACAATTATATACCTAATTATTACCAACACTGTCGTCCGATGCCGGCCGGACGCGCCGCGCGCGCGCGGTATACTCGTACTTACAACGAAAGTATACCTCTCCTTTTCACTCACATCATCGGAACGCGTCGCACCAATATAGACGGCATAGGCTAGACACATAATAGTAAGCAAATTCGCGCGAAAGCAGTGTTTTTAAAAAGTGAGCCGCAAATGATTCGCTGTTTATTTCGATTACTCTTGAAGCACTTGATATTTTTCGGAAATTTTTTGAGTACGCGTGTTAAATAAATAGACAATTGAAGAAATGTTTTAATCTCGAATGTAGGTTTTAATGCAAATATAGTATAAGCAAATAAAAACCAAAATTCATCGTAATAAATAGATCCAACTAAGTCACCTTGGTGAAAAATTACTAATATGTTTAGATTCATATTTGTAGCCAATTACCAAATTTTCGAATTCTGTATGAATTTGTAAGATCCATTTATAGCAATTATAGAAAAAAAAATCAGAAAACTGAGTTTATTTTGATAAACTCGATGGACAAACAGGGGATAATTTTATCATTAGTCATAACTTATTTGAAAATATATAATTGATAAATAATCCCGAGTGTAGGAATTAGTGAACACATTGCGCCAGTGATTGACATTAATATCTTCAATTTACTGAAATGCTCAATTGCTGCACTGGGGATAAACGCACGATGATAATCTGAAGACCTTATTTAATGAATAGAAAAAGCTTCCAAAACTGTAGGTTTTAATGTGAGTAAATTTTTTTCTTTCCCCGACTATATTTTTTATTTACACCATTATGTGGGTAATTTCAATAGTTATGAGCTGAGATAAAATCGTTAGTAAGTAGCAAGTATTTTTTTCACAACATTTCTTTTACCAAAAGGCCTTTTGTATGGGCTTTTATAAAATTGCAAAATAGTACTATTTTTGATACCTAAAAATAGTTTTGGCAACGAAATCCCTAACAGCTGTAGTGGAAACTGCCCGGGATGACTTCCTAACTTAGTTTTGCTGATTTTAATGTAAAATCAGTAAATGATTTTATTTAAGTTAAGTTTTTTTGTGATTATGACCAGTCCCTAGTCTCGCGACCTAGACTAATATTCGACACACCTGCTCATTGTCGCTAACTTTCATGCAATCGAAACAGATTACGTGGGTAGAGACAGGGAAGATTCATAGTTTGCGGTGTATAAATTTTTTTTTAGTTGTGGTGACGTATTAATCAAAATTGGCCCGCAACACAAAATTGGTATTGTATTGTGACCCGTTCATCGCATATTAGATAGGGCTGTTGACACGTCGTACTTAAAATACAATAAAAAAAACCCAAGCGACTTTCATCAACAGTTTCACCCCAACACATATGTATTGAAATTACCCGCATAATGGTACCATTAAAACATATATGGCATGAATAGAGTGAGAGCAGCTGAAAACTTTCGGAACAGCCCACGTAGGTACCGATTTCAATAGAACGATGGAGGTTCTCAGTTCGTCTGCATATTTGCTTTTTTTTATGTATGTAGGTATGTTCCCTGATGATAACTCTTGACCACGGTGGCCGATTTTGATAATTCTTTTTTTTTCAAAGCAGGTACCCCCAAGATTGGCCCATATAAATTTGGTGAAGGTTTGTTGTCATCAACATGTAGATCTCATGATCTAGGAGGAATCGAGGGAACTCCTCGAATTTGATAGGCACGCATATGCCGATTTCGGTATTTTCTGTAGGTAATCAAGCATTGGCTCACGGAAACCACAAATTGTGGCATAGCGAAGTACAAAAGTGGAGTCGGGTTTTTTTTGGTATAAATTATATTTCAATCGGTCATAACCATAACATATTGGTGTCCGAATTGTCTCAATTCTCCGCATTGGGACAATCAGCCACTAGCTGCAGCCCAAGCGAAACAACACCTTACGTCATGCCTATACGATCGCAATTCTCTTATTGTACACACTAGATACGTTCTTATTGAAATTAGTTTTTTTTTTGATGGAATATATACGATTAAAATATTTTAATATTTCATTAGCAATTCAATAAATAACAAGTGTGCATTGAAAGCATAGTTCTAGTTACAACAGGATATAAAATGACATCTGATTTTGTTGCAGTACGAGTCCACGGGCGCTGCAGGAGATGAGTCTGCCGGCTCAAGAAGGACTAGGTACTCGTACGTTTATTATTCCACTTGTGGATCCAGGTTATAATATAGCTTATAAGTTATAACTTATATACAAGCATAATCCTAGATCCATCACTCTTGGCACCGCAGTAAAGACTCCAGGACAGACCAGGTTTCGATAGGCTTTCTCATTGTCCACAAACTCAATTCACAAGGGCCGATTATACTCAGACTTTTGTATAATTTTCCGCACTGTGTGGATGTGGTCTATGGTGCCATACCTAAATAAACTACTAAATAATAACCGTTGTTTTTTGTGCAGATGTGACTGCCGCCAGCGGCATTAGTATGAAGCAGTATGAAGAACAGCTGAATGGACTAAGAAAAGAGAATTTTCATCTGAAACTAAGGATATATTTCCTAGAGGAAAAATTGGGTAGCGGTTCACCACCAGCCGTTCAGGTAACCTCATTAATAACTAAAGGAAAAACTCGGGTTATGAACTATGCTTGGCCTCTTTCGTCTTTTCCTGGAGACAATGAGTTTTCCCGGCCAATATCGCTCATTCACTTCCGCAAACGCTGGATTGTAAATTTCATCAATACAATATTTATTTTAAAGAATAATAATGGCATCAATAAATTGCTCTAAAGAATTACTTAATATATATGTTAATACATGTAATAACTGACGATTCGAAAGTGCTTGTTGCTATGCGTATTTGAATAAAGAATATTTTGACTTTGATATTAAAATCGTGAGCGGTTTTCCTGAATGCATTTACTATCATAACTTACAAATGTTGCTTGAAAATAGTATATAGAATGTAATTTTCATACCGAATGTATGTAATTTCCACAGGGACTTCTAGAACATAACGTTCGACTGCAGGTCGAAGTAGAGGAACTAAGACGACAGTTAACTGACAAACAAGAACTCCTAGCTGTGGCGGCGGAGGCCATCGACGTACTTGAACACCAGGTCACACCTACGGTCCTACGTTTATATTTATATTGACAACGTACAATAGATTCTTGACAAAAATTAAATAAACTGTTGTCAAATTGTCAATAATGTTGACAATGTCCAACTTTGCATTCAGTACGGGGATGTGAGACCCTACAGTGGAAGCATGGACTTCTGAAAAATGTTTCATGACCCCACATTGGGGGCACCTGGACAGTCGTAGCTAATACTAATAGCCTTTTAGTACCATTAGATAACAAATAGGTTGCATTTTAATTTATAATTGACGGCCTGTTTAGCCTAGTTGGTTACTCTGCCTCCGAAGCTAGAGGTCCCGGGTTCGAATCCCGGCTAGGGCATTATTTGTGCATTTAGCACGGATTTGGTTCTTGGGTCTTGGATGTTCTTTATGTACTTATATTTAGGTATGTCTTTATCTATATAAGTATGTAATGTATATCGTCGTCTACTACCCATAGTACAAGCTTTGCTTAGTTTGGGACTAGGTCGATTTGTGTAAGATTGCCCCCCAATAAACATTAATATGGCCGACCTGTTTAGCCTAGTTGGTAGTGACTCTGCCCCCGAAGCTAGAGGTCCCGGGTTCGAATCCCGGCCAGGGCATTTATTTGTGCATTTTTCACGGATATTTGTTCTTGGGTCTTGGATGTTTTCTATGTATTTAAGTATGTATTTATCTATATAAGTATGAATGTCGTCGTCTAGTACCCATAGTACAAGCTTTGCTTAGTTTGGGACTAGGTCGATTTGTGTAAGATTGTCCCCCAATATTTATTTATTTATTTATTATTTATATATATTTATTGTATATATATATCTAAATATATAAAAGAAGAAACTGACTGACTGACTGACTGACTGACATATCAACGCACAGCCCAAACCGCTGGTCCTAGAGATTCCAAATTTGGCACGTAGGTTCCTTATAAGGTCTAGGGGTGCACTAAGAAAGGATTTTTCAAAATTCAACCCCTTAGGGGGTGAAATAGGGGTCTGAAGTTTGTATGGGGAAACAAGATTAGTTGGACTATTTTATTCGAAACTTCACAAGAGTATTTCTAACGATAAATGAGTAAATACGTGTTTCAGGTTTTTTGAGAAATCCACCCCTAAAAGGGGAAAATCTGGTGACAAATTCTGAAAATCGATATGGGTGTTGTTTCCATGGTTTATTGGGTCGCTGATTACGAAAACAACAATGATTTTAAAATCCCACGTGGAGGACGTGAAATACCATCCCCTCTGTTGGGGTCCGAGGGGGATGAAATGTCTAAATATTAATATGGGTGTCGTTTTTATGGTTTTTTGGGACGTTAATTACGAAAATGGCATCGGTTTTGAAATTTAATATAGTGGTCATGAAAACTTTTGAAAAATTGTGCCAAATATCAAGAAATAACTGACTGACTGAGAGACTGACATATCACCGCACAGCGCAAACTGGTGGTTCGAGAGATACCAAATTTGGCATGTAAGTTCCTTATAAGGTCTAAAGGTGCATGAAGTGCCGTGAGTTCCCTATGAAGATACGACCTTTTTTGATTCAATGTATTGTAGATGGTTTTATTAATAAGTGCCGTCCGATACGATTTCGACATAAATCGATATTTGAGCGTCCGAGAGGACTCTTAATAGGAATCATAGGTACCTAAACTTTGAATAAAGTAACGGCCATATTGATTTTCTTAATTTCCGTCCCGATTTCGTTCAAAATCGATATCTGAGCGTCCGAGAGGTCCCTAATACGAGTACGACTCCGAGGTAAAATGTGGAAAAAGTCGCAGTTATTGATTTTCTTTTTTTTTCGCCCCGATTTCAATCAAAATCGATATCTGAGCGTCCGAGAGGTCTCTTAATACGAATCCGAGGTAAAATTTGTGAAAGTGGCGGCCATATTGATTTTCTTCATTTTCGTCCCGATTTCGTTCAAAATCGATATCTGAGTATCCGAGAGGTCTCTTAATACGAATCCGAGGTAAAATTTGTGAAAGTGGCGGCCATATTGATTTTCTTTTTTTTCGTCCCGATTTCGTTCAAAATCGATATCTGAGCGTCCGAGAGGTCCCTAATACGACTCCGAGGTAAAATGTGGAAAAAGTCGCAGTCATTGATTTTCTTTATTTTTCGTCCCGATTTCGATCAAAATCGATATCTGAGCGTCCGAGAGGTCTCTTAATACGAATCCGAGGTAAAATTTGTGAAAGTGACGGCCATATTGATTTTCTTCATTATCGTCCCGATTTCGTTCAAAATCGATATCTGAGTGTCCGAGAGGTCTCTTAATACGAATCCGAGGTAAAATTTGTGAAAGTGGCGGCCATATTGATTTTCTTTTTTTTCGTCCCGATTTCGTTCAAAATCGATATCTGAGCGTCCGAGAGGTCCCTAATACGACTCCGAGGTAAAATGTGGAAAAAGTCGCAGTCATTGATTTTCTTTATTTTTCGTCCCGATTTCGATCAAAATCGATATCTGAGCGTCCGAGAGGTCTCTTAATACGAATCCGAGGTAAAATTTGTGAAAGTGACGGCCATATTGATTTTCTTCATTATCGTCCCGATTTCGTTCAAAATCGATATCTGAGTGTCCGAGAGGTCTCTTAATACGAATCCGAGGTAAAATTTGTGAAAGTGGCGGCCATATTGATTTTCTTTTTTTTCGTCCCGATTTCGTTCAAAATCGATATCTGAGCGTCCGAGAGGTCTCTTAATATGAATCCGAGGTAAAATTTGGAAAAAGTGGCAGCCATATTGATTTTCTTCATTTCCAACCCGATATTGTTCAAAATCGATATCTGAGCGTCCTAGAGGTCCCCTAATACGAATTTGAGGTAAAATTGGAAAAAAGTGGCGGCCATATTGATTTTCTTCATTTTCGTCCCGATTTCGTTAAAAATTGATATCTGAGTGTCCGAGAGGTCTCTTAATACGAATCCGAGGTAAAATTTGTGAAAGCGGCGGCCATATTGATTTTCTTTTTTTTCGTCCCGATTTCGTTCAAAATCGATATCTGAGCATCCGAGAGGTCTCTTAATGCGAATCTAAGGTAAAATTTGGCACTCCATTCATACCTATATGCAAAAAAGTTTAATGTTACTATATAGGCGTGTGGGGTATCTATGGATTTGCTTTTAAAAACGACATAGAGGTTTCGATATTTTTTCCATTTAAATCAACCTTCAATTCTTTTTTAATCGTATGGCATTTATTTACGATCCGTGAGATTTTCGAGAAGACTAGTACGGTTGCCAGTTTTTGTTGCACTTTTAGCACCAATCAGGGGTTCTGTGTATGGTAACGGTGGGTACTCCCTACGGACGCGGTGCAACCTTTGTCAACTGAGTGGGCAACTTGACTGTTAGAAGTTCGCAAGCCGCTCGAAGGCCTCTAACTTGGCTTAACGATTGCAGCCGGGATCAACGGCTTAGCGTGCCTTTCAAAGCACGAGAGTCAGTTAGTAACCACTCAAAGCGGTCACCCATCCAAGAACTGACCTGCGCCCACATTGCTTAACCTCGCACACCGCACGCGGTAGGCGGGTGCCGTTGGGCCACGAGCGCTCTAAATTCTTGATAGTTTGTGCCAAATTGCAATTCAATAGGTCCAGTAAAAGCAACTTGGTTGTAACAGACGGACTGACAGTAAGGAGTGTGAATGAAAGTGAGGCCAAATTTTCTTTTTGGATGCTCCAATGGTAACTGGCAAAACCTACCTAATAAATTTAATTTTAGGAAAAATAAATGTTACACATGATATTGAATTAGCCGTATTTCTATACTTCAAAGGACCCGAGTTTATGGCCGCTGCGCGCTGTTAGGTCTTTTACAGACCTATTGGTGTTACTGTAGTACACAGATACTTTTACTAAGAGCCATTTAAGACATGCTTTTATTTCATCGGCCCTTTCCCCTTCGGCCTCTCGGAAAGGTATGATAATAGTTTTCGATCCTTATTTTTGCCAAAATCAAATGAAATTCAACAGTTTGCCGGTTCTCAGAATGTATACGGACTTTTTATCTGTTCAATCTGTTAATGAATCACAATCACCAAACTTCTTATAGCGAAACCCCAGAATGTAACAACCACTTTTCTGGAGACCGCATCTAAATCGGTTAAGCCAAACGCGAGATAATCGTGGACAAACATACGAACCTGTTTTTTGTAGACGGTTAAAAATTTCGCTTAGTACGCGGGCGAAGCCGCGGGCAAATGCTAGTTATATATATATGACTGACTGACATATCAACGCACAGCCCAAACCGCTGGTCCTAGAGTTTTCAAATTTGGCACGTAGGTACCTTATAATGTGTAGAGGTGCACTAAGAAAGGATTTCTCAAAATTCAACCCCTAAGGGGGTGAAATGGGGGCCGAAGTTTTTATGGGGAAACAAGATTAGATGGACTATTTTATTCGAAACTTCACAGGAGTATTTCTAACGATAAATGAGTAAACACCAGTTTCAGGTTTTTTGAGAAATCAACCCCTAAAAGGGGGAAATGTGGTGACAAATTCTGAAAATCTACATGGGTATCGTTTCTATGGTTTATCGGGTCGCTGATTACGAAAACAACAATTATTTTAAAATCCCACGTGGAGGACGTGAAATACTATCCCCCTGTTGGGGTGAGAGGGGGTTAAAAGTCTAAACATTAATATGGGTGTCGTTGTTTATGGTTTTTTGGGACGTTTATTACGCCAATCGATTTTGAAATTTAATATTGCGGACATGAAAACTTTTGAAAGTTTGTGTCAAATTGCAAGAAAAAACTGACTGACTGAGTAAGTGACATATCAACGCACAGCCCAAACTGCTGGTTCGAGAGATTCCAAATTTGGCATGTAGGTTCCTTATAAGGTCTTCTTCTTCTTCCTCGGTCCCTCATTTCATTACTAAGGATCGCGACCACGTATGCTCTGTCTCCATAGAGTGCGGTCATAAACCATTTGGATTACACTTTGCATACTACTTATAAGGTCTTGAGATGCATTAAGAAAGGATTTTTCAAAATTTATATCCTGAGAGGGTGAAATGGGGGTCTAAAGTTTGTACGGGGAAACAAGATTAGTTAGACTATTTTATTCGAAACTTCACAGGAGTATTTCTAAGAATACATGAGTAAACACGTGTTTTCCTGTTTTTTGAGAAAAAAAGGGGGAAATGTGGTGATAAATTCTGAAAATCAACATGTGTATTATTTCTATGGTTTAACGGGTCGCTAATTACGAAAACAACAATGATTTTAAAATCCAACGTAGATAACGTGAAATACCATCTCCCCGTTTTGGGGTGCGAAGGGGCTGAAATGTCTAAATATCAATATGGGTGTCATTTTTATGGTTTTTGGGTCATTAATTAATAAAATAGCATCTATTTTTAATTTAATATTGTGGTCATGAAAATTCTTAATAGTTTGTGCCAAATTGAAATTCCTCCGGTCCAGTAGTTTTATAGCAAATTAGTTGTAACAGAAGGACTGACAGACAGCCACACGTGATCCTATAAGGGTATCTTTTTGCTTTTGAGGTACGGAACGAGCCCAGCGTATTCTTATAGATTTTTAGGTATGATGTGATAGCTTTAGAGAGGTTAGTCAGGAATAACTAAGAATCATTAACAGATGAAAAAAAGTCAGTATACGAGCAAATAGTAAGAAGTGCGAATGGAAGTGAGTCCAAATTTTATTTTTGTATGCTCCTATGGAAACTGCGCAACTTGCCCTGCGATATATTTACTTCATAAAATCAAACTTGGAAGCGAACGGAATACGCGGTACAAACACTGTTTGCATCTACATAATACTTAGATGTTTCTGACTTGCAATGACAAATTCACAACAAAGTTTGATTTTAGGTAAATAGCAACATGACAAGCGTTTCCAAACGTGGAAAGTTTGTGTTATGGAAGACCAGGTGCGTTATGTTCAAAGTGTTTAAAAACTCTACTGGATGGTTTACCTTTTACATCGTCAGTATTTACCACCGTATTTCTGTACTTCAAAGGACCAGAGTTTATCACCGTTGCTCGGTCGTTATCAGACCTTCTATTGGTGTTACTGTAGTGCACAGATACTATTACTAAGGGCCATTTAAGACATGCTTTTATTTCATCGGCCTTTTACCCTTGGACCTCTCGGAAAAGTATGATAGTAGTTTTCGATCCTTATTTTTGCCAAAATCAAATTAAATTCAACAGTTTGCCGGTTCTCAGATTGTATACTGACTTTTCATCTGTTCATCTGTTAATGAATCACAATCCTCAAACTTCGTATACCGAAACCCCCAGAATGTAACAACTACTTTTCCGGAAACCGCATCTAAATCGGTTCAGCCAAACGCGAGATAATCGTGGGCAAACATATATATAGCTACATACGTACATACATACGGGTCAAACAGAGAACCTCTTTTTTGTAGTTCGACGGTTAAAAATTACGTTTAGTACGCGGGCGAAGCCGCGGGCAAACGCTAGTATATATATATATATATATATATATATACAAATTTACGTAACAATCAATGACTAATACTTGTATGGTCAAGTGAAAAAATACGTATCGATTTAATCCTCTCATAAATAAGTACCGCAACCTTTATCCGCCGACATAAGAGCTATGGGACATATTTTTGAGCAAGTTGTATGCACCCATATTTTTGCACTTGACTGTACATGCATCAGTCAAAATCAATCTAATTTTATTATCATATTTCATTGAATTGTTTTATGTTATTATTCTAATAGCTGTTTCATAATCGGATAATCTTTTATTGGTCTTTACCTTACCTCTACATTATTTCAGGGTTCTATGTCTGCCGATAGTATCGAGAACTCGATGAACCACGGCAACGACGTGCCAAAAGAAGTTAACGTTCCGGTAAATAAAGAACTATATTTTCTTTTTTATCATACAAGTGCTAACTTCTAACATGTAAACATTTATTTACAGGTCACAGTAAGAAACCAGACAATAGACGATACGTGTGCATCTGAATCCGCTGGGTAAAACTGGTTTAATTTCTATGGTTTTTTTTTTTAAATTTTATTTCCCTAGATAGATATAACTCAAATTGTTATTCTTTCACTTTTCAGGGATTACTTATGCGTCACAGCTAATAATAATGATATGGTGAGTATGATCAATTATACAGGGTGTTGACTGTAATACGAACAAAAAATTAAAGGATCTGCAGTAACCTCTTGTCTCCAAAAAATATCTTTAATCTACAATTCGGAGAAATTTTGATCTAAGTTATGACCTCCAAGTGAGTAGATCTTGGCTCCACGAGATTATAAATAGCGCGGCAGTCAATGCTGATTTTGGGGTAGCATCAAGTTAATGACTCATCATAGTTGGCACATTTTCGGTTTTAAATAATATATTTAGGATTAATTATTAAAATTTTAACTATACCTTTTGTAGAGTAAAAAAGTACAAGTAAGCTATAGCTATTAGAATAGAATAGAATAGAATAGAATAGAAAAGCCATTTATTGATTAAAGTACATTATTACAACACTAGTATTAAATTAGGTTTCAATTTATTAAAAATTATGCAATAAAATTAAAATACGTTATTAATCATGATTTATTAAAATATTTAATGCTTATTTTTATTTTAAATGGCCTCTCCTTCGGTGAAGAAGGAGGGATGGTAATGAGACTCCATGGGTTACCAGCCCTGCTAGGAGAATATACATTGATTAATTAATATGTATTTTCATTTGGCATAGCTTTATAACTTGTTATTTTTATATTACAATTATTATGTTCACATTATATTTGTTATAACTGTTATATTATAAGTAAGTAAGTAGCATAAATATTAAATTCAATCATTAAATTCGAAGCTAAGTACCTACTGATACCGGTTAGTTTACTCGTAAATACATACATTCGGGTACGAGTTCCTAACATAGTGTGGCTATATGAATACTAAACCATCGAAGTATCACAATAAAGTGTAAGTAGGTATATTATTAAATATTACAAAATACTATTATACATATAATTAACATATAATTAACTTGTACTGTTTAAGCCTGAATTAATTTGTCTCGGAACCTAGTATTTTCTTATACAAGTTTGATAAGATTATTATTGCATGTTAGCTGTAAGATTAACATTGCTGTGCCCTGACAGGGTTCATGTCTTGGATTATAATGTACCTATATAAGACCTTATGTATACAACATGATGCAATGAATAAATGAATGAATGAAGTACACTTTTTTACAATTATTATTAAACTATGTTAGATGTTAGTTCGTATAAAACTAAGTTTATTTACATATTTATTTGATTTATTTGATGAATAGCTAAATGAATAGATTGTAGAATTTGATCGTGTAAAGTATGTTAGGTAAAATATTTTATTATGTGATTGAAATTTATTTATTTACATATTTATTTATCACTTTATCATTAGGATTTGTTTTGTGTAGTGTGGGTTATATTTTGTAACGAGATATTGAGTACTGGCCTGCAGCATACCTATATTTTTATATTTATGGTACGACTTTCTGTCCAGTGTTATGTTGGAGGTGTAGGGTCCTCCAGGCGTCGCGGTCGCGAGCCACGCGCCGCCAGAGCGGGCAGCGCGCGCGCAGCTCGTCGTCCCAGCGCACGCGCGGCCGTCCCACACCGCGGCGCCCGTCTCGTGGTGTCCACTCGGTCGTCCTCAGTGTCCATCTGTTGTCTTTTAACCGCATAATGTGACCGGCCCATTGCCACTTATTTTGGTAAACGATTTCCAGAATATCCTCAACACCAGTTTTGTTTCTTATATCGGTACATTTGTTCTTATCTCTTAATTTCATGTTAAGCATGCTTCTTTCCATAGAGCGTTCGCGCGTTCTTAATTTATTTTTAACCTTTTCTGTCAGTGTCCAGGTCTGGGAGCCGTATGTTAGTGTAGGTATTATGACCGAGTTGAAAACCTTACGTCTTAAAGTAATACTAAAGTCTCCTTTAAATATGTGTTTCAAGCTCCAGTATTTTCTCCAGCCTAGAGCTATTCTTCTATCAATTTCTTTATTCGTTCTGTTATCAAATGAAATGCTTTGTCCAAGATATATACATATTCTTCCACTGATTCAAGTTCTATGCTGTCAATTGATATCGATGAGTGAGGTCTGTTTGCCATTATTTTAGTTTTGCTGTTGTTTATTGTTAGTCCTGTTTCCTTAAGATGGCTTTGGAAAGTTTGTAGCATGTTTTGCAATTCAGAGCTTGTTCCCGCTAAAAATATCTGCAAATCTTAACACACTCAGCTTTTCACCATCAATGTTTATACCATAGTTGGATATATCTAGTGACCTGAAGATTTGTTCTAAAATACATAAGAATAACAATGGTGACAGTGGGTCTCCTTGCTTAACGCCTCGTTGTATACAGAATTTTTTACCTTCATCCTCCATCCTCACGCTGGCTGTACTATTGTCGTATACTAGTTTAATCAGCTGGATGTTGTCAGCATTTACGCCTTGAGCTCGAAGAGAGTTAGCATATAGTTGTGTTTTATGCTGTCGAAGGCTTTTGTAAAATCAACAAAGCACAGAAAGAGGGGTTTGTTGTACTCTGTATATTTTTCTACTATCATGTTCAGCGTATGTAGGTGGTCAACTGTGGAGTAGCCCTTTCTGAATCCCGCCTGATCTTTCGCTTGTTGTTCATTTAACACATGGTATAATCTGTTCTTGAGTAAGGCCATGAATATTTTGTAAATTACCGGTGACAGGCTTATAGGGCGGTAGTTGTTTAAGTCTGTCTGGGAGCCTTTCTTATGCAGTAGTACTATTGTTGAGTGAAGCCATTGTTCTGGTACTAACTTAGTATCTAGGACTGCATTAAAGAGGTGAAGTACCGGTTTAGTTAGTTTGTCTTCATACGTTTTGATAATTTCGTTAGTTATTCTATCACTTCCAGGTGCTTTTTGTTTTTTAAGGATTTTATTATATGTTTAACTTCGGAGTCAATAAAGTGCTTTTTCATCTTCACTGTCAAGTTTGTGGTGCAAGGCTAGGCCTGCATTGAACTTAGATGTTTGTTTGTCGTGATCTCTGTAGATGTCTTCGTAAAAACTCGTAGCTATTTTTAGAATTTTGTTTCTATCTTTAGATTTTTTCCCTTTGCTATCATTGAGTGATGGCATGAGAGCTTTTCCTATTAGTCTTAAATTGCTTATAGCTTTTCTAGAACCAGTCGTTGCAAGTATTTGTTCGATTTTGCTGTTGTAATAATTTTCAATGTCATTACTAATATTTGATTTTATTTCTTTGTTGATCTTTTTTAAGTAGTCCTTTGCCTCCTGTGACTTTATTTCTAGACTATTAAGGTTATCTCTTTCTTTTATCAGGTTCAGTGTAGAGTCACGAATTTTTCCAGGATTTCTAGTAGTCCGTATTTGGATATCACGCATGGCGTTTTTTACCTCATGTTCTATTTTGTTATACATATCTTGTGGACATCGTTTTAATGTAAAATGTGTGAGATTCTTTTCTAGTTTATTAGCTACGTTTTCGTTGTAACCATAACTAATTTGTAATTTTGCATTAGAGTTATAAGCTTTTCTTTTGGTCCTTACGTAGAATTCAGATATAATCAATCTGTGATCAGAAATAAAACTAAAGTTATTAACGACTTTACAATTTTTGAAAAAAGCCTTTCTATTCGTCAGGATAAAGTCGATCTGTGACTTAAATTTCTGGTCAGGAGACAACTATGTCCACCGTAGACCTTCTCTGTGTTTAAATTGTGTGTTAAGTACAACTAACTGCTCTTTTTGGCAAAATTCTATCATTCTTTCTCCTCTGACATTTCGCTTGCCATAACAGTAGTTCCCTATCATAGGCACTTCGTAAGATTTTCCGTGTCCTATTTGGCTATTAAAATCTCCCATCACTATTACGGCACTGCATCTGTTTGTCCCTTGCAGCGCATTATTTACGTCTGAATAGAACATATCTACTTCATATTCAGATGCCGAACCTGTTGGGGCGTAGACTTGGATAATTCTCACTGTCTTTTTGTCTACTTTTATATTTAATATAGCTACTCTTTCTGATATACTGTTAAAACTTTCAATGCATTTTTTATGCTACTATTAACGATAAATCCAACTCCATATAGGCCCCTAGTTTTTCCATAGTGATAAAATATATTTCCACTTTTCAACTGAATCAACTGTTCAGTATCTCTACGTACCTCACTCAAGCCAATAATATGCCAGTTTATTTTGGCGAGCGCTAGTTCAAGTTCTTCCAATTTTGCTTCTTTTTGCAGAGTTCTAACGTTAAGTACATGGATGGTTGGTTTATCACACTGTAGTTGCTATTTAGATTTATTAGGTTGATCGTCTGCAATCCCAGGTCCTTTACTTTTTGCCTGTTTGTTTACCATTGTGTTGTGTTGAAATTTCAGATAGTGGGATATAGGTTTTGGTTGCTGCGGGCTATTTACCGACGTTTTGTTCTTTTTTGCAGGTTGAGTAAATAGACGCGAAGTATTTGTTGAAGTATTTAGCTTATCAGGGTCTTCGTTTGTTCCCGGTGGAGTGCAGGCTAATGTTCTCTTTTTGTTATTAGAGTCTTGTGCCGGAGAACTTTCCTCTGTATGGTTATTTTGGTGTATGGTCTCTTGGTTACTTTTATTACTTATTATTATTAATTTATCATATTTTATCATTGCCCTGTTGCCTTTTTCAAGTTCTTCTTTTAATTGTGGTTTTAGAGATTTGCGAATCTCGAGAACTTTCTGGGGATAGTCCTCTGTAATGTACGAACCTGACCCAGTTAGTTTACCTTTACTGCGTAGTATTTTCATTTTTTTGCCCAAGGTTGTAAGACCTACAGCAATAGGTCTGGGCCTAGAATTCTTTTTCCCTAGTCTTCGAACAAATTCTATTTCCGAAATTTCACAGCTTACGTCAAGGTTCACAGTGATAATTGTTAGCACTATATTTTCCATTTCTGAATATGAATTTTCTTCCTCTGCAATTCCAAATATGATTAAATTACGCATTCTAAATTGTTTTTCAATCATGTCAAGTCGATGATCCTGTTCCGCGCTAGTTTTTTTAATGTCATCCATTTCCATTTATAGGTGTTCAAATTTGCGATCAAGGTTCCCATTTATTCCTCTGGTAATATTCTCTTCTAGGTTCCTTAACTGGTCCGCTAATTCCTTTCTTTGATCCTCAAATAACTTTTTCAACATTTCTTCCGACATGTTGTTAGTTGCTTTTCGAAATTACGTAGGCAATAATATAACTTAAGTCTTGTCACACAGAGTCTAAATCCGTACGCACTGAAGTGTCAAGTAAGCCCGTGTATGTTGTAATGGTCAGCGGAGAACTCGCGAGATAAAGGTCGTAAGCGCCATGAAATTCGCCTCGGTTGCGACGTTTTTGCGCCGAGCACTATTCACTGAGAATTGACGGTGGTTTAATGTTAAAATTTAATATAATTTCGTCAATTGTCGTCCTTAAATGCACTTTTTATTGAAGATCAGTATATTGTTCACTAGTACTTGTCCTTAGCTAGATAATTAACACTTTACAACAAGTAAACTTCAACATTGTTACTATATTTTAATATTATTCGATGAGCACAATTTTAACGTTGTCGACGCGCGCGGGTAGTAGTCGGGACTACTAGCTATAGTCGGGGCTATGGCTTTTATCGATGTTTAATTAAATTTTACATATAACAAGTAACTTTAGCTATAATAGTAAAAAAAGTTAATTAAAACCACTTGGAAATAATTGCTGGAGAGCTTTTTGCTCCTGTTACAGGCCACGCCCTGTATGGTCGTTATAAAAACTACTATTATGTTTTAGATGTTTAAGCTCAAAATGTAAATTAAATTGTCTACAGGACGAGTTGGTCAAGCTACGCAGAGAGAACTCTAAAGCTCTTCAGATGATAAAAAGTTGCATGAAAAAAATTCAACAGCAAGACAAAGAATTAAAAAAACTCAAAATGGTAAGGCACGTAGGTGAAATTAAATCTTAGGACGATGTCATAAACACTGACACTTTTCTCACTTTATCTTTATGGTCATCAGTGTCATCTCATCACACAACTCCTACAATTTAATTTATGAAAGAGAATAACTGCTTTTCATTTCAGGATAAAGAACAAGCTTCTATGCAACACCGCAGCGACTTGCAGATTGAAAAATATGACGAAATATTAAAATGCAAAGATGACCACATTAAGGATTTGGAAAGTAAACTTAGGGAACTGCAAAAGACAACAGCAGATAATGGGCAAAACGATGATGCCGGGTGAGACAACAGTATTACTTATTATAAATTATTACTATCAGTATGGCATTCATTAGTACATTACACATCTGCGAGTGCTGAGATAATATTGTTACTTAGCAGTTTTAGGAAAGTTATTAATTTTATGTTTATTGTTTTAGGAACCTGCAACAGTTGCTTACTCAGCGCCTGCAAGGATTAGCTTACTTTTTGGATAAGCTATTGGCTCATAAGTAAGTATTAATAAATGCACTGTACAGTCGCCGTCAAACATCAAACAAGGTGCTCACAATAATCTTGATCGGTTGACGTGCCAGAGCAGAGTGCATGTTCAGATTTTTTGAGCACCCACATATAATGGATAGTGACTGTACAGTCACTATCAAATATATCTGTACTTACAGGTACTTAGATAAGTACATGTTTCATCGTGTAATATTCCGATTGCTATATTAGTTGATGTTTTTTTAATGATTTCAGGTGTGTACTAAGTGATGAAAAAAAGAAGTTGGCTGAGAGCATCTTGGAGCAAAGTTTAGCTCTGCCGGTGGGTTTGCAGTTAGACGAATCCATATCACCTGAAGGATTTACATTTGATGAAAGTAACATGGATATTTCACAAAATCTACGAATCGAAGATTTAACAGTAATGTTCGGGCACCACGCACTATGTAGCGGCGATGATAATAAACATACAAATAAAAAATCTATACGTCAGCTGCTACAAAACGAATGTCCTTCTGAATCAGAGTGTTGGTCAGAACCAGACAGGAACGTGTCTCTTGCACGTATCGGCTTAAATGATACAGCTTTAGGAGCCAGGGACTCATCCGATAATAACAGGCTCAGGTCGAGACGTTCCCGCGTCTCATACGGCTCCCGTACTGAAGATAAAACAACAAATGACGTAGCGCTGATTGAGGAAATACAACTGCTTAATAAACAATGTGAGGAACTAGAATACGAGAAAAAAGATCTAAACAGTCAACTAGACTTTGCAAAGAGTCAAATAGATCATCTGATTTTAGAGAAAGATGAACTAAAATCTGCACTGGCTTCCGAACATTCAAAGGTTGACGAAATGAGTAAAGATTCAGAAAACATGAAATCAGTTATTTCATCTCTACAGTTAAGGATAAAGGATATCGAGCAACAACTTGTAGATGTTAGTCAAGTCAGGGATAAGTTACGCTCCGAAAGACAAGAACTAGAATGTACATTTATGGAAACGGAGCGAGCTCTACGGCGTGCTGCAGACGACGCAACGGTTCAAGCATCCCAGGCGGCGCTGGAGAGAGCTCGTGCTCAACACGACAAAATGCGTATTGAAAAAGATCTCGAAGATGCTCGAGAGAATTTAGCTAAATCCTCAGAGATTATTGCCAACCTGGAAAAAGAAGTAGCGCGTAAAGCAGTCGTTGAAGCATGTAACAGGGTGCAGGAGTTGCATGTGGCGCGCGAGGATGATGAGGAAGACAGGCCCACGTCGCCCGACCAGGGCATCGATAGCGACAGACTATCGAGCCTTGAACATAACGACGCTGTTACATTGTCTACACGTGAGTAATCATTATCAGTTTAAAATAATTATTAAAATATTAATTACTTTAACCGCGTTGTTGCTAGGGTGCGACCTTAGTCGTTCCCCGGCCGGAGATTGAATCTGAGATCGAAAATGGAAACACATAGGGCATATTACGATTTACCGATCTCATATGTGTCAATTGAATTCTCATAGTTCCCCGATTTAGGCTGGGTTGCACCGACTTACGATTACAGACTGATCAACGTTAAATATGGCGCCGACAGCCATTATGCCATAGAAACTTGTCAAATTTTCCATACATTGAAATTTTAACGCACACAGGTTACGATTACAGATGGTTTGGTGCAACCCAACCTTAAGGTTCAAATTAGACGGAATTTTGGTTAAACGTGACTCTTCTTGAAATTAATCACCATAACGTACGAGGGGCGGCTGAAAAGTAATCTACCTAACAACATAGATAACCCCCTCTAGATGGAGATTATATGGCGACGTGCGGTCACCTCACCTATGTACCACTAGTACATGTAAGCAGAAACGTCTCGCGCCCTCAGTCAGACTCGTCCAGGTTCGCGATCTATACGTACGTCAAATAAACGAGCATTAATAATCGATTTCATCCATTACAAATGGTTTTTGTTGTGTAAAGTTGTGTAGGAAAAGCTCTCGAACAGCAAACTACAAGAATGACGAAATAACATTTCACAGGAAGTAAAATTAATTACAAAAGGCATATTTTATTCTGCCAAGCGGAGTTCATTTTACACTAGCCATTAAGAAGTACTAAAGTATTCTTGTCCCTTTCCAACCAATTCAAATGTCAATATACTCTCCCTTCTGACGAAAGTACATGCTCGGGCTAGTGATGTGCCAGTGACGCTTTCGACATTACCGTATAAGTCCCGATTTCAATTAATTATGTATTCGTCCGTGTTTTGTTCCACCATTTTAATATTAAATTTCTATTGGAAAAGGTTATTTGTTATTTTACATTTTTGACAGTAAATTGTCAGTGTTACCAGTGTTCTTTTAATTAAAGTAGTAATGCAGTAAATTAGTGTCTCGTTCTTTTTTATTTATACGGTATAGGTACAAATCAGTGTAGTTGAATGGAATATTTAGTTTAGAAATAGTTATTCTGTAGTTTTATTTTATTATAAAGTTTATTAAGCGGTTGTGTCATATTTATTGCTATGTAAAATCGAGTATGTGTATCTAATGAAATAATAAATTAGTAACAGTATTACCACTAGGACATAGATTTCCCTAGAAATTAGGACTAGTGTCACGAGGTGGACCCTATGCTGGACTTCGAAGAAGTATGAAAGATCTCGGAATCGGTTAGTGAAGGAGCTATTGCAATTGGGTTTTTTCGAATCGTCTTGGTGAGCAATTAGGACTGGTATCACGAGGTGGACCGTATGCTGGCATTCGAAGAAGTATAACGGATCTCGGAATTGGTTAGAGATGGAGCCATTGCAATTGGGTTTTTTCAAATCGTCTTAGTGAGCAATGAGGGCCAATGTCAACGAAGATTGCCAATGTAACTTATATTTGTGGTTTTACTGTACTTATTGATATAGATAAACAAATATTTAAATAGAAAACTTCCAAGACTCAGGAATAATTTTCGTGTTCGTTCATCACACAAATAAATGCTCTGGCCGGGATTCGAGCCAGGGACCTCCGCCGTCGTAGGCAGGGCCACTACCAACTAAGCCAAAGTGGTCGTCAATATATTCTGCAATTTTTTAACATTCGTCAGTGCTTTAGCCGTACTACATTACACTATGTATTATTTTATTAACAGTCATTTGTGTCCCACTGCTGGGCAAGGGCCTCCCTCCTTTTCTTCCACATATCCCTATCCTGGGCAGTCTCCCACCTGTCATGCTCAAAGACATTCATTTCATCGGCCACGACGCCGTGTTCAATTTTGTGGGACCCACTTGGTGGTGATTTTAGCCCACAAGTCTTCCGGCATGCGGCAGACGTGCCCGGCTCAGTCCCATTTAAGTTTGGCGGCTGTGTGAGCTACATCAGCAATCTGGGTTTTGGAACGCACTGGGTTTATACATAGTGTTCCTAAACACTACGTATAAACATGCCTAAAATATTATTGTAGATACCAAGTTAATAGATGAGCATATACGCTATGTAAAATTGTTAACCTAAAATAAATGGCATTACCGGTAAAAGCCGGTAATAAACAACGCGTCCCATCCCTACGCCGCGAGCGCCATGTTGAACTAAAGCGCGCGCTCTATGAAACAGCCAATGGCAGCGACGTTACCGACCTCCCCGCGACCCACACATACCGCTTACTTTGGTGACTTGATTCGAACTAAATCGTCCATAGGAGCTATCTAGAGGGGGTTATCTATGACCTAACAATGAAACAAAAGACTGTCGTGGCTATTTTTTATTTATTTTTCTATATAGTCCCCTGCTAATAAAATACACTTATTACATTTTTCAAATATTGAATTTAAGCCATTAAAAAAAATCTCTCAGTAACCGCAGCCTTCATTTCGTCATCGGTCATAAACCTTCGTCCCCTGAGGTCTTTCTTGAGAAGTCTAAACAGAAAATAGTCACAGGGGGATAGATCTGGACTATAAGGGGAGTGGTCAATTGTTTCGAAGTCATTGTCTTTAATTGCTAGCTTCGTTGTGCTAGCGGTATGCACTGGTGCGTTATCGTGCAAAATCAGAATTCCTTTGCTTATTTTACCTCGCCGTTTTTCTTTTATTGTCTCTCTTAGTTGATATAGTAAGTTTGAGTAATAATCAGCATTTATTGTAGTTTTCTTCGGTAAATAATCTATGAGCAAAATCCCTTCCGTGTCCCGGATTGTAGCCATAAGTTTGCGTGCCGATGGACAGACCTTGAATTTTCGAGGCGGCTTCTCATCCTTAAATTTCCACTGTAACGACTCTTGCTTACTTTCTGGGTCCCATTGTCGAATCCATGTCTCATCACATGTTACAAAACTAGAAATTATTTCTTCCTCTTGCTCTCGACTCATGTCCAAAAACTCTTCGCAACATTTGACACGCCTCTTCATGTCAAATGCAGTCAACATTCTGGGGACCCAACGTGCACTAACCTTGGACATGTTCAAATGCTCATGAATTATTTGATTGACTCGCTCTTTACTGACGCCCACATCTCTAGCTATCTCCCACTGGTTCAGTCGTCGGTCCTCTAATATAATTTTTTTCACCCTGGCTACATTTTCATCGGTGACGGCCGAAACTGGTCTTCCGCTACGAGGATCATCATCCAGGCTCTCACGACCTAATTTAAACTGCCTTGACCAAAACTTTATAACAAATTCGGAAGAACACGAACTGCCAAACACACGTCACACACGCTGTCTGATCTCCGAAGGCGTATTCCCTTCTTTAGTCAGAAACTTAATCACCGCACGCTGCTGGATTTTATCCATTTTCAATTTTGCTACCGACATGTTCGAAACAATTGTAGGAGACAAACTTCGATCAATAATAAACCTAGATACACTATTTGCCTGTCAACGGCGTCCACGCTCAAGAGTGCTTAAATTCCGTTTAAGCACTCTAGCGTTCACAGTCGCGCGCTAGCCATCGGCGAGTCAACATGCCTAAGTGCTCCGTGAAAAAATGCAAAAACAACACGTTAACGACGTTAAAAAAGGATGGAATTTCGTATTTTCGATGAGTATTTATTTAAAGTTTCATAATTTATTGAATTTGTAGTTATGTCAGGCTATAACACGCTTATAAAAAATATTTTATGTAAATATTTGAAATACTCAAACAGCCAACCAGCTACGCTGCTGTCTCTTTCCCTCACGTTGAGTTAGTCGTATATTGAAACGAAACGGAGAACGGACGAATTGGACTATAGTAAAATTTCGAATGAAAGGAGTCGCAGACTGAAAACTTTTTTACGAAAGTTTACATGTATTGTTTTTATTGTACACACATAATTATGTATGGAGTATATTTGTATTTTACTTTATTCATATATCAAAATCGGGTGGTAACAGTTTGTTTGTCTGACATGTCGCTCTGCTCAGTATACGTTGTTTAAATCAAAAACTTTTTTACTCATTTTGATACGGTTTTCACTTACATGTAGCTTACTAACCTAACTTACTATTAACCTTATTACAGTTTTCCAAAAAATGAAATTGAGAGAGATAAATGGAGGCAAATTATAGCTAAAGAAAGGGGTGAAGAATATTTTAAACCAAATGATTCTAGCGTGGTTTGTTCCTGTCACTTTTCAGAATTTTGTTTTACGCATATAACTGATAAAAATAACCTGTGTATTCAGTTTTCATTTAAATTTATTTCTTAATTATTGCCACTAAACTGACATTGATTAACTTTTTTTAACAACTCACGCTAATTGCGTACACTTATTTCTGAAAATGCTCTTGTAACATTTAGTTAAAACAAATTGTTCCTGATGATTTAAATGAAATATGAAAATAAAAAAAATATGAGGGTACAATCTTACACAAATCGACATAGTCCCAAACTTAAAAAAGCTTGTAATATGGCTACTACATAATATATACCACTTATATTTAAATATAAATAAATACATACTTAAATACTTAAAAACATCCAAGACTCAGGAACAAACATTCATGCTCAATTGCTTACCACACAAATAAATGCCCTGACCGGGAATCGAATCCAAGACGTCCTACTCAATAGACAGACAGGGTCGCTATCAACTAAGCCAAAGTGGTCGTGGTGGTATAAATCGACGTTACCACCTGACAAGTCGTATACTTGTATTCCACCGATGCCTATTAAAAAAAAACAATTTCGACTCCACGGCACACGATACGGCCTCTGTTCCAATGTTGACATCTAATCAGTGGAAAATCAACAGAAACGAAACTGAACCTAATTGCTCTCGATTTACGGTGTACAATCTGTTAACATAATGCGGACTTTTGTGGAAATTTTCCACAATCGATACGTGCATTTTGTAATGTTATAACCGCCAAACACTATCATTCAAAATAAAACGTTATGCTTGTGATGTAAGGCTTAATATCGAATAAAAGGAAATGGTACCAATCGCATTACTTTTTTTTGTGTGTCTCCTATACACGCACACAGTCGCAATGATATTCGGACACTTTTTCGACTTGAATTTGCAGGTGATAGTGTATCTAGGTTTATTATTGATCGAAGGAGACAAATAAACGTGATGCAATAAACAAATGAATGTAATAGATTTTGAAAATAGAATAACAATATCGAATATAAATCCATACCAGCCAGCATTATTTTTGTATATATTTCAGACCAAGGAGACTTTTCAGCCGCCCCTAGTAACTACATTGAATACATTTTTTATTTCTTGTAAAGCCTTCTAGATTGGTGCTGCCTGGAATAGGGTTAAACCATCTAATCATTATCAGTATATAGCAATCATTTCTCCACAGATTTTATTTAAACAATACCAAATTTAATTTAGAATGATTTTACTAAGTATTCTTAAGGCTGGTTGCACCAACTTACGACGGTAGACCGATCAACGATAAATATGGCGGTGATTGCTGTCATCCCTTAGAAACTTTTGATACAATCAGATTTTAATGAACACTGTTTACGATTACAGATGGTTTGGTGCAACCCAGAACCCACCCCTACTATTTTCACCTATATTCTGAACTCATTTTCATCTAGTATTTCAATGGGATTTTATTATCCACTGCTGGGTTTATTTATTATGGTGGAAACCAATTTGTTTACATTATTTATCTCTTAAGGCCGCGGTTTGGACGCCAGAGGGCAGCGGGGCGGAGAGCGATCATCCGTTCCATACATTGAGCCCACTCAAATGTATGAGTGTGACATGCTAGTTAAACGTTTACTTGAGACTTGTGTTAATATCATTCCTTGGTTTTCATTGAAATTAAAGCAGGCAATACGACATCGTTATTCCACTTGCAAACGAAATTGTAATACTGAAAATACTCGTTCTATGTATTCAATGACTACTTTTGTTTTCAGGTTCATTATATGAAGAAAATGTGTCATTGAAGCAAAAACTAGCAAGAACTAAAGCCACACTAGCGGATACACTCGCTCAATTAAATGCAGCCAATATGAGAAAGAAAAGTGTTCAGCGCGCTATCTGCAAAGAGATTCATAAAACACACGGGGTGCTGCGTAAAGCTAGAGACCACCTAGAAAATCCTAATTGAACTGTTACGTACAAATAGTAATATATTTTTGTACACTTTTTAATGTGGTATTTAGCATCCTGCTTGTTACAATATTAACCAAGAAGGAATTGTCCAAAATATTGAATGTGATTAGCATGCATGCTGTGAAGCTTGCGAACAATAAATTTGACATACCGTGATAAGTTTTTTCTAATTAGGATGTACAATTTTATGATGGTGACTTGTGTTATAAATATTCTTTTATGTAATAAAATGCAGTAATTGAATTTTTTGCTCGTTTATATTCCCGAAGTCTGCTATAAATCAGCGGCTTATTCACTGGGAACATAATTTGCGTTTAAGGCCAGCGTCTAGCGAATCTCCAAGTGAATTAGAGATGCCATGCATGCCTCTTACCATTTTTTAACCGATTTTGATGATAATATTCTTTGAACAATTATAGTATTAGCTTTTGTCCGCGACTTCGACCGTTTGCAACTCGTTATGTTATAGAAATAATTGCTATTAAAATGTTATAGGCGCAGGCTTAACCCTTTGAACGCCAAAAACCTATAAAATGGTCCTGTTTCGTCGTGCCCACCACGCCAACAACCACTAAAAAGGTCGGGATGTGTACTTTGATCATGAATAAAATCTATGATCAATTGTTTTTTAGGGTTCCGTCACATGAGTAAAGAAACGGAACAGAGACTAAGGTTCTAAAGAACGCGCAAAATGTATACCTAATGTGGTAGTGTTGGCGCAGGCGGACCAAACAAACACGATAATGATTAGATTTTTAATAATTATTGATGATGAAAGAGTTCATTGTGTGCATCTCAAGTATATTTTTTATAAATGTAAAATTATTATTTAAGAAAATAGCCAAATAATGACCATCTTTTCATCTCAGAAAATACTGGGTCAAAAATTTTGATAATGATACACAAAATAGTTCTTTACCTACACATGACAGGATAACCTATTAGAAAAGTTCAGTCAAGCGTGAGTCGGACTTAATTACCTAGTCTTAGACCCGACCCCTACGGGTTTTTTTAACCGACTTCAAAATTTCAAAAGAGGAGGTTATCAATTCGGTTGTGTTTATTTTTTTAAGTTTGTTAGTCCATAACTCCGTCATTTCTTAACCGATTTGGAAAATTCTTTTTTTGATTGTAAGTATATCTATCCAAGTTGGTCCCGTTTTTGTCAAAACGCAGTTCTGATGATGGAATTCATGAGGAATTGAGGGAACTCTTCAAATCTTAAAGGCAAACATATAGTAATTTTTGTGTTTTTATCAACAAGTCAAGCATTTTCATCCAAAAATGTGACATTGGATGAAGTGGAACTGCTATGATGATCAGAACAGAACTCTTCAACGACAAAAAGTTCACGTTTGGCGATTTGTCCTCCTAGCTGTGTTTGTTAAGCAAGTTCTATTTTCACGATTAATTTTTGTCATGGTTGATTTCTGATGATGGGATCCATGAGGAATTGAGGGAAATCCTCAAATCTTAAAGGCAAACATATAGTAAACACTATATTGTTGTGTTTTTATCAACAAATCGAGCATTTTCATACAAAAATGAAATGTGACATTTGATGAAGTGGAACTGCTGATCATGATCAGAACAGAACTCTTTAACGACGAAAAGTTCACGTTTGGCGATTTGTCCTCCTAGCTGCGTTTGTTAAGCAAGTTCTATTTTCACGATTAATTTTTGTCATGCTCGATTTTTGATGATGGGATCCATGAGGAATTGAGGGAACTCCTCAAATCTTAAAGGCAAACATATAGTGATTTTTGTGTTTTTATCAACAAATCGGAGCATTATCATACAAAAATGTGACATTTGATGAAGTGGAACTGCTGATGATGATCAGAACAGAACTATTCAACGACGAAAAGTTCACGTTTGGCGATTTGTCCTTCTAGCTGTGTTTGTTAAGCAAGTTCTATTTTCACGATTGATTTTTGTCATGCTCGAGTTCTGATGATGGGATCCATTAGGAATCGAGGGAACTCCTCAAATGTGAAAGGCACACAAATAGTGATTTTAGTATTTTCATGAACTAATCAAATCAAGCATTTTCATTCATAAAAGTGACATTTGATGAAGTGGAACTGCTGATGATGATCAGAACGGAACTCTTCAATGACAAGTAGTTCACGTTTGGCGATTTGTTCTCTTCGTTTTGTTTGTCAAGCAAGCAAGGTTTTTTCATGATTCCATGAGGAATTGAGGGTACTTAAATCTTCTACCATTATAAACATACATTATAGCCATTTTTATTTTATTGTATATCTATTTAAAAGTGCGCCATCTAAGTATAATAATCTTTTACCGGCCTCCCCCATTGAAGTCGGTTTTTTTTCTTAAAAATTATTTTGTATAGGGATGGTGTTATGCAACTTTACATCATCAAAATGTTAATAGGTGAATGAAAAGGTACAGTCGAGTTTTTTAATTTGTGACCCATTGCGTAACATTTTGCTTTGAATGTCTATACCGTTTGACAGGACTGTCAACCTTAAGGGGGTTCTGAATTAAAGTCCTCGACTGTACCTAAGATACCTATAAAACATTTGAATTTGTTGATTTGATACATGCTTTCATGCACATAACTAATTTGTGTAGTGTTCGAAAAAGGTAGACGAATTCCATAATAAATATTAATAATAAATAAATATTAGGGGATATTTACTTCATTTACAACTAGACTATTGATTCTAATAAGACTATATAACTAATATGAGAGAAGCAAGAAATAAATATATTTTTAACAAGAACTAAAACCGAAATAAAAATAAAAGAATAAGTGTGTAACTATAGTTACAATATATTTATTTCTTGCTTCTCTCATATAGTTATATAGTAATACATACAATATATGCAATTATTATCAACTACTCAAAGAGTGGATTTAAAGAGCCCAAACTCGGTACGATCGTGTTAACTTATTACAGAGTTCCCATGACCACTTTCCGGTTCCATCATCAGATCAGCTCGATAATAATATTATCATAATATTGCATTGTCACTGAATTTACATATATGTCGTTAAGAGTCCGCAGTAAACTCGATCCTCCATACCAACGTAGTTTCGCTCTCATTTTAAAAGGCCGTTCTAGAATAACATGAAACTTTGTATACACAATGGAATCCGGAATATCTAGGTCGGAAATTGGTTTCTGTTGCTTGAAATTATAATAGAGAAAAAATACAGCGATTATTAAGGTTTTCATATAAGACGTAAAAAACTCAAGAACTCGCTGTATTTTTTCTATTACAATTTCTAGCAACAATAGCAGCGTTTTACCTACCAATAAAACGCTTATTAAGCGATAACCTTATTTGAAGCCTAAATAAATAATTTGAGAGTAGCGAACTTGATTTCCTGTAACAGATCGGTCTAAGGCAAAACTCCCACTCCATCCCCTCCTTATGACGTCACGTCCTGTGCACCTGGTGGGGGCCGCCTTGTTGGCGCTTAGAGCCCTGGTCGTCATTGGATCTCAAATTATGACTATGTCAGATTCGCCAGGCAGAATTTAAATATTAGGCTTCAAATAAGGTTATCGCTTAATAAGCGTTTTATTGGTAGGTAAAACGCTGCTATTAAGCTTTGAACCGTTATTTGAAGCCTAAATAAATAATTTGAGACCTGTTTGTTATCGCCTGGTGCACAGTATGACGCCAATATGATTAGAAGGATGGGGTTACAAAATTATAAACTGATAAACACATTGAACTCTGCAATCATTTATTGTATGTAATATACACCAGAAACAAAATTAACATTACATAGTATAGGTATGTATTAAAAGTAAAAAGCACAAATATAAAATCATGAATGCATTATAGAGGACTTACTAAAAATATCAATACATTACAATTTTATTTATGATCAATGCTTTGATAGGTACTGTACATAAGTACTTCATACAAGCCACTTGCCAGCATGTTGCTGGTAATACCAATATCACATTACAAATTACTAGATCTAGTACCTAATAATATAATAATCCACAAATTTTATTTCAATGAGAAGACCTTAGTAGAATAATACAAATAATACATTTAAAAGAGACAAATCAAATCATGCCATGTTTTAATTTATAAATATACAATTCTAAATTTACACATTATCCAAATTTTACTCACTCACTGGCGCAAATAAGCTAGTACAGGAGTGTGATGGCATAGCCAAAGGTTCAATCGGACGACAATAATATTTGAGAAAAGTGTTCTCTGACCGCCAATTTCCTCTAGCCAAGATTTCATCTAATGGACTATTTTCAATCCAACTTTTAGATGCTACTGCAGGCCGGATGCTGCCCGCACTTGCCTTAATGCCGGCCTGCAGTAGAATCTTTTTTATCCAGCCAGAAATATTAGTACGCGACGCAGCTTTCGGCTGCCCACATGCAGTCAAGAACAGGTTATTAACACCACGAGCTGCGCGTCTAGTTTGAGATAATAAAATTACTCTCTTAACCCAAAACATTGGATCCAAAACTTTGCAATCTTTATTTTGGAAAAGTTGCCAACCAGATTGACGATTTAATACTGTGTCAGTTTTAGATCCATATTTTGGCCAGAAAATGATGTAATTATCAGTTATTATACAGCTATTGTCATCTACGGCCAAAAGTGTTAAATCATGTACCCGACGACCAGAACATAGCAACAACAGAATCGCAGCGCGTGCCGAACATTCGTACAAGTTATTCTCGTTGCTATGATTCGTTTCTAACCAATTGACACTTTTACTTCTATGCCTTTCCCCCATTCACTATGATCTTAAAATCATTAAGAAAAATTATTAACGATAAAGCTAGAGGTATAATGGTGGTTCCACAATGGCCCACACAACCGTGGTATCCACTTTTCAAAAGTTTATTGGTTTCAAAACTTTTAGTACTGGAAGCAAATAATAATCTAATTTTGTCTGCTACTTCCAGCTGCCGGCATGTGCGCTCACAGACTACCCTGGTGGTAGGAATATTATCCGCAAAGCGATGCTAAGAATCTAAGAAGAGGTGTCTCACCATCTTCTACACATATATTGTTGGATTAATTATCTGATAATTCATACAAGCAGTATGAAGGGTGCTATAAAAAGTGGTTCGTTTATTGTATAGAGAATAAATTGAATATTTATGATGTATCAATTCCAGAAATCATGCGATTTTTAACAATTTCGTTTACTAATGGTGCCCAGTATGGCACATTAAATTCTTATAGATCTGCCCTCTCGTTGATTGCTAATGAAAAAATCTCAGATAACGATGATTTAAAGCGATTTTTTAAAGGAGTATTTCGCTCTAGACCTCCACTTCCTAAATATAACGAGACCTGGGATCCATCTGTCGTGTTAGATTTTTTGGCAACATGGTATCCCAATGAAGACTTATCTCTCGAGCATATATCTAAAAAGTTAATAACACTTTTGGCTCTTATAACAGCTCATAGAGTACAAACGCTGGCTAATATAAAAATATGTAATATTGAAAATTGCCCAGATAAAATCAAAATTAAAATTCCAGACCTCATTAAAACTTCGCGTATTGGTTCTACACAACCATTACTGGTCTTTGCCGTTTTTTAATGAGAAACCAGAGATTTGCCCGGCAAGAACAGTTAACTCATATTTACAAAAGACTAAAAATATTAGAAATCAGGCAGAATGTCTTTTTATAAGTTTTAAGAAGCCTCATAAACAAGTCGGTACGCAAACATTAAGTAGATGGGTTAAAAATGTTTTAGCCTTAAGCGGAATTGATACGTCATCGTTCACTGCGCATAGTACCCGCCATGCCGCCTCTTCTTCTGCAGTTTAGATAAGATACGCAAAACTGCGGGCTGGAGTTCTACCTCGCAAACATTTGCCAAATTTTATAATCGGCCCGTTATTGATCCAAATGATGATGATTGCTTTGGCTTAACAATCATGAGAAATTAAATATATAAAAATGTCAACTAAATCTTGAAAGATTATGCTAAGTCGTAAAGATTATCTCTTAGTCAATATATACCTACCGAGTTAATGTAAACATCTACTTATAAAGTAAATCAATAAAAGATGATTCATGACTACCTTAAGGTATTTCATTGCATTGCTCATACTTTTACGATCATTGTCTCTAAAAGTCTACATGTGTCTCTTATGCTAATATAGAGGACGAAACCGAGTATAATTAGAGATTAAACGAACTTACCTGTAAGTGAAGTTCTATCCTAATTATGCGAAGGTTTCGTCCGAAGATATTAGCAACCCCCCGTCCGCATTGTGTAATAGCATTACATCCCATTGATCGTAAAAATATGATAAATCTGCTAGTTACTATACTCTCAAAGAAATGAAGTACGGGTAAGTGGGAGCTGATAGGCAATCTACCTTACAAAAAAAAAATTAATTCTCAAAATAGTGTGAAATGGCATGCGCTACGCGATACCACATGTGTCTCTTATGCTAATATCTTCGGACGAAACCTTCGCATAATTAGGATAGAACTTCACTTACAGGTAAGTTCGTTTAATCTCTAAATATCTATTTCCGATTTACAGAATCTTATTCCTATTGCCTGTATCTGTGTGATATAAATTGCTTCCTGCTGTCCTGGTGCTACTTTTCTGGCCTTTTTAGTCATTTCTGGTTTTAACCATATTTATGCAATTATACCCAACGTCTGCTTCGATGACAGGTCACAACACGCTAAAGTAGTATCAGAGATGTTAAAAATAGGTAGTGAAATGTATTTAAATAAAAAATGCAAATACTTTGAAATTTTACCCATTTCAAATATAAATACAAAATAGTTTCACAAAAAGGTATTTGAAATACAAAATACAAAATAGGTATCTTCAAAATACATTTATTCAAATATATATACAATACCTTTTCACTCTGTGAATGTAAAAATTATATGTAATGTAACTTGAAAGTTTAAATATTAGCAGACTTTAATGATGTCTTGTCAGAGAGAGATACAATATATATAGGACAGTAATAAATATATATCACTTTTCTTTCGAACGAAAAATCCATAAGTTTCTTTTTACCACGTCGGTGACAAAGAAGTGTACGGCCCGCCTGATGGTAAGCGGTCACCGCAGCCTATGGATGCCTGCAACTCCAGGGTTGTCACATGCGCGTTGCCGACCCTTTAAAATGTATACACTCCTATCTTAAAGGATACGGTACGGTTTCAGAGGAAATTCCTCTGAAACCGTACCGTACGCGACCATTTAGGTTCTAAGGTGTGAGGATGAATGCCCCGCCGACGGCGAGCGGTGCGATAGTAGAAAGCGGCCGTGGGCATCATGTCGAACAGTTCTTCGGAACACAACAAATTATACAAGCGATAGAACACGCATAAGGAGGCAAAGTTTCTCCTTAAACTTTACGGTGCAATATCGCTCGTGAGTTTGGGATCGTCCACGATTCGCACAGCACGTCTCTGAAGCGAGTCAAAAGGCCCAAGCTGGTATCCAGGTGCTCCCGCCCACAGGTGACAGCAATACTCCATGTGTTGTGACTTATAAATTGTAGAAATCTCTGTCCCAGAGTGAAGTATCACTTTTCATTAGATGCCAGCTTGGCTTTGCCTTCTAAGTGGCTCCGAATGGGGGTTTTTAGCAGTGAATGCGCAGACTTATGTCTTGGTGGGGTTGAACTGGACCAGATTATCCTGGCCCCACTCAATGATTCTGACTAGAATGGTCTCGATTTCGGACATAAAAATGTTCGCGACTCTCTAACATAGAGGAACGAGGAATGTTTGCATGACCCGTATGATTAGCATCCCTGGTGCTGTCATCCGCATAACAATAGATGTCGTCAATAGACAGCATGTCATTAATATGCAGGAAAAACAGCGTCGGGGATAGCACGGAGCCTTGTGGGACGCCAGTGCATCGTGATCCATGCTTTCAGAGCAACTGCCATCTACTACGGCTCTTATGCATCTGCCGGACAGAAAGCTGGCGATCCATCTGCACAAACCCTCGGGCAGTCCATAGCTTCGACAGGTGCCAGACCCGATCGAACGCCTTCACTATGTCCAAGCTGACCGCTAAAGCCTCTCACTGACTCTCAATGGCTGAAGCCCACCGGTGAGTAAGATACACTAGAAGGTCACCGGTCGAGCGACCGTGGTGAAAGCCATACCTACTGACGGACGCTGATCAAATAGGTTTCTTAGTAGCTTTGTGTCGGTTGATGACTCGATCCATCAGCTTGGAGAGAAGGGAGGTGATAGCGATAGGCCTGTAAATCGATGGGTCTGATCTATCCCCCTTTTTAGGCACAGGGTGCACGAGGGCAATCTTCCATGAGGACGGAATTTGCCTTTTTTTGGGCATGTAAATTTCCCGGAAATTTTCATACAAAACGGAGAACTGATCCATTCAATATGGTGGACGTTAAAGTTTCCTAAGATCACCAGCTCCGCGGCGAGTACGCGCTGGGTACCACCCGTTTTACGTTAGAAAGTGACAAAAAGCATTTTGTATTTTAAAGTGTTTGAAAATGCAAAATACTTGTACTTTTTGGTATTTCAAATTAAATACAAAATAGTTTTCGATAAAATTATTTAAAATAGAAAATAGGTAATTTGTATTTCAAATACATTTATTTCAAATACTTAACATCTCTGAGTAGTATACTATAAAACAATATTTATAAATTGATTGGTTATTTTAGATTTAAGTATGGCGCCTAGGAAGGCAAACCGTTCATTTGGTAAAGAGGAAATAGTACATTTCGATGCTAGTGCGGAAAGTATGTCATTTCTTCACGAGTACCGAGGGATGCTACGAGCCGCAGGCGAGTGGCAAGACTCGGGACGAGTGAAGAATGACATTTCCGCACGTGTATTGAACGACGTTTTTTAATACAGTTGCGAAAAAATAAGAAAAACAACAAGTAATATTTATAAAAACAATATCGAATGTTGCCTTTAGAAACTTAAAACATGCTTGCAGTAAGTAAAAACGCCTCTTCTTTGACAGGCGTTTCGGCAGCTATTCCGTTCCACTCAGACAACTTATTAAGAACGGTTTTTCAATATTCAATATTAAAAAATAAACGTGTTATAATGATGAAGAGGTAAGTAATAAAATATGAAATGTGTATATTTTTCGTATTCTGATATTAACAGTAGGTTTTTATGTTGATTACGACGTTTAAAGGAAACTAATATTTAACACCCAGCAATAAGGAGTCATGCATTAGAACAAGCATAAATTTAAAAAAAATTGGAAAAGTGAAAAGCACTAGTGCGCGAAAACCAACTTTCCGCACGCTAAACAGCTACGTAAAGTAGCACTTTTTGAGCAACTGTATTAAAAAAAATGTTTTATGGTCCTAAAAGATTAAAACCAGACTATAAAGAAATCAGCGCAACGCTGGAATCTTAACGAATTATTCCTTTTTATCTGTTGAACAAGCTTATTATACTTTAGGCAAATTAAAATTATTATTTTTCTAGGATGTGCAGTATAATGAAAACGTCGAACTCGATAAAGACCAAGGCACACCCAGTAAACATGTCATATCGACTTAATGTGCCATATCGGTTATGGTGTTGAAGTTAAGCTGATCAAAAGATGGGGCCATATTGCTGAGAGGCCCGGACACCTGCCATAACAGTGCTTCTACACGTTATCGAGGAAGGTGATGACGAACCAATAGCTATGAACCTTACCTTACTCAAGTAAAAATAAAATGTACCTACATTTCTAAATTAAATGGTAATTTATTTCAACACCTACACTAAAACCAAGAAACGAATAAGTCCGTTAAAAACTAATATTCACCTAGAACTTGATAACCTGGAATGGAAACTGAAAACTCTAACAGTAATTCATTATCGACCGAGTGAGCGAAATCGAATCAGGTATCCGTTTCAACTTGGACAAAAATGCTTTCGTATGTCTGTCCGGATTGCCGGCTGTTCTCCTCTAGAGGTCGCATGTATCAACCGATTCTCGTGAAATCTGGTGAGAAGGTTTGGTAATTATATATTATTCTTTTCTCTAGCCAGTTTTTGTAAAAAAAATGGCGGATTTTGCAAAAAGACAGACTCGCGAGGTCTACAGTTCACAGAGACAAATAGGAAATAATAGAAATAACCAAAGTTTTAAGATGAATAAAGATAAATAATAGTAAATTGGGGAAAATCTTACACAAATCGACCTAGTCCCAAACTAAGCAAAGCTTTTACTATGGGTACTAAACGACGATATACATACTTATTTAGATAAATAAATACTTAAATACATAGAAAACCAATATCCACGACTCAGGAAGAAATAAATGCCCATATCGGGATTCAAACCTACAACCTCCAGGTTCGTAGGCAGGGTCACTACCAACTAGGCTAAAGCGGTCGTCAAACAAGTAAGTAATTAAATGAATTCAGAATTTGTAGTAATTACATAAATACATTATAATGAACGATACAGTTCTATTCTAAGTTACCTGACATTGTATTTAAATAAATATACAAACAAATATTAAGAAACGAAAAAGTCAGATAAAACGGTTAAAGTATCAAAACTACTCTACGCCACAGAATAAGTAATAGTACAAGTACAGAAGTTTCTCTGTTAACAAATCCCCCGTTTAGGTATGCCGAACGTGCCTAAACGTGGCCATCTCTTTTAATCGCGCGCAACGCGCTCTTTCGAAGCCCCGCCCTCAGCGCTAGGGTTACCACCAGCGAGAACCTATTTTAATATATCTGTCGCGGCACTTACGCGAAATGTAAATATTGTACATAGCAACACTAAAACTCTATGGTAAGCATCTCCCTTTTAACCCGTTTTCTGTCTGTCATAGTGCATTTAGCCACTCACGTTACATGTCGTGCTACTTCGCGCCATTCTCGAAAGTTGTTTTAATACTATCTACTAAAGTTTGATGATCAGATCATTTCATGTACAAGCTAGTGTAATAATATTAATAGAGTCAGTGCCATATCGCCAACCACGAGAGGAGATACCTGGATTGGAAAGTTAAGTGTTTTAGGTTTATGATCTTGTTAATACTAAGTGAATTGATATACCGAGTCCTGCGGGGACTTTCGAAGGACCATATAAGGTTACCATAGTAACTGCGAAGGGCTCTTGATAGGCGCTCGGGCTTCTGCCAGTGCACCTAGTTAGAATGTAAGGGTGGTTCGCCACCGCGGAAGAGCCCACATATACTCCATGCTGATAGTATGGACCTACCGGTAGAAGAGGCGAACTCAGGCTCGTATTTATGATACAAGAGAGTGCGGTCAGGGACGTATGGGCCCTTTCCGTGGTGCCGATAGCACCTCGCCTAAGGTCACCCACCAGAGTGACATGAAGAGATGGTCAATTTAATGTGTACTATTGTGTGTAATACTATTTTACATAAGTAAACCTAGGACACTTATGAGATTCCATGAAGGGAGGAATCATGATATCTTTAAACCCCTAGGCGGTGAGAGCAGACAGACTAGCAGGGACTAAGAAATATGGACAGGCTGGACACGGATGGCAGACTGAGTTCAACAGAATAAAAGGTATGAGTCACAACATACTATATCATCTTGCACTATTAATTGGAAATAAAGTCATGCATTATTATCATAAATATTTCGCGTCCTTCATAAGATTCAGTAAGCGAAGCGAACATATGCATAGATATATAATTATGGTTACATCCCCAATATGAAGGTTTCGCGACAATATCTACTTTATTATTATAAGTGTTGTTTACAATACAATTACGAATAGTACTTTTAAGGTTCCGTAGCCAAAATGGTGAAAACGGAACCCGTCCGTCCGTATTTTCGTCTGTATGTGACAGCCGATGTACCTACTCGGAGACTATAAGCACTACAAATAGGTACAATTAAAACATTTAGCAGGAAGGTATGTTCTACTCGTATGAACCGCTACGTAAAAGTGATGTCAAATGACGAAAAAATATTAAAGTAGGGGGAGGGGGGCACGCCATACATGTAACCAGGGGATACAAAGTTTTAAATATTTTATGAAGGCATCACTTTAAAAAATAAAAAGAGGATTCTTAGAACCAACGTTTTCATTCTCGTTTCCTTTAATGTCAACCGTTGGTGAATACCAAACTCAATGACTGTCAGTCTTTTGAGTGATAACTGTCAAGTTTTTTCAACATTTTAAGATAAAGACACAGAATTTGGGTAACTATATAAAGATATTTTTTATACAATAATGCTGTGGTTTCGACAGACATTATTATTTAACACGAAACGGATTATTTTATGATCGTACAGCGGTACAGCAGCGCGTGCGCGTGCGATCCGTAACGCTGCGCCGCAACCATTGAATAGTCACACGACGTGTGAGCCGGCGGCCGCATGTACTTTACGCGGCGCAATGACGTCACGGAAGTAAACCACCCCTGTCTACGCCGATCTAGCCGCCTCGCTCGACCCCCACTACAACACCTGCGCTGGCGCGCTTGAAGACGGGTAAAAATACCTAGAATCGAACTTTTTCCGGGCCGATACGGACTCTTAAAAAGCAAGGTCTATGACTCATCGCTGGGCCGAAGCGCGCGAGCGGTAACATGGTCTCGTTCATGTCTTCGAGTTGAAAAACTCGGTAATGGTTTGGCAACAAGCTATGTGTGGCTGTGCGAAACTGAGGTTTGAGGCGACATTATCGTGCCTTGTCAATACAAGGCGCTTAGATGCGGCGTGTACGACTCGTCGCTGGGCCGAAGCGCGCGAGCGGTAACATGGTCTCATTCATGTCATCGAGTCGGAAACAGTTAACACGATATTTCTCTTGTATATTAATTTTTAATATGACATTGACAGGCTTGTTTACACAAGGAGAACACGTCAATATAGAAGTTACTAAGAAGAGGTTGGATATACTAAATCCTACCTATTTCTAACACTCCCACTTAGGTAGGATGTAGTGGAGTGTACAAACAACAAAAAAAAAACAAAGTAAATAAGTAAATAGATTAATTATGATAGCTGCAATCGGAGGCCCGAAAAAAAACCAAAAACTTTTATAACTAATTTAATTAAAATAAGTAATACAAAAATTATAGCCTTAAGTACGGTGACAATCGATCGAAGTATGAATCAAAAGTGAATAAAGAATGGAATTGCTTCAATAAGGTAAACGCTTGTTTTGCTGACGTCGCGCCTCGTGTCGTCGGTCGGTGGCGCGTGTGAGCTGAGTCGGCGGTCTTCCTTATGGTGCAATATGTAATTCGTCCACCCGCAGATCGGCGATTATTTTCCCACGTTTAGTGAAAAAATCGCCGGGAGTCTATCCTGGGCTTGTCGGGTTTCAATATTTCTTAGGTCCTCGTTTTCAGGGGTCTTACTGCTTGGTTCTGGAATGCTTTCGTTTGAATTGCGGTTGAAGTAGGGCTTCCTTAAGATTGCGAACGTGAGTGCGCCTGCGCCTATTATTAGGATGATGTACAGTGGTATCGTTCTGTGATACAGCGTGTTTTTCAGACTTGCATCTAATTGGACGGGAGAGTCGAAGATGAGGTTGCTTTCGGCGTCGTGTAGTCCTTTGAGGTCTATGGATTTTAGACTAACGTGGGCGGAGGATGTAGTTTGCTTATCAGCGTCGTGGGGAATTTCGGCCAGTTTTAGGGGGTGGCCTCGTATTTCGTCCTTATCATTGGTGATTGTAAACTCTTTTGTTCGCAGGTAGCAGTTGCGTGGGATGATAACTAGGTAGCTTCCTTGTAGCGTGCTGTAATCCTCCCCGTTACAGGACAGCTGTATTTTCGTTGGTTGCGGAAGTGAAATGATGTAGTGCTGGTCATCGAGTTTTTCCATGGCTGGTCTTGACAGGGACACTGTAGTGGGTTGGAACGATGCTTTCGGCTCTTCATTTCTGATAAGTTTGTGTATGCAATCCGATGAACTACGAAGTTGCAGGCTTATTTCCTTTTGGCAGACGTAATGGCGGCTGAACTTCGGGCATTCTGCCTCCATGTACATGAATGAATTCTCATGCGTTGCCAGGAATGGATAGGGTGGAATCAGGGCTTCTTTATTTTTATTGGGTACAATAGATAATTTGAACAAGTCGAAAACTTCTGGCGTTATTATAGGGAATTGAAATGTAATTACTATTTCTTTGTCTGTGTAATAGGATCCCGGGCGTATTATGTCATAATATTCTCGTAACTCTAAGTCTAATATCCTATCGTTACCGTATAATATTCTTAATTTATCTAACATGTTTCTTAGGACGCTAATCTCTATCATGGAATGATGAGCAGTAGAGCTACGAATAAACGCTAAACTATTTTCTATCCTTAAAAGCTCTTGGCTCAGATCTTCTACGTTGTCGCTCAAAATCAGAAGGAGTTGGGCGAACTTTGCATATTTAATCAAACTATCCTCTCTATAAGCATTATTATCTAAGATTACTTCTAAGGTGGAATTAATTCTTCTTTGATTCTCCACCAGAGTATCTAGTATGCTGCCTTGGCGACTTGCCCAATCTTTGCTTAGGCTCACGTGACTATTTAATTCTGATACTATTTTGTTCTGGCTGAGCTGTAAATTTTTTATAAGATTATTGTAGTTAATGGCATCTGACTGATCTAGGTTACCGCTGATACTTTTAATGATGGTCCCCAGTCCGTCCACGAGACCTCTCTTAGTTCGTGTCGGTTCCAGGGTTTCTAGCTGATTTGCTACCTTTCCTAATTTATTTATTAAGTAATTTATTTGGTGTTCGTACAGTAGGTACGTGTCATTAACCAACCTAATCTTGTATGTCTGTAGTTGCTCGGAAGTTAAGCTAATTTTTTCTCTTATTTCGTCAAGCTGTATGTATTGCAAGTAGGTATGGTAATGGGTCGTGAGTCGCATGGGTCCAAGTTTGTAGGGTAGAAGTCCGGGTCCATCGTCCAGGCTCTCAAGTTTTATCTCGGAGCTTTGCGTGAGGGGGATCGTCAGCAGCAAAAGAATTCTGCAACAAGGGGTCTCCTTTAGGTACGCGTTTTAGGCGTGATTTAGCTACGGGCCCGCGTTTCTTTGACGTGTATATATGTATGGGGAGGTCTGCTAAAACTGTATCCTGGGTGTAGCGTGGGGCAAGTTTTTGGCGGGTTGCCAGGGGATTTTTTATGAAAACTTGCTGATGCGGGGTGTATTCCACCTCGTCCTCACGATCTTTATTTCTGTTCTCTATTATGGAAGTTCGATTAGCGAGGGCTGTGTCGTTAATTATGTCGTATACCAGATTCATTTGTTCTCTATGGTTTTGGACATACTGTTGTAGGAGTCGTTCCGTTATGTCAATGTCGAGGGGGTTCCTTGGGTCAAAGTGTCCGGTTAAAATGTCAAATGGTCTGCATTTGGTAAAACTGTGGATGGAACTGTTATAAGCTATAATGGCATAGGGCATGAGGTTAATAATGGGTTCGTCTTTTTTCTTTAGTTTCAGTATGCGGAGATGTTCAAGAAGAGTTGAGTGATAACGTTCTATAATGCCGTTATCGTTAGGTGAGTGAGCTAGGATTTTGTGGTGATTTATCTTGTGCAGTCTAACAAATTCGGAAAAGAGCTGGTTAGTAAACTCGGTTCCGTTGTCTGTAATTATGGTGATGGGGACTCCGTGATGCGTGCAATATTTTAAGAGAGCTTGAAGTATACTAACTGCTGTGCCATCGCGTAGGTGATAGGCTTGGCCGTATTTCGTGAATACGTCCATGAAGGTTACGTATTTTTCGTTATGAACGGTGAAGAGGTCCATGTGTACTGTCTCGAACGGTTTGGTTGCAGGGGGGACTATGTTAAATTTGGGTCTAATCGGGTTCCTATCGTATTTGGCTTGGCCGCAAGTGGTGCATTCGTTTATAAATTTGGTAATATGATCTTTCATCTTGGGCCAATAAAATTTACGGGAGAGAGCTAGGTAGCATTCCGCAATGCCGCGGTGATTGGTCTTCCCATCATGATAGTTATTTATGATTTCATGTTGTCTTAGATAATCCTTGACATTCTCCAGTTCTACCTTAGCGAGCGTGATATTCATAGTGGAGCTTTTAAAATTGCTTTGGATGATTGGGATAATTTTATACATAGCGAGTGGGGGTTGAATAAGTAGGGCAGTTTTGACCTTGGGGTTGACATATTCTTTGATAGCGGTTATCACTTCGGTTTCTAAATTTGACTGAGATATTTGAACGGATATACGAGTGTGTGTGTCGAATGGTTTCGTTACGGTTGGTTTCCTTGCCGCAATATCTACGACAGTAAATATAATCTGCCTGTGAAACTTATTAAGCGGCTCGTCGGTAATGGGCACTTCTAATATGGGACTCTCATTACTTGTATGCACAGTTTCTGTGGAGGAATTGTCCAAGGTAACTGGAGCTTCTGTGGGGTTAGGTAAAATGGAGCATAGCTCGTCTGCTATTATGGATTCGAGTTCTTCATTGTGGATCTCCACTCTGGACAGGGCATCGGCATTGGTATTAGATTTCCCTGTCTTGTATATAACCGTATATTTATATTCGCTGAGCTTTAGCCTCCAACGGGTGAGGCGTGAGTTGGGTTCCTTTACATTGAGTAGCCACTGTAAGGGCTTGTGATCTGTTAAAATTTTGAACCTTCGTCCGAAAAGATAAGGTCGGAAATACTTCGTAGCCCAAACTATTGCGAGTAACTCTTTCTCTATCGTACTGTAGTTAAGCTCGCTGTCGTTAAGGGTACGGGAGGCATAACACACAGGTCTATCGGACCCTATGGGACCTTGCGAGAGTATTGCGCCTAGAGCGACGTTTGAGGCATCTGTAGTCAGAAGGAATTCCTTAGTGAAGTCGGGATATTGTAACACAGGGTCATTGGTAAGGAGGGTTTTGCATTTTTCAAAGCAGTTGATATATTCGGAGTTAAGGGTAATTTTGTTCCCTTTCTTTAGGCAAGTGGTGAGAGGTTTGGTGATATGGGCAAAATCGGGGATGAATTTTCGGTAATATCCGAGAAGGCCCAGAAACTGTTTAATCTGCTTTGGAGTTTTAGGTATCGGGTATTTTTGTATGGCGGAGATCTTTTCGGGGTTTGGCTTGACGCCGTCGTTGCTGACTATATGTCCGAGATAAGCGGTTTCAAGTTTCAGAAATTCAGATTTATCCATCTGGATTTTGAAGTTTGATTCCCTTAATCTCTGAAAGACCTTTTCTAGATTCTCCATATGTTCTTGTAGCGACGTGCTGAAGACAATTATGTCGTCGAGATATACAAGGCAAATTTCGTTCTGTAGACCTCTCAGGACGTTATCCATGACCCTCTGAAACGTGCTGGGGCTGTTTTTGAGACCCATGGGCATCCTTAAGAACTCAAAATGTCCTTGCTCTACATTAAAAGCGGTTTTTGAAATGTCCTGGGGGTCCATTTCAACCTGGTAAAATCCGCTTGCCAGATCTAGTGTGGTAAAGTATTGGCACTTCCCTAACTTATCCAGCACATCTGTGATGTTCGGTATCGGGTACTTGTCATCAATTGTTTTGTCATTCAGCTTGCGGAAATCGACCACAAGTCGCCATTTTTGTTTTCCTGAGGCGTCCGCCTTTTTGGGTACGACCCAGATAGGGGAGCTCCAAGCGGAATCCGAAGGCCGGATTATTCCTTGTTCGAGCATTTTGGTTATTTGCTCCCTAACTTCCTGCCTATGTACGAAGGGATACCGGTAGCTTTTTGTATATACCGGCACCTCGTCTGTGGTCATGATTCTGTGTTTAATTTTGTTGGTAAAGGAGAGTGCTTCCCCTTCAATGTATGTGTTCAACGCGATATTACGTCCTGTGCACGTGTATTATTACTCAGTTTGGTGCGCATGCACTCGATATTGTAGAGGTCAGCTTGAGCTGGCCGGTCAAGCGAGAAGATGACGTCGTTTGGGGATTGGTTTTCAACTTCTATGTATCCGCGGTTATTCTTAACTATTGTGAAACAAGGGTGAATCGTACAGTTACTAATTACTTGTTCTTCTACTAAAACTTCGCCGTCGGCGGTGTTAATCGGAACCTTTATTATTCTAGACGTGCCGGCCGGGATCATTTCCTCGAAATGATTGTGTGCGTTGCCCGAGTAATACGTCAGTATCGGGTTGCTTGACGTTCGCGTGATTAAAGTGTTACTTTTAAGATCAATCTTAGCTTCCCATTTGGTTAGTAAATCTAACCCTATGAGACCATCGAAATAATCGTGGAAACGGTATATGAATAATTTCATGTTGTTCGTATCCCTAAACTCCGGGAAACAAGGTAACGTTAGCGAATAGTCATTCCTGCTCACGGCGTGAACATTAGTGACCTCGAAGGGATCGTAATTGAGGGGAACATTTGGAAAGTAGCGCTGGACGGCTTCGGGGCTGATAAAAGATTGGTTTGCTCCGGTATCTATTAGAAATTTAAGTGGCGGTTCGCCAATTTGGATGTAAGGCAATTGCCTTTGAGATTGCAAATTCAGTTCTATTTTGGCTTGAGTGACCTTTGGTCCGACTGAAAATCCGGCTGTGCGCTAGTGCTAGGTAACGCGTCGTTACTCGGTTGATAATCATAGCTCGGTTCGGTGTCCAGTCCAGCGGCGGGGTCATATTCGGTGTAATAATTGTCGTAAGTCATGGGCGTGTCATAATAATATTCTGGCTGCATATAGTAGTTATCGGGATATGAGTCAACGGTGTAGGGTGACCATTCGTTCATGTTCATTTCGCGTGGCCTATAGAAAGATTGATTTGACTGAGGCAATATCCTCGGGGTGTAATTCTGGACTCCGCTCATAGGTCTAGGGGTTGAATTAGCCTGGGGGTTGTTCCTAGGGGGTAGTCGGAATACATTACTCCGGGGGTTGTAATTTGGCGGAGGGGCACTGAACATTTGCTGAGTCCTAGTGGGCATACGGTTTTGGGGTTGCGTTTGAATAGGGTTGAATCTAAATGGTTGAGGGGGTTGCTGCACTGGTCGCTGGCCAAAAGGTACAGGCCAATTTGGCGCCTGAGGTGGATTGAATGGTCGAGGCGGTAAGAATCCCACATTTGGTGAGGGCATGGTCACCTTATTTGGTTGCTGGACCCTACCCGAATCTCCTCGTTATTGCACGTATATTACGTTAAGCTCCTCTTGTACGAACTCGAGGGCTTTTTCTATGGAATCCGGGCGCATACATCTAATTCGTGACCCTAAGGGCTCCTTCAGGCCGCGCACAAAGGCTTGCATAGCCACCTTTTTGTAAAGGGTCCGCTTGGCCTCGATAGTAGTGTCAACATTCTCGTGAAGGGACACATACGTCATTATTGTACTTAAAAGTGTCTGGCAATGGTCGTAAAATTCCTGAGGTGTCCTGTTACCTTGGCTGGCTATTGAGAGGTCATTGTATAGGGCTGTCTCGTCACGTTGGTCGGAGAAATTGTTAATGAGGGCCGATCTAATACCTAACCAACTATCGGGGATGCCATTACTGTTAATAGTACTTGCAGCTGTACCAGTAATTTTGTTCAGAATTCCGTTAATGAGGCAGAGATTGGATAATTCGCTTCCGGGTTCGGCACTTAAGTAAGCTTCTACTATCTGATCACATATTTTAACAAATCGGGTGAGAATGTTGGGGTTGTCGTCAAAGTCCGGGACTAATCGCAGGGCTTTGTAAATGTCGTCAGGGTTCGCTGCCATTATTATACTTGTCTCACTTAAGCGACTAACGTCCAAATTATCTAAAGGGTTTTCTAACTCTAAATTATCCAAGTTTCTCAATAAATCTATTCTTTCCCGACGAACCTCACTCGATGTAGGTTCCCGGGATCCCGACTTTCTGGGATGAAAAATGGTGAAAAATAGGGATATAAGGGCTAAGGAAGCAAGCAACACGAGAACAATTCAGGTGTACTCACATGTGGTTCATTTCTGGCCTTCCTCGTGAATCAATTGCTGGATTCGCCTCCGGTCTGCAGCTCGTAGATTCTGGATACTCGGCAGCGCTGCTTGATAGCCAACCCGGGTGGCTCGCGAACGCGCGGTCTCGATTCTGGAGGTCCCGAATTTATTCGCGAAAACGACCCGCGAGTATCCTACCGACTGCGCCAATTATGATAGCTGCAATCGGAGGCCCGAAAAAAAACCAAAAACTTTTATAACTAATTTAATTAAAATAAGTAATACAAAAATTATAGCCTTAAGTACGGTGACAATCGATCGAAGTATGAATCAAAAGTGAATAAAGAATGGAATTGCTTCAATAAGGTAAACGCTTGTTTTGCTGACGTCGCGCCTCGTGTCGTCGGTCGGTGGCGCGTGTGAGCTGAGTCGGCGGTCTTCCTTATGGTGCAATATGTAATTGATTCTCGCACTGAGTCTAAAAGTTCAAACTAGTATTTTGTTTTTAAAGTTCAGAAATTTTTCCTTTGGTAGGGGTTTGGTCAAACCGTCAGCAAGTTGCTCATTCGTGCTGATGTATGTGACGGTTAAGTCTCCGGCCTCGTACCGTTCACGCACGTAATGGTATCTTACATCTATATGCTTTGTGCGCTTGTGAAATTCCGGGTTTTTAACGAGTTTTATGGCACTTTGATTGTCGACATATATATTTACAGGATCTCTCTTCAGGTTTGAGTCAATTTCATTTAAGAATTGACGAATCCACATTGCCTCTTTCGTTGCGTCACATAAAGCCATATACTCGGCCTCTGTAGTGGAAAGGGCCACAGAAGGCTGTCGACGACTGCTCCATGTGATTGGCGCACCTTTCATCAAAAACAAATAACCAGTTGTCGATCGTCTAGACTCTGGATCTGTGGCATAATTAGCGTCTGCAAATCCAGTTAGATTTGCTATGGCACTGTCGCTATAAAGCAGTCCAAGTTGCAGAGTATATTATAGAGCATGATTCTCTTTACAAGATGCCAGTGCGATGCCGTGTAGTTTGTCAAGAATCTGCTTGCAATTCCTACCGTATAGGAAATATCTGGCCTGGTTGTAGTTGCAAGATATATCAGACACCCAACAGCTTCTCTGTATGGTGTATTGTTGTCCGTGTCATCGCAAACAGCCATCGTGTTAGTCTCAATTGGAATGGTCACCGGTTTAGCGTCACTCATGTTAAATCTTTTTAACATATTTTTCACATAACTTGCTTGGTGAATAAGTATAGTACCATTCTCTTTATTCTTTTCTATTTCCAGTCCGACGAAATATTTTGGATTCTCGTCAATTGTTATTTCGAACTTCTTTTTGAATAACTGAAGAAATTGCTCAAGTGTTGATTACTCTTGAGAGAACAGAAGTCCGTCGTCGACATAAATGACCAGGATAACTTTTACGTTATCTAAAAGTCCCACATAGACACAAGTGTCTGCTAATATACTTCGGAAACCAATTTCCTTCATAAACTCATTCAATTTTTTATTCCAACACGGTGGAGCCTGTTTGAGTCCATACAGGGAACGTTTCAATTTACATACTTTCGGGGTATCAACGTTAAGTCCTTGTGGTGGCAGCATATATATCTCTTCTTGCAGATTTCCGTGCAAAAATGCCGTTTTCACGTCAAACTGAATCATTTCATAGTTTTTGTTCACACACTCTGCTAGTAATATTCTAATAGAATCATATCTGGTGGTTGGAGAGAAAGTCTCAGAGTAGTCTATACCAGGTTTCTGGTCAAAACCCTCTAGCTACGAGCCGTGCTTTAAAACGAGAAACTGTCCCATCGGGATTTAGTTTATTTTTAAATACCCACTTAGATGTTATTGGCTTCTTGCCTTCTGGTAGCTCTGTCAGTTCCCAGGTTTGGTTTTGTTTCAGTGAATTTAATTCCTCGATCACAGCATTTTTCCATTCATCTACTTCCGAACTTGCCATTGCTTCTTCATAGGTTCTCGGTTCTTGAGAAGTAAAGTTAACAACATAATCCTCATACCGTCTTGGTGGTTTAAGATTTTCTCTTGGCCTCAAAACTCTGCGTATTGTGGGAATTTCTTCGATTGGAGTTTCTTCAATTGAAGTTTCTTCGACTAAAGTTTCTTCGATTGGAGTTTGTTCGATTGAAGTTTCTTCAGCTGGAATCTCTTCAGTATCATAAAAAGTATCTGTTGGGTTATAGTTTGTGCCCTGAGTATCTGTTGGGTTATGATCTTTTCCTTGACTGATACTCTCTTCCACTGAAACCAGGTTACGGTCTACTATAAGAGGATCAACGCTGTCTTCAATTGTGATCAGCAAAGGGTCCTTAATATTTGCTTTCTGTCCAGAGAATGACGATTCATTGAAAAGTACATTACGTGAAATGTGTAACTTTCTAGTCTCCGGATCATGGAGTCGATAGTTGGCAGAGTTGCCATCATACCCAACAAAGATTAACTTCTTACTTTTCCGGTCAAGTTTTCGTCTCAGTTGATTTGGTATATGCATGTATGCGTCACATCCAAATATTTTTGTATGGTTTACATTTGCCTTTTCACCGGTCCACTCCTGATATGGAGTTGAATTTGGCGTTTGTTTGGTAGGAGTTCTATTCAACACATAGATGGCACAATTAACAGCTTCAGCCCATAGGTGCAAGGGAAGTTTAGAGTTGTGTAGCATGGTTCGTGCGGATTCCATGATCGTGCGCAAATCACGTTCAGCCCGCCCGTTTTGTTCTGGTGTGTAAGGCGCTGTTGTTTCAAGAGTGATTCCGAAATTGCTCAGAAAATGTTTAAATTCAGCGTTGCAGTATTCGGTACCATTATCTGTGTGTAACACTTTGATTGGACGGCCGAATTTATTTTTAATTAATCGTAAAAATTCTTTGAAGTTTTCTAGCACGTCACTCTTATTCGGTATCCGGTACAGGCATCTTTAAATAAAACAAAGTATTTGAAGCCGGATATTGATGCCGTTGACATAGGCCCGCATAAATCTGAGAATATAACTTCACCGGGGATGCATGATCTTTTTTCTGAGTGAATTTTTGTATGAAAAGGTAGCTTATGTTGTTTTCCATAGGCGCACGCTTCACAGAAAATCACCTTAAACTCATTTTTAACCGACTTCAAAATTTCAAAAGAGGAGGTTATCAATTCGGTTGTATTTTTTATTTTTATTTTTTTTATTTTTTTTAATGTTTGTTACTCCATAACTCCGTCATTTCTTAACCGATTTGAAAAATTTTTTTTTGATTGTATGTATATATATCAAAGTTGGTCCCGTTTTTGTCAAAATGCAGTTTTGATGATGGGATCCATGAGGAATTGAGGGAACTCCTCAAATCATTAAGGCAAACATATAGTGATTTTTGTGTTTTTATCAACAAATCAAGCATTTGCATCCAAAAATGTGACATTGGATGAAGTGGAACTGCTGATGATGATCAGAACAGAACTCTTCAACGACGAAAAGTTCACGTTTGGCGATTTGTCCTCCTAGCTGTGTTTGTTAAGCAAGTTCTATTTTCACGATTAATTTTTGTCATGCTCGAGCTCTGATGATGGGATCCATGAGGAGTTGAGGGAACTCCTCAAATCTTAAAGGCAAACATATAGTGATTTTTGTGTTTTTATCAACAAATCGAGCATTATTATACAAAAATGTGACATTTGATGAAGTGGAACTGCTGATGATGATCAGAACAGAACTCTTCAACGACGAAAAGTTCACGTTTGGCGATTTGTCCTTCTAGCGGTGTTTGTTAAGCAAGTTCTATTTTCACGATTGATTTTTGTCATGCTCGAGTTCTGATGATGGGATCCATTAGGAATCGAGGAAACTCCTCAAATGTGAAAGGCACACAAATAGTGATTTTAGTATTTTCATGAACTAATCAAGCATTTTCATTCATAAAAGTGACATTTGATGAAGTGGAACTGCTGATGATGATCAGAACGGAACTCTTCAACGACGCGTAGTTCACGTTTGGCGATTTGTTCTCTTCGTTTTGTTTGTCAAGCAAGCAAGGTTTTTCCATGATTTCATGAGGAATTGAGGGTACTTAGTCTTCTACCATTATAAACATACTTATAGCCATTTTTGTATTTTATTGTATGGAATGTAAGAGTGCACCATCTAAGATTAATAATCTTTCACCGGACTCCCCCATTGAAGTCGGTTTTTTTTTCTTAAAAATTATGTTTAATACCTTGTATGGTTCCATTGGATAGCAACATTTTTACATATTCAGTGTTTACATGCCCGAGTCTGTCATGCCACAATTTCAAATTGCAATCAATTGTGACAGCGTTGACGTCACCAGCCAGTGTTTCTTTATGTACACCCGTTTTAAACAGAACTCTATATAAATTATTTGGTTGCTTGTGTGCATATGCCACCAATCTTCTGTCCATGTCCAATATATTAGCATGCCATTTTTCTTTATTAATGATATATCCTTTGTCAGTTAGGACACCTTCAGAAATTAAGTTTTCCTTTAAATTTTTATTTATTTATTTTTTATTTATTTAATTAATATACATATCACTTACAGACTAATCCAACACGTGATACATATTACAACGCTAAGAAACAAATATAAAAATCAATAGGAAATAATTACATAAACCACTCAATTACACATATACCTAGTAAAAAAAATCATTTTTTTTTTCTATTTATCTTAACTACAAAAGCATAGTATTCTATATATGACCTCTGTGAATTCAGCCAGCGAACAATTGAATAAATCAATTTTAGTTGAAGTCGCGTTCAGCATTTTTATGGCTCTGACAAGTGGCGCGTTAGCGAGCAAGTTGGTACGTGCGGTCGGGCGCGCGAGCAGGCGCGGCGCGCGCCGCCGCGGCCCGCGCGGCACCGCCAGCCCCAGCGACTCTAGCACGGTAGGGTTATGTAATTTACCCCGTAACACTTTAAATACATAAGAGGCCAACGCTACGTTCCTTCTTACCTCTAATTTTGTGTACCCCACCATACCGAGTACAAAAAGTGTAGGATACATCAGGGGGTAAAAAGGATATATCCCATATTCTTTGAAATACAAATATCTGATAAATTTGTTTTGTATTTTCTCCACCATATCGGTATATTTTTTCTCGTGCGAGTTCCATATAATTCCGCCGCTTTCCATCCTACTCCTAACTAGCGCATTATACAAAGCCCTTACTGCCGCGGTGTTATGAAAACTCTTTGTTTGGCGCAATATGAACCCTAAGTTTCTAAAAGCTTTTTTGCATGTGACTATTATATGCTTCCGGAAGGATAGGTCAGACTCTACGTGCAGCCCCAGATCCCGTACAGCCGATACCCTCGTGACCGGCTGCCCAGCCACATTGTAATTGTGGCTCAAGGGAGACAGGGCTTTACTACATGTCATTACACTGCATTTCGATAAATTGAAATATAATTTATTTTTGTGACTCCAATCCACAACCCTATCAATGTCGCTTTGCAACCGTTCACAATCACTAATAGTGTCAACTTTCAAAAACAGCTTTAGGTCATCTGCGAATAGAAGGCAAGCAGCATGTTCAACTACGTCTGGGAGATCGTTGATCATGATAGTAAAATTTAAAGGCCCCAAGTTGGGATGTAGAGTTCATCATTTATTTCAGAATCATGCCATTCATTGTTCAGCAGTTTCTTAATGTAGACTGTTCCCATACCTTTGACACACAACTCAGTGTCATCTCCTAGTCGCACAGTTTTTGTCGGGCAATCATACAGTTTATCAAAGAATTCCAGTCTGCTGGTCATATGAGCGGAGGCTGCGCTATCTAGAAGCCAGATATCCTCATCTTCAGCAAGAAAGTTTAGTGCAACACTTTCTCGCAACTCTGCCATAAATGCAGAGTAGGTCAAATTTGCTCCAGTATTGGATTTGAGATTTCTCTTTCGTGAGTAGCAGTCTTTAGCAATATGCCCTGGTTTTTGACAATAATAGCAGATAGGAGCCTTCGCAAAGTTTCTTCTTTCGCCACTTGCATTTTTTGTGACCGTAGCCAAAGCAATGGGTTCAGTCGCATCACTATCGGCGAGATTCGCCTCTTCATCAAGCAGCCTAACAGTTAAATTAGCTACTGTTTGTTTGGCAGCGTCCATAGATAACCACGCTTGTTTCACATTTCTGTATTTAGGGGGAAGACTGCTGATTATTTTTGTAATTACTGCTGTGTCACTTATATTGTCACCTGCAGGGCTAGTATGATAGCTTATATGTCGGACATATAGCATTCGTCCCGTACTGTCAAGTATGTAATTGCGAGAGGGACGAATGCTATATGTCCGACATATAAGCGATCATACTAGCCCCACTGCTTCTCGTATTTGCTTAGCTAATGATTCTACTTTGGCTACTTATATGTTGAGCTACACCATCATTATCTCCCATTTTGTATTGGTAAAAACGTTCGTGAAGTGACATTTTATTAAACTCTGATTTCTGAGCATAGAGTCTAGTTTTTCAATCATCTGCTTCGAAGTTGTGCAATTCTCTATCAGCACCATTTGCTCGTACGTCAGTGATGACGTGATTATAAACATTACCGCAGCATCTTGCCGTTCTCGTTGATCTGCTGATGCCGAGGACTCTCCGGTGCCTCTGGCACTCCCACTCGCACTCGCGCTCGTGCCCGGTCTTGCGTCCGCGGCCGCTTCATCCTCTATGTATCGCCCCAAGCCTTTTGCTTTTAACGCGCACTTTAATTGAAACTTCCATTGGAGGTAATTTACTCCGCTGAACTTTTGTAACATACCACATATTTCCTTTTCCATCGTGGCTTAGCCCATAACCGTTATAAAATAAACACGATATTTCTCTTGTATATTATTTTTTAATATGACATTGACAGGCTTGTTTACACAAGGAGAACACGTCAATATAGAAGTTACTAAGAAGAGGTTGGATATACTAAATCCTACCTATTTCTAACAGAAACATCGTATTATATTGGTTGGTACCAACCGGAACAGATCACAGCTTTTATTAATATTCGAAGAAAATTTATTGGGCGCGTGCGCACCCATGAATATAGAAAAGCGTACTGAACCACTCTCATTTATGTACTGAACTACTGAAGCCACCAGGCCCACCAGCCACCAGCCACCCCACCGCGCGCCGCTATGGAGGGGGTAGACAGAGACAGATATAGTGACGTCATCGGTGTGTACTCTTCTATCACATGAAGATTCACGGGTATGACGTAGATATAGGTATGAATATTTATTTAATAAATAATAATAATAATAATAATAATTGTTTATTACACAAAGCACACGAATACAAAATTATACAGACATTATCCGTTGGGCCACAAACTAGGCTGAGCCTGTATCTTGGGACCCACTGAGTCGGTTAACAAATCACTTGAACATCATCGGCACAAGGAGCACGACATGAACGTTACAAAAGTTAAATTAAATTAGGTACGTATATGAAAAAAAAATTATCAACCGTTAACATTAGGTAAGTACACGGAAACATAAGATTAATAAAATTAAAAATGAGGTAGGTACAAGTATATACGGTATTCCAGTTGGTACTAGGAGAGTTTGTGTATATGTAAGTGCGTATGCATGTGTGTATTGTGTGTTTCTGTGTGTTTGTGTGTGTGTGTGTGTGTGTGTGTGTGTGTGCGAGGGTGTGTGTGTATATGTGTGAGTTAGTGATTTCATGTGTCAAGAGTGTTAACTAAGGTACGTACTAATAAATTATTGTTATGTGTAGAGCATTTATTTATTTATTTATTTACAAAATATATATATCACTTACAGATGTACCAAAACGTGATATATATTACAAAAAAACAAAAATATTTACAAAAATAACACAAACAAACAAAATACTTACAAACTACGAGGGGCAAACCGAAATGCTCGGGAATTTAAAAAAAACTAAGTACACTAGATATATAAATTATATTTTATTGTTTTTCGAAGTACTCTCCGTTACAATCAATGCACTTTTGCATTCTTTTAAACCAGTCATTGAAACAGTAATTCCAGTTTGAACTCGACATTGCCAAAATGGCCGATTTATAGGCTTCGACGGCGGCTTCTGGGTTCTCAAACCGTTGACCACGCAATAAATCTTTAATTCTAGGGAATGTAAAAAAATCGTTTGGACTCAGGTCAGGGCTGTATGGAGGATGGGACATCAACTCAATGTTTTCCTCGTTCAAAAATTGATTTGTTTTACGGGCGGTGTGGGAGCTCGCATTATCGTGATGTAAGATGACACGTCGTGTGGGGTTCCCTCGGCGAAGTTTGGCCAGCATCTCAGGCAAACAAACTGTAATATACCAATCAGCGGTAACCGTTCTTTGTTCTTGTAAAGGAATTGTGGCAATATGTCCTTTTTTTGAGACGAACGAAGCCACCATTTTCTTCGACACGCTGCGGGAACGCACAACTTTCGTTGGTTTGACCTCGTCTTCGAAGACCCAAACTGCCGACTGGTGCTTTCTTTCAGGCTCATAGGAATAAATCCAGGATTCGTCACCCGAGACAATGTTATAAACGGCTTTTGACCTTCCTCCATTGTAGCGTTTTAGAGTAGATCGGCACCAATCGACACGAGCCGCCTTTTGCTCTTCTGACAAATTATGGGGTACCCACCGGGAAATCAATTTTCTGACACCCAACTCACCATGCAAAATCGTGTGGATTGCAGTCATTCCAATGCCTATGGATGCCCGAATCTGCTCGTATGTCACATGTCTATCTTCTTTCAGTATTTTTTCTACAGCCGCGACGTTTTCAGGCGACACCGCTGTTTTCGGCCGACCTGTTGAAGGCACGGTGCTGAGAGAGGCACGACCCCGTCGAAACTCTGCATACCAACGATATATAGTCGTTTGACTCGGTGCTTCCATTTCATATATAGAAACAAGCTCATTAAGACAGTTATCTGGAGATAACCCTCAGCGAAAGTTGTGATAAATAATGGCACGAAAATTTTCACGGGTGAGCTCCATTTCGTTCAGCGACTTGTCAATTTGAAAATGGAATTTAAAAAATATGACGCTATTTTTTTAAATTGTGAATACGGCATCGTGACTGTCAGTTGCCAGTACGCGTGTGATAAAAAAAGATTTAATGTAGCTCAGTTTAAAGTACTCTATTCCCGATCATTTCGGTGTGCCCCTCGTACATGATAATAATTACGAAAAACTTAAATGCTTACATGCGACATCTGTGAATTCAGTCAGAGTGCAGTTAAATAGGTCAGTTTTGGTAGAAATTTCATTGAGCATGTTTATGGCCCTAACAAGGGGTGCATTGGCGAGTAAGTTGGTGCGCGCGGTCGGGCGCGCGAGCAGGCGCGACGCGCGCCGCCGCGGTCCGCTCGGCACCGCCAGCCCGAGCAACTCCAGCACTCTAGGGTTATGCAGCTTTCCCCGTAATACCTGGCAACTTGGCATACGGATATACTTGGCATACGGATATGGATATACTTGGCAACACTCGCCAACGTCAAACGTCAAAGTTGTATCAGCTGATTAATTTTAATATAATAATTAATATTTTACGATTAAAAGTAAATTCGAATGGTGAAAATAGAGTAAATAAGCGACACCAGTGTTAGTTTAATATATAATTCCTTAGTACAGTGCCCGGGCACTAGTGTATTTGAAGCTGTCAACGGACGTTTGTACGTTGGAGCCTGGATTTGAAATCTGTGTTCGTTTCGCAGTCCTATTTGCTTGCTTTATTAATTATTTGTCTAATTGTGTGTATAACAAGGCGTAAATCATTGTACAGAATTGTATTGAAAGGCAGTGTATGGGCATAGTGAGACGCCAGAATTTCATGTAAGTACCTAACTGTAATTTCGCTTAGTTTGAGTAAGCAATTCCTTGTTTTGTTTTTGTGCTTAACTAAAGAAAAACAATAATGCTAACTCGCAGAGCAGCTGCTGCGGCTCGCCAGCAGGAAACTGATAAACTTCAACTTACCTTGCTTGAACTAAAAACATCCAAGGAATTGTGTGCTCAATTGCTTGGTGAGAGAGAGGACAGTGAGAAGGAACTATTATTAGTACTTGATAGCAGAGATAAGTTAAAAAAAGATTTATGTTCCTTAGAAAGTGATTACAATGATGTAAATTCTGAGCGGGCCCGGCTTCAGGAGACGGTAGACCGGTTTACTGAGTGTGGTGCTGCATATGAAGAGGCTTTGAAGGACATTAACTCACTGGAGAGAGCGCTACATGATGCCCACGAAAAAATCTACGACCTACAGGAAGCCCAAACTAAAGCTGCAGAGGCTCACACTCAGAGTTTATTCGAGGAACTGGTCGGGCCCGACTCAAAGTTGGCTACCTCTGCAATTGATAATCCTGTGGTTACTATAGATTTAACCAATGATTCTAACACATCAGGGTTAGAACATTGCAGCGGTAATAAACTAAAGAAATATCTTAGACTGAACAGATTCATAAAAAAAACACAAAAGTTGTCAAAACGGAATAAATTGTTTTTCAAGAACTTGAGATTTAGCAAAATTAATGTGAATTTAGTAGATAAGTTGGATATATATTCTGCTCAGTTGAAAAATAGTAGATCAAAATATGAAACTGACACACAGATATTGAAATTAAAAATTCATAAGTTGGAGGACTCAATAAAATCTTTAGATAGGATGAATGAAAATTCAAAAAAAGTTATTAATGAATATTCATTAGCCATGGATGATTTAATAACACAAATTAATTATAACTCGGAACGGTTTGAGTCACTGACCAATGGCCAGTCATGTTTATGTAAACAAATGAGTGGTCATTTATCAGATGGTCCATCGAACCCACACCTTTGTGCCAGTGTACCTCCACAAGAACAAAATAATAATAGCTCCTTCCACACTTCAGAAACGAACACACCTAATGTAATTATGTACTGTGATGAGTTTGGAAGTAATATGGGCACATATCTAAGCGATCACTTAACAGGGCTTAGCGCAATAAGCAATTGTCTGCCTTATAGTAGCCTTGATAATATGTCACATCAAATTATGAGTGATAATAGTATTCATTCTAAAACAACACTGCTTATTCTTATGGGTAACAGAGGAAATGTGAACAAACATAATTTAATTAATTTTTTTGAAAAATTGGACACATTAACTGTAAAAGAAATTATTATGTTCACATTCCCCTATTGTCATCAGATTTCAAAGGCAGAAAATGACACTAGATATAATTTGAATATAGCTCTGCATAATCTCTGTACATATAGTAGTAAGTTTAGCATAATTGACACTAACAAATATGTTGGTAAACACAATTTATTGACTAAAGGTAAGTTTTACCTTTGTAATTATTATAAAAGACAAATAGCTTTGTCACTATCCTATTTATTTGACATTTCTGCCAAGAATTTGGCACATAACTCTGCTCCTATTGAGCAGTTCAATATACAGTTGGAATTGGTTCCAGTTTTAACCAATCATTTAAATTAGATTTTAAGACAAAGGAGTACTCAAACTCTGGCAATTTAGTTATTAATAAATTTAATGAAAGATACTGCCATCATGGAAAATATATGCACCTGGTTCACCAAAATATTCAGTCTATTAGAGGAAAAGACTTACAGATTGAACTCTTTTTGAATGATTATAATATTGAAATATTGTGTGTAACTGAACATTGGTTAAAAAATAATGAATTAATGCCTCAATTTAATAACCACCAGGTGGGAAGTTCGTTCACCAGACTTAGTTCCATACATGGTGGGTCATTAATAATATTACATAATAAATTAAAATTTAAGGAACGTAAGGACATTGTATCCTTGTCTGTTGAACGGACCATAGAAATAAGTGCAGTAGAATTAGAGCAATTTATTGTTGTCTGTGTGTATAGGCCGCCATTAAGTAATTTTGACCTTTTTGAAAGCATAATGGAATCCGTGCTACTTAAAATATCACTCTCTAGTAAGAAATTACTTATATGCGGAGACTTCAATGTAAACATTTTAGAAAATTCAACAACAAGTATCAGATTGTTGAATCTTTTCAAATCTTGTAATTTGAGTCATATATTTACGGAGCCTACTAGAGTCACTGCTACAAGCGCCACCTGTATAGATAACATTTTCACTAATATTATTCCAATCACTAAAAGTGTAATCAGTAAATTAGAATCAGATCACTTAGGTCAATTAATGGTATTTGAGACATTAAGAAGAAATACCCTGAGGAAACAAATAACTATTGTACCAGTAACCACGGGCCGTATGGAACGAATGAAGCAAAGTCTAGTCCAGGCGCTACCCTTTCTGTCTTCCGATATGAGTCCAAACGAAATGTACAATTCATTTTTTCACACTTTTATGAAACATTATAATGCGATTTTTACATCCAAATCGGTCGTGGTTGGTGGGACATCAGTTTTTAGTGAGTGGGCTACTGAGGACTTACATAAACGTAGACAAGCACTGTATGCTTTATATGAGGAACGCCGGTTTAATATGAGTGATGAATTTAAGGAACATGTCAAACAATATTCTAAGAAATTTAAAATAGATTGTCATATAGCTAAACGTAATTTTATAAGCCAGAAAATTACAAATAGTTCGGACATTATCAAAACAACATGGAAATTAATTAATGTGGAAACTGGTAGATCAAAGCACAAAATGAATGATCTTAAACTAAAAATTGATGGCATAATTATAGATTCAAGTTTAGAAGTAGCAACAGAATTTGAAAAATTTTTCACTGAGATACCAGTATCCACAACAAAAACATTAAATTCTTCACCTTCGTCTGCCGTTACATTGTTAAAAGATAACGCCTCAGAATGTAGTGGAAATCTTCATTTTGAATATGTTAGTACCCCAGATGTAATAAAGGCGTTTAAATCAATTAATGTCAAAAAAACTGGTGATCTCTGGGGAGTCTCTGTCCATGCTGTCAAATCTGTAATAGAAGTCATAGCGCCTGACTTGGTAGTTGTATTTAATAACAGTATTGACTGCGGTGAGTTTCCTGATCTAATGAAACATAGTAAAATAACTCCTTTATTTAAATCAGGTAGCACTTCTGACCCCACTAATTTTAGACCAATATCTGTGCTGCCAACATTTAGTAAAATTTTTGAAAAATTAGTTTTGTCCCAATTAATAAGACATTTTAATGCAAACAATTTAATGCATAATAAGCAATTTGGTTTTACGCGGGGTCGCTCGACAACCGACGCGGCTGTTGAGCTAACTAAACATATATTCGATGCCTGGGAAGAGTCACAGGATGCCTTAGGTATTTTTTGCGATTTGTCCAAGGCCTTCGACTGCGTATGTCATGAAACATTAATCAGGAAACTGCACTACTATGGAGTTAGAGGATCGGCACTGAATTTGCTAAAATCTTATCTATATGGTAGAATACAAAGGGTCGATGTGAATGGACAGCGATCTCCAGGATCAGTGGTCTCGATGGGTGTACCGCAGGGATCAATATTGGGACCTTTCCTATTCCTTATCTACATAAATGACTTGCCATACCTCGTAAAGACCCACCATGATATAGTATTGTTTGCAGACGATACCTCTCTTATATTCAAAGTCAAACGACAGCAACAAGCTAATATAGATATAAACAATGCTATTTCTAAAGTAGTTAATTGGTTCAATGTCAACAATTTATTGTTAAATGAGAAAAAGACCAAATGTATCAAGTTTGTCACGACTAACGTTAAGCACAATCAAACAAGTGTCATTGTGAAAGATGAGGAATTGGAACTAGTGGATAGTACAGTTTTTCTTGGATTAACATTAGATTCCAAACTCCAATGGGGTCCCCATATTGCTAATCTCTCGAATAGACTGAGTTCTGCAGCTTTTGCCGTGAGCAAGATCCGCCAACTGACAGACGTGAAGACAGCTCGATTAGTATATTTTAGTTACTTCCACAGTATTATGTCGTATGGTATTTTACTATGGGGCAGTGCTTCAGATATTAATACCATTTTTGTTCTGCAGAAGAGGGCTATTCGAGCAATATATAAAATGAACCATAGAGACTCACTTAGAGATAAGTTCAAGAACATTAATGTAATGACATTGCATTGTCAATACATCTATGATAATATTGTGTATGTACATAAAAACATTGTAAATTTCAGGAAGAACTGTGACATACATAATATTAATACTCGAAATAAACACAAACTCGCGGTGCCCACCACTCGCCTACAGAAAATTAGAAAATCATTCATGGGTAATGGTGTGAAGTTTTATAATAAGCTTCCAAGAAATGTAACTGAATTATCTATTAATAAATTTAAAAATTATGTAAAGCGTCAACTCATATCGAAAGCATATTATAGCACACATGACTACATGAATGATAAAACACCGTGGGATTAATTGTGACTGAAATATTAATGAATTAATCATTATGGCGTTAGATATTAATATGATCTTTTTTTTTTGATATTTTGATTTTATTCTAGAAACTGTCTAGATTTCAATTTTTTATATATTTTTCTATTATTATTATTATTTATTTTTTGACGATCCTATTGTGAATTTTACTACAAAATAATTTCTTACTTTGACATGTCTACAACAACAATATTTATTTTGAAGAATAATAATAGCATCAATAAATTGCTCTAAATAATTAATTAATATATATGTTAATACATGTTATAACTGACGATTCGAAAGTGCTTGTTGCTAGGCCTATTTGAATAAAGAATATTTTGACTTTGACTTGACTACCCTAAATATATATGTGGCCAGCGCTACATTTCTTCTTACTTCTAACTTGAAATACCCTACCATACCTAATACGAAAAGTGTTGGGTACATTAGGGGGTAAAATGGATATACCCCGTATTGTTTGAAATACAGATGCCTGACAAATTTATTTTGTATTTTCTCGAGCATCTGGACGTATTTCCTTTCGTGCGGGTTCCATATAATTGCCCCACTCTCTAGCCTGCTTCTCACTAAGGCGTTATACAGAGCTTTTACGGCTGCGGTATTATAAAAATTCTTAGTCTGGCGCAATATGAAACCTAAGTTCCTGAAAGCTTTTTTACAAATTTCTACTATGTGTTTCCGGAAACAGATCAGATTCAACATGTAGTCCCAAGTCCCGCACCGCTGACACGCGCGCGGCCGGCTGCCCATCTACATTATAAGCGTGATGCAACGGAGTAAGTGCTTTGCTGTAAGAAATTATATTACATTTAGATAAATTGAAATACAATTTATTTACATGACTCCAATTCACAACCCTGTCAATGTCGCTTTGCAATCGTTCACAGTCACAACTATTATTGACTTTTAGTAGTAGTTTCAGGTCATCTGCGAAAAGTATGCAAGTAGCATGCTCGACAATTTCAGGAAGATCATTGATCATTAGAGTGAAATTTAACGGCCCCAAGTTGCTCCCCTGACTTACTCCCGAGAGCGTCCGATAGCAGTCCGAAATATAACCTCTATAATCGACATATTGCTTCCGGTTCTTCAGGTAATTTGCAAAGAAATTAAGAAGTCGTGGAGTGAAACCGACCTCGGCTAGTTTCATCAGCAATATGTCGTTATCAACGGTATCAAACGCCTTTTTAAAGTCGAGGTACGCAACATCGACCTGTCCGCCCAGACGGTCCACCTCCGGCGCCGCATAGCTCATGAAGCACAGGAGATTGCTCTCTGTGCTGCGGCCCGGCCGAAAGCCGTGTTGCGCATCGCTCAACCGCCCATTGACCTGAGGAAATATTGCGGCGTGTATCACTGATTCGAAAACCTTGGCAAACGGCGATAGGACTGCCACCGGACGGAAACCAGTCACGTCTGTTCCGGGCCCTCCTTTCGGTACAGGCGTTACCCTTGTTGTCTTCCAGCATTCTGGATAAACGCTTTTGTCGAGGCATAAATTAAATATATGTAAGAGGGGCTCCGCAAACAGAAGCCTGCAGTCCTTAACGACGTAAGGTGGTATGCCGTCAGGGCCGGCGGACCGCTTTGGTTTGAGCCGCCGGAGCGCATCCTGCACGTCACGCAGTTGCAAACGCGCCACATGCACACGCGTGCTCGGATCCGCGGCGCCCACCGCCGCCGCTGCCGCCGCCGCCGCGTCCGCGTCGAGACGAGGCTCGATGTCGCTGTATACGGACTGGAAGTAATTTGCGAGTTCTTGAGCACATTGCTCTTGTCTAAGTATTTGGCCGTTCTTCGATATATTGCACGTATTGGGACCGGAGCGTCGAGTTTTAACGAAACCCCAGAATGACGCAGGATCATGTGCAAATTGATCTTGTAAACGTTCTTGGTATTTCTCATATGCACTACTAATACTTTGTTTCACATGCACAAGGGTTCTATAGTATGAAAACATTTGGTAGTCATATTCTGCCCTACTGGATTTATATAATTTATGCCAACTTGCTTTCTCCTTTATGTCGCGTATGATATCTGGGGTGTACCATTCTGGATACTCGTAGTTGAATTTGCTATTCTTTAAAGGATTTTTCTTTTTGGTAGGGGTGAAATTTTTTATAATATTATTAACAATGTCATAGAAACACCGAATTGATAATTCGACATCGTTGATGGTATACAGTGATGACCATTCTACGAGAGCCAATTGGGAATACATTTGAAAAAAATCACACTTACGAAAATTCCATTGAGGGTATTGCTGAGATTCAGAATCTACGCGTTGTGCAGGCTCGGTACCGGGGCTCGGCGCCGGCGACGGCGCGCGCGCGCACTTCAGGCTCACTTCCAAATATAGGAAGGCTATTCTCACAGTGGTTCAAGCGAAGTCTCGAACACCTAAATAAACATTTTTTTCACTTTTCATGCTTTAAAAGTGCTTCATATTAGACCTGCAGAGCAGGGCAAAAATCGTATTTTAGTCCCTAGGGAAAATATGTATACATATTTTTAATATAAAAAACACTTCACAACAGCCAATCACGGCACTCATCGGCAGTTAATCGGAACTGTGTTTTTTTATTGGTACGTATTGGTAATTATTTAAAGAAGTATTGTCTATGGTTTCTAAAATATGACATATAATTTCGTCTATGAATGTGACATTTGGTTTCATAGAGGAAATTATTATTTTGGTTTGGTTGGTGCTCTTCAGTATTATATTCTTTGGTGCTCTTGCTCTGGGTGTGTGGTCTCTGTGGTGTGTTGTGTTGTGGCTTTTTAGAAATATTTTACATCTGTTTTGAGTATAAAAAAAACAAATTAACAACTCGTTATGAGTAACTTAGAAGAAAATGGAAAGATCCCATCAATAAGTGAGTTAAACGGGAGTGTTAACAATGATAAAACACGGAAAGAATGGGTGAAATTCGAGGAAGACTCTCCTCTATCCACGGTGCCTCTCTCTGAGATATCGTCTCAAGCAGCAGCTACAGCTGCGCCTAGCACGTCCGAGTCCACATCGTCAGCATTGCCAGCAGTATTGAAGACGGAATCAGTACATGTTAACCTCGAGAGGGGTGATAAAGCTGCTGAAATCGCTCCTCAACCAACGTTAACAAAAAATGTAGAATTCGTTAGCATTCGTACGGGGTTTGGTAAGTATTCAATTGTCATGTTAAAGTTACTTATCTCATTGTGATTATGTTGTGTTAAATAGCACTGTAATAAATCTTCTATTGTTTTGAAATTATTCCTTGGCAAAAAATAAACATTTGAGTTTAATGCCACATTTTTACTACTTATGTCCTAATAAGTGACTTATTGGGAAAATCTTCAGTCATTTTTTTTTACATGTATGATATAGATTCACAGAATACCACATGGTAGGAGTAATAGTAGTAGCTTAAAGTGTGTGCTATGGGAGAACAGAGAACTCATAATGTTTAAATGTGATGCATCATCCTCTAAGAGCGAATACATGAGTCACATTAGATTAACCCGTGGAACGACATTTCAATAAAAAATGTATTGTAATTTCAACTATAAATATAAGTTCGAAATTCCAATTTTGTTAGGAAAACACATGTGATACTAGCGCGCTTGATGGGTTAAACCCTCATTATATATATATATATATATAACACAGTTCAAATCTGACATTTCAACTGAGCTAAGATTATGAATAAGTATGAAATATAATAATATTAATAAGTGTGATCTGCTGTTTAAGTTTGGTTTGAAAAGAAAATGTCCATTCATGTTTAATTTTATATTTTGTCTTTTACAGCAAATGGGGACATAATAGTTACCATTCTCCCATCAAACACCAAGTGGCCCTGGGTCACAGCTGCACGCTTCAGACCTGAACTAGTCCCTGAGGAACTGATGGCTCAGGGGCTCACTGTAAGTTATTAATCTTTCCATCTTTTACCAAACCCCCACGTTTTTTCTTTAGTACCATAATTCTCGCAAATAAACATTTTGGCTTTAGATATGTATAGATATATTTTGTTTTCCAGTTAACTGTTGAAGAATATGTCCATGCCATGGAACTACTTGTAAATGATGCCCGCTTCACTCTCTACAATATCTGTTATAAGCGTGTCCTTGTTTGCTGGGTAACTCTTGCATTCCTAGTGCTCCTAGCCCTGTTATTTTCTGGATTGACTGGTCTCTTACTATTTTCCCTTGGTGTTCTATGGCTAGTACTTAATGCCGCTGCCATATTTCTCTGTATGTGGGTAAAATTAACACTTTCAAAGGGTTTGGAACAATGCCTGGCAAGTGTCAACAAATTGCTAAATAAACATAAATTGATATTGGCCTTGGATGACAGAGGGAAGATCTCTTGCCATAAAGTTAATCTTTGTTTCATTTACTTTGATTCGGGTCCCTGTGTGGCTCATGTGCAGCAGTTTATTGAGAGTGAAGAGGGCAAAAGTATAATGCAAGGCTGGGAACAGAGGCTCGATGTATCTGCAAATGATATTGTGATTCAAGGAAGCCAGTCAACTAGATTGTCTCGGAAACAGGTATGATAAGTAATTGTCATTCCCTTAGAATAACTGTGTGAGAGAAACCGTAATTGTTGCCTAGGATGTATGCCATATCCTTAACATTCTCATGCTATATAATCTGTTCACATTACATTAGCATTCTAAAATGGCATATAAAGTGAAATTATTTATATTGGCGTTTGGAACTAATTTTGCTGGTTATTGTACAGTGTGAGTCTTTTTAATGTGCCACCCAATTATATAGACGATTTTTTTTTATTAAATTCTTCTTTTTATTTTTATCCAATTTTTTCGCAACTGCATATGTGTGACTAAATAGGATACAACATTTGATATCTGCGGTCAAACAATGGCCTTGTGCAATACATTTGAATTCTTAGTTGCAGGTAGAGAGCTGAAAGAAGCAAGTAGAAAACAATTAGAGAATCAGATTTTTTAAACTATTTTGGTATCATTAAAGTTAGACATATTTTCACCCCTTTTAATATGTGCACATTATAAAGACTCCAGCCCGGCTAGTATGATAGCTTATACCGTCACGTTATATGGCCACAATGTACTGAAACGTCACATAAAACGTGACGGTATAAACTATCATACTAGATACGCAGCAGTATATTATTGTATAAAAACTCACATGCTTCTACTTATTACCAAAATGCTGAAATTCTAATGGTAACTTCAAATTCTAACACATTTCTAACAGTCTTTTGTTCAAGGATTGCTTTCTGACTTTAAATAAATGCATGTTGTTTCTTATTGCATTGTTTTTTTATAATGGAACAATGCCTATTGACTGGATTCTTACATAAATTATTTATATCCAACTCAGAAAATCATATGACTTAACTTAAGGTTGGGAAATATTTTAGCAGCAATGTAATGTAGGGGTGAACCTTAAATACATATTTAATTTTTTTTTAAATAAGATGAATAATTTTTTGTTCCTCTTTAGTGACTTATAATCAAGTATCAATAGAATTATGATTTCTCAGTCAAAATGTTACTTATTGAAATATTATTTTGTCTAATGACCAAGTAAATGGTGATAATAAACACCAAGGTTTTCTAGGCAGCATAATAGTCTTTTTTTTTTAATTAAAAATGTGATTGCTCTTGGCTAGCATCTAGCCAGGGGGCAAAGATGAGGCCGACGATGAAGCGAGCTTACCCAGAAGATGCCTATTCACTCGTGCCTTAAAAAGGTTCAGGTTATATGTACTCGGAAAGTTAATGTTTATTCAAAGTAACACTCAGACATTACTGTTAATTGGGAACATTCATGCTGTTTCCTCCATAGCATTATTATTGCACACCACCTCAATTTTTTTCAGAATTTTAAACTTGTTAGTTTAGAAATAAAGGAGGTTGCCGGGTGGCGGGCACACTTTTTACGACTTTGATGACAAATATAGAAACATCTATATCACTTTCAATGGGGGTCCGGACGGACGGACAGACATGACCAAACTATAAGGGTTCCGTTCCGTTTACGCCATTTTGACTACAGCACCCTAAAATTTGGTGACACTTTTCTTTATCCTATTCCATCAAATTTCCTATTCAGAATAAAGAGCAGTATCTATAAATAATGCAAAAAGTATGATTCACATTTTAGTATAAAAGTTAGAAGGTTTGCAATCTAAAGTAACTTGATCATATTTACCTTATTCATCTCATGTAGGGTAATAGAAATAACTATATGCATTTTTTAGCAAAATAAAATGGTTTCTTTTTTCCACTATCTTTCAGGTAAAATGTGACTACCATAGTATTCTATAAGACACTGTCTATTTAAAAATATTTTTTAATGACTATCAAATCAACCGTACCTTTTACCTTTGAAGGATATTTCTATTAAATTTAACAGGGAAAATATTTGCTATTTAATTTCTTGAGGTTATGGCTTAGAGGCAAAGTGAAAATAACCATACATAATAAGGTAGACCCGGGCTACACTGCTGCGTTGCGTTTATGAGTAGAATCAGGATGACGACATCGTGGGAATCTATTCATAAACGCAACACAAGCACATCGCTAGACGATGGTCGCGTATGTACAAGTACGCTTTTCATTCCACGAATGTAGATAATGTGTGCTGGGAGGTTAAGGTGTAAGGATATATATTTTTTGCATGCTAAGTATACTATTGTCCCTTTAAGGCTTGGGTCACACAGTGTGCGTGACGCATGCGGGACGCAGCGCAAAGCTACCGCTTCATGCCCCTGTTTGACCAAGCCTTTAAGCTCGAAACGCACAGGTTTTTGGTGCGACGTGCCCCGGACCACGTTTGCTTTGCCGAAAAACCGCCTCTGTACCGCAACGACGCTGCGCCGCGCTCTGTGCGTTTCAAGCTTTACATGTGGTGTGGTGTGGATGCAAAGCTTCAAGTTGAGGCACGCACGGCTCGCCTATTTGTAAAAATGCGTACGCGCCTCACGCGATGTGCACGAGCAGCGAGCGAGCCGGGATAAGCCGGCCGAAGTCAAGTCTTTTGACTGTGCTCAAAGGCGCGAGGCGCCTCGATGTGCGTGCCTCGCGTAATTTGGACATGTATGGTATAGCGGACGCGACAGATTGTGGGTGTGCCGCGGTCAGAACGAAACTATCTAACTTGTTTGTGCTTGATGCGCGTACGAATTTGAGCGCCACATGAATAACGAGTTTTTTACCTGTGTTTCATCCACCACCTACGTTTTTTTTTAAATAATTTTGTCAGTTACAATAAATACAGTAACAGCGCGTTAATGTTTGGCATATGTTTTTCTCGCCAGCAGTTCGCCGCTCGGGGCTAGCATGCCTCGGGCCGAGTCGCTCAAATGCGTACGCAGCTTAACACGCGTGCGATTCAAAAGAATAAAACTTTGAAATTCGTACGCATATTGTGCACCTGTATTTACTAACAACAATCTATAAGTACTATAATAATAATAATATGTAAACAATGCCTGCTCAGAATAAATTTGCTTAGCGGATCGGTGACACATAATATTATATTAATCGTATTGTACTTAGTTTGTGGCGGGTAAGCAAAGCATATGAATGTGCAGGGTATGGCAGAGCAAGCGTACCTCCGGTACCTACAGCGGTGGGGCAAAGACTTCCTCCGGCGAAGACTCGACTGGACTCTAGACGAGGAGGGCGGCAACCCCGCGGCGCCGCGCCATTTAACACAAGCGCTTTGTCCCTGTCAGTATGTCGAGGAGATATTGCGGAACAAAGAGCCGCGGGACTCACGCGCCTGTTGCCCCGCCTGCAACTCCTGGCTCCGGCGCCGCGGGCTCGACTGACCAAACAACTTTCCGTTTGGCAAGTCTTTTTTGACCTATCACTTGTTCTATTTGTTTCCTCTTCTAAAATATTAATAACCGGCGTAATCTCCTGCAGGAAAGAGGTGCGCTTCTGTATTTGCGATATGCTGCACGATGGGGCGCCATGGCTATCAAAAACAGATTAAATCTCAGCAGCACCGTGCCGGGCCGCCATGGCGAGAAATATGTCTGCCCTTGTCAGTTTATAGAGGAGCACCTTAAAACCAAGCCACCCTCTGGCATTGCTAAGTTTTTTATGTTACCGAATCAGAATGTTCAAGTGTATTAAAACAAATGTTGTTGTATTACTAAATCCGTCCAACTGTGTTGTATAGTAACATATCACGTAGGTTAAGGGAACATGTATGTTACAGAAACAGAATTGTTTTATCATTAAGGTAATGTATATATAAATGATAAGTGATTACCTATTTATTGAAAGTGTCCGTGTCAATTTGTTTACTATTGCTAACAGCTTGAATGTAATATAAATAATATTATCCACAAGGCTAATTGTTATCCACACACAACTGATATTGTTATTCACGGACAATATAAATTTGTTTTAAATTTAGTTTTTTGTTCATGTTATTGGAATAGAATAAGTCTCATTTTTCTGTTATGGTGCTCAAGCCACCATAATAAATGTATTTACCTTAACTATGAATCCTAAAACATACAATCGCACAATATTATTAACATGACTACGATACAGTATTGAACTAATTTACAGGAAAAATGGTTTGAGTATTCGCAAATATTGTATTTATATACTTGTCTAGACTTTGTATTATGATATTTATGATTTTACATATACTGTTTCACAACGAAGTCTGAACCGCCAAACTACACTGGGACAGTTAAGAAAGCCCATTTTAAAGTGTAGTGTGCCTACTTTGTGATGAAATTTTGTAAATATTAGAAGATATGGTAGCGACTATTTACAACCGGTTGCCATAATTGTTAAAAAGCGATATTGTATATACACTTTTAACTGGACATACCGAACTACTTTAAGGAGAAATACTAAATGAAATTATGTAAGTCCCCCGTACTGACAAATAGAGCTCTTCTTCGCTGGCGCTTCTTGTGTACGTAACTGAGAGAATACCATTCATCGGCTCATTGCGAGCTGTTCGCGAACCACGTATACACTGGTTATTGTAACCGTTCGGTTACAGTTCGCTAATGAGTACCCGGCTGTAAACACCCTGTATCTAAAACGGTTGTACCATCATTTCGCCAATGATTAATAGGTAGGAATTAATATATTCAACCGGTCACCAAATATAGCATAAAAGCAAAATTACTCATTGTTAAAAACAGAAACCCCGTATAAGTTCATACCTTTTGCTTTACTTACCATTATATGGTACTTGCTTAGTTCAATTCAAAGCTATGGACAATGGCGCGCACTCTAACGGTGGACGACTGGTGTTTTCTCCCTTAATATTCATTCTCACTAAGTTGCATTTCAAAATAATGAAATAACTATATTGTGTCTTGCTACCACTTTAAAATATTATTTTCGATTGTATGTAGATCTGATTGAAATGAATATGATTAATGATGAAGGGGATTATTGTAACTTTTAGATGTGTCTTAATAATTTGAAACGTTTGTGTTTTATTTTGGAAAGCTTGATCCTATTTAAATAAAAACTCAAATGTAACTTTGCGACCGATGTATTTTTATATAAAAAATACGTGAGCCATTTCATCATCAACTGACTTCTTCCGAATTTGGTAATAATAGCAAAGTGTCTTAATCGCTTATGTAACCATGAGTATTCATGAATCTGTTAATCATATCATGATTAACAATAAATACTCCACCAGCAGTATGTTATTTTGCATTCGTTTTTACTTGTATCGACTCACAAGTAATTTCTAATTTATTTGAAGTAAGCATCCGCTATCTAATCTTGCATTTTAATTTATTTTATACTAAATAATGAACTGGATTAGTTAATATTATTTATTGCAATAAAAAACTTTATTTACATTTTTCAATGAAATTAAATCACAATCTAAAGCAGCTAGTCAATGAAATTTAGTTTCCTTTTTGTTTTTAAAATATTAGCCAAAGCTCGTAAATGTTGTTTAAAAATTGTAGTTAAGAAAAAAGGTAGGTTTTATTATACAATTGTAATCGTCAAATATTTGCGGGGAATTAATCGTTACAATACGTGTTACCTTTACTAACATCAGGTGTTTAGATAAGCAGATACTAGTGAATTATAAAAATACCAACGAGTTGAGTATCGCAATGGCATTGTATGAGCGTAGCATATTAAATTATATGGAACTTGTGTTGTGCCATCGAAAACTATAGAATGGTAGTATTTATAATTTACTTGTCCCTGGTACAAGTATTTTAAGTATACTTACGTTTAAATATTATTACCTATATCTACATGTCCACGTATATTTTGTCTTATAATGTTATGCTTATCAATAGGTAGGTACCCATGATTTTTATGCTATTATTATAGTTGTGTAAACCCAAGACATTCTTAAATATAAACAACGTGAAAGATGTATTATTATCTATAGTTATATATTATAACAATACCTGCCTGTCTAGTATGATAGCTTATACCGTCACGTTATATGGCCAAAATGTACTGAAACGTCACATAAACCGTGACGGTATAAGCTATCATACTAGCCGGGCTGCTCATATTTAGTACCTATGTAAATGGATGTGCTATGTAGATAGATATCTTAAACATTCCGTCCAAATTTTTTCAAGTACTTAAAACATTAATGTTAAGCGATAAAATTTCTTATACACCTATTTTATGTAACTTTTTTCTTTAAAAAGAAATACATATTACTTTTTATTATTTAAAACTGTTGTTTTTATACTTACTTTAAGTAGTGACCTAAGTGTATCATCAGCCAAGAAAGTGGTAAGTATTATATCACTTTTAACTAACATACAAATAACCCAATGTAACATACAAAAACCGGCCAAGAGCGTGTCGGGCCACGCTCAGTGTAGGGTTCCGTAGTTTTTGTAATTTTTTCAAAAACTATTCAACCTATCAAGTTCAAAATAATTTTCCTACAAAGTTTTTATAAAGTTCTACTTTTGAGATTTTTTTCATATTTTTAAAACTTATGGTTCAAAAGTTAGAGGGGGGGGGGGGGGGGGGGACACATTTTTTTTAACTTCTGGAGCGATTATTTCCGAAAATATTAACATTATCAAAAAATGATTTTAGTAAACCCCTATTTATTTTTAAATACCTATCTAACAATATATCACACGTTAGGGTTAAAATGAAAAAAAAAAACACTCCCCACTTTACGTATAGGGGAGGTACCCTAATAAAATATTTTTTTCCACTTTTTATTTTACCACTTTGTCGGCGTAATTGATATACATATTAGTACCAAATTTCAGCTTTCTAGTGCTAACGGTCACTGAGCATTATATAACATGATGACCGTACTTAAAAGGTTTACTCTGCCTAGCTAGCACAATAACTTATACAGTCACGTTATGTGGCCGAAATGTACTAAAACGTGACCAACGTGAAAACGTGACGTAGGTATACCAGCCACGGTAAAAGCTGCCGTGCTAGCTAGGCAGGCTGCACCAACCTAGATGGCTTTACAAAAATCAAAATATATCTTTAAAAATAGTTACGTTTTGGCGATTATTTTCAAGACGAGTTGATTTTTTACCAATATTCAATCTAATTTTAACTCTAATTTAGACTCAAATATGAGGTTATCATCATCATGATTTATGATCATGTCATGGATTTTAGTCACAGTAGACGATAATGTAGCTTAAGGCAGAAACTCAAATAGATTCTCTTTCTCTAAGACTTTTTTGGACCTGCGCTTCGTTAGAGCGATAGGGTTGCACCTCTCACCACCACCATATCAGCCCTAGGACGTCCACTGCTGGACATAGGCCTCCCCCAATTTCATGGGGGGTAAATGTCATAATCGCCACGCTTGGCATGCGGGTTGGCGACCGCAGTATCTCCACCGCACTCTAGGAATGCTGCTGCCCATTCCCCGGTGGTCTTGGTCGTAGTTTAAAGACATACCCGGGTGCACCTCTCAATTTATGTAAATTTGAATAAGATTATTATATTTACTATTTACTACAATATTGATTTGTATTCTACTTATTCTATACTCAAATGATATTTAGCGGGTAATCTAGGTATAAGTACTAATAGTGTTTGAGTGTAAGGGACTTAATCTCCGAAGCGAAACGAAAAAGAGGGGTGTTAATGTTTAACGTGTGTATCTGTGTGTCTGTATGTTGCATCGTAGCTCCCTAACGGATGAACCGAAAACGAAACCGGTTCTCAAATATATTTTATCAAAATCGGTTTAGCCGTTTTTGAGATATTGAACTTTGAAATGAAAATGTCGGGGGTTTTACAACTTTTCTAAGATGGTTATATCCCGCGGCTTCGGTTACATAAGAACGTTACACAAAGATGAAATACACCGGCGGAGCAGCGCAAGGTGACAACATTAAAATTTGAAATAGAAATAGAAAACATTTATTCAGTAAAATCAAGTACAATACAAAAATACAACACAACAAAAGAGAAATAGTAAAAAACCGGCCAAGTGCGTGTTGGACCGCGCACAAAGAAGGGTTCCGTACCGACACCTAATCTACATTTAAAACCACTGTACAATACATTACATTTGACGGCCTGTTTAGCCTAGTTGGTAGTGACACTGCCTCCGAAGCTAGAGGTCCCGGGTTCGAATCCCGGCCAGGGCATTATTTGTGCATTTAACACGGATATTTGTTCTTGGGGCTTGGATGTTTTCTATGTATTTATCTATATAAGTATGTATGGGTGCGGCTCAAAAAAAAATGTACCTTAACGTACTGGAAAGTGTAACACACAATTTTATTCGCAACACACTGGAAATTCTGTAACACGCTGGAACTCTGTAAAGCTCAGATTCCATGAAATGAAGCAAGATTCGTTCGTAAATAAAAAAAAATAGTAATCATATTTGCAAGTTCTTAATGTGAAGTGTGTAAGGATGAGGTATCGAGGTATGCTAAGCATTTTATTATAAGTGAAATTTGTTTTTTTTCGCAGATGTATGCAGGTTTCCTCACGATGATTTCCTTTATTAATTAAGAATTTTGAATGGTTATTTATTTAAGACAAGGCTAGCTAAATAGGTACAGGAGAACTGCTTTTATAGTGTTAAGGACTATAAAAAAAATAGCTAAATAAGAATCCCAATATTATTATTAATGACATTATATTTCTTGACATCTATTAAGTCAAAGTCAAAGTCAAAATATTCTTTATTCAAATAGGCCTAGCAACAAGCACTTTCGAATCGTCAGTTATAACATGTATTAACATATATATTAATTAATTATTTAGAGCAATTTATTGATGCTATTATTATTCTTTAAAATTATTTTGTAGTAAAATTCACAATAGGATCGTCAAAACATAAATAATAATAATAATAAAAAAATATATAAAAAATAGAAATCTAGACAGTTTCTAGAATAAAATCAAAATAAAAAAAGATCATATTAATATTTAATGCCATAATGATTAATTCATTAATATTTCAGTCACAATTAATCCCACGGTGTTTTATCATTCATGTAGTCATGTGTGCTATAATATGCTTTCGATATGAGTTGACGCTTTACATAATTTTTAAATTTATTAATAGATAATTCAGTTACGTTTCTTGGAAGCTTATTATAAAACTTCACACCATTACCCATGAATGATTTTCTAATTTTCTGGAGGCGAGTGGTGGGCACCGCGAGTTTGTGTTTATTTCGAGTATTAATATTATGTATGTCACAGTTCTTCCTGAAATTTACAATGTTTTTATGTACATACACAATATTATCATAGATGTATTGACAATGCAATGTCATTACATTAATGTTCTTGAACTTATCTCTAAGTGAGTCTCTATAGTTCATTTTATATATTGCTCGAATAGCCCTCTTCTGCAGAACAAAAATGGTATTAATATCTGAAGCACTGCCCCATAGTAAAATACCATACGACATAATACTGTGGAAGTAACTAAAATATACTAATCGAGCTGTCTTCACGTCTGTCAGTTGGCGGATCTTGCTCACGGCAAAAGCTGCTGAACTCAGTCTATTCGAGAGATTAGCAATATGGGGACCCCATTGGAGTTTGGAATCTAATGTTAATCCAAGAAAAACTGTACTATCCACTAGTTCCAATTCCTCATCTTTCACAATGACACTTGTTTGATTGTGCTTAACGTTAGTCGTGACAAACTTGATACATTTGGTCTTTTTCTCATTTAACAATAAATTGTTGACATTGAACCAATTAACTACTTTAGCAATAGCATTGTTTATATCATTATTAGCTTGTTGCTGTCGTTTGACTTTGAATATAAGAGAGGTATCGTCTGCAAACAATACTATATCATGGTGGGTCTTTACGAGGTATGGCAAGTCATTTATGTAGATAAGGAATAGGAAAGGTCCCAATATTGATCCCTGCGGTACACCCATCGAGACCACTGATCCCGGTGATCGCTGTCCATTCACATCGACCCTTTGTATTCTACCATATAGATAAGATTTTAGCAAATTCAGTGCCGATCCTCTAACTCCATAGTAGTGCAGTTTCCTGATTAATGTTTCATGACATACGCAGTCGAAGGCCTTGGACAAATCGCAAAAAATACCTAAGGCATCCTGTGACTCTTCCCAGGCATCGAATATATGTTTAGTTAGCTCAACCGCCGCGTCGGTTGTCGAGCGACCCCGCGTAAAACCAAATTGCTTATTATGCATTAAATTGTTTGTATTAAAATGTCTTATTAATTGGGACAAAACTAATTTTTCAAAAATTTTACTAAATGTTGGTAGCACAGATATTGGTCTAAAATTAGTAGGGTCAGAAGTGCTACCTGATTTAAATAAAGGAGTTATTTTACTATGTTTCATTAGATCAGGAAACTCACCGCAGTCAATACTGTTATTAAATACAACTACCAAGTCAGGCGCTATGACTTCTATTAGAGATTTGACAGCATGGACAGAGACTCCCCAGAGATCACCAGTTTTTTTGACATTAATTGATTTAAACGCCTTTATTACATCTGGGGTACTAACATATTCAAAATGAAGATTTCCATTACATTCTGAGGCGTTATCTTTTAACAATGTAACGGCAGACGAAGGTGAAGAATTTAATGTCTTTGTTGTGGATACTGGTATCTCAGTGAAAAATTTTTCAAATTCTGTTGCTACTTCTAAACTTGAATCTATAATTTTGCCATCAATTTTTATTTTAATATCATTCATTTTGTGCTTTGATCTACCAGTTTCCACATTAATTAATTTCCATGTTGTTTTGATAATGTCCGAACTATTTGTAATTTTCTGGCTTATAAAATTACGTTTAGCTATATGACAATCTATTTTAAATTTCTTAGAATATTGTTTGACATGTTCCTTAAATTCATCACTCATATTAAACCGGCGTTCCTCATATAAAGCATACAGTGCTTGTCTACGTTTATGTAAGTCCTCAGTAGCCCACTCACTAAAAACTGATGTCCCACCAACCACGACCGATTTGGATGTAAGAATCGCATTATAATGTTTCATAAAAGTGTGAAAAAATGAATTGTACATTTCGTTTGGACTCATATCGGAAGACAGAAAGGGTAGCGCCTGGACTAGACTTTGCTTCATTCGTTCCATACGGCCCGTGGTTACTGGTACAATAGTTATTTGTTTCCTCAGGGTATTTCTTCTTAATGTCTCAAATACCATTAATTGACCTAAGTGATCTGATTCTAATTTACTGATTACACTTTTAGTGATTGGTATAATATTAGTGAAAATGTTATCTATACAGGTGGCGCTTGTAGCAGTGACTCTAGTAGGCTCCGTAAATATATGACTCAAATTACAAGATTTGAAAAGATTCAACAATCTGATACTTGTTGTTGAATTTTCTAAAATGTTTACATTGAAGTCTCCGCATATAAGTATTTCTTACTAGAGAGTGATATTTTAAGTAGCACGGATTCCATTATGATTTCAAAAAGGTCAAAATTACTCTATCAAAAAAAAAAATAATAATTCATCTATCTATCTATATATCTTCTATCTATCTATCTTCTATATATACCTGTATATTACGCGAAGCCGATCTTTGTAATGCCCATCAGATCTACAGTTATGGACCGATTTTGATAAATTATATACCATAGGATTCGTCCCATGCTGCAGATGTGCAATAAGGTCTTAGTTTTTTGATTTTTATCCTGGAAAATTAATAAAATGATATTTACGAAAAATCCTGGATGCCCCGACAAATATAAGCCTCAAAATAGTGTTCGATGACACCGCATTCAAGCGAGGGGTCAGCTTACCTTGGTAGAATTGTACGAGGTGTCAAAGTTTATCTTAGTTAACACGTGACTAGGTATGATTCTTAAAGATGAATTAAAATGTTCCTGTAAGAAATATCTGGTACAGCATTACAAAATAAAACTTTTGCGTCGAGAAATACTCAATATTATTAAGTATAAACGAAAGTAAATATAATTTGTTTACAAGACAATACATAATATTCGGTCTAAGTATTTACATTTTACATGTATGCCAGACGTATTGTGTCAACATTTAACTTATTTTTTATTGTGGCCCTTTACACGATTAATACTGAGGTGTCAATATTATTGTGGTCTATAACGGCAATACAAATTTTAGTGATATTAGTGTTCCGTTAATTTCATGGGGGCCTTTTACACAGTGATTATTGTCCCGTGATACACTCATATCACCATATGATTTACGTGAATATTCATGCATATTGAATCAAAACAGGAACTATTTGGAAAACCGCGATAATATCGACATCCCAGTTTTGTCATTATATAAATCTTGTAAAGGGCCCCATTCATTTCCTCACTTAAGACCCTGTTCACATTATCCGATTTGACAAAGGTGTCGGCTCTGACAAATGTATGGAAATGTGACTGATATCGTGTCGTGCAATGTGAACAGTGACCAGTTTTCTTAATTAATCCTTATGGTTAAGCAAGATGAGTTAGACCGGGACAGATAGTACGATCATTTTCGGCTGCTAACGAATTGTCTCCACTTAAAAGCACACCAAAATTTCAAATCCCATATAATCCAAAACGTCATAAACGTCAGTTCAGTACAATTTGCATATTTTAAAGTGGAGGCACTGGCAGGTGAACACCTGTCAGATATCACTTATCTGTCTCTCTCAAACTTACTAATTTGTGCATTAGAGAGAATATATCAGATTTTCAAAAAATGTTCAACTTAAATGAGCGGATCTGATATCTGTGGCAGTTTCACCATACATATAGGGATAAGCTAACCTTTTTACTTCCACTTTTTGTTTGTTTGTCATTTTGCCGTTTTTTATGTACAATAAAGCAATACATACATACATAATCGTGTCGGCTCCAACGCCGATTTCGGATCGGATAATGTGAACAGGGCCTAACAGTAAGCTTTTTAAGGTTCAGTACTCTCGAATAAAGCAGAAAAAAAATGAAATGTTTACATGAATGACAGACGTATTGTGTCAACTTTTTTTTATTGTGCTCTATTATGTCAATATTAAATTGTCATGGTTTATACTTCAAAGAAGTTGGTATACAAACCAATGACGTTTCAAATATACGTTCCGTATATCTTGACTGTTATTGCTAGGATGTACGTACGGACGGACGAACAGACATGACGAATCTAAGAGGGTTCCGTTTTTGCCATTTTGATTACGGAACCCTAAAAACGGTAGCAATATGTATTGCACGAAATGGTTCCATCTCAGCGGTGTGCTGGCGCGATTACCAACGCTGATCTTCCGATGGAACCATAGTGATTTCCCAGAAGGAAACACAAAGTAAAGCAGATGTACATCTGATCTGTTCTCACTAATGCTCTAAATCAGTAAGTTTGAGACAGACAGATAAATGATATCTAGAATTTTACTAGTCATTGCTTTTTCATCAAATCATTCGTCACGTTACGTCACGTCAAATCAAAATAGTGGCACGCGCTAGTTTATTAAAAACTTCTTTAACTAATCTACGCGATAAGTTCGCGGCACACGTAGGATATGTAAATTTCCCGGGAAATTTCATATAAGTACATATCGCGACCGGTACTGCAAACCCAATGCACACGTAACCGAAACACCCCGAGACCTATTCATTTGACCAGGGTACACCGGGTAGGGACAGTGCGGCCGTTAGGAGCAGTTGTGACGTCATCGTCAATAAGTAGTTGAGGTAGTTGTTCGGAAGATGGTTGTACAAAACGTCTTTCTTTGTTTTGACATGTGATAAGCATCATTCCTATTGGCTATGAGCGAAGTAGGTGAGAAGCAGGGTTGTACAAAACGTCTTTCTTTGTTTGTTTTGACATGTGATAAGCATCATTCCTATTGGCTATGAGCGAAGTAGGTGGTGGGGGTAAGCTAGGTGATCGCAGCGCACACCACGGCAGAAATGTGTACTTACCGGGGACATCTGTCAAATTTACTTTCACGTTTCCTATTGGTTTCTTAACGGTTTCCTACGATTCGTTTCGTTTGTATTTATTTATTTATTTTCTTATTTATTTCAGTAAAATCTCTAGTATCTCTAGGTCTTTGTCGTTTACTAAAATAAATAAAATATTCATGTGTAATTATTTGACACCTCTGAGTTTGACATTGTCCCGGGACGCTTGACGTTTTACGTTTCTGACGTGCACATAGCCAATATTATTCGTTTGAATAGATAGATAAAAATGCGTGTCTAAGTAAATAAATAAATAAAAAACCGGCCAAGTGCGAGTCAGTCTCGCGCACCGAGTGTTCCGTACAACTAAAAAACAACTCTGATTTATTAATGTATTAGTATTTTCTGGTAAAATATACGTAATGATAAATAAATCACTAAATTTCAAGTTGATATGTCAATGACAATTTAAAATAATCTTCGGAACAAAATGTATGACAGACGGACACGCGAGTGACAGTAATAGGGCTCCAAGTCCACATTCCAAACATTCATGATCTAAGTACATATATTCTATTCTAGAAAGAGTTGTTTAATTTTCTAGTTAAGTTAGTTTTCTACTATAGCCTGACCAGTATATATTTGGACCTGGCCATGTTGCGGATTTTCAGTGGAACTAATTTATTATAATATAATGGCAATGTTTTTTTGACAACAGACGTTGGAAGTCATTGAATGTCACCGATGTAAACAAAACGAAAATAATTCTACATATTTCAGAATAATTATCGATTTTGCAATCAAAATGCCCAATTATGTTCACCCCGATGCAAAACAAAACATTTTAAATACTTACATTCAAAGGGTTGCGGCAGAAAAAAAACGAAGGATTCAGCAGCATTCCAATAAACAAATGTTTTGAAATTAGTTGTTGACATGACGGGTACTGATATTCATAGTGCGGTTATAATGAACTGTGGGGCTAGTATGATCGCTTATATGTCGGACATATAGCATTCGTCCCTCTCGCACTTACATACTTGACAGTACGGGACGAATGCTATATGTCCGACATATAAGCGATCATACTGGCCCCTCTGGAGGGCTAGTATGGTTAGCTTGGTACTAAATATGTATATTAATTATGAAATTAATATTTTTATCTCATGCGTCGTCTCGGCGTCTGTAGTGTTGCAATCAAAAATATACCTATACAAAAATAATGTATCGCTACCGCCATTGCCACCGACAAAATCAAAAACTACCAAAAAAAGAAAACAAATAGACGACTTCGACAAATGTGCATTAAGGCACAAAATTCATGAATCATGACTAACTGATGACTGACTTCTACTACCCGTAGTAGGGAGTACTTGCGATTGCTATTGCACAGTGTGGGATTCAAATATAAAAAGTGCAGAAACCAATGGTCCATATTAAAGGAGCGGACTGATATTGCGGTTGGCGTTAAAGTAATTTAGATGAAATATAAGAAGCTAGGGACAAAAATATACCTCACGTTTATTTAGATAATGAGACTTACATCCATACTTCTTTTAATCACGCAAAATGTTGGCAAAGTGAAAATGAACCAGGTGTGTCGAAATCCGTTTCAACCGGCAAACGATATATTATTGTTCATACCGGTGGACCATCGGGATTTGTTCCCAATGCATTCCTAATATATAATGATAAGGAAAAAAAGCCGATTATCATGACTCCATGAACAGGAACCATTTTAAGAAATAGGTTTTTGAGAAATTAATTCCCAATCTCAGTGAACCCACGTGTATTATAATGGATATAATATAATATATATAAATAAAATAACGTAACCGTCATTGCCGCTAATGAAAAAAAGACACAATAAAAAATTAAAAAAAGGAGATGTCTAAGAAAGCCAATACAGACTGTCCCGACTATACATGACGTATGTATATTATTGCCATATAACATGCTGTTTGCAGCGACGTTATCTCAGGTCCAAATAGATACTGGTCAGGCTATGTTTTTTAGGTATTCAAGGTACAACTGCTCTTACTTGATCTGTTCCTATGTAATTCATACATAATATTACGCACTACTATAAATAGACTCAATGGTCGGCAATATTTATGAATTGAAACATCCATAAACATAACAATGACGGTCGTAACTTGACTTAATGTGTCGCGCGATTCGCGTGAAGTATTTGCCGGCCTGACTTTATTTACCATAAACGTGTTGCCGCGACGGCGAGTAAAACGCAGTGATTATATTCTCTTTGACGGCGAGGCGGCCCCGACTGAGAACGGGGGAGACCGGCCGACTCGTCAATCATTTAGCGCGTAGCACAAGCGGCCGCGCGCACACCGCCGCGTGTATGTGTGCATGAGCCGCGGATGTACCTTTTGTATGGAGTGTCCTTACCCGGTGTACCCTGATTTGACGTTTACAGGTAGCTTTTCAGTAAAGCGCTCATAGCCTAGTGGTACCTGCACAACTGCATTGGTTATGTGGGTTAAGCAATTTGGCGGCTTTGAGTGGTATTGAACTGAGCGTTTCTATGCTTTTGAGGGTACGCTAAGTCGTTGATCCTACTATATTCTGTCACTAAGGTACTAACAGTCAACTTGCCCATTAATTTGCCACTCATTTTGCAAAGCCTAGTTTTTTCTCTAGGTTGAAAGGTCAAATTTCAGTCAGTTACTTTCTCAAAAAAATAGTGCCTACGCCAATAGTGGGATTTAGGTGGTATGTGGCCCTGGGTTCCTTTAAGATGAAATTGGGATATCGTTAAGATGACGAAGGCTTATGGATTAACCCAATGTCGTGTAAAATACAATTTCAATAACAAGTTAACGGATTAACGTTAACTTCCGATAAATCTTTCTAAATGTAACGCTTCTAACGTTTAACGAAGTTAACTTTTTATTTAATGGATTAGCGAGATAACTATCTAGACACGCGGCAGCGTGTCCAGCCAAGTTCACCGCAGGAACTGGCGGACAGCAGCCGTGTGTTATACAGGGTGTGGCCTGTAATAGGAGCATAAAATTAAACGGTACACTATTGAGCTCACCAGCAATTATTTCCAAATGATTTTAATTGAAAAAAGAAAGTTTTTTTTTTTTAATTGTTTTTGTAAATGTAGCTTATATGTACTTTTTTCCTCTACTGAAGTGATATTATAACAATTTATTCAAAAAACACTAAAAATTTATAAAAATAAAATAAAAAAATACCAAAAAAATTTTTTTGAACCTAAAATGCGACAACGATTATGAGTCATAACTTGAAGCAACCTCGAAATCAGCATTGACTGCCGCGCTATAATCTCTGGGTGCCAAGATTCATTACTTGGAGGTCATAACTTTAGATCAAAATTTCTCCCAATTGAAAAAACATATTTTTTTTGGACACAAGAGGTTACTGCTGATGCTCTAAAGAAGCGTCCTTTAAATTTATTGCTCCTATTACAGGCCACACCCTGTATTACACGAACCGTTTGGAGCAACTATTGACCCCCCAATAACTCCAAATCTATCTAACATAACAAAATGAAATTTGGTACATGTGTTAAGATCCTTTAGAACAAATAGAACCCCAAATTTCATAAATATAGGTTTAATAATTATTGAGATATTAAATTCCAAAAAACGGCATTTTTACGACTGACTGACTGACTAGTAATCAAAAACCTAACCCACTTCCAGGTGACCTAGAAAGCTGAAAGGCATGCTACTTGGTAATTGTGTGTGTACACCAGAAGAAATCAGAAGTTACCTCAGAACTCCGTCATTTTTTAACCGATTTGGAAAATTATTTTTTTGTTTGAAACAATATACTTCAGGGGTAGTCCCATAGTTATCAGGTAAGAATCTGATCATAGGGTCTTGAAGAAATCGAGGGAACTTTTCAAATAATTTGGGTATTTTATATAGTAAGTCGTGCATTCGCTCTTGGAAAGCACCATTTGATGAAGTTTGACAAAAAGTAATGATATCCCATCAAAATTGATGGGAGTTGATTAACGGTGCCCAGCTCTGCAAGAGTCCGCAGGAAGCTCGGTTTCTCCATACAAACATAGTTTCACTTTCATTTTAAAACGGGATGCGGTGCTGGAATTGTCAAGAAACTTTCTATAGAGACTATTTGTCCCTTTGGACGCCAACGACACTTATTTCTGCACCATCGTAGCAATCAGAAAAGCAAAAGACAGTAAAATGCAACGCACAGACACAAAGGCGGAACTTCTTTAACCCTTTGAATGCCAAGAACATGTTGTCGTGCCTACGGCGCAAATAGCGACTACAGGTGTCGTGACGTACGTTGTCAGACATGTCAGTCATATTCATACTTTACACTCAGGTTCATATAGTATCTTATGGAAAATGGGTTGGCCGTGTAAGTGTCACTGCCGTCCATGAAGAATAGCGTTCAAAGTGTTAAAGTCGCACATGCATCGGCCGCTATATTATGTCTATCATTACATTATTATACCGTATATAAGCCAAATAAAGGTAATAGGTGTTTAGTCCTTTAAATTACGGGAGAAAAGAGGAAAGATCTGTTATGTGTACAATTGTACATGTAGTTACATGTATTCTATTCAACATCTTAAAAGGTTTTCTGTGTCATTGTCATTTCTCTAACAAAATCCGGTTCGATGGACCATGTTTGACTTGTATAATAACAAAATACGTTCCGTATGGTTTCTTCTCCGTACTTTGACGTTAACGACTACTCCATTTCAGTACAATTTAGATAACTTAATATTTATCAGGTGCCTTTCATGTACACAAATTGCATTAATTAGTATATTTTCTCTTTGCTTGAGATACAGGATCAACCTAGTTCAGGCAATTGTAATAATATGTGAACTATGTATATTAATACGCAACGTTAACGCTAGCAATAAGGTTTTCAATGAATAAATTTATTATTATATTACTCCTGCTACTCACTTCAAAGTGAACTAACTGTACACAACGTGGTCAACGTGGCACAACTATATTTACATATCAATAATAATTAAGTACGAGTATGTGTGTTCAGTTGGCAATGTGAAAACCATAATTATGAAAAATGCGTCCCTTTTGTAGAACCGAGGTCTGGCCATGCCAGGCCTTGAAATAGCGCTATTTTCGCATATCGTTATGATTCAAAACGCTACTTTATTAATAAAATGCTTTACTAATAAAAACGATATTTGGCGCGCATTTATAGCGGTATTAGTGTCCGACCGAAGTTTCGGTTTCGGCCAGTTTCGGCCGAAGGTTCGGTTTCGGCCAAAAAAGGGCCGATCCTTTCGGCCGTGCCGAAACTTACAACATTGTAGCTACTTTTATAGAAAGTACTTTCGGATCGCAAATTCTAATTAGTCTTTCGAGTTCTGTTAACATTAAAGATCAAAATATTATTTTAGTTAATTTTATACCTAGTTTAGAAGCTGTTCGATTTAGTAATTCTCAAAGGCATGGGACAGGAGTTTGGTTGTTCTTCATCAAAACAGACCATGGAGAACTTATGTACTATGCTCGATGATCTAAGGTGGGCTTCTGAAGAAGTTGGGCTTAAGATAAACATGGACTAAACGAAGATCATAACTAACGTCCATGTACCTAGTCCAGGTAGTACATATTCCAGTTAAGATCAGACTCTACGCTCAAAGTTGTCGACAAATGTGTGTAATGTCCCTGACCCTAGGGCAAACGGTTCAGTTGTGCAGGTGCAATTTCGAGAAGGAGATCAATTTTCAAAAATGACTTGGCTGGGTGGCTTTCGGGAGACGCAATATATTTTCGTCATGTATCGATTATCCTCTTATTGACCAGTGCGTGTTGCCATTGATGATCTATGGCTCCGAAAAGGAGGGTCAAAGTCACTCAAAGAGCGATGGAGAGGGCTATGGCCTATGCTCGAAGTTACTCTGCGAGATGTAAAAAATTACGATACCCGGCTTGCCAAATTAAATCAGGTCATATTGCCCGGAGACCCGATGGTCGGTGGGGCAAGCGAGTTCTCGAGTGGCGACCACGTACCGGATGACGTACGTAGAAACAAGGAATGCCCGCACAAGGTTGCTGATGACCTGATTAAGGTCGCGTGGGTCCGCTGGATGCGGGTAGCTCCTAATTGATTGTTTTGGCATTCTCTGGGGGAGGATTATGTACGACATGATGCCCGCGGTTACGTTTCATCATCACGATGTCTGTGCCTTGGAGCCATTGCGTTCTCGTACAGTACGTTTCCATAGGTATTTTATACCCAGAACACTTAGGTTGTGGAATGAGCTCCCTGCCGAGGTATTACCAATGGGCTATAGCAGCTCTTCAAAAAAGGCGTGAATAAGAGCCAGGATAATCTGGTCCAGTTCAACCCCACCAAGACACAAGTATACGCGTGCACTACGAAAAAAAACTCCATTCACTGTTGCCCATTCCAAGACACAGCCCTATGTCGGCCTGTTTAGCCTAGTTGGTAGTGTCATTGCCTCCGAAGCTAGAGGGCCCGGGTTCGATTCCCGGTAAGGGCATTTGTTTCTGTGGGGAGCAGAGACATTTGTTCCTGAGACTTGGATGTTTTCTATGTATTTAAGTATATATCTATTAAATATATCGTCGTCTAGTACCCATAACACAAGCCTTATTGAGCTTACTGTGGGACTAGTTCGATTTGTGTAAAAAATGTCCCCTAATATATTTATTTATTTATTTATCCATCTTAGAGAGTTATTGGGATCCGTGGTGTCGACATTTCCAGCGATGTCTAGTTTCGGAGCCACTTAGAAGACAACGCCAGGCTGGCATCCAAAAAGCTGTGCTCAATAGAGCGAAGCGATACATCACCCCTGGACAGAGACTATAATATAAGTCACAAGTCCGTCCCCACTGAGTTGGCTGTCACCACTGGGCACCTGGATACTAGCTTGGGCCTTTTGAATGGTTCCAGAGACATGCTGTCGAATCGTGGAAGATCTCAAACTCACGAGCGATATTGAACCGTTAAGTTTAAGGAGAAACTTTGCCTCCTTGCACGTGTCCTATGGCTTGTTTAATGGGTTGTGTTCCTAAGAACAGCGCAATATGATTTCAACGGCCCCTGCACAGCTCGCCGTCCGCAGGGCATTCACCCTCACACCTTAGCACCTAAATGGTCACGTACGGTACGATTTTAGAGGAATTTCCTCCCTCGGACGCTCCGGTTTTGGAATGAGCTCCCTGCCGAAGTTTTTCCGAGGGACTAGAGTATGGGGTTCTTCAAGAAAGGAGTGTATAACATTTTAAAGAGTCGGCAACGCGCATGTGTCACCCCTAGAGTTAAAGCCGTAGGCCATAGGCTGCGGTGACCGTTTCCCATCAGGCGGGCCGTACACTAGTTTGCCACCGACGTGGTATTAAAAAAACTTGTTTATTTTATACCACCTACACGGATTATAGGTGTTTCATTGATCATATGATTCGTATGTCTAAAAAGAATGGCCTACTGACATTTTATTCAACGATTTTAACACATCTATAAAAGTTTCGGTTTCGGCCAAAAAACATGTTTCGGTCGGACACTAATCGGTATCCATTATATCGTTATAAATAAAAAGCAATATATATATATATATATATATATAGCTATATTTTAAAAGCGCTATAATAACGTTATAGGCTATCTCTCTCTCGCTCTTACGTGCGCTGTGACATTAACGTCAAACTCGAGCACGTCATTGTCGCCACCGCCACCATGTTAAACGATATTGTACCGTAAAACCTTACAACTTTGCCCGCTTTTTGCAATTATTCATATTTTTTTCGAGTTTATTACTTCATATTGGCTTACTTATCTGTGGCATTTACAACTTTGCCTACTTTTCTTTGTGTGAGTGAGCACAGTACTGCAAGTATAAGTTCCATTGTTGATGAAAATGGCTGTCAAACAAGCGGGCCAAAAAAATTAAAAAATTTCGAGATTGCCCACTTTTGCATATTTTATTTTATCTTTGGCATTTCCAACTTTACGGAAATGACTCTTAGAGAACAAATATTCTAGAATAGACATCGCGTAGTTTTAGCGTATTGTAACTCTTTTAAATATAATATTTCTATTAATAATTTATGTGGGCAAAGTCGTAAAAAAAAATTGTGAATCCTTCATACAAAAACCTAACGATGCTAGGGTTGTCAATTTTTGCTTGTATCCGACTACGACTAAAGAAGAAGGTAGAGATATGAGTTTCGTATGAAATATTTTTGGTTATTGTTTAAAAACGTAGGAAATTAATTACTTGGTAATTGAATTGTGCCTAAACTTGTTAACTAACTATTAAGCACCATTGGTAAAGGGTATGTTGATAAATAAAACCCTTTATTGATACATAACTTTAATAAATAAATAAATAAATAGTAAATATTGGGGGACAATGAAATACGTACTACATATGTAAGTATGTAGTACGTATTTCAGTTACCTATATTTATACTTACTTATACTTCTGTATGCAAGAAGGAAATAAAACCTTAAACCTAATAAAACTAAATATTAAAAAAAAATGTGCTAAATAACTCTATATAATAACTTTGTATGGAAAGTGACAACCCTAAGGGTACAATTGTGCTGGGCAAAGTCGTAAAAAGTGACGCGCAAATACGTTTATGACATTGCCCATCACCATAATTACGAAAGTAATAAAGTTAAGGCTTTGAGATTTCGTCTACATCGTTTATAAACTACATAAAAGTTACAGTTAAAAGTACATTCCTGTAGGACTTGTCCACACCGATATACCACTGAAGTTTTTAGGTCCGTTTTGGCCCACCAAAAACACATCCGCACTCACACTGGCTCGCGTGTGACATTTAAGTCACACACACGCTAATGAATATGCCAGTGTTGCCAGCAATACGATTACCTTTCAGCCACAGATTAAAAATTAAGTGTATATTCAACTATTTTTGTGATATTTCGCTTCTACTGAAATCTGACGCGGTTCGCAAAGCTATGTTGAAAAGGCAAAGTTGTAAGGTTTTACGGTAACGTTATTTTAACATTATCATATAAGTTTATGATTTTCATTTTGTTATGATATGAAAGATCGTTATGAGGAATATCGATTATGATTATAACGAAATTTTAAACACTAACGTAACATATCGTTATAATATCGCTTATTTTCATAACGTTTTAAAGGCCTGGACCATGCGCTCCAATATTATATTATTTTTATTCATTCCTGCACCTACGTTAAACAGAGAAAAAATATGAGAATGCCTGGTACGCATACGTGTTGTATCTACTAATATACCTTCAACCAGATTTCGATGGTCCAGCGGTGTCCTTTGCACAGACATGCCATCATAAGAAGTGGTCATTAGCTTATTAGAATTACAATGCACCAGATTTCTAAAATACAAGGTGTCACACGGCTGTGTCACGTGGAGGGGAACTTTAAATATTGACGATAGGAAATTTATCTGAAAGAAGACTTGATTTATTTTTAAAATAGAGAATTTGAGCTGCATACGAGAATTTATGAAGAAATCGCATACAATAAAAATAATATATACATATACATTCCCATAAAATACATTCTCCTCCATGTGGCATAGCTTTGTACAAGCTTCGAGCATGACCCCAACACACGTTGCGTTGAGGCGCCGCGCCTCCGTAATCGGCGGTGCCCGCCCGTACATAAGTATAGAAATTATATCATCGACATCGTCGCTTTTGCTTTGCGGTGCAACGCAGTGTTGTGGCCAGGCTCTTGCAGTCGTGATCAAATATTTAAATTTTAAAGCATGTACTATACAAAATCAGGCTATTCCTGCGGCTAAACTCTGATCTCTCACACGTCAATCAATTGTGGACTACAAAAAACCTTTGATTAGATCAAGACTTGGGCTGTACTATCCAGTCACCTAAGCAAAGGGTGAGATGAGACCTCGCAATGAGACGAGAGATAATAAGCTGGAAACCTGTATATACACTACTGTACTGTGTGTCCTTACCCAAGTAGCACAGATACTCGTAGCTGTATAGCAGCCGAATAATGGAGTACGAATACGCTTGGGACTGAATATAAGAGCTGCATAAGGGCTGTATAGCCAGCTATTCAGCTGTTATTGCTCTTAAATGGGCACAAATTTTGGCAGCCGTAAGTTCACATAGCTACTTAAGAGCATTGTAGCAGCAATTTAACGGAGTTATAATTATATCGCTATCTGTGCTGCTTGGGTAGAACGTATGGACGCGTGGTTTCAGAGTAATTTCCTCCCTCGGACGCTCCGATTGTGGAATGAGCTCCCTGCCTAGGTTTTCCCGACGGAGGAAAAGGAGTGTATAAATTCTTAAAGGGTCGGCAGCGAGCATGTGACACCCCTAATAGGAGTTGTAGGCGTCCATAGGCTGCGGTGACCGCTTACCATCAGGCGGGAAGTACGTTTGTGTGGCCCGACGAGGTATCTAGACACGCGGCAGCGTGTCCAGCCAAGTTCACCCCAGGAACTGGCGGACAGCAGCCGTGTTATATTACACGAACCGTTTGGAGCCACTTTTAACTCCAAATCTATCTAACATAAAAAAAATGAAATTTGGAACATGTATTAAGATCCTTTAGAACAACCAGAACCCCAAATTTCATAAATATGGGTTTAATAGTTATTGAGATGACGATGAAAGACGATGCAGCGTATAGGTAGGCCCCCCCACGAGGTGGGCTGAGCTGATAACCTGGTTAAGGTCGCGGGAGTCTACTGTATTCGTGTAGCTCATGACCGATCGTCGTGGAATTCTTTGGCGGAGGCCTATGTCCAGCAGTGAACGTCTTTTGGCTGATGATGATGATGATTTTATCTTGGTATTATACTTGTATGACTTTGTACCATCTAAACAAATTATAGGGGTTTTATTATAAGCCTAGAATGAATGGCCTGTTGGCATTTTATTGAACGATTTCAATACGTCTATAGTTTCAGGTTCGGTTTCGGTCAAAACTTAGAGCCTAAACCGAACGTTTGGTTACTAGTATTCTTTGATCTGTGGTTTCGGCAAAAAAACATGTTTCGGGCGTACACTAAGTAGTTGTAACACAACGACACAGTAGATATATAGATTAAGGCACTCAACTAGAGTCTCTTAAAATTGGATCTTGGACTGGAACTTGGATCTGCGCTCTGTTAGAGTAATAAGGTTGCCTTTCATTTTTGCCTTATAGTTTCGCCATGCCCGTCTGTCTGTCCGTCCGTCTGTCTGTCTTAGGCTTTGCTCTGTGATTGTTTGTGTCGAAAGCTGTAATTTGGTATGAATGCTCAAGGGATATATAAATCAATAACTTTGGCAGTCGTAAAATAAAAAAAATAATAAATTAAGGGTACCTACCTCCCCTACACGTAAATTGGATGATTTTTTTTATGCTTCATAATCCCTATGGTGTGTTTAAGTGAATATTTCCGGAATTAATCACTCCAAAAGAAAAAAAAATGTCCCCCCCCACCCCTCTTACTTTAGAATTATGGGTCCAAAAGTATGAATAAAAATCATGAAAGTAAAGCTTAATAAAGACTTCCAACGAAAACTATACCTAGCGTACATGATTAGTTAAGCCGTTTTTGAGTTATCGTAGAAAGTCTTTCCTTCTTAGTAATAGACGTATGAAACGCTGCGAAGGTATTCCCTTTTTCCCGTTACAGTGTTTTTTAAACACGTTCCCTGTCCAAAGGCCCCCAATGTGGGGACATGAAGCTTTTTTTCAGGAGTCCGTGTCCCCACTGTGGGTCCACGGGTTGTTCACGTCTACGAACTACAACTGTCACTTGGACTTGTGACATTGAAGGATAATTTTGTATGGGGACAGGGAACGTGTTAATTGAATTCATTGGGCAACTATGGAACCCTACACTGAGCATGGCCCGACATGCTCTTGGCCGATTTTTTTAAAATTTGAATAAGATTATATTATGACTTACAGGAAGAAATATGGATCTCACTCGTAAAATTCACTTGTTCCTTTAAGTGTTAATATCTCTTACGTTAGTATAAATTTAGGTTTGGCCAGCACGCGCTAGTTTATTAAAAACTTAAATTATTCTAGGCAATACGTGCGCGGCACACGTGACCGAAACACCGCGAGACTCGCTTAAGTTTACCCTAATGACGTGAATGTGTTGGTGCGTCAAATCGAACGTTATAGGTTTGTTTTACTGCTTGTAACAAGAGCTGAAAAACGCAAGTGACTGGGTAGTAATTTGTACAACAAGTCTAATTCAATTACGAAAGTAATTCATTACGTCTAACACTGGTAAGTAATATTATTTAAGTATTGTGTGCAAAAGGATTAAGCTCAGTATGATGTTAACAATAACATGCACGGCAGCTGCACCAGTTTTTTGTTTTCTTATTCAAAATATTCTGCACAACTATATCTATATCGTGCGCGAAATAGGTTATCGGTCTCTTTCTGTGTGTATCCATTAGAGACTGATAGTCAATCTCGCGCGCCTTCTTGTGTTAGCCGTTCGTGTAATAAACGTTCTGCCATGTTGAGTATCTATAATAGTACAGGGGCGCTACAGCGAACCGAAAACGAAATATGTGCCTCTCTCTCGCACTTGCATATTCTCTGAAAGAGGGGGATACTTCGATTTCAGTTCGCGGTAGGCCTTCAGCAAGAATTCAGTAGCCTGATGTGCCATATTCCGGGAATGTATTGTACCTTTAGGTGTTGGGTGTTAAGAATTCTAGATTCGGATTCCTTATTTAATTTTGATTTTAACACTAAGGTATCATAAGTAAGAGTAAAAGAACGGAAGCACTGTCTCACTGCTCAAACATTAGTTGAAGTAGGGTTTCCGTTACTAGCAATTATCACACTAAACATACTTTAAGAGGGCTTTAACGTGTCCACTTAAATAATTGTTGAGTCCATCGGTCGGAGGTTTGAGGATACTTCTCGATGTTTGCGAGTCGTACGCCAAAGAACACGATCTTAAATATAATGTACTCAAAAGCGAGTACATGGTATTTAAGGCGGGTAGCAAGTGTCCATCATATGTCCATCCGATACTTCTAAATGAACAACAGGTAAAGAGGGTGTACATATTCAAATATTTGGGACACTTGTTAACCGACGACCTGCGAGACGATGCGGACACCGAGAGGGAGCGTAGAGCATTAGCGATCAGGGCTAACATGATAGCGCGCAGGTTCAGCCGATGTGCGGTACGCGTTAAATTAACATTATTTAGGGCCTACTATACATCGCTGTATACCTGTAGCTTATGGTGCAAATACACCCAGAGATCGCTCAATGCAATACGCGTCCAATACAATGATGCATTTAGGGTACTGGTGCGGCTGCCGCGATACTGTAGCGCGTCCGGTATGTTCGCGGAAGCCCAAGTGGACGGCTTCCACGCGACACTGCGCAAGCGCTGCGCCGCGACGCTCCGCAGGGTATGCGCCAGCCGCCACAGTCTCCTAAACGTAGTGGCAGACAGATGGGACGGCAGTCTCCTAAGACACTGGTCCTCCCTACATTTAAGTTTACGCACTAACATAGTTCTATAAGTCTTTTGTAGTACAAACAACATATGGATCAAAAGTTGTCCGAAATAAATGCATTTTGTTATTTATTTATTTTTTATTAAAATTTAACGATAGGTATTTAAAAAACCGGCCAAGAGCGTGTCGGGCCACGCTCAGTGTAGGGTTCCGTAGTTTTCCGTCCGTCACATTAAGTTGACATATTAAGTACAGAAACACAAAACCTTTGAAAGCACGTCATTTCATTGTGATTTTGTAGAAATGACAGGTACAATAAACACCTGTATATACGGTTAAATTACAAACTTAGTTCAGAAATTATTTTTGTAATTTTTTCAAAAACTATTCAACCTATCTAGTTCAAAATAATTTTCCTACAAAGTTTTTATAAAGTTCTACTTTTGAGATTTTTTTCATATTTTTAAAACTTATGGTTCAAAAGTTAGAGGGGGGGGACACATTTTTTTTTACTTCTGGAGCGATTATTTCCGAAAATATTAACATTATCAAAAAATGATTTTAGTAAACCCCCTATTTATTTTTAAATACCTATCTAACAATATATCACACGTTAGGGTTAAAATGAAAAAAAAAAAAACACTCCCCACTTTACGTATAGGGGAGGTACCCTAATAAAATATTTTTTTCCACTTTTTATTTTACCACTTTGTCGGCGTAATTGATATACATATTAGTACCAAATTTCAGCTTTCTAGTGCTAACGGTCACTGAGATTATCCGCGGACGGACGGACAGACGGACGGACAGACATGGCGAAACTATAAGGGTTCCTAATTGACTACGGAACCCTAAAAAGGGGCCACTACGTAGGAACTGTATATAATAAATTTAAGTATAGTAGAGTGGAGGCCATGTACACATTTTTGGATCTTATTTCAATGTAGGGTTTGCAGATTTGCAGTCCCGGTCCAGATTTGTATGAAAATCCCCGAGAATTTGCATGCCCTATTTAAATGGAATAAGGTGAAAAAATTTATACATAAATTGCATATTGGTGACAATGACTGTACCTTTTCAATACATCAGACTAGCTAGTCTGATGTATTGAAATTCAAGTCTAATGAATTGATTATGCGTCCCAAATTAAAACGGCTGTTTTATTTTTGAGCTCATAGATCGACGAATTCAGCAACGTAATAACTAGTACGATGTATTGAAAAAAGTGTACCAAAATAATAATTTTTAAGAAAAAAAAACCGACTTCAATGGGGGAGTCCGGTGAAAGATTATTAATCTTAGATGGTGCACTCTTAGATTCCATACAATAAAATACAAAAATATATAAGTATGTTTATAATGGTAGAAGACTAAGTACCCTCAATTCCTCATGAAATCATGGAAAAACCTTGCTTGCTTGACAAACAAAACGAAGAGAACAAATCGCCAAACGTGAACTACGCGTCGTTGAAGAGTTCCGTTCTGATCATCATCAGCAGTTCCACTTCATCAAATGTCACTTTTATGAATGAAAATGCTTGATTAGTTCATGAAAATACTAAAATCACTATTTGTGTGCCTTTCACATTTGAGGAGTTTCCTCGATTCCTAATGGATCCCATCATCAGAACTCGAGCATGACAAAAATCAATCGTGAAAATAGAACTTGCTTAACAAACACCGCTAGAAGGACAAATCGCCAAACGTGAACTTTTCGTCGTTGAAGAGTTCTGTTCTGATCATCATCAGCAGTTCCACTTCATCAAATGTCACATTTTTGTATGATAATGCTCGATTTGTTGATAAAAACACAAAAATCACTATATGTTTGCCTTTAAGATTTGAGGAGTTCCCTCAACTCCTCATGGATCCCATCATCAGAACTCGAGCATGACAAAAATTAATAGTGAAAATAGAACTTGCTTAACAAACACAGCTAGGAGGACAAATCGCCAAACGTGAACTTTTCGTCGTTGAAGAGTTCTGTTCTGATCATCATCAGCAGTTCCACTTCATCCAATGTCACATTTTTGGATGTAAATGCTTGACTTATTGATAAAAACACAAAAATCACTATATGTTTGCCTTAAAGATTTGAGGAGTTCCCTCAATTCCTCATGGATTTCATCATCAGAACTGCCTTTTGACAAAAACGGGACCAACTTGGATAAATATATATACAATCAAAAAAAAAATTTTTCAAATCGGTTAAGAAATGACGGACTTATGGAGTAACAAACATAAAAAAAAAAAAACAAAAAAAAAAAACATACAACCGAATTGATAACCTCCTCTTTTGAAATTTTGAAGTCGGTTAAAAATGTAGTATGTAGTAGCCCGCTTTTTTAATATCGATCGGTTAGTCGATTTGTATCAGATTGTCCTCCAATATTTATTTATTTATCGTTAAATTTAAATAATCACAATTATTTACGAGTGGCGCTAGTGGACACGTTAAAGTCCTCTTACTGATGGATAGATAACAGCTGGGTAGTTATTTGATATTATTGCAGAATGTACAGTAATTAGATTTACCCCTACACTAGACAGCTAATGTAAGAATCCAAAATTCAAAGGAAACGCATGATTAGATTGATTTGGTATTCAAAGTAAAACTAAAGTTGCGTTAAAATATACTTTTAATCTGATTTATTAAAAATTACAGAAAAAATAATGAATTTGGCCATACATTATAATTTTACTACTATACTACACACTTGAACGCTACCATATCACAGACAAACATACGATAGGATATTGTTCGTGTTGTTACATGAAAAGATTTTTCTAAAAACAGAAGCGGAGTAAGAATATTCGTGTGAAGGATTTACTTACATGAGCGTATATAGGCTTTGCACAATTGAAACTCCACTTTGTGCCCCGGACGCTGTTAATTCTATAAAACACGGTTTGAAAAATTGGAGTCGATAGAAAAAATGTGAAGTTACGTGTGAAAATCCTCTTTAAACAGCTCTGTCTTTATTTTAACTAAAGATCATACTAACAAGTTTTCCGATTTATATTATGTGTAATGTCTTATTGTAATCATCAGTTTCCTCATTTATGCTTTATAGAACATACGCGGGCGAAGAGCACTGCGTTTCGAGTTACCACTAGTGAGCGATCAAGACAAATAGGTATCAGCGTCATAAAGTGGTGTTTCTATTTGGACCGTCCCTGAAAGGTCAATAAGGTCTTGTGCAAAACCTCGTTATCATGGATTGCAAAGAGGTCGTTCGCGGATGAAACGTTTCCGGAAAATAAACATACGTAGTTACAGCTTATGAATGTGTGCGCGCATATTGTAAGTGGAGCTTTACATTTGCCATTATTTTATTACGTTTTCGGAAATTCGGAAGATTATTGCGGTTACAGCCCTGTACACTTAGGCGCTCATGCGCAGATTGGCTTTACGCGATCGTTTGGATCTGGAATGCGATAAAGAACGTAAAAGTACAAAAAAATGTGAACAAAAATACTCATATATATATTATATTCGTTCCTATGGAAAATACCTTAACAATGCCTGTTTTCAATGGTTTAATATCTACTTTATTTCCTAATGCATAGAACAATATTTAATAAAGATAATAATAATAAGATAATCCAAATAGTATTATATAAAATACTAACAATATGCATATCGACAAGTTGTAATAGAAGGAGTCATTCCTGGATTACCTAAAAGTGATCATTATTTATTTTTGCCCCGACGAATCATCATAATTTATTTTGATTGTATATGAACGTATTATATTCAACAGCTATCGCCTAAAAGTAACGATTTTTCATAAACTATGTAAGTTTATGGTATATAAAGATATTTAGATTTTTTCGACGTGGCACGAACCATTTATTTTGGATCTATTTTAACTTGCATTCTTCTATTAGCATTTAATTGTAAAATCTTTGTAAGTGTCAGTGCTAATGCTAAGTTACTGTTACGTGATAATATCAGAAAATCACCAAAACGGTAACTTGTGGAATTAGAATAAGGGCAAGTTGCACCAACTTACGATTACAGACCGTACAACGTTAAATATGCCGCCGCGCCGGCGGCTGTCATCCCATAGAAAATTGTCATGCTTACGATAAATACAGCTTTTAACGAAGACAGCTTACGATTACTGACGGTTTGCTGCAACCCACCCTACATCTGTTGTGTTATATGGCAAGACTATCAATTATCTATACATATACTACAATAAACTTAACTAATTTAATAACGTGTTGACTTGACGTATTGTCCAGATATCAATGAACTGCAATTCAGTTTAAGTATTAAATTACGTACATATAGTCTGACAATAAAGAGTAGAAATAAAATAAAGAGTAGAAATAAAATAAAATGGAACTAACATAAGAGCCTTACGTAGCAACCCCAGGTGTCATGTCAAACTTGTCAAATATTGGTCCGTAAATAAACATTAAATTGCTGCTGCTAAGTATTATATTATCGTTGTGTAACCAGTTTTTGTTCGACGAAAATAACTAAAACCAATTCGTAGTGAAGCACGGGAAGTGAAATATCAAGTGATTTTATTATGATTCGCCGAATTTCAAGCTGGAAAGTTATTGTTCGCTTTAGATGATGTTTACAAACGAACTGCTAATATGACGGGTATGTAATACTAAAAACTTTGTTCTATATTTATGAACCGAGGGAAAGATGTACAACTATTGACTTAATAAACGTTATTTAGATGTAATTTCGATATCGTAAATATTTTGAGATTAGTTAAATAATGTTCGATGTTGACACCCAGGAGCCACGTGTAGGGTAACGGTGGGTACTCCCTACGGACGTGGTGCAACTTCGACCCCCCTTTGTCAAGTGAGTGGGCAACTTGACTGTTAGAAGTTCTCAAGCCGCCCGAAGGCCTCTAAATTGGCTTAACGACTGCTGTCGTAGACAGCAGCCGGGATCAACGGCTTAACGTGCCTTCCAAAGCACGAGAGCGCTCAGTTAGTAACCACTCAAAGCAGTCACCCATCCAAGAACTGACCTGCGCCCACATTGCTTAACCTCGCATACCGCACGCGGTACGCGGGCGCCGCTGGGCCATGAGCGCGCTAAGAGCTCCGTGAAAATACCTTTATCTGCTGTTTAGGGTAATAAAACGTTGTACTTTATCAAATTTACAAAAAGATTGATGATAATTTCACATACTGTAAGCATATTTTTGCTTTATTTATAATTTTATGCGCAATTCAAGTTTTATTTCAAATCGTAAATCGAGCATAGATTACATAATCGATTTAAAAACATTCGTGCTTGAGCATTAGAGCTAGCTTAGCTGTGAAAAGTCACTTTGACGTCACCGTATTTAAAGAAATAAGGACTACTGTTTAGGAGAATTTCTTTGAAACGTGGTCCTTATCGACCTTGTTCAATTTGGCCATTCGATAGTAACCCAATAATGGATTTAATGTTTACGTAAATAGGGTCGACTTTTATTGGTCAACTTTAGTAGTTTGAATGTGCGTGAGTTGATTCTTTTAGTGTGGGTGCGTAGTAATGGATCAATATATTGTAAGTGTGCGTAGTTTTTTTTATATGTGTGTTATACCTCGCCCCCCGCAAAAATTGGCATAATATTTTGTTTGGTAAGATGCGCTGATGGCCACTCCAGTTATGTATGCTCTAAGGCAAGTATCAATATCGATCAGTCCTAGCATAAATGTTGCCTGTTGCAGCACAGTGGCGACCTCAATTAATTTCGACTCTTTATTATCAGACTATGAAATAATAGCGTAATTTAAATGTATTAATAATAACGTAACTAATACCTGTAACCATTTAAACGACGTGAGTAATAAAAATAAGTAGCTATAAATTGAGCAAAAAAATAAAATCAAAAATTGTTACTAAAATATTTTGTTGCACAGTGTAAATTCATTCGGCATCACTCTTGCGCGACTTCTTGACCATGCTGTCGCCGGCCGGGAACAGCCCCTTGAAGCTGTGACGATGTTCCTTAACTTGGGATTCTTTCTCAATGCAAGATATGATGTCTCTGCTTCTCTTCAAGTTCCTGTCGTCGTCGTCGTCGGTGGAGGCGAGGGACTCGAGCGAGGTGACGGTGGAGGGCGCCATCTGCTGGCGCGCGGCAAGGTCGAGGTAGGGTTTCGCTGCGTTATCTGTCATCTGAACGGAGGCGGTGGTCGCGGAGCCGGATTCCAAGGCGGCCAGTCGCATCATATCACGCTGCGATTCGCGAGCTTCCATCAGGAATATGCTCTCCTGTTTGTGCCAGTCAAATCATTAAAAAACCAAGTGTGACAAAACTAAATAAATACTTATAAAATGAGGTCATGCGGGACAAGGGGGATCATTGTTTATTTTATTCACCTAAAGAGTAACGGTGTTTAAATATATATATAATTACTCCTACGGAATTTGGAATACACAAGTTTTCGATGGGATCTCGTGCGGTCAGGTATCAAATTACTAGTATTAGTTTTGTCACAGTTATAATTCGACAGATTTTACTTCGCGAACGGTAAGGTCTAGTAATTTTAATAACACGTATTTTAATTCATTTCACAAATGTTATGAAGTAGCATTAACTGTATCTGTATTTTTTTACGCCGTGGTTCCAACCCATCCGACCATTAACGGGGCATAGAATACATCTGTCCTATATCTTCCGCAAAAAACGTAGACTACTGTAGGAAGCTCAATACTGCGGGCCTATGATGGTTGCCATTTTATCACTTATCGTCGTGGATAAGACATTCGTCACGTTCTGATAAGTATACGAGTGCGGGATTGACGGGCGTTAAAATGGCAACCATTATAGGCCCGCTGATATTAAAGAAAGGTGATAATTTACAGAAGCAAAATTGCAGTGATAGATAGTTCAGAGCATTACATATGAATGTAGTATGAAATGAAACTAATAATTCGTTTAAAATTTAAACAACTTATGTTCGTATTACTATACGAGTACAAACATTAGTTGTTATAATAGTTTTATACCTTAATTAATAATTAGTTGTTATACCTTAATGAGAAAACAAAGTACTTTAGTTTTCTCATTAAGTTAAGCATTGGAATTTAATTCTACGAATTAAAGGAGTAAAGAAAGTTTTTGATTGATAAATACCTTCACTTCTTTAGTAATGAACTGGTCAAGTTTGTCATAGATCACGGCATGAAGACCCAAATCTTTAAGTTTCTGAATGGTGGTCTTGTCATTGTTGTCATCGCCCCAACAGAATATCACCAGTCCGGCATCAGTAGCCAATTTGACCTGAAATCGCAGAAATGTATCGTCAAACACTAGTCGAAAGCATGAAGATAATAGGTGAGTATGTGGCATTCTCTGGATTTTATTTAGAAATCAAGCATTATTAGTGGCATATTCACGCTATTTCGTGACGAATTTCCTCCCGGGTTAAGACTAAACTTGTAATATTTGTATGTATGCTCAGGTTATCAAAACTTGCAAATGCAAATCAGTTTTTTTTATGATAACTATCCTAAATCGATCGAGCTGTAATTTAGCAATCAGGCAAATGCGACAACGAACGCAATATTATGGTACCACCGAGCTGGTCTGATGATTGACACAGGTGGTGGCAATAGTAATTCATAAACTACACAAGATAACCCGTCTTGTTTGAGCTCATTGGAATCCTCTCAACGATTAGTTGGTCACTGTGTTAAAAAGGAACAGTCTGCATAAAGGTTAATACGAAAAATGATATTTTTGACAGACACTTATTTCTACATGCGTGAGAAATACCGCTGCTCAACCCACTCACGGAACCATAACCGACGTTCACGGAGCTTCCTGGTACTGGTATACCTCTCCAAGCATTTTACAAACCCCTTGATGATAGGAAATGACTGACAACATTTAGACCTGGCTCATAGACTATACGTCCATAATAAACGGCAATTTCAAGGTTCGACTTTCGAGTGTTTCCTCCTCCAACATTTGAGCGATACATTTTTCATTAAAATACAGATTTACAGAACAATGAAAAACTTATCTGTTTGTCTCATGTTACTGTCTCTTTAACACTCATAATATATATGACAAAGATAACGAACAAAGAAATCAAACACATGGCTACGAATAACTAAAGACTTGTGTAAACATCTAAACATCAATAACCTTCAGACATTGGCGAAGAATCTTTCGACAATGCACGCTGGTTATTTTTATCTGTTGTTATGATATGCGGTCGTTGACTCAACCCATTACTCTATTATCATTATCACAATACTGGTATGGCAATATTATCGCCATTTTTAAAATTGTTTGGAATTTGCTTCATTATTTATCATTTTTATCAATATTCACGTGATGAGTATCGTAATACGAGTCGCTAATAATAAACGGTTTAATAGGCCCCGATGCGTGCAATATGAGTAATACGAGTCTATTCTATTAGCTTAGCAACAATGTGCACGAGTCTGGAGTGTGGTACGAGTTCATGGCATGCCACACAAATGTTTCGCACTCAGCAATTCATTAATAATTGCTGAATAGATAAATTGCAGAATACTTAACTAAAGAGTATGAAATTTAGCTCTAACGATCTTTTACGGTATATTACCCGATATTATGTCCTTCAGAATATTAATACTAATGATGTTGTTTTCTTTATACGACGATAGGACACCCAGTGGGTATTGGGTATTACCCACCGTGTTGTACTAGCAAACAGATTGAGCAGCCGACTCAATCGAGTACAGATGTAGTGACTAGTGATTCTAGTGAATAATGCTTTCCCATCTGCTAAACTCGGAATATTTTAACCATAATATCTGTTTGTTACTCAGAGTTTGGACTTTGTCTGTGCAGCGGGCCGTGGATGGAGCACAGCATATTATGTGTGAATTTAATGAATTGTATCCGGAACATCACGCTGCACTCCAAGACACAAATAGTCAACGTAGCTCGAAGAATGGCTAAGTTCAAATGGGAGTGGACTGGTTACGTCTGCCGCATGCCGAGTGAGCTGTGGACCAAGCCAAGACCGCCACTGAATGGCAGCCCGACTGCTTCAAAAGGAGATGCGGCAGACCTCGCTGGCGCTGACGGGACGAGCTAGTCTCTTTTACCGTGGAGTGGCCAAAGGATACTTTGGACCGACAATATTGGAAACAGACGATTTTGATTTAGTTGATCTATCATCAATCTAAGGCCGTAGCAGGAGAAGGGAAGAAAAAATGCCCTTCAATTAAGAGCTGGTTTTTTTTCTATACTTATAGTTACTTACATCTAGTTGTACTATTTTGCCAAGTTTTGTTGAAAAATTCCCAGTGGTTCAACCGGAAAAAAATAAAATCCGAATTCATACTCTAGGTACTGTAGAAAAAAAACAGCTCTTAATCGTAAAAGGGCATTTTTTCTTCCCTTATCCTGCTACGGCCTTTGTAACAAATCAAAAAATATAAAAGAACATCGTGTATTACTAAATATTTCTAAATATATTTTATACTCAATACTCAATATAATTTCTATACTCAAGAAACTCGAGAAATGGTGGTCGATAATTCTCGTGGCTCGAGAAATAAAAAAGGTCAGGAAACCAGAAACCCTAGTGCTTACGCACATCTCACTAGTCGTGTTTATGTTACGATGTATAAGTATATGATATGATAGCGACCAGTCACTTACTTATAAATGATTAAGTACTGATTGACCCGCAGTTTCGACGAGGAGAATTTTAAACTACGGGATATATGTTGCAAAGTTCAGGCAATATCCTAATTGATTGAAAAAGACTCCGACAGCAAGAGATCCTTGCCCCGGTTTGACACCGGAATGACGTCGCCGGCGTTGTCGGACAAAATAATAATAATATTGGGGGACAATCTTACACAAGTCGACCTAGTCCCAAACTAAGCAAAGCTTGTACTATGGGTACTAGACGACGATATACATACTTATATAGATAAATACATACTTAAATACACAGAAAACATCCAAGACCCAAGAACAAATATCCGTGAAAAAATCACAAATAAATGCCCTGGCCGGGATTCGAACCCGGGACCTCTAGCTTCGGAGGCAGAGTCACTACCAACTAGGCTAAACAGGTCGTAAATTAACCCGACAAAAACGGCATCCCACTTATACCCATTATCGAATCAAAGCCACCGCAGGAAATGTAGAAATAGCCCATCAAATCAGGACAGGGCGCTATCAGTAAGACGGTAGATAATGTTAGGGTTCTCTAAATACTGTCAAGTATTTTGACGAATGATGAACATACATAATACTTGGCTATGATTTCGAATCAGTAGTTTCCTAATTAAGTTGTAATGGAATGGGGCGAGATAGTTTGGAAGTTCTACAAATGTTTTTCGCAATTACTGTAAAATAAAATATGTCGATTAGAAAACTATTAAACATTACAAACGCAAATGGCAACGTGATCCTTGATTTTCTTCACAGAATAACGTAGGCAGATCTGGGGCCACGGCAGTGCTTCCGCCAAGACGAGCCAAGCGAAGCACAAGGACACTACTTACCTTTTCTCCAAGCGTATCGTCCTTTTTTGAACCCTCATAACTTGGGTTAGGTTTATACCAGATAAACAAAATTGGCGGGATATGGTGTCAATTGTGACTTATTAAAATATAAAGTTTCCATTGCATAGCTCTTATACTTTCGATTTTATTGATATCTAAAAAAACCCCCGATTTTATCGAATATCATCAAAACTCTTAGGGTAGTTCCTTAAGTCCTAGAACGCTGAAATATGGTATGTAAGCTAGTATTTGACTGCGCAAACAACAAAAAGAGGTCAGAAAATTGATATAGGGACTCCTTGTTATACTTTTGACTTCGTTAGAGACGAGAAAAAAATGACTGGAACTCGAGAAAATTCTCGAGTTCCGAACGTAAACTGCGGACCGAAGTCAATCGTGCCATTTCAGCAGTGCAGAAACATAGTACTGCAGTGTGATGGTGCACCATGCCATTTTGCCTTGGACGTGAGAAACTATTTAAATCAAAGATACCCTGAAAGATGGATTGGTCGTTGCGGCCGGGGTAACGCCTGCCTTATAGCCTGGCCTCCACGTTCCCCCGACCTAAACCCCATTGATTTTTTTCTATGGGGATATTACAAAGACCTCGTCTACTCGAGAGAATGCCGCAATTTGGACGAGTTAACCCGGAAATTGAGAGTAGCAGAAGAAACCATTAAAAATAATAGAAGTGCATTCAGACGTTTAAAAGACAACTTTTTCCGGCGATGTCGCACTTGCATTGAGCAACAGAGGGGCCATTTTGAAAATTTATTGTAATTAAACACCTTGTAATTGGTTTTACTTTGCTCGCATTAATCATTATGTAAATAAAAATTTTGCACTTACCACAGTTAGATTTCAATTTTTTGATTGAAGCCTTATTAATAATAAAATGAAATTTTCAGTGTAGCTACCTGATAGATAGAGAAAGTTTTTAAAAGACAATCGGTAATTATTTTTTATGTGATTTTATTTTTTTAAGGGCCCTTGAAGTTGTGAACATACTGGGTAATTTTATCTTTCTTGGCATTTTTTTTTATGCCATTCAAAGATCTAACGATAGTAAATGTTATTATACTGAATTGGCCTATCTATCAGCTTAGCACACAAAAAAAATCAAGCATCTACCGCAATAATTCACGTCACCATAAATAAAAATCTCATCGTACGCGGCGATAGGTGAAAAATTAAAAAAAAAATTCATAACTCCGAAAATACTAAAAATCGCGGAACATACATGGGGGTGATTCAGATAGCCCTCTAGGTCCTCTACCTCCCAGCTTCAGTATATCACTACTTCTTGGGACATCCTGTATGCTGTACCCGCTACACCAAGATTTTCGAGTTTTGGTGGAGTGATCGTACAGGTGGTATTCGGAATTTCAACGTGGCCGTGTATCCCTCGCGTATGACGTGCGTGAGGGTCGAACAAAAACTGCCGTCACTGATCATAACATCCATGTTGTTCGTCAACTGATAAAGGAAGATCGGCATGTGACATATCGGGAAATTCAGGAGACTTTAGGTACTGGAATTCAATATGAGTCAGATGCAAATTATTTTACAGCAAGAGTTGGGCGTGAGGAAGTTATTTTCCCGGTTGATTCCTCACTTGTTATCTGACGACCAGAAAACGGCTCGTGTCAGTTGGTGCCACAAAATCTTAAAAAAATTAATGGAGGAAGGTCAAATGCCGTTCAAAAGACGAGCCGCCGACAAAAGTTGTTCGTTCTCGCAGCACGATCAAAAAAATGGTAGCAACATTTGTCTCCAAATCGGGTCACGTAGCGACTATTGCTCTTGAAAACCAAAGAACGGTCAACGCTGATTGGTTTATTAGTGTTTGTTTATCGAATATCTTTGCTGAACTTATTTCGAAAAATCTGTATTAAATTTAGATCAAGTAAATTAGTTGGCTATGAACATTATCAGCTACTGACAACACTCCAGTGTGTTATGAACTAATTAATAATGATTTTATATTGCCCACGAGGCGTAATAAAGATAATAATCATACAGATGCATGAAGTCGTGTTTGCGTCATTTCCTCACGTGAACCATTAGACGTAGCGAGAGATTATTTTTAGTCACGTGAAGGGGACGTTGTTGTAGTATTTATTTGTAGTTGTAGAGCGAAGGTCAGCGAACATAGGATTTTACAGTTAGGAAAATAAATAAAGACTATTACTATAATGTATCCGCCCAGTTTGATATTGATTAAAAAGGAGGGGGAGACAATACGCAACTTTCGGAGCGAGTATCTCCAAATATACTCAATTATTTTTATGATAAACCTTAGTAACCTTACATTCGTTTCTAAACTTTCTTTTCGTAGAATTACATAATCATTATTTTAGGGTTACGTAGCCAATATGGCAAAAACGGAACCCTTTTAGTTTCATTATGTCCGTCTATCTGTCTGTCTCTTTACGGTTACAAAATTCATCAAATGAAAAATTAATAATTACCTGGGTAGGGTCTCTGAGCAGGTCTTCAGTGTGCACAACTATGCCCAAAATGTCTGAACTGATGGCATTTTGCACCGCAGCTGGAATCGACAGGCACCTAGGATCTCGATACGGCTGGTATTTGCTTGTTACACCCTGAAAGAGAAAAGTATTGAATGAGAAAAGCTGGGACATACCTATATATATATATATATATATATATATATATATATTATCTTACACAAATCAACCTAGTCCTAAACTAAGCAAAGCTTGTGCTATGGGGACTAGACGATTTTATTAATACCCTAATAAGTGTCCCACTGCTCGGCAAAGGCCCATGGGAAGAGCCCCATGGCCAAGGCTGTAATGTCCATGCGTCCCTACTGAGTGCTTCTTCCTCCTAATTACTGACGAATGCACCCTGGTCAGGCCGCCATCTCTGTCTAGGCCTGCCCCGTCTGCGTTGCCCGACATATGGCACCCGCCACCCCATATGTACCTAAACTAACGTAAGTATGCGGAATGAAATTTGGGCAAACTTCGCATTTATCATTTTAAAAGAAAACATTCGAGATATAAGATAAAAAAAAATGGTTTCCTCTGTTATCTGAAAAAATATAGAACAAATTTCACGGTCGTGGGTTTTGTGTGATTATTATTACGGCAAATAGTGTGGAAAGGCGTCGAGAAATCGTGTATAAATTTCGCGACTCTCATCCGGACTGGACAAAGTCGAGGATCGTGAAGCATTGGGGGAGAGCCAAGCACAAATTATAATATTTTGTCGTCCTATTACTTACGAAATAATCCTACCAGAAAACCGGTTCCGGTAAAGTAAGCATACTTAATACTTTAAGGCAATCTTCGAAGAGGAACCAATTGAAGAAAATTACGGCGGGTCCAGTACTTAAATCGTACAGACAATGCGGGAAAAAAAACTGTAATGGCAACACTGTAAAAAAGTATCTTAAAGACATGGGCATTGCGAAACGAACCAAAAAGGTAAAACCAACCGTGTCCAAAAACCAAAAATTACGTAAGTACGTTAAGTACATATTCCACGTAAAAAACGACGAAGTGTATTATGGATGATGAATCATATTCATCCTAGACGATAATAAATGGCAGTGTAACTTTAATTTTGAAAATGCCAATACCCAAACTGAAGAATCAGAGAAATATGTGGAGCACACGAAGTTTCCAAAAAAGGCTCTCGCAGTATGTCGAAGCCGGTATTTTTCGAGCCAGGTTTAGCCGTCAATGCTGGACGATATGTGGAGTGTTGTTTGCCGGCTGTGCGTGACTTTATGAGAATAGGTTATATATTAGAGGAGCTAATTAGCTGGCCCAGATCTGACAGAATTAATTCTGTGTTTCGGCTAGATCTACCATCTAGCTCAACTCAAAACAGATGTGGGCCAAAATGGAGGAGTTAAGAATCCCATGTATATCACAACTTCGCCCTATCGAATGGACAAATCTGTAAAGGCGGGTATGTGCAAATATTTTGCGGCCCAAAACTACACGGACTTCAATTCTAAAATTAGAAAAGTTGAAAAACCCCCGACATTTTCATTTCAAAGGTCAACATCTTAAAAACGGCTGAACAGATTTTCATGACATGGCTAAGAACACTTGGGATAAAATTATCTATGACACAAAAAAAAACTAAACGAAATGGGTTCATCCGTTTGGGAGGTACGGTATCACAGACAGACACGTTAAACTCATAATACCCCTCCTTTTGCGTCGAGGGTTAAAAAACCAAGATCGACTTACATCGCACCCATGGATAAAGTGCCAGCCAACTGTCGCAAGACAGCTAGCATGTGGCCAAATTGCTTTCTACATTAGATAATCTATTGTTTGAATGAATGTATAAAATTATTGTGGTATACCATGGAATTTTATTGAAGTGTTATATACCTACTTTATCCAAATTTCATTCCACATACGCATACGCTAAAACATCTAAAGTTTAAATATAAATATTTTAATGAAATGTGTACGTACGTACTAAAACAAAGAGTACAGTCTTACAAATGTAAATTACTTACAACAGTTAAAAACATGACTGGATATTTATTTTGTTTGTTTCTGACCATTGTGCAGATATCAGGATTGAAACAGGAAAACACTATGTTTCTTGACCCAGCATGCTTCAGAACGACCGCTAGTACCTGTGACAAATATGACAATATAGGTAGGTATATGAAAAGGTTGGTTGTTCGGTTACTAACGTGACTGGACTATTACTACCGCTAAGGTTCTACTGAATTTTTATCCCTTCGTTCACTGTGTCTTTTTTCAGAGTGCTTATGATCAACATAGCATTCAATAAGAACTCGGTCGAGTGCGAGTCTGACTTGCGCGACAAGGGTTCCGAACCAATTTCGTTTATAAACGTGGGTCAGACTGTTTCGTGGTGAACCAGTTCTGTCAAGCTGGTTTAATTTGACAGACATTGAGATAAACAAATGATTTTAGATTATTTATTAAAAAACCTAGATAAATTGTAACATATATTCATACTAGCTTTTTCCCGCGACTTCGTCCGCGTGCAACTCGTTATATCGCCAGCTAATAGTGTAAGACCTGCTAACGTCATATTATGGAAGTTTACAGGAGAGACAAAAAAAAAGATTGGAATTAAAATATTAAAACCGAAAAACGGGAAAAATACCATTGGGTTATTTTTTCCCCTAATTCCAAAATAAAAGACAGCGTTTTGACTTTCTATTTTTTATGATGTCTTTTGTAACTTAACTGTATTTTGCAATCAAATAACGTTTTATATTATGGTTTTAGCAGTTTGTCGAGATAAAGAAAGTAGTTACATCATGGTAAGGAAATATAAGTACCTAAATCCCTAAGATATAATTTATTGTTATTATGTGATACCAAATAGCCAATTCTTGGGATTAGGTAGCGGACCCCGGGCATCCTTCAGGATGCAACTATACTGGGAATAACGCTAGGATGATGATGTGATACCAAATTACAATTAGTTATATGACACTGCTTAAATATATCAACAAATAAAAACTAAGATATTTACATATATATATATATATATTTACAAATGTAATCTTAGTTTTTATTTGTTGATATATTTAAGCAGTGTCATATAACTAATTGTAATATATATATATACTGCAAATCGAAAGGTACTTAATATACAAAGAAACTTCTTGAAAGAAACGAAATGAAATTTTCGGAAATAATAAATAAATATATGTATTGGATGTTGTGTGAAAATAATCATCATCATCATATCAGCCGAAGGACATCCACTGCTGGACGTAGGCCTCCCCCAAAGAGTGCCACAATGCCCGGTCCTACGACACCCGCATCCAGCAAACTACAGCGACTTTCACCAGGTCATCAGTCCATCTTGTATGAGGCCTACCCACGCTGCGCCTTCCGGTAAGTGGTCGCCACTCGGGAACCTTTCCGCCCTAACGGCCATCGTTTCTACGTGCAATGTGCCCCGCCCACTGCCACTTAAGTTTAGCAATTCGGAGGGCTATGTCAGATAATTCAGTTCTACTGCGGATGGCCTCATTTCTCATGCTATCACGCTGAGATACTCCCAGCATAGCTTTCTCCATTGCTCTTTTGAAGACTTTAAGCCCTCTTATGAGGCCCATAGTAAACGACCACGTTTCAGTGCCCATTATGTCATCACTGGCAACACACACTGGTCAAAGTCTCCCGTCTTGACACACGGTAACAAAGTTTTTTGAGAATATGAAAAATACCTGCTAAATACGTTTATCGCGATAGTAAGAATAAAAACTTCCATTAATTTTGGTAAGAGGTTAAACTAACCCCAAAACAGTGATTGTATTGGATTTACAGCTCAAAAGCCACGGAACATTAATAAAAATCAATAATAGTACATACCTTTGCGATGTTACACTTCTTCGTTTACATCAAAAACACGAAACAAAGTTATCTTTTGCGATAACAGACATCTAGGCGATCAAAATTCTTACGAAAATGGCTAACTTTTAAACTCGTGGAGTTCACTATTTTATTCATAATGTTAATTAAGAAATTTATTAAAATAATTTCTCAGACGATGCATTTTTTTTTGCTACATAATGGTGGGTAAAACGATAGATTTAGCGGGTTTACACTCTTAGCAAATGATATAACAGAAATAACTGCTATTTTATTGTTGTAGGCGGCCAAATAAACTTTTATCCCGTTTTCACCCCTTAAGGAACGATTTCCGGAATAAAAACTATCCAATGTCCTTTCCCGGGACTCAAAATATCTCTGTACCAAATTTCATCTAAATCGGTTTAAGTGTGAAGAGACAGACAGACAGACGGGTGACTTTTACATTTATAATATTATAGTATAGTATATGTATAATAGTATATAGTATAGTATGGATGTTATAATCTCAAAATTTTCGCTGGATACACTTCGCAGATGAGGATATTTTTTACATTTTCTTTCGTAATTAAATAAGTATTTATAAAAAATCGGCCAAGAGCATGTCAGGCCATGCTCAGTGTAGGGTTCCGTAGCTGCCCAATGAACTTATTCTAAAAAAAACAATAAGAAGCAAAAGGGAATACTTTCGCAGCGTTTCATGCTTACTAAGAAGGGAAGACTTTTTACGATAACTCAAAAACGGCTTAACTGATCATGTCCGCTATAGTCTTCGTTGAAAGTTCAAGATTTTTTTTCATATTTTTTGGACCCATAGTCCAAAAGTTAGAGGGGGGGCGGGACAACTTTTTTCTTGTGGTGTGATTATTTCCGATAATATTCACTTTATCAAAAAATGTTTGATGAAGACCTCTATGCATTTTGAAAGACCTATCCAACAAAACCCCACGGCATAGGGTTGAAGCAAAGAAAAATCATCCCCACGTTGTGTAGGGGAGGTTTTAAAACATTTTTTTTCTTACATTTTATTTTACGACTTTGTCAGAGTTATTGATTCATATATCCATACCAAATTGGAGCGTTCGTGGCCCAGCGGCGCTCGCGTACCGCGTGCGGTATGCGAGGTTAAGCAATTTCGGGCGAGGTCAGTCCTGGTGGATGGGTGACTGCTTTGAGTGGTTACTGAGCGCTCCCGTGCTTTGGAAGGCACGTTGATCCCGAATGCTGTCTATGATAGCAGTCGTTACGGTAAGTTTGAGGCCTCCGGGCGGCTTGAGAACTAATAACAGTCAAGCTGCCCACTCACTTGATAAGCCTAATCCCAATAAGGTCTAGTTTCCCCTCGGGTTGGAAGGTCAGATGGCAGTCGCTTCCGTAAAAAGTAGTGCCTACTTCTTCTTCTTGAGATTAGGTAGCGGACCCCGGGCATCCTTCAGAATGCAACTGTACTGCGAATAACGCTAGGAGGATGATGATATCCATTCCAAATTGCAGCTGTCTAGCACTAACAATTACAGAGCAAAGCCTCGAACAGACAGACTGACATGGCGAAACTATGAGGGTTCCTAGTTGGCTACGGAACCCTAAAAAGGAAAAACTGTTTTGAATCTAGTTTTTTTTTTCATATAACTCTAACCTAGTCAGTCCACGTATCGGCCATATTTCATAGAAATTAAAACATCCTTGCTATCCATAGGAAGACGAAAAATGTTATGCTCATCACGGGTGGTAATAAAGAAAGCTTTAGATTCTCATATTAACAAATACCTCTGCGGTCTGCCTAAGTTGTACTATTTTTCAATAATCTCATCAAGCAAAGCATATCATGACTTCTTAACATTAAAATGCATTAAATAGTTTCTATTTATACATTTAATTAGTCATATTATTGTTGAATACTCAACGCGTAACAAAGGCTTAAATAAAAATTTCACTTTTTGCACAAAATTAACAGTCATTGAAAATTCAAACATGAATATTGTCTAAGAAGTATATATTAATAACACTTTATAATTAACCAAAACTAAACGCGTACTAGGCGTACGTCATATATATATATATATTGGGGGACAATCTTACACAAATCGACCTAGTCCCAAACTAAGCAAAGCTTGTACTATGGGTACTAGGCGACGATATACATACTTATATAGATAAATATATACTTAAATACATAGAGAACATCCAAGACCCAAGAATAAAATCCATGCTAAATGCACAAATAATGCCCTGGCCGGGATTCGAACCCGGGACCTCTAGCTTCGGAGGCAGTGTCACTACCAACTAGGCTAAACAGGCCGTCGATATGTTTAAACGCCTAGTAACGCGTCTCATTCTACTTTATAGTTTTTTTTTTATTATAACTTATGATAATCATGATCATGATAGTGTGTCGCGTTCAAAATCACTTTATACGCTAGCGGATAAAATGCACTTCGCTGACTTTTGGGCGCAGATTTTGAACGATTAAGTAAGACTTTCCGAGCTGGTGAAGAGAAAAACAATTTCCTCTAGGAGTTGACTTGAGAATGCTTTATTTCGAACGCAAACGTGATTATGCTACCAGTGCTGGTACATTCTTTGTTTCTACTCCCTCGTTATTTATCTAGTTACAATTACTTTATTTATGATATGACATAATTGTTATATGTAAATGAATATATGATCTGAAAACTTACCTTGTCTACATAAGTGTTCATATCAAATGGATTATTCAGCTCAAATGTGCCATCCTCCATCTCCATAGTCCATTTCAACTCAACATTGAAACCTACATGGGTATCTATAGTATTTAAAACCATTTCCAATGTAGGAAATGGCTGGTGTTCTTCTAAATCCTCATCAAAAAATAGGGCTTCGTGGCTTCGTCCCTCAACTAAGTGATATACCTTTAAAAATGAAATATCTTAATTAAAAATTGTATTTCTCTGTATTTACTCCTTACTACAATAAAATGGTGAAAGATGATCGAAATTACTGGAAACTTTTTTACTTTACCTAATGATTTATGATGGAAGTTTTCATAAATAGGTAAATCATTAGATAAATAAATAGTATGATATCCAAATGATCAGAAAGTTTCCTGTATGATGCATTTACATTATGCAATAAACATGGGCTTCATATAGGCAGATCCATTTTTTCTCTCGAAAACTTTGCGATTCAACAAGTAATTTGACAAAAATGTAATCCTGTACTTGTAATAAAAATAAATACTTTGCTTACGACATTAGTTTAACCTTTTTTCATAATTCCATTCCATTCCTGCTAATGTAAACTCATCATATATGCTTACTTGAAAACAAAAAGAAATGAAATGAATGAATGAAAGAAGCTTTTATGTAATTGTTTTGACTTTGTATGGAAGTTAACATAGCTATTAAGTCAGTATTTTCAAAGTATGTAGCAACTTGTTCTAAAGTGGAAATTATATAAGTTCAGTGTAAAATATATGAATCAAGAAAAATAACACAATTTTTGAAATAAATATTAGGTATGTATCATTGTGTTGAGATATTTCCTAAATCTTAACACATTGATAAGTGTCAAAATTATACCTTAAGTTTCTGAAGATGTTCCAAAGTCAAATCCTTCACAGGTAATTCTAGCATTTCTGTGAAGTCTACTTCCTTCTTTCTTTTCATAGAAATACATACATAAAAATCGTGATATATAACTGGTATCATATCTTTACTTAGCTGAACATCAAATTCAAGCATGTCTGCACCACTTGCAGCTGCCTGTTTAAGAGAAGCTATCGTATTTTCGCGAATAGAATTTCCTCTGAAAATTGTCAGATTACATTTTAAAGGGAAATTGCAATCGAGCATCGAAGATATATTTTGGAGGATGACATGTTGAGTAGTGGTGGGATGTCCCAAAACGACATGCTCATTGGCTTGCCATTTTAAGACCAACTAAATTAGTGTCCGACCGAAACATGTGTTTTTGCCGAAACCGAAGGTTCGGTTTTGGCTCTAGTTTCGGCCGAAACCGAAACTGTTATAGACGTGTTAAAATCGTTGAATAAAAGCCGAAAGACATCCAATTGCTGGTCATTTTTTATATTTTTTTATACCACGTCGGTGGCAAACAAGCTGACAGCCCACCTGATGGTAAGTGGCGTCCGTCGCTTATGGACGCTTGCAACACCGGCACGCGTGTGTGCCCATTAGATAGAGACGGACAATCTATGTCGGGCTCGATATACCTCGCGCTTGCCGTGCTGAGGCGTCACTCGCGCATTGCCGACCCGTAATAAACTTTTTCACGCCTTTTTTGAAGAGTCCCATGCTGTAGCTGTGGCCCATTGGGAATGCCTCGGCAGGGAGCTCATTCCACAACCTAAGCGTTCTCGGTATAAAGTACCTATTGAAACGTACTGTACGAAAACGCCCTGGCTGTAAGGTGTGGGGATGAGCTCGCTGGCGGGCATCATGCCATACATACATAGGCCTCCCCCCAGAGAATGCCAAAACAAGCTCGGTACCCGCATCTAAAGGACTACCCGCATCCGCGACCTTAAGCTGGTTCTGGTCATCAGCCCACCTCAAGCCTCAGCAACCTTGTGGGGGAATTTCGTACGCTACGTCGTCCGGTACATGGTCGCGACTCAAGAATTCGCTTGCCCCATTGACCATCGGTTCTCCAGGTAATATGGCCCGCACCTGCCACTTCAGATCAGGCCTTGAAATAGCGCTATTTTTGCATATCGTCATGATTCATAAGGCTACTTTGTCAATAAGCTCCAGCAATTGTCGTCCCCATTGTACTGAACTGATCGGATTTTTTAATTTTAAGACCTGTGTGAGGCAAGGCTCCGGAATTCAGACTATGTAAGGTCAGCTTTAGGTATTAAAATTTTAATTGTCAGTTGTAAGGTGACTGATAAAAGTCATCACTGTCATCAGTGATATCAAATAATCAAATATTCTAATGCGTCTGTCAAGAGGTATAAAAATTCAAATACTAATTATATGAATGAAAAAATGCCTCGATATTAATCTGAAATGAAAAGGACCAAGTTGTAGCTCAATATCAAACGCGCTATAACAGTAAGTACGAAAGTACATTTATTTTCAACTTAATTTATAAATTACTAGCTGTTACCCGCGACTTTGTCCGCGTCTTCGCTCCTATTGGTCGCAGCGTGATGTGATGTTATATAGCCTTAAGCCTTCCTCGATAAATTGACTATCCAACACAAAAATATTTTTTTAATTCGAACCAGTACTTCCTGAGATTAGCGCGTTCAAACAAACTCTTCAGCTTTATAATATTAGTATAGATTTGGAGCCTTAGAGTAATGCCGTGAGCCTATGTATGGATAAGACGATACGCTGACGAAGGGACTGTTTGTGACCACCGGCATGATAATTCAGGTCGGTGGTCAAGTCTAATTAACGAGCAGAGGGATCTCCTGCAGCATATTTACGAAGACATACGTATTTTCCTACAAATACGAGTAGCATAGCTAACCGTTTCGGATATCTGAGCAATGGGTTTACACTACAGACGCAATGCTAAAAAGCTATTCTTTAGACAAAATCATAAAACGGCTATATTCATTTACGCGTGTGCTGGTATTTAGAATACGACTGGAGTAAAGTTATTTTCACGGACGAAAAAAGTTTTAAATCGAGTGATTATGGACGTCTATCTCTCTGGCGGTAAGACCTAACCCAGTACACGGAAGATCTCGCTGTTCCTCTGAGTAATTTTGGCCGCTTAACCACAGAATAAGGAATAGTACAAGTACAGAAATTTCACTTCCTAACAAAAACGGCGTTTAGGCATAAGAAACGTGCCTACTCTCTGCATCTCTGTCTATCGCATAACTTGTATTCATTCACGCGTGGCACGTGTAGCCCTAGGGTTGTCACGCCAAAAATACTTCAATGATGCAAAAAAATGTTCTACCTCACCAGATGTCGCTTAAGTACAGTGAACCGATATTAATTAAGTACATGTTACTTCACAAGAGTAATAAATCTCATATATTTTTAACGAACCATCTAACGATACCCTAGACGGTGGGTTTTGCAAGAAAAAAAATGCATCCCCATTTTACGTGTAGGGGAAGTACCTTCAAAGTTCAAACTACATATATCGTGTTACATTTAAAATGAAAGAGCTCATTGTGTGCATCTTAAATATATTTTTTGTAATTTTAAAATCATTATTTTAGAAAATATTTAAGATAATACCCAAAAAATTACCATTCCCCCCTTCATCTCCGAAACTACTGGGTCTCAAATATAAAAAAATACATTTCAAATCATCAACCAACAGGTTTTGTCGGACATACAAATCAACAACAAACACGTCACAACTGCGTACAACAGGACAGGTCATCTTCTTATGTTTTTCAGCTATTTATACCTACACTTTGTCCGTGTTTCAAATGCTATGGCCACAATAAAGTACAACTAACTAAATAGGACAACTATTATGTAGCTAATCAGGTAAAATAAATTTAATAACGCGTTTCATTTCGAATAAAATTACAGTTAGTTACTTAATAAGTAAATCGTCGGAAATGGTGAGTTTAAGCTATAAGTACCTAACAAGTAGCCAGGTGGTTCGTATCGTATTTATTTGTATTGAAACTTACAACTTGATAATTTTAAACATCAACCAATAATTTTAAACACCAACCAACACTAAATAAGTACTTATTATTACATATACCAAACTAAAATAAAAAAACTTACTGTTCAAAATTTATAGGCAACTGAAAAAAGATACACCAACGTTCCTTCGGGTATTCAAACAACCATATACACAGAGCATGTGTGGCCGGTTATCGGTTCCATCGTGGGTTTTTTAAATCACATAAAAAATTACGTAGTAACGCGCGGTTCGTCGCGATCAAGTCGGCGGCGCGCGGCAGCGGATCACAAAAGGACACGCACGTACATGTTCGGACGGCGGCGGCCCGCGACTGACAGCTAGAGTCAGGGTTTTCGAGCGTTAGGTTATTAAAGCGGCGCGCTCCACCCAGTGCAAGCCCCTTGGCTTAACGGCTAATCTATCGGGATGGATGTCTGGTGAGCGCGCCTGTAAACTTCACTTCAAACTCACAAGGGTTAACGCATATGTTTTCGTGAAGTTATCAAGTGATGTTGCCAATTGTCAGAAACGTATACCCCGAGTTGACTTGCTGATATGGACTTTATTCAAGATGATTGCCCATACATACAGCACTCGCGAATAGTTCAGTCGACACCCAGATATAAAAGTAACGCCATGGTCTATATCATCAGATTTGAACCCGATTAAAAATCTTTGAGGTCGGGTCATCGCCATGAAAGAACCAAAGAAGAAATTTATGGACACTGCAATAAAATTTGGGAGGAAATGCAGGGAACTGACATACCTAAGTCAACATCTTGTCGGCTCAATGAGAGCAAGGCTACAGGAAGTTATTGACGTAGGCGGCGCGGCGGTTACATGCATTGTTATTATTAACCCTCAAAGTTATATTTTCCGTTTATAATAAATATTAATAAAATAATTCGTTTATAATAAATATGAATACTAAATATGAATATAATAATAATGGGTTCGAATCCCGGTAAGGGCATTTGTTTCTGTGGTGAGAAGAAACATTTGTTCCTGAGACTTGGATGTTTTCTATGTATTTAAGTATATATTTATTAAATATATCGTCGTCTAGTACCCATGACACAAGCCTTATTGAGCTTACTATGGGACTAGTTCGATTCGTGTAAAAATTGTCCTCCTAATATTTATTTATTTATTTTATTTATTAAATCTATTAAATAAACTTTAGTCCTAAGTTTTTTTTTTTCTGTACCTGTATATAAATCTTGAAGTTTATTTAATATGGCTATTTCACCAAGCAGAGAAGCTAGTTTATTTATCTGTTTTAACTAATAAAGTAGTAAAGTTTATAAATATTCTTAATATTCCCCGTAACTACTAACTAATCTAATTTCAAAATATCTCTCACCAAATGGCCAAATGTTGCGTTTTTTTGATAAATATAACAGCTTATTATTGAAGTCCTGACAATTTACTGCCGTGCCCTTAAAATTACGTCGTTTCGTTTAAAAATAAAATAAAAAAGCACTTGCCCTTGCATTCGAACCTGAGACCCCTGTATCAGAAAGCAAACTACTTCTAATCACGAAAATATTTAGTCCTTATTTAGTTAAGAGAAAGCTGTTAAAATCGCAGAACAGAGACAGAGATATGCAATGACAGGCGATGACAAGTCCACACTTTTTTGCGTGAATTTCATAACAATCTGTTCGAAATTTAAATGGTTGACAACAATGACAACCTAACTAATACGCAGATATATTGGCTATGTGCGAAGTAGGTGGTGGGGGTAAGCTAGGCGATCGTAGCACACACCATGGCAGAAATGTGCACTTACCAGGGACCACTGTCAAATTTACTTTCACGTTTTCTATTGGTTTCTTAACGGTTTCCTACGATTCGTTTCGTTTGTATGTATTTTATATTCTCTTACTTTCTCCCGTACAAACTTCCACCCTTCTTTTCATTTCCTTAATTGATAATTTCTGGGATTGCCTCAAACTATCTCCATGAGAAATATTTCCTCAATCGGTTTGGCGGTTTAAGCGTAAATTGTGGCCTTGGAAGTATTGTCGTCTGATAATACAAAATGTAATGCATAAATGTTCAGGGACGTATATAAGGGGGGGGTACGGAAATGTAATTTTCACTCGTCCCGATTCTTGGCACTCGCCCTATACCAAAGTGGAATCGTCATTAAAATCGCAAAGCACGATGTACTTCTGGTTTATAGTATGTAGTATGCATCAGTGAGGGTAGGGTAGTGTTAACAGTCTAGATTGGCAGCATCGAATAATTTATTGAGCCCGCGGCCACGCGAGGAACTGCGAAATTTCGCAACTTGTTCTAAAAGTCATAACATAAATCGTGCGTTTTTCGACAGCAAAATCTGACCATCTTGGAAGGGCCATAGCTTTGTCCCTAAAAGGGCTAAAAAGCTTATCTGCGTAGTTGGGTTAAAATTGATGTAAATTTAATGAACTTAAAAAAAGTACTACATTTTGCGATCGACAAACTTACAGTTTATGACTTTTAGGTTTTAGAACACGAATAAGTGAAAAAGTTTCGCTGTTTTTCGCGTGGTACACAACAAGCTCAAGTTTTACGATAAATAAAAGCGGCCAAGTGCTGTTTGGGCGGCGCGCAGTGGGGGGTTCTGTACCTACTGCTACTGGTCCTAGTTTAGAACCACTATCCTGTACTGTGAGTTCGGACGGGTCGAATTTTTATAGGAAACTCATGGTACTTTTAGGGCGAGCCAGTTTTTAGCGATACCTGACTTAGAAACTATTAGACCTATCTTTTTTGATTATAAATGGCATTTTTCTTGGCCAGCATCTAGCCGGGGGGCAAAGATGATGCCGGCGATGAAGCGAGCTCACCCCGAAGATGCCTATTCACTCGTGCCTTAAAAAGGTCTAGGTTATATGAACTCGGAAATACAGACGCCGGCAGAGAATTCCAAACCTCAGAAGTGCACATCACCAAAACCAATAATAAAAAAAAAAAATAAAAAAAAAAAAAAAAATTCGGTGTCAGTATTTAATAAGAAAAAAATCATGGACATAGTGCCCATGTTTTTTTTTTATATTTTTTGATTCCACGGTTCCGGTTCGAAAGTTAGGGGAGGAACACCATTATTGTGACTTTTAGCGATTATCTCCGATTATATTCACTTAATCAATAAAACTGCTAAGAAACCTCATACTTATTATTAAAGACCGATCGATTGATGTGCCATATGTAAACCTAGATTGTTTTTGATTTTCAGTTATTGTATGGAGTGCCCCCATTTATTTTATTTTTTGGATATTTTACTACGTAGCGTCTTACAAAACATCTTTAATCCAAATTTTATTTCATTGTTTGCTGTGTGTAGTTTTTGATGAAAATGCCTACTTATGAGATACGGACTGACAGACGGACATGACGAAACTAGAACTATATCGTGCTTTAGGATGTAAAACTCTGAGTGGCGATTAGTAGGGCAGGGCTACTTACTATTGCACGTGGCAATATCTCTCAGGACTTATGAAGAACATACTTGTATTTTCTGCACTTCAATCAAAATGTATGGAGGAACCTCATTGTCTTTCAATTTACGTTTTTGCGTTTTTTGGGCTCCGTACCTCAAAAAGATAAAAAAACGGAACCCTTATCACGCTTGTTTCTCACAGGCGTGGTATAAAAAAAGGATCACTCGTGGAGCAAATATTTTTTTTAGACATGGGAGGTAATTTTGAGGGGTAAATTAGGAAATAAAAACAAGTTTTCTAACTATATCGTGTGATATACCTATCAAATAAAAGGTCTGAATGTGAGAAACTCATTTTTTTATAAAATTTGATAAATAATTTTGAAGTTATTTGAGAAAATAGACAAAAATTGATCTCCGAAACTACAAACCTTAACTACAATTTTGAAAATGAATACACAAAACAGTCCCTTACCTAAAGATTACAGGAAAACCTGAAAAAGTCTAGGTTTAATAGTTTTTGAGATATCGATATAATGTGAATTTCCTATGAAGATGCGACTGTTTTGATTCGAAGTAAAGGATAGTGGTTTCACATGTGGAGTGGTAGTGGTAGGAATGGAGCCCTTCATTGTGCGTGGCCCGACACGCACTTGGCCGATTTTTTTGCTAAAGAAAAAATTTCGCGCTCGCTACGCTCGCGCATTAATTTATTGCATGTCCCCCCCTCCCCTTACAACTTTTATATCTACGTGCTTGTAAATGTTAATATAATGGAATTTTAATAAGAATACTTAATTTAATGTTGTCTGTTGCGCTGCTAAACATAATATAGCCTATTATAAGTAGTTTCGGAGCCTATTTCAATAAAAAAATAGTACCAAAGTGCTCATCATTTTCGTACTTAGGCCCGTATGTCAAACTCGAGCGCGTTATTGTCGCCACCGCCACCATCTTAACGATATTATAACGTTATTATAACATTATCATATAAGGTTATGATTTTCCTTTTGTTATGATATGATATATAGTTCTTATTAATATTGATTATGATTATAACGAAATTTTAAACACTATCGAAATATCTATATTAATAATTTCGTGCAGGGGTACGGTAGTCCCGAACGAGACCTGTCTCAAATTGAAGAACGTATAAAAATAACGATTTCGAGTTATTTATTTATTTATTTATTTATTGAATCTAAAGTAATGTAACATTACAGTTTAACCCAAAGCGTTACAAAGATTCCAAACTAAAAACACCACCTATAAAACTAACTTAAAACTACGGAATACCTATCTTGCTTCATCTCAAGCACTCTCTTCCATACTGTCATCAATCTCGCTATACCTGTCGCAAACAAATCGCATTCAGAAGCTGCTGCAAGCAAGGAGTTGATGAGCGCAGTCGCGCGCAGGACGGGGGAGTGCAAGCGAAGGCGCGTCCGCGCGTGCTCAGCAGCCAGCAGGGGCGGCCGCCTCCGCCTGCTGCAGTACGCGTCAGGTACCGAGAGCCTAACAAATCTTTCCAGAAGGCCGATACTATCCACCCTACACCTCAAAATGTTAACTACAAAGTTATTAGGGCCAGGTTTCGACGCAGCTCCAACGAGTCATAACCTAGATGTCCCTGTAAGAACCGCGTTGGGTACATAAAAGGGTAGTGGATATGTATCTTTTTGTATATACTTCGAAGGAATTTCTTCTGCACTTGCTCGAGCATGAGTATGTATTTTTTCTCATGCGGGCTCCATACCACTGCATTTGTTTCGAGAATACTCCGTACAAGTGTCGCATATAGAGCACGCGTTGCTGGGACCGAGAGCGAAACAGCGTTACGCAGCAGAGTTGAACATATGTATCCGCAAAATTCGGATTGTCGCGTATTTTGCATTTAAAAGTGTTAATTTTATGACAAGAGGTCGGCCATATTAAATACGTTGGTTGACAGTGTCGGGTCGGGTACGTTCGGAAATCGTGAAATATTTTTGCGTCCTGTATGTTGGCCAGCCCGGCTAGTATGATAGCTTATACCGTCACGTTATATGGCCAAAATGTACTGAAACGTCACATAAAACTAGCCGGGCAGGTTGCTAGGCTGCGTTCTGGGTGATGGGCCATCAACGCCCATTGTGTGGTCCGGCAAGCCGCGTCTGCAGCGTTTTATTTTTGTCGTTTTCAAGCGTTCAATACACCTATCAGATTGTCACAACAACCGCTTTCAAAGCGAATGTATGGGGCCTGTTACATGGTTATTATTATCCCGTGATACGTTCATATCATGTTACGTATCACGTGAATACTGAAGCAGAATCCATGTAAATTTGAACACTGCGATAATATTGACACCCCAGTCTTGCGATAATATTAATCGTGTAAAGGACACCACTAGAATGTTTGCTGAGTCTGTCCGCCACCTTATGCGTCTCTATTTCAAACGTCTAGCTCTATTTTAAAATTCTATCCCTATCTCGCTCTCCCATATCTTAGTGGTACTGGGGGTCTACTCCGAAATTCGAAATACGAACTTCGTATGGTGCCGTCCCTTTTACTCTCCAGTCATGCACTATATGAGTGAAAGGGACGGCACCATACGAAGTTCGGATTTCGAATTTCGGAGTAGACCACCTGCTCATGCCGTTCGCCGCGCTCGGACGTTAAAGGCGCTACCTTGAACCGAAAACGAAGTATCTGCCTTTTTGTCGCACATGCATATTCGAACGACATAGAGGGAGATAAGGTCCGAGGCGCTACCGCTAACTGAAAACAAGATATTTGCCTCTCTGTCGCACTTGCATATTCGACCTACAGAGAGAGAAATACTTCGTTTTCGGTTCGCGGGTTCTTAGTTCGTTTTATATTCGCGGCAGGCGTCAACTTAGTTTTTTTGAATTTTATGAGAAATAAAATTCAAAATGCAAGAAAGACCGGACAAGTGTGTTGGACTCGCGCATGTTGGTTTATAATAAGATTAATTTTTGAGGGGGCATGTTGGTTTATATTCATTTTATAATGCAAAAATCAATCTAAAATAATCATGTATAAATTGATACTACATCAAATCAAATTGAAACATGATCTGGCAACACTATTATATTTTGTAAATGGCAATTCTCATCGCTACCCTCTTTGATTCAGTACGGACGTATACTTGCTTCCAAGTGGTGTTCAATAAACGTTCATTATTCAATTCTGCTCAAATAATCTTTTATTTGCTTTCCATTGCGCCAAACCTCTAATAGGTTGCAAAATAATGATCGTTAAACTGTAAATAGTAGTTATCAAAGTGCAAATATTCTAAATATAGAAGCTGTGAAAAAGTGCCACTATAAAAGGATTTGAAATCTGTTACAATGGACAAATTTAAACAAAAACGAAGCATAAGAACTTTTGATAGTGAAAAGTGAAAAAATACAGTAATTGGAAATTTCGAATACGATCGTTACACAGCGAATTGGATGACGACATGTTGTTGATGAAGAAATTCCAGAGGGACAAATGGAATAACCGAAAGGCTGCTAGATCAGTAAATTGAATTGACAAATGAGGGCTATGATAAAATACAAGCTTAAAAGTGCTAAATGTTGAGAACAAAGAAACGTGGAACTACCCCAGCAGAACTATAAAAAAAATAAAAATATTAATTACATTTTATCAAATTCCATCACTGTGCTCATAAGGAACATATTAGGAGAGCTTGTTATTATTTCACAAGGACGATAAATACACCTGGCAGGATGAGAACAATCCAAACCGTTGATATAAATCAAACATCGAGTTCCGAAGATTTTTCAGGGTTTGCATTTATGACCGGCGACTACCAGCAACAAGAGACACTAATAAAGAGTCGTTTTTATTAGATTTGGGAGAATTGGATCATATAATAAACAGGGATGATCTTTGTATTGTTTACGAAAATCTTAACAAACCTTTAAAAATTCTCTATTGCTAAACATGGTATTTTAACTTTTTCAGTGTCAAAACGAGACCGTATTAATGTCATCAGCAATGGCAATATCTCTGGTGTCTTGGAGAACGGGTTGTTCAGCCACGAGATGCAATATAATCTGCTGTCGGTTTCCAAGGCCACCATTTGATGGTTGACGGTACCATTTGATCAGAAAAGGCTACGCATTATAAGGAATGGTAAAGTTATCATGACAGGTAAATCTTTACGCAAATTGATTGTTCTAAATTTTTATTTAGCTGAAAACATGAATAAAGCTGTTTCCTAAGTATGTCAAAGCAGTAGTAATACTTACAAATTATGGCATAAACGTCTAGGCCATATCAGAAATAATAAATTCCTTGAATTAAAAGGGAATAACAGGATTGAAGACATACAACAGTTTCAGAGGGTTATTAGGCCATATCAACAAGAATAAATTCCTTCAATTAAAAGTGAATAACATGATTGAAGATATAAAATAGTTGCAAATGGTTATTCCAAATGATAACTTGTGCAAGGCTTGTGTAAATGGAAAACAGACTCATCTACCAATTAATAAATCTAAGGGTCATGTTAAACGACCACTATTTATAGTGCATAGCGACGTCTGTGACTGACAACAAAAAATATATATTTTGTCTTATTTGTTGATCAGGTTACACATTATTCTGTTGTATATACACGAATGTATAAATTGGATGTATTTTCAACATTCAACTATTTTGTTACAAAAAAAAAGGTGCAGCCAAATTTAATCTACAATTAATCAATTTATATTGTGACAACGGTGGAGAATATGTATCTACCGAAATGAAAAAAACTACTGAAGAAGAAACTATAGATAAGTGTATAACGTATCATTTAACATTACCTAGGACTCCACAATTAAATGGTGTACGTCACGTCACGTGTAATCACGTATGGTGATAAAGTTAAAAAAAAAACTTGTGAAGTGAAGCAGTGCAAACTGCAGTTCACTTAATCAATATAACACCAATAGTGTGTGCTCCCGGGAAATCCCGATCCCGAAATTCCCGGGATTTCCCGGTAAATGAAACTCACATTTTTTCCCGGGACTGATTTTGTAATTCCCGTTGCTTTCGGGACTTTCGGGATTTGTGAATGTACAATCTTATCACTGAACTTCTCTAGTGAAATGGCAAAATGAGTTGTTTTTTCGTGCTAATTTCATCAACTTTGACATGTTTTTCTCATGAACGCGTGGAGGTATCGTCATATCAGCCGAAGGACATCCACTGCTGGACATAGGCCTCTCCCAGACTTCTACAATGACCAGTCCTGCATCCAGTGGACATCCGCGACCCTTATCAGGTAATCAGTCCACTGTGTGGGGGGCCTGCCCACCCTACGTCTTCCAGTACGTGGTCGCCACTCGAGAACCATTTCGCCTCAACGGCCATCGGTTCTACCTGCTATGTGCCCCGCCCAGTGCCACTTAAGTTTAGCGATTCGGAGGACTATATCTATTACTTTGTTTCTGCTGCGGATGACCTCACTCTTGATGCGATCACGCAGAGATACTCCCAGCATAGCCCTCTCCATTGCTCTTTGGGTGACTTTGAGCCTTCTTATGAGGCCCATAGTAAGCGACCGCTTTTCAGTGCCATATGTCATTACTGGAAACAGTGGCAACACACACTGGTCAAAGATTTTCGTCTTGAGACACTGCGTAATATTGGACGAAAAGATCTGCCGTAGCTTCCCGAACGCTGTCCAGCCGAGTTGGATTCGACGTCTAACCTCTTTCTCGAAGAGTTTTGGACTTACCTAATTGGAAAGTCTGTCCTAAGTATATATAATCGTCTACCACTTCGAGTGTCAAGTGTCCGATTGTTACGGGAGATGGTGCTACATGGGCATTTGACAAGATCTTCGTCTTGTGCATGTTCATCCTAAGACCAACTCGCTCGGAGGTTTTATTGAGGTCATTGAGCATTGTACTAAAATCCTCCATGGTCTCAGCCAAGACTACTATATCGTCAGCAAACCGAAGGTCATTCACCTTGTACTCACCTTCCCCCACGCCCGGGGTGATCAATTTTTCATTTTCGATTGGAAATTAGTGATGTACTCGCCGTTTATGTTGATGCCTAGCCTTTTCCAGTCCAGAGTCTTGAAAACATCCTACAGTGCAACGGAGAACAGTTTAGGAGAAATAAGATCTCCTTGCCTGACTCTCCGCTGCAACGGAATAGGCTTCGAGTTCTGGTGCCGGAGTCGGACTGACATGGTGGCGTTCTCGTACAAACACTTCAGCACTTTGATAAAGCGGTAGTCAACTTGGCACCGCTGGAGAGATTGTAGCACAGCCCAGGTTTGAATTGAATTGAAGGCCTTCTCGTAGTCCACAAACGCTACACAGAGGGGCAAGTTATACTCCTGTCTTCTGTATAACCTGACGAAACGTATGGAAGTGGACTATGGTACTAAAGCCTCTTCGGAAACCGTTGTTCGAGAGGCTGGAAGTCATCTAGCCTGCGTGCGAGACGGTTCGTAATGACTCTTGAAAACAGCTTATAGACATGGCTCAAAGTGAGATGGGCCGGTAGTTCTTTAGCAGAGCGTTGTTTCCCTTTTTGAAGGAAAGCACCACCGCACCTCACCTCCGCTCCGTGCCTTTGGCATTATTACTTCCAGTAAGACGGAGTTGAAAAACTTCTGGAGGGCCGTAATGATCGGTTTTCCACCCGCCCGTTAATTCCATCTTAATCATAACCATAATAAATTTATTGCAAACCATGGTAACCATACAGTTGTTACAATTAAATTATAGCCTCACATGGCACTCTGTTAGGGTATGGCATATAATACTTAAAACTAGTTTATTTATTACAATAAATTGTTACATGTTGTTGTGTTGTTGGTATTTAGTGGAAAATTCAACACGGTTTATATTGCTTTTCTTCGAAATGAATGAATGAATAAGTAAATATTAATTGTCTTATTTTTATGACATGTGTCGCTTATGATGCAATGTACCTAGTGTTTGTAAAAGGATATCTGGTCTAGCATAAAGTAATGAGGTGTGTGTTTATATGAGATTATCATGCATAAATTCTTGTACTGAGTAATAGTTTTTTTTATTAGAAGGGGTTTTAGTTGTTTTACGAATAGGTGTTTTTTTTTCTATATCCTTAACATTTTTGGGTAACTTATTATAAATATGTAAGGGCCTTTTTTATACATATCCAGGATTGATTCGGGAGAAACAAGTTTATCTCTACGGCGTGCACTCCTATTGTATTCAAACAGGTGAATATTATTCATAACAAATGTGGCGACTTCTAAAATATACAGGGAGGGAAGGGTTAATATTTGAAGGCTTTAAAAATGCGGTTTACAACTGTCGGTTTGGCGGATGTTTGTTAAAATTCGTACAAATTTTTTTTGGACTACGAACAGATCGTGTGCGTCGCTGGTGTCGCCCCATAACAATAAACGGTATCGTAGCCAGGCTTGTGCGTAAGCGTGATAGGCAGACAGAGCACACTCGGTATGTGTATTCGATTTTAAGATGTTTAATGCAAATAAGAAGGAGGATAGTTTAGAATTAATTTTGGCTATGTGTCTTTTCCAGTCGAGATGAGTGTCGATAGTCAGTCCAAGTAGGGTACGTTATGTCTCTTCTTTGATGTTTAGATCCTTTAACAATGATATAAAATCTGTTGATCGTTTTTGGTATGTATGTCTTCTGGTATGTCTTCGCCGGGTGCCTTGTAATTTTTGAGCTGTTTATACATTCTAATCTCGTACAGGCTGATGTCCGTTCGTATAAAAATTAAATACTTATAACCGCAATTCCTTGAAATTGCGAAAAAATCAAACTTCTAAGTAAACGTAATCGAAATATGCGGCTGTAATACCGCTTAATGACACTCGCAAGGGAATCAAAACCTATAGGATAATTCCCGTTGACCAAGAATCATGAAATTTAGTAATATAAGAAGCATGGTCTTACACTACAACTATTACAAGTAAGGAAATAACTTTGAACTTGTACATAAAAATACTGTTTGAATATAACCAACGTAAAGGGACATCCAGATACAGGAGCTCAAGTTACACTAGACAATATACATGCGCCGAATATTTTATTTAACTACTAATCATGCGAGTACAGTACGAAATTCTGGGGCGCGAGTTTGACTCATACTTGGCCGCTTTTTTCATACATACTCCCTAAAAACTACAAAGTCCCAAAAGTATCCGAGAATTCCCGGGAATGACCCAGTCCCGGTCCCGAAATCTTCGGGACTTCAATAAGTACCGGGACTGCAAACCCTAAACACCAACAAGGGCTTTAAACAGTCTAAAACACCGTATGAAATGTGGCATGATAAAAAAACCTAGTATTAAAACCCCTAAAGTTTTTGATTCAACTGTGTACCTACATAATAAAACCAGTAAAGTAACATTTGATGAGAAATCATGGGAGCCATATTGGTTGGCTACTAACCAAATGGTTATAAGGTATGGAACACAGAATGCGAAAAATATCTAACTGTCAGGGATGTTATACACAATAACGAATAAAGATGAGACGAATTTTCTTGTGTCCAGGCCTTCGCTGAAGCCTGAAGGGAGTAAATTTGAATATTCCCAGGATAAAACTGATTGTGCACTTGTGCCAAAAAATTAGGGTCCTCAAAGTCTCAAGTTTCAGATATCTCTAAATCAACTAATATAAAAGTTGATGTGATGAAGGCAGTCCAAGTAAAATTCGCAGATTAGATTTATTTATTTATTCGTATGGCATAATTAAAAATAGATACAGAAGACCATAAATCTAACTCCAGAGATTAGATTGAAAGGAATCACTTGAATCTGAGATTAACTCTGATATGCTATCTGTTAATAATGACGAGTCAACCCTAGGCGAATTTAGGAGGATTGACAGACTTAAGGGCCGAACACATGTGTGTAATATAATAAAAAGGTGGTGATACTAATGATTATTTGTACAGTGTACCGGCAATAATTAGTAAAGTACCAAAATCATTTAATGATATTAAAACCCTTGACCATAAGAATCAGTGGGAGAAAGCTGTTCGAGATGAATTGATTTCATTTAAAAATCAATAATACTTGGACACTGAACCAAGACCGAAAAATTATAGTATAGTCGATTGAAGGTGACTGATTAAGAAAACCTTTACGTTACCAGGCACGTCTTGTAGCCAGGGGTTTTAGCGAAGAATACCTTACTAATATGGTAATATGAAACACTTGCGCCAGTTGCTAGTACAGCTAGAGTGTCTTAAAAGAAGGAATTTATATGAAAGTTCCGGATTAAAATAATGTGTTATATGGGCAAGAGGTTGTTTTGAAGTATTGAAGATATCGCCTAAGAAAAATTTAAAAAAAAAAAAAAAAAACATCTGTTTACCGATGTATATATATTTTAGATAAAGGGCACATTTGCAAGAATATAATAGTATATGTTTACGATTTGGTAATAGCATGTGCTAGTTAAAACGATAAATGTTATAAAAAAAATACTTACAATATACTAAATACTTAAAAGCTAAATATGATAGATCCATCATTATCTAAATGATATTAAATTATTTATCGATATAAAAAGTAACTAGAAATACTGATACGATTACTTTAGATCAAAGTTCCTATATATTCAGATAGTATTAAGTAAAAACATGAACGAATGTAATCATGTCTACTACCCACCGAAGCCAAATTAAACTATGAGGCATTAAACACAAAAGCCAATTATGATGGGCTATTTTGCAACATTATAGGATATTTAATGTATCTTGTGCTATGTACTCGCCCTGATTTGAGTGCTTTTGTTAATATTCTGTAACAATAACCTAATTATGGCAATGTCTATAAAAAGGTTCTAAGTTATTCAAAAGGTACTATATAAAATTGAAATTAACCTACAAAAGAGGTTGATATGAAAACCTTTAAGTGGGTATGCTGACTGTGATTGGCGGGGCAGTGGTAGTAGTGTAAGAAAAAGTACTATCGGTTATGTATTTAAATGATTTGAGTGGTGCACAATTACTTGGTGTTCAAAGAGACAAAGGCTAAATATAAGGCTTTGTACATATGAAAGTATTAATTTAAACTTTAAACATTACTGACCAAATTGTTATTTATGAAAACAATAAGACAATAACGGTTGCACTCGCATTGTCAACATGCAGATTATCATAAGAAGTCAAAGCAGTTTTAAGATTGTTTAAAGATTCATAATATTGTACAATACATGAACTTGTATGATTATATCAATCTGTCTAATTATGAAACTTAAGTATCTTGCCTAAATGATCTGATTAGGTTTTTCTGGGTTTCCCTAATCCTTGCAACGGATGTTGGATCATATTGTATATTCCCCAGCGAGCACTTGGAAGTAATATATTGCCAATTGATGATCTTATTTTAATTGTGTAAATAATAGATTAATTTTTGAGGGGGCATGTTGGTTTATAATAAGATTAATTTTTGAGGGGGCATGTTGGTTTATATTCATTTTATAATGCAAAAATCAATCTAAAATAATCATGTATAAATTGATACTACATCAAATCAAATTGAAACATGATCTGGCAACACTATTATATTTTGTAAATGGCAATTCTCATCGCTACCCTCTTTGATTCAGTACGGACGTATACTTGCTTCCAAGTGGTGTTCAATAAACGTTCATTATTCAATTCTGCTCAAATAATCTTTTATTTGCTTTCCATTGCGCCAAACCTCTAATAGCGCATTAGGGGGATTTATCAATATATTGGTATTTTTGGTAAAATATACTTCATAATAAACATTATCACCTAATTTCAAGTTCATAGGTCCATGGAAAGTTAAAAAAATATATGTGTGACGGACGACACACGGAATGTTCTTGGACTTTCTTCGGCCGTCCGCCGCGCTCGGACTGAAGTGCTACCGGGAACCGAAACCGAAATATATGCCACTCTGTCGCACGAATATGCAATTGCGACAAAGAGGGAGATATACGAACTTCTTTTGTTTTCGTTCGCGGTATTAGCAGCTCTGAGGAGTCTGAGGGCCTACACCAAGCTTCTAAAATTGAACTTCGTATCGTGCTGTCTCTTTCCGTCATATAGTGTATAACACAAAGGGACGGCCCTCTGACTTCGCACCAAAAATACTGACTGGCACATCAATATTTACCAATTGCACATCTGATCCGCATTTTAATGAATGATTAGCTTTTTTGCTATACAAATCAGTACTGATTAGTGATTACGGTGACAATTTTTTTATGTGCCTTTATATACTAACCTTATAAAAATACATAGGATTAACTTATAAAGATTGCCCGTGACTTCGTCAGCATAATCTTTTACTCCCTATTCCATGTTAATCCAGACTACCGACTATATTTGTATACCTACGAAGTTTCATCATAATTCGTTGTTGTAATGTTTTTATTTTGTACATTTTTGTACACTATTTCTTTGGTAGTTTATATAACTGTCACGAATAAATGTTTTCTTTATTTCTTTCTTATTTATATCACCATCATAGAGCGCTCGTGGCCCAGCGGCACCCGCCTACCGCGTGCGGTATGCGAGGTTAAGCAATGTGGGCGCAGGTCAGTTCTTGGATGGGTGACCGCTTTGAGTGGTTACTAACTGAGCGCTCTCGTGCTTTGGAAGGCACGTTAAGCCGTTGATCCCGGCTGCTGTCTACGACATCAGTCGTTAAGCCAAGTTAGAGGCCTTCGGGCGGTTTGAGAACTTCTAACAGTCAAGTTGCCCACTCACTTGACAAAGGGGGGTCGAAGTTGCACCACGTCCGTAGGGAGTACCCACCGTCACCCTACACGTGACCCCTGGGTGGTGCTAAAAGTGCAATAAAAACTGGCAACCGTACTTGTCTTCTCGAAGATCTCACGGTTCGTAAATAAATGCCATACGATTAAATAAATTTATATCACCCGAGCGAAGCCGGGCTTTCTTCTAGTATCGTTATAATATCGCTTATTTTCATAACGGTTTAAAGGCCTGCTTAAGTTTGGCAAGCCTTCGGGCTATGTCGGTTAGGTACTTTGATTCTTCTGCGGGTCTCGTCGCAGAGTAACTCCGAGCATAGGCCATAGCCCTCTCCATCGCTGTTTCGCATCGAGTGACTGACCCTCCTTATGAGGTCCATAGTGAGCCATCACGTTTCGAAGCCATGGATAATCAATGGCAAACACGCACTGGTCGAAGACTAAGTATCGACGAGAAGATAATCGATACTTTCCGAAAAGATATTATGTCTCCCGAACGCCATCCAGACATAGTCATTTTTGATGATTGATCTTCTTCTCGAAGCTGGACCTGCCCAACTGAACCGTTTGTCCTAGGATCAGGGACAGTGCACAAATTCGTCTACAACTTTGAGCATAGAGTTTATGATCTAACTGGAGTATGTACTACATGCACGTTAGATATGATCTCGGTTTCGTCCATGTTCATCTTAAGACCAACTTCTTTAGAGGCCTACTTTAGATCATTGAGCACAGTAGGTTATTCGAGAATGACTGAATCAAATAGCTCTAAACAAGATAATATTCTGAGCTTTAATTTTTTAACAGATCACAATCAGCCAGCCTCTAAAGACTAATTAGAATTCACGATCCGAAAGTCGACACTGCCGAAAGGTTCGGCTCATTTTTGACCGAAACCGAACCTTTGGTTGAAACTTGATTTATATCATTTTTATGCCGAAACCTCGGTCGGACACTATTAAATATGCATTAGGTTATAAATAATTGACACCACACCACTATTACCAGCACCGGCCCTAGCCCGTGAGCAGGTTGGAACATTTAAGCAAGTCCCTCCAAAATTGTATCATTTACTTGATTCTTACTTCACCAGCGGCATTTAGGTGCCCACAACCAAGCATCGAAGGGCTACTTCATTCACTTTACTTTAGGGCCGGCCCTGACTATTACTGAGTACTATATTAGAAAGGTTATCAATGTTACAGATGATCATTTAGAAGAGATTAGGAAGATTTGATGATATTAATGCAATTTAGAATATAAATGTAACAATAAATTCAATCTTTGATGCTCAATCACACAATACAAGCACAATAAATACAAAGTCTTTTCAACAACAGTTTAAGACAGTTCTAAGCAAATAGCTTTTTTTATAGAAAGTTTAGTTAATTTACTAAATATTCAAAATATCATCATCTGAAAATCAATATGCCAATTTAAATAATTGATAACTTACTCTTTCTTTTTGAAGCTAGCTCCCAGCCCGCGATGTCCTACCTCCAGCCCGGTCCAAGCAGGATCCCAATGCTTTGCATAAGAAACTTCAAAGGTACTAAGTGGCTCAGGCATAGGTTTTACAATCAAATATTGAATGTTCACAGTCCCAAGAGGCCTATGCTTGATACTACATGTCACCGGCAGTTCTAAGGTACCTTCAGAAGGCTTAAACATGTTAGGCAGTATGTATGTGTAACCTACATGACATGGGGGCTCCTGAGTCGAGGCCCTAGTGCTGTAGCAATAGAAGTCAACCAGATAAGCCAAGCTATCGGGTTTCTGAGCCATTACATTAAAAATTAGAATGTCATTAGGTCTATACTCTTGCCCAAACTGTTCTTGTGGATGCAAGTGACACAATAAGGCATCATTATCCAATGTGGCCACCTCTACAGACACACCAGTGGGAACTTCAGTCTCAGGGACGTCAGTACTTAATGAATCTTCAATTTGACCTTCAGAACCAAAGCTTAGGTTAGTAGGAGTTACTTTTATGTTCACAAGTCTCCCAGCCAAGCGACTTTTAAGCTTCAAAGGATTTTTAACAAATTTATATTGCATTAATGTTTGACTAGTTAGCCATCCCCTACAGATACCGCTTTTGTCATTATAGTCACCATAGGAATCAAGTGATGGCTGCCTCATAGTTTCTTTAATTACTCTTGGTTGAATATTAGTTTCCCATGATCGTACTGTTACTGCCTCTCTGTTTTGGTGATCAAAAGAACACACAGCATAGCGATAATAAATTTCGCATGTGTTCGGGATTATTATAGTTTTAGACCATACATCTAAACCTGGCTCCTTTTCAAGTGGAACAGCTTTCAAGTAATCCCATTCACCGAGCTGCGGTATATTCCCTGTAATAACGACGGTGTCCCGACTGCTAACGTTGGCATATGGAACATTTACACTAAACTTCCACTCTTCAGTGTACATTTTCGGTAACGGCGATGGTGGCTTCACAGGCGATTTCTTGGGAATTTTAGATTTCGGTGCTTTACGGTCCTGAGCGAAAAACCAGCTCTGCATACTCCTGCTATTGGAAATCTCGAACGAAGACAATTTTATTTTATCAATACTGCACTACACTCACCACATACATTATATTTAGGTGTCATTCACTAACTAAAAGTTATCAGATGCCGTGATAACATAAGATTTTTGTGTAAAGGTACCATCATTACAAAATATAAACAGAAATACTTAAATAAAATAAAATATTTGACCGCTTTTTTATCTTTTTAAGAGAGGTGAGGTAATGCTGAATGAAATGAAATAAAACGAACTGTCACTACTCAACTCACAGTACTGCACGGGCCAAAGAGAATATAATCACTACGGCACGGGCGTTTATCTTCAAAGACTGGAATTGGGCTTTACAAACGTCAAATTTGACAGGGCAAAGTTCTAAGGTGACATTTACCACTCCTCCCGCCATCTCCACTCACCCCTCCGGCACCGACGTGCAATTTGACGTTTGCTACCGCGAACTTCGAAAATCGAACTTCGTATCGTTCCGTTCCTTTCCGTATAACACGAGAGTGAAAAGGACGGCACGACACGAAGTTCGATTTTCGCAGTTCGCGGTAGCACAGGGTTCAATGTTGGTGCACATGTAATTTTCACTCGCTAGCAAATAAAAGAAGCAGAGGTAAAGGTAAACCATTATTATATGACCATGCGCCATGTTGCGGAATTTCTTTGGAACTAATTTCTTACACTTAATTTCTTAATTCTAATGATAGATTGTCAGTGTCACTGTGGCGGTTTATTTGAATAATAATAGTGTTGAATATTAAATGATTAATGACAAAAAATGCCCAAAATTGTTCATAGTCAAGAGCGGAACATTATTAATGTGTTAATAATGTACATACATACATACATATAATCACGCCTGTTTCCCATAGGGGTAGGCAGAGATCACGGATTTCCACTTGCTACGATCCTGACATACAACTTTCGCTTCATGAACTTTCATAACATTCTTCATGCATGCGCGCCGATTTAGGTTAATAATGTACCTATATAATAAGCTGCTGGAAAAAACGCTCAGGAAATAAAACTATTTCGCTACAAAATATTTCAAAATTAACATCAGAGCTGACAGGTAAACAAGTCAAGATGTCATTATAGTCTGGTTATTATAAATCTTACCATTACAGACGGTTTGGTGCAACCCAGCCTTAGACGAAATATTTATAGTAAAAGGCAAAGTTGCATCGAAAAACGTTTCACATGGAGATGCTTTTTTGAATTTAGTGCAAAATAGTTTTGAGGTAGGTACCTATTTACGTCAAATCAGCACAAATGATAATGCTAAGTCACATATGTTATGGAAGGATTTTACGGATTTTATTTTCAGGAAATAACTGCCGATACTTGGAAGAGCTGTTGCGATCATGTTATCAAAATAGAAAATTATTATAGGAAAACAGATCATATAATTGATATCCACGTTGAGAAGTTCGTTATTGAAGTTGGTTCTGACACCAGTGACACCTCTAACTCTGAAAGTGAATCCGATAAGTCACTTTCTGGGTCTGAGTTTAAAGCCACTTGCCCTATGGACACCGAATATTTGGATTCTGATTTTGATTACGGTGAATGTAAGTAATTCATATTGACGAGTTGCCAATTCGCATTGTTCCGACTATACTGAACTGTTGCCATATAAATCAGAATAATAGCGCCCTCTTGACAATAGTCATATATTAATAGTTTACATTGCAGCAGCATCCCTAGAGTGCGGTGGCGTTTATGGCATTTACCCCCCATGAAATGGAGGCCTATGTCCTGCAGTGGACGTCCTCCGACTGATATGGTGGAACGGCTAACGTTGAAAGTTGGAATCAACGGCAAAAGTTGCAAATTCGAGCTACAAAGAGGACACACGAATGAACTAAGTTTTCGTTTTGCGGTAGTCCTACGTACTTATTTAGATTCAGGATAGACAGTAGACACATCACATATCTATAATTTAATATCTGACTTGCTAACACGATAGCTTTTACCGTCACGTTTTAGCCCGCCAACGCACTAGTCGGATGCGGTTTACGTCCAGCCTCATAATGCGTTTTGTGGATCTAAAAATGGCGGTTCCATATAAAGACCGCACTGCAACGGCACGCCGCATAGCACTATCCGAAATGTAATACTATACTTGTACTATGTAACATCACGTAAAATGTGACGGTTGAGCTATTGTTAGCTGCCCGGCTAGTATGATAGCTTATACCGTCACGTTTTATGTGTCGTTTCAGTACATTTTGGCCATATAACGTGACGGTATAAGCTATCATACTAGCCGGGCTGGAATAGATAAGTTCGCCTTAGTACTTATCTTATGTGACATGTGTATACAGGCTGATTCAGGAGACGTGAGTAGGACCAACACTACCTAGTCGGGTCATAAGTTCTGTCACTGGCCTTTAAAATTTAAATTTGGAACTCCTAAAACAAAAACCGTTGTGCATTTGAATTTCGAATCTTTTTTAAATATTTGAGTAGTATTATTTTGCAATTTTCTGTTTCTTTAACATGGAGTGGACGCTTAAAGATAGCCGTACCGCAATAATTGCACTATATCGTTGTGGACACTCGCCGACTAAAATTTTTAAGCCAATTGAAAATTTAAAATTCTCTCTAAGATTTGTGTATCGTACCATAGAAAGATACAGTGAGGTCTCTAGTTTAAATGACAAGAAAAGAAGCGGTCGTCCGCGTACAGCTAGGACTCCAGCGGTTGTACAAGCAATTAGGGCACGCATTGCCAGAAATCCCGCTAGGAAACAAAAAGTTATGGCCCTCCAGATGGGTTTGAGCAGAAACACGGTGAAAAGAGTGCTTAATCAAGACCTGAGACTTCGTGCTTATAAACGAAAAACTGGCCATCTTCTCAATGGTCGGCTTAAAGCTTTAAGGCTTAAAAGATCTAAAGCTTTATTGAAGAAGTACACTAAAAATAAGCATCGTTGTATAGTTTTCGGACGAGAAAATTTTTGACATAGAAGAAAACTGTTATAAACAAAATGATAGAGTGTACGCTCGCAATAGTAAAGAAGCGTCTAATAGCATTCTCCGTATTCAAAGAGGTCATCACCCTTCATCTGTGATGGTTTGGCTGGGAGTTTCTTATGCGGGCGTCACTAGTATGCATTTTTATGAGAAAGGAGTAAAAACTAGTGCCAAAGTGTACCAAGACACGGTGTTGACTAATATTGTGAAACCACTATCCCATACGATGTTTCTAAACCAGCATTGGGTTTTCCAGCAGGACTCTGCTCCAGCCCATAAGGCAAAGTCTACACAAGCCTGGCTCGCCTCCAATAAAATCGACTTTATACGGCATGAAGATTGGCCCTCCTCTAGCCCAGATCTTAATCCGTTAGACTATAAAATATGGCAGTATTTAGAGGAAAAGGTGTGCTCAAAACCTCATGCAAATCTAGACTCGCTGAAAAAACCCCTTGCTACGGCAGTGGCCAATATCGACATGAAAGTGGTGCGTGAATCCATTGACGACTGGCCACGCACACTTCAAGCCTGTGTAGATAATTATGGCGGTCATTTTGAATAAATGTTATACATTTAGATTCTCTAGTTTATAAGCTTTCAAACGCTGTACAAATTATACGGAATAAACTTAAACTTGTTTTTATTTGATACTATGTATATGACAGAACTTATGAGCCGACTAGGTACATACATAGTAAATGGCAATGAATCGTTCACCATTGTATTTAAGTGAAACACCCATACCTTTTTCCTGTATTTGAATTTTTGTTAAGTTAAAGTTTAATTGTCTACAATCATGGTCACCCTACAACAGACTGGTTTATAAAGATTAAGGGATGATTCACAGTAGACCGTTCCGTGTCCGGGCCGGCCCGTTTTCTATGACAGCAAACGTAACGGACGGCGTATTTCTCTAGAAGTAAACGGGCCGGCCCGGACACGGAACGGTCTACTGTGAATCATCCTTAAACCTGTAACTGTTATGACAGCACTTTAATTACGAAGAAAGTAAATTGTCACATTGTGTGAGATATAGGTACGATATTTCAAAAGTAATCGGACTCGGATGACATTCAATTTGAAACGTATCACTTGACTTAAGTATTCTGATTGTAGAGTGACCATGAATTACGTAAATAATTTAAAACATTTTGTTTTCAACACCAAAGATAAATGAACGATAATTTCACTAATAGTGGCACGAAGCAGTAGCTTATGAATCTTATGATCTACTGAATCCGTATTGTTGATCTTGCTCACGTCTCCCGAATCATCCTGTATAGTTTGAACCTGCTATTGTGTATAAAAAAAAAGATTAAAAAACATATGTATGACAAAGTAACAAAAATATGCGAACGACTTAACCCTTTTCTGCTGCAGTGACTGCATTACATGTATATATTTATACCTTGAACCTTGTTTTTATTTGAACCTTGATACGATGTCAATAAGATCGTAAATGATGCCTACACACTGTATACAAACAAATTAAATATCGAAGATATAGGTACTACCGTGCGTACGCCTTGCGGTAAGTAGTTACCGTAGCCATTGGATGCTACGGTTTTGTCCATCTCGGTGGTCAAAAATCGCTATTGACACAATTATACAGTTAAAACTCTATGAACAACCGATACAACTGCGCACTTATCATCTGGAACACGCGTATTGTTTACAACAATGTGTATCCTATCATCTGCCACTTCAATACGTGCATGATATTTATCGAATCAAGGGGTATGTAGACTTCTATCGAGGCCAAGAAAAAAAAACATATTACCTTAAACTGAATTTGCAACTTTTATTTGCAACTTTCATATAAACGCTATCCTATTTTATGTACAAATTTACAATGAAAATATAATTTAACAGTCTTCACAGATCATTTAACTTACAACAATCTTCATGTTAATTTATGTCTTCTATAACATAATTTTTCGTTATATTTAACGAGTTTTTATAAGCTATTAAGATAACAATTGCTATACTTAAACTTAATATGGACAATTTACACCAGGATGTAGGAACGAGCAGTTGTCGCCTTGTCGACAGGAGCCTTTTCTTTGAAAATATATACAAACCGGTTTCCTGTTTCCGCGGGAATGCCCGCCCCTGCCTCTTGGAGGGCCATCCCAGTTGCCAGAGTTTTTGCCACGCCAGTGGCCGCTGGAACCACGACCACGCATCGAACCACGGAAGTTCCCTGGACCTGGAAATCCATCAGTTCCAGGCGGTCCTTGTGGACCAGTCATATTAAAATCAGATGGGAATATATTTGGTTGGATATTGAACCCATCTGGGACCATTCCAGGAGGGAACATGCCGTTTGGGCCTCCTACAAACATTTCCGGTGTCATCATCATGGTCTCAGGAGTCACCATCATACCCGGCGGCATATTCGCAGGAGGTATCGCTCCCGGTGCAAGCGCACCAGGTGGTATTCCGGGGGGAAGACCATTTGGCATCATATGAGGAGGCACGCCATTTTGCCAATCGCCAGGCCCCATTCCAGGGGGTCCTTGGAATCCAGGGGCACCTGGGAAGGGACCAGGTGGGAAACCATTCGGAAACTGAGTCATATTATTAGGGAACATTGTAGGCATAGCAATATTACTACTTGATGCTGGTGGAGCATTACCTTTAGGTTCAGGCCATGGCATATTTCTAAAGTCACTGATATTATCTTGGTTACCAGTAACATCTTCTAAAGGTATAATAGTTGGTTCAGAGTATGTATGTGTTTCGGTATCGGGTTCTAACGGAGAATCTGGTATCATTGATTTGTGGAAGTAAAGCGGTTGTAATGTCCCTTTTTGGCGAACAGCTTGTATGTCTTTTTCTTTACTGTTTTTCCCGTAGTCTACATGCACTTGTCCCTCCGTATCGACAGGAATCAACGGTTTCCAGCTTGTTTTCTCTTCCATAACGTCTTCACTGCTAAGGTTTCTACCCTTTTGGAAAGCTTCTCTTTCATGAATCCTTTCCAGGTATTTCATATCCGTGAAAGTCTTAGTAACATTAACCCTTTCCGTTTCATCCAGTTCGAAGTACTGAATTTCTTCTAATTCTGCTTCTGGCTTCCATCGTATACTTTTCTTGGGACCTTTTCTTTTATGATAACATAAAACACCCTTTAAACCGTTCACCGTCAAAGTCAGCGGCTCGGAGGTATCCATGGATGCCTCAGCCTCTTTATCTGAAGGGTTATCCTTGTTTTCATTACTTTCAGTAACTGTATCGTTTGCTTTTTCTTCCTCTGCGTCCAAAGTATCTTGGTAAAACCTTGGTGGCACGGATTTGCTTTCACTGGTTGGACTAGTAATGATATTCGGCGTATGTGGTGGAGAACCATCATTCGGAGCGTTGCCGTCTTTAGAACCACTGGTGCGTCGCTTCCTCTTTTTTGGCTCCTTTTTGTTAGTTGCAGAAGCATTCAGGGCATCCATGAACATGTCGCTCTCCAGTAACAGCATAGCTGTAACAAACAATATTTACAATTTAATAATATGGTCGGTACTAAGGGAGCGGCCTTAAGCAGGCAAAATCCACAATTCCGAAAAATATAATTTAAATAAGTCAATAATGTACAACAGAGGTTCCATAAATGTTACATGTACATCGTAGTCGAGAAAATTTCAACCTGTTATCCATGGAATTTTTGCACACAGATATGTCGAACGAACGACAGCAAATCTAACGAAGCAATAATTATACTGCAGATACTAATTATATGCTCTTTATTATGCAGTCAATTTATTATGAAAAACATGAGGCAGACTGTAATATCAGAGTATCTACTCCCTAAATCATTTGAAGACGTACAAAATGGGGATAGGTGAGATCATATGCTACGTGGTCAAGCACAATTATTTTTTATTGGGCCTATGGATTTTTTTTAAGATTTTTTTATTTTATTTTTGATATTATCTGTTTTTCTAATAACAAAATTGGTAAGATTCTGGAATTAGTCTAGAATTAAATAAAATACAATTTTTGGCCATTTTATAATATTTAAGTAATTGAGGTTTTAAATCTTCAAAACAGATTATTAAAAATGATAAAACGGACAAGATTTTCATTTTATTTACATCTAGACTAATTCCAGAATCTTACGAATTCAGTTACCTACTTGAAAACAGAGAATTTTAAAAATAATAATAAAACAATCTTATAGACGTTTGGCCCAATTCTTTTTCTATTTTTGCTTGACCACGTAGTAGATGTCTTCATCTATCCCCAATATACGTATGTCCATCCATTTGCCGAACACCCTGTATAACTTCTGTAGATACCTAGTAGCCACTTTTAAATAAAAAATCATCAATCAATACCTAAAATTTCACTGGTGACTAGCTGACTCAGTTGAGGATTCATATTTAACGATCCTTACCAGCATATCTATATCTAGGTCGATCAAGCGCAGGAGTAGGTACGGTCGGCATTTTAACTTTAAACAGGCCTCAGTTAAAATTATAACGATTAAGTAGTTATTTGCTGGTTATGTTACGCTTTCTTGTTTTCGAGTCCTACCGCTACAGAGTTTAGGTATAGGCTTTATCAAAGCAGTCAAAAAGTAGAAATTTTATCAGCTGATTGTACCATACATAGGTATTTCAAAGAATAGTAGTCGTCATTCGAAACCCCTACAAGTATAACTCGAACTACCAATTAAGCATATAACATATGAACCTAATATTATTAGGTTTACGATTAAGGGCACGTTATTACGGGGTCACGTTATACCCACTAGAAACGACCTCACAACTGTTGCTAACCTAAAGCTAGAATAATGCTACAAGTTTCTCATGAGTCATGAACGTAGGATGGCTGGATCACGCAAGAATTTGCAAGTTCAAGCTACACGACATAGGTACAATAATTTATACCCTGCTTAAATTTAAGAAATATGACAATGTAGTCTGATGGATGGCTGAATCTGAAACTACTAATTCGTTATCGGGATGTTTGAGTTTCTAATAGGCCTTGTTTACAGTTTTTACTTATTACCCTAAGCTCGAAACGCACAGAGCGGGCGCGGCGCGGTGCGGGCGAGTTTGCATTTTTGATCTTTGGAAACTGTCGATTATTGCTTCATCATAAGTCACACACACCGCCTCCGCTCTACCGTGGTACCGTATTCCACGTATATTTTAGATACAACGTACCGGACCGCGTTCGTTTTACAAAAAAACCGCCTCCGCCCCGCAACGACGCTGCGCCGCGCTCTGTGCGTGTCAAGCTAAGCGTCTTTATAACAAATTGAATGCATCGCAGACATTTTCGCATTGCACTGTCAGTCTGTCAGTGTGAAATTTCAAATCAAAACAATACTAATACTGAGTAGGGTCGCTAGGCCCATTACGCGACCAGCGTCAGTTTGCGACCACCTGAATAGCGAAGCTTTTTCAAGTAAATATACTAGTGGGTCTGTGAGCTGTAGACCACGCAGAAACATATTTTTTTTTCAAATTTCCAAAAGCTGACTACACAAAGAATCTATATTATTATCGATCCTGCTCACAAAATTTCACAAGAATCTGTTAAGAAATGCGACCTGTAGAGGAGAACGTCCGGACATACAGATACGAAAGAATTTTTATCGAAAGCTGAAACGGAGACGCTTCGCTCGTTCGGTCAATTAACATGTTTTCGGGTTCTTATGAAACAGTGAGTGTTGGTTATTTTATTCGGTAGTTATTAAACGCGAATACATTAACAAACGAGTAGGTACCTAAATATGCTTTCAGTTTATCAACACATCTGAATGGTCGCAAATCGACATATCAAATTAGCTGGTCGCTAACCGGACCATCGACCCTATCTTTCATAATTACGTACTAGTTAGACCTACTAAGATATCATGAAAAATACATAGCCGAAAAGCACTAGACGTTGACATCCTCTGAAAACAAGCATATTGCGGGATTTTGGTTATATTCTTCCCAACTTTTAATATCCTTACCCCCGTGACATACTTATCAGGGAAACAGATTTTACCCCCCATTTAAATACCCGATAATAGTGGTTAATAGCCTTATTTATATATCTGCTTTGACACCTCTCTTTACCCCCGGGTTCGGAACAAATGATCGAAGTGATTTAGAAAATAGGTATGTAGGTGATCAGATCACGCCGCAAATGGCGAATCAAATAATATGTTCTTAGAACTCCATGATACCGCAACGAGTTAATAAAAGAGCGGCGATATGTGTGTCGGATCATGCACTATGAAGGGTTCCGTACCTACTTATAGCCCTAATTTAAAACCACTATCATATACTGTGAATTAAAAAATGTCTGTGACACAATACGGACAGAGACAGATAGACATGACAAAACTACGGGATCTACACGGATGACTAAAACGGATCCCTAAAACAGGTACCCAATTTGTTCTAGTGTTGGCATGGTCGAACATATGCAGTTATCTAATTGCGCTAATTTCTTCTTCAAGCAATTCAAAGAAGCCAATCAAGTAAGTCCTAGTCCAAATAATTCAATAAATTAGACGGCAAACGTTTATAATTAAACAAAGTCGAATTTTTAATTACCCGGAGTAAATTGACAGATGCCAGTGTAATTATTTCGTTATTTGGACATTATATTATTTCATGAGAGTATAGAAGTACATGTAAATGGTGATATAGGTGTCAGCAGGAAAGTTATAATAATAATTTATAACAAAAAAAGACAGACTCCAATTTTGTACTTGCTATGTCACAATTTGTGGTTTCCGTGAGCCAATGCTTGGTTACCTACAGAAAATACCGAAATCGGCATATGCGTGCCTATCACATTCGAGGAGTTCCCTCGATTACTCCTAGATCCCATCATCAGACCTTCACCAAATTTATATGGGACCAATGTCGGGGTACCTGCTTTGAAACAAAAAAAACATCAAAATCGGCCAACGTGGTCAAGAGTTATCGGGGAACATACATACATACATAAAAAAAAACAAGCAAACATGCAGGCGAACTGAGTACCTCCTTCCTTCTAATGAAGTCGGCAAATAATAAATAAATATTAGGGGACCATTTTTAACACCAATCGAACTAGTCCCATAGTAAGCTCAATGAGGCTTGTGTTATGGGTACTAGACGACGACATATTTAATAGATATATACTTAAATAATATAAAACATCCAAGTGTCACGAACAAATGTTTCTGCTCACCACAGAAACAATGCCCTTACCAGGATTCGAACCCGGGACCTTTATGTTCGGAGTTAGTGCCACTACCAACTAGACTAAACAGACCGACCGAGTTGAGGTGAATGATTACACACAGCTATTACACATAGTAGGTACTAATAGCAAAAAAAGTAGTCAATGAACGAATGTAATATGTGCATGGTTGTATAAACTGTTTTACCGCGGGTTTTCCTTTAAGTAGGGTAAAGTACATAGTTCCTTAATCTAACCATGAGCTTTATTTAATTATAAAACTACAAAAATCATTTATTTCCTAACAAAATTTAAATTACCAGCAATGTACAGATAAGTAAATTGACAAGACAGTACAAATGACACCCCTAATTTTCTGTTTACTACGTCATGTTAAGCCCAGTACATTGAAGATGGGGATTTAATAAACGAAATTCTAATGAAATATTGACCATTTTGAAATAAGCTCACGTGCCGGCAACGTACTGCATGATTTTAGAAAAACAGGTAGAACAAAAAGCTGATCATAAAATATGCACTAATAGTTACTCGATTATCTAAACAGTATCTTTTGGTTGATAAAGTGAATATTTTCGGAAATACTCCAAAGGAAAAAAAATTGTGTCCCCGCTCTAACTTTTAAACTATGGGTCCAAAAATGTATAAAAAATCGTGAAAGTAAAGCTTAATAAAGACTTTCAACGAAAACTATAGCGGACATGATCAGTTACTTAAGCCGTTTTTGAGTTGTCGTAGTCTTCCCTTCTTATTAAAAGGCGTATGAAACGCTGCGAAGGTATTCCCTTTTACTTATTGATTTTTTAAATTAAGTTTATTGGGCAAGTACGGAACCCTACACTGAGCATGGTCAGACATGCTCCTGGCCGATTTTTTATTATTAATTTAAACAACTGTGCACATATAATTATATTCATGCATTCGTTCATTCACTACCTTTTTGCAATACTACATGTTGCTTTGTCATCATCACCTCAACTCTCCTGCCGACACCTATGCCTATATGACTGTAGAAATCAAGTTTCCTTACTATAATATAAGCATATAAATGTATCAACTGAGTGTTGTTGCGGGTTATCAGAGAAATAATGTCGAAGACACAAAATAAATCCAAAAGAAATATAATTTTATTATAGACATTTTATGGGCATGTAACAACGACAGGTGTGCATGATCACTGTACCTGTCCTGTACTCACGACAGAGGCAGCAGATTGGGTTGTTCATTGAACGCTCTGAGCTTTATTAACCCTTTGAACGCTTTCATATTTTAATGAAGTGATCACTCACACGCCAAGCACTGTTGCGTTATCAAAAATTGATGTAACGGCTAAACCAATAAAAACAATTCATCATAGATTTTTTTCATGATCAAGGTACACTTTCACTCTGACCTTTTTATTGGTTGTTGCCGTGGTGGGCACGGCGACACACGACCACTTTATGGGCTCTTGGCGTTCAAAGGGTTAAGGGTTCCCCGCACACTCGATTGTCCATACAAACGTAGTTTCGTTATCATTTTAAAACGCCATGCTGAAATAACATAAAACTATGTATACACAATGGGACCCGCTATATCTAGGTCGGAAATTAGTTTCTGTTGCTAGAACAAGAAATAGAAAAAAAAAATACAGCGACGTTCTGAATTTTTTAGGTCTTGTATGAAAAACTAAAATAATGGCTGTATTTTTTCTCCATTATAATTTCAAGCAACAGAAACTAATTTCCGACCTAGATAAACCGAATCCCATTGTGTATACAAGTTTAAAATTATTCCAGCATGCCGTTTTAAAATGAGAGCTAAACTACGTTTGTATGGAGAACCGAGCTTACTGCGGACTCTTTAATAATAAGAAATTACTTCAAAGATTGTCGGCGTCGGCCAAGCTGCTATTTTACGAACTCGTGTATTATTATTATTATTATTATACGCGCGGATGTGTCCTAACTTCATTTGGTTTATTTCCGCTGCTACATACACATAGACTTTCAATAGATGACAAAGCTAGTTAAAATTACGAAAGATCTGTATTAGGTATAGCGAGTTTTAAAAACAACGGATCATCGTAAAACAATAGATTCAGCCGATTCAAGCCGGGTAGTTTAGAGATCCGTTAGACCAAATTTTGTTCACTCAGTTTTGATATAACATAACGTACCGACATAAGATCTATTTTGATCTTTATAAAACCTAGAGAACTACCTATGGTACCTAACACAACGCGGTACGGGAAGCATCAACTTGATGTAGGTAAATAAATACCAATGCGTAAAATGTAGCAACTTTGATGTTCATTTGTGCGTTTATGCGGCATTGGCAAAGGAATTCCGCTGAAAATTCATACACCCAATTAAGTCACTGTTGCGACTAATAAAGTAATAAATAATTACTTGAATAATATTGGGTACCTACTTGTAAGAGATCGCGAAACTAATACGGACTAAGACCAAGTACTAAGTTACGTGCGTGTTTTGTCATTAAGTATTGTTGCATTATACTTAATAAAAACGTGAACATAGAAGTGAAGTTTCACTAGTTCGTATAAATGGGATTATTATGGCAATCAACATACTTCTCTCGAGGACTAAAAACTAAGTTACATAGCGACGTCGCCATGGCGTCCCGGTGATGCAGAGGACTTACTTTCACTGTCTGTTTCTTGGTATTAGCAGATTACGCGTATATGATTTGTAATAAAATACGTTTTGTACTCTTTGCACTATGCTGTGTAACTGTAGGAGTTTGTACCAGTTACTTATCTCCCTGGACGCAGCAATGACCGACGGTTTCCACGTACTGCTTAAGGAATTTTACCTTTAGGTAACGGTAGTTGCCATAATGTAATTGTTGTGCACGCTAGTGGTATTTATCCGGCCTATCTATTTACAAAACGTTTTGTCCTCGACAGTCTCTCTAGCCCTTCGAACGTCAATAATCATCACGCACAAATCTCTTATCTTTGTTAAAAAAAAAGCGTGAATGTACTGTCGTATAAAGAGACTCGAACTTCGTTATCGTAACTTTACTAGTACGAAATAAGGGAATTTTGTAAACATACAGGCTGCCAGAAAGTCTATGCCAGTACAGAACCTAATATTCAAACTTCTTTAAATAGCGTTTAGGTTTTTGATTAGCCGTTCACTCAATAATACGCAAGGTCTAACGAATGGACCGCTTCTCTCAGATGAGATCGGTCACTATCACTACTTTCGAGACGCATCTAAACAGTCTATGCGCGCTGACGTTTCCCGCTGAAGCAGAACCAGGTCAACTGCAAGGACGATTGTTTCACTTTAACTGCGATGCTGTTCAGTAGAATAGTAAAATAGGTCTATGAAAATGTGTTCCTCGGAAATAGTAATTTTACTAGATGGTGTTTTATGGTGGAGGGATACGGCCTCGCGCTATAGTAACGCCATCTAGAGAAACTATATTCGAGGCACGAATTTCTCTTTAGACTTGACACTACTCTCTTGCAATACCTATGAGGTTTTTATTAAGTTTTTTAAACGAGCCAGTTGAAACACCATCTAATTTAGTCTTAATACGTTTTAGGGTATCATGGCGAGTAGACTTCACGAATTTACACAAGATTTGAATATAAGTCCAATCTATTCCTACTATCAATAGATTTGAGACTAAATCTTGACGAATGGTTCAAACATCATTACATTCAAAAATGTCATTCAGGTGTCTAAAAGCTTGCAAGGCAATACGACCAGTGAACACTTGGGGAGTCCTTAGCACAAAATTTCTGTTATCAATATTGAGTACAATTATAATCATACGTACACAATTTTTTTCTGTTTCCATGTACCTATATTCGAAAGTGTAATTAATATGAATAATTATGCTTCCAAGAAACGAGCATCTGACAGATAAAATAAACAACAGAACTAGGCTTGCTCCATTATTATTTACTATCGACTGCGAATTTAACCGTTGATATCAGAGCTTTGTCTATAAGAGGCCGATAAATATTATGGTCTTTATTAAAAACATGACTTGAAGCATATTCGGTGAATGTACACTATGTATAAGTTTATAAAATCACATTTTTGCTGAAAGCTTTTATTGCCGACTGTACTTTTATTTCGACGGTATCATAATTATCAACTACTTTATGGGACGGTTTGAATGAAACCAGAACACCTCATCTTGTGTAGTTTAGCAGTTGCTATGGCCACCTCCTGTCTAATCATCAAATCAGTACTAATACCATAATATTGCATTGTCACCTAATTTACCAAAGTACCTATGCCAAATTTCAGCTCAATATATGTACCGGCAAGGGACTGAAATTTTTGATGACAACTTACATACGAACAGTAAGTTAAATAAAAGCTTGTAAAAAGCTCTTTACTAATTATGACTGCTGTGAATGTGTGATTTGAATCGGGCATCAGGTATTATGTAGTTGTAGATACATACATTATTAAAATTAGAACCTACAAAATTTCTGTTCCAAACCCAGGTTAATCGATGATTTCTCCAGGTACAATCGCTATCAAATATATCTCAGGTATCTGTGCGATACTTGAATATATAGTGCTCAGAAATATCTCGACAAGCACTCTAATGCCTTTACAAGCCGTGTTCACATAGTTATGAGCACCTTGTAAGCTCCGATTTATCTTATATAGACTGTACGCCTGATACTGGTTCCAAATATTGAGATAACAAGTTTTAATGGTCTATCCACCATACCGACCGCCAGAATGGCTGTTGGCCCCTTTTTAAGAGTTAGTGATCTTGAGGATAGGCCTACAAAAGGCGTATGGCTCGTGAATACCACGACAAGCCTGAAATGGAGATAGTTGAGAGCAAACATAAAATAACAAAAACTTGTACCTTTATCTAATGTTATCATTCCGATATTAAAAAATAACACTAATTCTAATAGACACATATCCTCCCACGAGGCGGGGAGTCCGCGGGATGCCGTGGCGCAAGCTTTATGTCCAGCAGTGGACGCCTTTGATATGATGATGATGATGAGACGTATCATTGAGAGGTCTGTGCCCGGCAATAGGACTTATAGGCTGATGATGATACTTGAATATAATATATTCATGTGTAAGTTGTCCTCCAAAATGTGAAAACCGGCCAATTACCGGTATCCGAATGAGCTGAAATGTGGCACACAAGTTCAGTGTCTATGCAATATTATGGAACCACCGAGCTGATCTGAGGAAGGAGACCGCAGGTGGCAAAAGCAACAAACTAAGATAAACATGTAGTTTTCAGACCCATTGGAACCCTCTCAGCACATAAGATGACTATGCAGAAAAGTAAAGACTGCTGATGGACTGAAAGCTTAAACCAAAAATAAAATATTGACTTCTTTGAAGGCATGTCTGTCTTCTCTAAATTGTCGTGCTACTCACGAGAATATACGTCAGCAAATTCTTCACCCGTCATTCTGACTTTCTAACGAATGAACATTTTAATTAGCTCTGAAATTAATATATATTTGGTAGGACTATAAGTTTGAAAAATGTAAATACGCACGAATTCCCTTGTATTTACAATTTTAATTTTATTTATATAGTGTTTTCCTTCACTATGTTTGAATTCAATAAAGCAAGACGTTTCGGTGGATCACTGAATTTAAATTTACCTATTTCATATCTCGCCATTTGCTGAGGATTGTCTTGTATGTTACCAATAAGATTGTATTGACTGTACCCAGTGAGTGGGTAATGTATAATACGGAAGGCCTATAGGTTCATTTACACAAAAAAGGACAACGAAGAGCAGCGGACGTTGCTTTGCCGTTGTTTTGGTGACAAGATTTTCTATTGTTGCACAACAGTACTATATATTTTTACTGGGCAAGTGACCTCCGCCGTGTATATTCTAGGTAGATCCGGAAACTTCTCGTCAAGTTGATACCAAGAATTCTTCTGTCAGTAATCAGTATCGACATGTCCTTACCTTATTTATAAATGCCGGCTTGAACTAATTGCATTTCTATCCATTATATTAGTGTTTAGCAAAATTAAAAACTAGTAAAAATTATAATTAAAGTGACATTAAAATTATTTCACAAATAATCCAAATTAGTGGTGTCGGAAATATACATAAAAATATTAATAATTAATGACAACTTGCTTGTATTGTATTACGTGATAAAATACGAATACTTCCGAGAATGTTTGTACAGTCTGGTTTCGAAAAGTAGACTTGACACTTCTATCATTATATCATATGCGTTATAAAATATTTAAAACAAAAACTGACTGCGAACTGGAGACAATGAATCATGTTGTTCCCAGTTGACGTTCGCGATTCACGTCTTGAGCCGCTTCCACAGGATTCCCAAATGAAAATTGGAATTTGGGTAGCTGCAGCCTTTGCATTTTTGAGAATTTACCATTGGCCAATCTGCTATATCGCAGATTCAGGTTAAGCGTCTAGTAGACCAGAGTTATTCTTATTAAATAATAAATGGTGTGAAAACTCGTATATGTATTCTGTCTTATTATGTCTGTACACGGTCAACAATTCTTGAGTATATAAGCAATAATTATTTCAGGAAGCCGACAAGAAACTATGGACTGCGTAATGACATATTTAGCGACGTTTTTTTAGTCAAGAATAATCTTAGAATAACAAACGGCCTTCACCATTTTGTAAAACAGCCAATCTTGGAATGTTGTTTTTCTTCTAATTAAAAAAAAAACCTGTCACAGGGTACATAACATAGAATGTGTCGTATCGACTCGTTTAATCCTTCTCCTATGGACCTTTGTTGTACGACAGCAGTTGATTCGCATCTGAAGCACCAGTTGTTCCCAACAGCACTGCATCGAGTCTTGCACAGAACCAATGAAGGCGCGTGCCGGGCTAGCGTATCACCTCACGCTTGTCTTTGAACAAATCAGGTCAATATTCAACGAAAGAATAGTATTAATTCACCGTTTATTTGTAATAAATACTTTACAGACAAAAATATCATTTTGGAACCTTTTACGTTATACATTATTGACTTACCACTTTTGAAATAGCTATTTAAATAATTATAAACACTCGCAGACACTTTACTTTGAGACGGCTGGTAACCTGCAAAAATATAAAATATTAATAATATGCCAACACAGGTAATAGTAGAAGGATACTTACGTTTAGGTTTAGGTGGAATCAATTTTATAGCGCCAGGTTTTTCAACAGGTTCGACTGTTTTTGGTTTCTTCTCTGGTGGAGTTTCGTTGTGAACCGGAGATGGCCTTTTAGGTATCGATACTGTGGGTGGTAATGTAGGGAGAGGTTTTTTATTCAAAAGCGAAGCTCGACTAGGCGGAGGCTTAATTTCTTCTTCAAGGCCATGTTTTCTGAATTTAGAATGAAAAGTTTTTACTGTCTTTGGCTTAGGCTCATCAGGTTTCCTAACTTCTATTGATATTGAAGGCTTTTCTTTTTTAACGTCACTTAACTTGGGTATTTTGCCTAATTTATGAATAGATGGCGGTCCTGATTTCTCATCAGACTTTTCAGTTGTTTTATCAGAGTTTTCTTTCTTCTTTTCACTCTTATCGTCTTTACTCTTCTCCTTACTCTTACTTTTCTCAGACGATGATGTCTTACTGCTACGGTCTTCTTTTGATTTGCTGCTGGAAGAGCTGGATTTATCACTAGACGATCTTCGCCCACTATCGCTTTTAGATTTAGAGCTATGAGAATGTTTACTTTTATCTTTAGACCTATCTTTACTACTATCTGATTTACTACTTTTATGTTTATCACCCGATGAAACAGATTTACTAGAATGTTTTGAAGAACTAGATTTTGAACTACCTTCATGCGATTTTCCTTTCTCTTTCGTTTTGCTTCTATGCTTATCTTTGGATTTGTCTTTATCCGCTGATTTTTCTGCAACTTTATTATCTGTTTCATCTACTTGGGACAATATTTGCTTTCCGTCTTTTACTGTTATTTTAAGCACCGGTAAAGTGTCTTGTTCTTTCTCTACGACTTCCTTAGTATTTTCGATTCCATTGCTTGCTGTTTTGTCAGTAGTTGAAAATTCTTGCTTGACATATTCTGATTTTATTTCTAATTCATCTTGATCTGGTTTGTCAAAGTCAGGAGGATCATTTTTTATCGAGTCTGGATTAATTTCTTTCTGAGCATCTATTATTATTTTGGGTATCTCTGCCGATTGCACAGGAATAACATGTTCGCCTTTTACAGTTTTAAGCCACTGCTCCACTAGTTTCGAAGCAAGTGCTCTAATTGCTAAAACAAAATACAAATAAAATGAGTACAAAAGGTTAAAAGCTGACATTAGAGTCAAGACTAAAGCAATAAAATAACAACCAAAAATAGACATATTCATTTGATTTTATAAGTAGGACGTATGAAAATAAATATATCTCACCGAATTGATTGCCCTCCTTTGACAGTTCTTTTACAAGCTTCGGGCAATTGTTTGTTTTTAAATGTTCAATGTCGACTGGACAAAGTAGTAAAAGTTCCAAAAGTTCTCTTACTAAAGGCCAATTTTTGGCCACGATGCTTTCTGTTAGCCACATGTGGACAAGTCGCCAACCTCCTGATCCCATAAATAAGCCCAATAAATCAGTTTCTGTACACTTCAATATCTGAATATATATGCACTTAGACACCAACTTTTTTGAAAATTTTGTCATGAGGCTGAAATACAAGATTCCCAATTAATATACGTAATAAAAATTCAATCAAATCAGTATTTTATCAACAGAAAGATAAAACTTACTTGGCAAGCCTTTGAACTTCGTCTCTGCTTTTAATACCACCATCGGGAGACAGGAGTACACTTAGGCAATTCAATAATTGAATCGGGTCAATGCGTGGCTGTAAAAAAAACGAAAATTAGCTTTAATAAATTAGACAACACCTATTAGAATGTTAAACATTTTAACTGTAAATTTAATTAGATCCTACACAGTAAACGTCGCGTTTGGAATATATAAAAATATCGGTATTTTCTTTTTCTTAAAACACATGCTAGTGAACCAGAGCAAGAGATGTGCAAGACTGTAAAAGTTATTTAGCCTCGTTCAAAATATACTACACGAAACAAAATAAGGGCCACTAAGTGTTTTGATCGTTACGTGAAAGTCATATTAAACAGTAACTTATATATATTTTAAATAACAGTAATACGAGGCTTTTGTTTTTATGTAGGCTAATTAATTTCATTTATTAGTCAATTGTTTCAATTATATATTTATTTAATTAACCCTTTTCCAGGTATAGTACGATTTATCGACCACATTCGTGTCAGTAGAATTTCAATCTTAATTCACCGAGGTTCACAATCAATCACATAATTTCAAAAAAATATTATGCTTCAACATATGCTCCAGTCAGTCTTTCTGTCACAGGAATTTGCCTAGAAAGTATAAATAAATAAATACTAGGGGACATTTTTTCAAGAGAGACGCGCCGAATTTTGCGGATCAACTGTCGAATACACTACCGCTCATTAAGTGTTTAGGCATTCATTGTTTTTAATTAACTTTCACTGTTTGTATGTAAATACGTAAGTTGTTGTCAAAATTTGAAATCCTTTTTAGAGTTCCGTAGGTAACAAGGTTTCGCCTTGTCCATCCGTCCGCCTGTCCGCGGTCTAGCTCAGTGACCATTACTACTAGGAAGGTGTAATTTAGCACTAGTGATTTGAGTACGGGACCACCATACTATGGCTCCGTGCTGTAATTTTGCATAGGTATACATATCAGTCATTGTGGAAGTCTTTAGGGGAGGCCTATGTCCAGCAGTGGACGTCTTTCGGCTGACATGATGATGATGATGATGACATATCAATCACGCCGACAAAAAGCTAGAATAAAATCTTTAAAAACTACGGTTCTCCCACTACGTGTAGGGGTTGCAATATTTTTTCTTGCAATCCCCGTCTTGTGTGGTATCGTTGGATAGCTAGTATAAAAGTAATGGGGTGTTTTAACCGTTTTTTGCTTGCGTTTTTTGTTTGCGTGGTATTAACCCTTAGAGCAATATTTTTTCAACAGCCACCATTAAATAGTTTGCAAACACTTCTTTTTTAATTAGTTTTAAGCGAGGATTATTTTTTTCTTCTTGTCATATCAAAGTTTTAGACGGCAACATGTTTGCCATTATCGGTCAATGAATGACATAAATTACCCATTTTCATAGTGCGACTGAAAGTAAGTAGGCATTTTTTTCTAAATAAAATATTAACAAAATTATTTTCAAATATGAGAATTAATATTATCAACAAAATCAGGCCTGACTTTTTTAGGTAGATATTTTTGTTCAAATGTTCATAATTTATAGATTGGTACTGAGTATATTCTGTGATACTAAACTACATTTTATACGAATTAACAATGCGTTCACTGAGAAAAAAAATGTGTGACGCCTATGACGGCAAATGCCTTGCCGTTACCAACTAAAAAAAATATGTAAAGTGCTAATTTTTGTTGGAGCAAGTGTGTACCCCCTCTGCCAGCTAAATGATACTACTGGGTATGTGAAAAAAAAAACATAGTAGTAGCATTTTAAATATAAGAGGAAAAATATCACAGCTAAGTAGACATTACTAGTATATATGCATATTTAATCAATATAATCAGACATAATAAAATAACTTATAAAATAAAAATAAAATGAAATAAATTGAATTTAAGAAATAACTTTGAAAAGGAAACTTTGAGTTGTGTCAAATACATAGTAAATATATGTTTGTGAACTTTTATTAGGTCCACGTAATGTAACGGGTGGACAACTACAGAACCCTACACATTGCGTGTGGCCCGAAACGCACTATGCCGGTATCAGATTTATGTCAGTTCGGTGGACCACCATGGGCAGCAGCATCCCTGGAGTGCGGTGGAGATACAGCGATCGCCAACCCGCATGCCAAGCGTGGCGATTATGGCATATACCCCCCGTGAATTTGGGGGAGCCCTATACCCAGCAGTGGACGTCCTTTGGCTGATATGGTGGTGGTGGTGGTGACAATACAATATTATGTTACCACCGAGCTGATCTGATGATGGAGACAGAGGATGACCAATGCAACTTCTAAAACAAGATATACCCATCGTTTTTGGGCTCATCCGAACCGTCTTAATGACTAGTTGAAGATAGTGAAAAATTTACAGTCGGCAATAAAAGCTTGTACCAGAAATGAATGTTTTGACAGAAACTTATACTTTTACTGTATACAAACTGTAATAATTGACAACTTAGAAAAGTTGAAAAGCCCCCGACTGTTTCATTAGCAGAACTTATTTTGGTAAAACGTTTTTTTTGAACTATCGGTGGTAAACCTGCTTTGCAATAAAAAAAAACTGCATTCATTCGGTTCACCCGTTTAAGAGCTACGATGCCACAGACATACATAAACACATGTTAAACTTAAAACATCCCTCTTGAGTTCCGCGTAGGGGGCTAAAAAGAAAACCTTAAATTAAAAATGGTTGTCACAGGTGCCTAATACAGGTTCAGTATAAAAAACAACCAAAAAAAAATAAAAAACGCAACCAGCATCTCAGAGTGGTTTCTAATTAGACAGTATTAATATGAAATCAAATGTGATGTGTGCTTTGTGAGCGGTAGTGTATTTACTGAAAAAAGTACACTCGATAACTATTTTTCTAACATGTTTATTATTATTATTATTTTCCTCAGTCCACTGAATTGCATTTTATCCACAGGATCACGTCTGTTTTATAAAACTGCGAACGAAAGATCAAGTTTACGAAATAATTGAGCCGAATAATTTATTTATTTATTTATTTATTTAATCTTTATTGCACTAAAGAAACCTTATCGTACAAAAGGCGGACTTAATGCCATATGGCATTCTCTACCAGTCAACCTTAAGGCAAAGCAGAAAAATTGTAGGCGGTGCTTCTAACAGTTAAAAGGAAAATCAAGATAAATTACGTTGCTTTATAACAAATCTACATAATTACACAAATACATATTTGTAGATACACGTATATTACACATATTCAAATGCATACATAAATATTATAAATATATATATACATAAATAAACTATCATATATATATATATATATAGACGAAAATAATCGCTTAGGGAAAACTAGTTCGAATACACCGCAAATCTAGCAATTTTTCACTTAACGTGGATAGGATTATCCAGGATTTGGGTGTACTATTTTTGGACCCATAGTTCGAAGAAGTTCGAAGTTACAGTGACAGTTTTTTTTTCTTTCGGAGTGATTAGTTCTAAAAATATTCACTTCAACAAAAAATGTTTAATGAAGACCCCTATTCATTTTGAATGACCTATCCAACAACACCCCACAGTGCCTCACATAGGGATAAAGCAAAGAAAATAACCCCCACTTTACGTATAGATAGGCGAGGTACCCTTAAACATGTCTACAATTGACATTTCATTTTTTTTAAGCAGGCTTTTTTCCGATGAAATCAGATAGAGGATAAAAAGTTAAGTAAAACCACATTTTTAAATTCTCGAAAATATCCCTATTTCATATAAATAAATCATTTTCAAAAGTTCCTCATTCTAAAAGAGAGTAAGTGACAAGTAAGGCGTCACAGCGTAACAAATCATACAGAAGCACTGTTACTAAGACAGATTTACTAAAGAAAGTGAACTGCTGTTCTTTTTGTGCGCTGTGACTGTCACAATTTCATAGTAGTGACGTCATTACTACGATATGGGCTTTCTTCACATTTTCGTGAATATTTAGAAAACTAATAGCTATAAAAACAATTTAAAAAAAATTGGGGTTTCTTGTTACCAAATTAACATAATGAGTTAAGATTTCATACTACTTAAAAATTTGAAATGTTGTCAATTCAATATTTATTTTAAAGAATAATAATAGCATCAATAAATTGCTCAAAATAATTAATTAAATAACATGTTATAACTGACGATTCGAAAATGCTCGTTAGAATAAAGAATTTTTTGACTTATGAAACAATGTTTTTTTTTTAGATTTTATTTTACAACTTATGTCAGATTTATTGATTTAATTTGTATATACATGCCAAATTACAGCTTCCTAGCACTAATAATCACAGAGCAAAGCGTCGGCCAGACAAACTGACTTGGCGACTCCTAGTTGACTACGGAACCCTAAAGAAGGTCAGGTGCGTGTCGGACTATACGCACGATGAAGGGTTTCGTGCTACTACACTCCTCATGTCATGAGAAACTGGCGGCACTTACATCCTTTTGTTTGAGCATGGCAGACTTACAATGATAACTCAATAACTTTTATTACACCTACAGACTTCTTATAGGTTTTCATGTTGTCTATAGATAATAACTATTCTGTGTATTTTTTTTAAATGTTCATGCTAAATAGTTTCGTAGATAAGGGAGACGGGCGATGGTCATAATTTAAAAAAATATATATCGCGATGCTCACAACAAGCCCTTTTTATTTGACCTGTCACACGATATATTTTGGATAACTTTTAAATTATCTAATTTACCCCCCTAAAAAGGGGCTACCTTGTGACGGCGGGCAGACACCAGTAATCCTTTAAGGGTTCCGTTTTTGCGTAATTAGGAACCTTACTCAATCGGTTACAGCAAGTAATTGATTAGTTTACAAAATTAAATGACAACATAACTTACACAAGATTATTGAGTAACGTTTGCGAGAAATGGTTCTCGTAATACAACATGCAGATGCTTTATTTTATCTTGCAATGATCGTTTAGTGTATGTATAATATATGTACGTTGTCAGTTTCAAAATTTTCACACTTGTTCAACCAATCGCTCATATAGATACATATAATTATATGGTACTATGTAACAATGTAATTACGGTACTATTAAGCTGATATGATGGTGGAGGTGGAAGGTGTCCATTAGTCAGAGGATCTCCAAAATTACACATTATTATGCTTTGAATAATAGAAGTGTAAATAAATTAACTCGCCAAAAAAGCCCCTCTCGCTCGATAATAAACACTAAAAAATTACATTAAACTTATTTCGGCAGAGCTTTTGAAATACATATACCACGTGAATGTAAGTAACAAAACGTGACGATCCAAGTATCAACCGCACTGAGCTGAGCCACAGAATAGTATGGCTTAGATACATCCTCGTCTGCTGCGAGTCTTTGCTCTGTGATTGTTAGTGCTAGAAAGCTGCAATTTGGCATGGATATATAAATCAATATATCTGTCAGCGGTAAAATAAAATCTAAAAAAAATTTTTACGCGTCCCTTACGCGTTAAGCGGAGATGATTTTTTTGCTTCAACCCTATGGTGTGGGGTGTTTTTGGATAGGTCTTTCAAAATGAATACAGACCTTCATCAAACATTTTTTGATTAGTGAATATTTGGCGGAAATAATCACCCCAAAAGAAAAAAAAGGGTCCCTTCCTAACTTTTGAACTAGGAGTACAAAACATATTAATAAAATCATGAAAGTAAAGCTTAATAGATGAAAACTATAGCGGACATGATCAGTTAAGCTGTTTTTGAGTTATAGTAAAAAGTCTTCCCTTCTTGGTAAGGCGTATGAAACGCTGCGAAGGTATTCCCTTTTGCTTGTAATTGTTTTTTTTTTAATTAAGTTCATTGGGCAACTACGGAACTCTACATTGACCATGGCCCAACATGCTCTTGCCCGATTTTTAGGGTTCCGTACCCAAAGGGTTAAAGGGGACCCTATTACTAAGACACCGCTGTCCGTCCGTCTGTCTGTCACCAGGCTGTATCTCACGAACCTTGATAGTTAGACAGTTGAAATTTTCACAGGTGATGTATTTCTGTTGCCGCTATAACAACGAATACTAAAAAAACAGAATAAAATAAATATTTAAGGTGGCTCCGTTTTTATATATAATGGTACGGAACCCTTCTTGCGCGAGTCCGACTCGCACTTGTTATTATAAGTATGGACAACGACATACTCGAAGGGACAACAGAGCTGTTTAAATTTTTCAATATTCTTCACATAAACGTTAACGAAGTTTGTGGTCAGGTGTTCGTTTATAATTTTAGATTATAATGGCTGTACAACATAACTATATAAACATTAAACAGAAAAATAATAAATCTATAGAAACAGTTATCGATAAAAAAAACCGGACAAGTGCCAGAACAAATAGCGTGGAGAGGGTTCTGTACGATTCTCACTAAGAGCCCTTTCATCACACAACCAATTTGAATTTACACCCCATACGTGGCCCCTATGTTTAAAATTGATTCATTAAACGTTTTACGCCTGTCTGGGTCACCGTCTTGTATATGTTTACCCAAATTCCGATTCGATCGGTGCAGTAATCAGAGGAAACTGGATGTGACAGACGGACGGACAGACAGACACACCAATGATCCTATAAAGGAAATCCAATTTTCTCTTTTTAGATGTGGAACCCTAAAAAAACACAAACAGAGCTACGATTCCACAGACACATAATACACACGATAGCAATCCTCTTTTGCGTCAGGAGGAAAAAGCAACGCTCTCCGGGCTCTCATATGGGAGTCAGTCAGTACAGTTTGTAGCGTCTACAGATTACGGTGCCAGCTTACGATCAGAAGTCCTACCGCGAACCAAAAAGGAAATATCTGCCTCTCTGTCGCACTCGCATATTCGAGCGACAGAAAGGAGGATACAGTTTTCGGTTCGCGGTAGCGCAGGAGTGTCCCATCGGAAGTATTTATCTAGGTTATTGCAGCATTGGTAAGAGGATGGGGATAAATATTCATGTGCGAATGGCACTTTTGTACGTTTAGTATATTATTATCTAAGTCAAGTGGCGACCTCACTGGCGTACTTAAGCTATGCGCTTTCACTACTCGAGAAACATTACTATATTTATTAATAGTAGTGAATGGCTACTAACCACGTAAGGTTTTAGTCACGAACAGTGGCCGAAATGTAGCGACATCAAAAAAACCGGCTAAGTGCAAGTCGGACTCGCGCACGAAAGGTTCCGTACAAGAAAAAAAAAACGCCAACAACTACTCTGTTGTATTGGAGCCCCCCCTTAATTATTATTATTATGATTTTAGTATTTGTTGTTGTAGCCACAATAAAAATACATAATCTGTGCAAATTTCAACTGTTTAGCTATTACGGTTCTTGAGATCTAGGTCGGCGAGTGGTAGCCATGAAAAAGGGCTAATATATCACGTTTTTTGTATGGGAGCCCCCCTTAATTATTATTATTATTTTGTTTTTAGTATTTGTTGTTATAGCGGCAACAGAAATACACAATCTGTGAAAATTTCACCTGTCTAGCTATTACGGTTCTTGAGATACAGCCTGGTGACAGACGGACAGACAGCGAAGTCTTAGTAATAGGGTCCCGTTTTTACCCTTTGGGTACGGAACCCTAAAAATAAATGACTATAATCTATCGACTATCGTGATAGCTAGGCTGGTGTAAGAAACGAAACAAAACTTATGATTAGAATTATATGTACATATTTAAGCAATCACTGCATAAAGAAAATAGTTCAGAGAAATGTACAAGATTTCCTTTCCTCACTCAGTGGACCGCCCCAAAAAACCGGATTTTAAATGCGCGTTGCTAAAGATAGCCACTGCGCAATAGCCACGTAATCTGGGGGTCTACTCCGAAATCCTAACTATGGTGCCGTCTCTTTCACTCTCGTGTCATACACTATATAAGTGAATGGGACGGCACCATACGAAGGTCGGATTTCGAATTAGACCCCCTATAATGTATAACATGACACAAGGGAACAAATAATTTTGTAGTCGTATGTCTTCAATTTAATATGATGAGTTCTTTAATCCGCTATACAGGGGCCATAATGGTTAGATTTCATGTAGCGTGTCACAGTGATAAAAAAAAATTGAAATCGACAAGTCAGTGGGAGAGTCCAAAGTCCATGTCAACTAAGTCGTCGAGATTGCATGCAAATCAATATGGTGGAAACTTGGTTCCGAAGTTTATAGTTAAATTAAGAGGTTGGGTTATTTTCCCTCAAAATTATGTAATATAAATGTAACTTACCATGATGAATCGGACAATGATTTACTTCATTTATTTTTAAACAGCTTCACGAATGTGCCACGCTGTTCTGCTGAAGCAACATGGCGGCTCATTTCATAAGTCAGTGAAATGACTGGTTTTTAAATCTTATTCACTAGATAAAACCACAATTTGCAAGTCCATACAGTTCCATATGCTTTAGATAATAACAATAACACTAAAATATTTATGCGCCTTTTAACAGCCGCCACCGAATGACTGGTAGCTACTGCGTAGTTATTATTACCTAATCCTACTGCGTAGTCATCTATATCCGTCTTTTTTTTTCTTAAGAACTAAGTTACGCTGTTAATTAACAGTATTCGGTTATGAATAGTTCAAAATATATCAGATACACGTAAAATATACTGGATCAGTGAGTAATAATATTTAGGTCGAGCGAGCCAGCAACGCCGTTCAGTCCGTACGGATGCACGGCTGGCAAACGAGAGCGTATCAATCGAACATCGGGTCATTTCCCCGTTCCCACTCCTTCCGCAACGGATGAATGAATGAACGGTGAATGAACGGTTCTGGTCGCTACGGTTGGTGAAACCGAATTTTATGCCGTGTTTACATTATCTAATACTATATCGATGTCGGCCGTGCTCTCATTTCTCGATAAGATATCGGTGTTGGCTCAATTTCGACACCGATAGTGTTCACACTGTTCGATAATATTGGTCACGCTGCTTGTCATGCTCACACACACACACTGGGGCCTGTTACACGGTTATTATTATCACGCTATACACTCATATCACGATCCGTATCACGTGCTGTTTAATGAATATTGACGCAAAATCCATACGATTTTGAAAACAACGTTAATATTGACACACCAGTTATGTGATAATATTAAGGGTGTAACAGACCCCAATGGGATCTTACGCGATGAGAGACACGAGATAATTATCACGTGATACACTTATATCACGATTCATATCAAATGAATATTGAAGCAAAATCCATACAATTTAGAAAACCATGATAATATAAAATAGACACCTTAGTATTGTGATAATATTAATTGTGTAAAGGTATCTCCCCCGTTAACGCATACCTACATCCTGTAAGTTGGCACGTAATGGCTCTTTTGTGTGGTTCCTGCTTTATGGAGAATGTCAATATTATCGCGAATTTCAAAATTTAGATATTGCTTCAATATTCACGAGATACGTGTGTATATTGTATGAGTGCACGGCGATGCACGGTATGAGCGAAAGAAAAAATCCTGGCGTTATTATCTATGGTGTGCTATTAATTACCAAAGTAATAACCTCGCTCCCCTCACCCCTTCCCTTCCGTCATCAAACTGTCATTTGTCATGCCACCTTTTGGAATTAGTTTTGACAATTATGTAGTTGAGGCCGCCATTTATGTAATTTTTTTTATTTTTTATTTATTTATTTAATTAATATACATATCACTAACAGACTAATCCAACCCATGATACATATTACAACGCTAAAAAGGAAATATAAAATTCAATTGGATATAATTACACAAACCACTCAATTAACAACTAGTACATTTTTTATTTTATCTTAACTACAAAAGCATAGTATTCTATATATGACCTCTGTGAATTCATATTATATATCTCTTATTGGTTTGTGCCGCCATTACTGCCTTAGACTTGATCGAGTGAAGTGTTATTAATTTTCAATCCGAGCTTATCCTCTTGGGTAAAACCGTAATATTGTGGTTCTATGGTTATGTTTTAAGTAAAGCCAAAATGTACTACAAGTGTTGTGTCGATAAATGTGCAGGAAAACGACAGGACGGTAAAATGTACCAGTTCCCCTCTTCGGAGATAGAACTCCATAAGTGCAGTGTATAAATAGTGATCAGCTTAAATGCAAATTTCAACTGTCTAGCTATTACGGTTCTTGAGATCTAGCTCGGCGAGTGGTAGCCATGAAAAAGGGCTAACATATCACGTTTTTTGTATGGGAGCCCCCTTAATTATTATTATTATCTTGTTTTTAGTATTTGTTGTTATAGCGGCAACAGAAATGCACAATCTGTGAAAATTTCAACTGTCTAGCTATTACGGTTCTTGAGATACAGCCTGGTGACAGACGGACGGACGGACGGACTGCGAAGTCTTAGTAATAGGGTCCCGTTTTTACCCTTTGGGTACGGAACCCTAAAAGCGAAAACTGTCTTAGTCATTTCGAGTGTTTCGCTATTGGCTAATATGGCACTATCACGGCTGTTTATCTACGTAGAACGAAACGAGTATGATAGCGGCCATATTGTGTCAAAAAGATTCTGACGACATACCGAGCTCTCATTAGCTACTGCCTTGTCTGCCAATGGACGTCAAACGTCAAAATAAAGTGACAAATAAAAATAAAATGGCGTTTGCTCGGAATTTCGTCTAGTCGTCTCTGAACATTTTTTTCATTTTTGCAAATTGCTTATTGATAGATTACTATGCAATAAACAAACGGAACAGTGTGTAGCTAATCGAAAATTCATCTGGAAACGCGTAATAACCATTCTTTGGACAACGAATGGAAGATAGTGAAGAGCGTCGTATATGGCATGCCATGCAAGCACGGCAGGCACTTTATCTACGTAGAACGAAACGTGTATGATAGCCGCCATATTGTGTCAAAAAGATTCTGACGACTTACCCAGCTCTGATTGGCTACTGCCTTGACTTGACTGCCATAATGGCAGTGCCATTGGACGTCAAATGTCAAAATAAAGTGACAAATAAAAATAAAATGGCGTCTCCTCAGAATTTCGTCTAGTCGTCTCTGAACATTTTTTTCATTTTTGCGAATGTTGTTATTTAAATTGTAGTTTACTATGCAGTAAACAAACGTATTATTGATAGTTTACTATGCAGTAAACGAACGAAACAGTGTGTAGCTAATCGAAAATTCATCTGGAAGCGCGTAATAACCATTGTTTAGCAACAAATGGAAGATAGTGAAGTGCGTCGGATAAGGCATGGCATGCAAGTTCTCATTTTGCAAAATGTACGAGTGTTGTGGTTGTAAAACGTAGAACTCTGTGAAAGGACGAAGATTTATCGTTTTCCCGGATATGAGTGATGATGATGAGAAACATAAAAAATAACTCTGCTGATAAGTAAAATGTTTGTTTAATTTTATTTAACTAAGATATAGCTCAACATAGTTCACGGAATTTCAATTGAACACCAGCCCGGCTAGTATGATAGCGTCACGTTTTATGTGACGGTGTAAGCTATCTTACTAGCCGGGCAGGATAACTTATACCGTCATTTTATATGGCCAAAATGTACTAAAACATCACATAAAACGTGACGGTATAAGCTATCATACTAGCCGGGCAGTTTCATTTTACATCGGACGTTGGTGTTCAATTGGAAATGCCGTGAGCTTCTACACAAAGTTAAATTTAAATGAGCTATATTTATTTATCGTTGGATGTTCACAGTAAGTTCCATTGCCAGTGCCATTAAATAATTAAAAAAGATAAACCTCAAAAATTTACCAGGGGGTAGAGATTAGATATAGTTGCTTAAGATCTATATTTTTGGTTCTGGAGTTGGCGCATAGACTACTAAGGGTTCAGACCGCCAACTCACGAAGAAAATATATAGACCGTAAGCAACTATATTTAATCTGTACCCGCTGGTAGATTTTTGACGTTACTTTTTTTTAATTATTTAATGGCACTGGCAATGGAACTTACTGTGAACATCAAACAATAAATATATATATAGCTCATTTAAATTTAATTTTGTGTAGAAGCTCACGGCATTTCTAATTGAACACCACTGGTGTTCAATTGAAATACCGTGAACTATGTTGAGCCATATCTTAGTTAAATGAAATCAAACAAACATTTTACTTATCAGCAGATTTATTTTTTAATGTATCTCATCTCATATCCGGGAAAACGATATATCTTCGTCCTTTCACAGAGTTCTACGTTTTACAACCACAACACGCGTACATTTTGCAAAATGAGAACTTGCATGCCTTGCCACATAGGATGCACTTCACTATCTTCCATTTGTTGTCCAAACAATGGTTAATACGCGCTTCCAGATGAATTTTCGATTAGCTACACACTGTTTCGTTTGTTTACTGCATAGTAAACTATCAATACTACAATTTAAATAACAACATTAGAAAAAAAAATAAAAAAAATGTTCAGAGACGACTAGACGAAATTCCGAGAAGACGCCATTTTATTTTTATTTGTCACTTTATTTTGACGTTTGACGTAGGCAGTAGCCAATCAAAGCTCAGTATGTCGTCAAAATCTTTTGACACAATATGGACGCTATCATACACGTTTCGTTCTACGTAGATAAACAGCCGGCTGTCTGAACCCTTACTAATCTGTGCATGCAAGTTCTCATTTTGCAAAATGTACGAGTGTTGTGGTTGTAAAACGTAGAACTCTGTGAAAGGACGAAGATATATGGTTATCCCGGATATGAAATGAGATACATTAAAAAATAAATCTGTTGATAAGTAAATTGTTTGTTTAATTTCATATAATACGGCACAACATAGTTCACGGTATTTCAATTGAACACCAGTTTCATTTTACATCGGACGTTGGTGTTCAATTGGAAATGCCGTGAGCTTCTACACAAAGTTAAATTTAAATGAGCTGTATATATTAATCGTTGGATGTTCACAGTAAGTTCCATTGCCACAGTGTCATTAAATAATTAAAAAAAATAAACGTCAAAAATCTACCAGCGGGTACAGATTAAATATGGTTGCTTATGGTCTATATTTTTGGTTTGTGAGTTGGCGGTCTGAACCAGACACTATGACAGTTGGTCGTCTGATACGTAGTATTTCGTATTGGCTATGTGCGAAGTAGGTGGTGGGGGTAAGCTAGGCGATCGTAGCGCACACCATGGCAGAAATGTGTACTTACCGGGGACCACTGTCAAATTTACTTTCACGTTTTCTATTGGTTTCTTAACGGTTTCCTACGATTCGTTTCGTTTGTATGTATTTATTTATTCTCTTATTTATTTCAGTAATATTTCCAATACGGGGTCTTTCTCGTTTACTAAAGTAAATAAAATATTCACGTGTCATTATTTGACATCTCTAAATTTTGACATTGTCTCGGGACCTTTGACGTTTGACGTTTCAGACGTGCACATAGCCAATTGGTCTGTGTATGAGCGTATTCATATGAATGGATGAATATTGAAGCAAAATTTGAATTTGAGAGCAAGATAACTCGTTCCACCGCATAAACGCATCCTGTACGTTGGTCATTACATGGCCCATTTGTGAATCCGTCATTATGCCGTACCCACACAGCACAATGGGCCATGATAGACAATCGTACAGGACCCAGTGATGGGTTAAAAAGTGATGGACATATTTTTTATACCGCCCCCACACCGCATAACTGTACGTTGGCCATCATGACCCATTGTGCGAGTCCTGGGGGTTTACTCCGAAATTCGAAATCCGAACTTCGTATGTTGCCGTCACTTTCACTCTCCCGTCATAAACCATATGAGTGAAAGGGACGGCACCATACGAAGTTCGGATTTCGAACTTCGGAGTAGACCCCCTGCATAGAGTGTGATCACGGATGAACGGAACCACACCTAGATCGATCACAAACATTTCACACTTTTCATTTCCTGTCCATTCGGTCAACTCGATAGATCCAAATTACACCAACGAAAGAGTATCAAAAATAACAAATACCATTTAATAAAACTCATATTACTTTTAAAGCAATGTTCATAGTTGTCAATCTTTCATTAACCGTTTTTTGATAGTAATGTAATTATATAGTTTATTAATTTAACGCATTATTTCATCTGAATTCTCCAGCAAGGCGTGTATTTAACTGGAAGTGTGATTAGGACTTACACAATTTTTTTTTTGCTAAATAGCTGTCGCGTTGACGTTGACAGATATCAATCCAATATCCAATCAAATCAACGTACGGTGCGAGTATAGAATCGAATGTATTTTTAATAATAGTCAGAACAAAACTAGTTAAAAAAAAATATTAACCAAAAGTAAAAATGTGGAGTGATTCGTTGTTAATTGTTTTCATATCGATTTGTACCGCCTTTTTAGGAGAAGGTAAATGTTGTTATTAATAAAATATTGGTTTGAGGAGACTTAGTGAGACCTATTTGTTAAATGATTACAACACAAGTAATTTTTTAACAAAAAAACACCGACTCCAAACTTTGCCAGACCCCATCCACCTGCTATATAATTTGAGGAGTTCCTTCGATGTAGCCTTACTTACCCCATCCTCTTGGTATATAATTTGAGGAGTTCCCTCAATTTTTCCAAGATCCCGTCATCAGATCCAGACTTTGTGACAATGGGACCAACTAGAAAACACACCCTTTTAAACAAAAAAATATTTTTTGAAATCGGTCCACTAGTCTCTGAGTAATCGGTGAACATACAAAAATATATATATACCGACGAATTGAGAACCTCCTCCTTTTTTGAAGTCGGTTAAAAAAGATCGCAATTAAATCTGAAAGATTTTTTTTTCAGGTTTGACATGGATTCTTGTCTATAGGACAGAAAAATATCAGAAACTTAAAGTAGAAGTAGAAAGGCAAAGTAAAAAATGTAAGTAAACAGTCTGTAGTTTCCTGGGGAGTCTGCAAAGCTTATGGAGTTTCCCTGACAGGATACAGTCATGACACCCTCTGCAGCATTTCCATGCTTTTCTATCCATGTCGTTAAACTTTTGCCCATATTATTATATACTTGCTTAAAATATACGGATGTTTTTTGTTGTGGCTGGGCTAACTCACACTGCCTTACTTCTCCTGCTAATTAGTTATTATGGTTTTAGTGGAAAAGCGCAAAGAAGCTCATGGTGATTCACTGGACAAACAACATAAGAAGAAAATTGAGCGTGAAGAGGAGAGGCTAAAAAATAACAACCGAGACTTGTCCCTTGTTAAAATGAAATCCATGTTTGCCATAGGCTTTGCATTTACAGCATTGCTTAGTATGTTCAACAGTATGTAAGTATCATTTTATGTTCTCTTTATTTTGGTGTGAAATATCCTTCATTGTCTCTTATTACAACTAAATTTGCAAAGCAGGGTTATAAGTTTCAGTCACAATTTGAACTCATTAATTAGATCCAATGAGGATTTTCGTTTTTTATAACATAGGTTATAATATATTGTTACTAACCACCACCACCACCATATCAGCCAAAGGACGTCCACTGCTGGACATAGGCCTCCCCCGAATTCACGGGGGGCATCTGCCATATATTGTTACCAACAAATCATTGTAATTTTGTTTAACTATGTATACATAGATGTCTGAAATAAATGTTTTCATTTCATTTCATTAGTATGTTTTCTTTCAGATTTGATGGTAGGGTAGTTGCCAAGCTGCCATTTTATCCCATTTCATGGATTCAAGGACTGAGTCATAGAAACCTGCCTGGAGATGACTTCTCTGATTGCTCATTTATTTTCTTATACATACTGTGTACTATGAGTATAAGGTAATGTGGTCACATATGAAAACATTAAAAGTCATAATATACTCTTAAAATGTACTAGAAGTTGACAACAAGCCTCCTATCTCTTAATTGACAAAGACCATGAACTATTGTAAAGGAAAAAAAATTGATGCTCTGAGCAGGATTATTTTTTAATTTAAAATTTCGAATTTTCGTTAGCAGCGTTACTGCTTAATACAAAATTAATTCATGAACCATTCATAATAATTTGAACTAATTTTATATTTTTTGTTCTTGATTGCAGGCAAAATATCCAAAAGTTGCTGGGATTTGCTCCATCTCGCGTGGCATCAAAGCAGGGAGGCGCTCTTTTTGCGGCACCTCCTGCACAGTTCAAGTAGCTAGGGACAAAGTTAATTTAGTTCATTTTATTGTATAATACTGATACTTCATTTGCTGAGTTACTTAGGGATGCTGGAAATTTAAATCTACTGCTTAAAGTTTGTTTATGACAACTTGGGATTGGGAACATATCCGTAATAATATATAATATTAACTATTATAACAAAAACTTAAACTTCATGAGTCATGTTGAAAACTATATCACTACAACCGTTTACGGTTACGTTTGTTGTTTATACGTATATACTACATTTACACTGGCAGACAGAGAGAGAGAGAGGAGTGCCAGTTGATATGTGAGTTTTAAGTTTTAGTGATATAGTATTATTACCTATAATTAAAAAATAGGTAAGTATATGAATGTACATACTCAGCCAATAGATTAAAATATATTTAAAGGAAATGTTTACATTTTGATGCATGTTTGATATTATAAGTTATATATATGTATTTGGACCATAACATCACTTCATAAACTGGCTTTGTTATCATGTTTGTAGAAAGTTCAAACTATCATTTATTTACCACCCATTCAAATGTGTTCCCATGCCAAGAATGAAATATACTACTTTTTATTATTATTATGACCTTTATTAACAATTTGGTATAAGTGAATATATGTATAATTTTATAGTACATTTTGTGACTTCCACGTCACGTTACGTTACGTTTTCTTAAATATCCAACAGCTTTCATGGTATTATAACATTCTGCATAGAAAACTGCCAAGTTAAGGCTCAAAATGCGTTAAGCCGCAATAAATTAGTGCCATACTTGGCACCTTTTCAGATAATCTACGGAACTTGGCACCCATTTAGATCTCAATTCTTTTTTCGGTGAAGACGGCAACCACGCCTGGCATATTGAACTTGGCTGCTCTTTTTACATTTATGTTTTTGATGGGATATCATTACTTTTTGTCAAACTTCAACAAATGAATGCTGTTCAAGAGCGAATGCACGAGTTACTAATGTTGCTATACAAAATACCCAAATCGCTATAGGTGCACCTCAAATATTTGAAGAGTTCCCTCGATTTCTCCAGGACCCTATGATCAGATTCTTACCTGATAACTATGGGACTACCCAGGGGTAGTAGGGGAAATGTTTTTTTGTTTGAAACGGTATACATCAGGATGTACACCGTTTCAAACAAAAAATAATTTTCCAAATCTGTTAATTATTATTATTAATTCTAGTCCTCAGAACTCCGTCATTTAGAGTTCTGAGGACTAGAATTAATAATAATAATAAAACGGGGGCAGCTTGTGGCGAGCTGACGGTGAGTGGCGACACCGCGGACCCCTAATCTCCAGAGGGCCCTTTACATCTGGCCCTCGCCTCTGTGCTTGCCTTAATTGGCCGGCCAGAGTGGAGTCGCAAGAGCGAGACCTATGCTCCAGGTTGGAAGTGTAAAATGTCATAACACCGGCGGCCTGCTGATCGGATTACCGGGATCTGGCTACCGCAGACTCACCTCTCGACAACCTTCCAGCCGCTCAAAGGGATGTTGTCGCACTGTGCGTGCGACTGTTATGTGGGGCCCACTCAGTGAGCTGGCGAGTCACCGCCTGCCTTTTACAATATTGATACGATTGTCACGGCAGGTGTCCGCTAGTCTCCTTCAATAGCCCATTATCCAGCCCATCCAACATTCAACACAATAGCCTATGACCTTAGTTTCCATCGCAGCACAGTGATGCACTGCACTAGTCTTAGCACCTGGCGGGGACCATCTCTGGATGTATCATATTGTGCGTTCAGGGATGGTATCCCTTTGCTTTTAGATTAAATTGTCTAAAAGGGCCTCTGCGCTGTTGGCTTCGGCCCCACGCACGTCTTCCAAAAGTCCGGGACCCCATGGTCCCGAGATGAGGTAAAAATATTAAAAAATTAACTGTTTTCTGATTTTTTCTGGTGTACACACACAATTACCAAGCTGCATGCCAAATTGCAGCTTTCTAGGCCACCTGGAAGTGGGTTAGGTTTTTGATTACTAGTCAGTCAGTCAGTGGTAAAAATCCTGATTTCCATCACATTCGCGAATGCGAATGCGAATATTTAGGATGCGAATGTGCGAATACGAATGCGAATGTTAAGACAACCTACGTAATTAGTATAAAAACTGATTTTCAAAAAATACCGCCTTAAAAAAATAAATAGCAAAAAATAAACGAGAGATTTCCAAGCCAATCTTTAGATAAATTTTACACCTACGATTTCATGACATGACATCTACTAATTCTACTATACATTCTCCAAATTTAATCAAACACTGATTTAACTAGTAGCTTCGGTTTCTGTGTGCTGTGGACATGACGATTTCGTTTCAAATTTCAAAATTTCCAAAAATTTACTTGACATAAAATTCTATGTAAGTAATTATCAAATCTGCCCGGCTAGTATGATAGCTTATACCGTCACGTTTTATGTGACGTTTCAGTACATTTTGGCCATATAACGTGACGGTATCATACTAGCCGGACTGCTCACAACATTTCACGAGAATCGGTAAAGTAAATGCAACCTGTAGATCATCGGGAACAGCCGAAAATCCGGACATACGAAAGGAGAAAGCATTTTCGTCGAAGCTGACCTTCGCTTCACTAGGTAGGTCGGTCAACAATTTCTTACATTTTTATCACCTTTCGGGTCAGGTTTCTGGTAACATTATATCCCATCAAAAACATAAATGTGAAAAAGGGAGCCAAGTTCAATATTAAGAATATGCGATGCTTGGTTGTCGTCTTCATCGACAAAAGAATTGAGATCTAAATGGGTGCCAAGTTCCGTAGATTCTCTGAAATGGTGCCAAGTCCGGCACTACATTGTTTACAGTAAAACTAATTTACTGCGGCTTAATGCATTTTGAGCTTTAACTTGGCAGTTTTCTTAAATACCCAACAGCTTTTATGGTATTATAACATACTGCATGGAAAACTATAGATAGGTGACTTCAACACTCCCAATATCACATGGTTCCGACCTGCCAACTCGAATCATTTCGTTCCACGCAGTAATAAGGGGGGAAACACGCAGTAATAAAGCTTTGCTAAACTCCGTTTTAGTTCGATAGAGACGAAGAGAGTCATTTTACGAAGTGTGAGCGAGATAAGAAATCGAAATTTCACGTAATTTAAGAGCAAGATTATGATAGTGACTCAACCTTTTTACTTTAAGTAAGGTTTAGGTAAGCTAAAGTCATTTTAAGGAAGTATGGACATTTTGTGTAAAAACCGAGGCTATTTTTACAAAAAAAAAATTTGACCAATTATTGAAAACGTAATCTAGCAAGTGCTACACCATTTTTGAATCCTTATTAAATGCGCCAATTTTTCATGTTACTTGCCAAACTAGCGTAGTACATTTTTTTTTTCAGTACAGTCAGTTAAAGTTGGGCGAAATTAGTAAATTTGAATAATTTGGTTTTGAAAAAGTTTAATTTTCTTCCAAGTAGGAGGAGTTGGCTTTGAATTTTAGGCAAAAATCTACACAAGCATTATTCAAGATTACATAATAATAAAAAAATTAGATAAATTATGGGATTTGTAGCAATTGGAGTTAAAGAACCATTACAGGGATTGATTTTTTTAGTAAATTTTTAAAGTGACCATAATTTTTTAAAAACATGAGATAGATTTTTTTCCGTATTTTTCTGAGAACTGTTATAACTTGGTCTATCACCCATTTACGGCTTGACGTCGATTTCTGGGACACCCTGTATACCAAGTGGAGTCGTCATTATCGCAAAGCAGGATGTACTTCTGGTTTATAGTATGTAGTATGGATGAGTGAGGGTAGTGTTAACAGTCTAGATTGGCAGCATCGAATAATTTAAGCCCGCGGCCACGCGACGAACTGCGAAATTTCGCTACTTATTCTAAAAGTCATAAGCCGTGCGCTTTTCGACAGCAAAATCTGACCATCTTGGAAGGGTCATAGCCTTGTCCCTAAAAGGGCTAAAAGGCTTAGCTGCACAGTTGGGCTTGAATTGATGTAAATTTAATGAACTTAAAAAAAGTACTACATTTTTCGATCGACAAACTTACAGTTTATGACTTTTAGCTTTTAGAACATGAATAAGTGAAAATAAATCGCAGTTTTTCGCGTGGTGCACAACAAGCTCAAGTTTTACGATTTTGCAAGATTGGATGATCACTTGCCTTATTGATCCATTTATCATACTAAATAAAAGCGGCCAAGTGCGGTTTGGACGGCGCGCAGTGGGGGGTTCTGTACCTAGCTACTGGGTTTAGTTTAGAATCACTATCCAGTACTGTGAGTAAGGAGGGTTCGCATTTATTTATAGGAAACTCACGGCACTTTTAGGGCGAGGCAGTTTTTCAGCGATACCCAACTTAGAAACTATTGTACCTACCTATCTTTTTCTAATCATTATTCGGTGAAATTATTTAATAAGAAAAAAATATGGACATAGTGCCCATGATTTTTTTCATATTTATTGTGACTTTAGGAGCGATTATCTCCGACTGCCGAGAAAACTCTTATTTATTTTTAAAGACCGATCAATTGATGTGCCACATGTTAAGGCGAAGGGTAGGCAAGCTCTTTTCATACAAACTTTGTGTACGTTTTTCTTCGTTTGTGTTTGCGATACAGTTATTATTTTTTGTCAATATGCTTATTTTTCTGTTAGCTATTTCTTCTAGTTGTTTTTTTATTTTATTTTTTTAATCTATTTTTTATTTTATTGAAATAAAATAAAATTTCAACTTCAAGTTCCGCGTATATCCAATATGTACAAGCAAAAATTAGAATTAAATACTGTAGTGCCAAAACTAACGAATTAAACTTACACAACCTTTGTATGGAGAATGCCCTGCCGTACCCTTCGCCTTAACCTAGAATTTTATTTTTGGTTACTTGTATGGAGACTATGGAGAGCCCCCATTTTTTTATTTTTTGGTTATTTTACTACGTAGCGGCTTACAAAACATCTTTAATCCAAATTTTATTTCTTTGTTTGTTTGTAGTTTTTGAATAAAATACATATGAAATACGGACAGACAGACAGACGGACAATACGAAACTAAAACTACATCGTGCTTACAATCACTTCAGATTTGAGAAAATAGACGAAAATTGATCTCCGAAACTACAAGGCCTAAAATTTTGAAAATGAACACACAAAATAATCCTTTACCGTACTTTCCAGATTACAGGAAAACCTGTAAAAAGTCTAGGTTTAATAGTTTTTGATACATCGATATCATGTGAATTTCCTATGAAGATGCGACTTTTTTGATTCGAAGTACAGGATAGTGGTTTTACATGTGGAGTGGTAGTGGTGGGAATGGAACCCTTCATTGCGCGTGGTACGACACGCACTTGGCTGGTTTTTTTGCTAAAGAAAAATTTCGCGCTCGCTACGCTCGTGCATTCATTTATTGTGCGATGTCCTGATGGCCCGTCCGCCCGTCCCCCCCTTACAATTTCTATATCTACGTGCTTGGTTCCACGTGACCCTTTAGACTGCAAATCCAGGCTGCTCTTCAATACCCTATCTTTATGTGATCTTTCACAACATAATAACGTAGCCAATCATAATAACTGTTTCTTAGATCTAGTTTTGTCCAACATTGATTGCACTGCAGTCTATGGTGCCAAGCCGTTGAGTAGGCTGGATGTGGATCACCCCTTAATCGTTATAGACGTCCCACTCACTAAACCGGGCAGGGCTATGAAAATATGTAGTGGAACACGTCTTAATTTCAACAAATGTAATTTTGATAAGATACAATCTGAATTGAAATCAACAGAAACATAAGTATCATAAACTATTTAAGAAATTCGGAAACCCCCGAGACTATGACACTTTTTCACTGTTGCGCACTAGGTGCAAAAATTTAACCGAACAATGCCACAAATTGTTTTTATCCTCGATTGAGGATTGTCTTAAACACGACATAAAATCATTCTGGCGTTATACTTTAGTCCAAAAAAATATCAGCTTCCATTCCTCAAACCATGATCTACGGCCAGCGCTCGTCGTCCTCGGATAGTCAAGGTGTATGTAATCTCTTTTCTGAGTATTTTGGATCAGTCTTTGGACACCATGGTCTGCCTGATGTTTCTAACCACGCTGCGGAATGCAGTAACAGGGCCTCCATTTCTAGTGTTTTCTAGTGTTGAGGTCGTTTGGATCTAGTGGAGAAAATTAAATCTTTAGACATTAATAAGGGGGCAGGTCCAGACGGTATTCCTGCCTCTTTGCTTAGGCTCTGCAGAGGGCTATCTGTAACACCTAAAGTGAAGAGGTGCTTGTTTAGTAAGGCATGTCCAGTTATGGCCCCTGTTAGGAGACGGAGTGCTGGCTATTTCAGCTGCATCAGCTTCCTAGACAATCCGGGGTTGATTGTCGGGAGGGCCTCCCTGGTTTGCCTGCAGGTACCTAGGTTATGCCAATATTTTTGGTGTTCTACCTTAGTGTTCTGTCGTAGTGTGCTGCGCAGCCATGCAGGAGGTAGAGGTATTATGGGCTCTGGACCCTCCATACGGAGTCTGAACCCTCTCTAGCTAGTGCGTCCGCTGCGTCATTACGCCGTGAGTTACTGTGACCTTTGGTCCACTGCAGGGTAATTCCATTGTCGGTACATACCTCTGTTAGAATCTTGTGGCACTCGTATATTAGCCCTGATGTTGTTGTGTGCTTTTGCAGAGCTTGTAGCACTGATCGACTGTCAGAGAGTATACGGATGGGATATCCCCTTACCTCCCTGGAGACGATTGCGTGGGCAGCCATTATTATGCCCATACACTCTGCCTGGAAGACTGTGTTGTGGACTCCTAATGGTGTCGAGATATGTATGTTCAGGTCTTCGGAGAATACACCCGATCCTGTGCCTGACCTTGTCTTAGACCCGTCCATGAAGATTCTTAATTCCCTAGGGTTAAGACCCTCGTGGGGGGTTTCGTACAGTTGGATTTTGTACTTTTTGTCAAAGACGAATTGTCTGGGTATCATATCGTTTGTCGCCTCTAAGAGAGGTTCCTTACCTATTGCCTCGTATAGTATTTCGGTATGTGGTACCCTAGGCAACCGCCAGAGTTGTTGTTTCTTAAGCCGTATAGCAGAGGCTAGGGCCTCTTGCCTGATAAAGAGGTGTAACGGCGGTAGGTCCGTGATGACTTCCAAGGCCGCGGTAGGCGTGGTTCTCATGCAGCCTGTGGTCGCCATGCATGCCAATCTTTGGAGACGTTGTAGTTTAGCTTCGACTGTGGTTAGCGTGGTGCGAGGCCACCATACTATGGCGCCGTAGCTTACCATTGGTCGGATTACTGCCTGGTAAAGCCATAGAGTGATTCTGGGGTTAAGTCCCCATGTTCTACCTACCATTCTACGACACTGCCAGAAGGCGACTGTAGCTTTTTCAATTTTGTTGTTTAGGTGGCTGCTCCAGTTCAGTCTGCTGTTCAGTTCAGTTCAGTTCAGTTAATTTTATTGATAAAAATAACGATTTTTAATATATATATATATGTATATATATATATACTATAAAGAAGCACATACGAGTAACACAATGTTTTCATTGAGACATGACTTGTTAAAATAATGGCGCTTGGTCAACGAGTTCCCTGGAGATACTCATGTACACTGTAGAATCCTTGTTCAACAAGCATCAATTTTAGTTTGTTGACAAAAACAACATCGCTTTCAACCGCCTTTATGTCACTAGGCAACCTATTGTAGATTTTGGGCCCTATGACGCTAAGCGACTTTCGGAGTTTAGCGAGTCGTTTTACGGGGGCTAGCAGCAAGGGTTGCCTGCGGTTATCTTCTTTGCGGGTACAGGTGGTCTTATAGTTCGAGAGATTACATCTAACATATTGGCATGCAGACAGTATATAAACTGCAGCCAGCGTTTGTATGCTATATTTCTTGAATATATCCCGCGCTGGGTGATCGAGCGGTTTCTTGGCAATTATTCGTATAGCTCGCTTTTGCAACTTAAATACCCTATCACGATTAGCAGCCAGTCCCCAGAGGTCAACACCTTGGATTAAAATAGAATTAAAATAGCCGTAATACGCTTTTTTTAGGTTGCTTTCGGACAGGCTAGGGGCAAGTCTCGATAAGGCGAAACACGCCGAGGACAGCTTATTACACATATAATCAATGTGAGGGGACCACGTCAGCCCTGAGTCGATAACAAAGCCCAAATATTTAGTGTGTTCTACTTGGGGGACAGTGATATTGTTTATTGTGATGTTCAGTTGGTTTTCGTCGGTATGCCGTAACTGGAAATGTATTATGTTTGTCTTTTCTACATTTAGAAGCATTCCGTTTGCCGAAAACCACTTGTCAATCTCCACCATTACTAGACTGAGTTTCAATTTAAGAGCGTTGATATTGTCCGCGTGTACTATGATACAGGTGTCATCAGCGTAAATTACGTACTCGGATTCAGGTGAAGATGAGGTGATATCATTAACCAGCATGAGAAATAGGTTGTTTCCCATGCTGGATCCTTGAGGTACTGCACAACCACCCACCAACTCAAGGTCCGATCTTGCGCCAAGGACACAGGTGCTTTGCCTACGGTTTTTTAAAAAGGAAACAATGGTGCTGTGAAAACAACCCTCAAAACCGTAACACGACAACTTTTTGAGTAGCAGGGAGTGATCTATCATCTCAAAGGCGCGGGACAGGTCACAGAAGACGGCAGCAACCTATCGCCCGCCTTCAAGGTGCACTAGCACCCGCGAGATCACATCACGAACCGCGTCCGTCGTCGATCGACCCGGTTGATACGCATATTGGTGTTTGTTTAGCAAGTTATTAGAGCTAATATGTTTCATCATCCTGGTGCTCATTAGGTTTTCAAAAACCTTAGATATAATCGGAATCAGTGATATCGGTCGGTAATGTTTTGGTGAGTTTATATCACCTTTACCCTTATAAATCGGTTGGACTTTGACAAGTTTTAGGATATCAGGATAAGTACCTGCATCGATACATCTATTAAATAACATCATCAATAATGATATAACAACCGGGGGGAGGTAGTCAAGTACGCGGGTTGACATATCGTTGATGTCCTTTGAGTCCTTGCGTTTAATACTTTTACACGCTTTTATCATTTCGGATAGAGAGAAATTCTGAAATTCGAAGGTAGGAGGCGTTTGCGTTAAGTATTTATCAAGGTACTCAAGTGCGGTACTGCTACACGGTTGTCTATTAATCACATTAGTGTCAATGTAGTAGCGGTTCAAGAGTTCGGCGGCGGACGCAGCGCGCGCGTCCCTACAGTCACCCGGCGATTTGCTCACAAGTACATCAAGCGCCCTGCTTCTGTTTTTGTTATTATTACAGGTTTCTGACGATATTATACGCCAGACACTGCGACACATATTATCCCCAGCATTTTCGATACTGGTATTAATATAGCATCGTCTCACCTCTGCCAGCTTTACCCAGTATAGAGACTCAAGTTTCGATAATTCTAAGCACAGCTGAGATTCTGTATTGTCTTGCGACAGTCTACTTTTAATGATTCGAATTTTTCTACGTAATTTCTTCAGGGATTCATTAACCCAAGCGCTTACAGGAGATTTTACCGGATGTTTTTTTAAATGGAAGTGAACATCAAAATAGTGTCTTACTACGTGCAAAACTGACTCGATTGTTTTGCCGGGGCAACTATTTTTGCTTAACAAATTGTTCCAGTCGTATGACTCAAGACTAGTAGCGAAATTGTGCTTACTATGATTAGTAAATACTCGTTTTAATGTATGCCTAGTAGAGCGCTTACTCTTATGTATAAGTATTGTGGTTTGTATACATAAGTGGTCTGACACATGCAAGTCCAAGCATGTCACGTGTTTCACATTCTGTTTGGGTATATTAGTATACGCATGATCGATACAAGTTTGTGATACTTGTGTTATTCTAGTTGCAAAGTTGACTAAAGTTTTAAACCCAGATTGCTTTAACGTACTTATTAAATTTGACGTATTATTATTACTTTTTAGTAGCAGATCTATATTCATGTCACCTAGTAGAATTACGTTATTATTTCTAATAAATTCAAGGTTTAACAATTTATCTAGTTTTGAGAAATACAATGCGACATCTCCGCTAGGAGGTCTGTAGATGCATACAATTATGAGGTCTAGTCCAATGCACTCCACAGCACAAGATTCAAATTCCATCTCTGTTGACAAGTTACTAACTTCAGTACGCTCTATGGTCAAAATGTCGGACTTCACGTATATGCAGGCTCCTCCCCCTTGGCGAGTGGACCTGGAGTAATGGGCGCGCAGGCTGTAATTCAGGATGTTGACTAAAGTTATCTGGCCAGGCTGGAGCCAGTGCTCTGTCAGGCACAACACGTCAACCTGGTTTTTGAGTTGAAGCTCACATTCTAGCTTGTTAGTTTTTTTCGCAAGCCTATTTATGTTTTGGTGCCATATGTTAATTTCAACAGCATGATCTTTTGCCGGGCCAATGGGATGAGAGTCGCTCTGAATTTTTACATTGTTACCTTTATTGGATATTGTTTGTTCATCATTACCCATCACTAATTTACTTACAATCTGTTTCTGATAATTTGTGTCAGCATGAGCTAGCGTTCTACAATCTGCTGATGTACGTGATGAAAATCCGAGTCTATTTCAGATTTCTCCCCAGAACACTTACCGCTTGTATCTGTGAGTGTTGGGATTTCTCGTAATGTTCGTGGGTCGGAAATATTATATACAATTAGATTTGTTAGACAACGCTTTGTCGTTTTTGTCATAAACATAGAATCTCTTGTTAAATTAAAATTTTTAACAAATTTGTTGACATCAAATAATAATATTGTATCACTATATTGATACGTCGCGTTGTGCATGAATAAGTTAATTTTGTAAATGCATTGATTGTGTTTTTCACTCATGTTTGGACAATATGGGAAAGTGCATACTATAATTTTACATTTATATTGACTTTGTATGTCAAGCAGAGATTGGATGTTATTGTCTAGCGATTTCTTCGTGACATTTGCGTGATTGCCGGCCATTATTACGATGGTGGTGAGTTCGTCATGGTTAGTCGATTTAATTTTTTCGATGAGGCCATCGAACGGTAACCCGGGGTAACACATATGAATAGTTTCTTGGTGTAGGGATTCCCTCATCATTGGTCCGATGCCCACTCCTATTCTATCCAAAAAAACAGCTGTTTTTCTACGAGGTGATGGAGGAAGACGATACTGTTCTGATTCCTCCTGACCAAAAGACATTGAAGTTGTTGAAGTTGCTGAGGTCTCTCCTTTCAGGGGATCATTATTAGCACAGACCACCGGCGTCAAGGGGGCAACTTGTTCATTTATTTGGTGGGACGGGATCATGGAAGTTTCATAAGAATCAGATGGTTATCCCAACAAGGCAGCAGTAGAACTCGGTTCTGCCTGTTGCTGGGCTTGACGTGACTTGCAAGCGTGACGACGGGTTCTTGCACGTCGACGACGTTTGACTGCGCTAGCTTTACTGGCGCCTTGCAACTTTACACGGATCGCCGCACCTTCCGCTGGACTGTGGGAGGCGCAACTTGTTTCCATTGATTTTGTGCCCTGTGTTGTTTCGACATTTTTTGCCGACTTTGTGTCGTATTCCTCGTTTGTTTCAATCTCTAGCTGGTTATTTAAGAACCACTCTGTCAGTTCCCGGTTTTGTTGACTTAGTTGAGTGAGCTCTGCTGCGGCGGTCGATAAGTCTTGATTTTGTTTATGTGCAGTTTTCAAGTTTGCAGCCAAGGTTTCAAGCTCAGTTCTTTGTCTTAGTATTTTTTGTCTCATTTTTATGGATTCCTTTTTCAAACATACACATTTCTTGATTATTCGTACATTATTTTTTAATCGTGACTTGAAATGTATCATCTTTTTAATCTTCATATATTTTTTTAACTGACCTTTGTTGAGGAGACGCGTTGAGTAGTCTCTATTTGGTATACCAAAGCTGGTGGAACGGCATGGTTCAATGAAAGATGATAGTTCCTCTGATAGAGAGACAGTATGTACCCAGTCATTTACTCTGCGCTGGTTTAAAATATCTATTTCGTTCCTAGCCTCTTCAAGCTGCTGCTCAAGGAAAGATATTCTCTCAAGGGCGGCCTCATGTACGGATTGGCAATCCGAAAAGTTATCTACAACCAATTGCAACGAGTTTTTTTCTGCTTGGGTGTCGGCGAGATGGTCTGATAACTCGTTAAGCTGGCGTTTTAGCACCGAGTTTCGAGACACAATGGATTTTATTTCTTGCTCATTGTCATCCCGCTCTGCCAAAAGTCTTTCACTCAAAGCTTTCTGATCCCTCAGTTCGTCTTGGGCTTTACACAGATTTTGTTCAAGAAACATCCGCCTCGTGGTCATTTTTCTTGTTTTTAATGATCACTTTTTAAGTTATTAATTTTTGTGAGATGCTTTGGAACGGTCCCCTTGAAGTAACAGCAAATGTGATTTAATTTTGGCAACAGTTTTGGAATGCACCCCATTTGAAAACGTCACTTGCCGTTACACTCACAAAACGTCAGCGTAGTGTCAACGATAAAACTCAGCTGATAATTACCGCTGTTATTTTTATAATTTGCGATCAATTTCTGTTATTTTAAAATATATCTTTGTGTGCGTGTTGTGTCCAAGAGTGCCTTAGTAATCTGGAGATGTATTTAAGTGCAAATATAGAGATACAGCTCACCGGGAGATCCAGGACTTCTTTACTGTGTCACTTGCAGCTTGCCGTGATTTTCTACACGGTGTTGGGACTAATTTTGGTTGTTTAAACATTATTTCATTACAAATTTGGGTGCCGCTGTTATATACACAACTGCCATTGTTCACGCACACAAACACACACACGTGCGACACGCTTTATACGTAATGTCACACAGTAGGTCAGTGTGACACGCTTTATACGCTGTCGAGTATTACACCTAGATACTTCACCTCAGATGACAATTGGAGCTCTGTATTGAACAGCCTGGGTAGTCGGTAGTTACCCAGATTCCGTTTGTTAGTGAACATTACCATCTCAGTCTTCCTTGGGTTGACCGATAGTTCGTTGTCGCTGCACCAGCGTTCCACGATAGAGAGCGCAGAGCGGGTGACATCACAAACTGTACCTGCGTGGATGCCGCTGGTGAGTATCGCTATGTCATCGGCATATCCAATGGCGTAGTGACGACTGTTGTTTAGCTTGGTGATCAGGTCGTTTATCACCATGTTCCAGAGGAGTGGTGAAAGGACACCTCCTTGGGGGCAACCTTTTGCCACACGTGCTTGGCTTGTTTTGTCCTCCCCGAGTCTGATGACTCTCTGGCTCAACATGTTATTTATCCATTTTATCATGACTGCGCTCACTCCATGTCTCACCAGTGCCGCAGTTATGCTGGTAAATTTTGTTTTGTCGAAAGCACCTTCAATGTCAATAAAGGTGCCTAGACACATGGTCTTGTTTTTGATCGCTACTTCAATTTTGGTAACCACCGCGTGAAGAGCAGACTCTGTTGACTTACCTGAACTGTATGCGTGTTGGTTCGGGTGTATGGGCAGATGGACTAGTGCTTTCTCCCTCAGGTGCCTGTCGCATAGCCTTTCCAAGGTCTTACCTGGTTTTGGTATGAAGATGACTTTGACTTCTTTCCATTGTCTCGGCACGTATGTGTGTGCCAGACAGGCACACAGGACGGTGGTGATCCTGTGGGTCAGTCTCTCCCCACCCCACTTCATCAGTGCAGGAAATATACCGTCTGGTCCTGGTGACTTGAACGAGTCAAAGCTGTCTATGGCCCATTGTGTTCTGCAGGGTGTAATTACCTCGTTGGCCAGTCGCCATCCTTCTTCTGTTGGGATGGTTTCCTCATCCGACCACTCGATTGGACTCGTTATTTCGCAGTCCGGGAAGTGCGTCTGTACGAGTACGCATTGTGTTTCCTCAGGTGAGTTGGTGAGGGTGTTGTCTGGCTTTCACAGGGATCCCAAAGTTATGGTTGGATTTTTGGAGAGGACTTTCCTTACCCTGTTAGCCTGTGTGGTTGTCTCAATATTGGTGCAGAAGTTTCGCCATGAGCTAGTGCTTCTGTATCTGAGCCGTTTTTTATACCTGGACTTGGTGTCCTTGTAGTTGTCCCAATCCTGGTCTGCCCCAGTGTTCATAGCTCTGTTGAGCTGCTTCCTCATCTTGCTCCTAAGTCTCTCCAGCTCAGGTCCCCACCAGTTAGCTTTGTTGCCGCCGCCTGTTGGTGGAATGGATAGAGGGCATGTTTGGTGGTAGCAGTCGATGACGGTATCCGTGAGGAATCCTACCTGTTTTTCTATCTCAGCAGTGCCCATTATTTTAGGGGGAAGCGTATTGGGCACGGTCCGTTTTGCGGGCGTTCCTTCGGGGCACCGTCACTAGTGTATTTACCTGAATGTCGAAACGAATTCACCTGTGGTCTGAGCATGACAATGCGCTTGATACATGCCAGCTTGAGATGTGCTTCGATACTTCTTCAGTTGCCAGGGTCAGATCAATGATTGTCTTGCTACGTCTGTTCACAAACGTAGGTGTTGAACCTGTGTGATTATGTTTAGGTTTGTAGTGAATAGGTATTCGACGAGCTTCTTACCTCTATCGTTGCCTGTAGTCATTCCCCAGAGGGTGTGGTGTGCGTTGGAGTCGGTGCCTACGATGAGTTCAAGCCCCGCTTCTTCGCAGTAGCTCACCAGCCTGTCTCTGGAACAGAAACTCATTAGAGGGTGCGCTTGTATGTTATTTGTAGTGTAAATGCAGGCTCGGGGGTTTTCCGGACCTACTTGTACTGTCAACTTACCTTCCGCATTGGGGAGTCCGCAGACAGAGCCCTTCCTGACCCACGGCTCCTGGATCAGTACAATGGCTGTTGTGTTGACCTCCAACCACTTCCGGATTTGAGCCGTTGCGGTTTGACTGTGGGACCCGGGTATGTCCTTAAACTACGACCAAGACCACCGGGGAATGGGCAGCAGCATTCCTAGAGTGCGGTGGAGATACTGCGATCGCCAACCCGCATGTCAAACGTGGCGATTATGGCATTTACCCCCCCATAAAATTGGGGGAGGCCTATGTCCAGCAGTCGACGTCCTAGGGCTGATGTGGTGGTGGTGGTGGTTTGACTGTGGTGGAGTTTGGCTTGGAGGCAATTACTGATTGGAGAAGAACGGGACGGCAACATCGTCATCGATCGCCTCCGTCAGCATCTCCTCCTCCTCCTCCTTGTCCTCCTCCCTGTGTATCGCCAGTTTACCTAGCTCCTCCACGTATTCCTCCCCGCTTTCCGAGTGGTCGCGAAGAAGGAGTTCTTCTTCGTCCGTCTCGGAGGCAGGGTTGGTCTGCTCTGGAGCTAGGGGTTCAGGTGCCTGGTCATTGGCAACCGTCACCGTGGCGTTCTCAGTGGGAGGGAGGGTTGTAGTACCTGCATCCGTGGTGGTAGTCGATTCGGCTGGTGGGTGTTCCACGTACTTGCCTCGGGATCCCTCGAACTTAACGTACATCGAGCCCAGCATGAAGCTGAGCCGGCGCCCGCGTTCAATCAGGGATCCCACTACCGTCTCCGGGATGCTGAGGGTGACGAACGTCTCCGTCGACGGTTTGTCAAATCTGTGGAGCAGCCATTTGTCAATGTCTGCCCACTTGTTTTGATAGCGCAGCGTGTGTGCTACCTCCTTAGGATCGTCGTGGATCCCAGGCAGCAAGATGCCGATGCGCACGCTCTTCGGCAGCTCGCTAGGGCGCTTCACTACCAGCCCTTGTCCATCGGACAGGGTGATGGTGGCCACACTGCACTTCAGCCACTCCAAAGTAGCCTTGTCCTGGCACCACAGCCTCAGGGAACCGTTGGAGAGCACCGGTTTTCCCCGAAATCTTGGGCCCTCGGACTCGCTACTTCCAGGTTGCATCGCCTCCTTGACTAGAAGGCATCCCACTGTGTTCCGCTGTGGCAGTGGTGATGGCCACGAGCAGGTCCGCCTTCACAGCCTCCGCATAATCAATCCGGGGCGTTTCCCCAGGAGACCCGGTCTTCTGCCTTTTTGGCTCGCCTCTTGGGAGAGATTGTCTCGTCGAGACGTGCCCTTTTGGTGGAAGGTCGGGTCGCTTGGGCACTCCCCCCTCTGAGTGTTTTGTGGGCCCCTTTCCCTTGGGGAACGGTACGGTCTGCTGCTGGGAGTCCAGCTGCTGCCTGCGCCGATCCTTTTTTGGGGACAGTACGGCCTGCTGCCGGACGTCCAGCTGCTGCCTGCGTCGATCCCTTTTGGGGAACGGTACGGTCTGCAGCTGAAGGTCCAGCTGCTCCCAGCGCCGATCTCTTTTGGGGGCCGGTACGGTTTGCCGCTGGGGGTCCAGCAGCTGCCTGCGCCGATCCCCCTCGGAGGTCGTTCTGCTGACGCGGGGTCGCGGGCACTGTACTGTCTTGGCCGGCTAGTCGCGACTGTCTCATCTTGCGGCGTTGCTTTTTGTTGTTTTTGTGGTACCCTGCCTTGGCATCTGGAGCTGGCACCACGCGCTTGGCGCGTTTAGCCTTCGACGCCTTCTTTTTTTTTCGGCATGGTCCACCCAGCATTCAGCCGCAATGTCGCCTCGTCCCATGCGGGTTCCACCGCGGCGGTCTGCTTCGGTTTGGTGGATTTATCCCCCACTGAAGCGTCCGCCGCAGCTTCTTTCCGCATTGCTGACGGGGTACGGCCTTTCACCTGTACCGGGTCAGCGTGTTTTGGGGGGGTGCTAGGCCTCTTGGTTACTGGTTTCCCAGTGGCCTTCCTGACCCCCCCACGGTCTACTGGTCTGTGCGACGGTGCCGTATAAACAGCGCCGCCGCCAGATGTGTTGGCGTTACCTTCAGGAGTTGTCTGCGCATCTCTGAAGGCACGTGTCGAGTTGCAAGGTACTGTGCTAGTCACAGCGCCCGCACCTGTCTTGGTGTCGGGTGCAGCGGGGGCTGCGCCGTCTACCATTTCTTCTTGGGTTAGGGATCTTTGATTCTCCATTTTTTGTCCAAAAACTATTTTCACCTCTCGAGCTCCTCCTCCGTGGAGCCCGCACCTTTGGGGATGTCCCTTAGGACACCAGGAATACCCAAGAGGTATAGACATGGTGAGGTGGTACTCCTGCGCGACATCGGGTGCTGCAGACTGGCGGCTGGGTAAGACGATCCGATCTTCCCCAGTTGTTCCGCCAGACCTTGCTCCGTCAGCATGGCTGAGTCCCTGTGTTCTCCCCCCCCCCCCACATCTGGCCTGCGGACCGTACCACCTCGACCGTACGGGACGCGTGTCCATTCCCTGTGATGGCTGGCCACAGGGCTGCCGTTTCACCTGAAATCGGGACCAAAGAGAGCGTGTTGTGTCACGGTAGTAACTAACCCTGACTCCGATTAGCTCAACTCTCCAGGACTCCTTCATCCGAACTCACGGCGCTCAACTGCGCTGGACCAGCGCAGGTAGGTGTGAATAGTCTGCCGAGGTCGCCTACGACCCTCGGCAGAGCCGTGAAAATTAATTCCCAAGGAGGGGAAATCGGAAAGGGGGGTGTCAGGAGTTGTGGAGGGGATGTGTTGAGTGAGGAGGAAAGGAGGAGGAAGGAGAAGTTTGGAGCACAGAATAAAGGTATAGGAATACTCAGCTGGTGGGATTTTCCAGCTGGGTATGGCCTTTCTTGCTTAGCTACTGGTGATCCGGGGTAGATGGTCTAGGTGCGGCGCCCGTTAACCACCACCAGTATTTCCAGGGTGCACGGCGGTCCACTTCTTGGAGAAGCAGACTCGCCCCTGACCTGCGGCGGCAGAGTCAGAGGCGACGAGGACGTGCAAGAAAGACTTGAGTAGCTGTGCCGGTAGTCCAGCGCCGCACACCTGGACGAGCACACCCACCCTGCACCCACACACACCAGTAAATTTGTTTTACTGTAAACAATGTAGTGCCGGGCTTGGCACCATTTCAGAGAATCTACGGAACTTGGCACCCATTTAGATCTCAATTCTTTTGTCGGTGAAGACGACAACCAAGCATCGAATATTCCTAATATTGAACTTGGCTCCCTTTTTCACATTTATGTTTTTGATGGGATATCATTACTTTTTGTCAATCCTCGCCAAATGGTGCTTTTTAAGAGCGAATGCACGAGTTACTATACAAAATACCCAAATCGCTATAGGTGGACCTCAAATATTTGAAGAGTTCCCTCGATTTCTCCAGGACCCTATGATCAGTTTCTTACCTGATAACTATGGGACCAGCCCTGAAGTATATCGTTTCATACAAAAAAAGAATTTTCCAAATCGGTTAATAAATGACGGAGTTTTGAGGTAACTAGCATAAATAATAATGATAAAACTAATAAAAATATCAGTTTTCTGATTTTTTCTGGTGTACACACACAATTACCAAGCTGCATGCCGAATTTCAGCTTTCTAGGTCACAGTGGGTTAGGTTTTTGATTACTAGTCAGTCAGTCAGTGGTAAAAATGCCGTTTTTTGGAATTTTATACTTATCTCAATAATTATTTAACGTATATTTATGAAATTTGGGGTAGTAGGTGTTCTAAAGGATCTTAATACATGTACCAAATTTCATTTTTTTATGTTAGATAGATTTGGAGTTATTGGGGGGTCAAAAGTGGCTCCAAACGGTTCGTGTAAAATAACACACGGCTGCTGTCCGCCAGTTTCTGGGGTGAACTTGGCTGGACACGCTGCCGCGTGTCTAGATAGTACATTTTGTAACTTCAGTTTGCCATTTGGCAAAGGTCTCCTCCTGTGATCTCCAGTAAAGTTGGTCTTGGGCTGATCTCTGTCAGTTCGCACCTGCTATTAGTTTTATGTCATCATCCTATCTTTGGTTTGGTCTAACTCGCTTTCTAGATCTATCTCTTGGGTGCCACTCTAGTAAGTCTTTTGGCCATTTGCCTTTCTTGTCCCTTGCCATGTGTCCAGCCCATTTCCATTCTCAGACCAAGTAAAAAATTTGTATTTTTTACTTGGTCTGAGATGTTAGATAGATTTGGAGTTATTGGGGGGTCAAAAGTGGCTCCAAACGGTTCGTGTAATATAACACACGGCTGCTGTCCGCCAGTTCCTGAGTTCCTGGGGTGAACGCTGCCGCGTGTCTAGATCTTTGTTTTTGACAACTTCTTTTAAGGACCAGTAGGTTTTACAACACTGTCTATTCTCTCCTCTATTTCTTTTGCTGTTAAGTCTTGTAAAGAGATTATTTGACCAAGATATGTGTAGCTTTCTTCATTGTATTTCAAAGTTGTTTATTTTAATTATAATATACTAGTTATTATTTTAATATACTATTAATAATAATAATAAATATTAGGGGACAATCTTACACATATCAACCTACTCTCAAACTAAGCAAAGCTTGTACTATGGGTACTAGACGACGATATATATACTTATATAGATAAATACACAAACAAATATCCGTGCTAAATGCACAAATAATTGCCCTGGCCAGGATTCGAACCCGGGACCTCTAGCTTTGGAGGCAGTGTCAATACCAACTAGGCTAAACAGGCCGTCAAAATAATATACTATTTAATAATATAATAAACTACTTATTATTATTTTAATATACTACTAATTTATTAAAAAAATGGTGCAAATCTGTTACTTCATAAATTAATTCTAAGAAAAAAAAAAGTCTAATTAAGTTTGGTTTATTTATTAATAGATTGAATTAATAAATATTAAACTCTATTAATGGGTTATCTGTGAGAAATCGGTCAAACCCTAACCTTGTAAAATCTATAGTTACAAATTGGCCATCAACAATAAGTTCAGCAATAGCTCTTCCGATACCTGGGGCATGTTGGCAACCTGTCGACAAGATATTGTTAAATGTAAAGATTATATTCTTCCGATGACTCATATTTTTAGCCTTTTGTAGTAGAACAATGTATTGACACTGTCAGTGTTCAAGAAATATGAATTCTGAATTTCTGTCATAGAGTAAATTTTTGATGGCACTGATCCTTCTCAAAACACAGATGAAAGGTTAGAATGTGCATGATAGTACCTTGCTTTCCAAATCCGGCAGCTATGTACAAGTTATTGTGATATGCATGTGGCCCCAAAATACCAGTATCATCATAATGACAATAGTCATATGCTTCTGTAGCAATAGTAGTGACCTAAAAAGAAGACAGTAAATGTACAATATCATCAAAGGAAAATATAGGTAGATGCAATTAAAAAGTATGTTTAGGGTTTACCTGTGCTGTCTTACATTGTGGAATTCGATTAAATAAGGATGGTTTTATTATTTTGTCTGTGTAGTCGTCTCCATACAATCCAGTAGCAGACTGTGACAGAAGTGGGACAGCTCCACACAACAGGTTGCTCCATAGGCCATCTTTACTTATCCACACCCCACTTGTATCTGTTATAAGAGGTGTATTTAAACCAGTATTACTAGTCATGTTTCCTACTGAATGCAAGAGGCTCTCTCTGAAAAAATAAAACAATAGTATTTCATGTTCTCTGATAAATTAAGGACTTTCATTATAGGGAAATTTTATGAGGGATATTTAAATATGAATATAATAAATGCATGTGACAAAACATGAACATTAAATCTGTAATATCAGTATCTCAAAACATACTCAAATGTCATTCATGGAATAGTAGGTAGTTGAACAATATGTAAATGGCAAAGAATTATAAATATGTTAAGTGAAGTGTTTCATAGGTGAAGATTTGAACATGTTAACAGCATAAGTTACTCAAATATTTTTGAAGTTTTGGGATCACATTTAAGAACTCTAATGTAACACTTCCTACCCTTTTTGTTTCCTTAACAATGGCTATGTGCAAAGGCCCTTAAGTCCATATCCACATATAAAGGAAAAATAAGTTATTGTTTACCTTTTTTCTATAGGTAAAGGAATGGCTAATAATCCATCACCATTACCAATTTTAGCTAGTTGTGCAACTTGGCTAGACTCATGGCCAGCAGCTAAGATGCAGGCTGCAAATTTAATTGAATATTCTTCATTTTCGGATGTTTTATACACAACTTTGTTTATTCTTTCGAATGAACCAGGTGTGATGCCTTCCATTAATACATCTCGTTGTTTCTCTAATTCAAACCCAGTTACTTCAGCTTGAATGTACGTTGTTCCCATGTCTAGTGATTTTTGTACAAGACCTCCAAGCAGGCCCAGGGAATCAAAGGTCCCTTCAGACTCATACCCTAAACATCCTAGAAGAAAATAATATTAGTATTTTTATTTCAAAAATATATATTGATTTGAACTTACACAAAGAAACAAGATATACCAAGTTTAATATCATCAGTGTTTATCCAAGGGAATTTGTGTTTTATTTCCTTTGAGCTCAACAGTTCATTTCTAACACCATATTCTCTTTGAACATTAACATTTTGCTCAAGTTTCTCCGCATGCTCCTCACAGGCTAACAATAAGTGCCCTTTAGGTGTATACTTTAGGTCAACATTGGGTCCCAAATTCTCTTTTGCATTTCTCAAAAATTCTGCACTGTGTTGGGATAGATATACATTTTCTGGTAGTGAAAAGTGTTGAGTTAATGATCCAAGTGATATATTTTTCCTCGCTGCAGCATACTGTGAAAAAATATTTTTTAACAAAATGGATAAGATTGTAGGATGAAGGATCATTGATAAAAAGGCATTACTAACTGTCAGGTCTTTTTCAAGCACAACAACAGAAAGGCCGTGACCAGCTTTTGTTTTAAGCCAATAGGCAACTGATGAGCCAATGTATCCACCTCCAATAATTACAATATCAGCGTGTTCTGGATAATTGCGTGGCTTGTCCCTTATACCGAAAATAACCGGCAGTTCATTAGCAATTGTATCCCATGTTCTTTTGAAAGGATTTTTTGATTCCGAGCGCAAATACTTATATTGGCTAAAACTTCGTTGAAAGACTTTGGAGCTAATCATAGTTACTGCTGTTAAATAAACAGCGAAATATCTTTAGGGTATGTCGCGTAAATAAATTAGCAATTTGGATCACAGACCAATAAGAGATACTACCGATACTATACTACCATCAAAGAGAATATAATCACTACGTTTATGATATGGATTATGTGTAAGATAAAGATATGATTATATTCTCCTAGTAGGTAGAGGCACCGGATTGAGTACTGTGACGAAAAAGTGTGACCGACAGAGAAGCCAAACTCGAGGATTGCATCTCGTTTTAATTAGGGTGACCAAGTACATCTGTGGATATGAGGATTATTTCTAATATAGGTTCTATGTACAATGAAATTTAAACTAAATAAGGTAGTAAATAAAATAACAATATTTTTCAAAGAAATATTTATTTTCGCTAATCACAAGTTTGTGTATCCAATTATCCATACATTGTTAAACAATATAGTCTTGTGTATTTTGTGCCTAAGCCCTACTTTATTTTCCAAATCTCTTAACAAATGCGTAAATTAAAAAAAGACGAGGACGAGTTTTAATTCACCATCAACAGATCAGCACGGTGGTCAATGATATTTTAAGTATAGATACGTTACCCGCGTACCTAAAGTGTGCCGCTATAAAGACGCTAAACATCGCCTATTCGCTTCAGTCGCTCCCGGGCAAGCGAGAGAGGCGAATGTTGACACGAGTTCCCGCCAACGACGTAAGTGACCTTAAAAATGCCGTCATGCGTGTTGCGAAAGTGCACTAATTATACATCCAAACGTACTAAGGCAACAGGCATCACGTACCACAAGTAATTAAGCTGAAATTATGATATTTTTTCATTTTATACTTCAATTTACCAAATATGACGCCATGAAGACGCTGTCTCAGAGAAAGAGACTACCTAGTGTCGTTTGCAATGAGAGAGATAAAGACAAACAGACTGCGAACATAGATTAATGTAACAGATGTGTCATACTAAATCACATTCAATTCTAGATTATATGGGTTACATAGTCAACTTCAAATTTCTGCCCTATTTATTTCTTCGGGTTTATTTAGAAGAAAATAATGCTGTAACTATTAAATGTTAATTTTTAAAGTATATCTCTGAGTACCAGTGACGAAAAGTGAAGAAGTGTCCTTTCTTGTATCCTACACGAGGTCGGTCTGTAAGAAGTTTTTGTTGCTTGATAGAAATATAATCGATTGACATCAACAGGCATGAAACATTTTTTGACAAGATTAGTTTTGCTGTCTGTACATTTATTCAAAAATCCGTGTCCAAGTCAATTATTTTGTAATTCTTTGACGTGCCTGCTACGCAAACGACAACCCGATAGCGGTATTACCATTACTTACACTCGCTATCATCCGTCGATTAATAGGTAGAAACAGTTTGTACCTTCTGCCTAGTGTTAGTTTCTTTAATCTGTGTCAAACGTGCGGTGATTGGTGTTACGGGTGAAGGCTGTCTCTTTCTTATGTATTAATTTGAGAAAGCTATCTCTTTTACGCTTTCGATGAAGTGTGCGTATTGTAAACAATAAAACAAAATGCGAATGTGTGATGCCGCGATGTTTGAAGCACTTTTTGCGCTTGAAATGTTCGAGCATAACCTATCTATACTTAAAATATCATTGACGGTGGTGCCATGATACACGAGTTCGGTAGGTAACAATACAATATAACTGTTACCGAACTTGCCGGTATCCAATTGAGCTGAAATGTAGCATACTTATGTACAGTATGCGTGAAAATTAGCATACTGTACATAAGTATGCTAAATTTCAGCTCAATTGGATACCGGAAAGTAGCTGTAAAATGGTTAAAAATTGGAACGACAACTTAAGTACTTGCACAGTTTAATCACATACAGTCCAAGTTAAACAAAAGCTCATAATGATAACAAAATTGTTAAAAGATTGAATTTCAACTGACCTTTAGATAAGGTTTTCTCACTAAACACTTAATAACGAATATTTCTGCAAAACCAGCCCAAGTCATAGTCACCCTAATCAGTTTGACATTTGTCTTGTCTTGTCGTTTTATCGTAAAATATAACAAATTTTTCCTTACCTGTGAAATGATATTCCACAATTAATAAAACTTTCACTTTTACAACCCTTTACACAACATGTTTTCACTATTTTCAACTAATTTCATCAGCCGCTTATTTTCATAATTTCAAATTTGACACCATTAACGTTGGGGATACCAATTAATATTTGAAAAATACTACTATATTTATTGCAATACTAAGTTTTAGTCAGTTAATAATGTTGATATTTTATACAATTACGAATGAGGTCAAATGTAAATTATGCCTGATAAATATGCAGTACTAGTTAGTACAAGCAAGTAATTGTTTTCAGTATTCTAAAATACCACAACATATTTTTTTTTTTACACTGGCAAGTTGTGCGAGTGGGACACCGCCCTCCGGTTGGTTGCTCTCGCTCGGACCGCTTTCTCTAGTCTGTCTGTCATAACAGGATATTAACTGTATTACGCGAGAATAAGGTTCAAGTTTGACTGGCTCATAAAAGTTTGTACTCAATCCGGTTTAGGTATAGATCCGTGATTACTATTGACCGCGCGGCCTACTCGGCCTAGCCGCGCCAGTCAGTGTTGCCAGTAGGTTACATTTCTTAAATTTTTCGTAACTTTTGACCCCTTCGCGTAAGTAATTTTTAAACTTATTGCAATTTTCGTAACTTTTCAGAACAACGAGATTTGTCATACTAGATTTCTAATGCAAACAGTTTACGAACGCATCCAAACTGACTTAACTGACGCATACTTAAAACTGGCACGTCTTTCACTCCATATCACACTCAGAGATGACTCTGAATAGAACGCGCTATGACAAAATGATTAATATGGCTTTTACAACAGAGCCCGTCAGTGTCTCCGCTCTCATAACTGTAAATAGCGTACTATTTATGACGTTTTGGATCATATGGGATTTGACATTTTGGTGTGCTTTTAAATGGAAACAATCCGTTAACAGCCGAAATTGATCGTACTATCTGCCCCGTTCTAACTCTACTTGGTTAACCATACGAAAGCAACGAGACAAGTGAAAAATTATTTTGCTTAACGCTACGGATCTGTTGAAATTATTAACAATAAACGTAGATTAATAAGTGGCTTGTTATTAACAAAATATGGAACTTGTTTTCTGAATTAAATGTTTTTTTTTATTAATCTAAGGGTTGGTAAGGTTGGTTGATATAAAGAACTAAGTTATTTTTTTGAGTTAAAAAGTTAGTGTGTTGTTATAGGTGGATCCGCTTCGGTAAAGTGCTTTGACGGGACAAACTAAAATATCTTGTTAATCATAATAATGATTTCCCCCAGGGTCCAATGCACGACCCTGGCCTTGCCCGACAAGACCAATATGAGTCATGATTCATGATACACTTTTCGAGAATCAGAAGTGAAAAAGTAAAAAAGTTTGACATTTTTGTACTTTTATTCGAGAAAGTTAGGTGTTAGACTAAATAGTAACAACAGTGAATATGGCGCTGTGTACAAATTAAACTAGAGTTCGTTTTATCATAACATTACTTTATAGATTCCTGTATATTCCGCGATTTCGCTGACATCAATAGGGCCTTTTGCATAGTGATTATTGTCATGCGATACACTCATATCGCGATCCGTATCACGTGGATATTGAAGCGGAATCCATACAGTTTTGAAAACCGTGATGGCATTGGCAAACCGGTATTGTGATAGCATTGATCAAGTAAAGGGCCCTAATTTGCCTCCGACCTCTGACCCCAAAAACACGTAAATAAAAAAATACACCATAATGTAACTTTTGCAGCAAAAATGTAACATTTCAGGAAACGAAACGTAACTTACGACTCAAATGCCCTGGCAACACTGGCGCCAGTTTGTAACAGGCTTGAGGCTGTTTGACTTTGACAGTTGTATTTTTTGGTTATAATATAATTATCGTTAATATATAAAATTACTCTTGCTTGGTTATGTGGTTCTGCCGTGCTTCTTCTGCACTGCAAGTTGTCATTTCAATTTAATATAAGAGATACTGCGTATGCATATGGAAATGAATATTGGTGGCCACAAAGTGCAAAGGCGCCACTACCCATGCTTTTGCAGCTTGGTGTAAAAGTTTTGATCATCGGAATAATTGAATAGATCACAAATTGGAACAAAACATTAAGTTCGCAGTTTGCATGTTTATATTCTCTTTGGTTTGTATCTTGAAATGTTTCCAGCATATTTGCAAGGCTATCGTTGCCGACCACTAAGGCTTATTTTATTAAAATAAATGAAACAATAAGTCTAGAAACGTGTTGGTGAGATGCTTGGCAGTGCTTGGTAAGGTTATCAAATAATTGTTACTTCGTCTCAGTTATTGGATCCTGTCGTCTGGCGATTTTTAGTAATTGTAATGTAATGTTTTAGGTTTTTTCAATGGATTCCAAATATATTTCTATGGGTAAGCAAAATGAAGGAAAGGGGGAAACTTTTAAGAGGAAAATATTCATGGAGAACATTAATGTAAAGAAGAAAAAAACCTGTGATGTACAAATCAAACCTACAATCTCAAATGGTTGCAAGCAGCAAAATGGAATTGAAAAAGTGGCACCAAAACAAACAGTTGTAGAAAATCTGTTGGAGGCAAGGAAGCGCTTACCTGTGTATACTGTCAGGGGCAGGTATGTATTTTGTCAGTAATTATTTTGGTAGTGACACTCCCAAGGCTTTAGTAAAGGCGAAAAAGTTGTTCTTGGGAAATTGTATCAAGTACGACAATAAAATTCCTAAACACATTACTGAACTTAGCAATTCAAAATTCAAATCTGTAGTAAAACGAACACTCATTTCAAAAGCATATTATAAGGTTAACTATTACATCATGGATAGGGATGTTTGGCAGTGATAGCGTCCTGCACAGATAATCTATCACAAAAATAGGTTTTCTACTGTAGCATTGTAGTTTTGTGGTAGCTGACACTGTAATTTTATATTTAACTATACAATGTATATTGTTTTGAAAAAATGACACCTCACCGAGTTTCTTACCCGGCGTAAGAAACTTCTTCTCGTGGCAGAGGTTTAGTTTTCCGAACCGTTGGTAGTTTATTGATGTTTATAGGTGTATGTAATTATGCCAAAATTGAAGAATAAATTACTTTTACTTTTTTAGACAGTTGCATGAACCACCATCATATTGTTGCCTACAAAGTCAACTCATGTTATAGTTGGCAAAATATACTTTGCTCTGAAATTAGTCAATATTAGCAATTAGCATATTCAAGTACCTGTGCAGCTAGCACAGTATTTGACTAATTTGAGATATGTAGTCATATTGATTTGTCTCATTGATTTGTTTTAGACTATTAGAAGAAATTAAGAAAAATGATACAATGATATTGATTGGTGAAACTGGCAGTGGAAAAACAACACAAATACCCCAATTGCTTCATGAACAGCGTCTAGAAGGAACTGGGTGCATTGCTGTGACACAACCTCGCCGAGTGGCAGCCATTACTATCGCAATTAGAGTTGCAGCTGAAATGAGCACTCCTATTGGGAATATTGTTGGGTAATACCAAAATGCTGTTTTTGTAACTATACATTGTAAACGGGATGAGTTGTTATGCACACCTTCCTCAATCATAGTGTGCAGTACCATCCTCCTTAGACCCAGAGTACAGTTGGGGTGCTCAATTATTCAATTAATACTTTTATAACATCTTAGATTCTTAGTGCCTTTTGAAACCAAAGTACTGAGAAGACAAGTGCATTTAAAATTATACTTATGTGATATGATAACAAGAGTCAAAATAGTTTTCCTCTGACCTATATTTAGTTTCATACCAGCATCAAACCATTTCAAAGTCGAGACACAGCATGCGTGCGCAGCACGTGCGCGTGCGCGTTGTATCATATAAAATGTTATAATAGATGACACACCGCTTGCATGGCATAATTCTAGTATCTGCTATGACATTTCATACGATACAACATGATATGGCCTTTAATTACCTGGTTAAATAAACAACTTAATGAAAGTTCCATTCAAATGTTTGTCACTGTTTGTCAGTGTCAATATTTTCTCTTGCAATTTTTGTGATCAATAATAACTGCATCATATTAAATTTTATAATTTTTTGAATTAAAATATCTATGAAAGAGCTGCAATTATTGTAGATGATGAAGCTGGCTATAAGATTAGCGAAATATGTATCTTTTATTAGTTGACCTGTCATTATCAGTTGATTAGCCTGTTATTGCAAATGTCAATGTGATATTCACATCCAGCGGAAATAAAGCATTGGCAAGACTGATGATTGCCTTGGTGCAAGCAAATGTTGACTTTAAGGTGACAAACATTTTTCTTACCCTGACTGTATACCATTTTGTGTTTTTGAAGATAGAACTGTTTGTTGTTAAGGTAAAGTTGAAAGTTCAATTTTGAACTTGTAAAAATTTTGTATGAATAATCTGAGCAATTTTAGCAATATTTAGGTTTTTATTACAAGTAAACAAAGTCAGTTTAAATATTAAGTTTCAACTAACTATTATGGTCCTAGAGATGATGAGTGAAACTTTAATTGTGTTGATGTCCCATTGAGATACATTATTTAATTTTAAGATATAAATAAAGCAATATGTATGTTAGTCTCTAAGGTATTTGTAATATGGGCCTCAGATGCCTGAAATAAAGGATTATTATTATTTAATAATTGTAGGTATTCAGTTAGATTTGAGGACATGACCAGCCCAAGAACGAAACTAAAATACTTGACAGATGGCATGTTGCTGCGAGAAGCCATAGTTGACCCTTTACTGAAGAAATATTCTATTGTGGTACTAGATGAAGCACATGAACGCACAGTTAGTACCGATGTGCTCTTTGGCATTGTTAAATTAGCACAGAAAGAAAGAATAGAAAAGAAGCTGAATCCTCTAAAGGTAATGTCTCATTCCTTAGCTTTGCTGTGTCCCACTGCTGGCTAATAATTCAAATTAATTGTATAGTAATATTATGTACACAAATTAATCTTCAATTCTTTATCTGTAATTACAGATTATTGTGATGTCAGCAACAATGGATGTGGACACCTTCCAAAAATACTTTAATAATTGTCCAGTGATATATTTAGAAGGGCGGACTCATCCCGTTACTATCTACCATTCGAAAATGAAACAGGAAGACTACCAATATGCTGCTGTGTGCACACTGTTCGAACTCCATAGAACTATGCCAGCTAAGTGAGTTGTAACTTAGAGCAGATTTTACCAATTCTGGCTAGGTACAGTTGTACTAACCAGAATTGGTAAAATCTGCTCCAGCTGCCAGTTTGAGATCTATCTGTATCTACCATACAGGATGATTTCGGGGTCGTGGATCAAGAACCAGTTTTTAGACTTGGTATCTGACAGCCATTAAAAAAAAAATTGTATTGACACGAAACAAACGCATTTCATTTTTAAAGTATTTTGTTGAAAAAAAATAAAATCACAAAAAAACATGGTTTTTGACGGATGGTATGGAGAGTTGACAGTGGGGTAGGGTGACCAAGTTGTATGAAAAAGTATTATTTCCCATTGAAATTTGTAAACACAAGAAAATTATTTGAGTTATAAACCTTCATACCGACTGTGATGTTGTCTACTTTTAATTTTTGACCATGTACAATTATTTCGGATCACGACCCCAAAATCACCCTGTATAGTTTAATTGATCTTTAACTTGTATTGGGAGTGAGCTAGTTTTTATCAATGATAACGCAAATGACAATGTTTCAGAAAATACTTGATTATTGTAATTGGTCAGGGCCCTCTAACATTTTACCTGCTGAATCACAAACTCCATGAATAAACATTAAGTTATAACTCTTCTAAGCCACCTGTGGTGGCTGGTGACCTTTGAATTAATTCGTTACATAAAAGTGCAGCATGATGAGCATGTTTATTTTTTTCTCTGTCTAATATCTCACCTTTATTTTCTCACTTGTAACTAACTGTTAATGAAATAATATATGAATGATTTTCTTTGTTTCAAGTGACAGTGTTATATATGGCTTTGAAACTATTTTTAGCAACGATTTTCTGGTGTTTCTGACGGGGCAGGAAGAGATCGAAACTGTTATGTATAACATCAAACAAATAGCTAAAGTGAGTAATTACAATTTTGCAGTGGTATACAATCAGTGAGACTTGTAGTAGCTACATATATTGAAAATACAAGTGAACCAAGTGTTTCTGATTAATGTTTCAGGAAGCTCCCGGACCACCTTTATTGATATGCCCCCTATATGCTGGCCTTCCCGCTGCTAAGCAATTGCAAGTGTGGAAACAGACTCCCGCAGGGATGAGGAAGGTTGTTCTAGCTACGAATATAGCCGAGGCTTCTGTCACTATCCCGCAAATAAAATGTGTCATCGATACAGGGGTCGTAAAAGAAAGGTGAGCATTATTTTAGACAAATAGTATTGTTCATCTTTTGTGTTTGAAATCTCAACTTTTATATTTAATGTTTTTTTGTATACGTGGTATGACTGTCTAGTCCTGAAACAAGTGCCACGTTGTCGCGATGCATTTTGCCAGAGGCGTCTCTAGCCCATGTAGCGCCCGTGTCCAAACATTACCCTAGCGCCCCCTAGTAAGCGCGCGGTCAAAATGGAATGGGTACAAAGCGCCCCCTAGGACCCATGAGCCCGTGTGCAACCACAGACTAGTAAAGGTTCAGATCGCCAACTCACGAACCAAAAATATTGACCGCAAGCAAATATTTAATCTGTACCCGCTGGTATATTTTTGACGTTTATTTTTATTAATTATTTATAGACACTGGCAATGGAAAGTTCCATTGTCACTGTGAACATCCAACGATAAATATATATAGCTCATTTAAATTTAACTTTGTGTAGAAGCTCACGGCATTTCCAATTGAACACCAACGTCCGATGTAAAATGAAACTGGCGTTCAATTGAAATACCGTGAACTATGTTGTGCCGTATTATATGAAATGAAAAAAACAATTTACTTATCAACGAATTTATTTTTTAATGTATCTCATTTCATATCCGGGAAAACGATATATCTTCGTCCTTTCACAGAGTTCTACGTTTTACAACCAAACACTCGTACATTTGCAAAATGAGAACTAGCATGGCATGCCACATACGACGCACTTCACTAGCTTCCATTTGTTGTCCAAACAATGGTTATTACTCGTTTCCAGATGAATTTTCGATTAGCTACACACTGTTCCGTTTGTTTACTGCATAGTAATCTATCAATACTACAAATTAAATAACAACGTTTGCAAAAATGAAAAAAATGTTCAGAGACGACTAGACGAAATTCCGGTATTTTGACGTTTGATGTCCATTGGCAGACAAGGCAGTAGCCAATGAGAGCTCAGTATGTCGTCAAAATATTTTGACACAATATGGCCGCTATCATACACGTTGCGTTCTACGTAGATAAACAGCCGTGTGTGCAACGCACACCCTGCACCATAGATAAAGATGCCTCTGCATTTTGCATTTGCCATGTGCGGGAAAACAAGAATATAAGACTATGATGAATACTGAAATATGATATATTCCTGCCCACCGCAAACGCAAGATGCGTCGCGTCGACGCTACGGTAAAGTTGTCCGCAGCAGGTGTGATATTTACAAAAAAAACGAATTCAATTTTGTAGTATTTTGCCATGACACGCGCAGTATGTATATATTTTTACATTTCCTTTTTCAAATTTTTGTCGGGCTGTTTAGCCTAATTGGCTGTGACTATCCCCCTTATTCATAAAACTTAAGAAACATCTGTTAACTAAAAGTGGTTTTGTCCCTTTCTCATAAACATAAATGTCAAAGCGACAGATAAGGACAAATCAACTTTAGCGGCTTGTTAACTAATAGAGGCTTGATGGACGTTTATGAATAAGGGAGTATGTATATATCTATAAAATTATCGTCGATTAGTACCAATAATACAATCCTTATTGAGCTAACTATGGGACAAGTTTGATTTGTGTAAATCTGACCCGTAATAATATTTATTATTTATTTATTAAATGTGTTGGTTACGAGCCTGAGCAGAGGGCCGAGGCCGATTATATTTCATGATTTACTATAGAAAATTCCGAATTGGCCACATGTGAGGGTACTTAGACTACTGAGACCCGGGTATGTCCTAAAACTACGATCAAGACCACCGGGGGATGAGCAGCAGCATCCCTGGAGTGCGGTGGAGATACTGCGATCGCCAACCCGCATGCCGAGCGTGGCGATTATGGCATTTACCCCTCACGAAATTGGCTATGTCCAGCAGTGGACGTCCTTCGGCTGATATGGTGGAGGGTACTTAGACTACTGAGTACTTGCTTTCGAACATAAATAGAATTACCCAGGTATCAAATACGGAACATTTTAAAGAACTATCGCTGAACATACGTAAAAATGAAACGTGATGAGAATTCGTCAGAATTAAAAACCTCCTTCCTTCTATTAAAGTCAGACTATCTTGCACGTTTTGTACACTTTATTATTTTTAAACGGGACTTAATCACGTACATTTATTCACCTTTTTTGGTGTCTGCTCGTGACCACGGATGTTGTGATACATTCGAAATGTCGGGAAACCTAAAAAGGGTGAATACATTTCAGCTGTTCGCGATCAAGTCCCGTTAACCAATAATAAAGTCGGAAATGGTATTAGAAACGAAGTCCGCAGAGTGATGTGTCGTTTTGTAGGACGTGGTGTACGTCCACGGGTGCGGAGCGTCTACAGGTGCGCGCGTGCGCTCAGGCCGCGGCGTGGCAGCGCGCCGGGCGCGCGGGTCGCACCGCCGCCGGCGCCGCTTACCGGCTCTTCACCGCCAAAGACTTCGCCGCGAGACCCGCGCATGCTACCCCCGAAATTGTCAGGTGGGTATTTCTCCGGGGTGGTATGCTTTGGGCCGCCTGATTTCCGTGGCCGCATTATTGACGATGTGGCAAGGTTTTTGTGAACAATTTTGACATGAACTGTAACAATCCCTACTCACTACAAAATATCCTAAAATGGTTCCCAAATTTGTAAAGACTTCGTCAATAATGCCGCCACCGAAGTCGGGTGGACCAAAACGCCCGGAGAATAATCCAGGTAGGCATTTTAACCTCTCAGGTCTAAGTGGTCAGAGTCATCCATTACTACAGCCGCCACCGCTGTAGCGTTTAATTTTGTCTAAAATGGTGAAATGAATAAAATAATTGAAGAACATTCACTCCTTTTACTTTCATTACTACTTTTCAAAGAGCTTTATAGAGCGCTCGTGGCCCAGCGGCACCCGCCTACCGCGTGCGGTATGCGAGGTTAAGCAATGTGGGCGCAGGTCAGTTCTTGGATGGGTGACCGCTTTGAGTGGTTACTAACTGAGCGCTCTCGTGCTTTGGAAGGCACGTTAAGCCGTTGATCCCGGCTGCTGTCTCGACAGCAGTCGTTAAGCCAAGTTAGAGGTCTTCGGGCGGCTTGAGAACTTCTGACAGTCAAGTTGCCCACTCACTTGACAAAGGGGGGTCGAAGTTGCACCACGTCCGTAGGGAGTACCCACCGTTAGGTACTCGACACGTGACCCCTGGGTGGTGCTAAAAGTGCACCAAAAACTGGCAACCGTACTTGTCTTCTCGAAGATCTCACGGTTCGTAAATAAATGCCATACGATTAAATAAATAAGTTCTTGGATGGGTGACCGCTTTGAGTGGTTACTAACTGAGCGCTCTCGTACTTTGGAAGACACGTTAAGCCGTTGATCCCGGCTGCTGTCTAGGACAGCAGTCGTTAAGCCAAGTTAGAGGCTTTCGGGCGACTTGAGAACTTCTAACAGTCAAGTTGCCCACTCACTTGACAAAGGGGGGTTGAAGTTGCACCACGTCCGTAGTGAGTACCCACCGTTACCCTACACGTGACCCCTGGATGGTGTAAAAGTGCAACAAAAAACTGGCAACCGTACTTGTCTTGTCGAAGATCTCACGGTTCGTAAATAAATGCCATACGATAAAAAAAAATACTACTTTTCAGATTTATATGGGTTCTAGGTATTTTTAATATAAATTACGAACGAAAATAATCTCATTGAATGTTTATTTGATCTGTGAATAACCCTCGCTTACAACATAAGTAATGTTTAAAATTTTACAGCTAACGTCATCACTAAAGCTGACGAGCTTTGTACCTTTAGGTACTGTTATTTTTTTTGTTGTATGAGAATACATGGGCATTGCATTGGGTACAGTATAGGAAATGTAAACACGTTCCTTTTTAACTCTTATTGTAATTGTATCAAGAGCGAAAATAGTGCGTGTTTCAATTTCCTTGACTGTACTGTACGTCGACGGGCGCGGAACCGAACGCCTACAGTGCCACGTGCGCGTCGTGGCAAGTAACAGTTGTCCCCGATCTAATTGAAACACGTAAGGTTCTGTGGAGACCGGTGTATGGCGTGCTTCATGCGCCCAAAGCCCTTGTTTAAGCCATTGACAACATTATAATTTTACAGATGCCCTCTTGCGCCTACGATATTGTTGCTGATTGCAGCTGGCATTGAACCCGGCACTTTTCCGCTTATTGATCGACCACCAACTGACTCAATCAATGCCTCGTTGACACTACTAAAAGAACTGGGTATGTTTATTTTTTTTCATGACATATGACCGAATTGTATCAGTCCAATTAAACAGGGATTACTGTTCAAGTGAGGTTCAAAATGTAATGGCAGGTTTTTAAAGTCGGCTGCATTAAATAATGACAACTACTCGTATAATGCCTGTTTAGCCTAGTTGGTAGTGACACTTCGTCCAAAGATAGAGGTCCCGGGTTCGAATCCCGGTAAGGGCATTTCTTTCTGTGGTGAGCAGAAACCTTTGTGCCTGATACTTGGATGTTTTCTATGTATTTAAGTTTATACACATATATTAAATATATCGTCGTCTAGTAGCTTTAACGCAAGCCTTATCGAGCTTACTATGGGACTAGTTCTATTTGTGTAAAAAAGTCCCTAAATATTTATTAATATTATTGCCTTCATGGGCAACTGAGTCCACATGAAAATCGTCCCGCGGGCTCAATGGTCCTTTTTGATTTTTTTCCTGGGTGAATCGACCCAACTGAGCCCACAGGCCCAGTTGACCACTTATCCCACTTCCAGGTTTACTCGATCCGCGGGCTCATTCAACCACTCTTAGCATTTAAACGTCTTCTCAGCCTGCGGGCTCAGTTTACCACTCTCTATCAGATAAGAGACCCGAGGCTTAAGGGTTTACTCACCCCACCGGCTTAATAGGTGGTCACTAGACAGATTTGTGAGGAAGGTATTGGATTTTCAATAGCACTTATGGGACCTAAGCATCTCTGGACTGGAATAACCCTGACGATAAAGGGCAACAAACATTTAATTTCCACGATAGTACATCGAAAAAATGTAAATTATAAATGCAACTTAAAAAAAGGAAAAAAGTAGCTACATTCTTAAAAGTTCGACAAAGAAATCCAGGCAATTTTTTTGGGTTATAAGTAATAAGATATTGCTAGCCAGTAATAATAATAACTAACAATGTTACGCAACTTCTCTACATTCATCCTTACCGTAAAATGGGGTGAGTTGGGTCGAAATCGAAGTTCAAACCTGGATAAAAGTTACATTTTCCTCTAACCACGCGAGTGAAGCCTCGGGAATCAGGCTCACAAATCGTTGCAATAAATAAGTAATACCTTCCTACTAGTTACGTAGATCGGAGACAGTATTTTTTGTGGGGATTAGGGAAGTAATCTCCGATGGGTTGAGAGTACACAAATAAGCCCGCGGGCTTAGTAAACCCTGAATCAGTAGAGTGGCTGATTGTCAACCCTTAACCGGTAAAGAGTAGTCGACTGAGCCCGCGGGCTGATTTGACCATAAAACGGCAGAGAGTAGTCAACTGAGCCCGTGGGATGAGTTGTAGAGGCATTGTGTTGAGTCACCTACAAAACAAAATCAAAAAGGGCCATTGAGCCCGCGGGACGATGTTCATGTGGACTCAGTTGCCCATGAAGGGTTATTATTATATTAAATAATTTTGGTTATTAAAAGGCTGGAGGAGGCCTTTGCCGAGGGGCAATCAGACCTGCAGAAGAAAAGCAAGACACAGATAATGGAACACAATTAAAAAGTCTGAACATAAGGCTAATAATAATATTAAATAATTATAACTGTAATTCGAGATATGAAAATCTAATCAAATAACATTACTGTGCTGTGAGTAGTTAAAGCGCAAATTTCACTCTTGTTAGCACATATCTATACTTAAAATTTAACTAAGTACATAGTACATCAAATAAAATCTGGATCCAGAACTATCTGAATAAGCTTAAAAATAATTGCTTAAAAGAAAATGAGTGTTATTTTTACCATTTTTCAGGTGCCATTGAGAATGAGTCGTATCCAAAGTTAACTGCGGTTGGCAAGAAAATGGCATCTTTCCCAATTGATCCTAAATATGCAAAAGTACTTCTAAGTGCACCGGAATTCGACTGTCTTGACGAGGTTTGTTTCATTATTATGCCTTGGTATGATGGGTCTTGGGACTGATGTAATTGGACAGATTCAAAAGTGATATATCTATGTCATAACTTGCTGCCAAATCAACTACTAGTTAATTGTGTCCTAACATTTGGTCTTGGTGACCTGTAGGGAGTGTGCTCGCATATTCACTGCGAAGATAGGCTATGTCAGTCACCCTGAGGGATCACGAGCAACGCTCTCACTATCCAGTTCCTTCTTCTTTCTGGTCGCCTTAGTCGATGACGATGACGATGATGATGATGATGATGATGTTAAATTGTGTTTATTTATTTATATCGAGGATCGCCAACAACAATCATTAACACTAGAGACATAAAAAACCTTTCTCAAACATGCAATGAAATATTGATGTTATGTTCCTTGTAATAGGCTCCGAAGTATGACATTTCAGGTGCGGCTAGGACAAGAGGTCATTAATGGGATTTCATGTAAATCTTGCAGGCCTAGGCCGGCAAAGTCCTCTTTTTAGGGTTCCGTACCCAAAGGGTAAAAACGGGACCCTATTACTAAGACTTCGCTATCCGTCCCTCCGTCTCTCTCCAAGCTGTATCTCAAGAACCGTAATAGCTAGACAGTTGAAATTTTCACAGATTGTGTATTTCTGTTACCGCTATAACAAAAAATACAAAAAACTAAATAATGATAATAATTAAGGGGGGCTCCCATACAAAAAACGTGATATTTTAGCACTTTTTCATGGCTACCACTCGCCGAGCTAGATCTCAAGAACCGTAATAGACCGTAACAATTGAAATTTGTACAGATTATGTATTTCTGTTGCCGCTATAACAACAAATATTAAAAACCTGCCAAGTGCGAGTCGGACTCTTTTTATAGATCCGGGTTTTTTTTTATTTCCATTACTCATTAATTTGTGACACAGGCATCATGACATTCTGCCACTATGCGTATTAAAAATAAAACTTAGATTTTTCTGTCCCGGCCTTTGTAGAAATGTACTATAACGCCGCCAATTACAGGTGAACACAGCATGCAATAGAAAGCATCGACTTTAAAACAAACATTACAGTAACACACACATATATGTTTGTTTTTATACACATCGACTGTAAAAACAAGCATAAAGCTAAACTAGAAAAGAGTCTAAAATCTAAAATGAGTGACTATGGTTACAGAGGCAATTCAATAGATAATCGACAGCGATGTCGTCCTGAATCGACCAGGGGCCTTTCAGCTCGAAGTACGAATTTTTCTATGGAAATGTTATTTTAACTTGTTTGTACCAGATGTCACTTGGTGATATCTCCATCGCACTTGCATATTGAAGTGACAGGGATGCAGCGGTCGTGCGGTTAGTTCTTACTAAATACACAACGGCGATACGATCTATGTGGAGTATCTCAGTATATATATTGCACTTTGTGGAATCGACGACGTCGGCTGTCATGGTTTATATCAAGCTGCTGGCTACATTGTTGCTCAATTGATTGTATTGTGTTCACGACCCATCATAGAAAAAGTATGCTCCAGTATATTTCGCAACATAATTTATAAACGTTCGTAATGTTCTAAACTGACTGTTATTCCTACAGGCGTTAAGTTTGGTCGCCATGTTGTCGAGCGAAAATATCTTTCACACGCCGATGCATAAACGTGAAGAAGCACTGAAAGTTAAACAGAAATTTATTTCACCCTTGGGTGATCATATGACGCTTTTAAATGTATATAAAGCATTTTGCAAAGCACCTTTGAAAAAGGTGAGTCTTTATTGTTATAACTCGTAGTTATAGCATAATGTAATGTGTAAATTTATATTTATCTAGGAACAATTTTACAAGTCCTATTATCAAACTCCCTTCCATGAAAGGAGGTCTGAGCCCAGAAATGGGTCGTGTATAGGCTGACGATGATGGTGATGATTCTCAAACTAAGGTCTGTACGTTGTTGTTACTGGGGCCGGTTTGGAACATACTACGAGTATTTAGGACTGTTAGAAATGAGAGACGGACTTTATTACCTCTTTGGTATGGAACCCTGAAAATGATCCCCATATCAAGCGCTTAGTAATTGATTATTTCCCTTAAACAAAAAGCAAGGCAAAAGCTTTGAATGATAAAAGAAACAAGTTACTTCTTTGGTAAAATAGGTAATGTTTAGTATTTAGAAGGGTCCTTTCTCGTCATGAAATACCGAATATATACCAATCTCCCGAAGGAGTGTCAATCAATTACCGTATTATTTGATATCTGTCATGTTAAATGGCAAAATACCACAGATATGCGAGTAAAGCAGATCCGCTCATTTAAGTTGGAACGATTTCTGTACATCTGATGTATTCTCACTAATGCACAAATCAGAAAGTTTGAGAGAGACAGACAAGTGACATCTGACAGGTCTTCACCTGTTAGTTTCTCCTTCTTCATAACTGAAAATTGTGCTGAACTGACGTTGTGGTGTGTTAAGTTTATATGGCACTTAACATCATGGTGTGCTTTTGAATGGAGACAATTCGTTAACAGCCGAAAATGGTCGTACTATCTGTTGCATTCTAACTAATTTTGGTGCACCATTTAAAGGATATAACGAGACAAGTATATGAAAAATCATCTGGTTTAATACTGCGAGTCTGCTTTTGTCTGATGCCTGTGCAAAATACTACCAGTTTACATTCTGACATTTGAAATTTACGTATTAAGTTTCACATTACCAGACATGCGTGTCAATCATTTAATACGATATTTGATAGCCACTTCGGGTCTAGTCGTATTCAGAGTTTTCATTAAGTGAATGGATCATTCACTACTTGTTGTACAGTAATCCCATTCTTTTATTTCAGCAATGGTGTAAAGAAAACTATCTAAATCACAAGAACTTGTTGTATGCCAGTGAAGTAAGACAACAACTGTTAGCTATTTGCCAACGACTGAGCCTCGCTGTGACAAGCTGCGGAAACGCTACTGACCAGGTACTTAAAATATATATATCTAATATAAAATAATAAAACAGTCCACATGAATGAATGAAGATGAAGTCGATATCAAAGACATGTTTGCATCTTATTCGATTGAAATATGGCTTGAAATGTTTGCCTACTATAAATTTAGAAGCGGCGCCATCTTGCCTCTTAAGGGCTAAATCTTTAATCTACTATCGCTGTGCCAAGCGGCTTGCTGACCAGTAGATCATAAAGCGCAGGTTTTTTATGGGCCACACATCGCTATTGCGGGGGCAAATGTGTTTATCCGGCATAATCCTAACCCAAGATTGGAGATTCAAAATAATATAAAATTTTAACAAAAAAAAAACCGACTTCAAAGTTGCTCCTCCTTTTTTGAAGTCATTTGAAAAATACAGTCGAATTGAGAATCTGCTCCTTTTTTGAAGTCGGTTAAACGACGAAGCGCTTCGAGAAGTGAAAACGTAGGTAGTGGTGCCCTTGCCACTTCGCTTAGCTCGTCTTGGCGGGGGGTACTACCGTGCCCCCAGATACAATTAGTAAACATTTATTTCGAACCATACAGTCCATATTCTGTATTATCATATTTATCATCAACACAAACACAACATGAAACATTTGTTCCTGACACTTGGGTGTTTTCTATGTATTTAAGTATATATAAATATATATCTAATATATCTATTAAATATTAAAAATATATCGTCGTCTAGTACTCGTAACATAACTACATAACACAAGCCTTATTGAGCTTACTATGAGATTAGTGCGATTTGTGTAAAAAATATTTTAACAAAAAAAAAAACAACTCCAATTTTGTACTTCGCTATGCCACAATTAGTGGTTTCCGTGAGCCAATGCTTGGTTACCTACAGAAAATACCGGAATCGGCATATGCGTGCCTATCAGATTCGAGGAGTTCCCTCGATTCCTCCTAGATCCCAGCCTCCGACCTTCACCAAATTTATATGGGACCAACTTGGGGGTACCTGCTTTTAAACAAAAAAAGAATTATCAAAATCGTCCAACCTGGTCAAGAGTTATCGGGGAACATACATATATAAAAAAACAAACATGCAGACGAACTGAGAACCTCCTTCCTTTTTAACCGACTTCAAGATTTCAAAAGAGGAGGTTATCAATTCGGTTGTGTTTTTTTTTTTTTTTTATGTTTGTTACTCTATAATTCCGTCATTTCTTAACCGATTTGGAAAATATATATCCAAGTTGGTCCCGTTTTTCTCAAAACGCAGTTCTGATGATGGGATCCATGAGAAATTGAGGGAACTCCTCAAATCTTTAAGGCAAACATATGGTGATTTTTGTGTTTTTATCAACAAGTCAAGCATTTTCATCCAAAAATATGACATTTAATGAAGTGGAACTGCTGATGATGATCAGAACAGAACTCTTCAACGACGAACAGTTCACGTTTAGCGATTTGTCCTCCTAGCTGTGTTTGTTAAGCAATTTCTATTTTCACGATTAATTTTTGTCATGCTTGATTTATGATGATAGGATCCATGAGGAATTGAGGGAACTCTTCAAATCTTAAAGGCAAACATAGTGATTTTTGTGTTTTTATCAACAAATCGAGCATTATCATACAAAAATGTGACATTTGATAAAGTGGAACTGCTGATGATGATCAGAACAGAACTCTTCAACGACGAAAATTTCACGTTTGGCGATTTGTCCTCCTAGCTGTGTTTACTAAGCAAGTTCTATTTTCACGATTAATTTTTGTCATGCTCGATTTTTGATGATGGGATCCATTAGGAATTGAGGGAACTCCTCAAATCTTAAAGGCAAACATATAGTGATTTTTGTGTTTTTATCAACAAATCGAGCATTATCTTACAAAAATGTGACATTTGATGAAGTGGAACTGCTGATGATGATCAGAACAGAACTCTTAAACGACGAAAAGTTCACGTTTGGCGATTTGTCCTTCTAGCTGTGTTTGTTAAGCAAGTTCTATTTTCACGATTGATTTTTGTCATTCTTGAGTTCTGATGATGGGATCCATTAGGAATCGAGGGAACTCCTCAAATGTGAAAGGCACACAAATAGTGATTTTAGTATTTTCATGAACTAATCAAGCATTTTCATTCATAAAAGTGACATTTGATGAAGTGGAACTGCTGATGATGATCAGAACGGAACTCTTCAACGACGCATAGTTCACGTTTGGCGATTTGTTCTCTGCGGTTTGTTTGTCAAGCAAACAAGGTTTTTCCATGATTCCATGAGGAATTGAGTCTTCTACCATTATAAACATATTTATAGCCATTTTTATTTTATTGTATGGAATCTAAGAGTGCACCATCTAAGTATAATAATCTTTCACCGGCCTCCCCCATTAAGTCGGTTTTTTTTTTCTTAAAAATTATATTGAAGTCTGTTTAAAATGACCCCAAGATTATAATTATTATTATCTGCCTGACGTGTTATAATTAACCATTTGCAGCTCTTGAAATGTTTGTTGAGCGGTCTGTTCACGAACTGTGCGTGGGCCCGCGGCGCGGGCGCTGCGGGCGGTGGCGGCGGCGGCGGCGGCGCGCGCTACGTGACGGCGGGCGGGGCCGCGGCCGCGCTGCACCCGGCAGGCGCGCTGCAAGCCGCGCGGCCGCCGCCGCCCGCGGTGCTGTACACGGAGCTGCTGCACACGCGCCGCTCCTACCTCGTCACCGTGTCCGCTATACAGCCGCAGTGGCTGCACCAGCTGGCGCCTGATTACGCTCGGCGCTGTCGCGCCGCGCGGTGACGAGCGATCCGCGGCGGGGGATAGTGCGCGTCGATATGGGACTGAGTTCCTCGCCTGATCGCGGCAACCCTCGTGATTGTTCGGGCGTGTTCTGTGACTGTAGAACTAATTTTGTACCATTAATTGTATAAAATGTAATGAATAATGAACTTGCATTCTCACGGTTTTTTAAATGTTGTTTAAAAACTTAGTTGGTTTCTAAGTTATGTTACTGGGAGCGTCCTGATCTACATGAAACAAGAATAAACCATATATTAATAGAAAGTACAGACTAGCAGGATGTAGATCTATTTATATTATTCAAAATGGCCTCTTCTGGCACGAACACAGGCCTTGACTTGAAACGACGAGGCCAGTCATCGTTCATTAATGGCGGCACGCACGACCGCCATGTCTAATTCCGCCACTGTCTTGACTGTAGCCTGATTGAGATAGTCGAGTTCATCACAGGCTTTCTCCTCAATAACCTGCCGTATGGCATAATGTAGATTGTAGAGGTTTAAGGTCCGGGCTAGAAGATGGCCATTCTCGTGTGCAATGAAGTCAATTTTATTAGCTTGAAACCACGCTCGAGTTGTTTTTCCCTTATGTGCAGGTGCTGAGTCCTGTTGAAAGATCCATGCACAGACCGATAAGAGATACTACGTATCAGACGCACAACTGTTATACTGGAAAAACAAATTTAAACTGTTTATTTCATAAATACGTTATAGTTTTTTCTCAAATCTTAACTATAAAAGATAAAAGAATAATAATTATAAAAGATTTTTTAGTTAAGCGAGTCCTCCGAAAAAAGCATTAACACATAGGTATTAGGTAACCTTAGTGCAAGAACACTTTTAGCATTTTATTACTTTACTTACATATTATATTTTATATTTGTTTGAAATATATAATGCTTAATAATAGTTCTAATTTGCCGGCATGTTTTGCCGTTTATTTTACATATTAATTCATTAGAAAACTTATTTAAAGTGTGAAGGAGAATTATATTCGATACCCTCTGACCATATTCTTTATTACTTTTAGCCAGCCAAAGGTTGGGAGATTAGATAATTTTCGCAGCCGTTTAGGTCGTGTTTTTCTATTTAGGTCTTTTATGTTGTTATGAAATGACTCAGACAGGTTTCATTTTTCTTTTAATCGATGTAGAAGGCAATGTGGTTAAATGTAATGAGCCTTTAGGTAGGTACTGGGGTACTGGTTGCTTTAAAAGCTTAGTTTATGCTGTTTAAGTGGAGTGCGAAATTAATCAATATATTGGAACTATTTTTATACATTTATTATAGGCCTTTAGTTGCATTACCGGCAAGTTCTTCCTTAAACTTTTCAGAAACCCGTTTATTACATTGCACCAAATAAATACCGCATATATTTATCGTCTTCCAGTGTTCGCAGATACAAATTACGAACCTGATCACTTATTCACTGCACTTGTGGAGTCCTGTCTCCGAAGAGGGGAACTGGTGCATTTTGCCGTCCTGGTGTTTACCCGCACTGTTATCGACACAACATTTGTAGTACATTTTGGCTATACTTAAAACAACCATGGAACCACCAATATTACGGTTTTACCTAAAAGGATAAGCTCGGATTGAAAATCAACGATACTTCACTCGATCAAGTATAAAGCAGTAATGGCGGCTTCAACTTCATAATTGTCAAAACTAATTCATTTAAAACTGGTGGCATGACCTATGACAGATTGATGACGGAAGAGAAGGGGTGCGGGAAGCGCGGAAATTACTTTGGTCAATTCCAGCGACCACAGATAACTAACGTCAGGATTTTTCCTTCGAAGATTACAGGCCGTGGACCCAAGGCTGGTCTTGAAATAGAGTGTGGCTTGAAGACTTTACTATTGGTTCGAGAAGAGATTTCTGGTAGACTTTAGCCCCAATTTTCACACCCTTTTCACAAAACTAGACCTCCGTTAGGCCTGAATAGGACACACTCAGCCAAATCATCTCGTAAGATGGGTGATGTCCTCGTTGAACTCTCGGAACAGCCACACTCGCCTCTTGACTGTGGTTTACATACACTATCATTCTGGCGGTTACAACTTTTTTTCGTCCGTAATCTAATCAATATTTTTCGGTTGTCATTTTGTGCGTACCGCTTTATAAGTACGCGACTTCTCTCTAGCCTCATTCTGTTCAATCATTAAGTAAATGACCCTTCCGTCCGGTAGCATATCCGGTAGTAATCCAAGGTCTCGTTGATAACTTTTTAGGGTGCTTCTTCTGAATTGCCAACAACTTTTGCTTCCGGACGGAGTTTGTCGTGATTCTCGCCTTGACTGCCTTTATTAGGGCTGGTGTCCGAACGGTGCGTGGTCTTCCAGATCTTTTGCGGTCATCAAAGCTCAGGGTACTATTATACAAATTAATAGTACGATAAATGAATTGCTTTTTGATTTTTAGGTTTTGAAGCAATTTCAAAATCATATTTGGCTGATGCATAGAATTAGGCGCGATCCGAAGTCTTTGGGCGGATGCCCACACTTTTGCAACGCAATTACAGCAACACGATTCTCTTTCAGACCCCAATTCTTTGTAAATATGACAAGATAATAGAAATTTTAACTGAGAAGAAGAGGTTACAAATCGAGTAACAGAACTTGGTAACCAACTAAGTAAAATGTTAGTAGTCCTTTAATGATCGTTACAACATATGTAATGTATAATGGTGCTTTGTTCTTTATTTTCGCACATTGGACCTATAAGTAATTTATATTAAGAAAGTATATAAGTAAGTTCAAAGTTATAAATATAACAGATTTAAAAAATAAACTGCTTTAAATGTATCCGTTCTTTTATTTAAGTTTATTTTAAGTCCGGATTCGGTCAAAAAATTATATGATGAACTTACTATAACTTATTCTGTTGTATAACAATATTAAGCAAGGTACACTATTACGCCTGTTAACCTCAGATGACCGAACTCTTAATTTATGACCAATTTGGGTTGCCATTACAAAAATATATTTTTTGATGATGACGATGAAATGAAATGAAAATCATTTATTAATGACAAACAAACCAAAGTAGAAAAGAAACACAAAAGAAAAGAAACGGAATGAACCAATAACATGATGATGATGGTGTATCAGAACTCCGTCATATATTAACCTTTTTTTGTTTAGAAACGGTATACATATTTCCGGGGTGGTCCCATAGTTATCAGGTAAGAATCTGATCATAGGGTAAATACGTGGTCATAAATTATACGTGGTTAAAATCTTTCGGGTTATTAGGGCCGGCGATTACACTCCCGACCCGTGGTACAACTGCGATGTCCAACTGGTTGTACTACGGGGAAGTAAAGTTACCCTTAGTTCAACTCTTTTTTTAAATATTTATGATTATGACCCGTGGTACAATGATGTATATTGTTGGTGCCATTGTACGAGTGTATGAGTCAGCGACCATGTGAATGACAGATAATAGAACGGGTGTATACTTTTCTTTAGATTAGGATAATCGTGCGTTTAAAACCGACCATGAGATTTTAATGAAAACGATCTTGAATCGGGAACATATTCGGTGTGTGATCTTTGAAACGTAATAAGTTACTGAAATACCCAAGTGAAATTAAGAGGGCGCAGTACGATCGGTGTGGATCGGTTCTCCATACAAACGTATTTACGCTCTCATTTTAAAACGCCATGCTAGAATAACATGAAACTCTGTACACACAATGGGATCCGGCATATCTAGATCGAAAATTAGTTTCTGTTGCTAGAAATTGAAAAAGAAAAAAAAATACAGCGGTTGTTTGAGTTTTTTACGGCTTGTATGAAAACCTTAATAATCGCTGTATTTTTTCACCATTATAATTTCAAGCAACAGAAACTAATTTTCGCCCTAGACAAGCTGGATCCCATTGTGTATACAAAGTTTCATGTTATTCTAGCATGGCGTTTTAAAATGAGAGCATAAATACGTTTGTATGGAGAACCAAGCGTACTGCGCGCCCTCTTAAAACAATATTATCCTCTGATATCCTTTTTTTTTTTACCTGGGGAAATGCCTTTACGCATCCCGCCTAGCCGGGGAACTAGGACAGGTATGACGGACTCCCGGGAATAGCCCGGACTACCGTCTAAAACCACCAGGGTATGCCCATCACACAGCATTAGTGGCGGTGACACGGGATCGCCAAGGCACACAACTTGCGCCCCCCACCCGACGGCAAGCGTGCAGGGCGACACCACACACTTGCCGATCAAAGGACCTCCACGCCAGGAGAGAGTGAAAAACCCCGGATTCACTCCCTCAGGTCCCCTTGTAACTTTTTATAGAGGTTTTCTCCCTCGCAGCCACCACCCGGCCCCGGCCTGATGGTGACAGCCCCCGCTCCCGACTATAGCGGCCCTCTGCCGAAGTCAGGGTTACGCGGGTCCGTAATTCTTTAAACAGGCATACGGCATGGCCTGTCCCTCTCGCCGCACCTGGGGAGTCATGCGACTCCCTGATGCGGAACCCCCCATCCCCCCATTGGTCGCATCTGGAGTGTCCTCCACTAAACAGAGGAACACCCAGAGCGATCCCGTCTCCGGGTTATTGGTAGCACCGGTAAGCGATCCCTCCGAAGATGAATGAATCACTTACCGTTGCCTCCAGGGCGCACCGGCCAGAACCCTTCCCCTTCCCGCAGACCCGCGAGGGTCCAGGGGAACTGGAAGAGCCCAGACACTCGTGGAGGTTACCCGACTAGCGCCCCCATCCTCTGATATCCTAGGGAAACGAAGAAACGTGGGCGAAACTGGTCGTTAAAATTCTAATCTTAAAAAACGGGGTATAGAAAAAGTCAATATTTTATTGCATGTTTAAGAAAGGTACGAAACGTGGACTATGACACAAAAGGACAGGGAACGGCTAGAAGCCTTCGAAATGTGGTGCTGGCGGCGGATGGAGAGGATTAGTTGGACAGAGAAAAAATCTAACGAGGAACTCCTTAACATTGTCGAAGAAAAGAGGTCCATGCTAGAAACTATTAAGAATAGAAGAGGAAAGATGCTTGGACACCTGTTACGACACGATGAATATTTTAAAACTATAGTGGAAGGGAAAGTGAAACAAGTGCGGAAGAGAGGGAGACCAAGAAGAACATATATTGGCCAAATTAAGGAAAAAGTAAACGTCGTGTCGTATCAGGCTGTTAAAAGGAAGGCCGAGGAAAGAAACACATGGAGATTGCTCCACCGACAAGAGCCTAGCTCTTAAATAAATAATGATGATGAAGAAGAAAGGTATATAATATATTTTTATAAAAAAAAATCTTTTATCCTTTAAAACAAGCGAGTAAAACGCATTTTATCCTCAAGTGGGTTAAGTAATTTGACCATGGAGCTAGCGTGTTTAAGTAGCTTTTGACAGATAACGAAACGTAAAACGCTCATAATTAACCTGATTATGACTATAATAATGTGTACAAATAAAGACCTATTTTTATGCATGTTGCACTTTCCTCGCTATAGTGAGGTGAAAAGTTTTGTGTTACACACGGGTGCAAAGTTATATTTTACTTCTCGTGTGTTGGAACACTCGCTACGCTCAGGATTCTATTTTAAAATCCTTTCGCTTGCTCGTGTGTCAATTCCACACTCGCGGGTAAAATAAAACTTTGCAACCTTGTGTAACAAATATTACTTTTTAACCGACTTCAAGATTTCAAAAGAGGAGGTTATCAATTCGGTTGTTTTTTTATTTTAAATGTTTGTTACTCCATAACTCCGTCATTTCTTAACCGATTTTAAAAATTCTTTTTTAGGGTTCCGTAGTCAACTAGGAACCCTTATAGTTTCGCCATGTCTGTCCGTCCGTCTGTCCGTCCGTCTGTCCGTCCGTCCGCGGATAATCTCAGTGACCGTTAGCACTAGAAAGCTGAAATTTGGTACTAATATGTATATCAATTACGCCGACAAAGTGGTAAAATAAAAAGTGGAAAAAAATATTTTATTAGGGTACCTCCCCTATACGTAAAGTGGGGAGTGATTTTTTTTTTCATTTTAACCCTAACGTGTGATATATTGTTAGATAGGTATTTAAAAATAAATAGGGGTTTACTAAAATCATTTTTTGATAATGTTAATATTTTCGGAAATAATCGCTCCAGAAGTAAAAAAAAATGTGTCCCCCCCCTCTAACTTTTGAACCATAAGTTTTAAAAATATGAAAAAAATCTCAAAAGTAGAACTTTATAAAAACTTTGTAGGAAAATTATTTTGAACTTGATAGGTTGAATAGCTTTTTTAATTTTTTCAAATAAAAAAAAAATATGACGGACGGAAAACTACGGAACCCTACACTGAGCGTGGCCCGACACGCTCTTGGCCGGTTTTTGATTGTATGTATATATATCCAAGTTGGTCCCGTTTTTGTCAAAACGCAGTTCTGATGATGGGACCCATGAGGAATTGAGGGAACTCCTCAAGGCAAACATATAGTGATTTTTGTGTTTTTATCAACAAATCGAGCATTTTCATACAAAAATATGACATTTGATGAAGTGGAACTGCTGATGATGATTAGAACAGAACTCTTCAATGACGAAAAGTTCACGTTTGGCGATTCGTCCTTCTAGCTGTGTTTGTTAAGCAAGTTCTAGTTTCACGATTATTTTTTGTCATGCTCGAGTTCTGATGATGGGATCCATTAGGAATCGAGGGAACTCCTCAAATGTGAAAGGCAGATAAGTAGTGATTTTAGTATTTTCAATAACTAATCAAGCATTTTCATTCAAATAAGTGACATTTGATGAAATGGAACTGCTGATGATGATCAGAACGGAACTCTTCAACGACGCGTAGTTCACGTTTGGCGATTTGTTCTCTTCGTTTTGTTTGTCAAGCAAGCTAGGTTTTCAAGACACATTTTTGTCAAACTTGAGTTATGATGGAGAATTCCATGACAAATTGAGGGTACTTAGTCTTCTACCATTATAAACATACTTATAGCCATTTTTATTTTATTGTATGGAATCTATGAGTGCACCATCTAAGTATACTAATCTCTCACCGGCCTCCCCCATTGAAGTCGGTTTTTTTTTCTTAAAAATTATTAGTTTATGTTTGTACAGACAAGAGTAAAAGTAAGTAAACACTTGTTCACCTTATTACCCCGGAATAAGATTAACTTACTTTTGCTCTTGACTGTACATAAGTTTTATTCTAAAACTTCATTTATTGCGCGATCTTATGTGTTTACTTACTGGCATTATCATAGGTACTTTGAACGATACTTTTCTCGCATTTACGCAATGGCAAGAAGCTAAGTCGGCTTAAACATAGTAGACTTCTTGAAAAAGGCTTCTTAAAGAAGGGGAAGCGAAAATAATACTTATGGCATTTATTTACAATCACATGTATGTATATGTATAGGTGCTTTAGAGGAAGCTTATTTCCAGTAGTTAAATGAATCGTGTCAACATTGGCAAACCAGTGCTTATCCAAATTCTCTTCAATATGATTTTTACGATTTTAGTACCCACAGTCTAGTCCTGAAATAAATGGTCCCACGTTCCCTAAGGTAAGTATAAAAATATCTAAGCAATCAGCTCGAAACGCACAGAGCTGGCGCGGCACGGTGCGGCGCGGCGGCGGTTTCGCATTTTTGATCTTTCCAAAACTATCGACTGTCGATTACGGCTTCATATGTCACAGACGTCAAAAGAAATATTACATTTCACTTAATGAGATAATATTTTAAACTCTGTTTTTGAGCGTCAACAAGTAGGTAGGTACAAAAGTTAAATTAAATAGCAATAAAAAACAATTCACAAACAAGTTAACAGCTAAACCACTTTGTAATAACCAAACAGACGAGAAAAACGGGCAATCAGTGTAACTATACGTGCAATACTAAAAATAAGAGGCGGGTAGTTTCGCTGTTTTATTTTCGAGTGATTATTTCCGAAAATATTTACTTTATCAAAAAAATGTTTGATTCATTTTGAACGACCTATCCACACCGTAGGGTTGAAGCAAAAAAAATCATCCTCACTTTACTATTTAATTTTATTTTACTACTATGTCAGATTGATTGTTTTAGGTATATATCCGAGGCTAGACGGACATGGCTAAACTATAATAGTATTTGACTACGGAACCCTAAATAGGTAAGGTATTTCGACGTACATAACTCTCCAATAAGAAATCGCTAGTTAGGAAGGCTGCACGGCGAGGACTACCTGCCCAGCCCCAATGTAGCCAGTAGCCATTGTAACCAAAAATCCCCCAAAGTCCTCGGGGAATTGATTACCTATTCAATATAATTTCAAGGTTATCTTTCCCTGTAACGTAATATCTCCTAACAGACTTCGTACTATAATCGCGCTTTATCTCAGCAAAGTACCTATTGAATGTATCTTCTTAGTAGTATGTGTATTGAATGCATAGTAGGTAATAAGGAGCTATACGGTTTCACTGTATGAAAAAACAACAATATATCGGTATCAGCAAATTTTGTGCATCAAAAATTAGGTTAAGTAATTATACTAAGTATTCTTTAATAATACACCTACATTTATTAACGCGACGGTAGAAAATATTAAAAACAAATCTATAAAAAATCCGTAAAAATCTAGCGAAAACACTATAAGAATTATTTTCTTTATGATATACTACTTCTATTTATGTTCTTTGTAATATATGAAAATCAACTTATTTTTGTTACGGTAACTTAATAATACAATCAATTATTAATCTCAACGAGGAGCAACTTAATAAGCTTGAGCGCCTTCATAATGTCTGCATTCGGTTCATATTTGGGTTACGCAAATATGACCATGTTTCCCATTTACGTTGTCAGCTTAAGTGGCTCCCTATCCGTTTTCGTCGTAACTCTCACATCCTTTCTCTTTTGTATTCTACTCTCTTTAACCCCACAACTCCATGCTATCTCAAAGAGCGTTTTAGTTACCTTCTTTCTGCTAGGTCCTCGCGAAATTTGCTCCTTACTTTTCCGTCCTCCTCATCTAAATTTTATACTTCCTCCTTCACTTTCCAAGCTATTCGGCTTTGGAATTATTTGTCTCCTGATTTAAGGCGTGCTAAATCTGTTGCTGTCTTCAAAAAACAACTTAAGGATTATTATTTGTCACTCCCATGACCCATGACACTTCAGACTCAGCTCCTTTAGACTTTGTGGCTAACTATATATATATGTATGTATATATATATATATATATATATATATATATATATATATATATATATTTATATATGTATATTATTATAAATATAGTATAAAACTGTTGTAATTATTAGTAGGTTTCATAAATTGTTTCTGCACCACCTACTGCGAATTGTAATTATTTGCTTTGATTTCCGCTACCCAAAGGTTGTCTGGTAGAGATCGCTCTTTAGCGATAAGACCGCCTTTTGTTTGCCTCTACTTATTGTTATTACGTACTGTACTGTGTCCTTTAATTGAGGTGTGCAATAAAGAGTATTGTATTGTATTGTATTGTATTGTATTGTAATATCGTAAAACATAAAATGTATGCATTATGCTAATGGCATATAAGGTATCATTACAGTTAGGGTTTTTATATGCCTTTATTACATTTCTTGACACTTTTTATACTGAATCAACCCAAAATACCTAAAGCTGTAATAACTTGGAATTACTTAATGTGGCAGCCAAATGCACTGTGTAGACTACAATGATATTTTAAGTAGATAGTGGTAGACTATTCATGAAGGTCAAATTGACTACTACTACTACCTATTAGATATTTTCTTTTCTCATTTCCCGTTGCACATATTGTTCGATTCTGGTCGTAAGTATTAAATAGATATAAACATAGAAGTACTCATCATAAAAATACTGATACCCTGTTTGCTGCAAAAATTCACCAGTTTTCGGGCACATCATTTTTTTTCCAACTTCCGGTCTTCAGATTCGGAAATATTAAAAATATAGGTGCTTAAAATCACATAATAGGACCGTATAACAAAAATTGGCCAGTTATTGAATTATTTACAAAAAAACCGTATCTTTCTCGGGCTATACTGTCAGTTTGCTATATCATTCACGTAAATGAGTAACAGAAACTTTAATAGAAAGTCTTCAAAGCAAGATTAGGCTAAGATTTTCCTCAAATTAACTCTTAAACAAATGTATCAAGGGGAGTTTCCAAGTGTAGCGCTATTCTGTTCTCAACCTCTTGATGTTCGTGTATCTCTGTCGCTTGAGTTGAATAAGTGCGATAGAGATGGAGACATGCGAATCTCGTATTTCGATATTCGTGGTTATGGAAGCCGGGACAATGTTAATTCTATAATTATGCTAATTCCGCCAAATCGTTCATTGTGATTTATGCGATATACATATTAAAACAGGTTTGATAATATTACAGTCATATTGTGATCAGTGACGACTAATGAAACTTTAAGTTATATGTATAATATAAGTAACAATATCTAGGGTTACCTTGTACAGTACGGTTGAGTACAAATAAGGCAGACGAAATGAGTGAAAAAGGATTGGTTACGGTGTCCGCTTACCACCATCGTGTAGGGCCTAATCACTGTAGGCCGTAAAATTCTTTTATTAAGTACCTAGTAGATCAAATGTGATATCATCTGAAAGGGGTATTGTAAAACCGTTTTTAGGGTTCCGTAGTCAACTAGGAACCCTTGTAGTTTCGGCATGCCCGTCTGTCTGTCTGTCCATCCGTCTGTCTGTCCGAGGCTTTGTTCTGTGATTGTTAGTGCCAGAAAGCTGCAATTTGGCAAAGCTGGGCACAAGACCGTTAATCCGTTAATCGTTAATTAACGAAGTTAACAAACTGAGTAACGGATTAACTTTTGAGTTAACTCCAAAAATTGTTAACGGACTCATTAACTTTCGTTAACTTTTCATAAGTCCGTTAATCGTTAATGAAGTACCTACTATTCGCCAAAATATATAAATAATATATTGTACTGTGCCACCAAACACTTGTTAGAAAAGATTAGAATGCCATTTCTTGTTTTGTGTAAATCTGTTTTTGACTAGCACGTCTATTGGGTGAGCCGAATCAGGAGACTACTTTGTGCATTTATACGGTGCTTACCTGAGCCTATACAACACTATACAGTAGCCGAGTGGTTCTTGCGTAAACTCTCAAATATGAATTCATGGATTTCTGGCTCGAGCCAACGACTTATCCGGAACTTCTGTACGGAATAAAATTTGATGTTTGTGTGAAGGTGACGTTTCAGTGAAGCGTTCATAGCCTGGTGATACCTGCACAATTGCATGGATTATGTGGGTTCAGCAATTTGGCGGCTTTAAATGGTTATGAACTGAGCGTATCCATGCTCTTGAGGGCACGCTAAGTCGTTGATGACTAAGGTTTTACCAGTCATTAATTTGACGAAGATCCTAACTCCATCCCCATTTTCTTATTTAGGTTGGAAGGTCAAATGGCCGTTAGGTTCTTTTTCAAAAACATTAATGGGAATCAGGTGATATGTGGGCCCAGGCTCCTTTAGAAGAAAGATTCCCCTCCCCCCCTAATTTATTTATTATTCGTAATTTCACACCATTTTTCTGCAGCGGTTCCCAGAATACACCTTCCTATCAAATTACATAATTGTAGTGCTTATAGTCTCCGACTCCTCCGAGTAAAACGGCTGTGTTATACGGACGGACGGACGGACAGACATGACGAATCTATAAGGGTTCCGTTATTGCCATTTTGGCTACGGAGCCCCAAAAAGTGGTATTTTTTTTAAGGCAACTGCACGTAAATTGGGGACGTTTTTTTTGCTTCAATCCAGTGAGCGAAATTGCTATGGTTTGCGGTGTTGTTACATAGGTCATTAAAATGAATAAAGGTCTTCATCAAATAAATTGGATATTTTCGGAAATGTTCACTACAAAAGAAAAAAAAACTAGTGCCTACGCCATATCTTGGTATTAGGTGCCAAAGCAGACCTTCGGGTTCCTTTGGGAGACAACCGAGAAAAACGCTAGGAGGATGACCTAGTAGTAGTCAGGGTCAGAGGTAACTGCATGAAAGTTGCACACAATTGCATTAAAGTTCTTTTCTAAATGACTTAGAAGGTAAGGTAAGTGCAGATTCCTAAAGGAGAGTTATTTAAAAGCCACTATATACAAAGGACAGAATTGTTTGTGTGGGTATTTCTTGCGGAGATTGTGGTGCAGAAAAAGGGCCGTTTGCGCTGCTCTAACGACAGCCTCGCCGCCGTATCGGGCCGCGCCGTTCTAACCTAATTAACTTTTTTATAGAAGCACCCATTACAGTAATGCCACTTTGAGCAATCTTTTAATTAACTGTAGGCAATTTATTTTACAACTTTATTATGCAAGTATCGTGTTCGAACATTTTTCTATGCCGACAGGAATGCTAAGATCTAATTAAATTCCTAGTCGCTAAGTAAGGAATTATAAAAGAACCCAGTTATTTTATTCCCCATCTTCGTTTAAATTAGGTATAAGGAACAAATGTGTAGGTAATGAAATGAATTATTTCGGTCACGTGATAGAGTGTGTAGTTTTACAGCGAAGCGAATACGTACATGCGGTGCTCATTCGAACCAAACAACATTGAAGCGAAATTAATTCAAGTAGGTACAGTCAGTATCAGAAGTAACTACGCATAAGATTGCACAAAAGATCCCATTGGGTCGAAGTGCATCCGCAAGGGCCCTCATATAAGTAAGATAAGATAACTACGCATAAGAAGCTGCTATTCTCTCGTAATTAAGACTTTTGATCTCTTCATATCCGTAGTTACCTTTGATGCCGACTGTACCAGTAGATATCGGTAATTGTGTTAAATTAACTAACCTAAAATGTTAAAGCTGCGGAGTGCTGTTAGGTTTGCACTAATTTTTTTATTAATAAAAAGAAGTTTCCACTTGAAACTACATTATAACGTTTGAGCGGGAAATGTAGTAGAGGCATATTAGTTCAGGATTACCTAGTTAAAAGTTCAGAGGATTGACTCCGAGCTATAGCTTGGATCTCTAACTACTAACTCTGATATATTATCAGAGTTGTATGATAATATATCAGAGTTGTACAAATGTACCTATAAGTACCTATATGTTCTGATGCATGTGGTTGCGACTATATAGTATGCAAAAAAATATTGATAATTCGTTCATCAGCACAAAAAACGACGGGAATAAAGCTAATCGATAATTAGGTGATGGTCAAGTTGTGAGTAATATCCCGTAACGCCGTAGGCCCCTCGCTGCGGTTAATGGGACTTTGAAATGGATGGCATCATCGATAACGCTCCCCGAGCCTGTTTTTTGTGTTTTTGCCGCTAATTGCTCAACTTTCTTCAACACATTACTTGCTGTTGATACGTCATCAATCCTGCCAGTAACAAATGAATATTCCTTTTTAGGGTTCCGTAGTCAACTAGGAACCCTTATAGTTTCGCCATGTCTGTCCGTCCGTCTGTCCGTCCGTCTGTCCGTCCGTCCGCGGATAATCTCAGTGACCGTTAGCACTAGAAAGCTGAAATTTGGTACTAATATGTATATCAATTACGCCGACAAAGTGGTAAAATAAAAAGTGGAAAAAAATATTTTATGAGGGTACCTCCCCTATACGTAAAGTGGGGAGTGATTTTTTTTTTCATTTTAACCCTAACGTGTGATATATTGTTAGATAGGTATTTAAAAATAAATAGGGGTTTACTAAAATCATTTTTTGATAATGTTAATATTTTCGGAAATAATCGCTCCAGAAGTAAAAAAAAATGTGTCCCCCCCTCTAACTTTTGAACCATAAGTTTTAAAAATATGAAAAAAATCTCAAAAGTAGAACTTTATAAAAACTTTGTAGGAAAATTATTTTGAACTTGATAGGTTGAATAGTTTTTGAAAAAAATACAAAAATAATTTCTGAACTAAGTTTGTAATTTAACCGTATAAACAGGTGTTTATTGTACCTGTCATTTCTACAAAATCACAATGAAATGACGTGCTTTCAAATAAAGTAAAACCGGTGAAAATCGGTTAACGCAATAAAGAATTATTCCATAAAAATCATCTTCCATACTTTAAGCTCGCGCGCAATAGTTTACTTAATTTGCCGATAGATGTCGCTGTACGTGGAACGCTCATTTCTACATGGCGGTGTTAAGATTTTTCCTGATTTAATGGGGTCTGAGCAGGTGCGAATCTATAACTCTTTCTTTAGTTATCACCGTCCTCTGTGGGCCCGTTTTTAGGGTTTTGTGTTTCTGTACTTAATATGTCAACTTAATGTGACGGACGGAAAACTACGGAACCCTACACTGAGCGTGGCCCGACACGCTCTTGGCCGGTTTTTTATTCATTAACAGACACAACATAGGAAAAGTTATGTACGATTTACAGATCTGAATCTGTGCCGAGTCATTGTTTTCCAAATGATAAATACTCAGCTATAATAATGCACATTATTATGTAACGAGGAATGTGAGAGTCCTTTTTTGACGATATCGATACTCTTGCGAACAAGTATGTATGCGAGTAGAAAAGTATAAAAGCTTTTAGAGAGCAAATGGGTATGGATATTCGGCGAGGAAGGGTCCCTGGTCCCGCGGGACGGAGCCTACTCCGCGTTCTACAAGGACCTCATTACGTATATCACATCACCATTAGATGCCTGCTTACATCGTCTTAAATAACGAAGACACATTTATACATGAACACTTTTAGGCACTTACTTTTTTAAATTGAACTATATAAAGAATGAAGATCAAAAGTTGGCGCTACTAACAGTATGTGGGTACGGGAAAATTGTGCACCGTGCAGTTGGATTGTTCGGTTAAATTGTCCGTAAATCATTAGGCGTGCAGGCAAACTTTGAACCATGCAGTTCAGTTTTACCAGCGTACCTACGTAACAGCTTCCTAACGATTCAACTGAAACGTCTGACTTGCTCAGGAAAAAACCGGATCTTTGAGCTTAGCTGTACCTAAATTACTCTAGTAACTACTCGTACGTTAGGTACTTAACTATTTAGGGATTACAAAAATATGTAAAATTACTAATAAACTTAATAGCAAAAACTTACAATATGGCAATCACAATATACAACGCTGTACCTATTTCCTGGACACGTTTAACTAGACTACATTATTTCCTCATTATTAAATAGATTGTTTGTTACACTCGGAAAACTTTTATTCATTGGAATACTACTATCTATATAAAATTTAAGCACTTGACATAGTTTTTTTGGCTTAGATTTGTTCCCTTTATTATATTAGGACATTAGGAAATACTTATAAAATAATTCAACTCTTGACATAGGTACTGCATATTTTCTTTGCATTAATTTATTTCCATAAGGAATCGCAAGATAGGGATTTAAATGGGTATAATTTGTGTTGATAGTAATTTAAGTGTAATGATACTAATTTAATAAATAAGAAATATAGAAAAAATATAAATGTATTATTTGGCATATCCGACGGCCACAGGGGCTGATAAAGAAAGCGATACATTCTACAAAGACAATTTGTGTGCCTTTCTAATATGTGTAATACCTACACCCCAGGCCGAAAGTATGGAAACATTTTTTTATTGAAGGATTCCAATTGTTATTACATATTGTGTATTGGTAACCAATTATTAAAAATTCACCCAATAATAATAATAATCATTTATTGCACAGAAAACATAAATACATAAAAAGGAGTTATAAAATAGGCATGAGGTGCATGACATTTGAATTTGCCGAGATTCCAGGGGTCCGCACTAGGCTAGGCCTGTATCGCGGGAGACCAGCTATATATTTAAATGTCATGCGTAAAATTTGAGTACAAAATTATCTAAATTAATTAGGAGCAGTGGTAAGTCACTTGTAGTTTGAAAACATATCTTTACAAACCTTCTTTTGTTGGGATTGTAACACTTAAAATCCTTAAACTAAGATTAGAAGTAAAGCCTCATTATATTAACACATCCCAATAAGAGTGTAAAAACTAAATAGCAGATTACGAACTAGTAAGAGGGATTGTGATTTTTTTAATTGCCTTTTTACAAAATGTTATACCAGCTAGTTTCTTGTTTATTTTCAACACAAAATATAATTTGTATGAAAACCACAGGTTTGTATCATCATCAGTGATCGTAACTTTTGTAGCATTTTCGGTGCAGTGTAGTGGTGTTAACGGAATTTTGATGAATGATTTAAATTCTTATGATTCATTAGCGTTAACAACGTTAATATTAACCTTAATTAACCGTTTAAATCGTATTTGTCCATACCAACTCCGTTAACGCTGCACCGAAAATGCTACAAAAGTTACGATCACTGATCATCATACATATAGGCATGTTTTCAAACTTTTGGCCTGGGGTGTATGTCTATATACATATAGATATTACACACGTATGTACTTACACATACATACATACATAGATACATACATATGATTTAAGTATAATACCGGCATTTAATACAAATTGACCTAATAACTTAATTAGTTATGTATTGCGACAAAAAATACCTAGACAACCAAAAACTTATGGCATTTATTTATTTCTATTGAAACTATATTCCTCCAACAATAAAAATAACAGAAATCTAAAACTAAACGTTATCACTAAAAGTAAATTAACACAGAACTAAACCAAATTAATAAAAATAAACCTAATTAAAAATTTAAAAAGGGCAAAAGTATAAAATAATATACATATGTATATTATACTAGCGTTTGCCCTCGGCTTCGCCCGCGTACTCTAAGCATAATTTTTAACCGTCTACAAGAAAGAGATTCTCTGTTTGACCCGTATTTGCCCACGATTATCTAGGAATTAAAATTAAAAAAAAATATATATAAGATAGAATTTCATTTGATTTTGGCAACAAATAAGGATCGAAAACTATTATCATACATTTCCAAGAGGGCGAAGGGGAAAGAGCCGATGAAATAAAATCATGTCTTAAATGGCCCTTAGTAAAGGTATCTGTGTACTACAGTAACACCAATAGAAGTAACGACCAAGCAGCGGTCATAAACTCTGGTCCTTTGAAGTACAGAAATACGGCTAATTCAATATCACGTGTAACCCTTATTTTTCCTATAATTAGAGTGAATAGGTAGGTTTTGCCAGTTCCCATTGGCGCATCCAAAAAGAAAATTTGCCCTCACTTCCATTCGCACTCTTTACTATTTGCTTGTATACTGACTTTTGTTCATCTTTTAATGAATCATAGTTATTCGTGACTAACCCCTCTAAAGATATCACATCATACCCAAAAATATGTTAGGATACGCGGGGCTCGTTCCGTACCTCAAAAGCAAAAGAGACCCTTATTCCTAATTCACGTGTGGCTGTCTGTCAGTCCGTCTGTTACAATCGATTTGCTTTAAAACTACTGAACCGATTGAATTGCAATTTGGCACAAACTATCAAGAATTTTAATGTCCATAATATTAAATTAAAATTGGCCAAGTGTCGGATCACGCACAAAGAAGGGTTCCGTATGGACACCTACTAGTCCATATTTAAAACCACTATAGGAAACTCACGGCACTTAAGTCCTTTTGTTTGGGCAAGACTGTTTTTCAACGATATCTCAAAAAATGGTAAATCTATATTGTTAAAACCAAAAGATGATGAACGTATTTACTTATATGCACCATGGACCCGGGTATGTCCTAAAACTACGACCAAGACCACCGGGAAATGGGCAGCAGCATTCCTAGTGCAATGGAGATACTGCGATCGCCAACCCGCATGCCAAGCGTGGCGATTATGACATTTACCCCCCATGCAATTGGGGGAGGCTTATGTCCAGCAGTGGACGTCCTAGGGCTGATATAGTTCCATTAAATAGGCTCCGAAACTACAGAACCGATTTGAAAAATTCTTTCACTGCTGGGAAGCTAAACTATTCTCGGGTGACATTGACATGGGCTATATTATTATTTTCCAAAAAGTTAAGGATTCTTACTAAAATTCTAATAATGTAACCCAATGTGTAAAAAAAATACTACAAATATTCTTTAAATCGCGTGCGCTGCGAAAACTATTGACGATAAAATAACTATTTGTTAATTATTTGTATGGGCTGGGCTGCTAGTATGTAATACTAATATAAAGGTTGATTTAAATGGAAAAAATATAGAAACCTCTATGTCGTTTTTAAAAGCTAATCCGTATATATCCCACACGCCTACATAGTAACATTAAACTTTTTTTTAAACCCCTGGCATCTATGGAGTGCCAAATTTTACCTCTGATTCATATCAAGAGACCTCTCGGTTACTCAAATATCGAGTTTGAACAAAATCGGGACGGAAATGAAGAAAATCAATATGGCCGCCACTTTTTCTAAATTTTACATCGGCTTCGTACAGGGAGACCTATCAGACTCTCAGATATCGATTTTGAACGAAATCGGGACATGAGGAAAATCAATATGGCCGCCACTTTTTCCAAATTTTACCTCGGATTCGTATTAGGGGACCTCTTGGACGCTCAGATATCGATTTTGAACGAAATCGGGTTGGAAATGAAGAAAATCAATATGACCGCCACTTTTTTAAAATTTTACCTCGGATTCATATTAAGAAACCTCTCGGACGCTCAGATATCGATTTTGAACGAAATCGGGACGGAAATGATAAAAATCAATATGACCGCCGCTTGTTCCAAATTTTACCTTGGATTCGTATTACGAGACCTCTCAGACTCTTAGATATCCATTTTGAACAAAATCGGGACGGAAATGAATAAAATCAATATGGCCGCCACTTTTTCCAAATTTTACCTCGGTTTAGTATTAAGAGACCTCTTGGACGCTCAGATATCAATTTTGAACGACATCGAGACGGAATTAAGAAAATCAATATGGCCGCCACTTTTTCCCAATTTTACCTCGGATTCATATTACGAGACCTCTCGGACGCCCAGATATCGATTTTGAACGAAATCGGGAAGGAAATGAAGAAAATCAATATGGCTGCGACTTTTTCCAAACTTTACCTCGGATTCGTATTAAGAGACCTCTCGGACGCTCAGATATCGATTTTCAACGAAATCGGGGCTAAAATGAAGAAAATCAATATGAACGCCACTTTTTCCAAATTTTAGCTCGGAGTCGTATTAGGGGACCTCTTGGACGCTCAGATATCAATTTTGAACGCAATCAGGACGGAAATGAAGAAAATCAATATGGCCGCCACTTTTTCCAAATTTTACCTCGGAGTCGTATTAAGGGACCTCTGGCACGCTCAGATATCGTTTTTGAACGAAATCGGAACGGGAATGAAGAAAATCAATATTTTATTTTTTTATTTTATTTATTAGGACCTTCAACAATAAGTACACTTTTACATATTTATAAAATACACATACAACTTAAAACTAAGTGCCTTATTAATTACAGAAGGACACCGCATGCACTAAATTACAGTCAACTTTAACAAAAATGTGTTCCTAGCTCTTGCTATTTATTTATAAAAAGACTACCTACTATCAACCAGACTTAAGTTAGTACAGAAAAAAAAATGAATAAAAATAATATGTGATACTGATAAGATAACTTGGTATTTTTTTTTTTTTTTTTTGAAATTTATGTACCTGTTTTGCTCCTACTTATTACCAATCATCGCTTTTATGTATGGAAAGGTTGTTGAGTTAAGGTCAATATGATGCTGATGTTTCTGGTATGTTGCAAACATACGCGAGAGAGGACAGTGCAGCTTATGCTGCAATATGGCCGTTACTTTATTCAAAGTTTACCTCAGATTCGTATTAAGAGTCCTCTCAGACGCTTATATATCGATTTTTGTCGAAATCGTATCGGACTGCACTGAATAATAAAACCACTTATGATATACTGATTAATAATTCATTGAATCAAAAAAGGTCGTATCTTCATAGGGAACTCACGGTACTTCATGCACCTTTAGACCTAATAAGGAAACTACATACCAAATTAGGTATCTCTCGAACAAGCAGTTTGGGCTGTGCGTTGATATGTCACTCACTCAGTCAGTCAGTTTCTTCTTGCAATTTGGCACAAACTTCTAAGCTTTCATGTCCGCAATATTAAATTTTAAAAATCAATGCTAATTTCGAAATTAACGCCCCAAAAAACCATAAAAAGACACCCATATTAATATTTAGACATTCCAACCCCCTCGCACCCCAACAGAGGGGATGGTGTTTCACGTCCTCCACGTGGGATTTTAAAATCATTGTTGTTTTCGTAATCAGCGATCCAATAAACCATAGAAACAATACCCATATCGATTTTCAGAATTTGTCCCCACATTTCCCCCTTTTAGGGGTTGATTACTCAAAAAACCTGAAACACATGTTTACTCATTTATCGTTAGAAATACTCTTGTGAAGTTTCGAATAAAATAGTCCAACTAATCTTGATTTAATTGGCAACTTGCTCTATTTCCGGGAGGGCGACCAACAGTCCCAGGGAGGTGTCGGGTTTATCGTCCACAAATCCCTCGTGAACAACGTGGTGAAGATCGAGAGTGTGTCGGTTAGGGTGGCGTACCTTATACTCAGAGTATCCGAGAGGTACTCGTTGACGGTCATACAGGTGTACGCGCCGACCTCGGCACACTCCGACGACGAGGTGGAGGCTATGTATGAGGATATATCAAAGGTCATGCATAGTTCCAAAACCTACTTCACCGTTGTTATGGGGGATTTCAACGCAAAACTGGGCAAGAGAGACGGCGAAGAGCCGAGAGTGGGGCAATTTGGAGTTGGAAGTCGGAACCACCGGGGCCAACTACTGGCTGGTTTCTTGGAGAAGGAGGGACTCTACATGATGAACTCCTTATTCAAGAAACGCGAGCACAGGAAGTGGACCTGGATGAGTCCCGACGGTGCAACAAAAAACGAGATTGACTTCATCATGTCGACGAAGAGGCATATATTCAATGATGTCTCTGTGATCAATGCGGTTAAAACCGGAAGTGATCATCGTTTGGTAAGAGGCACATTGAATATATGCGTCAAGCTAGAGCGCTCTCGACTGATGAAGTCCACGCTCCGTCCAGCAGCAGTCCAAATCCAAAACCCCGAGAGCTTTCAGCTGGAACTCCAAAACCGTTTCGATTGTTTAGGCGGCGATGTGGACGAATTCAACGACGGGTTTGTGGAAGCTGTCCATAGCATTGGGTCTAAGTTCTTTAAGGCCCAACGAACTCAAAGAGCCAAAAGGCTCTCTATCTCCACTCAGAGGCTCATCGAGGAAAGGAATGAGATGATTCTGCAGTCTTCAGCCGATGCGAAATTATACAGGCAGCTCAATAAACAGATCACTATACCGAAGATATCCCGGACATCAGCCTGTACGAGATTAGAATGGCTCTTAAGCAGCTGAAGAACAACAGGGCACCCGGTGAAGACGGAATTACAGCTGAACTCCTGAAGGCGGGTGGAAAACCGGTCCTTAGGGCCCTTCAGAAGTTGTTCGACTCCGTCTTACTGGAAGGGAAAACTCCAAAGGCATGGAACAGAGGTGTGGTGGTGCTGTTCTTCAAAAAGGGTGACAACTCCTTTTTTATAATGGTAGAAGACTAAGTACCCTCAATTCCTCATGGAATCATGAAAAAACCTTGCTTGCTTGACAAACAAAACGAAGAGAACAAATCGCCAAACGTGAACTACGCGTCGTTGAAGAGTTCCGTTCTGATCATCATCAGCAGTTCCACTTCATCAAATGTCACTTTTATGAATGAAAATGCTTGATTAGTTCATGCAAATACTAAAATCACTATTTGTGTGCCTTCACATTTGAGGAGTTCTCTCGATTCCTAATGGATCCCATCATCAGAACTCGAGTATGACATAAATCAATCGTGAAAATAGAACTTGCTTAACAAACACAGCTAGAAGGACAAATCGCCAAACGTGAACTTTTCGTCGTTGAAGAGTTCTGTTCTGATCATCATCAGCAGTTCCACTTCATCAAATGTCACATTTTTGTATGATAATGCTCGATTTGTTGATAAAAACACAAAAATCACTATATGTTTGCCTTTAAGATTTGAGGAGTTACCTTAATTCCTCATGGATCCCATCATCAAAAATCGAGCATGACAAAAATTAATCGTGAAAATAGAACTTGCTTAACAAACGCAGCTAGGAGGACAAATCGCCAAACCTGAACTTTTCGTCGTTGAAGAGTTCTGTTCTGATCATCACCAGCAGTTCCACTTCATCAAATGTCACATTTTTGTATGAAAATGCTCGATTTGTTGATAAAAACACAAAAATCACTATATGTTTGCCTTTAAGATTTGAGGATTTCCCTCAATTCCTCATGGATCCCATCATCAGAAATCAAGCATGACAAAAATTAATCGTGAAAATAGAAATTGCTTAACAAACACAGCCAAGAGGACAAATCGCCAAACGTGAACTTTTTGTCGTTGAAGAGTTCTGTTCTGATCTTCATCAGCAGTTCCACTTCATCCAATGTCACATTTTTGGATGAAAATGCTTGATTTGTTGATAAAAACACAAAAATTACTATATACTTGCCTTGAAGATTTGAGGAGTTCCCTCAATTTCTCATGGATCCCATCATCAGAACTGCGTTTTGACAAAAACGGGACCAATTTGGATATATATACTTACAATCAAAAAAAGAATTTTCCAAATCGGTTAAGAAATGACGGAGTTATGGACTAACAAACAGAAAAAAAAACATACAACCGATTTGATAACCTCCTCTTTTGAAATTTTGAAGTCGGTTAAAAAAACGTAGTTATGAAATTTTAAGGTTTATTAAATAAAGGTAAAATTGGTATTTTTTATTTAATATCAAACAATTTATTTAATGATAATTGATATCAAACGAACCATTATTATGAGCGTTTTACGTTTTGTTATCTGTCAAAAGCTACTCAAACACGCTCCAAGGTCAAATTACTTTCCCCACTAGTGGATAAAATGCGTTTTTACCCGCTTGTTTCAAAGGATAAAAGACGGCTTTCCGAGCTAGTGAGGAGAAAATAACTATAATACTTTATGTGCCAGGAACGTAGAACACAGAATGTAGTCGCTTTCGTCTACTTACGGGGTTTCGCATATTATCGGCTACGAGCATAGCTTTAAGGAATGGTTGGCAGTGAAAGTCTATTAGTATAATTTCAAATTTATTTCGGGATAATAATTATGAAAGGTAAGGCACTGCATTTTTTTGTTTTTCAATTTTCTACTATTTTTTGTCTTTATTGGTCATTTGTTTTATTTTCGCTAAACTGTAAGCGGCAATCTAAGCTTAGTGCATCTATACCATGTTTAGGGAAAGGACCATATCTACCTACGGTACGATTCGATACTTCGTTAGGTATAAGTTCATGAAAACGTCATCGAAAGGACCGTCGACAGCGGTCGGACCGTTTCGCTATTAAAGCGCTTGTCTCCATTCGCTTTTCTACTTTTCACGAGGGTGCTAGTAATACTTCCGGTTTTGAAAAGATCCATAAACTACGTTTATTTACGATCAGATATTTAACGGAATGAAAAAATGTGATAGATACCACGTGGGATACATGTTTATCACCCTCCATTTACTTAGCAAAAAAGCCCTGAAAAGCTAATTAAGTATCGCCTTTACTTACTCCATGTCCGAGTACGGAAAAGTTTGTCCTACCGTTGTTTCCGATGACAACGGTTTTAAATTGCTTTTAATTAAAATTCGGCCGCAATACATCACCTTCTTCCGGCCGAGCCCGCGAGCCGTGGCTTGCAATGTGTGGATACTTATATACTTATATGTGTTAGGTGCATTACGTAGGTATACGCATTTGTGATTTATTACCCACATTCGACCATCAAAATCGGGGACATAGTTGAGGCGTAGTTTATTAACAGAAATGATGATGAAGGTACTTTGGTTTATTTTATAAAGAACTGTTATCCCCTGACCCCCTGACCAGTCAAACCTGCTGGCATCATAAGTATGTACAATACATTTCATAAATAAACTATTTACTGAGTTCTAAAACAGGTATATTCTTATTATTAATTATTAATAGATGAAAGTTACCGTGCCTACGAAATTTGTTGTCGACTGGATAGGATTAATCACAAAAGTTTTCCTTTATAGTATGAAATTACGTACCACTTTATATTGTCAAAAATATTAACGAATTTCTTTAGCACGATTTGACTGCAGTATCTTTGTTACTTCCTTCAGGTGCTCTACATAAATCGCCATCTCTTTTGTGTGTAGTTTTCATTATCCTGATGCCGTCCCATTATCCAACCACGATGATACGTGACCTCCCGAGCCGCTAACGCTCGGTCGCCTCTACTTCTAGCGAGCGTTTGGGACATTACATTTTAGTTGTTGTTAAGCTTTATTATTATTCACTTTTACATCTTATTATTTTTGCGTGTTGAAAATTCTAATGACATCGATCGATACTCTCTATTGATTTTCTTGTTTTGTTTAATTTTAATGTGAACTGACGATCCTTATTGGGAGATACAATACGATATTTCTTGTTGACATGTTTTCTTATTATTACTATTATTTAATTGACGATCATGATGTAAATTCCTATAACTTTGACACTAAGCAAAATTATACTGTAATTTTATCATGAAATAAATAAATCTAAATCTAAATCTAAATCTAACTACTGGTGACATAAGGTGCAGGTGTTCCAGATAAAACTAAGAAGGAACATGATGTGCTATGAATTAATCTAGATTCTGATATTTTTAAAAGGGTTTTCCGAGTAGGAGTATAACTCTACAAGTCTACTTCAGTTTATTGCCTCAAATTTTATTAGCAACATCAACTTCCTCAACGTACCAATCAGTGGTTGTCGGCCTGTTTAGCCTAGTTGGTATGTTGGTAGCGTCACTGCCTCCGAAGCTAGAGGTTCCGGGATCGAATCCGGGTAAAGGGCATTTGTTTCTGTGGTGAGCAGAGAAATTTGTTCCGGAGACTTGGATGTTTTCTATTAAATATATCGTTGTCTAGTACCCATAACACAAGCCTTATTGAGCTTACTATGGAACTAGTTCGATTTGTGTAAAAAATCGTCCCCTAATATTTATTTGTTAGAAATATCAACGTCCTTAACGTATCAATTAGTCTTAGGAAGTAAGTGTACACTTCTATTTGATACTTTACTATTTTGTAACATGCTCTTTTGTCACATACTTTTGTTTTTCTCCAATAAAGATAATAAAATAAAATAGGTGTAAACCAGGTAGGTACAGAAGTATGAAGTACGTACCCCATGTACATATCCAGTTACGCAGACAACATACACAAAAAAATCTCGAAAATACTGCGTGTGCATATTATTTGGTCTTTGAAGTTATTAGAAATCGCGGACTGTAAAAATGCTCTCATTTTAAGTTCATTTAATACGCCTAATATAGTAATTATTATAATACTAGCATTTGCCCGCGGCTTCGCACGCGTACTAAGCGAATTTTTTTACCGTCTACAAAAAAGAGGTTCGTATGTTTGTCAACGATTATCTCGCGTTTGGCTGAACCGATTTAGATGCGGTCTCCAGAAAAGTAGTTGTTACATTCTGGGGGTTTCGGTATACGAAGTTTGGTGATTGTGATTCATTAACAGATGAACAGATGAAAAGTCAGTATACATTCTGAGAACCGGCAAACTGTTGAATTTCATTTGATTTTGGCAAAAATAAGGATCTAAATCTATTATCATACATTTCCGACAGGCCGAAGGGGAAAGGGCCGATGAAATAAAAGCATGTCTTAAATGGCCCTTAGTAAAAGTAACTGTTTACTACAGTAACACCAATAGGTCTGATAACGACCAAGCAGCGCGCAGCGGTTATAAACTCTGGTCCTTTGAAGTACAGAAAACCGGCTAATTCAATATCACGTGTAACATTTATTTTTCCTAAAATTTAATTTATTAGGTAGGTTTCGCACTCCTTACTGTCAGTCCGTATGTTACAACCGATCTATCTAAACTATCAAGAATTTAGAGCGCTCGTGGCCCAGCGGCACCCGCCTACCGTCAGTTCTTGGATTGGTGACCGCTTTGAGTGGTTACTAACTGACTCTCGTGCTTTGGAAGGCACGCTAAGCCGTTGATCCCGGCTGCTGTCTACGACAGCAATCGTTAAGCGAAGTTAGAGGCCTTCGGGCGGCTTGCGAACTTCTAACAGTCAAGTTGCCCACTCAGTTGACAAAGGGGGGTCGAAGTTGCACCACGTCCGTAGGGAGTACCCACCGTTACCCTACACGTGACCCCTAGGTGGTGCTAAAAGTGCAACCAAAACTGGCAACCGCACTTGTCTTCTCGAAGATCCCACGTACCACGGTTCGTAAATAAATGCCATACGAAAAAAAATTTAAAGGTTGATTTAAATGGAAAAAAATATCGAAGTCTCTCTCGGACGCTCAAATATCGATTTTGAACGAAATCGGGCCGAAAAAAAGAAAATGAATATGGCCGCCACTGTCACAAATTTTACCTCGGATTCGTATTAAGAGACCTCTCGGACACTCAGATATCGATTTTGAACGAAATCAAGACGAAAATGAAGAAAATCAATATGGCCACCACTTTTTCCAAATTTTACCTCAAATTCGTATTAGGGGACCTCTCGGACGCTCAGATATCGATTTTGAACGAAATCGGGTTGAAAGTGAAGAAAATCAATATGGCTGCCATCTTTTCTAAATTTTACCTCTAATTCGTATTAGGGGACCTCTCGGACGCTCAGATATCTATTTTGAACGAAATTGGGTTGAAAGTGAAGAAAATCAATATGGCTGCCATCTTTTCTAAATTTTACCTCGGATTCGTATTAGGGGACCTCTCGGACGCTCGGATATCGATTTTGAACGAAATCGGGTTGAAATGAAGAAAATCAATATGGCTGCCACTTTTTTCAAATTTTACCTCGGATTCGTATTAAGAATTCTCTCGGACGCTCAGATATCGATTTTGAACGAAATCGGGACAGAAATGATAAAAATCATCATCATTTACCTCGGATTCGTATAACGAGACCTCTCGGACGCTCAGATATCGATTTTGAACGAAATCGGGACGAAAAAAAGAAAATCAATATGACTGCGACTTTTTCCAAATTTTACCTCGGAGTCGTATTAGGGGACCTCTCGGACACTCAGATATCGATTTTGAACGAAATCGGGACGGAAATGAAGAAAATCAATATGGCCGTTACTTTATTCAAAGTTTAGGTACCTCGGATTCCTATTAACAGTCCTCTCGGACGCTGTAATATCGATTTATGTCGAAATCGTATCGGATGGCACTGATTAATAAAACCACTTACAATACATTGAATCAAAACAGGTCGTATCTTCATAGGGAACTCACGGCACTTCATGCACTTTTAGACCTTATAAGAAACTTACATGCCAAATTTGGTATCTCTCGAACCAGCAGTTTGGGCTGTGCGTTGATATATCACTCACTCAGTCAGTCAGTTTCTTCTTGCAATTTGGCACCTACTTTTAAAAGTTTTAATGTCCGCAATACTAATATTCAAAATCAATGCCATTTTCGAAATTAACGACCCAAACAATCATAAAAATGACACCCATATTAATATTTAGACATTCCAACCCCTCTGATCCCAACAGAGGGGATGGTATTTCACGTCCTCCACGTGGGATTTTAAAATCATTGTTGTTTTCGTAATCAGCGACCTGATAAACCATAGAAACAACACCTATATCGATTTTCAGAATATGTCACCAGATTTCCCCATTTTAGGGGTTGATTTCTTAAAAAACCTGAAACACATGTTTACTCATTTATTGTTAGAAATACTCCTGTGAAGTTTCGAATAAAATAATCCTACTAATCTTGATTCCCCATACAAACTTCGGACCCCCATTTCACCCCCTTAGGGGTTGAACTCAAGAACTATATGGAACATACATACTAAATTTGGACCCCCTCACAGTCAGTCAGTTATTTCTTGAAATTTGGCACCAACTTTTAAAAGTTTTCATGTCCACAATATTAAATTTCAAAACCGATGCCATTTTCGTAATTAACGTCCCAAAAAACCATAAAAACGACACCTATATTAATATTTAGACATTTCATCCACCTCGCACCCCAACAGGGGGGATGGTATTTCACGTCCTCCACGTGAGATTTTAAAATCATTGTTGTTTTCGTTATCTGCGACCCGGTATATCATAAAAACAATACCCATGTCGATTTTCAGAATTTGTCACCACTTTTCCCCATTTTAGGGGTTGATTTCTCAAAAAACCTGAAACACGTATTTCCTCATTTATCGTTAGAAATACTCCTGTGAATTTTCGAATAAAATAGTCCAACTAATCTTGTTTCCCCATACAAACTTCGGACCCCATTTCACCCCCTTAGGGGTTGAATTTTGAAAAATCCTTTCTTAGTGCACCCCTAGACCTTATAAGGAACCTACGTGCCAAATTTGGAATCTCTAGGACCAGCAGTTTGGGCTGTGCGTTGATATGTCAGTCAGTCAGTCAGTCAGTCAGTTTCTTCTTTTATATATTTAGATTGAGGGACAATCTTACACAAATCGACCTAGTCCCAAATTAGTTTGGGACTAGGTCGCTTGCTTAGGCAAAGCTTGTACTCTGGGTACTAGATGACGATATACATAGTTATATAGATAAATACAGAGAAAACATCCAAGACCCAAGAACAAATATCCGTGATAAATGCATAAATAAATGCCCTGGCCGGGATCCGAACCCGGGACCTCTAGCTTCGGAGGCAGAGTCACTAACAACTAGGCTAAACAGGCCGTCCTACTACCTACCTAGCCTACCGACCTAGTATTACAAATAATAGTCTTAATAACGAATATTACCAAAATAGATTCTCTATCTACTGTTATTGCCTCACAACAGCGATGGATAAACCGTGTATAAAATAATGCTAAGTAATCAGGGGCGACGACGCACATAATGGATCGTATATTAGTAGTGGTAAATAAGCTACGCCCGCAGCTTATTTGCACACAGACGGAGTTGTAGGTATTAGAACTGCGGGTTAAAGTGCCGTTCAAACATTACGTTCGTGTTTAATTAGATATTCTGATCCACTTGTATACACTCACGAGTGGAGCGGCACGCTTCGTTTGATGACTCTTTTGGCAACGTGCTTAAAATGTTACTAATTTCATGATTTGCCTTACACCAGTGCATAAGCATAAAGTGTATGATAATCGAGAGCGAATGTAATACATATTTGTTATAAGAAAATTTGAGACGTACTTGCCTGAATATTATTCTCTAATAATTTTGATAGGTACAATAATAAAATATCGATGGAAAATCTTAACACGTACAATTCTTGTTCGCGTGACACGTCGCTAGTAGATTAAATATACCAACGAAGTAGATAAGCGTGTATTAAGAGGGAATGCTCTAGCGTGTTGTCGGCAGTAAATCAGGCGCGTTTCCTCGTGCGGGCGTGTGCCGCCTCCCTGATTGGGGGCTTCCTTCCGCGCCTGGAGCCCCGGCACACGTATTGCAGGCAACTTGTGACATCTACCAGTGGTCGATGCTCTCTTGGTGAATGCACGTGACGTGTAGTTTTCAATTAAACAACACAGAACCATTATATTATGCAAAAAATCATTCATAACCTAAACCACAGAATAGTATAATAGTATTACATACCTAAACAGTACAACGTTAGTACCTGGCAGCTAGTGAATTAGGTTGTAAGCCTCATAAAAATCTAAAAACTGTGCAATGTGTGGTTCGTCTTAATTTCATTTGCGACAATTTGGCCCTTGCCTGCGTGAAGTTTTAAGCAACACGTGGCTTCGCGATTAGCCAAGTAATTAATAAAATTGCTAACATAAACTGAAGTCGTGTATTACGTTCATGTATGTAGATGATTATTAATGACTATCGCGCTTTCAAGTAGGTAAATTATGAGTCCCAAACCGCCAGCGCATTAGTAAAATAAATTGTATGCGATCTATTTAATGGATTCGCTGACCAAACTCAAAATGTATTAAACGAAATGCAAAATACACTATTGTTTCAGAGTACATACGAGTACCTACTTAAGGTTCAATAACAATACACTATATATATATATATATGAATATATATATAGTGTATAGTAGTGTGTATATATATATATATATATATATATATATATATATATATATATATAAATCTTTTTCCCTCATTAGCTCGGAAAGCCGTCTTTTATCCTTTAAAACAAGAGGGTAAGAACGCATTTTATCCACTAGTGGGGAAAGTAATTTAACCTTGGAGCGAGCGTGTTTAAGTAGCTTCTGACAGATATGAGATAACAAAACGTAAAACGCTCATAATAATGTTTCGTTCGATATTAATTATCATTAAATATATGGTCAAAAATCAAATTGTAGAAACCTAACTTTAAATTTTTTGTGCCACTTAACATTTTTAAAGAGAATTTAAACTTAATTGCAACTAGTAATTAACGCTGTTTAATTTTTCATGTTTATTAGTCAATGACAATTTTACTGAACGTTACATATTTTCAGAATTGTTCAATAATTACAATTTTAAAGGAAGTTAAAAAAATCTGTTTTGTTAAATACTGATTACATTAATTAAGTCAGTAGCATGTACAAATGAAGACTGATTTGTTATCTTAATTAGTTAATTACAATTTTTAATAATGTTTTTGTATGTTACACTTGCCGCGCTATAGTGAGGTGAAAAGTTTTGTGTTACACACGGGTACAAACACTCGCTACGATCAGGATTCTATTTTAGAACCACTCGCTTTGCTCGTGGTTCAACTACAGGATCCTTTCGCTTGCTCGTGTTTCAATTCTACACTCGCGGGTAAAATACAACTTTGCACCCTTGTATAATAAATAACAATTTTTGTTTGAAAGGGTATGTTTTCTAGTTGGTCCCATTGTCACCATTTCTGGCTCTGATGACGGGATCTTGGAGTAATAGAGGGAAAACCTCAAATAGTAGAAGAGGCCGAGTGAAAGTGGAAAAGTATGGAGTCAGTTTTTTTTGTTTAAAATTCACTTGTTTGATTAATACGTTCCATACATAAATTCCGAAAAACCAATACGGTTATATATTAAATTGGAAATTGATTTGTTAATTGTGCTCGCTCGTTCGCTTTCACTCACTTTAAACGCAATACAAAACTGATTACAATTAGAAATCAACATTTTTTCAAATAGTTCCCAGTTTTTCTGTAAGTTGGGAATACAAATCAAATGCTGAAAGGAAACACCCCTATAAATCTTTTCTACTGTAAAGAGCAAGGTGAAAACTAGTTAACGATATAGCTTCCCGCGGTGTAGTATTTTTAACACGTCTAAATTAAAAGCAAAACGTCGCGGTACAGTGCTTGCTGGGTTCATATTTTATTATTCGCTGGCACGAAGGTGCAATTCTTACATCCTGCGAGTGAGTCAAGCGGCGAAGAGCAAGTGATCCCCCGAGTGGAGTGCCGCAATATGTTGCCTTCCACAAGCCGCTCAATTCTTTCTCTTTTCCTTTCTTTTTGTGCGTGAGCGTACAATATTTGTTATATTGTATTTCTTATTTGACGGTCATTTAATTGAATAAACGGAAAATAGCTGCGGTAAGTGTGGCTTTAATGCTCCACCGACGACTCAGTGCCCCGTATACAACCATATTATATTAACCACTCTTTACAAGAACGCGAACCCACATTTAGTGAACGATCTAGACACGCGACAGCGTGTCCAGCCAAGATCACCCCAGGAACTGGCGGACAGCAGCCGTGTGTTATATTAAACGAACCGTTTGGAGCCACTTTTGACCCCCAGTAACTCCAAATCTATCTAACATAAAAAATGAAATTTGGTACGACACACAGGCAGTTTTCAGGAACTCGCCGAAGCTGGAAAACATAAGCATGTTGAAGTTTATACGTACATATATTAAGATCCTTTAGAACAACTAGAACTCCAAATTTCATAAATATAGGTTTAATAGTTATTGAGATATTAAATTCCAAAAAACGGCATTTTTACCACTGACTGACTGACTGACTGACTAGTAATCAAAAACCTAACCCACTTCCAGGTGACCTAGAAAGCTGAAAGGCATGCTACTTGGTAATTGTGTGTGTACACCAGAAAAAAATCAGAAAACAGTGATTTTTTTATTAGTTTTATTATCTCGTTATTCATTTTTTGTCTTAGATTAGGTTTTTCAATAATAAAAAGTAAAATAAAATATAAAACAATATTTACAAAACATAAAATCATTGCATTTTGAGCCTTGACTCGGCAATTTTCTATGCAGTATGTTATAATAATACCATAAAAGCTGTTGGATATTTAAGAAAACTGCGAAGTTAAAGCTCAAAATGCATTAAGCCGTAGTAAATTAGTTTTATTGTAAACAATGTAGTGCCGGACTTGGCACCATTTCAGAGAATCTACGGAACTTGGCACCCATTTAGATCTCAATTCTTTTGTCAGTGAAGAAGCATGGCATATTTTTAATCTTGAACTGCTGATACGTTGAGCGAGGAAACCGCCAGCTCTTCTTCGGTCACCAGTTACGTCAACCAGACGCTTCGCAATTTCTGCAAATAACTTATGCGCGCTGGGACCCCATGGACCTAGAGTTTCGACGCCAAAAGGTACAAACATGTACTCTCTGCCGAGGCCCTTGTATTTAATACGCTTTAGAATTTTGGCGTTTTCCGCTGCTGCACCCGCTTTTACTGTAGTCCGTTGGAGGTGAGAAATTGCGAAGCGTCTGGTTGACGTAACTGGTGACCGAAGAGCTGGCGGTTTCCTCGCTCAACGTATCAGCATTGCGATACAGCGAAGAAATGCCGCCAGCATCCTCGGTACAATGCATCAAGGGCCCGTTTTAGATTTAAGTTAGTTTTAATTTTCTTTATATTATTTTGATTAAGTATTTTTGTATATATTTTCGTTGTACATAAATAAATGATTTATCTTGAACTTGGCTCCCATTTTCACATTTATGTTTTTGATGGGATATTTATTTAGAATATTTAGATGGTTGATGATAGCACAAAGTATAACCAAAACACAGAGCTAAACAAAATATTTTCTTCAACGCCCAAGTGCGAGTCGTACTCGGGCACCGAAAATTCCGTACAACTAAAAAACAAATGTGATTTATCAAATCAAAATTAATCAAAATTATATATTCGTTAGCATAAAAATCTTAGAAACAATGTGTCACAGATGAATGCTAGACGGACACGTGGGTGACAGCAATAGGGCTCCGTTTGGACCCTTCGGGTACGGAACCCTAAAAAATAGATTACTTTTCTTCTGAAGGTTTCAAAGTACATACGCTCATTTATGAGCGGCAAGAATATAAGCGCGCATGATAATGTAGAAGTCTCGATAAGGTACTTAATGCTTCTAATCAGGTGTTTGACATAACGATAACCGTTTCATAAGGTTGAGGGCGCGATTACTCGCGTCGGCTGCGGGTATATTTATTGGAACGTTCGGCTATCCCCGCAGCGCGGGCGGAGGGCGCGGCGAAGAGACAATCTCAGCGATGGCTCATTCACTGCTGCAACGAGCCGAGCAGAGAATTGAATTGGAAGCAAATGTGCCGTACGAATACGGCCGTCGAATATAAACTGAACCCCTCTGAAGCAAGCGGTCTCAAACCTCGCTGATCAAATTACGAGGGAAATCAGGAAAGCCGCCAGACGAAATCGATTTAATTTATTCACTGACTTTAAATAGCTGTTCAAATTCTTAAACCTTTCAAATCTAAGCTTTGAATGGTTAAACCATTCGATTGCGATTTACCGCGTAATATTTATGTGGCATTGTCGCGCCTTATCGACAAAAGCGCAAGGTCACTCGGTGAGGAGACGAGAGTATGTAGAAATTATCTCATGAAGTGCAGACGTTTGAAATCGGTTTTCATCCAAAATAACACCACTACTTACCTTTTATGTATGTGGTATCCCTTTATGGTTGTGTTTCTAGTGGTGAGTAAGGTTGCCAGAGTTCCCGTGGATGCGCTGTGTTAAAAGTCAGGGGCATATGTCTCTAGCTATCAACACATTGGATCCTCAAGCCAGGTACAGAGAGGCAGGCCGTATGCTTGTTTGCCACCTTAGTAGTATAAATAACAGTGTGTACTGGTATTCATCGCTTTCACGCGCGCCACATCATTTCCGGGAGGTATAGACGAGAAAATCGAAACACGAACCTTTTTCGCTCTATCACAATATTAAGGCATAAAAAGGTATGGTTTCCGTTTTCTTTACAATACGGACATGTGCAATAAATGTAAAGTTTACAAACCAGTTACTCAGATACAACTCAGTACAGTAAAACAATGTAATTTCAGATTATTAAATATTTGGCCAATAGAAAAGAGAAAAGTGTACACGTATAGGCACGCGTGCTATTGTGGCATGTTGCGGCAGTGAGGCGTGGTGGGGACAGGTATGTAATGAGAAGAGGGTGACGCGGTGACTCTGTCACACCGAGCTCTTCTCGCTGACTCGACAACTAAACTACCTACATGCCTCGCGGTTAGTAAGTAGGTACGGCACAAAATGTATTTTTTCACTTTCGGTGCTCGTCAAATTCGTGTTATGCTGGATCTGGGAGCACTAAAATTGCTAGGTATATATGTTCTTGTGTATAAAATGTTCGCTTCTTCCATTAAATGTACATCAGACACAATGCAACCCGATCCTTTGTTCTATATAAATAACCAAATGAAAAATACGGCAAACTCAAAATACTGCAATTTTAATTCGATAAGACATGATTATAAATTATGATTGAAACTTAAAATTATATTTTAATGAATGGTATACATATATGTTGCCCACTTTTAATTAATAATAGGGGATGGACGTTGCTCATGACCGCAGGTAGAATACGCAGAGTTACCCTGTACCGTGTACGTGTCCCCCGGGCGGTGCAAAACGATCAACAACACTTTTGGCCGCTTATTATTTACTTATTTCAAAGGAGCTCGCAGCCCATCACACAATGGGAATGTTATCAAATCCGAAAGACTCGCTCTGGGGTCACTCGACAAAAGCCCCTTCAGTTAGGATATGTCAGCTAAATGTAGAAGGAATAAGTAGAGCCACATACTTGCAAAAGCTGCTTTATAATATCAAAGCCGACGTTGTCACAATCCAAGAGACCCACACCAAGGATGATCAGGACTTCGAATCCAGAGCTTCACACGCTTACCAAGGCGCTAAATCACCCCAAGTATCCATTACGTTGATGCTGGGAATTACAGCCTAATTGCAATCGAGGTTGCTAGCCTCCATGTAATCAAAGTCACATATCTATTGTGCACCCATCGACTCCAATCACGGCATCCACCTGGTAAACTGGCAGAGGCTCTATTAGAATCTGGACTCAGTCTTAAAGAAAAATGGTCTGCTGATTGGCAGTCAAAGAAAAATGTATCTGTGAGTAGTCTTATCACGCCCGGTGTGAAAATGAAAGGTTTCAGCCTCCTGCGTATTGAATAGTGAAAATTAAACAGACTATGCACTGGTTTTGGTCAAAGCACACACTTTAAAAATCTTTGTGGCTGGATCGACTCTTCTAGATCTCAAACAGACCAGCACACACTATGTACAGAATGTCCTCTCAGAGCCTACCCTGGAAGGCCTGAAGACCTGCTCTCTTTCACAACTGACACTGCTGAATGGCTGAGAACCTTGGGTATATACTGCATGCACTTTTATGCCATACAAATAAATAATAATAGTAGATTGTATGACAAAGGTCTAAAATAAGTAGGTACCTCACTTCGTTCGGGAAAATAACCTTCTCGTTGTAATATGGCCGGAGTGAAACACGTCGATTGCGAGAAAATAAATAAAACAAAGATTATCATCCCAAAAATAATAAAAAATTCGACAGTGAACATATGTATAATTAAGCGGCAATGGCGGCGTATTTTTAACCGACTTCAAAATTTCAAAAGAGGAGGTTATCAATTCGGTTGTATGTTTTTTTTTTTAATGTTTGTTAGTCCATAACTCCGTCATTTCTTAACCGATTTGGAAAATTCTTTTTTTGATTGTAAGTATATATATCCAAGGTGGTCCCGTTTTTGTCAAAACGCAGTTCTGATAATGGGATCCATGAGAAATTGAGGGAACTCCTCAAATCTTCAAGGCAAACATATAGTAATTTTTGTGTTTTTATCAACAAGTCAAGCATTTTCATCCAAAAATGTGACATTGGATGAAGTGGAACTGCTGATGATGATCAGAACAGAACTCTTCAACGACAAAAAGTTCACGTTTGGCGTTTTGTCCTCCTAGCTGTGTTTGTTAAGCAAGTTCTATTTTCACGATTAATGTTTGTCATGCTTGATTTCTGATGATGGGAACCATGAGGAATTGAGGGAACTCCTCAAATCTTAAAGGCAAACATATAGTGATTTCATACAAAAATGTGACATTTGATAAAGTGGAACTGCTGATGATGATCAGAACAGAACTCTTCAACGACGAAAAATTCACGTTTGGCGATTTGTCCTTCTAGCTGTGTTTGTTAAACAAGTTCTATTTTCACGATTGATTTTTGTCATACTCGAGTTCTGATGATGGGATCCATTAGGAATCGAGGGAACTCCTCAAATGTGAAAGGCACACAAATAGTGATTTTAGTATTTTCATGAACTAATCAAGCATTTTCATTCATATAAGTGACATTTGATGAAGTGGAACTGCTGATGATGATCAGAACGGTACTCTTCAACGACGCGTAGTTTACGTTTGGCGATTTGTTCTCTTCGTTTTGTTTGTCAAGCAAAGCAAGGTTTTTTTCATGATTCCATGAGGAATTGAGGGTACTTAGTCTTCTACCATTATAAACATACATTATAGCCATTTTTATTTTATTGTATATCTATCTAAGAGTGCACCATCTAAGTATAATAATCTTTTGCCGGCCTCCCCATTGAAGTCGGTTTTTTTTCTTAAAAAATATTTTTAAACTGCTTTGACACGTGCATAATAAAGGGGCATTATACACGATTAATATACATTATCACTATATGGGTGTCAATATTATCGCGGTTTTCAAATTTGTATGGGTTTTGCTTCAATATTAATTACTATACACGTGATACGGGTCGTTATATGAGTTTATCGCGTGATAATAATAACTGTGTAAAAGGCCCCATAGACACCGGTTTGAATAGATAAAGACACTGCGAATAAACGTCTCTGATTTGCTTCCTGATTAGTCGATTTTAGTGAAGTTGTTTTCTGGTTGGTTGATATCAAATACAAAGTTCTTTTTTAAATAGTTAATATGATGAAGTGTTTTGATTGGTCCAATCAAAACGTTTTGTAATAGTAATTATGTATACCTATGTGCTTGATAAGTCTAATATGATGCACTTTTCAAGCATGAGAAGTGAAAAATTAATAATATACAAAACAGCCTAGCTAGCCCGATAGCTTATACCGTCACGTTTTAGTACATTTCAGCCGTATAACGTGACGGTATAAGCATTTCATTTCATTTCATTTATTTATTCAATAACAATGTCAATTGTGTTTGAAATACAAAAAAACTTAATCTAACATCATAAATTAAAAATACGATTAATATATGAATTAATAATACAAGCTACCGTGCTAGCTAGGCAGTTGCTAATAAAACATTGTCCGTTTTGAAAAAAGCTCGCTTGCCGGTAACACACTGTATACGATTTCAGGTTAGTAGGTAAACCAAAAGGACAACATTCAATACATAAAACGATTTCTGTTTCATTTCTTCCAAATTCAAATGAAAGACGGAGAATATAAACCTTTTTAATCTTAATTTAAGATATATATCTAAGTCTTTGCTGCTTTGCTATAAACACTTTACATACGAGACTTAACGTGCTGCAGTGCAAACATCGCCGCTAAATACGCTTGTATTGATGCTTATCACTAGCTGATTTAGAGGATTTTTGATTTTTAAAATGTAGAGCTTATGATTAGTTTTTATTGTTATGTTCTTTATGTGTGAATTGACACGTAAAATATTGACATTTTCTCGTCGTTACTATCTTGTATAGTTAATAAAATAAGAAAATGACCCGTTGTATGTAGTTGTGACGTGTTCGAATACTTAGGCGTTTGTTTTGATTGTGCTGCACATTTTAAATAAGTATAGGTGAAAAACTTAAGAAAATGACCTGTTGTATGTAGTTGTGACGTGTTCGAATAGGCGTTTGTTTTGTTTGTGTTACACATTTTAAATAAGTATAGGTGAAAAACTTAAGTAAATTACCTGTTGTATGTAGTTGTGACGTGTTCGAATAGGCGTTTGTTTTGTTTGTGCTGCACATTTTAAATAAGTATAGGTGAAAAACTTAAGAAAATGAGCTGTTGTATGTAGTTGTGACGTGTTCGAATAGGCGTTTGTTTTGTTTGTGTTACCCATTTTAAATAATGTTTATTCGAACACGCTACAACTACATACAACAGACCCTTTTCGTAAGTTTTTTACCTATACAGGAGTATTGCGGCCTAATAACATTTATTTTACGTGATTATTTGAATCTTAAATTAAGAAATATCGTTTCATTCAAACATCCCTTTAAATTGAATAGGTTTCCAGTTGAAAAAGGGTTTCCCGCTTTCATTCTACCTGTACACAATTAAAGCAAATAATGGCATCGTATCCTTTATACAGTTTATCGAAATCCTAATAATTCTATCCTAATCCTAATAATATTATAAACGTGAAAGTTAGTTAATTAATTAATCGTATGGCATTTGTTTTTCGAACCGTGAGATCTTCGAGAAGACAAGTACGCTTGCCACTTTTCACGTGTAGGGTAACGGTGGGTACTCCCTATGGACGTGGTGCAACTTCGACCCCCCTTTGTCAAGTGGGTGGGCAACGTGACTGTTAGAAGTTCTCAAGCCGCCCGAAGGCCTTTAACTTGGCTTAACGACTGCTGTCATAGACAACCGCTGGGATGAACGGCTTAACGTGCCTTCCAAAGCACGGGAGCGCTCAGTTAGAAACCACTCAAAGTGGTCACCCATCCAAGAACTGACCTGCGCCCACATTGCTTAACCTCGCATACCGCACGCGGTTCGCGGGCGCCGCTGGGCCATGAGCGCTCCGTGAAAGTTTGGATGTATGTAAATTCCACTTAACCTCAAAAACTACTGGACGAATTTTTATGAAACTCTCCAGTTATATGTACCTTATATATCAGAAGTGGTATTCTTGTAAAAGTATTGGCTTGTGGCGTAAAGACGTACGTCTCCACCTCTAGTTATCACCTCAACGCTCGCCCCACCTTAAACGCTCGCTCCATCTGTCATATGTCAGCCAGTACAGTCTAACTCCTATATACGTAACATGGTTTTAATTTGATAAAATGTAGGCTTTGCACTTGATATTTCATACACAAATTTTGTAAAAATCATTTTCTCTTTCATTCGTAGTGTTTTTTTAATCAATAAGCGGTTTATATTACTTGAATCAGGATAGTTTTAATGCATAAATCCATCGATTAGTACGTCGATAACTAGAACACCACTAGAGGTGAGATGGTTTGACAGTTACACGTATTCGCAAAGTATTTTTGAAAAGGTGGGGACGCACGCCACGACACGTTAATGTCAAAAACGTTGTCCCCACCTTACACCTCTAGCAATGTAGGTGTAGTTGCTATGGTGGGTGGCCGTCGCGGGCGTAGTTGCTATGGTCGTTGCTAAGGCAATTGACATTTGGTGTCAGTAATATATTTCATGTGCTAAGATGTTTAAAATAGACATCTATAATGTAACAAGAAATCAGTATTTCAGTCTGAAAAATTAATTTCCTTTTGTTGGGGATCATTATTTAACCATGCCTTTGGTTCTCCACATAGAATAGATGTCTTCTATTGTAAATTCCAGTGATGTGACGGACAGGTAACCTATTATGTAAATTTGTTTTGCCGAGTGTTTATGAAAATTAACATGTAAATTGGAAAGAAAATGTGCCTAACACTTTGATGAATCTAATGTCCACCTACCTAAATATTTATTTCATGTTAGCTGGGAGAGGTTTGCCGATGATTTAAGTACCAAGTACTAGTTGCCGAAAGCATGTTAAGTGTTTTTTTATTGCAGGATTATGGAGAAATTCTACTTGGTGATCATGCAATGTAAGCTGCAAAATGAAACAAATACAGCTGTAAGCAGTACAAGGAAAAATATTTCAACCATTCATAATGATAAATATATTCCGGCTTAGTAAATTAGTAAAATGAAGAACCAGAAGTTAATGACAGTATAAGGACCCTTTCAATGCTTATTCATTATTTACTCTTTCTTCATAGGATAGCATTTGTTGTAGGTATTATATTTTAGAATAAAATTAAGAATATTTTATTTTATTTTTTATTAATACATTATAAAAACACCAACACAAAAAGAGAGCCTAGTCAAACAAGAAAACCCCTGTGTTGTACTGGGCGAAAAGGTACCCATCACACTTGCTGCGTTACCACTTTGGATCAGTTGGATGGCGATGGACAACCTTTGCACCAGACAAGAATCAGAGCATCAAACCCTCTCCTAGTTTCGTCGCCTTCCTTCATTTATGAAGGCTAAAGCGTCAGGCTCCCAGCACCCTATATATTTGTCTCGCTTTTAAATTTTTGAATAAAAACAGGCTTGTATGTTAGTAACTATTGTTCCCGTTATATGTATAATTGTTATATAAACAATTTTAGACATACGCACTTATATACACATATTATTATATCATTCCCTGACCGTGATGGCTCCAACATCACCTGTGGCCCTTATGTGGGCCCTGGGTACTAGATCTCCTGTAGCTTATGAGTAAGTAAGAGAATGTATGTATGTAATACAAGTGGTATCTGTGTATCTTCTGAGCGTCCGGTGAGCGATGGACATCTCTTGTTGTGTTCTCTTATAGCCTTTGAATTTTAATTTTAAGATACTGTAACATAGTGTGTAACCTTAGTTCATATCTTGTTTCTATTGGTGAGTTTCTGTTATTGGCTCCATATTTCTATTTAAAATGTCAACATGTTTAAAAAGCTGTTGAAACTCCTTTAATAAATAAATAAATAAAATGCAAGTTATTATAAGTAATTATGTATAGTACAGGTACTCTTTAATTATAGTACAGGTCGCCCATTTCTCTAAAATATAATCAACAAGTATGACAATGCAGGATATCGATAACTTTTATGTTTGTTCTTTTGCGTTGTATGTTCTCGATCAGTCGTATACGACATCTTATCACTGCTACCAGTTGTTTTAATTTTTCATTCAGTTCTCGGTTTCTCGGTGATCGGAAGCCGTTACTCCATCATGACAGCTGCAGCATTAGACCCGGCTTGCTGCATGCTTCGTATCTTCCTTTGCAGGTCGTGTTTGTTAGTGCATATGCTGCGCGCTTGTGGCCGTATATGATTACCATTATATCATGTACAAAATTACAGAAAATTAAGAGCATAGAATTAAAATTATATAAAATCAAATAAAATAAAAATCATTTATTCATTATAATTTGCCTATCGTTGCTATGCGATGCGACCGAGCGCTGTGTAAGCCGGGAAAATATTCTCATCAAAGACATTGTATAGAACTATACGAGACCGCTATCTTTTAAAACCTTGACAGTTAAAATTAAACTTTATGTCTAAAGTCACAAGACTGTTTTTAAATTATTCACAGATGTAGTGCTAGTGCTTGAAGTTATCAATGCTGCTCTCAAGTGGCGGTCGTGGGTTCGAAACCTGCCTCGTATTAATGAGTTTTTTGGAACTTAAGTAATACGGAGTTTAATTTGATATTTACCATCGGGTGAAGGAAAACATCGAGAGGAAACCTGCATAGATCTTGAAAGCTATTTCTGTTTTGAAAGTTGCGTGTTTACATTTTTGATCACTAATTCTGTCATCGAGGTCAACGGTCCCTAATCATGAGTACTTATAGCGGCGGCGTTTCTTTTAGCATTAAAAGGGTAAAGGAGGGGGTAAAATGACTGCCGCTGCGATAAGTACTCATGAATCTCACGATTAAGGTCTGCGAACCGGTCTGAAACATGTCGAGCGATAGTTGACCTTAACAACGTGAATGACCCGTTTCATCATATTTTAATATGTTTGAAACTCACGGGAGCTTTCTGTATACAATTTTAAAAATATTTCAAATTAGGGCGCAGTTTGACCATAGAAAATTGTGACGTCATTAGGTAAATTTGCTTACAAACAATACTAAGCGAGCGTTTTTGACGCTTCGTAAAAAGTTGCTGATTTGACTATCAGTAAAATACAGTATAATCTTATACGCCCCGACCGACAGGATTTCAGGGCCCTTTCCAGCGCTCGTATATTTTTTCTCTAACAAGTTGGACCTTTACCTATTTATACTTCTGAGTATTTAAAAATTTGGTTTCATTCAAGATGTATATATAGGTCGATTCACAAGAGCTGGCGCGGAATGTCTATGAAATTAATGACAGTTACATACATTTTTCGCGCCAGCTCTTGTGAATCGACCTATATAATTCCTTAACTTGTGATTAACAACTTTTTTAAGTTAAAGATTGTTTTATTTCTTTTTATACCACGTCGGTGGCAAACAAGCGTACGGCCTGATGGTAAGCAGTCACCGCAGCCTATGGACACCTGCAACTCCAGGGGTGTCACATGCGCGTTGCCGACCCTTTAAAAATGTATAAACTCCTTTCTTGAAGAATCCCATACTGTGGTTACTCGGGAGAACCTCGGCAGGGAGCTCATTCCACAACCAGAGCGTCCGAGGGAGGGAGTTCCTCTGAGACCGTACCATACGCGACCGTTTAGGTTCTAAGGTGTGAGGATGAATGCCCTGCCGACGGCGAGCAGTGCGATGATAGAAAGCGGCCGTCGGCATCATGTTAAAAAATTGTTCTTTCACTCTGTTGATTGAAGACCTCCATAACATAAGTTTTATTCCAATGAGTAGGTACTATCAACAATCTTGTGGTTTATTTAATACATAGTCCAATTTTATTTGTAATATATCTCTCAAGTTATATACGTAAATTTTGATCAAAATAGTAAATAAATTTCCTTCGGCCCGCCACTACAGTAGTCTCTCCTTTTATTTAGTATTTTGTACATCTATGATACCGGTTTAGGCATTTGCTGTCAAAATTGACAATCGATGAGTTGATTTTCTTGTAAAGACGTTTTGTAAGTAGCAAGTCGAGTCAGAAAAGGCAGCGGGTTGTAACGGAGATCCAACCATGAATTATGTATGAGTAAATATTACTTAAGTCTTAATTTTCACTTCTAATCATTCCGTATGAATTAGAGAAAATGTAATAACAAATCTATACTCAATTTACAAAGAGCGGTAATACACGTCTGATTTTTAGGGTTCCGTAGCCAAAATGGCAAAATCGGAACCCTTATAGATTCGTCATGTCTGTCCGTCCGTCCGAATATGTCACAGCCGATTTAGTCAGGGACTATACATATGTTATATATTTTGATTTAACTTGAATGCTCATCCGGTTTTTAGATTATTGTGTTTGTGTTCTGTACTAACTAACAGTAGTTTTGTAAGACTTTTGTAATAATTATTAACACTTTATGGGCAATGCCTGAAATAAAAAATGGTGTCCTGGACCTTTGGAAGGCGTGCGCGGAGCCGAAGTACCGAGGTACCAAGTAACAACCGAGTACCACATAGCCAACACGAAGAGGCCCTTTTGACAATTTAATGAAATGCAAGGGGTACACCGAGCGGATGCTGTCCCTGCCCGTATCATGGGACGCACGGGTGTATTCTATGAACCGATATAGAAATGTGATGTGAAATTACGAAAAAAATATTTAAACTGGGGGGCACGCCATGTATTTAACAGTAGGGTCATAATTTTTTTTTCAATGCACTTGTGCATGCTAGAAAGTAAGGGAGAAACAATCAAAATAAATAAAGGAGTAAGTCAAGGAGACCTACTTTCCCCAAAGATCTTCTCTGCAGTACTTGAGGCAATATTTAGAAACATTAACTGGGAAAGGAACCCTAATTACGGATTTAAAATAGATGGCACCATACTTACTCATCTACGTTTCGCAGATGACCTAGTCTTAATCTCGAACACAGCCGATGCTCTACAAACTAGTTAACGAGAGTGAAGTAATGGGTTTGCGAATAAATATGGAAAAAACGAAAACAATTACTAATTCCAAGAAGATACCAATAGAAGTCAATCAGGGAATTGTTGAGTATGTAGATGAGTACATATACTTAGGACAAACAATATCCATGAACAATCAAATGGAAAAGAGATCGACAGGCGAACAACCAATGCTTGGAAAAGGTACTGGTCACTGAAGGAAGTCATGAAAAACAAGGAAACAAGGCTCTCCACAAAGAAAAAGCTATTTAATGCATGTGTGTTGCCCGTGTTAACCTATGGCAGCCAAACTTGGGCATTAACAAATAGCAACCTGAACAAATTACAAGTATGCCAAAGGTCAATGGAAAGAAGTATGATAGGTGTGAAACGGAAAGACAAAATCCGAATCGAAACAATAAGACGTAAAACTGGAGTGGAAGATGTAGCTGTTAAGGTGAAAACAATCAAATGGCGATGGACAGGACACATAATAAGGAATAAAGAGAAGTGGAGCAAAAGAATAATATGGTGGTACCCCAGAGACAAAACAAGGAAAAGAGGTAGACAAAAAATAAGATGGGACGACGAAATAATAAAAGTGGCGGGTAGACAATAGACAAGGCTAGCGAGACACAAAGATAGATGGAAAGGGATGGAGGAGGCCTTTGCCAAACGGCAAACAGACAGAGCCGATGCTGTCAATAGAATATAAATCATAAGAAAAAAATTTTTGTAAACAATTGATTGAATAAAAGGCTTATATTATTATATTATTATTATTATGTGCTTGCCAGCATTACGTATAGACAGGTCTTCAAAAATTCCAGAGGATGCTAAAAAAATCCATTTCTACCGTTGTTGGTGAGATATTAGCTGGCTGGATAATTTCCAAGCAATGAAGTTTAAAATTCAGAAAAAAATCAAGATGATGTACATTAATAACTACTTTCAACAATTTTTGGTTTGAACAAGATAGATCTAACTGTTTTGAGTTTTTGCTGAAAAAATGTCTTACTCAAACAAAAGGGCTTAAGTGCCGAGAATTTCCTATGAAAATACAACCTTTTTTGATTCAATATATTGTATTGGGCTTTTAAATGTAGATTAGGTGTCGGTACGGAACCCTTCTTTGTGCGTGATCCGACACGCATTTGTCCGGTTTTTTCTTCGTATAGTCGGAATTGACTGTGGTCATTTTCAATCCTTTAAGTTTGGGGAATTGTTTATAAATAAATTACACTCGAAGTTGTAGACGATTACGTATACCTAGGACAGACTGTCCAGTTAGGTAGGTCCAACTTCGAGAAAGAGGTTAATCGTCGAATCCGACTCGGCTGGGCAGCGTTCGGGAAGCTACGGCACATCTTTTCGTCCAATATTCCGCAGTGTCTCAAGACAAAAGTCTTTGACCAGTGTGTGTTGCCAGTGATGACATATGGCACTGAAACGTGGTCGCTTACTATGGGCCTCATAAGAAGGCTCAAAGTCACCCAAAGGGCAATGGAGAGAGCTATGTTGGGAGTTTCTCTGCGTGATCGCATCAGGAATGAGGCCATCCGCAGCAGAACCAAAGTGACCGATATAGCCCTCCGAATCGCTAAACTTAAGTGGCAGTGGGCGGGGCACATAGCACGTAGAACCGATGGCCGTTGGGGCGGAAAGGTTCTCGAGTGGCGACCACGTACCGGAAGGCGTAGCGTGGGCAGGCCCCCCACACGGTGGACTGATGACCTGGTGAAGGTCGCGGGTGTCCGCTGGATGCGGGTGGCGCAGGACCGGTCATTGTGGAAGTCTTTGGGGGAGGCCTATGTCCAGCAGTGGACGTCTTTCGGCTGACATGATGACATAGGAAATCATGGGCGTCATTTGAGTATACTTACTCATAGCACAATACAAACGATGCAATTTGTCATGACAGCCTGAAATGGCTGAAATAAATTGCTGTCTCATTTTAACTAAACCTACAACTCTATCGGTTTTTGTGACAAACTGCAAGATGTGTAATATGTAATGGCCTTATAATGACGATCATAAACGACCATGAATAAGTCATATCTTCAGAACGATTGGAATACATATTAAACTATGAAGCCATAAAAGAACCATGAAGCGCACATATTTTTGAACTGCTTTTTCATACAAGTTTACAATCAAAGAAGTATCCAGCTGCAATATGCGACTAATTTGAAAAATCTCAAGCTGTTAACCCCGAATTACATAGCAATATGCGCAACATTCTTCAAGCTTTAAAATAGACCGAGACAATACTTTTTACTTTACTGCTATAGATCTTAGTCTATATTATAGGATGACTGCAGAACTACGTGAGACCGCCTATCCAGCTAGCATGATAGCACAATGGCAGATTTTATGGTCACGCTTTATCGTCAAAGTCGGGTAAAAATTGACTCCGACAAACCGTGAAGCTAAAGTATGCCGCAGACCTTACGTATGTACTACCTAAAACATGATATGATATACCTAGACAATATTATCGATAAAATAATACCAATGCGGATGAGTCAATCCCTACCACGCCAATGTCTCGGTCGTTCGTCTCTTCTTGCACCCGTCGCAGACTGTCAATGTCAGAAGCATGTGAATTAGGTGCAATGTCAAATAGACGGACGTCTGGTGATGACTCGAGCGGACCAATGCGTTAAACCCCCGATTACGTATTGTTATTATGAGCCCCGGCGTCAATATATATTAGGGGTGGGCTGTGCCGTCATCGGTCTTGGACGTGCACCCCACCTCTGGCTTGTTTTGTGAATAACATAGCTGAACTAGCTGTTGCCCGCGACTTCGTCCGCGTCTTCGCTCCTATTGGTCGCAGCGTGATGTTCCTCGATATTAGCCTTCCTCGATAAATGAACTATCCAACACAAACATTTTTTTTGAATTCGAACCAGTACTTCCTGAGATTAGCGCGTTCAAACAAACAAACAAACTCTTCAGCTTTATAATATTAGTATAGATAGGACATAGGCTATAGTTTATATCTCGTTCCTTTCCGGGCCAAAAAAGGGGATGAAACGTTATATGGAGAGAAAATTTTACTGTGACGGGGGGATACAACAGTTTAGTTGCCATAGGAATCCGTCATCAAGATACTCGCAGAAATAGGAGCCTCTATATATAAATTGGAAATCAGCAGAATTCAGAATCTGTAGAATTAGGAATCTTAAGAATTCGGAATCTGAAGAATTCAGAATCTGTGGAATTGGCAATCTGCAGAATTGGGAATCTGTAGAATTGGGAATCTGTAGAAGCGAATCTGTAATGGAAATCTGTAGAATTGGGAACAAATCCGTTGTTCGGTGGTTTGGCATATGGTCTGCAAAGACGATACACTCGGGTTCGAATCCGGCACTTTTTGTAAGATGTTTTTAAATGTTAGCGATAACATTTTCATTACGCGGAGTAAATTTATTTTTGTAAGCTTAGATTTAGTTATAATTAGTTCTATTTTCTGTTTTTTGTATTATTACCTCCATTGTTGTTTATAATAAAGTTTTGTAAGCTACGAACATGAAACCTTAACATTTAAATTAGTAAAAAAAAACTATTTTACGATGCAGAGTCCCGTGCTTATGCTCAGAAACTGCTCGAATTGGTGACGGTCGGTTAGAAACTGACGAAGAAGGTATAGGTCGGTTAGACACAGATACGGAGACGTTCGCCACCCGATGGCATAAAGTGCCGGGTGTTCGGGCACGTCACTAATGAAGTTTTTCGAGAGAGGGCCGATTGAGGGAATCGGCCCCGTGATGGTTCCAAACAATGGATATGTGTATGTAAGCGTTCCCGTGGCTTCACTATAAACAGCGAGAAGAAGACCGTGGGGCTTTAGACGGTAGTCATACCCGTCCTGGTTCCCCCGGCCAGGCGGGATGCATAAAGGCATTTCCCCTCGGAAAAAGGTATGATTCTATTCACTAATAGCCCACCAGACTCAATCTATAAAAACGACAGTATTTTCTACCTGTCTTACTCTCATTTCGTATAATAAAAAGGGATAGGTAGCGAAATACTGTCATTATTACTGATAATGTCTCGATAAGAATTTTGTCATATTGTGAAATCGGAAGATGAACTGATAGCTCAAGTTATACCTGATATAGAACAAAATATTAATGACGAAAATTAATTCTGTGAAAGAACCATTTTGGCACCAAAAAAATGATATTGTTTTCAAAATCGACAAAAATATCTTGATCAAAATAACTTATACGCAAACAAAAATGTATAACCCCGTTGAATTTTTGTATTCTTTGGAGCTACCCGGGGTGCCATCCCACATGCTTGAGAACGGAAGATGGCTTACCAGTTTTGTTAATGCGCAACTTAGATTCACCAAAATTATGCAACGGTACTAAGTAGATTGAGAATCAGCGAATTAGGGAAGTACATTGCGAAGGGCACGGAGTAAAGAGTACTTATACCACGAATAATTTACCATTTAATTTTAAACGTTTACAGATTCCACTAAAAGTTGCATTTTCTAAGGGGCAAACGTCGAAAGTACCTGCAGCCTGATTGCGTAACTTATTGTTCTAACGTTAGGCATATTTTAATGTCACTTTTGAAGTAAAAATCTATTAGCTTATGTCATATTTTTTCTACCTAACGTTAGGTAATATTTGAGCCGAACTGAATGAACGACTGAATGGAATTCCCATACTAAAATCAGAAAATGATGAAATTATTGGAAACGCGTAACTTTTTGACGGTTAGATTGGACGGTACAAAATGTCAATTACTGTGTGACAAAGTCATAATGTCTGTCATGTCAAAACATGAATTGAACAAAGATTATGGTTGTTGTTTATTCATTAAAATGGGAAAATTTTCCAACTATTTCATTGTCAAGTCGCTATAACACACGATAGAGTACAAAATATCAATATCACTTTGTAAAAAATCGAAAAGTAAGTAGGTAACAATAAATATTATGTTATGTCATAATCATAATATTCATTTAATTTTTACTATTGTGTGCTTCGTTTCAGGATGTAAACCGGAATATCCATCTCTGTGATGATGATGCCATGCTCTATTAAGATGATGTGATTGAGTAGCAAAATGAAATGGAGGAATGTAAAAAACATGTACCCAGCAAAAGAGATCTCTTCTGTGGTATACGTGCCATATTATTAAACAATACCCGGACCCGGGCCCGGACCCGGGTATGTCCTTAAACTACGACCAAGACCACCGGGGAATGGGCAGCAGCATTCCTAGAGTGCGGTGGAGATACTGCGATCGCCAACCCGCATGCCAAGCGTGGCGATTATGGCATTTACCCCCCATGAAATTGGGGGAGGCCTATGTCCAACGTCCTAGGGCTGATATGGTGGTGGTGGTATTAAACAATACATGATGAAATATAGAAGTGTTCTCCTATAAGCATGTATTTTTTCATACACGCGCCCCACACGTTGATGCCAAGGGCGTTGTTCCTACATGCTTGTCGATTTATGGTAGGTACTAAGAATTGATGAAATGACGTGATGAATAAATATCATAATCACAGCATATCATTCTGAATGATTGACACTAGTGTCTACATTCATTTTCAATAACCGTGAATTTATTGATTCTACTTACTGGTGGGTCTGAATCCTTTCTTTTTACTAGTCTCTTAAAAGAAACCTGTGGTATGGATAATGGACATGAGCTATATTTTATCTCGCGGTTTTACCTTTATTACTAAGTAATAATACTTGGGCAGAGTCGCGCAGACAGCTAGTAAATACATAAAACTGCATACAACAGTTATATACTAATGTAAAATGTTTTAGGTGATACAAAGGAGATTGCGGAGACGTGGGTGGTGCCGCATGGATTTTCTGGCAAGAAAGGAGTCATCTTTGTACGGCGCCGAGATCACACACTACGGGCAATGGTCGCCTTGTTGATCTACATTATCTACAACAATCATTAAAGCTTGAAACGCACAGAGCGCGGCGCAGCGTCGTTGCGGGGCGGAGGCGTTTTTGCGGTAAAGCGAACGCAATCCTGGGTATGTCGCACCACAAAAACCGCGCGGAGGCAGCGTGTGTGATAAATGAAGCAGTAATTGACACTACCAAGTCTACCAACAGCCGACAGTTTCGAAACGACCGACGATTGTGCGTGATGAGGCTTTTGTCAAGATTTTATTCAGTATCGACCGGTTTAAGACGTAAACTTACAAAAAATCAAATTATTAATTATACTATACTTTTATTTTATCTCTTTGAATATAATAAAACAGTAGCAAAGTACGGACAGATCTATGAACCATGAAGATATAGATACGAAGACTGTCAATGCGCATATATATCGCGCCCAAAGCGGACTCTACGCTACAAGCATAACTTTACTATATTATACCTACGTTTAAGCTTTGAAAAATCTTAGTAAGAACAAAAAGGTGCAACCATGCTGCTCGTCAATAACGATCATATAGTTGAGTTTAATGAATCATACATGAATCAAGATTTTATACCTAGAATTATATTGGTGGGGTGTAGTAATGTAATCCATTTATGATGAAAACCATAGTTAACTTTTCATAGCTTTGCATGCTTTCAAGGGTACACATATCTACCGATTTTCTCATGTGTGGTTTAGCGTGTTGTGATACGAAAATATTATTATTGAACGTTTTAAAGTAAATATCCCACTGGGTTGATGCGAATCCAATAAGGGGTTTCTAACAAGAGAAATAATTCTCTTTACCTACATGTAAAGTAAGTACATTTTGATTTTACTTATTTACCATATTTCTTTGTCTCCTGCCAAAGGTGCCGATATAAAATAAAAGGACTAAAGTCAACAGCAAACGTAGATGATCATTTTAGTACTTTATCGCACTAACGTAACAATACTGCGACAGTTGGGATGCATCAATGTAGTGAAAGTGACAAGGTACTTGTAATAATACGTTAATTGTAATAACTTATTCTACTTGACACTAGATGTCTATTGCTGTAAACAACTGTGTACATTATCACTCTTGATTCCAATTTATTAACAACAGTCAGCTAAAATCCGGCAGTCTTTCTCTAGCACAAAGAGGCTGATGACTTAAAACCTCCTTGAAACATAAAATTCTGACACGTCATAACAATCAAAATGTAGGCCTCATGTAGGTGTCATTTTGAAATTAATGTCGTGTTGTCAAAGAATTAAAAGTAATTGTTATTGGGAAATTATAATCGCAACAATATGAGACGAGTAAAACATTAACAAGGAAGGTATTTTGGTATGGTATAAAGGATTTATATACACAAATATGCAAACAAGGTGTGTAATGTTTTTATAATTTCAAGTTGTACTCATATTGGCTTTCATGTTGTGCTTCTGATCTTTCACGCCGTGATCGGCGACGGCCATCCTAGTTAGTTGCAGACGTGCGCAGCTGAACTTACTCGGAATACTCAGCTGTTAAATGTATTAGTTGTATGAAGGCTTAGGGCGATTTCGTATATACCTAACGTCGCATATCAAACTTGATGAGACGAGCATCTTTGAAAGCTTGAAGCTCATTTTAATACCACAACGCCATTTTGAGCCCAATTAGGCCCTCCCACTTATGCGTTGGTACCATTTTGCAGGCAGTTAGGTGACGCACGCGGTAAAACACACCCTTGTAACGAAAGAAGATAGTGCTCACCTCGAATCCGTTTGCTGGCTGATGAACGGGTTTTGGTAGTCTACAGTCATCCCGACGGCCTTAGCTAATCTTCCAATATCAAACCTTCCATGTCTGATGATATTTTACACCAACGCAGGTAGCAGAGCTACTGTGTACGGGGCGCAATCATAATCATGCCACTATAGTGGTGAGCTATAAGGATTTCTACATAAAATTATTTTCTGCCCCACAGCTTTGGCTACATTGTTTAAGTGCTAATCAGAAGAAGAAGAAGAAGAAGAAGAAGAAATAGTTTATTAGTACAAACATAATACACAAGCTACGCTAAGCTACGTAATCACGTGCTACTACAATATTTTTTGACGGAGGCACGTTCTACGAGTACACTATCTTTTGACGGCGCTTCAATTGAAAATGGCGCACTTAGTTAAGTACCCTTATATTTATTGAATTGCTTAAGATTTTTATTTAAGTAGTTTCTTTTTTTCGTGCTGAAACGATAACTTAAACATTCCGTTTTTAGGGTTCCGTAGTCAACTAGGAACCCTTATAGTTTCGCCATGTCTGTCTGTCTGTCTGTCTGTCCCAGGCTTTGCTCTGGGACTGTTAGTGCTAGAAAGCTGCAATTTGGTATGGATATACAGGGTGGCCCATTCAAATCGGTCAGTATGGGAAAGTCTGAAACTATAAGACATACGAAGATTTGTTCTTAGGAACCATGTCACCGATTTTGATAAAAAGAAAAACTGCATTCATACATTTGAAAAAAAACACTGTACCCAGCTAGGGAATCGAACCCGGTTGTTTTGAAAAAATAAACTTACACTATTTCTATTCAGATATCGTTTGTGTAGGTCTTAAGCAGTAAATGTCTCTAAGAAACATAATGTCTAAAATGAATAAAATGCATTTTTTTCACATACTTTAATTTATCATAGTAGGTGTTCAAAGTGACCACCGTTACAATATTCAACAAGTTCAGGCATGTAAAATTGTCTCTATGGTTGTTTGTACCTCTCTACTTGTAAAATCGGTGACATGGTTCCTAAGAACAAATCTTCGTATGTCTTATAGTTTTAGACTTTCCCATACTGACCGATTTGAATGGGCCACCCGTATAAATCAATAATTTTTGCTGTAACCCTTGTATTGTGTGGAGTGCTGTTGGTAAGGTTTTCAAAATGAATAGAAGTCTTTATCAAACAATTTTGATAAATTTAATATTTTCGGAAATATTCACTCAAAAATACAAAAAAAAATGTGTCCCTCTAACTTTTGAACTATGGGTCTAAAAATACTAAAAAAAAACACGAAAGTAAAGCTTAATAAAGAATTTCAACGAAAACTGTAGCGGCCATGATCAGTGAAGCTGTTTTTGAGTTATCGTAAAAAGTCTTCCCTTCGTAGTAAAAGACGTATGAAATACTGCGAAAGTATTCTCTTTTGCTTATGGATTTTTAGAGTAAGTTCATTGAGCAACTACGGAACATTTACAGCCTACCTGATGGTAAGCAGACACCGTAGCTGGCAGGCGGACGGACAATACGTCCCACTGCTGGGCACGGGCTTTCTCACTAATGAGAGGGATAGAGCAATAATCCCCACGCTGGCCCATTGCGGGTTGGAGACTTCACATACTCCTTGGAATTTATTGGCAGATGTATGTAGTTTTCCCAAAGATGTTTTCCTTCACTAAAAAGCTAACGGTATCAAATGATATCCCGCTGGTACGAGTCGGGATTGGAACCCACGACCACTTTTTACCCGACTACGGCAAAGCCCAAAAGGAGTAGGGTTATGTGTTTGGTCTGTATGTATGTATGTCTGTTCCTATGTCCACTCGTAACTACTTAACAGCTTAACCGATTTTGATGAATGATACGTCATTAGATTCCTCTCAATGGCGCGAAATGGTGGATTTGAGAATCCTCTTTTCACTAACACGCGGTTATCTTCGCCATTTAGCAGGAGGGTGGAGCGTTATATTAATAACGCTGACTGGACTAATAATAGTTATTAGTTTTATTACTAACCACGTTAACTTTGCCAATGGTACCCGTAGGTGTCTCTCGACTCATCGCGCGCATACTCGGGAGCTCTGGTGTCTTTATGCTTTGAGGGTATCTTCAGGAATATAACACCACGTACTTACAGAGTTGAATAAGTTCTGTTATCCTCAGTTGCGTTGCTCCAAATATGAGTAAGACTACAATTTGCTGTGTTCTACCTCTCCAAGAAGTATAATACGTGCTGAGTGAATGACGCGATGTAGTGAAAATAATTGGGCAGAATTACGATTGTTTAAAAAAATGTTCACAATGAGAGCATAAATAGAATAGAAAACATATAGGTATATTTCCTATTACGTTAGTATATATCTTCTTTGGTGCTGGCGCGATTACCACCGCTGATCTGAATAAATGAAGAATAGACAAGGAAATTGGAAACAGAACTTTTGAACTTTTTTAGTTTGTTTTCATAATTTTCGTCAACTCGTAGTTTCTAGGGCTCCGTACCTCAAAAGGAAAAAAACGGCACTTCGGCATGCTTATAGGATCACTCGCGGGAAGCCGCTGGATGACACGAACTGTATTTAAAAAATAATGTTTAAAATAAAATTGCGTACGTTAACCAATATTATTTATTATTTTTCTCAAACATGCAATGAAAATTAATGTATCATGTTGCAGGCGAAACAACTCGGGAGAACTGTCAAGGAATTTCATACAAAATTGAAGGCCTAGTACAGGAAGTATCTTTTTTTATTTTAATATCAAAAATGGCATTTGTAAAACTTGGTTTTTGAGTGGTGTATTTTTTTATTTCATGCATATGTTTAAGAAAAGCACTATACAAATCTCGGCGAGAAACGTTGGGCTGCAAGCCGCGTATCCCTATCCTCGCTACGCTCGGCCGTCTATATCTACTTGGCCTGCAATTTTTCGTTTCCCGGCCCTTATAGTAATGTACTATTGTCTATTACAATAAACACGACCCACCGACCACTGAAATCCAGCACTAGCTGAATTAGGGTAGGGTAAAGTGGTCGTATGTTGTCGTGCCCACCACGCCAAAGCACTAAAAAGGTCGGAGTGAAGGTGTACTTTTATCATGAAAAAAATCAATTATGAATGTTTTGATTTGATTTTAACCGACTTCAAGATTTCAGAAGAGGAGGTTATCAATTCGGTTGTATGTTTTTTTTTTAATGTTTGTTACTCCATAAACCCGTCATTTCTTAACCGATTTTAAAAATTCTTTTTTTGATTGTAAGTATATATACCCAAGTTGGTCCAGTTTTTGTCAAAAAAGTTCTGATGATGGGATCCATGAGGAATTGAGGGATCTCCTCATATCTTAAAGGTAAACATATTGTGATTTTTGTGTTTTTTATCCACAAATCGAGCATTATCATACAAAAATGGGAATTTTGATGAAGTGGAACTGCTGATGATGATCAGAACAGAACTCTTCAACGACGAAAAGTTCACGTTTGGCGATTTGTTCGTCTAGCTGTGTTTGTTAAGCAAGTTCTATTTTCACGATTAATTTTTATCATGCTCGAGTTCTGATGATGGGATCCATTAGGAATTGAGAGAACTCCTCAAACGTGAAAGGCAGAAAATAATGATTTTAGTATTTTGATGAACTAATCAAGCATTTTCATTCAAAAAAGTGACATTTGATGAAGTGGAACTGCTGATGATGATCAGAACGGAGCTCTCCAACGACGCGTAGTTCACGTTTGGCGATTTGTTCTCTTCGTTTTGTTTGTCTAGCAAGCTAGGTTTTCAAGACACATTTTTGTCAAGCTTGAGTTCTGATGGAGGATTCCATGAGGAATTGAGGGTACTTAGTCTTCTACCATTATAAACATACTTATAGCCATTTTTATTTTATTATATGGAATCTAAGAGTGCACCATCTAAGTATAATAATCTCTCACCGGCCTCCCCCATTGAAGTCGGTTTTTTTTTCTTAAAAAATATATTGGTTTAAACGTTACATCAATTTTTGATACCTTGGCGTCTGAGTGATCACTTCATTCAAATATGCAAGGGTTAACCACGTACGTTATAAGCAGCCAGTGGTCACCTACTCAGCCATCCTGCATTTGTAGTAAGTAGTGGAATTTTGAAAAGAATGAAAGATTGTCTATTTGTCATCTCCATCTAGACACGCGGCAGCGTGTCCAGCCAAGTTCATCCCAGGAACTGGCGGACAACAGCCGTGTATTCACCCCAGGAACTGGCGGATAGCAGCCGTGTGTTATTTTACACGAACCGTTTGGAGCCACTTTTGACCCCACAATAACTCCAAATCTAACTAACATAAAAGAATGAAATTTGGTACATGTATTCAGATCTTTTAATACAACTAGAACCTTAAATTTCATAAATATAGGTCTAATGGTTATAGAGATATTAAATTCAAAAAACGGCATTTTAACCACTGACTGACTGACTGACTGACTGACTAGTAATCAAAAACCTAACTCACTTCCAGGTAACCTAGGAAGCTGAAATTTGGCATACAGCTTGGTAATTGTGTTTGTACACCAGAAAAAATCAGAAAACAGTGACTTTTTTATTAGTTTTAATATTATTATTATTTATGCTAGTTACCTCAGAACTCCGTCATTTATTAACCGATTTAGAATTTTTTTTTTGTTTAAAACGGTATACTTTAGGGGTGGCCCCGTAGTTATCAAGTAAGAATCTGATCATAGGGTCCTGGAGAAATCGAGGGAACTCTTCAAATATTTGAGGTGCACCTATAGCGATTTGGGTATTTTGTATAGTAAGTCGTGCATTTGCTCTTAAAAAGCACCATTTGGCGAAGATTGATAAAAAGTAACCATATCCCATCAAAAACATAAATGTGAAAATGGGAGCCAAATTCAATATTAAGAATATGCGATCTTAATATTGAACTTGGCTCCCATTCTTTGGTTGTCGTCTTCACCGACAAAATAATTGAGATCTAAATGGGTTCCAAGTTCCGTAGATTCTCTGAAATGGTGCCAAGTCCGGCACTACATTGTTTACAGTAAAACTAATTTACTGCGGCTTAATGCATTTTGAGCCTTAACTTGGCACTGCAATGTAGTGCCGTACTTGGCACCATTTCAGAGAATCTACGGAACTTGGCACCCATTTAGATCTCAATTCTTTTGTCTGTGAAGACGACAACCAAGCATCGCATATTTTTAATATTGAACTTGGCTCCTATTTTCACATTTATGTTTTTGATGGGATCTGCTTTACTCCAAACGTACGACATACATAATGCTACGAATATAAATAACCCCTTCTCCACGCCAATTCACCACCCAATATTAAGGTGCAGTCGGTGCGTGCTGTCTGTGGGTAAGTTTTACCCGTCTATCCACTAGTCCCATTGAGTTATTCCATCATGGGACAAGTGAGACGATTCCGCCCCAGTAATCCCATGGGACACGTGGAACTAATATTTTTATTTCATAAGTCCTATTTCCGAAATCACACAGTGTTGTTCACAAAGTTGGTAGCCGTTATCCGTAGTAACAGAAACATTACGAAATTAAAATCCTTTTGGCGATTTAGGTCTATCTGAAAAAATTACTAGGTATAAAAATGTCTAAATACGCTTTGATATGGAAAAAAGACAAAGTATTATAGGGTCGAGGAATAATAATAATAATAATCCCCTTGTTCTTCGTACATAACTGAGATACATTACTAGCTATGTATAAAGAAAAAATATTCTTCGTACAAAACCGAGTAATGTACCAAGAAACCTTCGTTCCTTGCACATCACACTCACTCACACTCACTCACTCACACTTGCTCACATTGACAATTATGTACAAAGAAGTAAATATTCTTCCTACATGACCCGGTTTTGTACAAAGAAATTGCTGTTCCTACTACAAAACCAAGGAGGTTCTCCGAGCAGTGTGTCTAACTTATTAATGTGGGATCATCTTTTACTTGTGTACAACATGTGTACAAACAACGCAGATATCCGGCATTTTGCTGTTTTTTTTTGTATTCTCTTGGTCTATAGTAATCGAGCAGTTCCAAATAAATTTCATTTATCGCAATGACAGTTTGAAAGTCATTTTATTTTTAGGGTTCCGTAGCCAAATGGCAAAAAACGGAACCCTTATGGATTCGTCATGTCTGTCTGTCTGTCCGTCCGTATGTCACAGCCGATTTACTCGGAGAATATGACTACTACAATTATGAAACTTGGTGTGAAGGTGTTTGTTATAAACCGATATAGAAATAAAAAGTGAAATTACAAAAAAAAATATTAAATTGGGAAGCACACATGTAACAGGGGGTCAATTTTTTTTTTCACTGTACTTAGGCGTGTTGGGTATCTATATATATATATATATAAGTATAGGCCTTTAAAAATGACATAGAGGTTTCTTTTTTTTTTCATTTAAGTCAACGGTTGGTGAGATAATTAGCTGTCGAAGTCGTAAAAAGTGTGTCCCCCCCCCCCCCCTCTAATTTCCAATCTATGAAGTTCAAAATTCTGAAAAAAAACATGTTGATGTACAGTCACCAGCATTAATATCTGCCTAACATAAGGCGGCAAAAATATTTGACACGTCCTAACGGCCCTACAAATAGAGTCGTGTCAGATATTTATGCGCGCTTTGTTGTGGCAGATATTGGTGCTGGTGACTGTACATTAATAAATCCTTTTGATAATTTTTGTTTTAACAAGATAGGTGTAACGGTTTTTGAGTTATTACTGAAAAACTGTCTTGCCAAAACAAAAGAGCGTAAGTGTCGTAAGTTTCCTATAAAGATACGACCTTTTGTGATTAAATGTATTGTATAGTGGTTTTAAATGTATAGATAAGGAGGTGTCGGTACGGAACCCTTCGTGCGCGAGTCCGACTCGCACTTGGCCGGTTTTTTAAATACTCGACACTAAATGTAAGTATACTATTACATAGTTTATTAGTCTACGAGCTCAATCAATGTACGTACGTTCATAGTCTCGTATTGAAAGCTGAGCGTTTAGTTAAGAGAGTAGATGCTCCTCTCCTCCGCAGCTGTGGCTCAGCAGGTTTTTATTTATTGCTAACTCGGAGAACCTCCTTGGTTTTGTAGTAGGAACAGCAATTTCTTTGTACAAAACCGGGTCATGTAGGAAGAATATTTACTTCTTTGTACATAACTGTCAATGTGAGTGGTAATGTGCAAGGAACGAAGCTTTCTTGGTACATTACCCGGCTTTGTACGAAGAATATTTTTTCTTTATACATAGCTAGTAATGTAACTCAGTTATGTACTATGAACAAGGGTAATAATCGTATGGCATTTATTTTTGAACCGTGAGATCTTCGAGAAGATAATTACGGTTGCCAGTTTTTGTTGCACTTTTAGCACCACCCAGGGGTCACGTGTAGGGTAACGGTGGGTACTCCCTACGGACGTGGTGCAACTTCGACCCCCCTTTGTCAAGTGAGTGGGCAACTTGACTGTTAGAAGTTCTCAAGCCGCCCGAAGTCCTCTAACTTGGCTTAACGACTGCTGTCATAGACAACAGCCGGGATCAACAGCTTAACGTGCCTTCCAAAGCACGGGAACGCTCAGTTAGTAACCTCTCAAAGCGGTCACCCATCCAAGAACGGACCTGCGCCCACATTGCTTAACCTCGCATACCGCACGCGGTTCGCGGGCGCCGCTGCGCCACGAGCGCTCGGAGGAATAAAAATGTCGAAATAGAATTTAGTCGAAGTATTGAAATGACTAACTTCACTCTGCCTTAAAATTGACGCAGCCCCGCGGAGCTCCTATTTCTGCGCAGTTTGCCCTTCGGGCATCTGATAATACCTAACGAACCTAACCTACCTATCTGATGGGACAACAATATGATAAAAATATTAGTTCCACTTGTCCCGTGGGACTGCTGGGATGTAATCGTCTCAGTTGTCCCATGATGGGACAACTTAATGGAACTAGTGGGACAAACGTAGTTTTACACACAAGGCTTATCATACAATTTCGTGTCCAGTATAATAACACTATGAGGATGCTTTTGAGGTTGCCGAAGCACTGTAGCGCGTCGGATATGGTCGCGGAGGCGTAAACAAACGACTTCTACGCGATAGGGAGGAAGAGAATAGCCTCATTATTAAGGAGAGTACGATGTAGCAGCAAAAGCCTCATAAGGGAGTTGGCAGAGCGACTTGACTGTCCATTCGCTAAATACTGGATAGAGGTTACAATAGGGAGAGCAATATAATTGTTAGTGTCGATAGACTTATGTTGCTGTCCATTATAATTAAAATTTATATATAAATTAACATAGTAAATAAGATAATATTGTTAACTAATGAATGAATCTAATGAAACCATGATCGCGCCGAAAATGATTTTACAGACCAATGAAGAAGAGCCAGCAAACAATAACTGGGCACAGTTACACACAATTTGAACTTCGATTCTTCGGAAGTTTGTCAGATCCTTGCCAATAATATAGATACAGTTGTACGTATAATAATATCTGATCTGACTGAACTATAGAGAACATTCAAAACTGTGTGGATATTTTTTGATTAAATTTTTTTTAAAGTAAGATGCTTGTTTTATTTTTTTGGGGGAAAGTTTAGGACATTTTTATATTATTTTCTCTTCCTAGCCGAGATAATAGTGGTAATTCCTATAAGCCGCTGTAAGAATAATAGTTCGGACAACTATCCACTTCACAGTGTCCATATACAAGGTGTGGCCTGTAATAGGAACAAACAATTAAACGGTACACTATTGAGCTCCCCAGCAATTATTTCCACCATCATCACCCACCACCATATCAGCCAAAGGACGTCCACTGCTGGACATAGGCCTCCCCCAATTCCATGGGGGGTAAATGGCATAATCGCCACGCTTGGCATGCGGGTTGGCGATCGCAGTAGGACCCGGATATGTCCTAAAACTACGACCAAGACCACCGGGGGATGGGCAGCAGCGTCCCTGGAGTGCGGTGGAGATACTTACTGCAATAATTTCCAAATGGTTTTAATTGAAAAAAAAAAAGTTTTTTTTTTCGCAAATGTATCCTATATGTACTTTGATTCTGATTCTGATTCTGAAAAAAATGCCAAAAATATCGTTTTAAACCAAAAATGCAACAACAAGTATGAGTTATAACTAGATGCTACCTCAATATCAGCAGTGACTGCCGCGCTATAATCTCATGGTGCCAAGATCCATTACTTGGAGGTCATAACTTTAGCGCAACGTTTCTACCAAGTGAAAAAGATATATTTTTTTGCACAAGAGGTTACTGCAGATGCTCTACATTTTTTGCTCCTATTAAAGGCAACACGCTTTATAGCTTGGCAAAAAAGTTTTGATATTAAAAAGTGGCAACACTGTAGTATCGTCCCTTTTTTCTTAGATTGATCTGAAAGGGAAGACACTACAGTGTTGCCACTTTTTAATTTCAAGACTTTTGCCAGACTGCTAAACTTATATCTAATCCTTTTATTTTGGCTTTGCCGTCATCAAAGATTTTCTCAGTTTGTAGTGCAGAGTGGTGAACTATACTAACTCCCGTCGAAGAAGTTCCGTGGTGAGACTTATTTTCCCAATAGTTCCGTCAACGATACAAAGTAGTAGCTAGTACGACATCAAGCGAATCTAGGAGGAATGTTAGTTGAACTGCGACCATACAGCGGCAGAACCAAACATTTGGAACGTAACTGTTTGCAATAAGTCTCTCTAGTTCCACCACGGTACTTCTTCCACGAGACTTCTGGAATAAACGGAAACAAGAACGGTAAAACAAGGATTACCATACCTACAATTAATTAATTTCTCCCCTTTTTGGGCTGACATGAAAGACTTGCCAGGTTATACGCTGATATAAGAACAGTTCAATCATAATATATTGATGAATGTACAATTTCCGCATAAATTTACAATATGCAATTATACGCTGTATTTTAAAATAACAGTTCTCAAATTGTAATTCTGCGAGGGTTTAGCCTTCAGTGTAGAGCCAACATTATTTTTTGTCAAAAAGTTTTCCTACTGCATACTAGATGTCGATATTATGAGATTCAAGCGCATTAATTTTCATAAAGTTCTGCTATTCCATACTAGATGGCATTTAATCATTAAATGATATATTATTATTGATGCAATATAACTAGTAAATTTATTTTTATATTATTTATATACTATCACTAAATGAATATAATTTAAAATTATAAGTACTAGATAAATTACTTTCACCAAAATTTACAATTGTCTTTGATTCATATGCTGCTTTTAATAGTGCGTTTTGTGATTTTTGGTTGCATGGTTAATTTATTTCTTTAAACATACTAGCGTGTGTTTATTTATCAACATCATTTTTCCCAGAAATGAAAACAAAATGCTTTGATTTGATGTATTACTATAGCAAATTTGTGCAACACATTGTAAGAATAAACCATTCGTTCATTTTATCACCTTTGCAATAACGAAACGGCGAGTCTCATTCACCTTGTGAACGGTACTCATCTCAAACCGTACGGACGGAGTTACGCGGTGCGAATTTTTGACAAGCTGCCGTCGGGTCAAAAAATGACATTAAAATATGCCTAACGTTAGAACAATAAGTTACGCAATCAGGCTGCTGGAATACAAATTTGGGCACGCCATGTTTTTCTCATGGGCAGTTGTATGTAGCTTGCTCACGTATTTGCAAATTATACAATTCGTATGTTTTTGTTGACCGAAATAAATTATTTAATATAGTTTAATAAATTAAGTTTATAAATATACACTTCAATAAATTAAGTTGTAAAAACAAATTTAGTTAAAAAAAAAATGTCCCGGTTCCATATTATGACAAAAATAACTGGTGAATAGAAAGAACCACACCTTCTTCGTCAGTTGATTATCGACCGTCACCATCTCGAGCCATTTCTGAGCATAACTTACTGAATCAAATGGGACGTAGCGTCGGATATCTGCAAAGCGTTGAAATAATTTGTTTTTCCTCGATGTTCTGTATTTAGTCCATCAGTTTCACTTTATAGACTAGAACATTTAGATTCCATACGATTATTGAATACGTGAAAGTCTAATTGTTTTTTTTTATTGTCAAGTCATGACAATTATTGAGTTCTATGTATAAAAAAGCTAGTTATCAATATTTTTTGTCATAATTTGAGTTCAAAGCATTTTAAAAATTGTAAGGCCACTTAAAATGTATTGTAGTACACTTTTCATTTTTTATTGTTTTTCATATTTGTTGCACAAAACCACCCAAAACAATGACAAACAATTTCCGACAACGAAAAAAACTAACTTTAGCTAACAATGGTTTAAGTGTCGGTGTAGGCCATGCTCTTCTCTTTATTTATTTTGTCCTTCTTTTAAAGAAATATGTTGCGCCGATAATCTCAATCCTTTCCTATCGTATCTCCCATTGCTATCGTTCAGATATAGGGCAAGTTTGGGAGGTATATCGCGAGCATTATTTACAATCAAATTGGTGTAAGGAATTTACTTAAACGTCATTGCTTCACATCCAGATCTTGTGAGCTAAATCAACACAGTCATCATCTAATTAGATCCATCTACACCGTAAACACTCCTAGAGTTTGGAACTGAACTTTGTCTACGTTCTGTCGATCGCCTCTACATGGGGCATTGAAGCGAAACACAAACATTATAGCAAACACGTTGAGGTCGCTTGTGGTGTCAGCCGCCTGAGTATTCAGCCATAGGTATTCAGAGATTTAATTGCTTTTGTCATTATAGCGTTTGTATCAAGTTGTGGCTTGTGTACCGATTAGCTTGAGAACTGCTTCAGCGTAAACACTAACCCAATCAAAAACATAAATATGAAAATGGCAGCTAAGTCCAATATGCGATGCGTGGTTGTCGTCTTCAGCCTTCAGCGACAAAATAATTGAGATCTAAATTGGTGCTAAGTTCCGTAGGTTATCTGATAAGGTGCCAAGTCTGGCACTAGATTGTTTACACTAAAACTAATTTATTGCGGCTTAATGCATTTTGAGCTCTTGGTTGTTTTCTTAAATATCCAACAGCTTTCCTGGTATTATAATGCCTGGTATTTAATGGTATTGGTAATGCGGCATAGAAAACTGACAAGTTAAGGCTCAAAATGCATTAAGCCGCAATAAATTAGTCAAACAATCTAGTGCCAGACTTGGCACCTTTTCAGATAATCTACGGAACTCGGCACCCATTTAGATCTCAATTCTTTTGTCGCTGAAGGCTGAAGACGACAACCGCGCATCGCATATTGGCTGCCATTTTCACATTTTTGCTTTTGATGGGATATAACTTATTTATGTCAAACTTGACCAAATGGTTCTTTTCAAGAGTGAATGCACGAGTTACTTTACAAAATACCCAAATCGCTACCTCAAATATTTGAAGAGTTTCCTTGATTTCTCTATGATTAGATTCTTTCCTGATAACTATGGGATCGCCCCTGAAGTCAAACAAAAAAAAGAAAAAATTTTTCAAATCGGTTAATAAATCAGTCAGTCAATCAGTCGGTGGTAAAAATGCCGTTTTTTGGACTTTATATCTCAATAACTAAGTTTTTCGAGACATGCGACGCTTAATGATATAATCCGCCGGTCTCTTGCCACCGTCAATGTGCCTGCTCTTCTTGAGCCGACTGGCATGGTCAGGGACGATGGTAAGAGACCTGATGGGGTGTCTTTAGTTCCTTGGAGCGTGGGACGGATGTTGGTGTGGGATGCTACCTGTGTAGACACACTGGCACCGTCTCACCTCCAACGGACTACAGTAAAAGCGGGTGCAGCGGCGGAAAACGCCGAAATTCTAAAGCGTAATAAATACAAGGGCCTCGGCAGAGAGTACATGTTTGTACCTTTTGGCGTCGAAACTCTAGGTCCATGGGCTCCCAGCGCGCATAAGTTATTTGCAGAAATTGCGAAGCGTCTGGTTGACGTAACTGGTGACCGAAGAGCTGGCGATTTCCTCGCTCAACGTATCAGCATTGCGATATAGCGAGGAAATGCCGCCAGCATCCTCGGTACAATGCCTCAAGGGCCCGTTTTAGATTTAAGTTAGTTTTAATTTTCTTTTATTTTATTTTGGTTAAGTATTCTTGTATATATTTTCGTTGTACATAAATAAAGATTACTTTCACCAATATTTATGAAATTTGGGGTTCTAGTTAGAGGATCTTAATACATGTACCAAATTTTTTTTTTTTGTTAAATACATTTGGAGTTATTGTGGGGTCAAAAGTGGCTCCAAACGGTTCGTGTAAAATAACACACGGCTGCTGTCCGCCAGTTCCTGGGGTGAACTTGGCTGGAAACGCTGCTGCGTACAATATCGATAATAAAAAACAAATAAAAATAAAATGTAAGACAGTTTTATTAAGCAGGCGTCCGCTTAGAATCAGAATCAGTATATTCTTTATTGCCACAATTAACACCAAAAAGAAAATACATGGTAGTTACAAAAAAGTCATAGAAAATAAGGTAGTTACAGAAAAAAACAAGGTAGTTACAAAAAAAGTCTTAAAATTAACAAAAGTATAGCAGTTTTCAGACCGAGCCCTAGTGTTGTCGGCCGTAGGAACTAGGAAAAAATTATGTTGGGTTTGGTTGGTACTGTGCTTTAAGGAGTGGCATGGTAACAAAATAAATAAATAAAAATTAAATACAACAGAACAATATGCATATATACTTGTAGACAAAGGAGAATGTAAAACAGTTAAATAAAATAAATCGCAACCAGTAAATATGTGTGTGTGTGTGTGTGTGTGTGTGAGGTGGTGGTAGATCATTGTAGACTTTCGCTGCTGCGCATTTGAAACTCCTTCTGAAGAATGCAGTCTTGTGCTGAGGTATTACTAATTTGGTGCATCTTCTTAACCACTCTACGCGCCTGTCTTTGTCCCATCTTAGCTTTTGAAATAAGTATCGGGGCCTTTCGAACTCTATTATTTTCCGTACTGCGCATGCCAGGTGCAGTTTTCTCCGTTTTTCCATGTTCAAGAGTGACTTTGCGTTCAAAAAGGGAGTAATGTGCGCACGTCTGGGAATCTCGTAGCAGAACCGAACACACGCATTTTGTACCCGTTGTACGGATTTTTTCGTTTCTGCTAAGAACCTTGGTCTATCTACTATGTCCGCGTAATTAAACTGTGAAAGTATTAGTGATTCCACCAGAGTTTCCCGGACTTTTTCAGAGAGATATTTACGAATTTTATATAATACTTTAAGTCGGTAGAAGGCATTTCTTATCTTTAAGTTTATATGTTCGATGTACCGCAGTTGTCCATCCATGACTATACCAAGATTTTTAGTTTTTTCTACTTGAATTATAGGCTCGGTTTCTACCGCTACTCTTGGGTTTTGTTTCTTAATTTTTGTCCGTTGCCACTTATTTCCTATTACTATGAACTGGGATTTGTTTGGATTTAAGATAAGATTATTTTTGAGTGACCAGTCTGCTACCAATCCCAGATCTTCGTTATTCTTATTAAGGGACATTTCGAGGTTGTTTGGCGTAAACGAATAATATATTTGAGTGTCATCTGCATATAGATGAGCGTCGCAATGTTTACGCTTCTTAATTAGATCAGCTGTGTATAAAATAAATAGCAATGGGCTTAAAATTGATCCCTGAGGTGTACCTCGACTGATTTCTCGTACTTCTGACCTTAGTACTTCGCCCTGTTCTATCTCCATTTCAACATACTGCTTACGGTCTGTCAGAAATGACTGGAACCATTTACATGACGTTGGAGATACTCCATAAGAAGCCATTTTGGAAAGCAGTAATGTCAGATTTAGACAGTCGAAAGCTCGCGAGAAATCCAAAAGTACAAGAATGTTCCCCATTCCCTTGTCCGAGACCGCAATAATGTCATCTGTGACATTAGCTATTGCAGTAGCTGTTCCATGTTTACTGCGGAAGCCTGACTGTGTACATGGGAGTAGGCCATTTTCCTCTAAATACTTAGAAAGCTGGCTAGTTAACCTTAGCTCAACCATTAGTCCGTCGTATTCACTCAGTAATCAATAACCCAGTTCATTCCATCAACCAACAATAGTCCCTGTACACCCTGGCGTGTGCTGTCTACGTGTGCGTCCTATCCTACACGGGCAGGGACAGCACCGCTCGGTGTACCCCTACCTAGAATTTAAAAAACGCTGGGTGTGGTGCTGATCGCGTCTACAGTTGGCATTGGAACGGAAAATAAATATTATAGTATGCACACCTCAAAGCCTGTGGGCATACTCATACATACTCGTAGCTGCCCATCTTCTGAGCAGGCATTCACAGCTCTCACCGACAACTCACCTCTAACGATCCAGTGTAGTCAGAGCTCCAGTGACGCTCAAATTTAAAATCATTTATTTGTTAGAAGTAGAACACGGTAAAATGACAGGTATTCAACCTGCATGCAGGTGTACAAATTATATATGGAATGTGATACTGGGAGCACCACAGTTAGGTACATACAAACTATAACAACTAATCAGTTGCTTACATTACAGCAAGATGTGATTATTATAAAAACATTTTTCTTGAAGCCAATGTGTCAGTTTGCTCAGTATTTATAGTGCCAACCAGGGACGAGATTTACTGGAAGTGACGTGCGAGATGAATCGCAAGAGTTGGGAATACCATGTGCGTCTAGAGAGATTTAACTGGCTGCGTGTAAGCGCGGAAGCGTTTGCGCCCGCTTCATTTCCGTATGTGCGTCCGCGGCCGCGCCCCTATTTCCTTTCCGTTGATGGTCTGTTTACGACTATGGTTTTGCCTAACCACTACTTTATAGGTAGCGTGAAAGTGATTTTGTTGTTTAATTACCATTTTAATAATGTATCCCTCCGAATAAGCAATGATTTTCTTATTCAAATGTGTAATATGTTAAAGTGAGTTCCCATGTCTCCATGTAACATATTCACGCTTAAATTACGAAGTGCATAACAATTGAATGACGCCTTAACAATTACATTACATATGCATCTAATTCGACTGTTGGAAAACTGGCTCATCGAATTACCAGCCATATCGGACATACATACTGGTGCAATAGAATTAAAAAAGGTAGATCGAAAATATATAGCGTTCTTGAAAATGTGGGAACCAAGGGAATGTGTCCGCAAAAATGGTAACTTGTGATAATAATTTACATATGATAGTGAGATACCTAGTAAAGATACAAACGGTGACGGTGTCTGCTCACCATCAGGCAGGCTGTAAGCTTCTTTGCCACCGTTATTGTATAAAAAAATGTGTCTCTTGTTCTTCTACTTAATCTGAGGTTAACCGTCTAAATAGTTTGAACCATGGTCCATACGCAATAGACATATGTCCTAAAACTACGACCAAGACCACCGGGGGATGGGCAGCAGCATCCCTGGAGTACGGTGGAGATACTGCGATCGCCAAACCGCATGCCAAGCGTGGCGATTATGGCAAATACCCCTCGTGAATTTGGGGGAGGCCTATGTCCAGCAGTGGACGTCCTTTGGCTGATATGGTGGTGGTGGTGGTGGTAGTCACACTGCCTCCGAAGCTAGAGCTCCCAGGTTCGAGTCCCGGTAAGGACATTTGTTTCTGTGGTGAGCAGAAACATTTGTTCTTGATACTTGGAGGTTTTTTATGTCTTTAAGTATATATACATACATATCTTTTAAATATATCGTCGTCTAGTACCCTTATAACACAAGCCTAACCGAGCTTACTATGGGACTAGTTCGATTGTAAAAAAAGTCCCCTAATATTTATTAACAATATTTATTTTTGGTCCCACAATATCACATAGAAACCTAATTTACACACATCGTACCTACATATATTTCAAATCTTGGACTTGGAAAAGTTGGTCTAACTGTTTTAAATTAACTGTAACACCAAAATACTTTGCAATTTGAATAAAAAACCGGCTTAGTGCGTGTCGAATCACGCACAAAGAAGGGTTCCGTACCGACACCTATTAATCTACATTCTCCTAATCACACTTTTTACGATTTTGACAGCTAATATCTCATCAACGGTTGACTTAAATGGAAAAGTTTTTTAAAAACCTCTACGTCATTTTTAAAGGCCTGTCTATACATAGCCCACACGCCTATGTGCATTGAAAGATTTTTTTGACCCCCTGTTACATCATATTTCTATAGCGGTTTATGGAATACACCTTCCTACCAAATTCCATAATTGTAGTGCTCTTAGTCTCCGAGTAAATCGGCTGTGACATACGGACGGACGGACAGACATGACGAATCTATAAGGGTTCCGTTTTCGATATTTTGGCTACGGAACCCTAAAAAGTTAAATAAAAGCTTATAGGTAAAGACTATACATGATTCATCTACTTACACATGATTCATTTAGAAAAAAGTATATAACAACAATAGAAATAAGTCTTATTCGGCCTAGTAAAATAATAGAAAGAACTAGTAAAGAAAAAAAAACACGAACTGTCCTTGAAATACGCCTCGATTGCAACTTTTCACAACACTAATTCATACAAAGACACTGGTAAATCTAAATTAGCAGGCAAAGCTTTTCTATGCACAATTTACGAAAATCACATTTAAAAATTACAATAAAAAAAGTAAGCTTTTAAGTTCTGGTAAAGTACCCGGGTGATTAATTTTTTTTTAATATTAGTAACATGAAAATACAAAATACAGTTTGTTGTCGATGAGCTCGCATGTTTTATAATATGTAGGTACAATTTTTTTTTGCCCTGTCCACCGACCCGACGTAGCCCATTTTTTTTTGTGCATAAATGTTTTTTGGTTGGTTTTGTGTCTACATAAACATAAATAACTCATTTACAAAACCCTTCCAAAATAACATATTTTCATAGTGGAAATAAGATGACAGCTATCGTTGTGGCGGGACAGGAGTACAGCGGTGCTTACAAATTACCATTTTTTTAATACTATGTATGTGTTGTTTTGCATGTATGTTGTCATCATATTTGGCTTATCACCCACGAATGCAAAACCCAAGAGACTGTTTAGTACAATCCTTACAATTTACATTACTAAACTTGAAACTAAATGAAATTGTTGGGTTTAGTATTGCAAATATTGCAATTTACCTTTTTTAGGATTCCGTGGTAAACAAGAAACCCTTATAGTTTCGCCATGGCCGTCCATCCGTCTGTCCGTCCGGCTCAGCTCAGTAACCGTTACTATTAGAAAACTGTAATTTGGTATGGGTATACATATCAATCGCGCCAACAAAACGGTTTAATAGAAGTTTAGTAAATAAACATTTTTTTAGGTAACCTCCCCTAATTTTAAAGAGGGAATGCGTTTGGAAAGATAAAAACATGGATCGCCACTTTATATGTAGCCTCTACCAGCTAAACGGTTACTACTGGGAAAGTGAGAAAAATATCATAGTAATAGTACATACATACATACGAGTATAATGAATTTAAAAAGAAAACTATCACAACTAAGTTGACGTTGCTAGTTAACGAATAATAGCCGATCTTAAGAAATGTACTTGGAAAAAGCAAACCCACGTACAATATCCATCGATTATCATATCAATGGCAATGACCTGCTGAACTTCATAACAGCAATAGGACAAATCGCTCCGCTGCTGGACCGCTGCGGGTACCAGATAACGGAATTGATTCTGCCGTTTTAGGGCGAGCTAGGAATAGCGGTATTGGTAAAAAAAGAACCTGTTGTATGTAGTTGTGACGTGTTTGAATAGACATGTGTTTTGTTTGTGTTTCACAGTTTATGTAATATCTATCCGAACATGTCACAACTACCTACATACAACAGCACAGATTGATATAATAGCTCTTACAACGGTCCTCTTCTTAGGTTTTTTACCTATACCTACAATCATTTTAAATAATTGCTTTTATTACAAATTGATAGTTGTATAAATATAGGTGTCAACGTACGCAAGATATTAAACAAATCGATTAATTCATATTATTATTTTATTGAAAAATAAACCAACGCTCCGCTTGTTATTTTTATGATCTTGATCGAGTATCTCTAAGAGGAAAATGTATCTTAGGGGAATAAATGCTCATATCTCCAATTTTTTTTATACCACGTCGGTGGCAAAAAAGCGTACGGCCCGCCTGATGGTAAGCGGTCATCGCAGCCTATGGACGCCTGCAACTCCTAGGGGTGTCACATGCGGGCGCCCAATTACCGATTAGCATTTAAATCGGTAATCGTCTATTTAGTTCACGAAATATATTTGGGGAAGCACTCCATGTGCAAAAACGGTCGTATTTTTACATAGGAGAGATATTTCGAAAACACATCTTTCCAATGTTGCTTGAACTTGAAGAATTCGCTCCAGATATTAGTGTGACAATCGCGTACATCTCCGAAATGTCCTCGATAACAGCCGCCGTAAAGCTGTGGTGGGAGTTGAGCGTCCGTAATCTTACGGCGCGGCGGTGGACGATGGCCGATAGAGATAGTGCCCATGTATCTTCACCCTCCACTCAACCGACCGAACAAGTGCCGCGATATTATGGGAATACCGTGTAATGATCTCGGGTTTTATTAAATAATTTCATCCTGCCCGTCTAGTTCACTTAGGTATAGATACTCGTATTGTTATAAAGTTGCAAAAAAAGTGCCTCGTTCCGTCGTCGTCGGTGAATAAAATAATTCGCTTTTGCTGGTTAACGGTAATCACTTTCATAAATATTATACATTTTTGGTACTTGTATTATGTCGGCCGAGGAGAAATTTTTTTTTATATTTGTACTTTATGAACAAACTCTCGGTAAAGATATGATGTATTTCACTTAGGTATTTTAGAGAAGTAAATTCGCTACAAATAAACTACTTGCATCAAACGATCTCACAAACCTTCTCAAATTTACATGAAATCGATGTTTTTTTTTGTTTAGATAAAGCTTTAATTAATGGGACCCGGGTATGTCCTAAAACTATGACCAAGACCACCGTGGGATGGGCAGCAGCATCCCTGGAGTGCAGTGGAGATACTGCGATAGCCAATCCTCATGTCAAGCGCGGTAATTATGGCATTTTTTACCACCCATAAAATTGGGGGACTCTATGTCCAGGAGTGAGAGGTCCTTGGGCTGATATGGTGGTAAGTCGTATATCGTTCGTATCGTAGTGTGTCAAAATAGCATATTGATAAAAAAGTTGCCAGTGACGACCTATTACAATCTCAGACATAGAATAAAATTTATGAATGACATTGCGAACACCAATGTAGTTAGGCGGTGAAAATTGAGTTTGGAGCTTGTGAATATTAGTAAGGTTGTTATTTGGTGATGAATAAGAATGAGAAATCTGTCATCTATTGGAAAATGTTGAAGTGTTGATGAGGTCACCACAAAGCCAAATTTCTGTAAGCATTTATCAGCGTGAAGCCTAGTAGGTAGTGACACTGCCTACGAAGCTGGAGGCCCCGGGTTCAAACCCCGTTAAGGGTGTATGGTTGTGTGATGAGCACTAATATTTGTTTCTGAGACTTGGATGTTTTTTTGTGTTGTACTTAAGCATATATCTATTAAATATACACATTTCTAGTACCCATAATGTACGGCTTATTGAGCTTAGTTTGGGACTCATTCGATTTGTTTGGTATGATTGTTCCCAAATATTTAAAAAATATGTATTTTGTTCCCAAGTATTTATTTTTATTTATTTAAGGTCGCACATATAGGATCATTAGCAACCACTATAGGTATAGAACACATCATTAAATCATCTTATCGATCGATTAGTTAAAAAAGTAGTGTTTTCCAAATTATTTAAATAAACATTTAAGCATTGAGGAAGGTTAACAGTTAATCTTTCTGAATTATACATTGGACATCAATTAACAAGTGCTTGAAAGATAAATCACACACCTAAGGCATTTCTTCATAGCTTCTTTAGTGATAAGCTATTAAAACATATATATATATATATATATAATAATAATAACGACCCCACGGACCCGAGTGCTCTCGAGAGTCGGTCAGGGCCTCCGTCTCCGGCGTGTCTTCGTCGGTCGGAGTGGAACCCCAAGGGGGCCCGCAGGACTCTCAGCTCTGGCTTGCCTTCATTGGCCGTCCAGAGAGGAGTCGTTAGAGCCATATGCTCCAGGGGTGGAAGTGTTAAAGGGCATAACGTAACTTCGGAGAAAGCGCAGCATACCTCTCGACACCCCTGCCTGAGCCGCTCACACCGGTGTTGCTCCTGGCCGTCTTTACGACGGCGTTTTCAGGGGCCCATCTTAGAAGCGGCTAGTCACCGCCTGCCTCGATAACGTTGTAATTACAATGTTATGGCAGGTGTCCGTAACTCTTTGCAATAGCCCAATCTTATTATCCATCCAAACTTCATCACCATAGCCCAGTTCATTCTCTTTCCACTTCACATACAATAGCAAGATTTAGACTTCATAGACGAAAATTTTAAAATCATCGAGGTATTTTTAACCCGCCTACAAGAACGCAACACATCAATCGTTGATGCATTGGTATAATTTGATCAAGTAAGGATAGTAGTTAATTGGTGTTCTAGTTTACCTATCATAAATAAATTAGAAGCAGTTATTAATCGAAACCCTGACCTTGACACTGTACGGGAATACGCAGATCAGATTTCAAATGAATCTACAAGTGACGAAAGTTCTTACTTACATCAGTACAAGTTAAAAGTTCTTATTCCACTTACAAATGGATCTTAGATGTTAAAAGAAATCAATTAACGATAGAAAATATTGAAAAAAGAATAGTATGTTACTTTAATTGTGACTACAACATAGCAGTTTTATTTTTAACCGACTTAAAAAAAGGTGTTCTCAATTTGACTGTATTTTTTTTATGTTCGTTACCTCAGAACTTTCGTCAGGATGAACCAAAATTTTGAAAAGTTTTGATGATTCGTTTTTTATTTGAAAGTTGATGCTTTCCGTGTGGTCTTATTTCAGTTTGGTTCAGTTCTGACTGTGGCATTCGATAGATGAGTTTCTTTTTAAATTTTGTTTCAGAAAGTAGTAACTCGTTTATTTATACAATACATTTCTGTTTATAAGAGTTATTTTATATACAAAATATTTTTAAAGTACATGTAACATAAATGACCTATTATAGATAGCGAACATTTTCATTTTGTTTATTTAGTTTAACCCTCGAAAAACGTATTATTAACAATAACCCATTTCCTAAAATCCCGGGAAATGCCGAGTCACATCCATGTTAAGCATAACGTTTGAGGTCGTTCACCCCCAATTGCATCCTAAATCCGATCACTGATTATAAGTGATATCCGTTCGTCATCCCAGCGTTATCCCAGTACAGTTGCATCCTGACCTGAAGGATGCACGGGGACCGCTACCTAATTCTAAGAATTGGCGTAGGTATTAGTTTTAACGGAAGCGACAGCCATCTGTCCTTCCAACCCGAGTGGGCAACTAGACCTTATTGGGATTAGGCGTGAGCAACTTGTTGGAAGTTCTTAAGCCGCCCGACCCGAAGGCCTTTAACTTGGCTTAAAGGCTGCAGCCATAGACAACATCCAGCAACGGCTTAGCATGCCTTCCAGAGCATGGGAACGCTTAGTTATAGTAACCACTCAAAGCAGTCACCCATCCAAGAGTTGAACTTGGCCGACGTTGCTAAACGTCGCTTACCGCAAGTGGTACGCGGGTGCCGCTGGCACGCACAAGCGCTCCTTTTACTACTTTGTTAATCTACACAATAATACATGATATTAAACTACACAATAAAACACTCGATATTAAAGCATACAATAGAGTTGGTAAATACAATTTGGAGTTTATTTAGGCAACCTATTAATTACTACATATTTACTACAAACATCTAGCGTTCAATCAATGCCTTGCATTCATCCATAAGGCATGCCGAACTGGTAGTGAATATCACAGTGCCAGGGAGGCGACACGGCCTATCGATGTGAGTCGAGCGCCGGTGACCTTGTAACGTCACGTCTGTTGCATAGGGTTGGCAATGTAGCTGCCTTGGCAAGAGGAGTAACGTTTATTCAATGATCATGATATTCATCAATCAAACATCGGGAAGCTAGTCAAATTTAATCTGTAAGTTTTGATTACAGACAGACATACAGATGCACTGAGTCAGGAGAAAACTTACTAAAAGCTCATAAAATAGGTACCCACAAACTTCTCATAATATGGGAACTTACTTTTCTTGTATACTCGTACCCACTTATTCTTTCGTTAGAATATATTCAAAAAACACTTTATAAACATGAAAATGGCGAATAACTGCGCAGGTTGCACGAAAACAATCACAAATGCACAAAAAATGACCTGTTCTACATGTATGAACACTTACCACCCAGAATGTGTGAACAAAGATTATTGTAGTCTAACAAAGGCTGCAATACTCAGCTGGATATGCCCGTCCTGTCAGAGTAAGGTGCCAAAAACCGATAACTCTAATACACCGGTGCGGCCACAGACTAGCGGCGGTACAGACATGTCGAAAGTGAATGTTACCCTGCGCCCCCAATATCGAGATATAGAAAAGCGCTCGCAATCTCGTGCACCTTCCGCTGATGCCGACGCGCTTACCGCACTCACAAGGGAGATCAAGCTGCTGCGTGACGACGTAGTCGAGGTAAAAAACCATCTGAAGAACCTAACCTCCTGCGTCCAGAACTGTGTCGCGCGACTGGACGAATATGATGCCAAGCTAGCTTGCTCGGATGCTAAAATACGAGCTCTCGAAGAGAAGGAATTCGAAAACGCACTCCTTCATCAGCAGGTTAGCCTCCTGGACGAGCGGCTCTGTACTGAGGCGCAAAACATGGTGCGAAATGAAATAGAAATCCAAGGAGTCAATGAACAGGCAAATGAAAATTTATTTCACATCGTTAAAGTGGCCGCTGCCAGGGTTGGGGTTGAGCTAGCTGAATCGGACGTCGACGGCGTTTCGCGTGTTGGCCCCCGCCGTGCTGCAGGTACCCAGGGTTCGGAGCCCTCTCTTCCACGGCCTGTCGTCCTTTGATTCGTGCGAAATATGAAGCGCCAAGAATTTCTTAAAGCGGCAAAGGCTAGACACAACATTACCACCGCAGACCTTGAGATAGCTGGGCGACAAAATAAGCTTTTCTTTAACGAGCGGCTAACGAAAGAGAACCGCCAGTTATTTCGTCAAGCACGGGAGCAAAAATCAACGCAAGGGCTATAAATACTGCTGGGTCTCTAACGGGCGTATCCTCATACGTAAAAGAGAAGGAGGCCCTGTTATTATGATACGGACTACAGCTGATCTTGACAGAACCCGTAAAAGTCCCCGGCATCGTGCATGGTGATCTGCCTGCTACGACGGACCTTTCGGCCAATGCGACGTTTCGTGACGGCGACCATTAGAATCCATTGCTTCCGGTTCGGTTTTTTGCCTTCTCTATCACCTTGTTTGTTAAATTGTATCATACTCGTGGCTTTGCATATTGCCACAAACATACTTTATATTCACACAGCCATCACTCACCCACACACGATTTACAATCTTATGAAGACCCGTACAATTTTACACTTTATGATCACACTCACCGCTGCAGAAAGTGTACCTCCACTATTGCCGCGCCTTATTACCGGTATACTTACGTTATGGCCTAGTGCAGAATTCGAATACTTACTTACTTTTATTTTTAGCAATGGCGTCACATGATATTGGCACTGATATAGACCAAACAGTGGCCATAACCTGCCAAAGATTCGAACTCTTGGAACAAAGTAGGTACTTTTCTTCGAGTCCTGACTCGTTTAAGCTTATGGCCCCCAATATCAGAAGTCTTCAACGTAATTTTGACACTGTTGAAGTAGCTTTAAAACGAATAGATACCTCTTTTGATGTCATTGTTCTTACCGAATGCTGGCTAAACGAATACTCGACCATCAACCAACTTAATGGGTACAATGTTTATCACACGTCAAAATATATAAATAAAAGCGGAGGCATAGCTATATATGTTAAGGAGTCCCTCCGTGCTTTGGTTTCTGAGCCAAGCTTTGACGATGCCAATTGTCTTTCGGTCTCCATATCTGACCGCCTTAAAATCTTTGGAGTTTATCGTTCCCCTTCATTCCACAACAAAGACAAATTTCTTAGTTCTCTTGATATGGTACTAAAGGAATGCCAAGGATTTCATAACGTGGTAGTAATTGGAGATATAAATATTGACATAATGGATTCCTCAAATAATCAGTCCTCCGACTATTTACACCTAATGGCAATGCACGAGTTTCTCCCGGCAATCACAATTCCCACAAGAATTGGCTCATGTTTAGACCATATCTTCATTAAATCTAAATCTCATTCAAAAGGTGCGGTTTACCAATGCTCAGTTACAGACCACGATATTGCCATCGCTGCAATTTCTGCTCCTAATAACAAACCTTCCAAGCGGGGTCGCTGGTGGTCAACTGATTTTGTTGCAGCTGCACGGGAGTTGCGAGCAGCAAGCTGGTCTAAAGTAATCAACTCAACTAATGTCAACGAGGCAGTTGCTTCCTTTGACCAAGTCGTATCCACAGTCTTGGATAATAACACAAGTCGGGTCAAGGCTAGCCGTTCTAAACTTAATCTCAAACCCTGGATCACACCCGGTCTAATTAGATGCATGAAGCATAGGGATAAACTCCATAGCAAGGCAAGAGCCGCACCTAACGATCGTGTTCTTCAGGCTATTTATAAGCGATATAGAAACTTCTTTGATAATTTACTGTATAATTTAAAAAACGAATTCCAAAGTAAACAATTAACTGAGGCTAAGGCCAATCCTAAGAAATTATGGCAAACAATTAAAAACGTCTGTCATACTCAGATCAGTAGTAACTCCGCAAACGAACTTATATCATTGTCAAATTCCCCGACAAAGTCTCTTAACACCTGTAATCTACATTTTGCTACGGTGGGAGAAAAGCTGGCTGTCGATATACTATCTAAACTCTCTGAGACTCAGGCATCATTGGCCGCAAAATTCAAAAATCATCAGTCAACCGCCAACGCTAACTCCTTTTTCTTTCACCCAACCGACGCTTGCGAGGTCGAAAAAATTATTCTCAAGCTTAAATCTGATAGTGCGCCGGGCCCAGATTCTGTCAAGCCACTGTTCATTAGGGAAATCAGAGACGTTATTTTGGAGCCACTGACCCACATCTGTAACTTGAGTTTGGTTTCTGGCTGCTTTCCGGATCGATGGAAACTGGCTCAAGTAACTCCCATTTACAAGAACGGATGTAAGGTTGATCCCAACAACTATCGTCCTATATCCCTCCTCAGTGTATTTTCTAAGGTCTTGGAGAAGATAGTCAATTCCCGTCTTACGGCTTTTCTTGATAAACACAAAGTTCTATCCGATAATTAGTTCGGATTCAGAAAGGGTAAGTCCACCGAGGACGCTGCCATGTATGTGTCAAATAAAATATCTGGTTTTATAGATGGTGGCGAGAAATGTGTCGGGGTTTTCTTGGACCTCTGTAAAGCTTTTGACACTGTCACAAAAGATATCCTTTTAAAAAAACTCGAAGCCTCAGGCGTGCGGGGGGTAAGCCTCTAGTGGTTTTGCAGTTACCTGACCAATCGGCGTCAACTTGTTAAAGTTGGTGAGAATAGTAGCGATCAGATGCCAATCTCCTTTGGAGTACCACAGGGTAGTATCCTTGGCCCTACGCTTTTTCTCATTTACGTTAATGATATCCTCCAACTTCAGTTGCATCGAGCTGAAGTAATCTGTTATGCAGACGACACTGTGGTACTGTTTCACGGAGACACATGGGATGATACATTTAAACTCGCAGAGAGCGGGTTGTCGGATATTGGAACGTGGTTGGATAGCAATCTTCTCACTCTTAATGTTATCAAGTCTAACTTTCTTGCTTTCTCTAAAACATCTGCCTCTACTGTTCCCCCTGATAGATATCTTTTGATACACTGTAGCAAATGTCCCAACCTTGTCAGAGGTTCCACTTTATGCTCATGCAGTAGGATAGTGAGATCAGAAAAAGTCAGGTACCTGGGTCTGATATTCGACGAACACCTATCCTTTAAACAGCACATCTCCGCGCTTTGTGGCAGAGTGAGAAAATGTATTTATATAATGAAAAAACTTCGCGGCTGCGCCTCGCAGCAACTGCTTCGCATTGTGTACAGCGCTCTGTGCGAATCAATATTACAGTATGGCATGATGGTTTGGGGAGGCGCTCCAAAAACCACTCTACTGCAGTTGGAGAGAGCGCAGCGCGCGGTAATAAAAGTAATGTTTAGAAAACCCTTTCTTTCTCCAACGGATGACCTTTATCGAGAGAATAAACTTCTAAGCGTTAGACGGCTATATATCCTAAAAGCAGTGGCTAGAGCTCATGCGATAATAAAAAACTTACCAAATTATAGCCAGCTTCTGGTCAGGCGCAAGTTCAGAGTCCCTCTTCCAAATTACAGGTCGGCTCTTGCCAAGCGCTCACCTGACTTTATGCATTTACGCATTTATAATAAAATCTGTCAAATGCATAGCTTGCAACATTACACAATAGGTAAAGTTAAGGCGTTTATAAATAATTTTGAAGAAAAAAAACCGACTTCAATGGGGGAGGATGGTGAAATATTATTATACTTAGATGGTGCACTGTTAGATAGATATACAATAAAATAAAAATGGCTATAATGTATGTTTATAGTCTAAGATTAGTTAAGACTAAGTACCCTCAATTCCTCATGGAATCATGAAAAAACCTTGCTTGCTTGACAAACAAAACGAAGAGAACAAATCGCCAAACTTGAACTACGCGTCGTTGAAGAGTTCCGTTCTGATCATCATCAGCAGTTCCACTTCATCAAATGTCACTTTTATGAATGAAAATGCTTGATTAGTTCATGAAAATACTAAAATCACTATTTGTGTGCGTTTCATATTTGAGGAGTTCCCTCCATTCCTACTGGATCCCATCATCAGAACTCGAGCATGACAATAATCAATCGTGAAAATAGAACTTGCTTAACAAACACAGCTAGAAGGACAAATCGCCAAACGTGAACTTTTCGTCGTTAAAGAGTTCTGTTCTGATCATCATCAGCAGTTCCACTTCATCAAATGTCACATTTTTGTATGATAATGCTCGATTTGTTGATAAAAACACAAAAATCAGTATATGTTTGCTTTTAAGATTTGAGGAGTTCCCTCAATTCCTCATGGATCCCATCATCAAAAATCGAGCATGACAAAAATGAATCGTGAAAATAGAACTTGCTTAACAAACGCAGCTAGGAGGACAAATCGCCAAACGTGAACTTTTCGTCGTTGAAGAGTTCTGTCTGATCATCATCAGCAGTTCCACTTCATCAAATGTCACATTTTTGTATGAGAATGCTCGATTTGTTGATAAAAACACAAAAATCAATATATGTTTGCATTTAAGATTTGAGGAGTTCCCTCAATTCCTCATGGATCCCATCATCAGAAATCAAGCATGACAAAAATTAATCGTGAAAATAGAACTTGCTTAACAAACACAGCTAGGAGGACAAATCGCCAAACGTGAACTTTTCGTCGTTGAAGAGTTCTGTTCTGATCATCATCAGCAGTTCCACTTCATCCAATGTCACATTTTTAGATGCAAATGCTTGACTTGTTGATAAAAACACAAAAATTACTTTATGTTTGCCTTGAAGATTTGAGGAGTTCCCTCAATTTCTCATGGATCCCATCATCAGAACTGCGTTTTGACAAAAACGGAATCAACTTGGATATATATACTTACAATCAAAAAAAGAATTTTTCAAATCGGTTAAGAAATGACGGAGTTATGGACTAACAAACATTAAAAAAAAAAAAAACATACAACCGAATTGATAACCTCCTCTTTTGAAATTTTGAAGTCGGTTAAAAAGTGGCTAGTAGCAGTATCATATCATGACACAGAGGCCCTTCTCCTTGCCTGCTAACATGTATAACATGATATCTGCACATACATACAACATAACCCCCCCCCACACGCGCACACACACACACACACAAACACACACACACACACAAACACACACACACGCGCGCACACGCGCACGCACACACACACACACACACAGAGTGGCTCGTGTACTAGTCGTGTCGTATATTAATTGTTTTTTTGTTAATTCTTGTTTTGTAGAGTTTTTGCTTATCATGCCTGTTTCACATATTTGCACTCCAGGGCCCCAAGATACAGGCTCAGCCTAGTTTGGGGTCCGCCATACATATCTGTTGTATATTTGTGTGGTTAAGCTAATAAATAATTTGAATTTGTGTAAATCTAAGCTTCACATGAATATAATTGTATGCTAAAATAATAACAATAATATATAATACTATTTTTTTAAAATCTCAGTCCATAGAAAATATGTGACATGATATGACGTCACGTCGTCTGCGACCGCGACACCCACGTTAAGTATAATTTAAAAGACTCAATTGACATTTCATCTATTTCGCCATTTCATTTATTAAAAGTATTTTTATTTATTATAATCCGAAGATGTACGTTACTTCTTAATGTTACAAAAAAGTCAAAATGTAGACACAGCAATAAAAAGCTCTAGCCATAGTTAGTTGATTACATTGAATTACAAATGATAAATTCTAACGAATTTCAAGTATAACTAGTGTCACGCCCGCTACCGGCCGATCGATCTCTGTTGTGTGAGCGCACGAGCGAATGTTGAAGCGAGTGGCACCCCTGCGATTCATCTTGCCGCGACTAGCTGTCCACACACAGCGCGCCCCTCGCGCACCCCCGTTCACGTCCGGTCACGCACACATAGCCGCGAGACGGGTTTACAGCACACATGCTTCGGTGTCGCTTCTTTTTACGTTAGTATATATCTTCTTTGACAGTACGGTGCTGCCTTCAGCATGGAGAGGACAGAGAGCGAGCTCGGGAGGGGCGCGTGTTGCATCAGCGCGGTGCGCGCGTGCGACCGGGCCAGTAGCAGCGCGTAGCGTAGGCGAGATCGTGCGCACGGGCATACAATCGTACTACTTCCTCAACCAGTCCCGAGCAATAAATTCGGTTACGAATGATACCCAGTACAAACTTTGTTACAGCTGAATACCGTCTTACTTCAAGGGACTCCTTTATATCCATATTAAGATTATGTAGTCATGAAGAAATTGCACTGTCAATAACAATTACTGAATCCTTTACTTCCTCCTTATACATTTTTGATTACTGGGCCCTATGTAAAATAAAATCGTAGCTATGCATATTTTCATGCTATCAGGACATGTCAGTGCTGCGCCAGCCAGTTGAAAGTTATAAGTAGCAGTAAATCTGGCTTTATGGCTTTATGAAAAATTAATACAAAAACTGAAATAACGCATTTGTATGCCCAGACCTCAGCACCACCGGTTAATTATTTAGCCATTTAGCGGTTAGAAACTCGAAGAAAGGTAAAATCTGTACAAATGATATGACTAACATTTCTAATCATTGTGCAAGAGTTTTACAAATCAGTACAGTTATGAAATTCCAGGATATACTTATTTACTTGCACGTCTACAAAAACGGATTTCCAATATCATAAGCATAAATCAATCAGTAATAGGTATATTAATCTTATCATTTTGGGTCTGTTGAAGAAAAAGGTACCTACTCGTACTAAGCTCGAAAGTGCGTAACATGTATATTTTTTAAGGTTTGACCATTTTATTTCGTTAAAATAACGAGTGCCGACTGTAAAATAAATTACTTGGCAAGAAGGTGTTTCCCTTCAGGGTAGCCTTTGAATTGCAACACATGTCTTCTCTCTACCTTGCCAAATTATACATTTTAGATTTTCTGGGCCGCGGGAGTTATTCGATTAGGTAAATCTAATACGCGAGGGCAATACATAACAATAAGTTTTTAAATAGTGTGTCGCCTCGAGTTCTTAAAGCAAAAGAATATCTTAAAAGAAAATTAGTCGTCCTGTTGGAAATTTAATATTGAAATTCTTTAGAACAGATTATTTGTTATTTTACATTTTTAGTCGTCCTGTTTAGCCTAGTTGCCTTAGTTGGTAGTGACACTGCCTATATACGAAGCCGAAGTTCCCGGGTTCAAATCCCGGGGAGGGCATGTGTTTATGTGATGAGCAAAAACATTTATTCCGTGGACTTAGATATTTTTCTATGGTTTTTTTTAATAAGTATCATGTCTATTAAATACGAGTATATTGTCGTCTAGTACACATAACAGACTAGTTCGATTTGTGTAATAAAAACTTGTACTTGGGTAGAAAACTTAAGAATTAAAACAGTCGTAAAAAACTAGACGATAATAATATAATATTGTGGTGCCTACATACTTAATTTGAAGATGGTGCCACCATGCATCTGAGAAACTGACACGTACTACTGAATGTCGTACTCGTATTGTAGGTACTTATTATTCATGTCATTGTTTATTGCCATCCAGACGACTTAATGTACGTAGGTAAATACCTAACATGAATATAAAAAAATAAATTTTCCAACCTACCTGCATCGAGTAATCCTATACCATTTAAATTTGACAGTTAATAGAACTGTTACAATGTCAGGCGTACCTATAAACAGCCCGGTATTTTCAAGATTATGGCGTCACGAGGAACACAGACTCATTACGAGTATACATACGAGTTGTAGATACTATATACGAGTTCATTAACTGTGCGAGCGATAAAGAAACGGTTTGAGATGCGCCGGAACAGAATAAGCATGCGAATATTTACACGTGCAAGCCGCTTTTATCGCGCACTCGCGTCTATCGTCCGGGAACACGTCTTAAACCACCCCATAATACGCCGCGTGATATTTAAATTCATGCTGGAAGAATTTTCTTCTTCTAATTCCTTAAATGTAACGCCTGAACAACATTATGATGTTATTACTAATTCATGGAACTTGTAAAATATGAGATATTTTAGTTCAACGTTGAATAAATGCCTAAGCTTTGCTTCTTTCTTTGCGTTCAGTGTAAGCAAATTTAGATGTCATATGCCATGCATTTAAATTACAAAATCAATCTTAGAGTTCATATGACCAAAAGCGAATAGAAGTTATCCCTTAATTAGATCATACAATATTTGGCATTTAATCATAGGTTAAGTAATTATTCTTCTTTGGTCCAATCCGACTTTAAATAAGAAATGAAAAGACGTTATTAACTTCAAGGCGGAGTTCACGGGCATTGTCCAAATATGTATGTACCATTAAATAATTGTTTCGAGGTCGTCAGTGTCGTCATACATAACTGAACGTAAATGTCTAATGGATACCTAAGTTTCGTCACAAAACGCACGGGTTCTAGCCTAATTTAAACATCTGTGCACTTAACCTTAAGTAAGAGGCGCGAAACGACATAGCGACTTGTTAGGGGACTACAAGTATGTTGTCGGATCCATACAATGAGCCATGATAGTCCAACGTACAGAACGCAAGACAAACGGACGAGACATATTTTCATCTCATTCTACCGCATAACTGCGTCCTGTCGGGTCATCATGGCCCATTGTGTGGATCCGGCACGACGTTTCGCACCTCGGCCGCCACCGGCCATACTTACTCGCCTCGGCAAAACGGGGTGCCGCGCAACATGCAGTATGTGCGTGACGTGAACGCGGTGTTATCCATTTTATTTGACAGTATGGAATGTGTCTCTGTCGGCATCGATCAGTAGGCAACTGACCCTGACACGTGTTCTGGGTCTAAAGACTATACAGACACAGAGAGCATTTCGCTGCGTACGGGAATCCTTTCATTACTAGTCGTCCGTCCGCCGGCCCCTACAACGTTCGTTCAGGGAATACCATTAGAGTTCGATTGAACAGAAAGCATTTGCGTTAACGAATCCACTTGCCCCTCATTTGAAAATTCTTAAGTCGCAAATAGAGTATTTGAAGCGCAGCTCTATTGTAAGCACAAAACGGCCGGTTCGGTATAACGGCTTTAATGCTCAAAAGGTTCAGGTAGCGGGTATGTTTATGAGCGAACACTTATCCTTGTTTCATTTCATTCGAAACATAAACGCTATATATTTTAATGTTAGGGACCGTCCCACGTACATAAATACGCTTCATTATAAATACACTACACACCCTAGGCATGGATTAGTTCCTGTGGATTTTCATTCTACATCCACCACAGGCAATATTCGCAATCAATTAGTGTAGCACCCTAAAACATAATATTTTTTCATGGAGGACATTTACTTCGGAAGTCTACTACTAAATATTCTATAAATTATTCTGATGTCAATTGGGTTTGTACGGGAGTAAATTTGTAATACATAATAGTAGAAGGCTAATCGCAGTTCTCAATTTTGTAACTAATTAGGCAACGAGAGACAGCAACGAAAAAGTTTTAATTTTTCCGCATCAGTAAGAGCTCGTCAGTTGCTTGCCTTTCTTCGCCGATGGTGTATCAACTAAGGCTTGCAAGTAGTGAACTTGTCATCTGCGTCCCACTACTTGTGATGAAATGACAGTGATAGTTATGATTGTGATACATTATCAACAATTTTGCAAGGATGTGGTATCCCCTGAACCGAGTAGTGCGGCGTAGTACCTAAAGCAGGTGGTACTCATCAGTAAGTGGGCTGAATAGATAGTGGGAACCCTTTAAAGTACCTAATTAAAGAGGCCCATATTAAAATTATTTTTTTCACGCTCGCAAATGTTAACGGCCAATCTAATTATAGATCTAAGTCAAACGTGTAAAAGGAAGAGATGAACAAACTTAGGTTCTTGTTGCTTTTCCTGTTTGTATACATTTTTTGGTCTATCAATATACTTGTCTTAAGATATGAAAATGACATCCGGCAGGAAGACGGTTAAAGAATTGATTTCTCTGTGTTTCCATGAACAATAGAAATCATAATAGACTTAGATCTTCATTTTGTACCTTACCGGAATATCAAAGCAATATGCAGTCAAAGCGTACAATAGCACGCCACGATATCAAATCGTTTAATAAGCACAAACCTATCTGCCTACGTTATATAAACCGAGTGTTAAATTAAATAGATTGTTGATTAATATATATATATATATATACTAGCTTTTGCCCACTACTCCATCCGTGTGCAACTCGTTATATCGTCGGCTAATAGTGTAAACCTGCTAACGTCATATTATGGAGGTTTACAGGAGAAACAAAAAACATGAATCAAGCCTGTAGAGGCTTTGCCCGTAGGGGCAACTACCGATTTTTGGGCCATGGACTTCACAATATTGGTTAGCACCTAAAAGAAACAGTCACCAGTATAATAAATGCACAATATTTTGTCTGCTGTTTTCTTAGATTTCGAGAAATTTCACATAAAATAGCTTCTGGTACATTAGAGTTAAGTCGCGCAGTGGTGCTACGGCTCGCCGTAGCCTGTCTACGAGCGCTACAGCATCCGTTCGCGGATAACTTCCTTGTGATTTATAGCCGTTCGAATGGGTTAGCGGTTGGCTTTTACTGTTCAAATTATGTTAGTAAATTTAACTCGAGCGTTTTATGCCTTCGAATAAAATTTATGCCGTTTGTAGTTTCCTTAATTCTTCGCTGTTAATTATGCGTGTGGATACTCGGCTCAGTAGTTTCTGTCGTTTCATAGGCATAATAAAACGCAGGCGTCCTTTAATAGGATGTGCGTTATCTTAATGTATAAACGTTGCGTGAGAGAGAATTGCCCACACAAAAACCATTATCAGCTTGGGAGACACATTTAGCTTAACATTCGAGTAGGTAAATAATGACGATTCGTGCGACACGAAGATTGTCAAGTGTGATAATTACAATCATCGTTTCAACTGTAACAATGCAACCACTGCTAAAACCACCAGAGCCCCTATAGTATCCACTATTACCCATTTACATGTATGAAAACTCGTAAAACATTGTAGCTCCGTCATCAAGTAGGTACCTCGACTCCGCCAATTTTAAACAGCGCTGTATTAAAATCCAGCCATGAACACGCAACGTACAGTCAAGGGAACATTACGTATACATTTTTTAACTTTATGCCATTGAAATAAGGTCTAAAAATGTGCTTCTACTGTACAGGCAGTCAGAGGAGGTGCTCGTGAAATTTTCGGCCTCCGAGCTTCTCATACTTAATTTGACGCTAAAAGTACAGGAGGTGCGCGACACGCGCCTTCAAGTAAATTATCCTTGACTTATTAATATGATATTGGTCTGACATTTTGTTTGCGTATTCGTTCTGCAACTTTGGGCATGGCACGTGTCGAAAAGTGCGAGCGAGTAATATAATACTAATATCATTTGAATGCAATGAGTTAGATAAACCTTGGGCTCTTGTTTTAATGGAATGTCCCAAACGGCCAATGTTTGCACCATATCTTGATGGATGACAATTGTTAGAAAGTCCCACTGATTAAAGCAATGCTGAATAAGAGTCGTGTTATGAAGTTGGGCTCCCATTTCGCAACTAGAAACAGTACAAATATACTAATCCTATTTGATCATCAGCGCGTCACGCTTACTGCTATAAACGTACGTTAGCATGCATAGCATACACAATTTCACATATAAATGCAATACGCAAAAACGCGTGCCGTTTTTCCTCATATCCGCGTAACACGAGTATCTATACCGCCCTCCTTAATTTAGCATCGTTACAAAAATGACTTCACGTTAGACAGAAGCAAGCAATCGCTTAATTCCAATGGATGGATCCTTCGTTGCAGTTAAGGGTCCCAAAGACTCGATAATTGGAACACGGGGTAACAATGACGTCGCCAGCCGGCTGGCTCGCGCCGCGTCGAGTGCTTCTGACACATCGATCTTTGTATTTATAGCAGAACTGCCGGTTTCGATGCTATGCATACTTCATGATACAATCTGTACGGTATTGGCATCAGATAGGTGAGATTTGAGGCTAACCTACACATACATTTAAAACTAATTGAAATAATTTTAAAGAAAAAAAAAACCGACTTTTATGGGGGAGGCCAGTGAAAGATCATTATACTTAGATGGCGCACAAGAGTGGATTTTTATTTCATTTTATGGAATCTAAGAAGATTCCATAAAATGAAATAAAAATTGCTACTAGTATGTTTATAATAGTAGAAGACTAAGTACCCTCAATTCGTCGTGGAATCCATCAGAACTCAAGCTTGACAAAAATGTGTCTTGAAAACCTAGTTTCCTACGAAGAGAACAAATCGCCAAACGTGAACTATGCATCGTTGAAGAGTTCCATTCTGATCATCATCAGCAGTTCCATTTCATCAAATATCACTTATAATAATAATAATAATAAATTTCTTTATTTCAGGAATGCACCCATATCACAATAAACACAAGTATTCAATTTAATAGAGTATGAAATATAAAATACAATACCATAGTAAAAATAAAATAAAATTGTAAAAATAAAATAAAATAGACTGAAGTTTAAACACAAACAATGTACTTATAGGGACATCTGTCACTTTTTGTTTGTCACTTTGTGAATCTGTCATTTATATAAATGTGAATGCTTGATTTGTTTATGGAAATACTAAAATCACTATATGTATGCCTTTTACATTTGAGGAGTTCCCTCGATTCCTCATGGATCCCATCATCAGAACTCGAGCTTAACAAATGATTATCTTGAAAATCTAACTTGCTTAACAAACACAGCAAAGAGGACAATTGGCCAAACGTGAAGTATGCGCCGTTGATGAGTTCTGTTCTGATCATCATCAGCAGTTCCACTTTATCGAATGTCACTGTTTTGAATGAAAATGCTTGATTAGGTCATGAAAATACTATAATCACTATATGTTTGCCTTTCACATTTGAGGAGTTCCCTCAATTCCTCATGGATCCCATCATCAGAACTCGAGCATGACAAAAATTAATCGTGAAAATAGAACTTGCTTAACAAACACAGGTAGGAGGACACATCGCCAAACGTGAACTTTTGGTCGTTGAAGAGTTCTGTTCTGATCATCATCAGCAGTTCCACTTCATCAAATGTCACGTTTTTGAATGAAAATGATTGGTTTGTTGATAAAAACATAAAAATCACTATATGTTTGCCTTTAAGATTTGAGGATTTCCCTCAATTCCTCATGGATCCCATCATCAGAAATGCGTTTTGATAAAAACGGGACCAATTTGGATATATATACTTACAATCAAAAAAGAATTCTCAAAATCGGTTTAGAAATGACGGAGTTCTGGAGTAACAAACATTAAAAAAAAAAAACATACAACCGAATTGATAACCTCCTCCTTTGAAATCTTGAAGTCGGTTAAAAATGTCTCCTTGGCAAAGCTTTCTATAATTTAACTGAATTATATGACATTAAAGAAATAATTAAAAATACATATAAATTTAAAATAACAATAATAGCTTGTAAACACTGACATTTGTACCTAATGCTAATCTACTCGTAAATAATTGTTTTTATTTTCTTCTGCATTTAACATGATCGGCTTTGACATGTAATATTATGAATAAATGAGTATGAGTATGAGTAATAATAAATTGAACAGCCTGTATTCTCGAGACATATATTGAGACGTCCCTCTCATCATTGCTCAGCAGTGTGACATATATAGCCTGATGACGAAGATGATGATATAGAGACGTGCGTGATTGTTTCGTTATTACTCGTAAGTGTATTTAAGCAAATCTGTCTGATTTGATTATTAAGAATCACATGCTGGCAGCCATGGGCTTGTTAGCTAATTGTAGATTACGTTTGCTTGGCTGGGCTTATTTATGTGTTTGTTTATTGCCAGCGTCTTCCCGCCTACTCCCGGATAATTGCTTTAGCAGAGTCGCTTAATAAAATACTGTAATTGTTTTATATAAATGTAGGAACACCGACAAGCATTCTTTACCAAAATTTAATTTATGTAGAATGAAGGCAGACTTCTAACGCTACTTAATCCCAAAAAGTTGTTTGTTCGAGTGCATAAGTTTCCGAATTTCATAATTCCGAAAACTATGTACCGCTGAAATTTATATTTTGTTTACGGGACATAATACCTAATCTAATTGCCACTAGCGCCAAAATATCCGTTTAGCGGTAAATGGCTTTCGGAATTTTGATTTAAGTTATATTTTAAGAAATTGCTTCGGCGGTGGATGGTCTAAGAGTTATTAGGCATTTAATAAAGGAAATTATTTATATTCGTATTTCATTAAAATAAAGTAAGCGAATCATGTATATTTAATATGAATAAAATAAACGTGTGAGGGTACAGGCACTAGCTAGCGGACGAAATATGAAGTGATTTAGGAATCAGCAAAAAGGGAGAAAAAAAGCAGGTCGCGGCTCTCGGCAGGGGTCGGCCGGCGGCAGCACCCCACAAAAAATAACAGGCATGTAGGTGAAACACCAAACTCATACGGTTTTACTAAAATATCTGCATATATTCGTGGGTAAAAATTTGCAAGAATGTTACATCACGCTGATAACAATGACATTTTAATTATATATAATATAATATACCATAGCGTTCCACAATGACCGGCCATAAGGTCATATGAAAATGCTTGATTAGTTCATGAAAATACTAAAATTACTGTTTGTGTGCCTTTAAATTTGAGGAGTTCCCTCGATTCCTAATGGATCCCATCATCAGAACTCGAGCATGACAAAAATCAATCGTGATAATAGAACTTGCTTAACAAAAACAGCTAGAAGGACAAATCGCCAAACGTGAACTTTTCGTCGTTGAAGAGTTCTGTTCTGATCATCATCAGCAGTTCCACTTCATCAAATGTCAAATTTTTGTATGATAGTGCTCGATTTGTTGATAAAAACATAAAAATCACTATATATTTGCCTTTAAGATTTGAGGAGTTCCCTCAATTCCTCATCGATCCCATCATCAGAAATCGAGCATGACAAAAATTAATCGTGAAGATAGAACTTGCTTAACAAACACAGCTAGGAGGACAAATCGCCAAACGTGAACTTTTCGTCGTTGAAGAGTTCTGTTCTGATCATCATCAGCAGTTCCACTTCATCAAATGTCACATTTTTGGATGAAAATGCTCGATTTGATGATAAAAACACAAAAATCACTATATGTTTGCCTTTAAGATTTGAGGAGTTCCCTCAATTTCTCATAGATTCCATCATCAGAATTGCATTTTGAAAAAAACGGGACCAACTTGGATATATATACTTACAATCTAAAAAAGAATTTTCCAAATCGGTTACGAAATGACGGAGTTATGGAGTAACAAACATTAAAAAAAAAAACATACAACCGAATTGATAACCTCCTCTTTTGAAATCTTGAAGTCGGTCAAAAAAGTAGTAGGTGGCTACGTGCTACGTCACGCCTTTAAGGTGTGTTAGACTTGAGGTTTTTCAACTTGTGAATAATTAATATCTCTTAAATTATGGGTTTTTTGACTTTATGTTACCACATTATACACTCTAATTGGGCTCTAGAATCATTGATTTAAATATTTCGGGATATTAGGGCCCACGGGTATATTCTCAACAAACTGAGCATTGAATTTCTTCTTTTTGCATATTTTTATTAGCTATTTACCAAGTAAACATGAAAGTAAAGTTTACAGAAACTTTTTAGCCACACTTCCATTAAATTGTAACGTTGACAATAGATCCATTTTTCCTAAGTGATAATAGATCCATTTTTAAATTATGGTTATAAATAATGTGAGTGAGTGTGAGTGACGAGCTGACGGGCGATAAAGAGTTATGGAAGAAAAAACATGCTACCCCGACCCCAAGTAAATGGAAAAAGAATCGGCCAAGAGCATGTCGGGCGATGCTCAGCGTAGGGTTCCGTAGTTGCCCAATGAACTTACTCTAAAAAAATCAATAACAAGCAAAAGGGAATACTTTCGCAGCGTTTCATACGTCTTTTATTGAGAAGCGAAGACATTTTACGATAACTCGAAAACGACTTAACTGATCATGTCCGCTATAGTTTTCTTTGAAAGTCTCTAGTTTAAGTGAATTGTAACATTCTTTTAGAGAAATAAATTCTTAAACCATAAGTCTGTATTAAACTTTACTTTCATGATTTTTTTCATATCACGGGGGGGGGGGGGGTGTATATTTCCGATAACATTCACGTAATCAAAAATGTTTGATGAAGACCCCTATTCATTATGAAAGACCTATCCAACAACACCCCACACCATTTGGGGTTGAAGAAAAAAAAAAAACATCCCCACTTTACGTGTAAAGGACTAACAATATATTTAAAAAAAAATCCTTCACATATATTTTTTAAAATTTCGTTTTACGAATTTGTCAGTTTTATTGATGTGTATATCCATACCAAATTGCATTTTTCTAGTACTAACAATCACAGAGCAAAGCCTCGGACAGACAAACGGACAGATAGACAGACAGACGGACATGGCGAAACTATAAGGGTTCCTAGTTGACTACGGAATCCTAAAAAGGCACACGAAATACGTTATTCATACTTTTCAATAAATTATGACCATTCTTCCGTATAACTCCTGATTCACTTCCAGAAAATAATCCATACACAATCAGTCAACAGTTCCTCTCCAAAATAGCCCTTACATTAATGATATTAAAATGGATTCAACAGGATTTGACAGTATCAAAAATGCTTTTGCGCACATGGCACGTTTTTAGTTTCCTCGTATTTGAAATGAAAAGTAGAATGTTTAACTCGAGTGAAACCACCCATTTTATCCTCGACTTATGGGCGCTATTGTGAGTTAAAATATCTAATCTGAAATGAATGGCTTTCAACTCTTAAGGAAGTTAGTTCTATTGGGCATTTTCTGCAAGTCGACATCCAATTTGCCTAATTTGCGTGAAAGAGGTAGCACTACTCTAACCACCCTAGCTCCTGTATGAAATTCAGCAATACAGTGATATTGTTGACTGCTGGACCCGGGTATGTCCTAAAACTACGACCAAGAACACCGGGGGATGGGCAGCAGCATCCCTGGAGTACTAGATACTGCGATCGCCAGCCCGCGTGCCAAGCGTGGCGATTATGGCATATACCCCCCGTGAATTTGGGGGAGGCCTATATCCAGCAGTGGACGTCCTTTGGGTGATATGGTGGTGGTGGTGGTGGCGGCGGTGGTTGACTGCTTCGCGCAGTGTGTTCGGAGTTCCTATGTAAGTATGTAATTTTTCCAGTATACTTCTACGTGCTTGCAGGCGAGTAGAATATGCATGCATGCTCTACACATGAGGCTGTCTGACAACTTTTGGTGAATAATCTACTTACTACTATTATTTCCTTCTGTCTAACGCCGGATTGCTTCTATCAAATACATTATTTAAACTACTCGGTTACCTCGGCATTGCACTTTTTACTCTACGATATTTAGGAGAAACGTCTTGACTTACTTGTGTAAGATATATCGGTATATCCGTAGAACGGGGCGGCAGTCGTTACATTGTAAAAAACTACGGGAATGGCAACACCGTAGGATGGCCCTGAGCCAACTGGCGGCTTGGTCCGGATTCCGGATTACACCACCCATGCTCCTCGATACAGCCGGGGCTATAAACTATCCCCTTTCCACTCAAACATTCTTGCATCATAAATATCGAGTAACCTTATTTGTGTTTAACGCGGAGCTCCGCATACTAAGTCAATTTAAACTACGTATTTGTTTTGCAGATTTTGCCCATGTATTTTCTGCTAATACTAATATTCACTGTAAATTTGTTATGACCGGAATATCTCATTTGGACGGAGTTTTTAACTATGTGTATAGGGAGAGCAATGCAAATGAATCAAAAGATGAAGGATAATTAAAAACGTAACGGTAAACGGTACTTCAAGCCGAATGAGTTGCTTACTTTATATCAAGCACAGGTACGAGCGTGCATGCAGTACTGTTCGCATCTATGGGATGGATCGGCTAAATACCAGCTTGAGGCGTTGGATGCAATCGAGAAACGCGCCAAGAAGCTCATAGGAAAATACTCTCTTTGCAATGCGAGACTGCACAGCACAGTTTAGAACATCGCCGCAAAGTTGCTAGTCTTTCGGTTTTCTATCGGTTGCATTTCGGGGAGTGTGCTGAGGAACTGGACAGTATAATACTCCTCGCCCCCTTCTACCATCGGACGACCAGGGATACGGCAAGGCGACATCGTTTTACGGTGGCAGTTCCAAAAACTCGCACGAAGCATTTCGCTTCCTCTTTTATTGTGAGAACAGCCAAGCTGTGGAACTCCTTGCCGGAATCCTTATTCCCTCTAAACTACAACCTTACGGTCTTTAAGACGAGAGTGAACCGGTTTTTACTAGGTAAGCGCGCTCCATCCTAGACCGAAATATCGTTTACCATCAGGTGATTTGTGGACAAGCGCAAACCTATCCAGAGTAAAAAAAAAACATCAGATAGCAAAATTAGTAAATTTGCTATGTGTTTGTTTGCAAAATTAGTAAATTTAAAGTCAGGAATAACTATGATTCATTAACAGCTGAACAAAAGTAATCAGTATACGAGCAAATAGTAAGAAGTGCGAATGGAAGTGAGGCCAAATTTTCTTTTTGTATCCTCCAAGGGGAACCGGCAAAACCTACCTATTTATTAAAGTTGGTTTTGGGAAAAATAAGGATTACTCGTGATATCGCATTAGCTGTGGCTTCGTCGGTAATTGCCGCAACACTTTGGCATGGCGGTCGGACCACCCAATCTGCCTTAAATTTTCCACTTAACCTACCAAAACCAAAATATTTCAAAACTGAGGAAATTTGCAAAGAACTGTGAAAACTAAAATAATTTTCTGAGATGATAGTACTATGACACATAAACAAGCTTTAGAAGTTTTGAATAAAATTCAACAGTTTGCCGGTTCTCTTTATGTATACTGACTTTTAATCTGTTCATCTGTTAATGAATAACAATCACCAAAACGTCGTATACCGAAACCACCACAATGTATCAAATACTTTTCTTAAAACCACATCTAAATCGGTTCAGCCAAACGCGAGATACTTGTGGATAAACGTACATACCTACATACGTACATACAAACATACGGGTCAAACAGAGAACCTCCTTTTTTGTAGACGGTTAAAAATTACGCTTAGTACGCGGGCGGCAAAAGCTAGCGATTACATACATATACAGGTTGATTCAGGAGACGTGAGCAGGACCAACACTACATACATAGTAAATGGCAATGAATTGTTCACCATTGTATTTAAGTGAAACACCCATACCTTTTCCTGTATTTAAATTTTTGTTAAGTTAAAGTTTAATTCTCTACAATCATGGTCACCCTCGTCAGCGTTCGTGGCCCAGCGGCGCCCGCGTACCGCATGCGCTATGCGAGGTTAAGCAATGTCGGGCGAGGTCAGTCCTTGGATGGGTGACCGCTTTGTGTGGTTACTAACTGAGCGCTTCCGTGCTTTGGAAGGCACGCTAAGCCGTTGATCCCGGTTGCTGTCTATGATAGCAGTCGTTAAGCCAAGTTAGAGGCCTCCGGGCGGCTTGAGAACTTCTAACAGTCAAGTTACCCACTCACTTGACAAGCCTAATCCCAATAAGGTCTAGTTTTCCCCTCGGGTTGGTTGGAAGGTCAGATGGCAGTCGCTTCTATAAAAATTAGTGCCTACGCTAACACTTGGGATTAGGTAGCGGGCCCCGGCATCCTTCAAGATGCAACTGTACTGGGAATAACGCTAGGAGGATGATGATGATGAATCATGGTCACCCTACAACAACTGGTTTATAAAGATTAAACCTCAAAAGTAATCGGATTCGGATGACTTTCAATTTGACACGTATCACTTGACTGAAGTATTCTAATTGTAGAGTGACCATGAATTTCGTAAATAATTTAAAACATTTTGTTTTCAACACCAAAGATAAATGAACGTTAATTTCACTAATAGTGGCACGAAGCAGTAGCTTATGATCTACTGAATCTGTGGTGTTGATCTTGCTCACGTCTCCCGAATCATCCTGTATGTACGTGCGCAAGTTAACTAAAAGCTTGTAAAATTATATAGGCAAGTTTTACCAAAAGCTTTTAATATTATTTTACTTCATAAATACAGTGAGCAACGTATTATATTAGTTAAAGGGGTCTAACGCTATAATTTATTTTTTCCTTTATTACCGACGTTTCTGCCGCGAACATGATCGGTGCAATCCGTGTCGAGTGTATAAGTGTGTAAGTATATAATGAGAAAGCTATTTATTATACATACAAATTTCATTGCCCACACGTTACATCGTCTCAGTTTCCCAAGGGATTCAAGTAGTATTTAAAGCATGGCTGATCAAAATTCCACAAATACACGTACTTATCTAGTTCACATTTATGTGTTGATGTTGAATAGTTGATGCGTGACAATGTTTAGTATTCCTGCTTTAAATTTTGACGAATGATTTACGACGAGTACAGTAAATGTATACGGCACTATCTCCGATCGGTAAACAAGCTTCGAGGATTGAGAATTTCTTGAAACTGATAGAATTTCGTAATGTTGCGGCCGCGTATTGAGCGTGATGCCTCACGGGTTTTTATACGAGGCTTATATTTTCTCGTATTGTTCTAGGAACAATTTCCTGATATGAAACCCTTTGTTATAGTGTGATGCAAGCAGCTGGCTCGCCGCCAGTTCCTCAACATGTTTCATATTTCACCAGATCAGCGGGACATACAACTGCTACATGTTATGATCATCTACTTTAGTTTTTTCTCTACTTTCAATCATAGACAGTAAATACATTATTAGTGCATTGCTATTCAATATTTAGACCAGTATTTAACTCGACACGGTTTAGCCTTATGTCCAATATCATATTCGGTCATATAGACTAGTATAGATATTGCGGTCATTTATAAATGTTGCGGCTGATGCGGAAACTACTTAAAGATGAGCTGGCCATATGATTATGATACGTATCTTGTCGCGTTTTCAACGACAAGTAGGGGTATTTATTTGTCGTTGAAAACGCGACAAGATACGTATCATTATCATATGGCCGGTTCATCTATACAGGTACCGGTATATACATACACATACACATACACGTATATACACCAAAAAATAACCACAATTAAGTGTCTGCAGTTCATAAACAATCAAGCCATTCGTCAAATTGGAGTGGTTCAAATAATACATACTATTTTGTATTCGTACCTTCACAAAACTTTCGAGATGTCTGTAAATGTTGATGATAACGTAAATTGAATTGCGTACCAAACCCGGGTAACAGCGAGAAAACCTTTAGGAAGCGTTCAACTTCAAAGGTAAATATACAATACAAACAACAGACTGATAGGTTCATGGAGTTAAACACGTATCGGGTTATGTGGCTTTGTGAAGAGGTACACGGAAATCGTACAAAAATAAGGAAACGATTGCACCTTTCCCTTTCATCATTCTGATTTAGGCAAATACATAAAGGTACCTACAGTGCCTCATTCCTCGCAGAATTATCCGCTAGTCGTTTTCTCCTTTACAAAGCGAAAAAAGTTTTACCTTTTCCGACGTACGCTTTATTCTACCATTGTCAATAAAGCGCGAGGCAAACGGCGCTGCCTATGAACGAACCTGGAGCTTTTTACTGACATTATATTTGCGCAAGCTTTAATTTAAAAAGATTTATATATTAATTCAAATGTATTAAAATACGTAGCGTGTCCAGAATATATGTTGCTAGTCCAGAATTACTAAACTAATGTATTAGGGAATTGTCCTACCCAAGCTAAACAAACTCGGTGGCGTCGCAAGCACATAAAATCCCAAAGATTTTGACTTCTAAAACATTACTGAATTTATTTTTTACGACTTATTTTATGACGGACTGGCGATGAAACATTCTATTTTTATGTTGTTAATAATACAAATTGAGGCGATAGGCACATGTAGGTAATTATCTTAACCTAAAAGAGCCCTTAAATTACCATCTATATTTTACACTAGTGATCCGCCCCGGCTTCGCACGGGTGCAATGCTGATACTAAATATACTACAGAATTTCTTTATGTACAACTTTTGCAGCTTTATTGACAGTTGACATTAAAAACATGTTTTCTTCAGAGGTTACTCTTGAAAGAGCGACAATAATGTCCTCATTTCCTCAGTCCCACCATTTTAAGTCTGTAATATCTTCAAAAATATTAATTTAAAATACATGCTGTAACGGTCCATATTGATCTATATAGTTTGTGTTGATGATCAATGATCTTCCTGGTGTGGTAAGGAACTCGGAATGTTTGTTGTTTGCCGACGATTTAAAGCTAGTGCGAGAAATCAAGGATGTATCGGATTGTGTCAAATTGCAGAGTGATATTGACCGAGTAGTAAAATGGAGTCTTGACAATAAGCTTCAGTTTAATGTATCCAAATGCTGTACGTTATCCTTTAGCCGATCTCGCAATCCAATACATCATCGATACGCGCTCGAAGGGACACTTATTGAGCGTGTCACGGAGGTGCGTGACCTGGGCGTACATTTCACAGTTGACCTCACTTTCAGAAACCACGTTGTTATGACTTGTAAAAAGGCGTACAGGAACTTAGGATTTGTCATGCGTCAGGGTTTTTCTAACATAAATGCTATTCGCGCATTATACGAAGCTCTCGTAAAAAGCCACTTGGAGGTCAACTCAAGTGTCTGGAGCCCGCACGAAGCTAAGTATAAATTTATGCTGGAACGGATACAAAATAAATTTGTAAGGTTTTTGTATCTAAAATATTATGGTGTGTACCCGTTTTACCCACTTATGTACCCAACGCTATTTGTTTTGGGCATGGTAGGGTATAATCAGTTAGAGGTTAGAAGGGAACTGACTCTGGCGTCATATATATTTAAACATTTGCGCGGTACAGTGAGCCTGTGTGCACCCGCGCAGTACGTGTGGCGCCGGCGCCGGCCGCCGCTGCTGGCCACGCCGCGCGCGCGCATCGGCCTGCTGCGCGCGGCGCCTTGGACGAGGGCCCTACGCACACTTAATCAAGTTGCCACTCGGGTTGATGTATTCCATTGTTCTTTGAATGAGTTCACTAAAGTTACTTTGTATGTATTATGTTACTGTAAGACTTAAGAATTATGTATAATTAATTAATTACCTATAGATATTTGTTATATAATAATTTGCTACATGCTACATGCGATAGGCATTGAAATTCTGTAAAGATAGATGTATTGTGAACACAAATAAATAAATAAATAATAAATTTTCCAATGCACAATGTATTTAAGGTACTTAATTGGATAAGGATTAATGCAGTATTGCTTAAAATCGCTTCGTAAATAAGCCATTATTTAAGGTGTACAATACTGTAGTATATACATTATTTTGATCTATCTCGTAGAGTTCACCCAGCGTTTGCAATGTAAGTGCAAAAAATGTGTTTATTTACGACATCACATTAGAAACCTCTAAAATTATCAGTGTTTCTCTACTATATTATGCATGTATTATACATATAAACTTTCCTCTTGAATTACTCTATCCATAAAAAATATATAAACATATTTTTTTTAACCCATAGTTCCAAAGTTAGAAAGAATTTTCATATATATTCTACAGTCACAGAAGTTACTTTTACTTGAATATTATTGATGGAATGGACAAAAGATATGAAAAGAGGTTCGAAAGAGGTCCTGTTTCTAGTATGAATAGCATAAAATTTCCAAAATTTAAAACATAAAAGGGGGTAAGTACAAGTTTTAAACGCAATGCCTAGGTAGATTTCATATTCCAAGTAGAAATTCACATATTTCGATCATTCATACACATTGTTCTCTACATGTCCTCGATATATACGTACCACAATTTATAAAAGATTTCATTATATATAATTGGACATACCTACAGGTACTCATTTTGCATCACTTTACTTACATAACGGGCCTACAAAAGAGCTTTTAATTAAAGCTTAAGTAATTATATTGACGTTTACAAATACTCAACCTGAATTTTAAATTTAATTTAACCCACAAAACTGTTGGTTATTTTTATATATGTACTTGTATTTTGTAATCGCATTCAGTAAAAACTTTCACAAAGGCCAGTAATATAAAGATATACACAAAAAACGACACACACACACACACACTCACACGCACACACACCACATATAAAGACTAAATATCCAAAGAAAATTAAGGTAGTATAAATAAAGAGCGAATACTCGTAAGAATCAGAACTGGCGGTTAGGGGTTTTAGCTGGTAACGCGATCTGTTTGTTAGAGATTAAACTAACCCGAAATTGGATGCGCTAATGCGCGGCGCGGCGTGTCAGTGGCGTGGTCCGACGGCTCTAATCTCCATTGTCACAAATATACCGAAGTGCCGACGGCAACGTTGCTCGACTTAGCTTATTTACTACGTCAAAACACTATTAGCAATAACGTAATTAGGTATTGTTGTGACAATTAATTTGCATATTGTCAAAACGAATGATTATTTCGAAATAAATAAACTATTTTGATTTTGAAATAAAAAACGTTCAGATTTATTGATAAATGGATACCAATCTTGCTTTGACAGAATATGTTACTTACACTACCGTCAGAAAGTTTAAGACCAAACACAAAATATGCAAATAATCAACATTGATTGATTATAATGATTATCCACTCAATTTTGATTCATCTGTCCGTAGTACTCTCAACCAGTTTGCAAAAGTCCAATCCTTTTGAGTAATAGCCCATTGCAATCTCTTTGCCTTGTTTGGTTTGCGTAATAATTTATGAAAACTAAACTTAAAAATTTGTTTTGTCCTAAACTGTTTGACGGTAGTGTATAATTTCGAAGTAAATGACATTTAGCGCGCCGCTCAATGCAGTTTTTGATGTAGTATCAAATTATGAATCATAATAGGTTATGAAAAAAATGTTCAAAAGGGTATTTTTGTTTTTTATTTCTTTGTATTTTTGAAATAAGTAGTTATTAATATTATGAGAGTAAACTAATAAAATAATATAGAAAAAAACTTTATGCGAGGGGGGGGAGGTCCTGTTGAAAATAATTGCTGGCTCGCTAAATAATTACATTTTTGCTGCTGTTGCAGGGCCAAAAACAAATGATATTGTAAAATTTCATGAGAATCTCATAATAAAGTAACAAACATCCTTACAAAGTGTAACGTTTGAATAAGTGATTTCAGCTCAGATTTCTAAAATACAATCAACTGCAGTCCAACTACAAAATGATATATCATATACATAGCAAACCAGTCATTTGGAAACTTTTTAATGTTTCCTTATAATGAAAGAGAGGGAACACGCGTAAAGCGTTATCTGCAGTTATCAGCGCGGAAGGTGCCGACTCGTACGCGGCGACAGTCGTTCCCAACATTATTTTATTTCACCCGTGGCACAATGTCACAACGGAGCGGCTCTATGCCTGCGTGCCTACTTTTACGGCCGGCATAAAACTTTATAGACACTTAACCTCACTTTATTATGTGTTAAATATATTTATACACTCAATTCACTATCAGATCCATTTGGCTAATAAATCAATATGTCTTAAATAGTCAATGGAAAGTAATTCCAAATAAAGTTCGAGCGCTTTTAAAGTGGAGGCAGATTTATATAGATCGTCTCAGGGGCCTCGGTAATTGTCTTCTTTCAAAATGTTTCTTTTTTCGGTAAGATTGTTCAGAAATTTTAAAAGTCGCCAAGGCTGTTAGCCGTTGTTGTAATTAAACGAGTTAACATAAATCTTAGCAAACGAGACGAGCGGAAGAGTCCCCGGCCAGCCGTAACTTCGTTATACCTAGGGCTAGGGCGCACACGCCACGCCGCTGGCTAAACTTACAATAAAATGTACTCACTCAGATAATGAAATATTTAATCTAACTCCACGCTTTCACTTTAGACCTTCTTTAAAATAATCTTACATTTGAAAGTAACCATCAGGGAGACTAAGTATAACTATTTTTTTTTATCTATTATACATATAGCCCTACTCTTCTGTGCTTAATTGCGTACTAATAGTTTGCTAAGTTCTATTCATTATTAATGATAAGATTATGAATGAATAGTTTAATTTGGGCAGTGAGGACAAATTTGAAACTATGAGCGATACGGAAATTCGTTAATGAAATCCATGTGATATTCCTCACTAAACGAACTTGTTTAACAAGTCAAAACGCACAAATGTTGCCACAGCATGGCCAGTGCTGTGTATATATGTTGTAACACATATTTTTTCGAACCCCACACCCTACCTTTTAATTCGGTCGTCTTTAATCAATTTATGGTAATCGATTAACGATTTTCACCACCATCGATTAGTTGGCTGTTTAAGCCTTTCCTTCGCCACATGCATGTTATCCCAGTTTAAAAATAATAAGTCCCAGGGTTACCACTATTCAAAACTGTCTCGCCCTTATTTTGGTTATTAAGCATTTGGTAGTTATTTAAAGTTGGGTACCCTTTTAAATCGTTTCAGGAAGGTGAACGGAATTGGCCAACCGGTTACTGCTTTCAAGGCCCTCTCGGATTGAAAGTTCTTCCACGCGCTGTAAGCATGGATTACTGTCTCAGGAGGCGAGTAACCGACTTTCTCCGTCGCATTCATTTAGAAAAGAAACAGAACTTGGTGATTTCTAACCATTTTATTCGTTTCAGGGTCTTTTACTTACCCGCTATGAACGTGGTTGACTGTTGACGGGTCGCTGCCCTGTTGGTTCTACAGCGTGAGGCGAACGAGGTGTTTGTTCCCCGTTACTCATTGAAGACCGCCTCAGCGATTCGCTACGTGGCCAGACCTCGACCGGTAACTCGCTGACGTTGGAGGTATTTTATTCACGGCGCCCAAACTCTCTTAGTATACTTCAAAGTTATTGAAACAGAAAGCGACAGTAACAGGCCGGTTAACCAGCACCCCACAAATCCCCTTTTGTTTCGACCGCCTTAGCCGAGGCATATATTTAAGAGATTAGAGATTTTTGTGAACAGCGGTGAGGACAGTTGACAGTTGGTAATAAACCTTTTGTATCTACTGCGCTGTTTGATTCCACCATCCCAAGTCCCACCCAGTAATGGAGTAGTGTAACAATGTAGATATTATTTAAGGTCTTATTACATTACCCAATTTGTCGCCACAATTTGTGCTTACCGCAAACATCCTAAATTTAACTTTCGAGTGCGTCCTCGCTCTCAATTCAATCCAATATACTCCGAAATGTTTGCATTATTGTAATAAATAAAACAACAGACACCGGACAGAAGTACTGAAGTCCTTTGAAATGTTAAAAATAAAGGGCACTGAGGACTTATAGGGTCTGTCAGTCAAGGTACTGGATTCTATTCTGGAGATCATTGCACCCACTCTTAGTTGTGTAGTAAAGCATTTTCTATCTTCAAATCAGGTCATAGAGATAATCCCTCTGATCATCGGCCAGTTTTTTTCCCGCCTGCGTTTAGCAAAATATTCGAAAAAATAATGCTTACGCAATTCTTTTCTTTCATTCACACAATATTTTGCACGCACAGCCCACACCTGTTCAGTTTCACAAAAGGTAGGTCAACTACTGATGCAGGTGCAAGTTTAATAAAATTTATTTTGCTGCCTTGGGAAGAGTCACGCGGCCCCATTGGAGTCTTTTGTGACCTTTCCAAGGCTTTTGATTGTGTAGAATTTGCTCTATTTATCGCTACCTAAGGAATAGGTATGGACCTAGAATAGACCCCTAGGGTACTCCCATCTCTACCGTTATCTCTGACGAAATTGCTCTATTTATCGCTACCTTTTAATTTATCTGTGTTCTCTATTCATGTCATGATATCTAATGCATGTTCTCTGATACCATAAAAATAAGCTTACAAATTAAAGTACCATGATCTACAGTGTAGATCATGCTAAGCTGATAAGCTTATTTTTTATGGTATCAGAGAACATGCATTAGATATCAGGACATGAATAGTAAACACAGAGAAATTAAAAGGTAGCGATAAATAGAGCAATTTCGTCAGAGACAACGGTAGAGATGGGAGTACCCTAGGGGTCTATTCTAGGCCCATACCTATTCCTTGTTTATGTAAATGATCTAGACACGCGGCAGCGTGTCCAGCCAAGTTCACCCCAGGAACTGGCGGATAGCAGCCGTGTTATTTTACACGAACCATTTGGAGCCACTTTTGATCCCCCAATAACTCGAAATCTATCTAACATAAAAAATGAAATTTGGTACATGTATTAAGATCCTTTAGAACAACTAGAACCCCAAATTTCATAAATATAGGTTTTATAGTTATTGAGATATTAAATTCCAAAAAACGACATTTTTACCACTGACTGACTGATTGACTGACTGACTAGTAATCAAAAACCTAACCCACTTCCAGGTGACCTAGAAAGCTGAAATTTGGCATGCAGCTTGGTAATTGTGTGCGTAAACCAGAAAAAAATCAGAAACCAGTGATTTTTTTATTTGTTTTATTATTAATTTTGTACTAAAGCAGTAACGCTAATTAGTAATTTACAGCGGCTTAATGCATTTTGAACCTTAACTTGGCAGTTTTCTATGCAGTATGAACCAAATAGTATACCATAAAAGCTGTTGAATATTTAAGAAAACTGTCAAGTTAAAGCTCAAAATGCATTAAGCCGCAGTAAATTAGTTTTACTGTAAACAATGTAGTGCCGGACTTGGCACCATTTCAGAGAATCTACGGAACTTGGCATCCATTTAGATTTCAATTCTTTTGCCGGCGAAGACGACAACCAAGCATCGCACTTTCTTAATATTGAACTTGGCTCCCATTATCACATTTATGTTTTTGATGGGATTTACCATATGTGGTAAACCGAAGATCAGGCATTGTAATGTTCGCAGATTACACCTCATTACTGTTCAAGGTTAATACGAGAGATACTGAACTCACTGAACCAAATAATACCCTGTCCATGATATCTGACTGGTTTGCTGTCAATAACTTAGTTTTGAATCCGCAAAAACGAAATGTGTGAAATTCTCTCTAGCACAGATCAAACTCTCTCTCTAGCGAACTCATCAAATAGAAAGACACAAATATTAAACTTTTAATCTTTGACATTAGAATTTGTTAAGACAACTGTATTCTTATAACTACTAATAACTGGATTCCACGAAGATGAAATAAAACCCTCATCCCGGTTGAAATTACGATGTTTTTTGATTTCAACGGCTTCATCGGCCTTTACCCCTTTACCGGCCTTTACGCCGGCTTTTATCCCCCTTTTCACCCCCTAAACAACGATTTCCGGAATAAAAACTATCCTATGTCCTTTCCCGGGACTCTAACTATCTCTATACCAAATTTCATCTAAATCGGTGTAGCGGTTTAAGCGTGAAGAGGTAACAGACAGACAGACGGGTGACTTTTGCATTTATATATTAGTATGGATTAGTATAGATTATACAATGTATATTGTTTTAAAAAAAAATTACACCTCGCCGAGTTTCTTACGCCGGTTCTTCTCGTGGCAGAGGTTTATTTTTCAGAATGTGTGGCAGTTTATTTATGTACAAAGAAAATAAATACAAGAATACTTAATAAAAATAATACGAATAAAATTAAAAGTAACTTAAATCTAAAGCAGGCCCTTGATCTGGTCTTACGTATAATGCCAAAATAAGGTCCCCTAAAGTCGTTTGTTTTAGGTATCTGTATAGGGGCTAGAAATCGGAAGGTTTAGAAATCATATATTTAGATGAGGTAGGGCACAGCGAAACATCTTCTCGCTCTGGATCAGCCCAACTGGGGAAGTACCTCCGCCCTACAGAAGACTGCAGCCATAATAGCATCACTACTTGCCCATTAGGTAGGTATGTGGTGTTGTGTTCCTGGTGGTGAGTAAGGTCGCCAGAGCTCCCGAGGATGCGCTGTGTTGGGAGTGAGTGCCCTGCATATGTCTCTAGCTTGACAGCTGGAGACATTTGCGCATCCCCAAGTCAATAGAGGGTCGGCAACGCTGTCATTCCTCTGGAGTTGAAAGTGTCCATAGGCTACGGTTTCTGCTTACCATCATGCAGGCCGTAAGATTGTTTGCCACCGTCGTAGTATAAAAAAAATGCGAATAGAATTAATAAATGTACATGGGCTTTTCAACCTTACTTTATACTTATACATAGCCAAGCGTGTGTGAGCGACACTGAAATTGATATGGAACACTTGTTTGCAAAATGGAGGCCGTGTTCAAATGCACTTGAAATTAGATTGCGTTCGAAGCCAAAGATCTTAAGTTAGGTACTATGAAACTCTCAGGTGATAGTGGTGATACATGTATTTCGAACTAAGTAGTAGGGGTGAGGGTATAGTCTTACTTTATATCGATATAAATAAGCGCCACTTAAAAGTAACGCCAAAACGTTTTAGTAACGTAGAACGAAACTTGACGTCGTTATGATCACTGAGTATAATCTAAAATAAGTTTTTTACAGTTTATGAATATCAAATTTTGATCTAGGCACGGCCGTGTGTAAGGCAAGTTCGCAAAGCAAAAAGGGTGACAAGCTTCTTGAACAATATTTCTTTGCTATTCCGCTAAAATACGTGTAGGTCTATTAGTGTTAAATTATCCACTTGCGTATTTTTGCACGCGGTTAATGTTCCCACCCTCCCTCCGCTCGCACAAAATATGCATCTAAATACAAAAAACCACCACACAGAAACACAAAACCTCGACACGTGTTTCGCCTCTCTACGAGGCATCATCAGGAGATGCTGACAGGAGATGTTGCTTGCGCCACGTCCACCGAGCAAATGTTTTGAGGTTTTGTGTTTCTGTGTGGTGGTTTTTTGTATTTATTTGCATGTTTGTGCGAGCGGAGGGAAGATGGGAGCATTAACGGCGTGCAAAAATACGCAAGTGGATACATTAACACTAAATAGACCTACGCGTTTTTCAGCGGAATAGCAAAGAAATAATGTTCAAGAAGCTTGTCATGGATTTCCGCAAAGTAACGCCTGGTTCTATCAATTACTTAAAAAGGGTGACACATTGGCCGTAGGTGTGCCCTTTGCTACAGGTATAACGAAGTTACAGCTGACGCTTGTAACTCCTAAAGATGCACAAGCACTTTGCCGACCCTGTATTGATTTTAGTATCTTGATTATACCTATACATTATTTATCTTCGTTACTTTAATCTATACTAATATTATAAAGCTGAAGAGTTTGTTTGTTCGTTTGTTTGTTTGAACGCGCTAATTGTTGGTTTATATTAATTTTATTATGCAAAAATCAATCTAAAATAATCATGTATAAATTGATACTACGTCAAATCAAATTGAAACATGATCTGGCAACACTATTATATTTTGTAAATGGCAATTCTCTCGCTACCCTCTTTGATTTAGTACGGACGTATACTTGCTTCCAAGTGGTGTTCAATAAACGTTCATTATTCAATTCTGCTCAAATAATCTTTCTTTGCTTTCCATTGCGTCAAACCTCTAATAGGATATGGTGCCCAGTGCAAAATAGTGATCGTTAAACTGTAAATAGTAGTTATCAAAAGTGCAAATATTCTAAATATAGAAGCTGTGAAAAAGTGCCATTATAAAAGGACTTGAAATCTGTTACAATAAACAAATTTAAACAAAAACGATACATTAGAACTATTGATAGTGAAAAGTGAAAAATACAGTATTTGTTATTCAGCGAATTGGATGTGATTCATGTTGTTGATGAAGAAATTCCAGAGGAACAAATGGAATAACCGAAAGGCTGCTAGATCAGTAAATTGAATAGACAAATGAGGCCTAGGATACAAGATTAAAAGTGCTAAATGTTGAGAACAAAGAAACGTGAACATACCCCAGCAGAACAATAAAAAAAGGGAAATCTAAATCAAATTCCATCACTGTCGTTGTAAGCGATATATTAAGAGGAATTTGTTATTATTTCAAAAGGACTAATAACCAGAAAATATACCGGATAAGACGAGTACAATCCAAACCGTTGATATAAATCAAACATCGAGTCCCGAAGATTTTTCAGGGTTTGCATTTATGACCGGCGACTACCAGCAACAAGAGACGCTAATAAAGAGTCGTTTTCATTAGATTTGGGAGCATTGGATCATATAATAAACAGGGATGATCTTTTTGTTGTTTACGAAAATCTTAACAAACCTGTAAAATTTTCTATTGCTGAACATGGTATTTTTATTATTTTTCAGCTACAAATGAGGCCGTATTAAAGTCATCAGCAATTCCGGCGTCTCTGGTGTCTTGGAAAACGCGCTGTTCAGCCGCGAGATGCAATATAATCTGCTGTTGGTTTCCAAGGCCACCATTTGATGGTTGACGGTATCATTTGATCAGAAAAGGCTACGCATTATAAGGAATGGTAAAGTCATCATGACAGGTAAATCTTTACGCAATTTGATTGTTCTAGATTTTAATTTACCTGCAAACATAAATCAAGCTGTTTCCCAAGTATATCAAAGCAGTAGTAATACTTACAAATTATGGCATAAACGTCTAGGCCATATCAGAAAGAATAAATTCCTTCAATTAAAAGCGAATAACATGATTGAAGACATAAAATAGTTGCAAATGGTTATTCCAAATGATATAACTTGTGCAAGGCTTGTGTAAATGGAAAACAGACTCATCTACCAATTAATAAATCTAAGGGTCATGTTAAACGACCACTATTTATAGTGTATAGCGACGATCTGTGACTGACAACAAAAAAATATGTTGTCTTATTTGTTGATCAGGTTATACATTATTGGGTTGTATATGTATATACACTAATGTACATATAAATCGGATCTATTTTCAACATTCAAGTATTTTGTTGCTCAAAAAAAAAAAAAATTAGTCAATTTATATTGTGATAACGGTGGAGAATATGTATCTACCAAATGAAGAAAAAAAACTACTGATGAAGAGACGTACTACTGACTACCGATGAACTACTGATGTATGGAGTGTAGGTAGACCACAAATAAAACTCGCAGCATGTCAGTTAATCCTTGAAAATGGTGCTTGCAACAGCGCCGAAATATCGGAAACTCGACAATAGAAACTAAAGATAAGTGTATGAAATCAGTAAGGGTGGGTCAAGTGGTAAGTGTGTATCAGTTAATATTACCTAGGACTCCACAATTAAACGGTGTACGTCACATCACGTATGATCACGCATGGTGATAAAGTTGAATAAATTCTTGTGGGGTGAAGCAGTGCGGACTGCAGTTCACTTAATCAATATCACACCAACAAGGGTTTTAAAACAGTCTAAAACACCGTATGGAATGTGGCATGATAAAATAAAAACCTGGTATACCCCTAAAGTTTTTGATTCAACTGTGTACCTACATAATAAAACCAGTAAAGTAACATTTGATGAGAAATCATGGGAGCCATATTGGTTGGCTGCTAACCAAATGGTTATAAGGTATGGAACACAGAATGCGAAAAATATCTAACTGTCAGGGATGTTATACACAATAACGAATAAAGATGAGACGATTTTTTTGTCTCCAGGCCTTCGCTGAAGCCTGAAGGGAGTAAATTTGAATATTCCCAGGATAAAACTGATTGTGCACTTGTGCCAAAAATCAGTGTCCTCAAAGTCTCAAGTTTCAGATATCCCTAATCAACTAATATGAAAGTTGATGTGATGAAGGCAGTCCAAGTAAAATTCGCAGATTAGATTTATTTATTTATTCGTATAGCATAATTAAAAATAGATACAGAAGATCATAAATCTAACTCCAGAGAACTTGATTGAAATGAATCACTTGAATCTGAGATTAACTCTGATATGATATCTGTTAATAATGACGAGTCAATAAACCTAGGCGAACCTAGGAGCAGTGACAGACTTAAGGGCCGTACACATGTGCGTAATAAAAAAAAGGTGACGATACTGATGATTATTTGTATAGTGTACAGTCAGTAATTAGCTAAGTACCTAAATCGTTTATTGATATTAAAAACCTTGAACATAAGCATCAGTGGGAGAAAGCTGTTCGAGGTGAATTAATTTCATTTAAAAATCAACAATACTTGGACACTGAACCAAGACCGTAAAATTATATTATAGTTGATTGTAAATAAATTTTAACGATTGAAGGTGACTGATTAAGAAAACCTTTACGTCACCAGGCACTTCTTGTAGCCAGGGGTTTTAGCGAAGAATACCTTACTAATATGAAACACTTGCGCCAGTTGCTAGTACAGCTAGAGTGTCTTAAAAGAAGGAATTTATATGGAAGTTTCGGATTGAAATAATGTGTTATATGGGCAAGAGGTTGTTGTTGAAGTATTGAAGATAACGCTGAAAAAAAAAAGTAAAAAAAAAAAACATCCGTTGACCGATGTAAGTATATATATTTTAAATAAAGGGCTCATTTGCAAGAATATTATGGTTAGTATATGTTTACGATTTTAGTAATAGCATGTGCTGGTTAAAACAATAAATGTTATAAAAAAAATACTTACAATATATTAAATACTTAAATGCTAAATATGAAATGAGGGATCTAAATGATATTAAATTATTTATCGATATAAAAAGTAGCTAAAAATACTGATACGATTACTTTAGATCAAAGTTCCTATATTCAGATAGTATTAAGTAAAAACATGAACGAATGTAATCATGTGTCTACTACCCACCGAAGCTCAATTAAACTATGAGGCATTAAACACAAAAGCCTATTATGATGCGCCATGTTGCAACCTTATAGGATATTTTGTGTACCCTATGCTATGTACCTACTCACCCTGATTTGAGTGCTTTTGTTAATATTCTGTAGAAATAACCTACAAGTATGGCAATGTCTATAAAAAAGGTTCTAAGTTATACATATATTTAAAATAACCTACAAAACAGGTTGATATGAAAACCTTTAAGTGGGTATGCTGACTGTGGTTATCGAGCAGTGAAAGGAAAAGTACTATGGTACGGTTATGTATTTGAATGATTTGAGCGGTGCACAATTACTTGGTGTCCAAAGAGACAAAGGCTAAATATTTATAAGGCTATATATGAAGTACTTAAATAAGCCTGTGGCTTATGTCTCTAACTGAAAGTATTAATTTAAACATTACTGACCACATTGTTATTTATGAAAACAATAAGACAATAACGGTTACACTCACATTGTCAACCATCCAGATAATCATAAGAAGTCAAAGCATATTGATATCAAATACCATTTTTACGAGAATAAGTAAAAAAAAATGTTATAAAAATAAAGTATGTTCCTACAGATAAGCAGTTGCCAATGTGATGAAAAAGCCGTTAACTGAAATATAAAAAAAAAACTTATTGACGTTAGAATAAGTTTTAAGATTATTTAAAGATTGATAATATTGTAAAATACATGAACCTGTATGATTATATCAATCTGTCTAATAATTAAACTTATCTTGCCTAAATGATCTGATTAGGTTTTTCTGGGTTTCCCTAATCCTTGCAACAAATGTTGGATCATATTGTATATTCCCCAGCGAGCACTTGGAAGTAATAGTATATTGTCAATTGATGATCTTATTTTAATTGTGTAAATAGGAGATTAATTTTTGAGGGGGCATGTTGGTTTATATTCATTTTATTATGCAAAAATCAATCTAAAATAATCATGTATAAATTGATACTACGTCAAATCAAATTGAAACATGATCTGGCAACACTATTATATTTTGTAAATGGCAATTCTCTCGCTACCCTCTTTGATTCAGTACGGACGTATACTTGCTTCCAAGTGGTGTTCAATAAACGTTCATTATTCAATTCTGCTCAAATAATCTTTTCTTTGCTTTCCATTGCGTCAAACCTCTAATACTAATCTCAGGAACTACTGGTTCAAATAGAAAAAATATTTTTGTGTTGGATAGTCCATTTATTGAGGAAGGCTGTAGGCTATAGCAAGAAACACGCTATGAATGCGATTAATTCCAGGTTCCTGAGCGCTGCGTCGGCGTGCGGCGCGCCGCGCGCCGATGTCGCTCGAGCTGTGCGTGAGCTGAGCGAGGCTCGACCAGCCTCGTCGTGCGTCTTTACACTCCAGCCGTTTACCACAAATGAGGTGTATCGCCTGATAACGTCACATATTCCACCAAAAGCGTCTAAAGACGTGTACGGTATCAGCATGAAGCTGCTGAGACTGGCGCCAATCCCCCTTGCATCTGTTATGACACAGCTATTTAACCGCTGTATAAAGGAGGGCACTGTCCCGTTACCGCTCAAAATAAGTAAAGTGGTTCCCATTTACAAAGGTAAAGGCAAAAGGGCTGATATGAATGTATATAGACCTGTCTCAATCATCCCCGCGATGGCGAAGGTTTTTGAGAGGGGCCTGAGTAACCGCCTTACAAAGTTTCTAATTATAACGAATGCCCTGTCGGACCGACAGTACGCTTACCGGATGGGTAGATCTACGACATCCTTGACACGCGAATTAATCCGACGCATTATGGCCGCCAGGGAGAGCCAACAGCAGGTAGCAATCTTGTGCTGTGACCTCTCGAAGGCGTTTGATGTCGCGGATCATGATCTGCTTAGCCGTAAGCTCCAGCATTATGGCATTCGTGACTCGTCTCTATCCCTATTCAAAAGCCTGCTCCGAAATAGATCTCAAATAGCAGTCGGCGATGGGGGCCATGTCAGGTCTGATCCACTTGATGCAACGATGGGTGTCGCACAGGGATCATCAGTATCCAATATACTGTTTTCATTGCTCCTCAATGACCTCCCGGATGCGATAGGGGCTGCTGACGTGCTGATGTATGCTGACGACGTCGCGGCGATCGTAGCCGCGCCTACAATAGATGGCGTCGAGCAAGGATTAAACCAAGCAGCCGCAGAGCTCGCTAAGTGGTTTGGATGTAACGGACTTGCTTTAAACCTCAATAAGACCCACTACCTACATTTCAACCTGTCAGGGCGACGTATGAGACCATTGGCGGTCTATATAGACGGAAAAGCGCTAGAACAAAATGTAACCACAACTTTCCTAGGCTTTGAAATAGACCAGGGCTTGAAATGGGAACAGCATATCGACAAACTGTGTGGCAAAATGGGGAGTGCGTGTTTCGCCTTAGGAAGAGTTGCGAGAACAGTGGCTCCAGACGTTGCCCGCACGTGCTACTTCGCCACCGTACACTCACTTATTCAGTACGGTGCTGAGCTTTGGGGTCGCTGCGCCCAGTGGGAACGAGTCTTTCGGCTTCAAAAGCGGGCCGTCAGGAGTATTGCTCGGGTGCCGTTTGACACACCGGCAAAGGCCTTATTTAAAAAGTTTTTTTTTTTTTTTTTTTTTTTTTTTATGACATAGGTGGCAAACGAGCAGACGAATCGCCTGATGGTAAGCGATTAGCGCCGCCCATGGACACTCGCAACACCAGAGGGGTTGTAAGTGCGTTGCCGGCCTTTAAGATGGGAGTACGCTCAAAAGTTAGGGATTCTTACGCTGCCGGCAATAATAATAATGCAGGTAGCCCTTTACGTGAGAGAAAACTTGACTACCTTCAAGACAAAAGGAATGGGTCAGAAGTTTAACCCTAGAAACCCCGACAAACTTGTTGGCATTACCCGCAAGATGGCTAGGTCAACAAAACTCACGCATGTGATGGGACCTACCGTGTACAATAAACTACCCCAGTCTATCACGGAGGCGCCGAGCCTACCCAGTTTTAAGTGTCGTCTGAAACGCTGGCTTGTTGAGCGCCCGTTCTATACGTATAATGAATTTTTGAAAACTCGTAACGGTAGTATTTCACTGTATTAGAAATTGTATTAGTATTTATGATGATTCTATTGTGTTATGTTTCTTTTTTTATTATTTTTCACTGACTTACTTATTTCTTTATTATTATTTTTTTTTTTTTAAATGATGTAATTTTAAAAAAAAATATTACTTAATAATTAATCAAATTGAATTTAATATCGACATGTAAATTGGCTTTACGAATAAATGAGTATGAGTATATAACATCACGACCAATAGGAGCGAAGACACAGACGAAGTCGCGGGCAAAAGCGCTAGTGAATTATAATAGTAGATTATACACTAAGGGGATAAAGCACTGTTTTATGTCACGGGAGCGAATTGAATCCCGAACGTAACGAAGGACTCATAATTTAACTCCTGAGCGTAGCGAGGGAGTTATAAGTTAATTCCTGAGCGAAGCGAGGGAATTAAGACTGAGTCCTGAGTGCAGTGAGGGGTTCAACCGCCCAAGACTAAAACAGTCTTATCCCCGAGGTGTATACTCTACTTTTCACACCTTATGCGAGACAAAAAAACAGGCTCAGTAGATAAATAATGTTTATTTAGCAAATTAAAAGTACATAGTAACATTAGACACGTTAGTCCAATTATGCAAAGATGAGGTTTTTATTTGGTACTCGATTTGTTCGTCACGCGTGAACAAATGAAGGCGCGCGACGTTCCAAATTCGAAAGCACAAGCCGTGGTCCTAGATTCGAAATTCGAATTTCGAACACCGCGCTCCTCCGGACCGGGGTTCACACGGAGGCAAACTTCATTTATTTTGTCAAATCAAGTAGGCCATGGCCTAGGACAAATTGTGTTTAGCAAAATTAAACTTTATGCATATAGTAATAAGAATTATGAAAAGTGAAATCATATTATTAACCAGCGGGTTATAATGAAATTCAGTACAACATTATAACCCGGCTAATACCAAGGGATTTAATGTCTTGCTTTCGGTAGGGTTTACATGACCTGTAATTCGGCATTGTCGAGCATGTGGTTTGAAAAGGTATTTACTACAAAACCTTGAAACTTTATTATTTCGGTACTAAATAATAATAAACGATCAACGGCCAAGGATAAAACATAAACTTACTGTACAGAACACACTCCACAGAGAATTGCCAAAACTGTTGTCTGTTTTGTTCGTAACTTTAGGACATAAAGTGTGGAGTGATTTTATTCTGTGACGACACGACACCGGAGCCGTATTGGGAGTGCGTCGTGAAGGCCCCAAGGCGACTATGCGTGTACCGAGATTACCCTAGGGCGCGGTTGCCACTGCCATTTTGTTTGATGGACTGTGAACGCCTTAAATCTGATAAAATGGGGATACGTGATATAAAAACACAAATTTTCTAGATTTTGTTTGAGGATTTTGCTTACTCAAATACAGGTACGGAGATGTACGTTAGCAATTTAACTGATTCTGCTATTCACAGTGGTTCACTCCTCTCAAGATCTGATGTCCTCATAACAAATATTGAAAGCTTCTACCTATCCATTTTACCTCTTGTAAACAATACTTCTTTCTTTTCTTTCTTTGTATTGGTATATAATTGATGAGGATGGAGAAGAGGAATAGGTAGCATTGAAATACTCAACTCTGAGTATATTTAATGCAACAAAAGCTTTCAGTTACAAGCTACGCCATTTCTAGTGCTTTTAGGATTTGATCCAAAATCAAATATAGATTGAAGTTCCTGAATAATGAATGAGACGTAGAATACTAGCAGTAATACGACGTTATAGGCAAATATGAAAAGGAAACGAGACCCGACTCATGAAAAACCGTCGATCAAAATAGAATTTAGTCGCTTTTGCTTATAACGTTTGACAATCGGACCGAAATCAAGAAGTTCATTACTTACTGTGAAAAAAAAATACTCAGCTCATTTGTTACTTTGTTGGTTTCTATTCAAGTGAACCGAAGTAAGTAGAAGTGAAATAGAGTTTTTTTACGAGTAAGTATGTATTAGGTATACAATACATACGAGTACAGGTATACGAGTATTGACGGCTACTAAAAGTTGTTTACGATTACGGCGAAAGCGTTTCAAGCCTGTATCAAAATAAAGACTAGCATACTAGCATGACACCCATGGTGCTCAAAACCACATTAATATTATATTATAAACCCCGTTTTTTGTAAGATTTGAATTTTAACGGCCAATTTCGCCCACGTTTCTTCGTTTCTCTGCGATATCAGAGGATAATATTGTACTAATTTCACTTATTTCAGTAACCTATTTACGTTTTAAAGATAACACACCACATATGTTCCCGTTTCAAGATTGTCATCCTTGAAATCGCATGACTGATAACGCACAATTTTTCTGATCTTAAAAAAACGGGGTTATAATAGTAGGAGAACAGTTTTAGCAATCACCTAAGTTATTCATTAACATTTATTGAGATTTTATTTGTTTATTCAGTATTTATATCATTAGTTGCCTATATTTCTAATTATGATTTTCGCAATAATTCAACGCACACTGCACAATCTGTTGTATCTCGCTTAGTGTAATTAATGTTTTGTATTGTTTTGTGTTTGTATTTTCGTGTCAATGGGTACACTGAAAATCAGCGTCGTAACACTTTGTGCTGCGACACATGCTGAGTGTTATCCTATTCTGAAACTCCCGCAGCATTGTAACCTTTGTTTCCATATTTTGTAGTGTGTTGTGTTATTTTTAACCGACTTAAAGCTTTCAAAAGAGGAGGTTATCAATGCGGTTGTATGTTTTTTTTTTTTGTTTTTTTTTTTTTTTTAATGTTTGTTACTCCATAACTCCGTCATTTCTTAACCGATTTGAAAAATTCTTTTTTTGATTGTATGTATCTAGCATGACACCCATGGTGCTCAAAACCACATTAATATTATATTATAAACCCCGTTTTTTGTAAGATTTGAATTTTAACGGCCAATTTCGCCCACGTTTCTTCGTTTCTCTGCGATATCAGAGGATAATATTGTACTAATTTCACTTATTTCAGTAACCTATTTACGTTTTAAAGATAACACACCACATATGTTCCCGTTTCAAGATTGTCATCCTTGAAATCGCATGACTGATAACGCACAATTTTTCTGATCTTAAAAAAACGGGGTTATAATAGTAGGAGAACAGTTTTAGCAATCACCTAAGTTATTCATTAACATTTATTGAGATTTTATTTGTTTATTCAGTATTTATATCATTAGTTGCCTATATTTCTAATTATGATTTTCGCAATAATTCAACGCACACTGCACAATCTGTTGTATCTCGCTTAGTGTAATTAATGTTTTGTATTGTTTTGTGTTTGTATTTTCGTGTCAATGGGTACACTGAAAATCAGCGTCGTAACACTTTGTGCTGCGACACATGCTGAGTGTTATCCTATTCTGAAACTCCCGCAGCATTGTAACCTTTGTTTCCATATTTCGTAGTGTGTTGTGTTATTTTTAACCGACTTAAAGCTTTCAAAAGAGGAGGTTATCAACTCGGTTGTATGTTTTTTTTTTGTTTTTTTTTTTTTTATAATTTGTTACTCCATAACTCCGTAATTTCTTAACCGATTTGAAAAATTCTTTTTTTGATTGTATGTATATATATCCAAGTTGGTCCCGTTTTTGTCAAAAGGCAGTTCTGATGATGGAATCCATGAGGAATTCAAAGAACTCCTCAAATCTTTAAGGCAAACATATAGTGATTTTTGTGTTTTTATCAACAAGTCAAGCATTTGCATCCAAAAATGTGACATTGGATGAAGTGGAACTGCTGATGATGATCAGAACAGAACTCTTCAAGGACGAAAAGTTCACGTTTGGCGATTTGTCCTCCTAGCTGTGTTTGTTAAGCAAGTTCTATTTTCACGATAAATTTTTGTCATGCTCGAGTTCTGATGATGGGATCCATGAGGAGTTGAGGGAACTCCTCAAATCTTAAAGGCAAACATATAGTGATTTTTGTGTTTTTATCAACAAATTGAGCATTATCATACAAAAATGTGACATTTGATGAAGTAGAACTGCTGATGATGATCAGAACAGAACTCTTCAACGACGAAAAGTTCACGTTTGGCGATTTGTCCTTCTAGCTGTGTTTGTTAAGCAAGTTCTCTTTTCACGATTGATTTTTGTCATGCTCGAGTTCTGATGATGGGATCCATTAGGAATCGAGGAAACTCTTCAAATGTGAAAGGCACACAAATAGTGATTTTTTCATGAACTAATCAAGCATTTTCATTCATAAAAGTGACATTTGATGAAGTGGAACTGCTGATGATGATCAGAACGGAACTCTTCAACGACGCGTAGTTCACGTTTGGCGATTTGTTCTCTTCGTTTTGTTTGTCAAGCAAGCAAGGTTTTTCCATGATTTCATGAGGAATTGAGGGTACTTAGTCTTCTACCATTATAAACATACTTATAGCCATTTTTGTATTTTATTGTATGGAATCTAAGAGTGCACCATCTAAGATTAATAATCTTTCACCGGACTCCCCCATTGAAGTCGGTTTTTTTTTCTTAAAAAATATGTAGTGTGTGTTGTTGTATCTATGTTTGGAATAAATGCTTCATTCATTCATGTTTATTAAAGGATAAAGCAACTAGAAGATAAACCGCCGTCACTTACATGATTTTTAGACAGTGTGTGTAATAGAAACCCATACATTAGTGTTAAACGAGAATATCCAATGGAATAGGCGTACCTACTTATATGTTGTAAATATAAAGTAATTTACCTCTACTTTCCTCATTAACCAATTGTATCAAAAACTACAATATTGATTTAAAGCATCATAGAAAATTCGGGTAACAGTCTATACTTTTTCCATACTATTTTATTTATACTTTCTTACTTATATTTTCTCTCCCTTGAAAGGAAATCGAGCCCAAATTTCGAGTTCCAGTATTTGGCCATTGCCTACCTATTGTCTATCAGACATGCGAGATAAACGATACGAGTATTTATATCTGAACTTATTGTACGTAAAGCAGTCACGATGCTGGTATAAATAAATGACGTAGAGTATTCTGAATGCCAGAGTTTATACTCTAATGATCACTAGAGCAAACTTAGCCGTAGCAAATCTTTAGATTAAACATATCTCCCATTCCCGTTTGCAAATGAATTATTTTGTCGCTCCGACATTAACATGACGGAGGCGGCAACCTCAAAGGTGTAACGACATATGTATCCGCGGCTGTCGGACCTATGTCACTCAAGATTTTCCTACAGTCCCTTTTTTCTAAGATTACTTGCACAAAAAACGCTACTCATGTAGCAAATACAATTTATTCCATACTATGATTCCATACTTATAGATATAAACATTGAATGTGCACTCGTTTTCCTTCTAAATCAAATTTTTGACAGAGCGAGCGAATCGTCTCCGTATCAGCTTTTAACGAAAATTCTTTCGTATGTCTGTTCCGGATGTTCTCCTCTACAGGTCGCATTTCGTAACCGATTCTCGTGACATTTTGTGAGCAGGTTCGATAATAATTTAGATTTTTTTTTGTTGAGTCAGTTTTTGGAATTTTCGAAATAAAAAGAAATGCGAGGTCTACAGCTCACAGAGCCACTAGTTTATTGTCAGAATGTGAGTGCTAGTTTGGCGCACAATATTCGGTAGATACGCTCATCGCATGTCATTGAATCAATTACATGTTCTTTGGCGCGAGAAATAACAATAATCAAGATTTAGAATAATAACAAATTTAATAATTATAAATGTCAATGTACAAAACAAATATATTAAGTAGATAGTACAAAAATTATAGCATAAGAATGGGGATGTCAGCATAATAATAAAAGTTACAGAAAGTACAATATTATTTTACAAAAATTAGAATGTCAGCAAACAATTTTCAATGTATGGAAGTTTCAAAATGCTCATTGACAGTATAATACATTTTATCTAAGCACCATTTGAATAATTTATTTTTAAATTCTGGCAAGTTCTGATTTATGAGGTCGTCAGGCAAGTAATTGAATATTTTAAACGACATATACAATATACTTTTCTTAAACTGAGCAGAACTATGACTTGGATGACAGAGATTAAGTCTATGTTATGTTAGATGTCGGCCTTACAAAATAAAGTATCTAAATATAAAGTTAGAAAATAATTTACGTTAATGAAAAATACTTAATTTTCCTCTGTTTACCTCACAAACAAACAAAGTAGAAGTCTTATACAAGTAGTAAGTTGGAAGTGGACAATGAGAGGGCTCGTGGGCGGCCAATCATCAAAGCCCTGCCCATTCCTATCACGTACGGGCTATATGAGACATCGCCTGTTTCACCGCAAATGAAGAACGCGTCTCATACCATGAGCTCGGAAGCTGCTAGTTCTATTTCTGTACATTTGTTAATAAGACAAAGTTGGTAGAAGTTTATATTTCCGTTTGTTAGTGTCTACTAACAAACGGAAATATAAGCTTCGTTCATTACTGCTAAGTTCAGGTGGGTCGTTTATTGGAAGTTATTGCAAATAGGTAACAATGTTTGGCCTGGGCTTAACGAATGCAAATGGCTGTGGTTTCTCGCAGCTCGCAGCAAGTGGTGAGCGCTTGGTATTTAGGTGAGCGGAATGATTGCGAAGTTATTATACCCAGCCGACTTTCTGGAATTACAATCTGTTACTGCGAGCCTATGGGTAGGAAAAATGTTATTAAAGGCAGCTTAGAGGAATTAATAAAATTGACTTCCAGTTTAAACTCAGTCTAATCTTAGATTAATCTCATTATCAGTGCGTTGCACTCACACATTTAGCTATGCGTTTTATAAATACAGTGCATGAATCAAGACAAAGTGCATATGCTACGAGTTTTACGATCTTAGGATGTCTGTGTGCCGATATGATAAGTCTTTATTTTTCATCGAAATTGTTCAACATATTTACTAGATCTCTCCCATGAGTGCCCTCTAGCTAGGGAGACTTAAATTGCTGATAACCAAGTTTGAATTACCTTTATATTCGTAGTATAAAATATAATTTTCTTTTAAAATTTGAACTGTATACCTGTTAAAAGTTCTTACATCTTTGTGTAATGGTAGTTTAAGATATAGCCCAAAGCTTTCAACTGTTCATTTAGCGATTGAATAATTAATTTCATCCATCAGATACTTTCGCTCTAGTTCCACATACTTAATTACTCGATTAAATAATTAGGTACTTAAATGTAATTTCCCTATGTTAATGGGTATAAAAAGTTCTTGTCAATAATTTCGAAATGTCTTATAGTTGTCGAAGACCATTCGAATGAAACTTGATTAATAAAAACTACATATCATCATCATCGTGGCGTTATACCAGTACAGTAGTATCCTAAAGGATGCCCAGGGTTACTACCTATACCTAATCACAAGAACTGGCGTAGGCACTAGTTTTTACGCAATTGACTGCCATCTGACCTTCCAACCCAAGGGGCAAACTAGCCTTTTTCCTTATTGGGATTAGGCTCGTCAAGTGAGTGCGCAACTTAACATTTAGAAGTTCGCACGCAAGCTACCCGGTGGCTTCTAACCTAGCTGAACGACTGCTGTCATAGACACTAGACAGCAGTCGGGATCAACGGCTTAACGTACCTTCCAAAGCACTAGAGCGCTCAGTTAGTAACCACTCAAAGTGATCACCCTTCACCCAACCAATAGTTGACCTGAGCCGACGTTGCTTAAACTCGCATACCGCACGCTGTACGCGGACTCCGTTGGACCACGAGCGCTCCAATAAAAACTATACCTATAGTAATCGAAAATATCAGACTGTTGAAAGGTTAGTGCCCGAGTAGTTTCAAAAGTTTTTGTAATTAGAAACAGTGTTTTGTGATTGTAAAATGTAAAAGTACTTTATGCAACAGTGCTAACAGTTTTTAAAGTCTCCAAAAAACATGCTCGAAAAAAAAAACTATGTAATTATCGAAACCTGCTCAAAATGTTTCATGAACATCAATTGAGAAATGAGACCTAAAGAGGAGAACAGTCGTAAAGACGCCGGACATACGAAAGTTATTAGTATTTTCTGTTTGGCCCCATGGTTGACTGGTAGAGAATGCCTTGAGGCATTAAGTCCGCCATTTGTACCGATTTATTTGTGCAATAAAGTTTAAATAAATAAATAAATAATAAAGTTATTCATTCATATAATTGATACCAACAGGTTGCTGGTTTCCCGGCCTTTTTTACACAGTACACCGGGTAGGGATAGTGCGGCTGTTAGGACCAGTTGTGACGTCATCGGTAATAAGTAGTTGTTCGGACCCAGGGTTGTACAAAACATCTTTCTTTTTTTTGACATGTGATAAGCATCATTCCTATATTAATCGTTTGAATAGATAGATAAAAATACGTATCTAAGTAAATTAATGAAAAAAAAACCGGCCAAGTGCGAGTCGGTCTCACGCACCGAGTGTTCCGTACAACTAAAAACAAATCTGATTTATTAATGTATTGGTATTTTCTGGTAAAATATACGTAATGATAAACAAATCACTAAATTTCAAGTAGATATGTCAATTGGAATTTAAAAAAATCTTTGGAACAAAATGTGTGACAGACGGACACGCGAGTGACAGCAATAGGGCTCCAATTCCTCCACATACCAAACATTCATGATCTAAGTACATATATCATATTCAAGAAAGAGTTGTGAATGTGTGCGTTAGCCGCGGATGTACCTTTTGTATGGAGTGTCCTTACCCGGTGTACCCTGTTTTTTATGTCTCGAGGCACGCGAATTCTCGACCACCGTTTCTCGAGTTTCTCGGGTATCTCGAAAATTTAGAATTGTTTACTAATACACGATATTATTTTCAAATGTTTGTTTTGTTACAAATCTGACTGATATCTACTTGATAGCTTGTTCAAATTATAATTTAGCATTAATTAGATATACTGAAATGTTTGATATACATATTTTATAAGTTTATAAAAAAAAAATTAAATAAACAGATAAACTAGATCCAAATCAACTTTTTTTAAATCGATCAATCATCTGCTTCCAGCTATAGTACCCATAGTACAAGCTTTGCTTAGTTTGGGACTAGGCCGATTTGTGTAGTACCGGGGGGTTTTTAGTAGGTGTAAGTCCGACATAACCTCCGCATTGTCCCCGCGGGGCGGTGGCATCCATAATGGATTTTCCCCCCGAAAAAAAAGGCCGATTTGTGTAATATTGTCCCCCAATATTTATTTATTTATTTATTATGTTACCAATATTTATTTATTATTTATGATGTCACTAGATATTTTTATTTCAATTAACAAGACAACTAACCAAAACTTAACAATTACTTTAAAAATAATACACAACGATATACACTGGTCACAGCACAGATACAATTCGCACTACCTTAGAAGATCAATAACATTTTAATAAAGGTTAAAAGGGCGTATCCACTATACTGGATTTCACGTGGAATATGTGTCTTTTGATAAAAGTTTAAAGGGCATGTCCAAGATAATGGACATCACGTGGAATATGTGTTGTCAATAAGCAGCATACAGCACAAAAACACATTCATGAAATAGCGAATATCTTAGTCCATTATATTGGTATAAATAAAGTGTTTAAAAATGTAACCGTTTAGAAACAGTGTAATATAGACTATTATTAACAGAGGTCGTACTTTTCGTGCCGGTGACGTAAAATTGACGGATTTTAATTATTAATATTTAATCATCAATCATTTATTCATGCATTTATGATGGTATTTTTTCTTATACGACCTATTGCATCCGATGATTATTAAGGTATTTAGAATTTTAATTTATAAGCAGGTGAGGATCTCATAGTCTTTCAAGTTTTATAACAGGTTATAGAAATGTTGAATCTAAATTATGAACGTAAACTCTGTATGACGACGTGGTTTGTTTAATTATTGGTAATAACTGGTATTACACATAAACCAGTCACAAAAACTTGCAGTATTACCTAATGTTGTACTTTATAAGTTGTAATGTGACAGGCAAATTGCGTTTGTAATAGGGACATAATTGTAAAAAGTGTATGTATACATGATTATTGATTACAATGAGACTAATTATAATCATCCTATATGGAGTGTGACGTCACCGGCACGAAAAGTGCGACCCCTGACTATTAACATTTAAGAAACAGTTATTAACCGTTTTCCAAGCCGCACCAATCTAGAAGGATTTGCAAAAAAACTAAATATATATTCAAATTAGTTATGTTATTACGGTGATTAATTTCACGACAAGTTACAATTACGAAAATGCAATAAAATTTTAGCCTTTATTCGGAGAACTAGGATAGAAATTTAATTGACACGTATGTGGTCAATAAATGGTAATATCGGGAAAAGGGTTAAAAAAAATCTCTATCATACTGGACATAGCGCAGAGTACGGATACAGATTAACAAAAACGAAGTATGGTCAAACTGTCTAAATATGGTCGGTACACCGTAATCTATATCTATATATATAATAAATCTCTAAAACTCCTGCCAGTATCATGAGAGAGGATTTTGTGTCCCGAAGGATCTCAGGATCCGCTGAATCGATAGGAACAATTTTTGTTGTATACGTAGATTATTATACTGGCCTTGTCATAGGATACTTTAAAATTGATTCCGTAATTTAATTAATTTTCGGATATATGTGGCCTATTTGGATTTTGCTATTATTTTTCTTCAAGTCTGCCGCCATCATTGCTGTCACTTCTTTCCTGTCGGTGGGAGCTAACGTCAAAATAAAACTCATTCTAAATTGTCAAAATGGCGTCATATTGTAAATATTTAGTACATTTATCTGAAACATGTTACTAATTTACTTATTAATAACATGTTTCAGATACTAAAGCATAAAGTGAAATTAGAAAATATTATTTGTAAACTCTTATTGAGAAAACGGGAAGTGTTGCAAAACAAAACGTTACTGCGCTGTCATTTTGTCAATTGCACGGATCTACTATTGTAGGGTTTTTTGATAATTAACACTGATTAATAGTACTAGTTTATAACTTTTTAAATTTAAGGTAGTTTTTATTTCTAAAAGGTCGTTTGTCTACCCAACTATCAGGGTATAAAAGGGGGGAACACTCTGCGGACGGCAGTTGATCGGAGGTCGTGTTAGCGGAGAGTAGCTAATAAGTTTTATTATTGTGAACAAGTGAATGTTATTGTGAAGAAATGAATATTGAGGCGAAGAAGTGAATACAATAAAATCATATTATCTTGAAGAGTGGTTTTAATCTTATTACACATCAGAAGTGCGCAGAACGTAAGTACACGCCTACTACTACTACTATTTCGTTATATGATTGATGAAAACCGTTATTTCGTTGGATTAGAATATGTATAAGAAATAAAAATGATCCGGTATACCTGCTTTTCTCATGCAAGCAAGTGAATAAGGTATACTCAACATTTCAGTAGCAGGCCACGTGCCATTAATGATGTAAGTCTGGAATTTATACGGGTTGGTTACTCTTTCCTTAATTTAATTTTAAATTTTATTTTTAGTCCATACATTCAATGAGTTGAATGTTCCATGATCGTAATACGTATTAGTATACTGTTACTAATCTGAATACACACAGAACTTGTCAATAGATTTAATTCTTACAAAATGTAATTATAACTGTGGCGACGGCTGAAGGTATAGCCAGCCTAAGTTGCTCACTGTCTATGCATGCACCCATAAGTTGGGCCTACATATTCTGTTCTAGATTGCGTGAGGATTTATTGGTTACATGCTTTAATAGTCAATTTACTCCTTGGTTGCATGATAACTGTGATTTCCTTTCTTTTAACTTTCAACTACCCACATGTGTTGCACTAAATTGGCAATATGTGTCATTACGTGAGCCATATTAGCTACTTATCGTTACTAGAGTGTTTCTTTTCTGGATGAAATTCAATTCTTATGTATTGGATATTTCCTTTTAATTTCTGTTTGTTATAAAGTATGTTGAATATACGTATAACACTAGACACTTTCTTTTCATGCTGGGGATTCTAAACTGGCGGACGATGTCCGTCATAGTCAGATTGGCGATCAACGGCGCCTGCAGACACCAGACGAATACCGTTTTGAAAGCTGCAAGAGTACCGCGATAGAATCAGGAGACCACAGCTGAGGCATCGAGTCGTCGGCATAGCCGGAGCATCAGCGCATCACGACGACGGGAACGCAATGGCAGTGAAGAGGATCGAGAGCGAAGCGAAGCTGTGGGGCGGCAGGAGCGGCTCCACTTCACCAGCCCATGCGAGGACTGCGCGTCACCGGACAAAAGGTCATGTACACCTTTTACTATCAAAGTTGTGATGGATATTGTGAATTCTATTAAAAACTGGTATTTCATCTCAGCCATCGACGTCCGGCACAATTAAAAACATAGGTCAAAAGAATAGTGTGCCTGGTTTTGATCCAACAGATAAAAATCAAATAATAAATACCTTGTTACCAAAAATGAATAAATGTACCAGCGCTTATGATTGAGATGGAAAAACATAAAATAAAAATACATTTTGAGATGCAGAAATTTCAAGGATTGGCAAAGGTTTGCTATGAGGGTTTACGCACTATACTATATACTTGTGGTCTGAGTGGCAACAACAGCTGACTAGTGCCTTCCCTTGTAAGCAAAACTATGGTCAAACTCATTATTTTGAACAGAACAAGCATATTTGGCGAGCCCATAAGAAAACTATTACTACGAAATATTGGCAAGATATTACGGCAAACCGAGTAGTAGATTGTATCGTTCACGGGATAATGGACAGGACAATGAAGTCGGGCGTTTTGGCACTGTATTGTTTTCAGCCTGATTAACTTATTTTCAATAAGTAACCGGGAAATACCACAATCAGACCGCAATAAATACAAAAATTGAAGTAATAACAGTCACTACGGCCAAAGCAACTCAGAAGGCGGCTCTAAGTAAAATGAATAGGTCTCAACCTAAGGTCTTAACAGGGTACAATAATTTGTTTTAACTATAAGGAGTCATCTTTACATGCTTTGCTCCGAACAGTAAAATGTAATAAGTACTACAAAATCAAAAAAAAATATGTCAGACTTCTTGCCCCAATTAAAAGTATATTAGTTAAAATTTCCACCGAGAGGCCTATGTCCAGCAGTGGACGTCTTTCGGCTGACATGATGATTTATCAATTTCAAGGGTAAGGTGACATTAGTAAAACGCTAATTCGTTTCAAAACTAGGGATAGAGCACGATCAAAATAAAGATCGTGATAAAAAGAGGTTTTGGTAATGGTACGGTCACAGATCAAAGAAGTACGGTGCAGTTTTTCTTAGTAACGATACGAATACTCTTTATTGCATACCTCACACAAATAAAACGTTACAAACAGAAAATAATAACAGTAATATGTAGGTAGAGGTAGACAACAGGCGGTATTATCGCTAAAGAGCGATTTCTTCCAAACAACCCTTGGGTAGCGAAAAAAAAAGAAAATATATATGCAGTAGGTGGTGCAGAGTTAATATGAAACAAGACATAACATAATTGATAATAAAGATAAAATATAACCGCAAAAAAAAAAACTATAGGTAGCCGATATTAAGGAAGGGACATATAATGTTTAGTAACATTATTGAATGTGGAAGTTGACTGCGTTAGTACCTGAGTAGCGTGTAGAGTTGTTGACGTAAACTACATAATAATAGATAGTCTACATAGTCAGTCATACATAGAGCGACCAAACTATTTAGGTAATTAAAGATTGTCATACGTTACGATCCAAACATCGATTCTGCCCTGCCTGAATTCGAAAGCAGTGAGTGCAGCAGCTGATATTGTTTTGTATCAATCCGTCGTGCTCGCATATAATCCGATATCAATGGTGGGTGGTGTTGGAATCACGTGATCGGTAGTCCAGGTAGAGAAGCTATGTATAATATCGAGTGGTGTTTACCATGTTAAGAATGGATATTTAGACACTCCCATTTATTTATCTGTGTTCCATATTGTATACTAAACAAATAATTGTGTGACTAGCTATTGTATACTAAACAAATAATTGTGTGACTAGCAAGGAAGAAATGGTTTGTCAGACGGTTAACGATACAGTTGCCAGACATTGATGAACACACTGACCATTCGTTTGGTAAGCATGATGATTATTTGACCTAATAGTATATGTCTTAGTAATTTGGCACAAGGCGCCAGTAAGATAAGGCTCAGGACTATATAGAAAAGTTTATAAGAGAAGTAAAAACAAAACACAGTATTAATTGAGTATTTTTAAAATTACTTGTCTGTATCAGACGGTAGCTTGCCGGTGTCATTGAATAAAATAACTCCAGCCTATAATATTATTATTATGGAATGCTATTTCGTTCAATTGTCTAAAGGGCCTCTACGTGTTGGCTATGTGGTACTCGTTTGGTACTTTGGTACCTCGGTACTTTGGCTCCGCGCACGCCTTCCAAAGGTCCGGGACACCATTGTCCCGTGAGCGGAAAAGAAAAAACTGTTATGAATATATAATCGTAGAAAATTGATTTTATCTGATAGGATAGGATAGGAAGACGGTTTCATGCTGTATTATAAATAACAGTATGCCCGAAGCTACGTTAAAAAAAAAAGCAGATTCGACTGCCTGTCTAAGCTTGGTGCTAAATATTCTTTATAGGCGCGTTGCCATATTATCAGTATACCCTGATATTATTCTCCATGCGCTTCTAACAGTGTAATCTCACATAAGCTTATTTGTGTACAAGCTGACGTTACAAGTTTTTGACACTAATAATGCTATTAATGATTACCGTATTAGCACTGACAAATTTGCTAAAACTTTAGCTTAATTCCTTTGTTGGAAAACGAAGCTTCTTTTCCACCATGGATAGGATGACATCTTCAACTGCGGTTTTAACTTTTACTGTCTGTTGGGACAACTGAAAAGCACACTAATTAGTGTAACATTATTACACCAAAATATAAATCACTTCACTGGCAGAATACTAGATAAAGAATTATTAACAGAACAGTTATTAAGAATGAATTTTTGCCGCGAACATGACTGGTGCAAGCTGTGTCGAAATCCCGGTACTGAATAAAGGCAAAAAAAATTAAATATCGCGTTAGACCCGTTGAAACAAAATATTTTTAAAGTTAAATGTAGTTTGCTTAACAGAAACTTGGTTAAAGAACCACAAGTTTAACTTAATGGAAATAATTACGTTACGTATTGGCGAGCGCGTTCGACAGAACTACGGCAGGGGGTGGTGGATCTGTTATTTTAATGAATATTGGATTACAATATAAGGAACGTAGATACTTCTCAGGCTGTTCTGTTTATTGTGTTTGTGACATTGTTTTTGCAGAGACTGATCAGTATCTGTTGATTTTAATTTATAAACCATCAGGTGACTTCCAAAAAAAGATGAAGGATGTACATGGCAAAGCAGCAAGAAATAAACTATGTATAGTCTACGGCAGCTATTTAATCAAAATCTGTTGGAAAAGATAGTTATTTGAAGTATAATAGATGAAACTTGAGAAGAAAATCATGTGTCTGTCGACTTAGGTTTATAATAGAATAGGTAGAGAGCTGGAAAAGCAGAAATCCAGTACGACAGAAACAGACGATTTGCTCGTATGAGGGGGATCTAGTGAAGATCACCAAAGTGAATTTTAATAACGATGGAAAGAGTAAGAGAACTGCTTCCATCGTTCGTTCCGTTTCGAGTTATTAAAGCTCTGTGTCAGGACAGGCATGTACCTATGTATATGATCATATTCTGGTATACTTAGCAGACGAACCGTTCTAGCCACTCTACTGCGGTAGCGGCTGCACTCGTGCTGCATTACAAATAAATAATGACTAATCAGATTCCAATATAAGTGATGATGAGGTTTAGTTATGGCTTTATTGAATGTTGATAATGAGTATACTACATTCTTAAGTTTTTTGTTTAAGATCGGCATTGAGAATTTGACGAGCTCACTGGCCAAGTTGACTGGAGTAGAGATTGAAGCTGGTTGCAGCCATGAAAATTTACTTCGTGTGCTGCTGCAGCGATATACTTCCATTGGGTATGAGAATGTTTACTGGAGTTGAGATTGAAGCTGTTTGCAACCACGAGAATTGATTGGTTCGTGTGTTGCTACAGCAATATTCTACCATTAAGTACGAGAATTGAACTGGTTCGTACCCTGTATTATGGTAGTACGTACTGATCGCAAGAATTGATTGGTTTGCGATCAGTATGCATTATTGAATGATAAGAGAGATTGAAGCTGTCTTCAGTAACGAGAATTGATTTGGTTCGTGTACTGTTACAGCAGTAAAAGCTACATACATTATACTGTAAGTGATTTATTTACTGACCAAGACAATTGAATGATTTACTGTTATCATAATTAGATGTTCTTGATTGGCTCGTCAAAGATGTATCAGATTTTAATTAGTTTGTGATTTACGTAAGGTTGATTCAATTAAGAAAGATTGATCCTGGTTTCAGTCACGAGAATTGATTTGTTCATGTACCTACGAGTACCTACTATTACAGCAAATAAAGCTACTTACATAAATTTTCCTCTTAGTGATTTATTTACTGACCATGACAGTTGAATGGTTCACGTTTATCATAGTTAGATGTTCTTGACTGGCTCGTTAAAGATGTGTTTGTGTAAGATTGTCCCCCAATATTTATTATTATTATTATTAAAACTTAAAGTAATATTAAAGATACGATGTAAAAAAGCAGTTTAAAATAAAATGTATCGATCTACATATTCACTTATTTTTGAATTGTAAAAAGATTTTATAGGGTCTATAAAATGTTATTTTGTTACTTTAAAGATTTGATGTAAATAAGCAGTATATAATAAAATGTATCGATCTACATATTCACTTATTTTTGAATTTTTAAAAGATTTTATACTGTCTATAAAATGTTATTTTGTTACTTTATGTATTTGTACAGTCGGTCGGCCAAGTGTAGGGTTGCCACCTAGCACATGTATGAGGGCATACACGGCGTCAGGACGGACGAGTGTAGGGTTTTTTTTATAATTAACACTGATTAATAGTACTAGTTTATAAGTTTTTAAATTTAAGGTAGTTTTTATTTCTAAAAGGTCGTTTGTCTACCCAACTATCAGGGTATAAAAGGGGGGAACACTCTGCGGACGGCAGTTGATCGGAGGTCGTGTTAGCGGAGAGTAGCTAATAAGTTTTATTATTGTGAACAAGTGAATGTTATTGTGAAGAAATGAATATTGAGGCGAAGAAGTGAATACAATAAAATCATATTATCTTGAAGAGTGGTTTTAATCTTATTACACTATACCTAAACCGGATTGAGTACTGTGACGAAAAAGTGTGACCGACAGAGAAGCCAAACTCGAGGATTGCATCTCGTTTTAATTAGGGTGACAAAGTACATCTGTGGATATGAGGATTATTTCTAATATAGGTTCTATGTACAATGAAATTTAAACTAAATTAGGTAGTAAATAAAATAAGAATATTTTTCAAAGAAATTATTTTCGCTAATCACAAGTTTGTGTATCCATACATTGTTAAACAATATAGTCTTGTGTAATTTTTGCCCAAGCCCTACTTTATTTTCCAAATCTCTTAACAAATATGTTTTTTTTGCCGTGATGAGCCATGGGTGATTTAAAAAAAGACGAGGACGAGTTTTAATTCACCATCATCAGATCAGCACGGTACACGGTGCACGGTGGTGCCATGATACACGAGTTCGGTAGGTAACAATACAATATAATAATATCTAGACACGCGGCAGCGTGTCCAGCCAAGTTCACCCCAGGAACTGGCGGACAGCAGCCGTGTGTTATATTACACGAACCGTTTGGAGCCACTTTTCACCCCCCAATAACTCCAAATCTATCTAACATAAAAAAACCGGCCAAGAGCGTGTCGGGCCACGCTCAGTGTAGGGTTCCGTAGTTTTCCGCCCGTCTCATTTTTTTTTTGAAAAAATTACAAAAACTATTCAACCTATCAAGTTCAATATAATTTTCCTACAAAGTTTTTATAAAGTTCTACTTTTGAGATTTTTTTCATATTTTTAAATCTTATGGTTCAAAAGTTAGAGGGGGGGGGGGGACACATTTTTTTTTACTTCTGGAGCGATTATTTCCGAAAATATTAACATTATCAAAAAATGATTTTAGTAAACCCCTATTTATTTTTAAATACCTATCTAACAATATATCACACGTTAGGGTTAAAATGAAAAAAAAATCACTCCCCACTTTACGTATAGGGGAGGTACCCTAATAAAATATTTTTTTCCACTTTTTATTTTACCACTTTGTCGGTGTAATTCATATACATATTAGTACCAAATTTCAGCTTTCTAGTGCTAACGGTCACTGAGATTATCCGCGGACGGACGGACAGACGGACGGACAGACGGACGGACAGACATGGCGAAACTATAAGGGTTTCCTAGTTGACTACGGAACCCTAAAAATGATATTTGCTACATGTATTAAGATCCTTTAGAACAGGGGTTCCCAAACTTTTTTTTCTCATAGACCACTTTAAAAAATTTGCTGGTTCTGGTGGACCCCCTACTCTACAGCCTACACCATATTCCCAAAAAATTACAAAAATGTGACTATTACCTAACTCTGGTGACGATATAACTATGAAATAGTATAGTATATTATATGTACACCTAGGGAGATAATATAAAGAAAGGCCGAGATCGCAGATATTTACGGCCCGAGCTGCAAGCGAAGGACGCAAATGTGCGATCAAGGCTTTCTTTATTATCTCCCGTGTTGTATACATCATTTTATGTCAACATTTGGCGAAAAAGCGGCTATTTCCGCACATGTATCGGGCGAAAAAATCCACTTTTAGCCAGGTGTGACATAAATGTTCTTTACAGGTTTAGAAAAAAAAGTGAAAAATGATTGGTTAATATGCTGTCAATAATAAATACTTTACTTTTTTGACATCTACTCACAACCTATCTATTCCAGCATCAAATAAAATAAAATCAATCAAATCTAAATCTCGGAGTGTTGAAATAAAATTAAATATAGTATATTTTGCTTGTGTTGTGTTTATTCGAGTACTTTATAATATTTATGATGATAATAACAGTCGTAAAATAATTAAAATTAAACATTGTTACGTAACTTCTAAGTACAATGACACTCAAAATTAATGGGAGGGATGAGCTTGATTAATTGACAACAAATTGTCAATATTTGGGTTCAGTTTTGTCAGGAATAATCGCAAATCTCCTCGTTCTGTGATATTCAGTCTGTTCCTATTTTTCGTTAAAAGGTTTGTAACGGTGCTGAAACTTTTTTCCACAAGATATGACGAGGGAAATGATATCAAAAGCTTTCTCGCAATTTTCCACAGTCCAGGATATTTTTCGGGTATTTCTGCTTGCAGCCAAAAAGTTTGATACCCTTTTTTATATTTCACCTTCAGCTCCTCATTAGTGCTAAGCTCAAGTAGCTCCTCTTGCAATATCACGTTCTCCACTTCCATTTCATCAAATGGATTTATAATCCATGGTGGTATTTCCATCGTGAGAATGTCTTCAAATCTGGTTTTGAAATCATCATGCAGGGCAATCAAATGTTGAACATATGTCTGAATATCATCATCCTCGCATTCTACCTGTGACAAGCTTGAGAATTGGGAAAATTCGCGTCGACTAATGTTTTGCTTCATTAACTTCAATTTTCCATGAAAAGCGGAAATCACACTCTTTGTTTTAATTAAATTGAGGTTGTCCCCTTGCAGTTGTAAGTTAATATCATTAAACTTTTTGAACAAATCTGTCAAATACGCGATATCTGCTTTGAACTTGATCAGGTTTTCTTTTAAATCTGGAGCTTTACTATCCAGAAACTCCAAGACAGACTCAAAAAGTGAGTAAAATCTTGTTAAACATGCACCTTTCGACAACCAGCGTACTTCAGTGTGTAAGAGCAATCGTCGGAAGTCTTCATCATTTTCATCGCACAATTGGGCAAATAAACGCGTATTCAAAGCATTGCTTTTTATTTTATTAACCGCGTTAATCACAAATTGGAGCGATTGGTGCAGTCTAGCACTCAAATTTTTTGCTACTAAGTGTTGTCGGTGGATGACACAGTGAATTGCAGTTAAATCTGGTATCATTTTTTTTAGATGGCTTATGAACCCACGATATTTCCCGACCATTGCAGGAGCTCCATCTGTTGCCGCCGATGTAACGTTTGTGAACGGAATTGATTTTTCTTTTAAAAAATCGCTCAGGATGTTAAATATCGATTCACCTTTAGTGTCAGTCTTCAAAGTTTTGGCGAATAATAGCTCTTCATGAATTTCTTCGTCCATAACAAATCGCACAAATGCTAATAATAATGCCTCATTATCAGGTAAAGTTGACTCGTCCAGTTGAATAGAAAAATGAGTTGTTTGCAGATAATTACAGAAGAAACTTTCAATATCAGAGCTCATTTCGTCAATACGTCTTTGTACAGTGTTGTTACTCAAAGGATTTTTTTTGAGTATGTCAAATGGAGGTTTGTGCAGAACAGTTTTTAAAACTTCTTCAACAGCGGGTAAAATTAACTGTTCACCAATGGTGTGGGGTTTTCCAGATTTCGCTATGAGTAATGAGATGTTGTAAGATGCCCGCAAGCCATCATCGTTACTTTCAGATGTTGAAGCGAACATACCTTGCAGGGTGGGTCTCTTTTCATATTTTTCTTTCAATGATTGAAAATATTTCAAATCTTTACCTGTTTTATCAGGGTGGCACCTTTTTAGATGATCTTCGAGCTTCGATGGTTTCATAGAGTCATTGCTCAAAACTTTATTGCATAAAAGGCACATGGGCAATCGCTTGTCCGCGTTTGATGGAAGAAAGCCAAATTTTAAATATTCCACACTGTACTGTCGACACTTAATTTTCTTCTTTGGCTCCGCCATGTTTCAAATTAGCTACCTGTAAGTATAAAAAAGTTTTTGTGATCTTAACATTCTTACTTAACTTCTTCTTAGTCTTACTTAACAGGATATGGCTATTTTATAGAACAGAATTTATAATTTTTCGCTATGAATCAAAAAAAGAATACTAATAAACTTTTTTCGGCTGTCTGTTGTTTTATGGAAGTAGGTAGGTAATAATCGTAATGTTCATTATTTCATATTTCATACATGTCTATCATACACAAAGAAGACAAATATATTAACTACAAAAAGAGATACCTATAAGTTGTATAGCAAATAAACAAATAATGTACTTACTTTTCCGACACGATTCTGGCAACCAGGAACAGCAATTCACTTTACTTTTGTAGTCGAAATCCGGAAACAAATGAGTAACGTTTGTTCTTAGCATTCGTATTTATTGGTGAAGAATCAAACAAGTGCATACAAGCAGAGCACATTACCGTAAGTCATAGGTATTTCGTCCCTTTGCACGTCCGAACAAGCGTTTTGGTCGGCGCCGGCGATAGCGACGCGACGGTGCTTCGCAAGCCTAGACCTGTTCGTTTGTCCAACAGCTCGTTCGCGATATGTTGCAGACTTGCAGTCGACAAGTTTTGGAGCCGAAAGTTGTAATTTTAATAATATAGTATTATAGTATAGGTAGTTTGATTCACCGAAATATTTATCACGGAGGAACGCAATATTTTTATTATATATTTATCAGTCGTCCAGGCTATAAAAATAATACAAAAATCATTATCTGTTTCGTTATTTACCATCGAAACCAGATAAATTTTCGTGGACCCCCACGTACAAACTGTGAACCCCTATTTTTTTGCCACTCCAGCGTAGACCCCTGTCACATCGTTCGTGGACCCCTGGGGGTCCACCTGGACCACTTTGGGAACCCCTGCTTTAGAACAACTAGAACCTCAAATTTCATAAATAGAGGTCTAATAGTTATTGAGATATTAAATTCCAAAAAATGGCATTTTTACCACTGACTGACTGACACGCGTTCCTTTAAACTGAAAAAAAAACATAAATGTGAAAATGGGAGCCAAGTTCAGTATTAAGAATATGCGATGCTTGGTTGTCGTCTTCACCGACAAAAGAATTGAGATCTAAATGGGTGCCAAGTTCAGTAGATTCTCTGAAATGGTGCCAAGTCCGGCACTACATTGTTTACAGTAAAACTAATTTACTGCGGCTTAATGCATTTTGAGCTTTAACTTGGCAGTTTTCTTAAATATCCAACAGCTTTTATGGTATTATACTGCATAGAAAACTGCCAAGTTAAGACTCAAAATGCATTAAGCCGCAGTAAATTAGTTTTACTGTAAACAATGTAGTTGACTAGACTAGACTTGGCACCATTTCAGAGAATCTACGGAACTTGGCACCCATTTAGATCTCAATTCTTTTGTCGGTGAAGACGACAACCAAGCATCGCAACCAAACGGTTCGTGTAATATAACACACGGCTGCTGTCCGCCAGTTCCTGGGGTGAACTTGGCTGGACACGCTGCCGCGTGTCTATATAGGTAGATAAATAGATGTACCTAAAAAAGTTTTCCTCATACCCGATTAAAGCCAGCGGGAAACTACAACTGTATTTAATTGTTTCCAGGACTTCATTGCTTTCGCAATAATCGAATGAACTAATAACAAAATAGTTATTGCTTAGTAGCACGGAGCGTACGGTGGGTGTTCAGGGGAAACAACCCGGACGTCCTGCTCCGGGTAATGGGAAATAATCAGATCCGGAATAACTGAGTTCAACTGATTTATTTCTGCTATAACATGCCTAATATCATAAGGAAGAGGACTTTTACTATAATGGCGTCGCTTCAAAATTGAGTGGGGTCCCGAGCTATTCCCATTCGTTTTGCAGAGACGGGGTCCTCATGAATCTCCTAATACTTTTCAGTAGTATTCTGTTGTTTGAATACTCGTGCATTAACTATGTACTTAACGGCCTACATACTCGTACATCTCCGTTTCAAATTTTATTTTAAGTTACCGAACGTAAGTGCGTATAGGCTTCCAGAAATACATTACTGCGCCTGCAGCAAGTCATGCTGATGCATGACATGTAGGCATGCAGAGTATACGCGTTCGGTATCGACGCATCGATAAGATACTCGTATCTCGTGTATCACCGCCGGCAGTGTCGAGGGTGTAAAATGGGAGAAAACGTGATTCGTTCCATTTACGCTGCTTAATTTGCGCTTATTAATATTACCATTGAGTTCTTCAATTAAAAATTGGCCAAGATCATGTCGGGCCATGCTCAGTAGAGGGTCCCGTAAATGCCCAATGAACTTACCTACACTAATCGCAGCGTTTCATACGTAGTTTACTAAGAAGGGAAAACTTTTTACTATAACTCAATAACGGCTTAACTGAATGATGTCCGCTATAGTTTTCGTTGAAAGTCTTTATTAAGCTTGACATATTTCAAAAGTTACAGCTCCCCCCCCCCCTCTGTCCTCTCCCTCATACATCCACACCATAGGCTTGAACATAAAAAATCATCCCCACTTTACGTGTAAGGGAGGCAGCCTTAAATATTTTTTTTAGTTTTCATTTTATTACTTTGTCAGTTTTATTGATTTATATTATTATATCCATACCAAATTGCAGCTTTCTAGAACTAAAAATCACAGAGCAAAGCCTCGGACAGACATCGACATGGCGAAACTGTAAGGGTTCCCAGTTGACTACGGAACCCTAAAAACTGACTCTAACACTGATTATGCGTTTTGATTACCGTTTACAGTCTTAAATTATTCAAAAATTTGCATATACTTCACCGTGCGTTTGTATAAAAGTAGCTAATCGATAGACGAGTACCGACAACTTTGATAAAAGCTTGCTTAAAGGTAAATTTAACTTAGCTTTTACGAAAAGCAAAGTCTAATCATCACCGCTCTAAATTATATTGGTTTAATCGGAATTGAAAACTGACTTCCCAGTCAAAACATGCTACCTTTACAGGCTGTCATATGAAACGAGGATAACCCGTGGACAGCTCTGATAGAGAATATCTTATTATTATATATTATTACATATAGGTTTAGTGAAAACCCTTCGTTTTCGAGATATTGGCAACTCTGAAAAAAACAATATATATTTGCGGTTACAAAAATGGTACTGGTAAACCGGTAGTCCACGTTACGTTATGAACGACTGTAAGCCACGTATATCCATTGTTTAATTCATGGGTATACCGAAGGGTGTACCGACTTCCGATGTAGGTTGTCGATGTCTATTTTAATACGAAGCTATATTAAACAAATATGGCTGGGTTAGTCGAACTCTACAGTGGGCTTCCGTCCTTATTCAGGCTACCTCAATATCCAACAGAAAAATAAAGTGTGTCAACTAAAAATACAACCCTTTCCTTTATAAATCTGTTTTGTTAGTGCTCCGCATTATAATAAGGGATCGGAAGGGCCAGGTCAGGATAAATCAGCTACTTTTTACGGATAGTTAAAACGAATTGTCGGCGTCAACGAAATAAATACAATCAGTGGTAAATACTAAAACATGAACAACAGTCAGCTGCAAAAATAGCTAATAACGGCCACATCTAAGAGTGAAACTTGTGGTGCATTGGAATAATTCCGTGAACGGGTATATTTCGAAATTTCAAAAAATCTTCTAAGTGTGCCGATATTTATACGCTGATAACATTAGTCTAGGCGCCATATTTAATTTTATCGGCGCCACTGTCGTAGTGAGCCGCTTCTGTCTATCTCATACATGCGTCGCGTCAAGTTATCCCTGAAAAGTATTTTTCCCGCAAAATTTGTTCACTCAGAATAACCCCAGAATTTTTTTTGGCTTTAAAGGCAAGTTATTTGAACCATCGTTGGTTTGACTACTAAAATAACGTCCCAGCTATTATTAAAAAAAACCTTAATTACCCCTTGGGTTTATTCCGTTATACTATAACATCGAAATAAACCCACCTAGCTTTTCCATAGTAACCGACAAAAACGAGTAATTTTTTTATTAATTATTTTCAATGGGTTTGGCGTCGTTCTAAATCTATAGATATAGCATATAAAAGCCCCTATCAATATTTTGACGGATTGCATATTTAACTAAGACGTTTGACTTCAACAATTAGTATACTCATAGTACTGCTAAATTATTATGTTGTGTGGTGAGTAGGATGGTGTATATATTATATTACCTATGATGTGACGTGTGTATGTATGGTGTATACGGCACTTATTGGTGTATTTATGGAGAATTATTTTGTATGATTTCGATTTTGCTTTTCATGACATGCTTGTTGCTCTAGTGCATACACGATATGGCATAAGTACAGTTATGTACATTTTGGTATGACTGTGTGCCTACTAAGCTCCTAAAGCTCTGCAAATCTGCTATAGCTCCCGTGGTTAGTCACCTGGCAAATCTGTGCTTTGCACAAGGTGTCTTCCCATCCGCTCGCATGAGGCATTCTGATCACATCAGGCATTTGACACGGTTTCTCTACCCACTCTTGTTGAAAAGCTACAACATGGAATCACGGGGAAGCCGCTGGATCTGCTGGGTGACAGCTTACGGAACCGCAACCAAAGTTGGGTGAGAGACTACGTGAGTGAGGACGCGGAGGTTTCCTTCGGTGTCCCATAGGGCAGTGTCCTTGGTCCCACCTTATTTCTTATTTACATAAACGACCTTGCAGACGTTTGCACTGACCACGGACACGTTATCTTATATGCCGACGACACTGTAGCGGTTTCCTCTGGTAAAAACTGGGACTCGGTGTTTCAAAACGCTGAGAACGGTCTCCGTAGGATCAATTCATGGCTTGCTTCCAACTTACTCACTCTTAATACCGAGAAATCTAACTACATATGCTTTACTAAAAACAGTAGTACGCAACCCGCTAACGAACTTAAACTAAAAATCCATAACTGTACCATATCTGATGTGATACACACACCCTGTAACTGCATTCATATTGAAAAGGTAATCTCTACCAAATACTTGGGGATTATTTTTTATCAGCGTCTCTCATGGCACCCATATATTGAGCTAATAAATAACAGAATACGTAAACTCATTTGGTTAATCAAAACTCTTAGACACATTACTAAAACAAATTTACACCGCTCTAGCGCAATCTGTAATGAGCTATTGTATTCCAGCATGGGGAGGCGCTACGAAAACTAAATACCTAGAAGTAGAGAGAGGTCAGAGATGTCTACTGAAAACTATATTATTTAAACCATATCGATACCCAACCTCAGTACTATATAAACTATGTGAACTCCCAAGTATGCGAAAATTGTATATAGGTTCGGTTGTGCTAAAGCTTCATAAAAAACTATGTTATGACCCCTCCATTCTTAACCGTAGAAGAATTAACACAATCGTGCCTGTGCCTAAGAGTAAGTCTGTATTTGCAAGAAGACAATTCGATGTACAATCAGCTCGCATCTATAATAATGTAAACAAGAAATTAAACATTTACTCTTTGAAACCACATGATTGTAAAAAAGTTATTATGGAATGGACTTAGCTATGATGAAACTGAAGCGCTGCTTCACCCAGGGAATTAAGACTTAACTTAAACAACATTGTATACTGATAAAAACATAATAGACACGGTAAAACATGCGCACACACACACACACACGCTCTCATATTCCTATACACATTTGCACGTACTTGCATGTACTTGCACATACTTACAGTTTCACATAAATTCCTTATGCTGTATTAAAATGAACAGGAAGTTATTGTATAATTAATTAATTAATTTATAATTTTATCCAAAGCTTAAAAACATAAATAAATTATATTCTAATACTACCTAATCTAAGTTAAAACTATATTTAACTATAGGTTTATATTATGTACTATATTTGGAAGAGCGAGGTCTCCTGATACAGGTATCTCTATACCTACTAGGAGACCTCAACCTTAGTGTAACTTAAACCCCATTTTGTTAAATGAAATAAAACATTTTTATTTGTATTGTATTGTGGCTAGTGTGTGCTAGGGTTTGGGTAAGGACTTTGGGGTATTTATTTTAAGACATTGTAGGATATTATTATAGTGACTCTACCAATTTGGTAGTTATCCCACATTGTCATAAAATATTTGAATACTTACTGCTATGTCCAGAAGTTGCAGTAAATATTATGTGTGATGCGGTTTGTTTAAGTATTGCTAGATTGTCCAGAAATTCTGATTGCTAGATCAACATCTACACGAGTTGACTGACCATCATAAATAACTAAGACCGGTTGCCCTTCACCTATTGAATGGAATGAGCACTTTTTCCATATAGTTATATCTAACCCTTATCTATCCTTTCTATTGAGCAATTAGTTCCAAACAAATTTTGTACATGGTAAACATGATACAAAACTAAACCTTAAGTAAAGTGATATACAATCTGAAATCGTGTTGGCAAAACGGCATACTAAGGAAATCACCTCGTTTAGTTGATTTCACCAGTTTGACATCGAGAGGGTAACTGATCAAACATTTAAATCAGTGTTATTCGCCTCAGATTTTCGTCAGTCAGTTTATAGTCGAATAAGAATTATTGAAGAAGATACAATATCATCCATGCCAATATGAAACTGGGTATGATTTATAAACAATAAGAAAGCCTCACCAGTTGGCACATAATCTGATATTGCTACAGTCCCTAAAATCCTCTTAGTATGTATTTAATTTTATACATGCCAGCTTTGGAATAGGTACACCAGGCACTCGTTCAACGCGCTTAGGGTGCAGTACAACAACGCCTTTCGTATTCTGTTGAAATTACCACGTTTCTGCAGTGCGAAGGGTATGTTTGCCGACGCGAGAGTGCCTGACTTCTTCGCAATCCTCAGAGCCAGGTCTGCTGCCTTCAGGGAGAGACTTTTAAGATCAAAAAACGAGATTACCTCGTTAGTAGCCAGGGACTACAGCGACGAATTTAATAAATACTGGCGCAAACTGCACCGGTCTGAGAATGGCCGAGTATAGTGTTTGTGAATGTTTCTATGTACACTTGACTCTTATTATTACTATACATACAGTAGTCAACCAGCAGTAGGTATATGTGTTATTTGTTTTTTTTTTTTATGTCATTTTAATTTTAATTTTAGTTTTTATGGGTTCTTGCCTGTCTAATAAAGAATTATTATTATTATTATTATTATTATTAACGTATCAGCAAAACGTACTGTAGGGAGGGTAAACTGCGAGTTTGTACCCACGCAATTATGAACGAGGTCAAATTTCATAGCGGCCGGTCGGATGCCGGGTGCGTGCGTGTCGCGCATTTAGCCGCTCGTCGGATAACCGCGCGGGCATCGCATCATTTGCGCGTCACCGACTTCATTTCCACGTAATGAGTTAGACTACCGCCCGCCGCCGTTCAATCGCATCCCGAATATTTTAATAAAATACCCAAGCGTCAAATCGCTCCAGCCGCTACTGTCACTCAGTTTTTTTCGCTGCACATATCAAATTTTAGCGGCTTTAGTTCAAAACATGCTGTACTTTTGTTCGTAAAATCCTTTGTGTGGGACCATAGTGGGACGTAACCAAACATAACAAAGGAATGTAAACAATCCATAAAACAAGACATACTCTACACGTATTGATATTATTTGTATTATTTGTTGTATTACTATTATATGTATTATTATTTTATATATATTATTTTTATATTATATTATTTTTTATTTATAATTTTTTTATTATATGTATTATTATTTTTTGTTTGTATAGTCTCGGAGTATCGGAATCGTTTTGAGGGTCTGCTAAAATTCATTGTTATAAAATATTTTTTAAGAAAAAAAAACCGACTTCAATGGGGGAGTCCGGTGAAAGATTATTAATCTTAGATGGTGCACTCTTAGATTCCATACAATAAAATACAAAAATGGCTATAAGTATGTAGAAGACTAAGTACCCTCAATTCCTCATGAAATCATGGAAAAACCTTGCTTGCTTGACAAACAAAACGAAGAGAGCAAATCGCCAAACGTGAACTACGCGTCGTTGAAGAGTTCCGTTCTGATCATCATCAGCAGTTCCACTTCATCAAATGTCACTTTTATGAATGAAAATGCTTGATTAGTTCATGAAAATACTAAAATCACTACTTGTGTGCCTTTCACATTTGAGGAGTTTCCTCAATTCCTAATGGATCCCATCATCAGAACTCGAGCATGACAAAAATCAATCGTGAAAATAGAACTTGCTTAACAAACACCGCTAGAAGGACAAATCGCCAAACGTGAACTTTTCGTCGTTGAAGAGTTCTGTTCTGATCATCATCAGCAGTTCCACTTCATCAAATGTCACATTTTTGTATGATAATGCTCGATTTGTTGATAAAAACACAAAAATCACTATATGTTTGCCTTTAAGATTTGAGGAGTTCCCTCAACTCCTCATAGATCCCATCATCAGAACTCGAGCATGACAAAAATTAATCGTGAAAATAGAACTTGCTTAACAAACACAGCTAGGAGGACAAATCGCCAAACGTGAACTTTTCGTCATTGAAGAGTTCCGTTCTGATCATCATCAGCAGTTCCACTTCATCAAATGTCACTTTTATGAATGAAAATGCTTGATTAGTTCATGAAAATACTAAAATCACTACTTGTGTGCCTTTCACATTTGAGGAGTTTCCTCAATTCCTAATGGATCCCATCATCAGAACTCGAGCATGACAAAAATCAATCGTGAAAATAGAACTTGCTTAACAAACACCGCTAGAAGGACAAATCGCCAAACGTGAACTTTTCGTCGTTGAAGAGTTCTGTTCTGATCATCATCAGCAGTTCCACTTCATCAAATGTCACATTTTTGTATGATAATGCTCGATTTGTTGATAAAAACACAAAAATCACTATATGTTTGCCTTTAAGATTTGAGGAGTTCCCTCAACTCCTCATAGATCCCATCATCAGAACTCGAGCATGACAAAAATTAATCGTGAAAATAGAACTTGCTTAACAAACACAGCTAGGAGGACAAATCGCCAAACGTGAACTTTTCGTCATTGAAGAGTTCTGTTCTGATCATCATCAGCAGTTCCACTTCATCCAATGTCAAAAAACAAAAAAAAAAAAAACATACAACCGAATTGATAACCTCCTCTTTTGAAATCTTGAAGTCGGTTAAAAAATAAACATATAGTACGACGGTTTCATGGCCGTCTTGGTATTGTGTTTAGGTACTCTTTTAAATGTTAAAAATTCCATTTATTTAATTTATTATTATTATACTACTAGCTGTGCCCGCGACTTCGTTAGCGTCAAAAAAATCTTCACATGGACATTAGGTATATTGCTATGTAAGTACCTATGTGATTTTGTGTTCCTGATGGGGAGTAAAGCGCCAGAGCTCCCGGGGATGCACTGTGTTAACGTAGGCGCAACAAATGCTCAAATAAATAAAGGGACGGCAATGCGCTTGTTATTCTTATGGAGTCTTAAGTAAATGCTACGGTAGCTGCTTGGCATCAAGTAGGCCACCGTCTCAGTGTTAAAAAAGTGGTCTTCTATGGCATTAAGTACCTAGTTTCAACTTTGCTCATTTATTGTATTACCTACTGTGGGACTTTAAACGCAGATTTTACCTATCATACATACATACAGTTAGGTAGCTATGTAATTATTATTAGGGATGCCGAGCTTTCCTATTTTGCAAGTAGCAGTTTCTTTATGTTGCTACTTGACAGTTTTAACCTAAAATATATCGACCTGCTAATAGGTACTCATTTGCCTGCGACTTAAGTAGTTCGCGTGAAGTTCGAACTTCCGCATAGGCACACTTCCATTCTCGACTTCAAACCTCTGAGGGACGTTTTTAATCACACAAAATTAGGTGGTAGCTAACCAGTGCAATGATTACTGTAAAGCCTCGCTTGTACTGCTGAGGTACTGTTAGGGGATCTTAGGGGTTTTAGCTGTAATGAAATACTTTACGACTTTATAACTCACTATTGTATTTCAAAATACAATTACAATGATCAAGTTAAATACCATCATATCATTATCATCATAATCATATGATGATAATGATATTGTTGTAACTCAAAAATCACAATAATCTGTACTATGTATATATATATATATACAACTTACAATACCTTTATCATAGCAGTGGTGCAAATCTGTAACTAAATTAAGATATGATTATTCGATTATTATATTTTTTAGCCTATTTACATGCTTTGAAATTCTGCCTTTAGGAGAAACACACTTAATTATATAATTCACATTGCCAACTTTGCGTTCCACCATAAAAGGGCCTTTAAACATTCTTCACAACTTAATACTTCTGCTCGTAATCCTTTTGGGAACATATAACATTACTAAATCACCTTCTGAAAATTCAAGAAGTTTAGCTTTTTTATCATAGTACTTCTTTTGCTTCGCTTGAGCGCTTTTAATTTTTGATAATACTGATTTAGTTATTGAGGCTATAGAGTGGATTCGTTCTGGCAATGTCTGTGGTGGATTCAACTGCATGTTATTTAATGTTAAATCACATTTAGATCTCGGCTCACGACCATGTAACACAAAATAGGGTGACTCACGTGTTGTTGCTTGTGCACTACAATTCAAGGCAAAAGTTGTCGGTAAGACGTACGTACACCAATCTCGCTGATCTTCGGAGATGTATTTTGAGAGTGCCGCTGACAATGATCTGAACTGTCTTTCAATCAAAGAATTCCCACCTGCGTGCATCGGCGAACTGTGCGTCAGTTTTATTCCCAACTCTTCAACTGCACGTCGCACTTTTCTGGCGGTGAAGATTGTAGCTCTGTCCGTGATGAGATGCTGTACTCCTCCAAATCTATAAACAATGTGTTTCATAATAAATTGCACTACTACTTCTGAGGGTAAGTCTCGGGACTGGTTCTGTTATAAGATATTTGCTGGTATATTCCACTGCTGCGAGAACGTACTTGTTTCCATTGTTTGATTTCCTGAAGGGTCCTAGGGCATCAATTCCTACTTTTTCAAATAAATCACTTAATTGAACATTTACTAGCGGTGCGATATGTAATTTACCTTGACGCTGTTGTCACAAGATGATACATAGGCTGTAACTTTTTTTTCTGCGTCAGGGATGAAGAAGCGTTTATGCAGCTTGCTATAGGTTTTATACAAACCATAATGTCCACCTGAATATGGGTCATCATGTAACTGCTGCATAACCTCTGTAAACGTAGAAAACGGCAATACTATTACTTTCGATTTCGTACTTTTTTATAGAGCATTCCGTCTTGACCGAAAAAATTGTGATATTTTCCTTTTTCTTCCAATTTTTTCTTCACCATTGTACAATATTCATCCTGTGATTGCTTCTCTTTCACATCTGATTCTGTGAACATATAAAGATTTAAATCATCTTCTCTTTTGAGTTCTGTTTCCTCTGGCTCTTCCTCTTTTAATGGATTTCTGCTTAAATAATCTGCAATGACATTAGTCTATCCTGCACAATGGACTATAGTGAAGTCCCATGGCTGTATTGCTAAGGCCCATCTTGCCAATCTGCCGGACATATCTCGTTTCGACCGCAACCAAATTAACGCTCGATGATCTGTTATGACCTGAAATGATTTACCCCATAAATACGCTTTAAAATACTTTAGGCTCCATATTAAACTTAAACATTCCTTCTCGCATATGGAATATTTTTCTTCTGCTGCACTCAACTTTCTAGAAGCATAAGCTACAGGTCTCAGTTCCTCTTTCCCTTGCATGATGCACGAACTAAGAGCTTTACCGCTTGCATCGATAATGAGCCTCGTTGTATAATTTGGGTCTGTGGAAAAATGAGTTAGTATCGGTGCCTCGAACGAGCGTTGTGCTTCCTCTGACCAACTAAATTTTGTATTCTTTTTTGTCAATGACGAGAGTGGTAAGGCTATATCAGCAAATCCGTTAATGAATTTTCTATAATATGAAAACATACCGATAACAGCTCTCAATTCCTTTAGATTTTGCGGCGGCTTCGCCTCTTGCATTGCCATAACTTTACTTCGATTAGGCCCAATTCCTTCTGCCGATACTGTATGACCTAGTAAAGTTATTTCTTTGTATCCGAACTTACATTTTGAGGGTTTCAACGTCAGATTTGCCTCCTGCAATATTTTAAACACTTCTTGTAACGCATTAAGGAATTCCTGAAAAGTTTTACCAAAAACAACTATATTATCAACATATAAAATTAGATTTTTATATTTCAAGAGCCTTCATGCAAGAACCTTGTCCATTACCCGCTGAAAGGCTGCTTGGCTTGTACGTAAACCGAGCGGTAATTTTTTAAAGGAATATAATCCGCCATGACTCGTAAACGCTAACTTTTCTTTACCTTTACCTAAGGCCAACTGCCAGTACCCTGAATTCATGTCAAGGTCTGCAAAGTATTGTGCTCAATCCATGCATGCTAATAGATTGTATGGGTTTGGTATGGGATACGAATCTGCTTTTATATTTTTGTTTAAAGCCCTGTAATCCACACAAAATCTCGGTGTGCCATCCCGTTTTTTAACGATGACGATCGGTGATGCATAAGGACTTCTTGACTCTTCGATTACGTCGTTTCGTAACATTTCTTCTATTTGCTGTTTAATTATCTCTCGTTGTTTCTGGGACACTGTATGGGGCACGGTGAACGGGTACTTCATCATCTGTAAATCCTGTATACGTTCCTAACTGACTATTATTAAATGCAAATCTATGCTTATTTTTATCTAGTAAATCATTTAATTGACTTTGTTGGCATTTTGTCAACTCTCGACAAATGTCAAAGTCTTGTTCATCTTTGAAAGTATATATTGAAGAATCACCTCCTTTGTCAACCATTTGCGTAAAAAATAATAAATCCTTCTTGGTTAATGACATCATCCGTACCTCATTTTGGTTGTCAGCTGAAATATTGCCATTTGACATTTTATTATTAACATTGGATGAATTTTCGTTTTCTAGCTCCGCAATTTGCAGTTTACTTAAAAACGGCGCTATGAATTTAGTTTTCAGCACTAACCGCATATTACCATAATCCACCATAGCTTCGTTCATCTTCAAAAAGTCATCACCAATGATAGCTAAGCTTCTCGAAATATCTAACACTACAAATCGATGAGAAACACACATATCCGCTATAACTGAAAGTATTTTACATTGAATACAAGGGATCGTATTAAATAATGCTTTATCGGAGTCTTGTAAACCCTGCAACACCGCGCTCCGGTCCTTCAGTGTCGCTGGTTCAAGTTTAGGTGATTCGATCGTTGTTGTGGAGTGCTGCTCGTACTCGCTTCATAATTTGGTCCAGTTCTTGTAAATTGCTGCCTAGTCGGAGTATATTGATTCCCAAATTCATTTCTATAACGTGGCGGCTGTTGTGGGCGTTGTCTGAAATTATAGCGAGATGCGCCTGGCGTGTGTTGATATACAGTTACTGGGGTCACTGGCGAAGTATATTGCGACTGAGGAGACTGTGAGACATTTACATGAGGGCTAGATACAACTTCAGTCGTCGGGATACCAAAAGCACTAGTGACAGGCGAGATGTTGGGCACATTCGGATCCAATATGGGCAGATTCACTGACGAAATTTGTGTATTGTCACCGTATATTTCCATGCTTTGCCATATCGCATTTTTCAGATCACTCTTTGTTTGGCAAATCACTGGTGCAAACCAAGGCTTATACTTATCTAATGCCGACTTCATGTAGTGCTGAATGAAGGGTTTGTCGGCGATTTTGGCTTTGTCAGCTAATGCACTGAGGACATAAAAATATTCTAGCAGGGACTCATTCTCTTGCTGTTTGCGATAGTAAAAAGTTTCTACGAAATTCTCACGCACTGGGAACTCAGCCTTTAGTTTAGCAACTACGTCGTCATATGTGGTAAAAGAAGCGAATTGCGCTTTATACAATGATAAAGCAGGGCCCTTTAAATATGCAGCTAGCGCATATTTTCGCTGTTCATCATTCCACGACTTTATATTGGAGATTATTTCGAAATCAATAACAAAATCTTCTACATTTGATAATCCATTGAATTTCGATGCTGCCATGTTTATAAAATGGGCTTTTACATCCAAGGACAATGTATTTTGTTTTATATCACCTTGACTATTCTTCTTAACTCATTACGTAGCTTAGCATATGGAAAATATTCTCCTCTTCTTGACTATGGAATCTCCTGGTCAAATACGACTTCTTCTCCCCACTCTCTTGAAATATAACTTCCTTCAACTTCCTTCAACTTAAAGCTCCGCGCCTCCACCAAATGTAAAGCCTCGCTTGTACTGCTGAGGTACTGTCAGGGGATCTTAGGGGTTGTAGCTGTAATGAAATACTTGACGACTTTATAACTCACTATTGTATTTCAAAATACAATTACAATGATCAAGTTAAATAACACGTGTGACTCCAATCGAGTCCAGATGAGGAATCTATCAGAAAAACCAACTGTTTTCCAAGGAATGCTGCTTGACAGGCATTCCAGAACATATTCAAAATATGTAGAATTGTATACATTATGGTACTAGTTCCACATGGCCAGTCTCATAATGTATCAACCTCTACACTACCTATATCAGAGCGACGCATCTTACTCTTTACTTTGTATGTATCAAGCATTTACGAGTAGGTATTTTACGATTACGCCATGTGATTCTGATTATGGCGTGACCGAATGGTGTCTAAGGAACTTCATACACGGCCTGAGCACCCGCTCGAGTTCAAGTTTCGCGTACACCGGGACTAGGCTTGCGGCGGCCATCTCAACCTCTCAACTGCGAAACGCTGCCGTCCCGCTGCACGTTCCGCTTCGAGCGGGCACGGATCCAACTTTCCAACAAAGAGGCCGGCATGGCTTGGCATGACGGTACGATGCTATAAGATAGATCCAGCACGATAGCTTTTACCGTCACGTTTTATGCCTGAAATGTAATAAATGAAACATGACATAAAAAGCGGCAAAATAAAGGGTAGGTAATGTGAATTGAAAAACTAATTAATTAAAAAACTAAAAAACCCGCCTACGTTTCTGTGTAATTTGGAATTTGGCGCCAAAAATCCATCATTTTTTATTTTGATATACCCAGTGTCACTCACAGTAAATACGAATCTAACGACGCCTCTCAAATTAAAATCCATCGAGCCGTTCAGGCTGCAGAGCGTGCCAGACAATTATACATACATACATACATACTTTCGAAAAAGATGACCCTCCTTCTGGCGCAGTGGGGTAAAAAGAGAACTCACGCACTCACCTTTTGTTTAGGCTCAAGTTAGAGGAGGCAGTTTGGCAGCGACGAAAACTTAAAAACCTATTGGATCTATAATTCTTCGGTGTAAGTATTCAATAGTCCCTATGTTTTCGATTGCACGATCGAAAGTTTTGAAGACCCCAGAGGGGAGGGGACATTTGTTTTATAATGTGACTTTCAGGGCGATTATCTCCGAATATATGCAGTTACATTTGTTTTCAAGGACATCAATCACGTCCTGTTGTTCATGTTGAATTACGTAATTCAAAGTGTAACACAACAATAAAAAAACAATAAAAATAATAATAATAATAAGTTTTAGAGATTTGAATACATAACTACCGAGTACGTAGCAACGTTTATAATATAATACACCTATTTTTCAAATTTCATTTTAATACACCCTATAGTTTTTGAGTAAAATCCCTGTGACATACGGACGGACATGACAAAACTATAAGGGTTCAGTTTTTGCCATTTGGCTACGGAACACTAAAGAACATGACGGTATAATGTATCGTGCTATTTGTGCTACTCGTAGCTAGGCAGATAGATGGTAATATAAAACCAAGGTTTCGTCGATTAGGTACCCATCTCGTTCTATTTTATGGCATCGCACCGCTCACTGTCTGGCTCGCTGGGGTTGCGCTTTTATACTGAACCATCTATTCCAAATGTGTGTTAGACTATACAACTCTGGCTACCAGCTTTGTCAGTAGCAGAGAAGTTCAAAATGTACAGTCAGCTGAAGAGAATCGTAACCCCTCCTGCATACAAACTTCTATGCAGCGGAGGTCACATTTCTCTACAGCTGACTGTACAATCCAACCTAATTAATATTACTACAATTAGATTCATAGATATGCCTGGTACACTTAGGTCAAATGATACAGAATCCAGTTTAAATCTAAAGTAATTGGGTTGGATATGCTTGTTCTTGTAAGAAAGTATTGTGATTCCAGAAGACATTAGACAATAGCCGATATTCCTGAATTCTGAAATGAAAGTATACATACTGGCCACTGTTTCAGAAGGGTCTCTATTGTTAATTAATGCTGTGTGGTGCTGAAAAATGCCTTATATATAAAAAATATTATTGTTGCTCTATTTCAATTTAATTATATTAACTCTTATATAAAATCAAAAAATGACGATCAAGCCTCGGTTCTGCACATACATACCACTACCACCACCACCATATCAGCCGAAGGATGTGCACTGTTAGACATAGGCAGCCTCCAATTTCATGCCCCATGAAATTGGGGGAGACCTATGTCTGCACAATACATAACAATTAAATTAAATTCAAAATGCTGACTAATTGTGTGCATTATTAGGTACACTACTATTTTTAAGTTTCAGGGCTTTTATTATGTAACAGTTATTACTATGACTAATCTGCCTCACATTTCACCCATAACAATAAATCAACTACTCAGGGAGTTTAAAAAAAAAAAACTAAAAATTGCCCGGTGTAAAAAATGAACATTAAAAATATTATTAAGTAATAATGGTGTTTTGGCCTCTTTCCTGTGGCTAAAATGTAACTCCCTGGATTAGATCTCTAGTCTACTGGTATTGTGCAACAACAACAACAACAATGGTATAGTAAAAAAACCTATTCCACTGGGACTGGCCATGTACAATTCAAACTTATATTAGTGTTGCAATGACTGATAGAAAAGCGTTTTCACTTTATCTAGAATTAGCTAACTGGTAAAAGTAATTAAAAAAAAAACTTTAAATTATTCAAATTTTATAATCATAGACCATTTAATACTACTTATGTGAGATTAAAAACAAGTCAACACTTTGCATGGTTGGGATGGTATAAGTAGTTGATATCGTTTTCGTCATTCGTTTGTACTTATTTCTAACTTAACTGAGTTACCCAAGTAATTTCCTCACCTTTCACATAGCTATATATGTCAATTTACCTCTTCATTGCAATTGAATGGCTTCACAATTAACATCTCTTCATAGCAGAATTTCTTTATTTTCTCGGTACTTTGAAACATCAGTTTGAAACTAAGTAAGTTTTGTCGCCGGTTAGGTATTTATAATTTACCATTTTTACCCTATTTATTATATATTATGTACGAGATTAGAATGGCTCTTAAACAGCTTAAGAACAATAAGGCACCCGGTGAAGACGGAATTACAGCGGAACTCCTGAAGGCGGGTGGAAAACCGGTCCTTAGGGCCCTTCAGAAGTTGTTCAATTCCGTCTTACTGGAAGGAAAAACTCCAAAGGCATGGAACAGAGGTGTGGTGGTCCTGTTCTTCAAAAAGAGTGACAACTCCTTACTGAAGAACTACCGACCCATCTCACTTCTGAGCCATGTCTATAAGCTGTTTTCAAGAGTCATTACGAACCGTCTCGCACGCAGGCTAGATGACTTCCAGCCTCCCGAACAAGCCGGTTTCCGAAGAGGCTTTAGCACCGTAGACCACATCCATACGCTCCGTCAGGTTATACAGAAGACTGAGGAGTATAACCTGCCCCTCTGTTTAGCGTTCGTGGACTACGAGAAAGCCTTCGATTCGATCGAAACCTGGGCTGTACTACAATCTCTCCAGCGATGCCAAGTGGACTACCGCTATATCGAAGTGCTGAAGTGTTTGTACGAGAACGCCACTATGTCAGTCCGACTCCAGGACCAGAGCTCGAAGCCTATCCCATTGGAGCGGGGAGTCAGGCAAGGAGATGTTATTTCTCCTAAACTGTTCTCCGCTGCACTGGAGGATGTTTTCAAGACTCTGGACTGGAGAAGGCTAGGCATCAACATAAATGGCGAGTACCTCACTCACCTTCGGTTTGCTGACGATATAGTAGTCTTGGCTGAGACCATGGAAGATTTAAGTACAATGCTCAATGACCTCAGTAAAGCCTCCGAGCGAGTTGGTCTAAGGATGAACATGGACAAGACGAAGATCATGCCAAATGTCCATGTCGCACCAACTCCCTTAACAATCGGACATTTTACGCTCGAAGTTGTAGACGATTACATATACCTAGGACAGACTGTCCAGTTAGGTAGGTCCAACTTCGAGAAAGAGGTTAATCGTCGAATCCGACTCAGCTGGGCAGCGTTCGGGAAGCTACGGCACATCTTTTCGTCCAATATTCCGCAGTGTCTCAAAACGAAAGTCTTTGATCAGTGTGTGTTGCCAGTGATAACATATGGTACTGAAACGTGGTCGCTTACTATGGGCCTCATAAGAAGGCTCAAAGTCACCCAAAGAGCAATGGAGAGAGCTATGTTAGGAGTTTCTCTGCGTGATCGCATCAGGAATGAGGTCATCCGCAGCAGAACCAAAGTGACCGATATAGCCCTCCGAATTGCTAAACTTAAGTGGCAGTGGGCGGGGCACATAGCACGTAGAACCGATGGCCGTTGGGGCGGAAAGGTTCTCGAGTGGCGACCACGTACCGGAAGGCGTAGCGTGGGCAGGCCCCCCACACGGTGGACCGATGACCTGGTGAAGGTCGCGGGTGTCCGCTGGATGCGGGTGGCGCAGGACCGGTCATTGTGGAAGTCTTTGGGGGAGGCCTATGTCCAGCAGTGGACGTCTTTCGGCTGACATGATGATGATGATGATGATGACCCTATTTGGTCGGCACAAGCTGCATCTGTCAAGCCTGCGAGAAGAGCAACCAAACCCATTTCTCGTTAGTACATAAATAAGAGTGTACGTTAGCATGCAGCATCCCGTCCTTCATAGCAATAAGAAACTAATTCGTTTTACTTTAAATACTTTAATTAAAACTTTAAAGATATTCAGTAACTTTGACGTCGAGCGTAATATCAATTCAATTGACAAATGTCAGATTATCAGAGTAACGTTTTGTTTGTGTTTCGATACTTCCGTTTAGAAATACAAAATATTTTCTTAATTCACTCATTGGTTTTGCTTATTTGTTTAGTTTTTAACAACAACATGTTTGCAGATAAATGTACTAAATACCTGCAAAATGGCGCCATTTTGACAAATTAGAATGAGTTTTATTTTGACGTCAGCTCCCACTGACAGGACAGAAGTGACAGCAATGACGGCGGCATGCTTAAAGAAAAATAAAAGTAAAATCCAAAGAGGCCACATATTTCGGAAAATTAATTAAATGTCGCAATCAAATAAAAAATACCCTATGACAAGGCCTGCATAATAATCTTTAAACACCAAAAAATGTTGAGATCCTTCGGGACACAAAACTCTCTTTTATAATACTGGCTGGAATTTTAGAGATTTATTATATATATAGATTACACTACTAGACTAATATTAGAATTAAACGTCGTCCAATGATTTAATGTCCAATTAATTTGAATAACATTTTTTCCCCTTTGTTATGTTTCAAGGTGATTTAATGATATTTGATATCTTATACATATATTGGACCCGGGTATGTCCTTAAACTACGACCAAGACCACCGGGGAATGGGCAGCAGCATTCCTAGAGTGCGGTGGAGATACTGCGATCGCCAACCCGCATGCCACGCGTGGCGATTATGGCATTTACCCCCCATGGAATTGGGGGAGGCCTATGTCCAGCAGTGGACGTCCTAGGGCTGATGTGGTGGTGGTGGATATCTTATAAGTATTAAAATGGTTGATGATGGATAATGTAACAATCTAACGAGAATTGAATAAAGATTGCGCATTTACAAATTGAATTGGTCCAACTGTCCCCGAAGAGGCTACACAGCTGCAACGAATGCACACACTCACTGCACAATGTTCGAGTTGCCACGTTGAATGTAGCTGTTCTAAATCGACACACAACCAATTCCGAAATCGTGTTCTGTTCTAAGTAATTTATAACGTTAGTTTGTACTTACAACGCTGACTGCGCTGTTAGCAACTGTGTTCCGTTAATTAAGCTATCAAAATTAATAGAAGTTTGATATTTGGAGGTCTAAAAGTTTCAATTCAACGGTTTTTTTACTCAGATTTTTAAAAACCAATATCTATTTGTCAGAAACGTATTGTAATAGACAATAGTATACTTGATTCGAGCACGAGTGGAGTGATTACCGTTTCAGAGCGTACTCCCTACGGTCGTGTTTTAATTTATCACCACTCGTTGCGAATTTCCTGTTCTCTGCACTTGTATCGTAATGTACTATTACAGTACATATGGTGCTACTTTACCGCACGAGTGCGGTAATCATCAGATTACGTGCATATGTCACAACTTTAAAGAGCCATATGTACTGTAATAGTAGATTACGATACAAGTGCAGAGAACAGGAAGTTCGCAACGAGTGGTGATTAATTAAAACAACCGACCGAAGGGAGTGTTTTAAATCGACACGAGTTGCGAATTACCTATTCGCACTTGTATCGTACAACGTTTTACAGTACATAGGGTAAATAATGTTATATCAACATGGGTCCAATTAGTTGTTTTAATGAAAGTACTTTTTCGTACAAAATAAATCAACTTAATTGACCACCTCTTTGTGAACAAATCTTTACGTGACTGGCAAATGTGTTGAACACATTTGCCAGTCAAGAAGTGTCAAGTCAAAAAAGTTGTGGGTGGCTACGTCACGCCTTTAGGGTGTATTAGACTGGAGATTTTTTAACTTGTGATTTGTTTTAAATAATTAAATTGTGAGGTTGGACTATATATTATAATACCACATGAGAATTATCATTTTAATAAAGTAACATGTACAAGTAAATCAACATATAATACACAACTTATAATTAAATTAAATTTATTTAAATAATAAAAAGATAGAAAAATAAAAATTGCTCTCGCGGATACCCAAGGTCGCTCATTGGCGGAAATGAACCCAAGATGGTGGCGGCGTTATCCCGCTGCACAGCAATACCGAGCCTTTGTCCGAGAAACGCCCCAGGTACAAAAATATAACTGTCACCTAAAACATGTTTTTTCGGCACTTAGCCGCCTCCGGGTTTGTGGCAGCTCCATCCGGTTTTTGACATGTATTGCAATGCCAAAGTGTCTACACAGGTGGAGTCCCACACTAAGGGCCGCCACGGTACCATCGGGTGTCTTGCCGTCGTCCTGTGCGAGGCCATTGGGTTCGAGTACCGCAGGCACTTGGACGCTGATAAGAGCCCGACGTATGATGTCGTTGAGACCACATTATATACTCTAATTAGGCTTTGGAATAGTTGGTTTAATCTTTCGGGTTTTAGGGCCCACGGTGTATACTTGTATGTTAAGAGTCTAGACAGCAATTTTCTTAACTGTCAGTAACTGGACTGCATATATATCTTGATAAAAAATATCTATACATTTTTAAATGTAGTTAAAGTTAATGGCTTCATTTACATCATATTATTAAAAATCGCGCTTACGCATTTTTTACGAAAACTATTTGAAGGAAGTGATTTTCTCCTTCTGGTTTTCCGTCTTCGTGGCGTCAACTGTACGATTTATTGATTTCGTGTTGCGCCTGTTCAGTTCGTCACGCTATTACGTTGCCACAAGGCAGATGTTGCCCATACATTTTATATTGATACGTCGGATCGGAAGTGAAATTATCAATTACTTACAAAAGTTGAAATGAGTTTCATGAAAATACTGGCTACTAAATATTCATAAAATACCTGACTACTTAGAAAAGTTTAAAGTTCAATATCTCAAGAACACCTGAACTGACATTGATAAAATATGTCTAAGAACCATCCCTGGAAAACCTGCTTTCAAATAAGTATTAAAAATAACGCGGCCAAACCGGTTCACCCGTTTAAGAGCTACGATGCCACACACAGTTAAACTTAAAACAAGCGTTGCGCGTCGGGTTTTAATAATAAGAAAGGAATATAATTTATATACACTACCGCTCATAAGTATTTAGGCTCCCATCATACCTTTTGCCATACATCTGTATACAAAAATGACTTTCAGAAATACACTGCCAAGTCAGAGCCCTTAACAGTTTTGTGTGCATTTTGCATTTTTTATTTAGCTGACCTATTGAGCCTTATATCGGTGCAAGAGACCCCCCTTTTAAAATGGTAGTTTTCTTTTTGCAATGACATAAATAACTACTAATTGCTGATTCATAGAAAAGTGTAGTGTGCTTGTATGAATTTTGACTACAACTAGCAAAATAATTGATTTCCCGAAAGTCGGAAACCTAAAGCTACGAGTACACTCACTATGTATGAAGGTGTGTGGAAAAAGTAACACACATATAATTGGCTGTAAACTGTCCTTAAAATGCATTTACATATTTACACATGCCCCACTCTCGTAACCGTCGAAGTTGTAACGTAAAATTTGTTTTCACTTCTCATGCTTTAAAAGTTTGTCTTTATGCTCTGCATAGGCGACATAAAGTCGCATTTTATCTCTAGAGCGTGCTAGAGCTTAAAGCAAACCCGCCATCAGCGCGCGGGCACGTATGCAGACGCGCGCGGGCCGCCCCGGTTCCGCCCTCGAGGTTGACGAACATAAGTATAAATTTGATAACATAACTTTAATTAAATTAATTATTTGTTTAAATTTCTCGCAATCGAAGTGAAAAGCAGAGTGTATAACTCCTGTATAAAACCCAGTTTATCCCCTACTTTAAATCGGATAAATTGTCTCGGATAGAATGGCTCGTTTTATGCACTTGTACAATATACTATTCATACTTCTTTTGAACCATTAAAAAACCAGTTACGATTAAAATCCTTTTCACAAGTGTTTGCCAAACGTCAAGGAAATGCATTTAAGTAGATATAGGTATAATTCAGGAGCACATCCCCCCTGTATGTCGCGTAATCGAGTAAACATGAAAGTCGGCATTCCAAACAGTAGTCGGCGTGCCTTTCTCTGCTCTAACATGAATGCCAAAAATTAAGAAACCGCATTTTGTGAACGGGTGGGTAGAATAGTAACTATATTTCCTCTCATGACGAGAGATTACCCATGTAAAATGAAAACGAACGTTATGCACTACTAGCAATTAGCGAAAAATTATAGGCGCTTCATTTATACTATTTAAAGAAACAATTTCCTTTCAATCACATTTCAATACAAGTGCGTGGGGAGATGATTGAAGAGATTTCTTTTATAGTTTCAAATTATCCAAAACGGGTTTTAGATAGATACGTTCCCACTAGTTTACCTATTCTGTGGAACCATTGGAACCAAAAGTCCAACTTCTTTCAATAAAACTAGTGGAACAGCTCTAACTACTACTCATACTACTCATTAACCTGTACTCAAAGGAGCATATAGTGAATATGACGGCCTGTCCGCATTCAAGTAAGAGTGTAAATAACCAAAGGGGAATAATAATGTTTATTGCATAAGGTAATAATGGCGAAAATACGCGCTGGCAGGCGCTCCGTCGCGCAAGTGCACCGTAAATTATGCTCGCGTGCATTGAATCAAATAATAAGCCGGTGGGGGCTAAGGCGACTAGCAACAGGTAAAAAAGTTCTTTCACTTATCATTTTTAAAATTTTGGCTGTTAACAGTACTTTAAAATCAATTTTGTCACGTCGTGAAACCTGCTGGTGAAAGCCCACAAAGAGAACTCACTTTATAGAGGTAATAGGAGAGTTTGAAATACTGTCTAAGACAATATAAATAACTAGTGAATTCTGAGAAGCTGTCAATGTTCGCGCTTCCAGGCTGTTTATTGCCAATTAACGACATAAAATTAATTATGTCGTAATTAGAGATAGCTCCCGTTTTATTAATTAGAGCTTCGAACGGTTTCAAGGTAACGTAACTCGTAACGAGCTGTGAAATAAAAAGATCTAATTGTCATGCCATGATTGACTCTTTTCACCATGGCAATACCGATATTATGAAATGAAATTAATTTAATCCCGAACATACCCATATGGTTATACAATAAAATAAAATAATAACAATAATACTACACTAACACTAAAATTAAAATTAAGCTACGTCATGGGTTACCCCGACCCCGTTGAACCGGCTTGTGGTATAGCGCCCCCATCGTTCCTGTACCGGACTGGCGTCCCACTCTCTCACCGCTGACGGGAGCTTGTTGGTAGACGTATTTATTGCCTCCCTGGCACTAGCGCTCCTCCCTGGCTCGCAGCAGTGCGTCCCAACCCGGCGCGCGGCCCTTCGCGAACATGGCGCTCGCGCTGCACCAGCGCGGCAGCCGGAACATGGCGCGCCACGCGTCGTTGTACTGCACGCGCATGTCTCTGGCAGCAGAGCAGGTATAGTTAGACCACAATTCTACGGTGTACACGCTAGTACAGAAACTCAAGAAATAGCTGCCTCTTGACGCCATTGCTGCATTTAGCGAATCTCCTGGCCAGCATATTCGCACGCACTGCAATAGCTCTCCTTTGTTTCTGTATATCCTCGTTGTGCTTTATGTTGAACCGCAGAATGTGGCCAAGATAATAATAATATTCTTTATTGCACCACAAATACAAGAGTAAAATGTGTACAGATTTGGCAGTATTAACAACGGTGACAACAGGCGGTCTTATCGCTTTAAGCGATCTCTACCAGACAACCTTTGGGTAGCAGGAAATATTTGAATAAGATTAATAACAGGCAGTGCCCTCGTGCACTTGTCGCAGCGGTACACTATTTAAAAACAACTGTGGTACATGAGTCGGTGTATTGGCGGCCTCCATGAGCATGAACTCCGACTTATCTGCGTTGTATAGCATGTTATGTGTGCTCGCGTACCTCTCACATACTGCAATTATTGCTGTGCAATCAATTCTCGAATGGCAGCCACCGACGGTGCAAGTAGAACCATATCGTCGGCATACGCTAGATGATTAGCCATGGTACCATTGATGGAACAGCCCACTCCGGTCTGCGTCAGCGCCTCCGATAGTCCGTCAATATAAATTTTAAAAAGCGCTGGTGACATACTCCCTGTCTCACATCACAATTTAAGCTGGTAGCAGTAGATAGCGACTCCTTCCTACGTACCACGTTATTCTGTTGCGAGTACTAGTATTTGAGCACCCTTATAATTGGAGTGGGCGTGTTTCGCGCCTGCATCTTATCCCATAGCAATCGGTGGTCGACTCTATCGAAAACTTTGCTCAGATCCAAGAAGCAAGCGTAAACTGATGTCTTCCTCGACTTGTAGTACCCAACAATCTGTTTCAACGTATATATAGCAGAGGTTGTAGACACTTCACTTTTGAAGCTAAACTGGCTATCGCTGCAGTGCATATATGGAGCTGCAAGTTGATGGATAATTTTCTCCAATAATCTGGCAATAATATTCGCTAAAGCGATAGGGCGGTAATTAGACGCAGAAGTGACGTTCTTCTTTCTATTTTTACAAACGGGTACTATTAAGGTATCCGTCAGCTCCCGCGGTAAATGGCCGGTATTCATAATTGCCGTAAACAGAATTGCCAACATATGCTGTACAGCTGGGCCGCCGTATTGAATGTGCTCGATCGTAAATCCGTCCAAGCCCGGAGACTTCCCGCGCGACATATCTTTGAGCGTTTTGGAGATAGATGTCCGTAGTCATGATGGTGATGGACGCTGAATGTTCGACAAAGGACTTTTCTGCGTGAATCTGACAGTTTACGGTAGGCCCCGGTTGCGCGAACAGATTGCTAAACGTCTCGGCTATATCGCTATCGGAACTTTTCCGTCAATATGCGATGGAAGGCTAGTATTAGTCTTAAGAATTTTATTAATCTGTTGCCAAAACTTTCCGAAATTTTTTTGTTTCATGTCGGTCGCAATATTATCCATAACTATTTGGTCATGTTTATCATGACAATTACGTAATGCCGACTTGAATATCGCTCTGCATTGTTTACGCCGCTCGGCCGCCTTCCCCTTAGCAGGACAATCGGTTTGGTGCCATAGACGTAGTGCACATCTAGATGCCGCATACTTTTCCGCGACGTATTGATTCCAACCGGGAACAGCTATGTTTTTAATACGTACATTCTGGTATTGAGGCATTTCTATTTGTGTTCCACTCTGCAATATACGAAGAATCCTCCTATAGCAATAATCGATGTTTTTCGGTATTCCCATATCCCGTTCCTCGGCTATTAGTTGATGAATGCATTTGTGAACTGTACGCCTATATTTATCAATTTGGGGCACGGTACACGACTTCCAGTTCCATTTTAGCGTTCTTGCATTTCGAGTATTGTTACACGACGTTAATGCGCCTAACTTTAATTCGACGGACATGGGTCGATGATCTGTCCAGTCTACTGATATGTCTATTATGATATCCTTGTGGTTCTTACGTCGTTATCTCGGGTGCAATAGGGGTCATACACAGATTTAAGTTCGAAGCTTTCCTGTGGACATATCTATTGTCTAATTAACGATTAGAAAGTCAATTTTTGGTTGACACGCCTACCTTATCATATGCATAAATCCGTTTCTATAAATCTATGTAATACCAGGGTGACAAATGCTTTACTTACGTACTTTGATTATTTAACTTTATTATTAAAAGTTACATTAGTTAGAATATGCTTAATTCAGTTGAGTGAACAGGTCTTTAGTCTTAAGTCACTTATCTGATCAAATCTTACTTTTAGTCGTAAAAACTTTACATACCTAACATAAATGATCAAAAAATTAAAAAAAAAATTAAGTTTTGATTGTGACTTACTTATTCTTCATAGGCTATTGAAATTGAACAGCTCATTTCGAAATATGACTTCTAAGTACATACACCTACACTTACAAGTAGCACAAGTATAGTAAAACGTAGTTTCAACCGCAACATGTTGCTAAATGCGTGTACTCACTCGTTAACACTAAATGTTGAAGGGCTTGCTAAGCGTTTGAACATGAATGTATGTTGTAGTTTGACATATTCTATACTTATGATATAATCATGAAAAGTGAGGAGATAGTTTGGATACCAGAGAAAGACATAAATAGATTTTATTTTGGAAACCCATTCATATGGGGTCAAAAAAGCGGGTAAAGCTTGTCTTGATATACCTATTGCTCTTGTAATAAAACGACCTACTTTAAACAAATAATGACTGGGAGCATATTAAAATATCCTTTATTGTTAAAAGTGCGACACATATTTTTTCTTTTGAAGTGAATATTTCCGAAAATATTCACTTTATCAAAAAATGTTTGATGAAGATCTGTATTCATTTTGAAAGACTTATCCAATAACACCCCACACCATAGGGTTCAATCAAGCAATAAAAAATCATCCCTACTTTGTCAGATTTATCGATTTATAGATCCATTTATCCATGCCATATTGCAGCTTTCTAGTACCTATTCACTAAACTAACAATTACAGAACAAAACCTGGGACAGACAGACGGACAGACGGACAGATGGACAGACAGACAGAGAGGCAGACAGACAGACAGACAGACAGACGGACACGGCGAAAGTATACCTAAGGGTTCCTAGTTGACTACGGAACCCTAAAAACATAGATGACTAGATCACACGAAGATAAGTTATCATTATTACGTTCGTTATGGTTGCGTGTGAACACTAGTAGTATTTATGTAGAAATTTGCACTTTATCGTTCAATGTAGTCGTGGCAGTTTGGTAAATTCACCTGTACATGAACAACGAAAACGGAATTCCATAATCGATTCAAACCTTTACCATGGGACTCACAATTAATGTACCCATGCATGGCTGTCTACTGTTTTTATCTCCACAATACATTTTACCTACAATCACTTTTGGAGTGTGTAAAATGAGATTGATATGCATAATCTGACGTGTGGTTGACAATCGAGAGCCATTCTATGGATATAAATATGGTTTAAGCAATGGAAGCTATAAATTGTTGACTGCACTCAGTAAATATCAGTTATCAGGACGGCGCGCCAGTTCAGATATTTTTAACGAACAATTAAAGTTAACAATTACTAAAAAGTTGTTCAATTGTATTCAACCTGAAATTTTCTTTTGGAATCGATGTTTGTTAAATAAGTTTGACCGCGATCGGTCTATTTTCAGGACATTTGAACATAAATATGCCTGATGTCTAATAACAGAGATCAACAGTGATTGCGGCTATTCACCCGGTTTGAATGTTATCAATGTAATATGACAATTATGACATACATACTCGTAGATCTCCGGGACCTTAAATTTTCTACTACCAAATTGTAATCGATCAAGTGCAAGTTGGACCTTGCATGTGGTGTTTTGTAGTTTCTGTGATTTTTATTACTTGACGATTTTTAGGGTTCCGTACCCAAAGGGTAAAAACGGGACCCTATTACTAAGACTTCGCTGTCGACGTCACCAGGCTGTATCTCAAGAACCGTAATAGCTAGACAGTTGAAATTTTCACAGATTGTGTATTTCTGTTGCCGCTATAACAACAAATACTAAAAACAAAATAATAATAATAATTAAAGAGGCTCCCATACAAAAAACGTGATATTTCAGCCCTTTTTCATGACTACCACTCGCCGACCTAGATCTCAAGAACGGTAATAGCTAGACAGTTGAAATTTGCACAGATTATGTATTTTTATTGTGGCTACAACAAAAAATACTAAAATCGAAATAATAATAATAATTAAGGGGGGCTCCTATACAACAGAGTAGTTGTTGGCAATTTTTTTTTCTGGTACGGAACCCTTCGTACGCGAGTCTGACTCGCACTTGGCCGGTTTTTTAATCTAGACGAAATACATTCAAGATAGAGGTTATATATATCTTCTCTTCAATAATAAATACTTCAAATATAGCCTGGGGTAGTTTAATAAATTCATCAAACCCTGCAGATTAACCCAAACAAAGTGGAAGACATAAGGGTTTATGCGTCGTTGGACTAAAAGTAAATATGGCGATGTATAAAAATGTCTACTTGCATAAGTTCGTGCATATATAATTTCGACGAAGTATAAAAATGTCCACCTGTATATTAGACCAAATATAAATATGTTGCGGCACTAGACTAAAAGTAAATATGACGATGTATAAAAATGTCCACTTAAATAAGTTCGGGCGTATATAATTTTGACGAAGTATAAAAATGTGCATCTGTATATTAGACCAAATAGGCAATAGTAAGCAGTTTTCGTAGCGTATGGACGTCTGTAACGCGCGAATTAAGGAAGTTGACAATTGTAGAACCTGTCAACTTGGTGAAATAGGGGCCTGGACCTATGTAAAGAAAGTAGTCATTTTTATATTCAGACTTGATAAGACTTAGACATTTGTATACTTTGAAAGTAGTCATTTTTATATTCCGACTTGATAAAACTTAGACATTTGTATACTTTGAAAGTAGTCATTTTTATATTCCGACTTGATAAGACTTAAACATTTTGAAGTATTGGCTTTCTAATACTCGGACCAATTTTTATTTTATATGTAGACATTTTTATACATCGCCATATTTACTTTTAGTCCAACGACGCATAAACCGACATAAGATATCTTTGTAACATTATTTTTACACGAAGTATAAAAATATTAGAGTAACAGTATTTCGCATGAATTCTAAAAACGAAATTTATTTACGTGATCATAAAATGTCAGAGATCAAAGCAAGACAAAGTGAAAAGCGGACGATACTTTGCAAAGGTTTCCCCAGCGACGACAGGGAGGCATTTGATAAGTCGTGTACCGATCGTGTACTTATGTATTCAATTTGAGTTTTTGTCATATTTCATTAATATCGAAGGAGTTCGAGAAATCTTTGATTAGAATGACAGTAATAAAAGGTATGCACAATCAACAAGTCTAAGTATTAAATTTCACACCTCGTATAGACAATGATGACACAAAAGGAATAAAACAACAATATAGGTATTATAATGTGTACAGAACTCTAGAACTTTACCAGTTTAGCCAGAAAATTGTTGAACTAAAATGAAATATTATTCAGGATAAAACTAATTAGCTGTGATATACATTCCAGACGTTTACACGGAGTCGCGCGCAGTCAAGGATTGTAAACATTTTAGCTAGAAGTTTGCCGCGCAAACAGAACTACCCGACCGACGACGGCTGGCTAGATAAGCTCGTACGACCGCTACGCTACTAAGGTGCAGGTAGACATGCTCTTCAGTAGTATGAAACAATGCTAGTTTTGACCACTTATCACGTGTCACTGGAAAGTTGGGAGTGTGTAACATACTTCAATATTGTTTAATTGTTCAAATTATGGTGCTCAAATAGGCATGTTGATGCTAATGAGCATGTATATCTAAAGCTTGTATATCTCAAAAAGCGGCGCAGCGTCGTTGCGGGGCGGAGGCGGTTTGTTGGTAAAACGAACGCGGTCCGGGGCACGTCGTATCTAAAAACTACGCGGTATTCGGTATCACGGTAGAGCGCAGGCGGCGTGTGTGTGAGTGTGTGTGTGTGTGTGAGTGTAATCGACAATCGAGAGTTCGGAAGGATCAAAAATGCAAAACCGCCTCCACGCTGCTCCGCGCTGCGACCACTCTGTGCGTTTCGACCTTAAGATATGTTTAGTAACTATTTCAATTTGCAGACTTGACAAACGGAATTTTGTATAGATTACATCGTACGGCAAATATACCAGTGCGACACTGACCCACAATACGTAACACTTTCAATCTTATGTCATAATGACAGGGGTGGTGGTCAATAGGTGGCATCCACTGGACATTAAAGTGTCGAGCATGGGACGTTTACCTTACATATATACTATTTATAGGTATGTACCTGAAAGGATAATGGAGCACACTAAATCTTCGTTCCGCCAGTGCCAAAAAAGTAAAATTCGGGAACGTTGCCTATCTGCATTTCCAGTCACGTACCTCACTAAATCAATTCCATTTATATTATATGTTAATACATTTATTGCAATCCCGTTTAACTGTTTACAGTGTGAAGTGGTCATGGAATGAATATATTTTGCTAGATAGAACGTTTTTTATATGCGCATACGCACGGATATACACCTTAATATTCTTATTCTGATTTTAATAAGAAGTCATAGATTTCTGAAAAGACCAGGTCAGTAAAATGGTCAGATAGTGTGGCGTAGTTAATTAATTAACGATCTACGTGTATGCGTTGACTGAATAAATTTAAATATGTATGTAAAAGACAGACAAAGATACAAGTTACCTACTTAATTGCGTAACGATTTTATGGACTGATATATTACCAAAATATAAGTATGTAGAAAAATGGTAGATAGGTAAATAGTGTTTGGTCCATCCTTTGACAAATTGAAATGGCGGATAGGTGGGATAATTTGCTATCTTTTAAAGGCCTGCAAAAATTCTTGAAGCCACGCAGTTAGTTATGTTATGTTATGTATATTTTTTTACTTTTAAGAAGAATTTTAAAGGTTGACCCGCTTAACCTTGATTTAAAAAAAGTAAATGGTCGGATCCGTGATTTTATTTTTTATTGAAATGTGTAATATTTAAGAGTCGGAGAGAGATTAGTTAATCTTCGACTGAAATTTTACATCTCGTAAAATCTTTGTGGGGCAATAAAATAAAACTAGACGTTACGTGCACGTAAAAGGTTAGGTTGTTTTGATAGAGCCGCACAACTTACACATTTCTATGAAAATATAAATTGCAGAATTGACCACTTACTTTTTTAAAATTCAAGGTCCAACAAATCAACCATTAAGATTCTTCAAAAAACCCAAAATAAATTACACATAAAATTGCGTGGGCCCAAGAATTTTTTGGGGGCCTTAGCAGATAGCAAATGACCGCACTTATCCACCATTTCAATTTGGTAAACGATGGAACAAACACCCTGTATTATTCCTTCTTATTTAAATTTAGTAGCGCAAGATCGAGAAATAAAAATGGTTGCTTAAGAGTGTCTATCACAAGAATGCACTACTCGCATGTCGCCGGGTGGGAGACCAGAATAAAGAGCGTACGTTTAGCCATGTCGTTGCTCACTAAATGACGCGCTCGTAAATAATGTCTGCTTCGTAAACGACATCATTCTTCTAGCCTAGCTGGTCTCGGGAACATAATATTCCTTCACTATTCCGTGACCGACAGTGTACTCAGAATAGCGTAACATTGTCGCTATTTAGACGGTGCACGGTGTATCATTATATCTTCACATCTTCCCACATCACATCTTATTGCTTGAATAAGGTAAGTTATAAATATAAGTTAGAAAGTATACTGTTAAAGAGTTCCTCGTCCTTAATTTCTACTCAAATATCACACTACGAATATCCAGAAACATGAAATTGTATTGTATTTACCTGTGAACCATATTAAATGATTTGCGGGAAACGTATTATTTCAGTGAGGCATAATGAGCAAGGAAAGTAATTATATTAGTGGAACTCTTCTTATCCGACTGAGTGAATTGCGAGGATTTATCGATATCCTAGTAGGCATTCAGGCGTCATTATATTAATACGCAATAAAAGCTGGAACAGCGAGATGAGTGCGAATTCTAATTCATTAATATTCATGGTCAAATTATTCCTTCCATTGTCTTCCAGCCAAATGAATTTGGTCCCAGAAAGGGAAATACTTAAACGGAGCTCCGGTAAAATTCAAATAATTACGCACGTTTTTGAAAAATTAAATTGGTACAGCAAGCTTGGGGGTATCACATACAGATTAAGCTGTTTGCGTAGTAACCTATACTAATATTATAAAGCTGAAGAGTTTGTTTGTTTGAACACGCGAATCTCAGGAACTACTGATTCGAATTGAAATATTATTTTTGTGTTGGATAGTCCATTTATCGAGGAAGGCTTTAGGCTATATAACATCACGCTGCGACCAATAGGGGCGAAGACCCGGACGAAGTCGCGGTCTACAGCTAGTAGGTAATATAAATAGATCGCGGGAGTTACTAACCATAAAAAAGTTTATGAAAACTATTCATCAGACTATTTTTAATTAATATTGAGCGAGGATAAAATATGCATATAAATAATGGAATAACAGAGAAATATGCATATAAACAATAAATATGTTCAGCATAAACTTATCTTCCTTAATCTTTTGAAAATTTCTTAAACTTTGTTTTCATAAGTTCTAAAAATCTAATAGTTCATGGGATAAATGCTTATACAAATACAATATGGAGTTTATTGTGGATGGCCTGTAAGCCATATAAGCCCTATGGCAAAATATCTTACGCAGAAAGCATGTCGTTCTACCCTGTGATAGGTACTAAGGAACATTATAATTATACGGTAAAAACGGCAATCAAAGGAGAAAACCATTGTTTTCACTCGGTCATCCGTTTAACAAAACAAACTTTTTGTAGTTTTATTAAAATATTCTAAGCTGCAGTAGAGGCTAACGTCACCATGGCTTAAGCTGCCAACGCACTGCGGGTAGATTTCCGCAACAGCATGATGTCAACTATATCTTACGGCGCGCCTTGGTCTCGGCCAATATACAATGTGTCTTGGAGCCCCAGGGCCTAAACCGTACTGATGGCAAGAGGCTGGACGGACTCACACTGGTTCCATGGACAAGAGGTCGCAGCCTACTCTGGGACGCAACTTCCGATACCACCTTTGCTCCCTCTCATCTAGCTAGCTAACACGACGCGTGCAGTAGGCGCCGCTGAAACCGCCGCTAAGCTCAAGCACGCACTCAAGTATACAACTTGGAGCCAGTTTATGAGTTTGTATTGTATCGATAGCCTTGGAGACTGGTGGGCCCTGGTGTGCCGAGCCCAAAGTGTTTGTCACGACTCTTGCTCGACACCTGACATATTTATATTTTATTTATTTATTTATTTATAAAGACCACCGGAGGATGGGCAGCAGCATCCCTGGAGTGCGGTGGAGACACTGCGATCGCCAGTCCGCATGCCAAGCGTGGCGATTATGGCAACTACCCCTCAATGACATACACAAACAGGACACGGCCCCGACGTTCCGGCGACCCCCGGTACCCCGGTTCTGGTAGCGGCCAGGGAACTAGCAGGGTCAGGGGTGCGAAGAATCTCCGGTTAAGATCCGGCTACCACCACCGACGACTTCTGGCCCTGGCAATATACAACACACGAACACTGCGGACCGACGAAAAGATAGCGGAACTGGAGGAAGGATTGAGCAAGTTGCGTTGGGATATCGTAGGGTTATCTGAAGTCCGAAGAGAGGGAAGGACACGATAACCCTGAAGTCCGGCAACTTGCTCTATTTCCGGGAGGGCGACTAACAGTCCCAGGGAGGTGTCGGGTTTATCGTCCACAAATCCCTCGTGAACAACGTGGTGAAGATCGAGAGTGTGTCGGCTAGGGTGGCGTACCTTATACTCAGAGTATCCGAGAGGTACTCGTTGACGGTCATGCAGGTGTACGCGCCGACTTCGGCACACTCCGACGACGAGGTGGAGGCTATGTATGAGGATATATCAAAGGTCATGCATAGTTCCAAAACCTACTTCACCGTTGTTATGGGGGATTTCCCACGGGACCATACACGGATATAGAAAACTCCCGTGAGTTTGAGATAGTCCGTGAGTGATATTCGACCTTAAAGACGTGGGTGGCCCATTTCATTATATTTAATATGAACCGATGGCTTCTACGAAGTCTTAGTGGGCGGGGTGCCCAGTACCACTTAAGCTTAAGTTTAGCGATTCGGAGGGCTATGTCAGATAATTGGGTTCTACTGCGGATGGCCTCATTTCTAATGCGATCAGACTGAGATACTCCCAGCATAGCCCTTTTGGTGACTTTAATGAGGCCCGTAGTAAGCGACCACGCTTCAGTGTCCGTATGTCATCACTGGCAACACACAGGGGTTAAAGACTCTCGTTTTGATACACTGTAACAAAATTCTTTTGAGAATATGAAAAATACCAGCTAAGTACGTATATCGCGATAGTGAGAATAAAAACTCCTTAACTTAACCCCAAAACAGTGAATGTATTGGATTTACAGCTCAAAAGCCACGATATATAAAAAAATAATATTAGTACTTACCTTTCTTCGTTTGCACCTAAAACACTAAACAAAGTTGTCTTTTGCGAGAACACACATCTAGGCGATTAAAATTCTTACGAAAATGGCGGGTATATTGGAGAGCCTATAAGTTTTAAACTCGTGGAGTTGAAAATAACTGGCGGCAGCTGTTTTTCTCAGGCGATGCATTTTTGCTACATAATGGTGGGTAAAACAAAAAAATGTTAAGGTACGATTTCCGGAATAAAAACTATCCTATGTCCTTTCCCGGGACTCAAACTATCTCTTTACCAAATTTCATCTAAATCGGTTTAGCGGTTTAAGCTTGAAGAAGTAACAGACAGACAGACGGGTGACTTTCGCATTTATAATATTAGTATAGTATGGAGTATAAATTATGCTGAACATATTTCATTTCCAAGCAAAGTTTTTGTGTAGCACTTAGTGTTTCTGAGTTTTAATAAAAATAAGACTTAACTTGTTCACTGCGTTACGGGGGCTTCTGAACCCCGTACGATGCCTTCATTCAGTGCGGGGGATAAAAATCGTGATTATGTAGGATGGTGACAACTACATATTTTGTGTCTCGTTTAAAGCCGAATTATGAAAGTCCCATGTGCCCCGTACTGACCGCAGAGCAAAAATTTCCTTCTCGTGCGTTACGGGGTCCTAAGAACCACATATAGGTTTTAGTGTGCCCGTACGGGGTCAAGTGCTCAGTATCATTAGTGCAGTAATAATTACAACACATGCTATCGATAAATTAATGGTTAAACAAACTTACCTGAAGTGAAGTTTGGCCATAATTATACGAGACGTTACATCCGAAGAGATTTAATATTCACTAGGTAGTACACTGTTTAATGTACTAGGCATCGAGCACAATTTTTAGATAAGAAAATAAAAAAGAAAGAAAATCAATTGATCCTCTCGTTCCCCCACCGTACCCTCTGTCGGGCGCGCGCGCCATCTTCATTACTTTAGAGTATTATGGTTTCTACTCTGCGAAATATTGGGATGAATGGGAATTCATATTATAGGGTGGGCTGGGAGCTTAAATCTCTTCGGATGTAACGTCTCGTATAATTATGGCCAAACTTCACTTCAGGTAAGTTTGTTTAACCATTAATTATACTATCGACGTTACATCCTCGAGATTTAATATTCACTAGGTAGATGTTTAGCGCTCTTTTCGCAGAGCTGGATGAAACTAAAGCAATAACCACTATTACCATTACAAGATATCTTTATTAGTTTCTTGAATTAAGCTAGATAATAAGCTCGACATAATCATAAATCATATATAGCTTCAGCAAAGGCATTGTTGGCACTATCATCAGTTGTTAAAGGTCTATTGTAAAATTTTGAGAATACTAAGGAGTTTCCAGACCAACCTGCGGTTTTCTTTATCATTTCAACTGACAGGCCATTACGATTAGCAGCTGAGGTAGCAGCGTGTCTTGTGCTGTGTGCACAGAACACGTCCGTATCAATTCCGCTGTCAGACATAGACTGTTTTATCCAGCGGCTAATGGTACTGGAACTAGCGTTATGTATTGGTCTTTTTATGGTTAGCAAGAGGCGTTCTGTATTGATAGCACTTCTGAGAGTTTGTGTCCTATCCATGTATGCCAACAATGTCCTGGCTGGACAAATTTCTTCTTTATTAAGGAAGAAGGGTATAGTAAGGCGTGGTATTGGCCTTCCGGGAGCGGATGTTTTTATTAAATCATCAATTATTATTCTAATTTTATCTTCATTGATCTGAATATTAGAAAGTTTGATCAACGATAACGTCTGTACTCGTTGTGCAGTTGACAATGCGAGCAGAGTTACGGTTTTTCGAGTTAATAGATCAGTGCTTATATTTTCATTTGGATAAAGGGTGGTTAAATGATCCAAAACTATATTTGGGTCCCAGGTGGTTTGATATCTTGGTAAACAGGGTTTAGTTTTGTAAACTCCCTTTAAGAACCTGGAAACATGTTTATCTTCACTAAATGACTTTCCCAAAATTAAAGATAGCGCTGAACGGCAAGTATTTAGACTTGAATAGCCAGCTCCCCTTTGATACTGTTCAGTTAAGAAATTTAATACTATAGGTGTGTGCACTGAGAAACAATCTAACTTATTGTATTTACAATACAACCACCATTTATGCAATGAGCTTTATTCAATGAGCTTGCGGATAGAGATGATGTCAATAGTTTGTGGCATTAACGACTGTCTAGAAAATGCTTTCCTGATAATAGCGTCGCCACCAGGGTAAGCTTCCTCCAAAGTGGGTGGCAAGTCCTGAAAGGCGATAGGAGCAGTTCAATATTAGGTCCCAAGAAAATGGGTTCTGACCTCGACAAAGCTGTCAGAAGTGAAAACCATGGCTGGCTAGGCCAGTAAGGAACGACAATTATGTCCGTTGCTTTATCGGTAATAATTTTATTTAAACATTTGAGGATTAATGAGAAAGGTGGGAATGCGTAGAAAAAATGAGCATTCCAATCAACTGTGAACGCATCAATATTGAAGGCATCTGGATCTGGGAGCCATGAGATATATTTCTGGCATTTAGAATTGATTCGAGTGGCGAACAAATCAATTTCAGGGACACCTAGTCGATCAGTAATTTGACTGTAAGCGTCGTCTGATAATTGCCACTCCGTATCAATATTGGTGCGTCTTGACTCTTGATCGGCCTCCTTATTATCTCTAGACTTTATGTAAGATGCGAAGATGAATAGCTTTCGGCTTTCGCACCACTGCCAGATTCTACGAGTTATGTCATTAAGGTGCACGTATTGCACCCCGCCCATCCTATTTATATATGAGATTGCAGTCATATTGTCTATTCTAAGTAAAATTTCTTCATTATGTAAATCTCTGGCAAAACACTTAAGCCCTATAAAAGCTGCTTTAAGTTCTAAAAAATTTATATGGTAATCTTTTTCAATAGTGTTCCAGAACCCGTGAGAGTGTTTGCCATTACAGTAGATGCCCCAACCGGTAAGCGAAGCATCCGAAAATATTTCCAACGAATATTTACATAACCGGATCGGATTCTTGGTAGTCATTATGTTTTCCTGCCACCATCTTAAGTCTGGTTGAATTTCTCCCGTTAAGGTCATGTGGCTATCATAGTCCTCACCAGACTCTCTTAACGCAAGAAATTTCTCCCTCTCCAATCGTTTGGTGTATACCCAGCCATATGATACTGCCAAACAAGCAGAGGTTAGAGAACCAAGAAAAGTAGCAAATTCTCTGATGGTTAATGTTTTTCGTTTGGAAATATTGTTGGATTGATCATAAATACTTTTTCGTTTCTTATAGGGCAATCCTAGGCTCATATCACGAGAATTTAATTCAAATCCAAGGAAAGTACAGGTCTGACATGGCACTAGTTTACTTTTCTTGTTATTAATCACAAATCCTAGTTTCTCTAAACAGGACACGGTTTCTGTAACGCAATCTTGGCATTCGGCATAATTACGACCTATACACAATATGTCGTCTAAATATATTACTAGCAGTAAGCCTTTACTTCTCAAATGTGTAATAACAGGTTTCATCAGTTTAGTAAAAACATACGGGGCTGAGCAAAGCCCGAATGGCAAACATGTAAATTCATATAATATATTGTGAAATTTGAATCTTAAAAACGGTCTACTTGATTTATGAACCGGAATTAAGAAATAAGCCTCTTTAAGGTCAATGGTTGCTAGGTATCCAACCCCAGGGAGCAGTTTAGTGGCAGTACGAATATCCTCCATCTTAAAATGATGGTGGTCAATGAACTTATTCAGTTTTCTAAGATTAAGAATGAATCTAAGCGATCCATCGCTTTTTGGAGTAAGGAAAATGCTGGATAGAAATTGTACTGGAGACACTTGACATTTTACAATAGCGCCGCAATCGAGAAGCTTTGCAATAGCAATCTTTATATTCTCGTTGTCAGCAGGGGAAGAAATTGAGTTAACTGGTTCAAATTCTTGTACAAGTGTTGAGTGAAAAGGAATTTTGTATCCTACAACATATTGTAGTACAACCGGATCGTTTGTTATATAACGCCATTGATCTATGTAAAACTGGAGTCTACCTGCATGTTGTTGTACCTCTATCGATGTTTGCGTGGCTGCCGGCTGTCTCTCTTGGATGATGGAGGTTGGTATCTCTCTGAAGTTGTGCGCCGAGGATGGCGTGGAGGAGCGCGATTCCGGTACCCACCCAGCTTGTTCGCTCTCGAACCTTGTTGCCTGGGTGGGGCCTTCCAGTTTCCCTGGCGCGGTGTATATTTATTTGATGTCGAAGGCGTAGCCGTGTATGATCTTTTAATTTGAAGTCCTGACTTCTCTGCTGTCTTCGAGGCCTTTATCTTTTCGCCGAGATTTTCTCCAAATAAATATGAGTCTCTCTTAACGTCCTGCATCATATTTGTGAATTTTTTATCCAAGCTCGGTAAAATAATTTTCCTTCTACTATTAGTGTTCTCAGAATGAAGGTCGGCTAAGAGTTGACTTATATCGGCAATCTGCTTTATGATAGCAAGTTTATCCAGCTCTTCTGAGATCAGAGAGCCAGTAAGCTTGGACAGGCCTGCAATAGCAAGTCCTAGATGATTTTGGGCCTTTTCCATTCGTTTATCTCTTTGCCTGGATGACTCAGACATCACAGCTGCAATTTCGGCATTTAGTTTAGGAGCTTTAAGTGATTTAAAGTTTTCTGGGACTAGAAACTTCTCCATGAGCTCCTCTTTCTGTTCCTTACCTAAGCCCTCAACTATAATTCGCCCCCAACGTTTAGCGATTTCTTCCGGAATTTTTGGCCCGAATATCTCCTCTTTCTCTTTTGACCCACCCAGCGCATCTAAGATATTAGCTGGTAGTTCAACTGTAGACGTTTCGGGCGTTAACGTGCTTGTGCCAGCGACAGGTCCTAGAGTGGTTGGTGTAGTTTGGGATGTGGTTGGTATAACTTGGGTACCGACCGAGGATCCAACCGCTGTTACTACGGACTTTACTTCCTCTGCATTGGAATAGTCAGATTCTGAGGCCTCTGGGTTATCCCCGTAGTCTGAATAATAACTCGCCGCCGGAGAGTTACTTTCGGAAACTGTAATAATTTGTTGCAATATAACAAACTGTTGCTAGTGTATATATACATCAAACATCGCTGTGTAGACATGTAGGATTTACTTCGACTTAGGTCGTAATTGCGTCATGACTCAATAAAAACTAGTTATAGACCGTAATCGCATCACGGTTCCGAATAACTTATTGTAAATAAATCAAGGTACGAAAAGTTACAAATAAGAAGTTTATTTTCCGGGTAATCCGAAACTGTTTATATTTAGTCATTGATTGCAATCTCGTCGCAATTCGAGACTTAAGTTATTGACCGTAATCACGTCACGGTTCTAAATAACTACTTTTGTTGATATAAAAGCCATCGATTGCAATCTCGTCGCAATTCGAGACTTAAGTTATTGACCGTAATCACGTCACGATTCTAAATAACTATGAATATTTTTGTTAGTATAAAAGCCATTGATTGCAATCTCATCGCAATTCCAGACTGACGTTATTGACCGTAATCGCATCACGGTTCTAAATAACTGTGCAGCGTTTAGCCTTACAATATATTTAAGTAATAACACCTATTAAATTTTTCTCATTTTTTACCATAATCAATATATGTTTTCCTAGTTGAAGATAGTCTTGCAACCATGCACTTGAAAATGCACCTTATTCTACAGGTAATTGTGTAATAACAAACACCGAACGTATAAAATGGTTGAGCATAATCATTGTCACTTTTTTACACGATATGCGGTAGATAGCCGCATAATCTCGCCGCGCTGCGGTGCCTGCTCAAGTGCTCACCTCATCGTATTAATGAAATATAACACTAGGTAAAAGATGCATTTTAACTCACCTTCATCATCACTATAGGAATGGCGCCGGTCTTCGAGGCTTCGTTTTAGCCGTTTTATTTTGCGTCGAATATCATCCGATCGTTGTCTTTTCCTTTTCCCCATATTATATCGAGATATATTTTGCACGTATACAGTAATTAGGCACCTGAATTCACTATTTTAGTATTTTAATTTGTTAAATTGGAACGAGAGTGTACTGCGATGCCCGCACAAAAAAAGCGAATGAAGATGGCGCGCGCGCCCGACAGAGGGTACGGTGGGGGAACGAGAGGATCAATTGATTTTCTTTCTTTTTTATTTTCTTATCTAAAAATTGTGCTCGATGCCCAGTACATTAAACAGTGTACTACCTAGTGAATATTAAATCTCGAGGATGTAACGTCGATAGTATAATTAATAATTTTTAAGAAAAAAAAACCGACTTCAATGGGGGAGGCCGGTGAAAGATTATTATACTTAGATGGTGCACTCTTAGATTCCATACAATAAAATAAAAATGGCTATAAGTATGTTTATAATGGTAGAAGACTAAGTACCCTCAAATCCTCATGGAATCATAGAAAAACCTTGTTTGCTTGACAAACAAAACGAAGAGAACCAATCGCCAAACGTGAACTACGCGTCGTTGAAGAGTTCCGTTCTGATCATCATCAGCAGTTCCACTTCATCAAATATCACATTTTTGTATGATAATGCTCGATTTGTTGATAAAAACACAAAAATCACTATATGTTTGCCTTAAAGATTTGAGGAGTTCCCTCAATTCCTCATGGATTCCATCATCAGAACTGCGTTTTGACAAAAACGGGACCAATTGGGATATATATACTTACAATCAAAAAAAGAATTTTCCAAATCGGTTAAGAAATGACGGAGTTATGGAGTAACAAACATTAAAAAAAAAAAAAACAAAAAAAAACATACAACCGAATTGATAACCTCCTCTTTTGAAATCTTGAAGTCGGTTAAAAATGAAGCGCTCACGACACATATTAGAATTATCTTATAATAACATATAAGTAAATTGCTATGATTTAGAGCACTAATTTCAGTTCAATTTATATTATACTAGCATTTGCCCGCGGCTTCGCCCGCGTACTAAGCGAAATTTTTAACCGTCTACAAAAAACAGATTCGTATGTTTGTCCACGATTATCTCGCGTTTGGCTAAACCGATTTAGATGCGGTCTCCAGAAAAGTAGTTGTTACATTCTGGGGTTTCGCTATACGAAGTTTGGTGATTGTGATTCATTAACAGATGAACAGATAAAAAGTCAGTATACATTCTGAGAACCGGCAAACTGTTGAATTTCATTTGATTTTGGCAAAAATAAGGATCTAAAATCTAAAACTATTATCATACATTTCCGAGAGGCCGAAGGGGAAAGGGCCGATGAAATAAAAGCATGTCTGAAATGGCTCTTAGTAAAAGTATCTGTGTACTACAGTAACACCAATAGGTCTGTAAACGACCTAACAGCGCGCAGCGGCCATAAACTCTGGTCCTTTGAAGTACAGAAATACGGCTAATTCAATATCATGTGTAACATTTATTTTTCCTACAATTAAATTTATTAGGTAGGTTTTGCCAGTTACCATTGGAGCATCCAAAAAGAAAATTTGGCCTCACTTCCATTCGCACTCCTTACTGTCAGTCCGTCTGTTACAACCAAGTTGCTTTTACTGGACCTATTGAATTGCAATTTGGCACAAACTATCAAGAATTTAGAGCGCTCGTGGCCCAACGGCACCCGCCTACCGCGTGCGGTGTGCGAGGTTAAGCAATGTGGGCGCAGGTCAGTTCTTGGATGGGTGACCGCTTTGAGTGGTTACTAACTGACTCTCGTGCTTTGAAAGGCACGCTAAGCCGTTGATCCCGGCTGCAATCGTTAAGCCAAGTTAGAGGCCTTCGAGCGGCTTGCGAACTTCTAACAGTCAAGTTGCCCACTCACTTGACAAAGGGGGGTCGAAGTTGCACCGCGTCCGTAGGGAGTACCCACCGTTACCATACACAGAACCCCTGGGTGGTGCTAAAAGTGCAACAAAAACTGGCAACCGTACTAGTCTTCTCGAAAATCACACGGTTCGTAAATAAATGCCATACGATTAAAAAAGAATTGAAGGTTGATTTAAATGGAAAAAATATCGAAACCTCTATGTCGTTTTTAAAAGCAAATCCATAGATACCCCACACGCCTATATAGTAACATTAAACTTTTTTGCATATAGGTATGAATGGAGTGCCAAATTTTACCTCAGATTCGTATTACGAGACCTCTCGGACGCTCAGATATCGATTTTGAACGAAATCGGGACGAAAAAAAAAGAAAATCAATATGGCCGCCACTTTCACAAATTTTACCCCGGATTCGTATTAAGAGACCTCTCGGACACTCAGATATCGATTTTGAACGAAATCGGGACGAAAATGAAGAAAATCAATATGGCCGCCACTTTTTTTAAATTTTACCTCAAATTCGTATTAGGTGACCTCTAGGACGCTCAGATATCGATTTTGAACGAAATCGGGTTGGAAATGAAGAAAATCAATATGGCTGCCACTTTTTCCAAATTTTACCTCGGATTCATATTAAGACACCTCTCGGACGCTCAGATATCGATTTGAACGAAATCGGGACGGAAATGAAGAAAATCAATATGCCGCCACTTTTTCCAAATTTTACCTCGGATTCGTATTAAGAATTCTCTCGGACGCTCAGATATCGATTTTGAACGAAATCTGGACGGAAATCATAAAAATGAATATGGCCGCCACTTTTTCTATTTTATACCTCGGATTCGTATTACGAGACCTCTCGGACGCTCAGATTTCGATTATGAACACAATCGGGACGAAAATGAAGAAAATCAATATGGCCGCCACTTTTTTCAAATTTTACCTCATATTCGTATTAGGGGACCTCTAGGACGCTCAGATGTCGATTTTGAACGAAATCGGTATGGAAATGAAGAAAATCAATATGGCTGCCACTTTTTCCAAATTTTACCTCGGCTTTATATTAAGAGACCTCTCGGACGCTCAGATATCGATTTTGAACGAAATCGGGACAGAAATGAAGAAAATCAATATGTCGCCACTTTTTCCAAATTTTACCTCGGATTCGTATTAAGAATTCTCTCGGACGCTCAGATATCGATTTTGAACGAAATCTAGACGGAAATGATAAAAATGAATATGGCCGCCACTTTTTCTAAATTATACCTCGGATTCATATTACGAGACCTCTCGGACGCTCAGATATCGATTTTGAACGAAATCGGGACGAAAAAAAAGAAAATCAATATGGCCGCCAATTTCACAAATTTAACCTCGGATTCGTATTAAGAGACCTCTCGGACGCTCAGATATCGATTTTGATCAAAATCGGGACGAAAAAAAAAAGAATTCAATTACTGCGACTTTTTCCACATTTTACCTCGGAGTCGTATTAGCGACCTCTCGGACGCTCAGATATCGATTTTGAACGAAATCGGGACGAAAAAAAAGAAAATCAATATGGCCGCCACTTTCACAAATTTTACCTCAGATTCGTATTAAGAGACCTCTCGGACACTCAGATATCGATTTTGAACGAAATCGGGACGAAAATGAAGAAAATCAATATGGCCGCCACTTGGCCAAAATCAATGACTGCGACTTTTTCCACATTTTACCTCGGAGTCGTATTAGGGACCTCTCGGACGCTCAAATATAAATTTATGTCGAAATCGTATCGGACGGCACTGATTAATAAAACCATCTACAATACATAGAATTAAAAAAGGTCGTAGCTTCATAGGGAACTCACGGCACTTCATGCACCTTTAGGCCTTATAAGGAACTTACATGCCAAATTTGGTATCTCTCGAACCACCAGTTTGCGCTGTGCGGTGATATGTCAGTCTCTCAGTCAGTCAGTTATTTCTTAATATTTGGCACAATTTTTCAAAAGTTTTCATGACCACAATATTAAATTTCAAAACCGATGCCATTTTCGTAATTAACGTCCCAAAAAACCATAAAAACGACACCCATATTAATATTTAGACATTTCATCCCCCTCGGACCCCAACAGAGGGGATGGTATTTCACGTCCTCCACGTGGGATTTTAAAATCATTGTTGTTTTCGTAATCAGCGACCCAATAAACCATGAAAACAACACCCATATCGATTTTCAGAATTTGTCACCAGATTTCCCCCTTTTAGGGGTTGATTTCTCAAAAAACCTGAAACACATGTTTACTCATTTATCGTTAGAAATACTCTTGTGAAGTTTCGAATAAAATAATCCAGCTAATCTTGATTCCCCATACAATCTTCGGACCCCCATTTCACCCCCTTAGGCGTTGAATTTTGAAAAATCCTTTCTTAATGCACCTCAAGACCTTATATGGAACCTACATACTCAATTTGGAATCTCTATAACCACCAGTTTGCGCTGTGCGGTGATATGTCAGTCACTCAGTCAGTCAGTTATTTCTTGAAATTTGGCACAATTTTTCAAAATTTTTCATGACCACAATATTAAATTACAAAACCGATGCCATTTTCGTAGTTAACGTCCCAAAAAACCATAAAAACGACACCCATATTAATATTTAGACATTTCATCCCCCTCGCACCCCAACAGAGGGGATGGTATTTCACGTCCTCCACGTGAGATTTTAAACTCATTGTTGTTTTCGTTATCAGCGACCCGGTATATCATAAAAACAATACCCATGTCGATTTTCAGAATTTGTCACCAGATTTCCCCCTTTTAGGGGTTGATTTCTCAAAAAACCTGAAACACGTATTTCCTCATTTATCGTTAGAAATACTCCTGTGAAGTTTCGAATAAAATAGTCCAACTAATCTTGTTTCCCCATACAAACTTCGGACCCCCATTTCACCCCCTTAGGGGTTGAATTTTGAAAAATCCTTTCTTAGTGCACCCCTAGACCTTATAAGGAACCTACGTGCCAAATTTGGAATCTCTAGGAGCAGCGGTTTGGGCTGTGCGTTGATATGTCAGTCAGTCAGTCAGTCAGTCAGTCAGTCAGTCAGTCAGTCAGTCAGTCAGTCAGTTTCTTCTTTTATATATTTAGATTAATTTTAACTAATATCTGTTTCAAGGGGCTTGCAATGGGTGGAGCGCGCCGCGTTAATAACCTAACGCTCGAAAACCCCGAAAGTAGATGTCAGTCGCGGGCCGTCGCCGTCCGAGCATGTACGTGCGCGTCGTTTTGTGATCCGCTGCCGCACGCCGCCGACTTGATCGCGACGAACCGCGCGTTACTACGTAATTTTTTGTGTGATTTAATAAAAAACCCACGATGAAACCGATAACCGGCCACACATGTAGCTGAAAAACATAAGAAGATGACCTGTCCTGCCCGGCTAGTATGATAGCTTATACCGTCACGTTTTATGTGACGTTTCAGTACATTTTGGCCATATACCAACTGTTGTATGCAGTTGTGACGTGTTTGTTGTTGATTTGTATGTCCGACAAAACCTGTTGGTTGATGATTTGAAATGTATTTTTTATTTATTTTAGACCCAGTAGTTTCGGAGATGAAGGGGGGAATGGTAAATTTTTGGCTATTTTCTTAAATAATTTCTAAAATAATAATTTTAAAATTACAAAAAAAATATTTGAGATGCACACAATGAGCTCTTTCATTTTAAATGTAACACTATATATGTAGTTTGAAGGTACTTCCCCTACACGTAAAATGGGGATGCATTTTTTCTTCTTGCAAAACCCACCGAGTAGGGTATCGTTAGATGGTTCATTAAAAAAATATGAGATTTATTATTCTTGTGAAGTAACATGTACTTAATTAATATCGGTTCACTGTACTTAAGCGACATCTGGTGAGGTACAACATTTTTTGCATCATTGAAGTATTTTTGGCGTGACAACCCTAGGGCTACACGTGCCGCGCGTGAATGAATACAAGTTATGCGATAGACAGAGATGCAGAGAGTAGGCACGTTTCTTATGCCTAAACGCCGTTTTTGTTAGGGAGTGAAATTTCTGTACTTGTACTATTCCTTATTCTGTGTCTGTTTAGTGACTTTTGCGTCATTAAGTCATATTTTTGATATAAAATAACCTGAATAGTCAGGTCCTAATCTAATCCCAAACTGGATTGATAAATAGTGTGTAAGATATGTTAAGATAATAAGTGATAAAAATATAACCCTTGTTAATTTACTTTTTTTTCAATAAATTCACAAAGTATCGTTTCTTTTAATTCCCATCACTATCAATTTATCGACATAATGAAATCCCGTGCGTTACGGGGATTTTTAAGGCCGGTAATTTGTAAACTTTAGTGCGGTGCGGGGATAAAGAAACCCCGTATTTTATTTTTTTGTATAACTTCGTTAGTTTTTATCGTGTCTGCGTGCGAAGAGACTATAATAAGGAAATTTCACACTCTTTAGATTAGTCAAAATAATGATAAAGAAAGTCAAGATTTCAGGACTCTTTAGCAATTTAAACGGACTTGGGGTATACGGGGCGCTTTTATACCTGTAACGCACCATGGTTGACACCACTACGGGGCAGATTAAACCTCGTAACGCACTACAATTCAGGTTTGGATTTAGGGGTGCCGCAGTAAACGTGTTGAAAAAAACGCCGTTTTGAACTTTTTATAAGGAGAGTTTGGCCTTGCTGAATATTCGTTTTTTTTAATGACATAGCATAGTTGGCAAACGAGCAGACGAATCGCCTGATGGTAAGCGATTAGCGCCGGCCATGGTTGTAAGTGCGTTGCCGGCCGTTAAGATGGGAGTAGGTACGCTCTTTTCTTGAAGGTCGTATCGGTCCGGAAACGCATGGCGGGCGACAGTTAAAAGTAGCCGAAATAATATTTCCATCATGCGGCCAAACTTTATTCACACTGAAGGATTCATATCTACTACAGATATGATACACTATATTAAATAAATAAATATTAAGTTATTATTACAAATGGTTGAATGGTTGGTATCTTGACAATGTATGATCAATACAATAATTATTATATTATGACAAGCGAGTAGTTTGTGAAGTAGTTGTATATTGTTAATACCAATAGAAAATGTCTGAATTTATTCGCTTATTGTTAATTATTTTTACGTGGAACTACTGTAGGTACCATTCGTTTTGATGCTCTTCTAATACGTATGAACATCCGTTTTGTCGGCTAGAAATTTAATTATATATTATTTACAAAATTGATACTTAAGAATACGTTTTGCGTCTACTTTATACTTCCAGACTTGTGTTATATTACAAATATTTGACTGTGGGGGCAATGGACGAAGGACGCCGCCGCTCGTGAACATACCGCCGCGCCTTCAGCCAACTCGTTTGAATTTTTCCACATATTGCTTACAAACATTGCTGGCACGACAGAGCATTTCTTCGCTGTCAATCGTATTATTTGTTATTCAAACAATCGTATTGATTCAGCGCAGCATCGTATTGTTTAATGAAATAATATTGTTTTGAATGGTTATTGCGATTAGAACTTTCGAATTAAGAAGTGCAAACAAATGGACGTAATGAAAGATGGTTTGTATCTAAGTGGCGATTCTGAAAGGCTTGCCGTACCTTAAAAGTCGTGTCGTGGTCGTGTGGCGGGTCCGTCGCGGGACCGGCGCGGGTCGCGCTCGAGTGTTTGCTCGCAAACAGCAGGCTGCAGTCGAGAACGCGGCAAACATGACTCAAGTAGCACTTACCTGTGATACCGTCGTGGACCTTCTCTTTTTGTTATGCTTGCACGCTGCAGATATATTTGTCATTACATGAGGGTGTAGGACGTGTTATTGATGAATGTAAGCAGTGCCTTTGTACTATTTTATTTTGAAGATCATTATGCAAGTCCACATTTTTAGAAAATATTAGCCATTGTACATACCACTTATTTATAGAATAATTAATCACGAAAATAGATCAGATGCAAACCTCAAATCGAGATTACGATGAGTTGGCAGAGTTTGCTTATAAAATACGTAGGCAGTATTTTTAGGTAAAATGGTGACTACGGTAAATGACAGGCTAAACTTATGTCACTGCCACACAACTCACATAAAGCTTGGAACGCACAGAGCACGGCGCAGCGTCTTTACACGGGAGCGGTTTTTGCGGTAAAGCGAACGCGGTCTGCGGCATGTGGGACCAATAAAACGCGCGGTATTCGGTAGCGCCGTAGAGTGGAAGCAACGTGTGTGGCATATGAAACAATAATCGATAATCGACAGTGTCGGAAAGATCAAAAATGAAAAATAGCCTACGCCCTGCGTCTCGTCGCGCCTGCTCTCTGCGTTTCGAGCTTTAGATATAGTTTTTTAGATTGCATATTTGATTGAAAATCGTTTTTATTACGTAGTCCTATTATCTTATAACGTAGTGGTTATTTCTCTCTGATTATCATTAAAGCAGTGTGCCCACTAGCACTACTAGACGAATCGAAGCCCATTCATTTATTTATTTATTCAATGGGGCCTGTTACACGGTTACTTTTATCACGCGATTCACTCATATCACGATCCGTAATCACGTGTATATTAATGAATATTGACGCAAAATCCAAACAATTTTGTAAACCGTAATAATATTGACACACCAGTATTGTGATAATAATAACTGTGTAACAGACCCCAATCTCATGTGGCCGGATCTTGCAAAAATAGACGCGCGTTTTTTGTTGTGCATTTTTTGTTGTGCTCGGCCAGAGTCTTATGGACGATTCACGCCAAACGGCCAGAGTCGGCCCGCACCCCACTACAGTCAAAGAAATTCGAACTTTCCATACAGAAGTTACATTTCATATTATTGGATTGCGGGCAGCCGGTCGGAGCCGGTCGGCTGCCGCCGGCTCTGCCTCTGCCGTTTGGATACGAAATCTAGCTTCTGTATGGAGGGTTCGAATTCCTTTGACTCTGGTGGCGTGCGCGCCGACTCCAGCCGTTTCATGTGAATCGTCCATCAGACAATGCATGGATCATACATAATATATTCACTTGTCTATGATCCATTTGGAGCGGCACGTCTTGGGCACGTCCAACTTGCCCAACTTGCATATGATCTTTGGGTAAGGGACAAGTTTACACAGTTTACATACGGTGTTGTTTTGACAGATTTTGTCTCGAATTAGTATAATAGTAGTGGATGAGGTTTTGTTTTTAGGGTTAAAAAAATAGTTGGCACGACTGCTGTAGTAACAATGTAATTTACAATGTACCTATAATGTGTAGGTATTTAGGAGAACATACGAAAATTAATAATCATAACAATCTATAGTAGTCCCCGGTTAAGAAGTCAATACTCCCTCACCCTCAAACCTTAAAGTGACTTTTTAGGTTATAAACTGTATGGAAATGACAGGTGTCAGTATTGACATTTTAACCGCCGACCACTAATAATTCAACACTTTTTTGCCTTGCATAACTGACGGCAGGAAACTCTAAACAGAAAACAGGCTTTCTTCGCCTTAAAAAAAGTCTTTGCTATCCGGCCATTTTCGTGTACAATCTGGAAACTAACCTATTTGATTCGATACAAACTTGCTGGATATTGCGTACACTGGCACTGCTTTAAATATTAATAAATACTACCATAGACAAGAAAATAGTCACAGCAAGACTATATGTACTAGTATCATTCTATCATTAATGATTTAACGTTTCTGAACAGTTTGCTTATGTATCGTCATTTATCGTAAAAATTTCATAATAATATCCTCTTTAATCCTACATTTTAGCTGCTTACAAATTTAATAGATTCGCAAGAATGAAGATAAGATTATGTTCCGTATTTTGCAGAGTACTCAGATTAAAATAAGAATGGAAGGCCCTTTCGGAGTCACGTACCAGGCAAACTTGCGGTTCGATAGGTAAGTAAATCATATATCCCTGAAATGATACCCTCTGCTCAGTTTCTTCACAGTTATCTTATACATGGTTTGTTCGGCATTATTCTGAAATTTGTCTCCGAAACGCACACAATCATAAAAGAGATTTTTTTTATCAGAATTCAGATTGAACTGGTTAGAAGATAAAAGCTCAGAAACTATTGTTAAGTATACGAATTTGAATTCGATGTAAGCACAGTAGGTGGGTACCTAAAATACTCGTATCTAGACTACCGATTACAGTTGTTAATAAATAATTATACTTAACCATATATTCATTCTTTGTGTTTATGGCCCCATCGGTATCGTCGATAATTCCGCCGTAACCATATATTATCATGTCCCTTTTTTTTTTATTAAAAATGGGATTGCTCTTGGCCAGCATCTAGCCAGGGGGCAAAGATGAGGCTGACGATGAAGCGAGCTCACCCAGAAGATGCCTATTCACTCGTGCCTTAAAAAGGTCCAGGTTATATGAACTCGGAAATACAGACGCCGGCAGAGAATTCCAAACCTTAGAAGTGCGCATTATAAAAGAAGATGCAAAGCGCTTGGTTCGAATTAGAGGAATTTCGACCAGGTAAGGTAGATGGTAGCCAGCCGTACGTCTGGATGTCCGATGGAAGAAGGGGGAAGGCGGTATGAGCTCATGGAGCTCCTGAGCACACTCGCCGAAGTACAGTTTGTAGAAGACGCACAGACATGCTACTTTGCGTCGATGTGCTAAGCTCTGCAGCTTATTTCCCACTACCGTGCTGCCGCCAATGAGCCTCCTGGCTTTGCGGTCCACCGAGTCGAGTGCGGCAAGTTGGTACTTAGCCGAGCCATCCCAAAGGTGACTACAATACTCCATGCAAGACCGGACTTGGGCTTTATATAAAGATAGAAGCTGCCCAGGGGTGAAGTATCGCTTGACCTTATTTAGGATGCTCCTTAATGTAAAGTTATTTTATAAAGTCGATGCTTTCTGCAATTCAGATGAACCACAGACCACCTCCAGTAATTGGCCGCGCATTAAATTTAAACAAATGCTTATGAGGGTTCCGTAGTAAACAAGGAAACCTTATGGTTTTGTCATGTCCATCCGTCCGTCTATCGTGTCAAGTGTCCCCCTAACAAACACATAGTAAATATAAGTTTGTGAACTTTTAAGTACTCATTATGTAACCATTGGGGATGTACGGAACCATGCATTGCGCCGGTTTTTTGACAGACACAGGTGATCCTATATTTAAAAAAAATGTTTAAGTTGCTATAGAGTGTATCGTATCTGGCGTTAAGCTTTGCCAAGTTAAGGCTCAAAATGCATTAAGCCGCAGTAAATTAGTTTTACTGTAAACAATCTAGTGCCAAACTTGGCAACTATTCAGATAATCTACGGAACTTGGCGCACATTTTGATCTCAATTCTTTTGTCGGTGAACTTGGCTGCCATTTTCACATTTATGTTTTTGATGGGATAGGTATACTATTTAAGATTCCCGCTTTGGCATTGAGGCACTAAAATCGGTTTGTAATAATGGTATTAATGATTATGCTTATAAAGTAAGTCTAATATAGAAGCATTTTGTTATCCATTACTGAGATTAGTTTCACGGGTTGATCTAAATGCGCATAAATGAGAAAGCGACGACGGCTCCGCGTTACACGTACATATACGTTACCTTATGTAGTACACGTTCGAATACGAACCTCATCATCATCATGTCAGCCGAAGGACGTCCACTGTTGGACATAGGCCTCCCACAAAGAGTTGTCCACTATGACCGGTCCTGCGTCGTCCTCATCCAGCGGACTCTCGCGACCCTTAACAGGTCATTAGTCGACCTTGCTTCACCATGCTACGCTTTCCGGTACGTGCTTGTCACTCCAGAACCTTTCCGCCCCAACGGCCATCGGTTCTACTTGCTATATGTCCCGCCCACTGCCACTTAAGTTTAGCGATTCGAAGGGCTATTTCGGTTGCTTTGGTTCTGCTGCTGATAGATTCATTCCTGATGCGATCATGCAGAGAGTCTCCCAGCCCTAGCCCTAGCCCTCTCCATTGTTCTTTGGATGACTTTGAGCCTTGTTATGAGGCTCAATAGTAAGCGACCACGTTTCAGTCGCATATGTCATCACTAGCAACACACACTAGTCAAAGACTTTCATCAATGCGTACCTGTAATGTCTTATACTAAGAAACGGATTAAGACTGGGTTTATTAAGACTGACCAACGTTAAATATGATGCCGGCAGCTGTCATCCCATATAAACTTGTTAAACTTTCCATAGTACATTCAAATTTTAACAAACACAGCTTACGATTACAGACGGCATGGTGCAACCCACTCTAAGGTACCAACTTACAAAGACCACTGAACGTTAAATATGGCGCCGGCAGCTGTCATACCATAGAAAGTTGTCAAACCTCTCATACAGGAAGATTTTAATGAACACCGCTTACGATTACATACCGTTTGGTGCAACACAGCCTAAACAGCTCTTAAACTTTAAGTTTATTGAATACACACACTGTATAGTCTCAACAAAATTGTCGTTCCTTAATCCGCAATCTAATTTTCAACAAGAGCAAGGGCCCTGCCACAAAATAACCCTTAAAGTATGTTTTCAATCACCCGTAGCAAACTCACAGGAATTTATTTATAGGTCGAGAAGGAAAAGAAAGCAGTAAAAGGAAGAGCAATAAAAGTTGTTTCATTGATTGCCTGCCACCCTACACGAGTGAGTACACACCTGCTATGTAATGAGCTCCTCACTAAATTTGAGGTTTAGATTGGATTTCTTATTTTGCTCGTAGGTTGTTTTTAGGTAAAAAGTTTGGAGCATCTCGATTGACGTTAAGTATGTGTTTATTCAAACTCTGTAGATATTTGTAATCTGTACTTAGATTAAGTATTTTAAGTCGGTTTTTGTCCAGTTCGGTTTGTCATAGATATTGACTTAACAATATATGTAATTAACCTTGGTAAATATTTCTTACCTCTATATCATTGTATACGTATAAAATACGATTTTATACAATAACACATAGTGAACAAGGTAAAGTGACAAAATGACATTTCGGTTTCATATAAAAATATTAGCTATAATGTTGGGCATTTTATGTGGAAAATTTCATATTGACTGACTAATGGGGTCCCCAACCACCACCACATCAGCCCTAGGTCGTCCACTGCTGGACATAGGCCTCCCCCAATTTCATGGGGGGTAAATGCCATAATCGCCACGCTTGGCATGCGGGTTGGCGATCGCAGCATCTCCACCGCACTCTAGGAATGCTGCTGCCCATTCCCCGGTGGTCTTGGTCGTAGTTTAAGGACATACCCGGGGGGGGGGGGGGGGGGTCCCCAACACCAAAGTAAAATTAAGGATGAACAGACGTACTCGTATAGGTCGACGTGCAGGATTTTGCAGTAAAATCGTATCCATTAAATGTAAGCCACTGAACCAATTTGGATGAAATTTGGTATGGAGATAGTTTGAACCCCGGGGAAATAGGACAGTTTATACGGGAAATCATCCCTTCATAATACCTGCAGCACATAAACAGTAACGTTTGTTTCCTCAAAACCCAAAGTAATATAATAAAAGTATACACAAATTAACTCACCAAGTCACTGTTTTTTCACTTAATAATAATGGTCACACCATTATACTATACTGTATTTTTATAGGAAAAATGTCATTTTGGAATCCTTTTTTTAATAACTTGTTTTTTTTTTGTAATAATGATCCACGTTTACTGTCGGCTTTGCTTTATGTTGATTATCGCAAGTTTCCGCACATTGGCGACGAGGACGGCATATTGAGCTAACATTAGCGAGCGAGCAAGACAAAATTGGTTTGTTGTTGTTGAGCTTCTTCTCAGCACTTACCTTGGTGCTGGGTAGTTATCACCTGCGCCGGGCGCTTTGGGAGCTGTGGCGGGTCGCGTCATCGCTACGGCGGGACCATAAGGGCGGCACCTCAGATCATAGAAAGAAAGAGATATGCCCTAACCGCGAAATTAGTCCGGTACTGCTGTCGCCACTTTTAAAGATGTGTGCGTTTCCACTACTTGCACAATATTGTAAATATTGGGTTCCCGCACACATCCGTCCAATTGTCTACTAGCATTCTAAACCTCTAATTGGTACTCTCACTACGAAAAGCAACTGTAGGAATACACTCGTACACGTAAACAACAGCGTCGGTGAACTCGTTAGGGATGGGCACATGCATCCATTTTTGCATTTATCGATAAAATCATGAGATGAGAATTTTACCTTTAAAACGATAAACTTCGTTTAAGGGTGAATCAAAATACTGTTTATTACAGAAATACAAATTGTTAATTTTAGTACAAATTACGAGTCCAACGAACCTATGGTTCGTATTTATTGTATTGGGGTTTCGTCTATTTTGATACTATACAAACCTATGATGTGTAATGTACCTATGTGTAACAAAGAAACATCCTAAATAATAGTTCAGTGACCGTTAATCAATTTATTATATTTCATAGCAAAATCATTTATAGTCCATCTGTAGACTTTTTATATTTTAATATGATATTCAGTTATGCAAATAACTATATTTAAAAAGAATATGTAATGAAAACCATTCGTAATAACGTCGATCAATTATCGATAATATTGCATGCATACAGATACTGCCACTGCCTTATCCCGCGCACTCGAAGCTGCATAAGGTGTTTGCGCTGGCAGGTCGAAGCTTTTAGGGTGAATTTTACAAAGTGAATTAAGGAACTTTAAAAATACATTAATAATAGAAATACTAATCTAAAATAGCACTTAGCAGTGGTATGTTATTCCACGTATTTTGTATTTTTGTTTAGTTTACCGATTTTTACAAATAAACACGCTACAGCCAGTTATTTCGAAAAAAATCTGGAGCCATAGCGTGAACAACGATCGCCGCTCAAATTAGTCAGCGCTAAGAGCGGTGCGCGCCGATATGGTTTACTGACCTTATCGAGGCGACACGCGCCACGCCCCCGTGCCATATCTACTTCTTTCTAAGATCTGAGGGCGGCACCATAAGGCTCGACTGTCATTTTGACAGTCGAGGAATTATGGTGCTCCCACACTGGTTGTTATAAATGTTATATAACATAGTGTAATAAGGATAAGTACTTGACCGTGGAAGGCAACAAGCGGGCGGCGCAGGTGTCTTAGTCGTACATTGCACTGACTGCATTACGTCGTGCGTAGTTCTGTACCGCGAAGTTTACGCACAATTACTGCTCGTAACTCCGTGCGTATGGATGTTTTCGGTGCAACGTGCCGATCAATGTTCACGTTTCTATCGTTACGACCCGCGCTGGCACTGCTTCTGGTACACACTAAATCTGACGGAGCCTTAACAGATTTAATCATCATTATCATCATCATATCAGCCAAAGGACGTCCGCTGCTGGACATAGGCCTCCCCTAAAGACTTCCACGACGTCCGCGACTCTTACCTGGTCATTAGTCCACCGTGTGGGGGGCCTGCCCACGCTACGCCTTCCGGTAAGAGGTCACCACTCGAGAACCTTTTCGCCCCAAAGGCCATCGGTTCTACGTACTATGCGCTCCGCTCGCTGCCACTTAAATTTAGCCATTCGGAGGGCTATATCAATTACTTTGGTTCTGCTGCGGATGACCTCATTCTTGATGCGCTCACGAAGAGATACTCCCAGCATTGCCCTCTCCATTGCTCTTTGGGTTAACTGATGTAAATAAGATTAACTACTACGAGGTATTTATTGCTTAAATGTAATCTGGCAAAAGGCACTCAATGCACAAGACGAGGTAGATGCAACACCCAGACCGAACTGCCACGCATGTACGAAACTCGCAGCGAGCGAGCCGGAAGCTCCCCCTGGTGCAACACAAATTTGCAAAATCTGGGAAACTCAGCCACGTATGGCTCGCAAGGTCTATAATCACATTCCAGGAGACATTTTCGCCTCACTTTCGCTTCTTCCAATATTTAAATTAAAACTTCTAAAATGGCTTCTCGATCAGGCTTTGCCTTCTATGACTATAGGGAGTTATGTTATAAGACTTAAGATAACCGAACGATACTAATGTAATTGTGACTTATGTTGTATGTAATAGGTACTTGACATGTAATGTAATAGGCTAGTTTCCAAAAAAATAACGATGCCATTCGAAACAGTTTTTAAATATGTTAGTATCGGCCCAACTATGATTAAAACACAACAAAAGCAAATGTGGGTCAAATGTGGATATTGTTCCCGGACACCAAAAACGCTCCATACTAATTGACAGAAAATTATGACGTTAACAAGGTTCGGCCCAGTACTAACGTATAGAAAAACAAGAAGATTGCTATTTTTATCGTGAAATATTGCGTTAAAGTACATAGTTGTTGTACAATTTCTTTTTTATTGTATCATTGTAAATTCTATTGGTAGCCTTTATTAAACTTTTAGATGATAAAGAAATACGTATTTTATTATTACTCTGATTTATTATGAAAATTTCTTTTTATTGTTTTTTTTATTGATTGTGATAATTTTTTGGGATACTATCCATAAAACGACAATATGCTGTAAAGTTTAACATGAGGATACTACCCAATTGTGTATTATCAATAGATATTAGTATTAAATGCCAAATATACCACCGTATTTGTCGAAGGACGTCCACAGCTGGACATAGGCCCCCTATTTCATAGAGGGTGTATGCCATAATCGCCAAGCGTGACATGCGGGCTTGTGACCGCGGTGTCTCCGCCGCACTCCAGGGATGCTGCGGCCCATATCCCTGTCTTTCCCGGTGGTCTTGGTCGTAATTTTAGGAAATACGAGAATACCTGTCAAAAGACTCGATCTGAGTTGGGGCCAATGTCAAATATATACATACGAGTATAAATAGTAATAACAAAAATAAAAAACATACAAATATATACCTAGGAACCTGTACAAATATATGCATTTTGTACCTTATATATTTTTCAGCGTTTGTTTGTAAACATAACAAATAAAGTAGTCTTTTCATGATATGCAATAGCCGGTATCTCAAAAGTTAACGCTATGAATTTATTGTATATTCCGGCTGTAATAATATTATTGAGCAGATAGGAACGCCAAGGAGGATAATATGGAATCGGGAAAACCTTTATAATGGGTATGTAAATTTACTCGTAGTCACGGTCCGACTGTACTAATATGCATAAAGGTACTTAAGCCACGGAAAATTCCATATTTTAAATGTGGATTAGTTCACCTTCTTTATATTAAAATGAATGGTTTACAACAGCTACAAGCTGGGGAGTGTATCTGTGGGTATTTAATTAATCAAATTAATGTAGTAAGCACTCGTACTTAAGAAATTGATGTATAAGAATAAGAAGTGAACACAGTAAGCTGTTAAATATTTGACGTAGTCGGGGACATTTATTACTCGTACATTGGGAGGTCTTCACCAAATCGCTCTATAAGACACAATATTTTTTGAAACTAAAAGGTTAAGGTTGTATAAGTAGAAGTACTATTCTTTCTTTTCAAAAAAGAAATAAATTTCAAGATGCTTTTTAATTTTTCTTTTAAGTTTTTACTCATACGCATACATTACATGTCATATATGTAGAATATTCAATATTCAATATTCTACATATATGTAGAATATTGATGATACTATATATTTTATCTCAGTTCGGAAATATACTCCTGACTGAGAAAAAAAACTATGAGCTTCACCAACAAATTGATTTACGTATGTATCTAAGTACTTTCCTATGGTGGAAATAATTTTCTTTGCATTAGAGCACGAAATGCGTCGAAGTGCGTAGAAATTATCACAAGCAACGCACCGACGCGCTTTACAGTCTGTTAGGTAACAGGTGCTTTGTTTAGCCATATGAAAAACAATAGAAGTCTTTGCTGACAATTTACGTACATATCCTTAGTTTACAACATAAGTAATAGACGTTTCAGTAGCAAGTGCAAAGATATACTGCTGATACCTATTCACTTATCGATAACTCTTAGTTTAGTCATTACTGTCATTAGGTACATATTTAAGTAAATTGCGTGTCGGCGGTTACGAAGTCAATCCTGACACCTGTCATTTCCATACAGTTTATAATCTCAAAGTGACTTTTAGGTTATAAAATCTATGGAAATGACAGGTGTCAGGATTGACTTCGTAACCACCGACCACTATAGTATCAATAATATACGTAGTCTCCTATCACAAGCATAACCCGCACACGTCGAAAATACGTACAGAAATTAAGCACACTCTAGTTAGATTTTATAAGTTTCCATTATGCTGCCAGAAACACATTTAGGCACCATATATTTAATTATATTATCATTATCATAACCAATGTTATTCTATAATACTAACAAAAATGTAGTCGGAGATATTCTAAGCAGTGTAATATAATCTCAGTCTCTTGTAAATATAGCTATATATTTTATACAACGTCGTCCTCTAGCATGTATGTCCATTGTACACTTTCAACAAGAAGATTTGCCATGAGATGGAAATTTGACAATATTTTTTACGGATAGTCATTGTAACAATGAGAAAACACTAACCAATAATGGTCAAGCTCAAAACTTTAATCGTAATAAAATAACTTTATTAAATATAGCTCTGAAGTCACTAAGTAAATTTTACTAGTGTCCTACTACGTATATAGTATAAATTTTATTTCAATGTTTATTTTGAGTTGGGAAGACAATATGTCAGATAAATTAATGCGCAGAAATATAAAATACCAGAAAAGTATTGAAATAGCTGCGATCTCCGACTTGGTTTAATAAGGAGAAAGGTTTCGAATGAACTTTTTATATCGGGTCTGTGAAGGTTTAGCGCCGGAAGGCGGAATGCCAGTCTTCCACCACAGAACTTTTTCAGATTTACAAGATAGTTTATCCGAATTAATGTTCGTTAACTTCTGGGTTATAGGCAAAATAGTCGTGAGGGGGGATTAAAATTAGTATTATGTGTGATAATGATAATCAAATAAGGACTACCGCCGGTATAAAGAACCTATTAAGAATAAGAATAATTCATTAAAAACTCATTTTACAATTATGTTATTAGAGCCTAAACTTATTGAAGTTGACCAAATGCATGGTAAGAATGTAGTAATCCCACCCAAGATCACCTGTCGTCATTTGCCATTATGTTGCAATTCACAGTCACTAGACACGTTAAAATTATTTCAGTTTGTAGCAATAGTCAGGGAAAAAAATATTCATAATATAAAGACGTTAACTATCTTACTGCAATGATTGTGCTCCTTGCATATTTATAGTATCGAAATACTTTGAATACATCTATCGTTAGACAGTACGAATCCTGAGGGGCTCGCGCCACAATGAGGTCTTTGCAGTGGAATGGATTGTACGAAAAATGTATAGCTGTAGGTCTGATTGAGAGCGCAATAAATTTGCGTTGCGTTTCTAGAGCTCGACTTTCCGAAATAAAGACCGCTCTGTCCTCTCGATCACATTAAAGGGCCCACGTGCGTTCGGTACCAATTGACTTTTGCCTGCGGGTATAAAAGTAACAACAAGTAACTTCAAGTCGAAAGAGACAAGAACTGGAAATAAATTTTAATAGCTCTTGAAGTTGTTTGTAGCTATTTATATGTTAGCCGCAACAGCTGATGCAAACTTTCTAACCAGTTTAATGTAATTTAAAATAATGTATATGTAAATAAAGCTCATATTACTTCGTATTAGCAAAAGGTTGTTTATATAATCGTAATTTTGTTTTATGTTTTCGGAGTCGTAGAGCGAAATGTCATGAAAACTTTGAAAAAATGGCATGCTATTGCAATAGTAGTATTCCAAGAGTATTCAGTCTGCGGTGGGTGCGTGTGTGCGTAGGTGGGTGGGTTGGGGGACGGCGGGCGGGCGCGTGGTTGGGGCGGGGTGTATCGATTCCTCCGGGGGCGCGTGCGCTGCGGCGGGCGCGGGCGACGGCTCGGGAGTCGGGGGCGAGCGAGCGCCGCCAGCCGCCAGCCGCCAGCCGCGCAGTCCGCAGCCGGCCGCAGCCGAGCCACGCCGACCCCACCGCGACAACCTTACACTTTCGCCGCGTAACATTCACCGCGTAACATTCACCGCGTCAACACTCGAACAACCTCAAACCGTCACGCTAACTGGAATTGCCCTAGTGGAACAACACCTGAAAACTGTTGAAACTTTTTATCTTACACACCATAACGTTACTAAAACTGATTAAAACAGATTTTTCTAAAAGTGATAACTTTATTTAGAACCATACAAAATAATTTTATTTATAAACTATTAAATTTTTAAATTTTATGATATACTAAGCAATAAGTACGATTAACTTAAACAATTGTGTAGTGCTACGATGCGAAAAATTTGAGTGCTTTGAAATTAATATCTCAAGTGTTCGTGCCAGTGACTGAAAAAATAAGACTGAGCGTTACTCACGAGTTCACGGGTCGTTAATTCGGTGGAGGAGAGAAACCGAAAAAAGAGGTCTTCGCAGCATCCGTTCATCGGAGTGATAAAATTTATGACAAACGGTAAGGAAGATAGAGATAAGGGTCGGGCGCGTTATCGCGGGAGCGGCGGCGGGTGCTATTTCACCGCGTGTCGAAGGCGACCGTCGCGCTAATTATCGTAAATTGCGACGTCTTCGGGCGCTCTTATCAGCTGACGTATAGTATATACTCGAGGCGCTGCGCTCGGCCAAGCTGACCCGCTGCGTTACGAGGGCTTCATCCGTCTAGCTAAGTCCTAATATATACCACCTACGCGTTTTATATTACTTTACAGCTGTATTAGGTATTATATTAGAATATAACGTAGAATATTGTGATCTGGTCAACACAATTAAATAACTCTACTCGTTTGGGCCGTTGCAAAGGCAGTCAGCGTGTATAAAAGTGAGCAGCTAATAAATTTCCTGATTCCAGTTTACGATGGTTGCGCGCATAAAATATTTAATATAAAGATAACTTACTGCATAATACGTACGTACACGTACAGTAGACCTTTTTCAGCGCCGTAATAAGCATAAAAATACTAGACGGCCGCTCGGCACACCGGGTTCAAATTCGCGTATAGATTTATGAGTGTGTCATGTGTCTTGCGGAATATACGCGGCGCCCTGCCTGTGCTGCGGGGCTTGTTGACTTGACGTGGATTTGCGACTCTCAGGTGATCTCTAAATCCAAATGACATTTGTACATACTGGGGCGACATCTTAATGTTAATACTTGTATATGAACATTCTAACGTGTATTCTGCAAATAGATGCCTTTTTGCATAACACAGTGGAATCTGGTTACTACAACTCTGCATATAATGACCAACCGTTTTAAAAGAGTTAGAAAGGACCTCATGTTCAGTTTTCTAACAACCTACTATGACACTATATACGTTTACTACAACACCGATTTGAGCGGTTAGAACGACGAAAGTACACAAACAAATCAAGTTGCTCTCAGCCCCACGTTGCAGGATTAAACTTTGTTCAATTCAAATGTTCTAGAACCTAAACGTGTGAGGAGCTCGACTCAATAACAAATTGAAAAGCCGCTTGGTGAAAAGGTTTATTTTTCGCTAGGCTGTTCCTTATATTAATTGAAGTTAGCTTAATAGTTTTAAAGTCAGGCATAATATTGTAGCCGGTAAGATAGCTGGAGAGTTTTAAGACAGTTCAACAACGTGACGTGTGAGTGAGTGGCAAATAAGTTTGGCCTTATTTACGCACGAAATTTAGCAACGATAACATTTTAACGCAGATGACACGCGCAGAAAACAGGCCCCAACAAATTGACACCAGCTGGATCAAACCTAAATAAAATTCAAGGTTAACAATATACTGGAGAAAAAGTGTCAAAAGATCAGCCAACATGTGTGGCATCATAAAAAAAAAGGATTGTTTATAATCCGATGGTAGAAGGGGGCAGGCGGTATGAGCTCATGGAGCTCCTGAGCACACTCACCGAAGTACAATTTGTAGAAGACGTACAGACATGATACATTGCATATTTATTATTATTACCCACTACCGTACTGCCGCCAACGAGCCTCCTGCGGTTCACCGAGTGAGTGCGGTATTGGTCCTTAGCCGAGCCATCCCAAAGGCAGTAGGTAATTGAATTTTATCTTTCCAGAAAGTGAGTACGTGCTTATAACTTTACCACAACAGTTAAAAACACGTATTATTTGTCTCACCGGGCGACATGTTTCGAACCGTTCGAGAGTTCTTCAAAATCAGTGATATCGCGTCGGTATCGCTCTGCGAACCAATTATTACATCCAGGAGCAATAAAAACGGGTCAATCTGTAAGGAAATTCGATACAAAAGTCCCCAAAATGTAATCAGCTTATTTGGTCTTGAGCATGCAGCTTATATGCAATTCAGATTTAGTAGGTATTTATAAAGTCTCCCAATTAGCTTGTGTAAGAAGAGGCTATTGTGACGTAAACAATCAATAAAGAAATTTCAAATGGCTTATTATGAAGTATATTGAGACCGCGATTCAACTTTTATAATTTCCATTCAACCGTTGCGTTACAGTCGGGAAACTTCGAACAATAGAAAGCAGTCGTAGAGATAAAATAGGTACCTCATTACTTTTTATAACTTCGGCAAATAAAAGAAAGGACTCGCTGGGGAGCATGGAGTCTGCATCAGCCGTGTTCAGCATCAGTATAAAGATGTTATCAACAGATGGAGCATGTTCGAGGAATAAATCGCCCCGTGACGCGAGAAGTTCAATTTTGTGTGAAAATTACGAACATGTTTCTTACACCTCCGGTAAACGAGAAACCGACGAGATAGCAGCGAGCCATTCCCGTCACGTCGCTGGCGACCGCGGAACAATTTAAAAATTTGGCGCTCGGCCTTGGTTGACCACCCCGGAATAAGCCGTAACCCTTTTACGTACAAAAAATCGTGACTCGGGGATTTGTGGTAAAACTAATTACAGGGAAACCTAAACAAATTTAAAATAAACTTCAATAGAACAAACACACAGGGACAACACAAAGAAGTACAAATCTATATACAAATAACAGATAAAAACAGTGTAGGTGTCATGAAATGAACAATTTTCAGCATGTTGCTGGCTTAAAACCAGCGCTGGTCTTCCGCAGAGACCATTTATTGAAGGCAAAAAACACGACGAACGAAAAACAATTAGAACACATACTTCACAAAAGGACCAAATACATGACTGTAATTCGTGGGATAGTGCTCACTGTAGTATTTCGTAGCGTGGATTACATGTGGAACAGGGTTAGTAAGTGAGAGTCAGGTCCGATGTTGTAATGCTTTTTACAATACATAGTGATGTGTATTTGTAACACGGCTAAATCGCATTAGAAATAACAAGTGGCTCTCTGTTGAAGATGAAGAAGTTGAATAAACATGTAAAAATATCCACGAGAGATTCGCTTCGAGTTTAGCTTAACGTCGACGTTAACCCATTTTGCCTTGTAGAAAAAAATCACGCGTAGAGGCTTGACGTTTAGGCATCATCGTCACGAGACTTGAATGGGTAGATAGAGTTGAAATAAATTTATGCCCTCAATCGTAGCACTTATGCTATGCCTCGTAGCGTGCCGTAGCACTTTGATTTCGTAGCGCTAACAAGAGTCAACACTACATAACACGCTTCCGTAATTAAATCACACGAACTAGCGCTCAACAGTGGGTTTCCTCGCATTCCTAAACGGTTGTAATCGCCTCATTAGATAATAAATACTTTCAGGAGTTAATTCAGGTGGATTACAAGTTTTAACTCCTAAGGCTTTATTCCCGTGTATTGCTTTAACTTCCCCGAAAACTTTTTTCACCCATCCAAAAGTGGCTCGTTTTATAATTAAACGCGTTTATCGGTATTCCCGAGTCGTTCGTGGAATAAATCCGTTCCCATCAGGTTTTGTTATTTTATTCAGGTCATGAAGTGGGTCGTAAGAAGGTGTTAAAGAGTGAATTGGCAAAAGGAGCGGATGAATGGAATATGCGGGCAGGTGCGCGCGAGCTCGCTGGTCCAATCGCGCCCGCGGTGAATAATGAATGGGTCGGGGCGGCCCGTCGCTCGGCGGCTCATCGCCGATGCGTATACTCGCCATCTAATATATCTGCACCTTAGAGTAAGGATTTCCATAGACGTCCTACACGCGTGCCACCAAAAGGGGCGGAAAAGCTCTCATGCAGTTAAATTGAGGACTATTGTTTTATACGGCTGATGGCTTACCATAAACAACCTCTTTGCCTTGAATCGGGGGCGGGTAATAGTTTGTTTGCCTAAAAGCCATATCAAATGTTTGAAGCAAATAAAAAAATAGTGTATGTAGTATGACGAGGACAACAAATTATATATCGTCGCTCTCACATTTAGTATAGGTATGACTATCTCACTCGGTAGTGGTATTATTATTTGACGTCTACTCTAGTTACTCTGAGATCTGCACTCTTTACGGCACTCTAAAATATATGAACTCTATTGTCTTGAGAATAGAGTCGGGTTCAGATAGTTGTGAGCACCTTGTTCGCTCCGATATATGCGATGGCCACTATACATTTGAAGTTCGAAAATATGTGCATGGACAAACTGATCACAATTGGGTCATGCATCAATCAAAAACAATAATTGTCTTTCCTGTGGCCAATAGTTAAGGGCTAACGTACTCGTACAGTTGAGGAATTTGATTTCTGGGCCTATTGAAAATCAATATGAAAGCTGCTAGAGATATCATATTCTTGTCACTGTGAGGAATTAGATTTCTGGGCCACTTCGTACCTTACGAAGTGGCCCAGAAATCATATTCCTCAACCGTACGTGCGTAAATATTTTTTTATTGCATTAAATTATAAAATACGATACCATAGGGCTTAAAAACCCGGTTAAAATAAGGCATTAAAACGAGTAGACACGCCATATCGTCTGTTTTGAAGCGGAAATGAGCCACCTGAAAAATCTTATACTTTAATGTCTTATTAGTCATTTTTAACAATAAACACTATTTAAAAAATCTCAAAATACGATCGTTTTCAACTTAACATCTGCTATTAATCCTAAACCATAAGAGACCGATCCACGGTTTCAATAAAGTTAGGGCAACTTTGTATCGAGTCTGGTCCTAAAACTAACAATCCTGAGAGTTAAGGTATTTATTAGATATATTTTTTTTTAAATTGTAAATGGGATTGCGTTTGACCTTAGTCTAACCTGATGGAAAGTTAAGACAAAGTCTAAGATGGAACACGCTCACCCAGAAGATGCCTATTCACTCTTACCTTGAAGACATCGAGGTCATATGCTCCTGGAAATACAGACGCCGGAAGAGAATTCCAGACTGAAGCAGTGCGAATCGGAAATGATTTGTTAAACCGCGAGGTGCGACATGGAGTGAATTCGACTACATGTGGGTGAAATCCCATACGGCGCCTAGTACTCCGATAAAGAAAAGTCGAAGGGGGGATAAGGTCATGGAGCTCAGCAGCACACTCTCCAAAATACAACCTATAGAAAATTGCCAGACAGGCGACCCTCCGTAGGTCTTTAAATCTACTTCATTTCATTCTATGGGCACTAAGTTGAATCCCATTGCAGAACTGAGATATTCATAGTTTAGTTAGAATGAATACGAGCTAAAATAGTAGATTTAAATACCTAACTTCCAGATTTGTTGATTTTAGGACCAATTTGACCCAATTCATATTTTAGTCAGAGTGATTACGAGCTACAAGAAACAGTAGATTTAAAGACCTATTTAATAAATAATGACCTAACTCCAAGCTTTGTTGATTTTATGACCATTTTGACGCATGGTCTTTAATAATTCGACTGTAGTCACAATCATCGCCTCCCGATACTCGTTCATATTTAATATTTATCTCGAACAACATCAACCCTTGTAATTAATTAGACAGTATAATTATACCCGCTTGATGACGTTTTTGTATTTGAATTGAATCGTTAAATAATTGATGAAGGGACTCCGAATCCAGTCTTTTATTAGATTATAAAACGGACCGTTTATTACAGTGAATTACATTAAACGTCGGTGTGACTGAATGTCCCAATCCTTGACATCTAAATTCCAGTAAATAACACCTTGTTGTTCACATTTATTCGTGTAAATTAAGGCAGGGTTGCACCAAACCGTCTGTAATCGTCAGCGGTCTTCGTTAAAATCTGGTTGTATGGAAAGTTTGACAAGTTTCTATGGGATGACAGCTGCCGATGCCATATTTAACGTTGATCGGTCTGTAATCGTAAGACGGTGCAACCCAGCCGTAGGTGGGTAGTGGGAAATCTGTATCAAAAAATGCGAAAGTGTGTCTGTATCTGTTTATCCCGGAAATCATCCCTTTAAGTAGACAAAAGGGGCGGGGGGGGGGTTGAAAGTTAATATGGAAAAGCGATTTAAATGAATTCAAGCAGACGAATTCGCGGATAAAGTAGTTAATAACGTTTTTTTAGTACTTACTGCCACGGTGGCAAACAAGGATTCAGCCACCTGATACTGCCTGAGTTTAACCGTTAGGAAACCATTATTCGCTACATCTTAACCCCCTTATTTATAAATATCCATCAAACCTATTTTATATTTTCTTCTTCTTCTTTGTTCTATTACCCTCTTCTGGGGTGTAGGGCTTGAATCATTTCCCTCCTTAGTTATAATACCACTAAAATTCGTCGGGCACTTTCGCATTTTTGTTTGGGAGAAAATCAAAACAAATTTTAATTAAATGAGGTTTGTTAAATTTTATAAATAAGGAGGTAAGCGGTTATTTATTACAATGGAAGTCTTCTGTTAGCTACAGTAAAGGAATCATAAACACGCACAGTCGATGTCAAGGATATTTTTTACATTTTTCACCTCTTTTTATTACAATGGAATTAGATGCAAAGGGGTAAACATATTTTTGATGTTGACTGTACCTTTTTACCCTTATTATCAAGAATGAAAAAGGTACGTGTTTCGGATTCCTTGACATTACTTCCTCAATTAGGCTGCTCCTTCTCCTAAAACGATTACGTACCTTATTCAAAATAAAGTACTAAAAAAAACTAATATGTAAGTGCCTAGGCCATTTTAATGAAGCCAGGCGCCAATTGCGGAATGAAAAGTATGACTCTGGCCGAGTCATATCTCAGAAAGTCTGGCTAGACAGTTAAATGACAAAAATATTCTCATCCCATGAACTCTCCTTGATTTGCAAATATAAAGAAAAAGCTATTAAACACAAAATTATTCCAGTTGAGTCGGGCCTGACTTGGTATTAAAATGACTGGTCATTAAATGACATAATTACCTTGAAACACAGTAAAACGAGAAGTAAAAAACTGCGTAGATAGTATTCTTCGACTTGAAGTTTCAAAGGTAAGAGATAAAAATACTCTGGGGATAAATTATTTAAATTGGTTGGGATGATGTAGAGAAAACATGTTTTCGATATATGTATTACAAAAGTGTTATGTACTAAGTCGGCCTATGTGGATTTGTTTCCCGTTAGTTCGATTGATCAGAGTACAAGAAATCGCAATTCGGCTTCATGTAAGTAATCGGTCTACCTGTACTTTTAATTCCTATTTGTTAAAAATAAAGTAAATAAATATTGGGGGACAATCTTACACAAATCGACCTAGTCCCAAACTATGCAAAGCTAGTTCTATTAATCATACTACAAAGAATCAAATTTCCACTTAGTCCGAGTGATCGGCCTTCTTTTGTCTGTGACTCACCTGTTATTTTGTTACTTATAAAGCGCTATTATCGCCGTTATCATAGTTGTTTGGTATTTTTGAAGACACCTTAAGCCATTGGTCCCGGCTGCTGTCATAGACAGCAAGTCGTTAAGAGTGCGAAGTACGTTCGGTTCTCCATACAATCGTATTTATGCTCTCATTTTAAAACGCCATGCTAGAATAACGTGAAACTTTGTATACACAATGGGATTCGGCATGTCTAGTTCGGAAATTAGTTTCTGTTGCTTGAAATTGCATTGCATTGTTGTTGCTGTTGTTGTTGTTGTTTCTGGCTGATATGGTGGTGGTGGCTTGAAATAATAATGGAGAAAAAATACAGCAGTTATTAAGGTTTCCATACAAGCCGTAAAAAACTTAAAAAACCGCTGTATTTATTTTATTTTACAATTTCTAGCAACAGAAACTAATTTTCGACCTAGATATCCGATAGCCGGATCGAAAGAACCGGAATCGGAATCGGGAATCGGAAGAATTTTTAAATGAACCTAATAATTATAAATAACAGAATTTTATGTTCTTCGAAATGGTTAGTACTTAGATAGTAAGCATAGTATTAAGTTAATGTTGCTATACCCTTGCAGGGTTCATGTTGAGACTACCTATACTTAGTTTATAAGATCCTCTGTATTACACATGAAATGCAATAAGCAACTTGAACTTGATCCCATTGTGTATACAAATTTTCATGTTATTCTAGCATGGCGTTTTAAAATGAGAGCTTAAATACGTTTGTATGGATAACCGAGCGTACTACGCCCTCCTAAGCGAAGTTAGGCCTTCTGGCTGCTTGAGAACTTCTAACAGTCAACTTGCTCACTAGCTTGCTTGCCTAGTTCCAATTAGGTCTAATTTCCCTCATGGAAGGTCAGCTGGCAGTCGCTTCCGTAAAAACTAGGGCCTATGCCAATTTTAGGGGTTAGGTAGCAGACCCCAGGCGTCCTTCAGGATGCAACTGTACTGGGATAACGCTAGGATGATGATAATAATGATGATGATCGTAGTGGTTTGGTCTCGTTTTATTCGCAAGCTTCGCAATATTACGAAGCCGGAGTGAGCAGCTAGTTAGTTGATAAAAAAGCCGTTTGCAAATGGTTTTCATGAAATTGGCTGACAGATAAAGGAATATTTACACTTTCATTGCTAACGATTTCGTAGCGTTACGCCCGTAGCCGATAACATGTTCTGTACATAAGTACTACGGTATGTAGAGGAAACGCTAATACCGCGCGACGCTCGTAGCGTAGCGTGTATTTTACATATTTACTGCTAACCATTTCGTAGCGCTACGCCCGTAGCCGATAACATGTTCTGTATATGTAAGTACTATGGTATGTAGAGGAAACGCTACTACCGCCCGACGTTCGTAGCGTAGCGCGTATTATACATATCTACTGCTAACCATTTCGTAGCGCTACGCTCGTGACCGGTAGCCTGAGGGCTTATTAATTACGCAACGTATTGAAGCGTGCGCAAGTAGATCTAAATGCCATTTCCCGTAGTAAAAATGACAGATTTACCGATCGTACGTTCGTGTTGCTTTTCATTTTCTGAAATAAAAATAGAAAAATGTTTATCATACAAACCTTGCCCTGATAATCATAAATACAACAAAGAAATATTTAACCAAATAGGTGCAGCAATTATGTAGTAATATATCAATTACCGGAACAAGCATATGAACTTAATATCTTCCACAGATATTTTCTTGCTGAATTTGACTGTAAAAAAGAAGGAAGTTCTAGTTTTTCGACAACTGCCGAACAGTGGACCCACCTAGTGAGTTCTTGACAACAAAATTATGAATTAAGTTGCGCAACAGGCGCGAATTCATGCGCCATGTCATGGAAAAATAACAATGTTATGCGTTGTACTCGCACATACTTGCAACGCCTCCTACAATGGCTAATGCATGGGAGCGCATTACTACGAGTACACATCTCTATAGCTTAGTTTATTACTTACTACGTTCACTGTATGATAACCGTTTGTATTTGTAAAAGGTATTGGACTATGCGTTGAAGCAAGGGAGTGCATGAAGCAACATAATTCATATACTTAACTTTTATTATAATAGGTATCTTATTTGGACCTCTGGGTTAAAACAGGCAATACAAGCATGTCAATTTGTATGTATATTTGTCACAAAGTGCAACTGACTTTATGGATTTTCACTACATATCCGTATTAAACAGTGTTAATGGTTGTTCATACCATTTTATTCAACAACTGATTGCTTTTACATAAGAGTACGTAATACATGTATTTATATTTTATGTGATTTCTAGATTGCCTCTCTCTCTCTCTACCAAGAATAGGTATCACTACATGTAACCCTCCATAAAGTTACACATCGGAGCAATCGTTGAACAAACACGCGAAAAAATACAGGTGGCGTTTAGGCAGCGTCCGGTCCGGAACGGACGGGTAACAAATTGTAGGCGGCCGGGACAGGTGCGTGCCCGCCGCACTGTCACTCACCTTGAGAAATGCACCCTTCAAGATCCCTCTCAACCTAAATAATTACTCCGCCGTCAGCGGACCCATACGGACACTTTAGTGTTTATTTATCTACGTTACGGGTAAACACTCGTATCGTCAGTGCCGCGCTATAACACGTTCAAACCACAAGCATATTGGTAACAATTCTATGCCTCCTATTTCAAAATTCCACCTCAACATTTTTTTTTCTTCTACCTATAGTCTGCAATCAGTTTCACTAACTTTGAACAAATGTGTTAAAAGAGGTTGGCGTTTTGCAAAATAGGGCCACTGCTCCGCCCGTGTATTACAGAGAACGTAAGCAAAGCCGCGGCATATAACCAACTTAGAAAAGTTGATAAACCCCCGACATTTTCATTTCAAAGTTCAATATCTCAAAAACGGCTTAACCGATTTTGACGAATTATATTTAAGAACCGGTTTTGTTTTCGGTTTAACCGTTAGGGAGCTACGATGCAACATACAAATACACAGATACCCAGGCTAAACTTCTAACACCCCTCTTTTTCGTTGCGTCGGGGATTAAAAATATAGCCTATTTTAAGTAGTTTCGGAGATTACGTCCCCTACACACAAATACTATTAGTATACCTAGATTACCCGCTAAATATCATTTGAGTGGCTTCCTTTAGTTAGGCAGCACATTGGCTTGAGTCTCTCGTCTCATTGGATTTGACATTAAAAGCACGTGATAGACGGTTTGGATGAGTGGCTAATCGGTTCAATAGTTCGTTGCGCAGCGTTTCACCTCTTCTTGTATGGTTGGGATTCCCAGATACTCATGAATTTCTGAGTTGCGAGCATACCAGGGTGCCGATGACAAAACCCTAAGTGAGCTCTCTGGAGGAGAATATAATGCATATTGGCCGGCCTCAACTTTAACACAGAATGCAGTATAAAACTTACTGAAATCCTCTGTCTAATAAAACCGACCGTTATACAGCTAAAAAAACTCAAACCATGGCTTTCTAGTTGATGGCGTAGCACGCGCTCTTTTGTCTAGTTAGGGTCGCTTTGCGTATTATAGTCATTCTGTCTGTCCGTCTGTCACATCACTGTTAACCGCGTTCGGGTGAAAATTGACATCGGAGGAGTGTGATAGCCCAGTTTACCAAACTGAGCTAAATATTCGGTCTATTCTCGCCAGCTATCCAGCTTAATCTTGACGACCTGTTTAGCCTAGTTGGTAGTGACACTGCCTCCGAAGCTAGAGGTCCCGGGTTCGAATCCCGGCCAGGGCATTATTTGTGCATTTAGCACGGATTTTATTCTTGGGTCTTGGATGTTCTCTATGTATTTAAGTATGTTTTTATCTATATAAGTATGTATATCGTCACCTAGTACCCATAGTACAAGCTTTGCTTAGTGTGGGACTAGGAGGATTTATGTAAAATTGTCCCCCAATAGTTAGTTAGTTAGTTATTTAATCTACATTTTCTCTAAGAACCAAGCCAAAGCGATGTCGCTTACAGCGTGGAATATTATACATATGTAAGAGAATCAGGCCTGACATTAGTGCGTGCAACATGACTAACTCAACATACACATGTACAAGACTTGAACAGGGAGCTTATGAATACTTAAGACCAAAATGTGGACCAAAATCACAAATTTGTAGGCCACAGTGACAGGTGCGTGCCCACAGCCACCGCACTGTCCCTCACTTTGAGAAATAAATGAACTCTTCAAGAACCCTCTCAACCTAAATAATTAGTCCGCCGTACAAATACTCTCGTAAAACCAGATAGATATCGGCAGTTCAAGAGTCGGAGTCAAGTTGGTGACACTCAGGCTTCATATTGTATTTAAAAAAACCACTTGATTCTATCGCAATATCAGAGCGTCCTACTCGCACTTTATTAATTACGCGCTTATAAAAGCTGAATAGCTTATATCAAAACGAGGTCTGGAATTAGTCTGGATATGTTTAATTCTTAAGTGATAATTGGTGACAAACAAGCGTACGACGCGCCTGATGGTAAGCGGTCACCGCAGCCTATGGACACCTGCAAATCCAAGGCACACATGCGCATTGCCGAGCCTTTAAAAATAAAATAAAATATTTATTCTAGAATGTGTCGAAAAAAAAACGTGCTGTAAAAGTAATAAATCTTGTAACCTAGATATTTTTATGGATACTTCCTCAATGGTACAGAAAATGCATGACGATTATTTTACAACTATGCATGCAAAATAACGTTAAAGCAATATTTAAATAAATAAATAAATATTAAGGGGACATTTTTTACACAAATCGAACTAGTCCCACAGTAAGCTCAATAAGGTTTGTGTTGTGGGTACTAGACGATGACATATTTAATAGATATATACTTAAATACATAGAAAACATCCAAGTCTCAGGAACAAATGTCTCTGCTCACCACAGAAACAAATGCCCTTACCAGGAATCGAACCCGGGACCTCTAGCTACGGAGGCAATGACACTACCAACTAGGCTAAACAGGCCGACAAAACATATTTAGGGGCCATATTACAAAAAAACAAACATTGCAGCAAAGTTATTCGCCTCAGATTGTCTGAGTAGCGTTTCTGAATAAAATCTTCTTATTTCTCAAATACAGCGGGGCGCAGTTTTGTATTGAATAATATATAAGTAATTTTTTGTATGTTCAAAAAAGTTTGTACTTCGTCCCTCCTCCCTGAATATTATATTGCGATTCATTCTAGTCACGCGTGTCGGGCTGTTTATTCACATTCGCTTTGGCGGAGGCAAATAATGGGGTAACTCCTTCAATCCACCCGGCCACCAAGCCAGCGGTGTTTCGTTTTTAAGTAACCACAGAAGAGCTACATTATCTCCATTCTAGTATTGCTTTGGTGGCTTAGAACGTTTAATGTGTTGTGTACTCAATAACTGTTAAGCTTACAGGGTGGCTAAATGAATATACACACTTATTCATTGAAACGAGAACGTTTCTGGTCACTAGGTATTACAAATACAGCGTGTCCAGCCAAGTTCACCACAGGAACTGGCGGACAGCAGCCGTGTGTTATTTTACACGAACCGTTTGGAGCCACTTTTGACCCCCCAATAACTCCAAATCTATCTAACATAAAAAAATGAATATTAGTACATGTATTTAAATCATTTTGAATAACTAGAACCCCAAATTTCATAAATATAGGTTTAATAGTTATTGAGATATCAAATTACAAAAAACGTCATTTTTACCATTGACTGACTAGCTGACTAGTAATCAAAAACCTAACCCACTTCCAGGTGACCTAGAAAGCTGAAATTTGACAGGCAGCTTGGTAATTGTGTGTGTACACCAAAAAAACAGTATTTTTTGGTTTTATTATTAGTATCTAGACACGCGGCAGCGTGTCCAGCCAAGTTCATCCCAGGAACTGGCGGACAGCAGCCGTGTGTTGTTATTTTACACGAACCGTTTGGAGCCACTTTTGACCCCCAAATAACTTCAAATCTATCTAACATAAAAACTTGAAATGTGGTACATATATTAAGATCCTTTAGAACAACTAGAACCCCAAATTTCATAAATATAGGCTTAATTGTTATTGAGATATTAAATTCCAAAAAACGGCATTTTTACCACTGATTGACTGACTGACTGACTAGTAATCAAAAACCTAACCCACTTCCAGATGACCTAGAAAGCTGAAATTTGGCATACAGCTTGGTAATTATGTGTGTATATAAGTACATCAGAAAAAAGCAGAAAACAGTGGTTTTATTATTAGTTTTATTATTATTTTTTTTTTATGCTAGTTACCTCAGAACTCCGTCATTTATTAACCGATTTGGAAAATTCTTTTTTGTTTGAAAGGGTATACTTCCGGGTTGGTCCCATTGTCATCGGGTCAGAATCTGATCCTAGGGTCCTGGAGAAATCGAGGGAATTCTTCAAATATTTGAGGTGCACCTATAGCGGTTTGGGTATTTTGTATAGTAACTCGTGCATTCGCTCTGGGAAAGCACCATTGGATGAAGTTTGACAAAAAGTAATGATATCCCATCAAAAACATAAATGTGAAAATGGCAGCCAAGTTCACCGACAAAAGAATTGAGATCTAAATGTGCGCCAAGTTCCGTAGATTATCTGAAAAGTTGCCAAGTTTGGAACTAGATTGTTTACAGTAAAACTAATTTACTGCGGCTTAATGCATTTTGAGCCTTAACTTGGCAGTTTCCTATGCAGTATGTTATAATACTATAAAAGCCGTTGGATATTTAAGAAAACTGCCAAGTACTACTTCAGATAATCTACGGAACTTGGCGCACATTTAGATCTCAATTCTTTTGTCGGTGAGCTTGGCTGCCATTTTCACATTTATGTTTTTGATGGGATTATTATTATTTATGCTACTTACCTCAGAACTCCGTCATTTATTAACCGATTTGGAAAATTCTTTTTTTGTTCGAAACGGTATACTTCCGGGGTGGTCTCATAGTTATCAGGTAAGAATCTGATCATAAGATCCTGGAGAAATCGAGGGAAATCTTCTAGTATTTAAGGTGCACCTATAGCGATTTGGGTATTTTGTGTAGGAACTCTTGCATTCGCTCTTAAAAAGCACCATTTGGCGAAGATTGGCAAAAAGTAATGGGATATCATTACTTTTTGCCAATCTTCGCCAAATGGTGCTTTTTAAGAGCGAATGCAATCAAAAACATAAATGTGAAAATGGGAGTCTAGTTCAATATTAGGAATATGCGATGCTTGGTTTTCATATACACCGACAAAAGAATTGAGATCTAAATGGGTGCCAAGTTCCGTAGATTTTTTGATATGGTGCCAAGTCCGGCGCTACATTGTTTACAGTAAAACTAATTTACTGCGGCTTAATGCATTTTCAGCCTTAACTTGGCAGTTTTCTATGCAGTATGTTATCTATACTAATATTATAAAGATGAAGAGTTTGTTTGTTTGTTTGAACGCGCTAATCTCAGGAACTACTGGTTCGAATTGAAAAATTATTTTTGTTTTGGATAGTCCATTTATCGAGGAAGGCTTTAGGCTACATGTATTATGTATAACACCACGCTGCGACCAATAGGAGCGAAGACGCGTACTAAGTCGCGGGTAACAGCTAGTCATACCATAAAAGCTGTAATGTTGGATATTTAAGAAAACTGCCAAGTGTAATAAGCGCGCCAGTCAATGCAGTTTTGGAGATACTATCAAGTTATGCAGTCATATTAGTATATCTTTAGAATTTTAAATATTGTTTTCAACTTAATAATATCACTCCAGTAAAAAATACATAGAAGCTATCATTTATGAAAAAAAATCAGATAAAGCTTTTTTGGAAAATAATTGCTGGCTCAATAACGTCTAAAAAGTCCCGTTTTATGTACGACGGTTTATATTAGACAATTCGCGTATACCCCAATTGGACGATGAAACATGACCACAAAAGTTGTTATTTTACTATCATACTAGCCGGGCAGCAGGTATGCATAAACCGCATTGCAAACAACTGTAATCAATAAATCAAGCAACCAAATTAGTTGCCAACCGAGCCGAGCGCGGCAAGTTTCGACAAAGTATTTAAGTTTGAGCTTGGCGGACGACGTTGGCCAGTTAATAAAATTATTAGTCGCTGTCACTGTCATGAAAACTAAATTTACAATCGAGAAACATTTTTTTGTCCTGTTTGCTTGCTTGTTTTTTGCTTTAACCGATAAGAACGCCTGTTGTTAGCATTATTAATATTGCCAAATATTTTAACAATGTACGAGTACTCTTGTATTTAGGGTGCAATAAAGAATATTATTAAATTAGTCGTTTTATGAATTTGTAAATAAAATGGAATTACATTTTGTAATGTAGATATGATAAAAACCCGGTTTTTTACACGCTACTGCTGATCGTTTTGCAGATGTAGAACAGAGTCGATTCATGACATACGTTACGCATTCCAATTGGAGTTTGTTTTGATTCATTCCGGTACGCGTGCTCGTGGTGACACGTCAGCTCGGCGCCAAATACACGAAGCATGAATTAAACTTACTAATATTGAAAAAATGCTCAGGCAGGTACATATGTTAATTACAAACTGTATAATATTTCTCTCTTCTTGATATGTTTTTGATGCATAAAGCGAATCATGCGAGTTCGTTCACCAAATTTAGTTGTTCCTAGATTTATGAAAATTATGTACAATTTCATAAATTTTTGAATATTTCCTATTGGTTTTAGGAGAAATTCCTTTAAATTAAGATTGCGTATAGTACAACATGGCCGGAATTCTATCAGTGATAATTAAAAGAAAGGGATACTCTACTTTTAACTTTGATATCTCATTCAGATTTTGAAAAACAAGGGATGGAACGCTCTTGGCAGGCTAAATAATCATTTTTCTAATGTTAGTAGGCATCATTTGTGAGATTGATTTATTCAATTTATCAAGTAATTCTAAAATAAGTCAACTAGGTAGTTTATTATTTAAATAATGAACTTATTTTATATACAGAGTGTGGCCTGTAATAGCAGCAAACATTATAAAGGTAGGTTTTTTTATATCATGTCGGTGGCAAACAAGCGTACGACGCGCCTGATTGTAAGCGGTCACCGCAGCCTATGGATGCCTGCAACTCTTAGGGGTGTCACATGCGCGTTGCCGACCCTTTAAGATTTTATACACTCCTTTCTTGAAGAACCCCATACGGTAGTCCGTCGGGAAAACCTCGGCAGGGAGCTAATTCCACAAGCGCTTCCTTAGAGCATCTGCAGTAACCTCTGGAATCCAAAATACTATATCTTTACACCACACCTTGCCAAAAAATGGACCAAGAATTTTTGGCCAAGTGGAGACGTAAAATTGTGTACAAAATACGGGTCGTAAAACAGAAATCTCAAATATCTGTGATATCGGCCTTTCTTTGTTTTACAACCCTTGTATCGTAAATAGCTATTTTCAATTCTTTATTTTTATCTAAAGCTATGACATCCAAGAATATTGACATCATGAGATAATAGTGCGGCAATCAGTGCTGATTATGAGATAACATCAAGTTATATGACTCATAAGTCATAATAGTGGTTGTATTTTAGATTTTATAGGATGTTATTGGGAGTTTTAAAATGTTATGTATCAAGTTTTAGTGGACATTAAAAATAAAAATTTAATAACACTCCAGTATTGTAAAAAAGTACACGTAAGATATACATATTAGCGTTAAAAAAATACGTTTCATTTTCAATTAAAACTATTTGAAATCATTGCTGTAGGCCTCAATAGTGTACTGTTAAATTTTTTGTTCGTATTATATATAGGCCACAACCTGTGTATTACTTATAGAATAAGTAATGTTCTTTGTATATAATACATAGTTTGAGAGCATAAAGGAGTATATTAAATTATACAGATTTGTGGTCACCTATGAATTTGTGAACGGATTCAACAGAGAGGGTCAGGTCCTAATTGCTCTGAATATGTATAAAATTCATTACACTTCAATCAACTGAAAGGACTTAAGTATTATGGACATATATAAACTATTTTTATCCTTAGTTACTCTAGTGGAATGTCTATAATGTAATGTTACATATGACGGGCTTTTATAATAACATCACAAATACAATACAAAATAATATAGTACTATTCACGAAGTTTGTGGACAGTTTTTTTTATAAAATACATATTTTATTCTCAATGTCCACATGCCCGTTCCAGTCAAAGTTTACCCACGACGAATTCAAGGCTCACTGTTTGTTGGTTAGTAAAGAATGCCTCGAGACATTTCGTCCATGTTCTTTATTTGTTACTAAATAAAACATTAATTCAATCAATAGATAAATTAATGAAATAGTGTTCTGTGCCACCAACAAATTGAAATGCTACGCGTAAATCAATCGTAAAAAAAAACTTAACTAAATTACAGGTAGTAATACTGGTGCGCCCTGTAACCGGGACATAGAATATGGTTACGGTAGCCTCTGCAGTCGTAAAAGGCGAATAAAAGGGGGTCCTTGGGGTCGAAGACGGTCGCAGTTGGGGACTGAGATCGTCTATGAAAAAAGACAGTGGGACCCACAGAGGTATGACTTTAGGGCGGCACTGGTGCTTTCCGACGGAGATCATACAGCCATCCGAAATGAGTTGAGGAGGACGATCGGAGGGTTTTTAGTCGGTGCAAGTCCGACATACATAACATCCGACATACACAACAACTGCCTATATAAATATGCTATGTAAGAAAACAGTATATTTGTTTTGTTTATGGGACAAGGCCTGTTGCTGATCTTTTTTATTCTTCTGAAGCATTCGTTGGGGATATTAACGTAATGTATTACAGTTTTAGGCGAGTGTAAAAAACTATATACAAATAGGTAGGTTTAGAAAAACTCATTTAGTTTGTTGCTTTGACAGGCAAGATGTCGTTAGTTGTTTATACAACAGATATTATTATCTGTAGGTAGATATCGAGATATTGTGTGTAACGTGCGCGTGACCTGCTGGTGCACTTGCCACGATTGGCCCTACCTTTATTCGTAAGTACATAACCAAAAATGATAGGTATGTACATTATTAATAAATAAATAGTAAGCTCAATAAGGCTTGTGTTATGGGTACTAGTCGATGATATACTTAATAGATATACAGGGTGTGGCCTGTAATAGGAGCAAAAAATTAAACGGTACACTATTGAGCTCTCCAGCAATTATTTCCAAATGGTTTTAATTGAAAAAAAAAGAGTTTTTTTACCTAAAATATATCTTATAAGTGCTTTTTTACTCTACTGGAGCTATATTAATAACTATTCATTTAAAAAACACAAAAAAAATGCATAAAAAAATTTAAAAATCCCGAAAATATCCTTTTGAACAAAAAATGCAACAAAGATTATGAATCATAACTAGATGCTACCTCAATATCAGCAGTGACTGCCGCGCTATAATCTCGTGGTGCCAAGATCCATTACTTGGAGGTCATAACTTTAGATCAAAATTTCTCCCAAGTGAAAAAAGATCATTTTTTTGGACACAAAAGGTTACTGTAGATGCTCTAAGGAAGCAGGCTTTAAATTTTTTGCTCTTATTCCAGGCCACACTCTGTATACTTAAATACATAGAAAACATCCAAGTTTCTGCTCACTACAGAAACAAATGCCCTTACCGGGATACGAACTCGGGACCTCTAACTTCGGAGGCCGTGTCACTATCAATTAGGCTAATCAGGCCAGCATTATTACACATTACATATGTCGAAATTTATAATGAAACTGATTGATAGTCAATGTTCCCTCTCACCTTTAAGAGGAGGTCCGTGCTCAGCAGTAGGGCAAACATATATAGTTATAGGCTGATGATGATGATGTGTATAGTAGTTACAATACAGACAAACATACACCTATTTCATATTAAAAGCAATAAAGAAAGCTCATTAAACCAAGAGTATTAGATATGATCATTTCCGTCGCTGGAGCCAAATGCGGGAATAACCCTGAACCCATAACCATTTAGAATAACGCAAAGTACGCAAAAATCTGTACTGAGTTGTGCATTCCAGGTCGGCATGGCCAAACAGCGCTATCAAAACAAAACCGATTTTACTCTATTGTAGTTATTTAGAATAACGCAAAGTACGCAAAAATCCGTACTGAGTTGTGCATTCCAGGTCGGCATGGCCAAACAGCGCTATCAAAACAAAACCGATTTTACTCTACTGTAGTTATTTAGAATAACGCAAAGTACGCAAAAATCCGTACTAAGTTTGTGCATTCCAGGTTGGCATGGCCAAACAACGCTATCAAAACAAAACCGATTTTACTCTATTGTAGTTATTTAGAATAACGCAAAGTACGCAAAAATCCGTACTGAGTTGTGCATTCCAGGTCGGCATGGCCAAACAGCGCTATCAAAACAAAACCGATTTCACTCTATTGTAGTTATTTAGAATAACGCAAAAATCCGTACTGAGTTGTGCATTCCAGGTCGGCATGGTCAAACAGCGCTATCAAAACAAAACCGATTTTCCTCTATCGTAGTTATTAGAATAATGCAAAGTACGCAAAAATCCGTTTTGAGTTGTGCATTCCAGGTCATCATGGCCAAACAGAGCTATCAAATAAAACCGATTTTACTCTATTGTAGTTATTTACGATACAAGTGTTCGGGAAGCTAGTAATACTTTCCGCATGAGTAGGTATCACACAAGGCTTTATTAATTCTAGGGAAATCTGTTACCTACGTCTATTTTACGATAACTCAAAAACAGCTCAACTGATCATGTCCGCTATAGTTTTCGTTGTCTTTATTAAGTTTTAATTTCATGTTTTTTTTCATATTTTTTGGACCCATAGTTCAAAAGTTAGTAGGAGGGGTGACACATTTTTTTTTCTTTTGGAGTTAATATTTCCGAAAATATTCACTTTATCAAAAATTGTTTGATGAAGACCTCTATTCATTTTGAAAGACCTATCCAACAACAACCGTCATCATAGGGTTGAAGCAAAAATAAATTGCATCCCCACTTTACGTGTAGGGGAGGTACCCTTAATTTTTTTTTAGATTTTGATTTACGACTTTGTCAGATTTATTTATATATCCATTTCAAATTGCAGCTTTCTAGCACCAACAATCACAGAGCAAAGCCTCGGCAGGAGAGACAGAAACTATAAGGGTTCCTAGTTGACTACGGAACCCTAAGAAAAGACAACACTACAGTGTTTCTACTTTTTAATTACAACACTTTTTTGCCAGACTACTTTTCTTTTACCTTATAAGACGGGTTTTATAAATATGAAAAAATCAGATTTATATTCTCTTTTTCTAAATTATAACAATACAGATATTTTCGCACATATTGAGAGGTAATTATGCGTTTCGGTCCGTGTATTGACCCAAATCCTTCTGAACATATGCTACGTTAATAATGCATTGATTTAAAAAATGCTCAATTTTACTCATTTAATAATACTATTGATATTGTGACACGTACAAAACGTCGGGTAAACCACAAAAAGGTGAATTAAAAATGTAATTGTACGCGGTTACTAATGTTTGCCGTATTATGATATTTGTTAATGATCTAGCTTTCCCTCATCTGCACAAGCCATTTTGGCTGTCACATTGTGGTCCCACTAGCGATAGGCGATTTGAGTTACCTGATTCGAATAACTCGAGTCAGAATCTAACCGAGTCAATTCGAATCAAGCTCATTCGCAACTCGAATCAATTCGCACCAACTCGTCAACTCCACCTGGCCGGTTTGACTAGTATCTCGTACAGTACTAACGCTTGATTAGAATCGATTCCTGTGGTGTAATGAAAACTACTATTAGAAGAAGGCATGATTTAATATTTATCTTGTTAAATGTCGGGTTTGTACTACCGCTCATAAGTACTTAGGCACCCATACCTTTTTCCATACATCTGTATACAAAAATGACTTTCAGAAATACACTGCCAAGTCAGAGTACATTGACAGTTTTGCGTGCATTTAACATTTTTTATTTGGCTGACTTATTAAGCCTTAAATCGGTGCCAGAGACCCCCCTTTTGTATTTCTGAAAGGATTTTTTGCATACAGTTGTATGGAAAAAGGTATGGATGCCTAAATACTTATGAGTGGTAGTGTAAATACTATTACTCTATGCTGTGGCCAAAGATAACAATCTAAAGTACGTTAGCACAGGAAGGTTTATGCAAGGCCTGTGGAGACGAGACGCATGAATTATTATGGAAGGGGCGGCAGCGGGTCAACTAATTGATTCTTGAAGTTTACACTTCCAGCCTCTTTAGCTTCGCATAGTAAACCGGACAGGCCAGCTTACAACCTAATAAAAAAGTTTGCCTGCCTAGCCTACTTACACTTCTTAAGTGTGTTTTGTTATTTACGAGGAACACCTTGATAGTAATGAATTATTAAAATAAAAAAAGAAATAAAATATTAGAGGACATTAATCGATACAAATCGAACTAGTCCCATACTAAGCTCATGTTATGGGTACTTAGTAAATATATGTTTACTTAAATACATAGAAAACATCCAAGTCTCAGGTACAAATGTTTTTGCTCGCCACATAAATAAATGCCACCAGTGTTTGACACTTTAAGCTGAGAAGCACCAGTAACTGACACATCATTCCTAATTCAAAGATCATACGGTTTTAAACTGATAGTTAAAAAATGAATACCTCTAAATTTCTTTAAATAAGAGTCATGTGCATCGTTGGCCGTTGTCCATTACTGGTGCTGTTACCCTATTGCCATACTCAATTATCTTCATCATCGAAAATAGTAATTCACAAAAGTGGTTTCACGTTGTGCAGGATGGAAACAGGCGGAAGAGCCCACATGCCACATTACTCTAGTGCGGGATACTCGACATAATTAGTGCTTACTGTGTACAGTGAGATATGACGACAGCCGCGGTATGTGGCCTGTCTGAATCAATTATTGCGCTCGAATCTATTCGATGTTTTGCAGCTTTGTATTGTTGTTTATTAAATCATCAAACCACAATAAAGGGTGTGCCACACGTGGAGGTCAAGTATCTTAAATATTGTATGTAGATAGGACATTTTGCTGAAAGGAGACTTCATTTTTATTATACAAAATAATTGGAACTGCATTCAAAGATTTCTGAAAAATCTCCGGCCTTAACCAAACCACGGACCAAATCGGGCCCACCGAATTTGAAAAAAAAAATGCCATGAAATTTTACATTTAAATTATAACGTATTGTATGGTATAAATATGCTAATTTTTGAAAATAATATGAAAGGAGTTCCTTTATATTCTTAAAAATAATATGTAGTCTACCTACTTGTAGTAAAGTTTCCTATCGTTAAGATTTAAGGTACTTCCCCTCCATGTGGCATAGCCGTGGGATACCTTGTACGTGAGATTACATCATACTGTGATTTTATCACTACTATCATTTAACAGTAAGCCTTTTGTACGTTTTTTGTAGCAACGTAAATTTCACGATTTAAGTAGAGGCTGTGTTAAGTGCGTTTAACTACTTTATATTATAGCGGCCGGGGTATACCCGTGGCGGGTTACTTTTAATGTATATGTAGACCTAAGGCGTACGAGGTATGTTGTGTGAGTAACCCTGATTGTTATTCATTACAATTTAAATACGTTCTCAAGTTTGTCGGGAAGTCTGTGTAAGGAGAGGAATTGGTAATTAAGGTTGATTTGTTATGAGAGTCGTTAGAGGCGTGAATTTCGTTGGAACACATTTTGAACAAAGTTTGTTTGTTGGATGGAAGTCTATGTGCTTGTGCGGGCCCTGCCTAATTATAAAGGCGGCGAGTGTGTTGCCGGCCGGAGCTGGCCCATTCGTTGTTAGGACGTTCTCGCTGAAGGAAGTTTTAATGAAAGTGCCGCTGGCGGAGCTTAAGTGATATCTACATGGCCACGTGAACGAGCTCAAAATAATTTCTCATTTTACCAAACAGTTGGCTTCCTCGAATTCTCCACACAATTGGTATAATACCGGTATAGTTTTAAGGATCTTTGATCCACATAAGGTATGGATATTAACAATTTTTTTTATGATAGACTGACCAGCGATTGGCCTTAGCCTCACCTGATGGAAAGCGATGACAAGGCCTAAGATGTTGCTCACTGATTCAGTAATAGCCTATACACTCTTGTCTTGAAGATACCCAGATTGTATGTATCAGGAGATACAGACGGCGGCAGTAAATTCCAGTCCTTAGCTGTTCGCATTAAGAAAGAAGAAGCAAATCGCTTCGTGCGAATAAATGGTAGGCTGACAACGTAAGGACGCAACTGCTCACCGCGTCTGGACGTCCGGTGATGAAATGGGGAGGGCGGAAACTAAGTCATGTAATTCCTGTGCACACTCTCCAAAATGTATCCGATAGAACACAGACAAACAAGCGACTCGACGACGGTGTTCCAAGCTCTGTAACTTAGATACAACCGCTGGATCATCTTCGAAAAGCTTACGAGCACGGCGCTCTATCGAATCCAAGGCCGCTAACTGATACTTGGCGGAACCGTCCCAAAGGTGGCAGCAGTACTCAATGCACGACCGAACCTGTGCTTGGTACAAGGAAAGAAGCTGTTTCTGCGTGAAATACCGCCTTACCTTATACAGGACACCAAGTTTTTTAGCTGCAGTTTTAGCCTTGGATTCGATAGTGGACCCAAAGTTCAAGTTGGAGCTGAGACTCAAACCAAGGAGCTCAAGGTCAGTGGTAGGGATACATTCTGGAAAGTAGGAGTCAAGGTAAAAGGACTCCATTTCGCAGTAAAAAGGCACGCCTGAGTTTTGGTGGTGTTGAACGCGACCAAATTGGTTTCACCCCAATCGGATACGGCTCTCAAGGTCGCATTTGTCCGCTCCGCCATATTTTCCCTGAGGGATTGAATCACCGCTACCAGCCCGCGAATTGGACAAATATCTCTCCGTGACTGTGTTGTCGTCGGCGTACCCAAAGATACCGGGCTTAAGCAGATCATTAATGTGCAGCAAAAAGAGAGTCGCGGAGAGAACTGAACCCTGAGGCACCCCGGCAGTAATTGCCAAAAGATCAGACGAGCACCCGTCAATGACAACTCGAATAGATCGGTTTCTCAGGAAATCAGTAATCCAAGAGCGCAGACCAGATGGGATCTCATACGCAGAAAGCAAACCCTATCGAAGGCCTTGGAGATATCGAGAGACACGGCTAAGGCTTCACCATGCTTCTCGATGGCCTCGCCCCAAAGGTGAGTAGCATGTATCAGAAGGTCCCCAGTGAACTGGTTTCGGCGGAACCCGTACTGCCGGTCACTAAGGAGATCGTTACCTTCAAGGTACGCCAGCAGCTTGGTGTTCAGAACATTTTCCATAATCTTGCAGAGTACGGAGGTGATTGCGATGGGTTGTACGGAGGTGATTGCGATGGTCCGATGGGTTAGCACGACTACTTTTCTTCGGCACAGGCTGCACGTTTGCAAGCTTCCACGACTCAGAAACTAGACCCATCCTCAGGGAAAGTCGAAACAGGCGTGTCAATACAGGAGACAACTCAGGAGCGCAAGTTCTCAATGCTAATTTAAACACCTCCTATAATGGTACTAAAGTTCAGGAAACACAGACTACAAAATTTTTAGGACTTCACATCGACAGCAACATGTCATGGGAAACACATTCCCAGGTAGTTTGTAAAAAACTTTACAAATTTTCATTTGCATTGTGGAAGTTAGCAAAAACGAACGACCAAAAAACTGTGCTGGCTGCGTACCATGGATTTGTAAGCTCTACCATGCGCTATGGGATTATATTCTGGGGTAATTCGTCATATAGGGACATCTTGTTTAAGGCACAAAAACGATGTATAAGATCTATTTGCAAGTTGAAACCAACTGAAAGTTGCCAATCATTTTTTAGAAATTTAAAGATAAATATTAACGTTTCCTTGTCTGTATATTTTTGAATGCTGTGTGTTTGTAAAGTGTAACCCTGAATTATTCCCATTCAAAAAGGCAACCCAAACCTTTAACCTTCGCCGCCGCAAGCTTACAGTTAAGCGGGATGTTAACAATACATCACTAATGAAAAAGAGCTTTATAGGTATGGCGCCAAAATTATTTAATAAACTTCCAGAGACGCTTAAATTAGAAACCACTAATAGATTTAAATATTTGCTACTGACATTGTTAACTAGAAAATGCTATTATAGTTTAGATGAGTATTTTAAAGACATTGACATTTAATTATTTCTATAGTTTATGCTTTATTTTATTGTATAATTTTAAGAACTTGATTATGACATTTAATGAGATATCTTTATTGCTACATTTCTTTGACTAATTAATTTTTAATTTTATAATTTTATTTTTTTAACCAAACATTTGTACACCAACATTGGTAGAACACAGAGTGCTTTATTTTATCTTATGTTTCCATCTTGTATAACCTGTGATTCGCAAATAAAATTTTACTTACTTACTTACTTACTTACTTACTAAGGCTGGAATACCTTCAGGACCACTTGCCTTATTCACGTCAAGACAGCGCAACGCTTTCAGTACCTCCTTCTGGTGTATTTTTACCTCGGACATTGAAGTCCCACAATAAGGTATGGAGAGAGGTACTGCATTGCTAGCATCGAGACGCGAATTTTGCGCAAATAAGGAGACAAATAAATTTTCCTTCTCCGCCGCACTATGAGCCAGTGATCCATCGGGCTTTAGTAGTGGAGGGAGTGAAGGGCGACAGAAATTCGAAAAAATAAATTAATAAACTACTTAACTTATTACTACTCACCTATTTCAAAAACTAAATTTCGTTAAAATAAAACCTAAATATAATAAAAAGCTCCCGCTTCTAATTTTAGCGGTATCATGAAACCGTAAGTATCAATTAATACGCGACAAACATTTTACCCCCGGAATCGCGAGGCGTTGAAAAACGTGTCAGTAACAAAATAATTGGCTGTTCACAGCTTTATTAGGCACGTCACTTATATTACTCGCGAGCGGTCCGCGGCCCCCCACAACACATCACCTGTTTATGGCCCCATAAAGCAAATTTTCGTTCTTGGGTAGTCTGTATATTTTATAGGTCATTCTTGTTGATCGACCCCATGAGTTGTACCTTGCCTGCTTCGAAATTACGAGGGCAGAAGTTTATGTCTCTTTATAAAGCGATGCTGGCCAACCCGTTTTCATACAGATTAATAGGAGTATTATGTTACTTGTACCTAAGTGTGATATTACACCCCTAGTAGGGTGGTGAGATGCAGAAACGATTTTACGCGTTTTATTGCCGATTACCTATTTTGATACATGTGCTCAATAACAAACTGCAGTTTTCTAATTTCCTAAACTACCTTATTGAAATTTTGATTAGATACACAGTGCTTGCGCAATTTAAGTGGATTAATTCAGAAATCAGAATCAGAAAATTTTATTTGTCAGAATACAGTTATAACTACTACTTAAGTAGGCTACATTTTTGTTAAGTGTCATCAATACGTGGATTACTAGTTTGTTTGTTCCCTGTATCAAAACTCGGCCCTGTAATTTGGGCCTACTTATCTCTGGGTCAAGTATTTGGGGCACCTATAGAATCAGTATCCCTCACATACTCGTAGGGAAGTAAATTTATCTTCGTTGTATATAGTACAACGAAGTATATATTTCTTCTTCGTAAAAGTTATTATCTCTGCAGACAAAGACATTGATTACAAACAAACCTTCCACGTATTGGACACAAATAAATGTCCCTCCTCAATCAGGGAAGCAATCCAAATAATATTCATGATAAATGCCATGTCACATTTACCTCCTCATATGGATCATTTCAGTCCAATATCCAGTCAAATATCAGTCCAGTTCCACGTGGAACAAGTTACTCAGCTGAAAACGTGTGGTTTGCAAAATAAACACAAAGGATGCTAAAGTAATGTGGTTTATTATTAATCTGCACAACAATTTTACTGCAAAATATAAAAGTGTACTTGTTTAGTCGTCAGAAGTTATATTTCGAATTACTACAGTATTGTTTGCAGATTTCTTAGGTGTCTGAAAATTAAACCAACAAATTCCAGTCATTCAAACACGAAGTGTGGCGCATCTGATTTAGTTTAGATACTTATAAATTATTGTGTTAATAGATTATCGTAGCTGAAATTAATAATAAAACAGGAGGAAACAATAATTGAAGTGTAATTGACGTAGTAGTTACTACTTCGTTACATTCTTCATTCATTACCTACTTAATTTTAATGCTTACTCTATTAAAGGAGTTTCAAGATTCTTTCTTGAAAATAATTAAATCCCCCCTACAACATTTTTACCCCTCTGGGGTTAAAACGGGGTGCAAATTTTAAAATCAAATCATAACCTATGTGTTATTCCGATGTCTAAGCTACAATACTGGAAAGTTTAATAGAAATCAGTTTAGTATTTTCTACCCTTTTCCAGGCATATTACGATTTATCGACAATATACATGTCAGTTACAATTTCAATCTAAGTTCTCAGACTTAAGGTTCAAATTATATTGTATGATCATCCTAGCTTATTCCCAGTACAGTTGCATCCTGAAGGACGCCTGGAGTCCGCTACCTAATCGCAAGGATTGGCGTTCAAATTATATTGCATTTTGGTAAAAAGTAACTCGTCTAGAAATTAATCACCAAAACATAACTGTTAACATACATTTTGTTTTTGTAAAGCCTAGGTGGTGCGGCCTGGATGAGAGTTAAGATTAAGAGGAACGTACGTCATCCAATTTGATTTCTGGGTCACTTGTTACCTTGTCATATTGAAAATAAATATGAAAGCTGACAAACTGACAAGCTACGAATTGGTCTAGAAATGAAATTGGTTGACGTACATGCAATCATCGGCACATAATTAGTTATAATGTTATATGTATTTAGGTAAATGCAATATTTATATGCATAATGTTATTAGGATTAGTCTACCTAATCCTAATAACGCCGCTAACAACTGCCGAAAAGTAAGTTACATTATTTGGAAGAAAAATAATGACTAACTGTGGTTTAAAAGTAAGTATGTACATTTGAGTTCATCAAGAAAACCAGACGTTTGAGAGCTCGGCAAAATAGATACTTAAAGAGTCTAGATAGTCGGCGCGAAGTTTCTGTAAATACTCGAAGCAAATAGACATCGAATTTCACGCTGAAATCTTAAGAGTTGCGGTTAAAACTTGTAACTTATTCATATACCCAATATAACCACTATTTAGTTCGTTTAGCAAGTTGAATCAAAATATTTAATGAATGAAAACAAACCGTACGTTAGTTACAATCTTACTAAAATAGCCTAAACTTTGGAACTTGCGATGACAATAATTCAAATACCACCACCACCATCATATCAGCCAAAGGACGTCCACTGCTGGACATAGGCCTCCCCCAAATTCACGGGGGGTATATGCCATAATCACCTTGGCGATCGCAGTATCTCCAAATCGCAAATCAAATACATACTCAAGCAATTGATTTTTTCATATTTCAATATGTTGGTCACACGTGGCAGCGCGGGAAACATTGTTAAGGCGACTGATTATCTATTGTATTGAAGTGTTTCTCGCAGGATAAAGCCATAATAACTACACGATTCCTCAGGTTTAGTTCTTAGCTTATTTTTGATTTAAAATAAGTACTTTATAAGCTGCTGAGCTGAGCCCCCGAGGACGGGATGTGTTGATAGTTAGACATGCATATATGCTGCTAACATATGCTGCTAACATAATAGAATCCTCAAGTAATTAAAGGCTCGGCAACGTATTGGACGTGTTTGCCACCGTCATTGTATTAATTTTCTTTGTAACATAATATATAGAATATCCAATATACATTAAAAGTCAAAGTTACTAATATTTATGATAAATTTGTGTGAGGTGTGCAATATATGTAGTGTATTGTATTATTCTACATACATAATAAATATTTATTTGCCTAGGTACGGTATATAATAAAGAGTGTTGCACACCATTTGCCGCTATTTGAGTGACATGCAAATAAAAAGGGTAGTAATAAAAGCTCCGAACATAAACTAACCTAACCTAACCTAACCTACATTAAAACTAAACGTAATGACTGAAATACTAACTGTGCGAATAATTCGGAGAGTTAGTATTTTAGTCGCACGTTCAGTTTTTCTGTCTACTGGTTTATTATTTCTCAGATAAAAATGGGGTGAGTAGGGTCAAAACTGAAATTCAAACCTCGATAACATTTTATTTTTACATATGAAAACTGAATGGTGTATTGTATTTTAGTTTTTATTTTATTTTGGGTAGTTTCATTTCATAACTTTGACGGTAAAGAGGAAAACCCACCTCAACCCGTAGTGCCTCGTATTTGGGGTGAGAGGGGTTTTCATACAAAGGTGATTTTGGAAGATTGTTGGATCGTTTTTTTTATTATGTCTATTATAGGTCGATTCACAAGAGCTGGCGCGGAATGTCTATGAAATTAATGACAGTTACATACATTTTCCGCGCCAGCTCTTGTGAATAGACCTATACTATAGCTCCATTTTAAATTGGGATACATTATTTTTGTAGCAGTATTTTTGTAGCAGTATTTGTATTTTAGTATCCCTTCTCACCCCCCTCTTAAACCTTCTCTTCCCATTCATAACCCACTTCTCCCCGCGAAACCTACTTACCCCGTTTTACGGTAATAGTCATGTTAAAAACTATTTTTTGATTCGGCCTAACCGTTGTCTTGTGATCGAGATAAGTGTGAAATCGATTTATTAGGTCTTCATTCTGGGTAACTGTGCAGAGTTTGTAGGCAGGTTGACGCCGGAGCGGCTGCGGAGGATAATCCTAATACCCGGACCGGACGCGACCCGTCATCCTGCCGTCCTCCGAGGGCAATAACGTTAAATGCATTTTTAAATTAAACGAACTTTCAGCGAGGCCCCGTTGGGCTATCGTGATCGTTTTTTCCCTGATTGAAAATCTGTTGCACTTTATTGATAGATAAAAAATGTAAGCCGGGATAATATACATTGAGCGACGAAGAGATTTGGCAGCCTGTATTGTTAGTTTATTTTTCTGTTTTATATATGTTTGAACAATGACATTTTGAATCTTTATCAGTACAAAACACGATGCTGTAGAGGTAGTTATAGTGGTCACAGGAAAAATTTAAATTTTCATTAATCTTCAAGTCTAATATTAAAAAAAACCGGCCAAGTGCGAGTCGGACTCGCGCATCGAGGGTTCCGTAAAAATATTTTTATTATATGATGTAACAAAAAAATTACGGTTTTCTCAACTTTTCCTTTATCTGTGCTATAAGACGTTGCTTCGTACCAAATTTCAAGATTCTGAGTTCACGGGAAGTACCATGTAATTATTGATTCCCTTGCGAGCGTCGAAAATATGCGGCATAAACGGCTGTATCTTTTGATTGCGTTGGCTTAGAAGTTTGATTTTTTCACAGCTCCAAGAGAAAGTAGACTTGAGTATTTGATATAAATTCCAGTCTGATACCTCCACGCGTTCCTGAGAAAAAGGGTCTTGACAGACAGACAGGCGGACGAACGGACGACAAAGTGAACCTATAAGGGTTCCGTTTTTTCCTTTCGAGGTACGGAACCCTTAATACAACAAGTATTCGACTGGTTAGTAGATATACTCAATAACATACTTGTATCATTAATATGGTCTCGCGTTTCATAAAAAAACATGGACAAAGATATAATTAATTTGATATCAAATTAATTCAAAATAATTGATTTTATAGAATACGTATATTGTGAATACTGACATGTAATATGAATATTATGACTTATGATTATTAATAGATAAATATGAATATAATACATAAACTCAAATAAGTAGTAATACTACACATACTGTTAATGATGAAAACTAAGACTACGTTTAAAGACTGTATACGTGAATTTAAATCATGTAGTACTTTTTCGGAAACTCGTGAAAAAAAGCTTAACAGTTTGTAGCAGGTTAGTTATGAGATTGAGAACATTTTATTAAATTCCTAGGAGCATTTTCAAAGTTTTTAGTTTATGACAATATGGTTTGATACCAGGGTATCAGTTTGTAACCCACTCCACTATTACGCTCTCTCTCAAACTTTGTAAAAGATACATACAGCAAATTATATCCCAAATTTACCATTTTCGCTCCACACTTGCAAGGAGATAATAATTACATGTAGCACTTAGCGACGCAGTAATTACGTTCGTTAACGTTAGACTAGAAAGCCTTTGTCAGACATATTTAATTTCGAATTAGCTCTAGTAAGCTCTTTGGCACATTATGTTACTTTGTAATAGATCCCCCAACACCATTGGCGTTTTTATCAGATTCATTATTTAGTGATTAGTGCCATGCACTATTTAAAAAAAACATGCCACTCAGCACAATTAAGCATTAGGACCTTAATGAGATTACTCTATATACCTTCTCAAGAGTGATATGGTGAATGGGTACCTATAGTAAAGGTATGTAAAGTGTGCTCGTTTTCATCGTTCTTACCTAATATAACAAACCTGTGTTGTTTTTGAGTCCAAGTTAGATAACTGATACGGGATAAACGTGCATGAGACGTAACAAAAACTCTCAAAATAAGCTTAAGTAGGTATCTAAAGTGAAAGTGTTTTCCTAAATCTCCAACCTCCGCGCAACTTTCTAAATAGCTGTTGATCCTCCCATTGTTTTATTACAGCTGAATTGTGCACCTAAATTCATTAAAAAAAGTGCCTATGATAGATATTCACAAACAAACCATATGTCATACTGTCATACTCAGAGAAATGAGAGGAAACCGCTTTTCTCCGCATACCTTAGTAAATTATATGCAAAGCCGCAGTTAATAAGCAACACACCTCATAAATCCCAAACCGCTAGGAGTTTTGAAAACTCGCATTAATTTTTGCGTAGGTTTACGCACACAACCACGGATCTGACAGAGGTGTCCCTAATTAGCGACCGGTGGTCAGCCGAAGCGGGGATGGCCGATTTCAAATCTCGTGTCGTAATTAAAGCGACGGGTAGTCAACTCTAAAATTTATGGTTGTGGGGAAACGCATGTCTCATTTGATGGGCGCTTATCTCGTTAAAATTGTAAGTCTGTTCCTATAGATTTACCGACGGCAACGAGAAAAAATCAAGTCATACACGCACCTCCTGGACTAATGGAATATTTATTACTCGTTTACATATAAAATTAAATGAATAGGCGTTAAAGATGTTTATGGGTAAAGATGACCTGTTGTATGTAGTTGTGACGTGTACTAACAGGCGTTAGTTTTCTTTGTGTTGCGCATTTTAAATGTAGTATCTATTCGAACACGCTACAACTACATAGAACAGAGGTCATCTTCTTAAGTTTTTTACATATACTTGATGATTCGAGCAAAATGGATTTTGCTTGGAAGATGAAGAAACACTGGCGTATAAAATACTGCATTATAAAATCTGGAAGTTAATCAATAAATACATACATGTGATAAATCTTTATCCACAGCGCAGGATAACTGAAATATTGTTAATTATATACCCGTATCATATTATCCTTTAATTAAAATTTGCACAATGGGGATAATGAGGCATGTTAAATATGTATATAGCATAGTATGTGCACATAATTATACGGATAGCAAATCATAACATAGAAGAAATTAAACAATAATTAATATATATATAAAATAATAATGAATACCTACATATTTAGCGTGATACCCACGGGACATGTACGAAGCTGTGTTTTAATATATTTGATATCTCGCAAGCTAGATCTCAAATACCAATATAAACACATCTTCGCACATCTCAGGTAGGTATACGAGTATTTACCCTTAAATGGCTATTTTCACATATTCGAAAAAATCGGGCAATATTATTCTGGGATGAATCTGCATTTAAGAGTACGTACAGTCAACCAATTTGTTTTTGGGCCACTTGGTACTTTGTCACAGTAACAATTTTTTGTAACTGCATTTTTATATAAAAGTATGACATTTTATTTTCCTCATTTCAAAGTATCTACTTGAGTTGAGAGTTGCATTTCTTACGTTTTTAAATAGTCATATAGTTAAAGACTTTTAGCTTGTCTCCGATTTAATTGATTCCGTTGTAAATTTAATTACACACAAATTTGGTGTCACAACGGAATCAATTAATATGTAAACGAATTAGAAGCTTTAAGGATGGTCCAACAATTTGAACTCCACTCTGATCCGTTTTGAGACGAAATTTGTTTTGTAATGATTTTTGTAAGATTCCGAGCGCCTGCGGTGAGCATCATATATCGAGCTAACGCTAGCGAGCAAGCGAGACAATTTTTGGCGACGGTATAGCCTTCATTTAATTTAGACTTCATTTAATTTGAACGATTTTTACCGAGTATATTACAATAACCTGTGGTTAAATTTCTTTTGAGCTATTGAACGAACCTTTGCGTAGAGTCAATTTTTGCGTAGTTTCACTTTAGACAGAGTGGTCGTGGTCGTCAGTTGTTGTCATCTAAACTAAACTCAAAATAAGAAGTTAGTCCTGAAACACGCAGGTAAAATTTGGTGAACGAAAATACACTTTGACACTTTAGCGCACCGAGCTAACGGATCGTGACCACCGTTTAAACTAACGTGAAATGTCGACCGTGATAAAAATTGATGGAATTTTTATCGGAAAAGCTTAAGAGATAATGCAAGTTTCAAAATAATATTAGGATGATTTTTTACCACAAAAAGTCAATTCGTGGCGTTATATAAATATAACTAGTTATTTTAAACAGATTTATGATATCAAGGCCTGATTCTATATTGGCCTGATGAAACTCATCGGATAATATAAAATTTGGACTTACATTGATCCAAAATATTATTTAGAACAGAAAATTTGAGTATCGATATAAAAAAAATGCATGTAAGATTGATACTTTTTGATGGTTCTGCAAGGTGCTGGATGCTAGAAAGATAATAAAGGAAAGATAGAACGTGATTTGATATGTTTTTGACTGATAAATTACTTGACACATGATTCAGTATGTAAGAAAACTCAAACGAAGAAAAGTATTTCTATATTTTTGCAAATATAGAAGACAATCATGAAGATAATCCATTGTACTTCTGCATCGCCTCTACGGGTATTTTTTACGAGTATATTAGATCTCGGACCAGCAACAAATTTCCATGGTCAAGTTCCTGTCGCATGATAATTTATACAATGTTTCAGAAAGTTATACTATGAAGCTCCGTGAACGTCAGCAGCGATTCCAATGGAGGGTTTAACAGCAGTAATATCTCAAACGCGTAAAAAATGTTAAGTCATTACCTCTCGATTGAAAGTTTTAACATAAAATAGATAAGTAACCCAATATCTTAATGAAAAAACGAGCCGTCAGCGGGTCATATGAACATTAAAAAAAATACATTTTTAGTTATTTCCTTTTAAACGGAACTTACACATATACCCTATACAGACAACAGTTTACGCATATACCCTGCATCACAATCTTTAGTACGTCAATGAGCTTACGTGTTTATTAATTAACAATAGCATCTGACAAAGTTTTAAAAAAAACGTTCATGTGACCAGCCGCCGATAATCCACTACTCTATAGCCAGATGACGCTTTATTTGATAAACCTTTCAATCGAGAGGAAATGACTAAACATTACTAAAAATATACGCACTTGGGAGGCTACTGCTGCTCAACCCACAACGGAGCGATATCTGACTTCCACGGGACTTTCTCTTTTTTAACCGACTTCAAAATTTCAAAAGAGGAGGTTATCAATTCGGTTGTATGTTTTTTTTTTTATGTTTGTTAGTCCATAACTCCGTCATTTCTTAACCGATTTGGAAAATTCTTTTTTTGATTGTATGTATATATATCCAAGTTGGTCCCGTTTTTGTCAAAACGCAGTTCTGATGATGGAATCCATGAGAAATTGAGGAAACTCCTCAAATCTTCGAGGCAAACATATAGTGATTTTTGTGTTTTTATCAACAAATCGAGCAGTTTCATACAAAACTGTGACATTTGATGAAGTGGAACTGTTGATGATGATCAGAACAGAACTCTTCAACGACGAAAAGTTCACGTTTGGCGATTTGTCCTCCTAGCTGCGTTTGTTAAGCAAGTTCTATTTACACGATTAATTTTTGTCATGCTCGATTTTTGATGATGGGATCCATGAGGAATTGAGGGAACTCCTCAAATCTTAAAGGCAAACATATAGTAATTTTTGTGTTTTTATCAACGAATCGAGCATTATCATACAAAAATGTGACATTTGATGAACTGGAACTGCTGATGATGATCAGAACAGAACTCTTCAATGACGAAAAGTTCACGTTTGGCGATTTGTCCTTCTAGCTGTGTTTGTTAAGCAAGTTCTATTTTCACGATTGATTTTTGTCATGCTCGAGTTCTGATGATGGGATTCATTAGGAATCGAGGGAACTCCTCAAATGTGAAAGGCACACAAATAGTGATTGTAGTATTTTCAAGAACTAATCAAGCATTTTCATTCATAAAAGTGACATTTGATGAAGTGGAACTGCTGATGATGATCAGAACGGAACTCTTCAACGACGCATGGTTCACGTTTGGCGATTTGATCTCTTCGTTTTGTTTGTCAAGCAAGCAAGGTTTTTTCATGATTCCATGAGGAATTGAGGGTACTTAGTCTTCTACCATTATAAACATACATTATAGCCATTTTTATTTTATTGTATATCTATCTAAGAGTGCACCATCTAAGTATAATAATCTTTTACCGGCCTCCGCTATAGAAGTCGGTTTTTTTTTCTTAAAAATTATTTATTAGCATCTTAGAAGTGATCGCCCGTGAAGAAATACACTGACGATATTTTAAATTCTACACGAGCAGTAAAAAATGATTACAATGTAAAATCATTACAAAAGCTTTGGGTATTCTTGATTATAATTTAAGTAGCTACTCATACTTATTTATGAAAAGTAAGAAGAAAACCAAGGAATATTGATAGCGTATTAAAATTTTAATTACAGAAAAATCTTTGCACTTCGGGAAAGTAATTATTGTTCTATCTAAGCGACTTAATTAATTGCTTGGAAGATTCCTACGAGATCTTGGATATTTAACGAGGGCGAGCAGGCATTTAGAATTTTGGAATAATTCTCCATTTAGAAGTCTGATCAACATAATTCGGTTGAAACAAAACTCCGAATTTACTGTGTTTAAAGTTAATGGAACGGAGTCGAAAGGAAATGACTGCAAGAATAACTCGGAAGCCTTCTCAAAACCGCCTTAATTTTAGATTTCTCTCTTTGTTCCGCACTAAATGCTTAATTTTGTTGGGCTACTTTTATTTGTAATGACTATTAATGTAAATCAACTATGAGAAAATATATGAAGTATTCAGGCGCCCCCCAAAATAGGCAGAGAACCAGTTGAGAGCTGTAAGTGACTCATTTAGATGCTTAAGCAGAGCAAGGAGGATATCATGATCAACGATATTAAAAGCGTTGGTGCAGTCGATCAAAACAAGTGCAGACGATCAAAAGTTCAAACAATTGTTTTTTTTTTAAGTTTTAAAACCAGTGCAGAATGTTGTGACGGGATCAACCTGAACATGCTAATTTTGACATTCCCTCGCACCATAGACATAATTACACACTTTTCCAGAGCATTTGATTGTCAGAATATTAAACTATTGCTGTCTAAATTAAGTTACTATGGGTTTGATAGTAACACATTGAGGTGGTTCGATAGCTAACTTAATAACCGTTATCAGTATCTTAAGCTTAGCAATGGGTCGTCACAGGAATTTGAGAAAGTCTGGTCTCACAAAAGGAGTGTCAGGGCTCCATGATTGGTGGAAATTTTGTGGATGCTGTATTCGGTCCACGCCTATTAGCAAAAACAAAAAGGTTGATACAACGTGTCCAAAATGCTTGTGCTCGATACTGCTTTACTATTCCGTTAAGACCACATGTCACTCCATTTTGGAACAAACATAAACTTCTAAAATGCAACACCGTCGTAAGCTACATCTCGCCTGTCAGCTTTTTGGTGTAATAAAACATAAGGCTTCATCATATCTGTTTGAATAGTTGTCCAGTTCGAGGTAACGCGGAGGCTGGCATTGTGCTATACAGCTCTTAACACCTAGACACGCATCTGCAGCTTTTCGGGGAAGTTTCCGCTATGCAGCTACCAAGTGTTATAATAATATCTCGCCACCAATAAGAAGCCTGCAACATATTCACACTTTTAGAATAAAACTTAAAAACCATATGTTTGAACCCCAGCAGAGGTAGGAAACTTGCAAGCTTAATACAAGCTGTAAATAAAAGCTATTCATTTTAGTGCAAATATGTACCTCTGTTTTATGCTTCATCTGTATGTCATGCATGTCGTATATGTTTTTAACAAAGATAAATAAATACCCTAGATGGATTGTATTAAGTTGAACAAAGTGCCTGATCTAATACGCTCTTTACTCTGACGTCAAACCAAGTGTGTTAAAACGAGATAGCATCATGGCTCCTATTCCTATCTTCAAGCCGTGCGCGCCACGTCACCTCGACAACCATATTAGCTTGATAGCCAGCTGGGTATCAAAGGCGTTGTTGTATTTTGCTAATAATTTGTGATTTTTAATGATTATAGTGAACTTTTGGTTGAATTACGTGTTTAACATTAAGTATGGCGTGCGTTCGTGCCAGGGTGTTTTCACCGAATGGGTGTACGTAGTGAAAATAATTCAAATGTATCAATCCACCGGCAAGCTGTATGACATGAATATTGTGATTATAAAGTTTATTAAGTAAAAACTAACTGCAGATCTTATTAAATATCTATAACTGGAAAATCATGTGTAGTTATGTGCATCAATTCTGCGCAATTGCATCATTATTTTAATAATAAATAATGCTTCCCAATGTTTTGACTTTTCACCTACCACATCGTGTTGTACTTGAGATCCTTATCGTGATATCGATAACGTACAATAGTCAATAGTATTTACTGTGTTTATAATTACAAAACAGGTTTCCGGCTATTTGGAAATTAGAACGGAATAGATCAAAAATATAAAAAGAGGCGAGCAATGGAGTCCCACACAATACTCAAGAATATACTCGGCACATTTTGAAGAATCCTGAGGGCCTACTCCGAACTTTGAAAATCGACTTTGTATCGTGTCGTCCCTTTCCGTCATTAAGTGTATAACACGAGAGTGAACGGGACGGCACGACATTTTCGAAGTTCGGAGTTAGGCCCTCCGCTTCCGTCAGGGATACGTTCGAAAAACTCCATTCTCATTCAGTGCCAACAATATTTGTTAATCTTCCCTTAGCATGTCAACCAGTAAGTCCATATGTTCAGAATATACAACAATAATTAACAAGTCTTGTGCCCAAAAGTAGTAGTAAGTATCTCTAAGACCTATCAGCTAGTTTAGGATGATTTAATCAAACAAGTGGCAAAAAGTATCAACATGTGCAAATCAAAATCTTTCAACGTGCTCATTTGTATATATATTACCAGACAGAACTCACACATTCATCATCATCATCGTCATCATCATATCAGCTAAAGGACGTCCACTGCTGGACATAGGTACTTGACGCAGATCAGGGGTAAAGGAGTTGGATATTCGTTTATTGAGCTGCCGGTATAATGTCGCATCGGCTGAAGACTGTAGAATCATTTGAGTCCTTTCATTTGAATCATTTGAGCCTCTGAATGGAACTAGAGAGCCTTTTGGTCCTGTTCGTCCATTAAGCCTTGACGAACTTAGACCCAGTACTATGGACAGCTTCCACAATCCCGTTGTTGAATTCGTCCCATGTTGCCGCCTAGGCAAGCGAAACGGTTTTGGAGTTCCAACTGAAAGCTCTGGGAGTTTTGGATTTGGGCTGCTGCTGGTCGGAGTGTAGACTTCATCAGTCAAGAGCACTCTAGCTTTACACATATATTCAATGTACCTCTTACCAGACGGTGATCACTTCCGGTTTTAACCGTGGTGATCACAGATATATCATTGAATATATGCCTTTTCTTCGACATGATGGAGACAATCTCGTTTTTAGTTGCACCGTCGGGACTCATTCAGGTCCACTTCCAGTGCTCACGTTTCTTGAAAAAGGAGTTCATCATGCAGAGTCCCTCCTTCTCCAAGAAATCAGCAGCAGTTGGCCCCGATGGTTCAGACTCCCAACTCGAAATTGCCCCACTCTCAACTTATTGCCATCTCTCTTGCACAGATATTCTAGCGCTTTGGCTTCATAGATGTCGGCCTGTTTAGCCTAGTTGGTAGTGTCACTGCCTTCGAAGCTAGAGGTCCCGGGTTCAAATCCCGGTAAGGGCATTTGTTTCTGTGGTGAGCAGAGACATTTGTTCCTGAGACTTGGATGTTTTCTATGTATTTAAGTATATATCCATCGTCTCGTCTAGTACCCATAACACAAGCCTTATTGAGCTTACTATGGGACTAGTTCGATTTGTGTAAAAATTGTCCCCTAATTATTATTATTTATTTATGATTTATTATTATAGATGATTTCTGATTTTAAGTTGCATTTTTATTAAATCTAGACTCGTACATTATATCGGGCATTATTATTATATCGGGCATTATAGTTCCTTTACAATATAAAAATAATTAATAAAAACCTGGACTGAGCACCGCAGTTTATTTTATTTTACCATTAAATTATTAAATATTTTTATCTACAAAAGCTTGCGATAAAGACTGCACAACACTAGCAGTATTGACATCTATCAAATGTTTAGCGGGGAATGTAAATTGGAAATGGTGCCATTCCACCATTTAAGACCAAATAGTGTAGCAACATTTGTCTCTTTTTCTCTTTGATGTACTTCTTAAGATAGTAAAGCACGGCATTACTTATTCAGATCCTGCGAAATACAATCCATCTAGGGTATTTATTTATCTTTGATTTTTAACTCGTATGTCAACTGTTGTCGAGGAGGTGTCTAATTGATATTATTAGAGCAACCACACTATGAGATTTATGGACACAATATGAGCTATATTGTGTCCATAAATCTCATAGTGTGGTTGCTCTCTTAATCCAGTAAAATCTTACATTAACTGGTAAAAAATATTTATATTCATTTACCATTCGTTCAAATTACAACAAGAGAGGATCACGAGGCGTGACCATGATTAGATTCTTTATTATTTTAAAAAATGTATTGACAACATTGATGTTCTATTATATCTTATGTCAATGATTGACAATTAAACATTGGTTTGCATAATTACATTACGTCAGTGTATTTCACGTAGTGGCCGTTGGCGCTAGTAGTCTCTGGCAGGCGCACGGATCTATACCTAAACCGGATTGAGTACAAACTTTTATGAGCCAGTCAAACTTGAACCTTATTCTCGCGTAATACAGTTAATATCCTGTTATGACAGACAGACTAGAGAAAGCGGTCCGAGCGAGAGCAACCAACCGGAGGGCGGTGTCCCACTCGCACAACTTGCCAGTGTAAAAAAAATATATGTTGTGGTATTTTAGAATACGGAAAACAATTACTTGCTTGTACTGCATATTTATCAGGCATAATTTACATTTGACCTCATTCGTAATTGTATAAAATATCAACATTATTAACTGACTAAAACCTAGTATTGCAATAAATATAGTAGTATTGTTCAAATATTAATTGGTATCCCCAACCTTAATGGTGTCAAATTTGAAATTATGAAAATAAGCGGCTGATGAAATTAGTTGAAAATAGTGAAAACATGTTGTGTAAAAGTGAAAGTTTTATTAATTGTGGAATATCATTTCACAGGTAATGAACAATTTGTTATATTTTACGATAAAACGACAAGACAAATGTCAAACTGATTAGGGTGACTATGACTTGGGCTGGTTTTTCAGAAATATTCGTTATTAAGTGTTTAGTGAGAAAACCTTTTCTAAAGGTCAGTTGAAATTCAATCTTTTAACAATTTTGTTATCATTATGAGCTTTTGTTTAACTTGGACTGTATGTGATTAAACTGTGCAAGTACTTAAGTTGTCGTTCCAATTTTTTAACCATTTTACAGCTACTTTCCGGTATCCAATTGAGTTGAAATTTAGCATACTTATGTACAGTATGCTAATTTTCACGCATACTGTACATAAGTATGCTACATTTCAGCTCAATTGGATACCGGCAAGTTCGGTAACAGTTATATTGTATTGTTACCTACCGAACTCGTGTATCATGGCACCACCGTGCTGATCTGTTGATGGTGAATTAAAACTCGTCCTCGTCTTTTTTTAATTTACGCATGGCCCATCACGGGAGAACACATTTGTTAAGAGATTTGGAAAATAAAGTAGGGCTTAGGCAAAAATTACACAAGACTATATTGTTTAACAATGTATGGATAATTGGATACACAAACTTGTGATTAGCCAAAATAAATATATCTTTGAAAAATATTCTTATTTTATTTACTACCTAATTTAGTTTAAATTTCATTGTACATAGAACCTAATTAGAAATAATCCTCATATCCACAGATGTACTTGGTCACCCTAATTAAAACGAGATGCAATCCTCGAGTTTGGCTTCTCTGTCGGTCACACTTTTTCGTCACAGTACTCAATCCGGTTTAGGTATAGATCCGTGGGCAGGCGAAACAAGCACTGACGTTTCTAAGGTCGCGTTCACGAACCCATACACTTAGTTTCTTTAGTATGGGCTCGACCGCGTTATTTCTGTAATTTTTAATTTATCTATATGAGTTTTGAGGAAAACATTTTTTTTTATTTAAATTGATATTTGTTTTTGCTTTTTTGTATTTCTTTATTATTATTTTTTGATGCCTGTGTTAATTAAGAGTTTAGTTTTAATTTTTATTTTAATGTTTTTTATTTGTCTCTAAGGTATTTACTGCTTTTTTAATTTTGTTATAGGTTTATTCACAAGAGCTGGCGCAGAAAATGTATGAAACTGCCATTCATTTCATAGACATTCCGCGCCAGCTCTTGCGAATCGACCTATATACGCCGTGATCTCACCAGTTGGCCCCGATGGAAGACCAGCGTTAACCGTAAGGTTGGCACTATGCTGAGTCGGGACCAATTCGTGGCGGACCAATTCTTATTTTTATTACGTTTTATTTTTTGTCTTTGTGTTTATGTGTATCGTATATATTACTCCGGTTGTATATAATTGTTTGATATGCTACGAATAAATGTATTTCTGTTTCTTTAGCAATTTTTGACAGTTTCTAGTTTGGCAATTATTTCGAACCTTGAGATCCTCGAGAAAACATTTTAAGATTTCCTCCCCTATACGTAAAGTGGGGATACAATTTATTACTTGCTCTTGCAATTGTGTATAGTTTTTAAATTATTGTGGGTTTTCTAAAGTCACATTTGGATTCAGTCAACCGTTTGCGAGATATTAAGCTACATTTATCATCATCATCATCATCATGTCAGCCGAAAGACGTCCTCTGCTGAACATAGGCCTCCCCTAAAGACTTCCACAATGACCGGTCCTGCGCCACCCGCATTCAGCGGACACCCGCGACCCTTATCAGGTAGATTGTTAAGAATGCACAGTACGTTCGGTTCTCCATACAAACGTATCTACGCTCTCATTTTAAAACGCCAAAGAAATTATAAAAGAAAACCTTAATGATCGCTCTATTTTTTCTCCATTATAATTTCTATGTATGGAGAACCGAGCGTACTGTGCCCTCTTAAGATTAAGCTACATCGTTACTGTAAAATCGGTAATGTTAATATTGTGTTATTGTACAGTATTAATTTTGGCTACTGGTCAAATGTGGACATCCCCTCCCCCCTAGCCAGCTAAACGGTTGCTATTGGGTTTGTGATAAAACCCCGAAGTGAAACAATAAAGTGTTAGCTAAGAATCGAATATAAAGGAAGGAATATTTGACAAACCTAATAACGTGAAGCCACTCGTTAATCGTCTGTTACGCAGCGTTATATTATTAACACTTTGATGGACACTATTCCAGAAACAATAGAAATAACAATAGAATTACGCCTACAGGCGTCTACTGTCCATCAATGCATTAAATTATGTACTGACAAATCGAAATTCCATTAGGTAACTTGTTCCAATTTATCTGTTTTTATTTATTTGTTTCGTATATTTAAATCAAATAGTCGGCATAGCTCAACGATAAGTTAGCTGAAATGTCTGAATAGCAATTTGTATGTATTATACTTAAACAAAATTTAGTCCAGGTAATGTTAATGGAAATGGGGCGGAAACGGCCACGTGGACACTCGATGGGGCGCCCCGGTACATTTGTCACGGTGATTAAACGACGTCACGGACAGGCAAAATCGGCCCGGGAGGTTTTATTCAGCATACTCACATCATCTGATCGATTTTTTAATAATGATGCAATTAAAAATATAAATGCCCATATAGGGCATTTCCGTTTGTTTTAAAATCTTACTGAAGTTTTTATTTATAAGTAAGGAAACTTATTGAATATTTATTTAAAAAACCGGCCAAGAGCGTGTCGGGCCACGCTCAGTGTAGGGTTCCGTAGTTTTCCGTCCGTCACATTAAGTTGACATATTAAGTACAGAAACACACAATTTTATTATTATTATAATTATTAGACAACGAACGACCAAAGACAACTAAGACAATTCGAGAACGACAAATTTTTGACCTAATGTATGGGCGCACCTGCTCAGAACCCATTAAATCAGGAAAAATCTTAACACCGCCATGTAGAAATGAGCGTTCCACGTACAGCGACATCTATCGGCAAATTAAGTAAACTATTGCGCGCGAGCTTAAAGTATGGAAGATAATTTTTATGGAATAATTCTTTATTGCGTTAACCGATTTTCACCGGTTTTACTTTATTTGAAAGCACGTCATTTCATTGTGATTTTGTAGAAATGACAGGTACAATAAACACCTGTTTATACGGTTAAATTACAAACTTAGTTCAGAAATTATTTTTGTAATTTTTTCAAAAACTATTCAACCTATCAAGTTCAAAATAATTTTCCTACAAAGTTTTTATAAAGTTCTACTTTTGAGATTTTTTTCATATTTTTAAAACTTATGGTTCAAAAGTTAGAGGGGGGGGGGACACATTTTTTTTTACTTCTGGAGCGATTATTTCCGAAAATATTAACATTATCAAAAAATGATTTTAGTAAACCCCTATTTATTTTTAAATACCTATCTAACAATATATCACACGTTAGGGTTAAAATGAAAAAAAAAAAACACTCCCCACTTTACGTATAGGGGAGGTACCCTAATAAAATATTTTTTTCCACTTTTTATTTTACCACTTTGTCGGCGTAATTGATATACATATTAGTACCAAATTTCAGCTTTCTAGTGCTAACGGTCACTGAGATTATCCGCGGACGGACGGACAGACGGACGGACAGACATGGCGAAACTATAAGGGTTCCTAGTTGACTACGGAACCCTAAAAAGCTGAGTTGGGATCATTTCATGTAATTTTTTGTGTCATTTTTATGTTTGTTTTGTTTTTATGACACAAATAAATGTTTTTTTCGTCTTCCTCTTCAAAAAAGAGCTTTAATTTATGGAGATAACACAGAAACAATCATACAAAGTAAGTACAGTGACAAATATATATAAGACAATAAATACAGATGATTCCTTGAATATATATCACTAAGAACATATGGTATATTCAAATGCGCGAGGCGATAATCTTTGCTGAAGCTGTTAAAAGACAATAGGTACATAATAATTGTAGTTGAACTGTTACAATAATATGACTAAGAAATAAACATGCTAAGCTTTAGATTACTAGGACGAAATTAAAACACAGAACTATACGTACATATTAGTGACAACAGACTTAAACTGGGAGTGGGACTGGGATGTGAGCATGAACACAGTAACATTATGAGCCCTAATCGGTTTATTGAAAACCCCACCTACATATATTGAAAATCTTCTCTAATGCACTTAAAATGTTGAATAAATTGAATCATTGATAGGTAACAAGTCAATCGACAACTTACCATTTATTAATTATCATTTATTTAGTAAGTTAATTAAGTATGGTGGTAATGATAGAAATCATCCTCACCAGTTAAAGGTATTGGCAACGCTTATTTCGTTACAATCGTACGCTAACGCGCTGTCGCCGCCGCAGCGCTGTGTCGAATTTTAATAGGTCTTTCTAACTTCTTAATTGAAATTCTAAGCGGAATTGTTGGTTGTGTCTATCAACATTCATTTAGGGATTTTCAAAAATCTCCAATATTTTGTTCTGTTTTGTAAAAGGGTTTATTTAGCCTTGTTCACGGTTAATTAAAACTTATTTTATTACCGCCCCCGTATAATAAATAATTAGCTCGAAGAGGGCGGAACTTCACGCGATTTACGATAAAGTATGTATTGGAGTACAATGACTCTTTTGTTTAGTCGTTTGTTTTTAGTTTAAATACAAATATGCCCACTTTCAACGAAATGACGGGTTTATTACCATATTCTATAAATGCCCTTACATTCGACGCAATTTCCTAAATGAGGTTTTTCTTGTTCCTTCTGGGCAACTATCATATGTTGTAACTAGACGGCCAACGGTCCTTTTAATTACGTTGACCTTAAATTGAATATTGATGAGCACTGTTTTTTTTAAATTTCCGTTAAAGGAAAATATAACTAACATAACTATAATCTAAAATAAAAACAGAACTAGGGTGTGCTCCCGGGAAATCCCGATCCCGAAAATCCCGGTATTTCCCGGGAAATGAAACTCACATTTTTTCCCGGGACTGATTTTGTAATTCCCGTTGCTTTCGGGACTTTCGGGATTTCATTATTTGTGGTGAATAACACTCATATATATCACTGAACTTCTCTAGTGAAATGGCAAAATGAGTTGTTTTTTCGGGCTCATTTCATCAACTCTGATGTGTTTTTCTCGTGAACGCGTAGAGGTATCATCATATCAGCCGAAGGACGTCCACTACTGGACCTATGCCCCAAAGACTTCCTCAATGACTGGTCCTGCGCTAATCCTGAATCCAGCCTGCACCCGCGATCCTTACCAGGTCATCAGTCCACCGGTACGCTGACGCCACTGGAGAACCTTTCCGCCCCAACGGCTATCGGTTCTACGTGCTATGTGCCCAGCCCACTGCCACTTAAGTTTAGCGATTCGGCGGGCCATATCGGTTACATGGGTTCCGTTGCGGATAACCTCATTCCTGATACGAACACGCAGAGATACTCCCAGCATATCCATCGCTATTGCTCTTTGGGTGACTTTGAGCCTTCTTATGATGCCCATAGTAAGCAATCACGTTTCAGTGCCATATGTCATCACTGGCAAGTGGCAACACACACTGGTCAAAGACTCTCGTCTTGAGACCCTGCGGAATATTGGACAAAAAGATGTGCCGTAGCTTCCCGAACGTTACCCACCCGATTCGGATTTGACGATTAACCTCTTTCTCGAAATTTGACCTTCTTTATTGGACGGTCTGTCCTAGGTAAATGTAGTGGTCTTCAACTTCGAGCGTTAAGTGTCCGATTGTTACGGGAGTTGGTGCTACGTGGGCATTTGACATGATCTTCGTCTTGTCCATGTTCATCCTAAGACCAACTCGCTCGGAGGCTTTACTGACGTTATTGAGCATTGTACTTATAGCATAGCCTCCATGGTCTCAGCCAAGACTACTATATCGTCAGCAAACTGAAGGTTAGTGATGTACTCGCCATTTATGTTGATGCCTAGCCTTTTTAGTCCAGAGTCTTGAAAACATCCTCCAGTGCAGCGGAGAACAAATTAGGAGAAATAACATCTCCTTGCCGGACTCCCCGCTGCAACTAAATAGGTTTCGAGTTCTGGTCCCGGAGAAGGACTGACATAGTGGCGTTCTCGTACAAACACTTCAGCACTTCGATATAGCGCTAGTCAACTTGGCACCGCTGCAGAGTTTCTAGCACAGCCCAGGTTTCGATCGAATTGAATCGAAGTTCTCGTAGTCCACGAACGCTAAACAGAGGGGCAAGTCATACTCCCCAGTTTTCTGTATAACCTGGCGAAGCGTAGGAAAATGGTATACTATACGGTACTAAAGCCTCTTTAGAAACCGGCTTGTTCGGGAGGCAGGAAGCCATCTAGCCTGCGTGCGAGACGGTTCGTAATGACTCTTGAAATGAAAACAGCTTATATACATGGCTCAAAAGTCAGACGGGCCTGTAGTTCTTTAGCAGAGCGTTGTTGCTCTTTTTGAAGTAAAGCACCACTACACCTCACACCCGCTCCATGCCTTTGGCGTTCTTATTTCCAGTAAGACTGAATTGAACAACTTCTGGAGGGCCGTAAGGACCGGTTTTCCACCCGCCTTCAGGAGTTCGGCTGTAATATCATATTCAACGGGTGTATTGTTGTTTTTGAGCTGTTTAAGAGCCATTCTAATCTCTTACAGGCTGATCTCCGTACTTCAAGGTTGATATAAAAATAAAATACTTCGAACCGCAATTCCTTGAAGCTGCGAAAAAATCAAACTTCTAAGTAATCGTAATCGAAATATGCGGCTGTAATACCGCATAATGACACTCTCAAGGGAATCAAAAGCTATAGGGTAATTCCCGTTGACCTAGAGGCATGATATTTGGTAATATAATAAGCATGGTCTTACATTACAAGTAAGGTAATAAATAACTTTGAACTTGTACATAAAAATACTATTTCAATTTAAGCAACGTAAAGGGACATCCAGATACAGGTTACACTAGACAATATACATGCGCCAAATAGTTTATTATAGCTACAAATCATGACAGTACGGAACGAAACTATCGGGCGCGAGTTTGACTCATACTTGTCCGGTTTTTTCATACATACTCCCTAAAAACTACAAAGTCCCGAAAGTCACGAAAGTATCCGGGAATTCCCGGGACTAACCCAGTCCCGGTCCCGAAAACTTCGGGACTTCAATAAATACCGGGACTGCAAACCCTAGCGCCAGCCCCTCTCGTCACCAGTTGCCTCCACGAGCCGCTTTGCCAGCTCCCTGAAAAAATTATGTGCCCAGGCCCCCACGGCCCAAGCGTTCCATTTCCGTTAACTTTAAGGGAAGATTCTTCAGTTGAAATAGTTAATTTCTATAGAAACAAGTTTTGTTAACTCTTACTGTTTTTGAGATATTAAATAAATGGATTTACACGTTGAACCTGTGTAAATGGTTCTTTAATATTATTACATCCTTATAATATTATTTTTTAAATATCATGGGTAATGAGTTTTCAATTTATAGCTATTCCCTATATGGAGGTTATCAGGGTGAGTTCGTTCGACATTACATACGGTTTTGTTTTATTATGTGTCCTTTCAATTTCATATTAGTTAATACTAACTTATGTATAACTCTAAAGTACGTTGTACTCTGTAATAATCATTTACGAGTATAATGTATATAAAACAACAAAAGATCCTTTCGTATTTAATAAATTAGCGACATACCTGGTTAACGTACCAAGCACCGTGTTGAATTTAATGTAAAAAAATGTCTATACAGTCTCTCATTACCCAATAGTACAGGATTCCCGCATCAGTGGAGTAACCGCCACTACGCACCTCTTAAAATTAGCTTCAGAGGTTCTATATTAAATATATAGCACTATGCGTACTGAAGTACGTGCTTTGTGAATAGGTACGCTATACTTAATAGAACCCTAAAGAAACCCCGCTATACCTCTTGTACTCTCACATTTCGCGTGGTCTTTAGAATAGGAAGCGACGTACATTTAGTTCCGTCTCTGTCGGTTATTAAGAAATTACAACATCTGGGATGCCTTTTTTTACTTGCACATTCTATGTTGTGCAAGTGAAGAAAGCCATTCCAGGTATTGGTGACGATACTAATCTTAGATATTTTAGTGGCCTGAACTGTTTATTAAAGTTTATATTGGCCCTCATTTCGAATTTATTTGTTTTTACTTGAAGTCAAAGTTTATATTTAAGAAACTAAGAATCATCAGATCAGATACGACCCGAGTTAAAAAGCCGAGCCTTTAAGAAAAACTTTAAAAAAATCAGTAGTTAATAGAAAGCTATTCCATGCTACGCTATGGTTCCATACCAGGCGTCATACTTTTCATGCCGGTGACGTAAAATTGACGTCCCACTGCATATAGGATGATTCCCATTGGTGTTATGGTAATTACCATTTTGTAACCATCAATAATTTAGTCATGCATTTATAATGGTCATTTTTCAAATACGGCGGCGGTAATTGTATCCGAAGGTTATAAAGGTTTTCTTTTTCTATGTAGATTTTTAATTTATAAGCAGGTAAGGAACTCATAGCTTTCAAGTTTTATTATGACAGGTTATATGAATGCTGATATGAACGTAAACTCTCTATGACCTCGAGGTTTGTTTAATTGTTGGTAATAACTGGTATTACACATTAACCAGTCACAAAAAATAGCAGTAATACCTAATGTTGTACTTTATAAGTTGTGATGTGACACGCCAATTGCGGCTGTAACAGGGGCATAGTTGTATAAAGTGTACGTATACATGATTATTGATTACTGAATGATGATTAATTGATTACAATAACACTAATTAAAATCATTCTATATGGAGCGTGACGTCACCCGGCACGAAAAGTACGAGCCCTGTTCCATACGATTTGTAATTTTATTGAGGTCTGCAATAAGGAGTATTTTGTATTGTTGTATTGTATTGTAGAAAGTACGATAAAAGTATGATAGATAAAGTACGATAATCTAAATATATAAAAGAAGAAACTGACTGACTGACTGACTGACTGACTGACTGACTGACTGACTGACTGACATATCAACGCACAGCCCAAACCGCTGGTCCTAGAGATTCCAAATTTGGCACGTAGGTTCCTTATAAGGTCTAGGGGTGCACTAAGAAAGGATTTTTCAAAATTCAACCCCTAAGGGGGTGAAATGGGGGTCCGAAGTTTGTATGGGGAAACAAGATTAGTTGGACTATTTAATTCAAAACTTCACAGGAGTATTTCTAACAATAAATGAGTAAATACGTGTTTCAGGTTTTTTGAGAAATCAACCCCTAACAGGGGGAAAGGTGGTGACAAATTCTGAAAATCGACATGGGTATTGTTTTTATGAAATACCGGGTCGCTGATAACGAAAACAACAATGATTTCAAAATCTCACATGGAGGGCGTGATATACCATCCCCCCTGTTGGGGTGCGAGGGGGATGAAATGTCTAAATATTAATATGGGTGTCGTTTTTATGGTTTTTTGGGACGTTAATTACGAAAATGGCATCGGTTTTGAAATTTAATATTATGGACATGAAAACTTTTTAAAGTTTGTGCCAAATTGCAAGAAATAACTGACTGACTGCGTGAGTGACATATCAACGCACAGCCCAAACTGCTGGTTCTAGGGGTTCCAAATTTGGCATGTAGGTTTCATATAAGGTCTTAAGGTGCAATAAGAAAGGATTTTTCAAAATTCAACCCCTAAGAGGGTAAATTGGGGATCCGAAGTTTGTATGGGGAAACAAGATTAGTTGGACTATTTAATCGAAACTTCACATAAGTATTTCTAACGTTAAATGAGTAAATACCTGTTTCAGATTTTTTTAGAAATCAACCCCTAAAAGAGGAAATGTCATGAAAAATTCTGAAAATCGACATGGGTATCGTTTCTATGGTTTATTGGGTCGCTAATTACGAAAACAACAATGATTTTAAAATTACACGTGAAGAGCGTGAAATACTGTCCTCCTGTTGGGGTGCGAGGGGGATGAAATGTCTAAATATTAATATGGGTGTCGTTTTTATGATTTGTTGGGACGTTAATTACGAAAATGGCATCGATATTGAAATTTAATATTGTGAACATGAAAACTTTTGTAAGTTTGTGCCAAATTTCAAGAAATAACTGAATGACTGAGTGATTGACATTTCAACGCACAGCCCAAACTGCTGGTTCTAGAGATTCCAAATTTAGTATGAAGGTTCCATATAAGGTCTGGAGGTGCATTAAGAAAGGATTTTTCAAAATTCAACCCCCAAGGGGGTGAAATGGGGGTCCGATGTTTGCATGGGGAATCAAGATTAGTTGGATTATTTTATTCGAAACTTCACAGGAGTATTTCTAACGATAAATGAGTAAACATGTGTTTCAGGTTTTTTGAGAAATCAACCCCTAAAAGGGGGAAAGGTGGTGACAATTTCTGAAAACCGACATGGGTATTGTTTTTATGATATACCGGGTCGCTGATAACGAAAACAACAATGATTTTAAAATCTCACGTGGAGGACATGAAATACCATCCCCCTGTTGGTGTGCGAGGGGGATGAAATGTCTAAATATTAATATGGGTGTCGTGTTTATGGTTTTTTGGGACGTTAATTACGAAAATGGCATCTGTTTTGAAATTTAATATTGCGGACATGAAAACTTTTAAAAGTTTGTGCCGAATTGCAAGAAGAAACTGACTGACTGAGTGAGTGACATATCAACGCACAGCCCAAACTGCTGGTTCGAGAGATACCAAATTTGGCATGTAAGTTCCTTATAAGGTCTAAAGGTGCATGAAGTGCCGTGAGTTACCTATAAGGATACGACCTTTTTTGATTCAATGTATTGTAAGTGGTTTTATTAATCAGTGCCGTCCGATACGATTACGACAAAAATCGATATTTGAGCGTCCGAAAGGACTTTTAATAGGAATCCGAGGTAAACTTTGAATAAAGTAACGGCTATATTGATTTCCTTCATTTCCGTCCCAATTTCGTTCAAAATCGATATCTGAGCGTCCGAAAGATCACCTAATATGACTCCGAGGTAAAATTTGGAAAAAGTGGCGGCCATATTGCGTTTCTTCATTTCCGTCGCGATTTCATTCAAAACCGATATCCGAGCGTCCGAGAGGTCCCCTATTACGAATCCGAGGTAAAATTTAGAAAAAGTGGCAGCTATATTGAAATTCTTCATTTCTAACCCGATTTCGTACAAAATCGATATCTGAGCGTCCGAAAGGTCCCGTAATACGAATTTCAGGTAAAATTTGGAAAAAGTGGCGGCCATATTGATTTTATTCATTTTCGTCCCGATTTCGTTCAAAATCGATATCCGAGTGTCCGAGAGGTCTCTTAATACGAATCCGAGGTAAAATTTACGAAAGTGGCGGCCATATTGATTTTCTTTTTCGTCCCGATTTCGTTCAAAATCGATATCTGAGCGTCCAAGAGGTCTCTTAATACGAATCTGAGGTGAAATTTGGCACTCCATACATCCTGCATGCAAAAAAGTTTAATGTTACTATATAGGCGTGTGGGGTATCCATTGATTTGCTTTTAAAAAGGACATAGAGGTTTCCATATTCTTTTCCATTTAAATCAACCTTTCGAATTTTTTTTATCGTAATGCATTTATTTACGAACCGTGAGATTTTCGAGAAGACAAGTACGGTTGCCAGTTTTTTTGCACTTTAAGCACCACCCAGGGGTCACGTGTAGGGTAACGGTGGGTACTCCCTACGGACGTGGTGCAACTTCGACCCCCCTTAGTCAAATGAGTGGGCAACTTGACTGTTAGAAGTTCGCAAGCCGCCTGAAGGCCTCTAACTTGGCTTAACGATTGCTGTCGTAGACAGCAGCCGGGATCAACGGCTTAGCCTTGCCTTCCAAAGCACGAGAGCGCTCAGTTAGTCAAAGCTGTCACCCATCCAAGAACTGACCTGCGCGCGCATTGCTTAACCTCGCATACCACACGTGGTAGGCGGGTGGCGCTGGGCCACGAGCGCTCTAAATTCTTGATAGTTTGTGCCAAATTGCAATTTAATCGGTCCAGTAAAAGCAACTCGGTTGTAACAGACGGACTGACAGTAAGGAGTGCGAATGGAAGTGACGCCAACTTTTCTTTTTGGATGCTCCAATGGGAACTGGCAAAACCTACCTAATAAATTTAATTTTTGGAAAAATAAGGGTTACACGTGATATTAAATTAGCCGTATTTCTGTACTTCAAAGGACCAGAGTTTATGACCGCTGCGCGCTGCTTGGTCGTTATCAGACCTATTGGTGTTATTGTAGTACACAGATACTGTTACTAAGGGCCAGTTAAGGCATGCTTTTATTTCATCGGCCCTTTCCCCTTCGGCCTCTCGGAAATGTATGATTATAGTTTTCGATCGTTATTTTTGCCAAAATCAAATGAACTTCAACAGTTTGCCGGTTCTCAGAATGTATACTGACTTTTCATCTGTTCATCTGTTAATGAATCACAATCATCAAACTTCGTATACCGAAACCCCCAGGATGTAACAACTACTTTTCTGGAGACCGCATCTAAATCGGTTCAGCCAAACGCGAGATAATCGTGGACAAACATACGAACCTCATTTTTGTAGACGGTTAAAAATTACGCTTTGTACGCGGGCGAAGCCGCGGGCAAGTGCTAGTACATAATAAAATATATATGTTCAGTGGAGAGGGAAAGGTTTAAGTTAGATCCCAAATTGAAATGGGGTCAGGAAACAGGCGCAGTAAGAAATGGAGCGCTTAAGAAAATAGCATCGTGCTCGTTCAAGATATTGAGTTTGCTGTGAATAATAAAGTAGCTAAGCAGTAGCGGCGTCTTTTCAGGGTACTAAGACATTCTGTTGTGCAAAGTGCCTATTTTACAATACACATGACAATACAATTGGTCAAAAATATGCGGAATAATAGAATAATACACTATTTATGATGGTGAATTCCCGAACTTACACAGCCATATTTTTAATGCTACGAGTACTTCATGTAATAAACCATTATTATTAGGTTAAGCTTCACGTATAATATTTCTTGGTATGCAGTATTTGTATCGTATTTGTATCGTATCGATCTCTATATCGACGCATACATCAGATTATGCAGATTCTGCATCGCGGGTGGCGAAAAGTAAATATTTAAATATCAACCGCGTAAGCGTGTGAAGTCCGATCCCGAACCTGTTCTAGTATGAAATGAGCTAGGAAGGTGCGAAATCGTTCAAGATAAACGCTTCTTATATAAATTGTATAATACGAGTAACCAAAAGAAACATGACTTTGTATGATTTTTAATAAACCCATTATTTTAAAGTGTTTATTAAGAAAAGCTCCAAGGAAAATTAATTGAGTCCACGACAAGTTATTTAATTAGGTACGCAGGCATACCGCAAATAAACAATGTGCTTTCTGCTTCTTCATTGTTTGTTCCATTAATATTTTTATCAAATTAGAAGGGAGAGAAGGAGCGTGGAGCAATATTTGAAGGAATATTTGTAATAGGCGCTGAGGAAATGTTTTATTTTAGCGTTACAAAGATTATACGAAGAATAACGTGGGATTTAAGTATTCATTCTGACAACTGTTTGCTTCGGTGTAATATTTGATACATTGTACTGAAACAAAAGGAATAAAATTACACACAACAAGAAGAACACGAGTGCTAAATGTAATGAATACATGTATGATTTGATAAAAATTTCATGTACCGGAAAGCAAAAGGCATTTTTATATCTTAAAGATGAAAACATGTTTATTTACATAAGTAAACATTTTTTCTAAAGTGGCGAAATAATAACTATGTCGGTGGGGTATGAGTAAAATATATGTCGCAGGGATATGATCAAAACGGAGGTTTGATCAAATCCCTCAGGAATATGATCAAATCACCCAGAATGTTAAAATGGCTACTGCATTTCATCATTTCCCTAGTAAAATCTAGTGATTTGATTAAATCCTTGAGTCGGTTGAATCATAGTCGTCAAATCTTGAGGCAAGTGGTTCATGCAGAGTTGTTTTCACTTGCCATGCTCGAAAAGCGCTATAAGGTATATTAGGCTTATCAATCAGGACTAAAGTAATATACCTACTTAGCCCATCGGGAAATTATGAATACATATTTATGGTTTACAAAACATTTGAATTTGACCAATTAAAATTCTTCACCATCAGTTAGTTCACCATGTTAAAATCCACCAATCACAATACACACCGGCAGCCTTTCGGACCGTTCGGTTCTTTTTTGATAAGCCTATAGTTTACCTAATTTAACTCTTAAAAATGTATTTGGTACGAACCAATCAGAATAAAGGTACTTATATTAAAATGGCCCAGTCAGAAAACAGGTGATGTACTTTCTGAAATCATTAAAAACTTGATTAAATCATTTGCGTAACGCTTTGAAGAACGTTTTTTTAGTGGAATTTATTCCTGCTGATTATATTTTGTATCTGTGTCAAATCAGGTTTCAATAAAAAGAACTTTCCAAATTAAACAATATTTGGACGTCTAATTTATAATGTTTTATTTTTTCTCAATTTAAGAGAAAAATTGAGTGAATAGCTCTAGTATCATAGCTATATTACTTTACCCCTAGAGAAATTATAACCATATTTAGGTAATATGGCTTATATTAGACCCTAGTTACAAAATAAACTATTCAAGAGTTTCAATTTGAGCACAGTTACGATTACTTGTTACTTTGTTCGGTTAAACCTTTTAAGAAGCCCTCAATTATCTTTGACGGCCGTGACCCTTTTACCTTTGACTCGCGCTCACTCAAAGGTTCGAGACCTTCTATGTTCAGCGACTTCAAAGAGCACTGTCTTAAGTTGCCCTTATTTTATATTTGTGATTTCTAACAAACTTTCTGAAAAAAGTAACCACATTACCTTCTACTTCAGAACTTTGCGTTTGTTTCATAGCATTACCCACATTTCTGTGTATGATTGATGTTTGTGACAAGAATGAGGAAACGTTTTATCAATGTGCGTGATGCGTAGATTTCTCCTAAATTTGGAAGGCCAGGTATATATTATTATTATTTATTAATCAGACAAACAGTCGAACAACTGATGATGCCTGTATCCAGTGATTTGTAATTTGGTATCATTGTACAGTTGAAATTGAAATGTGCTTGTCTAGTTTGTTTTTGAACTACTTTTGTACTTGTTGTACCTGTTGATTGAGATGTGTCATATCATATATTTCTAGGGTTTTAAATATTTATTGCTAGTTCTATTAGAAAGTAAATACACATATTTCAGCTAATGATCTAAATTATACCTCTACTCGCGTATTCATATACGAGTATGCTGGAGATTTATAATTATACTTATACCTTGCAAATTGAAGGGGTGTTTACAAAAACAACATAACTGCACTGGAGGTAATTTTACAGGAGATCAATAAAACTAAATTACTCTTAAGTGTTACTTAGTAGAGCTGTTCATTATGTACATAATGTAGACATATGGCCATAAAATAATGAATACATATTTAATTATTCCAACCATATTTATGTTTTGAACTATATATTAAATTAGCTCTGTCACTTGCGCAGCTTTAGTAAAAAAAAAAGTTAGTTGTGTTGTTTTGGTAAGAAAATTACATCTTTTTTCGTAGAGCATCCTATATAGGCTTTTTGTAGGTTCTGGTCTAATTGGAAAATTTAGTCTATTTTAATGGTAATTGAATACTCTAGCGTATGTTAGTTCTACATTCCACGGTTGTTGTCTTCACTATTGTCATTTCTAAAGGCATAAGTAGTGAATTCTGCAAAACAGAACCATCATAAAGCAATATTTTTTCACCAATTGTAGCCCATTCAAGGTCTAACAGAATGTTACTATAAAGTTGCATTTGCAAAAATGTAAGTTATGTTGTTTTTGTAAACGTCCCTTCAATTACATACTGTAGTATTAATTAAATATTTTTATATACTTCTCATACTCTAAAAGTTCGTCCTTACGCTGCGCTTACGTGACATAAAGGCGCGTTTTATGCTATAGAGCACAAAGTAAAAGCCGTCTCCTCGGTTGTCGTGCACAGAAATATAAATTTGATAACATATCTTTGATTATATTAAGTATTTGTTTTATTTTCTCGCAATCGAAGTGATAAGCAGAGTGTATAACACATGTATAATATTCATTTTATCCTCTACTTCATACCCTCGCCTGCAGGTTGGATCGATAAATTGCCTCGTATAAATTGGCTTGATTTATGCACTTGTTGTACGCATTTCGTTACCCACTAAAAAAAATGCTCCCTGTTTGTAGTATGTAGCAGTGCTGGAAGCTGCGTAGGTTTTTTTTTATAATATTCAATGTTCACATTACTACGTCTAAAACGAAAATAAAAGGTAGAAACAAAGCGAACGTTTCGTTCACATCAGCATATTAAGTGGCTATAGCAAGTTAACGGCCTTTGAATCCAGTTGAGATAAATTAATGTCATTGGTTAAATACCAAACGTTGCATTCGCCTGTTTGCTGCTAGATATTAGCTAATTTTGAAGCTATATGATGAGCGCAGTCATGCAGGAGTGATGTGAACAACCACTGATTTATGTGAAAATAGTTCAGTTCAGTTCAATCAATCATTACAGTTTCCCCGCAGTCGATTTCATGTTTGGTAATAGGAAGCTAATGAAATTTCAGGGTGTTCGTTTATACAAAGGGATACCATTGCCTTTTACCTACATCACTTAAAAGTATGTAACATAAACTTCTCTTCTTTATTATGACCAAAATTGAAAGTCAAAGGACTATAGTACTAATATCTATAATTATGTGATATTTGTTGAAAATAATAAACAGTGCATCAAAAATGGTATTCTATCAAACACATTTTATACCTACACGAAAAATGGCTAGTCCCGGAATAATAAATCCCTTTAGAGTATACTAAATAACAATAACTAAATTCCAATTTATTTATTTAATAATTTACATAATAGGCTTACAGTAAAAACCAAAGCGGCTACAATGTTAGGACTTAACAATAAATACACGGCAGTTACATGTTGCGGTATCTGCTTACCATCAGACAGGCCGTAAACTTGTTTGCCATCGTCGTTGTATAAATATTATCTTTAAATGCCTATAATTAATTTAAGCAGTATTTCAGGTTCCAAACTTTGGCCTTTATCTATGCAGGGGTGGGGCAGAGACAGATAAAAAATTCGATTTTATGAGCGTAACCTTATTATGTATGTCACATAAAGAAATATTGTTAAGTGGTAAATTTTAGTCGCTTTTGGTTGCGGGATGGGGTTGGCAATTGACTCGACTAATCGGTGACGCGCAGCCGCGTCGCGCCCTATCGATGCGGGTCCAGAAAATTATTGTCTCCCGCGTTTTATTCCCGCCAATACCATAAACAAAGTAATATATAACATAATTTCTAGCAACAGAAACTAATTTTCGACCTAGATATGCCGGATCTCATTGTGTATACAAAGTTTCATGTTATTCTAGCATGGCGTTTTAAAATGAGAGCGTAAATACGTATGTATGGAGAACCGTACTGCGCCCTCTTAAGCATTAGATGAAATAATGTGGCAAAAGGAATAATTGTTTCATAAACGTAAATGAACACGACACATATTTTCATGCCAAAGTGAAAGTACTTAAAGAGATTTTCTTGTTTTATAGTTTTTATTGGCGTCTACATTGTACACGTATACAGCAGTAAACTTGGATATAAGCCGCCTGCTCCCGCCAGTGCATTGACTGGCGGGAGCAGCAGCATGTGACCAACTATGCCACTTTGTTGCAAGTGTCAACCATTTGACTAAACAAAACACTTGCACAGAAAAATTGAGTGAGTGATGTTATAGTTAAGGCTAATTAATTGATAAAATAATTAATTAACAAGCATTACATACATACGGTCTGACATTTATATGATCGTTCGTAAATGCAAAGACACTAATTTATAATGTGGATAATTTGGACAAATTTTCTTTTTGGAATGACATCTCAAAGTCAAAACAAATGACGGACCAAGTATGAATATAGGACATCATGGAACGTGTGATGCCTACAGCCTTGGCCATTAGTATTGAGCACTCCCACGTTTTTCATATAAAAGTCAAACTTTTTATATATTTTATAATAAACTAGGAATGCGATACATTCTACTGGTTATAAATGTTAAGTGGAGTGAGGTTGTAGGTATGACATGTGGACATCATATGAGAAAAACTCGGAAACAGGAGAAAAATGATTTGTTTACGGTGATTACTCCTCTGTGGTCAGTCTGTTTTTTATGCTTTCAGAGTTATGCACTCAAAGCTATCCACTTTGTCATTTTACCAAATTTGAAGCAGATCGGTTCAGCCGTTTCGAAGGAGTAGACCCATAAGCGATTAAGATTTTTGGTCTAAGATTGATTGCTCCGCTCAAAAAATCGAATATTTTTCCAAAACACTAGCTTTTCATGGAAACAACTCAGCAAATGGTCCTTTTATTTTAAACCCGTTTATTTTTGCCTTCAGTTATCAAAGATAAATAGATAGATAAAGTAAATTAGTTTGCACAACATACATGGTTATACATGGGTGACAAAAAGGAACACTAAAAATAGCAACTTCGAAATGATTAAATATCTACCAAAGTATTCCAAATGTTTATATACATAGATAGATACCTTTTTATAGTTTAAGTCTATGTGTATTATTGTAATTAAAAAATAATAGTATATAAGGGTTGCTCAATGGGTGAATTACCCGTTTTTTGTACATAGTTAATTATTACTTAATTAACATTTTAATGGATTCTATTCGAAAGAAACCCATATACATTAAGTCAATAATTTTCGTTACAGAATGGAATCATTTTAAATGTAGAAATAATTAAGTCCTTAATTATGTATATACAAACAAGTTGCGATTCACCCCAATACTTTTGGCCAGGACTATGTTTAAAACATACATGTCAATACGTATGAAAATATGAATATCAGTAAGCCAAGCGGTATAAAAGGACGCGCGCGTTTTGAGTTGTTCAGTTCAGTTCAAAATGGAACCGCGTCAACTACGAGCGATCATGCTTTACGAGCATAATCTAGGAACGAGTGCAAGACAAACGGCCGAGATAATTAACACTGCGTTTGGACAAGGCACTACCGCTCATTCCACAGTGAGTTATTGATTTAAGTCTTTCGATAAGGGGGATACGAGTTGTGAAGACAAACCTCGCTCCGGTCAGCCAGTTGTCTTCGACGAAGACCTTCTACGCTCACATTTGGAAAGACATCCGGATGCGACTACCAGGGACTTGGAGACAGAACTTGGATACGACCATTCCACTATAATTCGGCACCTGCATGCAATGGACTACCACAGAATAATGAGTCGGTGGACACCCCACGCTCTAACAGACAGCGAGCGTGCAGCACGTGTGACCATATGCGAAAATCTCCTCCTGCAACCACACAGACAAGACTTTCTCAGGTTCATTGTCACTGTCGACGAATCCTGAGTTCACTATAACAACAAAACGCGGAAGGCCTATTGGGTCCCACGCGGAGAAAAGGCGCCAACAGAACCAAAACCAGATCGTCATGGACGAAAGATAATGCTATCAGTTTTCTGGAATTGGCAGGGCATTCTCTATTGGGAACTGTTGGACGAGAAGCAGACTATTAACGCTACTATTTATAGAGAGCAACTGCAAAAGTTAGCCTCAGAAATAGCGACTAAGCGTCCAAAAAGGCTGTCTGTATCACTTCTTCAGGACAACGCTCGACAACATATTGCGAAGTCTGTCCGCCACATTTTGGAAAAGCTGAACTGGACAGTGGTACCTCACCCGCCATACAGCCCTGATATTGCGCCGTCGGACTATTGTCTGTTTCGGGCTCTAAAGTTACATCTAAGAAAGAAGAAGTTTGAAAATTATGAACAAATCCGAGACGACATCGCCGAGTTTTTTGACCACCAGCCTCCTGCTTTTTGGGAACACGGTATAATGTCTTTGCCAGAGAGATGGTTACATGTCGTTGAACATGACGGTCATTATATTGTGGATTAATATTTCTTGAGTAATAAATAAAATTATTTTTAATAAATATGTTTGAGTGTCCAAGAACTTATGCACCAACTCAATAATATGTATTTTAAAACATTTTTATAACTTGCGAATTGGGTATATCTACTATTAAAGCTGTCTGGAAGAGAACGCTCTTTAGCAATAAGCCTCCCTGTTGTTGACATCTATTTACAGGTGCAGTTTTTATTCCTGTGGGTCAAGTGTGTGGAGTGTGCAATAAACATGATTTGTACTGTATTCATTTCGCATTACAAATTTCTTTTCTAAATTATGCAGCATGATCAATGTATGTATTACACTTGCATTTTGTAACACGCTTGTATATCTGAGTTAGATATTACTATTCGCGAGGAGAAGCCATAACAAAAGGGAGGAAAGGGATCTAGCGGAATTGATGGAGTCGTCACTGCATCACTCGTTTTTTATTTGCTATTTTTTCTGTTCAGCCCGTTGTACATCACGAGTTGTTTTAGTCAACAGAACTCTTTGTTGGAACGATTGGTGAAAAATGTTTCTTTTCATAGCCGAGGTATTTGTGTGTATACAGGTTGATCAATGTAAAATTGGATTGAAACGAGCATATTAAAATACTAAAACATAGCCTTTACCTTTTTTTTCTTTTTTTTTGTTGCACTCTTTAGGGGAGCCTATGTCCAGCAGTGGACGTCTTTTGGCAGATATGTTTTTTTTTTTTTTTTTATACCACTTCGGTGGCAAACAAGCGTACGGCCCGCCTGATGGTAAGCGGTCACCGCAGCCTATGGACGCCTGCAACTCCAGGGGTGTCACATGCGCGTTGCCAACCCTTTAAAAATTTATACACTCTTTTCTTGAAGTATCCCATACTGTAGTTCCTCGGGAAAACCTCGGCAGGGAGCTCATTCCACAACCGGAGCGTTCGAGGGAGGAAGTTCCTCTGAAACCGTACCGTACGCGACCATTTAGGTTCTAAGGTGTGAGGATGAATGCCCTGCCGACGGCGAGCAGTGCGATGATAGAAAGATGATGGTATACCACGTCAGTGGCAAACAAGCGTACGGCCCGCCTGATGGTAAGCGGTCACCGCAGCCTGCAACTCCAGGGGTATCACATGCGCGTTTCCAACCCTTTAAAAATGTATAAACCCCTTTCTTGAAGAAACATTGAGACAAAAGACTTATTTATTTTAGTAGCTTAAAGTTGATACAGACTTACCTACGGACTACCTACTTTGTGTAATTGTGTTCTGATCCTATGTAATCGCCGTTTTATCTCAGATCAAGCCCTCTTAGGTCCTTTGGTCTAATCGAGCCTTAATTGCGTTAAATTAAATACAAAGTACGGTGTGCAGTACTTGTGTCCAGAAACTTGATTACTACTGGCACGATCGACAGCAAATTGGTAAGCCAAAATAATAAACGAGTTTAATTTGTATGCGATTTTCCGTTTATTCACTTTGAGATTATTTGGAAGTCGCTTTAAATGGCGCGGCGCGGTTTACAAACATGATTGCGACTGGCTTTGCACTGTTTTCAATCTCGACGAATAACCAGATTTTTCAGTGGCTCGCCTTATTTTATAATTTTTGTTAAAAAAGGGTTTTAAATGCTGTGAAAATGACGCTTGCAATGTAACAGTGCTGAAATATCGGGAATTCGCAAAAACACAAGTAATTCTAGTGTTAATTACCATGTTATCTTGAAATAGTATATTAACGTCAATTTCCCACATATAAATAAATAAATATTGGAGGACACTCTTACACTAATCGACCTAGTCTCAAACCAAGCAAAGCTTGTACTATGGGTACTAGACGACGATATACCTACATATTTATATAGATAAGTACATATTTAAATTTATAGAAAAAATCCAAGACCCAGGCAAAATATCCGAGCTAAATGCACAAATAATGCCCTGACCGGGATTCGAACCAACTAGGCTAAACAGTAAACAGGCTGTCGATATATTTTAATATAAGCAGTAAGATATTTCATTTCGACAAAAATTATTATTATCAGATTAATAAAATGTTAGTTTTGATGCATACTATAGGTAGTGACCCTGCCTACGAAGTCGGAAGTCCCGGGTTCCAATCTTTGTTCCCGAATTTAGCACGAATATTTGTTTCAGGGTCCTGGATGTTTTTTATGTATTTATCTACATAAATATGTATATCGTCGTCTAGTACCCATAGTACAAGGTTTGCTTAGTTTGGAACTTGGTTGAAATGTTTAAGATTGTCCCCCAATATTATTATTTAAGTGACATTTGATGGGTACCTCGTAGATTAATTTCACCGGAAATAGAAATTAACAAAAACCGGCCAAGTGCGCGTCGGACCACGCAGAAAGTAGGGTTCCGTACCGACACCGCCTAAAGTCCTAATCTACGTTTAAAACCTCTATTCAATACATTTAATCAAAAAAGGTCGTATCTTCATAGGAAACTTACGGCACTTACGCCCCTTTGTTTTGGCAAGACAGTTTTTCAGCAATAACTCAAAAACCGTAGAACCTATCTTGTTCAAACTAAAAATCGTTGAAAGGATTTATTAATGTACATCATCTTTTTATTTCCAGAATTTTAAACTTTATAGTTTGGAAACTAGAGGGGGGGACACATTTTTTACCACTTTGACGGCTAATATCACACCAGCAGTGGACTTAAATGGAAAAGTTTTTTATAAACCTCTATGTCAGTTTTGAAGGCCTATCCATAGATAACCCACACGCCTATGTGCATTGAAAAAATTTTTGACCCTTCTGTTACATGTATGGGGTGCCCCCCCCCCCCCCCCCAATTTAATATTTTTTTCGTAATTTCACACCAAATTTCATAATTGTAGTGATCAGTCTCCGAGTAAATCGGCTGTGACATACGGACGGACAGTCAGACAGACATGACGAATTCATAAGGGTTCCGTTTTTTGCCATTTGGCTACGGAGTACGGAACCCTAACAAAAATGCTTATCACTACTCATTGATGATTTTAATGATAATGTATAATTTAAGGCATAGGCATGATTATTAGGAATTTTTAAATTCAAACAAACATCACTTTTTCATCCACAATTTTATTAGTAACTGTTTCTTACACAAAAATGCTATTTAATCAATTTTCATTCAAAATAAACTGTTACTGAAACCAAGAGTGCATTGCAACAAGAGCGTACATTGTATGAAATTGTGTAGCATAATAGTATACTCTAATAATTATAATACCTACTAAGTTTTCGGATAATATATGGAAGTCTCTAAAAAAAAATATGTAGTCATTTATTTTTATAGGAATATTTATAAAACTTGTACGCAACCGTACAATTAAATGCCTTTAACCCTTAAAAATCGTAGATCGGTGAACGAAAATCAGAAGAGCTTTTAAACCAAGAATTTATAAAATTTTCACAACACGATTTTCTAGACGACGTTTTTACGTGTAGGTAATATAATTTCCATCAATTACTGTCCCTGAGCGGAAGAAACTTATATATGTTACGACAACGTCTTATTCATCTACAGGGTTTTTATTGATTTCCGTTCCTTCAAGCATATAGCCGTGTACGAGTATAGCCATAGAAACAACAAAGCATATTTAGTTTTTCAAAATTCGAGAAAAAAAACTTTTTTTTCATACAAAATAATTAAATATATCACCCAGGGTCTTAGAGCATACATAACTGGAGTGGCCATCAGCGCATCTTACCAAACAAAATATTATGCCAATTTTTGCGAAGGCGAGGTAACACGCAAATAAAAGAACTACGCACACTTACAATATATTGTTTCATTACTACGCACCCACACTAAAACAATCAACCCACGCTCATTCAAACTACTAAAGTTGAGCAATAAAAGTCGACCTTATTTTCGTTAACGTTAGATCCATTATTGGGTTACTATCGGATGGCCAAATTGACCAAAGTCGATAAGGACCATGTTTCAAAGAAATTCTCATAAACAGTAGTCTTCTTCAATTGTCTCTATTATCGCAAAGCCGCTAGCTACCTAGTTAGCACGTGCCAGTACAACATTCATATTGAAAAACAACCGGTATTGTCCTATGACAATACTATTATTAAGGTTCAAATTTAATGTCACTGATATTCTAGATATTACGTTTTGGTAGTGTAACACGATAGACCGCCTCGAAGCGATACGGCAATCATATTATTTTGATACTTAGTGTGGTGTTAAAAATGAAACACGGTTATGTATGATAAAGCGATGTATATTTGTTATATAACAAAATTTAAGGTAGCGATGTAAATTTAAGATTAAAATTTTTAACATAGGTATAATCAACATTTTTCCGTGTAGGTATATAAACAGTTATACGTACTACTAGATAAAATACCACATTTTTTTGTTAAAGAATGCAACAATTGCGACTGTTCTTATCATCAAAATTCAGGATCTTGCAAACCGCTCTTCTCATAAACCTATGCAAAACATTTTTTACTATTTATGCAAAACAATAGTGGTCAAGTCGCAAATCCTTATCAGTGTTTTTATTGTCACCATGCGTCGGTGTCACATCAGAGGTGCTAAATTCACAGTATCGTTATTTTAAAGATAAGAAGAAATAACAATGCTTGCAGCTGTATCTTTGTAAATTATTACATTTACCACCACAACCTAATAATTTAAATAAAACAATATAATAAATAACCAAGTTTCATTTTTAACACCACACGTATCAAAATAATATAGGTATGAGTGCCGTATTGCTTCGGGGCGGTCTATCGTCCTATACACTACCAAAACGTAATATCTAAAATATCAGTGACATTAAATTTGAACCTTAATACTATGACGATACCGGTTGTTTTTCAATATGAATGTTGTACTGGCACGTGCTAACTAAGTAGCTAGCGGCTTTGCGATAATATAAGTAGAGACATGGCCTTTGTTTGAAAGATTATGGCTCGAAGCGAAAAATTCACCTGAGAAGAGCCGTACTATATGCAGGTATGTAATTCGGCTTTGCAAGCCACATTCAAGCTCACGCTCGTAACTAGCTAGGGTCGCCGTTGCCGATCACGGCATGGATATATACGTATATATGCAAGTTGCATTCTCATAGTCATAACTGTCAGAAAGTACAATTTATCAATAAATTAATATCATTGGGAAGTCCCACAAAAACTTATGTCTGATTATAATGTATTAATTTTACATAAAGTATTTGCTATCTTATTGAAGGAAATACGCTAGGTTCTCTGGAAGAGATTGCTAATATAAGACCGCCTGTTGTTTACCTCTAGTTTTAAGTTTTATACTCTGTATTAATAAGCTATGTAATTTATTGAGGTGTGCAATAAAGAGTTTTTGTATTGTAAATACGTCACAGACTTTCCGTTCAGTTAACCTAGAATTACATGTACAGTCAGTGCGGAATGAAAAGGTTCGTCACTTTTCAACTCTATTTTAAAAAGAACCCTTTCAATCCGCGACTATACCCTTATTGCACCAAAACAAAACTTAGTATTACAACAAATCCTTAAGACTAAAATCTCTTCCAGACAATGTTTGGGTAGCAGGCAATTACAGACAGACTTAAAAAACCAATTTATTTCCGTCGTTGATCTATTACTCCAATTATACTGAAATGGCCTCATAAGCATCTAATTTAGCCTCTTTAGGAGATTTATTAACGGAAGCATGGTTAGATTGTTTTTGTAGGAAATTTAAATGAATTAGGTATTTGAAAAAAAAACAAGCCTTATAAATGACACTAATTTATTATTGAAAAAAAAAACAGCCAAGTGCGTGTCGAGACACGCGCAATATAGCGTTCCGTAGTTACCCATGCAAACTTAAAAGTTCGCTAATTTATAATTACAGTTTTCTAGAGGTTACTGAGCTAAACAACAGCGGTCGGATGGACGGACATGGCAAAACTATAAAGGTTCCTTATTTACTATAGAACCCTAAAAGCGATGTTTTTGAAGAGTGCATCTTAGCAGCTAAAAGTGGACAGACAGGTATTTTTATATCGATATACACAATATCTATTTAGTATTTCATATATTTTCATAATACATATAATACTTTCTCATTTTTTTAAATGTTTTTTTATTATTATTATACCTAGAATTTTTCCAGGCACAAACAAGGCCCCGCTATTGATTTCCTTGCCATGTTTATATAGTTTAAAGATATACGATTTCAAGCTAACATGGTCACTAACAATTGAATTACTATGCAAAACGGGATATTTAGCATGTATGTTTATATTCTTGAGTTTCCGATATTTCGGCGCTGTTGCAAGCATCATTTACAAGGCTTAGGCACACTCCATAGCGATCTACCCTCTTCTTGGTTTGCTTTTTCCGCACAGTTCTACTACCACCGTCCGCACTCTCACTCAAAACTCGAACACGATCACGACACACAACACTAACAGTATCAACTTGCGCGTTCATGCTGGTTACAGTCTTTTTCCGATTTGTGAACTTTTGGATCATTGGACGCCAGACGCTTGACAGTAGAAACCCATCTTCCTTGTTGAAATTCTTGTGCTTTTGGATTTCAATGGCTTCCTTGACCATCCTTGCTATGTAGTGGCGTTCAGTCGAGAGAATCTGAGGGTTGTGCAACTCAATCCAATGCTTTGACCCTGCCTCCAAAAGGTGTTCAGCGATGGCCGATTTTCAAGGTTAGTTGTTTCTGTAGGTAATAATGCTTAAAAAAAAGTATAGATATAATGCTTAAAAAAAAGTAGTACGGAACGTGTAAAGTTTTTTTTTATATATGAATAGCTGTTGCCCGCGACTTCATCCGCGTCTTCGCTCCTATTGGTCGCAGCGTGATGTTATGTAGCCTAAAGCCTTCCTCGATAAATGGACTATCCAACACAAAAAGAATTTTTCAATTCGGACCAGTAGTTCCTGAGATTAGCGCGTTCAAACAAACAAACTCTTCAGCTTTATAATATTAGTATAGGTTGACTGGCCAGCGATTGGTCTCACTTAATGGAAAGCTATGACAAGGCCTATTTAAAATGTTGCTCACTGGTAGCCTATTCAATGTTGCCTTAAAGATATATACTGTACGTAGGCGTGTGGAGTATCCATGGGTAGGCCTTTAAAAATGATATAAAGGTTACTAAAAAACTTTTCCGTTTAAGTCAACCGTTGGTGAGATATTAGCTGTCAAATTCGTAAAAAGTGTGTTCCCTCCTCTAATTTCCAAAGAATTATTTTTTTTTGATAGTTTTGTAGCTTTTTAAATTAATTATTACTTTCAACGATTATTGATTTCGACAAAGTACAACGTACAAGGTACGGTACGGAACCCTTCTTTGTGCGTGATCCGACACGCACTTGGCCGGTTTTTTATGTTATTACTATGTTAAGTACTAATAAAATCACGTTCCTGTCAAAAAAATATTAATTTAATGACGTATTGTTTATATTGACGACATTTATTAAACTTGTAACTAATCAGTCAGTAAAGATTAATCGATAGAATTTATTAGTTACGCTTATTATTTTCGCCTCTCTCGTTTTGCAATAGAAATTTAATATCTAAGTTGAAGGAGTCAGGCGTTCCCAGAAATTCGTACAAAATGAAGGTACAAAATAATAAATAAGCGGGATTAAATTAGCATAGTATTTGAGGAGTAATCAAATTGGACAGGAAATCGCGTCACAATTTAAACCAGGAGGAGGAATAGCAATGTCCGTATATGTATGTATATATATGCGTATGTCCGTATGTGTATGCATATGTATGCTGTAAATGTATGCATTGTATTTTATGTACCCGACAACGCAAAAGAGGGGTATTATACTCGTACCTTATAAGTTAGGTCGTATCTGTGTGGGTATGTCTGTGGCATCGTAGCTCTTAAAGGGGTGACCCGATTTGAATGCGGTTGTTTTTATTTGAAAGCAGGTTTTTACCAGTGATGGTTTTAGACATGATTTATCAAAATCGGTTCAGCCGTTTTCGAGATATTGATCTTTGAGATAAAAATATCGGGCGGTTTTTCAACCTTTCTAAGTGAACAAAATGTTATATAATGGGTGGTAATTCAATTATTATATTTATTATGAACGGAAATATACAGAGCGTTTTTTTAATCCGGTAATTGCGAGAGCATATTTCTGAGTTGAAATGAAGTAATCTTCTTTAAGACGCTGGTACCTCAATTTGTACCATTTCGAAGATATTCAAAAATTCATTTTTGGTAATTACTACTCCTAATAGTAGGGTATAACAAAGAGATCCTTAACAATTAAACAATGTTGAGGTTTTAAAGCTCATAATGGCATAAAGTTCTAATTTCCCAAGTGACCCGCACATCTGAAAATCTCACCTTCTGACACGAATTTTTTTAACACATTTGTTTAACGTAATCATTTAAAACCTAAGTACTTACGTCAAGGTTACAAATATTTTTTCTCCTCACTAGCTCGGAAAGCCGTCTTTTATCCTTTGAAACAAGCGGGTAAAAACGCATTTTATCCACAAGTGGGGAAAGTAATTTGACCTTGGAGCGTGTTTGAGTAGCTTTTGACAGATAACAAAACGTAAAACGCTCCTTTTGGTTCGTTTTGAGAATTTAATAAAAAATACCAAATTTAACTTTATTTAATGATTTAAGTCGTAAACCTTAAAATTCTATAAGTAACTTTTTTTTATAATGACTGAGTATAATTGTAAACGCACAAGTTGAGTCGATGCATATCTTGTCAATGTCAACTAAAATATACACAACTTGTCACCGACTCCGAGTCGCGTAAATATTATACACAACTTTCAGAGTTTTCTGTTATAATATCGTAAAAAAATCAGTGATTCCAGTGATGAAAATCATGCCTGTGGAAGTGTGTTTTTTTGCATATTGCACTTTCCTCGCTATAGTGAGGAGAAAAGTTTTGTGTTATTATACACACGGGTGCAAAGTTGTATTTTACTTCTCGTGTGTTGAAACACTCGTTACGCTCAGGATTCTATTTAAGAACCACTCGCTTCGCTCGTGGTTCAACTATAGATTCTTTTCGCTGGTTCGTGTTTCAATTCCACACTCGCGGGTAAAATACAACTTTGCACCCTTGTATAACAAATAACTATTATGCCACACCATAAAATGATGTATACAACACGGGAGGTCATTTCGAACCAGTAGTTCCTGAGATTAGCGCGTTCAAACAAACTCTTCAGCTTTATAATATATATATATAAAATATAGGACAATAAGCTATATATATATAGCTAGATATATGACTGACTGACTGACTGACTGACATATCAACGCACAGCCCAAACCGCTGGTCCTAGAGATTCCAAATTTGGCACGTAGGTTCCTTATAAGGTCTAGGGGTGCACTAAGAAAGGATTTTTCAAAATTCAACCCCTAAGGGGGTGAAATGGGGGTCCGAAATTTGTATGGGGAAACAAGATTAGCTGGACTATTTTATTCGAAACTTCACACGAGTATTTCTAACGATAAATGAGTAAACACGTGTTTCAGGTTTTTTGAAAAATCAACCCGTAAAAGGGGGAAATGTGGTGACAAATTCTGATAATCGACATGGGTATTGTTTTTATGGTTTACTAGCATTTGCCCGCGGCTTCGCCCGCGTACTAAGCGAAATTTTTAACCGTCTACAAAAACAGCTTCGTATGTTTGTCCACGATTATCTCGCGTTTGGCTGAACCGATTTAGATGCGGTCTCCAGAAAAGTAGTTGTTACATTCTGGGGGTTTCGGTATACGAAGTTTGGTGATTGTGATTCATTAACAGAAAAGTCAGTATACATTCTGAGAACAGGCAAACTGTTGAATTTAATTTGATTTTGCCATAAATAAGGATCGAAAACTATTATCATACATTTCCGAGAGGCCGAAGGGGAAAGGGCCGATGAAATAAAAGCATGTCTTAAATGGCCCTTAGTAAAAGTATCTGTGTACTACAGTAACACCGATACAGAAATACGGCTAATTCAATATCACGTGTAACATTTATTTTTCCTAAAATTAAATTTATTACGTAGGTTTTGCCAGTTCCAATTGGAGCATCCAAAAAGAAAATTTGGCCTCACTTCCATTCGCACTCCTTACTTCAGTCCGTCTATTACAACCAAGTTGCTTTTACTGGACCGATTGAATTGCAAATTGGCACAAACTATCAAGAATTTAGAGCGCTCGTGGCCCAGCGGCACCCGCCTACCGCGTGCGGTGTGCGAGGTTAAGCAATGTGGGCGCAGGTCAGTTCTTGGATGGGTGATCGCTTGGAGTAGTTACTAAATGACTCTCGTGCTTTGGAAGGCACGCTAACCCGTTGATCCCGGCTGCAATCGTTAAGCCAAGTTAGAGGCCTTCGAGCGGCTTGCGAACTTCTAACAGTCAAGTTGCCCACTCACTTGACAAAGGGGGGTCGAAGTTGCACCACGTCCGTAGGGAGTACCCACCGTTACCCTACACGTGACCCCTGGGTGGTGCTAAAAGTGCAACAAAAACTGGCAACCGTACTTGTTGATTTAAATGGAAAAAAATATCGAAACCTCTATGTCGTTTTAAAAGCAAGTCCATAGATACTCCACACGCCTATAATATAGTAACATTAAACTTTTTTGCATACAGGCATGTATGGAGTGCCAAATTTTACCTCAGATTCGTATTCAGAGACCTCTCAGACGCTCAGATATCGATTTTGAACGAAATTGGGACGAAAAAAAAGATAATCAATATGGCCGCCACTCACAAATTTTACCTCGGATTCTTATTAAGAGACCTCTCGAACACACAGAGATATACCTATTTTGAACGAAATCGGGACGAAAATGAAGAAAATCAATATGGCCGCCACTTTTTCCAAATTTTACCTCGGATTCGTATTAGGGGACCTCTCGGACGCTCAGATATCGATTTTGAACAAAACCGGGTTGTAAATGAAGAAAATCAATATGGCTGCCATTTTTTCCAAATTTTACCTCGGATTCATATTAGGGGACCTCTCGGACGCTCGGATATCGATTTTGAACGAAATCGGGTTGAAATGAAGAAAATCAATATAGCTGCTACTTTTTCCAAATTTTACCTCGGATTTGTATTCGGGGACCTCTCAGACGCTCAGATATCGATTTTGAACGAAATCGGGACGAAAAAAAAAGATAATCAATATGGCCGCCACTTTCACAAATTTTACCTCGGATTCGTATTAAGAGACCTCTCGGACACACAGATATCGATTTTGAACGAAATCGGGACGAAAATGAAGGAAATCAATATGGCCACCACTTTTTCCAAATTTTACCTTCGATTCGTATTAGGGGACCTCTCGGACACACAGATATCGATTTTGAACGAAATCGGGACGAAAATGAAGGAAATCAATATGCCTGCGACTTTTTCCAAATTTTACCTCGGATTCTTATTAAGAGACATCTCGGACGCTCAGATTTCTATTTTGAATGAAATCTGGACGGAAATGAAGAAAATCAATATTGCCGCCACTTTTTTCAAATTTTACCTCGGTATCGTATTTGGGGACCTCTCGGACGATCAGATATCGATTTTGAACGAAATCGGGACGAAAATGTAGAAAAGCAATATGGCCGCCACTTTTGCCAAATTTTACCTAGGAGTCGTAACGAAAATAACAAGTATTTTAAAATCCCACGTGGAGAACGTAAAATACCATCCCCTCCTGTTGGGGTGCGAGGGGGATGAAATGTCTAAATATTAATATGGGTGTCGTTTTTATGGTTTTTTGGGACGTTAATTGCGAAAATGACATCGGTTTTGAAATTAAATATTGTGGACATGAAAACTTTTTAAAATTTGTGCCAAATTGCAAGAAATAACTGACTGACTGAGTGACCGACATATCAACGCACAGCGCAAACTGCTGGTTCTAGAGATTCCAAATTTAGTATGTAGGTTCCATATAAGGTCTTGTGGTGCATTAAGAAAGGATTTTTCAAAATTCAACCCCTAAGGGGGTGAAATGGGGGTCCGAAGTTTGTATAGGAAATCAAGATTAGTTAGATTATTTTATTCGAAACTTCACAGGAGTATTTCTAACGATAAATCAGTAAACATGTGTTTCAGGTTTTTGAGAAATCAACCCCGAAAAGGGGGAAATCTGGTGACAAATTCTGAAAATCGATATGGGTGTGGTTTCTATTCAGAGTGACGTCACGATTGGCAACACACACTGTGTACGCTCGCGTAAACTATCTAATAATATTGTTTAGCTACTTAGTTTATCCCGTTGTACGGTTTCATTGTGTGCGTCTGTGTACGATAACGCAGGATTAGTGTTTGCAACCTGCTAGACGCCTATTTGTGGATTTTATTAAGTTTTTAATTTGTGTACATCGACTATATCATTTTATGTGTGTGGGTAGGTGGATATACTTGCATAAAATAAAAATCAGCTGTGTGTATCAAGTGTTTATTTTAAATAGTTAATTGATTGAATTTGGAATTCATAATGAGCAAGTGTATGGGATGTGGAAAGTTCCTGTCACCCAAGGTTGCCGCTGGCTGCACCATGTGTGCCAATATGTACCATAAGCCTTGCGTTGCCATGACTGAGAACGAAGCTGTTCCTCGAGACTGGGTCTGCCCTGACTGCAGGGCTAAGCAGAAAAAGACCGACAACAGCTCCACTCCGGTTGGCAAGTCCAAAGGCGCCAATGTTGCGCTGGTTGCGGGAGCGGCTCTGGCGTCCGGGGTCCCCTTGCCCTTCACGAGTAAGGACTCTGAGGTTTGCGCGCTTCGTCGAGAGCTCGGCGAGTACATGGCTGAGCAGCGGGAGTTCCGCGCGGAGATCAGAGCTTCGCTTAAATCTATAACAGACCGCATGGATGAGGTCGAGCGAAGACTCGAAGCGGTCGAGAGGAAGGAAGCGGAGGCGCCGACGTCCGGCGCTGAGGTCGATGAACTGCGGCAGACTGTAGAGCGACTCCAGCGGGAATTGAGCGAGCGCGACCAGGATGCCTTACTCTCCGATCTCGATATCGGGCATATCCCGGAGGAGAGGGGAGAGAACGTGGTGCACACGGTCACCGTCTTGGCCGCCAAGCTAGGTGTCCCACTGGAGCCGCGCGACGTGGTGTTCGCCGAGCGGGTCGGCCCGGTGGGGGTGGAGGCCGCGGGTCGACCGCGCCGCGTCGTCGTGCGGCTCGCGCGCCGGCAGCTGCGGGACGACCTGCTGCGCGCCGCGCGGGTGCGCCGTTCCTTCACCTCCGCTGACACCGGCCTGCCGGGCGAGCCTCGCCGCATCTACGTCAACGAGAGGCTCACACGCGAGAACCGTCTGCTCTTCCATCGAGTCCGCGAGGAATGTCGGAAGCAGCACTGGAGATTCGCGTGGACGAAACGCGGCAGGGTCTACGCCCGCCAAGGCGATGGTAATCAGGCGTTTGCTATCCGTTCGGATGCGGATTTCCTTCGTGTTTTTAGGCCCGCCACAGTTTGAGACAGTAGTTGTCTTAATCACCTCCTTATTTTGTAATTTATTAATCAACATCATCTTTTTTGTGTCTTTCGATTCCTTTTTAATTCAGCATCGCAATGTACGAGTAATTACTTTAAGCATATCGTTACCTCACACTTATTTACAACTGTCTATTTACATTTATAAAATATTTACTGTGTTTGTATATGTTATATTCTCTCTTACTATGGCATCTTGTAAAATATATCTATTTATCTGTATTGTTTCTTTGCATCTTGTAAATGAACCATGCATTATATGCAATGGTTAATAAAACACTTAAAGTGGGTTTGTATAACGCAGGTTCCCTTAGCACTAATCACGACGATTTTGTATCTGCTGCTACGCGGCAAGATGTTGATGTGCTTGCTATAAACGAAACCTGGTTACGAGCAGGTGAAGAAGGTCGGGCGCCCGTGCTTCAAGGGTACAGGTTGCGGCACATTCCTAGGCCAATGGGTGCGCGGGGTCGCGGGGGAGGTGTCGGCTTCTACATTAAACGCAACTTTACTGCTCGCACATGGAAGCACCCCGTAGACCCCCTGCACAAGTCTGTTGAGCAAATGTGGGTGACTTTGACCCTCAATGGAAAGAAGCTGGTCATTGGGACGGCGTATCGGCCTCCTTGGTTGGGTGTTGACTTATTCTTTGACGCTATCTCTGACTCCATTAGCTCTATCCCTAATTATGACCATTTAATATTCCTGGGTGACGTAAATGTTAATTTATTAAATAGCAATAGTACTGACAGTATTAAATTTAACAATTTTCTGCTTAGTTTTGGTTTGCTCCAGTTAGTAGCACAGCCAACTCACTTTACAGCCACTAGTCAGACGCTACTTGACGTGGTCTGTACTGACCTGCGGGCAAAAAAATAACTGTAGAGCATGTTGGTTCTCTTTTTGGGCACTGTCTAGTTGTGTGTCATTTTAATGTTAAGTATGAGAAACCTAAACCTTATAGCATAAGTTATAGACCTATAAAAAATATCTGCCTTAGTAACCTGGATGCGGACTTGCAGGGTGTGAGGTGGGACCTTATTTCAAACCTGCCTAATGTTAATGATATGGTCAGTGCATTAAACCTAGTTATAGTTGAACTATTTAACCTTCACGCACCTATTAGATCCGCTGTAGTTCAGGCACGCTCTCATCCATGGATTACTGATACTGTCAAACGCATGATGCGGCTCCGAGACGACGCCGCGGCGGTTTACCACAGCAATCCGTGTGACGTGAAAAGGAAGTATTATAAGGATCTAAAATCTATTGTTAATAAAGCACTGTTTCATGAAAAATCAGCATACTTTAGGCAGAACATTAATAACAAAATTAACGACCCCAAATCTCTTTGGAAAAACTTGAAGTCTACTATACTATCAAGAAAGAATACTGAACTGCCGTCATCCTTCAATGATCCTACTATTATAAATAATCATTTTTTGAGCTTACCTGGTACTTCAGGAACATCAATTTCACAACTCACTTTCTTCGAGTTCCACAGGTACAGTGGCTCAGTATTTCATTTAGAACCTATTAGCCCAGATCAAATGTACAGAATACTAAAAAATATAAAATCTAATGCTGAAGGTGATGATGGTATTAGCTTAAATATGATTAAATTAACACTCCCCCACACTGTAGACATTATTACTAAGATTATAAATTCTTCCTTTCTAACATCTACCTTTCCTGACCAGTGGAAGGTTGCAATTGTTCATCCTCTGCCTAAAAATTTAAATCCCTGTGAGCTTAAAGATCTCAGGCCGATCAGTATATTGCCTTGTCTCTCAAAAATTATGGAAAAAGCTGTGTGTCAACAACTTACAGATTACCTAGAGAGTAACAATGTACTACCGGACGTTCAGTCAGGTTTTAGAAAGGGACGAAGCACTGTGACTGCCTTGCTGGATGTCACTGACAATATACTGTGTGCTCAAGATCAGGGAATGTGCACCCTACTGGTATTGCTTGACTTCTCAAGGGCTTTCGACTGTCTAAATATTGATATATTACTATCCAAACTTAGTTACTACGGCTTTGACAGTAATGCATTGCGGTGGTTTAAAAGTTACCTCAGTAACCGCACTCAGTGTGTCAAAATCAATCAACATGATGGCACTACACTGTCTTCGGACCGGGTATGTCTTACTAGGGGTGTCCCACAGGGGTCTGTTATCGGCCCGATCCTGTTCATTTTATACACCGCTGATATAGGATCACACATTACACACTGCAAGTTTCACATCTACGCCGATGACATACAGGTTTATATCTCATGCAAGCCCTCTGAAATTAATAGTGCTGTAGAGAAACTGAATCATGATCTCAGGCAAATAGCTTCCTGGGCTGCCGCAAACTGCTTAGTACTCAATCCTGACAAAACGAAATATCTTGTTTTTGGCAGCAAACAACAGTTAGCTTGTATTAGGCCTACAATAGATATTAAGTTGATGGATATACCCATTGAGCGTGTGTATGAAGCACGCAATCTGGGCCTCCTGTTGGACTGTGGCTTGCGCTATGAGAAGCATATTGCTAATGCAGTCAGTGGCTGTTTTTATAAACTTAAAGTGTTATATAGAATAAGGCCCTACATCACTGAAAGTTTACGTATAGAGTTAGTGGAGTCACTTGTTTTATCTAAACTCAATTATGTTGATACTGTATTTGGTCCAAGACTTCTTGCAAAGACAAAAAAGCTCATCCAACGAGTCCAAAATGCCTGTGCACGCTTCTGTTTTACTATTCCATTGAGAGCTCATGTCACACCTTTTCTGAACAAGCACAGTGTTCTCAAAATGCACCACCGTCGTAAGCTTCATTTGGCCTGCTTGCTCTTCGGAGTACTTAAGTACAAAGCTCCTTTATATCTCTTCGAAAAGCTGTCCAGCACCAGGATGCGTGGTGGCCGGCAGTGTGGGTTGCAGTTGCTAACCCCCCGCCATGCATCGGCCGCTTTCCGTGGTAGTTTCCGATATGTAGCGACCAAGTGCTGGAACAATGTCCCACCTCCGTTTCGATGCCTGCAACATATTCAATCGTTTAGATCCAATTTGAAGAAGTTCATGCTCAAACATCAAAGAAAAGAGGAAAATTGCAGATTAGAAACTAGTTGCTTTTAAAATATTCAACAGGTTTTATTTTACTTACTGCTGGGGTATGCACCTTTTGCATAATCTGCATTGCGATGTTGATGTTGTAGTGTTTCGTTTTTGTGATTACGAGGCAGATGTTCATTCATTTATTTGTGTAGTTTTTAAGTCTTGTTATGTTATGCCATTTGCCACTACTTTATTAATTAGCGCTGTATGTAATTAGGCACTGTATTCACATAGTATTTTTGTATGTTTTAGCAAGTTGTACTCGTACTTATTGTTTATTGTATATTTTCCTGGATAGTGACGTGACGATGACGCCTCCATGTCATAATAAAATAATTCCGCTGGCGCTAGTTGCTACAGACTTTAGGCGTAGCTATAGGTAGTCAATTTTATGGTCGCGTTCACGATTCTCGTGAATTTTTATTTGTACGTTTTATTTAGATTCTTTTTTAATTTTCTCGTATAAGTATGTATAATAGCTTAATAATATTATTTGTATTACTGATTATGTATATCTATTTTTTGTGTTTTGTCTATCGTGCTGTCACTTGGCTCCAGAGGAAGACCAGCGCTAGCCTGTGGCTAGCACATGCTGATTTGGGGCCATTTCGTGGCTGTTTTATGTGTTATTATGTTTTTGTGTTTTGTTCTGTATTGCCATGAATAAATTTATTTCTTTCTTTCTTTCTTTCTTTCTTTCTTTCTTTCTATGGTTTATCGGGTCGCTGATTACGAAAACAACAATAATTTTAAAATCCCACGTGGAGGACGTGAAATACCATCCCCTTTGTTGGGGTGCGAGGGGGTTGGAATGTCTAAATATTAATATGGGTGTGATTTTTATGATTTATTGGGTCGTTAATTTCGAAAATGGCGTTGATTTTGAAATTTAATATTGCGGGCATGAAAACTTAAAAGTAGGTGCCAAATTGCAAGAAGAAACTGACTGACTGGGTGAGTGACATATCAACACACAGCCCAAACTGCTGGTTCGAGACTCGAGAGATATCAAATTTGGCATGTAGGTTCCTTATAAGGTCTAAAGGCGCATGAAGTGCAGTGAATTCTCTATGAAGATACGACCTTTCTTGAGTCAATGTATTGTAAGTGGTTTTATTAATTAGTGCCGTCCGATACGATTTCGACAAAAATCGATATTTGAGCGACCGAGAGGACTCTTAATACGACTCCTAGGTAAAATTTGGCAAAAGTGGCGGCCATATTACTTTTCTTCATTTTCGTCCCGATTTCGTTCAAAATCGATATCTGAGCGTCCGAGAGGTACCCAAATACGACACCGAGGTAAAATTTGAAAAAAGTGGCAGCAATATTGATTTTCTTCATTTCCGTCCCGATTTCATTCAAAATAGAAATCTGAGCGTCCGAGATGTCTTTTAATAAGAATCCGAGGTAAATTTGGAAATAGTCGCAGGCATATTGATTTTCTTCATTTTCTTCCCGATTTCGTTCAAAATCGATATCTGAGCGTCCGACAGGTCTCGTAATACGAATGCGAGGTAAAATTTGGAAAAAGTGGCAGCCATATTGATTTTTTCATCTTCGGTCCCCGATTTCGTTAAAAATCGATATCTGAGCGTCCGAGAGGTCTCTTAATACGAATCCGAGGTAAAATTTGGAAAAAGTCGCAGCCATATTGATTTTTTCATCTTCTTCCTAATTTCGTTCAAAATCGATATCTGAGCGTCCGAGAGGTCCCCGAATACGAATCCGAGGTAAAATTTGGAAAAAGTGGCAGCCATATTGATTTTCTTCATTTTCAACCCGATTTCGTTCAAAATCGATATCTGAGCGTCCGAGACGTCCCCTAATACGAATCCGAGGTAAAATTTGGGAAAAGTGGTGGCCATATTGATTTCCTTCATTTTCGTCCCGATTTCGTTCAAAATCGATATCTGTGTGTCCGAGAGGTCCCCTAATACGAATCCGAGGTAAAATTTGGAAAAAGTGGGGGCCATATTGATTTTCTTCATCTTCGTCCCGATTTCGTTCAAAATCGATATCTGTGTGTCCGAGAGGTCTCTTAATACGAATCCGAGGTAAAATTAGTGAAAGTGGCGGCCATATTGATTATCTTTTTTTCCGGTCCAATTTCGTTGTAAATCGATATCTAAGCGTCTGAGAGGTCTCTGAATACGAATCTGAGGTAAAATTTGGCACTCCATACATGTCTGTATGCAAAAAAGTTTAATGTTACTATATAGGCGTGTGGGGTGTCTATGGACTTGCTTTTAAAAACGACATAGAGGTTTCGTTTTTTTTTTGCACTTTTAGCACCACCCAGGGGTCACGTGTAGGGTAACGGTGGGTACTCCCTACGGACGTGGTGCAACTTCGACCTTCTTTGTCAAGTGAGTGGGTAACTTGACTGTTAGAAGTTCGCAAGCCGCTCGAAGGCCTCTAACTTGGCTTAACGATTGCAGCCAGGATCAACGGCTTAGCGTGCCTTCCAAAGCACGAGAGTCATTTAGTAACCACTCAAAGCGATCACCCATCCAAGAACTGACCTGCGCCCACATTGCTTAACCTCGCACACCGCACGCGGTAGGCGGGTGCCGCTGGGCCACGAGCGCTCTAAATTTTTGATAGTTTGTGCCCATTTGCAATTCAATCGGTCCAGTAAAAGCAACTTGGTTGTTACAGACGGACTGAAGTAAGGTGTGCGAATGGAAGTGAGGCCAAATTTTCTTTTTGGATGCTCCAATGGGAACTGGCAAAACCTACCTAATAAATTTAATTTTAGGAAAAATTAATGTTACACGTGATATTGAATTAGCCGTATTTCTGTACTTCAAAGGACCAGAGTTTATGACCGCTGCGCGCTGCTTGGTCGTTTACAGATCTATCGGTGTTACTGTAGTACACAGATACTTTTACTAAGGGCCATTTAAGACATGCTTTTATTTCATCGGCCCTTTCCCCTTCGGCCTCTCGGAAATGTAAGTAAATGGTTTTCGATCCTTATTTTTGGCAAAATCAAATGAAATTCAACAGTTTGCAGGTTCTCAAAATGTATACTGACTTTTCATCTGTTCATCTGTTAATGAATCACAATCACCAAACTTCGTATACCGAAACCCCCAGAATGTAACTACTACTTTTCTGGAGACCGCATCTAAATCGGTTCAGCCAAACGCGAGATAATCGTGGAAAACATACGAACCTGTTTTTTGTAGACGGTTAAAAATTTCGCTTAGTACGCGGGCGAAGCCGCGGGCAAATGCTAGTAATATATATATATATATATATAAAATATAGGACAATAAGCTATATATATATATATATATAGGACATTGCTTCCGAATTATATTATAGTTTTTTTATGACTATGAAAAAAAATGTTTCTTGAATTTTGAAAATCGAAATATGCTACGTCGTTTCTATATAATATGCCAAATAAAAGGGAAATAAAAAAAACATTTCACGTATGCACGCACACCCTTAAAGAAATTTAGAATGATCATGAATATGTAGATATTAGTGTTAACATGTTGATAACATCTAAATATATAAAAGAAGAAACTGACTGACTGACTGACTGACTGACATATCAACGTACAGCCCAAACCGCTAGTCCTAGAGATTCCAAATTTGGCACGTAGGTTCCTTATAAGGTCTAGGGGTGCACTAAGAAAGAATTTTTCAAAATTTAACCCCTAAGGGGGTGAAATGGGGGTCCGAAGTTTGTATGGGGAAACAAGATTAGTTGGACTATTTTATTCTTAACTTCACAGGAGTATTTCTAACGATAAATGAGTAAATACGTGTTTCAGGTTTTTTGAGAAATCAACCCCTAAAAGGGGGAAATCTGGTGACAAATTCTGAAAATCAACATGGGTATTGTTTTTATGATATACCGGGTCGCTGATAACGAAAACAACAATGATTTTAAAATCTCACGCGGAGGACGTGAAATACCATCCCCTCTGTTGGGGTGCGAGGGGGATGAAATGTCTAAATATTAATATGGCTGTCGTTTTTATGGTTTTTTGGGACGTTAATTACGAAAATGGCATCGGTTTTGTAATTTAATATTGTGGACATGAAAATTTTTGAAAAATTGTGCCAAATTTCAAGAAATAACTGACTGACTGAGAGACTGACATATCACCGCACAGCGCAAACTGGTGGTTCTAGAGATTCCAAATTTAGTATGTAGGTTCCATATAAGGTCTTGAGGTGCATTAAGAAAGGATTTTTCAAAATTCAACGCCTAAGGGGGTGAAATGGGGGGATAAATGAGTAAACATGTGTTTCTGTTTTTTGAGAAATCAACCCCTAAAAGGGGGAAATCTAGTGACAAATTCTGAAAATCGATATGGGTGTTGTTTCCATGGTTTATTGGGTCGCTGATTACGAAAACAACAATGATTTTAAAATCCCACGTGGAGAACGTGAAATACCATCCCCTCTGTTGGGTCCGAGGGGATGAAATGTCTAAATATTAATATGGTGTCGTTTTTATGGTTTTTTGGGACGTTAATTACGAAAATGGCAATCGGTTTTGAAATTTAATATAGTGTCATGAAACTTTTGAAAAATTGTGCGAAATATCAAGAAATAACTGACTGACTGAGAGTCTGACATATCACCGCACAGCGCAAACTGGAGGTTCGAGAGATACCAAATTTGGCATGTAAGTTCCTTATAAGGTCTAAAGGTGCATGAAGTGCCGTGAGTTCCCTATGAAGATACGACCTTTTTTGATTCAATGTATTGTAGATGGTTTTATTGATCAGTGCCGTCCGATACGATTCCACATAAACGATATTTGAGCGTCCGAGAGGACTCTTAATAGGAATCCGAGGTACCTAAACTTTGAATAAAGTAACGGCCATATTGATTTTCTTCATTTCCGTCCCGATTTCGTTCAAATCGATATCTGAGCGTCCGAGAGGTCCCTAATACGACTCCGAGGTAAAATGTGGAAAAAGTCGCAGTCATTGATTTCTTTTTTTTTCGTCCCGATTTCGATCTAAATCGATATCTGAGCGTCCGAGAGGGTCTCTTAATACGAATCCGATGTAAAATTTTGTGAAAGTGGCGGCCATATTGATTTTCTTTTTTTCGTCCCGATTTCGTTTAAAATCGATATCTGAGCGTCCGAGAGGTCTCGTAATACGAATCCGAGGTATAATTTAGAAAAAGTGGCGGCCATATCATTTTCTTCATTTCCGTCCCGATTTCGTTCAAAATCGATATCTGAGCGTCCGAGAGTCTCTTAATATGAATCCGAGGTAAAATTTGGAAAAAGTGGCAGCCATATTGATTTTCTTCATTTCGAACCCGATTTCGTTCAAATCGATATCTGAGCGTCCTAGAGGTCCCCTAATACGAATTTGAGGTAAAATTTGAAAAAAGTGGCGGCCATATTGATTTTCTTTTTTTTCGTCCCGATTTCGTTCAAAATCGATATCTGAGCGTCCGAGAGGTCTCTTAATACGAATCCGAGGTAAAATGTGGAAAAATTGCAGTCATTGATTTTCTTTTTTTCGTCCCGATTTCGATCAAAATCGATATCTGAGCGTCCGAGAGGTCTCTTATACGAATCCGAGGTAAATTTGTGAAAGTGGCGGCCATATTGATTTTCTTTTTTTTCGTCCCGATTTCGTTCAAAATCGATATCTGAGCGTCCGAGAGTTCCCTAATACGACTCCGAGGTAAAATGTGGAAAAAAGTGCAGTCATGATTTTCTTTTTTTTTCGTCCCGATTTCGATCAAAATCTATATCTGAGCGTCCGAGAGGTCTCTTAATACGAATCCGAGGTAAATTTGTGAAAGTGGCGGCCATATTGATTTTCTTTTTTTTCGTCCCGATTTCGTCCAAAATCGATATCTGAGCGTCCGAGAGGTCTCGTAATACGAATCCGAGGTATAATTTAGAAAAAGTGGCGGACATATCATTTTTATCATTTCCGTCCAGATTTCGTTCAAAATCGATATCTGAGCGTCCGAGAGAATTCTTAATACGAATCCGAGGTAAAATTTGGAAAAAGTGGTGGCATATTGATTTTCTTCATTTCCGTCTCCATTTCGTTCAAAATCGATATCTGAGCGTCCGAGAGGTCTCTTAATATGAATCCGAGGTAAAATTTGGAAAAAGTGGCAGCCATATTGATTTCTTCATTTCCAACCGATTTTGTTCAAAATCGATATCTGAGCGTCCTAGAGGTCCCCTAATACGAATTTGAGGTAAAATTTGTAAAAAGTGGCGACCATATTGATTTCTTCATTTTCGTCCGATTTCGTTCAAAATCGATATCTGAGTGTCCGAGAGGTCTCTTAATACGAATCCTAGGTAAAATTTGTGAAAGTGGCGGCCAATATTGATTTTCTTTTTTTTCGTCCCCATTTCGTTCAAAATCGATATCTGAGCATCCGAGAGGTCTCTTAATGCGAATCTGAGGTAAAATTTGGCACTCCATTCATACCCATATGCAAAAAAGTTTAATGTTACTATATAGGCGTGTGGGGTATCTATGGATTTGCTTTTAAAAACGACATAGAGGTTTCGATATTTTTTCCATTTAAATATTTTAAATCAACCTTCAATTCTTTTTTAATCGTATGGCATTTATTTACGATCCGTGAGATTTTCGAGAAGACTAGTACGGTTGCCAGTTTTTGTTGCACTTTTAGCACCACCCAGGGGTTCTGTGTATGGTAACGGTGGGTACTCCCTACGGACGCGGTGCAACTTCGACCCCCCTTTGTCAACTGAGTGGGCAACTTGACTGTTAGAAGTTCGCAAGCCGCTCGAAGGCCTCTAACTTGGCTTAACGATTGCAGCCGGGATCAACGGCTTAGCGTGCCTTTCAAAGCACGAGAGTCAGTTAGTAACCACTCAAAGCGGTCACCCATCCAAGAACTGACCTGCGCCCACATTGCTTAACCTCGCACACCGCACGCGGTAGGCGGGTGCCGTTGGGCCACGAGCGCTCTAAATTCTTGATAGTTTGTGCCAAATTGCAATTCAATAGGTCCAGTAAAAGCAACTTGGTTGTAACAGACGGACTGACAGTAAGGAGTGCGAATGGAAGTGAGGCCAAATTTTCTTTTTGGATGCTCCAATGGTAACTGGCAAAACCTACCTAATAAATTTAATTGTAGGAAAAATAAATGTTACACATGATATTGAATTAGCCGTATTTATGTACTTCAAAGGACCAGAGTTTATGGCCGCTGCGCGCTGTTAGGTCGTTTACAGACCTATTGGTGTTACTGTAGTACACAGATACTTTTACTGCCATTTAAGACATGCTTTTATTTCATCGGCCCTTTCCCCTTCGGCCTCTCGGAAATGTATGATAATAGTTTTAGATTTCGTTTGCCGGTTCTCAGAATGTATACTGACTTTTTATCTGTTCATCTGTTAATGAATCACAATCACCAAACTTCGTATAGCGAAACCCCAGAATGTAACAACTACTTTTCTGGAGACCGCATCTAAATCGGTTCATCCAAACGCGAGATAATCGTGGACAATCATACGAATCTGTTTTTTGTAGACGGTTAAAAATTTCGCTTAGTACGCGGGCGAAGCCGCGGGCAAATGCTAGTTATCAATAAATTTCATTAACCAAACAACGATGTAATTGCATATTGTCTGTTAATAATTTTCGACTCCTGATCATCGATAAAAAAATAACCGTGTTTGTGTCTCTTTATCAAGTGTTTCTTTGCAGCTATCGGAATATTATACATTCGCGCAATGCTTGATCTCGTTACCCAAATCAAATCTTCAGTAAATTGCAAAATACTTCCGGACGTTCCTGTTGAAAAATGGCTGGCTGGAGATTATTTATTGAAATTGGCCGTCAGCCAAATTGCTAATCATGAAAAATCACTAAGCTTTTAAAATTACGGAAACTAAGAATAAGCCATCATCTTAATCATTTGGTGTTCGGGTCCTAACGAGAGCAATTTGTGTAACAAATGGCATACCACCGTCCAACATGCTGAAACATCGTTTACCATGGCCAGACCACGGGACTAGGAGGGAATTTACCTTCCGTTCGATGCATTGTTTTCCAGGAAGGAGAATAATTGTTTTTCCATTAGGTGGACGATAAGTCTGATTGGGTAGAACGTGGCCACGACTGCAATCCCTAAAATGCGAGGAAAGAAATGTATTCTTGCGGCCGCTTTTGCATTGCATTTTAGTTCAAGCACTCTCGGCAACGCAAGGCTCTACTCGGCAATTCAATTAATAGAAAGTGTTTTATCGTAATTGTGTTAACGTGTTTATATCTATTATACAAGAACTTTCAATATCATCATTTAAAATGTTTCCTCAGAAAATCTTAGCTAGAATAGTAATGTTGTATATTATGCAAAAGTTGAATAAAAGGGGTTGACCCAAGTTGAATGTGAGAGAGTAATAGCCGAACTTAAAAAATGTACTTGGAATAGTAAAATTCCGTACAATTTCCATTGATAACCTACTTAGATATGTTGTTACTTACGTCAAGTAGATAAGAGTTTGTGAAATTTTAATGTGTACTGCCAGGGTTGGACAGGTATGGAACCCTACATTGTACGCGGCTGGACAAACATTTGGTCGCTTTTTAAGCTTAGATAACTTTCATGTTTTCCCAGAGAATATGGGTTTTCCGGAGACGAGATACCTATAGCTAGATCGATCTTTTTCGGAAGCAATATAGCGGTATAGGTAGGTATTTGCGGTATAGGTATCTTTTTGTCTTGTTTGTGTTTTTGTTGTTTGTTAGGATCATTTTCAAATTGCAAATATCATCGAACCCGTTAATTCCACTTTCGAGAAATCCTTGAAATAAATAAATTTACATAGAAGTATTAACTGTCCGTTAAAATAGATTACCTTCATTTTGTCCTTCATCATAATCGTGCGACAAGCCTAACGTTTAATACAATCCACCAACTATACATAATTTTAGCCTTTGTAATAAGGTTTCTATAAACTCGTAATACCTAACTTAGTAAGATTTACAACGAGGACCGACCACTCACTGCTAGAGCGGACTTGATGCTGTAATCTACAGGATGTAACAAACGCATTAAACGGATCCACGTCATTTTTGTTAAACTCTGTATTCTATACCTAGGTAATATAAGCACTCGTTTATAATAATAATAGTAATAATCATTATTTCGAGCATTTTGCCCATATCACAAATAAGAAATAGAAATTAAAAATTCCAAGTCGTTAATAATTAAAATTATGAATAAAATTAGAAAATAACATTAATTTAGATTACAACGATGGCATTACTGGGATCCATATGCATGGCGCTCCATTTATAACCTTGCTGCTTCAAAATTAACTTCAATCACCTGAAAATTTGTTATGCTCTCATTTAAATTAAAAGTATGTGCCGCACAGTTAAATATTTTTTTCATACGCACTATAAAATAGTAATCGTAGCAGCCATTTGAATAAATTGCACGGAAACTCAGTGCGTTGGAATCTTTTTTCAGGTACGAAATTTTCATTTCCAGTGTTACGAGTACAACACAATGCGGGCAATACATATCGTGAGAAATCGGTAAAAAACTGTTGACAATTTACAAGCTACCAATGATAATTTAGACACATCATTTCATTTGATTAAGTCGTTGCTTACACAGATAACTCTTACTAGTTGTAAATGTACTTTAGGTAATAGTAATAGACAAGATTTATGCAATTTCCATGCTGTGCATGGTTAGCTATAAAAGATTGGACATGTTAAAAAATTTAAATGTAATAACTCATGTAATCAACCCTTTGTTACGCAAATAAACAATTTTGAATTATTATGAATTACGAACACTGACCGAGTTTCTTATAAAAAATGTTGTAATATGGATTTAATATGGACATCAAAGCATGCTCAAGATATACAAATGGGTTTATAATCATGGTTGAACTCATGTATTTAAACCATAAATAATCTGTTTTAAAGAGTGATTCAGGATCGTAAATGAAGGTAACCGTGGTAACGAGCAACAGAAAATAGTTGATCGGCCCAACTAAGAAACGACCCGGTAGACAACAATTGTAGATTTAAATAACCTGTAAGTCGGTTCATAGTTTAGTGAGCTACGATGCCACAGACAGACAATAATACATGTTAAATTCATAACACCCCATGTTTGATAATGGAAATACGTAAGGAAGCCTAGGCTTTACACAAAAGTATTTTTTTCTACTCGCAATCCTGCACAAACGTAGTTCTTCATAATAGCAATTCACCAAATTTGTTATTCATCACAGAATATTGTTAAATGTCTCAGTGCATTCGTTGAAAGTCGAAATAATTAAGTTCCTGGACTATGAAGAAAAAAGTTGTTAAATATCAGTTCATAAAAATTGCGTTTGTAAAGTATCGAGAACAGAAAGAAACGTTATTATGTAAAGTCTAGAGCAATCGCAAAAGTAACTTAAGAATAACACTTATTGCCACAATCTAACACATTTTTGATGTTGAATCCAATAAAACCTTAAGAAAGTGACATCAATTTAAAGAACGGTCAGTGATCAAACGCTGCGGCGGCGTGACTGTCACAGATAAGAAAGACAATATTCGCGGAACTGACAAAATATGGAAGATACAAACAGGTTCTCTGTATTGAGTGAAACGTGAAATTTCTGGGCAATGAAATAATTGCATGTAGCAATGTTTTGTATACTCCTCTTTCATTCTTTTTAATTTCGATACTCCTCTTTCATTCTTTTTAATTTCGGTAATTATATTCGGCACTACTTCTCTAAATAAATATACATGCACCGAATACGAATATTCGGTCCGGCCTTTACCAAACCGAATATTTTATAGTACAAGGTAATATCTTCATCGGCTTCTAATGTAATTTAATATTATTTTTATTTTAGTTTATTGAATGTTTTATTTATTAAATATTATATTATTTCATATATTAGAATTATATTATATTTAAGTCATATATAGCTACTTATAGTATATATATATATATATGAAAAAATTAAAATTTTAAAATTTAAAACTGTTTATTTCCTTAAATGTTACATTATTGAGCATACATAGTTTGAGGAATCTTTTATTATTTAAGATTTTATAAGAAACTATGGTGTTGGGAGAAGCCCCATGTTTACAATTTATATATATACTAGTATGTTTAATTTTTTGTAGAGGTGCTTACATATATTCTGATTTTATGAGTGCTTGCTTAACTATATTTTTTATTCTATTAGGCTTTTCTATTATGCTATCCATGACTTGTCTAGGGAGGCTGTTCAATATAAAAGGTAAGTATGTCCTGCATACTTTTCTACCGTATACATTGTTTTTTTTGGAATCTTAATGTATGGTTCATTAGGTAGGCTCCGAAGGTTGGATGGTCTCTTATATCTGTCCAGCGTCCCTATTATGTCTTTGTATTCTAGTATCACAGACAATTTTATCTTATCAAATACACTTAGAACTCTACAATACTGGAAGAGTTATATAGTCAGTGTGGTAAGTTAAATAAGAATAAAAATTCCTTCAAATTACCGATTTCACATGAAAATGACTATTTAAATTCTTGCAACTAACTTGTAAACAAAAACCTCTAATTGCATAACCCGGGATAAAGCAATTCGTGGACATGTTAATTTTAAGATACTCGTCCACGATATGCCTTTCCCGCCAAGGAATATAAAGCGCTTGTCTCCAACATTGCGAGGAATATTTATGAATAATTATATGTATGAAGCAGCATATAACCAATAAAAATAAATGTCAAACCCTTCGCCCTCCTCGCCTTGCATATTTTTTATAAGGACACGGCATGACTCATATCAAAATTTCATACCACTTACAACCAAAATAATATTTCCTAAGTTGTAAAATATTAAAATAAATAACTATTATAATATAATGTGTATTAAAAATGAGTAATAATTAAACGGGATTTTAATATTTACGTATTATATATAGGTAGTACCATTAAACTGGATTTCGATTTTATTATTTTAGACATTTTTAAAAACGTCATCTCTTTCGCTTGTAAAAGTAATGCGTTTAGTCTATGGTGATTTAAAAACAATAAAAACGGGAAAATTTAATTTTAAGCTTAAATTTTAATAATGTAAAAAAATAATATAAAACAAAGTTGTGTCAGTTACACCATTACTCAAGTACGGCTGTACAGATTTTAAATGTCTCTGTTTTGTTGGATTCGTTTCCGCCCCGAATAGCAGGATACCTATTCAATATAAAAGAATACTAAAAGAAATTCACGGAAAATTATTTTTTAAATCAATAAGGTTTGGAACTTCGCCGTCTTCCGCAATTGATGATGAAAATGGTGGATTATTTCCCTGGATGTCCCCGGTTGGTAGAAATTCTTCATTTCGTTCAACATAATAAACGATTAAACTTAAAATCTATTTTATTATTTATTTATTCATAAGTTTAGCTAAAATTTAACAAAGAGCAGGCGTCAAAACATTAAGCTAAGTTAACGTAATGCTTAAAAAAATCGGCCAAGTTCGTGTCGGGTCATGCTCAGTGTAGGGTTCCGTAGTTGCTCAATGAAGTTCCTCTAAAAAAATCAATAACAAGCAAAAGGGAATACTTTCGCAGCGTTTCATACGTCTTTCACTAAGAAGGGAAGACTTTTTACGATAATCCAAAAAAGGCTTAACTGAATAGAATAGAATAGAAAGGTCTTTATTGTTTTTCTTTTCGGTGTTACAATTATGTCCGCTAGACGGGTGTGTCCTTAATGTAATATGTCTTAAAGATCTATACATTTATTTTATGTCGTGTAGCTAAATTATAGCTCACAGACGAGTGTTACATAATCACGTTTCACTTTTTTTTTTTTTTACGTTTCACTTCACTTTTTATTTTAAAATATATTCCCTTGAAGGTACACGCCGTTTACTAACACTTTTATGCCGGTCCTTTTTGAGAACATAGTTTATTTCTCCGATCCTTTTACTATGAAGCATTGGGTTGTATTGGCCGTATTTGGCATATTTTGGTCCCGAATTTTCCAAATCTGGTATGCACATCTCATTCAGTTTATCTAGCATGTCACGATGTAAATCGTGTATCCTGAGATGCCATGGATCTTCATCTAATAAGTCCCACAACATTTCTGTTGGTACGGAACGAGGAAAGCCTCCCGCCGACTTTAGAGCCAGGCGGTATTGTCTTTCAAGTGTCAGAAGATTTGTCTTGCTCACTCTAGGGAGTAGTTGCACTATTCCATAATCTAGTATCGGGAGTAGACAGGCTTGTACAACGATGAGTTTGGTTTCTACGTTTGCCTTAGAGTAATAGCCGATTATTGGGGCTAGCATTCCTCTGACACACTTGGCTTTTCTTACATTGCTTTTGACGTGTTCATTCATACTTAACCTCTTATCTAATTGAACGCCTAGGCGTACCTAGGTACCGAACACAATTTTTATATTCGAGATGGACCCCTTTTAATTTGACTGTCGGTTAGTAACCATTTGGCTATCGTGCACTTCGAGCTCTTTTTGAGGTGAACATTATGCACTCTGTTTTGTCCACATTACATTGCAGTCCCCATCGTTCATAATAATCAACTATTCGGTTGGCAGCCCATGTAGCCCGTTGCGTAACTTGATCCGGTCGTACTGCCGAATTCAATATACACAGGTCGTCTGCATACTGTGAGAGCATCTGTCCGGCTATTTGCGCTTTCGGTATATCATGTACATACAGATTAAATAAAAGAGGGCCTAGGATGGACCCTTGAGGTACTCCATGTGGCACATCTATTTGGTCTCCGATTGTTGTTCGAAATTTTCCTCGCACTTTTCGGTTCAGCAAGTAATTCTCAATGATTTTTATGGTGCTATTGTTGACGTTCTTTTCCATCAGTTTAGATGTAAGGCCTTTTTGGTTGATTGAATCGAATGCCTTGCTTAAGTCTGTCGATATCATGGCAATACTATGTCCTTCTTCAATTGCGTCTGAAATATATTTCGACGTGCGTAAAATCTGTGTTCCAGTGCCTCGGTTTCGCACGAAACCATGTTGGTAGTCAGGTATTAAATGTTGACAGGTCTTTAAAATGCGGCTATGTATTATGCTCTCGCAGACTTTTCCTATAATATTAAGTAATGTAATGGGCCTGTATGATTTTGCGTCTTTATAGTTTTTTCCAGCTTTGTGTAGAAAGATGCATTCTCCTAATTTCCATCTTATCGGATAGTAACCAGATCTTAGCACATAGTTTATGGCTTTTGTCAAAGCGCAGTAAAATGCGGGACCCGCTAATTTAAGTGCATCTACCTTAATGCAATCTGGACCTGGAGCTTTTTTATTTTTAAAACAATAGATAGCTTTTTTACTTCCAATACATTTGCTTCTTCAAGCGGTTGAAACGGAGTGTATTGTTCGTAGTCCTCGTCTGATTGTTATATTGGAGATTCTTTCACAATTGCTGTATCGACCAGTTTATCTATTGTTTCTTTTTCCGAGTTACAGCCATCTAGACGAGGAAGTTTCTGCGGTGGCTTTTTCTAAGATTTACAAATTTTCCACATTCTGGATCTATTGTCTTTTGTATTTTCTATTATTTTTTTCCAAGTAGACTCCCTGTATTCCATTAGTGCTGTCTGTAATAGGCTTTTTGCTATATTGTAGTTTCTTTTAGCTAGTAAATGACAACTTGTTCTTTTTACGTTCACTTTTGCAGAGTTACGATCCTTTATCATTTGTTGAATTTCTGGTGGCAGTAGTTCTTTTTTATTCTGAATCTGTTTTGGTGCAACTATGTCCAGAGCTGAATTGACCGCTGCTTCAAGTCTCTCTATATACAAATCACATTCTTCATCTGTCTCAATTTGCATACTTGGGTCAAGACTGTTTTCAATTAGCTCAATGTATTGCTTAGCTAGATCATAATTGTCGTATAAAGGTCGCATGTTTCTTATTTCATTTTGTTCCTTGTCCATAGTAATATCCATGCAAAAAAGCCACGGTAAATGATCAGAAGATATTGAATCCAATTGTTTGGAGTGTATGTTTGAATATCTAGCTTCTCCGGTAATTATAGCTGCATCCAATAAACCGCTCCCTGCGTGACATGGTCTAGAAGGTAAACCTGTATGTTCCAAAGTGCACAGTCCGTCATCTATACGTTTTTGCACTTCGAGTCCAGCCCCAACAGTTCTGCTATGATTCAACTGTACCATTCTTAAATTTAGGTCTCCTATGTTGATTGAATCACTGCTCTCGAGGAGATCTTCTACTTCTCTTCGAATGTTACTGTATCGTGTTATAGGTAAATATAAGCCCCGTACTATGATAGATTCTCCAGTCTCAAAATTGGTGGTCAGTTTAACTGCCACCCCCTCTATTGTTCTGTCGCAGTTACTGTGGCCCGGTAAAACATCTACTTGACTCCATCTTAAGCCGTTTTTTACATAAACAGCTATTCCAAGATGGGATTTTCTCGTATCAAATAACTTGTCATAACCGTTTATGTTGAATTTCTGTTTCTAAAAGTCAATTTTGCACTCATTTAGAACTATTAAGTGAGGGTTAGTTTTTGATATTAAGTTTTTTATCTCAGTGAATTTGTTTCGTAGTCCCTGAACATTGCAATGAAAGATTCGAAGGTTTTTCGATTTATTTTTTTTGGTTTATCTATTCATTGCGAATAAGTTCTATTAGTTGCTGCATTTGTTGTTGCATCTGATTCATAAATTGTTGTTGCATTGTTTGGAACATTGCGAACATTCTGTTTATTATGTCTTCTTTTCCTAACATAGCTTCGCTTTGTAAAGTTGCCTGAGCATATGAAGTTTCTGGTTTTTTAAAAGCCGATGAATTGTTTCGTTTTTGCCGTCCCGAAGTAGCATTAGATGTTCTTTTTTCTTTCATTGCTTGTTGAAAACGAAGTCGTCTTTCTTGCTGTTTTTTAATTTCTTCTTGAAACAAGGGGCACTTTGCCTGTCTAGCCGTATGTCCAGGTTGGTGACATTTTGAACAAATTTCTATGGTTTTCCCTTCATTGTCAATTTCAGTATCAATGTCACGTACTTGTTTACGTCCGCAGTGTGCTTGGACATGCCCAAAATCTAGACAGTTCTTACACTGAGTGACAGCGGTCGGTTTAACTCTGTATTTTTCAATTTTAACCTTTGGTATAAAATTGTTATTATGTTTTTTATATCTCTCATGTCTGTTTCGCCGCTAAACACGAGCACAAGCGCTGAGTTTCGTAGTGGTACTGCACGTTCCTGTGTCATACCATACCGTACTGACCGAACTGATCGTATCCGCTATGGTTTTCGTTGAAAGTCTTTATTAAGCTTTACTTTCATAATTTTTGGACCCATAGTTCAGAAGTTAGGGGGAGGATACAATTTTTTTTCTTTTGGAGTGAATATTTCCGAAAATATTCACTTATCAAAAAATGTTTGATGAAGACCTAGCTCTATTCATTTTGAAAGACCTATTCAACAACTCCCCATACCATAGGGTTGAAGCAAAAAAAAAACATCCCCATTTTACGTGTAGGGAAAAAAAATAAGGGTACCTCCCCTGCACCTTTTAGTTAGGAAAGCTTAGTTTATACGTACAGGAAATATAAATTTTGCTTTATTATAGTTAAACGCTTTGAGTGACAGTTTTGTTCTTATGCGCATAAACTTGAAAGGGTTGGTAAGGGCCGGCGCGCGTGGCTTTGCTAAATTGATTTTATATGTATTGCGGGCTTTACTGGCCGCTTCTATATTGTTGTAGCGACCCGGGAAGAGTCGCACACTACTTGAGTTTCCTAAACTATATTCTCTGGCTTTCACGTTTGTCGTATTTGTTACATAACATCCACCCACACCAGCTTAAATAGAGTTACATTTGTACAGTTTGTGTTTTGTCTTTAAATTGGAATTTCATGTTACTGTAGAATTAAGACAACTGAGCTCAAATGACAATCGAGAGAAAATGTCTGAAATATTTCTAGAAGGCACATACATGTATGCAAGTAATAAATAAAATTAGTAAAACATATAATTAGTATTGTAAAATTTAAAACTTAAAAAATGAATAGAAATATTGTTCACTTATACACATATTTTATACGAGTATATTTAATACCGCTGTTATGCTACCGTCAACGAAACATTTAAATACATATTTGCAATACTTATAACATAGGGGAAACGGCCCGCACATTCACTGCCAATGATTTCGTCTCGCTATATGCTTGTATCCGATAACATGAGAACACCCAGTGGAAAGCGCATAACGTGATGGCACCAATTATTGACACTTTAAGGAAGTCATGCAAATAATCAGAAAAAAAATTACATGTATAAAATTTACAACAATAAATACGAGTGAATACATTGAAATATAACTTTAATAAATGATATATTAGCTTTTATTAGCCGTAGAGACACAGATTTACATAAAAAGTTGGAATATCAACAAATATTTGAAATATATAATATAGCTCCAGTAATCGACATCCCTAATAATCGACACCCAATTATCGACACTAGGTTAGTGCCTAGGGTAAGGTATGTATTTTATATTTAGGTGGTTGAGCAATATACTGCATTAAAAATGGCTTGATCCACTAGGGAATCAAAATAGAATAGCTTCAATAGCGTTACCAATCGGAAGCGTAAATGAAAAAAATATAATTTCACTTTAATAACTTGGTATTTCAAAATAAAAGAACGCCGTAAATTGTTCCGTTCTAGTTTTCATAATTGATTTAATTATTTAGTGAGACAAGGATAAAAAAATGGCCAAGTGAGAGTCGGACTCGCGCACGAACGGTTCCGTATCTAGAAAAACGGCAAAATTTCCTCCCTCGGACGCTCCGATTGTGGAATGAGCTCCCTGCCGAGGTTTTCCCGTCGGACTACAGTATGGGGTTCTTCAAGAAAGGAGTGTATAAATTCTTAAAGGGTCGGCAACGCGCATGTGACACCCCTAGGAGTTACAGGCGTCCATAGGCTGCGGTGACCGCTTACCATCAGGCGGGCCGTACGCTTGTTTGCCACCGACGTAGTATTTAAAAAAAACACGTTTGCTGTAAGGGAGCCCCCTTAAATATTTATTTTATTCTGTATTTTAATATTTATTGTTATAGTGGCAACAGGAATACATCATCTCTGAAAATTTCAACTTTCTAACTATCACGGTCCATGAGATACAGCCTGGTGACAGACGGACGGACAGCGGAGTCTTAGTAATAGGACCCCATTTTACCCTTTGGGTTCAGAACCCTAAAAAGGCTATGAATGCAGTATTACTTATTTTTATAAACAAATTAATGTCTCTATAGATCAAAACCTCGTATCTTCAATATAATATATAAGACACTTTCTCTTCATGTAACAGTCGAGGACAACCTGTATATGTATCGGCGAAAATGGCATCAATCCGTGGATTCCTATCTATATCTCAACTTAGTTTCGGTACGTCCGACGAATCCAATTTTCTCACGAATTATTTTATTCGCGGTCCATTAAAAACATTATTACCAACATCTGTCAATAATGTATGTATGTATGTAAATACTTTATTGTACACAAAACACAGGTAGAAACAATAATAAAAATAATTGGAGAACAGTATAATTTAGCGGGAATAGTGATCGACATTCTCCATTTCAACAGAAATAAGATAACCTCCATTCGTTCAATTCCAACAATATTTGAAGAATATTTATAGCAATCCATAAAATAAACTATAGTTCAAATATATTTCATAGTAATAAAGTAATCGTCAAACGTGTACGCTCACTCTCTTAACGATTTCTTTAAGAATGCGTTATTATTCCTGAGAAGCACTGCCACCTCGTCATAATTATTTCGCTGGCTTTAAAGAAAACGGCTGATGTCTATATTGTTGGATGAATATAGAATATACACTGTATACGGTCCAGTTGTTAGCAAGTTTAAAAATTTGTTGCTAGTCCTCATTTTCAACAGAAAAAAAGTGTCGATTACTGGGGCATGTCGAATATTGGTGCCGTCACGTTACTAGAAGAGCGCACACCTTAACGGGTACTTAGAATTGGGAACACTTGTTCTCTGCATAGCTTCACTGTCACAGCGCTATACGTCCATCACAATAGTTTCAATACTGAAATTATCATCAAATGAAGACAACACGGTATCTTATAAATCATTGAAGGCGATTTAAGACCAGAAGGCCTTAGAGCCAGGCACGACGAGGTCGGCGAGTTAATCTAGTTTGTTCGCCGGCCGCGGTAAGGGTGCTCGAGTGCCGAGAGGCCCAGCACAAATAGCCCCACATTTCTTCCTACAGGCCACTCAAGGAGACAGCCGATATCGCCTGAGTTCTTCACCTTTATGAGATAAGCACCGGAAAACCTGTGTTGTCACACCGTTTCTCATATATCATTTGCTATCGTTAGCTTTTGACAATCTAATTCGCAAATCTATGTCATAGTTCGCATAGTTTATGTGGTTTTAACACAGTATATATATAGTTTCAGGTAGTAACTCAAATAAGTTGCTTAAGACATTTTTGGGCCTGGGCTTTGTTAGAGCGATAGGGTTGCACCTCTCAATTTATGTAAATTTGAAGTAGATTATTATATTAACTAAAACATTGATTTGTATTCTACTCCGTAGGCACTCAAATGATATTTAGCGGGTAATCTTGGTATACTAATAGTGTTTGTGTGTAAGGGACGTAATCTCCTAAACTACTTAAAATAGGCTATATTTTTAATCCCCGACGCAACGAAAAAGAGGGGTGTTAGAAGTTTAACCTGGGTATCTGTGTATTTGTATTTTGCATCGTAGCTCCCTAACGGTTAAACCGAAAACCAAACCGGTTCTTAAATATATTTCGTCAAAATCGGTTAAGCCGTTTCTGAGATATTGAACTTTGATATGAAAATGTCGGGGGTTTATCAACTTTTCTAAGTTGGTTATATGCCGCGGCTTTGCTTACGTTCTCTGTATTGCACGGGCGGAGCAGCGCAACATACAACATTAAATTAAGTATTCTTATTTATATTAACATTTATGCATTACCTTCAATACATTTTGTATTATCAGACGAAAATACTTCTAAGGCCACTATTTACGCTTAAGCCTCCAAACCGATTGCGGAAATATTTCGCATGGAGATAGTTTGAGGCGATCCCGGAAATGATCCTTAAAGGAAGTGAAAAGAAGGGTGAAAGTTTGTACGGGAGAGCGATATAGCGATTAAACGAGTTCCACGCGGGCGAAGTCGCGGGAGAAACTAGTAATTCATAAAACATAAACCACACAATATTACATAAGTATGCCTCAATTGTATTTCTAATATTTAATCGCATTTTCATCAAATCATTTCGTCACATTATGTCACGTCAAATCAAAATAGTAGCCAGCACGCGCTAGTTTATTAAAAACTTTTTCAACTATTCTACGCGATATGTGCGTGGCACACGTGATCGAAACACCCCGAGATCTCCTTAAGTTTACTGTAATGACGTGTGTCTGTGTGGGTGCGTCAAATCGGACATTTGTATGGATTTGTTTTATTGCTCTAGGCTTATCTACTGTGTTTTTAATTTGGCAAACAATAAGTGCGAGGTCAAAGCACAAATATGATATGAACAATCTTAACACCAAAAGTGGTCAATATATTTTAGTTTTTTTTTATACTTCTGCCTTTTATTTTTCATTTACATAGTCGATTACTCACTCATAGTACCTTAATCGGTGAAAACTTTAATATGCTCTATGGTTCATAAACACACTGTCTAGCTCATAATTTTTTCACAAAAAGCACTGTTTACTACGATGAAACTACTCGTGTCTTGTCTAAGACTTCAAGATTTCAAAAGAGAAGGTTATCAATTCGGTTGTATGTTATTTTTTTAAATGTTTGTTACTCCATAACTCCGTCATTTCTTAACCGATTTTGAAAATTCTTTTTTTGATTGTAAGTATATATTGGATATATACCAACTTGGATAGTTGGTCCTTTTTTTGTCAAAACGCAGTTCTGATGATGGGATCCATGAGGAATTGAGGGAACTCCTCAAATCTTAAAGGCAAACATATAGTGATTTTTGTGTTTTAATCAACAAATTGAGCATTATCATACAAAAATGTGACATTTGATGAAGTGGAACTGCTGATGATGATCAATTGATCAGAACACAACTCTTCAACGACGAAAAGTTCACGTTTGGCGATTTGTCCTTCTAGCTGTGTTTTTTAGGCTAGTTCTATTTTCACGATTAATTTTTGTCATGCTCGAGTTCTGATGATGGGATCCATTAGGAATCGAGGGAACTCCTCAAATGTGAAAGGCAGACAAATAGTGATTTTAGTATTTTCATGAACTAATCAAGCATTTTCATTCATAAAAGTGACATTTGATGAAGTGGAACTGCTGATGACGATCAGAACGGAACTCTTCAACGACGCGTAGTTCACGTTTGGCGATTTGTTCTCTTCGTTTTGTTTGTCAAGCAAGCTAGGTTTTCAAAACACATTTTTGTCAAGCTTGAGTTCTGATGGAGGAATCCATGAGGAATTGAGGGTAGTTAGTCTTCTACCATTATAAACATACTTATAGCCATTTTTATTTTATTGTATGGAATCTAAGAGTGCACCATCTAAGTATAATAATCTCTCACCGGCCCGGCCTCCCCCATTGAAGTCGGTTTTTGACATTGAAAATGTCTTTTCGTTCGCTCCAGTATAGGGTCCCATTTCACGAAATAGTGCGATCCCCTTATATTTCAGAGAGTTGTGAAGGTATGATATTCAAACTAGGCTCAAAAGACGCGTATTTACGAGATGTGTAAGATGCAAAGAGAATTATTTGAGAAAGTCCAGAACGAAAAAAGTTTTGGCCGAAATAGTGAAAAAAAAATTCAATTTCCTCCGATTTTTTCATTTTGGCTCTCGATATTTTGGAAACGAAGAATGATATCAAAATTTTGATCAAAATTCCTCTGGACAATTTAGTCGGCTACAATTTGAGCCTAAAACAAAGACGATCGGGTCAAGGGTTTGCGCTGCAGCCTAACCTTTTTGAAAGAAGTCAAAAAGTCAGAACGACTATTAGTAGGTAATATACGAGTATATTTTTTTAAATCAACACAGTTGTACAATTGTTGTTAGTTTTAGTTTTATATTTCAAATTGTTTAAATTAAACATGTATTGTTTCTATAATAAATTATTATTAATTATAGTTCGAGACAACAATAGCACATTATTGCAGTGCCCGGGAAATAGCAATTCGTGGATAAGTCAATGATGTTTTGGAAGACCAATATCTTCCAAAACCTTGGCAAATAAAATAGTTGATTGAGATTGCATAAAACAAGCCATTTTATCCGAGACAATTTATCGACCCTTGCCTGTGGCTCGGGTCGATATAAAGTAGAGGATAAAATGAGTTTTATACATGAGTTATACATCTGCTTTTCACTTCGATTGCGAGAAAATTAAACAAATAATCAAGGTTATGATATCATATAATTTATCCTTCTCCTGGGGCCTAGGGTCTTATGTTGAATTCGACTTTGAAAATTCTTGTTATAGTTATAGTCGGAATTTGGAGGTCGAGTTAATTTGAAGTCGCCGTTATCTTGCGTGAATATTAGTAAAGTGGCAAATGCCTTTTTATGTGGTTACCGTAACTTGGCTGCGCTTTAAAAAATTGCCAATTTAATAGGAATTTTGTATGTGAGCTATGTTTATATATTATATATCAACCAAATTGGCATAACGTTAGCAAATGTAATGCATTTTTTTATTTTGTTGAGTTCATTTTCAATGTACCTTGATCGTCGTGTAGACGTGTAGTGCACGAGACCTGTGAATTTTTTTCTTAAAAATTATACTACACTAGACTTAAACTTAATCACGGAACTACTGTTTTAACTAATTATCTTTTATATAAAACTTTATGATACCTACACATTATTAAACAGGGTAATCTATACTAATATTATAAAGCTGAAGAGTTTGTTTGTTTGTTTCTTTGTTTGTTTGTTTATTTGTTTGTTTGTTTGAACGCGCTAATCTCAGGAACTACTGCTTCGAATTGAAAAACATATTTTTGTGTTGGATAGTCCATTTATCGAGGAAGGCTTTAGGCTATATAACATCACGCTGCGATCAATATTAGCGAAGTCGCGGGCAATAGCTAGTAATATTATATGTCTGTATAATATCTCACTCTTGGCCGTTCTGATCATAAGAAAACAACATGGACTTATTTTTAGCTATGCAGAAGTTACACATATATATGACTCTTTATTTTCGGGTTTTTTTGCAGCCTAGTCAAACAATACATTATTGAATGTCCCAACAAAGGTAAGATGATGCTAATTGTACTTCATCTAAAATCAAATAAGAGAAACAACTTCACATTCACACAGCCTTAGATACGTTTATTTTATCGAATTTTGACCGATATAACCCATTCCCTAAGACTGAAGTTTCCGTTTTCCCGTGTGTCTCTCACAGAGTCGAGAGATGAGATACCCTTAATTAGTGTTAGAAACGTTACAAATATTTGTGATATGATATTTTAAACTTATTCAGGAGTGTACGTTTGCAAATGTGTCTAATATTGAATGTCTTTGTAGTCTTGAAATCTGTGAAGGGATTGTTTCAAGGTTTAGTATTTCTAGCTGCGAATTAAAATCACACAAAAAGAACCAAACGTACTGAAAGTACTAAAACACAATAGATGCCGTTAAGCCAGCATGAATGTTAAGCCATTCTCCACGACGATTAACTTTCAGCGCACTTCTGACTACCCACTGGGGATTAGGTCGTGAGTCCGTTATTTATCGACTAGAAAGAATAAAATAGGCCAAAGATACTATGAGCTCTTGCGCTAAAAACTTTCTTGAGACACCTAAAGATTTTAAGAGACTCTTTCTAATTTACTTTATAAATAACATCAGTCCAGACTTAAAGATAGAAAATCAAAGAAGAAAAATCTATTAAAAGAGTGATTAAACAAAGCTAGGCAAAAACGCAATAATGTTTGATCCGCAATTTAGATTAGAGTAAATTGGTTATGTCTCAAGCTTAATGGGTGTGGAGTTGATCGGGTGTCGTGGTGGAAGACGAGCTTGGCCCATTACAGCTTTGCGGTGGCGGTTGTGATTGATGACGCCAATTCGCCACTTGTCCGGGCCGCGACGCGCCTGCCGCCCGGCTCCGCCTGTACCCACTCACGACGACAAACTGCGACGGATTCCTGACTGTTACGAGCGATGGGATTTTAGTAATTAGGCTCGTTGGGATAATGATTACTTTTGTAGCTAATTTACTTCCGCAACATAAACACCGCAAACACCGACTTACAAAACTTCCTTATGTTGATAGCCGTTCAAAAGGTTTTATTGATACATTTTCACAATTTAGAAAAGAAAAACAAAATATCTGCTAAAGAAAATATAATTTTCTCTAATATGCCCGGAAATGTGCGCTTTACTGTACAAAAATAGTCCTAGAAGTTTCTCATTATTGACTAGCGCAAATTTAAAAAGTAAAAAAATCAATATTGTGCTACCGTAGCTGGCGGCAAACAGTATGACATTTCATTATTGTATTATTTTTTATCTTTAAAAACATGTTTAGACTAAGAAGCGACACTGCAAATAGCCAAAGGATATTTTTAAAATTGCCATAGACTCGCTTTGCTTTTACAAGTGGATGACGTTTTTTTAAATGTCTCAAATATAAGTTTTGAATAAAATAAATACGTACTCGTACATATTTAAATCCCGTTAATTTTTTACTCATTTTAAATACATAATACATATAAAAATGTTTGTATTGCTACTGGGTATGCGAAAATGTAATAATGATTATCTATATATAATGAATTTAAAAGGAAAGCTATCACAGCTAAGTAGGTAGACATTAAGTACTAAGTAAATAGTTAACGAGTAATAGCCGAAGTTAAGAGGGCGCAGTACGGTCGGTTCTCCATACAAACGTATTTATTTACCCTTTCATTTTAAAACGCCATGCTAGAATAACATGAAACTTTGTATGCACAATGGGATCCGGCATATCTAGGTCAGAAATTAGTTTCTGTTTCTAGAAATTGTAAAAGAATAAAAATACACCGGTTTTTTGAGTTTTTTACGGCTTGTATGAAAATCTTAATAATCGCTGTATTTTTTCTCCATTATAATTTCAAGCAACAGAAACTAATTGGCGACCTAGATATGCCGGATCCCATTGTGTATACAACGTTTCATGTTATTCTAGCATGGCGTTTTAAAATGAGAGCGTAAATACGTTTGTATGGAGAACCGAGCGTACTGCGCACTCTTAACAAATGTACTTGGAAAAGCAAACTTTCAAGCAGTTTCCATTGATTACTTTAGTAACCGGGACCGAAACGAAAGGGGTTGCCGGCCGAAGACATTTAGACGGCCGAACGAAGCGAGGCCGGATAGGACTGTGGCGGGCAACCCCATATTTCCCGCCGAGGTATGTATAGTGCTTTTCTCAAACATGCAATGAAATACGTAAACAACAAAAAAAACAATTTTTTTTTATATGCATAGTGGCAGAGTGTCATTATGCCTGTGCCACAAATTTATGTGGAATGGAAATTAAAAAAGAGTACTTTGCCGGCCTGGGCCTGCAAGATTTGTATCAAATTCCATTAACGACCTCTTGTCCTAACCGCACCTGAAACGTCATACTTCGCAGCCTGTTATAAGGAACATAACATCTGCATAACATCAATATTTCATTGCATGTTTGAGAAAAGATAATTTTCTTAGTTATCTTATACTCATAGTAATTATAAGTTTGTGATCTTTTAAGTCCGCATAATACAGTAATGCGTATGATTATGATGAATAATAATTTATTATTATGAATAAAGAAAAACCTAACGACTACTATTTAACGTTTGTTCACACTCCTCTGTTTAACAGATATTATATAACACTGTTCTCAATGATAGTATTTGATATCGGCTCCTTGCCACCTTCGGTCACACACTTCAATCTCTCTCCTCTCGCATCTACCACCTGACTGGACTTCCGTCCGGCCCGCCCGTCCACCAGTGTTGCCGTGTGCGCAGGAGACGACAGATGTATGCTTCTCTTTCTCACATACACTACATCCCTTCCTTACTGTTTAAATTCTAAAATAAATAAAACAACAATAATGACTATCAGCTTTATTTTCTCTTTATAGCAATTTGAATTAATCAACACATTACTTCAGGTATCACATGTATCATCATCATCATCATCGCATCACACGTATCATGAAGCTTAGCTCAGCAGTTATCTACTAATCTCGCAGAGGTTCTAGTACGGTTAGTATATAGTTAAGTAAGTATCTGAAACAGCCCTCTTGCATTTAATGTTGTATGCTTTAATCTAATTGCTTATTGCTTTTCTAATGAAACCAGCGAGTTGCCTCCAGGTAATGAGTTCTTTTGGTATTTATCAATTACTCCGTAGCTATATACGCGATGTAATTTCACCGGTACATAAATTAATTAACACTTTGTCAGCACCTGTTCCGGACGTTTCACAATGTACTAGAGTTAATCCAACTTTACACGTTCGCAAGAGACGCAAACTTTCCTAACAAATTGGGATACACAATCAGATGTTCTGTGTTGAGGGTCGGTGTTCACATTGTATTATTAGAATGACATCAAGTTGCTTTATAACTGCTCAAACTCTTGTGTTCGCGCGGTGTAATATATCATCGTGTTGAGCATAGGAGCATGTAATGGTGGTAATGTTGTGAATGAAGTTTAAGATGGCAACATTTATGCAAAGCGGTTGAATGGGCAGGCGATCGATCACAGAGCGCGGCTGGCGCCGGGCGCGAGCTCGGCAGAACGTTATCTTCAGCAAGGCGACGTGCGGGTGCCACTTCCACGCGCGCAGTTCGATCACGCTTAAAAAGATTAACATGTTACCCGCAGATTGATGTTGCCCAAAACTGACAGCCGAGATTTATTACGGAAAATATTACGCAACCTTCAATTAATATACCGCAAATCTGGCCTTAGCGGCTGTCTCTGTACCTTTCAATCCTAAAATGTATGAGTAGTAATTCAAATATAACCCTGCTATAAAATACAGACTCGTACCTAAATTTCCTTTACTACTTTTTTGAATACTGTATGAAAAAAAAATGTAATAATAACGATGCATTTTTTGTATTCGATATACGCCAGTGGTACAAGTACGTTGGGCTTATGACATGATTTCCTCGTACATGAACTTAAGTTTTCTGAGTTTTATATGTTATATAATTTACATTGTTTAATAAGTTTTCCCATGTATTCTGCTTGTTTATTTGTTGTGTTTTCAATAAATCTAGTGGTTCTGTGAGCTTGAGACCTATCGATTTTTTTTCGTATTTCATGATTTCCCAAAACTGCCTCGACAAAAAAACTATATACCTAATTATTAAACCTACTCACAAAATTACACGAGAATTGGTTAAGAAATGCGACCTGTAGAGAACAGCGAGAAATCCGGAATCCGCCATACGAACAAAAGACGAAAGGAGCGCCGGACGAAAGCTTTTTTGCCGAAGCTGAAACTGAGATCTACGTTACACTCGGTCAATTATTTCATCATCATCATGCTAGCCGAAAGACGTCCACAGCTGGCCATAGGCCTTCCTCAAAAAAATAATCAATTCAAGAAGTCAATTATTTACATTGGATGAATTTACAACGCCCAGTACTAACAATAAAGAAAAGGTATCTTATAAAATCAACTTCATAAATGTATGTATTACCTAGGTAACAGTGACAAATCTATCTGCAAGGCAATCTAATTAACATTGAATTGTTTTTATAGGATACTTTTGTATATCCAGAACTTCAAATACAATCCTTTTCCACAGTTGTTGTTACAGGATGCATCTCATGACTTCGGCGACGAGTGCGGGCTTGAACACAGCAGCCGGAAAATACATTTTTTACTGAAAAAACCATTTTATGTATAAAAGGTAGCGCAGGAATTCCCAAAAAAGTGCGAAATAAAAGACAAAAGCAGGTTCCATGCTTACAAATAAAGTAACAAGTGGTCGAGTTTGCAATATTGGGATGCCAGTTTTTCAGTTGAGTGGTAACTAAAAGAGAATAGGCGTTAATAGTTTTATACTTATATAGGTAGCAAATAGTTAGGAGTGAGATATCTTCTCCGAGTCAATTTCAATATGAAGGAAATTTACACTGTAGTGGATATTGCAGTAACTTACGTAATGCCGTTTTCAGCACGTTCGGTACTATATATTCGTCTCTTACGTTTGAGTGAAGAACGAATCGAAATATTGCATTCTATTCTAAGTTTGCATAAGGTATAAAATATTATTAAAAATGTTTTATAAATGTGCAACCATTTCAAGACGAAATGTCTTCCATAATGACCTCATTTTAAATATTTCGAGAGCACTCTTGCCCCGCGCTTATTCTTCCGGATGTCCGTAACAAAACCCGACCATTTTCATACGCAAATTAATGGCTGTAATTAAAAAGGTTTGGTTTGAATTATTTATTGCTATAATAACAACACCTTGACATTATTAATTTGAAAACATTATATTCAGGTTTCCGCAATCTGTGAGTACCTATTTTTCTGTAAATAATTAATTAATGACGAACGGTTTTGTATCGGCATTTGAGATGTTTCCTTTATATGTTTCGATATTTTGATACGAGATTGTTTCCGATATTTGATTCATAAGGTTATTGGCAAATAAGGTTGCACTCGCTGGTTTTTGCAGTAAAATAGCTATATTTATTAGCTTTAAAAATACTTATAGGTAGGCATTTTTTCCTCAATATTTTGTTGCGAAAATCATGTTTGTATAATAAAAGTCACATTTTACTATAGAAACCATTACTTAATGTAGTTATTTTTAGATCTTGGTATATATAAGGAGATCAATAAATCTCAAGTGCTCATAAAAATGAAAAAATACACCTTTGTGATAGATGATTTATGGACTTGAGAGTACTGGAAACCCACAATAATAAATAAAGTAAAGTAAGTAGTATAGTTATCTGTCAAGTTATTAATGACATTGACATAAAATTGAATTCCCCCGGTCAGTGGTTTTAACAATATAATTACAATACACATGTTACCTAATCCCACTAATATTATAAATTAGAAAGTTTAGATGTTTGTTGCTCAATCACGCAATAACGGCTGAACAGATCAAAATGATTTTTTGTATTCTAACAGTATGTAATCTGGATTCACTTATAGTATACTTTTTGTCCCGATAATCACCCTCCAAAGGATGAAATCGGAGGTGCAAATATGGTCTATGAAACGGGGTGATTTAAATCCTCATAAGCCATTATAAGCTTTAAGTTTCAGCCAATTGGGAGTATAACGGCGTGTCAATAATTTTAACGTAAGCCATAGCAGAATTTGAGGTATTGTAAACAAGCTGACTTTTCGATATGTCAAAGCCGAAATATCATAATTCCTTCTGATTGATGACGTTATTTTTGAGCATAACCTTTAAGCAATTAGGTCTATTATTGCGTGTAAATCAAAATAAATTTGCGATACTTTGGAATTGTTTGTCTTCATATGCTTTAATACAAAAACAGCTGCTTCAATGCAGTCTTTGTATCGTCAGTGTACAATTTAATTTTGTCGTATATTATTGTTTACGTAATTGATGAACCTTCACACTATAATAACTGTTTGATATAAGAGATCACTTGGGCTGGGCAGCCCAATCGTCAACATGACGGTTGAAGCACCTTAGATCTATGCACAAATTACAATCTATATACTGAGATAGAGATACCAGTGAAATACTCCACATAGATCGTAGCGCCGTTGTGTATTTAGTAAAAAGTAACTAACACTTCAATATGCAAGTGCGATAGAGATAGCACCCAGTGACATCGGGTACAAACAAGTTAAACTAAAATTTCCATAGAAAAATTCGTACTTCGAGTTGAAAGGCCCCTGGATTTATGCTTATCCGTATACATATAATACAGCTGTAGAAGTTCGAAAATCTGTACATTGAAGGTATTGGCTAAATCAATGGAGCGATTGGAGGGCCCTTGGCATCGAAACAGAACACATTTCAACAGTTTTAATAATTCGTGTCTGTTTGTCTATCGGTTTATATGTCTAGGCATTGTGACTCTCGGCCTTCAGCCTCATGTGCATTGCCGCTCTGCTTCGGGCCTTCGGCCCTCAGCCTTTCACTTTACTCTGTGTGAATGATCGGCATGAGGAACCCGCTCTGTGTGAATGATCTGCCTTTGGACTCGCATGCCTTGCCCCTCTGCATCAGTCCTTCGGCCCTACATAAGGAGCCCGCTCTGTTGGGATTCTCGGCCTTCGGCCTTGCGTGAATTGCCACTCTGCTTCAGGCCTTCGGCCTTACATGCGTGCCACACGGCTTCGAGCCTTCAGCCCTCATCCTTATATAAGCTGCCCGCATTCAAATAGATGCTCGGCCTTCGGCCTCGCATGCATTGCCACTCTGTTTCGGCCCGTTAGTCATCAACTTTACATGAAGAATCCAGTCTGTTGAGAAGCTCGGCCTTCGGCCTCGCGTTTCTCGCCTCCCTGATTCAGGCCTTGGGCCCTCAACCTTACATAAGAAGCCCGTTTTGTATGAATACTCGGCCTTTCGCCTTGCATGTTTTGCCACTCTGCTTACGGCCTTCGGCCATCATACTTACATAAAGAACCCGCTCTGTTGGGACGTTTTATGGAAGAACTGCGTAGCGAGACTTTTATCATTGTACATGCAATATTTTACGGGCTTCATTCGTCTAGAATCGGTACATTTGATATAAATAAGCTTAATCATTCGTTTTGAAAGCATGAGCACGTAGCACCAACTCCCGTTACAATCGGACACTTTTACTTGAAGTTGTGAGACGATTATATATACCTAGGACAGACTGTCCAGTTAGGTCCAAGGTACCCAGTTAGTGAAGGGCCAACTTCGAGAAAGGGGTAAATCGTCGAATCCGACTCGGCTGGGCAGCGTTCGAGAAGCTACGGCACATCTTTTCGTCCAATATTCCGCAGTGTCTCAAGACAAGGCTCTTTGATCAGTGTGTGTTGCCAGTGACGACATATGGCACTGAAACGTGGTCGCTTACTATGGGCCTCATAAGAAGGTTCAAAGTCACCCAAAGAACAATGGAGAGGGCTATGCTGGGAGTATCTCTGCGTGATCGCATCAGAAGTGAGGCCATCCGCAGTAGAACCAAAGTAACCAACACAGCCCACCGAACCGCTAAACTTAAGTGGCAGTGGGCGGGGCATATAGCACATAGAACCATTGGCCGTTGGGGAGGAAAGGTTTTCGAGTGGCGACTAAGTACCAGAAGGCGCAGCGTGGGTAGGCCCCCCCACAAGGTAGACTAATGACCTGGTGAAGGTCGCAGGTGTCCGCTGGATGGGGATGGCAAAGGAACGGTCATTGTGTCACTCTTTGGGGGAGGCTTATGTCCAGCAGTGGACGTCTTTCGGCTGATATGATGATGATGATGATTCGTTTTGAAAAAAGGATTACTATTAAAATTTTCCGTGCGCGGTAAAGAGCATTTCATATTGAATGTAATCATTTCTTAAGGGATGTAAAGAAGGGTGAAAGATGTATGGGAAAACAAATAATTCTAAAGCAAGAATGAGTTCTACGCAGACGAAGTCGCGGGCAAAAGCTAGTTATTCATAAATGTAAAACATTATTTTATTTTACAATCAGAATTCCGTTGTACATTTTTTTATTTATATCCATCAAGCAATATAAGTTTGCTTGGTCTGAAATCCACCCCTAAAATGATTTAAGTAAACCTAAGTATTTAAATTAATTTAGTAAAAGTAATTTAGTTCGTTCAACGCGACAGTTTAATAGGTTACCTTGAAGTTTTAATAAATAGTTTGTAGCCATCGGTATCATCAACATACTTATTTGTGTCATTAAATTAAACTCATATTTTGACGAGGCATCAAGGTCTACGGGAAATGAGGGACAATCACAAAGCTCTTGCGTGTCATGGCCGTGATTGATGTGGGGCCTGGTTCTTTGTGGATCGCTTGCGCAACTGAATAAGGTAGGCGTGCGGAAACCGTTCAGTGTATTTACACTGGACACCTGTATACTACACCATAATGAAATTAAAAAAGAGAGCCTGCTTAATTTGCACGTTATCTAAGCTAGGTATAGCTAAAAAATTAACCCCTCTTGTACGAATATGTATGTAGTTGTGCCATTGTTTTATTTGTGTTACAAGTTTTAAACATGTAAGTTGTGTCTATTGGAACACGCTACAACTATATACAAGAGGGGCTTTATTTAAGTTTTTTTACCTTTATATGAAAACTCACCAATGAATGAAGACTTTTAAACATGCTTTTTTCCTTCACAAATTCTAAGCCGCAACGTAGGCTTCGTCAGGTGGATATAGGAAAAAGTATATCAGCACTAGGTTTCGTCGCATACACATCAGAGATGAAATCAGGCTTCGTCAGGTTGCATCAATGAATGCTGTAAGAAAATTGTGTTTACTTTCTGGTGCCAATTCGAATCTCAATAGTGTCTTGCTGATCACCGTAGACGTTAATTACGATTCGTTGTTACATGTTACCTACAATAACTTTGCTCAAGAATTGTATTTGTTTAAGAAAACACAGTTATCCCGGAGATTCCAAAGAATTGGATTCGTGCGAGTTATTGATAAACACTTAATTTTAACTCCCATTGTAAGAGGCGTAAGGTATATTTTATTTATCTTCGTCCGTTTGTATTTTGTTAGAGGTCAGACGAAGGGCTCTAAATTTCATTTAGAAAACCGACTTTATCATGCTTGTGTTCCATTGTGAGAACGATTTAAAAACTTTATGTAAAAAAATAACGAATATTTTAGGCACCGTGAAAAAAAGTATTCTATAATTAGGGTCTAAGATAAGCCATAGTACTATTTGAATAAGTCAAGTAGGTTATTTCAATGAATTAAGTTGTAAAATGTCCGAGGGTATTACGGCTGTTAGACCAAAGTTCCCCGTAGTTTACATACTACTTTTACCTTTACTTTTCCCTTTCGGTTGCAAGAAAATACATAAACGTAGATCATCCGCCCACAATGAATAATAAATTCCCCGGAATAAATATTATTTGTCTGCGACGTGTAATGTGTGATTGGTGGATTTAACATGGTGAAGTGCTTTGATTGGTTAAATAATAATAGTAATAGGGTGGTAAAGCAAAGAAAGGCTGAGATCGCAGATTTTGCGGCCCGAGCTGTAGGCGAGGGACGAATGCAGGGTGAAATTTTATTGACTGTTCAAATTTTCACAGTGGATTTCTTAGCGAAAAATATTAGGTACGTGTTTTTTCTTTCAGTATCTTTCAGTACTAAAATATTGAGACAGAGCAGCTGAAAGATATCCTAAAAAACCAAGCGTTCGTGGATACTGTGGTAGCGCGCGTTGTGCAGGGGGTGGGAATAACGCTCGCCCCGCCCCTACATTGAGATGCCGAGACAAACTTACGGGTGGAAGAACTGCTTTTTAATGAAAGTTATAATAATATTAAAATATCATTCGAAACTAGTAAAAAAAACATAAGTTGAAAATTTTCCTTCATTCACGGGTTACTCCCGGTTGGTAAACATTGTTGTAAGTCACGTTCGCGATCGCGCGTCTTTACGAGAGATACAACACGGAAGTCCACAACCGGTCATGCGGAGATGCGCGTGCGACTAATTTGCAATTTTGGTCGAGATCAGATAGGTGAGCGCGCCCCTCCCCCCGCACCGCTAACCCCGAGCGTTATTCAGCTCCCACTTATCCACACGTTACTAAGTCTTTATTCGGACAGCACATTTTATTGTGAAAATTTTACCTATGTTTTTTTTTTTTAAATGTTGTCTTTTATTGATACCTAATGCCTGGGAAAAAATTGAACAGTCAATAAAATTTCACTCTGTATATATGCGATCGAGGGCTTTGTTTATTGCCTCCCGTGTTGTGTACATCATTTTATTACTACACTTGGCTAGAAAACGGCTTTTTCCGTACGTAAAATGTTTTTCTCAACCATGCAATGACATTTTGTCATTACGTGTGTTATAACAGGCTTCAAGTATCACGTTGCAGGCGGAACAATTCGGGAGAACTGTAAAGAAATTTCATACAAAATTGAAGGCCTAGGCCGGGAAGTATTTTTTTATCGGGTCAATTTATTTATAATAATATTTAGTGCTACCAAAAAAAATGGGATTTGATTTATAAGCAAATAAATTGTCCTGTTTAGCCTGGTTGGTAGTGACACTGCTCTCCGATGCTAGAGGTCCCGGGTCCCGGTAAGGGCATTTGTTTCTGTGGTGAGCAGAAATATTTGTTCCTGAGACTTGGATGTTTTCTATGTATTTAAGTATATGTCTATTAAATATATCGTCGTCAAGTACCCATAATAACACAAGCCTTATTGAGCTTACTATGGGACTAGTTCGATTTGTGTAAAAAAATGACCAATAATATTTATTTATAAATCATTAACCAGAAGTTAGAATAACTTTTCTGTTTCTTAGATATATGTACTTGTACAACGTCAAAACGTTGCTGACCCTTTTTACATACCAATAATAAGAAAGGCTGAGAGTATTACTGACTAAAGGATATGCTGATAGTTGGTTTGTGGAAATAAATCTGGATTTTGGTTTCTACAATTTCTTCTTTAGCTTAAAATAATTTTAAAGAAAAAAAGCCGACTTCATTGGGGGAGGCCGGTGAAAGATGGTGCACTCTAAGATTCCATACAATGAAATGAAAGTGGCTATAAGTATGTTTATAATGGTAGAAGACTAAGTACCCTCAATTCCTCATGGAATCCTCCATCAGAACTCAAGCTTGACAAAAATGTGTTTTGAAAACCTAGCTTGCTTGACAAAAAAATCGCCTAACGTGAAATATGCGTCGTTGAAGAGTTCCATTCTGATCATCATCAGCAGTTCCACTTCATCAAATGTCACTTATTTAAATGTAAATGCTTTATTTGTATATGAAAATACTAAAATCACTATTTATGTATGCATTTTACATTTGAGGAGTTCCCTCGCTTCCTCATGCATCCCATCGTCAGAACTCGAGCTTGTCAAATAATTGTCTTGAAAATCTAACTTGCTTAGCAAACACAGCAAAGAGGACAATTCGCCAAACGTGAACTATGCGTCGTTGAAGAGTTTCGTTCTGATCATCATCAGCAGTTCCACTTTACCAAATGTCACCTTTTTGAATGAAAATGCTTGATTAGTTACTGAAAATATTAAAATCACTATATGTGTGCCTTTCACATTTGAGAAGTTCCTTCAATTTCTCATGGATCCAATCATCAGAACTGCGTGTTGACAAAAACGGAACCAACTTGGATATATATACTTACAATCAAAAAAAGAATTATCAAAATCGGTTCAGAAATGACGGAGTTCTGGAGTAACAAACATTAAAAAAAAACATACAACCGAATTGATAACCTCCTATTTTGAAATCTTCAAGTCGGTTAAAAAGTTAAATTTTCACAAGCTTTTTTTAAATTGCAGTGCATGATACGATACCTAGTTCGTTCACTTGTTTAGGTCAAATTTTACAAGACTAGGTATTTTAACTAACTTCCATAATTCCTATCGAGTTCAAGTTTGGTGCACTCGTGATTAATGACAATGCAAAATTGTAGTGAAGCCGGTTTGATAGCAACGCCTAACCTCTACAAGAATATCCGTCGTGTTTGAGATGAAGTATTGCAACCCTCTTAATGAGTTTGACTTGTTTTGAGTTTGAGTTGAAACTTGATGAATTTTACGACATTTCATTTTTTAGGGGGTTTTTTAATAACTCGCAAATGTCGCCATTTCACATTAAAAATCAATTTTAAATGTTTCTCATTCTAAAAGAGAGTACCTAAGTGACAAGTTAAGGCGTGACAGCGTAGAAACTCGTACAGAAGCACTATTAATAAGGCGGATTTACTAAAGAAAGTGTCCTGCTGTTCTCTTTGTGCGTTGTGACTGTCACAATTCAGCCTTGTGACGTCATATAGTCGATGGTAGGCTTTCTTCAGGTTTTCCTGAATAACTTGAAAACGAATAATTAATATTTTATACTACTTGAAAATTTTAAATGTTGTCAGACAGAAATTCAAATGTACATAATCTAAACTCTGATTTTATCTTTTTTGATTCTATCTAGTTCACTGAAGTGAAAACCCGTGTTACCTATAGAAATTCAGTCAACCGTTATTGCAACACTTGCACGCCCGTTTCGTACGTTGGGCGAATATAGGTACATTTTATTCAGATATTGTCTATTTGAGATTCAATAAGACGAGAGGGAGAGATATAAAGGTGTTGTAAAAGATCTTTAGCACAGACCTGGCAAAATTAAATCTTACATCAATGTTACAAAGACATATGTTGCTCTACTTTGACCAAACTGGAATATAGCCAAATTATCGAAATAGGTAATGTGGAATAATCTATACTACTCACTTATAGATCTCCCTATATGATTACTTATTCCAATTATTAACATTTTCACAATGTATATATTTCACAATGGACGTCGGTCAAGATCCGGAACTATTTGCAATAAAAAATCGTAAGTCAAACCGAATTACTTGTATAGGTAGTAAATAAGAATTTGTTTTGTTTGAATTGTTTGTTTACACAATGTCGTTGGTATGTTGTATGTACATACCTACAAAATATTGATATGATTGTATTTTATTTACAAATACATATATTTGTTTATCTTTGAACAGGAATATAATTCATTTTGCCCTTGTGAAACTTCACATTCCTATATTGCACTTCAGTGTCGCGTATGCAGTTTTGTTTTTCATGGGAGGAATTAATCGCCCGTGAGTTTTTATGGAGTTATATATATATATACATATTGGGGGACAATCTACATATTTATGTACACATCGGGATCAACTATGATAAATATGTAAGCTAATGAATTCGAGAAGACAGTAGTACGGTTGCATGTTTTTGTTGCACTTTTAGTCACGTGTAGGGTGGTGCTACTTCGACCCCCCCTTGTCAAATGAGTTGGCAGCCTGACTGTAAGAATTTCTCAAGCCACCCGAAGGAACTTGGCTTAGCGACTGCTATCATAGACAGCAGTCGGGATCAACGGCTTAACGTGCCTTCAAAAGCACGGGAGCGCTCAGTTAGTAACCACTCAAAGTGGTCACCCATCCAAGAACTGACCTGGGCCCACGTTGTTTAATCTCGCATACCGCACGCGGTACCCGGGCGCCGCTGGGCCACGAGGGCTCTCCGAGCGCGAGCCGCTGGCGCAAGCTAGTGAAAAATAACACTAGTCTACTGATAGCTGGTATTGTGTAACATTAATTTATTATTTATTTATTTATTGAATCTAAAGTAATATAACATTACAGTTTAACCTAAAGCGTTACAAAGATACCAAACTAAATACACCACCTAAAAACTAACTTAAAACTACGGAATACCTGTCTTGCATCATCTCAAGCACTCTCTTCCATACTGTCATCAATCTCGCTATACCTGTCGCAAACAAATCGCATTCAGAAGCTGCTGCATGCAAGGAGTTGATGAGCGCAGTCGCGCACACACATGTATACATACACACACCTAGTTTTTTTAACCCCCGACGCAAAAATAGGGGTGTTGTAAGTTTAACGTGTCTGTCTGTGTATCTGTGTATCTGTCTGTGGTATCGTAGCTCTCAAAATGATAAACCGATTTTCGTTTAGTTTTTTTGTGGCATTGATAATTTTATCTTGAGTGTTCTAAGCCATGTTTCATGAAAATATTTTTTGAGATATTGAACTTTGAAATGAAAATGTCGGGGATTTTTCAACTTTTCTAAGTTGTAGTTATTATGTTTTTTGTTTGGTTCAAGTTTTAATAAAATAAATAATTGTTTCAGGTAAAACCAATGGTTGAATCAGTTGGACCGTTTTATACCACACCAAAAACATGAAACGGGTAAGTTGCTAAGGTTAAGGTTGCTCTATTTCTCCACAATATTTTTTCTGATCAGGAGCTAGGGCTCAATCTGAAACATACTTTTAACATTAAAATTAAATTTTATTGCGATACGAATGTGTTTCTTTTTTCTAAATAGTCATATGTTTATTTTATTTATCATTTTTAGTATAATATACGGTATATGTACGGTTTATTTTTTTTGTTTAGATTCTGTGCTTGTGATTAAAATTTCAACGATGATGTATTACAATGTATGAAATAAACTTACCTAAATAAACAGTGGCCGCGAGCACGGGAGAAGGGTGTGTCAGGATGAGCAGGCGCGTGGGGCGGTGCGCGAGCGCTTGCGCGCGGCGGCGGCGGGAGGCGTGACGCGCAGGAGCGGCGCGTCCCGTCCGCGCCCGCGCCCGTCCCGCGCCCGCCCCGTGCGCGTGATGCGAGCGGACCGCGCCGCGCTTCACGCGTGGCTCGTCTGCTGTGCGGCCGCGCTCTCCGCGCACAAGTACAGCACACGCGTCGTTAGGACCAAGTACGGCCCGCTGCGCGGCATCGTCGTCCACTCGCATCCGCAGGTCGAAGCCTATCTTGGAGTGCCGTATGCTACACCGCCTCTTGGTAGCCTTAGGTGAGTTAGAACTGCAGTTTGTTTTTCTGTGTGTGCCGAGGTACCAACAAGTAAATTTACAAATGTTGGCGCGAATCAGACGGGCGAAATGAATGACACAGAAACGGTACCCATGATAGAACGGCTATTAAGTACTACGAATTTGTCATCACTCGCAGGAATAAGTGCGACTTCATGTACCCCACCTGTGAAGAGCACGCGAGTATCAATCTGTACTTAAAAAGACATTCAGTCATTGCATGAAATCGCGCCAGTGTGCTTTATTAAAGTGTGGCGCTAAGAACTAACTCGTAACAAAATAATCTTTTCACTACTCATGCTCTAAAAGTTCGTCTTTACGCTCTGCAAACGCGACATAAAGTCGCTTTTTATGCTCTAGAGCATAAAGTAAAATCCGCCATAGGCGCGCGGCGCGCGTGCAGACGTGCAGAGAAGTATAAATTTGATAACATAACCTTGATTATATTAATTATTTGTTTAATTTTCTCGCAATCGAAGTGAAAAGCAGAGTGTATAAAACCCGTTTTATCCTCTACTTTATATCGACCTTTATACTTTACATCGAAATTGTATACAATGGCTCGTTTGATGCACTTGTTGTACAATCTACTATTTCACTGCTCTAAAAGTTCGTCTTTACTCTCTGCATAGACGTTATAAAGTAGCTTTTTATGCTCTAGAGCATAAAGCAAAACTCGCCCTCGGCGCGCGGCGCCGCCGCCCGCGGTCGCCGAGCACAGAAGTATAAATTTGATGAAATAACTTTAATTATATTAATTATTTGTTTAATTTTCTCGCAATCGAAGTGAAAAAATCAGAGTGTATAACTCGTGTATAAAAGCCAGTTTATCCTCTGCTCTATATCGATCCTCGCCTGCGGCTCGGGATCGATAAATTGTCTCGGATGAAATGGCTTGTTTAATGCACTTGTTGTACAATCTACTATTTCAATTCTCACGCTCTAAAAGTTCGTCTTTATGCTTTGCACGGGCGACATAAAGTCGCATTTTATGCTCTAGAGCATAAAGTAAAATCCGCCCTCGGCCTCGGCCAGACGCCGCCGCCCGTGGTCTACGAGCAGAGTAGTATAAATTTGATAACATAATTTTAATTATATTAATTATTAGTTTAATTTTCTCGTAATCGAAGTAAAAATCAGAGTGTATAACTCGTGTATACTCGTAAAACCCATTTTATCCTCTACTTTATATCGAATAAAATGGCTCGTTTTATGCAATTGTCTCGGATAAAATGGCTCGTTTTATGCACTTGTTGTACAGTCTACTATTATACTTTCAAGTAGGTAATATTTATTTTTAGTCTCATTGGCCTCGTATTCGTAAATACGAGTATTCTAGCAAGTAGAAACGTATTGCATAATCATTAGGGGGTAAATAGCAAATAGTCCATTAATATACCCATTACTAGGTAACTATAATCTACATACATTGGACAAGCACGTTTTGTATTCAGTGTAAGAATTATGTTTAATCTTATGACAACTTTGATGTACCTAAGTAACTTCAATACTAAGCACACTTCATGACTTAGTAACGACTACAGACTTCCTTACTAACCGCCAAGAGTGTTATCTATCTTCAAGTAGTCTTAACGTTTTTATTGCGAAGAAACGTTACGAGTGCTACGCTGTAACTCGCAGCAGCGTTTTATGCAGTGAAAATGGCTCGTAGAGGTTGGGCACGCTAGCCGGAGTGTTTGAAGCGAAAGAATGAGGGCTGACCAAACTTTAATTTTAATTCCAAGTTTTTTTTTATCTGTTAGGTAAAGTTATAGTTAGGTTTAGGTAGTACCGTATAAAACCACAGTTTTAAAGAATGGGCCAGAAGAAGCTATAGGGAACGAAACAACAAACCTATTGCTCCACTATCTGGGTGGCTGGCTTTCAAGCGCAAGCGCATATTGCACGACTACTCGGAAGAAGTGCCGAGGCCCCGCGACTGTCGAATCTCTTTTGAATTCTCTAACTCTTGCTAGTTCACAAAATAAGTCCTGCCTGGGGCTGAGGCCTAGGTGTCCAACTTTAGCATGACGAGGCCTCCAAGAATTTAAAAAAGGCTCTGCTTACTCTGTCGTACTATATTATTATGAAATTAGAAAAATGGTATATTTCAGTGGCATCAGTTCCACACCACCGCTGCACCTGCACGCTGCTGCTGGTGCTGCTGTACGAGTTTAGCACCGCCGCTGGCACCGTTTATAGTTAATTGTACATAGTATATTTGTCACATGAGGTTTTATCCGGCAGATACATGCCGCCGGTGACCCCGTCCCAGTGGCGCACGACGCGGCTGGCGGACGCGTCGGGCCCGGCCTGCCCGCAGGTCCCGCCCGCCGCGGCGCCACGGGAGGACGCGCTGCTACTACACCCGCGAGCTCGCATCCGACAGCTCGAGCGTCTGCTACCGCTACTAGCTAACCAGAGCGAGGACTGCCTCTATGTCAACATTTACGTTCCTATAAATGGTAATTATGCTGTGACAAAATTTGCCAGCACGGCAACCTCAGTAGCAGCATCATCGCCGTCCTCAAAACGATGGCCCGCAGCCCGTCCCGCAGCAGCGGTGACGCGACCCGCAACCGCTCCCAACGCGCCCAGCGCAGGCGGAGCCACTCAGCAACTTTGGTAAGTGCTGAGAAGACTCAACAAAAACATAATTTGTACTGGTTTCGCCTAAGCCAACGAACATGGTGACTTTTTGTCTCGATATAGTGTCGATATCATCGCTATACATTTTTTCTGAGTGGAATAATTTATTTGCAGTTGCATGTACATATATGTTTGGGTTGTACTTTGTTTCGCAGACAGAAGTTTCATAGAATATATGTGTCCCATAATTTTCGTTTCATAAATAGTACATTACTACAGAGGCCGGGACAAAAGGGGTTGCCGGCCGAAGACATATAGACGGCTGAGCGAAGCGAGGCCGGATAGGTCTAAGGCCGGCAACCCCATATTTCCCGCCGAGGTATGTATAGTGCTTTTCTCAAACGTGCAATGAAATAAACAACAAAAAAATCAAAGTTTTATTTTTAATACGCCTAGTGGCAGAATGTCATGATGCCTGTGCCATATTTTTATGTGGAATAGAAATTAAAAAAGAGGACTTTGCAGGCCTAGGCCTGCAAGATTTGTATGAAATTCCATTAACTACCTCTTGTCCTAGACGCACCTGAAACGTCATACTTCGCAGCCTATTATAAGGAACATAATATCAATATTTCATTGCATGTTTGAGAAAAAGCATTTTTTTTTCAAGTGGTCGCAGTTCTAACCTGACCTAAACTACTTTTCTAGTAGACCAAAATGAGTTGCACACTGACCTACAAAGGCTACCTAAAAAATTTAACAGTTTCTGAAAAAAAGTTGTCTATGAAATGAAAAATTTGCGAATCAATACATTCTATGAAACATTTTTCTGCGAAAGAAGGTGCCACGATACTTTTGACTCACTGATTTCTTATTTTTTAATATTTTTATTACTCTAACGATTTTTTCTAGGTCAGTACGAAAGAGGTATATGGAATAAGTATGTTCATCGATAGTATCGAATAACTTATTTATATACTGTTGTATGAGGGATAAATTTGTGAAATAATTACTGTATAAATTAGCAATGTCCTTGGGGTTTGTGCATGTAATATTATTATCGGTTGATTCTTTAGGTTCCTTATTATTAGATGAGCTGTAGTTCTACTTTTAATGATTTTCCAAGATGATATAGTTTTGTTTGCGGCATATACAAGTATTACGACTAGAGTAAAGAGACGGAATTGAGAACTTACTTCTAAAAAACCGGCAGAGTGCGTGTCGGACCGCACACAAAGAAGGGTTCCGAACCGACACCTCCTACTCTACATTTAAAACCACTATACAATACCTTAAATCAAAAAAGGTCGTATCTACATACGGAACTCACGGCACTTACGCCTTAATGTACCTACATCCTCTTGATTTTTTTGTTTCACAATTTTAAACTTCATAGTTTGGAAATTAGAGAAGGGGGGGGGGGAGTACACTTTGTATGGGGTGCGGCCCCCAGTTTAAGATTTTTTCGTAATTTCACATCAGACGGACAGAATTAATGAATCTATAAAGGTTCCATTTTGGCTACGAAACCCTAAAAACGAACAATTTTTACGCCTAATCTGGTATGCCTACCACAGGAGCTTGAGATCATTTCATTGAAATAAATTTATGTTCTTACCTACATACATGCACTCAATTTCGTATTTGTTTAATGTGCTTTTTATTTAAGCACAGTTTTAATATTGTTTACCAAAACGTAAACATTTTTGTTATAATATCTTAGCTTGGTTTTATTTCTTGGTATAGTGTGTTAATTGTATGTTCAAAATGGAGACTACTGTTTTCAATTTTGATCTTTGATTCGAGTTTGGGGGACTCTCAGCCTCTCAGGTATCGGTATGGAACGCAATATAAAGTTACCTACCCAATGTTACTTATTTATACTTCAAAAGTTATCCAAAATTATTTGAATAACCATTTTACTTAAAAATTTGAATGTAAAATTGTGGACGTTAACTAATATTGCTTATTCTTTTATAATAAACACTATACACCAATCCTGAGATTGAAAATTAGCTGAGTCAGTGTAAACCGGTTTCACCACGTACGTTACAAGCAGCCAGTTGTCACCCACATAAACTCGCTGCACTTGTAGTGTTTTTTTTTTTTTCGTTTTTCGGCATTATTTATTTATTTAAGGAACAGTTACAACTTACAAACAAAAACGATACTTAACATACTTAATACAAAGTTGCACAATTTCCATATCTGTAAGTTAAACACCTGTCCACAACAGTCTCTAAAACATTTCTTGTGTTACTCGAGATATACAATATGATTTTTATTTAGATATATTATTACTAAATTACAGCATTAAATTATACAATTCTAACGTTGCAATGGTTATTAGGTACAGGTAAATTACTTTCCAGACATTTTTGGATTTGTAGTTGTGACCTCTGTAGCCAGCCTGACACACACGTTGACTACAGAGGTCACAACTACACGTGTGTCCCTGTAAATATACAAATACTACTACAGATGCAAAAATGTCTCGAAAGTAATTTACCTGTACCTCATTAAACGGCGAGTGGCAAACGCTGCAACGTCACGCGTTGAGGCGTGATACAAAAATTTCGAAGCATAATACTGTCACTTGTCATATGCATGTCGTATATGCCTTGTCGCTTGCCTCGCCTCGCCACGAGACCTTTGTATAGTCTGACAATTCATAGTAGAAATTCTCAATTAATTTCTTTATTTATGTGCGATATTAAATGCCGAAAATGGAGATGAAGCACGATTCCAATACACGTATCTGTAGGATTGCAAAATATCCCCGTAAACGATCACTCTCGAACTCTACATACGAGTACTTACTTGGATACAGAACCAAAAACCTTTTCCTTAAGTTGCACATACTTTGGTATCGTATTTTGGTAAACATAGATAGAATTTATTAAATCGAATGTAGTCTTAAATTGGAGTCAATATTTAATCATCAAAATGGCGATAAAGTAGCGAATAAAAGGAATTAATATCGTGTTTATCAAGAAAGGGGTATTGAAACGTTCGCTTATCAAGTATTAAAGCGGATTCATTGTTAACTTTGCTGAAACGCGGTGCGGCGATGCGTAAATACCAAGTTCCGAATTTGTTATTGTATCGATTACCGCTCCGGAAATGTTATTACCCTGGATCGGGGCATGACGACACGCCACGCAGCTGTTGAAAAATGCTGGGAAGTCAGCGCCGTGGAGTTAAGAGCAATGTATGCAACGCACGGCTACACCTGAAATGGTATACTGACTTGTCGTCTTTTATTGGCTAAAGTCGGCAAGTTTTAAACGGTAGGTGAAGTTGCATTTGAAAGCAAGAAAGAAAGAAACAATTATGAATCACTTAGGTACTTTTCAAAGCACAAGATAACAATTTCATACCAAAATGGATGCTGCTCAGCATAGTGTCATAAAAATCATGACGCTGATTTTCAGGGCAACCAGGATATTATATGAATTTATTCAAGAAGGGATACAGACACGGATAGACGGAGTAGTGACATAATATAACAGACAAGGAAGGCAATATGTACCTATAGAGAACTAAATTTCTAAACTTACAAGCCCATATAGGTTTATAAAGGAAACATGAGGTTGTGTTAGAAGGAAAACAATGATAGTCATTTAAGTAAGTATGTACAGTTTTCGTCGTAATTATCTGCAAACTTACCGACATGATTGTAACATAATTTTGCGAGGAATGTATTGTACATATTTATTAACACCCTTTCAAGGCGATCTCATGATACCGGTTTTAAGTGTGTAACAAAAATTGTCTATAGTAGAAATTGTGCACTGAAAGGGTTAAGTGACATAGTTTACAAAAATGTTGAAGCAATTTGTCCCATCTGTAAATAAAATAACCCCAAAAAAGTCTCACCGTAAATTTTATATTTTATCACTTGCTAAAGATCTGTTTAATGAGTGTTTAATGGGCTTATTAAACGCAGTGTCATTCCTTCTGTGTCACCTGTTGTTTAGAATGGGACAATAATGCAGCATAATGGGGCTGACGTCGTTTGTTGACGAGTTATGGCGATGATGGTCCGCGGGCGCTCGTTATTCCGTGCTGCTGTGCTATTCATAACTGTTTAACCTCACCTCACCACTCACCTCCAGTATATTTGGACCCCTTAATTCGTAATACTTAATAATGTAATCGGAGATCTAACTTATCTACTAGTCCGTCGGAGGTGAGGTGTATTGTGAATAACAATCTTGGCTGCTCGTGCTTTATTCAGGTTATTTCCTCACTAACTCACTGTTCGTTAACAATACTGCTCTATAAATATGCACGGATTTGCGAACCTCTGCGTTAATATATTTACCGATGAATATCAATGTAATGATTGTGGAACGAACTTTAGATTGATTTTGAATGTAATACATTACACCGATTATGATTTACTAGCTGTTGTCCGCGACTTCGTCCGCGTCTTCGCTCCTATTGGTCGCAGCGTGATGTTATATAGCCTAAAGCCTTCCTCGATAAATGGACTATCCAACGCAAAAAGAATTTTTCAATTCGAACCAGTAGTTCCTGAGATTAGCGCGTTCAAACAAACAAACAAACTTTTCAGCTTTATAATATTAGTATAGGTATGATGGAAAATAAGTATAAGAATTCAAGGTTAGAACAATAAACTTTCTTGCTACATATTTATTTTTCATATCATCTTTATTTCATTTTACAATTTATATCATAAAACTTAATAAGATGGTACTTTTTACTTAAATGGTTAAGTACCTAAAATTAGATTTCGCCAATATTATTTTTACATAAACATTTGGAATATTTTGTAAAACAATTGAAAAGGTTTTGGCTACTTGCAATTACTGAAGAATTAAAGCTTCTCCTAGTGGACTTTCACAGCAAGACGAAGGTCGAGTCGCAATTACAATTTTTTTTACTGTTAGAATATTAATGAAGTTTAAGTAGTCAGGTTCTACACTTTATACTTTAAGTAGTTTAGGGACCTTTTTGACTTCTTTGTTTAAGGTAAGACTTTGACGAACATTATTATTACAAGTAAATTTTTAACAAATAAACACCGACTCCAAACTTTGCCAGACCCCCATCCTCCTGCTATATGATTTGAGTTCCTTCGATGTAGCCTTACTTACCCCATCCTCTTGGTATATAATTTGAGGAGTTCCCTCGATTTTTCCAAGATCTCGTCATCAGATCCAGACTTGGTGACAATGGGACCAACTAGAAAACACACCCTTCAAAACGAAAAAGAATTTTTGAAATCGGTCCACTAGTACCCGAGTAATCGGTGAACATACATAAAAAAAATATTCCGACGAATTGAGAACCTCCTCCTTTTTTGAAGTCGGTTAATTAAGTAAGATTGTCAGTTTTATTAAATTATATAAATTCACGCTTTGATATGTAAAAGTGCCCTTGTGGCCTATTTGCGGAATAAATATTTGATTTTGATTTTTGAAATACCTGGGGGCAATTCTACATGAGTACATATTGCTATTTATATCATGCCTAGCTTAGTGTCTGTACAATTTTTTATGTTCTTGTCCGTTTTTAGTAAGCAATTGATATTTCGTGAGTTTGTTGCGTAATATTGCCATACAAAATCCTTGTATAATGGGGTTATCTTATGAGATTGACTAAGATTCTGTGCTTAAACTTCCTCTGAGTGACGAAAATCGTATACATACGCTCCTGACTCTGGAAGTAATTTTAACAGTACGACAAGGAAATCAAAAACAAAGCATCACTCGAAGAGAAGAAAATCCTCAAAAATGCAAGCGGCTACGGCGGAAGGTGTCGAGGCCTCAATTCCGTAGTGCATTGCAGTGCATCCTACCCCTGCAAGCAGTGCGGAAGTGAGGCTGAGACACCTTATAGCGACGCCTCAAGCATTTAACAACAGGAAGGCCTATCGCAGATCAAGATTTACAAGAATTTGGAATTAACCATTTTGCACGCTGTGAGCTTTGAATGGTATTTGTCCATTTGTTTGTTGGTTTGTACTTATGTCTGGCTTGCTTGCTCTTATCTTACACATTATTTTGCCAAATTCTACGTTATCACTAGAACTCGAATACTTTTCCAAGAGCTCACGGACTGTAATGAACTATAAATTTTCATATATTTGTAGTTAAAACTCATGCTTTTAGTACTAAGGATTTTTCGAAAATAGGTACCTAACTAAAACATGTTATATCATACAGTATTGCCATATCAGATCAAGTCTTCAATGTATGATAGCGACATAAAAAATATAGTACAGTTGCGACTTTCACTTACAATAATTATCTTATTTAATATTTAAACTTATTTAAACATAAATTGTTTAAACCACCAGTTAAACTCACTTTAAGTCTCAGGAACTATAATGTATAATATAAGCCGCATAGAAATTGATAAGAAACGGCCAGATACAAAATAAAGTATATTTAAAAGAAATTCTCAATTTTGGCTCCTTGGCTATTATTTTTACTCTTTTGCTGACTTTTTGACAATGACACACACATAGCGATTTAAAATTATTTTTATTGTTCTTCCAATTAATTTCAATCTTACCTGTGATATTTAATCGTGACTTTTGCCCTCATGTTTATTACTATTATGTTTGTTTTCATATTATACTCGTATTGTGTATTACATTGTGTGTGATGTAAGCCTCTAAGAGTAGAATTTAATGACACTATACTATGTGATGTACATATCTTTGTAAACCTGTACCACTAAATAAATTAGAAGCCGAATTAGTATGCGTACGAGAGTAAAAAAGTTATTTTTTAAATATGTAATATGTATTTTGATATTTTGTTGTTAATCTATTGAGAACTAATATTCAATAAAACCGGCCAAGTGCAAGTCGGACTCGCGCACAAAGAGTTCTGTACTATTCTCTATACAAAATTAGACACTTTATTATAACCTCTATTAATTTAATTTAAATAATAATATTTGTTAACAGTAATAATAACGTTATATAATATCAAGTAGAATGTTGGTCAAGTGCGAGTCGCATTTTAGTTTTCCCATACATTTTGAGACCCAGCGCCTTATGAAGGCAACGAGCAACTGTTTAAACGTTTTTTTGTGTGGGAGCTCACTTAAATATTTATTTTAATTTGGTTTTAGTATTTGTTGTTATAGCGGAGACAGAAATACATCATATGTGAAAATTTTAAGTGTCTAGTATCTATCACAGTTCATGAGATGCATCCGGACAGACAGACGGACGGACGGACGGACAGCGGAGTCTTAGTAATAACGTCCCGTTTTACCCTTTGGGTACAGAATCATAAAAAGAGTAAACAGATTGTTAACAATTTACTTCAGACTGGGAAACTATTCATTTACTAATTACGGAGTATCTATTTAATTGAGATCTGTCACTTGCAAATGTTGTTTCGTTTTCGCTATAGCGCGCGTTTTTTACGAGAAATTCCCTTTATTCCGATGTGATTTTAATATTTCGTGGGAATTACTCTTTCACCTACGCGTTTAGATAGAATATCTTACAATATCAGTTTACCGCCATCAAAGAGTCGCAGAAAGGGTACAAAGGCTTTTTATGGTTGACTTGTTTTTGCCAGAAGAATAAATTTCTTACCTTTGACTATTATTTTGTTATTCTAGGCTTATTTAGAGATCTTTTCACTCTTTAATGGTGAAATATAACGGAAATGAAATAATAATTCGTTCTTATTTTTTAATTCTGGTAGACCTAGTACACGCTAAAGGTATAAGCGATATATCCGTGTTAAAGGAGAATCTTAATACTGAAACAATTGAGTTTAATTTAATTTGAAATGGATGTCCGTATTTTTTAAATTTGCCTTTGTTTCATTTGTACCTGAACTGTGAAGTGGATAAAGGCAATGTTGACGCTTCATTATTGAATTCCAGCTGCCAGTGGTCGATGTGTTTAGGTACTTTGGGTTTAATCGTTGTGAATACACTCTAAGTACCTACTTATAACAATATTTTTTCAAGTAAAACGCATTACTTAGTACTTATCGATTTTACGAACAATGTGTACTGAGTTTTATTTACTCCTGTATTTCATGTATTGTCTGTACATTCGTATATTAATACAAAATATTTCGGCAAAAATATACTTTTTCTATTATTTACACAGTTTAATATAAACAAACATAATTTGGAGAATTATCTTAATTTTCTCTTTCGTCGAAATCATATTTGAAAAAGGTCACTCGGAAATTGAAATATGATTGTGGTCTAAAGCGACATACGTAAGATAAACGTTCCAAAGCTCGACACCTTGCCCAGTAGATGATACCCAATTTATCACCTTCATTATGACATAAGACTGAAAGAGCCACCATGTACTGGGTCAGTGTTGAGAACTGAGGCTGTGGCCTGTAATAGGAGCAAAAAATTAAAAGGACGTTTTCTTAGAACATCTGTAGTTACCTCTTTTTTGTGTCCAAAAAAAAATTTGTATTTTCTGTTCAGTGTGGTCTAAAGTTATAACCGCCTAGTAATGGATCTTGTTACCACGAGATTTGAGCGCGGTAGTCAATGCTGATTTTCAGGTAGCATCAATTTATGTAATTTTTTGGTCTTAAAGGATTTTTTTTGACTTGATTAAATATTATTAATCAATTTTAGTGTTTTTAAAATAATATCAGTCTAGTACAGTAAAAGTACACGTAAGCTGTATTTGCATAAAAAAATAATGGATAAACTTTTTTTTTTAATTGAAAACACTGGAGACCTCATTTAGTGTATAATAGTTACCGTTTAATTGTTTGCTCTTAATTACAGGCCCTGTATGGTGTTATAGACACATCGTATTTAGAGTTATAATTTGTCAGGTGAAGGCGAGAGCGAAGGCGCAGGGCTTCCGTGCCTGGTGTTCGTTCACGGGGAGTCGTACGAGTGGAGCTCGGGAAGCGCATACGACGGCACCACACTGGCAGCGCACGGCAACATCATCGTAGTCACTATCAATTTTAGGTTAGGTGTATTGGGTAAGTAGGTGTATGTATTTTCAATATGTGAAGATGTATTTTCACTGTCACTTTTGCAATTGTATGCTTAACGATGATTGCCCTGCACCAAACCGTCTGTAATCGTAAGCAGTGTTCGTTAAACTCTGAATGTATGGAAAGTTTGACAAGTTTTTGTGGGTTGGCAGCTGCTGCCGCCATATTTAACGTTAATCGGTCTGTGATCGTATGTTGGTGCAACCCAGCCATAATGTATTATAGGATGATAAAGTCAGTTTAACCTTTAACAAGGCACCACTAATCTAGAAAGCTGCACCAAAAACAAAATATATGTACAGAATAGTTTGTGTTAGTAATTTGTCGGCCTGTTTAGCCTAGTTAGTAGTGACACTGAATCCGAACCTAGAAATACCAGTTCCGAAACCCGGTATGGGCATCTTGTTTCTGTGGTGGGCAGACACATTTGTTCCTGGGATATATGTTTCCTATGTATTTAAGTATATATTTATTAAATATATCGTCGTCTGGTACTCGTGACACAAGCCATAACGCACGGAATATTTAGTTGTCCTCTTTTTAGCATACGAGTATCTTGCATGACATACATTTACAAATATTCATCATTCGGAATTTGAATTAACTTTGTATTACAAAACCGGTATTACTTTACGATCGGAATAGCTGGCATTTCATATAACTTTGACGTAAGTACATGGAAAAACCGTCATCGTATTCTAATCGCGGCTAAGTAATAAGTATATGAGTACTTATGTCAATGAGTAATGTATTTTTTGCTCTGACTTCGGCTAGAGCTTAAGTCACCTAAACAAAAACTGCACAAGTTCGACTTAGGTATTCTGATAAGAAAATCCTCCCAAAATTAACGTAAGCAATAAAAATACCAATATAAGTAACACTCGCGTGTAAAATACAGCAAATGAGTACAAGCTAAAAGTAAAACCTCGCCTGAGAGGTGTTATTTCTCGTTTCAGTTTGTTGACAATTCAATGCAACACCCTCTTTACGTGGCCGTCGGTTTCCGTTTTGTTATACAAATACCAGCTTTTATTTGCGGCTTTTGAACTCTTTAATCGTCTTAGAGGATAATTGCTTCAGGTGTGGGGTTGGTTCTCGCTCTCTCATACAAACTTCCTTTCCCCCTTTTCAACCCCTTAAGGGACTATTTTTTTACCAAATTTCATCTTAACCCCTTTGGCAATGAAAAGGTAACAGACAGTTGTATTGTTTGTCCACCTACTAAATAAAAAAAATGCTTCTATTGGCCTAAAGTCGCTCAAAAAGTTCTCTATAACGCTTTGCGTACGTAATCGTCTTGTTCGAAAAGACTTCCAGTGGATTTCTTGGCGTAACTTTGCGGCATTAGTCATCAATCTGACGTATAAAGAGCCCATTTACGGCCTATTTGCTGCTTGAAGCTTTTTATAATAGCCACGAGTGAGTAAATCGAGGTTGCTCGAGTTAAAATGTCAAACAGTCTACTTTATTTTAAGCTTGCTTTAAACGAGTTCGGTTTAGGGTCGTTGACTCATCGCCAAGTAACTTTTTACACTATTTATTACATGCAGAGTGGTAAAAGGTGGATTTATCCGCGTAGATTTCGTTAATTGGCCTACCATTTAAACTAGGTATAGTTAAGTGCAAATCTATGTACCGCATTAATCCTCTCATTAATATATATATTTTTTTTTTCGCCGATATAAAAGCCATGTTACATATTTTTGAGTAAGTTGTATGCACCCATTTTTGCACTTGGTATTATGTGTAATCATACCTGCCCTCTTTTCACCCCGCTGGCCCCCCTGAGGAATAAAAAATCCTGAGTCTTGGATATTTTCAATGTATTTAACAATTTAATTATCTATATGAGTATACACATATCATAGTCTAGTAGCCTTACTACTAGCTATGCTTACTTTGGAACTAGGTTGATTTGAGTAAAGTTTGCCCTCCCCCCACCCCAATATTTATTTAGGTTTACAAAAAATTTAATTATCTATTGGTACCACAAAATCTGTACCATTAGACGAGAATGACAGGTTTTTACTAGGTAAGCGATCTTCATCCTAGACCACAACATTGCTTACCGTCAGGTGTTTTGTGATCAAGCGCAAATCTATCCAGAATAAAAACAAAACACGGGGATTAAAAAAACAGTCACTGTTGATTTATCCTTCCTATACGTAAATCCAAATACATACATGCGTATATTGTCTAAACATATTAGATAAGAAGAGAAAAACCTATGGCGAAGGTAATCAGAGACCTTCGCGCAGGTGGCGACGACTAGCTAAGACCCGTTCGGAGCTATTGTAAAACTGTGAGCCACTTGATATTAAAAATACGATCAGCGATGTTGTTTTTATAATAAATTGAAAAATATGCTCATCGCACTGGCTTGTTATAACATGTAATAATTTATGCAAAGGATTCGTTGACTATACGTATAACTGATAGTATTATGTATAATATTGTAATATGTGCATTTATGACTTGTAAATTATTGTTATTATTATTTACCAATAAAAAATCTGAATCTGGTAACAAAAAATAGATAATTGAGATTCCTTGCAAAAACATTTCTTTAAAACTAACAATACCGCGTCCTATTATTAACATGGTGTTACAATGTACATATAACTGATTAATTGAACAAACTGTCTTTGAATATGAGCGAATAAACGAAATTTGGGATTCCGATTTGTAAGTATTTACAATGTGGCCGGTTGTTCGATTTTATCTGGCTCTATTATTCCTTCAGTCTGCGGCGTGATTTAAAATGATACAGCCCCGGAGTACGCTTTCTTCTTCTACCGCATAAAATGTTCGTCGGGTTTGTATTTATTTTAGCAATGTTGGGGTTTAAAAAAACCTTATCTTGTTTCGTCTAATGAATTAATGGCTATCTCGCAGACATTGACATCGTGAAAGGAACGGGACTTTTTTTGTTTTCTTTAAGCAGATCTCATTCTAATCTGTAGGTATGTATGCGCATTCCGGTTCCGTGCAGATGACTGCTACCTTTTACAAGTCTAACAACTACGTACCTAAACCTTGGTTCATAATAATATCAAAGAAATGTCACTTTTTGCCCCGTTAGGTCATCAGGGTTCCGTAGTTAACAAGGAACCATTATAGTTTCGCCATGTCCGCCGGCCTATCCGTCCGTCTGTCCTTATGTAGAGGAAAGCGCCTACGAGACGAGCGCCCGCCGAGCGGGTTCGTGGCACTTAAAGCGAATAAGATTCAGTATTTAACTCTTTCAAAATCCATTTTACTTAGATACGTTTCGCCAAGTTCATAATTTGTTTACGATCACTCTTGACCTAGTTGGTAGTTATGCCGGCAGACGTAGGTTAGAATCTCTGTAAAGCATGTTGGGCATTTATTTGTATGATGAGCACAAACATTTGTTCCTAGGTCTGAGGTGTCTTCCATTTTCAGTATTTATTTATTCTAACTCTGTATTTCGTCGTCTCGTATTTATAAACAGTGGGTAGCTTAATTTGGTATCTGGCCATTGCGTAAGATTGTCGCTCAGTAATAATTAGTGTTTGGTTGTTGTCAGGTTTTTTAAAGACTGGTGCTAAGGGGTCGGCGCAGGGTAATTTCGGCCTAATGGATCTGGTGGCGGGTCTGCACTGGCTGCGCGAGAACTTGCCGGCGTTCGGCGGGGACCCCGCGCGGGTGACCCTCATGGGTCACGGGACGGGCGCCGCGCTCGCAAACTTTCTTGCCGTCTCACCTGTGGCCAGGGGTAAGGACTTCTATTTATTATTACAATCGTAACTTAAAGATTTTTTTACAGACTTCAATAGAAGGAAGGAGGTAAGTACTCAGTTCGTCTGCATGTTTGTTTTTAGGGTTCCGTAGCCAAAATGGCTAAAACGGAACCTTTATAGATTCGTCGTGTCTGTCCGTCCGTCCGTCCGTCCATCCGTTCCGTCCGTCCGTATGTCACCGCCGATTTACTCAGAGACTATGAGCACTACAATTATGAAATTTGGTAGAAAGGTGTATGCTATGAACCGCTACATAATCACGAAAAAAATATTAATTTGGGGGGACACCCCATACATGTAACAGAGGGGGTCAATATTTTTTTTTCAATGCACATAGGCTTGTGGGGTATCAATAGATACGCCTTCAAAAATAACATAAAGGTTTCTAAAAAAAATTCCATTTAAGTCAACCTGTGGTGAGTGTAAACTGTCAAAGTCGTAAAAAGTGTGTCGCCCCCTCTAATTTCCAAATTATGAAGTTTAAAATTCTGAAAAAATCAATATGATGTAAAATTATAAATACTTCCAACGATTTTTGGTTTCAACAAGATCGGTTTAACGGTTTTTGAGTTAGTGCTGCAAAACTGTCTTGCCCAAACAAAAGGGCGTAAGTGCCGTGGCTTTCCTATGAAGATAGACCTTTTTTGATTTATTTTATTGTATAGTGGTTTTAAATGTAGATAAGGAGGTCTCGGTACGGAACTCCTCTCTGTGCGTGACCCGACACGCACTTTGCCGTTTTTTTTATATGTTCTCCGATAACTCTTGACTACGTCGGCGGATTTTGATAACTCTTTTTTTTTGTTTCAAAGCAGGTACCCCGACATTTGTCCGATATAAATTTGGTGAAGGTCTGATGATGAGATCTAAGAGGAATCGAGGGAATTCCTCGAATTTGATAGGCACGCATATGCCGATTTCGGTATTTTCTGTAGGTAACCAAGCATTGGATCACGTAAATCACAAATTGTGGCATAGCAAGTACAAAATTGGAGTCGGTTTTTTTGTTATACATTATTTTTATACCACGCTAGTGGCAAACAAGCCGCCTACCAGATGGTAAGCGTACACCAAACCCTGTGGGCGGCTGCAACTCCAGAGGCGTCACATGCATGTTGCCGACCTTTTAAAAATGTATACGCTCCTGTCTTAAAGAAACTGTAATCCCTCGGGAAGACCTCGACAGGGTGCTAATTTCACAACCGGAGCATTCTAAGGAAGAAATTCCTTTGAAATCGGACCGTACGCGACCATTTACGTTCTAAGAGGTGTGAGGATGAATTTGGTTACATACTGTATAAATACAAGTGTAATGAATTAGGGCCCAAAACTTCTGTGCATACGCTGTGTTGAGTTGAGTGTGTTTTTATCATTTAATGGCAGCCAATTAATAGTAGCTCCAGTTTAAAGAAAATAATAGATAGACCCTTACGCTGTCAAATACACGATACTGGTAGTCAACTGTGGTGATGTCTCTAAAGTTACAAGTATTTATAGGTAACGTTGTCTGCTTGCAATCTTGCGGCCCGTATGTTATCCGATGGGGATTCTTAGAGGAGGAAAATAGCTCTTCCGGCTCATCTGACGAATCAGGGTTGATAAATCCAACATGTGTGCCACTAGGTACACTTCATTTTACCTCTACTTTACCTCATGCGTGTTATTTAGTTGTGTATGTAAGCGCGAGCATGCGTGAATGGGTGATGTGATGTCATTAGTGATACCTAGTGAACAAAGAAACCCCATAAAAGTTAGAAGCACATAAGTAACATTAACTGCCTTATTTAGTGCTCAGCAAAACGTCAGTATGAAAGACTTGGTGCGTTGGTTCTGTGAAGTCTCCTCAGTGGTTAATCACAATACCTAGTTTTGAGTTTCGGTTGGGCATTTTTTCGCAAAATTTGTTACTACGTATTTTTGTCCATGATAACGAAAAATCAAAATCCCCATTATCAAAATTCGAAAGCTGTGACATGAGTTAATACTCTTACAGAATGCTTATCCTGAATTATACACTTACTAAGTGTACTTTGTTTTTAGTATTATATGTCTAAATATATCAGTTTGAGTTGGTTATTCCTTCATCTGGATCAATCCTGTGGAGATTTCATTATATCTTGCAGCGCACTTACATCCCGTTTATATCCTTCGTAACTTAACGCGATTAAAGGAGCAGCCCCACTAGGCACGCCCAAGAGCTTTTACAAGCGTAATTAAAAATAAGGTCGGGCGACTAAAACTTAGTACGGCAATTTGAAAAAAAAACAATGTTTAAAATAATAAAGGGGAAGGAAGGGACAAACAAATGTTTTCCTTGAGGACAGATTTCATTATCTCGCCGATTCTTGTGTTCGAAATAACAAAGTAAAATTAGATTTTTTGTTTCAGAGCTATTGAAGCGTGTCATCTTGTTAAGCGGCTCGGGCCTCAGCTCATGGGCATTGCAGAGAGACCCACTTACGATAAAAAGAAAGGTAACCCTTGTAGAATGTGGATCTTGCCAATGTCGTTTGTGTAGTTATATTTGTAGATAAGTTAGACGATATTCGTCGCCGGTATTATTACATACCGGCTTAAGGTGAAATCGATTGTCTTAGTCTATGAAGACGAAACATCTGCAGGGCAAAATCATTTCGGTTTAACTAAAGGTCTTTGTCCTCCGTCTAGTTCAATGACAATCATTTATGCTACTATGTTGCTTGCCAAGGAACTGTGGGTTCAGTTTGAAATCGTAAACTTTACGATCTTATCTGGTTTCACTGATATTTTTATTTTGCCTTAGCTTTGCATACTTAGGTACCAAAGTAATTTCTTCTACCTAATGGCAATGTTATACAAAGAAAGAATTAGTTATTGATTTTCTCATAATAATAAACTAGAGGTAGCTCCGGTATAAGCGATAAAATTATGGCAATAATATGATGCATACAGGATGACCGCCTTTGAAAAATCAGATCGTTAAGTTGGGCAACCTGTTATATTGTGTCCACTTTTGCAGAGGCAACCAAACATCGTTGGGTAGGGTAAAGGAACGTTTCATTTCAAACGATATCATCACTATCATTGCGTTAACCTAGAACAGTTGTATCCTATTAAGATGCCCAGAGTCTACAACAATAATCAATATAGGTTTAGAGATGTTTTATTACTAAAAAAATAAACTCATAGTTACAATTTATGTTGGGAGTTGACCGAAAAAAAATCCTTAATTAGCATTTCTTTTTTTAACAGCTACGGTCCGAGATTTAGCGAGGCAAACCAAATGCGATTTATTATTCTAACATGTAACCTTTGTTTTTAATCATAATCAAATAAAAGATGAGGGCATGTATATATATTTTAAAATCTGATGTTATATTACGCCTTACGACGTCTAATCCAAATTTTGACTAAGACGTCAATTTTTGTTCGTCGCTTTTTTACATTTTACCATGCGCGCTAAGCAAGCATGTTAGGCACATAACACATTCAAATGCAAATGCGATACGGAGTGAGAGAGAACGGTCTAGTACTGATAAGATTGACTGTAACAAATGTATCAGTACTGGACTCTCGGCTAACAATACAGTTACCACGGTTTTAGGGATGTGTCTAAAGCTATGGACAGAGTACGCAACAAGACGTAGATACGTTTCATTTGGTTCAATTGAATTTTAATACGTTAGTAAAAGTGACTCGCCGGTTTATTGGCTTTTGACTTTTGATGCGCACGCCCTTTGCCCCTATTTACGCTATGCCTAATGTGTCAGAAAGAGTGTGCGCAACAAGCAAAAACCCGATTTCAAATGACAACCTCCAAGGGTAACAAATCCTAGCCTCCATCTTCTAATTAGTACAGTGAGGATAGAGGCGTCATGTCGCGCGATATGCAATACGGCGGCCAATTGTGCGTTGTTGTGCTTATACCGCTGGCTAGATATACTTGTAGGTATTAATTGTTGGTTGCTATCTTTAGGGTTTTATGCATGTAAAATAGAAGTAAGGTAGGCTGACCTACTCTAAGGCTGTAATACCTGCTATTGTTCGCTAATGTTTGTTCGTTTTTTTTTCATCATCGCGTAGTTTGAAACTTTAGAATGATAGTGACCTAATACCTATACTACCTCTATTTGTTTGGGTATTAGGTCACTATCATTCTAAGGGTGCGAGTTGTAGAAATGTATATACATTGATTTGGGCGTGTTAATTTACCCGTTCATTGTACAAGTATACGTACATTTTACGTATGTATATTCTCTGAGAAGGAAATTGTTATAAGTTTAATTTTATTTTTGTCGTAATCAGAATCATGATTATATTAAATTAATAGATACTCTGTAAATTGAAGTGCACATTTTGTTGATTTCACTTGCTTGGCAAATTTGAAATATATCTACATATTGTGTATATTACGGTAGTTTTATGTTACTATCGGAAGTTACACAGACAAAACAATGTCCTTTAAAAAATTAAAGCCTGTTTGCATTCTATGTCATAGGTTAGGTTGCTTTTTGTTTTGAAATTTAAATGGACTAGACATGTTTTTTTCGTGTACCCTCATTCAAATAAAAAATCCTGATACTGATCTTACGCGTAGGTGGCGGAACAAACGGGCTGTCACGGTGACTTGCTGGAGGACGACCTGGCGCCGTGTTTGCGCAACAAACCGCTTGCCGAGCTGCTCGCCGTGCGGCTCGAGCCGCCGCGCTTCCTGCCCGGCTTCGCGCCCTTCGTCGATGGAACTGTCATCGTTAACCCGTCTTCCGTAAGTTTTATTCGGTACACTACGCGTAGATGTGGAGTAGACTGGCTGCCACGGCGACTTGCTAAAGGATGACCTGGCGCCGTTCTTGCACAACAACCTGCTCGCCGTGCGGCTCGAGCCGCCGTTCTTCCTGCCCGGCTTCGCCCCCTTCGTCGATGGAACTGTCATCGTCAACCCGTTCTCCGTAAGTTCTGTTCGGTACAATACGCGTAGATGTGGAGCAGACAGGCTGCCACGGTGACTTGCTAAAGGACGACCTGGCGCCGTGCTTGCACAACCAATCGCTCGCCGTGCGGCTCGAGCGCTTCCTGCCCGGCTTCGCGTTCTTCGTCGATGGAACTGTCATCGTTAACCAGTCTCCCGTAAGTTCTGTTCAGTGCACCACCCGTAGATGTGGAGCAGACGGGCTGCCACGATGACTTGCTAAGGGACGACCTGGCCCCATGTTTTCTAGCCGGAGCCGGGCTCGCACCTTCCGCCGATCTATCTGCTTGCATGTCGATAAATATTTCATCATCATCACCATTGACAATTTATAAATATTTGCGCAATAATAATAAAATACTGGTGATTGGTGACGCAGCAGGCGAGTCGCCAGAAATATCATTGGTCGCCAGGGCATCATAGTGAACACGAGGGTTCCGTACAACGATTGTGTACTCGTTCCGAATAGTCCAATCTCTTAAATGCAGGAAAAATCTTGTGAAAATTGAACGCCACGGGTACCTCGCCATCTGTCGGCGCATTTTGTTACTAATTTGCAGTACTGAATAACCTATAATGTATGTTGTTTTTCAAGGATGATTATTTATCACGTGAACCGATTTAAATAAATTATTTTTTATTTGAAGCAAGGTATTTTAGTATCCAGATAGAGATATCGTTATACTTCTCCTGTCAAATATACATTATTATTAACGTTATGTAGTAATTTCATATATTTTCTCGGTTAACTTCCTTCGAAAAATAAAAATAAAGTATATATCCAAAATAACAATTTCGTGTCAGGAGACTGTTAAGCTAGCAGTCTTTGAGCTAACGGTAAAGCTACGGTATACATAACGTATGTTGTTTTTCAAGGATGGACTTCGGAGATAAGTAACGGTTTGTTTTCTACAATTTCGTTCATTAATGGAAATTTATCCACGGTAAAAAAATACAAAAAAAAACTGTATCAGAATGTGCGATTTAAGCCCTTTCGTAACACCCCCTTTGATATAGTCATTTGGCATAGTAGTAGACTTTGAATTTTTGACCCCCGTTGTATCGGTAATTACTCACAGAAAATAAAAAATATATTTTAAAAAAACATGTTCAGTGCATCAGAGTTAGGTTCTTTATAACTTTTCGAAATCTTAGTTCTCGAGATATTGAGCAATGTGATAGACAGACAAAGCGGCACCATAAAGGTTTACCATTTTGGTACGGAACCCTAAAAAGAATGAATGTTAAGTGTATTCCGATATTGGTGGTTTAAAGATAAGATAACATGCGTAGGTTCCGGTTTATTGTGCATGTGCATTATCCTCCATTATATTACCATAACAGATATTGTAATTAAAAAATGTTGGCTGAGAAAACTAAATAAAGAGTAAAATCAGGGTTTTTTAAATAGCCGTTAGGCCAAATTTCAGATAAAATTTCGAAAACTCGAGTACATTTTTTAATACAACTTACCAACACAAAGTCTAATCTAACAGATTTTTATAAAACTGAGCCTTAATGACCTATTTTTAGTATGTATGGTTAAATTATTGACCTTATTTGATATACAACAAAGAGATAGAGGGGGGTTCTGTGAAAGACTTCCTGGACGAATGACGATTGGTGAACGAATGGTTCGAAACACCACATTTGACAAAAAACAATCTAACTCTTATGCTGGCAACTCATTTGGGGTTGCGCGTTCGCCTCGTTTCTTTTGTGATATCAAAGAAAGATATGCAACACAACACAAATATTTGCACAAGCCCCAAGTGAGGTGCTAACGATATGATATAACTTCCGAATTCTATGTATCTATCAAATAATGCAAATAATGATTCAATTAACTACTATTGTAACTTTATTCTAAATTATTATTATTGGATATACGAGTATTGGATATTCTGTTCTAATGAGTAAATAGACATAACACGTTGCATTTCCCTGAATAGCACTTTGTGGTTATACTGTACATATTGTATAAGGTAAACATAATATAAAATCAGCTGTTCTGTCTTTTAACATGGATTCGTTATTACAACTTTGGTCGGACTTTCAGATCTTAGTTTGGTAGTGATAGGCCAATAAAATATCCAGCTGTGTAACAATTTCTATACAAATAATACCACAAATAATGTAGGTATGTACAATATACTGTATGCGTACGCTTGTTTAAGTATGCATATTGAAAGCAAACATTTGCTAAGGGAGTTTAACAATTTATAAAAGTTGACGTATCATAATGGCGTAGGAGTGATAGACCTACAGAATATGCTAACAGGTTTAAAAGAAAAATGAGTGACATACAAATAGCAAAACAATTACTTGCATAAAATTTTAATTTGCATAATAATTTGAAACGAACTGAACTGAAATAAAACATTTGTTATAAAAACTGACGTAGAAAGTAGTGGGAGTTTATTAAAGCAAATTCTGTTTTTTCTTTACAATATTATATGATTTAGTGACCAGATTGGGCTCAGGAATACAAAAGGCTATGGCTATACAGCCCAAATTTTACTTTGCACTTATCATAAGCAACCAAGTTTATTTGCTTATCCAGTTACCATACATGACAGCTAGAGCAAACACTCAGCTCTTATTCAAATCTCCGCTATAGGTAGGGCCAGTATGTAGACACGCCACAGTTCAATTAAATTAATTGATCGGACGTCTCTAACGTAGCAACGTTGCTACAGCTACTCGTACCTACCTGTAATGCAATGATACGTATTCGTGCGATCTGGCTGGCGGCATCATCTTACACACCTCTGCACATCTCTGGCTCTGATTGACGTGTCTTGGTCGGATTTGATTGTTGCAATTGCGTCCAACTACATTTTGGTATATAAAACTATACGAAGTAAATCTTTTACACAATAACATAATTCTTATTATAAGTATATAACATATAATACAACAATAATACTAACTTCTTCTTCTTTCTCATCAAAATCGACTGATGATCGTGACCACCATAAGTCGCTTTAGTCTGCAACTCAGCAGTGTTCTCCAGACAGTTCGATTTTCTGCCTTACTAACTGACCAGGCAAATTAGACTAATGCTATACATTTCATTACTTATGATATGTATAGAATTTTATCAATGTCAGTTGTCTGCTTCAGGTGGTCTGGTTATACATATACACCGTGCGCCTTAATAACCCGAAAGATTTAAACCAACGATTCTAGAGCCTAATTAGAGTGTATAATGTGGTATAATAAAAAACCTATAATTTAAGAGGCATATATAGACGACCTGTTTAGCCTAGTTGGTAGTGACTCTGCCTCCGAAGCTAGAGGTCCCGGGTTCGAATCCCGGCCAGGGCATTTATTTGTGCATTTTTCACGGATATTTGTTCTTGGGTCTTGGATGTTTTCTATGTATTTAAGTATGTATTTATCTATATAAGTATGTATATCGTCGTTTAGTTCCCATAATACAAGCTTTGCTTAGTTTGGGACTAGGTCGATTTGTGTAAGATTTTCCCCCAATATTTATTATTTTTTATTTTTTATTATATGTAAAACAAATCATAAGTTGAAAAATCTCAAGTCTAATAAAACATAAAGGCGTGACTTAGCCACCTACTACTTTTTTGACTTGACACTTCTAGTCTTGGAGATATTTGCAAGTCACGCAAAGATTTATTCACAAAGAAGCGGTCAATTAATTTGATTTATTTTGTACTGGGATTGTAGTTTAATTAAAACAAATAATTGGACCCATCTATACATATAATAAAGCTGAAGAGGGTCGAAAGTCTGTTCATGGAAGATATTTGAAAAAAAGTTGGCTAGGGATACTTAGAATCGATAACAGAACACGTTCCAACAGTTTTTAGATTTTTTGTCTGTTTATCTGTTTGTCTGTTTATCCATGAGTTACAGGTATGAAAATTGGTAAGCATATACTTGACAACAAAGGAAAAATATCCTCAGTCACAATTTGTGAAATCTTAAGATAGAAACTGAAAAAAAAGTAAACGCAAGCACTGCGCCGCGGCGCTGCCCAGTGTGCGCGCCAGCCACCACGGTCTCTTCAAATTTTGAACACTATTATGATTTATTCCATTAAGTAACTGTGACTCTAAACCCAAATTTCAGTCCCGTTTTCTAGATTCAAAAACTAAACATGTGCACTCACTTTATACCATAATCCCACTACTTAGTATTATAAATGCGAAAGTTTAGATGTTTGGATGTTTGTCACTGAATCACGCAAAAACGGCTGAACAGATTAAGATGATTTGTATGCTAATAGTTTATAATCTGGATTCACTTATATATATTATATGTGTACTTTTTGTCCCGATGATCTTCCGTCAAAGGGATATTAAAGGATGATTCACAGTAGGCCGTTCCGTGTCCGGGCCGGCCCGTTTTCTTCTAGAGAAATACGGCGACCGTTGCGTTTGCTGTCATAGAAAACGGGCTGGCCCGGACACGGAACGGTCTACTGTGAATCATCCTCAAATCGGGGATGCAAGTAAGGTCTATGAAACAGGGTGGTTTAATCCTCATACGCCATTCTACGATTTAAGTTTCAGCCAATAGGGAGTATAACAGGGTGTCAAAAAATTTAACTTAAAGCATAGCAGAATTGTAAACAAGTTGACGATTCAAAACCGAAGTATCATAATTCCTTCTAATTGTGGACGCTATTTTTGAGCACAAACTTTTCGCAATTAGTTCTACTTTGCGTGTACATCAAAATGCATTTGCGATACTTTGGGATTGTTTTTATTCATATGCTTAAATACAAAAACAGCTGTTTCAATGCACACTTTATATCGTCGGTGTACCGTTTAATTTTGTCGTGCGTTATTTTTTACGTAATTGTTGACCCTTTACACCATAAAAACTGTTTGATATAAGAGATCACTTGAGCTGGGCAGCCCAATCGTCAGCATAGACAGTTGGAGCATCTTAGATGTACACTTAGAAGAGGGTCGAAAGTCTGTACATGGAAGATATTCGAAAAAAAGTTGGCTGGGGATACTTATAATCGATAACAGAAATCGTTTCAACAGTTTTAAGAATTTGTGTCTGTTTGTCTGTCTGTTCGTGAACGTGAAAACGAACGAATGGAGTATAATTTAACCTTATTAATATGGCAACTGGATCTTCGGCGATGACATAGTTCGGCCTTCGGCTTCGTATGCCTTGCCACTCTCCTTCGGCTTTTCAGTCATCAACCTTACATGAAGAATCTACTCTGTTGGGAGACTCGGCCTTCAGCCTCGCGTGTCTCGCCTCTCTGCTTCAGGCCTTCGGCCCTCAGCCTTATATGAGAAGCCCGCTCTGTGTGATTATTCTCGCATGCCTTGCCGCTCTGCTTCCGGCTTTCAGTCATCATACGTACATGAAGAACTCGCTCTGTCGGGATAACGTTATACGGCAGAACTACGTAGCGAGACATTTACTATTGCACAATGTACATGTAGTGTTTTTGACGAGATTCATTCGTCTAGAATCGGTACATTTGATATTCCGAAATAAGCACTTAATCATTCGTTTTGACAATAGAATTTCTAGGGAATGTCATATTGACTGTAATCATTTCTTAAGGGGTAAGTGTAAAGAAGGGTGAAAGATTGTATCATCATCATCATCTGAGGCTTTATAGCCGCGGGTGAGCCCTAGGCTAGCCTGGTCAAGTAAATATCTCCAGTCCGATATATTCGTGGCTTTCCTTCTCCAACATTTCAACCCTAAGTTCCTGGTGTCCACCTGAGCTTGAGAAAGATTGTATGGGAAAACAAATCATTCTAAGGCGAGAACGTTATACGCGGACGAAGTCGCGGGCAAAAGCTAGTGTTGATTTAAAATTATTTACTCGTAGTGTCGTCAAAAATACGTGGTTAAAATCTTTCGGGTTATTAGGGCCCGCGGTGTATGTATAGGTATAAGGAATAAGAAAGGATATACCTACGCCACAAAAGCGAGTCGATCTGACTACGTACAACCGGTACAACCTAATTTAACAGAAATCTGTTTCAAATTACTTCGGACGACTAGGCTAAAGAGATTAAACTAATCGTATCTTACGAAACAGTGAAATTCTAAACTAATCTGGATTATTACAGCCGACTTCAACAAGTTCACTATTCGTTGAGTTTCGTCCGCGAACCTTCACATATGCCGCGACTAAACTTCATCCGCCATCCTGTAACTTCGTAAAGACTGTAATTGGTTTTTGAACTGCCTTTGCCTTGTTGGATACCTAGTTGGATTTCCGTTAGAAAAAAATGTAATTCCGTTTACAATATTTTCGCATTTGACAGGCTATAATCACTAAAACCCTTGTAGATAAAAAACCAGAGCAACTGTTGTGTTAAGTGGTTCCTATTAACTTATAATTTGGAAGAGAGGTATCTGTTAATATTATTTTTAAGTGTTTCACATGTTGTAAGAAATCCTCATCAGTTTTGTAGATATGGTTATTAAGTATTTATAATTCCCAGAGCCCTCCGCCCACTGACAGTACGCGGCTCGGCGTCGGCGCGGCCGCTGTGGCCTCGGCGGCCGGTCATGAGCTCGCCGACTTTCCTCACCGAGAACTGCTGTTTGGTCTCACTACTACTGGTGAGTTCACTTGGTTATATTTTGTGTACTGTGTAGTACCTACTCGTCAGAAAACGTATGTACATTTGAAAAGTTATTTTTCTTATCGTGCTAAATATAAATTAGTCTTGATACTGGTCTTAACTATTCGGTAGGTATTAAAGTACTATACAGGGTGTTTTTATTGAATTCCGTTAATTACGAGAGTACAATCCTATGATGAAATAAAGTAATCTTCTCTTATACACTAGTACCCCAATTAGCACCATTTCGAAGATATCCAAGAATTCATTTTTGTTAATTAACACCCCTAGTGTAGTATAAAAGATCCTTAATAATTAAACAATGTTGACGTGCGTGTCATTCGAATTTCGAAGTGCCGTACTTGACATTAAGTTTTGCTTAACTCCACGTTAACTCTTAAGGCCGTTTTTTATTTACCCTTGGTGATATAATTCAATATTTTGTATGAAAATGAACAAATATTTTTTCTTGAATTTTGAAAAACTAAAAATGCTAAGTCGTTTCTTTGGCTATATACGGCTATATGCTTGAAGGAATAATATAATACCATATTAAAGTATTACGTTTGTGCAATTTCGGAAATTAATGTTTACGAGCTAAATTAATTAAAAGTCCGTTCTACATATAGATATAATAGATCCCATCGGGCCGGTTCATAAATATGCAAATGAGTGACATGCCATTCCTTGCAGAATCTTACCTGGAATTCAACGCTCAAGACTTGGAGTTCGGGTTCAACGAGAGCCGCCGAGACCGTATTCTGCGCACATTTGTTAGGAACGCCTACTACTACCACCTGAACGAAATATATTCCACCCTGAAGAACGAGTACACAGATTGGGACAAACCTTTGCAGAACCCCCTCAGCGTCCGTGATGCTACGCTTGAGGTACATACATTTTGAACTTTGTTCTTACTTCAACTTTTAATCAAGTTATAAACAGTCTATCAAGTAAAAGCCTCCCAAATATAAAGTTTCAGTTACTTCTAATAGAAAAGACGCGTGATGACACTGCTAAAACTACGGTATGCTTCTGTCTATGGTACCGATGCCGATTCGCTATGTAGTGTTATGAAGAGTCTACGACTAATTATTACCGCAATACTCGATGTGAGATAACGATGTCGGGTGTATTTATGAGTTCTATGTGATCACGATATCGATAGTGGGCTCCAAGTTGATAACTGACAGGCCGGCTGAGTCGACTATTCTCGAGCGCGCCGAGCCGACGGTATCGCAGACGATCTCAATTAAGCTTCAAGTGGTTTTCGCAACTCACCGAGCGTTCCCGCGTCCTACAAAGGAAGTTAATGACGCTCGCGCACATTGAATACAAGATGGGCGCGTTGAAAGGCTTTATTAGAAAAGACTTGCATCCTCGGGTAAGAAATTAGCGTCGGCTCTATTGCAACAATTAGGTGTGCTCTTACTCGTATATATTTATTTTTTAGGTATAATTGTTCTTTCATTTTAGATTTTAACTGAACTCGCGAGTTCAGTTTAGGTCGACCCTGTAAATAGTCTGTAGTACATGTTGGTTAATTCAATTTTGCACTTCCATTAGGTGCTCAGCGATGGCCGAACGGCGGCCCCTCTTATCAGGTTAGGGTACTTGCACGCTCTCCGCGGTGGAACCACTTACTTTTCGCACTTTCACCACCTTTCGCCAGACAAGGATTATCCACAGGTACATTTTCCTTTTGCAATTATTTTGCTCTTTAAATATAGTTTGCTAAGTGCACGCTGTACTGAGTAAATGTAGAAATAATAAAATTATTATTTTTATACAGTGGCCTCTTGTTACGAGTATTTCACCTATACCATGATTGTAATTTCACGTGAATATTATAACTTATGTTGAAATTTTCTAACGAAGGATAATTTCGACGTAGTTAAAGGTCGTGTTAGTATTATAATTTTCGGAATGATGAAATTGATGAAAATAGTAAGAATGGTGTTTTCGGATGTTTTTCGGGTATATGCAGCTAGGTAACACTACCTGACTTTTTTATTTATTTATTTATCCAAAAGCACTTAAGACTATTACATTTTTTAATAAAACGGTGAGCAAAACCGTGTACGGTTTATCTGCCTCCCGTTGTCGCTCGTTTACAATACTGCAAGCCCGCCCGAAGATTTGTTACGAGTGAGGAAGGTAATTTATAACTAGCTATGTATTATTTCGTAGCGTCCCGGTTCGGTTCATGGCGAGGAACTGCCTTACTACCTGGGTGTCCCACTATCCTCGGCCCACCACGTGCAGAATTACACTCAGCAGGAGCAGCGAGTGTCGCGATTATGCATGCACTTCGTAACCAACTTTGTTAAATACGGGTAAGTCCCCAGGACCTCGCATTATAAGCATCTGTCCGTTTAGGACTGATTGTTTCTTATAATATAATATTTAACCTTTATATGATGAGTAAAAACCGTAATGGAAAGATTTCTAATATTACAAAATAAATAACCTGGTACATTGAGATTTATATGTTTAATTCCAAAAAAGCTGGTTAACAATCCCAGTCCAAAGTATTCAAGTCGTACTTAGCAAATAGTAAAGATCCACCTGTATCAATGACTTAAACGTACGAGTAAATATTCGAATAACGCATCTCTCACACTTTAAACAATAAAATTCGCGTTAGACCCGTAATACGAATAGTTTTAAGAATACGCATCCCTCGACAGCGAATGCATAGAAACATGAATGGAAATCAAAATTGTATATTAAGTATTAAGCCTAGAAATTCATTATCTTTAATATATGTATGGCTTAATAGTGGGATGTTTGTTAATAGTAACGAGACCACGACATAATTAATGACAGCTACAAATAAAATAGAAATAATACAGCTAAATATTGCACGCACTTTATTGTGTATGTCTTAACATACATATCACATATAAGACATATTTGCTCAAAAGTAATTATATTTTACTATAAGTATTTATTGTAAATGAATATTATGTCTGCGAATAATTCATGTGTTGTTGATCTAAGGTTGAGCATTCACTGTAGCACGAGATACCGATACTAAGGACTGCAAGGATTCATCGTATTTCCTATCACGTATGAAATCGAATTAACTATACCTTTTTGCGGTTTATGCGTCGTTGGACTAAAAGTAAATATGGCGATGTATAAAAATGTCTACTTGCATAAGTTCATGCGTATATAATTTCGAAGAAGTATAAAAATGTCCACCTGTATATTAGACCAAATATAAATATGTTGCGGCACTAGACTAAAAGTAAAATGACGATGTATATAAATGTCCACTTACATAAGTTCGGGCGTATATAATTTTGACGAAGTATAAAAATGTGCATCTGTGTATTAGACCAAATAGGCAATAATAAGCAGTTTTCGTAGCGTATGGACGCCTGTAACGCCCGAATTAAGGAAGTTGACAATTGTAGAACCTGTCAACTTGGTGAAATAGGGGCCTGGACCTATGTAAAGAAAGTAGTCATTTTTATATTCAGACTTGATAAGACTTAGACATTTGTATACTTTGAAAGTAGTCATTTTTATATTCCAACTTGATAAGACTTAAACATTTTGAAGTATTGGCTTTCTAATACTCGGACCAATTTTTATTTTATATGTAGACATTTTTATACATCGCCATATTTACTTTTAGTCCAACGACGCATAAACGCAGTTGACTGCTAGCTTTAACGTGGTAATCACAGAGATCATTGCAAGGTAACATGCAACGCCAGCATAGTATCACGTCATAACGAGATAGAAAAAAATTTTTTGTTAATTAACTCTACTTTCTCCATAGTAGGTACCCACTTGTCTCTTTAATGTTGACGGCTCTTACAAAACCAAAAAGCATCAAATAACAGCGCTTTTGACGTTAATTACGAAAATGCGTATAATCGCACTTAAAATTATGAAAGCATCCTTGAGGGAGTGTTGCTTATGTTGCTTCAGCTTACAAACTTTTATGTTGAGAGTCCACTTATTTCGTTTTACGTGTCATTCAAAGGGAATAAAAAATGTATTATGGGGCTAGTATTGTCGAATAAAGTGAAGATAACAATTATGACAACTAACCTTATGATTTGACAGAAATAATAATCATATTATACCGAGGATGTCATGTAGCTATTGAGAGTGAGGCACCTACATTTCTAACTGTCAAAATAATGAATCCTCAAATCATTAACGGGTCGGTTACGGGCTTGTGATTTTTCTAGATTTGCAGCGTTGTAGTATACAACAATATTTGGTGCAGGAATCCGAACGATCCGTCTGCGACCCCGCCGCCGAGCCCACTGTTGGGCGAGCCGCCGAGACTGGGCCCCAACCAGACGCCCTACTGGGACACGTATGACACAATCAATCAGCTCTACCTGGAGATCAGTGAGTAACATTACTGTCGTATAAAGTTACTTATGGACGGGGCTTGTATCAGGGGCGAAGGATTAAAAAGGTACCCTTAAAAAGCTACTGCTCCTGTTGAAAAGCTTTACTTCAGTAAAATTACTTTATCTTAAGTTACGGGTCTATCAGTTTTTTTAATCCCCGACGCGTATAGCAATTGATGGGTGTTATAAGTTTAACATGTGGATCTGTGTGTCTATCTCTGAAATCGTAGCTATTAAACGGGTGGACCGATTTGATTTAAGATAAGCCTTTCTAAATACATAATTATATCAATAATGCGTATATCAATAATTTAATATCCATCCAATTAATTATACAACTTAGTTAACTTTTTAATTCTAAATCACTTGAAAATAATAGCTAATTAGTTCTACGGTTCATTCTATATTAATTATTTATTACGGGCTTCAACCTACGAACAAAAACTTAAAAACAATTAATTAAATATATTTTTCAATAATGTCCAATAAATAGTCCGCGTAAAATTAATTGAATGAAGAAACTTTACACTTTGTAGTCAAAGTTTTGGGTCCAACACGGTACAATTGCGACAAACAGTCCGTTTCAGTCATTTATTTCAATTAACTTTCGTAACGCGGTACAGGTAGCAAGCCCGAAATGCGCAGCCATTACCGGGGCCACAAGATGTCGCTGTGGCTTTCCCTCATCCCGCAGCTGCATCGCCCCGGGCCCGACATGCCGGACGCCGCCATGCGGCACCATCACTTCCAGGATGATAATAATCCTAATTATTATGAAGGTAATCTTGAGCTAATTGATCATATCCATTTGAAGTTTCTGATCGTTTCAGCTTGGGAAAAATGCTTTCGTATATATGATCGGATGTCAGCTGCTCTCCTTAATAGGTCACATTTCTCAACCGATTCTCGTGAAATTTTGTGAGCAGCACGTACTCGTAAATTTTGGAACGTACGGAACGGATAGGTAAATGTAACTGTTATTTTTGGGATGGAATTACGCACGCTCGAAAACTTTGCGTGATTGTATGTACGTATGTATGTATAACACTTTGTTGCACTTAATTACCCCGCTGATATATCGATAATTATATAGAATTTTTTGTCAATATAGATTTTGGATTTTTTTTATATTTCAAGAAAAAAAATACTTTTAGACAAAAACTGCGACGTCTACAGCTCACAGAGCCCCTAGTTAATGTTTGTTTTCTTTTAGGCGCCGTAAGAACGCAGACATTGTCACGGACACATGTGCCTCATGTCGTGAACCTGGAGGCTGGGCGCAGCGACGGTGGTCGCAGCACGCCGTCGCCGCGCACGGCGGCTCCGCGGCCCTCCGTCCTACCCCCCGTCCCCTCCACCGAGTGCCCTCCTAATGTTACCACGACAACTGTACAAACTGATGATGCGCTGTTGAGGCGGCTCGCGTCTTCTCACTATCAATCTTACACTGCCGCTCTGACCGTCACAATAGCAGTTGGGTGCTTCCTTTTGCTTCTCAACGTTCTTATATTCGCTGGCATCTATCACCAGAGAGGCTCGCGGCCCCGGCGCTCGAAAGATGATTTAGCGGAAGCGGGAAGCTCCTCGTCTTCCGATAATTACGACGGAAAACTAGACTACGAGGTGCGTGCATTTGATGGGAAAGGTTTCGGTTTTGAGTGTAAATCTGCTCACGTGCCACGGGGCTCTGGTTCAAAGTTCGATCTACGGACGTTGTCGGATTGCGGTGAGCCTACGTTCGGTGAATACAGTTGCTACGACGAGAAACATAGGGCGGCGCGTCGGTCGCTACCGGACGTGAGTGTGGGTAGCGCGATAGAAGCCGGTAGTGTAGTTTGTATAGGGGTAGATACGCAGAAACCCGATATTCAAAAAGTGGACGGACGGCAGGACCCTATAGGTAGAACTAGCACTTTCGAACCTAGAGTAGTTGATAGTTCTACACAAGTGAAGTTTGGCCCGGTGCCGAGCCCCTCGGAAGGCGCCTGCGAGTCCAACCCCGAGTCGGACTCGGGCGGGCCGAGCGGCTCGGGGATCCTGCGCGTGCCGCCCGCCTCCGCCACGCCCGCGCCGCCAGGTATCATGAAGAAGAGAGTGCAGATACAAGAGATATCGGTATGAGGGTACCTTGATGACGCTGAGGTCATTGTTAATAAAAGGACTAAATTATAATGAACCCCCGACCTCTCATGTGTACATACATAAATTATATAGCTACTTTAATACTGCAATATGGCAGAGTAAAGGAACAATATATATAATGAGACGGTATATTAGATAAATAATAAATGTGCGTACAGCGAAAAGAAGTTAGAAGCAAATTTGTAACTTTCTCTGCCTTATGTGAATCTGCAGCTGTAAATATGTAATTAATACGTCTCTCTTCCGCTCTACTTGCTATTGTATAGAAGGTATTGGAATATGATAACAGTTAGTGAAGCGACTTCACGACAAAGACAAATATTATGATTATTATACGTCCAACTTGATTTAACTGTTATAATATTTCTACCCTTCATATATAGAATGAAGGAATTGTAGGTTCTTGTGAACGTATTTGTATGTAAAGAATAAAACATTACATGTGAATATAAGAATACTTTAGTAATGAAGTGATCTAAATACAGTTGTACATATTGATACAAAATGTATTTCGGGTAGTATAACTTTGAATGTTGTAATTTTTTGTAAAGTTACTCTAAGTGACTCTTAGTTTGAGTAGTTTTTGATAAGTAATCGAGAACTAAGATCTATACGACAAACGGGTAAGTACTCACAAGCGCTAATGAAGCTCTCTTAAACATTGTGTTCACGCGAGAATGTTGATAATAATTCTTATTTAAAAATAATTTAACAATGACACCAAGGTAAACAGGGTAATAGACCAACATTTTATACTAAACGCCCCCATACGTATAATTTCTACACATTACTAAAATTTTATGACAGCTGATTTACAGTAATTTCATGCCGTACCAAATGAGTAATATATGTATATTTGAATCATACCAAGAGTGTACCTGTTGCATGTCGGGGCCCTGACGGATTAATTAACTTCCATAATTACCCCCGTGAACTGCTACTTCCTGATTATCTTTCATCTATATAAGTAATACACTGAAGTATCCGTGATAATAGGGTTAATAATGGGGAACTTTCGTTATATCTCTCATATTGTTAATCAATTTGGTTTCTCATGCGTATAAAGTGCTGTGTACCTATTGTAATTATACTATTTAATTTCATGGTCTTCCTTTTGTTTAAGGTGTTATATTATTTAGAAGAAATAAATGTCTTAGATTGAGCCTTTCGATGGCTATAGTAAAATTACGAGCTTTTTCTTATACATTTGGCGGGTGCAATTACCGGGTCAGTTCAGACAAGCGATTATTTAAAATTCTTTGAATGCAGTTCTTATTGTTTTATAAAATTAAAATGAAGTCATCTTTCAGTAAAGTTTACTATCTAAGGCACTTTCTCTTAATGTGGCAAAGTCGTGGGATGCCCTGTATAATATGTATCTGATTCAACCGTATGTTTAACAAGCCTAACGTCCGAAATATGAGTCACACTCCACGTGTCTTTTTAAAATACCACATTCTTAGAAATCTAAAGGAATTTAAATACCTACCCATCGCGTGAAAAACATAGCTGGTCTTCAGTTAATGATTTTATGTTTTTTTCTGAATGTATTTTTAGGGCACTTGAAACTATAACAATGAGATGTGTTTTTTTATTCGGATTCCCCAATATTACAAATGCTTTACCAGTTCTAATATACGTAACACACGTAACTACAAACAATTCACGGAAAATCGCTAAATATAAAAGCAAAGAAGTCTTCTATCTATATTAGGACAAAGAAAAATAACTTTTTCACCTCTCAGTGGCACGAACATGGCGGTTTTGCTGCTTGAAATCAGTGAGAAAAATGCAATGCAATTTTGGTTCGAGCATGAAAACAACTTTTTCATATCGTAGGTTAGTCGCAGGTCATATTTTCATACTGCGGTATGTAATACTAGGGGTCTCGGCGCCGAATATAACTTCGTTCCGTTCGGAGTTGAGACCCTCGGTCCGTGGGGGTCCTAGGGCCCATGACCTCATTGACCTCTTTAAAGAAGTGGCAAAGAGGCTAGTGGACACCACTGGTGACCAAAGGGCTGGCAGCTTCGCACAACGCATCAGCATTGCTATACAGCGAGGAAATGCTGCCAGCATCTTTGTCACGATGCCGCGGGGTGACCCCTTATTTTAAATTATTTATTTTGTAAGTTTTTGATAAGTATAGGTTATTTTATTATCTTTAGTCAGTAAGGAATTATGTAATAACACATGTCATAAAATATAGTTGAATATTTTTACACATACAAACTTGAAACATTTAAACTTCATTCCCTCTGTCATTATTCCATTGCGTTATACAGGGCCTGTAATAGGAGCAATAAATTCAAAGGCTGCTTCCTTAGAGCATATGCAGTAACCTCTTGTGTCCAAAAAAAATATCTTTTTTTCACTTGGGAGAAGTTTTGATCTAAAGTTATGACCTCCAAGTAATGGATCTTGGCACCACGAGATTATAGCGCGGCAGTCACTGTTGATATTGAGGTAGCATTTATAGGTAGTTATGACTCATAATCGTAGTTGCACTTTTGGTTTAAAAGGAGATTTTTGGTATTAGAAAAAAAAAATTGTGTTCTGTAAATAAGTAGTTATTGATATAGCTCCAGTAGAGTAAAAAAGTACACACAAGCTATTATTTGCGAATAAAATTAAAAAAAAAACTTGTTTTTTTTACTGTTATATCCATTTGGAAATAATTGCTGGAGAGCTCAATAGTGTACCGTTTAATTCTTTGCTCCTATTACAGGCCACACCCTATATGTTCTCGCCGCTGACGTAAAAAGTTGTATGTATTACCCGAGAGCAAAGATTTTTGCATCTCATGTCTTTGAGTCGCTACGCTCTATATTCTAATTTTGACTCAATGATATGATCTATTATTGATTCATAATTGAATCAATAATTGATTGAATCTTCTTTCGCGTGCTCGTGACTCAACATCAACACTCGCTGCAAAAATCTACTTGGCTCTCTTTTGGAACAAACAACTAATCTTTTCTCATGCGTATGAGAAGCCTTCATAAAGTTCGAAAAAATATTTCCTTGCAAACCTTGTCAAAAGCTGAACACTTTATTTAGGTGTAAAACTTATTTTATTTTAATAAAGATTGTCCCAGTTGAGTTGTATTTTTATAATCTAATTAATCAGTTCGATTGCTGATATAGATCGTGGGTTCTAAGTTCTAAGGCTTTTATTACTTAATTGTGAACTATCACGAGATGTCAAATAAGACGATTTTGCGCTTGAGTACTTGTCCGTATTTTATCTTCACAGGAATTGATGATAATCTAACGGTGAGTGAATAAATATTTAACTTATAATGAAGTTACGTCAGTATCCACATTGTGACAAAATGTAAACTAGCTTAGATGTTTTTTTACTGTGTTAAGAGTTGAAAAGCTGTGTGAGCCACTATGGATAAAATAAGTAAAGTTGGAAAGAGCACTATTTAATATTGTTATGGAAGTAGGTTTAGGACAATTGAATAAAAATGCATACTTTGCAATTTCGAAACCATACTTAGAAGTCTTATTCATTCGCTTGGTCTAAACCCGCCATAAAATGAAGTGATTATTGGAAGCCGTGGCGTATAACATGTAGCCATATGTTTCTTTATGTAACTCTTTTTTTGTACGCTGAGTGCAATAATCAATAAATAATATGGATTCCAGTACTGTCAGATATTAATGGAGAAAGGTCATACTAAAATATTATATAAGTAATTGAGAACATAACACACATAACACGAGCACATCGACGCAATTTTTGTTGCCAATCGGTTCGTTCTGTTTAAATAGTCTATATAAGTATTAATTTCTTTATTCCAGCGAAATATTTGTATATTTCCGAACCGAATTTTGACAAAACTTCAGAGGCTGGTTTCTTGTGTTTTGGAAAATTAATCTGCATAGCGATTAAATGTCTTTCTTGACTTTACTACAAGCTCGCAATTCAAAATAAGCCATAAACTTTATAAAACCCTAGAAATCACCATTAACATACGTAAAATACCTGTTTTGGCATTCTTAGCAACATACAAATGGAATTTACGTCAGTTACTAACAAAGTACTAAAATAAAGTAAATAGAAAGGCATAAGAACTGAAATTGCGTCAAGCAATATACTTTGTCGTAATATTTGTAATAGGAAGCGAAGATTGCACATAATCCTATTGCTAATATGATTTATCATTCAGGCGTAAATATCAAATCATATACCTGATTGATTTGCTTAATAAATTCAGGATACTAATGGAAATAATTCAAACTTCCAATGGAAATAATCATGACAAAGTCTTTTTGAGTCAGAGAAAAACATGATTTCTTTTTATACTATGTTGATATTTGTAATAACTTTATCGCCTTTAAATTAAATTAATATCTTCCTATATTAATTATGCTTCAGGCAGTGTTATTTAAAATAATTTTGTATTAAGCAGTAACGCTGCTAATGCAATTTAGTGTTATTTAACTTAATACCCTTATAAACCGTATGATCCAATCATGTATTAGTTACCAGAGGAATTGATTCGTAGTTCGGGCCTAGTCTAAATGCACTTTCTCAAAATCGTAATGAAACTGTTACGCTAATATATTATTGTTGTTTACTCTTAGGCTGGGTTGCACAAAACTGGTCTGTAATCGTAAGCTGTGTTCGTTAAAATTTTAATGAATGGAAAGTAAGTTAGTGCAACCCAGCCTTAGTAATTTGTTAATTGTGTTTGTATTTAATTCAAATTCAAAAATGTTTATTTCGGACAACTTGATCCATATTCAAACACTCGCTTGTTTTTTGTTAACTAAAGCCATTTAATAGTGCGATCTCCATCTTCTGTAGCCGAAAACAGATACAATTAATTTATATAAAATTACACATATTCCAAATTTTATAGTCATATTCATGTATAGGTATATATTAAAAAGGTTTTTATTATATATTGAACATGTGCTATAATTTTTTTAATGCTATGTGAATTACTCGGGATATTTGTGGTGTTTGGAGTTGGACTACAGTCAAGTTTAATTATTGTTATTTGAAATCTGTCGTATTTATAATTAACTTAGGATCACAAATGTTAACAACGATGAATATTTTATTGGTTCGTTAAATTATTATTACTTCCAGAACTTAGTAAGTAGATAATTGTTGTTGTCTTCATTAACGTCAACATTTTGTTACAATTTGGCATTTTAAAATGAAATGCATAAAGTAAAATATGGTGTCAAATAATAAAGAATTCAAGTATAATTTATATTTTTATTTCATCTCAGGATTTTAAACTGCTTACACATATGTGAAAGCAGTTCTCAATTATCCTTAAAGAATAAGTTCTATTAAAATGTTGACTAAAGAATGCAAGGAAGTCGGAGTTAGAGTTAAAAAGGAGTTTTAAGCTTCTTAACCCTTTCAACGCCCTTCATAACAGACATGCGTGTCATGCAGATTAATGTACTACACATACTATATATTAGGATTAAGTATAGACTACGGCGTAGTAGCACACTGTGGCAGTGAACCAGTTCATTCAAAGACATAAATATGTATACATTTTTGTGCCTTATTTCAACGGAATAAGGCGAAAAAATGTATACATATTGATGCCATAGACTGTATAGTTATCAGAGGATCAAAGCTCATTACGAAACTAATTGAATACGAGGCTTACCTTAATGGACACGTACCATAAAATGGGGTGAGTAGGGTTCGCGGGCAGAGTTGGGTTATGAATGGGGTGAGAAGGGATGAAAGGGGTGTGAGATGGGATTTTAAGGCCACTGCTACCAAAATAATGTATTCCAATTTAAAATGGAGCTATAGTAATACTCATAATAAAAAAACGATCCAACAATATTCCAAAATCACCTTTGTTTGAAATTCCATCTCACCCCAATTACGAGGGACTACGGGGTGAGGTGGGATTTCCTGTTTTCGTCAAAGTTATGAAATGGAACAACCCAAAATAAAATAAAAACTTTAATGCAAACGTCCGGAACACTTATTATATACACCATTCAGTTTGCATATGTAAAAATAAAATATTATCGAGGTTTGAATGTCATTTTGTCCCTACTCACCCCATTTTACGGTAATCGTTAACAGGTTCTCACTTTTGCTACTGGGTAATCAATAATCATGTAAGACAGGGTGGTTAAAAGAAGAGATAATACCTATCGGTGGCAAACCAGAGTACGGCCCGCCTGATAGTAAGCACTCACCGCAGCCTATGGACGCTTGCAACTCCAGAGGTGTCACACCGACTCTTTGAAAATGTAAACACTCCTTTCTTGAAGAACCCCTTACCGTCGTCCCTCGAGAAAAGCTTGGCAGCACAATCCAAGTCAGGGGCGCCCGAAGCCGTGTGATAGAATATTGTTTACTAATTCATGACAATAATTATCATATAATTATTGTAGTAATGAATAACATACACCCCTTTAAAAAAAAGCTTATTCTGAGCCAAAGACGCGTGGTCTTTGGCTCGGAATATTTTTTTTTACCTACGCGAAATAACAGGTTAGACTTTGGTTCTATAAAATATTACAAAACTATACTGTAACTCTTGACAGTATAAATTAAATGCGAAATATAAAATAACAGCGAAAGAAGTTACCTATTAATTCAAATTTTTTTTTTTAGGCAAAAATTACACAAGACTATATTGTTTAACAATGTATGGATAATTGGATACACAAACTTGTGATTAGCAAAAATAAATATTTCTTTGAAAAATATTCTTATTTTATTTACTACCACATGTGGATTAATAGTAAATACAACCTTTTTCATAAGTAAATAGAATTAAATACAAAAAAAAAAAAAAAAACTAAAATAACCTAATCTTATAAGAAGAACACCCCGTCGAGCAGGTCTCCCTGCGGCATGGTCCCCATTACGCTGGCAGCATTACCTCTCTGTATCGCTAGAGCAATTCGTTGAGAGAGGTAAGCGCCAGCCCTGGGATCGCCTGAGGTGTGGATCAGCCGCTTCGATAAGGCCCTAATAAATGACTTCATGTCATCAGACCAGGGACCTAATGTCTCCACAGCGAGCGCAGCAAACTCGAAATCATTAAGCAATGACGAGTATTTGCGGCGCTTGAGACATTGGGCCTGTTCAGCTGCAGCGCCGGCCTGTGAGCGGGTCCCTTGAATGTGGGACTGGGCGAAAGTGTCTACGCAAGTTGCGTCCCACACAAGGACCCGACCCAGTTTCCACGGTACCAATGTAGCTCCGTCGGGGCGTTTGCCATCATCCCTGACCATACCTACGGGCTCTAAAATCGCAGGCACAGAGGCGGTGACAAGCGACCGGCGGATCAAGTCGTTAATGGTACCGTGTCGGAATAGACGACCGGCGCTCCTTGCGCATGATAGGCCGTGTCGACCCAGCTGATCCACTTTTTTGCCGCAGCCACATGTGTGGGCAACACAAATTTTGGAACCGAGCCTCAAGCAAACCGCTATTCTTAGGCAGCTTTGGTCCAAAACCGTGCCTATCTGACGGGATGGAAGAGCCCGAAGCCAGTGGCCTGATTCTGGTGCGGAAACCGCAAGGAGACGGGCACGATCTGAATCGTCCGGACTACTTTCAAAAAGGGAAGTATGAGTTGCCTTGAGGCGAGGGGAGTCCCAGGCCCTCTGAATATGTTTAGTGACTGGAATGTCCGCACCCGGGCACGAATCAGACCACGCTTCCCTGGCCACCTTCAGGTCCGCTAAATCGTCGTCAGGAATCAGAGGATGTTGTAAAATGACACTGACAAGCGATAGCGAGCCATGGATGGAGGCCAAAAAAGCCGGTAGTGCGACGCTGTGGGCAGAGCGAACACCCAGACCACCAAATCTGATAGGAAGAACCGCTTGGGTCCACTGGCGAATATCAAAATCTACATTAAGAATTTTAGAAAGCGTTACCTGAATTGAATCATCGATAGATGTCAGGATTGATGGAAATTTCCACATCGGACAACTGCGAAGCAAATACATGAATTTTGGAGTAAAAAGACAAAAACGTATAATAAAAAGGACAATATGAGGATTTATATCAAAAAGGAGGTTTGCCGTAGAATTGAAAAGGTTTAATTTGCAGTCAATGATTGGGCGGATAGCTTCGTCGAAAATAGGAGATCCTAAAAGTGTAAGTGAAGTATTAGAATGGACAGAGATATTTGGTAATAAGGCGTTAAAATTAGTAAGTATTTCAATTTTTCTATGCTGGGGGAGATGATTGGGCAAATAAATTTCACATTTAGTGTAATTTAGAGAGAGGCCTATGTCTGCAAATTTATCTATTATTAGCTGTAAATCTTGTAGCACAGTTTCAGATTCACCGCCGAGGGATCCGTCGTCTAGATACCATAGATTAAATTTAGAATTTAGATTGCTTATAATTGGATTGATGGCTAAACTAAAAATAGCGGGCCCAAGCGGGTCCCCCTGCTGGCAACCCGTACTTGATGAGATAATGTTTTCACCAAACAATAATTTTGATTGAGCCCCGTAACATTGCCATAAATAGCCATAAGCCTCAGGGAGATGTTTTTGTACTTCCGATAGGAGGGCACCACGGTCAACTGAATTGAAAGCATTTTTTACGTCTATTTTCACAAACACTTCATAGTCCGGGCGATTCAGAAAAGTGCGCGCAGAGTGTACTGCAGCTTCACAGCCGCCCTTGACGCCAAAAACCAGCTGTCGAGGCTTGAATATTTTAGTTAGCCTCTCATTAAAAGTACGACAGCAAAGTTTTGATGCCAAACGCCTAAAAGTGCAACCGATAGCAATCGGCCGGATTCCACCATCTTTTTTGGCTAAAGCTACTAAATTTGCGCCGTAAAGGAGCGGGATAATTTCGGCATTCACACGACCCGATAACATAAGGTTGATTAGAGCCGTCAACTCTTTAAGTAGGGCCGAACCCGCATCCCCGGAAGGCGAGGTGGTCAAATCCTTTAGATGTTGAGGAGATAGACCATCCAACCCACCCGCTGAACCATTCGGGAACGACAGCAAGGCTAGACGCACAGCGTCTTCAGAAACAGTCACAATGGCATCTTCTGAAGAAGGAGGTTCTGGTAACTGAGCGGGGGCTGAAGGGACCGGGTGTTTTTCACGGAGAGCGGCGAAAGTTTCGCTAGAATGTGCCGCCAAGTCATCATTGGAAAAAAGGAGGCGAGCAGCTCCACCCACATTCCCTTCTGAGACTTTATTTTCTATTAATTTTATTTTGGAATAATGACGCGAATTGAAATCTGAATTAACCAAGGAACTATTTAGTAGAATATCGGACAAAGCAGAAACTGAAGAGGAATTATCTTTTATCTGTTTGGTCAAGGAGTCTTTGTTTGACTTGTTTACGTGGAGAACGGAGAAAGAGAATGTGAACAGGCGTTCCCAAGCCTGAAAAGAATTTTCTGAGACAACTTTGGCGACACATTCCGCGAGACTGTTGGCTACAGCCCTGCGCGCACCGCGTGGTATTCTTCTTATAATTTGAACATTTTTCTTTAAAGTTCCCAATTTGACAGCGAATGAAGCGGAACTATTGAAATGAACATCTCTGCTAGTTGTGGGCGCGGGTTGGGAAGCGCTGGGCAGAGGTGGATCGACGGCTACCCGAATAGCATGCCGGCGGGCTGTGTGGATGGCCAGACCCCGATTTCCTTTATAAAATTTATTATCAACACACAGAGGACATTTCAGGAGCTCCACTGAAGCAATACAGGGCTGCGAACTCATTAAAACTAGAAATGGATAAAAAGTTAAGAATACTCGAAAATACTAACAGATGATAGAAAAACACTGCATAATAAATAAAGAACACTGACACTTCACTGATATAACAAGAAAAATCAATATTAATTTAAGCAAAATGTACATAAACATAAAAGTTGAGAAAAAAAACTGACAAATAGCAACTGACACTCCTGTACGAGTAGTGGCGGAGTTTCGGGCGCATGCGGCAGTGCGCTCTGGAGTCTCTGGAAAATTTTCCAGCCGGGCGGCCACAATTAGTGGCTACAGTCCAACAGGCGGATGGTCATAAGCTGCCGCGTCCGACAAATGATCGCCGTCCCAACCGTCGGACAAAATGCAAGCGGAGTAACGTTAAGCATGTATTGCACGCAGGTAATGAAATAAAATTATTAAAAGACGGAAAAAGATGTATAATTAAATCCAGTATATATGAATAGCAGTAATAAAGCACACAAAATAAAATAATTTTAATATTTTTACATGTATTTGACGTGCATTTTATCTAATTGTTTAATTATTTAATTTAAATTGAATATACTCATGTATCTTTTAAATTCTTAGACACTGTATTGTTGTTATCAACTAGTATTGTTTAATTTTTCTGAAATATACGTACCTAAATCCGTGCAAATGGTAAACATGTTAGCATGGAAATGTATAAAACAGTAAAATTGGTTAGTTATTTCCAAACTCATTATAAAAAGCCTCAAAGTTGCACTACGCAAAATCTCATACTGCTCAATCAATTTAGACTAAATTAACTTCAGGAAGTTTGGACAAGCCCGTTCGTTACAAAATGAAACTTTTTAATTATTTCATCTGAATCCACAGCTAGCTTAATATTATTGAGTTTATTTGTGCGCACCATGTACGAGTATATCGATGCGAGTTTGTTCGCAAATGCTTGTGTTGCCAGCACCCTATGGCCCCGATGGACCCGACCCGATGGCTGCACCCGTATTATCTCGCGCGCGAAATAAAATATCCATTTCTTTACGATTTTCTTTTTCTTTCCTAATGCGAACAGCTATGAACTGGAATTTGCTGCCGTCGTCTGTTTTCCAGCTACATACAATCTGGGTCAAAAGTGAATAGGCTATCTATTACTGAACCAGTGAGCAACATCTTAGGCCTTGTCATCGTTTTCGTCAGGTTTGACTAGGGCCCAATCACTGGTCAGTCAATCATAAACTAAATCCATTTCTTTCAAAATAGAAAACTTAGAAAGTCATGGGTAGTTTTTCTCGCGTGAGATTATGTTCGTGCGCTGTATTGCCGTAGGAAATGGGTGTAAGTATCAAATTGAAAGCTTGCTAGGTAAGAATGGACGTTCCAGACACAAAAAATCACTTGATTTAGTTTTTGAAGTAAACTCACAGACTTTAACTGTTGAGCCATTTAGAGCTCACTTCATACTGGGCATTATAGTTAGCTATAAAGTGTCCAGTATGAAGTGAGCTCTAAATGGCTCAACAATTAAAGTCCGTGACCGTACATACTTCTTTGTTGGTAGCTTAGTTAAGTTAGCAAATTTTTAAACGTTACTATTGCTAGATGGCGCTAAAATAAAATGATGATACTCGTATTGGTGATTGTCAACTAAATAATAACGCATAATACTATTATGTGTTTTCGTTTGGCCCATTTTTCATTTGAGTTTAAGGCTGGGTTGCACCAAACCGTCTGTAATCGTAAGCTGTGTTCGTTAAACTTTTAATATATGGAAGTGTGAAAGTATGTGATCGTAAGTCCGTGCAATCGACCCTAAGTCTGGGTTGCACCGATTTACGATCACAGACTGATCAACGTTAAATATGGCGCCGGCAGCTGTTATTTTTTATTTATTTATTTATTAGTGTTTATGACGACAACCGCCGTAGATATAACTGTGACATATTAGTATTTACGTAAAAGAAGGCCAATAATAGTCATCCATTAAATTACATAACCAAGTGGACAAGTAACCGGACACCTTGGGACCATGTCGCTCTGACCCGTTGGAAATTTAGTATGACATTTTAAACATGACGTTAAAGCGACACGGTACCAAGGTGCTCGGCCCCGATCATGCCATAGAAACTTATCAATCTTTCCATACATTGAAATTTTAACGTACACAGCTTACGATTACAGACGGTTTGGTGCAACCCAGCCTTAAAGCCAAGAGCGTCAATGACTTTAGTTTTTTCTCGTGTATTTTGTGACGTACCTATTTTAACTATTAACCTAACTTTAAAATAAATCCTTTGGATCTGGGCGTCCCCGCGCTCGCTGGACAGACGACTTGGAGAGTGTCGAGCAACTTGCTCATAGAGGCACAAGACCTAGAACGGCGGAAGAGGTTGAAGGAGGCCTATGCCCGGAAGGGGTCCTAACACTTTATTAGTTTAGTAATGATAATGATAATGATTATAATAATCTTTATTGGTAGCATAATGGTACAAGTCAAATACATTATTAAAATTATTGTAACCTAATACAATATTTCACGCAAAATTTCCATGAAATGTAATTTATAAAATTTAAAATGTCATTTTATTAAAGCATTACGGGCAGTTCACCAAACTCTTTAACGTTTATATAAGTGTTTTTGTTAGGAGCCATGATTCTAATCTACTTTTAAAAGATTGTAGAGATGATGCATATCTTATACTATCTGGGAGCCGGTTGTATATCGCAGGGCCCGTGACGTACAACGACTGCTCCGATCTAGTCAGTTTGTGAAAAGATGTAACCAGGCGAACGCGATGCGCATTGCTTCGGAGGTTGTGTGCCGTAACTACGAGTATATCCTTTCGTTTGAATTTATTAATGTTTGTGTGGGTAAAGCTCGCTATTTGGATGATTACTAGGCTGGGCAGGGTTAATATGCGTAGGTCTTTAAAGTGACCGCGCACTGACTCGTCACTGCGGATGCCTACGATGCTACGCAGTGCGCGCTTTTGCAATCAGAAAGCGCGTTCCAAGTCCGAGGCCCGACCCCACAACTCAGTTCCATAGGACAATGGACGGTGGCGAAGTAGCACGATCTGACTATTTTTCTGCTTGCCGTAGTGGCTAGACGTCGCAGTGCGTAGCATGCTCGGCCTAGGCGCTTGCACGCATAGTCAATGTGCTTTTGCCAAGAAAGTGAGCAGTCAAGCACAAAACCGAGAAGTTTGGTGGTCGTAACTAGCAAAATTTTTGTTTCCGGCTCGTATATCTAGGTTAGTACTATGGTGGCCGTTTAGACTGATGCGTAGGAAGCAGGTTTTTTCCTTATTCAGTGCTACCCCGTTCTGCGTAAACCAAATATGCAGTCGATTTACAGTGTTATTAGCGGCCATTTGGAGCAGCTGTTCATTTGGCGCTGTGACCACCACAGTCACGTCGTCAGCGTACATGAATATTTCCGCCTCATCGAGGGCTCCTGGCGAATTGTTAAGTAGTATTGTGAACAATGTTTTAGGTAAGCCGGAGCCCTGCGGAACTCCCATAACGCTATTTTGTACGGCTGATCTTATTCTCCCACCTTCGCCTACCACAACTTGGGTCCTGTCTCTCATGAAGGACTCCAGTATTCCCAGGGCGGGCCCACGAAGGCCGTAGTGATCCAAATTTGCCGCGATGAGACTGTGGTCTGCGGTATCGAAGTAAAAAAATAGTATTATGTTTAGAAATAGTTTGTATAAGTGGTTAAGGAATAAAAAGTCTTTTTATTTTATTACTATTATGTTTGAGCTTACATTGATGGTATTCTATTTAGTTAAAATAAATAGATAGGCAACGTAAGAAGTATCCACTTTATTAACGGGTGTATCCCTGATACAACATGCTGCTTTTTGTGTTTTTCAATCGAATTTCTATAAAATGTTTATCGCGCTGTCCGCTCGTTCACTTGAGTCGCATGTAAGCGAGCGCGCGATACACTTTTAAGGATGATTCACAGTAGGCCGTTCCGTGTCCGGGCCGGCCCGTTTTCTTCTAGAGAAATACGCCGGCCGTTGCGTCTGCTGTCATAGAAAACGGGCTGGCCCGGACACGGAACGGTCTACTGTGAATCATCCTTAATGCTACAAAAGTTACGATCACTGAAGATTAAAACACAAAAAAATTCTCAATAAATAAATAAATAGTAGATATTATATGAATATTTTAAAAATATATTTCACGACCTTAGATATTACTTTAGTATATTATCAAGTATTTGGCGCAGATTTAATAATAATTCGTTTAGGAGTTTTGTACCTTTGTAGGAGCCCAAACTTGGTATGATTCGAAAACTATTTTAGATTTTTTTTGCACAACAAGAAGGTGCATGAAATAAACTAGTATAAGTTATAATCAGCTCATCCTATTATTTGATAAACTACATGACGGGCTTAAGTATTTTTTTTTATAATTGCCATATAAAACAAAATGATGTCGTCATAACCCCCTCCCTCCACATCAGAAATTGAGATGCCTCCACGTCTTAAATATTTACTTCGGTTGTAAGGAACAATCAAGCAAAAGGACATCGCTCGATCACCAAACGCCCTAAATCGGCTTCCTATGTCATGTGAGCTGCAACTACAAGTAGAAGTGTATCTCCTTACTTCATTTACAATTTAATTGATGCCGCTGTGAAACAAAAGTTACCCATATACATAAATTGTATGACAACTTTTCATGTCACAACGATATCACTCCACCCATTGGGATCTAAAGCGACCAATATTAACACTTTGATGGAGACTACTCCAGACACAATAGAAATAACAATAGAATTACGCCTATAGGCGTCTACTGCCCATCAATGCATTAATAGAAATTCAAGCGCCTCAAAACAAACTTATGGGACTACCTATAGGTATTATATTTCTCTTCCATATTTCCTTCGTCTTTGCTAGGTAGATATTAACTACTCAAATTAATAATCCTGTATTTGATCATAAATTATCCAACCCTCATCCTGTTATAACTCATAAACTATCAGTTTCTGATATCATGCGAATTATATCGGAAAGAGGCAATTAGGAATCTGCACCATTTATTGAGGGTAAGTTGTTTAACTTGTTCAAGTCAGTTTTGTTGATACCTAATCATATTATTTACGGAATATGTATTTAGAGATCACTGCAGATCAGCACACTTCGTATCGCATTTGAAATTCAACGTTGCTACGAGCACCGATTCGAAGGCGCGTTAACATTATTATACTCGTAGTGCAGGGTTGTGAAATGTAATGAAAATTACAAGCACGTTCTCGCTTCACGTAATCAATGTTACAATTTATCATCTACTTAGCTTACACGATAAATCATCAGTGGAAAGATTTCTGTTTTAATTAAATAGAAACATAGCGGGCTGCGAGAACTTATCTCGTAGGCTATGGACAAATTATAAGTAAGCAATTCATAGGTACGTTATCTCTTTATGTTAATCTAAGTACGATTTGTATGACTTGCCTAAATTTTGATCTGTAGGCCTAATACAAGTGTTCCAATAGATTTGACTTACACAAAATATATGTTTACGTCTAATGCGATATTTAATTAGTTACCTTTGATACCGACATTTCAGCACGGGCTGCACAGGTCATGTTCGCGGAGAAACAAGGTCTCGGCAAATTCAGCAAAGTAAATAAATAAATATGCGCGTTAGACCCGTATAAGCCTGCCACCACACCGCTACTCAAAATACAGTGACGGTACGGAATTGCAGTGATTGCCTCATGCGTGACGTTTTTATCTCGTAAGTCTATTCCTCTCGTCACTGCGTTAACGCACCGTTAAGCAGCGTTGTGGTCGCAGCGTAAACAAATAATTTAAGTATGTTTACAAAGCGCGAGAGTTAATAGTGTTAGATTTAACCTATCCACTTCAAAAAAGAGTTAACAACCAGTTGCTCCCCACATAAAGATAAATCTGAACATTGCTCCTTCAAATTCCTAGTGGTAAGGGAAAAATTCACTAGGTCGGAAGTTAATTAAAGTGCTGATCCGCAGGTGGCATTGTGTGAGGATTCATTTGGTTCGACCGGTTAGGTCGCTGCAAAGCTGTGACGTGTTTCAAATTGCAGTGACCGAAGGCAACTCGGTCAGAACACTCGCCAATAGATTTAATCGAGTGCGACCCGATGATTGTCTATTGGAAAGTGGAAAGGTGGGATTAATAATAAAAGGACCTTGGCCTTTGTACAGGTGACATCGTACCTTTTCTACTTTTACGTTCGCAAAAAGTACCAGCTCTACGATACAATTTACGGCGTTTGGTGATCGATGTCCTTTTGCTGGATTATTCCTTACAACCCATGTAAAGGGGAGGCATATCGATTTTTGATGTAGGGGGAGAAATGACGTCACCATTTTTTTTATTTTTTTTATTTATTTCTTACAAAAGAACAATACATTTAGTTACATTTAATAACTTCGCCAAACTGCAGCACAGTTTGTTGGCGAAAGCAACACTCTTTATCTTTACCGTAGCAATATATATGTTAGGAACATTATAAAACCTATTAAAAATCTCATTTAAAAACATTGTTTAATTGTTTGTATGGCATTGTTTATATGGTCACCAAATCGTATTGGAAGCCCGTCCTGTGGGGGGTATCAAATAAAAGAGTTTGACGAGCTGATTCCAAATGTATATTGTAGACATGCCCCTTTTAATTATTGAAAAATAAAACCAAAAATATTTTAAGGAAATATCAAGTTTGGGCTCTGTAGGCAGGCTGAATGAATTATTATTAAATCTTTACTCGGGTAGTAAAGAAATGCCGTATTATTTGCCATGTTGTGTGGAGCTGCAACTAAAATCAAATTATGGGATTAGAGGAGATTGAGACAGCTCAAATCTATGTGAGAAGAATCATAGACTGTCCTAGACTACACGGCCAGACTTGACAGTAATATATTACCCGAATGTGGTGGGGGTAAGCTAGGTGATCGTAGCGCACACCATGGCAGAAATGTGTACTTACCGGGGACCACTGTCAAATTTACTTTCACGTTTTCTATTGGTTTCTTAACGGTTTCCTACGATTCGTTTCGATTGTATGTATTTATTTATTCTCTTATTTATTTCAGTAAAATTTCCAATACGGGGTCTTTCTCGTTTACTAAAGTAAATAAAATATTCATGTGTCATTATTTGACATCTCTAAATTTTGACATTGTCTCGGGACCTTTGACGTTTGACGTTTCAGACGTGCACATAGCCAATACACTAGTATGTTGACTATTATCATGCTGCCACAGCTACCAATCTTGGAAATGTGAAACTGCTGAATTGATGATTTTTGGTTCATACGACAAAAGTATTCTACCCCTAGAAATGGATAGTGGAAATGGAGATTTGTATGTGAGTGTAATTATCAAGTTTTATGCAGATATATTAGTCGCAGCAAAAGCTTTAAAATAAATAAACAAAGTACAAATCAATTACAACTTTTATGAAATACAAATTTACCTTTAAGTAAGTAAATTTAATAAAAAACGATATAATATATATTATAATTCGTTATACTTAGAAATATCTGACACATCTACATGTGATGAAACAAAATAAAAAAGAAGCTACTTGTCCCTTTTCAATTTTTTAAGTTCATCCTGGAAATCATTAGTTCAATTTGGCGGCCAAGCAATTACAACGAAAAAGAAAAGGCGCAAGTCACCAATAGTACCAGGGCGCCTCGCCTAAATAATAAAAACTTTCAACAAGAACTATGAAAGAAGCAGACATGATCAGTTAAGCTGTTTTTGAGTTATCGTAAAAAATCTTCCCTTCTTACTAAAAGGCGTATGAAACGCTGCGAAAGTATTCTTCCCTTTTGATTGTTATTGATTTTTAACCGACTTCAAGATTTCAAAAGAGGAGGTTATCAATTCGGTTGTATGTTTTTTTAATAAAGTGAATATTTTCGGAAATATCCCTCCCTTTAACTTTTGAAGCATGGGTCCAAAAAATATGAAATAAATTATGAAAGTAAAGCTTAATAAAGACATAAAATATTAGGGGGCAATGCAGTGCTCTGAGACGAAACGCTTTTTTGCGGACGTGGGGTGCCATTTAGGGAAGAGGGGTTCGGACCCCCGTTCCGGGTCATTCTTGGTGCAAAGGCTCGCCGTTCGGCGGGGCAATGCCGCTAGCGTGATGGACACCTTTGCACTGGATATGACTCGGGGTGGGGTTGTTCGAGTAGGCTAGTTAGTATTTATGGTTTAGTTTAGTTTAGCTTATAATTTGATCTTTTTTATATTGTATTGTGCTTTTTAAAAATAAACTTTACTTATTTATTTAAGAAACAAACAGTCGTTTGCAAATATTGATTAACTTCTATTGTTTTACAATTTAGATCTTAAAACAATTTGAATTAGTCCCATAGTACGCTCAGTAAGGCTTGTGTTATGGATACTGGATGACGATATATTTAATAGATATGTACATAAATACATAGAAAACATTCGAGTCACAGGAGCAAATGTTTTTGTTAATCACATAAATAAATGCCCTTACGGGAATTCGAAACGGGGACCACTAGCTTCGAAGGCAGCATCACTACCTACTATGGTAAACAGGCCGACAAATGAACAAGTGTCCCTTATGAAAAGTTTGCTTATCTCTAAACCACACTAACAGAAGACTCTCTACTAGATATTTTAAAATTAGATATTCATCATAAACATTCATTCTCATAAAAAATCTCTTAAGAAACTTCGAACGTCTCAGGGCGCAGAAACTTGGTAGTAGTTGGACCAACTTTTTAATTCTTCTTTATTAAACAGCACCACAATGTCGACTTAAATTCAAGAGTTATTTTTTCTTAAAGCAAACATAAATAAAACTGAGTGACTTCCATATGAAGATACGACCTATTTTGATTTACTGTATAAGAGGTGCCGCTACGGAACCCTTCTATGTGCGTGACCCGACACGCACTTGGCCGGTTTTTTTAAGATAGAGTGATTCAAGAGGAAGGTTTATATGTATACAGTAGTGAAACACTGATAAGTTTTGGAGGTTTCTAATGTGATGTCGTAAATAAACACATTTTTCGCGCTTACATTGCAAACGCTGGCTGAACCCTACGAGACAGATCAAAATAATGTACTAGGTACAGTATTGTACACCTTGAAAAGGTCTACAAAAAAGTCCGCTATGTCACATGCAATGACCCACCTGTGCCTTAATTGAAGATTGTGAATTACCTAGGCGTCATAAAATACTTTGGGCTCACATGGAGTTCTGATATAGATCCACCACCGTCATACTCTAGCTTAATTTGCACTACGCAGATTTGAACCCAGCCTGGAACTCAATAATATCGCCAAAGCTTAAATACTACGGCTAAATTCATTCAATGCTTACATACGGGATTGATTATCGGGCGATGCTGCAGACCTACTACGGCCCTTCAGACTCCAAAAACGATCCGCTGCATACCTGGGGTTCCACGGGATGAAACAGAAATTTATCGGGCAAATCGGAATTCTTAACATGGTAGTGTTTACACATCTTCGAAGTCAAAATGAGTGTCGCGAAATTTCCTAACAAAGACGTGACTTGCTAAATCAGTGAAGTGTATATGATATTTGGTGAAATTACAACCTATATAAAGATAATTATCCGAGCAAAAGGAAAACCATTTTCTCGTCAAAGGCAGTTTCGCCATACAAACACGGCTATACCCTATAACATTTTCCGTAATTGCTTTAATCCATCCGGTATCCGTCGCTGCGCTCCTCGCAGAACATATCTGACGTGCTACAATGCCGTGGGAATCCCAGCAGCATCCTGGATCTATTATTATATTAGACGCACGGGAAGTCGAACGTTTTTCAGGTATACTTGGTACGCATATAGTACGCAGGCATAGGATTGACAGAAGGTTTTAGCCCTTAAAACGCCAAGAACAACTAAAGGTTGCATGTGGTCGTGCCTACGCCTTGGTGCTTAATACTAAGGTTCATATTATCTATCTTCATATACCTAGCAGTGTCATTACCGTTCTTGAATATAGGCGTTCAAAGGGTTAAAGGGCATGATCTTAACCGCTTTTTCACATCTCGCAAATCTGCGGACTGGCATATTGCACATAATATATGTATCTGCATTATTTGTGGAAGCCTCGATAAGCCAGTGCCCCAGGTAGACAACTTTTGCCACCCTTTTAAGTTGACGCTGGCAGAGAATAATTGAAGGGACTAAATACTCGTATTTTGGGCGTTTTATTGCCCACTTTAAAAACGAGTGGCTGCTTTTTGACACATTGTATCTAAGACTACGTGACTCCACGTAGCTTTCACAGACCGCAAGCAACTTTTCGAGACCGCTGCTGCCTTTGACCTTTGGATTAAAGTAATTTATGTAATGGTGTTGGTGATGATGATGAATTTATTTAATTAATAAGTTATTATGTCTAAGGGATATCGATCCCTTATAGAGCAATCTAAGAATAAGATCTTTCTCTAGAATCCTACACACATTTTAACATACGAGTACTAAGTACAGTCGCGGAATGAAATGATTCAAGTCTATTGTAATGCCGTTAAGGGAAAAACGAAAATGTTCATTCCGCAACTATACCTTGCTTCATATTGAATTTTAAGCATCTTGACCTAACTTCGGTTTGTATTGGTAAAAAACTCAAGAAGATGACCGGTTGTATGTCTTGCGATATTTAAAATGTGCAACACAAACAAAACAAACGCCTATTCGAACACGCTACAACTACATCACAGGTCATCGTCTCAAGTTTTTTACCTATAAGTATGTATGTTGTATGTAACGTAATGTTAAATCCTTTATTGTACTCCTACACAAGTAGAATACAACAACAAAACAAGAATTACAAGAACATTTGACATTTATAAAAGCGAGCTTATCCCTACAAGGGATTTCTTCCAGCTAGCCTTTGAGCAACTAAGTGGAGATAAAGATTTATAGGCAAACCGAGAACTTTACTTGTACAAAACGAATACAAATTTATTATAATAACATCACAGTATTACATAATTAATTATATGAATAAAAGCTTAAATATAAATACATTTTTATTAATAATAAAAAAAGAAAAATACTAAATATCAATATATATACGTAGTGTGGCCTGTAATAGGAGCAAAAAATTTAAAGGACGCTTTCTTAGAGCATTTGCAGTAACCTCTTGTGTCCAAAAAAAATATTGTTTCACTTGGGAGAAATTATGACCGCCAAGTAATGGATCTTTGCACCACGAGATTATAGCGCAGCAGTCACTGTTGATTTTGATGTAGCATCTAGTTATGACTCATAATCGTTGTTGTATTTTTGGTTAAAATGATTTTTTTGAGACTTTCTATTTTATTTTCAATTTTAAGTGTTTTCTTATTTAAATAATTATTAATATCGCCCCAGTGGAGAAAAAGAAGTATACGTAAGCTATATTTGCATAAAAAATCTCTCGTTTTTTAATTGAAATAAATTAGAATTCATTGCTGGGCAGCTCAATACTCAATACTTTATTGCACATAATGGTTTTACAAGTGGTATAATGTTATAATTACGTTCACACTATGTACCCTGTTGGGCGCAGCAATTATAGTGTTAGGACATTTGTTATTCTATACAATCTAAAGGCTTAATCTAAACATTACAATTACATCACTACTAATTTAATTACTCCTGCACTGTGTAGTAAAGCTCAATAGTGTACCCTTTAATTTTTTGCTCCTATTACAGGCCACACCCTGTACGAGTATATATGTGTGTCCACCACATCCAGTCAAGTAGTACTCGACAACCACAATTGGTTGTAAGTCAGTATATGAGATACAGAACGTGTGACGTTAAGGTAAGTTTCTACTTATTTACTTAAGTACATTGGATAATAGGAAAAAAATGACACACAGGTATTTTATACACTTGCATGAAAAAAGACATGTGATATAAACACTTTATCTGCTTTAAAAGCACTAATTGCCTAGGTACGCATTAAACAACAATATTGATATCAGCGCACAATTTATGCCAAACTTCCAGCAACAATGAAATTTTAAGATTGATTTTTGCCGCTATTTAATAAACTGCGATCCATGCGATATGTACGGAGTAGGGCAATAGCATTTAAATAATCCGAAGTAACGGCTATATAATTGCGTTCGTTCAGATGTTTGAGCGGGTCCAGCTTGTAACGACCGGGGCGAACGATTGAAACGGACCGCGAAACCTTCATATTGAATTTTAAGCATCCAATTTGTTTGCGCGGTGGCAGCCCCTGCACCGTTTATACCAGTGGCTGTACTGGAGGTATCATCGCCCGCCGCCCGCTTGTTCCCACACTCGAAATGCGATTTTTGTCAGCCGCGTCGCGAGCTCCGACGGGATTTCAATGAATTATTTATTATACCGTGCACATGCAACCAACGCAAAATTGTTTACAAATCCAAAGCTGTATTGGTTTCGCATCAAACACTTTTATGCTGACTATATTAAAAAGGTGGGTATTTACTTTTTATTACAGTATTTATTTGTCCATTTTAAATATTTAAAATACTAACGAGAACACGATTGTTTGACATGTGAATAAGAAATCTTATTTGTATGTACGCTAATGTTTCGTTTTAATTTTTCTACACAATTTATTGTTAGTGGAGACTGATCGGAAAAAGGATATATATAAAAATACCTACTCGTAATTTATAAGCAGATATTGTGCAAAAATACGCGATTTAAACATAATAAGATATATTACTTTCACTGTGTTTTATAGTTATTCTCAATACTTGGATTACTTGTTCCGTAAAAGGTGTCCACAACTATAAAAAGTACTTAAATAAATAATAGTATAAAAGATACTTGGTGTTAAATCGAGTGCAACAATATTTACATCAGCATTGTAAAATCCGGGAGGTTGCCAGCGATTAGGCAAATTACGCCATTATAAAGAAAAGCCAGTAAAAGGCGGAAACGGAAATCTTAAGGAAAAGACCAAATACATTTCCGAAAGCGTCGCTTTTCAAGAGCGAAATATAAGCTAACACATCTCCGAATTCTCTGACACTGACTTACTCCAAGTCTAAATGACTCAGCGCTGGAGGTCAGCTTATGCTCGGATCATTATTATTTTATCCCATCCAAATGTACCTTTACAGTGCAGAGCTGGGACGTCATTAATTAAATTTTGCTTTTGTAGAAGGAAACGTGTTTATAAATTTACTCAGTTAGTGGTTTGCTCTAATCCTTTAATTCTTGGCGCACAAAGCGCAAAGATTCGTATGTTCCGACGTGTGCTGTCATTGTGTACCAAAAAAGCTTCAATGAGGCCTGATCAAACAGAAAGTTTTCGCTTTCAAAAAGCTTGCTGTGAAAATGTAGAAAAGTAAAAAGTGGCACAATAATTACACAGCAAAATGTACCGGGCAATACCGGCCATTAAGGACAAGCAAATAATTCTGCAATCTACCAGTGCGGTTATAAATTTCAAGTATATTTACAGTGAGGCTTCAAACGAAATGTAGATATTTATATTTACAATCAGCATACATAGATGAGCAAAACTTCTTCTTTTCTCTATAGCTCTCGACCATCACGCACACAATACACCATATACATAGGTAATACGATTCCAGATATTTACGGTTCTCGTTTTTGCACATCCGATCGAAAACATGGCAGTTTCCTTCAACAAAAACTTTCCGGATATGTTGTAACAATTTTTACAAGTGGTGCACGGGGAATTAATGGTTTCTAGATCCGGAGTCCGAGGGTATTTTTTTCACGACAATGACAAATCACTACGTGTTCCTAATTGCGTTGCTATTATTTCGTCCGAAATCTATATATTTAGTTTACAGGGAATTTACCTACCTTAATACCCACTGGCTTTCTACCACGCATATTAGCTTATGGTTTTGTCGTGATATTTAAGATATTTCTTCTTGCGAGTGAACGTTTTTGCTACGATGATTTTCACTTTTAAATATATTGTACGCATTATATATGTTCCACGCAACAATTTATAATTCCATATTGTTGTTCTAAGAGTCTCTTGTTTTTAATTTTATACTCACTTTGGTATTATATATGAAATTGGCAGATGTTATGAGGGTTAACATTATTATTGTATTCCTGATTAACAAGTAAATTTTCCTCTCCTCTTGGTATATAATTTGAAGAGTTCCTTATTTTGCCTTACCCCATCCTCTTGGTATATATATAATTCGAGGAGTTCCTTCGATTTTTCCAAGATCCCGTCATCAGATCTGAAGAAACACACCCTTTCAAACACCTACCACTTCTACCACTTCTTTCTACCACGCATATTAGCTTATGGTTTTGTCGTGATATTTAAGATATTTCTTCTTGCGAGTGAACGTTTTTGCTACGATGATTTTTACTTTTAAATATATTGTACGCATTATACTTATATATGTTCCACGCAACAATTTATAATTCCATATTGTTGTTCTAAGAGTCTCTTGTTTTTAATTTTATACTCACTTTGGTATTATATATGAAATTGGCAGATGTTATGAGGGTTAACATTATTATTGTATTCCTGATTAACAAGTTAATTTTCCTCTCCTCTTGGTATATAATTTGAAGAGTTCCTTATTTTGCCTTACCCCATCCTCTTGGTATATAATTCGAGGAGTTCCTTCGGATTTTCCAAGATCCCGTCATCAGATCTGAAGAAACACACCCTTTCAAACAAAAAAAGAATTTTGAAATCTTTCCACTAGTCTCCGAGTAATCGGTGAACATACATAAAATATATATATATTTATTTTATATATATTTTATTTTAATTATTTTATTTATAATATATATATATATATATTTTAAGGTCTAAGAGTGGATATTTGAACAAATACAATGCAGAATAACAAATCACAATTATTTTATTCAATGTTCTAATAAATCTCACAAAATCAAAGGAACAAGTTGTACATTTGCACAATGGGTACAAAATAGAAAATGGTATAGGTATGGAACGATATCAAAATTGCTCACGCGATCACAACGGCAGCCGAAGGCAAAATGTGTCGAGCAACGGCTTGCACCGGTATTTATGCACTTGGGGGGTGGGGTTGACTTGGTGTTGTCAACACGGCTTCTCCTGACTTAGAGGTCGTCCACGACCTCTTGGGTAACATCGATGGAGCCTGTGGTGCTCGCAGTAGATGGCTGCGAGACTTGGCTCGCGCAGGGTTCAGGTGGACTGGTGGTACTGTCCGATGCGTCCATGGTCGAAGATTGAGAGACAACCGGGTCCGAGCAGCTCGGAATAGCTTCAGGTGTAAGGTCCGTTGGAGCTTCACCTGGGCGGTCATCAGTGTCGTCAGCTGGAATTAGAGAGAGCAGTCGTTATAACACTGGCTTACATTTTATTTCAACCACATCAAACATGTGCGTTATTGTAATGTTTTATCAATAAAACTTTAGCTGTTTAGGTAACATGTTTTTCAATTTCCCTTTTTTTATATCTTAGACTAAATTAGGGCTCGTGGTACGTAATCCGCGATCAAAGAAATGTATCGTGAGAAATACATAAACACAACGCTTAAAAATAATTTAGACATAAGAAAAATACTGCCCTGTTACTGTTTTGTTTCTCTCCAAACCAACGTCAGCAAATTCACGTCGGTAGACTCGTTCAGTGCACGGTTAAACTCGACCTACGAGTTGGGCAGTGACGAACGCGTCACTACGACCATAGGTAGGTAGATATACGGTTGTCAGGTGACGAACACCTACACAGGACCATTGGCAAGACGATGACATACATCAAGTCTATACCCACCTGTGGTATGTCCGAATGCAGTAACAATGTATGCTTATTCGGGTATTCCGACGAACGCATAGGCTCGACGTACGAGCCAGATCAGCGACGAACGCATGATCAGCAGGCGACGAACGCCTTACTAGGGAAGACACATATCAGTAGGCGACGATCGCCTCACAAAAGACAAGTGATGGTGATGACAAACATCATGACAAAACTTACCGCTGAAAAAGGCAGCGCATGTCTCGGGGCACCACTCGCCACGCCAAGGCACCATGTATTGTGATGCTGCTTGCGTCTTTTTCCCGCGGCTACCGCTGAGCAATCTCAGCCCGTAGCGTCCGCTTGGCAAGATGTCCACCACCTTGTAGGGCCCTCGCATGCCCGAGTCGAGTTTTCCTGTAGACTGAGAATGTTTTATTACAAAAACAAGATCATCAAGTTGGAACTCTCGTGGTGGTTGTCGCTGCCTGTTAGCCCGTTCATCTTGTCTGACCTGGTTCTCGCTCAAGAGCTGGCGAGCTCTGTTTCTTGATATTTCACGCATGGCATCTCTGTTGGGGCTCCCGCTTTCGATAGCAACATCACGAATCAGGGCTCAAATCAATGGCGTAGTTGCATAGGAATCAATAGATTAAGCGCCGACGCCTGAGTTGTCTTTTGCTTGGTTATATTCAAGACGAGTTGAAGCTTCCATAACGTACTGGATCAAGCCGCATTCCGATGATTCACTTCAATGCGAATCATGTTTAAAACGGTGCGTACGTACCGTTCAACCTGTCCATTTGCATGATGCATCTCAGGAGTGATGTGATGCAAATCGCAGCCAAGATCGTTTATCATGGTCACAAATTCTTTCGATTCGAACATGCGTCCCTTGTCAGTCACCATGAGTTTCGGCACGCCGAACAATGCCACGGCGTTAGTGATTACTCGCTTTAACTCTAGCGTGTCCTGGCGTTGCATGGGATATAGCAAACAGAACTTCGTAAATGCGTCCACCAATAGTAACACATACTTGAAACCTTCTGACGCCGCGAGGGGTCCCAAGACGTCAGCATGCACGGTGTTAAAAGGCACTTCGGGCTTTCCCCACGAGGTTATGTTTTGCAGAGGTGCTCGCGGACTCGTTTCTTTGAGATACATACCAGGCAGTGCGAGATGTACTTTGTGACAAACTGTCGTAACCCCGGGAACCAGAAATGCTTTAGGATGAGATCCAGTACTTTGTTGGCTCCGATGTGCTCATGTTCATCATGAAACACCCTTAGAAGGCTCAGCCGGTGACCCTTAGGGATGTAGCAAAGCAGTCTTGGTTCTTCGCCCGGCGCAGTGTAGCGGTAGTACAAGAGCTCGTTTCTGGATATGTATCGGCTGGAATCCAGACTTCCCTCCTGTAGCTTCTGAAGAAGTTCCTGAGCTTCAGCGTCCGCAGATTGGGCCACCTGTGCCCAATTCTGAGGCTTTGTGATATGATTTACCTGCGTGACTGGAGGATTACGACTGAGGTAATCGGCATGGGGCATAAGAACTCCCTTTCTGTACTCGATGGTAAAGTCGAAGTCTTGGAGGTAAATCCACCAGCGGGCGACCCGGGGCAGTAGATCCTTCTTACGCTCAGTGGCTTTAAGGGCGTTGCAGTCCGTCACAACCACGAACTTGAGACCTATAAGATAGTGCCGGAAGTGTTGGAGAGCTTTCACTACATCCAGTGTCTCGAGCTCGTAAGAGTGATACTTACTCTCAGCGCCCTGCGTCGTCTTGCTGAAGTAAGCGATCACGTGCTTCTTACCATCAGCGTGAGCTTGTAGTAGCACCGCTCCATAGCCGGCGCTGCTTGCATCTGTGTGGGTCTCCGTGGGGAGTAGGTAGTCAAAAATCGCTAGGACAGGTTCAGTAGTAAGGTGTTGTATTACTTCCTGTCGCGCCTTTTCCTGCTCGGGCCCCCAGATGAACTTTACACCCTTCTTGGTCAGCTGAGCGATGCAGGCAACCTTAGTCGAGTAACCCTCTATGTACCTTCGAAAGTACCCAGCAAGGCCAAGAAACTGGCGCACTTGTTTTACATTTTGCGGTGGCGAGGATTTAGCGAGGGCTTCTACTTTACGGGGACTCGGCCTAACCTGGCCATGACTTACCAACCTACCTAGGTATTCAACCTCAGTGACTAGGAAGGAACACTTTTGCAGATTGATGGAAAAACCTGCTTCAGTAAGAGTCTTTAAGACGTTTCGCAGCAGATCTATACCTTCCGAGACAGAGTTGCTCAGAAGCAACACATCATCAATATAAACCAATACGTTTCCGGCATCTATGAAGCTACGGAGGACGTCATTGATAATCCGTTGGTATACGACTGGAGCACTGGCGAGCCCAAATGGCATTTTTAAGTATTCGATGTGATCCTCCGGTGTGACGAATCCCGTGAGATGAATACAATCCTCCTTGATTGGGATCTGGTGAAACCCAGTGGCCATGTCGAGGCTGGAGAAGAATTTAAAATTCCCCAAGCGATCGACATGATTATCGATCAGAGGAAGAGGGTACCTCTCCTTCTCAGTGACTTTGTTTAAGGCGCGATAGTCGACGCAAAACCTATCCTTTCCACTGTCACGCTTTTTAACTAGTAGGATAGGGCTCGCATATGGTGATTTGGAGCGCCTAATCACACCTTTCTCCAATAGATCGTTAGTGATTTCGTCCCAACAGAGGAAGGATGGCGACTGGCCAACGAGGTAATTACACCCTGCAGAACACAATGGGCCATAGACAGCTTTGACTCGTTCAAGTCACCAGGACCAGACGGTATATTTCCTGCACTGATGAAGTGGGGTGGGGTGAGACTGACCCACAGGATCACCACCGTCCTGTGTGCCTGTTTGGCATACACGTACGTGCCGAGACAATGGAGAGAAGTCAAAGTCATCTTCATACCAAAACCAGGTAAGGGAGACTACACGGACCCCAAGTCGTTCAGACCAATAAGCCTGACCTCCTTTATGCTAAAGACCTTGGAAAGGCTATGTGACAGGCACCTGAGGGAGAAAGCACTAGTCCATCTGCCCCTACACCCGAACCAACACGCATACAGTTCAGGTAAGTCAACAGAGTCTGCTCTTCACGCGGTAGTTACCAAAATTGAAGTAGCGATCAAAAACAAGACCATGTGTCTAGGCACCTTTATTGACATTGAAGGTGCTTTCGACAAAACAAAATTTACCAGCATAACTGCGGCACTGGTGAGACATGGAGTGAGCGCAGTCATGATAGAATGGATAAATAACATGTTGAGCCAGAGAGTCATCAGACTCGGGGAGGACAAAACAAGACAAGCACGTGTGGCAAAAGGTTGCCCCCAAGGAGGTGTCCTTTCACCACTCCTCTGGAACATGGTGGTAAACGACCTGATCACCAAGCTAAACAACAGTCGTCACTACGCCATTGGATATGCCGATGACATAGCGATACTCACCAGCGGCATCCACGCAGGTACAGTTTGTGATGTCACCCGCTCTGCGCTCTCTATCGTGGAACGCTGGTGCAGCGACAACGAACTATCGGTCAACCCAAGGAAGACTGAGATGGTAATGTTCACTAACAAACGGAATCTGGGTAACTACCGACTACCCAGGCTGTTCAATACAGAGCTCCAATTGTCATCTGAGGTGAAGTATCTAGGTGTAATACTCGACAGCAGACTGAACTGGAGCAGCCACCTAAACAACAAAATTGAAAAAGCTACAGTCGCCTTCTGGCAGTGTCGCAGAATGGTAGGTAGAACATGGGGACTTAACCCCAGAATCACCCTATGGCTCTACCAGGCAGTAATTCGACCAATGGTAAGCTACGGCGCCATAGTATGGTGGCCTCGCACCACGCTAACCACAGTCGAAGCTAAACTACAACGCCTCCAAAGATTAGCATGCATGGCGACCACAGGCTGAAATGAGAACCTCTTCCTTTTTTTGAATTCGTTAAAAAAAGGGTTAACGCGACGGCAGTTTTTGTTTGTTAATTGTCAAAAATTTTGAATGAGTTTTATTTTGACGTTAGCTCCCACTGACAGGACAGAAGTGACAGCAATGATGGCGGCAGACTTAAAGAAAAATAATAGCAAAATCCAAATAGTCCACATATTTCGGAAAATAAATTAAATGCCGGAATCGAATTTAAAGTATCCTATGACAAGGCGAGTATAATAATCTACGTATACAACAAAAATTGTTCAAGTCGATTCAGCGGATCCTGAGATAATTTGGGACACAAAATCCTCTCTCATGATACTGGCAGGAATTTTAGAGATTTATTATATATATACTTATAGATATAGATAACTATCGGTTAAGATACGTCCAAAAAGCAGTAAAAACGTTTGAAATGTAACTTTAGGCGCTATATTGTACATTTATCTGAAACATGTTATTAATAAATAAACAAATACTAAAGCAAAACCAATAAAGTGAAATTAGAAAATATTATTTATACACTCTTATTGAGGAAACGGGAAGTATCGGAACACAAAACGTTACTGCGCTGTCATTTTGTCAATTGACTTTTCACTATTTTGACTTGACTTTGACGTCAACGGTCAGTTTCTAAATTATCTTTAAAGTAAAACAAATTAAGTAGTTTATTATATTATTGCTATAAATAAGCTATACTTACTTAACGAACGGAGTGCTAACGAGAAATGGGTTTGGTTGCTATTCTCGCAGGCTTGACACATGCAGCTTGAGCCCACCAAATAGGGTAAAATATTAATACCTAACCGGCGACTTACTAACTTGTTGCAAACTTAGGTTTCAAACTCAAAGTGCCAAAAAAAATGAAGAAATTCTGCTAGGAAGAGATGTGTACCTAGACATTCAATTGCTATGAAGAGATAAATTGATATATATAGCTATCTTAGGTGCAAGGACTTTACTTGGGCAAAGTTAGAAATACAAACGAATGACGAAAGCGATGAACTATACTCTCCTAACCAGATAAAGTGAAATAATAGTGCGATAATAAATATACGTAAATAGAGCCAAAGTGTAATATAGTGTGATATGAAAAAGGTAAAGTTCTGTGTTGTCTGTTTTTAATCTTGCAGTAGTAATCGGTTTATGATTATTAAAGTTGAATGATTTATACTTTTTAAATTACTATTACCACATAGCTAATTCTAGATAAAGTGAAAAAAACTTTCCTGTCAGTCATTGTATCACTGATATAAGTAGATGTTTCATCTGGCCCGTGGAATAGGTTTTTTTCACTATACCACATAAATAGAATAAAGCAAAATTCGGGAAGTTCTAATTTAGCCACAGGAAAGTGCCCAGAACACCATTAGTAGGAAGCTACCTACATAGTAATTAATATCTTTAAATTAGTTAGAAAAGCCCCCATGTTTAGTTAATTTATTCCTATGGGTGAGATGTGAGGAGAGATTGTAGTCATACTTAGTAGTTTTTGTAACTGTTACTTACATAATAAAAGTCACGAATCTCAAGTGGCAGTGTTCCTAATCATGCACACAATTATTCACCTTTTTGTATTTAAATTTTTTTTGCTGCTTATCTAGAACCAGGGTGTGATCCACATTTTTTTATTTTACATATGAATATTTAAGAGTTACATAATTAAACACACACTCTTCTTTAAGTAATGATTGCAAAATTGTCATGGATGTCAAATAATGAATTTTAACAGAGAAATAATATATATTTCTGGTATCAACATCATCATCAGCAGAAGGACGTCCACTGCTGGACATACGGCTCTCCCAAAGAGTTCCACAATGACCGGTCCTGCGCCACCCACATCCGTCCAACCATCACATTTCATCATAATTGAGAACTTTCCGAAGCAGTGTCGCCTGTCAGCGTCCGGTACATATACTTTCATTTCAGGATGCAAGAAGTCTTTGGGAGTCACCATACTTTCTTACAAGCATATCCAACCTAAGTACTTCAGATAGAAACTGGGTTCTGTATTAGTCATACTTGTTATGAACAAAATGCTGCATTTCAAGATGAAAGCAAGCCGCTTTGCACAGTGATAGTAGGGACCAAACTGAGTGATTTGACCCGCAGCAACGCAAGTTTCACCCCTTAGGAACAGAGATGGTGCCACTTCTTTAGAATATTTCTAAAAATTCTACTGGCTAAACTAATGGACCGATTTCATTGTTTAATATCTCAAATGAAAGCTCATTGTATATATTACTTATAAAAAATACTGAAAAAATATATACTGAACACTTTTGGCAAAAAACGGCATCTCAAGTTTTTTTTTCTTACTCGATTGCTAGTTTTTACTTGTTTTCATAAAAAAAATATGGAACGTGAATAGTTTAATGCATGTATATATTACTGAATAAATAACAAGTATTATAAAAAAATCGACTCCGATATCTCTCATACTTCAAGAAATATGAAACTTTGAACGTGAGTGTAAATTTCTTCCAAATATATTTCAAAAAATTCTACAAGCTAAACTATTTGACCGAATTCAATGTTTAATATCTCATATGAAATCTCATTATATACATTACGTATAAAAAATACACTAAAAATACATATTCAATACTTTTGAAAAAAAAACGGCATCTTAACTTTTTTTTCTTACACGATTGATAGTTTTTACTTGATTTCTTATAAAAAATGTATGGAACATGAATAGTATATCTATATCTACATTAAACTATACTACTGAGTTTATAACAAGTATCACAAAAAAACCCGACACCGATACCTCTCATAGTTCACGAAATATTCAAGTTTAATTATGCACGCTCTTCTTACAAATAAATATAAAAGAAATATTCAACCGCAATAAGTGCACTGATTTTAATATGAAATGTGTCATATGAAAAGAAATTACACAATTTCAATCAAAAAACTCAATAAATTAAAAAATAATAAAAATAAACTGAATGAAAAGTTTTTTCCTGGTGCTAAATTACAAAAATTAAATAATTAATTTAAAATTAGTAATTATTTTTATTTCGTGACTACATTTATAAACAAAAAATTAAAACTAAATCGTTCCCGGCACGGTTGGTCTGAGATTTATTATATGTTGCTTAGTAGATGGCGACTTTTCTTTTTCAGTTCTACACCTACCGATGAACCCGAAGAGGACATTTAAGTTCTAATAAAAAAACATATATGTACACAGTCTTAATTATTTCAAATCGTGACATATCTTCCAGGTATCGGTGGCATATCGGGTGAAGTCTGGAAGTATGGTGAAGGAGCAGTGCAATGGCGACATTATAAGATAACCGTCAACATCTGGGAGAAGGAGCAACAGCGAACGGAGTGGAATATGGGTGTGGTGTGCCCAATAGATAAGAAGGGCTCAAAGAAAAAGTGCTCCAACTACAAAGGCAACACATTACTCCCCACAGCGTATAAAGTGTTTGCTACATTCTTCTCGACCGGCTAGAACGCTATGCTGAAGATATTCTCAGAGACTATGAATGTGGATTCCGGCGAAAATGTAGTGCAGTCGACCAGATTTTTATATTGAACATCTGATGGAGAAAAAATGGGAGTACGCACAGGACAACCACACACTTTTCGTCGACTTCACCAAGGTCTACGTCAGCGTAGACAGAGAGTCACTATTTAGGATACTTTCATTCTTCAAAATACCTGGAAAATTGGTAAGAATGATTAGAGTTGCCACGTTAGAAAGCAGACTTACGGTCAGAGTGGGAGGATCATTATCCGAAGAGTTCGTAGTAGCTACAGGGCTGAAACAAAGCGATCTCCAATGCTATTTAATTAAGTACTTGAACACGTCATCCGAAAGGTGCTGATGTTTGACGGCGGAGTGGAATTAAATGGCCGACACAAAATTGTGGGATATGCCGATGACCTGGCTCTTCTAGGACAGTGTGAGGATGATGTTCGAGCGATGGCAAGAATTCTGGATGAGGAAGGGAAGAAAGTAGGTCTCAGTATCGGCTTTGACAAGTCAGAATATTTCCACATGCGAAGGTTTAGAGGGTCGGGGTCCAGCAGAAAAGGTCTTACTGTAGATGGAACTACCTAAGAGGCGTAGCAAAATTTAAGTACTAACCTTGGATGCACAGTGACGGATATCAACCAAAGGTAGGAGGAAATAGATATTTCTGGATTCAGAACGCTCTAAGATGCTCGGCGTTTTTTGTGTATCAGCAGAAGCACCAAGATCAGAGTCTACAAGACGGTGATAAGAACGATTTTGATGAACGGATGCGAAACTTGGACACTGACCCTGAAAGAGCTCAAGCTCTTAGTGGCAGAGAGAAAGATCCTGAGGAAGATTCTGGGACCTACAAAACGGGAAGATGGTAACTGGAGGGTGAGGAGGAATGTGGAAGTGGAAGCACTGGTTGCCGAGCCCAACATCATCGGGGAAAGCAAGTCTGCACGGCTGCGCTGGCTCGGCCACGTTAAGAGGATGCGAGAGGTTCGCGTTGTTAAAAGTGCGTACCTGGGACAACCAAATGGTCGACACCCGCCCGATCGGCCGACCAAGGTATCGTTGGATAGACGAAGTCCAAAAAGATCTCTGCCAGCTTCAAACAGCCGACTCGGATTGGCGACGAGCTGCCCAGGACAGAGCACAGTGGAGTGTCTGGAGGCCAAGATCCACTTTGGGTCGCTGGGCCATCTTAGTAGTAGTAGTAGTAGTAGTGACATATCTAAGTTAACATATTGTTTCAACGTGAGTTACGAGTAGTAGTCCTATCTATCAGACTTAAAGCTAAAGTTTTTACAAAAATTCGCCATCTGATAAGCAACATATAATAAGTCTCAGAACCAACTGTGTCGGGAACGATTTATTTTTAATTTTTTGTTCACTAAATAAAAATAACTACTAATTTTAGATTTATTATATTTTTTTGTAATTTAGCACCAGGAAAAAACATTTTATTAAATTTATTTTTATTATTTTTTAATTTATTGAGTTTGTTGATTTAAATTGAGTATTTTTTTTCATATGACACATTTCATATTAAAATCAGTGCACTTATTGCGGTTGAAGATTTCTTTTATTTATATTTATTTGTAAGAAGAACATTAAAATTAAATATTTCGTGAAGTATGAAAGGTATCGGTGTCGGTTTTTTTTGTAGTACTTGTTATAAACTCAGTAATATATATAAATATTAAATTATTCATGTTTCATACATTTTTTTTAAGCATTCAAGTAAAAATTATCAACCGTGTAAGAAAAAAACTTAAGATGCCGTTTTTTTTCAAAAGTATTAAGTATGTATTTTTAGCGTATTTTTATAAGTAATGTTTACAATGAGCTTTCACTTGAGATATTAAACATTTAAATCGGTCAAATAGTTTAGCTTGTAGAATTTATTGAAATATTTTTTATAGGAGTGGCGCCATCTCTATTCCTAAGGGGTGAAACTTGCGTTGCTGCGGGTCAAATCACTCAGTTACTATCACTGTGTAAAGCGGCTTGCTTTCATCATGAAGTGTAGCATCCGGCCAAAAAATGGCCATAACAAGTAAGTATGACTACATCTTTTAATATTTAATTACTTGTTAAATTAATTAGATGGGTTACTGACATGACTGGTAGCCAGAGTTGTATAGTCTAACACACATTTGGATTAGATAGTTCAGTGTAAAGGCGCAGCCCCACATGAGTGGTATGATGCCATAAAATAGAACGAGAAGGTACCTAATCGTAAAACCTTGGTTTCATATTACTTATCTTGCCTAGCTAAGAGTAGCACGATACCATTACACCGTCATATTTTTTAGGGTTCCTTAGCCAAAATGGTAAAAACGGAACCCTTTAGTTTCGTCATGATCGTCCGTCTGTCTGTGTGTTTGTATGTCACAGGCAATTTACTCAAAATCTATAGACCATCTTAAAATAATAAATAAATAAATATTGGAGGACAATTAAAATCTCTAAAGCAGTTTTATTTTATTATTGTTGAAATACATGTTGAAATAGGTATAACAATATTTTTTTACGTAATTCTACATTTGGCACTTCAAACAATCATTAGAAACGAATGTACTTTAGCGAATATATTGGGAGATAATCGCCCTGAAAGCCAAAATAATTGTGTCCGGCCCCTGTTAACTTTTGTAGCGTTAAATAGTATAGGTAATAGGTATTCAATATGTATATGATTTTTAAATACGCTGAAATACGATGGGTAATCAACTTTTTAATTTTAAGTTATCGCTGAAAAACTTTCCCGTCTAAACAAAAGATCGTAAGTGCCGTGAGTTTCCTTTGAAGATACGACCTTTTATAATTCACAGTATAGTACAACGGTCTTAAATTAGAACTAGCGGGCGTATGATGGTTGCTATTTTATTACTTATCATCGTAGATAAGATGGCCGTCACATTCTGACAAGTAAGCGAGTGCAAGAGTGACGGGCGTCTTATCCACGACGGTAAGGGATAAAATGGCAACCATCATACGCCTCTAGTAGTAGGTACCCTTCATTTGCGTGGCCGCTTTTTATATGTTGTTTTGTTTAGTACATTTCGGCCATAATACGTGACGGTTATACAGTATAAGCTATCGTGCTGATTCTATCTTATAGCGTCGTACCGTCATGCCTGATTATGCCGTCCACTTCGTTGAAACCTGGGATGCGTGCCCGCTCGGAGCGGAGCGTGCAGCGGGGCGGCAGCGTTTCGCATTTGATTTACAAATACAAATACAAATTGTTTATTGTTTGAATGTGAGTGGTTATAAAGGGTGGTAGGGTTAGTATCTGGTTACATCACAATCAGCCAAAGTAAGGCATACAATGTCTTGACTCTCAATTTGCATGTCATTAAAACTAACAAAAATTATCAAAATTATCAAAATACAGCAATGTCAGACTAAAAAATAAGTATTGAGAAGAGATAAAATAGAAACATACAATAAATCAATGTCATGCAAACGGAAAAGTGGTATAAAATAAGTTACTTAATTATTATAATTAATCGTTATTAAATGTCAATCTCATACAATAAAAAATAAAAAATAAACCGGCCAAGAGCGTGTCGGGCCACGCTCAGTGTAGGGTTCCGTAGTTTTCCGTCCGTCACATTAAGTTGACATATTAAGTACAGAAACACAAAACCTTTGAAAGCACGTCATTTCATTGTGATTTTGTAGAAATGACAGGTACAATAAACACCTGTTTATACGGTTAAATTACAAACTTAGTTCAGAAGTTATTTTTGTAATTTTTTCAAAAACTATTCAACCTATCAAGTTCAAAATAATTTTCCTACAAAGTTTTTATAAAGTTCTACTTTTGAGATTTTTTTCATATTTTTAAAACTTATGGTTCAAAAGTTAGAGGGGGGGGGACACATTTTTTTTACTTCTGGAGCGATTATTTCCGAAAATATTAATCAAAAAATGATTTTAGTAAACCCCTATTTATTTTTAAATACCTATCTAACAATATATCACACGTTAGGGTTAAAATGAAAAAAAAAAATCACTCCCCACTTTACGTATAGGGGAGGTACCCTAATAAAATATTTTTTTCCACTTTTTATTTTACCACTTTGTCGGCGTAATTGTTATACATATTAGTACCAAATTTCAGCTTTCTAGTGATAACGGTCACTGAGATTATCCGCGTACGGACGGACAGACGGACGGACAGACATGGCGAAACTATAAGGGTTCCTAGTTGACTACGGAACCCTAAAAAAGTAGTAATAAAATATAAAATACAGTAAAAGTTCATTAGGCGTTGTTTGTTACAAAGTGTTCATTAACATGGTAGAACATGCTCTGCAGGCACCATTTAAATAATTTATTTTTGAAACCTTGACAATCTAAGGATTTCAGATCATTTGGTAAATGGTTGAAAATTTTTCTGACATGAAAAGGATACTTTTTTCAAAATTCACAGACTTATGATATGGATAAGAGATATTGAGTCCATGGTGTTTAGAAGTAGACCTAGGGTTGGATTTCATAATTTTGTAGTGATTAATATGAGATTACACAAAGAGACACATTTCGTAAATATACAGCGTGGGTAACAGCAAATTTAGAGATTTGAGAGGTTGAGATGAATGCCGCTGTACGCGCCACTCGGACTCGAGTGGGTAGATACTTATGGACGATTCACACCGAACGACTGGAGTCAGCGTGCACCCCACTGGAGTCAAAGGAATTTGAACCCTTCATACAGAAGTTAGATTTCATATTTGAATGGGTTGCGGGCAGCCAGTCGGCTGCCGCCGGCACCGCCGCTGCCGTTTGGATACGAAGTCTAGCTTCTGTATGGAGGGTTCGAATTCCTTTGACTCTGGTAGCGTGCTCGCAGGCTCGGCCCTTTTGGTGTGAATCGTACACTACATCTTTCCATACCATCATCATCATGTCAGCCGAGGGAGTCCTCTGCTGGACATAGCCTCCCCCAAAGAAATCCACAATGACCGGTCTCATCAGTCCACCATGTGGAGGGTCTGCCCACGTTACACCTTCCGGTACGTGGTCGCCACTCGAGAACCTTTCCGCCCCAGCGGCCATCGGTTCTACGTGCATGTTCCGCCCACTGCCACTTTTTAAATTTAGCGATCCGGAAGGCTATATTGATTACTTATATTTTAGGTTTAAACTGGGAACTGCACTGCATCCCAAATCACATAGCTACCTAGCTGTAAATAATGATCGGTAAAACTGCGTCTGAAGTGCCACAATAGATAGGTACTCGTATGATCAAAGTTGAAGCAGATACCGTGGCATATATTATGGATGCTTGAGACTCCACAAGAATCACAAGCGCGTTACCGACCCTTTATTAATTTGAGAATTTGTTGTGCTGATAGCTAGAGACAAACGCTGGTCTCTCACTCTTAACACAGAGCATCCTCGGGAGCTCTGGCGCTTTACTCCCCATCAGGAACACAACACCACAGACGTATATACCTACAGGGCGATATAATACGTTTTACGCAAACGAAGTCGCGGGTACAGCTAGTATAAAATATACCCAATACGTAGGTACGAGTATAATGCGAGGCTCATTCTTTCTGTCTCTTTCTCATCTAATCGTTAATTGCATCCCTGCTATTTTCTTCGTACTTGGAATCCGCTTTCCTGCATTTTATACACCACTTTATGCGATGTTTTTAGGTACATATACGTACACAAAAAATATTAGTTTTTATGACCAAAACGACTTTGAAAACATGGAAAATTCTCAAACAGTATATAGGTATGCCACCAAAGCCAAACCACCTAAATTATGATTAATGATACTCAAAAAATTAATTACTACCTCTGACCTTTGGAAGAAAATAAAGATTTTATATATTTTTTCAACTAATTTTACTCCGAAGGCCATCAGAAGGGATATTTTATGAAGGAGCTAATAAAAGGAATTCCCCTGGCATTTGAGGAAACTCGTTGAATGTATTCTGCCTTTTCTTACCAAAAGTCATCACTGAAATAAAAAAAAAACCGTCAGAAATCGAAATTGTATGTTTACCAATGGGCTATATATTTATTGCACACAATACTTTTTACTTTACTTATTATTGCACACCTCAAACAAATGAATTAGTTACAAGCAGAAAAAAACAGCAACATGTAAGTATGTAGAGGTAGACAATAGGCGGTCTTATCGCTAAAAAGCGATCTCTTCCAGACAACTTATCCCTTTTGTTTATTGCTTGCTGAAAGCGAAAATCGGACCAAAAACGCCGTGAGGTGATCTCAAACAAGAATAGTCGATGCAGAGACGTAAAGCTGGTGAAATAAAATAGTTCAAGTGTGACGTGTAGGTGTCTATGAAGATTATAAAAGCGATAGATAATTAAAAACAACATATTGCTTTTTAATGTTTAATTACTACATACACACAGTATACGTCGAGGTTTGTAAACAAGTAAACCACAATACATAACTGTCGTCAAAATGAAACACGAGTTTCATTGAAGAAATAAAAAAGAAAGAAGAAAGTTCACAAGAGAATCGCGAACAAGTCTGAACCCTCATGATTAATGACGGACACGACACCATTCAATTTAATTCCCAAAAATCCTCTCCAATAAGATAAAAGGGAAAGTTTTATGCTTATTTTGTTTTCCAATAAATGTCTGTATATATTCTAATAACACTTTACCATTCCTGGAATTGTTGGTAAGGCCAACCTTTATCCCACTTTGTTCTTGACTTTCTTGCGGAGTGGTAGTATAAGATAAATGATATTTAAATCATCATCTTCGTCCTAGCGTTATTCCGGTTCAGTTGCAACCTGAAGGATGCCTGGTGTGCGCTACCTGATCCCACAATACCGGCCAAGTGCGAGTCGGACTCGCGTAAGAAGGGTTCCATACCATTATCTATAAAAACGGCAAAAAATCACGATTATTGTATAGGAGCCCATCTTAATTATTTTTTTATTAAATTAGTTTTTTTAAAGTGAATATATAACAAAATATTCTGTGAATATTTCAGGCGTCTACTTGTCGTTATCAATATCGAACTATATCGAGCAAAAAAATCACGTTTGTTCTATGGGAGCCCCCTTAAATATTTATTTCATTTTGTTTTCTAATATTTATTGTTAAAGCGGCAACGAAATACAAGAGACAGACAGACAGACGGACGGACGGACGGACATCGGAGTCTTAGTAATAGGGTCCCGTTTTACCCTTTGGGTACGGAACGCTAAAAATTGCGTAGACACTGGTTTTTACGGAAGTGACGCCATCTGGCCTTTCAACCCAACGGGGAAACTCGACCTTATTGGGATTAGGTTTGTCAAGTGAGTGGGCAAATTGACTGTTAGAAGCACTCAAGCCGCCCGAAGAACAATCTCTAACTTAGCTCAACAACTACTGTTATCAACAGCAAGTGGGATCAACGCCTTCTCGAGTACTTGCCAAAGCACGGGAGCGCTCAGTTAGTAACCATTATAAAAGCGGGCACCCATCCAAGAAATGACCTTTTTGTTTTTTTGCTTAAGCTCACATACAACACGCGGTACGCGGGCGCCGCTGGGCTACAAATGCTCCCTCCGCAACGTATTTCTGTTTATTTAAATATTAGATACTGACTCTAATTTTTTTAACACCACGTCGGTGACAAACAATCGTACGGCCCGCCTGATGGTAATTTATCTTTGCTTTATGTTTTAAAAGATACTGTACATACTCGCATACTTTCCTTGTTTGAACTGAAATTGGCACTGCTTCTACGTTTACACATGGTTCTTACACTGCCCTGAGAGTAGTGTTTTACCTGCTTAACTGACCGCATACACGCAGGCAATGAAAACTGTCAATGTCGGTTAGACTTGTAACTAAATCTCGCCCACATTCCTCGGGTGCCTGTGCGGTTACCCCTGTCTATACACTACTATATAAACTCAACCGCTAGTTTGGACTTGGAAACGAAAGAAACAAAGTAAGGCAAAGCATTGCGATAAATATATCCCTTTCTATATCTTCCAAAACATCGAAAACTTTTATGGAGATTCCAATACCGGTCCATGGCTATGAGCTCCTTTTAGAATCTATTAAACAGAAAAGTTATAACATCCGATCCAGGGCGGTCGTCGTTTACTATCACTTTACTCATTTTTATATTCGCCATTTTGGCTTACTCGCTGTCCCAGATTCGCTGTGAATACAGAGTGGAGCCCTATAATACGATACATGACACACTTTGCAAGTTACCGACGTGTATAGATAGGCATTACTTGTTTACCTAAAACTTTCCTCGCGTTGTTATGGTTGCCATTATTCTATTTTCAGGGGTATCTATTACAAAAGCTTTTATTTATAGGCTTCTAGTGACAAACATGGCATTAAAAAATTATATAGTTTTTTTATACGTTGTTTTTGAGCCTCTGTTCTGTAGTGTTAGGTACCTTCTATGGAACATTAAATTAATGTAAGAAATTTAGTTTTTAATTTAACTTTAACTGTATCCAACGATTTGTTTTGTTATTCGCTCTCACAGACGCTAGACATCCAAAATACAGGCCTGGCCTAGTTTGGAGTCTGATAGATATTATCTACCTGTATAATCCTTATTTTGGTTAATAAATTATTTGTATTTGTAATTATTATTTATGAACATGTCTTTTTACTTATACCTCTTTTGACTTTGACTATATTTCAAATTTTACCTACTTAATATAGATTAAGTAAATCTCAGTATTGATACAAAAAGAGAATGGATACAACATTTCGAAACTGTATTACCAAGTTGGAGATAGGCAATAATGGAAATAAGATTTATCTAATGTATAGAATACAGATTCTATACCTACTTGTATTTCTGCCGGTGACTATACATAAAATACAGCATTTTATTTTCATAATAATCAGATTTAGCGTTGTTCGGTTAAAGTCAATCATATAATAGAGGACTGTTCATGTTCACGAAAATATTATTAGTTTTTGTACTATTTTGTTATGATCTAACCTTAAAACACAGGACTCGCTATTAATATAGTGAAGCCTCTGCCAAAGTTATAGGAGAAAAACTACTTCATTAATTGATTATAGGTACATCAGTCTCGAAATCGGCATGTGAAGAGCTTAATAAAAATGCCATTATGTAGGTACCGTATTTGGACGCACAAAACGTTTAACTTTATAAAATTTACGAAAAGATGAATTATCACCCCCGCCCCCCAGTTTTCAAACCGCCCGAAGACCTCTAACTTGGCTTAACGACTGCTATCATAGATAGCAGCCGGGATCAACGGCTTAGCGTGCCTTCCAAAGCACGGGAGCGCTCAGTTCGTAACCACTCAAAGCGGTCATCCATCCAAGGACTACCCCGCCCGACATTGCTTAACCTCGCATACCGCACTCTTCTTACTTATTTCTACTATGTTAAATACTTTATTTAATCATGGAATATGGGCTTTCATTATTATGCGTTAAAATACTTTTATAGAAAAATATGTATTTCTTGTACTTCACTGAAATGCCTACGAAAATAAATTGGAGTGTTTTACAACACTATTGTCAGCTGTCAAAAGTGCCATCACACGATGTCGCTAGTTTAGCGCAGAGTTAAAAAGTTAAAAATCATTACCTATTGTCCTACCGCAGTGGCCGGTAAAGTGTATAAAGTATATAATTATTGTAGGCTACAATTAGGTACTTATTACTAATACAATGCTACATATATAATTGAATAGTAGTGGGAGTGGAGTTTTATTTAAGACAGCGTGCGGCTGCAGCCAGGAATATCGCTTCCGTCTGCGAGAATAGGTCCAAAGATGAAATATCATTATTTCTGACCCCGGCTTACCTTAAGTTACAGTGCCTTAACATTATAGTTCGAAGATAGTATATACAAAAACTAACTATCAACTAACAAAATTTCATGGACTGCTGTCGGAAGTAGATGAATTTTATTTTTATCTCATTTTTAGGGTTCTGTAGTCAACTATTAGGAACCCTTTTAGTTTCGCCATGTCCGTCTGTCTGTCCGAGGCTTTGGTCTGTGATTGTTAGTGCTAGAAAGCTGCAATTTGGTATGGATATATAAATATAATCAATAAAAAATAAAATCAATAAAACTGACGAAGTCGTAAAATAAAATCTAAAAAAATGAGGTTCTCCACACGTAAAGTGGGGATGTTTTTTTTTTTGCTTCAACCCTATTGTGTGGGATATTGTGGGATAGATCTTTCAAAATGAATTGAGGTCTTCATCAAACATTATTGGATAAAGTGAATGTTCTCGGAAATATTCACTCCATAAGAAAAAATAATTGTCCCCCCCCCTCTCACTTTTGTACTATGGGTCCAAAAATATGAAAAATACCATAAAAGTAAAGCTTAAAGACTTTCAACGAAAACTAAAGCGGACATGATCAGTTAAGCTGTTTTTGAGTTGTCGTAAAAAAAGTTTTAATATTGTTAGTAAAAGACGTATGAAACGCTGCGAAAGTATTCCCTTTTGCTTGTTATTGATTTTTATAAAGTAAGTTCATTGGGCAACTACGGAACCCTACACTGAGCATGGACCGATATGCTCTTAGTCGATTTTATTTCATTATCATTCCCGACGTACGTATGTTTTTGCCTTAATTATTAATTATTTCCGGTACAATTTTAATTGAAAACGTAAATCGAGCATCGATTAAAAAGTAGATTTAGACATATTCGTGCTTGATTAATGATTATTATGGCACGGCCTCCACCTTGACTAAATGTCTAGTGTATTTCGGCGGGGTAATTACGCAACATTTTCGTGCGTGCGTAAGGTAAATCTAACTGTCATTTTCCATAGTAAAAATGACAGTTGCATCTACCTATCACCACCACCACCACCATATTAGCCAAAGAACGTCCTCTGCTGTATGTAGGCCCCCCCAAATTAACGAGGTGTATATGCCATAATCTCCACACTTGGCATGCGGGTTGGCGATCGCAGTATCTCCACCGCACTCCAGGGATACTGCTGCCTATCCCTCGGTGGTCTTGGTCGCAGTTTTAGGATATACCCGGGTCCATCTACCTATCGTATGTTCGAAAAGATACCTGATTACCCTGGTACTAAAACCTACTGTCAATTTCTCTGAAATATTAATCCTTACATGATATGGTGAACTTGGCTATTCCATAATGATCCTAGTGTCAAATTTATTGGTTTGAGTGTGCATGCGTGATTGTGGTATTGTGGGTGTGGTGCATAGTAATCGGACAATGTTTTGGAAGTATGCGTAGCTTTTTTAAATGTGTATGTGTGTGTACCACCTTGTCCCCTGAAATGACAAAATATTTTCTTCGGAAAAATGCGGTAAGGCATCTCCTGTCTAAATGCTCTAAGAACAAATCTAGCAAAGTATGTTTAAAATGCCCCCAATATCATACGACTGACGAGGGTTAAGTAACAGTTATGAGTTCCCCAAAATACTTGGTCCGCTTTCAATCAATACTTTATTGAATAGTGATCTGAAATCCAGATTAAGGCGGTATATGGACCAGGCACCGGACGCGACCGCAAGCGGCGCAATAAGGCACGCAAAGCGGCCCAGCCTTGTCTTAATTGTCAATAAACGTGAGTCCCAACGCGCCCCCGCCGAATAATTAACGAACTTCCACGATTTTCGAGTTTGTAAATTGCCTCATGGTCTCGTCGACCCGCGTCCTGGTTTGCTGATATAAATTATGTGCGCAGAAAATTAATCTTGGTGATTTAAGAACACCCCTTCTTTAGGAGCGCCTCTATTTAATCGTATTTTTACAAAGGCTTCCTAAAGTTCCCGGTTGGATTACTTTTCTCTTTCATAAGCTTCCCAAGAAGCTTTCTAACTGGTTAGGGCTAATCATACCACTTCTTGGTTAGTTTTAATATGAACCTAGTTGACAGTGTCGGTAGTTCTAAGTTCAGCCACAGTATAGGTAAAAAACTTCAGAAAAGCACCTGTTGTATGTAGTTGTAGCGTGTTCGAATAGACATTACATATTTAAAATGTGCAACACAAACAAAATAAACGCCTATTGTACGTTTGTTTTATTTGTGTTGCACATTTTAAATATGAAATTTCTCTTCGAACACGTCACAACTACATACAACAAGTCATCTTCTTAAGTTTTTTACCTACTAAGTATAGATAGGTATTTACATCATCGCACCGTGCACGACCCGGGCAACCATTATGATTTATGAGCCATATAACAAAATTTATTTTCATTGTAGTTTTAAGCGCGTTTCTAGGATTCCGTAGTCAACTAGGAACCCTTATAAATTCGCCATGTCCGTCTGTACCACTATAAAATAGATAGAATTAAGTTACCACAATAAGCTATATACATTATTTTAAACTTAAACTAATTCAATTTCACAAAAAATTGGCTTCAAATCGTAATCTAAATATTTTTTTTAGCTACAATCGTAATTTTTACGCCATTCTTGATTAAGTACAGATTATCAAAACGAAAAATCAGTTTGGCATTTCATGTAGAGATATGGCTAAGTAAAAGAACGAATGATTTGTAATTAAAAAAAAGGTTGACAAGTGAAGGTGCAAATAAAATTCCTGCAGTGTCGTGGACTAAATATATTATCGAGCATGAAATAAAAAAAGAAGACATGATGATGGAACTTGATTTTTTTAATGGTCTCGACGACACACAACCCTCTAAACTCCATTCATGCGTCAGAAAACTCCGAAAATAATTCTAGTGCTTCGACAGATACGAGTGATGTCAATTAGTTGTCATATTTAAATTGGCTATCGCAAAGTAAACAGAAAAACATATTTATAATTGTTTAGGAACATGAGACAAGTAAGAATAAAACAGTTATGCATGTCATGTCATCTTATCAAGTTAAACATAGCCGACAGGGCATATTGTAAATGTGGATAAATCACCTTTAGTCAATTGTACTCATGTGCTTGACATAATGTAATTTAAATTATGTTCATTTGTTTGCTTTACAGAGGTATGTCGGGGATTCACTACTTAGCGGCCGATTGAACAAATGAACATGACGAGAAGAAAGCAAAGTTTAATAGTGGAAACGCCAAGCGGCGAGAGCTCTCCGTTTGAATGGCCTGTGTTTAGTCCCTTGCGGGTATTTGCTAAAAGTTGCATTAAGAACTACCTTTTTCTAAACTAAATAAGACGTCACGTCACTTCGGTCATTTAAGTATCTTACAATTTCCCATTGATGTCCGTACCCTGTTCGTGATCGGTGACCTGCGAATGCAAAGATAATTCACAGAACGGTACGTTTGATTTAAATGTAAACATGCTTACGAATAATTCGCGGTGCGTAAATACATCAGTGAGATCACAGAAGCGGGCAGCGGGCACCCATGCGGTGAGGCTGTTTGTGGTCAACATTAGCCACGAAATGGTTGTCGCTGGTAAATACCCTTTCCCAGAAACTAAATCCCAAGTTAAAAGGAAATAATTTATAATTAACATGTTTGAGCTTATCTATATAGCAGCAGTAGGTAGGGGTTATACGGATCTCCTACGCCACTTTATCATAGTGAAGTATTTTTTATAAACCTCTTTTATAGATCTCTTACGCCACTTTATGATAGTAAGGTTTATATAGAAGTATATTGAGTTTAAAAAATAATGTACATGTTAAATACCTCGTTCTGAACAGTAATTCTAGTGTCAATGATCACGCTAGCTTGAAATCTTATATTATATATACAAATCGTTGTATTTTTTGTTAAAGCTTGTTCAAATTGCTTTTGTTCTACTGCCAGGCTGTGTCACACGATTTTAACTTAACGCGAATGTTTTTATTTAAGCAAAAAACGGTTTAACAGCAAGTTTAAGTTGTCGTTAATATGGAAAGATGTACAGGAATTCCTCAAATCGGCCTTGCGTGCAGCGATCCGCTCTGGAATCCCAACGATCTGCTTGCATATTCATAACTATTGTGCGAAATTTGCAGATGCTAATCGGGTAAACTCTATTCGATTTATTATATACCAACAAAGAAGCAATGAAACAGTCCCAGTTTGTGTACAGTTTTCATGCAAATGGTAACTATGCAGGTACTTAACATCTTTTTTGCGTTTCAGTTAATTGTAACTTTCACTGCAGTATATTTTACTAGCTCTTTCTCAACGGTACGAGTATTGTATTTATTCCCTTTATTTCATTTTCGTCTTTATTGAGGGTTTTCGCAGTACCATTTTAAAAAGGTAGTTACATACTCGGTCAAAACTAAATTCAATTATACAAAAAAAAACAACAATACTTAAGACTAGCTTAAGCCTAGTCAAAAAGGCGCCCTCGGGTTGCCCCTGGCGCAAAGGTACCCATCACACTGGCCGCGTTACCACGCTGAATGCCAATGGATAAACTTTGCACCAGGTACGTACCCGCGCGGGCGTCAAAAACCCTCTCCCTAATTCGACGTCTTACTTCCCGAATGAAAGCAATGGCCTCCGACCCCCAGCACCCAGTAACCTCAAACGCAAGGGATATAAAGTAATAAATATTGCCCAGGGCACCAGCAGTGCTACTGTTCGGCTGAGGTGTGAGGCGGCGAAAGTAATGACGCACGTGGCGTCCCACAGAAGACACCTCCTCTTCTGCCACGGCACCAGTGTTAAGTCGTCCGGCCTCTTGCCGTCAGCGCGGCAGATGCCCGGTGGCTCCAGGACGCAAGGGATGTTGGCGGATATCAATGCCCTCCGCACGATGTCATTGAGAGCGTGGTGGCGCGGAAATCTTCCAGAACACCGACAACAACTCAACGCGTGATGGCCATTTGCTTCCACCATATAGCCGTAGATGCATTTATGAGGCACACAAACATCGCAGCCCAGGCGGAGAGCTACTGCCACCCGCAATGAGTCGTTGTCCAGGAGTGTTCCAAAATGAGGAGCAGGCAAAGCGTGTAACCACGCTCCCGCTTCGACTTTTGACACTGACTTTAGCCTGGCCAAATCCGCGCCAGTGGCTTCACCCATTAGCCGTGCAAGAGCGTCCCTGGTCCCCATCTCGTCCCACCCCCGCTGTATCTGCAGAGCCTCGGCGAGCAAAAGTAAACGCCTCCTGCTCTCTATTGCGCTAGGAATGGCGTCTTGGAAAATAGGAGACCCCAAAAGGGTAAACGTCCCGTGTGAAAGCTCTTTGAGACCAGGAAGCAAAGACTTTAAAGAAGTTAAAGAAGAAGAAGCAGGCCCGCAGCAGTAGACTTCACATTTCCCCGCATTCACCTCCAGTCCCATATCCTTCAGGCGGGGGATAAGGAAAGTCAAGTCCTGCTTTACGACCTCCAGCTCCCCCCCTAAAGTGCCGTCATCTAAATACCATTAAAAAGTAGAATATAAGAAACCTAGCCATTCCATTTTCTGCTAAATATGGACCCCTTTTACAGTTCGTATGTATGTAAGTAAGTAAATATTTATTTGTAATACACAGGTTACATACTTATCGTATATGTCAGTAAAATAAAATATACAGTACGCTGTGATCTACCTACAATGTGTACAAATATTCAAATACTACTTGATTCTAACCTTTATGAACATGCACTAGCTATATGCTTAAACTTTGACAAACTGACTGATGTAAGATCGTGACACTACAATATTATGGTACCAGCGAGCTGATCTGTTGGACTGGGATTGGCCATAGCAAATCCTAAACTACAGAAGATAAACCCGTCGTGTTTGGTACTTTGGTCTCATTTGGACCGTCTAAACAAGTAGTTGATGACTGTGCAAACATAAATACAGTCGGCTATAAAAGCTTGCCAAAACAGATTTTTTGATAGAAACTTATTTATTTGAGGAATTATGTATCATGTCACTCGTATAAAAAATATAATCCGGATACTCTAAAACCAAAACCGAGTACCTGCTTCGCACGTTTTTCTCCACGAAAAAAAGCTCTTATAAAACGCACTCTTTCAAAGCCGTAGTCACGAAAGTGTAGGCACCTTTTAACTACAAGTCCATGTCGCACAGTACACTCACACAACACACAAGTAACTAAATTATGATACGAGTTCTCCTTATTCGCCAACTAATCCAATTTAGGCTGTATATCCATTGCCGAAGGATAATACCGAGGCCCACTGCCTTTGTCGCAAAACTGTATAATCATTTACCGACATTAGGAGATAACATCGAGTTACAGAGACAGTTAAAGTGTAAATGGTTGTTTTGGTTTTAGTTGCTTCGCTACACATCTCTTCATGATTCCTTAACACGTGACAGTGTTATAAATTTACTTACACCATTAAGTAAGTAGGATATTGCGATATATATGATAATAATAGTCATTCAGTTTGATATATGGTACCTGTTGTGCTTCTAATAACGCAATAAAGTGGAGATATAGTCCTGTACCTATATGAAATTTATACGCAGACACTTATCTATAAATCTATTAAGTAGTATAGAAATTATATTTAAAACTTAACTCTCGTCTTATTATGTTTATTATGGGTTATCGACGCATAATACATCAAACATGATCTTACAGCTAATTCCTTATCTAATTTGTATAGGTAACCACAACTTACTCCCATTCAATTTATTCCTTACCTATAGCAAGCAAATGTCTGTTTACTTAATGATTTAGAATAAAAGTACAGGTATTAAATTTTCCGGTCACGGGCGGTAGGTATATAGAAGCACAATTTTCCCAAAAGCATTGTTAACCGTAAAACTATACATGTAATTTAAATAAGTATGCCTACTAAAACCAACCACTGTACTTCCGGCTGATTATCTGACGTTGTGTTCAAACCCAAATTTCTAAGGCGTGTCCTTATTACGCAGCTGGAAGTGAGTGAGGTCCGTATTGTTAACGACCCGCATGTCAGTACTTGAACCACTGATAAAACACCGCGATCTTATTATTATAATTACAGAGGATATTCACAAATATTCCCTTACAGAATCTGTTAATTTAACGTGTGTACATGTCTGGAAAAGGATGAACAAATTAGGGTTAGGAACAAAACATTAAATAAATCTGTCGTTGTGAATAAACGGCAATTGTAATGGAGATGTAGGTAATCACCCAACTCAACAGAGCATTTTATTAAAACTGTTATTACAACTCAAGTAGACAAGTATTTTTACAAGAAACATTTCCTAAAGTATGCAAAGTATTCAACTTAAATAAAAGCGTTGTTAAGTATTTCCAAGGCAGATATAAAAGTTTCTGGAAGTTGGACACCTTGACGGCGTCTAGCAGAACCACGTGCGTCATTGCCGTTTACCCTTAAAGGATGACAGTACACCGAGCCGAGTCCGTGATATATCTGATCCGAGCCCACGCAGAGAATTTATAACTCGACTAAAATAAAGTTTGTCACTGTCACGTATTTGGCCGTTAAGTTTTTGACATTCCGTTTCCTACGTGATTTAGACGGCTGTAGCCATTTGCCGGCTATCGCACGCACGAATGTATGGCTAAACCTTGTGGCCGAGTGTCGGCTGGCGCTCGGACCGGACTCGGAACGTTACAGCGTACGTGAATCATCCTTAAAATTAACTCATTTCCCCAAATTGTTTAACACACTTGTCTACCCTCGTCTTGGTCGACAATAAATTGCGCGTGATATTAATTTAATTTGCACCGGAAAACCGGCTCGGGAACTACTCAATCGCTGCAGAGCTACGTGATTTAACCGTTTAATAACTAGTTTTGATATCGGTCAGCGACATGGCTTGTATGAATATATGGTGTACATACCTATATTTTCTTTACTTTAATGTTTGTGTATCTTAGTGAGTTTTTAACTTGCTATAACTCTACGTATTGAATTATTTTATCGAATTAGAGTACATTATCTTGTGATAAGTAGCTTATCTTTTTAATCTTGTGACATATCCATTTATTTAAGTAAACTTGTTATCATTACTCTTCAACTTTCTATAATTTTGCAAAAAAATAACGTTTCGGGTTAAATACTTCACAAACGAAAATTGAAGCAGTGTCCAGGCAATTACATGTGATTTATAGTAGGTATAACTACGTTACCCTTACCAAATATTGAAAATTTTGTAGCATTTTTAACCGACTTCAAGATTTCAAAAGAGGAGGTTAGCAATTCGGTTGTAAGTTTTTTTTTTTTTTTTTTAATGTTTGTTACTCCATAACTCCGTCATTTCTTAACCGATTTGAAAAATTCTTTTTTTGATTGTAAGTATATATATCCAAGTTGGTCCCGTTTTTGTCAAAACGCAGTTTTGATGATGGGATCCATGAAGAATTGAGGGAACTCCTCAAATCTTTAAGGCAAACATATAGTGATTTTTGTATTTTTATCAAGAAGTCAAACATTTTCATCCAAAAATGTGACATTGGATGAAGTGGAACTGCTGATGATGATCAGAACAGAACTCTTCAACGACGAAAAGTTCACGTTTGGCGATTTGTCCTCCTAGCTGTGTTTGTTAAGCAATTTCTATTTTCGCGATTAATTTTTGTCATGCTTGATTTCTGATGATGGGATCCATGAGGAATTGAGGGAACTCCTCAAATCTTAAAGGCAAACATATAGTGATTTTTGTGTTTTTATCAACAAATCGAGCATTATCATACAAAAATGTGACATTTGATGAAGTGGAACTGCTGATGATGATCAGAACAGAACTCTTCAACGACGAAAAGTTCACGTTTGGCGATTTGCCCTCCTAGCTAAGTTTGTTAAGCAAGTTCTATTTTCACGATAAATTTTTGTCATGCTCGATTTTTGATGATGGGATCCATTAAGAATTGAGGGAACTCCTCAAATCTTAAAGGCAAACATATAGTGATTTTTGTTTTTATCAACAAATCGAGCATTATCATACAAAAATGTGACATTTGATGAAGTGGAATTGCTGATGATGATCAGAACAGAACTCTTCAACGAAGAAAAGTTCACGTTTGGCGATTTGTCCTTCTAGCTGTGTTTGTTAAGTAAGTTCTATTTTCACGATTGATTTTTGTCATGCTCGAGTTCTGATGATGGGATCCATTAGGAATCGAGGGAACTCCTCAAATGTGAAAGGCACACAAACGGTGATTTTAGTATTTTCAAGAACTAATCAAGCATTTTCATTCATAAAAGTGACATTTGATGAAGTGGAACTGCTGATGATGATCAGAACGGAACTCTTCAATGACGCGTAGTTCACGTTTGGCGATTTGTTCTCTTCGTTTTGTTTGTCAAGCAAACAAGGTTTTTCCGTGATTCCTTGAGGAATTGAGGGTACTTAGTCTTCTACCATTATAAACATACTTACAGCCATTTTTATTTAATTGTATGGAATCTAAGAGTGCACCATCTAAGTATAGTAAGTATCTTTCACCGGCCTCCCCCATTCAAGTCGGTTTTTTTTCTTAAAAAATATTATTTTAGCGTACCATTGATGGCATTACTGATTCAAATTAAATAATTAGCGTTAATACCGCTAAAACTATTATAACTGTTCCGTTTGAAATTGTCTATTTAATTGAGTTAACACCACCGGAATTCATTGAAAATGCAACGTGATTTACGATGTACGTTTCTCTTATCACATTTTCATTAATTGGATACCTAACATAATTTGACGTATTCTATATTAAAAATGAAATCATGAAAAGAGTCATGATCATGATATTATAGTTTGTATATTTTAGGTGATTGACCGAAGTAAAAATATACAAATTATAATATCATGTTTTTTTCATGAATCAATTTTGTATATATTATTTGATTCGTTTTAGCTTAACATGGAAGTTATCACAATCAAATTTTCAATTATTTGATACAGAAAAAGTAAATCGTGATTTTTAACGCAGCCCAAGACAGAAATCGAACCCAATATATAATGCAATATTCGACCGGATCTTGGCCCTTACCACTGGGTTACCAAGACCGCTACGTCATCACAGCGAATCTTTGTCTTGCATTTTGAGCTGTTAATACTGGTAACCCCTCTGTATTTTCTCTTTACATGCTCACATCTCTCTTTTCCACCACTCTTATGGCTAAGATATGCGCTTGACTATATTCCAACCAAACCACTTCAGCAGGTATCTGATTAGCGAGAGAGATGGCGCTGGTTTTACAACACACATCAGGCATTTTACAAATACATATTGTTTTGGTTTGTCTTAATTTAATCTGGTTAGTTACCACGATCAAATTTCAAGTATTTGATAGATATAGAGAATTAAAAAAATACAAAGATCTTTTTTATTGTATATATTGTTATTTGTACGATTCGTAAAAGCTTACAATATGGTAACATTGCTACGAGCTTTCGTTATGTAACAGATTTGCACCACAGCAGAAAATTAAACAAACTTGGAATATGAAATTGTCGGCAGAAGCCCTTATTTTCGGTAGGAAATTCATTTCATATTATATTGGCTCTTGTTCACTTTGTCTTTTATTTTGTACATAAATCCTTAACGGACAAACTGTGGAGTCTAAAAATGTAATGTCTTTTATAAGTTAAGTATAACATCCTTATATCTATTAAATATATCGTCGTCCAGCCCGGCTAGTATGATAGCTTATACCGTCACGTTATATGGCTAAAATGTACTGAAACCTCACATAAAACGTGACGGTATAAGCTATCATACTAGGCGGGCAGTACCCATGACACATGCCTTATTGAGCTTACTATGGGACTAGTTCGATTTGTGTAAAAGTTTCACCTAATATTTATTTATTTGTACACAGTTCATAAAAATTATCCTATTCTATTCCACAAAAATAAAAACACTTCTTTAGAATACAAATAACATCTCTCTATCTCTTCTCTATACTAATAAAAGCTAATTTTTTTGAAATGTAAGTCTGTCTAAAAAATTAAGGGTATTCTTTCTCTTATATTACACTCTTATTTATTAGTAATTCCACGCTAATATTTGATTTGCTTTATATAGACGAGACGTTTCAGATACACATAGGTTTTATACATATAGACATAAGTTATATTTTATTCCACGGTTACACTTGGGTTCTTTTTAAAAAAGCGGGCAGAACCGCCTGAACAGATATATTCTAATAATCTGAATATTCTATTGAGGTAAAATATCGTGTTTGGTAGGAAGGTATATGTACAAAGATGTACATTATTTTCTGCAACGATGCGTGTGTAGGCACTTTGCATTAGCCCCAAATAAGGCTATTAACCTCGCACACGCATCAACATATCCGAAGTGCAATATTAATCATAAGCTTAGCAATAAATTAGTGTACGATGGACCGGTAAGAATAAAGCACCTCTCCATAACGCGGTCTTTTTATTCCTCGGCACTCGTCCTGACTGACAAAGCAATGCATCCGTATACATTGTTTTTTGGTCCTTCAATATGTGGACCTTCGGTTCGATTTTAACGCCGTCGCCGCGGAAAAATAGTGCCCGAGGTCTGTGATCTTAACCAGTGACATTGACAAATGACATTAAATCGCGAGTGCATACAGCATCCTGCATCAGCATAATAGCACCCAGCACCCAGCAGCTAGCACCAGCAACAGAGCAGCCAGCCTCTTGCAGCGAGCAGACGAATAAGTAGCCGCATTTCAAGTAAGATCTTTCCATATTTTACACCTTGCATCTATCATCAAAATGACATCCGAATTGATCGCCCGCCAAGCTGAGATTTTGGAGGAGATCAGGAAAATACAAGCCAATTTTAAAAAGGACTCTGCGAGCAGGAAGACTCTAAAATATGTAACCGACCGATTGGAAAAGTTGGAAGCTCTGTGGCAAGAGTGTCAACAGAACGACACAGAGTTACAAAAAGAAAGTGACAAAAATCATCAATACTTCACCGACAACATACTAGAGGTCATTTCCGGTTGGTACTCAGGAACGCGCAAAGCCCTGCAAGCCGTCAACGTGCCGGCGACTACTGAATCCACCGCGGGCCCTAGTGACAGGAAGGTATATCTCGGGGAGGACGAAAATCCCGCAGCAAAAGTGATATTTGACACCAGCAAATTTCTCGGGGAGGACATCAAGCTGTTGGAACTTAAGCAGTTGCAAAATGCCAACTTCCGGGCATTGAAAAGGTGTGTGGAAAACACACAAGCTGACAACCTGGTTGAAAAGTGGGAAATTGAGGATAAACTGAAAATATTGCAATCCCGATGGAACACAGTAGAGAACTTACATTTGCAAATTGACAGTATTACCAACGGCACTGACATCGACTATTATGACAATTACATGTTACATGAGCTGAAATATGAGCGGTCTAAAAGGCAACTTAACAACAAACTTTCATCTTCCATTCATCAGCAGTTATCAGTACCTAAATTGGAGATTCCCCAATTTTTCGGGAACTACACGCAGTGGCCTACTTTTAAGGATCTCTATACTGAGGCTATTCACAACAACCCCACCCTCACAAAAACCCAGAAAATGCAGCACTTGAAGGGAAAACTGAAGGGTGAAGCGGAAAAACTTGTGCAACATTTACAAGTAAGTGCCGAAAACTACGACGTGTGCTGGGACTTGTTGACACATAGGTATAACAATAAACAACTCTTATTCACTAAGCAACTGCAAGCATTCATGAGACAGCCTAACATACAAAAGCAATCGGCCTTAGAGTTGAAACGGCTATATGACACTAGCATGGAAACCCTACACGCAATCCACAATTTGGGCGTGGATACTTCTTCATGCGATCCAATATTTGTTCATATTTTATGTGAAAAAATAGACACTGATACCTACGCCGATTATATGGAAGTAAGAGCCCATCCGCGGGAGTTGCCAACCCTTGACGAATTCATGAATTTCATTGAAGCGAAATTCACTGCATTAGAACCACTGACAAGAAGAAAACCTGACAGCAACCCGACCAAACAACTGCAAGGATCATACCGACATACACAAACCTTCAATAAATATTCAAAACCCGTAAATCAGCCAACAAAAGGCGCATTTACCCCACATTACAATTATAATTGTCACGTATCTGCAAATAAAATTAAATGTCCATTGTGCAACGATGATCACGCATTATTTCAATGCAAGCAATTTCTAAGCATGTCAACAGGCGAGCAAATAAAATATGTTACAAAGTCCAACGTGTGCAAAAACTGTTTATATGTGCATACCAAGAATTATTGCAAATCAGAAAAACGCTGCAAGGAATGCAATGAGCCTCACAATACTGTGTTACATAAGGCCTTTGGAAATGTAGCGGCCCCGAAGCCAACGTCCTCATTACCGCACGCGTCAACTTCGACGGCCATGTCACCACAAAGGCATATGCAAAACAATTTCGTTGCCGGGAGTAGCGACGAAATTCTTCTCCCCACGGCACTAATTCAAGTGGCTAACAGTCATGGGGAGTATATCACACTTAGAGCCCTCATCGATCAGGGCTCGGAGATTACGCTTATTAATGAAAACACAGCACAGAGATTAGGGTTGCAGAGGGAGCAACTTAGAGCAAACGTATCTGGCGTCGGGACTCTATCGAACAAAAGTAGAGGAAAGGTAACTTTACAATGCAAATCTTTACATAACGACTTCGAATTTTCAACGGACGCACTAGTGATGACACGCGTCGTTAGTAATTTACCCAGCGCTACATTCGAAAAAAGAAACTGGGAGCATATAGAGGGCATTACACTAGCAGATCCGAAATATAACATATCCCAACCCATAGATATCCTCCTAGATGTGGAGGTATATAATCAAATAATGATGAATGGGTTAGTGAAAGGCTCAAACATACCCATGGCGCAACAAACAAAGTTAGGTTGGATACTGTCGGGAGCGGTGAAAACTTACAACTGTCACGCAGTAATTAATGACACTGAGGACTTAGCAAAATATTGGGAGATCGAAGACATCACTGACACAAATAACTCCATGACATCGCAGGAAGTTTACTGCGAAAACCTGTACACTACCACGACTCGGCGGCTCAAAAATGGGAGATATGAGGTTCGGCTGCCGATGAAGGAAAACTTCGCCGACCTCTTGGGAGAATCCAAACCGCAAGCAATAGCTCAATTCCGACAACTTGAGAAGCGATTAACGAAAGATGAACACCTCGCAGAAAGTTACAGGAATTTTATTAATGAATACATCAAAATGGGACACATGAAAGAATGTTCTGGAAACGTGAACCCACACTGCTACGCACCACACCATGGAATAAAAAAAGAGGAGTCTTTAACTACAAAACTGCGTGTAGTATTCAACGCTAGCCAAAAAACTACATCTGGACACAGTCTAAATGACCTAATGGAATGCGGACCCAAACTACACCAAGACTTGCAAAGTCTACTCATTAGGTGGAGACACTACAAATACGTCATGTCCTCCGATTGTGAGAAAATGTACAGAATGATTCTGGTCCACCCCGATGATCAGAACCTGCAGAAGATCGTATGGCGAGACGCCCCTAATCAGCCTTTAAGGGAATACCAACTTACCACCATCACGTATGGCCAAAAATCAGCACCCTATTTGGCCTTGAGAACCCTTAAACAACTAGCACAAGATGACTCGGACAAATATCCGTTAGCAGCAAACGTCATTAATAACGATATCTATGTTGATGACGTATTGACAGGAAGTGATGACAAAAATCATGCATTAGAAATTCAACAACAACTCATCTCCATGCTACGAGGAGCCGGGTTCAATCTAAGAAAATGGACCAGCAATACTCCAGCGTTGCTGGAAAATATACCGAATGACAGCATAAGTCCAAACGTCATAGACTTCAATAATGCACATGCTACTAAAACGCTCGGGTTACAATGGAATCCCGCACGCGACACATTTACATTTAAAAACACGTTAACAGACAGACCCGCGGAAAAACTTACGAAACGTACAATACTTTCGGAAATTTCAAAAATATATGACCCCTTAGGTTTTTTGAACCCTTTGACAGTGAAAGCCAAGCTACTCTTTCAAGCTATATGGTCGCAAGTTGACTGCGACTGGGATGATGTCGTACCAGAAGCTATCCGAAACGACTGGCAAAAATTCACAACTGACATACGTGACATTGAAAGTATTGAAATACCCAGATGGTTGGGTGACATGACACGAACATTCGAGATACATGGATTTTGTGACGCATCTGACAAAGTTTATTCCTGCTGCATTTCTCTTCTGCAGTTCTACAATACCCTTCTTAAAATTCATCCCATGGAGACTCGTTACAAAAGAGGACTAGTGGACGGAGTGGGATACCTTGCAAACACCCTCTTCGGAGTATTGGATGAACGATTCGCCGAAAAGTACGAAAATGACATCCGACTGACACGACACAATGAACATCACCTACTGCAGTTAATAAAAAATCAAACTACCATAATTGAAGCTGAAGGCAATATCCTAAAACGTAATGAAGACATTATGAACAAGCAACTTCAAATAGTCACTGAGCACCTAAATAACTTGACAGACAAAACCCAACAATTAGAGCACGACCACGAAAATGCATTCTACATCATGACGTCATCCATAGCAGCAAACGGAATTCTGCTGCACTTAAAAAACATACAACAAACCGTCATCAACACGCTGACAAATATGTACCACGGTCATGTCGACGTTCACCTGCTGTCCCCTAAACAATTACAAACTGAACTAAACCGAATAGCTCGGCATCTAGATGGCAAATTAGCACTTCCGGACCTCCAAGATAACATACGTAACCTGTACAAATTAATCACAGTTCACGCTCGCATTACCGACCAATATCTCATAATGGAAGCAAAAGTTCCATTACTTAGTGACGAACAATTTGAACTCGATAAACTGATAAGCATCCCTCAGCATATATCACAACAAAATGTCATTCACGTCATTCCAGGATCAGAACTAATAGCCTTCAACATTCACCAGGACACCTTTATACCTATCGAGCAGCCAGACATAAACACGTGCCTTCATATGAACGAAGAAAAATTATTATGCTATTTGAACCACCCCGTTTACGAGGTGAAACAAGGGAAATCAATTTGCAATACGGAAATATTGACTCATCGAGCACAATATAATTCATACTGTCATACTGAAACAAAACCCTGCACTAACAAATGGATCAAATTACATAAACAGAACACATGGACCTTCACCTGTTGCAATGAGTGCCTAGTCCGCATTTTATGCCCAGACGGTTTGACGTCGAAGATATTACGTAACAACGGGCTGATAACTCTAGGTCGAGGTTGTGTTTTGAAAGGTGACGCCTTCATGCTGTATGCGAACAAAGATTACGTTGCAAAATCAATTATTGAGTTAGATACAAGCACTGTACCAGAGTTCTCATCACTTAACGATGTATTAAATACTTCGATAACCCACATGACATTCAATAACGAAACTCACGAACAGCAATTTTCAAATATTCATCGGGAGATACAACTGCTTAAAACCCAATCTAAACTGGAAGAGATGTCCTCTCACGATCAATATCAATACGCAACCATTGGAGCATCATTGATCGTCAGCACTGTTGTCCTTCTGATGGGTGTCGTCGTGTACTATAAGTACCGTACAGGTACTCGGAGACTGACACAGCAGCAACTACGTGCCAGTGAAGAAACATGTGATAGTGTTAAAAGTGACGTAATAGAGTGCGGGAGTGCGCGGAAAGATACCACTTCCGCGAAGCAAGTGGTTTTTGACACTAGCACTAGTACTGACTTTTAAACAAAGATATTCAACCTATTTTGACCTTAACTTATTATCTTACAGTAGCTATATTGCACTTTTACACTTTAACATTACGCGCACAATTTTACAAATATGTCTTAGAATTTAACATACTTATTTTACCTTTACTGTTTGCACCTATTGCACACTATTGTCTAATGTTATTTTACTACCTACCTTGCCTTTGGAGCCTTCTTCTGAGAGGGCAATATGTACAAAGATGTACATTATTTTCTGCAACGATGCGTGTGTAGGCACTTTGCATTAGCCCCAAATAAGGCTATTAACCTCGCACACGCATCAACATATCCGAAGTGCAATATTAATCATAAGCTTAGCAATAAATTAGTGTACGATGGACCGGTAAGAATAAAGCACCTCTCCATAACGCGGTCTTTTTATTCCTCGGCACTCGTCCTGACTGACAAAGCAATGCATCCGTATACAGTATACCTATCTATCTATAAACTATAAACACGTTAAAACCGTTGAACTTACGAACTTAACATGAAATTCCGTTTAAATTCCCTTATAAAGTAAGCGCTTACTAAGAAAGAATTTTCAAAATACAACCCCTGAAGGGCAATAAAGGAGAATTCACGGGATCCGAGGCGGGCCCGGGATGAGTATTTTGTATGGAAATAAACAGGATTCTCGTTTCACCAAGGTAATCTTGTACACAATGTACACTACAGTAATTGGAGATTTTTGCAAGTGTGTGCTATTTTTATTCTCTCAATAACTTTAGCTTAGATTGCGCGTGTAAATTTTTCTTAAAGTTTTGGAGAAAATGTGAAAATTCCCAAGTCCCAATATAATGTGACACTATTAGGAATGTTTAAAAGAATGTGATAATTAGATAGTTTCAGATATTTTAGAGACACTTTTAATACAATCATAATGCGAACTGTTTTGTATAACTTCAAAACCAGTTCATACATTACTATATTGCTTTATTTACTTCGATTTCTTAAACTAACACTTGTCAATGACAATCTGCTTCATAGATAAATATTATAGTATATCAAAATAGGCCAATAGTGATGATTGCATCTTATGTTTACATTGGTAACTTAATACACGCCATGCATGAGTTACATTAAATGGCAAAATACCAACGCATGAAATACCGAAACAACGTTAGTTGATATCTTATTGAAAAATCTATCAATTATCTAGTAGTGCTGCAAAACATTTTGTGAAAGCTATGTTGAAGCCGTTAGCAACGTGCCGGTGATGCTCCCCGTGGAGTACATAATGCAGCGACGACTGTACGTATCTTTTATAAACAGGGAGTCTATTTGACTAAACTTAATGAATAGAAAAACTTCTAATATTTATTGCATTCGTTTCTACGCAAGCCAAGAGTAACGTGTATAGTAAAATGAGGTGAATTTAAGATTATATGGGGCAGCTTGGGTAAACATTTTTTTAAACACGGACTTGTTTCCTAAAAAATTTGATCAACCAGTCAGTTAGATTATCAAAAAAATATTAAACATGTATTTTTCTATTAATAAATTAAACAAAATGGTAAAGATATAGCCCGTTAAAGTTCCGCGTGACATCAAGCCGTGCTACACTTTTTAGCACGGCGTGATGTCACATGCAGCACTAATGAATTACCAAATTATTCTTGACAAATTTTCACTTCCCAAACCATTTTGCCTAAACAATCAATTGCCAAATATTTTTTTGCCAACTGATCATTTATCATATACATCTTTGCAAATATATGTTAAGCCAATACATGTTTTTATGTACATAGACATTAATTTCAAAGTATATTAGGTCAAATTTTCATTTTCCCTAACTGATCAGACGCAAAATCATACAGTATCCACAATAATATATAGCAAAAATAATCACTTTGCAAATACATGTTTAGACATGGATTTGTTTAATAATGGTACCTATATTTCACCAACTTTCATTTCCTTGTTTTTCAATTTCATCCAGATTCCGAAACACATCAAACCCAAATTAAAATCCGGTAAATAATTAGCATCGTCATAGTATGCACATAGAAGGTACAAACTTAAGAAGCTCCAGCCCCAGTTCAACTCGACAAGCCTCCGTTTCTGGAGGCCAGATCCCCGCCCTCCACCCGGGCTCCCGTCAGAAACTCGCTTCGTCAGCCCTCCTTCGTTTCACAGACGCATTCGACTTAGGACTATTTTTGGCTAGGAAATTCCTTAAACATGTCTTAATTTTTTTGTTATTAACTTCTGATTTGATGTCAGCTCTAAGATTGTTATATGTTTTGATTGCCATGACTTTATGGCTCGTTTATGCATTTTCAATTTTGAGATTTTTGTCGTCGCGTCGAGGTTGGTCGATTAATTTTGTAAATAATGCTGGGTACTTTCTAACGAATGTACAAATCTTTAGTATATATATATTGACGTTAACGTTAATATTTCATATTTAACAAAGTAGGGTTTACAGCTTTCTGGACTTTTTTATATTCGCGAGTATATAGGTACATATGCACTCTTTTTGCTGTATAAATAAATAAACAGTTTATTTCAGTAACACTATTACATTTCGGTTTAGGTTCAGGTACATAGTTTTTATTATTTTAAATATTTTTCTTTTCTGTATCAGTAACCTTAAATCTAATGTTGTAAAAGAGTCCGTGTGGACTATTTGCATACTCGTATTAAGTACAAAATTGAAAAACGATCCAAGTAATGTGAGCTTGTATCAAATTCACGGAAGCTACCATCGACAATTGCCAAACTGATTCAAATTTAATAATGTAGTCGAATAGACTTCCAGGTAACATTATTACAACATCCATACACTAGCTTAAGGTGCATTTACACGTGCGTGGCCGAAGAAGCGGAGACTGGTAAGCCGCGCAGCTTAACGGCTGCTCCTGCAGACTGTTTAATTTATAGCCTCCGTGGTTTGTTTACACAAGTAGAAGTTAACTTAAGCGTTTGTTTTCTTTAAATTATTCATAGTATATTGAGTTTCTTTTTTATCTATAAACACGACTAAAGTATGGGTCAAGAAAGATGTGTATACACTTTTAAGGGGTCAGCAACGCGCATGTGATACCCGAGTTGCAGGCATTCCTAGCTTGTGGTGACCACTTACCATCAGGTTTGCTGTACGCTTGGCGACGTGGTAGGCATATAAAAACATAGATATAAACGTAATTCAAGTTTCGTCAGTTTTTAGTATTGTTAAAACTCGGCAGTTCAGACAAGTTGTCTCCTTCCTTGTAAATGTTGTTTTTGTTTTAATATATTTTGCTGTAATACAAAATATCCAGTGAATGGACTTCGTCATTGAAGTTTTTTTATCTAATTGAAGTACCAGCGCTGTTCCGTAAGGCTCTAATTCCGAACGAGATAATCTTTTTGAACTGGTCATCATATCCTGTGAGGAACTTTACTTTAGTAACAAGATGCTTCAAATGTTAAATATTCGGGCACGCTGCAAAATCATGTGAAAAGGAGGTCAACACCTGCGGGCACTGTGGCTGCGTAGGTCACCCAAAAACGTGCGTGCGCCTAAGACACCGATCAACAAAAATGTGCAACATGCTTGTATTTCACGAAGCCGTGTAACCAACCACGAGACTGGCGATGCTGGATGCCCAACTAAAAAAGGCGCCTAAGATTGCCACCTTCCAAGTTATTTTTAACCGACTTCAAGATTTCAAAAGAGGAGGTTATCAATTCGGTTGTATGTTTTTTTTTTTGTTTTTTTTTTTAATGTTTGTTACTCCATAACTCCATCATTTCTTAACCGATTTGAAAAATTCTTTTTTTGATTGTATGTATATATATCCAAGTTGGTCCCGTTTTTGTCAAAAGACAGTTCTGATGATGGGATCCATGAGGAGTTGAAGGAACTCCTCAAATCTTTAAGGCAAACATATAGTGATTTTTGTGTTTTTATCAACAAGTCAAGCATTTGCATCCAAAAATGTGACATTGGATAAAGTGGAACTGCTGATGATGATCAGAACAGAACTCTTCAACGACAAAAAGTTCACGTTTGGCGATTTGTCCTCCTAGCTGTGTTTGTTAAGCAAGTTCTATTTTCACGATTAATTCTTGTCATGCTCGAGTTCTGATGATGGGATCCATGAGGAATTGAGGGAACTCCTCAAATCTTAAAGGCAAACATATAGTGATTTTTGTGTTTTTATCAACAAATCGAGCATTATCATACAAAAATGTGACATTTGATGAAGTGGAACTGCTGATGATGATCAGAACAGAACTCTTCAACGACGAAAAGTTCACGTTTGGCGATTTGTCCTTCTAGCTGTGTTTGTTAAGCAAGTTCTATTTTCACGATTGATTTTTGTCATGCTCGAGTTCTGATGACGGGATCCATTAGAAATCGAGGAAACTCCTCAAATGTGAAAGGCACACAATTAGTGATTTTAGTATTTTCATGAACTAATCAAGCATTTTCATTCATAAAAGTGACATTTGATGAAGTGGAACTGCTGATGATGATCAGAACGGAACTCTTCAACGACGCGTAGTTCACGTTTGGCGATTTGTTCTCTTCGTTTTGTTTGTCAAGCAAGCAAGGTTTTTCCATGATTTCATGAGGAATTGAGGGTACTTAGTCTTCTATAACCATTATAAACATACTTATAGCCATTTTTGTATTTTATTGTATGGAATCTAATAGTGCACCATCTAAGATTAATAATCTTTCACCGGACTCCCCCATTGAAGTCGGTTTTTTTTTCTTAAAAATTATCTCAGTACTCTTATTTAATTTCTACGGCTAATTATTTGCTGCTATAGATAATGTTATCAGTTCTTACCTAAAAAAACCTGTTTTCGAGTCCCTCATATACCTAGTATTATTATATTCATAGAGTATTTTCAGCTCTACCCTATTTCTCTACCTTATTACTACTGCGCAAACGTATTACTGACAGTATTTCGTCAAGTGAGGAAATCTCACATTGGTAAATTCACGTCAAAGAGCAAAATACTTATGACATATCGCTCCCGCCCCGCCAAGTCAGGAAGTCGCCTTAGACACCGATCAACCAAAATGTGCAACATGCTTGTATTTCAAGAAGCCGTGTAACCAACCACGAGACTGGCGATGCTGGATGCCCAACTAAAGACTATGAAGGCGCCTAAGATTGCCACCTTCCAAGTTATTTTCTCAGTACTCTTATTTCATTTCTACGGCTAATTATTTGCTGCAATGTTATCAGTTCTCACCTAAAAAACCCTGTTTTGGAGTCCCTCATATAGTATTTTTATATTCATAGAGTATTTTCAGCTCTACCCTATTTCTGATTCACATTAGCGATCTTTGGAATCTAAAAATAAATAGTGGTAATATAATTTCCTAAAGTTGATGACAATGTCCTACTTTTTCTGCGAAATCGTCAAACGTAGGAGTATGCTCACAAGGTTTTAATATTATAATCAAGTGGCTTCTATATCACCTACTCATTGGACTTGAATAAAAATAATTATATATCAAGTACATCAGCGCCAACAAGCCCTAAGCTCTGCAATCATTATTGCAAAGACCCCACTATAATCAATGTAACTATCCAACTATAACTACTTATTACTAAAAAAAATTACCTAGGTATCATAATCAATTAATGTCTCTGGTTCAAATATCATGTTGAAGCCATATGTAGCAAAATTCGTAAGTACATATATGTTTTCGAAAGACTACAACCCATCGATCGGGGTTCTACTTATATACCTAATGAAACAAGTATTTTTCATTAGGGGGTGGCTTGGCGAAAATTGCATTGCTAAACCTAGAAAAAGCCTAAGCGCCACAAGTCGGGCTTGTCGATGCGGGGGCGGTACGATATGAGAAAACTGTCAGCTGTCAGTGTCAACCGATACTAATGCAGTTCTGCGCATGGTATTACTACTGCGCAAATGTATTACTGACAGTATTTCGTCAAGTGAGGAAATCTCACATCGGTAAATTCACGTCAAAGAGCAAAATACTTATGACATATCGATCCCGCCCCGCCAAGTCAGGAAGTCGCCTAAGAGTAATTCTCGAGGTCTTCCCGGTGTTTCCATAATCCCATAAACCTTTTTTTATAAATCATGGGTAGTTCTAATAGTTGGGCAGTTTTTATACTGAACACAGCCAAGGCGACTTCCGGACTTGGCGGGGCGGGATCGATATTTCATAAGTATTTTGTTGTTTGATGTAAGTTTCATCATCATCATCGTCATGTCAGCCGAAAGACGTCCACTGCTGGACATAGGCCTGCCCCAAAGACTTCCACAATGACCGGTCCTGCGCCACCCGCATCCAGCGGACACCCGCGACCTTCACCAGGTCATCAGTCCACCGTGTGGGGGGCCTGCCCACGCTACGCCTTCCGGTACGTGGTCGCCACTCGAGAACCTTTCCGCCCCAACGGCCATCGGTTCTACGTGCTATGTGCCCCGCCCACTGCCACTTAAGTTTAGCGATTCGGAGGGCTATATCGGTCACTTTGGTTCTGCTGCGGATGGCCTCATTCCTGATGCGATCACGCAGAGAAACTCCCAACATAGCTCTCTCCATTGCCCTTTGGGTGACTTTGAGCCTTCTTATGAGGCCCATAGTAAGCGACCACGTTTCAGTGCCATATGTCATCACTGGCAACACACACTGGTCAAAGACTTTTGTCTTGAGACACTGCGGAATATTGGACGAAAAGATGTGCCGTAGCTTCCCGAACGCTGCCCAGCCGAGTCGGATTCGACGATTAACCTCTTTCTCGAAGTTGGACCTACCTAACTGGACAGTCTGTCCTAGGTATACGTAATCGTCTACAACTTCGAGCGTAAAGTGTCCGATTGTTAAGGGAGTTGGTGCGACATGGACATTTGACATGATCTTCGTCTTGTCCATGTTCATCCTTAGACCAACTCGCTCGGAGGCTTTACTGAGGTCATTGAGCATTGTACTTAAATCCTCCATGGTCTCAGCCAAGACTACTATATCGTCAGCAAACCGAAGGTGAGTGAGGTAGTCGCCGTTTATGTTGATGCCTAGCCTTCTCCAGTCCAGAGTCTTGAAACATCCTCCAGTGCAGCGGAGAACAGTTTAGGAGAAATAACATCTCCTTGCCTGACTCCCCGCTGCAACGGAATAGGCTTTGAGTTCTGGTCCTGGAGTCAGACTGACATAGTGGCGTTCTTGTACAAACTTTTCAGCACTTTCGATATACCGGTAGTCCACTTGGCACCGCTGGAGAGATTGTAGTACAGCCCAGGTTTCGATCGAATCGAAGGCTTTCTCGTAGTCCACGAACGCTAAACAGAGGGGCAGGTTATACTCCTCAGTCTTCTGTATAACCTGACGGAGCGTATGGATGTGGTCTACGGTGCTAAAGCCTCTTCGGAAACCGGCTTGTGCGGGAGGCTGGAAGTCATCTAGCCTGCGTGCGAGACGGTTCGTAATGACTCTTGAAAACAGCTTATAGACATGGCTCTGAAGTGAGATGGGTCGGTAGTTCTTCAGTAAGGAGTTGTCACCCTTTTTGAAGAACAGCACCACCACACCTCTGTGCCATGCCTTTGGAGTTTTCCCTTCCAGTAAGACGGAGTCGAACAACTTCTGAAGGGCCCTAAGGACCGGTTTTCCACCCGCCTTCAGGAGTTCAGCTGTAATTCCGTCTTCACCGGGTGCCCTGTTGTTCTGCAGCTGCTTAAGAGCCATTCTAATCTCGTACAGGCTGATGTCCGGGATATCTTCGGTATAGTGCCGGGTTAATCTAGCTCCAGGGTCTTCCGCCAGACCAACCTCGGGTCTGCTAGTTGACGTGTATAGCTGTCCATAAAAGCACTCTATCTCACTCAGAAGCTCAGGTTTGGACGAAACGATTCTACCATCCTCAGTTTTTAATCTGGCAAGCTGGCTCTGCCCAATAGACAGATCTCTTGAGAAAACTTTAGAGCCCTTATTCTGCTCGATGGCCTCTTCAATCCAATTTGTATTGAATTGGCGCAGATCGCGGGTAAGGGACTTAGAGATCTGTTTATTGAGCTGCCTGTATAATTTCGCATCGGCTGAAGACTTCAGAATCATCTCATTCCTTTCCTCGATGAGCCTTTGAGTGGAGATAGAGAGCCTTTTGGCTCTTTGAGTTCGTTGGGCCTTAAAGAACTTAGACCCAATGCTATGGACAGCTTCCACAAACCCGTCGTTGAATTCGTCCACATCGCCGCCTAGACAATCGAAACGGTTTTGGAGTTCCAGCTGAAAGCTCTCGGGGTTTTGGATTTGGACTGCTGCTGGACGGAGCGTGGACTTCATCAGTCGAGAGCGCTCTAGCTTGACGCATATATTCAATGTGCCTCTTACCAAACGATGATCACTTCTGGTTTTAACCGCATTGATCACAGAGACATCATTGAATATATGCCTCTTCGTCGACATGATGAAGTCAATCTCGTTTTTTGTTGCACCGTCGGGACTCATCCAGGTCCACTTCCTGTGCTCGCGTTTCTTGAAGAAGGAGTTCATCATGTAGAGTCCCTCCTTCTCCAAGAAACCAGCCAGTAGTTGGCCCCGGTGGTTCCGACTTCCAACTCCAAATTGCCCCACTCTCGGCTCTTCGCCGTCTCTCTTGCCCAGTTTTGCGTTGTAATCCCCCATAACAACGGTGAAGTAGGTTTTGGAACTATGCATGACCTTTGATATATCCTCATACATAGCCTCCACCTCGTCGTCGGAGTGTGCCGAGGTCGGCGCGTACACCTGTATGACCGTTAACGAGTACCTCTCGGATACTCTGAGTATAAGGTACGCCACCCTAGCCGACACATTCTCGATCTTCACCACGTTGTTCACGAGGGATTTGTGGACGATAAACCCGACACCTCCCTGGGACTGTTGGTCGCCCTCCCGGAAATAGAGCAAGTTGCCGGACTTCAGGGTTATCGTGTCCTCCCCCTCTCTTCGGACTTCAGATAACCCTACGATATCCCAACGCAACTTGCTCAATCCTTCCTCCAGTTCCGCTATCTTTTCGTCGGTCCGCAGTGTTCGTGTGTTGTATGTTGCCAGGGCCAGAAGTCGTCGGTGGTGGTAGCCGGATCTTAACCGGAGATTCTTCGCACCCCTGACCCCGCTAGTACCCTGGCCGCTACCAGAACCAGGGTACCGGGGGTCGCCGGAACCTCGGAGCCGTGGCCTGTTTGTGTATGTCATGAGGGGTAATTGCCATAATCGCCACGCTTGGCATGCGGGTTGGCGATCGCAGTATCTCCACCGCACTCCAGGGATGCTGCTGCCCATCCTCCGGTGGTCTTGGTCGTAGTTTTAGGACATACCCGGGTCCGGTACGTAAGTTTACTGATCTGAAATTTCCTCACGTGACGAATTACTGTCAGTATTACGTTTGCATTGATATCGGTTGACACTGACGGTTTTCTCATATCGTACCGCCTCCGCATCGACAAATGAGGAAAGCGCCTAAAACAGCATATTGACCTTACATCACTGATTAGATTACACTAGTTTAATAAATACCGAAAAGATATGTTTGACCCTAAAACAACAAAAAAAGCCTAAACTCAAAAAAAAATCTAGGGCCAGATATCGGAGTGAAGCATATCCGCTTATTTAAATTGAACGATTTCTGTACATCTGGTCTATAGATAGATAAGTGATATTTGACAGACCTTTACCTGTCAGTGTCACCGCTTCCATAACTACGAATTGTACTGAACTGACGTTTGTGACGTTTTGGATTATATGGAATGTGACATTATGGTGGGCTTTTAAATGGAGAACATTTGTTAACAGCTTGAAATGATCGTACTATCTGTCTTGTTATAACTTATCTTGGTTAACCATAAGAATTCAAAGAGAACTATGTATATGAAAAATTATTTTACTTAACATTACGGATCTGTTGGTATTTTTAATCTAAGCATTCCTATACACGCTTAATAACTACACTAATTGTAAGAAAAAAGTCCTGCTATATATGGCATTTATGGATACAGAGGAGTTATGACTCTTATGACTATAGTGAATTGAAATGTTAATGTTTGTTTTCTTTAATGGGTAAATACACCTACCTATTCCTAGTTTATTTAATCTTAACAAGTTGTACTTACATAATAAGAATGTAACCATGTTTTTCTCTTTTGTATCAGATAATAAGAGTTAAGAAGTTTTCAGTTAAGTCTATGGATATACACATATAGCCCGGGTCCCACATTCTTCTTTACAACTTTTACCGTTATTTCAACCACAGGTAGGATTCTTCGTTACCTTGTGTCCCTCAGAGCGGAAAGTAGAAGCCCCGTAAAGCGGGGTTCCGTCGACTCGCTGGCAGGTCAGAACTGCTCAACATCACAGTTGCTTACCCCAGCTAGATACATTCGTTACCTCATGTCACCCAGAGCGGCAAGAAAGAGCCCCGCTCAGCTTGCTGCGGGTGAGTAAAAATTACTCAACATCAGGTGATAAATGCCAGCGTATTGGCCAATTAGTGAAATACGATACGATAAAACAAAATTGTAGTTAATGAACGGAATATTTAAATCGAAGTAATTAAATTGCGACTATAACAGTTCTTGAAAAAAAAAGGATTTGTTTAGCAACTAAAAAAACTAAAGCATATATGTTTAAAATTTTACGTTCGATTTGAGCTTTCACGTAAATTAAAAAAGTGGGAAAAAGATTTTCTAATAGTTTTTGCCAAAATGAAAAAATTACAAACCTTTTTAATGTTTCAAATAATGGGGAAAAAAACGAATGGATATTAAAATACTGGTAGAAATAAATTTCGGGAAATTAAACGCTACAGTCCGTACATACCTACAAGCACATACGCTTATACGGCAGTCGAATGGGTAGAAACATTCGAAAGAAAGACTCGGCAGGCGAGATATGTACTGATATCTTTGCTAGGAGCTATAAAACGTGCTTTCTGGAGAACCCTTGAAATTCCTTCCATCATTTCAAGAAACCCTTGTCACTTCCATTACATCCCCCGGCGCGGGCCGTTCTGATCCGCCCGTCCTTCATTTACAGGAGTTATGGCCTTCTCATATTTCCTAAATGGCGTGTACTTTGATCTTGACGAATTTTGAGTCTCAATTTATGCACGCCATTCTTCTGGGACCATGTGTACTAATAATAAGAAATTATACAGGAATAAACCACTAATAGCACGGTATTAGCGACATGACATATTTGAATGTAAAACAACACCCGTAACATAAATCATTTTGAAATACTCTGCTATTTGACGCACATACTCGTATAGATTGCGACCTGGACGAGTATACATATTAGCTCCATGACTAGATTATCTAGATGAGGTTATCTGCGGGCTAGAACCATTGTTAAATAGGTAAAAAATATTAGTATAGCTGTAGGACAAAATAACCGTTGAAAAGCTGATCACTTTGATTGAATAATTCTCTAATGAAGAAATCTAAATAAATATGTTTTAGTTTTTGTATTATCTACATACGAGTTATAATGATGGGATACTTTATTTAGTTTAGAATTTAGATAGTTTAAGTTATTTTACAGTACATATGGTGCGAGTGCGGTAATCAGCAGATTACGTGCAAATGTCGAAACTTTAAAGAGCCATTTACAGTACAGTATGTACTGTAAAATACACGTACGTAATCTGTTGCAAATAGGTAATTCACAAACGTGTCGATTTAAACCACTCCCTTCGGTCGTGTTTTAATTTATCACCACTCGTTGCGAATTTCCTGTTCTCTGCACTTGTATCGTAATGTACTATTAAAGACGTTGAAGGTATTCGCTTGTCTACCGACTTTAAAAGGACATCTCAACAAATTCAACATTATTTGACTGTATGACAATGGGTATTGTCTGTCGCTAAAAGGGTTGAGCGCGAGTCTGGGACAATGAGCTCATTTATTCCTTCCCTAAGGCATAGAAGCAAACTACGGCCACAGGATTAACGGGGTGAACACGATGAAATAATTACTTTCAATTACTGTAATAAGAATTGTGCAGTTTCGCTGAAACTTATTTAACCATAACAAGACGCATCGCTACGTACTTATTATATTCACGAGTGAAATGCAATCGAACAAACCATACAAACTTTTATGGGTAGGGGGTCACGTTTCTCTTCAGCTGACTGTACCATTCCTAGTAGCCTTAGTTTCAATGTATGTGTGTGTGTTTAAAAAGAACTCTTAATTCTCAGGTAATTTTCAGTGAGTCATTGTAGTTACTAGTACAAATTAAACATACAAAAGGCCATATGGTAATATTACTGGTGATATCTGCACCGTCGGCTTCAGCTACCAAAACGCATTTGAATTATCTACTGGTAGTGTTTGACGATTAGCTACTTTCGTTTAGTTTGTAGTGACCGAAGCTGGAGGCCCCGGATTGGAATTCTGGTCAGGGCATTATTTATTTCTGCATTTAAAGTCTTGAAAGTTTCCTATGTATTTAAGTATGCATTTATCTGTATATGTAAGTATATCGTCGTATAGTACCCATAGTACAAGCTTTGCTTAGTTCGGGAATAGGTCGATTTGTGTAAGATTGTCCCCCAAAATTATATGTTAAGTGTTACTTTCACTACTACTAGTATTGGAAACACGTATTAAAAAGACTACAACAACAAAACACATGGAACAATATTATGTATTACAAATACATTTTATTGGATTTTTGTGTCCTGTGTCGAGTGCGTAACTTATTTGGACATAAAATGTCGGCCTGTTTACCCTAGTCTAGTTGGCAGTGAGACTGCCTCCAAAGCTAGAGGTCCCGGGTTCGAATCCTGTTAAGGGCATTTGTTTTTGTATGTAGTGTAGTTTCTGAGACTTAGATTTTTTAAATGTATTTAAGTATATAACTATGAAATATATTACACGAGCCTTATTGAGTCTATGGGAGTAGTTCGATTTGGTGTAAAACATTGTCCCCTAATATTTTTTATTTATTATTATTGTTTTCACTAAATATTAATACATCCAGAAAACATTCACTTATTATGGAGATTTAATACAATTTAAAATAACGTTATAAAATTAATCTGTAATTGGTACCTTAGTTGGAATACCGGTGACGTTTTCATCGATTTTCCCGGAAATTTATTTACACGTACTTACGTGTATATAATATATATTTGCCTCAGGGCTATACTATATTTATCTTATTGTCTTAGCTTAGGCCTAATATTTTATCAACCTGGATTGAATGGATAATCTAAAAACATTTTCAGTTACTACAACAAATCGCTAATAAGACTAATAAGCTCGTTTCTGAACGGAACGTTAGGAAAACCACTTGACAATTTATTACAATTCTTCACCTTATTTATATTTTTATTTAAGTACAGTACAGTAAATTTACCTATACAATTAAAATATAAAAATACCTGTACATACAAAATATAAAAGCATTATAAAAACCTGACTTGCCGGTGCCTCCGACAGCGAGGCCAGCCTAAGCTACCGGTGTATAGGGTGACAGATATAGGAACCTCCGGACTATCCGCACTGCTGTGTCCAGGAGTACCGCGTTCTATATTTTGACCCTTGACCCAACCATCTAGAGACAGCCTCTTAAGATGTGGGTCCTTTTATTACAATTATTATTATAATCTGTCATTAGACTTATTTCGTAGTTAGTTAGTTAGTTTTACGGGGCGTTTTCCGCAACTCTACGTCTAGCGTGCCTATTTTGCGTGAAAGGGGTAGCGCTAGTACTCTAACCACCCTAGCTCCTGTATGAAATTTACCAATGCTTTGATATTGTTTACTGCTTCGTGCAGTATGTTCGGAGTTCCTATGTACTTTTTCCTGTATACTTCTACCTGCTTGCAGTCCAGTAGAATATGTTTAGACGTCTCCTCTGCCTCCATGCATGCATGCCCTACACAAGGGGCTGTCTGTGATGCCTAAGTTGTATAGATGTTTGTTCAGTGTGTTGTGTCTTGTTATTATTCCTACTACTTTGCGTAGTTGGTCTCTGTGTGTCCTCACTTCCTCAGTAGTGTAGTTGTGAGTTTGTGGTCTTGTTCCAACAGCATCTATTTCGTCTGTCGACATGTGTATATCTCCTCCCAGTACCTTTGACTTATTACTTATCCTATAGACAGAATCTAGAGAACCTTATTCTATCAAATCTATATGTTCATACGACGGAGGGATTTGATAAAATATAGATTGAGTTAATATTTTAGGATTCACAGGTTAATTCAGTTTATCCTTATATGCTTAATTATTTAACTTCACCTTAATTGATTTACTTTGTGGGTATCGTTTATGTCTTGGGTATGTATGTATTTTAAAGTATTGTATATTATTATTTAAAATACTTTTTTTATACTAGGACGGTGGCAAACAAGCTTACGGCCCGCCTGATGGTAAGCAGACACCGTAGCCTATGGACACTGGAGACTCAAAATAATGGTCAAGTACAGTCATAACATAATTGAAAATATTATATATTTACATTTAATATTTTAAGATACTGTCTGCCATTTTGCATAGCTCTTATTTAGCTAATTTTGAAAAATTATACATGGCTGTAGATGGCTAAAACTATTGTTGTTTTGTAAACAAGCTAAAAATATTGTGCAAAAGTGTAGCCAGGCCCCAATACCAAACAATTAACATATCTTTTTGTTTCAGAATTTGCGGTCTTCAGCGCTTCTTTGGTAACACCAACGTCGTGTCGCTCTGACAACGCCTTTAAGAGAGTATACATACAATAATACAGTGATATCTGTTAATTTTCTCAAAAATGTCCGTAAAAGCGGACGTTTTTCGCTACATATTGAACGACGAAGTGTACAGTATATGGTCAGTCATAAATTAAAAAAAAAACAAACATTGCAGGCTCGCCCCGCGCAACTCCAACGTTTCATATAAATTGCTTTAATTGTCGAGTTCCAAACTTTTTAAAAATAATTAACAGCCATACAAAAGATGGCACAGGTCGTATCTAACACAAGTCGTATTTTTCTGTTAGAAACGCGACGTTTATGTACGTGTCTGAAATAATTTACGATTTTCGGAGGAAAATACACTTCCGATTCTGTTTAAAAAAAATAAACAGCGGAGAGCATAAACATTTTGACGTTTTAAGGTTTTGTTTATCGAAACTTAATTCCAATCTAGTTTGTTTTCCCCATTTTTGAGAAAAGCACTATAGTAGCTTTGGCTGGAATGTCAATTGCAGGCTTCGTATTAATTAAACGGACTCCCAAGGTCGTTCGTTTAAAACTAATAGTTAATAGTCAGCCTGCAATTGCCTCCTTTCAGGCCTCGACAATAATGTACTATTGTGTTTAACTCATTTGTGTTCTTATTATTGGATTATTGTGTTCTGGTAAGTGGAAGCCTAAATGCTAAAAATAATTCAAAATTTTATTTATATACAGTCCGACAACTCTTTTAAAATACACAGAGGACTAAAATTCATATTTACAAAATACATCGTCTTTATGTCTCAGCCTAAACGGCCGCTCTCTAAATTTAGGCCCAGCCTTTTTGCCTCTCTCCGACAAACCAAATTAAATTGAGTAAACCGCATATTTTTATGACAGCAGTAAAGTATTCTTATTAAGTACTTATACTAGCCGACTATCACTTATCTGATCAATGAATGTCATGGATAAATAAGTAAGCAAATGGAAGTAAATAATCCAAGCTTAGTTTGCGGTTACACTATGTACAACAAAATTGATATTTCCCTTAACTTACAACGGAGAATTCCAACTGACAAATATTTGAAATTTGTTTCAGTTGAGAGCAAACTATTGTTGTACCCAGCTAGAAAGTTCTTGTGTACGCCTGTAGGCCGACCGACGCTCTCATTTCTAAAAGTAGGCACCAGATTGGACGTCAACTTTTCCTCTTTTTCCTCTCTTGACAGATAGTACACAAAGACATCTTTCGATAGAACGTGTTCATTCCAGAGTAGAGCTGAATAACTTTGCCTTCCTTTTTGCACTTAAATTGTACCTTAACAATGCGTGAAAGCAAATATAAATGCAAAACAGCAAATTTGCTAGCATGTATTCACAGGACTGAGGAATTAAATTGAATTGTAGCAGCTGGTTAGTGTTTCATGTTGCAGACAAATTAAATAAAACCTCACAAAGTATCTAAGCTATGCTCAGTTAGTCAAACGATCACATTTAAATACTGGACATTGAGCCGGTAAATGCAATAACAGGAGTTGAAATATTTTGACCGCGGAGCCGGCGGGCGGAAGCGCGCGCACGATAATAAGATGAAATTACCGCCCTTCATTCGATTGCTAATAAAATGGAGATGAAAGTACACATTGATATTCAATACCTACAATGACCTGACAATTTGATAGTGAATGGTCATTTATAAAACGGAATGCAAAATGTTTGTTGTTTTCCAATGTTTTAATGAACCAAAATATTTAGGGTTGTAAAAAATACGGTTTTTATACAGAACTAGACGCACCCGCGGCTCCGCGCGCGTAAATAAAACATGAATAAACGTTCCGTCGCGGGCGTTAATGACAGAAAGGAAAGAAAACTCTAGTTCCACAGCTGTGCTACCGCGAACTTCGAACTTCGTGTCGTACCGTCCCTTTCACTCTCGTGTTTTACTCTATATGACGGAAAGGGACGGTACGATACGAAGTTCGCGGTAGCACCCCAGACTACATGCGTATTTTTTAAAACCAAAACCGTACTTGGCGGACTGCCTATACACCGTTTTTTTAGGATTAGAATTTTAACGACCAGTTTCGCCCACGTCTCTTCGTTTCCCTGGAATATCACAGGATAATATTGTACTAATTTCACTTATTTCGGTAACTTATTACGTTTCAAAGATAACACACAACATATGTTCCCGTTTCAAGATTGTTTTCCTTGAAATGGCATGACGGATAACGCACGATTTTTCTAATCTTAAAAAAAGCTATAAAAGCGTTAATGCACTGCCTGAGGGCAGGGTACACCCTGCTGAGGGCCTACCGCAAACCGAAAACGAAGTATGTCCCTCTCTGTTGCTCGAATACTCAAGTGCGACAGTGAAGCAGATATATCGTTTTCGGTTCGCGATAGCGCCTCTGATCCGATAATCCATCTCTTTCGCATTTGCATAAGATATCGTAAGTGCGAAAGAGACGGGCGTGACTAAATTGTAGACGTCAAACATTTAGTGGGGCCTGTTAAACGGTGATTATTATAACACGATACACTCATATATACGTGAATATTGAAGCAAATTATTATCACAATACTGGGACGACAATATTATTGCGGTTTTCAAAATTGTATGGATTTTGCTTCAGTATTCATCAATATTCACATCGAAAAGGGTGACTAAATCATGTAAAAAATATTCTTTTGTTTTTTACACGGGGTAATAATACTAAAAATACTTTATACGGATTAGGCATTATTCACAAATTACAAATGACAATTTCGATTTTCTCCCATCACAGAATTAAAACGCAACTCGTAAAAAAAACTGAAGGACGGCTCGAAGTACGCATTTTTCTATGGAGATGTTCGTTTAACTTGTTTGTACCAGATGTCACTGGGTGCTATCTCTATCGCACTTGCATATTGGAGTGACATAGATGCAGCGGTCGTGCGGTTAGCTCTTACTAAATACCACGGCGGCGCTACTATCTATGTGGAGTATTTCACTGATATCTCTATCTCAGTATACTGTACTTGGGTAGTCTGTGGCTCAAAGTCCAGACCCACCCGACGTTAGCCGATCGTTTCCGAAAAATGGCCGCAGCTCGAAACTGTAAGGTGATTGTAGAAAGAATGCGCAACGGAAGCGGTAACTTTTATGCTCTTATTCTGGGGCTATATCCAGAGAATAGATTTCGATAGTTATTTTTCGTGGTACGCATGCAGTTTTCCAGAAACGTGTAAGGCGCTATCTCGCTCGCTCCCCTTACTTTTTATCCCTTTCTGTTTTTTCACTTTTATGGAATAAAAAACGGTAAGTTTTGTTTTTTTTTTAATATAGCTCACGTATATATTTTACTATCATATATACGTGAGCTATATTAAAAAAAAAAAAAACTTACCGTTTTTTATTCCAATTCAAACCACTTGTGTAATATTTTGCTCCTGTTACAGGGCCCACCCCGCCTGTATCATCATCATCATTATCATGTCAACCGAAAGACGTCCACTACATTAGGCCTTCTCTAAAGAGTGCCACAATGACCGATCCTGCGCCACCCACATCAAACGGACTCCTGCGACCTTTTCCAGGTCAAAGCTGGCCATTGCAATTGGAGCGGAAAGGTTCTCGAGTGGCGACCACTTACTGGAAGATGCAGCGTGGGCCCCTACAAGGTGGACTGATGACCTGGTAAAGGTCACGGGAGTCCGCACCATATAATTTTAAGTACGGTGGAGATTTTTCACAAGATGAATTTACCTTCATGTCAGATATTTTATACTTATAACGTATAAAATGTACACAAATTAAGGCAAATGTTTATATCCTCGACAAGTTAATGCCCAGTAGAAGACACCTATTGATCACCTACAAAAAAAACCTAGAATTTAAAACTAGAAACGAGTGGGCGAGTGGCGAGAAGCGAGTGTTTTTGTGTGACCTTATCGCTTACTCGCCGGCGGTGGGACCAGTGCCTAAGGCTTTAGTCAGAAGAGTGAAGAAAGTCGTACTTACTCGTATCTTTACTCACGTGCCTATGACATCGGCCCGTTTAACCTAGAAACTAGAGGTCCCGGGTTCATTTGTTTCTCTGGTGAGCGGAAAAATCCCGGTAAGTGCATTTGTTTCTCTGGTGAGCAGAAAAATTTGTTGCTGAGACTTGGATGTTTCCTAGTCTATATAATCCTCATCATCCTCCTAGCGTTATTCCCAGATATATAAATACAGGGTGAAACAATAGTCGTAAACAGAAATTTTTGTTTCCATCACAGTATTTTAAGGCAAATTCATTGCATTAACTCGAGAAGCAAACAATTAAACTTTATTAATAATAATTAATAAAAGCAAAAACACCAATCTTATGGTCACCCTATTCGACAAGATTTGCTAGTTGCTGTGTAGATTAAAGACATTAAAGTTGCACTTTTGATTATTGTTACATAGAATTATTTTATCTTATCAATCGAGTATTTAAGGCTATCAAACAAGATCATCATGTGTATAGCCTGCCTTCCTCTCGCCTATGCATGAGCTGGAACAGAAAACTGTCCATAATCCCGGAGATTTTGTACCATGCTACGAATCAGGTTGTAAGTCGGCGCTGGTGACTCGGGGTAACGTTCTCGGAACGCTTCTTGTGTTTGTTATGTACTATTCGTTCGAGCGTAATATCTTACCATATCGAAACGTTCAATAAAAGTGTAAGGATACGGCGCCAGCATTTAAAAAGCGATTTGATATTTTTTTACATTTTCAATTTGTAGTGTAATGTTTTTAATTTGTCATTGTCAATTTATTCTCTTGTCAATAAAATCTTTTTTTCAACGTTCTTACCAGCCAATACAAAGAGGTTGAATGATTAATTTTAGTAACATGCTATGGGTCTATGCCACTTAGCGTAGCAGATTAAGGTGACCATGAGACTCAGTAAATTTAAAATATTATTTCAACTTAACGAATTAAAAAACAATGTTTACATATTTCTACCTGTTGTTACGTTCACATGTTTAAACTAAAGTTAAACAATAAGAAATACACAATTCTGTTTACGACTAATGTTTCACCCTATATATATCGATTAAATATATCGTCGTCTAGTACCCATGACACAAGCCTTATTGAACTTACTATGACGGTGACTCGCCCTCTGCTAGATGGGCCCCTATAAATAGCGACATTAAAAATGGCCTAAGGGCAACACCGGTGCAGAGGGCTGGGGGTAGAGAGGTGGCACTGGACTTTAAACATATAGCCAACTCGCCACTTAGGTGACCACATCCACCCCCCAGCAACAGCTCTAGCGACTCCACTCTGGACAGCCGGTTAAGGCAAGCCAGAGGCGGGGGGCCAGTTCATACAACCAACCCACAGGACACCCCCAGGAGCACTCAGGTACATAGGGTCGCTGCTCCCTAACAGCTTGCCACAAGCTGCCCTATGTTGACTGACTGCACTGGAAATCCAGTGGGCGATGGGGTCGTCACATCCCTACGCCATTTATTATTATTACTAGCTTTTTCCCGCGACTTCGTCCGCGTGCAACCCGTTATATCGCCGGCTAATAGTGTAAGACCTGCTAACGTCATATTATGAAAGTTTACAGGAGAGCCAAAAAGAAAGATTGAAATTAAAGAAAAAAGAATACCGTTGCGTTATATTCTCCCCTAATTCCAAAATAAAAGACAGCGTTATGATTTTCTGTTTTTTTACGATGTCTTTTGTAACTTAACAGTATTTTGCAATCAAATAACGTTTTATATTATGGTTTTAGCAGTTTGTCAAGAAAAAGAAAGTAGTTATATCATGGTAAGGAAATATAAGTACCTAAATCCCTAAGATATAATTTATTTTCACTATGTGATACCAAATAGCCAATTCTTGGGATTATTTAGGTAGCGGATCCCCGGCATCCTTCAGGATGCAACTGTAGGTACTGGGAATAACGCTAGGATGATGATCTGATACCAAATTACAATTAGTCACATGACAGTGCTTAAATATATCTACAAATAAAAACTAAGATATTTATATACAACTGCAAATCGAAAGGTACTTAATATACAAAGAAACTTTTTGTAAAAAACCAAATGAAATATTCGGAAATGAAAAATATATTTATATATATGTATGTTGGGTGTTGTGCGAAAATATTCATCATCATCATATCAGCCGAAGGACATCCACTGCTGGACGTAGGCCTCCCCCAAAGAGTGCCACAAGGCCCGGGCCCGGGTCTTTTGGCTGGATGCGGGTGGCGCAGGACCGGTCCTGCGCCACCTGCATCCAGCAAACTACAGCGACTTTCACCAGGTCACCAGTCCATCTTGTGTGGGGCCTACGCTGCGCCTTCCGGTAAGTGGTCGCCACTCGAGAACCTTTTCTCCCTAACGGCCATCGGTTCTACGTGCAATGTGCCCCGCCCACTGCCACTTAAGTTTAGCGATTCGGAGGTATGTAATTGGGTTCTATAGTGGATGGCCTCATTTCTGTCGCGATCACGCTGAGATACTGCCAGCACAGCCCTCTCCATAGTAAGCGACCACGTTTTAGTGCCCATTATGTCATCACTGGCAACACACACTGGTCAAAGACTCCCGTCTTGACACACTGTAACAAAGTTCTTTTGAGAATATGAAAAATACCTGCTAAGTACGTTTATCGCGATAGTAAGAATAAGAACTCCCATTCATTTTGGTAAAAGGTTAACCTAACCCCAAAACAGTGATTGTATTGGATTTACAACTCAAAAGCCACGGAATATTAATAAAAAACATAGTACATACATACTTTTGCGATGTAACACTTCTTCGTTTACACTAAAAACACGAAAAAAAGTTATGTTTTGCGAGAACAGACACCTAGGCGATCAAAATTCTTACGAAAATGGCGGGTATATTGAAGTTAGCCGATAACTTAATATTCATCATGTGATTTAAGCAATTTGTTAAAATAACTGGCAGTAGCTGTTTTTCTCAGACGATGCATCTTTTTTTGCTACATAATGGTGGGTAAAACGAAAGATTTAGCGGGTTTACACTCTTAGCAAACGATATTTAAAGAAATAATTGCTATTTTATTGTTGTAGGCGCTCAAATATACTTTTATCCCCTTTTCACCCCCTAAGGAACGATTTCAGGAATAAAAACTACCGTATGTCCTTTCCCGGGTCTCAAACTATCTCTGTACCAAATTTCATTTAAATCGGTTTAGCGGTTTAAGCGTGAAGAGGTAACAGACAGACAGACAGACGGGTGACTTTCGCATTTATAATATTAGTATGGATATGGATGGATTATTATTATTTAATTTAAGTAGGTACATGTACAGATGTATGGGCGAGCGAAACTAAAACCTGCGCCTACAACAATTTAATTGCAATTATTTATATAAAAAATTAGTTAGTTGTTTATAATCTCACTTAAAGTATCATCATCATCATCATGTCAGCCGAAAGACGTCCACTGCTGGACATAGGCCTCCCCCAAAGACCTCCACAATGACCGTTCCTGCGCCACCCGCATCCAGCGGACACTGATGTATAATCTCACTAAATCCAATATCGTTTTGCGGTCCCAGGCAAGAAACTGTTATACTGTGCGTGATTTGTACGAATGCTCTGCTGTTTATGATTTTTGAAATTATTCACACGATTTTTTGTGATTTTTATACATATTATTAGTTAATTTTTACAATTTTCATACAACACTTTTACCCCGTAATGTAGCCTAGAGGAAACAGATTTTTTTCCTATTCTGATTATATTTGTCGATGTAATTCATACAGATAAAGCTAGATTTGATTTCTATAATTGCTTATTATGTAACAAAAAATCTTAATCTAATCTGAATCTACAGTCAATGAGGCTATTCTAAGAGTCCTTTAATTTCGGATATTTTTAGAAGAGTCACTTTGTGTGGAATGAGTCATTATATGAACATTATTTTTGTGTAGAATGTTACTTCACAGGTGAAAAGTTCATCGTTCAGGAAGCCAACGTACTAAGAATGACTCCAGTATGTCGGGGCCTGACTTCGAGCGCGTGCAATGGCATAAAGCTGGCCGCACATGTACACACAGGCTAGGTAGGTGGTAGGTACTTGTACCTGCAGCGTATGACACTCGACCCGCCAAGTACGTGACTGTGCAGACGCTGCACTAATATTTTCCTGAGATATTACAATAGTCTACCTACACATCTAAAAAAGCTATGCTGCTGTTAAACGCTAAGAGCACCCGACTTATTTAATAAAAAAAATTGAGGGCACAATATTCATACATCGATTTCAAAGGGTCACCGAAAGAGATTGTTTATAAATACGAATTCCTAGTCACGTGCGGGAGCACACTAGAGTGCGGCTTCAACTTTTTCGAGTGACCTTTTCCCGATTAAGCACTGGCAAAAAAGCAGCACAAAGTGAGAAATAAATGGTGCCGAAATGTCGAATAGCGCTTTTTTCATTCGAACTTTGCCACTAAATCAAAAACTACTTCCATGACTACGCCTATAACATAGTCGAAGATATGTTGTGCCGTAGACATGGGGATGCTTCGATATAAATATACTTTTCCGTATTGCTCTAATCTTGCCCCAAAAGTAATAAAAATGTTTTATGGAGGTTTAAATGAGAAAGTATCTCGGCACTCGCGATTCGCGAATGCTAAGTCCTGGAATTGTTTAATATCGTGACATAATTTATGTATGTTGGTATTTATGGATATATAAGGACACTCGTACCTGCGACGGATTACCATTTACCCGACTGCGACGAAGCCAAAAAAGAGGGTTATGAGTTTGACCTGTATGTATGTATGTATGTACGAGTATGTTTGTACGTATGCCGGTTCCGATGCCCCCCCGTAACGTCTTAACAACCCAACGGCTCAATTACGCTTCGCCTTGTTATATGAATGTTTTAATTATGTTTAATATACTTTAAGTATTGTGTAGTTCTGCAATCAGTTTAATTATTATTTTTATAAGTATATTTTGTAGACAAGGATACTTACAAAGTCTAAATCAGTCATTTTGTATTTGAAGTTCTACGTCAAAGTGAACGGGCTAGCCGATATAACTTCTACAATACATAACTTAGCCAATGTTACAGTTATCTAATTATTCCTCTACGAAGCCTAACGATGTTTGCCTTGTTAACTAAGTTTCGACAGTTCGTAGAAGTAAGTGACGGTTCACGAAGTTAATGTAAATCGTCTACGAGTACGTACTTGTTTGTGACGGTGATTTTGTAATCCATTCAAAAATCCTATTTATGAGGAAACATTTTTCGTCTCAGTGCATAAATTAAAATTCTCGATAAATATTAAGGCAAAAATGACACGCTGAAATAACTAATTGGTTTAAATGGATTTACGTAGGCCGGTAACGACATTTCGCATCAAGGTAATTTTCAATCATATTCTACGGTAAAAAGTAAAATGAAATTATGATTATCAACATTTTTTTTTCCAAGAAACATTGTTTAGAATAATACCTTTGTAGGTTTGGTAGGTATAACCATAATGGCGTACACCTAACTTAGTGCCGCATAGGGAGACGCCTTGATAGGATAGGATTGATAGGATCCAAAACGAAAGTATTCTCCTTACAGGCGGACCAAGCCAGTGCACTCATACTTGCATTCTAATGTAGCAGTCAGATTAAGGTTAGAATAGTTAACTTCAAATTGAAAAAAAAACCGGCAAGTGCGTGTCGGGCCTCACACAATGTTGGGTTCAGTAGTTGCCCACCCGTTACATTATGTATACTATTATTATGTATATATTTGTCACAATTATACTTATACTGTGCCATGATTTTTTCACATAGCCAGCAGCAACCGTTTAACCGGGAATAGAGCGGGAGGAAGGAGTCCCTTGTACTCCAACAAACATAAGCACCTAAAAGCTTAATATTCTCACAAATCGAATCCTGAATCAAATGATGGTTAAAGAAACCCCACATTACTTTTAAATGAACTATTCAACGAGACTCTACATGTTGGGTTTCGAAAGAAAAAAAATGCGTACGGGTTAACGAGTACGGGAGGCACTAAACCATTTTTAATAGTACATTAGGATACAAGTGCAGAGAACAAAAATTTACAGTAAAATTTTACAGTACAGTAAAAAAAAAGTATGTACTGTAAAATCTTTTACAGTACACATGGTGCTATATTACCGCACGAGTGCGGTAATCAGCAGATTACGTGCATATGTCAAAACTTTAAAGAGCCATATGTACTGTAAAACGTTGTACGATACACATGCGAACAGGTAATTCGCAACTCGTGTCGATTTAAAACATTTTCTTTGGTCGTGTTTTAATTTATCACCACTCGGAATTTCCTGTTCTCTGCACTTGTATCGTAATGTACTATTATTGTACCGTTTTGTCAACGTGATTGGTATCAAGCCAAATACCCATGCCAAATTTTATCTTTCTAGTAGTAACGGTTACTAAGCTAAGAAAGACGAACATGGCGAAACTATAAGGGTCCCTTGTTAACTGCGGAACACTAAAATGTTGCTGAGCAGTAGTTATGATGACTAATTACACTGAGTTCAATTGTTTAGCCGTAAACAGTAACTATGCTTGATTACCTTCAGTGACCTTGCGAGATCACCAAAATTATTGATGAGTTTTGGTGGTGCAAATATGACCACTAAAATAATTTAAAGTTTATTATTAACCGACTTCAAAAAAAGGAGGTTCTCAATTCGTCGGAATATTTTTTATGTATGTTCACCGATTACACGGAGACTAGTGGACCGATTTCAAAAATTCTTTTTTTGTTTGAAAGGGTGTGTTTTCTAGTTGGTCCCATTGTCACCAAGTCTGGGTCTGATGACGGGATCTTGGAAAAATCGAGGGAACTCCTCAAATTATATACCAAGAGGATGGGGTAAGTAAGGCGAAGGAACTCAAATTATATAGCAGGGGGATGGGGTCTCGCAAAGTTTGGAGTCGGTGTTTTTTGTTAAAAATTTACTTGTTATTTCGCTTTTAGGCTCGATTTTATAGATTTCAATTGGACCTTAAGTCGGTAAGTTATTTCAAAATATGTATCGAATTAAGTATCAAAGTTTGAATTTCTTTGTATTTTGAAATAGACGATAATAGTTGTTGCGGTGTAAACTGGAAAAAGAGAACGTTGCATGTGTATTTTTCCCGCAGTGGCTTACAAATTAGATGAAAGAAGTAATTTGAATCCCATCAAAAACTTAAATGTGAAAATGGGAGCCAAGTTCAATATTAAGAATATGCCATGCTTGGTTGTCGTCTTCACCGACAAAAGAATTGAGATCTAAATGGGTGTCAAGTTCCGTAGATTCTCTGAAATGGTGCCAAGTCCGGCACTACATTGTTTACAGTAAAACTAATTTACTGCAGCTCAATGCATTTTGAGCTTTAACTTGGCAGGTTTCTTAAATATCCAACAGCTTTTATGGCATACTGCATAGAAAACTGCCAAGTTAAAGCTCAAAATGCATTAATCCGCAGTAAATTAGTTTTACTGTAAACAATGTAGTGCTTGACTTGGCACCATTTCAGAGAATCTACGGAACTTGGCACCCATTTAGATCTCAATTCTTTTGTCGTTTAAGACGGCAACCAAGCATGTCATATTCTTAATATTGAACTTGGCTCCCATTTTCACATTTATATTTTTGATGGGATATCATTACTTTTTGTCAATTTTCGCCAAATGGTGCTTTTTAAGAGCGAATGCACAAGAAATCGCTATAGGTGCACCTGATATTTTATATTTAATGCAGAATTTTATATTTAAAACATATACGAATTCAGGTAGGTTTTGTTTTATAATTTAGTGTATTATCTTATCTATTATGTGTATTATCTTTGTTGGTGTGTTGAGTTGATTTTGTCGTCATTTCAAAATCGGAACTAGGATCCAAAGTTGTGGGAAAGCAACAAACTATCGATGTATCTATATTTAGGCATCAAGATATGTTATTAGTTATGCCAAATATATAATAAATAAAAGTTTGTGAGCTTTAAGTCCAAATAATGTAACGTGAGGGCGACTACGGAACCATACATTGCGTGTGGCCCGACACGAACTTGTCAGGTTTTTTTTACTAATTACTTAAGTGGTGAAACATTTAGTCTAAGCATTTCATAGAATAGCTTATTACAAATACACTATTGATGAAAATGAAATGTAATGAACAATATGTGCCTAGGGATAAAAATATTTTATTAAACAGAAAACATTTCAAGCCGCGTTGAAAATTTTAAAATGTATTTTGATTCACCTATTCTCCTAAAAGGATCGGGTCGTGGTATTTGATTGTAAAGAGATTCTAAGATTGGAACGCTTTGTGCAATCACTTCAAATTACTTTGTACACAAATTTTATCACGGAACGGCAACGCCATCGCGTAAGTATAAGTAATATTAATATATCGGCTAGGGAATTTAATATTTGGTGAGGGCAAGAAAGTAAGGGAAATTCCACACCTGAATTTCATGTATGAAAATGAGTGTTGTGGGGTTCGTCTCGGTGAGAGGGATAAGCGCAGAGCAGTTCTTTATGAGTTTCCCGAGGGATCAGACCAAGTCGACGACGTAATGCAACAATTTAATGCCCACTCATATGAAAACACGACAAATATTGAGGTTTCGCCTTACGAGCATGAGGCCTTATATGAGTGACAATTTCACGTCAAGATCATTTATTTCTTCATTATATATAGAATTTGATATCGAATCCAGGTGATTATTTTGTGGTAGACTAAATCCTATAAGTATAAGTGATTTACGTATAGGAAAAATAGGGTAAGTAATTAAAAAATAAAGGAGATTTATTTAAATATTATCTTTAAGGAAAGATATACTACTGGTAACATTTCAGGTTATTTGGTCACAAACGCCTTTGAAAATCCAACAAACATATCCACTAGGGAAATGAAACCTCGTCTAGGGCTAGAATAAATGGACGCAAACAAGCATTTAAAATGCAACACGCCCGAGTAAATGTAGATTAAGTTCGACGGTGAATATAATATCTGCAGTGGAACGTTGATTATTTAGACTTACTGATCGAATTTATATATACGTATTTTAATAATATATAGAAATTCGAAGAAAGTTATTCCAGTTTTTTTATGGATATAAATGACAAGGTTTTGTCCTCTTATATTGTTTTTTAATAAACAGAGTATAAAAACATAATACTTATCAGAGTCTCACAAAACTGTCGGATTAGTTTGTCAGTGTGGTCAAAGTACGGTATAGAGTTACTTAATTTGTATATAGGTCTAGGTTAAATCATGTAAGAAAATGAAGTTGCGAAGAGAATTTCCCGTGGAAAGTCATTAAGGAAAAATCTCACATGTTGATGCATTATGCTCCACGAAGACATGTTTTCTCGTCAAAGTTATGGACATACTACAGATTAGTGAAGAGCTGATTAAGCTTCAATGTTGCCCTTGATCATATTTTAATATGGTACGCAGATTTCGCACAAAATGCGAATGTCTTACTGATGGTGATATTTTCCAAGACAGCGGCGATTCTACCCAAGTCCTGACCTGAGGACTTCTGGGAGACAAAAACAAGGTCTTTAATGAACATTCGTACCAAATTTACGTCCCCATCATTTCGAGGTTCGAGAATATAGACTATGTTAAGAAGTCATATATGGCGGCCACGTCACGAGCTGTCACTAAAACGTTCAGATCCGCGTTTTATTATAAACTTTGCCTTTTTGAGGCTGGCGAAGTGTGCCCTATCGATTTATGTTTGTGAATTACTTCGTAAATACCAGTGATAAATACAGATAAAGTGTGAAAAGCTTTTCTCTGACATAGTATTTTTCTTCGGGGCTTTTAAAATCCACTTTCCTGTATTGAGTGTTAACTACTTAAATATGTGAATTAGCTTGCTGCATGAACATTCAGTGGAAATCCAATAATTAAGAAGTAGCCTCGTAAGCAATTAGATGTAATTTAATCAGTCGTATAAGCTTGCATGATAGTAGCTTCCTATTTGGGTTTTAATAGGGGCAGGTCTCGCATTGCATATTGATACTGTTCTCAACAACGCGAGACAGAAAAATAATCAGAAAAGATAAGCTAAAAACATGCAGCTCCGAAAGTGGGTCATCAAAGACTCGTGTGACCCATATTTGTATCGCGATTTTCGCCTCCGTGGACATAGAGTTCTCGATTTTTTTTTCACCCAAATTCCTTTGACAAAGCAAAGCCCACATTGTAAGCATCTGTGCCGAGTGTAAATGAAAATAATAAACCGGATTCAATCGTATCGAATATATTTAGCATTATTTTTAGCGAACAAGTGCACCGAAGGATAGTTTGAAGCTTATTTGAGTACTCGATACTTTACTTTTAAATTACAATAGTTTGTTACAGTTTTGTAAAGATGTTTCTGATGAATAAAAGTTATTATTATTATTATAACTCCGCTCTCATATTGACTGAAAATTGATCAAGAACCCTCATCAAATCATCAAAATACTCTCCTTTTCGCAATTAGTATAAATATTTAGTATTTGATAAACTCACGCCTGTATTCTCCAAAGAGGTAGGCAGAGCACACGAAAGTTAATTTTCAGTGGCTCTTTTAGTTATTGTTAATTATAAGAGATATTCAAATTTAAATTCTAAGTATTCAGTAATAATTGTATAATAAGTATTCAGTAACAATTAATTTTATTGCCTAGATAATTAATTATTAGCATTGTACTAATCATAGAAACATAAGTGGACAAATGTTATTTAATATTATTATTAGTGTAACGACTAACAGTAGTATAAGTTTGTAACTAACACATATGGATTCTGTCCGAATTAAATAGTACATTATTGCAAAGGCCGTGAAGTAAGGGATTGCTGGACGAGTTTGGGATAAACGGCCGAGTCGTAGACGAGGCCAGATAAAACGTGTCCTGCAATCCCTGTTCCGGCCGAGGATTGTATAGTACTTTTCTCAAACATGTTAGAAAAAAACATAAAAAAACGACAATGTAAAAAAACTAACAAATACAAAACGTCCAAAAATAGCAAAGCATCACGACAAATAACGGATTTTTAAATAAAAACACGAAAAATGCTACAAAATAAAAGCACCATTTAAAAAAAAACACGAAAAAATCTAAAAAATACCAAAAAACACGTAAAAACTTAAAAAAAAAACAACAAACATGGAAAAACAAAAAAAATGTCGCAAAGTACAGTAAAATACAAAAAAACTTTTTTAAAGTCCAAAAATATTTAAAAAAAGAAACAAAAAACGCTACAAAATAACACGAAAAAACTAAAAAAAGACATAAATAATCGAAAAATAACAACAAGAACGATAAAAAATCGGTAAAACCTAAAAAAATACTTACACAAAAATAGTACATTACTGCAGAGGCCGTGAAGTAAGGGATTGCTGGACGAGTTTGGGATAAACGGCCGAGTCGTAGACGAGGCCGGATAAAACGAGTCCTGCAATCCCTGTTCCGGCCGAGGATTGTATAGTACTTTTCTCAAACATGTTAGAAAAAAACAAAACGTCCAAAAATAGCAAAGCATCACGACAAATAACGGAAATTAAATAAAAACACGAAAAATGCTACAAAATACAAGCACCATTTAAAAAAACACGAAATAACTAAAAAATACCAAAAAACATAGAAAAACAAAAAAAATATTCGAAAAGTACAAAAAAAATACGAAAACACCTTTGGCCGGCGGCCAAGAAGTAATATAGGGAGCCATAAACAGGTAACTTTAAGTCCTCTTTTCGTGACATTAATGCATACATTTAGGCGCATGTTTGAGAAAAATATTATTATTATAATAATCTGCGCGGCCCAGAACGCGCTTCTCATGTTCTCGCGCCGCAACCGCGCTTGTTTTTTCCTAAATAAAAGTTTCTTTGGCGGCCTAGGCCTTCAATTTTGTATAAAATTCGATTATATGCCGCACATTATCGCTGCACCCGAAACGCGATACAACATGTAGTACTTCACTGTCACAACACAATACATGACGTCAATATTTCATAGCATGTTTGAGAAAAATATATTTTACAGTGTTGGAAAGTTTCTGACGCTGACACGTCAGACAGAACAAAGTAGAGAGAAAACACCAAGAAGATATATCCAACAACCAGATGGGAATAGTAGTTGCCGAGGAGAGAGAGATAAGTTTTCGTTACTAAGGATTTTATTCCGAAAAAGTAAATATTTGGAGTTGAAGGAGTACATTACTCATATTAGGAGACAGATAAATAAAAGATAATGCACAGAATTTAAAAATTATATACTTAAATACATAGACAATATCCTAGTCTCAGGAACAAATGTTTTTACTCACCTCAGAAACAAATGCCCTTACCGTTACCGGGATTCGAACCCGGGACCTCTAGCTTCGTAGCCAGTGTCACTACCAACTAGGCTAAACAGGCCGACATCAGATGTTATTGAGTATAATGGATGTAGGGATAAACAGGCGAAGGCATTGTTTTAAGTACACTCTGAAAGTAACCTTTTGTGCACCATTTGTTTTTATTAGCACCTTCTCTGTTCTGTTGTTCTTCATTTGTTGAGCGTAACTGCGGTTTATATGTTCTTTGTGTAATGGGAAACATTGAAATCATACTTTTCTGACATACATTAATCATAAATGTAAACGAGTTAGCTTTAAATAAGTACCTACCAATCTACTCCTATATGTGCTTTATTAACTTGCTTCAATGTTGAGTTGTATTACGGATAGGATATGCACATTGAACACAAATTAATAAAAAAAATTAATAAATCATAGAAAGTACCTGGAGCGTTCCATTCAAATAAATTATTCAAAATATACTTCAATTATGAAATTCGCTATGCCACAATATCCTATAACATAATATATTTTGTATACTAAGAATAATTCAATAAGCTATACCACCACCACCATATCAGCCCTAGGACGTCCACTGCTGGACATAGGCCTCCCCCAATTCCATGGGGGGTAAATAAGCTATGCTGACTAAAAACTTACATAAAAGTCTAAAATTATAACAAGATGGTATGATAAGATTCTACAAAAATTATAAACGAGGAAATTAAGACTTTTTTAAAAACGTGGCTTTTTATAAATAAGTTTATATTAATAGCTCATGTCACTGCCATGATAAAGAGGAATCTAACTACTCAAGACGTTTTAAATCGGAAATCTATACTAATATTATAAAGAGGAATGATTTGATTGTTTGTTTGTTTGCATTGAATAGCCTCCAAAACTACTAAACTGATTTGAAAAATTATTTCACCGTTGGGAATAACCAATAATTAAGAATAACCTATGGGTGACATAGGCTAAACTATATTTTCAAAAAAAAATGGGATCCTTACTAAAACTCCAACAATGTAACCCAATGTGAAAAAAATACTATAATATTCATTACATCGCGTGCGCTGCGAAAACTATTGATGATAGAATAATTATTTTTTCGCTAGTATACAATACACCCTAAATTCGCGTTCTATCGCTTGGCTTGTGCTCCGAAGAACTGTTCGACCGCTCTACGACTATACCATCGCACCGCTCGCCATCGGCAGGGCATTCATCACATCTTAGAACCTAAATGGTCGCGTACAGAACGGTTTCAGAGGAATTTCCTCCCTCGGACGCTCCAGTTGAATGGAATGAGCTCCCTGCCAAGGTTTTCCGAGGGACTACATTATGGGGTTCTTCAAGAAAGGAGTGTATACATTTTTAAAGGGCCGGCAACGCGAATGTGATACCCTTGGAATTGCAGGCGTCCATAGGCTGCGATGGCGGCTTACCATCAGGCGGGCTATACGCTTGTTTGCCACCAACGTGGTATAAAAACACACTCTAAAAATAACATTCATTCTGCCGCAGCGCAGTCGAGTAAATAAACATTGAAATTATCTTTGGGAAAATGAGTTAACAACTTGTCTCGTTTACGAGTTGCGAATACGCGACCCGGAAGGTAGAGGTACATATATAACGATGTTAATTAGCAAAGAGTTGGAGAGTAAGCCCGAGCTGAACTGAACAAACACGGCTCGATTATTGTAATAATAAACCATTTGCGTATCTCATCGCAAAGTGTCGTATCTCATTAACTAAGTGTCCATGTATACGTGCGTCTTCAAGAGCTCGCGTTATAATCCATACCACGACTCCAGTAGCACGTGTGTTCTATTGATTACGTTTATTAATTCTGCCAAAACAAGCCTTGACTGAAGTTTTAAATTGACTTTACAGGTATTTGAGGTGACGGCAACCCCTTGTTTTATTACGCATAACTCCAAGTTACCCGAAAGTACGGCGCTTTCAATTTGAAATTACTTGTGGCTATGAGGTACTAGCTATGTGGCGTTGGATGGCTCGGATATTTGCATTTATTTGTGGAAAATTAAGATTCTCTCCGCAGAGCGAGAGCGCTCTGGTGTTCGCCCGCCCGCACCCCCGCTGCAATTTCCATCCACTGTAGATAAGCAAAGAAATATTTAAATAACACATGACGCTTTATTCAGAGATAGCTCAGTTTTGTAACGTTAAGGGCGGGTCATGCACAGACTAACTAGCAGCGTTTTATTTTGATTTCGCTAAACGCGTCTGACTCGTGATTATAATGAGTTTAATATTTTGCTAGAAAAAGCTTTAAATATACTCGTATCTACAACATAATTAACAAATTATGCAGAAGAACAATTTAAAGTTCATGTAAGGGTTGGTTGTATGTAATTATTAACTACAAGCTTCATTCATTTAGCAGAAATATGTACGTAGTTTACTTTTAGACACTATTAATGGAAAATACGAGTAATACGTTAAATTATTAGTCCACGGTGCCTTCCGTATCCGGCCTCTCGTTAGGAAGATAAACATCGCTACGTGGTTTTACCTTAGTTACGACCTCTACTATGAAACAAAATGAGATCCATTTTCAAATTACTAGCTAAATGAATATATTCACTGAACGGGATGAATACAACTTGAGAGTTTACTAAACGTGGATAAAGGTTGACTTGTGGGTATAGAATTTCTTAAGGCTTTCTGAGCTTCGCCCATCCACCTTTTGTGTCTGTCCGCCTTTTGTATCTTAAGTTGTAGTCTCTTTGTACAATAATGTCGTATTGAATACATAGCTTCATAGGCTTGTTTAGTTATTTATAGTATCGTACTATTTTATTTATTTGTTATGTGGCATAATTAGGTTTTTTCATGATGCTCGAGGAAACCTTGCAAAACCTTAGTAATTGTAATTAAAATAAAATCGGTTTTGAAGCAAAACTATTACAGGAGTTGATTTATTTTTTGTAACATTAGTTTAGTATTGTTCAGTTTGCCTACTTTATGATGATTCTAATAATAATAATTTTATTCTAAAAACAAATCCTTGTACATTTATTTATTTTGGGGCACCGGAAACGATTCTAATGGTTTTATTCAAATTTACAATTCAGGAATTTACAGTCGGTGGCGAAAAATCGATCTATCTTAATTTATAAAAAACCGGCCAAGTGCGAGTCGGACTCGCGCACGAAGGGTTCCGTACCGCATGATCTATAAAAAGAGTCCGACTCGTACTTGGCAGGTTTTTAATATTTGTTGTTATAGCAGCAACTGTCTAGCTATTACGTTTCTTGAGATACAGCCGGATGACAGACGGACGGACAGCGAAGTCTTAGTAATAGGGTCCCGTTTTTACCCTCTGGGTACGGAACCCTAAAAAGAAAAGTTTTAGCTTGTTGAGTGTCGGAAATTTGATTCAGTCAGCGATTAAACTATTATTCATCATCGTATCATCGAATGCGAGGACGATAATTTGACAGTTGTTCTGGGGATACCACATGAAGAGTATCGTCTCATTTTTTTACTAATAGAAGTAGGTGGTTATTGAGATTTCTAAATCTTTAAATGAACTATAAAATAGGGGATATTTCGTATCTTTTAAAACTTAAAACTTTTTCATCTCTTTCCCACACATTTGTAAGAGTTTATTGGGCCCTCCAGATTAATCCTTACTTTTTGACTTATTACGATGTCATCGTATACAGTATTTCGTTTTTCAAATCTAGGAACCGAAAGTAAATATTATCATATTTATTACAGGTGCCTCTACGATGAGCTTAATATTATTCGTAGGACATTAGCAAAATCATGGTTGGATGTGATCTATATTTGAAAACATTAACACCACAGCGATATCGTTTATCGACATCGCATTACAAGTCGCACAGCATCGTTAGAGCAGTGCGTGCCCGCTGATGATGTCGATGCCGCACTTACAGGAGTTAACTTAGAGAGTTAATAGAGCGCTCGTGGCCCAGCGGCACCCGCCTGCCGCGTGCGGTATGCGAGGTTAAGCAATGTGGGCGCAGGTCAGTTCTTGAATGGGTGACCGCTTTGAGTGGTTACTAACTGAGCGCTCTCGTGCTTTGGAAGGCACGTTAAGCCGTTGATCCCGGCTGCTGTCTACGACAGCACTCGTTAGGCTAAGTTAGAGGCCTTCGGGCGGCTTGAGAACTTCTAACAGTCAAGTTGCCCACTCACTTGACAAAGGGGGGTCGAAGTTGCACCACGTCCGTAGGGAGTACCCACCGGTACCCTACACGTGACCCCTGGGTGGTGCTAAAAGTGCAACAAAAAACTGGCAACCGTACTTGTCTTCTCGAAGATCTCACGGTTCGTAAATAAATGCCATACGATTAAATAAACTTAGAGAAAATTGGTATTTTTTAAACGTCAAACTAACATACTTTTCAAACTTAAAAAACTTTCGATTGAATTTCCTTTTTAAGAATGAGCCTTATTTTAATACTAGCTATTATGTGTGCCCTCGCCCTAATGTTGTTGAAAAATTGTTGTGTGCTCTCATCTTTACGTTGCCGGAAAAAATAAACAGGGCATGCACAACACGGATTAATGTGGTGTCAATTACACCGCTGTGAAGCAAAACATGAAATGCTTAATGGAGGGTAAACCTGAAATATATTACGAATGTAACCGCATACAAACTCTCTTGTACGCATAGTAATTTTTAGGGTTCCGTACCCAAAGGGTAAAAACGGGACCCTATTACTAAGACTTCGCTGTCCGTCCGTCCGTCCGTCTGTCACCAGGCTGCATCTCAAGAACCGTAATAGCTAGACAGTTTAAATTTTCACAGATTGTGTATTTCTATTGCCGCTATAACAACAAATACTAAAAACAAAATAATAATAATAATTAAGGGGCAGATTATGTATTTTTATTATGGCTACAACAACAAATACTGAAATCAAAATAATAATAATAATTAAGGAGGGCTCCCATACAACAAAGTAGTTGCCGCTAAAATAACAAATACAAAAATAACTCAATAAAACAAGTGTTTAATGGCACCAGCTTTTAGCCTTTTTTCTGGTACGGAACCCTTTGTGCGCGAGTCCGAATCGTACTTGACCGGTTTTTTATTTCGTTTTACATTAGGTATATTAAAGGGACGTTATCACATATTTTTCCAATGTCAGTTTTGTTCTTATGTGCCTTAATATTAAAATTTCACAATATGCCTGCAACGCAGTTTGCCCGCTATGTGGACAAAACAGATTGGATTAGGTTTAGCAAATAGAAAAATAGTTAAGTTAGTACTTAGCGGGCAAACAAGTTCATTAATTTCATCTAACTACGGAAAAAATAATTAAGTAATACGTTTGTAGGTATAACGTAAACACGGGAAATATACATTATAATGTTTTCCCTTATTTCTACCGAGTTACTATGTTACTATGTTATGTCAACTTCACCAAATTAAGCAACCCATCTGCTCATTCATCGCTCATTATCTCATAGTATAACCAAAGGAGCTGTTAATTCCGAGCCAAAGAACGCGGAGTCGAAAGGAACGAGTGAGAAATAGTTATGTTATTATTCTGGGTCAGGCCGTAACTCCTTAGCGATAACGAGGCCTTTGTCTCATCGCAATGTTATTTACGCAACTTGATTGATAGAGATGAATATTCAGACGGGCGGCGTCGACAAATCCCGCAATGTTTCGTCAGTAATGGCTTGTTTCCCCTCACCTTCTGGAATTGCAACATAAATCTCTGTCGAAAACGGATACTTTGCTTTACATCATTGTTCTTTTGGCTAATAATGAGCCCACTAAAGAAATTCAATTGCCCCGCATTTGATTTCCCTACGAAGGCCGACGCCAAATATTAAGCTCTCAGCTTTGTAGTTAAAACGTGAGGAATAGCGAAAAAAGTCAAATTGAGGGAGAAGTGTTTGAAGCCAGCAACAGGTTACCTTTTTCACATTAATATTTATGAAAGTACAGGAATTAATACACGTCGGAATGTAAGAATAAGTACAACTAGGTTTTAAGAAGTTAGCGCGCCGGTCTTATTTGTCTGAGAGCTATACTGTAAAGTAAGTATATTAGAGTAACGCCAATCTTAAACTGAACGCACCTCTATTGGATTTTCGCTCTCGTCTGACTTATGAATACAGCCGTCTGACAATGACAATACACAGAAACTCACACATTAAATATGTCTAAGTACTAGGAAAGAGGCATTCAAGAATATTTAAAACGGTCTTTCCCTACCCTTTTCGCTTTCTTTGAAATTTTCTACACCAATATTATTACCATTATTCACTATTATTAGGCTCTAATGAAAATGTTATAAACTCATAGTAATAAGAATACTGCTGATAGCAGTGCCTTTAAGTTAAGGTTTCACGTAACATTGAGTATGGAGTTAATTAACAAGGCCTCCGTAGGTCGGTGCTCTTCGCAGTTGACCGGAACACGTCCACAGGGGGCGGAGATCACAGGAAGAGATTAGATAACGACCGATGCCATGTGTCCTAAATAAATAACAAATATAACTACTGCAGGGAGATTCACCTACATTTAGCTCCTGATTTGGATGCATAAACTTCCACAAAATTTAAACGTACGTACATACTAAGAGCATTTATGTTCTACTTGATATAAAATAAATGTACCATTTGACTATAAAATGCTTGCTTATAATAAGAATTAGAAAACATGCAGTTTAACCTATTTATACACACATACAGTCTGTCTATTTTACCAATACACTTCGGCTTTCAATCGCTATCGCACTCACTCTTGCAGCTGACACTATATTTATCGTCATAACCGAAGATTGCCGAAGTCTATTGGTAAAATAATGACAGTGATCTCACTATTTATATATAACAGTTTATTGGAAATACACACAACAAAACACAATCTAAAACAACGAAAAGACATTCATCATTATAATACCCGAAATAAAGAAAAACTGTGTATGCCAAAGTCAAGAACAAAAACATTTTTTAAACAATGTATACCAATTAAAATCGAATTGTACAACTTACTTCCAAATGAATTAACTTGTTTACCATTGAAAGACTTTAAACACAAAATTAAATGTATTCTAGAAAAGAATCCTCTGTACTCTTTAAAAGAATTTTATAATTTAATGGCAAATAAATGTAAAACAGAATTTTAAGGACTTGAAATAAGTATTTAATATTAAATATATGTTGTTATTGTATGACGTGCTAAATGTAATGTATGTTACATGGTCAATAAAGATATTATTATTATTATTATTATAAGATAGACACACTGTGATTAAAGTGTAAATTGAAACGAACTTATGGATATTGTTTTATGTCATAGATCCTAGGCTGTTTTGTAACATACATAATAACTTCGTAGTTATATTCGCAATATTATCCACTAACCTCAGCGTTATTGTACTGGAGCACAGAGCCTTAGTAAAGAAATGTCTTCACTTGCAGTTAATGAACTGCTTTGTAGTGAAGATAATTTGTTTAAGCGACTCTAAACGCATTGCCTTCGCTAGGCATAACCTGCGGTTGAGAATCGCAGTCGCCTATTTCATTGTTTCCTGAGCATTTAGCTAGCTGGTCGGGCGAGATCATAAATCCGTTCAAGAGAGAGCGTTGGCAAGGATTCCGTTTGGAATGCGACCAAATTTAAATTTTCTCTTTCTGAAATCATAAAGATCACTTTACGAATGACAAAGCGCACTGCATTGTCTACTTACTATCTTTAGAGAAACAAAGCATACTTTATAAATTGTACAACTAAATTCCAAAACCAGACACAATCTCTCGAATTATTTCATATACAACATTCCTCGGGTCTGTCGTTGCATCACAACAGAAAAACTGTATTGTATATACATTTTGAATACACGTTTATACATTTATATTATGTTACGTTACGTACTGTCATGGGTGTTACGATACGTCAAATAAAAATCCGTACATACCGTAAACTGTATGTTGTTGGAAGTTAGTTCCGTCTTGAATAATCTTTTCTTATTCTGGTCGTGAAATATTGCGTTTAGGTACATAATTGTCCTGCTATTTATTCTTTAATAAAAAATAAAACGCCTGTTTAACAAGCACGACAGCTTGTATCGTCACGCTACATGTTAAGAGTATATGGCCGCAATGTCCTAAAACGTCACATAAAATGGGGAAAAACGTGAGCTATTAAATACTTTGAACATTATTCTTATTTATATCGCAATATAAATAATAATAAAAAGCTCACAAGAACCATAAAAACGCGTCGCGTTTCTTTTTACTGTGTATAAAAAAAATCTGTAATTAAGTAATTATGTATGTATACATAGCAGCGCCTCATCATGAATTGAACGATATAAAGCTATCGCGACCCGTTGCATGTGATTTGTACAAGAAGGTTAAAGTAAATAAATAAATATCCTCTATCTCACAACATAATGTACACATTTTCTGCCATTTTTGTGTGGCTTCATTAATAAAGACGCCTAATTAAATGAAGTGAGGAAACCAGGCACAAAGGTTTCCCCAGAGATTGCTGCTAAAGGTTAACTGACTCGTACATTAAGTACACAATTATTAACGTTACTTGTAATCTCTGCGGAGCGTAAATAACTGTTCGAGTCGAGATTACTACGAAGAGAGCCCCACGAAGAGAGGGGTTAGGGCTCTGCAGAATGTCATCTCTCTCATATTTGGTTCAGTCTATCTGGGGCATTATCTAAACATTTAGTAGAAGTAATAGGGTAGTTTCCTCATCTTACAATTTATGGATAGTACCTAAACCATCAAATTATCGTAAAAAAGTGTAAATTAAACAATATGATCATTATTTTTAAAAAAATTGCATGGAGGATTTTTTTTTGAAGTTTTCATGAATGATATGACAAGTATGTAACTAAACACAATATTTTACGACTAAAACAGGACGTTGCGCGCTATCCGTACAACGAAGGTAGTATGGCGCTACAAAACGGTGACATTGCATTTAGTGTGTGCCTGCCCGGTTAGCACAACTTGGCGCGCGAGCTATCTCACGCGCGAGATAGACAATCCGTCTCTTTCTGTGTGTGCGCCAAGTTATGCTAGCCGTCCTGCACAAATATAATTTTGGCGCGTTTGCAGTATGTTAGTTTCCTTTTTGAAATATCATCATCATCATCATCATCATGTCAGCCGAAAGACGTCCACTGCTGGACATAGGCCTCCCCTAAAGACTTCCACAATGACCGATCCTGCGCCACCCGCATCCAGCGGACACCCGCGACCTTCACCAGGTCATCAGTCCACCGTGTGGGGGGCCTGCTCACGCTACGCCTTCCGGTACGTGGCCGCCACTCGAGAACCTTTCCGCCCCAACGGCCATCGGTTCTACGTGCTATGTGCCCCGCCCACTGCCACTTAAGTTTAGCGATTCGGAGGGCTATATCGGTCACTTTGGTTCTGCTGCGGATGGCCTCATTCCTGATGCGATCACGCAGAGAAACTCCCAACATAGCTCTCTCCATTGCCCTTTGGGTGACTTTGAGCCTTCTTATGAGGCCCATAGTAAGCGACCACGTTTCAGTGCCATATGTCATCACTGGCAACACACACCGGTCAAAAACTTTTGTCTTGAGACACTGCGGAATATTGGACGAAAAGATGTGCCGTAGCTTCCCGAATGCGCCCCAGCCGAGTCGGATTCGACGATTAACCTCTTTCGAGAAGTTGGACCTACCCAACTGGACAGTCTGTCCTAGGTATAAGTAATCGTCTACAACTTCGAGCGTAAAGTGTCCGATTGTTAAAGGAGTTGGTGCGACATGGACATTTGACATGATCTTCGTCTTGTCCATGTTCATCCTTAGACCAACTCGCTCGGAGGCTTTACTGAGGTCATTGAGCATTGTACTTAAATCCTCCATGGTCTCAGCCAAGACAACTATATCGTCAGCAAACCGAAGGTGAGTGAGGTAGTCGCCGTTTATGTTGATGCCCATCCTTCTCCAGTCCAGAGTCTTGAAAACATCCTCCAGTGCAGCGGAGAACAGTTTAGGAGAAATAACATCTCCTTGCCTGACTCCCCGCTGCAACGGAATAGGTTTTGAGTTCTGGTCCTGGAGTCGGACTGACATAGTGGCATTCTCGTACAAACACTTCAGCACTTCGATATAGCGGTAGTCCACTTGGCACCGTTGGAGAGATTGTAGTACAGCCCACGTTTCAATCGAATCAAAGGCTTTCTCGTAGTCCACGAACGCTAAACAGAGGCGCAGGTTATACTCTTCAGTCTTCTGTATAACCTGACGGAGCGTATGGATGTGGTCTACGGTGCTAAAGCCTCTTCGGAAACCGGCTTGTTCGGGAGGCTGGAAGTCATCTAGCCTGCGTGCGAGACGGTTCGTAATGACTCTTGAAAACAGCTTATAGACATGGCTCAGAAGTGAGATGGGTCGGTAGTTCTTCAGTAAGGAGTTGTCACCCTTTTTGAAGAACAGCACCACCACACCTCTGTTCCATGCCTTTGGAGTTTTCCCTTCCAGTAAGACGGAGTCGAACAACTTCTAAAGGGCCCTAAGGACCGGTTTTCCACCCGCCTTCAGGAGTTCAGCTGTAATTCCGTCTTCACCGGGTGCCCTGTTGTTCTTCAGCTGCTTAAGAGCCATTCTAATCTCGTACAGGCTGATGTCCGGGATATCTTCGGTATAGTGCCGGGTTAATCTAGCTCTAGGGTCTTCCGCCAGACCAACTTCGGGTCTGCTAATTGACGTGTATAGCTGTCCATAAAAGCACTCTATCTCACTCAGAAGCTCAGGTTTGGACGAAACGATTCTACCATCTTCAGTTTTTAATCTGGCGAGCTGGCTCTGCCCAATAGACAGATCTCTTGAGAAAACTTTAGAGCCCTTATTCTGCTCGATGGCCTCTTCAATACGATTTGTATTGAATTGGCGCAGATCGCGGGTAATGGACTTAGAGATCTGTTTATTGAGCTGCCTGTATAATTTCGCATCGGCTGAAGACTGCAGAATCATCTCATTCCTTTCCTCGATGAGCCTCTGAGTGGAGATAGAAAGCCTTTTGGCTCTTGGAGTTCGTTGGGCCTTAAAGAACTTAGACCCAATGCTATGGACAGCTTCCACAAACCCGTCGTTGAATTCGTCCACATCGCCGCCTAGACAATCGAAACGGTTTTGGAGTTCCAGCTGAAAGCTCTCGGGGTTTTGGATTTGGACTGCTGCTGGACGGAGCGTCGACTTCATCAGTCGAGAGCGCTCTAGCTTGACGCATATATTCAATGTGCCTCTTACCAGACGATGATCACTTCCGGTTTTAACCGTATTGATCACAGAGACATCATTGAATATATGCCTCTTCGTTGACATGATGAAGTCAATCTCGTTTTTTGTTGCACCGTCGGAACTCATCCAGGTCCACTTCCTGTGCTCGCGTTTCTTGAAGAAGGAGTTCATCATGTAGAGTCCCTCCTTCTCCAAGAAACCAGCCAGTAGTTGGCCCCGGTGGTTCCGACTTCCAACTCCAAATTGCCCCACTCTCGGCTCTTCGCCGTCTCTCTTGCCCAGTTTCGCGTTGAAATCCCCCATAACAACGGTGAAGTAGGTTTTGGAACTATGCATGACCTTTGATATATCCTCATACATAGCCTCCACCTCGTCGTCGGAGTGTGCCGAGGTCGGCGCGTACACCTGTATGACCGTCAACGAGTACCTCTCGGATACTCTGAGTATAAGGTACGCCACCCTAGCCGACACACTCTCGATCTTCACCACGTTGTTCACGAGGGATTTGTGGACGATAAACCCGACACCTCCCTGGGACTGTTGGTCGCCCTCCCGGAAATAGAGCAAGTTGCCGGACTTCAGGGTTATCGTGTCCTCCCCCTCTCTTCGGACTTCAGATAACCCTACGATATCCCAACGCAACCTGCTCAATCCTTCCTCCAGTTCCGCTATCTTTTCGTCGGTCCGCAGTGTTCGTGTGTTGTATGTTGCCAGGGCCAGAAGTCGTCGGTGGTGGTAGCCGGATCTTAACCGGAGATTCTTAGCACCCCTGGCCCCGCTAGTACCCTGGCCGCTACCAAAACCAGGGCACCGGGGGCCGCCGGAACCTCGGGGCCGTGGCCTTTGTGTCATTTTCATAGGGGGTAAATGCCATAATCGCCACGCTTGGCATGCGGGTTGGCGATCGCAGTGTCTCCACCGCACTCCAGGGATGCTGCTGCCCATCCTCCGGTGGTCTTGGTCGTAGTTTTAGGACATACCCGGGTTCGGGTCCGGGTTTTGAAATATATAGCCTTAATATTAAACTACTAACAGGCGCGCAAATTACGCAATCGCGGCACAGGGAAAGATGTTCATTAAAAAAATGTAAAATTTAGTTTTCTTTTATTTATTTATTTAACACGAAATATACACTGACAGTAGGCATACACATTTTGTTCGCCAAACTGTATAAACAGTTTAGATTTTTAGGGTTCCGTAACAAACAAAAACGGAAACTTTATAGTTTCGTCAAGTCCGTCTATCTGTAAGTATGTCCAAAGCATTTTTGGAGCGGATATTCGTTTAGAGCCAGACAGTATTAAATCCCTAGACGTTAAAAGTCGTCAGGGATTTTTTAAAGCACATAGCTTTCTCCTTCCTTTTCAACAAGTTCCTCGGTACTGGGGTGTTTCTAGCGTTGTAAAAAATTCATATATTTTTGGATATATAAATCTAGCAACAAACAAACGTGCGCTGGAAACTACAATCCTATAAGCATTATATCCTGTATTATCAAGTTTTTCGAATCTACAGTGCATACTTTCCTTTATAATCACGTGAGCATGGTTTCACGTCTGTCACGTCGTTCTCTGATAATTAGCACGGCTTTGTTAGAAGTAGGTCCACTGTTACCAATCTACTCTAATAAAAACACATTATTAACACAACATTTCACATTATTTATGAAATGCATTCGCCTCGCAAGGTCAAGTCGACTCCAGGTACGCTGATTTCTAAAAAAAGTTTCGAAAAAGTTAAGTTATAAATTGCTCGAATAGACCTTTCTTCGCAAGATAAAAACAGTTTTAAATCTGCAGCTGATGCCCACAGGATGCGACCATAAGTAATTATACTATTAAAATAAGCAAAGTAAACTAACCGTGCCGTTGCCGCATCAGTAAGTTGCCTTATTCTCCTGACAGCAAATGCAGCAGAGCTCAACCTACTTAATATCGCTGTTATGTGGGGACCTCACTGCAATTTTGAAACCAATGTAATAATTAAAAATACAGTTATTTTAACAAATTCTAATGTTTGACCATTAAGTTATAAACTTTTGTCTAAGTTTCTGTTTGATGAGTTCGCTAGAGAGAATATATTTAGTTATTTTCGGATTTAACGCAAAATTATTCGCAGCAAACCAGTCAGGTATTAAAGAGAGGGTACTATTTAATTCAATGAGTTCAGTAACTCTCCATTTAACCTTGAAAAGTAATGAGGTGGGTGGTGGTAGGTTCAGTCACAATGAAGATGATACGGCCCAGTACGAGTATACATTGGAGTGGTGTAGCTACTGGGCCGAGAAGCGCCGCATAATGGTAACGGCTCTTGGTGTGGACGATCTTTCGCTGCCACAGCGTCGTAACAGTCATGCTACGCGGCGAGAGATCCTGGAAAGCGGTGACCTCTTTTTGCGAAACAGTCATGTCGCATAAGGAGGCAGCGGGAAGGCAGCACGAAGACAATGCGGCCGCCCTTCCGCTACGGCGCAGACGGAGAGGTCTACCTCTCCGCCAACGTCGTGCGTGGTTTATAGCGGCTGGTCGCGTCTTCGACCAGTATGGGGTTAGGGACCCACATAGCACGGCCCTACGTGTCTTGGGGAAGAGTCAATCCTGATCTTCTCTCTTTAGGCGCGGGTACCCTAGCAGAAGCTAGCCAGGAACACCGGGGCGCGTCGTGGTGAAATGCTTGCCATCCCATTGCGCCCCTCGTGACGGCAGAGCGGGTGAAGCCGGTGTGTTTTTAGTGGGAATGCTCCTCCTGTCACCATCACTCGGTGGGGGGAGAGAGTCCCACATAACCCCCAAATGGCCGTCCCCGGGCTGGGAGTATGCATAAAGCATTTTCACAACATCAAAAAAAAAAGGTTTAGTCACAATCAAACGTATCTGTAATCTTTAGCAGGCGTATGGTGGTTGCCATTTTATTACTTATCATCGTGGATAAAACATTGGTCACGTTCTAACAAGTATGCGAGTGCTAAAGTATCGGGCGTCTTATCCACGACGATAAGCGATAAAATAGCAACCATTATACGCCTCCTGGGCACTATAATAGAGGTGGTTATCGAGTTGTAAAGTAAAAGAGTGAAATATTTAATATAATGTTGGGTGGTTATAACGGTGGGGTGATTTTTATAACGAGGTATGCTGATTAAGTAAGACATTATAAAAACACCACTGTTACTGTCGCTAACTAATTTAGCGTAAAATTGACCTATTTTATGATAATGCCTGTGTCACACTATATTATTTATTTATGTATGGAATATCCCAAGAAGATAATATATAGTGATAATTACAATGACCGATAAAAAAACAAGTTAGCGCCATGGTGGCAACTAACTAGAAATATACCAATTAATTGGAACACAATGACTTAAAGAGTCAAGAAAACATCTTGGTGAAGAATATTTTCGCATATCGTGTCTGAATCCCGGGCCCTACAAAATGCACCACAGGGAGTGAACGTATATTTCTATCCGGAGAGTCAATCCAATTTGTGGTGACAGCAGAGTGGCCGCTACAAACGCTTTTATTTGTTCAACATATTGTCACTTCTACCAATAATAAAATCAGTTTCTTCCACCGTGCAGAGAATTGAATACAGTAAGTTCAATGTTAATTGCTGAAATGATTTCTTGTTTAGTTTACGCTGAAGTTTATGTTACCGTTCAGAAGAAAAAAATATTAAAAATTTACCCATAATATTTTATATTATATATCATATATAACGATAATAAATCTATAAGAAGGTTCCAAACATCCAGACGGAATTACTGATTTTAGTGTTTTTTTATCGATCATTTTTTTTGTTGATGATATTTGTTTACTTTTCTCGATTTTTTCGTTATGCTTAAATAATATTTATTTTATTTTAAGTTTTTTGTTTACTTTTTGTGCTATGAAAGTATATACAGTAATAATATTTATTAATAAACAGTAATACGCCAACTGGCTGGATAAAATGGATTTTACTCAAACTGTCTAGACAGGTAATTCTATTTCTAGTATTCTTGCAAATATTTTATCTAGATTGTGGTCAACAGGTAGGGTGTTATATCGATCAAGTCATGCTCGAGTGGTGCTATTAACGGAATGGTTTCCGCTTGTGACCACAGAGGGGTTACGTTCCAACCCTTACTAATTTCCTCTCGGCACAGGTACCATATCCGATGCACACTCAATTCGCGGCAATAAAATACGGCCCGATGATACAGAAGATATAAGTCGTTAAGCCGATTGAGTTGAAATTCGAGAATTCATAATATGTCTAGTTTTGGGAATGTTGCCAAGTATATTTTAAAAACTCAGTCTACGCTCCGTAGATTTCCTCGGAATTTTATAGGTTGGTCGCTGGAAAATCATAATTTAACATAAGATCGCCTCCTGAATGCTATCTTATAACAGAGGGACAATTTAGGAAACGGTTCAATAACTTCGGAAATTACTTTTGATGGAATCTATTTATCCTTCGAGGCAGCACAACTGACTCAGCGACGCGACACGAGATAATTTACAATCATGTTTCTTATTTACGCAGTGCAAGTGAGACAGTTGTGCAAGGCGTGTAGACGTAGCTGCAGAATATTCTAACAGATCCTTTTTCATCGTGTTTTGAAAGTAAATATAATTATATAAAATAAATAATTCATTAATTTCGGTGGATAATCTATTATTACTATGATGAGTGCCATAAAAAAATTCTCTAGTAATCGATATGAGTACGACACAGCCCACATATTTTGATCTGATGTAACTTTATGATTTAGATTCTAATTTTAGAAATACCGTTGGGTTTAGTTAGAATTTTGTTGAATTTTGACACAATGTTTTTTTTATAAAATAAAATAAAAATAAATATTGGGGGACAATCTTACACAAATCGACCCCAAGTCCCAAACTAAGCAACGCTTGTACTATGGGTACTAGACGACGATATACATACTTATACAGATAAATACATACTTAAATACATAGAGAACATCCAAGACCCAAGAACAAAATCCGTGCTAAATGCACAAATAATGCCCTAAGCATGTATTTGTTACTTTAAATGTTTTGATTTATTTTCGATGTAATCCTAATGTTTGGTACATTCAATTCAAAATTCAAAATTCTTTATTTCTTTAACAACTAATACAAATCTTAAAGTGACCGGCGTCTCCTTGTAGGTTTTTTGCAATATAACCTGCTATGTTATTCACAAAACAAGCCAGAGGTGGGGTGCACGTCCAAGACCGATGACGGCACATCCCACCCCTAATATATATTGACGCCGGGGCTCATAATAACAATACGTAATCGGGGGTTTAACGCATTGGTCCGCTCGAGTCATCACCAGACGTCCGTCTATTTGACATTGCACCTAATTCACATGCTTCTGACATTGACAGTCTGCGACGGGTGCAAGAAGAGACGAACGACCGAGACATTGGCGTGGTAGGGATTGACTCATCCGCGTTGGTATTATTTTATCGATAATATTGTCTAGGTATATCATATCATGTTTTAGGTAGTACATACGTAAGGTCTGCGGCATACTTTAGCCCCACGGTTTGTCGGAGTCAATTTTTACCCGACTTTGACGATAAAGCGTGACCATAAAATCTGCCATTGTGCTATCATGCTAGCTGGATAGGCGGTCTCACGTAGTTCTGCAGTCATCCTATAAGATAGACTAAGATCTATAGCAGTAAAGTAAAAAGTATTGTCTCGGTCTATTTTAAAGCTTGAAGAATGTTGCGCATATTGCTATGTAATTCGGGGTTAACAGCTTGAGATTTTTCAAATTAGTCGCATTTTGCAGCTGGATACTTCTCTGATTGTAAACTTGTATGAACAAGCAGTTCAAAAATATGTGCGCTTCATGGTTCTTTTATGGCTTCATAGTTTAATATGTATTCCAATCGTTCTGAAGATATGACTTATTCATGGTCGTTTATGATCGTCATTATAAGGCCATTACATATTACACATCTTGCAGTTTGTCACAAAAACCGATAGAGTTGTAGGTTTAGTTAAAATGAGACAGCAATTCATTTCAGCCATTTCAGGCTGTCATGACAAATTGCATCGTTTGTATTGTGCTATGAGAAAGTATACTCAAATGACGCCCATGATTTCCTATGTAATTTATTTATAAACAATTCCCCAAACTTAAAGGATTGAAAATGACCACAGTCAATTCCGACTATACGAAGAAAAAACCGGACAAGTGCGTGTCGGATCACGCACAAAGAAGGGTTCCGTACCGACACCTAATCTACATTTAAAAGCACAATACAATATATTGAATCAAGAAAGGTTGTATTTTCATAGGAAATTCTCGGCACTTAAGCCCTTTTGTTTGAGTAAGACATTTTTTCAGCAAAAACTCAAAACAGTTAGATCTATCTTGTTCAAACCAAAAATTGTTGAAAGTAGTTATTAATGATCTTGATTTTTTTCTGAATTTTAAACTTCATTGCTTGGAAATTATCCAGCCAGCTAATATCTCACCAACAACGGTAGAAATGGATTTTTTAGCATCCTCTGGAATTTTTGAAGACCTGTCTATACGTAATGCTTGGCAAGCACATAATAATAATAATATAATAATATAAGCCTTTTATTCAATCAATTGTTTACAAAAAATTTTTTCTTATGATTTATATTCTATTGACAGCATCGGCTCTGTCTGTTTGCCGTTTGGCAAAGGCCTCCTCCATCCCTTTCCATCTATCTTTGTGTCTCGCTAGCCTTGTCTATTGTCTACCCGCCACTTTTATTATTTCGTCGTCCCATCTTATTTTTTGTCGACCTCTTTTCCTTGTTTTGTCTCTGGGGTACCACCATATTATTCTTTTGCTCCACTTCTCTTTATTCCTTATTATGTGTCCTGTCCATCGCCATTTGAGTGTTTTCACCTTAACAGCTACATCTTCCACTCCAGTTTTACGTCTTATTGTTTCGATTCGGATTTTGTCTTTCCGTTTCACACCTATCATACTTCTTTCCATTGACCTTTGGCATACTTGTAATTTGTTCAGGTTGCTATTTGTTAATGCCCAAGTTTGGCTGCCATAGGTTAACACGGGCAACACACATGCATTAAATAGCTTTTTCTTTGTGGAAAGCCTTGTTTCCTTGTTTTTCATGACTTCCTTCAGTGGCCAGTACCTTTTCCAAGCATTGGTTGTTCGCCTGTCGATCTCTTTTCCATTTGATTGTTCATGGATATTGTTTGTCCTAAGTATATGTACTCATCTACATACTCAACAATTCCCTGATTGACTTCTATTGGTATCTTCTTGGAATTAGTCATTGTTTTCGTTTTTTCCATATTTATTCGCAAACCCATTACTTCACTCTCGTTAACTAGTTTGTAAAGCATCGGCTGTGTTCGAGATTAAGACTAGGTCATCTGCGAAACGTAGATGAGTAAGTATGGTGCCATCTATTTTAAATCCATAATTAGGGTTCCTTTCCCAGTTAATGTTTCTAAATATTGCCTCAAGTACTGCAGAGAAGATCTTTGGGGAAAGTAGGTCTCCTTGTCTTACTCCTTTGTTTATTTTGATTGTTTCTCCCTTACTTTCTAGCATGCACAAGTGCATTGAAAAAAAAATTATGACCCTACTGTTAAATACATGGCGTGCCCCCCAGTTTAAATATTTTTTTCGTAATTTCACATCACATTTCTATATCGGTTCATAGAATACACCTTCCTACCAAATTTCGTAATTGTAGTGCTCATATAATAATAATAAATTGTGTTGCTGTCTCTGCGTGCGTCCCATGATACGGGCAGGGACAGCATCCGCTCGGTGTACCCCTTGCATTTCATTAAATTGTCAAAAAGGCCTCTTCGTGTTGGCTATGTGGTACTCGGTTGTTACTTGGTACTTCGGTACTTCGGCTCCGCGCACGCCTTCCAAAGGTCCAGGACACCAATTTTTATTTCAGGCATTGCCCATAAAGTGTTAATAATTATTACAAAAGTCTTACAAAACTACTGTTAGTTAGTACAGAACACAAACACAATAATCTAAAAACCGGATGGGCATTCAAGTTAAATCAAAATATATAACATATGTATAGTCCCTGACTAAATCGGCTGTGACATATTCGGACGGACGGACAGACATGACGAATCTATAAGGGTTCCGATTTTGCCATTTTGGCTACGGAACCCTAAAAATCAGACGTGTATTACCGCTCTTTGTAAATTGAGTATAGATTTGTTATTACATTTTCTCTAATTCATACGGAATGATTAGAAGTGAAAATTAAGACTTAAGTAATATTTACTCATACATAATTCATGGTTGGATCTCCGTTACAACCCGCTGCCTTTTCTGACTCGACTTGCTACTTACTAAACCTCTTTACAAGAAAATCAACTCATCGATTGTCAATTTTGACAGCAAATGCCTAAACCGGTATCATAGATGTACAAAATACTAAATAAAAGGAGAGACTACTGCAGTAGCGGGCCGAAGGAAATTTATTTACTATTTTGATCAAAATTTACGTATATAACTTGAGAGATATATTACAAATAAAATTGGACTATGTATTAAATAAACCACAAGATTGTTGATAGTACCTACTCATTGGAATAAAACTTATGTTATGGAGGTCTTCAATCAACAGAGTGAAAGAACAATTTTTTAACATGATGCCGACGGCCGCTTTCTATCATCGCACTGCTCGCCGTCGGCAGGGCATTCATCCTCACGCCTTAGAACCTAAACGGTCGCGTATGGTACGGTCTCAGAGGAACTCCCTCCCTCGGACGCTCTGGTTGTGGAATGAGCTCCCTGCCGAGGTTCTCCCGAGTAACCACAGTATAGGATTCTTCAAGAAAGGAGTTTATACATTTTTAAAGGGTCGGCAACGCGCATGTGACACCCCTGGAGTTGCAGGTGTCCATAGGCTGCGGTGACTGCTTACCATCAGGCCGTACGCTTGTTTGCCACCGACGTGGTATAAAAAGAATAAAACAATCTTTAACTTAAAAGTTGTTAATCACAAGTTAAGGAATTATATAGGTCGATTCACAAGAGCTGGCGCGAAAAATGTATGTAACTGTCATTAATTTCATAGACATTCCGCGCCAGCTCTTGTGAATCGACCTATATATACATCTTGAATGAAACCAATTTTTTAAATACTCAGAAGTATAAATAGGTAAAGGTCCAATTTGTTAGAGAAAAAATATACGAGCGCTGGAAAGGGCCCTGAAATCCTGTCGGTCGGGGCGTATAAGATTATACTGTATTTTACTGATAGTCAAATCAGCAACTTTTTACGAAGCGTCAAAAACGCTCGCTTAGTATTGTTTGTAAGCAAATTTACCTAATGACGTCACAATTTTCTATGGTCAAACTGCGCCCTAATTTGAAATATTATTAAAATTGTATACAGAAAGCTCCCGTGAGTTTCAAACATATTAAAATATGATGAAACGGGTCATTCACGTTGTTAAGGTCAACTATCGCTCGACATGTTTCAGACCGGTTCGCAGACCTTAATCGTGAGATTCATGAGTACTTATCGCAGCGGCAGTCATTTTACGCCCTCCTTTACCCTTTTAATGCTAAAAGAAACGCCGCCGCTATAAGTACTCATGATTAGGGACCGTTGACCTCGATGACAGAATTAGTGATCAAAAATGTAAACACGCAACTTTCAAAACAGAAATAGCTTTCAAGATCTATGCAGGTTTCCTCTCGATGTTTTCCTTCACCCGATGGTAAATATCAAATTAAACTCCGTATTACTTAAGTTCCAAAAAACTCATTAATACGAGGCAGGTTTCAAACCCACGACCGCCACTTGAGAGCAGCATTGATAACTTCAAGCACTAGCACTACATCTGTGAATAATTTAAAAACAGTCTTGTGACTTTAGACACAAAGTTTAATTTTAACTGTCAAGGTTTTAAAAGATAGCGGTCTCGTATAGTTCTATACAATGTCTTTGATGAGAATATTTTCCCGGCTTACACAGCGCTCGGTCGCATCGCATAGCAACGATAGGCAAATTATAATGAATAAATGATTTTTATTTTTATTTTATTTGATTTTATATAATTTTAATTCTATGCTCTTAATTTTCAGTAATTTTGTACATGATATAATGGTAATCATATACGGCCACAAGCGCGCAGCATCTGCACTAACAAACACGACCTGCAAAGGAAGATACGAAGCATGCAGCAAGCCGCATTGTCATACTTGTTGATTATATTTTAGAGAAATGGGCGACCTGTACTATAATTAAAGAGTACCTGTACTATACATAATTACTTATAATAACTTGCATTTTATTTATTAATTTATTAAAGGAGTTTCAACAGCTTTTTAAACATGTTGACATTTTAAATAGAAATATGGAGCCAATAACAGAAACTCACCAATAGAAACAAGATATGAACTAAGGTTACACACTATGTTACAGTATCTTAAAATTAAAAATCAAAGGCTATAAGAGAACACAACAAGAGATGTCCATCGCTCACCGGACGCTCAGAAGATACACAGATACCACTTGTATTACATACATACATTCTCTTACTTACTCATAAGCTACAGGAGATCTAGTACCCAGGGCCCACATAAGGGCCACAGGTGATGTTGGAGCCATCACGGTCAGGGAATGATATAATATATAATAATATGTGTATATAAGTGCGTATGTCTAAAATTGTTTATATAACAATTATACATATAACGGGAACAATAGTTACTAACATACAAGCCTGTTTTTATTCAAAAATTTAAAAGCGAGACAAATATATAGGGTGCTGGGAGCCTGACGCTTTAGCCTTCATAAATGAAGGAAGGCGACGAAACTAGGAGAGGGTTTGATGCTCTGATTCTTGTCTGGTGCAAAGGTTGTCCATCGCCATCCAACTGATGCAAAGTGGTAACGCAGCAAGTGTGATGGGTACCTTTTCGCCCAGTACAACACAGGGGTTTTCTTGTTTGACTAGGCTCTCTTTTTGTGTTGGTGTTTTTATAATGTATTAATAAAAAATAAAATAAAATATTCTTAATTTTATTCTAAAATATAATATCTACAACAAATGCTATCCTATGAAGAAAGAGTAAATAATGAATAAGCATTGAAAGGGTCCTTATACTGTCTTTGACTTCTGGTTCTTCATTTTACTAATTTACTAAGCCGGAATATATTTATCATTATGAATGGTTGAAATATTTTTCCTTGTACTGCTTACAGCTGTATTTGTTTCATTTTGCAGCTTACATTGCATGATCACCAACTAGAATTTCTCCATAATCCTGCAATAAAAAAACACTTAACATACTATCGGCAACTAGTACTTGGTACTTAAATCATCGGCAAACCTCTCCCAGCTAACATGAAATAAATATTTAGGTAGGTGGACATTAAATTCATCAAAGTATTAGGCACATTTTCTTTCCAATTTACATGTTAATTTTCATAAACACTCGGCAAAACAAATTTACATAATAGGTTACCTGTCCGTCACATCACTGGAATTTACAATAGAAGACATCTATTCTATGTGGAGAACCAAAGGCATGGTTAAATAATGATCCCCAACAAAAGGAAATTATTTTTTCAGACTGAAATACTGATTTCTTGTTACATTATAGATGTCTATTTTAAACATCTTAGCACATGAAATATATTACTGACACCAAATGTCAATTGCCTTAGCAACTACGCCCGCGACGGCCACCCACCATAGCAACTACACCTACATTGCTAGAGGTGTAAGGTGGGGACAACGTTTTTGACATTAACGTGTCGTGGCGTGCGTCCCCACCTTTTCAAAAATACTTTGCGAATACGTGTAACTGTCAAACCATCTCACCTCTAGTGATGTTCTAGTTATCGACGTACTAATCGATGGATTTATGCATTAAAACTATCCTGATTCAAGTAATATAAACCGCTTATTGATTAAAAAAACACTACGACTGAAAGAGAAAATGATTTTTACAAAATTTGTGTATGAAATATCAAGTGCAAAGCCTACATTTTATCAAATTAAAACCATGTTACGTATATAGGAGTTAGACTGTACTGGCTGACATATGACAGATGGAGCGAGCGTTTAAGGTGGGGCGAGCGTTGAGGTGATAACTAGAGGTGGAGACGTACGTCTTTACGCCACAAGCCAATACTTTTACAAGAATACCACTTCTGTGCCAGGAGGCACCGCTCTTCCATATCTACATTTTTTTTTAATACTTAGTGTTGTACTATTCTTAAAACTATTCTCCTTAGTTGTTGTCTTTCAATGTTTTACTCGTAAACATATTCGGTCATCCAATATGTAACAGAACACGTCCACTTTTACGGTCATTTTTGAGTAAAGGTCATTATTACATCTGCATTCTTCATATAGGATTGAATGCTCCACTCCGCTCTGCTGACTCTTGATCATAAATTCTGATGAAACTTTTTATGCTCTGCTAGGGAAAGTAATAATTTAATTTCAGTCCCAGCACTAAAGATTCTTTATATGTAGTAGAAATATTTTCACTTTCCTTCAGCTATCGTTCGTTTTCTTGTTAGATACACTGCAGGACTCGGTTGATTTCAGAAATATTATTAAACAAAATTTAAATTTGGTGCATTGAGAGTTTTTAATAATAGGGCCTTACCAGGATTCAAACCCAGAACTGCCTGCTTGGTAGGCAGGGATCCGACCAATTAGACTCATCAAAAACATAAAATGCCAAGTTCGGTTTTGCTAATCTTTTCTTTCTCTTTCGACTTCTATCTTTTTGTGCCGATTAAAATAATAAGTATCTAAGTCAATTACTTAAACTTACAAAACCGTTCCATTGGCCCACAATCTTGTATTACTTGAGCTACGTCAAAAAAGGTAGCAATATAAAGTAACAATCCATGAAGAACAAAATTGACCTAAAGATTAAAAAAAAATAGTTCAAAATATTTAGAAAAACGATTTCTTTAATGTCAAAAACGGCCATCGGTTCTACGTGCATTTTATTCGTAATTTCACGTCACTTGTCTGTAGCAGTTTATAGAAGACATCTTCCTACCAAATTTAAGCTTCATTTATAGTGCTGACTTTATGTATTTTTTGTTAAGAGTGTTTGGCCTCGCTCAATATTATAAGAATAGCCTGAGTAAATAATTGTTACTATATAACTTAGCCATTGCTTGCAACTCCCGTGAAGGAGGATAGGAGCACTCGTGGCCTAGCGGCGTCCGCGTACCGCGTGCGGTATGCGAGATTAAGTAACGAGGGCCCAGGTCAGTTCTTGGATGGGTGACCGCTTTGAGTGGTTACTAACTAAGTGCTCCCGTGCTTTGGAAGGCACGTTAAGCTGTTGATCTCGGCTGCTGGCTATGACAGCAGTCGTTAAGCAAAGTTAGAGGCCTTCGGGCGGTTTGACAACTTCTAACAGTCAAGTTGCCCACTCACTTGACAAAGGGGGATCGAAGTTGCACCACATCCGTAGGGAGTAAGTACCCTTCGTCACCTTACACATTACCCCGAGGTGGTGCTAAAAGTGCAACAAACTGACAACCGTACTGTCTTCTCGAAAATCTCACGGTTCGAAATGATTCCCGTACGATAAATAATAAAAACTCCCGTGATCTATTTATATGGGGATTCAAACCTACTTAGCTATGTGTATTAAATCTAAGTCAATATGGCCATACTTTGTTAAATAAATGTGTTTTTGCTGAATAATTATATACATTTCATTAACGTTGTGTGTTTAATAAACAGGACCCCGCTGCTTGAACGAGCACTGCCTCCTTCGTACCTCTGATAACGACCGAGGTTGTCATTTTGCATTGTTGTAACAAGAGCCTACATTTAATTATATCGCCTTTTTGAATATTAACATTCACATTTAAGACTTGTTTAATTTTTTATAAGCGAAGTTATCCATACCTAGGTTTATAATCATGTATATATGGGAAACCAGTTCTGTCAAGCTGGTCTAAGTTGACAGACTTTCAGATGTACTCTTTGAGAGAGAAAGATAATGCACACAATATACATACTGCACACAATAACATAAACAAAAATTTAGTAGGAGTAGGAGTAAAGCCCCGTATTAAAATTACACTATAAGTAAATAAAAAATGTACACTATATATTTTCATTCCGGTCATAAGAATTCGCATGATGATCGTTAAATAAGATATCTGTTCTTCAAGCTCTAAACAAAAACATAAGGTTATACATATATATAGGTTATATAAACATAGGAACTCATTTTGTGTAGCTAAGTATAAAAACAAACCGAACATCTCCAAATCTATAATATGGATTTTTATTTTATTTACAAGAAATAATTATCTTAGCCAAAATATAATACTTTCGCCATACACATTCCCATCCCAGAGATTCACAGAGGTCGCGCTTAAAGTAGCCGTGACGAAATTGCGTCACATTTCCCTAGTTAAGTAGAGCACCACGAGAGCCAACGCTCGAGAGAGCGCTAAGGCTCTATTTGCAAATGGGTTTTCTGGTTTTTCCATCCTAACGTAGATAAATAGTACCTTACGCTACTATAGCATAGTCATAGACCTCAAAAACTGGCGTTTTTAAACCAGTCGGTGACGAATTTCAAATTAAAATAAGTAAGTTCTAAATTTTTATAAGTTTACGGGTTTATTTGTAAAGAAAAGTCTAGGAGTAGAAGGACCGAAAGTTTTAGATTGCGAGTTGCGTGACATTGTTGTCAACCCGTGCGCATTGTAGTTTTTATTTTCTATTAGTTTGAAGTGTTCCACCTTCTGGATCCATCAACATATGTACGCTTTATGGTACTCAATTATTGTATTGTTATCTATATTATCTACAGTATTAAACCTATATACGTAACTAATTAAATTGGTTGAAAAACGTGTACATATTCAGATACAGGTTCACCGTTCACTTGTATATAACACAGTATAAAGTTAATATAAACCTAGAAAAAAAACTAGTAAGATTTGAGACTAAATGTATCTGTAGGTATTATTTGCGCAGCTACTGTATGTGCATGTATTTGGTGTGAACCTAGTAACATTATCGTCAATGAGACGCAGAGTCACCTGCTATCTATTTCATAGACCAAATGTCTATTTATAATCTTCAAGTGGAAAATTTATGAAACCCGTTAAAGTGAACTTTATAATCCGTTAATGTAGCCTAAAAGCTTTGTTGACATGTAAATTGACTTTACGAATAAAGTTTGAGCATGAGTATGAAATACATATCTACTTTCTTGGAAATTAAAACACGTACATATCTTTAATGCTCTTGTCGCTATATCATCTTAAGGAATAAAAGATATACAGGAAACACATACGGTAGATACAAATGTCTCAGCTCCCTTTACCGTATATCTAGTTGGTACACAATTGCCAATAAAATGGTATAATAGTAATTGAATTTGAGTACGCTTTAGGTATAAATACAATGTAAGTCGTACTCGTGAAATATTATGCACCGGGATTTTAAAATGCATATTACATTCGACAGATATCTAATGTTAAATTATAACATTTCCACCAACGTCATTAACATCATTATTCAAAATGTCTGAAAGGAATTTTATCTTCCTAAACATTTTACATGTCATCGTCATTTTGTAAATGATACATCTCGCTCATTTCAATACGCAAAATCTACATTAAAATTTCTACGTTACACTTCACTTATATCACGTTGTACGTATTTCTTCTAATATATCACGGAACGGGTGTTTATTTATCTAACTTGTCATTTCAAAAGGCAAAAGCCGGTATCAGTATCTTCTAGATGCACGGAAATTATAAACTACCCACACTCGCATTAAGATAACTTCAAAAGCATTGAGATAATCTTGTATACAGGGTGTTTTTATTGAATTCCGTTAATTGCCAGGGCACATTCCTGAGATGAAATAAAGTAATCTTCTCTGAGACACTAATATCCCAATTCATACCATTTTGAAGGTATTCAAGAATTCATTTTCGTTAATTAACACCCCCAGTATAGTATAAAAGATCCTTAACAATTAAACAATGTTGACGTGCGTTTCATTCGAATTCCGAATATTGTCATACTTGACATTAACTTTTGCTTAACTACTCGTTTACTATTAAGGCCGGTTTGCATTCACCCTTGGCGATATAATTAACTATGTTGTATGAAAATGAAAAAAGTATTTTTTTTGGATAATTTAAAAATTTAAATATGCTATGTCTTTTCTATGATTATACACGGTTGTATGCTTTGAGGAATGGAAATCAATAAAAATATCCTGTATATGGTATAAATCACGTTCAGTAAAAATGATGTGTGATATTTTTCTAATTCAAATCAATATCTTATTCGATTGTTAAGACAGAGCTTGTGTAGTTGTAGTTTATTTTGAGCACTCTGTTGAAGCTGCTGCTGTTCCGGCTATTTGTCCAATCGTGCCCCAGGCGATTGCGGCATGCAGTGTGGTGTCGGCTGGTGACGGCATAACTCGATATGGCGCATTTCGCCTCGGGTTTGTGACACCTTTTGCCTAAAGCGATTACTGACTTTATGACACGGACCGGAAATAGTTCCGATCATATCCATATAATATCGAAATATAACACCACTGAATTGCATATTGTATTATAAAAAAGTATAATATATTTCTGCATATACATTTTTAATAGCCATTTAAGTTCACAATAAAACATTTAAATAGTCTTATCCCCCAAAAGGTCGCACTCGCAAAAAAACATTCAATGGGCGCTAGTGCCGCTCCTGTAGCAGATCGTAGCGAACACGTAGCGAAAGTCTGTCGTAGCATGTTTACGACTATGTAGGAGTATGCGAAATAATTATGATTTTTTTACCCTATCATTATAATCTGTCCATTAAATGACTTACAACAGTATTAAAACAACATTGATTTAATAATGCAAGTATACCATAGATAAGTCATTATATGACTGGTGGAAGAATCAAAATAGATTTCCATACGTTATCAACACAGTGATCGTAACGTTTGTAGCATTTTCGGTGTAGCGTAGTGGTGTTAACGGAGTTGGTATGGACAAATACAATTTAAACGGTTAATTAAGATTAATATTAACGTAATTAACGCTAATGAATCATAAGAATTTAAATCATTTATCCCAATTCCGTTAACACCACTACGCTGCACCAAAAATGCTACAAAATTTACGATCACTAGTTATCAATTATTATACAACTGTAATTCTTTTTAATTTTTAAAAGAAGCGCACCACAATGCCCGTATTCTCTCACCATATTGATTTTTAATTTAAATCAAATTATTTTATTGAAGTACAAAAATTATTGTATGTAACGTTACATAATTAGGTCTTAAAATTCTTGAATCTTTAATAACAAAACGAGCGTAGCGAGTCTCGAATTTTAAGAACCCTTATTATGCAAGATGTGTTTGTGAAAATTGCAAACAGTGTATTTTTTGTTAATCAGTCAATCATATAATTATTTATTAGAATTAAAAAACAATTTAATGTCTTGCATATAAGGCCCATATTAAATAATTTAAATAAATATATTCAAACGTGTCTTAAAAATCACTACCCTTGAAGCCACGAGCGTTATCAATACCCCGAAAGCCCCAAGTAAAATTATGGTGCTCTAAGGAATGTTCATAGCTACGTACTCCTATTATGAGGTTTTTTTTAATCTATTTGGAGAGAATTTAGAGGGCCGTTAGTGTCAAATCGTGGCGTTCACTTCTTTCTTGTGAGCTCCAAAATACTTTTAGAACATGCAAATGTTACGACATTTCACTCATTTTAAACGATGTCGTAAAATGAATATTTTGTGAAGTGTTTCATAAAATATTCATTCAATTTTCAATAAACAAGAATGTTTACATTAAGTAAAAGTGTTTAATATTATAGTGAGTGTTTAAGCAATTTAATTACTCTTTCAGTTTGTTAGTCTTTTGAAGATTGCAATTGCTTAATACTAGTTTGTGAATCGCAAATACAGCTTGTAAATTGAATATAGCATTAAGTTTTATTCACTTTGTTTACGAGCAACTTTGTGCCAATAAAACGCTGCAAAATGATATTAAAATCAAATTAAACGATCCAATTTTGATATTCCGAGTACTTACAGGTAGGTAGAGGACCCCGGGCTCCTTCAAGATACAACTGTATTGGGATAACGCTAGGATAATGATGATGATGAAGTAGGTAGTTATGTAATGGAAAATGAAATGTAGTTGCAAGTCTTTTAATCAAAAAATAGTATCCTAAATGAAATTGAGTATAAATTAACCTACCTTTGATGTCAGTTAAAAACATAAAAATAATTCAGCAAAAGTTGTATAGTTTATTTTTTGAAGTTGTTTATAAATCCAGAACTAACCGCATGCACGAGAATAAGAACTTGCTAAAACTCTTCGAGATCAGGCGCTTTCAATTGCTTGTATTGTATGGACGTATAAATCAGCCATGTGCGAGTACATCCGCGCAAGTTGGCACGGACGCTGCAGGCTTTGTGCCCGCCTTCACATGCGCTCCCAGGTTCCCACTTCTATTCTACCGACCAATATTCCTAAAAGGCCATTGCATCCAAACTATTTGCCTGGTAAAGTTTTTCTTTAAAGTATCGTATATATTTCGGTCGGCTAATAATACCTGCAAGCACCTTGCACTTACTAAATAAATATACGATTAAATGTGGCGCCCTGGCGCGGTGTGATTAGACATATTTTAAATTTGTTTAATCCCAAATACGTGAAAAGCATAACGACAAAGAATCCGGAGCACCATGAAATATGCAAACGTGCGCCACACAAATTCCGCTAACTTGAAAACGAAATGCAAAACTTGAACGTCGCCGGGGCCAAGCGCGAGTCAAGTGTGGAGCGCTTGCCTAATAGGACAGCCAAGACTTGCACGGGCGAGTGCCATGTGCCAACTTCCCTACAATATTATTGTGTGGTTAGTTGAGTTACCTTGTTTGTCATCTCAGCCCCAGTAACAGTACTGTGGCTGAGTGCTGTACAAATCACCCCAGGGGCTTTTGTAGTCAATTATGAAGTTCAGTGTTAAAGGTACTGATACTGTTTGAGTAAGAAAAGTTTATGTTGCAAAATCGGCTTTAGTTAGTTGAACAACAACCGTGGGCTGAAGTCCTAATTTTGTGAGTTTTTTATAGTTTATAAATCCTGTTGTGCGGCACTGAGTCACAGTAAATTGATGATGATAGTAGTCACTGACGCACTAACGTGATTATGCCGAAGTATCTTTGATATATTTTAAGTTGAGTCCTGATGGAAGTTTTGTTTTTGACATTACTGGACAGTGATAACAACTATCCAAAAATATCCTTGAACTGAAACCAAAACTGAACTTAAACAATAAGTACGAATTGGTTCAAAACATCAACGATTTTTTCTCTCAATAAACCTACAGTTTCAAAAGCAAGTTTGACCGTATTATGGGTACCGATCGACGAATAAATTTGAATTCGATTTTATCCTTCTGCATTTTGCGCTATGCGACCAACTAACCGCGTTTTGTTGGCACCAGTAGCTTCCGATGTTGGCCAAAGGAACCAGTATAATTCAGACTCATCCCTTGCTCTCGGCAAAATCTGTGGGCTTTAACAGTTAGGATTGTCGACCATAGCCCGGTGCACATTATAATTGCTATCATAATCCAAGAGAAGCCTACCTACCTATGAACACGTCGTACATACCTAATCCATGTTTTTTTCCACGATTACTCTTATCTCGGTTGATAAAACTGAGAATAGAATTCCGGAAGATCACGTTTTAATGCAGCAACTTAGGTATACCCAAGTTTTTAATATATGATGTATCAGTACATCTATTTATGTAGGCAACGAAAAACATCTACCTAATGTAAATAAATTCGGTTTAATGATATTTTAATGTTTTTCGCTACTTTTTGTCAAATTTTGCATACATTTCGAAAATACAAGTAAAGACAACGTGCACCTAGCTTTCATCGTTGCCGAGACCGCAGCCCGGGCCTATTTGGTGCGCTTCTACGTAACTGGGCCGTCGTGACAGATGTCTACGTGCAGTCATAACAATAAAAATTCACCAAATGTGATGTTTTCCTGTTACTTTTTAATTCTATAATATTATAGAATCATTGGTGTTAAGTGCTTATTCTGTTGATGTTTGTGCTATTTTGTTGATAGCGGTTGGTGTTATTTTCGAGTGATTATCAATGTTCATATACTTTGGAGCCTGGAATGAACTAAGATTATATGCATGAACTTACAGGTTGTAGCGAATCAATCGTCAGCAATGTTTTGATATTTATTTTAGTTTTTATTCTTAAAATAAAAGGTAATCGTTTATTTGCCTCAAACTATTAGACATGATGTGGACATGAGATTGAAAAAAACATATACTTATAATAAAACTACTACTAAATTAAAATACTTAACTAAAACTAAACCTTAAACTTAAAAAATATAAATAAAATAATTAATTATATATATTTTTATTCTAGTCATAACTTTTATTTTTTTAAGTAATAAGCGTTCTATGCCACTGCAGCAAAGCTCCGTGGATGCCATCCCTACCACATCACCCCTGGATACGCAGTGCCCCCATTGCTCTCAAGTCCGATTCTTCAAGGGGCAACGGGGTCTCAATATACATATTAGCCGGGTGCACAGCGACCTTGCTCCCGGGAGTACTCCAAGCGCTCGTCTTGCTGGATGCAACAATCCCACACAGTCATCCCTTTTTAATATTCCTCCCATTTCAGAAACTCTCAGTAAACTTAAAAATTAAATTCCCATCATAAAAAGAATCCCTCGAAGCGCACGGATCTTGGTTGCTCAAAAACTAGCCAATGACTTGAAAACTGCCATCAATCAGAATTCCCTGGATAGCTGGGAGCACCTACTTACCTTCCCCTATAGGGTTCTATACGTCAAAGAAGATGTGCAAAGAGGCACTTCTTTAACGTCTCGGATCAAGCGAAATTGTGCTAATCCTCACGATGTCACCAGCTTATCAAGATCCGCCTTTAAGCAAAACTTTTCACTGTCACAGCATGTAAACAACAAAATTGGGGAAGGTACTCGTAATATAAAAAGTGCTGCCCGCCTCCTCTTTTCTAGTGGCAATTTAGCCCCGGACAATTCTGACACCTTAGCTGCTTTACTAAGTAAGCATCCTAATCCGGATATCAACTTAGTTTTACCCGACCCTCCCGGCTCCACAGACCCTTGCCTGCAGGTGGCATCCGATGATGTTTTGAGTGCAGTTTTTTCCTTCCCGAATGGCTCAGCGGGCGGCCTCGACGGACTATCGCCCCAGCACCTAAAATACTTGCTTGGCCACTCCTCCGGTGAGGCTGGTGACGCTCTCCTCAAACAGCTAACATTTCTTGTGAACCTCATGCTTCAGGGTAAGGTTAGCCAGGATGTCACAAGTATTTTATATGGAGCTAACTTGTGCGCCCTGGTTAAACGAGATGGTGGGATTAGGCCCATAGCAGTTGGAACCGCTTACCGACGCCTGGCTGCCAAGTGCTGTTGCAAAGCAGTATCGGAGACCTTAAGAGATTACTTTCAACCTTTGCAACTAGGTTTTGGTTCCAAATGCGGGTGCGAGGCAGCGGTACACGCATTACGTGCGTTTACTCTTATAAAAAAAGGCGAGGTAATACTTAAGGTAGACGTACGAAATGCTTTTAACGCCGTTGACCGAGGCGCCTTGCTCACCCAAGTTAAAGAAAAGGCTCCCGAAATTTATAATTTTATTTGGCAATGTTACAGCACACCTTCTAAATTACTATTCAAAAACAACCTTTTATTTTCATCGGTTGGCTGTCAGCAAGGTGACCCCCTAGGTCCTGCACTCTTTAGTCTCGCCATTCACAATTTAACACCTGGTATCTGGATGATTCAACACAGCAGACCACATCCAAGTTGTCGATCTGGTGATAGAGAAATACTTAGAGTTCCGCAGACATTTATATTTAGCCTTCATATACTACAAAAGCAGTGGACGTCATTCGGCTGAAATGATGATGATGATGATGATACTACAAAAAAGCTTTTGACTCTATAGCCCACAATAGCATCTGGAAAGCACTAAAAACGCAAAATATCAACGAAAAATATATCAACATCTTAAAAAATATCTATAGTACCAGCATAAGTAGAGTCAAACTGGACAGAAGAGGCACAAAAATTGACATAAAAAGAGGGGTTAGGCAAGGCGACCCAGCCTCACCAAAATTATTTATTGCTGTTCTACAACATATTATGGAAAACTTACCTTGGTATAACCTAGGCATCAACATAAATGGAAATTATCTAAGTCATCTCAGGTTTGCCGACGACATAATCTTGTTTTCGGAGTGCCCGCATCAATTACACCGTATGATTAACGATCTACATCAGGCCAGCACAAAAATCGGCTTAGAAATGAACTTAGATAAGACAAAAATCTTAACTAATCATCACCCAACACCTATTTTGGTAAACAACATCTCAATCGATTACGTTGAAAAGTATGTATACTTAGGAAAACAAATTTCGTTCAAAAAAGAGACAAGCCGTGGAAGCCGAAACGGGTGACGTTGGCGCCGCAGTGACATTGGTGCAGAACCACACATGCTGCTCCGAGACGAAGTGACACAGCAAATCTAAATGAGTCACTTGTGAAAAGTGTGCCGAGGTTTTTGGACGGTAAGGCCTGCAGCCATGCGCCGGATTCCCATTTCGTTCCAGCAAGGAGACGAGCTCGCTCTGCGGGGCTGGCAGACGTTTCGTACAGATTATCCCGTACCAGCATACAGAGCGGCTCGTCCCATTAGCGTTGCGAATGGCGAATCGTTGGCAGGTCAGTATTGGGGCATGCAGCCCTCCAGCTATCGACGGCCTCTGGTAGAAAAGGTAAAACGAAATTAGGATCGAATTTTAGAATTTTGGAACAGAGATTTTGTGTGTTGTAAACTGACAACAAAAAGTCGGGGAGAGCAATATTCGAAATTTGTCGTGTTCCAATACCACCGTGCCTAATGGGCAATGAGGCTTGGGTCCACTGACGGTTATCCAAATGCATGTTGAAAATTGATGTCACTGTGGATTTAACAAGTTCGTCTAATTTAGCCAAAAGGTTGGGATATTTCCAAAGATGGCAGCACCGCAGGACATATGTAAACTTGGGAACAAACAAACAGAATTTTATAATTGTATACGCCATATGGGGGTTAATTTTGAGTAGACGGTCCGAATGGTCACAAAATTTTTGATGGCGATCATGTATGTAGCCTGGAAAGGCATCATCCAGGATTGGTGAGCCTAAAAGGACGAGGGTACTTGCATCTACTGTTCTAATATTCGGAGCTAAAGTACGAAATTTTGACAAGAAAGTATCCTTTTGCATGCAGTTGTCCGAAAAAAATTATTCACACTTAGAGGAGTTTAGAGTTAGGCCAATTTGCGAGAACTTTTCTATAAGTACTCGTAAATCTTCGAGCACTTCGCAGGCTTTACCACCCAGGGTTCCATCATCCAGATAATAATAATAATAATAAACCCGCGGGGGCAGCTTGTGGCGAGCTGACGGTGAGAGGCGACGCCGCGGACCCCTAATCTCCAGAGGGCCCTTTCCATCTGGCCCTCGCCTCTGTGCTTGCCTTAATTGGCCGGCCAGAGTGGAGTCGCAAGAGCGAGACCTATGTTCCAGGTTGGAAGTGTAAAATGTCATAACGCCGGCGGCCTGCTGATCGGATTACCGGGATCTGGCTACCGCAGACTCACCTCTCGACAACCTTACAGCCGCTCAAAGGGACGTTGCCCCACTGTCGCACTGTGCGTGCGACTGTTATGTGGGGCCCACTCAGCGAGCTGGCGAGTCACCGCCTGCCTTTTACAATATTGAGACTGATTGTCACGGCAGGTGTCCGCTAGTCTCCTCCAATAGCCCATTATCCAGCCCATCCAACATTCAACATAATAGCCCATGACCTTAGTTTCCATCGCAGCACAGAGATGCACTGCAATAGTCTTTGCACCTGGCGGGGACCATCTCTGGATGTATCATATTGTGCGTTCGGGGATGGTATCCGCCATGTGTATCCCTTTGCTTTTAGATTAAATTGTCTAAAAGGGCCTCCGCGCTGTTGGCTTCGGCCCCACGCACGCCTTCCAAAAAGTCCGGGACCCCATGGTCCCGAGATGAGGTAAAGACATACAATAATAATAATAAAGCTTTATTAAATTCCACATAGTACAGATATAACTTAATTGCATATGCTGAATTATAAATTACTTAATACATCGTAACATTTCATATATATTTTATAACTTGTTTTTTTTTCTAAGTAATATAAATACAGTCAACAGAATCAACCATGCAATATTTATAAGTTCGTTAACTGTTTATTATGTTATATATAATTATTATACTATATGGACCCCCTACGGGTAAAAGCCTCCTCCAATGAAATCCAGTATGAGCGATCCTTTGCGATGCCAAGCCATCTTTGCCCTGCTACCGTTTCGATTTCGTCAGCCCACCTGGCGCATGGGCGGCCTCTCGCTCTGGTGCCTCTCGGTCCCCTCCACGCTACTGATCTTAAGGTATATACAGCGACAATAGATGGACCTTAAGATCAGTAGCGTGGAGGGGACCGAGAGGCACCAGAGCGAGTGGACCCAAGTCTCATTGCCCATTAGGCACGGTAATATTGGAACACGACAAATTTCGAATATTGCTCTCCCCGCCTTTTTGTCGTCAGTTTACAACACCCAAAATCTCTGTTCCAAAATTCTAAAATTCGATCCTAATTTCGTTTTACCTTTTCTACCAGAGGCCGTCGATAGCTGGAGGGCTGCATGCCCCAATACTGACCTGCCAACGATTCGCCATTCGCAACGCCAATGGGACGAGCCGCTCTGTATGCTGGTACGGGATAATCTGTACGAAACGTCTGCCAGCCCCGCAGAGCGAGCTTGTCTCCTTGCTGGAACGAAATGGGAATCCGGCGCATGGCTGCAGGCCTTACCGTGCAAAAACCTCGGCACACTTTTCACAAGTGACTCATTTAGATTTGCTGTGTCACTTCGTCTCGGAGCAGCATGTGTGGTTCTGCACCAATGTCACTGCGGCGCCAACGTCACCCGTTTCGGCTTCCACGGCTTGTCTTGTACAAGAAGTGCCGGCCGCACATCGCGACATGCCAGACTTAATGACATTTTGCGCCGAGCCCTCGTCACTGCTGGAGTACCAGCGATTTTAGAACCATCAGGTCTAGCTAGAGATGACGGCAAAAGACCTGATGGCATGACACTCGTTCCCTGGAAGTTGGGACGACCCCTAGTATGGGATGCCACATGTGTGGATACCCTTGCACCGTCCCATCTTTCAGGGACTTCAATTAGGGCTGGGGCTGCTGCTAACACAGCGGAAAACCTCAAGCGGCGCAAATATGCAGTCATTGATACTGGCTGCATGTTTGAGCCGTTTGGGGTTGAAACGCTTGGGCCGTGGGGGCTCGGAGCACATAATTTTTTCAGCGAGCTCGCAAAGCGGCTTGTGGAGGCAACTGGTGACCAGAGGGCTGGCGCCTATCTCGCCCAACGGATCTCCATTGGCATCCAGCGTGGCAATGCCGCCAGCCTTCTGGGCACCTTGCCACACGGAACAAACCTGGGACCTGTTTTTTATTTGTAATTATTTAGTTTTGTTTTATTTTAGTTTATAGTTAGTTTAGTTTAGTTATATATTCCTTGATTCCTATTGTTTTGTAAATAAACGTTTCATTTCGTTTGGTAAATATTAAAGTTAATTAGAACATATGATTACTATATTAATGTATATGCAGGATGAATACAAAGACACGAACTACTATAATTTATGTAACTTAATTAATTAGTGGGTAAGTAATTTATTTTTTAATACAGTTGCTCAAAAAGTGCTACTTTACGTAGCTGTTTAGCGTGCGGAAAGTTGGTTTTCGCGCACTAGTGCTTTTCACTTTTCCAATTTTTTTTAATTTATGCTTGTTCCAATGCATGACTCCTTATTGCTGGGTGTTAAATATTAGTTTCCTTTAAACGTCGTAATCAACATAAAAACCTACTGTTAATATCAGAATACGAAAAATATACACATTTCATATTTTATTACTTACCTCTTCATCATTATAACACGTTTATTTTTTAATATTGAATATTGAAAAACCGTTCTTAATAAGTTGTCTGAGTGGAACGGAATAGCTGCCGGCCGAAACGCCTGTCAAAGAAGAGGCGTTTTTACTTACTGCAAGCATGTTTTAAGTTTCTAAAGGCAACATTCGATATTGTTTTTATAAATATTACTTGTTGTTTTTCTTATTTTTTCGCAACTGTATTAAAAAACGTCGTTCAATACACGTGCGGAAATGTCATTCTTCACTCGTCCCGTTCGGTACTCGTGAAGAAATGACATACTTTCCGCACTAGCATCGAAATGTACTATTGCCTTTTAGTTGTCAAATAATTGCTCTTTAGCTCTAAGAAATCTGATAAACGAATGTTTACTCACACTGTTGACTTATTTTATGCATATATGTACGAAGTATGTAAGTTCTTTAGTATACATAAGAAAGGTGAATACTTTGCATGTCTCAAGTGATACTCGTACAGTTTACACAATGATCCAATTTAAATAAATAAGAATGCATTATCGATTTTTAGTACCAGTTAATATGCAATAAAACGACAACCACTTATTTTGTTCCATTCCATGGACGATAAAAACATATCGGTAACAATAGTTTACGTTTCCTTAAAACGTGACCCGCATGATTTCCGCGGTATATCTACCTAATATTATTAAAGTCTTCTTTTGCTACTTTTATAGGACTCCATTTGGATAGGATTTAGAGGCTGTTAGCGTCAAATAACCGCAATTTAAACATTCCTTGTGCCGCCAACGCAATGTTTTCAAATACTGTTAAAATTACCACATTTCATGCGTTACGACCCTCCCGTGGCACCCTTATTGCTTGGAAATTGCTAAGAAACGGTTTTGTGATGTTGTTCCAAATTTGTCAAAATAATATTACTAGTCTTCTTGAAAGGAAAAAAATTAGTACGTTTTAACTATTTCTCCATACAAACGTAGTTACGCTCTCATTTTAAAATGCCATGCTAGAATAACATGAAATTTTGTATACACAATGGGATCCGGTATATCTATGTCGGAAACTAGTTTCTGTTGCTTGAAATTATAATGGAGAAAAAATACAGCGATTATTAAGGTTTTCATACAAGACGTAAAAAACTCAAAAACTCGCTGTAATAATAATAATAATGGCGTAGGGATGTGACGACCCCATCGCCCACTAGATTTCCAGTGCAGTCAGTCAACGTAGGGCAGCTTGTGGCGACCTGTTAGGGAGCAGCGACCCTATGTACCTAAGTGCTCCTGGGGGTGTCCTGTGGGTTGCTTGTATGAACAGGCCTCCCGCCTCTGACTTGCCTTAACCGGCTGTCCAGAGTGGAGTCGCTAGAGCTGTTGCTCGGGGGTGTATGTGGTCACCCTAAGTGGCGAGTTGACTATATGTTTAAAGTCCAGTGCCACCTCTCTACCCCCAGCCCTCTGCACCGGTGTTGCCCTTAGGCCATTTTTTAATGTCGCTTTTTTTAGAGGCCCATCTAGCATAGGACGAGTCACCGTCTGCCTAAGATAAAAATGTGAGACAGTTTTATTAGACAGACGTCCATTGTCTCAGTCAATAGCCCAGCCATTAGTCCATCATATCAACCCAATAGTCTGGTTTATTTAGATTCCATCAACCAGCTATAGTTCCTGTACACCCTGGCGGGTGCTGTCTCTGTGTGCGTCCCATGACACGGGCAGGGACAGCATCCGCTTGGTGTACCCCTTGCATTTCATTAAATTGTCAAAAGGGCCTCTACGTGTTGGCTATGTGGTACTCGGTTGGTACTTCGGTACCTCGGTACTTCGGCTCCGCGCACGCCAAAGGTCCGGGACACCATTGTCCCGTGAGCGGAAAAGACATACAATAATAATATTCTTTATTGCACCACAAATACAAGAGTGAAATGTGAAAAGAATTGGCAATTTTTTTATTGTAATTTTTTTCTATTACAATTACCTAGCAACAGAAACTAATCTCCGACCTAGATATGGCGGCTCCCATTGTGTATACAAAGTTTTATGTTAATTTTGTACTAAAGCAGTCACGCTGCTAACGAAAATTTCAAATTAAAGGGAAAAATTTAATGCTCCGAGCAGGATTCGAACCTGCGACATCTGGCATACGCGGCCAATCGCTCTAGCCTCTGAGCTATCGGAACAACCAAGCTCGTCCGCGAAATCCTTCAATAGTTCCCTCTTACAACGCCATAGGGAGGCGTAAGTACAGCGACATCTACCGTAGAAGACTTAGGCTTCTATTAACGGCACCAACGTCTCAAATTACAATCCTGCTCGGAGCATTAAATTTTTCAATTTTTGCCTTTCATTTGAAAGTTTCATGTCATTCTAGCATGATGTTTTAAAATGAGAGCTTAACTACGTTTGTATGGAGAACCGACCTTATTGCGAACTCTTAAAACGCTTCAACACTTAAAAAAAGGAACGTTAATCCACTGATAGTGATACATAACAGTGGCTTAGGCTTTAACTGAATCCAAAAAGTTAATCTTGGTCACGTCTTCCGATTCGAGTAAATATGCTTTGTCTTGTCAATACGTTAATAGTTAAAACGTCCTAATTTTTTTCCTATTAAGAAGACTAGTAATATTATTTCGGCGACTCTTAAATTATTTAGTACATGCTTGGTCACTCTACAATTAGAATAATTCCATCATGTACCGATACCCCGATACTACACATATAAACTCACGCCCATATTCCAAACTTAGTTTAGAAATGTTTTTGATGGTGGAAGATATATAATCTAGATAGATACATAAATATATTTGTCCTGTAATATTTATATTGATATTAACATTATGTAATTTTGTATTTTTTCTTGGTGCACTCCGGAGATAAGAGGGGGTAGAACGGTGTTGTTTTGTTTTTTTTTTCAAATTTCCCTTAGAAATAGAAATAAACGTAAAAAAAACTTAGTGTAGTTCTTGAGATACTTTTCGATGTAACATATAGACAGTGGATCCATAAGGATTATTTTTTAAATTTTTTGTACGGAACCCTTAAAAGGAAAGTCGGTCCTGCCCATGACTCCCGAATCACTCTGTATATATGTACGAAAAATAAAGTCGATAACAGAATTTTATGGGGTGAATTTTTTTTTCGACATAATGCAACGTTCGATATAACTTGATTTCACTTTGACGAATATTATAAAACCAACAAACGTAACGTAACCCAATTTATGCCAGAGAAAAAGGAGAGAATGTGTTCTTGTATTAAATTTATGGTTTTTGTGCACATCGCATTCCATATATGTATTTTTCTTTTTTACATGTATAATCTGCTCAGTCTGTTATTTGTTTCCTTTTTGTGTACCGACAACGTAGTATTTACATACATAAATTTACATACACGTACTAAGGGTAATTTTATGCGAAAACTTACCTACATCTACTTTATATCAAATTATGACATCAAAATTGGGCAATCACTTATATGTAACTGTACCTTATATCGATGAATAACTATTGCAAGCACTATTCTAAACCATCCATCACATTAGAAATTCATTACTGAAACTGAGCTGAAATAACTCATCTAATTTAATCTTCTATCGGCTCGGTCTGGCGGTGGCTAGTGTATATTAAGATGTGTCTCGCCGAGAGGCTCTATCCAAGCGTCATCTTCGCATTGTGACTTTACCCTCCTCCCATAGCTAAATCCGCCCCACCCTGTTTCTCATTGTACCGACTCGTTCCACTTTTTAATCTGGAGACGTCGAATAAAAGCACAATATTCCACTCTCCAGATACGTCTGCTTGATGTTTGTTACACTTTTAATCAAAAAATAGTTGAATCACTGATTCATTTACACATTAAGTACCTGAGTAATTTTTTATAGTTGATGTAAAATCGACACTAGCACAAGTTATTAAGAAGTCAGCGTAACAATATAAATGATTCACAGAAAAAAGACAAACTACACGTCTCACATTACCGCCGCAATATTAATCTTAGGCAGCTCACTGAGTCGACAACACATCTTCTGGTGTAGGATTGTCTGCGACGTGCGGATAAATCATAGTGATATTACCAAGTCGGTGTGTGGCGGTTCGTAATATATCAAAGGGCATAAAGGAGCAGGCCAGCGGAATAGCAGCGGCTCTCGAAGTCTCGACTCGCCGCAGTCGCCGCGCTCGGCGCACATCGTCGCACGAGAGGAATGCCGCGCAACGATCTGATAAATCTGCGACCAAATTGACAACCCAGCAAATTTTTCGGTATTATCCCATACCTACTGTCGACAGTGTTCTAACTATACTCCACCATGACTAATCGAAACCCATCACAAAGCCAAGACGTCTCTAAAATAAAGCCACCGCACGCCAAACAGTATCTTGCGGCAACTTTGATGACACAAACTTTTCATAAAGCGGTCTGTATGTGAGCGAGGGCTTTGTATTAGCAACAAAGCCTACGGAGGACTTACATCGCTGAAGCTTTTAGGCTGGTAGCTATCGTGCCCGCCGCCACAAATGCGAATTTACGCTTTGCATTTTGAAAAATTAAAAGCGACATTTTCAATGCAATTGCGAGCGCTCTTTCCACAGTCGGCGTGGGTAATGGCCACTCCAATCCGAAATTACGCGGTCTTTTTTGTTGCCGACGCTTTCGTAAACACTCATTTGTACCTTCTATTTCCATTGCACTCCTCCTTTACTTCCAAATTCAACCACATTTACTTTTCATCAAACATTTTAATAATTATATCGTAAGAATGATTTACAATGTATAATTACCTATTCACAAGACTTTATGACGTCATAAAACCTGAAAATTAAATGATTCCATGAACTTTTTCTTTTGGCGGATAACGGAAATTGAATATTATTAGATGTGTTGTACTGCCAAAGCGGTGGCAGTCTGCATTACTGTCGTACGACTTTCAAATAGGCTGTATGTTCGAATCGATGATACTGCTAAATTTAATGGGAATATTCACAAAGAAAATCGTCCGATATTTACGAATATCCACTATAGCATTTCAAGAATTGCTCACTGTAGCACAACGCTGGCATATTCGCCTCGATTGCTTAGATTGTCATGTTAGCCGTTTTGAGTGTTTACTAACTGAGCGTTTCAGCGCTCTGGAAGGCGTCGCGGTTGTTGAACTTCTAGCATGTTCTACGAATATTGTGCGTATACCTAATCCCATCAAAAACATAAATGTGAAAATGGGAGCCTAGTTCAATATTAAGAATATGCGATGTTTGGTTGTCGTCTTCACCGACAAAAGAATCTAAATCTATATGGGTGCCAAGTTCGGTAGATTCTTTGAAATGGTGCCAAGTCCGGCACTTCATTATTTACAGTAAAACTAATTTACTGCGGCTTAATGCATTTTGAGCTTTAACTTGGCAGTTTTCTTAAATACCCAACAGCTTATATGGTCTTATAACATACTGCATAGATAACTTGGCTCCCATTTTCACATTTATGTTTTTGATGGGATATCATTCCTTTTTGTCAATCTTCGCCAAATGGTGCTTTTTAAGTAGCGCACAGCGCTGCGCACCTGTCACAAGTTACTATACAAAATACCCAAATCGCTATAAGTGCACGTCAAATATTTGAAGAGTTCCCTCGATTTCTCCATGATCAGATTCTTACCTGATAATTAAGGGACCATCCCTGAAGTATACCGTTTCAAAAAAAAGAATTTTCTAAATCGGTTAATACATGATGGAGTTCTGAGGTAAGTAGCATAAATAGTAATAAAAATAATAAAAGTAATAAACGGGCAGGGACAGCATCCGCTCGGTGTACCCCTTGCATTTCATTAAATTGTCAAAAGGGCCTCTACGTGTTGGCTATGTGGTACTCGGTTGATACTTCGGTACCTCGGTACTTCGGCTCCGCGCACGCCTTCCAAAGGTCCGGGACACCATTGTCCCGTAAGAGGAAAAACTAATAAAAAAATCACTGTTTTCAGATTTTTTTTGATGTACACACACCCAATTACCAAGCTGCATGCCAAATTTCAGCTTTCTAGGTCACCTGAAAGTGGGTTAGATTTTTGATTACTAGTCAGTCAGTGGCAGAAATGCCGTTTTTTGGAATTTAATATCTCAATAACTATTAAACCTATATTTATGAAATTTGGGGTTCTAGTTGTTCTAAAGGATCTTAATACATGTACTAAATTTATTTTTTTATGTTAGATAGCTTTGGAGGAGGGGTCAAAAATGGCTCCAAACGGTTCGTGTAAAATAACACACGGCTGCTGTCCGCCAGTTCCTGGGATGAACTTGGCTGGACACGCTGCTGCGTGTCTAAATATTAATTTAATATAGTACCTATCCAAAAATTTCAAATTGGTAAGCAAAACATAACCACCCTAAGTAAGTATAGCCAGTATCAAAAGTAGCTACTCATATGAAAAGATCAAGAGTATATGATATTTTGGCATGTTCATATACGTAGCTACTTTTGGTGCTGATTATACTCGCTCTAACCAGTCAAGAGTAACCTACTGTGGTGAAATAATATGGAAACCTACGCCTATATACCCGTAATTTGTACGGCGCTTTTCCGTCTACTTTGGGACAAATTCAATGATGCACACGTAATGATCTCAATTAGCTTAAATATGCAGTTTAAATCACCAGATGTTGAATGGAAGTGTTGGAGTGAGCACCGCAGCATGTCGGAAACCGCTCGGTTTCACGTGCCTCAGAGAGCAATGGCGCCCTTAATGGGCACTAATAATAAAAGTAAATGAGCTAACGACTTGTAACAAATTGCATTATCTGTCGAAATGGCTCTTTAAAAGCATTCGGGTTGAGGTGCCTTTCCAGCTTTATACATACACTACCGTTTGCCCGCGGCTTCGCCCGCGTACAAAGCGTAATTTTTAACCGTCTACAAAAAAGAGGGATTCTTTTCGACTCGTATGTATGTATGTACGTATGCAAGTATGTATGTTTGTCCGCGATTATCTTACGTTTGACTGAACCGATTTAGATGGGGTTTCCAGAAAAGTAGTTGTAACATTCTGGGGGTTTCGGTATACGAAGTTTGGTGATTGTGATTCATTAACAGATGTACAGATGAAAAGTCAGTATACATTCTGATAACCTGCAAACTCATTTGATTTTGGTAAAAATAAGTATCGAATACTATTATCATACTTATATTTCCGAGACGCCGAAGGGGAAAGGGCCGATGAAATAAAAGCATGTCTTGAATGGCCTTTAGTAAAAGTATCTGTGTACTACAGTAACACTAATAGAAGGTCTGATAACGACCAAGTAGCGGTCATAAACTCTGCCCGGCTAGTATGATAGCTTATACCGTCACGTTATATGACCAAAATGTACTGAAACGTCACATAAAACGTGACGGTATAAGCTATCATACTAGCCGGGCTGGTCCTTTGAAGTACAGAAATACGGCTAATTGAATATCACGTGTAACCCTTATTTTTCCTAAAATAAAATTGAATAGGTAGGTTTTGCCAGTTCCCATTGGAGCATCCAAAAAGAAAATTTGGCATCACTTCCATTCGCACTACTTACTATTTGCTCGTATACTGACTTTTGTTCATCTGTTAATGAATCATAGTTCTTCCTGACTAACCCCTCTAAAGCTATCACATCATACCCAAAAATCTGTTAGGATACGCGGGGCTCATTCCGTACCTCAAAAGCAAAAAGAGACCCTAATTCCCAATTCACGTGTGGCTGTCTGTCCGTCGGTCTGTTCCAACCGATTTACTTTAAAACTACTGGATCGATTGAGTTGCAATTTGGCACAAACTACCAAGAATTTTCATGTCCATAATATTAAATTAAAACCGGCCAAGTGCGTGTCGGATCACGCGAAAGGTTCCGTAACGACACCTACTAGTCCACATTTAAAACCACTATAGGAAACTCACGGCACTTAAATCGTTTTGTTTAGGCAAGACTGTTTTTCAACGATATCTCAAAGAATGGTAAACCTATCTTGTTGAAGCCAAAAGTCACTGAAAGCATTTACTAATATGCACCATCTAATTTTTTTCAGAATCTTAAACTTCATAGTATGGATATTACAGTGAGGGGACACAATTTTTACGACTTAGACAGCTAATCTATACTAATATTATAAAGATGAAAGATTTGATTGTTTGTTTGCATTGAATAGGCTCCGAAACTACAGAAGCGATTTGAAAAATTCTTTCACTGTTGAAAAACTACACTGTTCTCGGGTGACATTAACATGGGCTATATTATATTTTCAAAAAATGTAGGATTTTTACTAAAACTCCAATAATGTAACCCAAGGTGTAAAAAAATAATAATACCTAAAATATTATGTACATCGCGTATGCTGCGAACACTATTGATGATAGAATAACTATTTGTTAATTATTTGTATGGACCGGGCTGCTAGTATGTAATACTAATCAAAAGGTTGATTTAAATGGAAAAAAATATAGAAACCTCTATGTCGTTTTTAAAATCCAATCCCTGGCATGTATGGAGTGCCAAATTTTACCTCGGATTCGTATCAAGAGACCTCTCGGATGCTCAGATATCGATTTTGAACGAAATCGGGACAAAAAAATAGAAAATCAATATGACCGCCACTTTCACAAATTTTACCTCGGATTCGTATAAAGAGACCTCTCGGACACTCAGATATCGAGTTTGAACAAAATCGGGACAGAAAAAAAAAATTCCAAATTTTACCTCGGATTCGTATTAGGGGCCTTCTCGGACGCTCGGATATCGATTTTGAACGAAATCGGGTTGGAAATGAAGAAAATCAATATGGCCGCCATTTTTTCCAAATTTTACCTCGGATTCATATTACGAGACCTCTCGAACGCTCAGATATCGATTTAGAACAAAATCGGGACGGAAATGCTGAAAATCAATATAGTCGACATTTTTTCCAAATTTTACCTCGGATTCATATTACGAGACCTCTCGGACGCTCAGATATCGATTTTCAACGAAATCGGGACGGAATTGAAAGAAATCAACATGGCCGCCACTTTTTCCCAATTTTACCTCGAATTCGTATTAGGGGACCTCTCGAACGCTCGGATATCGATTTTGAACGAAATCGGGTTGGAAATGAAGAAAATCAATATGGCCGCCATTTTTTCCAAATTTTACCTCGGATTCATATTACGAGACCTCTCGAACGCTCAGATATCGATTTTCAACGAAATCGGGACGGATTGGAAAAAAATCAATATGGCCGCCACTTTTTCCCAATTTTACCTCGAATTCGTATTAGGGGACCTCTCGAACGCTCAGATATTGATTTTGAACGAAATCGGGTTGGAAATGAAGAAAATCAATATGGCCGCCACTTTTTCCAAACTTTACCTCGGAGTAGTATTAGGGTACCTCTCGGACGCTCAGATATCGATTTTTGTCAAAATTGTATCGGACGGCACTGATTAATAAAACCACTTACAATACATTGAATCAAAAAAGGTCGTATCTCCATAGGGAACTCACGGCACTTCATGCACTTTTAGACCTTATAAGGATCCTACAGCAGTTTCAGCTGTGCGTTGATATGTCACTCTCTCAGTCAGCCAGTTTGTTCTTTCAATTTGGCACAAACTTTTCATGTTCAAAAGTTTTCATGTCCGCGATATTCAATTTCAAAATCAATGCCATTTTCGTAATTAACGTCCCAAAAAACCATAATAACGACACCCATTTTAATATTTAGACATTTCATCCCCCTCGCACCTCAACAGAGGGGATGCTATTTCTCGTCCTCGACGTGGCATTTTAAAATCATTGTTGTTTTCGTTATCAGCGACCCGATAAACCATAAAAGCAATACCTATGTCGATTTTCAAAATTTGTCATCACATTTCCGCCTTTTAGGGGTTGATTTCTCAAAAAACCAGAAACAAGTGTTTACTTATTTATCGTTAGAAATACAAATGTGAGGTTTCGAATAAAATAGTCCAACTAATCTTGTTTCCCCATACAAACTTCGGACGCCCATTTCACCCCTTAGGGGTTGAATTTTGAAAAAAAAATTCTTAGTGCACCCTTAGACTTTATAAGGAACCTACGTGCCAAATTTAAAATCTCTAGGACCAGCGGTTTGGGCTGTGCGTTGATATGTCAGTCAGTCAGTCAGTTTCTTTTTTTATATATTTAGATATACTCGTATCTTTGAAGTTTTGCGTTTCAGTTTTCGTGAACGGTTAAATGGGGAGAGTGGCGGGGGGTTACATATTTAATCTGTAAATACTTTTTAGCAGTTGTATATTGAATGGGTGAAACCATTGTCACTACAATGACCGGACATCGGCTCAATGGAATTAAGGATGTTTTTAAATAGGTACAGCTACCTAACTTATTTTAACCATTAAAAAAGATAACCCGCCTCTAGAACAGTCTCCACGTTAATATTACACGACCTCCAAACAAGCTTATTTAAAAAAAAACAATGTATACTAGTTTTCTTCTGACAGAAATAAAAACCCCCAAATGCCATGTTAAGGCTCAAAGTGCATTAAGCCGCAGTAAATTAGTTTTAATGTGAACAATGTAGTGCCAGACTTGGCACCATTTCAGATAATGTATGGAACTTGGCACCCATTTAGATCTCAATTATTTTATCGGTGAAGACGACAACCACGCATCGCATATTGAATTTGGCTGCCATTTTCACACATTTCACATTTTGGTGTACCCTTGCATTTCATTAAATTGTCAAATGGGCCTCTACGTGTTGGCTATGTGGTAGTCGTTTGATACTTCAGTACCTCGGTAATTCGGCTCCACGTACGCCTTCCAAAGGTCCGGGACACCATTGTCTCGTGAGTGGAAAAGACATACAATAATAATAATAAAGTTTAAAAAATCACTGTTTTCTGATTTTTTTATGAGTACACACATAATTAGCAGACTGGATGCCAAATTTTGCTTGCTTTCTAGGTCACCTGGTAGTGGGTTAGGTTTTTGATTACTAGTCAGTCAGTTGGTGGTAAAAATGCCCTTTTTGTAACGTTAATATCTCAATATCTATTTAACCTATATCTATGAAATTCGGGGTTCTAGTTGTTCTTCAATTTAATTTTTTTATGTTAAATAGAATTGGAGTTATTGGGGGGTCAAAAGTGGCTACAAACGGTTCGTGTAAAATAATATAGCTGCTGTCCGCCAGTTCCTGGGTGAACTTGGCTGGACACGCTGCCGCGTGTCTAGATAACTATTTCACCTATATTTATGAGATTCGGGGTTCTAGTTGTTCTAATGGATCTTAATACATGTACCAAATTTTTTTTTTTATGCTAAATAGATTTGGAGTTGTTAAGGGGTCAAAAGGGGCTCCAAACGGTTCGTGTAAAATAACACACGGCAGTTATAAAACATCTAGACGGCTGCCGCGTGTCTAGATGTTTTATAACTGTGAAATAAATAGTTTTGAAGTTATTTAACAAAATATACGAGAACAGATCATAAGCGAGGGAAGGTTTAAAAAAAAAACATATAAAAAAAGTTATATACCTATAGATTACAGGAAAACCTACGAAAAGTCTATTAGATTGCTAACTTATTTTTATTTTTCATATTTTAATATAATTGTAACTTTGTAATTGTAAGTTACATTTTTTTTTGTGTAAAACTTTTATGTAATTGTTTAATGTAAGTTATTGCTGTTATTTTTATTTTCTTTGGGTAAATCTTTTATTAACCACGTATGTTATTATTGTCAAATACCACCCTGGTGACCACTGGCGTCACTGAAAATTAGCGTTACTATGTAAAACTACAGTTTGCATGGTGACATCAAGCTGAGTGACGACCTTTTTAGCATTTATCGCTGTGTATAATCCTCACGTTTGTATATATTTTAAATCTAAATATATAAAAGAAGAAACTGACTGACTGACTGACATATCAACGCACAGCCCAAACCGCTGGTCCTAGAGATTCCAAATTTGGCACGTAGGTTCCTTATAGGAGTAGGGTGCACTAAGAAAGGATTTTTCAAATTAAGGGGGTGAAATGGGGGTCCGAAGTTTGTATGGGCAAACAAGATTAGTTGGACTATTTTATTCGAAACTTCACAGGAGTATTTCTAACGATGAATGAGTAAATACGTGCTTCAGGTTTTTTGAGAAATCAACCCCTAAAAGGGGGTAATGTGGTAACAATTTCTGAAAATCGACATGGGTATTGTTTTTATGATATACCGGGTCGCTGATAACGAAAACAACAATGATTTTAAAATCTCACGTGGAGGACGTGAAATACCATCCCCCTTGTTGGGGTGCGAGGGAGTTGAAATGTCTAAATATTAATATGGGTGTCGTTTTTATGATTTTTTGGAACGTTAATTACGGAAATGGCATCGGTTTTGAAATTTAATATTGTGGACATGAAAACCTTTGTAAAATTGAGCCAAATTTCAAGAAATAACGGAGTGACTGACATATCAACGCACAGCGCAAAGTGCTGGTTCTAGAGATTCCAAATTTAGTATGTAGGTACCATATAAGATACTGAGGTGCTTTGAGAAAGGATTTTTCAAAATTCAACCCCTAAGGGGGGGTGAAATGGGGTTCCGGAGTTTGTAAGGGGAATCAAGATTAGTTGGATTATTTTAATCGAAATTTCACAGGAGTATTTCTAACGATAAATGAGTAAACATGTGTTTCAGGTTTTTTGAGAAATCAACCCCTATAAGGCGAAGTCTGGTGACAAATTCTGAAAATCGATATGGGTGTTGTTTCTATGGTTTATCGGGTCGCTGATTACGAAAACAACAATGATTTTAAAATCCCACGTGGAGGACGTGAAATACCATCCCCCTGTTGGGGTGCGGGGGGGTTGGAATGTCTAAATATTAATATGGGTGTGATTTTTACGATTTTTTGGGTCGTTAATTTCGAAAATGGCATTGTTTTTGAATAAATTTCAAATATATATTGCTGGCATGAAAACTTAAAAATAGGTGCCAAATTGCAAGAAGAAACTGACTGAGTAGGTGACATATCAACGCACAACCCAAACTGCTGGTTCGAGAGATACCAAATTGGGCATATAAGTTCCTTATAAAGTCTAAAGGTGCATGAAGTGCCGTGAGTTCCCTATGAAGATACGACCTTTCTTGATTCAATGTATTGTAAGTGGTTTTATTAATCAGTGCCGTCCGATACGATTTCGAGATAAATCGATATTTGAGCGTCCGAGAGGACTCTTAATAGGAATCCGAGGTACCTAAACTTTGAATAAAGTAACGCCCATATTGATTTTGTTCATTTCCGTCCCGATTTCATTCAAAATCGATATCTGAGCGTCCGAGAGGTCCCCTAATACGACTCCGAGGTAAAATTTGGAAAAAGTGGCGGTCATATTGATTTTCTTCATTTCCAACCCCGATTTCGTTCAAAATCGATATCTGAGTGTCCGAGAGGTCTCTTAATACGAATCCGAGGTAAAATTTAAGAAAGTGGCGGCCATATTGATTTTTCCTTTTTTTCGTCCCGATTTCGTTCAAAATCGATATCTGAGCGACCGAGAGGTCTCTTAATACGAATCTGTGGTAAAATTTGGCACTCCATACATGCCTGTATGCAAAAAAGTTTAATGTTACTATATAGGCGTGTCTATCTATGGATTTGCTTTTAAAAACAACATAGAGGTTTCGATTTCTTTTCCATTTAAATCAACCTTTAGATTTTTTTTAATCGTTTGGCATTTATTTACGAACCGATAGATTTTCGAGAAGACAAGTACGGTTGCCAGTTTTTGTTGCACTTTTAGCACCACCCAGGGGTCACGTGTAGGGTACTCCCTACGGACGTGGTGCAAGTTCGACCCCCCTTTGTCAAGTGAGTGGGCAACTTGACTGTTAGAAGTTCGCAAGCCGCTCGAAGGCCTCTAACTTGGCTTAACGATTGCAGCCGGGATCAACGGCTTAGCGTGCCTTCCAAAGCGCCCACATTGCTTAACCTCGCACACCGCACGCGGTAGGCGGGTGCCGCTGGGCCACGAGCGCTCTAAATTCTTGATAGTTTGTGCCAAATTGCAATTCAATCGGTCCAGTAAAAGCAACTTGGTTTTAACAGACGGACTGACAGTAAGGAGTGCGAATGGAAGTGAGGCCAAATTTTCTTTTTGGATGCTCCAATGGGATCTGGCAAAACCTACCTAATAAATTTATTTTTAGGAAAAATAAATTTGACACGTGATATTGAATTAGCCGTATTTCTGTACTTCAAAGGACCAGAGTTTATGACCGCTGCGCGCTGCTTGGTCGTTTACAGACCTATTGGTGTTACTGTAGTACACAGATACTTTTACTAAGGGCCATTTAAGACATGTTTTTATTTCATCGGCCCTTTCCCCTTCGGCCTCTCGGAAATGTATGATAATAGTTTTCGATCCTTATTTTTGCCAAAATCAAATGAAATTCAACAGTTGGCCGGTTCTCAGAATGTATACTGACTTTTCATCTGTTCAACTTCGTATACCGAAGTCCGAAACCCTCAGAATGTAACAACTACTTTTCTGGAGACCGCATCTAAATCGGTTCAGCCAAACGCGAGATAATCGTGGACAAACATACGAACCTGTTTTTTGTAAACGGTTAAAAATTTCGCTTAGTACGCGGGCGAAGCCGCGGGCAAATGCTAGTTCTACATAAACGTATTTCTTCTTTCTTCATTAGTCCACTGTTTTTGAATTAGCGCTGATAGTCTGCCTTGCCCAAAAAAAAGACGCAAGTGCTGTGGTTTTCTTATGAAGATACGACCTTTTTTAATTCAAAGTACATGATAGTGGTTTTAACCTAAATGGTCGCGTACGTACGGTACGGTTACAGAGGAACTTCCTCCCTCGGACGCTCTGGTTGTGGAATGGGCTCCCTGCCGATGTTTTCCCGAGGAACTACAGTATGGGATTCTTCAAGAAAAGAGTGTATAATTTTTTAAAGGGTCGGCAACGCGCATGTGACACCCCTGGAGTTGCAGGCGTCCATAGGCTGCGGTGACCGCTTACCATCAGGCGGGCCGTAAGCTTGTTTGCCACCGACGTGGTATAAAAAAAATGCGGAGTAGAAGTAAATAGGTACGAAACCCTGCATTGCGCGTGGCCCGACACGCACTTGACCGGTTATTTAATATTTTAGTTCTACATGTAATGAACCAACAAAAAAGCTGTGAAATGATAGGCATTTACCCGATTACCTCTGTCACAAGTTTTAACAAGCATAATATTAATTTGCCAATTAAAAAAAAAACAATTTTCAAAAGTAACGCCGTTAATTATTAGTTACAGAAAATATTGATTGACTTGAACAAGCTTCGCAACTTCATTATCTTAGACGATGATTAATTATAATTTTCTCTCCAAGTTACTATGACGACTGAGGAAACAAGTCGATTGAATGAATCATGTTCTTTAAAAGTTCAATAATGTAATTCACGAACATGAAAAAACATTTAACAGTGTATAAGGTTTATAAAGCATGTGCCTCAGTAGAGGCACTTTGTGGGAAAAATTAATAACAAATAATTTTAAATATATATAGTTTTCACTAAAGTTATACAGGGTGTCAGTCACAGGGTCGTGTGCCAAACGGTTAGTAGGTAGGTAGGTAAGGACACTTGCTTCACATTTTGGGCCAATCATCAATAAATCCGTCCACGGTGTTTCTTTCTCGTGTATGTATCTGCCAACGCAACGGGTACCACCACGAGTACCACGACGAAATACAAACAAGACAATTATCATTGGATAAAAGGGAACATACTTTGAGCGACTCGACATGATTGGAATTTTTGCTTCGTTTTGTAAAATACTCATTGAGTGCCATGAAGAAATAATAATAAAAAATCGACCAAGAGCATGTCAGGCCTTGCTCAGTGTAGGGTTCCGTAGTTGCCCAATGAACGTACTTTTAAAAAAATCAATAAATAGCAAAAGGGAATACTTTCGCAGCGTTTCATACGTCTTTTACTAAGAAGGGAAGCCTTTTTACGATAACTCAAAAAAGGCTCAACTGATCATGTCCGCTATAGTTTTCGTTGAAAGTCTTTATCAAGCTTTACTTTCAAACTTTTTTTTTCATATTTTTTGGACACATAGTTCAAAAGTTAAAGAGGGGGGAGGGGGCACAACTTTTTTCTCTTAAAGTGAATATTTCCGAAAATATTCAGTTTATTAAAAATTGTTTTATGAAGACCTATATTCATTTCAAAGACCTATCCAACAACAACCCACACTACAGGGTCGCAGCAAAAAAATTCATCCCCACTTTACGTGTGGGGGAGGTACCCTTAAATTATTATTATTATTATTTTATTTTACGACTTCGTCAGTTATATTGATTAATACATCCACATTTGTTTTTAAAGACCTATTGATTGACCTGCCACATGTTTAATTTCGTAAGTATACATTTTTTTTCGACTTTCAGTTACATGTATTGAGTGCGCCCTTAGTATTTTTTTTTCGGAATTCGAATTAATATACATATGTAGTGGAATAAACTTTGGTAGCGGCCGATATAATACACCTACGTTTCCAATTTCATTTCCATACATTTTATAGTTTTACAGTTAAACACCTGTAACATACCGGCGGACAGACTCTAAACAAATAATCTGACAGACATGATGAAACTATAAAGATTGCGTTTTTGATATTTTGGCTTCGAAACCCTAAAAATGCTACACTGTCCCCACGAAATCGGAGTGGGCAGCTAGTTATTAATATATTTTTGTTTAGCTGATTCTACTTCATTCACTCTCCTGTTAATTGATTATGTAATTTCACATCCCATCAAAAACATAAATGTTAAAATGGGAGCCAAGTTCAATATTAAGAATATGCCATGCTTGGTTGTCGTCTTCACCGACAAAAAAATTGAGATCTAAATGGGTCTTAAATTGCATTTATATTCAAGTAACTTTAGATAATATGTAAACCTGCATTTTCACGCCATACGTTTTTTTTTTCAATATGTTTACGTATACGCATATTATGTATAAATAACTATATTTATCTTATTTTCTTTAATAGTTATGTATGTAGCTTAGCTTATGTAAAATGGCTTAAAACTCTTTGCTATGGGGAGATAGAGAACATACTGAACACACACACACACACACACACACACACACACACACACACACACACACACACACACACACACACACACACACACACACACACACACACACACGCATACACACACAAATAATATAAGTAATAACTGATAATTAATATTTGAAATTTCGCGCAAAAGCTCTTTTGAGTTGGGTTACTAGTTGAGTGGGTTGGTTGGTGCCTAGTGTAGTTTCAAGAAAATATCAGACTACGTTTCTCTACATATTATGTGATGTTCCGTATTTGTAAATTTCCTTTGTTGTACAATAAACTAAATTTATTTACATACTTTAAATAGACTAGGCTAGGTTTTCGATTAAATATATCAAAAATAATGAAGTATTTGAAAATCATGTACGTAATCCACAGACCAAGTGACGTAATCACACTCATGTCCGACAGCCGTTGACCAACAGAGCACAATCCAGGACCTATTTCAAGCGCCAAGTGGCACTCTGCCCGGACTCGAATGTCTGACGACACATTTTGAATGGTGAACAGTGCGGGCTATGAGAAAATTAACTATTTGTAATATTTAACGACCACTATGGCTTGTTGGTAGTGACCAAGCCTACAAAGCTGGAGGTCCCGGGTTCGAATTCCAATCAGGGCATTATTTGTCGCACGAATATTTGTTCCTGAAGTCTTGAATGTTTCCTATGTATCCTATCATATATATATATGTATGAATGATGGGTAAACATACTTATATATATATCTATATAAGTATGTTTACCCATCGCACATCCTAAGCTTAGTTTGAGACTAGGTCGATTTGTGTAAGATTGTCCCCTAATATTTATTTTTTTATTTTCCTACATACAAAGAAAACTAAGCTTTACACAATGCAATCGTTCACAAACTCAATTCTTCATAGCAATTCATAGTACTATTGTTTAATACAAAAGAGTTTCTATTTATCTATAGGCGTGAGTATATTATGTATGCATGTGTATGTGTGGTTCTTAGTCCATCTTCATTTTTTTCAGGGTCTCGTAGTAAACAAAGAACCCTTATAGTTTTGCCATGTCCGTCTGCCCGCGGCTTGGCTCGTTTGTGCATTTGGATAATTCTTTTCTTGTTTCAAAGCAGGTACCCCGAAGTTGGTCCCATATAGATTTGGTGAAGGTCTGATGATGGGGTTTAGGAGGAACCGAGGGAACTCCTTGAATTTGATAGGCATGCATATGCCGATTTCAGTATTTTTAAACATGCATTTGCTTAACGTTCGCTAGAAACGATATTTATTTAGATACAAATATCAGATGGTACATGATTACATTAGTACATAACTCAGCTAATTGACCACATGAAAAATCCATTACATACGCAACCAACTCACACAACAACAACAACTAAAGTTAGAAGTTAATTCATGAAATAATCAACTTAGTAGATAAATCATTGTTTATTAGTAGATTAAAATAATGTTATGTTACGGCATCATGGTAAAACGACGAAACAGATTTTCCTGCGGTTTTCTTTGTAGTGTTTAAACAAAAAACCGCTTATGTACTGGTCCCACGGATGAGGCCGAAGATTAAGTTGACCAACTTAACAAATGTCGTTTCATGGTTTGGAATACTTTTTAATAAAAGGTGGTGTGATAACAAAATGTATGAAATTCAATTACAACCATTACAGGTGAGATCGATATCGAGACGAGATTTTTTAGAGGTCCCTATAGCGAAACATCAACGTCATCTGGAGAAGTACCTTCACCTCACAGAAGACCGCAGCCATATAACACCATTACTTATTCGTTAGGTATGTGGTGTTGTGTTCCTGGTGGTGAGTAAGGTCACCAGAGCTCCCGAGGATGCGCTGTGTTGAGAGTGAAAGTCCTGCATATGTCTCTAGATGTCAACACAACGAATCCTCAAGTGAGTTAATGGTCGGCAACGCACTTCTGATAAACCAACCAGTTGTTTTCTAAATAATGCAACACAAAAGAAATCGACTTGTGCTCACGCGCTACAGTTTATTAAAAACTTCTTTAACTATTTTACGCGATACGTGCGTGCGTCGATTTTAGCGTTTCATTCCGGAAATATGATCAAATAAACTAACATTTGTGGACAATCTTACACAAAGCGACCTAGCCACAAACTAAAGTAAAGCTTGTGTTATGGAAACTAGGCGACGATATACATACTTACATAGATAAAAAGATACCTGTCAATACATAGAAACCATCTAGGTAATACTCTGGAATTCGTAGTCATCACACAAATATGCCCGGGATTCGAACCCGGCAGTCATAGCACTACCCTTAAAATTAAGGCGTTTGAGACAAAGAGAGCCCTTAGACCATTTTGAAAAGGAGAGCCATCTTGACTTAGGTCGCAGGGGTGGGGGGGGGGGGATTACAGCAAAAGTTAGGCTAGTGCAGGTAAATAAAATATTTTTTTTTTTTTTTTTATAAAATATGCACAGAATGACACGATATATATATATATATATATATATATACTCATATCGCACGCCAAGACAGCAATTTTGAAAATACTTTGGGTCGAGTCGTATTTACGAGTTTAGCCGATGGAAAAGCACTATTCACTACATAAACTGAATTTATCATCTATATTTATTTATGGAAATGTTAGTAGGTATACTAAAAAGGCTTTAATTTTGAAAATGTAGGCATTGTTCGCACGACCTTAAGTAAATACATATAGATAGGGGAACGAAATAAAATGTTTAAGGTAGCGATCGCCTATAATCGTAAAAGGAAAAGGTAAAACGATTATTCGTTCACCCCATCGAGTTGGTTATCGCCTGTTGTATCGTTGATCTTCCCAATCCCGCTGAACCCTATTTTTTCAATTTTATCGCAGCCACTGACCATTTTAACTTCCGATTAAATTGTTTTGGTGGCCTGAAACCGTAACTCACAAATAAATGACGACCAATTAAAATATATATTTGGCAGCACAATAAAATTACTGTTAATTAGTTATATCACCTACTAAATTTATTTGGCCTCAACATATCTCATACAACACACCCCATATTCAAATTCATTTATTAGCATTAATCATACACTGTCATTATAATTACAGCCACTATTTACTTATACTACAAATAGTCGGTACTACAAAAGAACAATAAATTAATATACTATTGTATATTAAGTTTTTGCGCAGCAGATCATGTACCTTTTTTTTTTTGTTGACACAGAGGAATTGCATTACGCATCCCACTCTGGATGGCCCATAGTGAGGGGGGGTATGTGGGACTCTCCCTCCGTGGAAGGAGGTAATACCCACTAAAACCTCTGCGGCGTTAATCCTCTCTGCCGTGTTTGGGAGCACCATGGGATCGCTAGCATTCTACCACGATGCCCCCCCGGCTATCCGGCTTGTGAGCCGGAAGCATCCTCGCGCTGATGGCGGGGAAGGGTTGGTAACGCTCCAACCCTTCCCCAGGCGTGTAGGGCCTAATTGTGTGGGTCCCCAACCCACAGCCCTACTGGGGAATTAGGCGATTCAGGAACTGCTGTCGCCTTCTTCCCCTCCGTCTACGGCGGAGCGGATGCGCATCGCCTCTTTCTTCACGCTCGCGCTCCGCTTCCTCCTTCTGCCTCATTACTTTCTCGCAGAAGTTAGTGACTGTAGTCCAGGATCGCTCGCTCTTCAGCATGCCAACGACTACGCTGTGCAGCGAGAGATCTGCCGTCCCTAGGAGCCCGCTCAATTCTCGGCGCTCCTCGGCCCAGCAGGGGCACTCTTCAAGAGTGTGCAAGGCCGTATCGTCTTCACTCCCGCAATGATTACAAGCCGGGGTCGGCTCTCTTCCTATTTTGTGCAGGTAGTGACCGAAGCACCCATGTCCGGTCATTACCTGCACAAGCCTATATGTGAGGCTCCCACACTTACGATCGATCCAGCTGTCAAAGGACGGGAGGAGCGCTCCTATCGTGTAGGTCCCATAAGGGGAGTCCTCCAGTTGGCTTTTCCACCTGTCCCTCTGCCGCTTGGTGGCCAGGCTTCCCCTCGTTCTTTGTACAGTTCCGCCAGTACCTGGGCATCTAGCTCCCAAGGCAAGGAACCGGCGAGTGCGCATGCTGCCGCATAAGCCACAGTTGAGTAACCCCTTATAACTCGTTGGGCTATCACCCGCTGCGGTCTTCGGAGAAGGGCCTTCGTTTTGTGCGTAAGCCTCTCCGCCCATATCGGCGCCCCGTACATTGCTGCAGGTTACTGCCTCTTGAATTGCCATGATAGATCTAACCAAATATCTATAGTAATATTAACTGCATCTAGCACTGACTCTGAGTTCCACCAAGGAACTAGCCTAAGGAATAAAAATGTAATCTCAAAGAACCCCTGTAATTTATATTCGCAACGTCAAAAATCTCACCGCCATTGTAATACTGTACAAACAGCATTTTCCTTTATAGTAACTATTGCTTTACTCAAGATACTGTCTTATAAATTATTCTTACTCTCGAACTACAGTAAAGTATACTTATCGAAAAATGTAAAAAGTCAATCACACGTGCTCTCAAACATATTATTAGTTAAACTTATTCCATACATGAACAAATACTCTAATCATAGAATATAATATAACGCCGAATCTCTGCCTCTAAGGGTATCTCAGTCCTTAACTATACCTAGAAAACTGCGTTTTTCACTCTTTGTTTTAATTTTTACACTGGTAAATGGGTGATTTAGATTTAAACAATGATCTCGATTTGATAAATGAAATTAAGTGCTTCGAAGTTCAGAATGCAGAATCGTGCTGTGAGATAATGGCGCAAAGATTTAATTTTAGGGTTTTAACTCTTAATATTAGAAGTATCGGCAAAAACTTTGACTCGTTCTTAGTATTCCTACACAGATTAAAAATAAAAATTGATGTTCTCATCCTAACAGAATGCAGGCTTAGTGACTCCACGATTATCAACGAAATTTCGGGATACAATTCGTATTACACAATATTTACTATCAACCAAAAGGGGGGCGTAATAATCTACATAAAAAGTGAGTGGACTGCTACGGTTACTGAGCCACATTTGGTCGAAGCATGCGGGCTGATACTTGACCTTCCCAATACGGTCACCATCATTGGAGGCTACCGATCGCCTTCTTTTCGAAACACAAATAATTTTTTGAACTCTATGGACAAAATCCTTCAAACATACAGAAAAAGTCGTAACATAATCGTAGCAGGTGACATTAATATTGATATTTCTGACTCTGACTCGATGACATATTTGTGCCTACATGCAGAGCATGGTTTAGAACCTGCAATCAATAAACCCACGCGCTTAAAAGCCTGCTTAGATCACATCTTTGTGAAGTCAAAACATGCGGCAGTTGGAATTGTATGCGATTGTGATATCACCGACCACAAGATAGCCATGTTAGGGCTCGCCTTCTACTCAAAACAGAAAAGACCCGGCTCTAGATATAGGAAGGTCGTTGACTATAGCGGGGTTGAAGCTGCTCTAAATACGTATGACTGGGATAGTGTGACCACTAAGACCAATGTAGACGACGCGGCAGAACTGTTTTTGACCGCAATAGAAAATTCTATAAAGGATAACGAACGTACTGTGAAGGTTAGTAGAGCAAAACTCACGCTACAACCCTGGATGACGCCCGGACTAGTGAGGTGTGCCCGCCACCGGGACAGGCTACACGCAAAGTCAAAACAGAATCCAAACGACAATATTGCTAAACTTATCTACACCCGCTATAGAAACTTTTATAACGATCTTCTACGAAAATTGAAATCGCAGTATGAAAGTGATCAAATTCAGTCGCACTGTAAGAATTCCAAAGAGTTGTGGAGGACCCTTAAAACGCTTTGTAATATCAAACCTAAATGCATTCCGGCTGCCGAGCTGTTGGCGGGTGGTGGGAGTCCGAAGAACTCGCTTGATACTACTAACAACTACTTCAAACTTCAAACTTCAAAAAACATTTATTGCCACAAAAAAAACTTACACTAGGACATAACTTAATATATAACAATTACCGCTGTGTAGCAATAGGTCTCAGTCTCAGCATGTGCTGAGCAGAAAGCCCAGCGCTGGTTTTCAGACTGAGCCTTTAAGTTGTGTCGGTCACAAACAAACAAATTTCAATAGGTAGTGCTTATATCTGGATGTCACTATTTTTACAATAATAATACACGATAGATAAGATTATTTTTAAAAACAAAATATCAGTAGGTACATGTACAAAAAGAAACAAGGAGAGAAAAAAATCAAAAAAAAGAACAACATAAATAAAAATCAGTAAAGTGCCGAGTGTGTGTGTGAGTGTGTGTGTGTGTGTGTGTGGTGAGAGAGAAACAGAGATAGAGGTCGTTTGGAGAGCTTAAAACTTGCCCTGCATGTCTAATAGATGTTTCTGGACTAACCGCTTGAACTTTGCGAGGGGCATTGGTTCTCGCAGGGGTGGGGGCAGATCGTTCCAGACCTTTGCAGCTGCAAATTTGAAGCTCCCTCTGAAGAAAGCAGTCCTGTGTTGAGGTATCGCTAGCTTGGTGCATCGTCTTAGCGACCTAGCCCGCGTGTCGTTAACCCATTTCAGCTTCTCAAATAGGTAACGGGGCTTCTCATACTCTAATATTTTTCGTATTGCGCAGGCCAGGTGCAGTTTCCTCCTATTTGCCATGTTTAGTTTGGCCTTGTCGTTTAGGTACGGGGTAATATGCCATCGCCTGGGGATTTCGTAACAAAAACGAACACATGCATTTTGAACGCGCTGTATGTATTTTGTCGTTTCCGCCAATAGCCTAGGCCCAGACACTATGTCTGCGTAGTTAAAAGGTGACAATATTAATGCTTCTACGAGAATTTCCCTGACTTTTTCTGAAAGATATTTGCGAATTCTGTAAAGTATTTTTAATCGGTAGAAGGCATTTCTCACTTTAATATTTACATGTTCAATGTATTTCAGTTGTCCATCCATGACTAACCCGAGATTTTTTGCTTTGTCTACTTGTGTGACAGGCTCCACCCCAATCGATACTCTAGGGTTTTGCTCCTTTATTTTTAAGCGTTGCCACTTATTTCCCAATATTATGAACTGGGATTTCGCTGGATTTAGGAACAGGTTATTTTTAACGGACCAGTTCGCTACTGCTTCTAGGTCTGCGTTGATTTTATTAAGAGACATTTCCAAGTCATTCGGCTCAAAAGAGTAATATAACTGGGTGTCATCTGCGTATAAATGAGAATAACAATGTTTAATATTCTTTACTAAATCCGCTGTGTAAAGAATAAATAACAACGGACTCAAAATAGAGCCCTGTGGCGTACCGCGACTGATTTCTAGTGTTTGCGACTTCAATACTTCACCCTGGTCTGTTTCCATTTCAACGTACTGTTTTCTATTTGCGAGAAAAGAGTGGAACCATTTGCATGAAACCGCGGATACTCCACAGTGTGCCATTTTGGAAAGCAGCAATGTAGGGTTGAGGCAATCAAAAGCGCGCGAGAAGTCCAAGAGTACTAGAATGGATCCCATTCCCTTGTCTGACGCTGCAATAATATCATCTGTGACTTTCGCTATTGCCGTTGCAGTTCCATGTTTACTGCGGAAGCCCGACTGTGTACATGGACTGTGTACATTCTCTTCAATCGGCCAAAAACTTGCAAACGACATTCTGCAACGTACGAAGGAAACAGAAGAAAGCCTCGCCTCGAAGGTAAGAATAAAGCGTAGTCCTTCGCATTCCCTCTTTCTGGAACCTACAGATAGTCAAGAAGTCCTCAGAGTTATAATGCAACTGAAAACTGACAGTGCCCCTGGTTTGGACGGAGTCGCCCCTGGTTTTGTCCAGCGTTTTCGGCATGTTTTATGTGGACCTTTAGCATACATCTTTAATTTGAGCTTTGGGTTGCTTCCCTAAAGTCTGGAAAATGGCATTCATAAGGATGGCCCCAGGAACCTTCCCGAAAACTATAGACCCATCTCGCTGTTGAGTATTTTTTCAAAACTACTTGAAAAGATAGTTAACACACGATTATCAAAATTTATCGAATCGAACAATATACTTTCATCTAGATAATTTGGCTTTAGATCTAACAGGTCCACCGAAGATGCAGTTACTCTCCTAACTGAGCTAGTCTCCGATGCTTTGGATAAAAATCGATATTGCATTGGAGTCTTCCTAGACCTGGCAAAAGCGTTCGATACGGTGTCTTCAAAAATACTACTTACCAAACTCGAACACATCGGTGTGAGGGGCATCGCTCTAGACTGGTTCAGTAGCTATCTTAAAGATCGTAGCCAATTGGTTAAAGTTGGCACAGAGAAAAGTGACGCTCTTCCAGTACCATTTGGTGTTCCCCAGGGTAGTCTGCTGGGTCCAACCTTGTTCAATATCTATATTAATGATATACTAGATGTAGAACTCCAAGACGCCCAGGTTATTTGCTATGCCGATGACACTGTCGTCCTGTTTGTGGGTGATTCGTGGATAGATGTTGTCCGAACAGCTGGGGTGGGAATGTTGTCGATCTACACATGGCTAGAGAAGAACTTACTGACCCTCAACCATAAAAAAACGAACTATGTTTGCTTCCATAAAACCGCTGCTTCTAAGCCCCCCAAAGATCTGCAGATTATAATTCATACCTGTAAATCCCTTAACCCCGGAAAATGCTACTGTAGCCCGATTGTGCGTTGTAATTTCATTAAGTATTTAGGGATTTTGGTAGATGAAAACCTAAACTTTCAACAACATATCAATTGCCTGTCGAAACGTTTAAGAAAGACAATTGGGGTTATAAAAAGAATAAGGGACTCTGCTGATCTAAGAGTGCTGAAAATGGTATACACCGCCATATGTCAATCCGTGGCTAGTTATTGCGTCAGTGTCTGGGGCAGCTCGACAAAAACCGCTCTTCTAGTAGCAGAACGCTCTCAAAGATCGGTGCTAAAGGTTATTAAAAAAAAAACCCTTCCGCTACCCTACTTCTAAACTCTACAAAGAAGCCCAGGTTTTGAACGTCCGTCAGCTCTTTATACTCCGCACCTGCATTTTGACCCATAAAAATTTGATAGGCACGGAATTGTACAAATAGATGTCAAAGAAGCGCACTTTTAAATTAGGTAAACCCTCGATTAAGTGCAAATTTGCAAGGAGATTAGGTAGTTATTTGAGAGCATCGGTGTATAACTCAATACTCAAATACTGTAATGTTAAAAGTCTTTCCGTTACACAGGCAAAGAAAACTATATGTAAATGGCTGCTAACCATAGATTATAGTAAAACTGAGGACATAATGCACCAACCTTATTAAACCGTTAGATTTAAGACTTTAGACTAAGCGACGTGACTGACTGACTGACAGTACTATTTAGTTTTAATGTAGGTACTTTACTTTCTTACTTCTTGGCTTAATTCTAAATAAATTTAAATAAATATTTTGGTTGCCCAAGATACAGGCTGTGCCTAGTTTGGGGACCCCTGTTCATACTCTGTTAGTTAAGTGTCGCTGTAGGCATACATCTGTCTCTAGTATTTACTCATACTCACTGCTGTTCTTTTAATTTGTATGTATGTGTGTGTGCTAAAATAAATAAATATTATTATTATATTATTATTATTATATTATAGGCTATTTTGTAGCGAATTGCTTAGTTTTTGCACGGAACAATCGTGGCTATGTGCTGATCTACAGTTCTTGGGTTTGACGCAAGACAATCACACTTTTGTGAGTGACGGTCACGGCAGTAAAAGGTGGTTAGACCATTGTGTGGTAACTCAGTGCGCATGGAATACGGTTGCTCGTGTTTATATAGACTATAATGTTTATTGTTCTGACCATTTACCACTTATTGTTGAATGTAATTTTAGCATAATTAGATCAAAAATAAAGCAAAACATATGTGATACAAATAAAATAATATGGGGTGACAGGAATGCTGAACAGATAGAAATGTATCGTAGCATATGTAACAGCAAATTAAAGGAGTTAGATTTTTCACAGGAATTTACCAACTGCTGTGGTACTCTGTGTCATTGTGCGGAACATAAAATTATATTAAATAATATGTATTGCAAAATCGTTAATGTGCTTTCGGATGCGGCCTTTCAAACTTATGTCGATAAAGTTGTTTATTCTAGACGCGAGAAATGTGTATGTGGCTGGAATAGGCATGTCCGTAGTGCTCATAGGGAGGCTAGGCTTAAATACGAAATGTGGCTTTTGTGTCATAAACCTACCGAAGGTAGGGTGTTTGATGAGATGACAGAGTCTCGTAGAATATTTAAAAGCAAATTAAGTTGGTGCCTAAAACACCAGGAGCAGATAAAAATGGATATACTCGCGACACATCGAGAATCCAAAAACTTCAATAAATTTTGGAAAGCGACCAATAAACTTAACTTGAAGCCTGGTTTACCTGTGAGCGTGGCGGGCATGAGTGATTCCAGGGACATTGCTACGATGTTTCGAGAGCATTTTACAGTGAAATCGCCCTTGGGTTCATCGCAGTCGGTGATCTACGCTGAGGCTAGTCACGACAGGATGGCAATTACTTTCACAGCTAAGCAAGTAGAGTTGGTTGTTAAAAATATGACTAGAGGCAAGTCCCCTGGATGTGACAGTCTCAGCGTGGAACATTTGAAATATGCGGGGGGTCATTTGCCGAGAGTTTTGTCTATGTTTTTTTACTCGCTTTGTCTCAGTCATGTATACTTACCTAATGAACTGATGGATACCATTGTGGTGCCTATAGTAAAAAACAAGACTGGAGATATCGCTGACAAATCGAACTATAGACCAATCTCTTTAGCAAATATTCTAGCCAAGGTTCTGGATAGCATGCTTAATGCTCAATTGGATGAATATCTACACTTTCAAGACGGTCAGTTTGGTTTTAGACCTGGTTTATCGACCGAAACTGCTATCGTGAGCCTTAAGCATGCTGTGCGTTACTATAATGAGCGTAGCACCTCTCTAAAGCATTTGACTTAGTCTCGTACGATGTCTTATGGAAGAAGATGAGGGATAGGAACGTACCAGTGGAAATTACTAGTATGTTCCAGTTCTGGTATGCCAATCAGAGGAATAGTGTAAGATGGGCTGGCGAACTGTCCGATTCGTACGGGTTGGAATGCGGGGTGAGGCAAGGGGGGTTATCGTCTCCCCAGCTCTTCAATCTATACATGGACGAGCTCATCGGGGAGCTCAGCAGCACACGTATCGGATGTCATGTGGACGGTGTCTGTGTGAACAACATCAGCTACGCGGATGACATGGTGCTTCTGAGCCCTTCGGTGAGTGCGCTAAGACATCTTACAAGAATATGCGAATCCTATGCATCCCGACACGGATTGTGCTACAATGTGCATAAAAGTGAGTATTTGATCTTTAAGGCTGCTAGTAAGCGTCCTGAAAAGATACCTGAGGATTTGCCAGCTGTTACCCTAAATGGCGCTCCGCTACGGAGGGTATTCAGTTTTAAGTATCTGGGGCATTATCTTACCGACGACCTTAAGGATCAAATGGACATTGAAAGAGAGCGGAGGGCACTGGCAGTGAGAAGTAACATGTTTGCCCGCAGGTTTGCTCGTTGTTCCAATCCAGTTAAAATTACGCTTTTCAAAGCGTATTGCCAGAGCTTTTACACGAGCAGCTTGTGGCTTGACTGTACTCAACAATCGCTCAGTGCCCTCAAAGTCCAATATAATAATGGATTTAGGGATTGAGAAGGATTTAGGGTGCAGCTGCCCCGCTTCTGTAGCGCATCTCTAATGTTTGCTGAGGCTCACACGGATGGGTTTGATGCCATCATGCGGAAGGGAGCCGCCTCACTGGTGCGTAGGATGCGGAGCAGCTCCAATAAAATTTTGGTTATGTTTGCCAGCAAACCTGACTCCCCCATATACCTTCGTGTCAATAATTTGATGATTAATAGTCATACCTGACTGCTAATCGTCAAGTTGTTGACAGAAGTTATTAATTTTATAATCAAAATAGTTTTTAAGTTGTAATTCAAGTCACTAACACTAGTTTTATAGGATACCTATTTGTAATTATTACTAACCAATGGATCTTAGTTATCCGAAATAGTAAATAGTAAAGAATTATTATTATTATTATTATAGGCTATATTATATTTTCAGAAAAATTAGGGATCCTTACTAAAACTCCAACCCAAGGTGTAAAAAAAATACCTAAAATATTCTTTACATCGGTGCGAAAACTATTGATGATCGAATAATTATTTTTTGGGTTCCGTACCTCGAAAGGAAAAAACGGAACCCTTATAGGATCACTTTGTTGTCAGTCCGTCAGTCTGTCTGTCTGTCAAGACCCTTTTTCTCAGGAACGCGTAGAGTTATCAAGTTGTAATTTATATCAAATACTCAAATCTACTGTCCCTTGTAGCTGTGAAAAAATAAAACTTCTAAGCCAACGCAATCAAAAGATACAGCCGTTTATGCCGCAAATTTACGGAAATTATCGACACTCGCAAGGGAATCAAAACCTACTACTTCCCGTTAACTCAGAATCTTGAAATTTGGTACGAAGCAACGTCTTATAGAACAGATAAAGATGCGGACGCCGTAAATTTTCAGTTACATCATATAATAAAAACATTTTTTACGGAACTTATTTTTTTGTCAAATAACCGTGCGAAGCCGGGCGGGCTGATAGTTATACTATGATAAAATAAATTTGTTCCCTTTTTCCTGTAAAATTTAGACGTTATGTTTTTATCTTGGTATTTTTTTACATTATCTATACATATAATAAAGCTGAAGAGGGTCAAAAGTCTGTACATGGAAGATATTCGAAAAAAAGTTGGCTGGGGATACTTAGAATCGATAACAGAACACGTTCCAACAGTTTTTAGAATTTTTGTCTGTTTGTCTGCTTATCTGTTTGTCTGTTTATATGAACGCGCATCACGTGAAAACGGCTGAACGGATTTTGATGAAAACTTTACTAATCTATCGAGTAAATACACGGTCAGGTTTTTGGCTATAAAAATTGTGCAGATTTGGGTTAAAAGGGGGTAAAAAGAGGGGTTGAATTTTGTTTGGGAACTCCTATAATACATGAGTTACAGGTATGAAAATTGGTAAGCATATACTTGACGACAAAGGAAAAACATCCTCATTCAAAATTTGTGAAATCTTAAGATAGAACCTGAAAAAAAAATTAAACGCAAGCGCTGCGCCGCGGCGCTGCCCAGTGTGCGCGCCAGCCACCACGGCTCTTAAAATTTTGAACACTATTATGATTTATTCCATCAAGTAACTGTGACTCTAAACCCAAATTTCAGTCTCGTTATCTAGATTCAAAAACAACATATATAACTTTGTAACCCTATATAAAAACATGCAATTACAATGTTACTTTTGCCTTTCTCTTCATGTCTACTCACTTTATACCATAATCCCACTATTTAATATTATAAATGCGAATGTTTAGATGTTTGGATGTTTGTCACTGAATCACGCAAAAACGGCTGAACAGATTAAGATGATTTGTATGCTAATAGTATATAATCTGGATTCACTTATATATATTATAATTTTTGTCCCGATGATCTTCCATCAAAGGGATATTAAATCTGGGATGCAAGTAAGGTCTATGAAATGGGGTGGTTTAATCCTCATACGCCATTCTACGATTTAAGTTTCAGCCAATTGGGAGTATAACAGCGTATCAAGAAATTTAACTTAAGGCATAGCAGAATTGTAAACAAGTTGACGATTCATTATGTCAAAACCGAAGTATCATAATTCCTTCTGATTGTTGAAGCTATTTTTGAGCACAACCTTTTCGCAATTAGTTCTACTTTGCGTGTACATCAAAATGCATTTGCGATACTTTGGCAAGAGATCACTTGAGCTGGGCAGCCCAGTCGTCAGCATAGACAGTTGGAGAATCTTCGATGTACACTTAGAAGAGGGTCGAAAATCTGTACATGGAAGATATTCGAAAAAAAGTTGGCTGGGGATACTTAGAATCGGTAACAGAAATCGTTTCAACAGTTTTAAGAATTTGTGTCTGTTTCTCTGTCTGTTTATATGCCTAGGCATCACGTGAAAACGAACGAATGGAGTATAATTTACCCTTATTCATATGGCAACTGGATCTTCGGTGACGTCATAGCTCGGCCTTCGGCCTCGCATGCCTTGCCACTCTCCTTCGGCTTTTCAGTCATCAACCTTACATGAAGAATCTACTCTGTTGGGAGGCTCGGCCTTCAGCCTCGCGTGTCTCGCCTCCCTGCTTCAGGCCTGCGGCCCTCAGCCTTACATGAGAAGCCCGCTCTATGTGATTATTCTCGCATGCCTTGCCGCTCTGCTTCCGGCCTTCGGTCATCATACTTATATGAAGAACTCGCTCTGTTGGGATAACGTTTTACGGCAGAACTGCGTAGCGAGACTTTTACCATTGTACAATGTACATGTAATGTTTTTGACGAGATTCATTCGTCTAGAATCGGTACATTTGATATTCCGAAATAAGCACTAAATCATTCGTTATGACAATAGGATTTCTAGGGAATGTCATATTGACTGTAATCATTTTTTAAGGGGGTGTAAAGAAGGGTGAAAGATTGTATCATCATCATCATCTGAGGTGTTATAGCCGCGAGTGGGCCCTATGCTAGCCTGGTCAAGCAAATATCTCCAGTCCGATCTATTCGTGGCTTTCCTTCTTCAACATGTCACCCCTAAGTTCCTGGTATCCACCTGAGCTTGAGAAAGGTTGTATGGGAAAACAAATCATTCTAAGGCGAGAACGAATTATACGCGGACCAAGTCGCGGGCAAAAGCTATCCGAAATAAGCACTTAATCATTCGTTTTGACAATAGGATTTCTAGAGGATACTGCCCTAAGGTCCTGGTGTCCTTTTCGACGCCGTCCAACCATCTCAGCTTGAGAAAAATTGTATGGTAACACAAATAATTATATTAAGGCGAGAACGAGTTCTACGCGGTCGAAGTCGCGGGCAAAAGCTAGTCCTTTATAAATCGAAATTTATACAGCGTAAAAATAAACCGTTTTAGAATATGCAAGCCTTTCATATTTATTTATTTATTTATATAAGGAGAACCAACAACTATAATTACAATATTTCAGCTAAAATAGTCATACAGAGCCAATTACAGGAACTCACGCTTAGATATTATATAAGAAAAAAACATACGCTTAGGCAATACACACAATGTATGTATTGCCTAAGCGTATGTTTTTTTCTTATATAATATGCAAGCCTTTCATATTTATTTATTTATTTATATAAGGAGAACCAACAACTATAATTACAATATTTCAGCTAAAATAGTCATACAGAGCCAATTACAGGAACTCACGCTTAGATATTATATAAGAAAAAAAACATACGCTTAGGCAATACACACAATGTATGTATTGCCTAAGCGTATGTTTTTTTCTTATATAATATGCAAGCCTTTCATATTTATTTATTTATTTATATAAGGAGAACCAACAACTATAATTACAATATTTCAGCTAAAATAGTCATACAGAGCCAATTACAGGAACATACGCTTAGGCAATACACACAATGTATGTACAACAATCCAACAAAGCACACTTGCAGGAGTTAGACCAATTTAATACAGTATAAAAGAACGGAACCTGATTAACCCAAAGTACAGACTGTATTTATTTAAAAAGGAAAAGAGAATATATGACATAGTCACCAGACTTTGAACCTTTGCCCTCCCTTGACATGGTCATTTTCACAGAAATAAAAATGTAAGTACCCTTATAGTGCGACTCTGTCTTCTTACCGTTTTGTTACGTAACCATTTAAACTGAATGAATCGGCTGAACTGACAAGAAATTGCTCAGAGTCAGGGGCGCGTGAAAGCTATGGCAGGAGGAGCCCAGCAGTGGGACACGTGCAGGCTAAAAAAGCTAATTAATTACGAGTATGTAAACCGATTGATCAATTAACTTAACCGATGATTCTTCAACATTTCGCTGTCACTCTTTACCGGATGGTCCATGCAACTTGTGAAAGCCATGGGAGGAGGAGCCCAGCAGTGGGACGCGTGCAGGCTAAAAAAGCTAATCAATGATGTAAACCTACATATTAACCTATTTCTGTGTAATATATAATAGGAATTTATAAGTGGAGAATTTGTAACCGGAGCGGCAGTATCTTTAGTAGAAGTGGCAGGAGAAATGTACGTTATTTAGGTAATAGTGGTAAGATCATTTATATCCTTTTCTTCTTCTTTCTTCGAGAAGATTAAACCAGACCTTGTCACGATTTTCTCACTCGCGTATAATAACATTTCGTCACGTGTTCCTATCTAGTACAAATAGATTGAGGAATGTTTTCACGTTTAGGTTTTTGTGCCAGATACAGTGCTAGAGTTATGCAATGATGATGGCATTAAGTCCGCCTTATGTACAATAAGGTTACTTTTGTGCCACTACCACCACCACCATATCAGCCCTAGGACGTCCACTGCTGGACATAGGCCTCCCCCAATTTCATGGGGGGTAAATGCCATAATCGCCACGCTTTTTTTTCGCACTTTTGTGCAATAATGATTAAATAAATAAATAATTGACTCTAGCAGCAGAACCACTTACTTGTTGCTTTAGTTACAACAATAATCGTTTGTGTAACTAACTGCTCTGGCAATAACGATTAGGTTAAACGGTGAGTCCTTTAGGGGCTTTCGTGTGAGCTATAAATATACAACCGAGTATATACATTTAGGTATATAACAGAGTAAAAAGTGAACATGTCGTCAATCAATCTTATGATAGGAATATTTACTTCTAACTAAGGCTCCTTTTAAGTTAAACTTTGTAGACGCCTTTCAAGTAAAAATCAAAAAATGGATATTGATTGAACTCGTCTTAAATCCGGTCACGTAAACCCGGCGCCTATCATAGCTGTTCTAAGTAACGAAATGAATAACCGACAAAGTGAGCTATTTGTCGCACTAACAATGTGACAGGGATAGCCGTAATCCAGGCCTTGCTTAGCGATGTGGGGTTTAATGGAGCTGGCGTTCTGCTGTAATTTTTTCCAGTCAGTGAGCGCTGTTGCATCCACGTTACGAAACGACTTGCACTGGCTTCGACGATATCTTCCCCGGGTTCTTCTGACAGCTACAAATGACGCTATTAGAGACGGCACGGCAGCCTGAGCTTAATAATTAGGGCCTTATTTCCCGCTGCTTTAGTTAGTGGAACATAATTATGACTGAAAATATTAATCTGAGATTGTCGTTAGTTAATCTACTTTGTCGCGGCAACCACCATTTTAAATAGGAGTTTGTTTCGAAGGCGTCTGTGGAATGAGATAATATTTTATGAAAGGAGGGGATCCTTTAAATTGTTAATGATTTTCTAGCAGTGAGCACATTTTCATCCACCGTCTGCAATAGGTATCAGATATATATTATATATATATTCTTTATTCAGCACGGACGAATAAAGAATGTGTATTTGAAATTTTGAAATAGCATTTATTGTCTATGAGCATATCGAATTCATTACTAATACGCAAATATTATGGCACTGCTGAGGGATTCAGCAGTAGTTTGTACCAACGACGCATCTTGCATCTCAAAACCATACAGGTGTTCGGTTTAGGTGTACATTTTGGGCTAATGGATATTACACAGGAAAGTAACTGCAAACTTATTTTTTCTTTTTCTTACGGCTGGCACTGTAACCCTAATAAATGTTTTCAGATTTTCTGCAAATGGGATGGTTTATTTATTTATTTAATGTGCGCAAAAATAAACCTTGCCATAGAAAAGGCGGACGTAATGCTATATGAAATTCTCTACCAGAACCCTAATAATTAAGAACTTAAAAATATCTTTATAAGAATCACTTTGCAAGTAACTTGTTGAACAAGGTAATTATGGAATATGGATATAAATTATCAAACACATGGCAACCTAACAACGCTTAAAATTGGGACAAGGCACACCTCAGTGTTTGAGACTGGGACAATACCTACTTGGGATCTTCAATCTTATGTCCTTGGAATGAAAGGTGAACAACAAGTTGTCATTACATGGAATTAAAGGTGAACACAGTGTGCTCAGAGGGTTATGGAGCGAACTATGCACGGAGTTTCCCTACGAGATGGCCCTTGCCTTGGGGCCAGAAAGTTCTTGAAAGCCGACCACGTACTGGACCCGGCGTGGGAAGTTCCCCAACAAGGTGGACTGACGATCTGGTCAAGACCGCGGGACGCCGCTGGATGAGGGCGGCGCGAGACCAATCATTGTGGAGATCCTTGCGGGTGGCCATTGGCCATTGTCCAGCAGTTGACGTCTTTCGGCTGATTTGAGGATGATGAATAATGATGATGAACAGGGTATCATTAAATGGAATACCTACATGCAACCTCTTATGGCTCTTTAATAGCATATGTAGTGTTAGGTGAAGAAACTTTCTCTGAAGTAATATAAGGAATTTATCATTTCTAAAGTTTTATTATAGAGTAGCGAGAGTCATGTAATCATGTTACGTTTGAAGCCAATTCTCAGGCCAGAAATGATGTCTATTAGAAATACCTAGGAAAGAAAACGAACGAAATCAATATCCGTTTCAAAATCTCACTCACACAGAGATATGTCTGCTCCCAGCATTCGAGATGCAATGAATACATTATTATTGGTAAACGGGACTTAATCGCGTACAACTGAAATGTATTACTTTTTTTCAGATATTGGTTTTTTTACGCGCTCGTGACAGTCGGCTCTTGACCACGGATGTTGTATAATTCGATACGTCGGGCAAACCTAAAGAAAAGTGAATACATGTCAGTTTTACGCGATTAAGTCCCGTTTACCAACAATATTGTGTAAAAATATCAATATATGCAACGAGTAGTGTAGTATCTGTCAGTGTCGGAATGGCGGAGAAAATCTTACAACTTGTAAATTAGTCTTAGACTCAAAACTGACAAGTCAGAAATTTTTTTGATCGCTCCTTTCACGAAGCTACCTACATCCAACCCGTTAAATAATTAAACGAACCTAAACTCGCTTGTAAATGCATACCGTTGGAAGTGGTAGATAAATATAAATATTTAGGCTTAACCATTGATAAAAATATAAATTGGAAATTGCATATAGATATAGTATGCAATAAACTAAGATCAATACTATGTAAAATTATTAGTTTAAAAAATATAGCGAATAAGAAAATATTACGTATGTTGTATCATGCACTGGCGGACGCAGTAATCGGATATGGAATTATAGCATATGGACGTACTTTTAAAACCTACATAGATAATATATTGCAATTACAAACTAGACTGCTAAAAAATATAGTTGATAAAAAAACCAAAGACTGCTGTAAAAGTAATAACTACACGGCCTTATTTAAAGAGCTAAATATACTGCCAGTGCATGAAAAAATTAAATATGTAATAGCAGCTGAGCAATTCAAAAACACTGAATTTAAATCTGTCCGAGTGTACACCCGCGAACTAAGAGCTACGACGCGCCGGACCTATTTGGAACCTAAAGCTAATAATTACTATGGCAAAAGAACGCGTAGTTATTTAACGCCCCGATTATTTAATACCATCTTTTCAGAAAACGACTGTACGAGTAAATACGTGTTTAAAATGAGGCTAAAAAAGTTGCTATTAGATGCCATAAAGCTATAGGTAGTGAGTGAATTTGATTTGGAGTCATATTAGTATTGTTTGAGATGCGTGTCTGCGCAGAGATAATTTTATTTAAATATAGACGGTACTGTACGGCATAAACCATAAATTTTGCACTTAGGCGTTCATTTCAAGTGATTTCTCCTATATTCTATATCAATAATAAAATATCTATATTAATAATTTCGTGCAGGGATACGGTAGACCCGAACGAGACCTGTCTCAAATTGAAGAACGTATAAAAATAACGATTTTTGAGTTGAACATATGTATCCGCAAAATTCGGATTGTCGCGTATTTTGCATTTAAAAGTGTTAATTTGATGACAAAACGTCGGCCATATTGCCCACAGACTATATTGCTATATTAAATTTGTTGGTTGACAGTGTCGGCTACGTTCGAAAATCGTGAACTATTTTTGCGTCCGGTGTGTTTGCCAGGTTGCTGGGCTGCGTTCTGGGTGATGGGCCATCATCGCCCATTGTGTGGATTCGGCTAGCCGCGTCTGCAGCGTTTTGTTTTTGTAGTTTTCTAGCGTTCTATACACCTATCAGCCTAGCTAGCACGATAACTTATACCGTCACGTTATATGGGCGAAATGTATTAAAACGTCACATAAAACGCAACGGTATAATTTATCGTGCTAGCTAGACTGATTGTCACAACAACCGCCTTCAAAGCGAATGTATGGGGCCTGTTACATGGATTCATATCACGATAAGTATCACGTGAATATTAAAGCAGAATCCATACAAATTTGAAAACTGCGATAATGTTGACACCCCAGTATTGTGATAATATTAATCGTGTAAAGGACACCACTTGAATGTTTGCTGAGTCTGTCCGCCATCTTAAAGCTGCGCCTCTATTTTGTTTGTGACAAACTACTAGGTGACTTATGGCTTTTAAACGTCTAGCAAAATTCTATCCCTATCTCGCTCTATCTTATAACTTAGTGGTACTGGGGGACTACTCCGAAATTCGAAATCCGAACTTCGTATGGTGCCGTCCCTTTCACTCATATAGTCTATGACAGCAGAGTGAAAGGGACGGCACCATACGAAGTTAGGATTTTGAATTTCGGAGTAGACCCTCAGCTCATGCCGTTCGCCGCGCTCGGACGTTAGAGGCGCTACTGCGAACCGAAAACGAAGTATCTGCCTCTCTCGCACATGTATATTTGAACGACAGAGAGGAAGATAGTTCGTTTTTGGTTCGCGGTAGGCCCTCAGGCGTCAACTTTAAAACGAATAGGGTATTTTACTATAAGAGAAATAAAATTCAAAATGTAATAAAAACCAGCCAAGTGCGTCGGAGTCGCACACTGAGGGTTCCGTACAACTAAAAAACAAATGTGATTTATCAATATATTGATATTTTTGGTAAAATATACTTCATAATAAACATTATCACTTAATTTCAAGTTCATAGGTCGATGGGAAGCTAAAAAATTATATGTGTGACAGACAACACACGGAATGTTCTTTGACTTTCTTCGACCGTCCGCCACGCTCAGACTAAGGTGCTACCAACCGAAAACTAAATATATATGCCTCTCTGTCGCACTTGCATATTCAAGCGCGGAGAGGGAAATACTTCGTTTTCAGGGGTCATACCACGAACTTCGTATCGTACCGTCCCTTTCCGTCATATACTGTATAACACGAGAGTGAAAGGGACGGCACGACACGAAGTTCGATTTTCGAAGTTCGCGGTAGCACAGCAGATCGTGGTAGGCCCTCTGGTATGACGGCTCCTATTCCTGGATGGTGCGCGTATCGGAATGTGAAATACCTTTGGCAAAACGGAACAAGTTGTTAAATAGCTTCCATTAATTGGAGAAAATATTACCAACTGTTATTATTATCACGTGAAACACTGAATATTGAAGCAACATCCATAGGGGCCTGTTACATGGTTATTATTATCACGCGATATACTCATATCACGATCCGTATCACGTGCAATGAATATTGAAGAAAAATCCATACGATTTTGAAAACCACGATAATATTGACACACCAGTATTGTGATAGTATTAAGCATTTAACAGACCCCATACAATTTTAAAAATCGCGATAATATTGAGTGTAAAGGGCCCCACGGAATAGAATTTGGCAGAGAATAGAGAGCTGCTATCGCGAAACGAAAACGAACGAACATAGTGTATTTCCCTCTGTGTCGCTCGAATTTGCAAGTGCGACAGAGAGGGAGATACACGAACTTCATTTGTTTTCGTTCGCGTTAGCAGCTCTGACTTCGTACCAAAAATACTGACTGGCACATCAATATTTAACAATGCACATCTGAATTGAATTTTAATGAACGATTAGTATTTTAGCTATACAAATCAGTACTGATTACGGTGTCAAATTTTTTATGTGCCTTTAAATACTACCCTTATAAAAATGCTTAGGATTAACTTGTAAAGATACTAGCCTTTGCCCGTGACGTCGTTTGCGTAATCTATTACTCCCAATTCCATATAATTCCATTCCGTACTTTTATTCCCAATCCAGACTACAGACTATATTTCTATACGATTCGAAGTTTAATCATAATCCGTTGTTGTAATGTTTTTATTTTATACATTTTTGTACACTATTTCTTTCGTCGTTTGCATAACTGTCACGAATAAATGTTTTGTTTATTTCTTTCTTATTTATTTCACCCGAGCGAAGCCGGGCTTTCATCTAGTATATATATATAACTGCAAAACTATTAGTACCCTCATTTTACAAGTGTTGAACCACAGCTGTTAAGTACCTAGCTAACTATTACTAATCATATTTATAATTTATAAGTATTTAAGACGATTGTGTGCATATAACTAGTAAGGTACATATAAGAATACCAGGAAAATGAGTGCTATCTCGCCAATAAACTTAATGTTTGGCGATTATAATGTAAACAAATGTACCATACAAAGCTTTAGAAAATAAATTAAATTAAAAAAAAAAATTGTAAATTAATGATTTTTTTGTTCTTGATATAACAAAAAAATTCTCAAACATGCAATGAAATATTCCTTATAATAGGCTGCGAAGTATGACGTTTCAGGTGCGGCTAGGACAAGAGGTCGTTAATGGAATTTCATACAAATCTTGCAGGCATGGGCCGGCAAAGTCCTCTTTTTTAACTTCCATTCCACATAAATTTGTGGCACAGGCATCATTACATTCTGCCACTATGCGTATTGAAAATTAAACTTTGATTTTTTTGTTGTTTATTTCATTGCATGTTTGAGAAAAGCACTATACATACATACCTCGGCGGGAAATATGGGGTTGCCCGCCTCAGACCTATCCAGCCTCGCTTCGCTCGGCCGTCTATATGTCTTCGGCCGGCAACCCCTTTCGTCCCGGTCTCTGTAGTAATGTACTATTTATTCATTTAGTAACAATAATTAAATAATCCACCACCTTAACTTACATTTAAATAATAATTCGTTATTTTACAATACATTGTAAAGTTCATTACCAAGAAAAACGTAACGCGTATTGCAATATACAGTGAGATCGTCATTCGGTATAATGCCTTAGGTTATCCTGTGTTCCAGCATTAGAGATTTTGCTGAATTCAACATTTCGGTCAGATTTTATATAATAGAGATGACCTCGATAGAGACCATCACTAATATAGACATCATCTTAACTGGCCCAAAAATTAGCTTGCTGAAAGACGTAGCTTTTGTAATGATTGTAAAACTCGTAGAAAACTTCTCTTAAAAAATACGCTTTTATATAATTATTTTTTTGTGTTATTTCCACTCAGAACCATGCGCTTTTTTGATACTAATAGGGCAAAATTTCGTAAAGCTTTTTCCTGTTGCGTTACTATATTCCATAAATTTTGTATGGCGTTAATATAAAGATTTTAGGGGACATTTTTTTCTTCAAGTGGCGTATTGGCAATAGTTTTTCAATTTTTAACTTTGATTGAATATTATAATTGTCTAGCAAATGCATCCACTTGACAAAAATTTACAGTTGGTGGGGTAGCACATTGTTATACTAACGATTGTCAAAGTAATTTGTTAGTGTTTTCTTTGCATTTTGCGTTTAAATAATAATAATAATTTTGATAAAAATTGCAAAAAATGTAATATGACAAAAGTGTGCACTATAAGAAACGCCCAGGATAGGAATTTCCGCGGAAATGAGATCTACTCGTAGGTAATTTCGATTCTACGCCCCGTAAACCACTGCAATTGAAATCTGATCGATACACACACATTGATACTTAGTGTAAGTATATATATAGGTAACATACATCATTAAACATCAATAAACCCAAAGGTTGTCTGGAAGAGACCGCTCTGATTTACCTCTGCTTGTCTCTTATTATGCTGTTTCCATTATGTAATTCCTTTTTGAGGTGTGAAATAAAGTGTAATTGTATTGTATTGTATCAATTAACTAATCAATAGCGTAGACGATACATGTATACAGAGACGGATCAGTATCTGATATTTTGCATTTATAAACCACCATCAGGTGACTTAATATCTTTTATAGAAATTATGGAGGATGTACTTAGTAAAGCAATAAGTGGTAAAAAACCAGTAGTGGTCTGTGGCGACTTTAATATCGATATTTTATCACAATCAGTCGAAAAAGATAAGTACATCACTCTTTTTAAATCGTTCAATTTTGACTACTTATTTGAAGCACCTACCCGAGTTACTCCGACCTCTGCCACTTGCATAGATAATATTTGGTTAAACTGTCCTCATCTAGACAGAAGCATAGTGAATGGAGTCCGGTCGGATCATAAAGCTCAGATGGTCAGGCTACCTTGCGAAGTAAAACCTCCAGATCGCGTTATAGAAATAAGACCCCTGAGTAAAAGTAGACTAGAACTACTAAAGTCAAATCTACTAGTCGCCATGCCGAACACCCAGGTAGAATCAAATGATCCGAATGATCAATTCAAAATGCTTCTGAATACAGTGTGTAACGAATTTAATAGGACTTGTAGTAAAAAGCGTATTAAAATAAACAATAAAATGAGATTTAATGATTGGGCAACTACCGGAATTCGAAAGAGTAGAGATAACTTATACCAACTTTATGAAAGGAGATCTTGCACCACTGACGAACGCTTCCATCAGTATGTTAGGGATTATTCCAAATTATTCAAAACAGTGTGCACAAAGGCAAAAGCAATGCACTTGAATAATAAAATAAAGTCCTCAGATAACAAAGCCAAGACTGTCTGGAAAATAATAAACACAGAGACTGGGCAGAGAAGTAATAAAGAGTCCACGATTTCTTTGAAAATAGAGGATAATTTAATTACTAATGCACTAAAAGTAGCCGATGAATTTAATAATTTCTTTTCCAAAATTCCTATAGTCACGACTCAAAGTTTGGCATCATCTACCACAATAGCAGAATCCCTTCTGAATGAGAACGTAAAATTAGAGTCACTAAATATTTTCAAATTTCATCATGTTTCTCCTCTAGATGTACTGAAGTCTTTTAAAATGTTAAAAATAAAGAGGACTGAGGACTTATGGGGCGTGTCAGTCATGGTACTGGAATCTATTCTCGAGGTCGTTGCACCCACTCTAGCTCTCATTTTTAATAGTTGTGTAGACAATGGCATTTTTCCAGACTTAATGAAGTGTAGTAAAGTAGTTCCTATTTTCAAATCAGGTCATAGAGATAATCCTTCTGATTATCGTCCAGTTTCTATCCTACCTGCGTTTAGCAAAATATTCGAAAAAATAATGCTTACGCAATTGGTTTCTCATTTTAATTCACACAATATTTTGCACGCACAGCAGTTCGGTTTCACGAAAGGTAGATCAACTACTGATGCAGGTGCAAGTTTAATAAAATTTATTTTGCAGTCTTGGGAAGAGTCATATGACGCCATTGGAGTGTTCTGTGACCTTTCCAAGGCTTTTGATTGTGTAGATCATGGAACTTTAATTTGTAAGCTTAATTTCTATGGTATCAGAGGACATGCATTGGATCTTATGAAATCATATTTAACACAGAGAAATCAAAAGGTAGCGATAAATAAAGCCCTTTCGTCAGAGACAGTGGTAGAGATGGGAGTACTTCAGGGGTCTATTCTAGGCCCTTTCCTGTTCCTTGTTTATGTAAATGATCTACCATATATGGTAAGCCGAAGATCAGGCATTGTAATGTTCGCAGACGACACCTCATTACTGTTCAAGGTAAATAGGAAAGATACTGAACTCATTGAACCAAATAATACCCTGTCCATGATATCTGACTGGTTTGCTGCCAATAACTTAGTGTTGAATCCGAAAAAAACTAAATGTATGAAATTCTCTCTAGCGAACTCGTCAAATAGAAACTTAGATACAAATATTAAACTTAATGGCCAAACATTAGAATTTGTTACGTCAACTGTATTCTTAGGTATTACATTGGACTCAAAATTGCAGTGGGGTTCCCATATAACAGCGATAGGAAGTAGGTTGAGCTCTGCTGCATTTGCAGTCAGGAGAATAAGGCAGCTTACCAATGTGGCAACGGCACGGTTAGTTTACTTTGCTTATTTTAATAGTATAATTACTTATGGTCTAATCTTGTGGGGATCAGCTGCAGATATTGAAACTGTTTTTATTTTGCAAAAAAGGGCTATCCGGGCAATTTATAACTTGGGGTCGCGTGACTCATTAAGAGAATTTTTCAAAGAAATAGATATTCTAACCCTGCCGTCCCTATACGTATTTGAAATAATAATGTATGTTAGGAAGAATTTGTGCAATTTCCCAACGAACGCTGATAAACCAATAGCCACCAGAAACACTGGGAAACTGAAAATAACCTTCTATAGACTAGTAAAGGCGAAAAAGTCGTTCTTGGGAAATTGTATTAAATTCTACAATAAAATTCCAAAACACATTACTGAACTTAGCAATTCTAAATTCAAATCTGTAGTAAAACAATCACTTATTTCAAAAGCATATTATAAGGTAAACGATTACATCATGGACAGGGATGTTTGGCAGTGATAGTGTCCTGCACGGCTAATCTATCGCGAAAATAGGTTTTCTACTGTAGCTTGTTATTTTTGTAGTAACTGAGACTGTAATTTTATATTTAACTATACAATGTATATTGTTTTGAAAAAATGACACCTCGCCGAGTTTCTTACGCCGGTTCTTCTCGTGGCAGAGGTTTATTTTTCCGAACCGGTGGTAGTTTATTGACGTTCATAGGTGCATGTAATATGCCTAATTTGAAGAATAAACTACTTTTCTTTTCTTTTCTTTTCTTTTCTTTTCTATAATTATCAACGCAAAGTCAAGGCCACCAATCTCACACAGATATTGCATAGTTCAACAGACTTTAAATCTTCGAAACTATTATTTCAAATTTCATACACCCCAGTTCCGAATACTAACGCAATCTGCTTAAGCTAGGTGCTAAGCCCCCGAGAGGATTTTCAATATGTTTGAACAGTTTGCAGCGTGAACTAAGTTTCGCGTGTATGTAGTTCTACACATATGTAAGAGGAGTAGTAGTGTAAATGACATACCAAACTTATTCTTGCGAACAACTAGCACGTACAATGTGTATTTTCATTGCATATAACTATAACTAGATTGTTAAAGGACAACAATATAACTGGGTATTGCAAATAAATATAATTATTATTTGATCGAGTACACTTGCTTTTGGCTTTACCGTTGTCGTGTAAAATGAGGGACATGGTAACCTTATCGTAAATTGTCTATTTTCCTCTTAAACAACAGTTGCCACAGGTTTTCTTAGGTCTTACTCGATCTTAACTTCAAAGATTAACACGAAAATATATATTTATTAGGTTGGTGAATGACGGAATTGTTGTTTGATCCGCTTGAAATAGCTAAAGTGAAGATCGAGATACTTCGTAATATAAATAAAATACGTGTTTGACAATGTTATTACAATTTCGTGCAGGAACACGTTAACAGGTGTACGGAGGCAGGTGGAATGAAGAAGGCACTTTACTGACGCATCGGCGGCGAAATTAAATTCCGCACCTCTAACCACCCCTCCTCGCATTTACATATGCAACTTTACAATTTATTTTCGAATCACTCATTACTAAAAGATTTTTACGTGATTATCACTTAATAAGTTGAAAAAATGGACAAGTATCGTTGTATTCATCTGTAGGTTAGTAACCTACTAAAAGAAAACATCATAAAATGCCATCATTTGAGTGGTTGTACCAAACTGTGTAATCGTTAAAATATGATTCTATGGAAAGTCTGATAAGTTTCTATGGGATGACAGGACAGTTGCTAATGGCATTCATAACTTTGATCGATCCGTATTGGCTATGTGCGAAGTAGGTGGTAGGGGTAAAGTAAGCGATCGCAGCGCACACCATTGCAGAAATGTGCAATTTCCGGGGACTTATATGTCAAATTTACTTCGACGTTTCCTATTGGTTTCCTACGATTCGTTTCGTTTGTATTTATTTATTTATTTTCTTATTTGTTCCAGTCAAATTTCCAGTAAGGGGTCGTTCTCGCTTACTAAAATAAGTAAAATATTCATGTGTCTTTATTTGACATCTCTGAGTTTGACATTGCCCCGGGACCCGTGACGTTTGAAGTTTCTGACGTGCACATAGCCAATAGGTAAAAAACTTAAGAAGATGACCTGTTGTATGTAGTTGTGATGTGTTCGAATAGACATTACATCTTTCAAATGTGCAACACAAACAAAACAAACGCCTATTCGAACACGCTACAACTACATACAACAGGTCATCTTCTTAAGTTTTTTACCTATAATCGGAAGTTGGTGCAGGTGAAGTCTTATGGGTTATTCCCACTAGACCGTTCCGTTTCCGGGCCGGGCCGAGTCCGGGCTGCTTCCGAGCCTTGGCCGTAGGTAGAATGGCCGTCATACGTTTGTGGTCACTAAAAGGGGCTGTGCTGGGATCCTTCTGAGCGTCACCGGGCCCGGACGAGGCCCAGCCGCGCAACGGCCGGCGACTTGCTGTCATAGAAAACGGGCCGGCCCGGACACGGAACGGTCTACTTTGAATCATCCTTTGCATCGCAACTCATTGAAACATTTAACCACTTAGGCCGGATTCGATTAAAAAGGAATGTCTTAGTCAAACATTAAACTTATATGACCTTTCCGCAGAATACGAGTAAACGCTATTCGTGTTGTCTTTGTTTGGTCGAATTGGTGCCTAAGCGTTATTGAGATCATTTTTAAAACGATTAATAAAATCAAACGAATTTTGCATTAGCTTCCTAAATACAAAACATATTCAATTACTTCATTTGCTTCTTGCAATGGCAACTACGAGTAAACTGCCAATAACGGAAACTCATTGTAATATGTTAGAGTTACCTCTAGAATAATATATTAAATTTATGTAAAAACTTGACATTCAAAAAGTGTTCTTTATGAATTGATTGGTTTGATTTGATAGACCTAGGCTAAACTTGTATTTCCAAGACTAACTTTGGGACTTTGTGACTATTACCGCTAGTAAACTGGTCATTCGATAGGTACAATGTGTGTTTCGGTACAACTTACCTCAAAGCCAGTACTTTACGGCATTTATTAATTAAAAAAAACCTATTATTATGTAATTAGAACATACTACAAACAGTCAAGTGCGAATCCGACTTTAATTCAGGAAAAATGCGCGATATAGACATTCCACGCCATGGGTACAGTAACAGTCGGTAGACTTTGATAGGTGCTTTATCACAGAAAAAATATATATTTCAAAAATATGTTCAATCCATCTGGGTTGTTTATAATAATTCCAAATTTTCAAATCGATAGCATTTTTCTCGAGATATTTAGCGGTGTGACAGATAGCCAGAGCGGCACCATAAGTGTGCCTGTTTACCTCTTTGGTATGGAACCCTAATAACGGCAACTTGTCTTAACGAGAGCAGACTGACGTTCCCCATAGACATTGCAATTAAAGATAGGCAGGAGTATACTCGTACTACACAATTGACACTTTTGTAGGCGATGGAAAACCTGACAGTGGCTCAAGCGCTACGTACTTAGTGTTAATTTTACCAAACCGAAATAGAGCATATTCGTACTAAACAAGCTCATACTATTTTTAGATTAAACTTTAGAGTTTAAGTCTTTAAGAGTATTCGTTTTTGGTCGAAGCGGACTGAACGTCCGTCGAAACATCAATTGAGCTATCGAATTTTCTGTCATAACGGCTTATATTGGAAACTATTCCCAAAAAAAATGGCATTTCAACCGGCGCGTTCCAACGATCAATCAAGGCAAATGACCACCGAATGGAAGTTATATTAGAACAGTTAACAAATGGAAGCATTCAAGCTTGAAGTGTCATTTTGTGAAGACCGAAGACTAGAACAAAATAAATCACCCAGAGTTATTTTACGGGAGCGGACGTTAGTAAAAACCAATGCCATTTTCGTTCAGTCGACCCTTTCGCCAGCTCCGATGTTTCTTGACATTTTCATAATGGCAAGTCGAATTAGATTAAATCAAACTGAATGCATATTTCATTAGACATCTTCACTATCTTCAGTCAAAATGAAAAAGTAATATCACAATTCATGACAGAATACCTAATAAGAAGTATCTATATAATGATATCTTTTGAAGAAGAAAAATGATTCCAGGTTCTTTGAGACGGATAGAATATGAATACTCAGTTAATTCATTACGTTAATATAAGAAATTTTTTTTAGTTGCACCAAAATTTCAGCTGAATGGTTTTAATCATACTTAATTACTCCTAAATTATACCTGTAAACAACAAAATAAAGATTAACGCAGTGTAAAAAACGTATTTTTGCATAATGTTTTGTAAAATATGTACATTTAGCATACAAATAATTAGTTACTCGTAGTAAGTACTTACTGTACTAATTAGTCTGACTGGAGCTATTTCGATTTCACGTTGTTCAACCACAATTTGCCAATTAGGCAAAAATATCGTTATCGATACCCCTTAAAAGTTACTACGGTAATTAGTAGATACTTATGTGTGGCCTGTAATTTCCTATACATACATTAATTATAATAATAAAGAGAAAGAATAATTATAGTCACGGTGAGCCCTTACAGGGTAAGTTTAGCAAATTTAAATAAATATTGGGGAATAATCTTACACATTTCCTGGTGAAGGTCGCGGGTGTCCGCTGGATGCGGGTGGCGCAGGACCGGTCATTGTGGAAGTCTTTGGGGGAGGCCTATGTCCAGCAGTGGACGTCTTTCGGCTGACATGATGATGATGATGATGAATCTTACACAAATCGATCCAGTCCCAAACTAAGCAATGCTTGTACTATGGGTACTAGACGACGATATACATACTTATATAGATAATAGTACATTACGATACAAGTGCAGAGAACAGGAAATTCGCAACGAGTGGTGATAAATTAAAACACGACCGAAGGGAGTGTTTTACATCGACACGAGTTGCGAATTACCTATTCGCATGTGTATCGTACAACGTTTTACAGTACATATGGCTTTTTAAAGCTTCGACATATCCACGTAATCTGCTAATTGCCGCACTCGTGCGGTAAAGTAGCACCATATGTACTGTAAATACATAGAGCTCTAGCTTCGGAGGCAGTGTCACTACCAAGTAGGCTAAACAGGCCGTCAATATTTCTAGTTATACCAAATGTATTTCGTTTACTGAGCATTCAACGAAATGCCATCTCTGTTATTTTTAAGCCACCCCGATGAAGCCGCACTTTTTTTTTATATATACCACGTCGGTGGCAAACAAGCGTACGGCTCGCCTGATGGTAAGCGGTCACCGCAGCCTATGGACGCCTGCAACTCCAGGGGTGTCACATGCGCGTTGCCGACCCTTTAAAAAAAATATTTTACTTATTTTATTATTATTATTTTTTTCCGCAATGTTAGTATAAGATAAGCTAAACCATGTATTGCTCCGACCCGAAAAAGGGGCCAAACTGAAAACCAGCGCTGGACACTAGTCCAGCATATGCTGAGGTTGGTACCCATGGCCAACATGACACAAATTGTTGTAGTTATTTTATGCTACCGTATTGTTTATTGTAATATTTTGTATATCATGTTTTGGCAATAAGGAAGGAAGGAAGGAAGTTTGAAAGTACGTCCGCCTTACTCAAAACCGTAGTCATTTACGAGTATATTAACGCTATAGAGGAAACTGTGTAGTATTCATCCACATTTTACTATATCCGTTCTTATTCAAATAAGAACCGGTTAGTGTTTTAGAACAATTTCAATGCTGCCGAATAGGCCTTTATCTAGCTCAAATAATAGTCCGTTTCGTGTTGATATGAAGTCCCATTACCAAGAAATGGTGGTTTTCTTAATAGGGGGAAATTATACGAAAGCACCATATGCTTGGGGTGGCTATGTACACGACCACTTCTTTTATTGCAGGATTAATAGTACCTCACCTATACTAACCCCATTTTACGTAGTATATTTTTAGCGTAGTCTTGTAATATTAATTTAGCGGAGAATAAATTGCCCTAACCGACGTTGCAGCATTCGTTCAGTATGACTACATATAATTGTACGAAGGTACTCCAATAAAAAAAAAACGTTTATTTAATGAAATTTAAAATATCTCATCAGGCAATATGCAAACAAAAATATGCTTAACATTCTCCAACATTTAGGTACTCATGAATTCAAATTAATTCACTGTACACATTGATTATATTGAGTTCTGAATTGATTGATTGATTGAATGAATTGATTAAAATTTAGAAATAGTGGATTAACAAAAATAAAGAAACTCTGTAAATTTTATTAATAAGTAAATTAACCTTAATTGATCGACTTGAGAGCTATGGGACGTATTTTTTATTAAGTTATATGCACCCATATTTATGCACGTCACTGTTCGTACCTACGCAATTAAATAAATACTAATAATTTCACAATGTTACTCGTACGTATATATATCCACTCGAAAGTTAAAGATATTATGTACACATTTCGAAGTTATAAAAATATGAGTCTACTTAAGACTTCCCCTGTATTGTGATGAATGCATAACTGTTTAATATTCTCATTCGATGTAGGTACCTACCATATTTAATTGTCACCAATATTTTAGTTTATATAACAAGTTGAAGACTTACACTATATAAACTTAAGATGTATCTTCATCACAGTATGTATCTTATTTTAGGTGATCATTGCCCTAGACGGACGAAAAGAGTAGTGTTATGTACAACAATTAAATTATTCGAAGAGAAAAAATATTTTATCTTACACCCTAACCTCTCTTACCTGACAATTGCTAAATGAATATAAAGTAGTAAGTAGTTATGTACATATTTTAAACTATTTGACACTTTGAACATATAATGCAACATAATTATTTTTTATTTGAAAGGTTTTGATTACCAATCCTTTTAGCCCCAGGTGAAACTAAGTATAACATTTTTTTATACACTTAACCAACGAAAGACTTAACAGAAGACTTCAATACAGGAGAGATGTCTGCAACACAGATTTTATATTACTTACGTGCTGCATTTACATAAGTAACTCTTTGCAAGCATTTCGTTAAAACAATTACACACATTGTTTTATCGAAATGTTAGCAAATAGGGTTTGTAGAAATTAATATTAGTGGATGTAGACCTTGCGATTTTTTTTCAATTTTCAAAATGTACAAAAACTTGACTGCTGACAATGAACTCTATGCGTATATTGTTTATCTGCTCACAAAATTGCACGATAATCGCTTGAGAAATGCGACCAGCAGAGAACAACCGGAAATTCGCCGGACACAAAAGCATTTTTGTCGAAGCTGAAAAGGAGACTTTAGTTTCACTAGGTCAAAAGGTATATTACTTTGTCCAATTAATGAACATATGTGCCAGCTACGATGGACTCATTAGCGCATGTAACTGCTAAGCACATCACTCATATGTATATTCATGTTCCTCGTTAGTTGTAATGAAGTTGAGAATACTCCGATCAGTTAATGCTTGTTTGGCTTTGTGATTATCTGATGTAGAGAATATTAAGAATATATATGTACACTGCCGCTCATAAGTATTTAGTATCAGCTAATAAAAAATGCAAAATGCACGCCAAACTGTCAAGGGACTCTGACTTGGCAGTGTATTTCTGAAAGTCATTTTTGTATACAGATGTATGAAAAAAGGTATGGGTGCCTAAATACTTATGACCGGTAGTGTAGGTATGAATTAATCTGGCAAAGTGCATGGCTTACGCCTATTCCCAAAGGAGCGGTTAGTCGTAATATTGAAAACTACCGACCTATCTCTAAATTGTGTGTCTTTGCTAAACTACTTGAAAAAATAGTTACCGACCAGTTATTCAGTGTTGTACGTCGTCACATTATACCTAATCAACATAGTTTCTATAAGGGTCGATCAGTGGATAGCAATCTGTTAACCTTTACTAGTGAAATATATGCCGCAATGGACAACGGTTATAGTGTAGATGCCGTTTATACCGATTTTGCGAAAGCTTTTGACAAAATCTGTCATTATACTTTATTGTCTAAGCTTTGGAAACAAGGTATACACGGTGATCTTTTCCGTTGGATTAGGTCTTACATTGAAAATAGAAGTCAGTCTGTTGTACTGCTTGGTTATCGGTCGCAATGGAATTCTATAAGTTCTGGAGTCCCTCAGGGTTCTCATTTAGGTCCTTTGCTTTTCACTTTATATATAAATGATATAGCAAATCACATCAAGAGTTCCAATGTACTACTTTACGCGGACGATACATTTTTTTTAGGGTTATTAAAGAACAAAGTGACTGTGACAAACTGCAAGATGATCTGAATAACCTGGTAAGCTACTGTGAAACTAATAAACTATTCCTAAATTTAGATAAGTGCAATGTGATTACCTTCTCTAGAAAGAAAAAGCAAATTAATTTTAATTATAGACTGTCAGACAGAATATTGAATACCTATAGAGTCAAAGAAATTCGCGATCTAGGAGTAATTATGGACAGTAAACTATCATTTGTTCCACATGTCGACAAAATTCTAGCGAAATCTTATAAACCGCTTGGTTTTATTTTACGAGTAAGTAAGCCATTATAAACACTTATACATATAAAATTCTATATAATAGTTTTTTTCGTAGTCACTTAAAATTTGCCTGTTCGGTATGGAAACCTTACCATAATATTCACATCAGCAGAATCGAAAGGCTACAATTTTTTTTTGTAAAAGCACTAGCTTATAGGACCGGTAAAAAATATACAGGTTATGAGGACACATGCAACCGTTTTAATATTGAGACATTAAATAACCGCCGTGATTCTGTTGATTCGGTTCTACTGTTAAAAATCATCCACTCACAACTAGATGCCCCTACATTACTACACAATATTAGTATTAGAGTTCCGCGTATACGAAAGCGTCAGTGCCGTAAAAAAGATTTGTTCCACATTTCTAGAAGTAGAACATGTTATGCTAGAAATGCGTTCATTAAGCACGCTTGCAAATTATTTCATGATGCCACAAAACTCAAGGATATTGACATATTTAACTGTTCAATTATATTCCTTAAGAGTGCATTTAAACAAAAGCCAAAATAGTTTTCACTAATGTATTATACTAGTATAACCTTTAAAGTACCCAATCAACTTAATCATATAATATAATAATAATATTGGGGGACTATCTTACACAAATTGACCTAGTCCCAAACTAAGCAAAGCTTGTACTATGGGTACTAGACGACGATATACATACTTATATAGATAAATACATAGAAAACATCCAAGACCCAAGAACAAATATCCGTGAAAAATGCACAAATAAATACACTGGCCGGGATTCCAACCCGGGACCTCTAGCTTCGGAGGCAGAGTCACTACCAACTAGGCTAAACAGGTCGTCGAATTTGAAATAGTCATAAAGCTTTAGTGTTAAAATAATGAAACTTATATACTTTTTTTTTGTTAATCTAATCTTTAAGGAAACTCTAGGTCTACATTTGTAGACATAATGTTTATACTTTAATTTATATAAGACTGTTTGTTTCTTATCAATAAAAAAATGAACATTATGCATTCTGCGTCACGTATAACAATGATTGATCACTAGCTTAACTCTGTTCAATTGCTAATCCATATAAAGCAGATAAGAACATGAGCTGAACGCTATACAGACGATTTTCGCTATATACGTTGATCAGTTTGCATTTAGTGACCGGTTGTTAAGCATCTGTTTAACCGGTCGGTTGTTGTCTGTGTTGTCCCTATGCTATGTTCCAAGTATGTACCAAGGTAATAAGGTACCAAAGACCTGAATAAAAAAATACATAGATGAGCAGGCCTGTCTGAACTAGCAGCTACAGCTTTGTAAGTATATATACATAAGTAGCAATGCTCTGCCTCGAAAGTTACATTGTTATGTTATAAGCCATACACAATTTAGTCAGCCATATAGAGATATAGTCATATCTATCACGCAAAAATATTCCATGTACCAATGTAACACAACTTTATCTAAATGGTGAAAAGCTTTAGGTACTATATTCTAAAATCGGTAGCAAGTAGCTCCAAACCTTTCCGAATTTCGTATCGACTCTCCTTGGGAGAGGTTTGCGTAAATAACGCAGCTCTTCCAATACACTTCGTAGCTGAATAGAGAATCCCAGTGCGATGCATATTGCGAATGCAGCCGGCTAGCATGCACCGGCAGGTAGTGCGCTGAGCGATGCGATGATTAGAATGACTTTACATAAATTCGCAATACACGTTCCATCTGAATAATAAGCCGATGCAAAATATTTAGATAGGTTGGTATTGAACGTATTTTATTACAAACGTCGATTTTTTTGGACAGGGATCTTATTGTCCTAGTGTTCGACACTGACCCAATATTTGACACTTCCAATCTTATGTCATAACATAACATAATAAAGGGTCTCCCCAACTTGACCTACTATGTGCCAATTTTATTACACCTGCCAACATTCAATATCATTTTCATTAGCCCTAATATTGAGATAACTAAACTTGTTTAGTATAATTATTTGCCGAGCCTTTTTTCATATTTACTAATATATTCTTATACTAAAAATCTTATATTTTAATTGGACTCAAAATTGCAGTGGGATTCCCATAAAGCGATAGGAAGTAAGTTGAGCTCTGCTGCATTTGCAGTCAGGGGAATAAGGCAGCTTACTATGTGGCAACGGCACGGTTAGTTTACTTTGCTTATTTTAATAGTATTATTACTTATGGTCTTATCTTGTGGGGATCAGCGGCAGATATTGAAACTGTTTTTATTTTGCAAAAAAGGGCTATCCGAGCAATTTATAACTTGGGGTCGCGTGACTTATTAAGAGAATTTTTCAAAGAAATAGATATTCTAACCCTGCTGTCCCTATACGTATTTGAAATAATAATGTGTTTGGAAGAATTTGTGCAATTTCGCTACGAACGCTGATAAACCAATAGCCACCAGAAACACTGAGAAACTCGAAATAACCTTATTTAGACTAGTAAAGGTGCAAAAGTTGTTCTTGGGAAATTGTATCAATAAATTCTACAATAAAATTCCAAAACACATTACTGAAATTAGCAATTCTAAATTCATAGTAAAACAAACACTTATTTTAAAAGTATATTATAAGGTATACGATTACATCATGGATATCTATCGCGAAAATAGGTTTTCTACTGTAGCGTTGTTATTTTGTAGTAGCTGAGACTGTAATTTTATATTTAACTATACAACTATATTGTTTTGAAAAAATTACACCTCGCCGAGTTTCTTACGCCGGTTCTTCTCATAGCAGAGGTTTAATTTTCCAAACCGATGGTAGAGTTTATTGGCGTTCATAAGTGCATGTAATGTACCTAATTTGAAGAATAAACTACTTTTATTTTATTTGTTTTTTACTTTTAAACATCAAGTGTGCTAATTTATATTAGAAACTAATAATTATTTTTCCTAATGTTTACTAAGCCCAATGATTAATATGCCTAATGATGGGTAATGACACATGTAGCGAGGATGAAAGAAAATAGATTCACAAAACGAGTGTATGAAGAAAGAGTGGATGGAAAACTTGGAAGGGGAAGACCTCGGCGAACGTACTTTGACCAAATTGGAGATATTCTGCAGAAAGTTGTTATTTTTAATATTAATTAACGATCTTCCAAGACAAATCAAGCATTCCTTCTGCCTTATGTTTGCCGACGACGATGACTGGCTTATCCGGTAAATGGTTTACAAGACACCGCTTTACTTCAATCCCATATAGACAGGGTATACGCATGGGGTGTAACAAATAGTTTGGCACTTAACATATCAAAATGTTCTATAGTATCACACACGGTCGAAGCATCCGCTAAACGAGGATTATCGCATAGATGGTGTAAAAATAAAGGAGGCTGCTCTGGTGAAGTATTTGGGTACATGGTTTGATTCGCAACTGACAATTTCGTCACCACGTTCTCGAAACTTGTGAATAAGCTCGTAAACGTATAGGTTTTATTAAGCGCCAGACCAGCATTTTTCAATTAGACGAACATTAGACATACTATACAATACATATGTGCGAAGCAAACTGAATTGCAATGCCATTACATGGAACCCATATGAACATAAATATGTCTTCTAAACTTGCGAAGGATTTTTGTATTCTTGGAAAGAATACAAAAATCATTCGCAAGATCTTGTTTAAAAAAAACTAGTTTTTGACACCGTTGGTTTTGGGAATGGTAGGCTATAGGGCGCTAGAGGCTCGACGGAGCCTCACCCTGGTACGCTTCTTTCTTCGCTTAATGAGAGGAAATTTGACCAACTGCTACCTATTATCACAAGTATCATCACTTGTTCCTCCAGTGTCCATAATCTCCGTATACCTAAATTGTCCCTGTCCATCCTCCCGAGCGCGAGTACTATCTATAGATCTCTTTGTAACTCACCCCTCAACCGCGCTCTACGGTTACTCAATAATATTCTGGATTAAGACCAATCCCTAGACCTCTTTTCGACTCCTGAGCCGAGATTCTTAGCCACGCCCTCGCGCTACCTGGAAGCTATTGTGGCCCCCACATCCATTATTACAATATAGTTTAAGTATTGACTATAATTAACACTGTTTTTAGGGTTCCGTAGTCAGCTAGACATGCTTATAGTTTCGCCATCTTCTCATGTCTGTCTGTCTATCCGTCTGTCTGTCCGAGGCTTTACAGAGTAAAGTTGAGTATATAGTGCTAGGAAGCTGCAATTTGGCATGGATATATCTAAATATATAAAAGAAGAAACTGACTGACTAACTGGCTGACATATCAACGCACAGCCCAAACCGCTGGTCCTAGAGATTCCAAATTTGGCACGTAGGTTCCTTATAAGGTCTAGGGGTGCACTAAGAAAGGATTTTTCAAAATTCAACCCCTAAGGGGGTGAAATGGGAGTCCGAAGTTTGTATGGGGAAACAAGATTAGTTGGACTATTTTATTCGAAACTTCACAGGAGTATTTCTAACGATAAATGAATTTTAAAATCTCACGTGGAGGACGTGAAATACCATCACCCCTGTTGGGGTGCGAGGGGGATGAAATATCTAAATATTAATATGGGTGTCGTTTTTATGGTTTTTTGGGACGTTAATTACGAAAATGGCATCGGTTTTGAAATTTAATATCGTGGACATGAAAACTTTTGAAAGATTGTGCCAAATTGCAAGAAATAACTGACCGACTGACTGACTGACATATCAACGCACAGCGCAAACTGCTAGTTCTAGAGATTCCAAATTTAGTATGTAGGTTCCATATAAGGTCTTGAGGTGCATTAAGAAAGGATTTTTCAAAATTCAACCCCTAAGGCGGTGAAATGGGGGTCCGAAGTTTGTATGGGGAATCAAGATTAGTTGGATTATTTTATTCGAAACTTCACAGGAGTATTTCTAACGACAAATTCTGAAAATCGATATGGGAGTTGTTTCTATGGTTTATCGGGTCGCTGATTACGAAAACAACAATGATTTTAAAATCCCACATTGAGGACGTGAAATACCATCTCCTCCGTTGGGGTCCGAGGGGGTTGGAATGTCTAAATATTAATATAATAAAAGGGTGTGATTTTTATGATTTTTTGCGTCGTTAATTTTGAAAATGGCATTGATTTTGAAATTTAATATTGCGGGCATGAAAACTAAAAAGAGGTGCCAAATTGCAAGAAGAAACTGACTGACTGAGTGAGTGACATATCAACGCACAGCCCAAACTGCTGGTTCGCAAATTTGGCATGTACTCGTAAGTTCCTTATACGGTCTAAAGGTGCATGAAGTGCCGTGAGTAGCTCCCTATGAAGGTACGACCTTTTTTGATTCAATGTATTGTAAGTGGTTTTATTAATCAGTGCCGTCCGATACGATTTCGACATAAATCGATATTTGAGTGTCCGAGAGGACTCTTAATAGGAGTCCTAGGTACCTAAACTTTGAATAAAGTAACGGCCATATTTATTTTCTTCATTTCCGTCCCGATTTCGTTCAAAATCGATATCTGAGCGTCCGAGAGGTCTCCTAATACGACTCCGAGGTAAAATTTGGAAAAAAAGTGGCGGCCATATTGGTTTTCTTCATTTCCGTCCCGATTTCGTTCAAAATCGATATCTGAGCGTCCGAGAGCTCCCCTATAACGACTCCGAGGTAAAATTTGGAAAAAGTCGTAGTCATATTGATTTTGTTTTTTTCGCCCCGATTTCGTTCAAAATCGATATCTGAGCGTCCGAGAGATCTCGTTATACGAATCCGAGGTAAAATTTGGAAAAAGTGGCAGCCATATTGAGTTTCTTCATTTTAACCCGATTTCGTTCAAAATCGATATCCGAGCGTCCGAGAGGTCCCCTAATACGAATCCGAGTTAAAATTTGGAAAAAGTGGCAGCCATATTGATTTTCTTCATTTCCAACCCGATTTCGTTCAAAATCGATATCTGAGTGTCCAAGAGGTCTCTTAATACGAATCCAAGGTAAAATTTGTAAAAGTGGCGGCCATATTGATTTTCTTTTAATCCGTCCCGATTTCTTTCAAAATCGATATGTGAGCGTCCCAGAGGTCTCTTAATACGAATCTGAGGTAAAATTTGGCACTCCATTCATGCCTGTATGCAAAAAAGTTTAATGTTACTATATAGGCGTGTGGGGTATCTATGGATTTGCTTTTAAAACGACATAGAGGTTTCGATATTTATTTCCATTTCAATCAACCTTTAGATTTTTTTAATCGTATGGCATTTATTTACGAACTGTTAGATTTTCGAGAAGACAAGTACGGTTGCCAGTTTTTGTTGCACTTTTAGCACCATCTAGGGGTCACGTGTAGGGTTACGGTGGGTACTCCCTACGGAAGAGGTGCAACTTCGACCCCCCTTTGTCAAGTGAGTGGGCAACTTGACTGTTAGAAGTTCGCAAGCCGCTCGAAGGCCTCTAACTTGGCTTAACGATTGCAGCCGGGATCAACGGCTTAGCGTGCCTTCCAAAGCACGAGAGTCAGTTAGTAACCACTCAAAGCGGTCACCCATCCAAGAACTGACCTGCGCCCACATTGCTTAACCTCACACACCGCACGCGGTAGGCGGGTGCCACTGGGCCACGAGCGCTCTAAATTCTTGATAGTTTGTGCCAAATTGCAATTCAATCGGTCCAGTAAAAGCAACTTGGTTGTAACAGACGGACGTGCGAATGGAAGTGAGGCCAAATTTTCTTTTTGGATGCTCCAATGGGAGCTGGCAAAACCTACCTAATAAATTTAATTTTAGGAAAAGTAAATGTTACACGTGATATTGAATTAGCCGTATTTCTGTACTTCAAAGGACCAGAGTTTATGACCGCTGCGCGCTGCTTGGTCGTTTACCGACCTATTGGTGTTACTGTATTACACAGATACTTTTACTAAGGGCCATTTAAGACATGCTTTTATTTCATCGGCCCTTTCCCCTTCGGCCTCTCGGAAATGTATGGTAATAGTTTTCGATCCTTATTTTTGCCAAAATCAAATGAAATTCAACAGTGTGTTGGTTCTCAGAATATATACTGACTTTTCATCTGTTCATCTGTTAATTAATCACAATCACCAAACTTCGTATACCGATACCCCCAGAATGTAACAACTACTTTTCTGGAGACCGCATCTAAATCGGTTCAGCCAAACGCGAGATAATCGTGGACAAACATACGAATCTGTTTTTTGTAGACGGTTAAAAATGTCGCTTAGTACGCGGGCGAAGCCGCGGGCAAATGCTAGTTGTATATATAAAGCAACAACGACCAAGACCACCGGGAATGGGCAGCAGCATTCCTAGAGTGCGGTGGAGAAACTGCGATCGCCAACCCGCATGCCAAGCGTGGCGATTATGGCATTTACCCCCCACGAAATTGGGGGAGGCCTATGTCCAGCAGTGGACGTCCTAGGGCTGATATGGTGGTGGTGGTATAAAGCAATAAACCTGACAAAGTGGTCAAATAAACTCTATAAATAGTATTTAGGGGTACCTCCCTTATACGTAAAGTGGGGATGATTTTCGGGGTGTGGGGTGTTGTTGGATAGATCTTTCAAACTTGATAGAGGTCTTCAACAATTTTGTTGTGATAAATGGGTCCAAAATATATGATAAAATCATTAAAGTAAAGCTTAATAAAGACTTCCAATAATAAAGACAGATAAATAAGAAAATATCTAGAAACTGCTACGCCTTATCTATCTTATCAGAAACTTGTTCTGAAAGCATAGTCATTAGTTCCTATTATGGTAACGTCTATTCATTACTAACATACGGTATCATCTTTTGGGGTAATTCAGTGGACGTCAATATAACATTTATACTTCAGAAAAAGTGTTTGAGGACTATGTATCGTATGAATTACAGGGCTTCCCTTCGCAAAGTTTTCCGTGAAAAGGGGTTTTTGACGCTGGCGGGAATTTATATTCTCGAAGTATGTTTGTTTGTCAAAAATCAACCCAACTATTTTACGACATGGGTATCTACGAAGATTAATGTAAGAGCGCAGTACAAACACAACATTCGATTACCAATAGCTAGTACCTCCATATACGCTAAAAGTACATTTGTGATGGCAATTAGAGTATACAATCACCTCCCGACTGACATTAAATGTTTAGCAGGTAATATATTTAAAAATAAGTTAAAAAATTGGCTTATTGATAAGGCTTTTTATAGCCTAAACGAGTTCTTCGAATGTGAGAATTATTAATTTAGAAAGTAGTGTAATTGTACGGATTATATTGCTCTAGTTTTTAAGCTAAGTATGAGTATATTGCACGCCCGATAAGGTATCTGTTGAAACTATTAGTCTTAAAATTGTAACCACCCTTATTATGTACACAGTTATGCAATAAATCTTTCTTATTCTTATTCTTATTCCAACGAAGCCTATAGCGGACATGATCAGTTAAGCTGTTTTCGTGTTATCGTAAAAAGTATTTTCTTATAAGTAAGAGTCGTATGAAACACTGCGAAGGTATTCATGTTATTGTTTTTTTAATAAGTTCATTGGGCAACTACGGAACCCTACGCTGAGCATGGTCCGACATGCTCTTGGCCGATTTTTTTATTAAATGAACTATAATTGTTTAGTGTTCCAATGTATTACAATTATATTTCTTTGACGTCTTTGGTGTAGGCTGTAAATGACATTGTATTCAATAAATAAATAAAATAATTAAAGGCCAGGTCAAGAGTACCCTAAATCAGCGCGCATGCATGAAGCATGTTATGAGAGTTCATGAAACGAAAGTTGTGAACTGCGCCTAGTAAATTAATAATAATATCATCGCATAGAAGTCATTGGGTTAGGTTAGTGTTGTTTTATAATCATCATAGTGTTGACAACATTAGGGCTAAGTAATAATTTAAAAGATCGAATTTTCACAGTCGCATTTTACTTTTTATCGATGCGATATTATCAACACTTTACTATATTTTATAAGTTGTCTTTATTAACAAGTAAATTTTTATCAAATAAACACCGACGCTAAACTTTGCCAGACCCCATCCTCTTGGTGTATAATTTGAGGAGTGCCTTATTTTTTGCCTTACTCCATCCTCTTGGTATATAAATTGAGGAGTTCCTTCGATTTTTCCAAGATCCCGTCATCAGATCCAGACTTGGTGACAATGGGACCAACTAGAAAACACACCCTTTCAAACAAATTTCCCATTGACTCAAACTTCCCGATGTTACCTTTAACAACTGTTTTCAACGTGCGATGATGAAAAATGTTCGATACTACGGGATGTTCTACATACATACATAAACTCACGCCTTTATTCCCAAAAGGGGTAGGTAGAGCCCACGAAAATTAATTTCAGTGCCACTTTTAGCAATTGTAGGTTTATAAATTGAGAAAATGTGACAGGTTGCTAGTCTATCGCCCACAACACACTTCAACCTGGGTCTCATAGTCGACTCTTACGACACCCAAGGGAAGAAAGGGAGTTGCGCGATTCGGATGTTCTAGCCGTTTAAATAGCTTTAATTTAATAAAGAACAATAAAGTACGGTAACCTTTATATAACCTGAGAGAATTAACCGGTAATCTGCCGTTTATCAGCAGTGTTCGCACTGTTGTGTTCCGGTCTTAGGGTAAGGATGCCAGCGAAATCACTAGTAATAGAGGTATCCCATCTCAGTGATCAAGGTTGGCACCGAATTTGCATTTGTTATTTTGTTTAGATAAATTAATTGCATCTGTAAAGTAATAACTAGTGCGATAAAAAACTCTTCACTGGGGAGAGCAGGTTTTTTTTAATTTTATTTATTATTATAAAAGGTACAATTTTATAGTTGGTGTTTGTCCCACAAAACGGTTCACACTGTTTGACTGTGGGAACTGAGTAGCCAGTTCTGGTCTTCATCATCTTCATTTCACCATATGGCACTTTCGAAAGCAAATCCACTTATTACTTTAAGACCATCCATCTTGAACTCCTTGCAATGGATATCACCACTGACTTAATTTTGACTGCTCCATCAAATTATATAAAATTAAAGAAATTCCCTCATTTTCTCCAGAATCCCGTCATCAGATCCTGACTGATGACAATGGAAACCACTAAGAAGCATACACTTTCAAACAAAAAAAAACGAAATCGGTCTAATTGCCTCCGAGTAATCGGTGAACAAATCTATCTACAAGGCATTGTAAGATTTATGGACCACATACGTGTCAATGGGATTTCTTCCTGATGCTTTGCCGATGCAGAGAAATTACGATATGAGAAAACTGTCAGCTGTCAGTGTCAACCGATACGAATGCAGTACTGCCCCGCTTCTGTGCATGGTACATACTACTACTGCGCCAACGTAATTTTGACAGTTTTTCTTCAAAAGAGCAAATCTCACATCAGTAAACTCACGTCAAAGAACGAAACACCTATCATATATCGGATCGCTCCCGCCCCACCACGCCAGGAAGCCGCCTTAGCTTGCTAATGGTAACGGCAGCTCGACTTGTTGTATTAAATACAGCAATTCAAGCTACGCTAAGGAAAGCAATTGTTGCTCGTACATGTGTGCAAAACACGTTACCTTTGATCACAATGCCTTAAGAAAGCAACGAGCAACAAATTGCTTTTCCGCTCACTATGCACTTCCGCTTCGCGATGAGTTCGCCGCATTTGCATTGTGGAAATGAAGTTCAGTGATCTCGTATTGAAATAATATTAGTGCGAATAGCAAAAAGTGGAAACTAAATTATATAGGAATACGAGACTCGTGGACGGCCTGAGGTTTCTTCTGCTTGAGTCCCACAATCCATGCCGGTGAATCGCAGAAACGATTACTAACGAAACGATTACTTTGCGTGTAATACTCGTACCTATATTGCCCATCCGCAGAGAAAAAGCCTTAGCCCTAGACCGAAAAAAGGTTGAGTACCACCGATATATACATCAGATGAAAAGTCTGAATTTTTCAGTAATGAGACATCAGAAATTATCTGAGACAGAAATTAGTACGTACTTTCTATGTTTCCCATCTCCTAGTTCATCGATTTTATGACTAAGAAAAGCTGAATCAAGAATTTGTTGAAACTCACGACCCGTAATTGATATACATACGAGTATAAGGAAATTGCAACTGATGCCTGTTACTATTTTGATATTTAAATTTCACTGAACTCGTTCGTAGAAACAGAGATAGATTAAATCTTATTACCAGGCAAAGCAAGTGGAAATTACAGGCGTTGAAATTAAAACCGTAAATCGACTTCTTAAAGCGTAATTTCCAATCTCTGTTTATACCCATTTATGAAGCACTTAGCATTCAAGCGCACCCAGCGGTTACTTTATAGGACACGTATTTTACTGTTACATACAAGCAAATTAATAAAGAAAGGTAGTTTCTTCACATGATTATTTTTTTAATATAATTTATAGTGGGTTCACTTGATTATCATTCAATTTCAAGTCACCATGTTTTTCTTTTATATAAACAAGCCAAAGAACCTTAAAAAGATAATGTACGAAAATCCTACAGATTACAGATTTATTCTCATCATCTGGAATCATAACATTACACATAAATTTAAAAGCCACAATACCTACTTGTACATTGCTGAGGTTCATCGTCCACAAGTCCCTCGTAAACAACGTGGTGAAGATCGAGAGTGTGTCGGCTAGGGTGGCGTACCTTATACTCAGAGTATCCAAGAGATACTCGTTGAAGGTCATACAGGTGTACGCGCCGACCTCGGCACACTCCGACGACGAGGTGGAGGCTATGTATGAGGATATAACTAAGGCCATGCATAGTTCCAAAACCTACTACACCGTTATTATGGGGGACTTTAACGCGAAACTGGGCAAGAGAGACGGCAATGAGCTGAGAGTGGGGCAATTTGGAGTTGGAAGTCGGAACCACCGGGGCCAACTACTGGCTGGTTTCTTGGAGAAGGAGGGACTCTACATGATGAACTCCTTCTTCAAGAAACGCGAGCACAGGAAGTGGACCTGGATGAGTCCCGACGGTGCAACAAAAAACGAGATTGACTTCATTATGTCGACGAAGAGGCATATATTCAATAATGTCTCTGTGATCAATACGGTTAAAACCGGAAGTGATCATCGTCTGGTAAGAGGCACATTGAATATATGCGTCAAGCTAGAGCGCTCTCGACTGATGAAGTCTACGCTCCGTCCAGCAGCAGTCCAAATCCAAAACCCGGAGAGCTTTCAGCTGGAACTCCAAAACCGTTTTGATTGTCTAGGCGGCGACGTGGACGATTTCAATGACGGGTTTGTGGAAGCTGTCCATAGCATTGGGTCTAAGTTCTTTAAGGCCCAACGGACTCACAGAGCCAAAAGGCTTTCTATCTCCACCCAGAGGCTCATCGAGGAAAGGAATGAAATGATTCTGCAGTCTTCAGCCGATGCGACAGTATACAGGCAGCTCAATAAATGGATCTCCAAGTCCCTTACCCGCGATCTGCGCCAATTCAATACAAATCGTATTGAAGAGGCCATCGAGCAGAATAAGGGCTCTAAAGTGTTCTCAAGAGATCTGTCTATTGGGCAGAGCTAGCTCGCCAAATTAAAAACTGAAGACGGTAGAATCGTTTCATCCAAACCCGAGCTTCTGAAAGAGATAGAATGTTTTTATGGACAGCTATACACGTCAACTAGCAGACCCGAAGTTGGTCTGGCAGAAGACCCTAGAGCCAGATTAACCCGGCACTATACCGAAGATATCCCGGACATCAGCCTGTACGAGATTAGAATGGCTCTTAAACAGCTAAAGAACAACAAGGCACCCGGTGAAGACGGAATAACAGCTGAACTCCTGAAGGCGGGTGGAAAACCGGTCCTTAGGGCCCTTCAGAAGTTGTTCGATTCCGTCTTACTGGAAGGGAAAACTCCAAAGGCATGGAACAGAGGTGTGGTGGTGCTGTTTTTCAAAAAGGGTGACAACGCCTTACTGAAGAACTACCGCCCCATCTCACGTCTGAGCCATGTCTATAAGCTGTTTTCAAGAGTCATTACGAACCGTCTCGCACGCAGGCTAGATGACTTCCAGCCTCCCGAACAAGCCGGATTCCGAAGAGGCTTTAGCACCGTAGACCACATCCATACGCTTCGTCAGGTTATACAGAAGACTGAGGAGTATAACCTGCCCCTCTGTCTAGCGTTCGTGGACTACGAGAAAGCCTTCGATTCGATTGAAACCTGGGCTGTACTACAATCTCTCCAACGGTGCCAAGTGGACTACCGCTATATCGAAGTGCTGAAGTGTTTGTACGAGAACGCCACTATGTCAGCCCGACTCCAGGACCAGAACTCGAAACCTATTCCGCTGCAGCGGGGAGTCAGGCAAGGAGATGTTATTTCTCCTAAACTGTTTTCCGCTGCACTGGAGGACGTGTTCAAGACTCTGGACTGGAGAAGGCTAGGCATCAACATAAACGGCGAGTACATCACTCACCTTCGGTTTGCTGACGATATAGTAGTCTTGGCTGAGACCATGGAGGATTTAAGTACAATGCTCAATGACCTCAGTAAAGCCTCCGAGCGAGTTGGTCTAAGGATGAACATGGACAAGACGAAGATCATGTCAAATGCCCATGTAGCACCAACTCCCGTAACAATCGGACACTTTACGCTCGAAGTTGTAGACGATTACATATACCTAGGACAGACTGTCCAGTTAGGTAAGTCCAACTTCGAGAAAGAGGTTAATCGTCGAATCCGACTCGGCTGGGCAGCGTTCGGGAAGCTACGTCACATCTTTTCGTCCAATATCCCGCAGTGTCTCAAGACGAAAGTCTTTGACCAGTGTGTGTTGCCAGTGATGACATATGGTACTGAAACGTGGTCGCTTACTATGGGCCTCATAAGAAGGCTCAAAGTCACCCAAAGAGCAATGGAGAGGGCTATGCTGGGAGTTTCTCTGCGTGATCGCATCAGAAATGAGGCCATCCGCAGCAGAACCAAAGTGACCGATATAGCCCTTCGAATCGCTAAACTTAAGTAGCAGTGGGCGGGGCACATAGCACGCAGAACCGATGGCCGTTGGGGCGGGAAGGTTCTCGAGTGGCGACCACGTACCGGAAGGCGTAGCGTGGGCAGGCCCCCCACACGGTGGACTGATGACCTGGTAAGGGTCGCGGGTGTCCGCTGGATGCGGGTGGCGCAGGACCGGTCATTGTGGAAGTCTTTGGGGGAGGCCTATGTCCAGCAGTGGACGTCATTCGGCTGAAATGATGATGATGATGATGACATTGCTGAGGCATGGAAGTAGGTAATTGCAGTTTAGAATTCATATTCGATGGACGAGCTTTCGGTCAAAAAGATTCGCAAATATATTTTTCCACCAAATTCAAAAACTCCCCTTAGAATGAAAATTTATCTAAACTAATATTATAAATCTGAAGAGTTTGTTTGTTTGAACGCGCTAATCTCAGGAACTACTGGTTCGATTTGAAAAATATATTTTTGTGTTGGATAGTCCATTTATCGAGGTAGGCTTTAGGTTATATAACATCACGCTGCGACCAATAGGAGAGAAGACGCGGACGAAGTCGCGGGCAACAGCTAGTGTTAGATAATTCTGCTCCTATTTTATCAATCATTAATGACAGTCATAATTTTTCTACTACTTTTGTCACACTGGTAGTGTTTAAGTAATGTCACGTCAAAACTATTCACTCGTTATACGAGTACCACCTTGTCATCATTGTTGATAAACTTACTGTCAACTAGTGCTATTACTGCTTTAGAATTCTCACAAGGAAACACGATTCAATTAGGGTTGTTAGTGAAGTTGCTCACCTACAATCTGAGCCATAGTCGTTCAACTAATGTACGAGCAGACAAAGCTGAAAGGTTTAGTATCCAGTCAAGCACAGCACACATTACATGGTTAAGTTCCAAACTAATAATTAACTAACCTATAAACTACAAGAGAAGTGTTTATCAAGTGTTTCCTGTATGAGTGAATTTTAACAAGCGCTATGAGCAGAACCTGATTGTTTCACACTAATCAAGTTTTATTAAAATCAGCCATGGTAAAGTATCTATAGGTAACATCACAAAGTTTGATAATATCGTAAAACGTCGAATTCTTCTACTATAGATAAATATAGGTTTCGATATTAGCATTTTACTGGGAGCGATTATGTTATTAACATCAGACACAATAGAAGGGTATGCTTAACAAATTTATCTGTCGCAACCAAGCGAACGCCAATTTCAGCTATCGCACAGAAAATTGTGTATTTATCTAACAGTGATATCTATTGGCTTTACTTGAATGACAGCACGGGAGGCTCAATAACCATCCAATTTGCATAACCTAATTTCTTGTGGCTGCGTCAAATTGCTGACAGATCTCGTAGCCCGCACTCGGCCCGTAATGAATGGCTTGTCGATCCCGATAAGACGGTAAATTGACAGGAATTAATGTAATCGCTAGTTGATGTTCATGCAAGTAGTGTCTGCGAACTGCGAAGTCTACTAGTTTTTGGTTTAAATGTTAGCCAAAGCGTAAGACAATTTACGTTTTGATGTTGAAACTTTATCGAGACCTTAATTATTGTATTTCAAATAAAATTTAAACAATCTACTTCTCCTTTAGATAAAATTACCTATATCCAACACCTCGTTTAATCACTGCGCTAAGAAAATCACGGCTAGTAATTGTGCTGTGAAAGCAAATTTCCCCGCAAATAGCTTCGAAACTAAGTAAAACTAAACGAAGTAATTTCGGTATCGTACCTTTACGCTGAACTGTGTTTGTATTTGGAGTTGATTGTAGGTAGATGAGCTCAGCAAACTGAAAGTTTAACTACTTAACATCCCTAGTTAACTGATTTTGCAATTTAATTACGTTACGATACACTATGTAGTACCTATTGTCGTAATTATTAAGTATATTACTTACCTAAATAAGTTATTTTCATATTGTTTTTAGGGTTCCGTTTGTCACTCGTGTGTCTGTTCGTTCGTCCCTTCGTCACAGCCAATTTGGTTCGAAAATATTAGACCGATTGAGGTGAAATTTGGAACATATAATATGTAAGTCGGTGACCCAAAGATGGACATGTAAAGAATGAATTTAAAGCATAGGGGCCACTTATATATAGGGCGAACTATATCTTGTGAAATATCACATTAAGAGGCTATCTATATTCCGACATATATAATACACAGGATTTCTATATCTGACCAGCTATCCTTTGAGACTCTTTTGAGGTGTTAGTCGAGACTCTTCGCTAATATTAGACCTGTTAAAGGAAAATGGGGAAGTTATAATAACGGCGTTTGTCGCGGTCATGTGTACGCACCACACGTTGGTCAGTCCTTTTATGTAAAAATAATAAGGCTGCCGTTTTGAAGGCCGTAGGGATGGGATAAGATACATGAACAATACCGAAGAGACGACTTGACGAACATGGCGTGTCCACGTGTCCTATTTAGTCTTACTTTGACATCTTAAATGGATCATTAAATATGTTTCTTAACGAATATAAAGCCTTTGCTATCCTTCTACAGTGCTACCATAGAGTTTATAGTCGCAAATGATTGCATCGAATATTAAATGGTGATAAAAGTATCTGATTAACTAAACTAAAATTACCATTCGTTTTACTTCCACTTAGTTGTAGTTAATAATCAATGATTGGAGACAGGTAGCAATTTAGTTACTTAATTTAAATTCCGTATATAATCTATAAATTAAAACCCGCCCAAGTGCGTGTCGGATTAAGCACAAAGAAGGGTTCCGTACTGACACCTACTAGTCAACATTTAAAACCAGTATACAATATATTGAATCAAAAAATATATTATTTTCATAGGGAAATCACGGCACTTACGTCTTTTTGTTTGGGCAAGACAATTTTTCAGCAATAACTCAAAAACCGTTCGTCGTATCTCGTTAAAACCAAAAATCGCTGAAAGTATTTATTAAACCTTTAACCGCCGAGAATTTTTCATCGAACAAGCCCGGGTCGCCGGGGGGTAAAGGGGGGTACACTTATTACGACTTTGACGGGTAATATCTTACCAACGGTTGCCTTTAATGGAAAAGTTTTTTTGAAACCTCTATATCATTTGTAAAGGGCTATCCATAAATACCCCACACGCCTATTTGCATTGATTTTTTTTCATTCTTCGGTCATATAAACGGTGGGCCCTGTAACAGGAGCAAAAAAATTTACTGTGGACTATTTAGTTAAGCCAACAATTCTTTCCAAGTTTCTCAGTTGAAAAAAAAGTATTTATTTATAATTTTTTCTTCAAAGATAGCTTACGTGTATTTTTATTACTCTTCTGAAGTGATATTATTGTTTAGCCTAGTTGGTAGTGAAACTGCCTCCGAAGTTAGAGGTCACGGGTTCGAATCGGTAACATTTGTTCCTGAGACTGGGTTGTTTTCTATGTATTGAAGTAAATACCTATTAAATGCCTGCACAAGCCTATAAAATTGACGCCTAGTTATTTTTTTAAGCTACGTACCTACAAGGTCACTCCGACTATAATTATAATTACCATGAATAATTTGTATATTCCTTTGAATTGTCAATAATTACTAAACTTTGTGATCGAATGACCAAAATTAAAAGAACGATATATAAGTATAGGGGCCCGATTCGAGATGACCACATTTGACACGTTACAGGGTTGCCCTCACTTGACAGAGACATGGAACAAAAACTATGACCAAGCATTGCCCCACTTCTTTAGCTTAATGCAATTTTAAGCCCGGCTTTGTTGTGTAACAACTTTTCTATGGCTCTGGTTATAAAGTTTTATGAGAGATGCGACTTCAGCGGTTTCAATTACTGCCTATTGTTTTTGCTTATCAATCGACGAGTACAAACTCACGACCACTATAAATTTAGTAGTTTTGCGGTCAGCGTATCGGCCACACAATACGTCTAGTTGCCGTGATGATAGCCTATTGATAGTCTCGCGACACGAGCTGATTTGTGGTTTCGCACAAGCAACAATTTACTAGTTTTTAGTACCTATTAATTTCACTCGCATTCTCGCGGCGTCTACACATTCGCATCGTTGGCCGATATCAGCCTAGGGGATGTGTGATTACTGAGAAAACAGGTACGCGTTCATTGGCGGATCTAGGATTTCGGTTTGTGTGGTGAGGGGGCTTGACGTAGTCAGATTTTTGTATTAAACAGTAGACTCAGTTGTTGCAAGTGGACCCCGGAAGGATGCCACATGCCGCTGGGGATGATGACGTTGTTGATACAAAAAGAAGCATCAACGATGATTGATTTTTCGTAGAGTAGGCGTAGTTATGATGGTATTGGTAAAGATTGTCTGGTAGAGATCGCTTAAAGCGATAAGACCGCCTGTTGTCACCATTGTTAATATTGCCAAATCTTTTCACATTGTAATCGTGTATTTGTGGCGCAATAAAGAATATTATTATTATTATTGGTAAATTGCTGTGAATACGACATCCGTCATTCATGCACCTCAGCGATAACGATAAGTTATGAAATCGCAATCATCACCATACGCCAAGTCATATAGTCGTTTTATAGGTATTTTTTTAGTATCAAGGATAACAACGGCCGTAGATATAACTGTTACATTATAAAAAATACAGAAAATAATTTTTAAGAAAAAAAAACCGACATCAATGGGGGGGCCGGAAAAAGATTATTATACTTAGATGGTGCACTCTTAGAGAGATATACCTACAATAAAATAAAAATGGCTATAATGTATGTTTATAATGGTAGAAGACTAAGTACCGAAGAGAACAAATCGCCAAACGTGAACTACGCGTCGTTGAAGAGTTCCGTTCTGATCATCATCAGCAGTTCCACTTCATCAAATGTCACTTTTATGAATGAAAATGCTTGATTAGTTCATGAAAATACTAAAATCACTATTTGTGTATATCATCAGAACTCGAGCATGACAAAAATCTATCTTGAAAATAGAACTTGCTTAACAAACACAGCTAGAAGGACAAATCGCCAAACGTGAACTTTTCGTCGTTGAAGAGTTCTGTTCTGATCATCATCAGCAGTTCCACTTCATCAAATGTCACATTTTTGTATGATAATGCTCGATTTGTTGATAAACACACAAAAATCACTATATGTTTGCCTTTAAGATTTGAAGAGTTCCCTCAATTCCTCATGGATCTCATCATCAGAAATCAAGCATGACAAAAATTAATCGTGAAAATAGAACTTGCTTAACAAACACAGCTAGGAGGACAAATCGCCAAACGTGAACTTTTCGTCGTTGAAGAGTTCTGTTCTGATCATCATCAGCAGTTCCACTTTATCCAATGTCACATTTTTGGATGAAAATGCTTGACTTGTTGATAAAAACACAAAAATTACTATATGTTTGCCTTGAAGATTTGAGGAGTTCCCTTAATTTCTCATGGATCCCATCATCAGAACTGCGTTTTGACAAAAACGGAACCAACTTGGATATATATACTTACAATCAAAAAAAGAATTTTCCAAATCGGTTAAGAAATGACGGAGTTATGGACTAACAAACATTAAAAAAAAAAAACAACAAAAAAAAAAAAAACATACAACCGAATTGATAACCTCCTCTTTTGAAGTTTTGAAGTCGGTTAAAAATATATAAAAAGAAGTCTACAAGTAATAACAGTAGACAACATCAATTTTCATATTTAACTTTTAAATTGCATTGTGTGAAGTTATATCAAGAATCAGCTTGAAGTAAATTAAATGCAGCGAGTGTCAGGTTGTTGGCATGCCTCGGAAAAATTAAATTCCTCTAAAAGAGTCCCCGTCGCGACGCCAAGTATTCCCACGTACTCGTAGCTGCATGATAAGCCAGCAATCGTTGCTTTCACAATTGCATTTTTTATACATGTTTTCATATCTTGGAATTTCAAATGATAATAATCTGCTAAGTAAGAGTCTGACTTACACAAGAAGAATCCGCTGTGTCTGTCAACAAACGTAGAAACCGGCCAAGTACGAGTCGGACTCGCGGACGAAGGGTTCCGTGCCATTATCTATAAAAACGGCAAAAAAGTCACGTTTCTTGTATGGGAGCCCCCTTAAATATTGATTTTATTCTGTTTTAAGTATTTGTTGTTATAGCGGCAACAGAAATACATCATCTGTGAAAATCAACTATCACTGTGCATGAGATACAGCCTGGTGGCAGACGGACAGACAGACAGACGGACGGACAGCGGAGTCTTAGTACCTAATAGGATCCCGTTATACCCTTTGGGTACGGAACCTAGTTTTATTTGTTATTTAAGTCGCCTAGTTAGTACATACTCTGAAAAGTTTACGTTTTTTTAGTATTGTGTCACGATTCAGCACAGCTGCCTGCTAACAGATGGACGTCACGGATGGACGGAGAGCGAACATATCCTTTGGGTAAGATCGCGCTTCTCTTATGCCTTATAATAAATAAATACCACCACCACCATATCAGCCAAAGGACGTACACTGCTGGACATAGGCCTCCTCCAAATTCACGGGGGGTATATGCCATAATCGCCACGCTTGGAATGCGGGTTGGCGATCGCACTCCAGGGATGCTGCTGCCCATCCCCCGGTGGTCTTGGTCGTAGTTTTAGGACATACCCGGGTCCAATAAATAAATAAATTATAATAAATAATAAATATTGGGGACAATCTTACACAAATCAACCTAGTCCCAAACTAAGCAAAGCTTGTACTATGTGTACTAGACGACGATTTACATACTTATATAGACAAATACATACTTAAATACATAAAAATATCCAGGACCCAAGAACAAATATTCGTGCAAAACATACACAAATAATGCCCTAGCCGGCATTCGAACCCTGGACCTCTGGCTTCGGCAGGCAGGTTCACTACCAACTAAGCTAAAGTGGTCGTCATTTGCACTTTATTCTAACTGAATATTTCCAACTGATGTCAAAATACTTGATATCACACACGATACACATCGTATTATATAAAAGTACTAGTAGATCATATTTCTGTTAACTTTCGATACCTTGAAGGAAGTATTATTTAGATTTAAATACCTGTATAGTTGTTTTCTCTAGATAATGGTCTCAGTGGTAATCTAATTCATACTATTCTGAAGAACGTGCTACCGAATGAATTGTAGACAGACATTCATTTCATAGGAACATACCTACCGTAGGTATGATCGAAAACTTTACACAACGTCGTTTGATGTTCTATTAATAAATAAATAATTATTTTTCATGAGGTCCTACTTGGTGATACAAAGTTACCAAGTAGATATTGTAGTCCCTAAATGGCTGAGATAAGAGACGATTTATAAGAGGATCTTTCCCAAAACGTCAACATTGTGAGCTGTGTACACTGTAATCCAGCTTCGGCTACTGAATATACTTTTTGCAGTCCGGTAAGGCAAGCAGCTTAGCGCCCGTTGTAAGTAGTGAGGCGTTGAACAAAATTAATGGGTTTCCAGGAAAGTTCTCCACACCGAGTACGCCTCCTGCTTTAATCTCGCTAAACGTGATGCACTGCACATGCAGCTTTTATTGAGGGAACAATTGAACGAACCTTCTTAACAGCATCTTGAACATGTAAGTGGCATATAAAGCAAGTCATTTTGTATAAAATTACCAGAAATTGCAGGGTTTCAGACCTTTTAACCTATACAGCTAAGTGCATTTAACATATATGATAAAAAGTCCTTTTTTATCACACTTGCTCGTACGCAGGCGTATAGAGCAGCTATAGCCGATATACCCACTACCCATTATTTATTATTTGCCCATTTATTTTGATTTTATTTAATTATGGTTTTTCATAACTCTCGTGGGGTTATGAAAAACCATAACTCAATGCCTATGTTACAAGACAAAGTTGTTGAGAAATTAATGTTAAACGATATGGTAGTGCACTTCAATAGAAATAAACTGCTTACAAGTAACCAGATTGGCTTCACAAAAGGGCGTTCCACTACTGATGCGGCATCTGTGCTTATTAAACATATTTACAATATTTGGGAGAATTCTTGTGATGCGATTGGTATATTTTGTGATCTTTCCAAAACATTCGATTGCGTCGATCATGAAACTATGCTTAAGGCATGATAATGCTTGAAGTCTTATGTCTTCATAGGTATCTTAGCAATAAACAGTTTCTGGAAATGGAACTCAGTCTAGTGGAGCTGTACCCAGTAATATAAATAGTGCTCTATCTTAGGTCCATTAAAATTTTTGGTTTATATATTTTTTTATTTTGATGAAATGAATTGCCGTTTGTAGTAAAGTAAGTAATCTTTGTGATATAGGATTATTAGCGGATGAAATCTTTAAGGTTGACCGAAAATCAACAGACTATAGTAGAGTTAATAACACACTGGTCAAAGTACTTAATTGGTTATTAACGGTAAAACAATCAGCTACTTAATTCTAAGATAACTGAACCGCAAAAAAGTCACTGAACTGTGTACTGTTCGATTTTCTTTACCAAATGTTAGTCCGATGGAAACTAGTATACTTTTGAATGACGAACGTTTACAATTAGTCAATAAAGCAATATTCTTCGGTATAACATTAGACAAAAATCTACATTAGAGTCCAAAGCCGTTTTGGTGCGTAAACCAAGTTCGACCGCATATACTATTAGAAAAATTAGACAATTTGACCAATGTTGAAACAACCCGTTTAGTGTATCATAATTCATAACTAGTTATTTTCATAGTGTTACGTACACTCTTATTTATGTTACGTCGTACGGTATTCTGGTTTGAACATTTTAGATGATAAATAAGTATTATCAGCATAATAATATCGGACCAAATGTCAAACTCTTTGAATCAAAGATCCGGTGGACTCATCAAAATTGCAAGTCCAATTAAAAAAGGTCCGAACTTAAATCTTTTACCTTATCCGAGGGCTGATGTAAGCGATTTATTTACCTAGTTCGTATTATATCGTCGTTTTCAAAAAGTCTTTACAGGATGGGGCCTATCAGTTTAATACCTACCTATCAGTTTAGGAATTTTCAAATAATATGTACGTATCTAAAATATCATTACAGCAATAACCCTTTTTAGAGTTCTGTAGCCTAAATGGCGAAAACGGAACCCTTACAGTTTCATTCTGTCTGTCCGTTCGTATGTCACAGTCGATTTACTCAGAGACTATATAAGCACAACAATTATGAAATTTTGGTAGAAAGGTGTAGGTACTCTATAAACCGCTACAAAAAATTATGTAAAATTACGAAAAAAATATTAAATAAGGGAAAGCTCCCAATGCATGTAACGGGGGGATGATAAAAAAAATTCAATGCACATAGGCATGTGGGGTATCTATAGATAGGCCTTTAAAATGATATAGAGGTGTTTAAAAAACTTTTCCATTTAAGTCAAACGTTTGCGAGATATTAGCTGTCAGAGTCGTAAAAAATCCTCCTAGCGTTATTCCCAGTACAGTTGCATCCAGAAGGATGCCTGGGGTCCGCTACCTAATCCCAAGAATTGCCGTAGGCACTAGTTTTTACGGAAGCGACTGCCATCTGACCTTCCAACCCGAGGCCGAGGGGGAAACCAAACCTTATTGGTATTAGGCTTGTCAAGTGAGTGGGCAACTTGACTGGTAGAAGTTTTTAAGCCGCCCGGAGGCCTCTAACTTAGCTTAACGACTGCTATCATAGACAGCAACCGGGATCAACGGCTTAACGTGACTTCCAAAGCACGGGAGCGCTCAGTTAGTAACCACTCAAAGCGGTGACCCATTCAAGGACTGACCTCGCCCAACATTCCTTAACCTCTCATATCGCACACGGTACGCGGGCACCACTGGGCCACGAGCGCTTTAAACTTAGTAGGTAACGTTGTTTCTCAAAGCGAATCTGCATTACAATATAATGATAGATTGTGGCAAGTTTTACGGAAGAGAAGCGGCGCTTTAAAAAAATGTTGAATTATCTACTTTAATGCATCAACTGTTTATAACGGAGGTTTAAAAAGGCATCTAGAAACATATAAGTTGACGTCAAACCGGAATGGAAACACATAATATGTATTACATTCCTCTAAGGAATAATTAGAGCACTTTTTTCAACTTTCGTTTTTGTTTTCAATAGAAATTATAGAGATTATGTAGAGAAAAACTTGCTAATATTTTAGCGAACTTAAACGTTATTTTATAAAAACAAAAATACAATAACCAATATATTTAGATAGACTTTGTTTTATTCAGATGATTAGAAAAATGTGCACGCAATATTAGTAAATTTTACCAAAATCATCACTTAAATTTACATTTAAACTCGCAATCAATTTATTGACGAAAATTTACTAAAGTAAAAGTAATAAAAAGTAAAAGTAGTTTATTCTTCAAATTAGGCATATTACATGCACCTATGAACGTCAATAAACTACCACCGGTTCGGAAAAATATACCTCTGCCACGAGAAGAACCGGCGTAAGAAACTTGGCGAGGTGTCATTTTTTCAAAACAATATACATTGTATAGTTAAATATAAAATTACAGTCTCAGCTACTATAAAATAACTTAAATAACAATGCTACAGTAGAAAATATATTTTCGCGATGGATTACCCGTGCAGGACGCTATTACTGCCAAACATCCCTATCCATGATGTAATCGTTTATCTTATAATATGCTCTTGAAATAAGTGTTTGTTTTACTACAGATTTGAATTTAGAATTGCTAAGTTAGTGTGTTTAGGAATTTTATTGTAGAATTTGATACAATTTCCCAATAACGACTTTTTCGCCTTTACTAGTCTATAGAAGGTTATTTTGAGTTTCCCAGTATTTCTCGTGGCTATTGGTATAAACATCGTCATCATCATCATCGTCACCGTCATCGTCATCGCAGCGTTCGTTGGAAAATTGCCCAAATTCTTCCTAACATACATTATTATTTCAAATATGTATAGGTACGGCAGGGTTAGAATATCTATTTCTTTGAAAAATTCTCTTAATGAATCACGCGACCCCAGGTTATAAATTGCTCGGATAGCCCTTTATTGCAAAATAAAAACAGTTTCAATATCTGCAGCTGATCCCCACAAGATAAGACCATAAGTAATTATACTATTAAAATAAGCAAAGTAAACTAACCGTGCCGTTGCCACATTGGTAAGCTGCCTTATTCTCCTGACTGCAAATGCAGCAGAGCTCAACCTACTTCCTATCGCTGTTATATGGGAACCCCACTGCAATTTTGAGTCCAATGTAATACCTAAGAATACAGTAGAAGTAACAAATTCTAATGTTTGACCATTAAGTTTAATATTTGTATCTAAGTTTCTGTTTGATGAGTTCGCTAGAGAGAATTTCATACATTTCGTTTTTTTCGGGTTCAATACTAAGTTATTGGCAGCAAACCAGTCAGATATCATGGAGAGGGTATTATTTGGTTCAATGAGTTCAGTATCTCTCCTATTTATCTTGAACAGTAATGAGGTGTCTGTCGTCTGCGAACATTACAATGCCTGATCTTCGGCTTACCATATATGGCAGATCATTTACATAAACAAGGAACAGGAACGGACCTAGAATAGACCCCTGAGGTACTCCCATCTCTACCACTGTCTCTGACGAAATGGCTTTATTTATCGCTACCTTTTGATTTCTCTGTGTTAAATACTAGCGTGTAAATACCAAAATATAATATATACCTATGTGTATGTTTCCAACTTATCGCATAATCGCTTGACTTAAACACTTAGGTGCTCATACATACATATAAAGCCAGCTCTCTACAACCGATTTTTCAAAATGATGATTCAAACCCTAAGACGGACTCTTAATGCATTGAACAATATTGCTTTCCGAGGATTTACCTATTTTATACAAATCCTCGGAAAGTTGGGCGGATTGGTGTATCGAGTATAGACCTGGGGCTGCAGCCAACACCTACATTTTAGCAAACTCTTGATAAGTAAACGGGTCACTAGTTGAGTTTTGGCTCGACATCCGTATTGATTCAGAGTTTATACTCATCTGGATATATACAAACATATCATATAATAAAAATTATCGCTGAAAATATTTTGATCAGTTGATATCGTAATACATAGTCAAGAGCCGTCGACACAATAAGAACCAGTGTGTATTCTGGAAGCAAGCCATTTTTATACAAATCGAACTATTCCCATAGTGAGCAATAAGGCTAGTGTTATGTGTACCAGACAACGATATATTTAAATACATACTTAAATACATAGAAATCACCCAAGTCTCAGGAACAAATGTTTTTGTTCACCACAAAAAGAAATGCCCTTACCGGGACTTGAACCCAGTTTCGTATGCAGTGTTACTACCGACCAGGCTAAACAGGCCTATAAATAGTAATTTCAGTAGAGAGGATGACTATTAAAATATTATGAAACGAGGCACTCACGTCTTTAAGGTCGAATATCGCTAAAAAGAGAGGATGACTTTTCTTTACCACCTGCTTGGGAACCTGTACCTAGTCCCTCTGATAAAGGAACTAACTCACTGCCTTGTCGTGTCGCGTGCGACTCGGCAACTTCTGTCTCAATCGCAATCGTTATTTCTTTGTCTTTATAAATTACGAAGCAAGCCGGAAAACGCCTAAGTAAACACCCCAGCGTTGCCCCCAGAGATATAAACGGGGGTTGACAATAATAAAATATTTATGTTTTCCAATTACATTTTACTTCAACCGATATTTAGGTTAACACCACAAATATACGTTCCTGGAAGTATTTTATTGCTTTGTTGCCAGTCATGAAAACAATGTCATTTATATATTTTTTTAAATAATGTACTGGGGTTGTGTCCGGGACATGAATTTCGTATCCTAACTTTATATCGATGTTTTCGCGCCGCCGCGCGTATAATCTGCGCATGGAATCGACGCCAAGAAATGCATTAGTTTGAAATGCAAAACATAGGCACAGTATATATTATACCGTGACATAAGTGTCTACTAGCACTAATATTATACTGCACAGTATAATATTAGCTACTAGTCCCTTTTGTGATTCCATTTTAGTTACACATACTTACCTACATATACTTGCATCACATCACTGCGGTTGAACTTTTCCTTAAGTACGGGTTTTAAAGTTCAATTTTAAAGCGAAAGTTTAAATCTAACTCACATATTTAGCTGCACTGCGGGTTTCAAGCAGCTTGCAAGTTAGATAAAACTTACTATAAAATTAGGATGAAGACTCTTAGGCTCGGTGAGACTTAGTTGGGGCCGTTGTTTAAGGCTTGTTTTGATGTAATTACTTATCTTGACCTAAAACTTTAGACTTAGTTTTAAACTGAAACTAGGCAACGTATCTAGAATGCACAGATTTTTAGTCTGTATTTTAGGGTTCCGTACGTGAGCCCCATTTGGACCCTTCGGGTACGGCACCCTAAAAATTATTGTTGTCACTTGTTATTGTGTGTCCGTCACAGATTTTGTTCCGAAGAATTTTTAAACTTCCTGCTCTTGACCTATGATCTTGAAATTTGATGATAATGTTTATTATTACATATATTTTATCAACAGATACTGATACATTAATAAATACATTTAATTTTTAGTTGTTACGGATCCCTCGATGCGCGTGTCCAACTCGCACTTGACCGTTTTTCGACAGCGCAATCGTGGCTGGAAGTAACATATTATTTATCAATTTAAGAGCGAATTATTTAGGACCTGGCCATTCATTAATTTATCGTTAAAAAACGCCGCTTATTAACACTACACTAAGATATTCAAGTATAATAGTAGTACTAAATAGAAAAGAGAAATATCGGAAATGCCTCTTCAAATTTTCCTTTAGGCCCATCTACGTAATTTCGTTGCTAAAGTTTTACTGAGGGGAATTGTTTAAATAATTTTATTGGCTTCTATTAATCTTGTGCTGTTTCTTTAAGTGACACTAATATCACGGACTGATACAAATAATACTGACTGATATGAATAATTTGTACGGTTAATATACATAAGAGTATATATTTATGCCCTTATGTATATAAATATATATATTTATGCCCTCGATTGTACAGTCAGCATCATAAATATATACATTCTAGCACCCTATTGCTTCGAGATTAAGGTCAATAAGTGTATTCTACAAAATGAGGGTATATTATAATATACCCACATTTTGTAGACCTTATTATTATTATTATTATTTAGTAAAAATGGGATTGCTCTTAGCCAGCATCTAGCCAGGGGGCAAAGATGAGGCCGATGATTAAGCGAGCTCACCCAGAAGATGCCTATTCCCTCGTGCCTTAAAAAGATCTAGGTTATATGAATTCGGAAATACAGACGCCAGCAGAGAATCCCAAACCTTAGAAGTGCGCATTATAAAAGATGATGCAAAGCGCTTGGTTCGAAATAGAGGAATTTCGACCAGGTAAGGATGGTAGCCAGCCGTACGTCTGGATATCCGATAGAAGAAGGGGGAAGGCGGTATGAGCTCATGGAGCTCCTGAGCACACTCACCGAAGTACAATTTGTAGAAGACGCACAGACATGCTACTTTGCGTCTATGTGCTAAGCTCTGCAGCTTATTTCCCACTATCGTACTGCCAGGGTAAATAGGGTAGGGACAGTGCGGCCGTTAGGAGCAGTTGTGACGTCATCGGTAATAAGTAGTCGTTCGTACGCAGGTTTGTACAAAACGTCTTTCTTTGTTTTGACATGTGATTAGCATCATTCCTATATTATTCGTTTGAATAGATAGATAAAAATGCGTGTCTAAGTAAATTAATGAAAAAAAAAACCGGCCAAGTGCGAGTCGGTCTCGCGCACCGAGTGTTCCGTTCAAGTAAAAAAATTCTGATTTATTAATGTACTGGTATTTTCTGGTAAAATATACGTAATGATAAACAAATCACTAAATTTCAAGTTGATATGTCAACGGGAATTCAAAAAAATCTTCGGAACAAAATGTTTGACAGACGGACACGCAAGTGACAGCAATAGGGCTCCAATTCCTCCACATCCCAAACATTCATGATCTAAGTAAGTATATATATTCTATTCAAGAAAGAGTTGTTTAATTTTCTAGTTAAGAAATCATATTATCCCATAAAATAGTATTTAAATGATTACGACATAAAATAATGAACTACTTTATTACGAACTTCATTATTAAGTATATGTAATTCATACCTAATATTACACACTATTATAAATAGACTCAAGTGGTCGGCAATATTTATGAATTGAAACATCCATAAACATAACAATGACGGTCGTAACTTGACTTAATTTGTCGCGCGTAGTAATTGCCGGCCTGACTTTACGTTAAACGTGTTGCCGCGACGGCGAGGCGGCCCCGACTTAGAACGGCGGAGACCGGCCGACACGTCAATCATTTAGCGCGTAGCACAAGCGGCTGCGCACACATCGCCGCGTCTATGTGTGCGTGAGCCGCGGATGTACCTTTTGTATGGAGTGTCCTTACCCGGTATACCCTGGTACTGCCGCCAATGAGCCTCCTGGCTCTGCGGTCAACCGAGTCGAGTGCGGCAAGTTGGTACTTATGTAGCTGAGCCATCCCAAAGGTGACTACAATACTCCATGCATGATCGGACTTGGGCTTTATATAAAGATAGAAGCGGCCCAGGCGTGAAATATCGCTTGACTTTATTTAGGATGCTCAGCTTTTGCTCAGATTATAAAGGAAATAGGTAAAAAAGAGAGGGATTGTCTAGGAGGTGTAATTATATCATAAATAAACGCCTAGCGCCAAATAAAGCGAGCGTGTAACTTAACAGTAAATATTATTTAATCATCTCTGACAGCTAAGTTTTCGTGTAGCGGCAACGCTAACTATACTAACTTCTGTTAAGTACTTTCCACCTTTAATTATAAGACTTCAGCTTTATCCCAAGATTACTGACAAAACTAATAAATCCATTAATAATGTTATTAACAAGATTATCTTAGGCCCTTAATTAAAGTTATCTAAAAGTTAGCGGCAGAAAGCGAAGATAGACTTTAAATGTTTTGTCGATTCACTAACTTGAAACGAAATCACGTAAAATCAAAGCTCAATAGTTGTTCTATTACAAGTTTTTGGGGGATATATCTTAGGGGAGATAATGTCACAAACTTTGTCGGTAGACACATGAATGTCCACAACGACTAAATAAACGTCAGGGTCATTAATCGCACGCTTTATTACTCTACGTGTCACAGTCAATTAGTGTCACCAGTACTCGTTTTAACTGAGAATAATACAACCTAAAGAAACAAGATACGGCCTAAAGAAACAAATATTGTACAACTACATATCTACCTACGTAAAGAAATATTGCATATTAGTTTAATGCAGGCATCGTTAAAATGACAATGACGGTTTTGACATAAGCTTTTTTAAAGCAGTTTAGGCTTTGACCATGCAACGTTAACAAAAGGACAGGATGTTAGAACTTTTATGTTCAGCCGTGTATTCCGTACTGAAGCGACTTACGTTTGCTAAGGTGAAAGGGGGCTCTGAATAATCTACGAATTTAGTATGTTTACCGGTTCGGATGCTCCGACGGTAGACGGCACGTTTCGTGCGCCAGGATTTACTGCTGGGCTGATCCGAAATATCGTAAACTTCACTTAGATTAACGAACATTGTAGGTCGTCAATAGTTCGTATTTCAGAGTTTATACAGGAGAAACAACCTAACCCGTAAATTCTTATTCTTATTTCTTATTCTTACATATACATACAAGAATGCAATAAGAGAAGTCATGAACTGACTGATGTGATATTTTTTGAAACATAACACCTTGTCATACGTAATTAAGCAAAATCAGTCAACATTTTTTTATAATTATAATAAATATATATATATATTATACTTACTCATGCTGACAGTTCGGTTAAAACAATGTTAGATATATTCCGAAATAGAGTACAATATTACGAAGTAATGCAAAACTATTGGTGCGCATGCTGATGATGATGAACTGAGCACAATTCGCTGTGAGCGAATTGTGTTACGTAATCCGTGGAGTATGGCTTCATAAATAAATATAAATAAAAACCTAATACTTATTTCTATACTCTTGTTCACCTGTTAAATTAATACGGTGTTTCACTAATCAGCATTTTTACTATACAATCAATAACGGTCTTATGAAGTGGGTATGCTTATACACCAAAGGAAATAAAGAAGCTGCCAAGTGTGTGACGGGCCACGTGCAGTGCAGGATTCCATAGTGATCCACCGGTTATATTATGCGGTTTTGACAATTCATAAATTTCTATGTTATGTGTTTGGCTTGGCACATTATCTAAGTCCACCACCATCATATCAGCCGAAGGACGTCCACTGCTGGACATAGGCGTTCCCAAATTTCATGGGGAGTAAATGCCATAATCGCCACCATAAAGCATAAAGCATGCGGCATGCGGTTTGGCGATCGCAGTATCTCCCCCGCACTCCAAGGATGCTGTTGCCCATTCCCCGGTGGTCTTGGTCGTAGTTTTAGGATGTCCTAATAATAATGTGATGCGTGTCCTAATAGTACCTAATCAATGGAATTTGTACGACCCAAATAGCAGTCGTTTAACCGGCATGACAAAAATTTGCAATTTTGAGCATTAAACTCAACGCGGACGTCGCGCAGACGATTCCTAAATCAAAATATGGTTTTAAGAAAACCCACAATATTTTAAAACGAGCTATCAAACGATGCCCCACATTGAGGGTTATACAAGAAGAAACTCATCCCGACCCAAAGTGTAGGGGTGGTACACAAAAAAAAAATGGCATGAACTATATTTTATCGTCGTGATTGATGTAATATGCTAACATGCCAAATTACAGCTTTCTAATAGTTTTATTCTTAGCTAAGCCGCGGACAGACAGACGGATTATTTCAGAATAGCGGATACGGAACCCTTCATTTTTATTGGATATATTTTACTGTTGTCAAATACAATAGTATAAATAACAGTTTTTAAGATGTTCATAACATAAAATGAAAGACAAACGTGCTTTCGGAACTTGCTCTAAAATAACATTCATTTTAATATAAATATTGCTTTTCTAGTGGTAATTTCAAAATAGGTACCGTACCTTTTCCCAATCATAGTTTTTTTTTAATTTACCTAACGTAGTCAGGAATGGGAAATATGATTTAGCTCCAATATGAATACCTTTTACCCGACCCCAAGCGGTCCTGCGAGTCGCCGATACTCAGAAGGCTTTTTGGGAATATTTGTAAGGTAATAGAAATGCCTCTATTCATATTTGATCTATAAACCCGAAAGGTACTTACACCCCATGAAATAATTCAATATATTCAATGAAAACAGGGTATACATTTAAACAATCCCTTTTTTTTTAAATACACCTTTTGTTCGAAAGGACACATAAAAATATTAATTAGAACACAAAGGCTTCAAAACCCGATCATTTTTATTTAGTACTTTGACGTTTTGGACGGTAAATATTGGGAATTGAGGTTTGGTCGTTGAACCTACTTACTCGTAATATTGCTGATATTTATTTATTTAATCGTATGGCATTTATTTACGAACCGTGAGATCTTCGAGATGACAAGTACGGTGATATTGAACAATAGGTAACATTGAATAGTTCATTAATTAATTCGATACAATCTGCAATGTCGTATTGAAGAAAACGAGTTACTTAATATCATATAATGTTTCACCGCAGCAGGCACGACTCTTACAAGTTATAAGTTAGAAACTCTTAACACAGTTGATACGTTCTTTAGCTTTCCGCCTTCCAACTTAGGTACGACTCTAATATTTAAGTCGGAACATTAAAAATACATTAACACCATGTCGAAATTTTCAGCCGCAGCCTGAATTCCCGACAAAACAGGAGTTCCATTTACGAAACAAAATAAGAAATATATAGTACGTGATATAGCGAGTAAAGTACAAGATATATAAACAATGCAATTCTGAAGTTGTGGATAGATTATGGTTAGCTTGCGCTGACTTTGCAATTTTTAAGGACAGTTATTGTAAATCTCGCTAAATCCACTCATGCGTATTTACGATGTTTTTCTTTGCCAGTTTTCTTAAATATCCAACAGCTTTCATGGCCTTATGACATACTGCATAGAAAATTGCCAAGGTAAGGCTGAAAATGCATTAAGCCGCAATAAATTAGTTTTACAGTACATGTGGTGCTATATTACCGCACGAGTGCGGTAATCAGCAGATTACGTGCATATGTCGAAACTTTAAAGAGCCATATGTACTGTAAAACGTTGTACGATACACGTGCAAACAGGTAATTCGCAACTCGTGTCGATTTAAAACACTCCCTTCGGTCGTGGGTCAATTTATCACCACTCGTTACGAATTTCCTGTTTTCTGCACTTTTATCGTAATGTACTATTACTGTAAACAATCTAGTGCCAGACTTGGCACCTTTTCAGATAATCTACGGAACTTGGCACCTATTTAGATCTCAATTCTTTTGTCGGTGAAGATGACAATCACGCATCGTATATTCTTAATATTGAACTTGGCTCCCATATTCACATTTATGAGTTTGATGGGATACATATTTACATACGAACACTGCATGTAAAATAAAAGTTTATAAAAAAAAACCTCTTAATGTATGTGTTTTGACTTGTTAAAAGATTATGTGCGTAAAGTGCTAGCACTTGCCAAATAATTTTATTATTGAATAATAAACCAAAGTACCGTCACGCGATGCCGTGTCAGGTGAAATGATAGCGACCGTTGTTAATACTCGGAACCTCAATTACGCCGCTCAACACTTTGCATTTCTTAAACTCAGCAAAATGGGAAAATACCCAATTTGCATAGTTTCGGTTGAAGAGCTTTTAAGTATTCGTTATTACAAATATCTGTTTACATTATTGCCTAGTTGTTATTAAATACATAACATGATTAATAGTTATGTTTTTAGACCACAATGGAGGATAATAACCATATAATGAGATGGGTGATTTTGTACCGTTTTAAAAATACTGTATATGACGTACGTTTCACACGTCCTCGTCATTACTTAATCATCCTGCTGTCTGAAGGAAAGCGAACACTGTACTCGTATAGCCTAAGCATATAATGTTCGTTATGTTGACAGACAAGTATCAATACACACACAGTACTCTCAACACAGCGAATTCTTTGCAGATCTCGCGACCTTATTTACTACCATACCAAAGAAGATAGACATCATGGACCTTAATAACCTGAAAGATTTAAGCCAACGATTCTAGAGCCTAATTAAAGTATATAACGTGGTATAACATATAGTCAAAAAATACATAATTTAACAAATATTAATTGTTTATAACAAATCACAAGTTGAAAAATCTTAAGTCTAACACGCCCTAATGGCGTGATGTAGCCACCTACTTACTTTTTTGACCTGACACTTCTTGTCTTGAACACATTTGCAAGTCACATTCAGATTTGTTTACAAAGTAGCGGTCACTTAAATTAATTTATTTTGTATTGAAGTAGTACTTTAGCTAAAATAAATAATCGGACCCATGTTGATATAACATTATTTACTCGTAGTGTCGTCAAAATTACGTGGTTAAAATCTTTCTAGTTATTAGGGCCCGCGGTGTATGCTAACGTAAAAAGCACGGTGTTAATAAGAAGCGGTCTTCGGCAAGAAGTTGAATCATACCTCACACCTTAACCGCTGTCTCATTGAATAAAAGTCGGAAAGTTCCTGGAAAGCTGCAAGAATACAATGCTTTTAATTCCTCATAAACGGGCTAAGAATGTGGTTACCTCTCGACGGCGTGAACATAATTCCATTTGGTTTAAAAGTAACGAAATATCGTACGATATTTAACTCTAGCTTTTCGGTGAAGGAAAACATCGTGGTGAAACCGATCCAATCCTAATAAAAAGAGGTTTATTTTTCTTTCTGAACAGGAAGGTCAGATGGCAGTTGCTTTCGGTAAAATTACTAGCCCACTCCAATCTTGGGATGAGATGTCGATGCGGCCCCGCGCTGCTTTAGGATACAACCAGGAACACAAAATGAAGGAAAATTCACGAAGGTATATATCACTACGAATGGCTACGAATGTTATTTTTTCTAGCTAACTGATCTATAAGTAGGCTTAACTAAACTATTCAAGCTGTAGTGTTCCAAAGCATATTTGTCCTGACAACAGAATAGGCTACATTTTTATCCACCCCGTTTACACAAGCCCGCAGAGGAGCGGAAACAATGAGCGACCGCCGGAAGCACCTGTAATTGGCGGTTCTCTTCCCACTGACCCTCGGCGGGCCCACGCCGCCCCATACGGTAAATTCTTTAAACATTTAAATACTAGCTTTTGCTCGTAACTCTGAGCACGTTAAACTCGTTAAATAATCGCCTTAAAATCTTCCAAAATTTCTCCGAGATAAGCATTTTATGTGACAAGAGGGCTAATCGAACGAGCTTTAGAACATAACAAGTATCACTTTCCCCTAAAAAATACGTAATGCTTAAAAACGTTTGAAAAAATTACGGAATCGAGCTACAGGTCTTCTCGTCGGTCTTGCAAAGAGTCTTAAGGGCTACATACATCTCTTTTCCGCTAGGATAGTTCTAGTAAGTCAGTCAAAGGGAGTGCTTTCTACAGATAAATTACTTGAACATTGAAGGAAAATGTTAGGAAATCACTGGTGAAAAATGATAGAAATACTTATAATTGTCGCACTCATATAGGTACCTCGACAATCACACTTTCGAATTCAAATACGTGTAATTTAATAAATTAAATGCTCATTTTATGCCTATGTCCAACAGTGGACGTCCATCGGCTGATATGGTGGTGGTGGTGGTGGTATACTTGGATCCCACGAGCCAAGGGTTTCCACACCGAACGGAATCAAGTGTATTCGGTGCCAAGACCCCTATATTTATTTATTTTTTTACTTTTCGGTCGCCGCACCAGGTTGGTTGCTGATCCCATGGAGATGGGAAGGTGTCAAAATGTCTACACAAGTAGCATCCCAACCCAAACTAGCGCCTTACCCAGTCTCCACGGAATCAGGGACATTCCGTCCAGTCTCTTGCCATCGTTTCTAGATATGCCAGTATTTATTAGAGTCAACGGTTGCTTAAGTTGTTAAAAAATCTTAGTTCGATATGCTTCGCAGAGACTTGCATAAATCGGCATAAAACAAGCTTTTTCGTTAAAAGGGATAATTATTGATTATTATTTAAAGAAATAAAACTGAGTTATCGTTCATTATTTTAAAATAAATTTAGAATTAGTCGACAGCTTTCTATCAATTAAAAATTATATGTATGAATAATAAAATCTTCTATAGAATACATTCATTCTGTGAACTCGGAGATGTAGAGTAGCTGCTAACCAAAGATAAAGCAAAGCAAATAACACACAGGTTATGTAAACACTCAAAGCTTACCGATATCACAGATGTCACCGCTTGTTGAACATAGAGGACGCACCTCAGCAACGCACACAAGAGATCCACAAAGTACACGGCAAACTACTTTCGAAATCAATAACATTTCATATGCTCCGCTCGGTCGCCTATGTAAAGGCGCGCTTGAGGACTCTTTGGGCACTTTTGATAAATCAGAATAATCTTAAAGGTGACACTGTATCTATTTAGAAAGAAGAAATTTTGTTCTGCAGATCAGAGTGTCTAAACATGTACTTATATGTACTGTTACCACAGATGAAATACAAGTTATGCAGTTACTGTAAATATGAGGACTGACTCTTGCGAAGACTATGTAAACATGCAAGCATTTCTGAATTCACTTTGTAGAGATCGTTGTACGAGGAAATAATTAGAAATAGCAGTAACTCTGACATTCTGTAAACGACCTCCGAGGCATGCTTTTATTACTTATACATTTTATAGTAATATATCTGTACATGATGAGATGTTTACCGTTATTTAAAGCAATTTATACAAAAGCAATACGAAGACAGGAATAAAGAAATTATGCTAAAATGTGGATCTTCATATAAGGTTTTTGCGAACGAACATATTCGTGTTTTTATAATGTAAACGTATTTTTGGGACATAAATTTTGACTTTTGCTATATTATGATATGTATAAATATTTAATGTAGTGATATCAATTTGACTTTTGTATGAAATATACATTTATTGAAGTACCAAGAAAATATATAATATCATATCATTTATTTGCATACAATAATACCTAAACAAAATATTTAAAAAATATTAAACCAAACTTAAATATAAAACAGGCTTTTGAGGCATTGTACCGAGGATGCTGAGGGCATTTATTTCCTCGTTGTATCGCACTACGTTGTGAGAGTAGTCGCCAATTCTTCGATCACCAGTATGACAAATTTTGGCGTTTCCACCGCTGAACCCTCTTTTACTGTAGTCCGTTCCTTTTGTAATGACATTAATTATTCTTTAATTTATCCTGATTGACTTTTGTCTTGAATTCTATCGTGTTAAATACTATTACGACTAACTTTATAACAAAAAAAAAAAAAAAATATTTTATTAATAATGGGATTGCTCTTGGCCAGCATCTAGCCGGGGGGCAAAGATGAGGCCGACGATGAAGCGAGCTCACCCAGAAGATGCCTATTCACTCGTGCCTTAAAAAGGCCCAGCTTATATGAACTCGGAAATACAGACGCCGGCAGAGAATTCCAAACTTTAGAAGTACGCATTATGACAGAATATACAAAGCGCTTAGTTCGAACTAGAGAAATTTCGACCAGATAAGGATGGTAGCCAGCCGTACGTCTGGATGTCCGATGGAAGAAGGGGGAAGCCGGTATGAGCTCATGGAGCTCCTGAGCATCCTCACCGAAGTACAGTTTGTAGAAGACGCACAGACATGCTACTTTGCGTCTATGTGCTAAGCTCTGCAGCTTATTTCCCACTACCGTACTGCCGCCAATGAGCCTCCTGGCTCTGCGGTCCACCGAGTCGAGTGCGGCAAGTTGGTACTTAGCCGAGCCATCCCAAAGGTGACTACAATACTCCATGCAAGACCGGACTTGGGCTTTATATAAAGATAGAAGCTGCCCAGGGGTGAAGTATCGCAGAGGAGGCGGCAATGGTCGAGGCTAGGTGGGGACTGGAACCTGAAAGATCACAGGATGTCGAGGAACGGGCTAGGCAGTTCCGCGTGACGCTCACTGCGGTATGTGATGCTGCTATGCAAAGGGCAGGAAAGCTGTCGACCAAAAACCGAGTGTACTGGTGGTCGGAAGAGAGTGCGCCCCTCCGACTCAATAGTAATAGAGCACGGAGAGAGTACACCCGGTGCCGGCGGCGGAGGCATACTGCGGAAGAGGAAGAACACAGGGCCTTAAAACAGGCAAAGGAGGCCCTTTCATTGGCCATAACAAAAGCCAAGGACACCGCTCATGAGGCTTTCTTGGCCACGCTGGACAGAGACCCATGGGGGCGGCCTTACAAAGTGGTGCGCAATAAAATGCGCCGCGGCCCAACCATAGACTCATTAGAGCCTGAGCTCGTCACACGGGTAGTAGAAGGCCTATTTCCACCCGCTCTTGTTTTCACACCACCTGTGATGTCGGAGCCGCAGGCGGAAGTGTTAGAGGCAATGGCGGGGACGCCTGTTACGGAGGGTGAATTAGCGTGCGCGATACACCGCCTCAAAGCGTGCAAAAAAGCCCCGGGGCCGGACGGTGTACCCGGCAGGATTCTGCCTATTGCCATGCGCCACATTAGGAGCCGCCTAAAGGATCTCTTTAATGATTGTTTGGACACGGGGCGGTTCCCAGAGTGCTGGAAAGCGGGCAAGCTTTGCCTACTCCGAAAGGAGAATCGCCCAGTGGACTCCTCTTCTGGGTGGAGGCCCATCGTCTTGCTTGATGAAACCGGGAAGATGCTAGAACGAATTCTCGCTTCCCGGATCATCAAGCATTTAGATAATGCGGGTCCGAATCTGTCTGACCGCCAGTTAGGCTTCCGCATTGGGCGGTCTTGTATTGACGCACTGGGTGCCCTAAAGGATTTTCACCAAAGGGCGGCAGGGAAAGGAGAGGGAGTGGTGGCGGTCTCGCTGGACATTGCAAACGCGTTTGGCTCCCTCCCGTATTCAGTAATTGGAGAGGCACTTAAATACCATGGAGTGCCTCTCTATCTGAGGCGTATCGTGGAGCACTACCTCACACGGCGGGTAGTGCTCTACGAAGAAAGCGGAGGTCGAAGGAGGCACAGGCCCATGGCCTGTGGTGTGCCCCAGGGATCCGTGCTTGGCCCTCTATTGTGGAACCTGGGGTACAACTGGGCGATCAGGGGTGTCCTCCTTCCCCGGATGGCCATTATCTGTTACGCAGATGACACGATGGTGGCTGTCCGGGGTGCAGAGTTGAGAGAGGTTCTGCGGCGGGCGGAGGTGGCTGCAGAACTCATGGTGACCCGCATACAGATGCTAGGCTTGAAGGTGTCTCTCCCGAAAACCGAGGCGATAATCTTCGGGGGGAGGGGATGGCGTCCGCCTGCGGGCGCCTCAATCAGGGTGAGTGGGGAGGCGGTCCAGGTGAAGCCTCATATAAAGTACTTGGGTCTTATTCTGGACCGCAAGTGGAACTTCGGGGAGCATTTCCGCCAACTTGCTCCCCGAATAGTGGCGACGGCATCAGCACTGGGTCGGCTGCTGCCCAATGTAGGAGGGCCATCTGTTGCACGTCGCCCGAAGCATAGCCCTATATGGAGCTCTAATCTGGGTGGACCGGCTAAGCGCGGCGAATAAGGCACTGCTTAGAAGGCCACAAAGGGTGGTGGCAATACGGATATGCAGGGCATACGTAACGGTGGCGTGGGCGGCAGCGTGCGCTCTAGCAAGCACTCCCCCGTGGGAGCTGGACGCGGTAATGTTCGCTGAGGCCCATAAGGAGCGGACGAGGTGGAGGGCCTTGGGAGAATATCCTGCTCCCGAAGAGGTGAGGGCCTCCCGCAGACAGACAGAGCGGAGACTCAGAGACCGGTGGAAGAGCGACCTGGAGGACTCCCCATATGGGATCCGAACCATAGGAGCGCTCCTCGGGTCGTTAGACCCTTGGATTGAGAGAACCCATGGCAACGTTGGGTTTAGGTTAACGCAGGTAATGACCGGACATGGTTGTTTCGGTCATTACCTGCACAGAATAAGACGAGAAGCAAGCCCCGCCTGCCATGATTGCGGTGCTGAAGACGATACGGCCCAGCACACCCTGGAGTGGTGTAGTCACTGGGACGAGGAGCGCCGCATAATGGTAATGGCCCTCGGTGTGGACGATCTTTCGCTGCACAGCGTCGTAACAGCCATGCTACGCGGCGAAAGATCCTGGGAAGCGGTGGCCTCCTTTTGCGAAACAGTCATGTCGCAGAAGAAGGCAGCGGAAAGGCAGCGCGAAGATAGTGCGGACGCCCTTCCGCTACGGCGCAGACGGAGAGGTAGACGACGCGCGCGGTTTATTGCTGCTGGTCGCGTCCTCGCCCAATAGGGCCAGTGGATTGGGGATCTACATAGCACGGCCCTACGTGTCTTGGGGAGGAATCAACCCTGACCTTCCCCTCTTTAGGCGCGGTTACCCTGGCAGAAGCTAGGCATGAACGCCGGGGGGCGTCGTGGTGAAATGCTCGCGATCCCATTGCGCCCCCTTTAACAGCAGAGCGGGTGACGCCGGTGTGTTTTTAGTGGGTATGCTCCTCCTGTCACCATCACTCGGGGGGGAGAGAGTCCCACATAACCCCCAAATGGCCTTCCCCGGGCCGGGGGTATGCATAAAGCATTTTCACACCGTAAAAAAAAAAAAAAGGTGAAGTATCGCTTGACCTTATTTAGGACGCTCAGCTTTTTGGCCGCTGTTCCGGCTTTGGACTCGATGGTAGTGCCGAAGTTAAGGTTTGAGCTTAACGTCATGCCAAGCAGCTCGAGATCGTTGGCTACAGACACGGTTGTACCTCGGAAAGTAGGAGCCAGATTGAATGAGCTCCTTTTTGCGGTAAACAGACACGCTTGCGTTTTGGTGGCGTTGAAACTAACCAGATTGTTATCACCCCATTGGGAGACAAGACTTAAGGTTGAGTTAATTCGCTCTCTCTCAGACTGAATTTCATCACGACCAGCCCCCGCGCTGGACAAATTTCATGGTAAACTTAAAAAAAATGATAAATTTCTTAAAATTTTGTCTGTTTGCCATGAATAAAGCTTTTCTATTTCTATCAGATGAAATATTTTAATATGAATCATGTATAAATTTATTATGACATGGATGGATATGCGTTTTTACTTAACTACTGTATTTTTTAGTTAACATAAGAACCTACTTTAATTTTTATATGCCTGAAATGGCTGAATGTACTGGACTGGAACTGCAATGTTAATATATTATGATCATGTAACACCTGTTGTACACTGTATGTTCATGAAAATAAACCTTTCATTTCATTTCTTATATGTAACAATTATGCTATAAATGAGGTTTTGTACCCTAAGAATACACAAACAATTTGTAACTTTACGACCGTTGATTAAAATATTTTTCTGATGAAGTGGTATATCATCCCCACCAACGAGTTACATATTTCTATACTTTTGCCTTTAAAATTGACATTGCCCGAGGGTCTTTTTTCGAGAACGCACTACTGGGGCGTATTGAGATTAAATTAGTAAACGTAGTGATAGTAGCCTTATCTTGCTCTATTACCTAGCCTATTACTTACCTTAGTCGATTCATCATGTGTTGTGAGTATGGGACACTTTGAGAGATTCAACATTCAACAATTTACTGTGACGTGGCTCATTCATCCCTTTATATCATTATTTATATCAAATCAACCACATTTTGCGCTTTGGAAGGCATGTTAAGCTGTTGATCCCGGCTGCTGCAGTCGTTAAGACAAGTTAGAGGCCTTCGAGCAGCTTGAAACTTCTAACAGTTGCCCACTCGCTTGACGAGCTTAGTTTCAATAAGGTCTAGTTTCCCACTTGAGTTGGAAGGTCAGATGGCAGTCGTATACCTACGTAAAAACTAGTGTCTCCGCCAATTCTTCGGATTAGGTAGCGGTCCCCAAGCATCTTTCAGGATGCAACTGTACTAGGAAAACGCTAAGATGATGATGAACCACATACTGCCCTACAATCGCGTGTCTTAAAATGAGTAAGATTTAATTGTCATATTTCGACTGTCGGCGTGAAAAAAGGATGAACCAGTCTACGGGACAGTCACGTCCTAATATGGGCCTAGTTCCATTTCCAGAGTATTGTTAAGCACGAGAGAGTGCGAGTAATACGCTTATAACCTAAGCCACAGATCAAATAATACTAGTCTTAAGCGATTCCAATCTAAATCTCAACACCTCAGCTCAGCATTACGCAATTGATACACTAATTTATCTCTTCCCTCTTTGCATTACATATACACAATATATATATGTCTTCCTTTATTAAAATAACCCAAGACACATATCTATTGTTGTAACTAAAGGTGCATCTACAAAAGTTCTTCATTTTATTGCGCATGAATTATATTTTCAATCTAAAAAGCTTTAGAAAAAAGTAACTAGTTACATTTCCGCCTTTCTTTTTATTCCGTTTAAAGTGCTTGTGGATTCTAAAGTGCCCATAGCTTGTCTTTCAAAAGTTTGCCCCGGCGTCCCTTTTCATATCTCTGCTTCAATTTCACAGTGCAATTTATATGCACTTTGTAGCGGTGGGCGTTCAAAAGCACCTCGCAGCCCGAGCGTTTATTCGAGGAGAGTACTGTTAAACGCCGTTTTTTCTACTGAAGAAGCATCTTGATGACGACGTTCATAGTTAATGAGCAGCCAGTATCCGGCGGTGTTACAGCGCAAATTGCCCGCTCTTTAAAGGCTCGCGTTTGCCAACTTGGCTGAAGCCGGTCTAGCGTGAAAAACGCTTCCGACCGTGCGTTATTGTTTACTGCCGGAATGACTTCCTTTTGCTAGTGCACCTATAGACCGCCAAGTTGCTGCATTGCTGAAAGCTATCTTTTGCCCGCGGCGAACAAATATCCATTAATACAGAACGAAATGGTATTGCTCTATGAGTAATCTTTGGTTCTGTGGCGAGGTGACAAGTGTGTGCAGTACGTTATTCATCTACGAGTATACGTAGATAAGTACTAGGATGTAGGCAGTTTAGATGCATAGTATCTATGAATGGAAATACTCAATAAATTAGGAGAACGATCATTAATTATCTGTTATTAAGTTATGCTTATATTTATATTTTAATCTAACAATAGCTGTGTGTAGTTACATCAAAATATAATATTTCACAAGGGCGCATTTACATGTCGAGCAGCAATAAAAAATACTTATAATAATAGATTCAATAATACAGATTAACAAAACCAAATGTCGCTGTGCCAATGTAAAAAAAAACCAAATGTGCTTATTATTCGTACTTTCGGAGAAACGAAGCTTTCTACCAGATAGGGAACCTACTGTAAGCTTAATTATTTCAATTTCGGTACATATTTTCTTAGTGTCCTTAAATAAAGTAGCAGTACCCGGACGACCGAGTTTTGCTCGGCATCTTTTGTGTTTTCCCGGAGAATACGAGATTTCTCGTAGATAAGACCTAGCTAACTAGATCTATTCTTCACCCCCGTAAACCCCTGAATTGAAACGTCATTAGAATCGTTAGATACATTTGCGAGGCTATGCTATAAGATAATAGGTAAGTATAATGTAATATTATGTAAGTAGAATGCGAATCGACACCAAAATTGTTTTTTAGGGTACTTCGAAAGGAAAAAGCGAATCCCTTATAGGATCACTTTGTTGTCCGTCCGTACGTACATCTGTCTGTCTGTCAAGAACCTTTTTCTCAGGAACGCGTGGAGGTATCAAGCTGGAATTTATATCAAATACTTAGGTCTACTGTCCATTGGAGCTGTGAAAAAATCAAACTTCTAACTGGCTTAGTTAAAATCTAAAGATACAGCCGTTTATGCCGCAAATTTCCGCATCGACACTTCCAAGAGAATCAAAACCTACAGGATACTTCCAGTGAACTCAGAATCTTGAAATTTGGTACGATCCAACGTCTTATAAAGGAAAAATTGCGAAAACCGTACATTTTTAGTTACATCATATAATAATAGTACATTACGATACAAGTGCAGAGAACAGGAAATTCGCAACGAGTGGTGATAAATTGAAATACGACCAAAGGGAGTGTTTTAAATCGACAAGAGTTGCGAATTACCTGTTCGCACGTGTATCGTACAACGTTTTACAGTACATACGGCTCTTTAAAGTTTCGACATATGCACGTAATCTGCTGATTACCGCACTCGTGCGGTAATATAGCACCATATATATACTGTAAAAATATTTTTAATACAGAACCCTCGGTGCGCGAGTCCGACTCGCGCTTGGCCGGTTTTATTTCCAACGATTATACCCGGGCCGGGCGCAGAAATCGTTAGGATTTCCTCTCGAACGAAAACTTGTACATTCAAACATTCATACTTGTTCTTCGTTTATTCTTATTGTATGATGATTTATTATGTGAGGTGTGCAATAAAGAGTAATTGTATTGTATTGTACATTGGTGTACTTGAACATCATAATTTCATCTTTGAAACACACCCTTTCAGTTTTTATAGAATTACGAGGGGCGTTCAATAAGTTCTCGGTATTGACACCTTTTAAACCTCTTTGGTAAACTTTTTAATACTGGCCAGTATAAGTCATTCATTAATATTAAAAAAAACTAAAATTAAAACGGCGATGTTCTTTTGTTTTTTTGTAAGTACCGAACAAACGTGATCACTATGAGCGTTATTTCAATGTTGGTTAAATTAAAGCACCGAGCGATAATAAAATTCTTGACCAAACACGTAAAAAATCAAAAAGCTATAAAAAAGAAATGGATTATGTTTACCGTGAGTCTGCTCCTTCATTATCAACAATTCAGAAGTGGTCAAGTCAATTTAAGCATGGGGCAGAGAGTATCGAAGACGACCATAGAGCTGGTCGGCCCGTCGAAGCTTCTTCATAAGAAAATTTAAAAAAGTGGAGACAATTATATCTGAAGATGGTTGAGTAAAGGTGAAAGCAATAGCTCAAAGAACTAACCATTCTATTGGTACTAGACACGATATAATTCATGACCATCTTAATATGTCAAAAGTCAGTGCGATATGGGTACCGCGAATCCTGACACCGCTTCAGAAGAATACGCGTGTCGCTCGTTGTTCCGAATTTCTTGAGGTGTGCGGTGAAATTCCTGATAAGATACTGCAAAATTTTGTTAGTAGAGATGAAACGTGGGTTCATCATTATGACCCTGAGAGCAAACAAAAGTCCATGCAGTGGCACATTAAAGGAACTCCTCACCCCAAGAAGTTCAAGGTCGTGCCTTCAGCTAGCAAGGTCATGGTCACAATATTCTGGGATTGTGATGGAATGTTGCTGAATGATTATAAAGAAAAGGGTGTAAGTATTAAAGGAGAGCGCTACGCTAATATTATATGCCAAATAAGGGAAGCAATCAAACATAACAGACGGGGAAAATCAGCCAAAGGTGTTCTGCTTCTACACGACAACGCCCCTGTGCATAGTGCTCATATTGCCAAGGCTGCTGCTCTTGAATCTGGACTCGAAACTATTACATACCCACCGTATAGTCGAGACTTGACCCCGGGTAACTTATATTTGTTTCCCAATGTCAAAAAGAATCTACGTGGAAATTAATTTTCTAACGATGAAGCATTGAAGACAGTAGTGTAGGAGCATTTTGACACCAAAGACAAAAAATATTTTTATGAGGGGTTAAAAAAACTATTTGACCGGTCTTATAAGTGCATAAACATAGGAGAGGAGTGTATTGAAAAATAAAAATAAAACACCTATAATATTCTTTTGTTTTCATTCTAATACCGAGAATTTATTGAAGGCCCCTCGTATATACTTCATGGTTTGGAAATTAGAGCGGAGGATACACTTTTTCCAACTTTGACAGCTAATATCTCACCAAAGGTGACTTACTTACTTGGATATTATTTTAAAGGACTATTTATGAATTCAGTCTGAGAGAGAGACAATGGTAGAGCGAATTAACTCAACCTTAAGTCTTGTCTCCCAATGGGGTAATATCAATCTGGTTAGTTTCAACGCCACCAAAACGCAAGCGTGTCTGTTTACTTTCCGAGGTACAACCGTGTCTGTAGCCAACGACCTCGAGCTGCTTGGCATGACGTTAAGCTCAAACCTTAACTTCGGCACTACCATCGAGTCCAAAGCCGGAACAGCGGCCAAAAAGCTGAGCATCCTAAATCAGGTCAAGCGATACTTCACCCCTGGGCAGCTTCTATCTTTATATAAAGCCCAAGTCCGGTCTTGCATGGAGTATTGTAGTCACCTTTGGGATGGCTCGGCTAAGTACTAACTTGCCGCACTCGACTCGGTGGACCGCAGAGCCAGGAGGCTCATTGGCGGCAGTACGGTAGTGGGAAATAAGCTGCAGAGCTTAGCACATCGACGCAAAGTATGTCTGTGCGTCTTCTACAAACTGTACTTCGGTGAGTGTGCTCAGGAGCTCCATGAGCTCATACCGCCTTCCCCCTTCTTCCATCGGACATCCAGACGTACTGCTGGCTACCATCCTTACCTGGTCGAAATTCCTCTAATTCGAACCAACCGCTTTGCATCTTCTTTTATAATGCGCACTTCTAAGGTTTGGAATTCTCTGCCGGCGTCTGTATTTCCGAGTTCATATAACCTGGACCTTTTTAAGGCACAAGTGAATAGGCATCTTTTGGGTGAGCTCGCTTCATCGTCAGCCTCATCTTTGCCCCCTGGCTAGATGCTGGCCAAGAGCAATCCCATTCTTAATAATAAAAAAAAAACCCGCACGCCTATGTGCATGTAATTTTTTTCCCCGGTTACATGTGCGAAATTCTGCCCATAATTTAATATTTTTTTTGTAATTTCACATCACTTCTAAGTTTTATGAAGGGTCTGAGACCTTTTACACATGCAGCCTGTGGTTCAACTACACTCAGCGGGCGTACAATGCGCATACAATATACATAATAACGTTTTCAGGTTGCTGTTGAAACTGCCACGAAACTGTAGTGCGTCCGCTATGTTCGCGGAGGCGCGTAATAACGATTTTTACGCGATCATACGCAATTGGTCAGCATCACTAATGCAGAGATTGAGTGGCAGCAACAATACCATCTTGAAAACGTTAGCATCTTGATAAACTGGATGCGTCATTACCGAGGCACTGGAATAAACTCCATGTAGGATCAATCAGTGTCAAGGGATGGTGCATCTAATCTTTCTTTATTTTTATTTTACCTTTATTTTTATACGTGTACACTAACCCTAGTCTTTAAGTAATATAATCAAAAAAATATTATATAATATGGTCCGAAATAAAGTTGTTTCAGTATTATCTCTTTATTTACTTTACGCCTTAGCTTTGGTTTTTACAATATTTCTATAAAAAGTAAAATATAAAACTGTTTTTGTAAGTTTTTTCCGCTCACGAGACAATGGTGTCCCGAATCTTTGGAAGGCGTGCGCGGAGCCGAAGTACCGAGATACCGAAGTAGTTACCAACCGAGTACCATATAGCCAACACATAGAGGCTGTTTAATCAATTTAATGAAATGCAAGGGGTGCTGATGAAACCGAGCGGATGCTGACCCTGCCCGTGTCATGGGATGTACACAGAGACAGCACCCGCCAGGGTGTAGAGAGCCTATTGCTGGTTGATGGAATCTAAATAACAGGATTATTGGGTGTGGGTAGTGTAGAGAATACACCTTTCTACAAAATATCATAATTGTAGTGCTTATATTCTCCGAGTAAATCGGCTGTGACATACGGAAGGTCAGATGGATATAACTATAAGGATTTCGTTTTCACCAATTTGGCTACGGAACCTCAGCCCAGCTGGCAATACGCCGAGGAAAAACTAGTCAGTTAGCGCATTTAAATAAGCGATAAATGCTCCTGTCTGGTTCCTGCGTTACAATCTTTAGGGCATCGGCTGATGGGTCCACAGCTCTACAACCAGCTGACGATTTTATTGCAGTAAGGTAAGAATAAGGCTGGAATAAAGGCTGTAATAAGTTTCAGTCCAGAGAAAATTACTAAGTTTTTTATTTTATTTTTCACGTCTTTGGGAGGCTGCTGCTCCTCAACCCACCAACACAATCGCAGCAGATGTTCACGGGGCTTCATAATATTAGTTTAGTGCGAGAGGAAATTGGTTATCGAAATCTGTTGCTGGTCCACGGTCTACAGCCAGATGGTACAAAGTACAAGAATCTAATAAAACTGCATCACATTGGATTTATGACATTAACATTATCTATAATCAGCACGCGCAACGCGACAATATTACTTACAAATGTGTACAATCAGCATCATAAATATGTATACACTCTAAGACTATCAATTAAATAAGAGACAAGATCGAAAAGTATTTTCATGTTTATCATCATAATCATGTTAGCCGAAGGACGTCCACTGCTGGACATAGGCCTCTCCCAAAGACTTCCACAATGACCGGCCATGTCCATTTCATTCGTTCATGTTTATGCTGACTGTAAAATATTAAGAAGTGATCCATAGATAGGTGCAAATGTTGTAAATGCGAAAGTAACTACGCTCACGGACAAAAAATAGTAGTAGTAGTAGCAAACACTTTATTGCACAAATCAAGTACATAAAAGAAAAATCAACTTAACTTTAGACATTTGTATAAAGGCGAACTTATCCCTATAAGGGATCTCTTCCAGCTAATCTTTAGAATACGGGTCGGTACGAAAAACATATCTAAGTATTAAAATAATCCCATCAAAAACATACATGTGAAAAAGGGAGCCAAGTTCAATATTAAGAATATGCGATGCTTGGTTGTCATCTTCACCAACAAAAGAATTGAGATCTGAATGGGTGCCAAGTTCCGTAGATTCTTTGAAATGTTGCCAAGTCCGGCACTACATTATTTACAGTAAAATTAATTTCTTGCGGCTTAATGCATTTCGAGCTTTTACTTGGCAGTTTTCTTAAATATCCAACAGCTTTTATGGTATTATAACATACTGCATAGAAAACTGCCAAGTTAAGGCTCAAAATGCATTAAGCCGCAGTAAATTAATTTTACTGTAAACAATGTAGTGCCGGACTTGGCAACATTTCAAAGAATCTACGGAACTTGGCACCCATTCAGATGTCAATTCTTTTGTCGGTGAAGACGACAACTAAGCATCGCGTATTCTTAATATTGAACTTGGCTCCCTTTTTCACATGCATATTTTTGATGGGATATCATTACTTTTCGTCAATATTCGCCAAATGGTGCATTTTAAGAGCGAATGCACGAGTTACTGTATAAAATACCCAAATCGCTGTAGGTGGACCTCAAATATTTGAAGAGTTCCGTCGATTTCTCCAGGACCCTGTGATCAGATTCTTACCTGATAAAAATGGGACTAATAATAATAATAATAATAAAATCACTATTTTCAGATTTTTTCTGGTGTATACACATAATTACCAAGCTGCATGCCAAATTTCAGCTTTCTAGGTCATCTGGAATTGGGTTAGGTTTTTGATTAAGTCAGTCAGTGGTAAAAATGCCGGTTTTTGGAATTTAATATCTCAATAACTATTAAACTTATATTTATGAGATTTGGGGTTCTAGTTGTTCTAAAGGATCTTAATATATGTACCAAATTTCATGTTTTTATGTGAGATAGACTGGGGGGTCAAAAGTGGCTCCAAACGGTTCGTGTAAAATAACACGGCTGCTGTCCGCCAGTTCCTGGGGTGAACTTGGCTGGACACACTGCCGCGTGTATAGATAGAGCTAACAGCATGTATGAAACTATGTTTTAACTAGAAAATTTGATAGTTAATAAAACTTACGGCTCTGTGAGCTACCACTGGCTGTGAGGTATAGACCACGCGATTTTATTTTTTTTAATGTCAAAGAGCGGATGTTATAGTACATTACTACAGAGGCCGGGACGAAAGGGGTTGCCGGCCGAAGACATACATACTATATGTCTAAGGCGGATAGGTCTAAGGCGGGCAACCCCAAATTTCCCGCCGAGGTATATATAGTGCTTTTCTCAAACATGCAATGAAAAAAACAACAAATAAAAACAAAATTTTATTTTTAATACGCATAGTGGCAGAATGTCATGATGCCTGTGCCACAAACTTATGTGGAATGGAATTAAAAAACCGGCCAAGAGCGTGTCGGGCCACGCTCAGTGTAGGGTTCCGTAGTTTTCCGTCCGTCACATTAAGTTGACATATTAAGTACAGAAACACAAAACCCTAAAAAGCACGTCATTTCATTGTGATTTTGTAGAAATGACAGGTACAATAAACACCTGATTATACGGTTAAATTACAAACTCAGTTCAGAAATTATTTTTGTAATTTTTTCAAAAACTATTCAACCTATCAAGTTCAAAATAATTTTCCTACAAAGTTTTTATAAAGTTCTACTTTTGAGATTTTTTTCATATTTTTAAAACTTATGGTTCAAAAGTTAGAGGGGGGGGGGACACATTTTTTTTTACTTCTGGAGGGATTATTTCCGAAAATATTAACATTATCAAAAAATGATTTTAGTAAACCCCTATTTATTTTTAAATACCTATCTAACAATATATCACACGTTAGGGTTAAAATGAAAAAAAAAAATCACTCCCCACTTTATGTATAGGGGAGGTACCCTAATAAAATATTTTTCAAACCACATGCTCGACAATGCCGAATTATAGGTCATGTAAACCCTACCGAAAGCAAGACATTAAATCCCTTGGTATTAGCCGGGTTATAATGTTGTACTGAATTTCATTATAACCCGCTGGTTAATAATATGATTTCACTTTTCATAATTCTTATTACTATATGCATAAAGTTAAATTTTGCTAAACACAATTTGTCCTAGGCCATGGCCTACTTGATTTGACAAAATAAATGAAGTTTGCCTCCGTGTGAACCCCGGTCCGGAGGAGCGCGGTGTTCGAAATTCGAATTTCGAATCTAGGACCACGGCTTGTGCTTTCGAATTTGGAACGTCGCGCGCCTTCATTTGTTCACGCGTGACGAACAAATCGAGTTCTTGTAGGTGCCTATAGAAGATTTAATTTCAAAAATAATATTGAAAATGTCGAGTGATGAAAGTGTTTTGACTCCTGAGTTTATCAAATTAGATGCCATAGGCATTGTCAACAATCTGCTGCCAGAGAAGTCAAAGGAAAAATACCTAAAAGCCTACAACGATTTTGACAAATGGAAAGCTGTAAAAGGCGTAAAGTCTGTGTCTGAATCAGTGCTTCTGGTCTATTTTGCATATTTGTCAGCTACAAAGAAGCCAAGTAGCCTGTGGTGTATATCTACTGAGCCTGTTTTTTTGTCTCGCATAAGGTGTGAAAAGTAGAGTATACACCTCGGGGATAAGACTGTTTTAGTCTTGGGCGGTTGAACCCCTCACTGCACTCAGGACTCAGTCTTAATTCCCTCGCTTCGCTCAGGAATTAACTTAGAGCTCCCTCGCTACGCTCAGGAGTTAAATTATGAGTCCTTCGTTACGTTCGGGATTCAATTCGCTCCCGTGACATAAAACAGTGCTTTATCCCCTTAGTGTATAATCTACTATTTTTCCACTTTTTATTTTACCACTTTGTCGGCGTAATTGATATACATATTAGTACCAAATTTCAGCTTTCTAGTGCTAACGGTCACTGAGATTATCCGCGGACGGACGGACAGACGGACGGACAGACGGACGGACAGACATGGCGAAACTATAAGGGTTCCTAGTTGACTACGGAACCCTAAACCTCTTTAATCTTCAAAGTTAAACGACACTTAGATACCAACAATCACATAAGCAATGCTATATCAAACGTGGTACACTGGTTCAACGCCAATAACTTATTACTAAATGAAAAAAAAACAAAAGGTATCAAGTTCGTCACTACTAATGTTAAAACAACACAAACAACTGTCTATATTAAAGACGAGAAACTGGAACTGCATAGTAGTGTAGTATTCTTAGGATTAACTTTAGACTCGAAGTTACAATGGGGTCCTCACATAAATAATCTTGCGAATAAGCTCAGTTCGGCAGCTTTTGCAGTATGGAAAATCCGTCTACTAACAGACGAGAAGACAGCTAGATTGGTGTATTTTAGCTATTTTCATAGTGTAATGACCTATGGTATCTTACTATGGGGTAGTGCTGCTGACATAAATGTCATTTTTGTACTGCAGAAGCGTGCCATACGTGCAATCTATAAAATGAGTCCTAGGGAGTCGCTAAGGAATAAGTTCAAGGAAATTAATGTATTGACAATGCATTGTCAATACATTTATGAAAATATCGTGTATGTTCATAAAAATATCAATAGTTTTAAGAGAAATTGTGACATTCATAGCATTAATACAAGAAATAAAAACAAACTTGCAATGCCACCTACGCGGTTACAAAAAATTAGAAACTCCTTTAAGGGAAATTTTATACGCTTTTATAACAAACTCCCAAGCAGTATGACAGAACTTCCAGTCAATAGATTTAAAAAACAGGTCAAACTTAAGCTAATTTCTAAAGCTTATTACAGCACCAAGGATTACCTTAGTGATAAAAACGCACGGGACTGAATTGCTCTAATTCCTGTGTTAGCATAATAATTAATTATAGACCTGTTAGTTTTAGTTATATAATCTATTTCCATATCAATTGACATATATTCTACTCGTACGATTAGTACTTAGTTTTATTGTTTTCATTTGTGTTGTTATTATTTATTAATTATGGGTATTTTTCATGACATAGACATGTATTATTTGTTTTGTGTAATGATTAGTTTTTTTTTTTGTTGTTGTATGTGTGTATCGTTTTTTTCAATTGTTTTAGTGTGTATTGACTTTTCAAAAGTGCTGTTTTATAAAGCCTACTTGAAATATGAATAAATTGAAAATTGAAATTGAAATAAAAAGAGGACTTTGCCGGCCTAGGCCTGCAAGATTTGTATGAAATTCCATTAACGACCTCTTGTCCTAGCCGCACCTGAAACGTCATACTTCGCAGCCTATTATAAGGAACATAACATCAATATTTCATTGCATGTTTGAGAAAAAAATATTACTACCGGTACGAGGGTATTCTATTTATACACAAACGCCTGTCACTGCAAACTAATAATAGTTACAAAATTGAGAAAGCGCCAAGAATATCAGTCCAATATGTAGTACCAAGGTTTTGTTTAGTAAGTATTATATAAGTGTGGATATATTTTAACACTATATAAATACACTCTTTGTGGCCAAATAATATGAAAAGCTAGAAAATCTCCTAAAATAGTAGAGCATAGCACGAATGAAACTGTATGTTGTAGATAATTTGATAGTTAATAAAACAACACCAAATGTTGAAAATGTTATTCGTTTATTTATTAAAACCTGCCAAGCTTGCCCCAATCCCAAGCGTACTCAATCGGATTTAAGTTCGGGTTTCTCGAGAGGCAGTCCATGCAATTAATGACAACGTCCTGAAAAGAATACAATACAATTTACAAAGCTGTAGTTACCCTGGATATATAAACTCTTCGCATGCATCTAGATTCGTCAGAAAATATTACTCATACTCATTCTTCGCCTCCCCGTATGCATGTTTGGACTTACTGGATGTTCCTTTTCAAAAATTATGGGTTTATGTGGAGTGAAGTTAGCTTCTTGGAACCGCCACCTGACAGTCCGTTTGCTTAGGTCATCCCTCGAATCGAATTTGGTACTTTAATTGCCGTGATGTGCCTATTTCGCATAAATCGATCATCTCGAGCCGAAGTACATTACGGTCTGCCGGTTCTTGGTCTTCTAATGTTCTGCCCAGTATGCCGGAAATGTAGAAATAGAAAAACATTTATTCGTGATCAACAGGAACAAACTCTGCACCGAGTGACACGCCTGTTACGTCTCTGACTTCTGTCTTCTTCTAGCATAATGATGACACGTGTACATTCATCTCGTGTTAGGGACATGATAATAATTCTATCATAACCCTAAAAGACGTCAATGACTGTCATTTATCATTTTGATTTGACAGAAGGTAAAAGTGAGAAAACAAGCTTGATTCGAATTTATTACCAAATACGACCTTGTCCATTATTATTTTCCAAATACATTGTTTAACATTTAAGGCTACGACATTAACATTTCTTTTGGGTAATATAGACTTACATAGTTTTGCAAGATAGCGAGGATTTTGTCATTAACCCGTATTACCTGACTTCGAGTTTATTTCCGAAATATTACATAAGCAATTACTTAATTTATGACATAAGTATATAGATTTTAGATAATAATTAATCTTATTCAATCACTGGAATGGCACTGCATGTATTCAGAAATAGATTACAGCTCAGCGAGTTAAGCAATGAAATTACAGTAATGAATGCAAGTAAGTTTCTAGTGCTAAAGGTATGATCAGTTTTTATTTTTACACAGAATCATTAGAGTAATGAAATATGTATAAGAAGCTTAATATGCTGTCATTTGTCATACATGTTATGTAGATAAACTAGCTTTTGTCCGGGACTATATCAGTGAGGAACTCGTTGAAATATATGAAGCTGAACAGCTCGTCCAGTACCTGCGCGTCAAGACCAACACCACCCTGAGGGTTGAGCGGTTGGAGTCCCGCCGCAATGTGAACTTCAATTCATTTGTGGTGAGAGTGCCAACCGACAAGCTGTCGACCTTCATGAAGGAGGAGTTCTGGCCTAAAGGTGTCGTATTCCGGCGATTTCGCGGCCAGTTATTCGACACCCTGAATAAGCGCCTCGCGTCGACGTCCCATCACGATACAACCTAATTTGAAGAAACAAAATAAAAATAATATATGTATGTTAATCTTTAAGGTATATGTAATATGGGCCTCACGCCTACTCGTATATTGCCAAAACGGCCTGCCCTACAGAGCACACGAAAATAATAGAAAAATAGTTTTATATTTTTAGAGGATGATACCCGGGATAAAAACTATTATAAATATTTGTTTATTATGTAATTATATTTTATTAATTAAGTTTACAATAATTTTAATAAATTTAATTTCATACGATAAATACTAGTAGGTATTTCCCGTATAAAAGAAGCAAATGTTTCTTTGAAACATTATGATTTGTCTAAAAAGTAAAATGTTTATTCACATATTAGTACATAGGTAGTTACATACTCGGTCAAAACTAAATTAAAACCATACAAAAAATAATAATAATAATACTTATGACTAGCTTAAGCCTAGTCAAAAAGGCCCCCTCGGGTGCCCCTGGCGCAAAGGTACCCATCACACTGGCCGCGTTACCACGCTGAATGGCAATGGATGACCTTTGCACCAGGTACGAACCCGCGCGGGCGTCAGACCCCCTCTCCCTAATTCGACGTCCCACTTCCCGAATGAAAGGGCAAGGGCCTCCGACCCCCAGCACCCAGTAACCTCAAACGCAAGGGGTATAAAGTAATAAATATTGCCCAGGGCCGAATACTTGTCCTGCTTTTTGACCGCGGCAAAATCCGCCGCGGCACCAGTTGTGCGTACTGTTCGGCTGAGGTGTGAGGCGGCGACAGTACTGACGCACGTGGCGTCGCACAGAAGAGACCTCCCCTTCTGCCACGGCACCAGTGTTAAGCCGTCCGGCCTCTTGCCGTCAGCGCGGCAGAGGCCCGGAGGCAAGAGGACGCAAGGGATGTTGGCGGATATCAAAGCCCTCCGCACGATGTCATTGAGAGCGTGGTGGCGCGGAAATCTTCCAGAACACCGACAACAACTCAACGCGTGATGGCCTTTTGCCATTTGCCATATTACATAAATAAATTATAATATAAGTTATTTTATAGTAGAAAAATAACTTTAAGTTTTGTTGAACAAAATGTTATGTGCTGATACCCACGTAAACCCATCTCGCCCGGTTTTATATGAGTATGTTGCGAATTTACTAAAATATTCTGCCATATTACTCGTTTGAAAAAAAGTGGCTAACATAAATAAAATAAAGTTATTCTGGAGTTGGCTAAAATTTCAACATGAGCCTTAAAACAAAAACAATAGAGTTCAACCACGTCAGAATAACTTTTACTGTATAGTATTATTTTAAAAAGGTATTCATTAATTCCTGTGGAATGTAAACCGGACGTTGTGGATTATAATGTAAGTCAACAATGAATTTTTCATTGGCTTCTATACGTATGACGATGAAATACACTCATAATATTAAACGGGCCAGTTTGTAAGAAAATTCGAGACAAAGTGTACCCATTTTATTTGCTCTTAACCATTTTACTTATACGTAATTGTAATAACAGTTACGTAACAAGGTATGAGTATATATAAAAAAATCCAAAATTCACGTGAAAAATTGTGCTTATATTTCTTACTCTTAATTTGGCAAACTACTAAACAGATTTGCAGTAACTCTCTAGTACAAGTTCTTAGACAATAGAATAGGGCATAGGTACTATTCTTTAATTTATAAACGTAATAAGAAGTTATGGGCAGGAGCTATTCTAATAAACGAGTGACGATTTCTAAGAGATGTACAATATTGGGGCGTACGTGAGCGGAAAATCGATCTAGGTATCTAATGAAAATTATTTTTCCGGGAAACACGAAGAATTTAACCGACTGAATAAAGTTACCTTTACGATTTTTTTTTCGATCGAATGACCGATAAAGCAAGCAGGATTATGATGATTCCCCTTCAGAATAAAATGGCGTTTCAAACTTTTCTACGAATCAGCAATTAGTAGTTATTTAAGTAATTGCAAAAAGAAAATTAGGATTTTAAAAGAGGGGTTTCTGGCACCGATTTAAGGCTCAACAAGTCAGCTAAATGAAAAATGCACGCAAAACTGTCAAGGGACTCTGACTTGGCAGTGTATTTCCGAAAGTCATTTTTGTCAAGTACATCTGTAATGTACTGATGTATGGAATAAGGTATGGGTGCCTAAATACTTATGAGCGGTAGTGTAGGTAGTCTAAAATAACACTTCTTACACTACCTAGGTATATAAGCAGTTAGGTAATACATTATTCTGTCTATGCATACATGGCAACATCGCATATCCACCTCGCGTTATACGTCATGTTGAATAACTTTCTTTCTTGTTTTCAAAACTTCTTCAATTGTACTGCCATACTTCTGATGACTTCGACACCAAGTGATTAATGTATTTTCAATTATGGCAATTGAACACAGTGCGCATGCGACGAATTTTATTATTAGAAGAACGTTAAACGAGATCACACGGTTTTACTGACCGCTTTGTCACGGACATCGCTGAACGGCTGTGTTTATAGAGTGATCTTCAGTGTTAACTATTACATACGAGTATATTTATAGTGCGTGTGAAAGCAAAATGATAGAGTGTTTGTAAAGCGGCCCAAGATTGGGCTACTGCGAAATGAGTTGCGATAACTGTGAAACGTGTAAGTTATTCTTTTTACTTTTTTCTGTCGAATTGTGGTTAATCGTTGATGTTTCGTTGAATTTCATACAACCTTTATTAATTACGATGCATTGTGGGATTTTGAAGACCTTATGGAAGCTACACTCTGAGAGATAGAGTTGGCAAAATATTGGCAAAAACAAATGTAGTTTAAAAGTTATTTAATCCCTTCACACGAGAAAGAAAAAAAGTGGGATTATTATCACGATCAGTATTTTCAATACGAAAGGTTTTTTGAATTGGGCCAAATTAAAAACTTCACTTCTAATCACCTACTGATGGTATAGTCAACAGCAAATGTTGATTATCATTTAAGTACAATATCATGCATCAAAGTAACAATACTGGGATAGATGGGATGCGTCAAAGTAGTGAATCTGACAAGGTACTAAAATGATCACCTACTTTCGCTGTTGACTGTACCAGAATAGTGACAGTAGGTACATCTTTCTCATAATTTGACAGCTAGGATGCCCGAAGTTCGCTACTTAATCCCGAGAATTGTCGTAGGTACTAGCTTTTCCGATAGTGACTGCAATCTGTCCTTCCTACATTCAGGTTTCAAGTTCTGTTCATTTAATTCCTAGACCAATTCTTTGAAATAATAGAAGCTACGTACACCAATCAATTTGTCACAACAACCGCATTCAAAGTGATGGAATTGAATGATTGCTGTCTCTCTCCATCTTATTGTTGCGAGGTGAAGAGGTACCTAATACCGAAGAAACGATGCAACGGACTACGATTCTGTTTTCCAATTACTATCAAAATCGATACTTGGTTAATCATTTTTATCGAATCACTTTCAAAATCAATATCTGAGAATCCGCGTGGACCTTAAATAGGGGTTTGTCAATGTCTGACATAAATCCTGATTCCGAAAACCAACCTTACCAAGAACCATAAATTTTGAAACGTCGATGTTGATTTTCATACACCTATCTGTGATTTGAGTGTCTTATTGGCTATGTGCGAAGTAGGTGGTGGGGGTAAGCTAGGCGATCGTAGCGCACACCATGGCAGAAATGTGTACTTACCGGGGACCACTGTCAAATTTACTTTCACGTTTTCTATTGGTTTCTTAACGGTTTCCTACGATTCGTTTCGTTTGTACCTATGTATTTATTTATTCTCTTATTTATTTCAGTAAAATTTGGGGTCTTTCTCGTTTACTAAGTAAATAAACTATTCATGTGTCATTATTTGACATCTCTGAGTTTTGACATTGTCTCGGGACCTTTGACGTTTGACGTTTCAGACGTGCACATAGCCAATAGTAAAACAAGCAAAATTAAAAACCCGACTGCGTAAAAAATGTCTTTAGTGACATTTGGACAATTAATCCGTAAAAATCATCAAAGTCGGCCGACGGTTCGGTCTCTAGAGTGCCACAAAGGAACAAACATACATACATAGACTGTGAAACACATTATCCTCCTTTGCGTCACGTAGTCGGGTAATAATTACAATAATACTTATATAGTATAATGAAGGGCAATCACCAAACGTCGGATATTAAACAATTAAACTTAGAACCACTTTCCTGTCAAATCCTAATTATTAGGGTCTAGTTTGTGGAATGAAAGGCGGCAATCACTACCGCAAAACCAAGTACCTACCTTCACACGCCAATTCTTATAATTGGGTGGGAAGCTGTGATAATAAATGAGGAGGACGACTGTTACTCCAGATCATAAAAACAGGTTTAGAGAGAGAGAGAGGTACTAGAGGTCCCGGGTTCGAATCCCGGCCAGGACATTATTTGTGCATTTAGCACGGATATTTGTTCTTGGGTCTTGGATGTTTTCTATGTATTTATTTGTATAAGTATGTATATTGTCGTCTTGTACCCATAGTACAAGCTTTGCTTAGTTTGGGACTAGGTCGACTTGTGTAAGGTTGTCCCCCCAATTAATATTAATATCAATATGTATATTATATATTAAAGATTTAGGAATTTTGTTTTAATCACTAATTGCGGCAACACAGGAGGTACAGTCGAGGAATTTGATTTCCGGGCCACTTCTTACCTTGTCACAGTGAAATTCAATATGAAAGCATATAATTATATATTAGCTTTAACAAATAAATATTCTTGAATTGGTTCACTATCTACATGAGCCATCTCTAAAGTTGAAGGCATATGGTGTTCTGTATATTAAGCAAAAGAATATCCATTTGAAACTAGCACTAAGGTGATTAAGGCCTGGTTCAATTAACGCCGTAACGTGCGTTTAATAAGGGAAGCCATTACAGTTTGTGATCCTATCTGACAAGATCTGGCCCCATCATGGGTTTAATTTTAATTGAACCTTAGATATTTTGAAAGATGACTAATGCATATCGCTGACACAAGCATCGAGGTTATAAACTAAATAGTTTCGTGTTTTGTCTATTTTATCCTACTTAATTATATTGCAGGCAAATGCAAATGCAATGTAGCGCGGACTACTTACGCAACAGATTTTGAGATGGCTCCCTCAAAAACGTGAGTAAGTATTAAAATCTGACAGATCTCGAATACCTAGTTATATTCGTAGATTTATCAACTTTGTTTCTTGTTATTGTGTCTTATAATCTCATAGAGACAGTTCACCGAAAAAATAGCTATAATATTAGCTCGGCACATGATTAACAGTCCTACATACCGTAAAATGGGGTGAGTAGGGACAAAACTGACATTCAAACCTCGATAACATATGCAAACTGAATGGTGTACATAATAAGTGTTCCGGACGTATGCATTTCAGTTTTTATTTTATTTTGGGTAGTTCCATTTCATAACTTTGACGATAAACAGGAAATCCCACCTCATGCCGTAGTTCCTCGTAATTGGGGTGAGATGGGATTTCATACAAAGGTGATTTTGGAAGATTGCTGGATCTTTTTTTTATTATGAGTATTACTATAGCTCCATTTTAAATTGGAATACATTATTTTTGTAGCAGTAGCCTTAAAATCCCGTCTCATCCCCCTTTCATCCCTTCTCTCCCCATTCATAACCCACCACCCGAACCCTACTCACCCCATTTTACGGTATCTAAGTTACCACCTGACGTAATCCATAAAGAGAAGATATCGGTTTCGGTTTTCACTAGCTTTATTCGTGTAGATGGTTGTAATTATGTTTAAATATTCAGCGTATATGGACCATAATTTATGCAAATCACGCTAAATATATCTAGTAACATGTTAAAACCGTCAAGATATGTAGTTGAGCATTCACTACTTCAAAAATGGCAATAGCCGCTTGTAAACTATTTGTACGTATAAGTTAAATAAAGTAAATATTTTATGGAGAGTTCGTTTTACGAGCAGGCATATTAACAATGCAAGTAAAGGAGGCCCTGGAATGTTAATCAATGCGGCTCCCTCCTCGGCGGAGCTGAAGCAATACCTGGGTGTTTTCTTGTGCGGTAAGTACCTCCTTCAAAAAGTATTTGGATTGTATATGAATCCGTTCACACGATTTATTCTCGTCCGATTGTTTTAAATATAGGTATATATTTTTGTTCAAGAATTTTTTGATGAAAAGTCAAATTGAAAATCGTTTATTGGTCACAATCGTTGTGAATACAAATAGGACATGGTTGAGACCTCCTAGTAAGTATGGCTAATACTTGTGTCATGAGATCCATATATATAGAATTCCATCAAATTAATTGAGTCATTGACAAAGAATGGTTCCTACATAACAGTAGTGAGGATGAGTGTGTTTATGTTTTGTTCCACTTACAGGAAATTGATATATTCATGATGATGATGATGATGATGAGATAATTTTCAGAAATGTACTGAATATTTTCTTGAGTTTATTAAAGTGTAAAAGTGACATTGTACTAGAACAACATCGTTGTTGTGAAACAAGTGAGGTACGTTGATCACACTTAAGTTGATATTTCTCGCGCGAGCCGTACGCCTAGGTCGGCGACTCGGCGAGGGCGATAAAGGAGCTGAGAGTGTAATGATCAGCGTCACGAGTTATGTACGATGTTTTTGAGTGCATATGCGAAGAAAAAGATATTCTTTGCTATAAAAATGTTGAATGCCATAAATTATTTTCTGTAGTTGTTGACGGTAACAGATTATCACTTACAGATAGATAGTTACAGACAGTTATAATGCGAATCAAGTACTCATTGATAATGTTTACAAAACTTAGTGGAGTGATGCACTCTGATGGTGAGCGGGTTATTTTTTTTTCGAGTGTCTTTGATCTAATGCGCGCGCCTTGTAAAGCGGGGCTTAAACGACAGCATTATTAACATCTCCAAATATAGTGGCTCATAATAAATAAAACAGTTTATTTTAAATTTAAATGGAATTTATATTATAATTATTGATGTTTATTAAAAATTGATAAATTTTATAAAATGTGATCATTACATTGAAAAAGAAGATATTAATTTATTCAAGAAATGTTTAATCTTTTTAGCCATTTAAGAATCCATTGACCAAAAATGTTTAACTATTTTAATTTATAATCCTCCATGCTCATAGATAGTAAAAGTACGTAATAAAATACCCGCGTCTTTAATATCCTGGATTATGAGCATAAAGGTGAAGTAATAAGTGCCACGTTACAAGCCAATGTGTTGAAAATGAATATATTATATTAAATAAATATATTCAAATAGGCTGTCAATATCATATCAGTGAACATTTACGAAGTTACTCGGTAATATTGTAAAGTAAATATTAACAAACAATATTATAAATGCGAAACATTAACACGTTTGTTTTATTATCACAACTAGGTACTAGTTCACTTATCAAACCAAAAACATTTCACGTAGTTGCAATTCGCGCCATCAACATCTAAAATCAGAACAAAATAAAAATACTGTTTCACAACACAATTGTAGATAAGAAAGTACACTACATTCCATTTAACAATGTGTTATAGTTAACGATGATTTTTTGAAACTACGAATTTAATATAAAATGCTGACCAGTACCCCGGGTGTATCCTAAAACTACGACCAAAACCATCGTGGGATGGGCAGCAGCATCTCTGGAGTGCGGTGGAAATACTGCGATCGCCAACCCGCATACCAAGCGTGGTGATTATGACATTTACCCCCCATGAAGTTGGGGGAGGCATATGTGCATATTCCAGCAGTGAACGTCTTTGGGCTGGTAATTATTGGGTGGTGGTGGTGGACCAGCGGTTGACCCTTAGTCTCACCTAATTAAAAGAATGGATTTTAAATGACTTTTTATTTCTAACTGCTTCTTCGGTAATCAAGTTAAAAGAATTTCAATTTTTCATCATGAATTTGACAGTAGGTATGGTTATATTTCTTAGAGCCGAATATAAATTAACGCAACTAATCATTTCTCTTCAATCGTGATAGTGCTAGCCGTTTCAGGGACCGCTAGCGTCGAGTAAGGTGTGCCCCTATTTTTTGCCCTCTTTATATTGCTCTAATTTCTACAAATCTACCAATCGTTCACTTTCAAGGCGGTTGTCGCGACCAATTGGTAGGTTTGTAGAACGCTGTATACGGTAATTTCCCTTCGTCGTAAACTTTTAACTATTTAGTCCAAGGGCATAATTTCGAAAAGCACTATTTCAAAGTAATTTTATTGATTGTTTCGCTTCTTCTTGTAAGTAGAAGTTGCTAATAAGATTCCAACCTATTGTCAGTGCGTCAGTTGCACGTTCTTTAATTGATTTCCAGCCCCGCTAGCACGATAGATTATACCGTCATATCCAGGACTCGAATTGGTGTTATAGTACATAATTATCAATCTTTAATCATCAACCATTTAATCATGCATTTATTATGGTCTTTTTTCAAATACGGCCTATTGAATCCGATGATTATAAGGGATTTCTGTTTCTATTTACAATTTTAATTTATAATCAGGTGAGGAGATCATATCTATTCAAGTTTTATAACAGGTTATAGAAATGTTGAATCTGAATATGATCGTAAACTCTCTGCATTTTTGACGTTTTTTTTTCAAATACGGCCTATTTGAAAAAAACACCATCATAAATGCATGATTAAATGATTGATGATTAAAGATTGATAATTACCAATTGGAATCGGCCTATATGCAGTGTGACGTCAATTTTACGTCATTGGCATGAAAAGTTCGAGCCCTGGGCTCATGTCTTATGTGATGAGACGTTTTAGTGCATTTCGGCCATAAATCATGACTGTATAACCGATCGCCCTAGCTGTGCTTATATTTTACTGTTTTTTTCCATACATTATATTCATTGCGTGGTACGCTGTAGGTAATAACTTTATGTCCTTAAATATAAATATTATTAACACAAATTGAACCAGTCCCATAGTAATCTCAATAAGGCTTGTGACAATATATTTAATGCATATTTACTTAAATACATATGTATAGCTGTCAAAGTCTAGGAAAAAAGATTTGCTCACCACAGAAACAAATGCTCTCACTGGGATTTGAACCCGGGACCTCTAACTTCGTAGGCAGTGTCACTACCAACTAGGCTAAACAGGCTAAACAGGTCGATAAAAGCCTGAAAAGTCCATGCGTCATAATCACACAATTCAACACACAATCACAGAATTTTGAGATCTTGTTACTCGAGTCTACAGATATTTACGTAGTTGACTGTTGCTTACTGGATAACATATTTCAGGAGTGTCATTGTGGGGGTGCTCGTGGTTCATATTGCGAGATGCCGTGTTCCCGGGCGGGTACCTGTTCAGCATGGCTGGCGTGGTGGCGATAGGGTACATTTTTGGCCACACTCTGGAGAGATACACCACCCTGAACCCCGTCATAGGGATGACGTTAATCGGAGCGTTATATAGAAACTTGGGAACAGATAATTATTTAAACAACCCTAATGCTGATGCATTAGATTTTCATTTAAGGTAAGACGCAAGAAAAACCATGTTTATGGCTAACTTGGCAAAATAATCGTATTCGTGGTGTTTTGGATTTTTCGCAGATATAAATCATTTTATTATTACCGTGTACTTTTGAAAAGATGACATTTATAATAATTATAATAATATTTATTTGCAACCTTGTGTACAAGGACCCTGATAGGGTGTATTAACAATTTATAAATGGTACATTTTGTACAGTTTAGTTATATAGATCTTAGAACTAGGTTCTAACGATGTTAGTTAGAACTAGAATGAACGACTATATTACTTAGATGTTACATCACAATTATTATAAACTAGCTGTTGCCTGCGACTTCATCCGCGTCTTCGCTCCTATTCGTCGCAGCGTGATGTTATATAGCCTAAAGCCTTCCTCGATAAATGGACTATCCAACACAAAACTAATGTTTCAATTCGAACCAGTAGTTCTTGAGAATAGCGCGTTCAAACAAACAAACAAACTCTTCAGCTTTATAATATTAGTATAGATTAAAATGGAAAAATATAAATGACATCAAAATTATTAGAAATCAAGATGGAAAAAATGTTTAGTACGTAATTCAAACTGTTGAAATGAACTTAAAGTAAGTAAGTAAGTTGAGTGAATAATCAGTTCCCATCCTGAAAACTCGGAATACGACTAGAACCAAAGCTCAATCAATTACGGTTTTATTTAACATCTGTCATGTCAAACGGCAAAATACTACCGTGCCAGTATTCATTCTGACATTTGCCACTGACTAATAAGGCCTGAATCATACTGGCGCGGCTTGCGGTGGCGGTTAATTGTAAATTTGACAGCTAATCACAAGTTTACTATTAACAGACATGAACCTGTCCGTCATTTAATACGATAATTGGTAGCCACTTTAGGTCTTGGCGTATTCCGAGTTTTCACGATTGGAACGGGTTATTTACTACATCTCTATCCATTTAACTCATTTTCATATGTACCTACTTGTCAAAGTTTAACCCGTCAAGCGCGCTACGAACACACGTGTGTTCCTAACAAATTTTGAATTTCGAACCTAGATTTTGTTTTAGTTATAGTTGAAATTACAATACATTTTTAATTGACATTTCGTTCCACGGGTTAATATTATTGTCCTGTTAAATTATACATAACGGTAGATGTAAATACAAGGAGAAATTAATAAAAAGAAAACCTAAATGTAGTTTATTCAGAATCGGGACTACACTCGATTAGGTAGTTATAGTTATATCGGTTTTTAAGGTAAGTCGTGTTTTGTGAAAACTCGACTTACCTTTTTTCAGTCTAAAATTAACTAATGTAACATACTCGTACCTTCACCAATTTCCAAATTAGAGGTTGCACATTAAGATAATAAATATCCGCCAATAATAAAATGTTTATACGTCAGATTTAATTTAATTTGTTGTCACATGTTCTTGAAAAAGTCAAGATTCCAAGTAGTTCTGTTGGATTACTAATCAACCATATTATATTTAAAATAACTGAGATATATGTCAATATAAGCATTACATTACATTAACAAAACTTAAAAAAAACACTTGTGATATCTGAAGTTTTCAGTACATTAACACACTGGTACATACTGCTATTATACTGTATTCTTTATTCGTTGTTGATTATTCTTTCATTTTTCATCTAAATTGTTTGATTACGCCAGGAAAACAACTCAAAATTGTTGAAAGCATGAGGGCCCTAATTATAATTCCACTCATCGAAAGTACCCTCATTTTCCCTATAAATGAATAAAAAGGTTTTATTTTCTCAAATGGTTAAACAATTAATGATCTCGATAACCGGAGGCTGGAATCAATTCTCTGCGTTTATGCTAGGAGTACTTTCAGAAGGTTCTTTTGTTTCAGACGAATTTATCCCGTGATTATCTTGTCGAAAGGGCCTCTCAGCTGGAACTGGGAATATATTAAATATAATTCGGTAAAAGTTTTCTCATTGGCGACCCTGCCCTGGATTGTGGAGTGTTTGTCTACGGCCGTCTTTACTCATGTGCTTCTCAAATATCCTTGGTATTGGGGTGAGTCTATGTTTATAGAAAGTACGGCGTAGTAGGTATCAGTGTTCGTTTCTGACTATGGTTAATATATTTTGTAATAATAATCATAATCTTGCTGTAAAACAATATAAATTTCCAGTCATTGGGAATAGCGTATTAATACAACTGACATCATCGATATTTTCACAGATCACCTTGGTCGGTATTCGACTTTGCATAATGTGATGTGTCTCCATTTTATAATAACTCTATGACACTCAGGGGAAAGTCACAAATCAATCACACCTCGAAATTATACGTACGGTAGACGACATCAGTAAGATCCCTATAGTTACACTTTAGAATTTTTTTTCTTTGATATAAGGCAAATATTCTTTTGACATCGAATATACACATCATGTACTTCCAAAATAAATAGATTATTTAAAAAAAACGGTCCAAGCAGAGTTCGAACTTCCGGATCTTGTGGCACACGTGGCCAGTTACTGCTATCAGAACCAATCACTCGGACAACAAATTTTTTATCCAGTTCCCTCTTACAACGCCCTAGGGAGGAGTGTACTGACATCTACCTCGAAATTGAAATCTATTATTTCGTTAGTAGATAGACTTTACTACATACAATGTGTATAGTATGTACATAGTTTTGGATTTAAATAAAAGTATGAAGGTGTCGTATGAAATCATTTCTCTGTTGGTTTGATCAAATTCATATTTATAATGAGACATGAAGATGTCAAAGCTCGCTAATCAAAACTTGACTTTGAGATTTAAAACTATAGATTCTAATACATATCTTATCAGTTTATTGGATTGGTTAATGCCTTGTTTTCTTTATATTGAAAAGTAAAACTCACTCGAGTTGTGTGTTCCAGGTTTTCACCTAGGCGCCATCTTATCTTCCGTGTCTCCAGCTGTAATAGTACCGTTCGCTATGGCCTTCCACGCGCGTGGTCTGGGCACCAAGAACAAGGTGGCCGCCCTCGTGGCAAACGCAGGTGGGCTGGATACTGCCTTCACTGAGGGAATGTTCGGCGTTATCAATAGTGCTATATTCATTTCATCGCCTTTAGCATATAGAATTGTGAAGGTAAGATAATTATTTATGGTAAAAATAATCGTGCGAATATGGCTAAATTACATACAGGTAAATTACATTCGAGACGTTTTTTCATTTGTAGTTGTGACCTCTGTAGCCAGCGTCACACACACGTTGACGTGTGTCTGTGTATGTCAAAGTGTATGTGTGCCCCTGTGAATATACAAATACTACTACACATGCAAAAACGTCTTTATAGTAATTTACCTGTACCTATACTTATACAAGGTGTCCGGGAGGAATCCAAATAATTTTACCATGTTTAAAAATAATATATCATATAAAGTAAGATGAATTCGACTCAACTTTTTCTTGTACAGTCAAAGGCACCGATGAAAATGTATTAAGAGAAATTCGCATGTGAATAATTATCATGTTAATACAGTAAGTAATATTATAACAGTAAAAGTCGTTACTTCCAATTGAATTGATACCAAAAACTTCCATAGTTCCTACGGCTATATAAAAAATATAAAAAATAAAAAGATTTTCCGAATGAATGGTAGTATGGATTACGTAAAAAAATTTCTTACCAATAAAAAAAAAAAATTAAATTATAATGGCGCATATCTTGGAAGCTAAAAGACTTTGTACTAAAGCAAGTTGTGTATAAAACATCATAAATGACCTCTCTATCATCCCTGAAAATATTTGCACCTAACTACCAAACTCTCTGAATATTGATTACTTATCAGTTATCACTGATTCGTAACTCGAGAATCTCAACGTACGTTGGACATGCAAATTTTTGAATATTTTAGTTTCCTGTAGTGTCGTTCCTGTCTGAACTATAAGGTTTAAATTTTATTGTGCTAATAAATATTCTTTTATTTTCGAATTGTATTGTGCATTTCAGGGTAAATAGTATAGTCGAAGGTTATGTTTATTCTCTTTTTAACCCCCGACGCAAAAAGAGGGGTGTTATAAGTTTAACGTGTCAGTCTGTGTATCTGTGTGTCCGTGTACACATGTGCCTGTCTGTGGTATCGTAGCTCCCAAACGGATGAAACGATTTTCGTTTAGTTTTTTTGTGTCATAGATAATTTTATCCCGAGTGTTCTTAGCCATGTCTCATGAAAATCTGTTCAGCCGTTTTTGAGATATTGAGCTTTGAAATGAAAATGTCGGGGGTTTATCAACTTTTCTAAGTTTAAGTTACTATAATCATCATTGCTATCATTAGGGAAGAACGGGACTACATTATTATCATGTGTCATATTCAGGGGTCTTATATTATACGAGTATATATTGTTTCAGGCCCTTCTGGCTATATTCGTTGGTATCGGACTAGGAGTTTTGTGGGGCATGTTGGTAGACTGGCTCCCAGATCACAGAGACATTTACGCTCCAACCATCCGAAGCCTTCTCATTTTCACCGGAGGCCTTCTACTTAGCTACGGAGGGGGATACCTTGGTTGGGGAGGCACTTGTAAGTATTTCACCATCATATATCATAGACAGGAACAATAAGTACTTTTGAGTGTTTTTATAGTCAAAAACAAAAGGGAAAATAATAAGAAAATCAACATAAAGTGAATTTTCTTTAGATATACTATTCTAAGTACCCATCTATTAAGGGTCCCCCGCACGCTCAGCCGAACTCGATTCTCCATACAAGCGTGCGGGGGGCACGCTCAGCTGAACTCGATTCTCCATACAAACGTAGTTTCGTACTCATTTCAAAACGCCGCGCTGAAATAACATGAACACGAATACTAGTTTACTTACCTACCTAATAGGTATTATTAATTGCAACGCATCTTTTAATTAATTCTTGTAACTATTATTTTATTGAATATTAGTTTACCTGTGTTTTGCAATCATATCCGTAAAGAAGCTAAGGAAGAACTGCATCTATTACAACAATAATAAATTACTAGGTGCCAGTACAAAAATGGATCAAGTAGCCTAACTTAAACCTAACTTTCTATGTTTAACAAGAGGAGAAGAAATTAATTCATATGTACGAGAGTACATACATGAGTATTGATGCATAATTTCTAAACGAAATGGAAAAATGATCACTCCCGGCGGGATTTGAAGCCGCGACCTCTGGTATCCGTCCATAGCTCTTCCCAACTGAGCTAACGCGGGTTTGCTCGAGGAGACGAATCTTTCAATCAGTTCACTTTATTAATTATTTATAATAAAAATTAACTTGTTTGAACAAGTATGCACAGGAAAAATACACGGACAACCGTCAGTGCCTCTAAGATTTCTTTTAGAAGTCATGTTATATCAATACCTACCGGTTTATTATGAAAAAAAATGTTGTCCGATATTTTATGAAATATATAAGGAAGAGTGTCTTGAGCAATGATTCCTTTTAACAAGAGCAATTGTTCTACCGCACGAACATCTCCACTGTAATAATTAGTCAGCCTTCATTTCAATCGAATTCAATCAAGAGTATTAATATAGTAGGAATGCAGTAGAACTTAAGAAAGTGTTTTGTATTACAATATTGGTACTGTGAAAATCGGGATTGTTTTTTTGCAGATAACTTGGGTATTAAGACGTTTTATAAACAAAAATAATAATTTACTGCTACCCAAAATATAATACAAAAAATCGGCCAAGAGCATGGGAGCATGTGTGTGATGTGTCTGTGTAGGGTTCCGTAGTTGTCGAATGCTAAGTGCATTAAAACAAAAGGTAATACCTTCGCAGCCTTTCATACGTCTTTTACGATAACTCAAAAACAGCTTCACTGATCATGTCCGCTATAGTGCTGGTTGAAAGTCTTTTTAGCTTTGTTTTCATGATTATTTTCATATTTTTTGGTCTTATATAGTTCAAAAGTTAGAGTAGGGGACAATGTTTTTTGCTTTTGGTGGGATCATTTCCGAAATTATTCACTTTATCAAAAATGTTTAATGAAGAACCTCTATTCATTTTGAAAGACCTACCCAAAAAAACCACACACCATAGGGTTAAAGCAAATAAAAAATCATCCCCACTTTACGTGTAGAATAGATAAAAAAAAATATTTTTGAATTATATTTTACTACTGTTAAATTTATTGATTTATATATCCATGCCAGTTCGTAGCTTTCTAGCACTAAGAATCAGCAGACCAAAGCCACGGACAGACAGACGGACATGGCGAAATTGTAAAAAACCCTAAATTAGGATTATACGAAAACAACTGGCGGTAGTGTACGTAAGGCTAAAATGCAATCTATCTACACTGTCTCATATATGTTCTGTTAAGTTTGCTAATGGAGACGATGGAAAAGAAATTAGCATTACATCGCGTATACTAATAAATAAACATATACGTTTTTAGGGTTCCGTAGTCAACTAGGAACCCTTATAGTTTCGCCATGTCTGTCCGTCCGTCTGTCCGTCCGTCTGTCCGTCCGTCCGCGGATAATCTCAGTGACCGTTAGCACTAGAAAGCTGAAATTTGGTACTAATATGTATATCAATTACGCCTACAAAGTGGTAAAATAAAAAGTGGAAAAAAATATTTTATTAGGGTACCTCCCCTATACGTAAAGTGGGGAGTGATTTTTTTTTTCATTTTAACCCTAACGTTTGATATATTGTTAGATAGGTATTTAAAAATAAATAGGGGTTTACTAAAATCATTTTTTGATAATGTTAATATTTTCGGAAATAATCGCTCCAGAAGTAAAAAAAAATGTGTCTCCCCCCTCTAACTTTTGAACCATAAGTTTTAAAAATATGAAAAAAATCTCAAAAGTAGAACTTTATAAAAACTTTGTAGGAAAATTATTTTGAACTTGATAGGTTGAATAGTTTTTGAAAAAATTACAAAAATAATTTCTGAACTAAGTTTGTAATTTAACCGTATAATCCAAACTCTTTCTTTAGTTATCACCGTCCTCTGTGGGCCCGTTTTTAGGGTTTTGTGTTTCTGTACTTAATATGTCAACTTAATGTGACGGACGGAAAACTACGGAACCCTACACTGAGCGTGGCCTGACACGCTCTTGGCCGGTTTTATTATTAATCATCATTACGATGCCTTTGTGTTTCACAATCCAACCGAATGTGATTATTGTTTCAGAATTGTAATTGCTATAATAATACTACGGGGCGCTCTCTTAGTCCTTAGCACTTTATGATTTATGTATTGTTATAGGCCTTTTATGTACGTTGGATCTATTTTAATGATTATTTTTGTGTGTTAGACCGAATAAGCGGAGCTGCTATTGGGCAGAGGTTTGTCAAATTTGCTAGTTGATGAACCTATACCTATCTTTATTCTCTCAATATCTGGCTAGTCAATTGAGCTCCTTAATTTTTATTTTTATTTTTTTATACTACGAGGGTGGCAAACAAGCTTACGACCTGCCTGATGATAAGTAGACACCGTAACCTATTGACACTTGCGACTCCAGAGGAATCACAAGTGCGTTGCCGACCCTTTAGTGATTTGGGGATGCGCTGTGTTGAGAGTGTCCGGGAACCGCAGATGGTACTTCTTCTTCCCCCTTCCTTTTTACATATTTTATCACTACTACCACTGGTGATACGCCGGTAATAATACCTCTTTGAAAAAGAACGAGACTATATTAGAGCGTTTTATTAAGAAGCTCTTGCGTACATTTTTAGTATATCGCAAAAGAAGCTGCAATATAGGGCTCTCGGAGGTGTTTTAGCTCGCTCTTAGTCCTCAGAATGCTGTACTCCATCGCTTCCTGGCAAACCTTTTGTTTTGATTTTCGGTATCATTCAAACAAAAATGAACTCAAAACGTGTTAAGTATTTTAAATTGCAGTTTGATATACATACATGGTGGGCCCTGTAACTGGCGCAAAAATTAAACCTTCACTATTGTATTGAGCAAGCCAACAATAATTATTTCCAAGCGGTCCCAGTTGAAAAAAAGAGTTATATTTTTTTCTTCAAAGATAGGTTTTACTCTTCTGGAGTGATATTAACAACTATTTATTTAAAAAAAACATAACATTGTTTAAATACCAAAAATACCTTTTTAATCAAAAAAGCCAAAAACTACTGACTCATTCATTATATTGTACGCATTTAAAATAAAATAAAATATTTGGATACATGTTGTTACTTTAAATGCTGTAAAGAAGCGTCCTTTTAAATATTTGGTCCAGTTACAAGGCCCACTCTGTATAATTAAGTTCCAAAGTTCTATAGCTGCCTGAATGTTATTGACACTCAATTGTTCCCTAGCTGGGGTGGCGATCATGGTGTGTGCTGCTACGGCAGCTACCCGGTGGAGTCGGCGCGGCTGGCCTGTCAACAACAACCCCGTCTCCGAGGTGTACAAGCTGCTGTGGCGTATCTTTGAGCCGATGCTATTTACTCTAAGCGGCTATTTTTTAGAGGTAAAAAGAGTTCCTCAACGTGCGCGTCTTGCTATTTTATGATGGATCGTCGGTCTACAAATAGTACGAAATTCTATGGTAATATAAACTTGGAATGCAATACAATATTTTTTATTACCAAAAGGAAAAAAAACAACGGTAATAAAATAATGAAATAACGGTACACAATTAGTGGTATTATTGCTGAAGAGATCGATGTCTTTTAGACTGTCCGTCCGTTTGAAATGATGCGCAGTGTCATATTTTAAAGTCATACCATATGGTTAGAGCTATATATTTATCTTTGTTGAGGCTTTCAGTTCCCTTGACCCATGACCCATCATGCATTGACAAAGGTATAATGTGTATTCAATCTTACCTGGGGTGATATTTACAAACCGACTCGTCCTAACCTTTCACCTCACATTTCACCTCAAACTATCAAAATTTTACAAATAACATTTGTCAGTTTCCATATAAAAACGAGTGAAGTGTGAGGTGACAGGTGAGGACGCGTCGGTTTGTGAATAGGAGGGCTGAGCGTGCTCCAGAACGACGCCCGAGCGTTAGTTAGGGCGAGTTGCACCAACTTACGATTACAGAGTGGTCAACGTTAAATTTTAACAACACCACCACCACCATATCAGCCAATGAACGTCCACTGCTGGACATAGGCCTCCCCCATATTCACGGGGGGTACATGCCATAATCGCCACGCTACAACGTTAAAAACAACGTTAAAAAAACGTTTCGAGCTTTAGTGTTATTATTATCAGTACCGGGGCGAACGAGCCATGCTCGTGTACTCCCGGGGAATACGAGTTTTTGCGGAGATAAGACCTAGATGGATATTTTTTTCGTTCCCGGAAACCCCTATGTTGTAAATTCATTAAAATCGTTAGAGCGGTTTTCGAGATTTCCACTACAAACAAATAAATATACAAATGTTGCTCGTTTAATATAGTGTAGGATTTACACATTATGGTACCTACTAATTGTTAAATAAAGTCGTGGTAGTAACTTATTTTAATTCTACGACTGCAAGTGTTTACATGTATCTGTTTTACCAATATGATAATATCTTTATTACAGACATGCCGCTTGCAACCATATGCTTGTAATAAACCTTTTATTAGTCTTTGTCAACTATCAAATAGATAGAGGCAGATTAACACCACCTGCCAGTGGAAAACTTCTTAGTGATCGTTTTGACCTTTGGGTTATCCATTTTTATAAGGCTTAGTACTAACTATCAAAAGAATTTATTTTTATTTATTTATTACTGGTTAAATCTACAAATAATCATTAGAGTTTGAAAGCTAAAGGCTTAGTGGGTTTAGTAACATTGTATCCCTATTTAAATATGTGTCTACTATGACTTACTATTACAATATTGAATTTATTAATTATTAAGTTCTAAATAGGAAATCAAACAAGGAAATTAGGCACACTATTTAAATGCTCCTGAGAGAAGGTAAGCTCTTCAAATGTTAAACATACCCTCGTCCTTATTAACCTCTAATAGTTGATAGTTTTATTATAATAATACGTTTACCAAATAGGCTTCCGACGAACACGAACAAGCTCCCACCGTGGCCCATATTTCACTTAATATTAATTGAAGTCAATTCGCCGTATTTCTAGGTCTAAAGTAGTAATTCATAATTCATGATTCTGTATTGTACATGTCATAAGTATCTTTTACAGTACATATGGTGCTACTTTATCGCACGAGTGCGCTAATCAGCAGATTACGTGCATATGTCGTAACTTTAAAGAGCCATGTGTATTGTAAAACGTTGTACGATACACGTGCGAATAGGTAATTCGCAACTCGTGTCGATTTAAAACACTCCCTTCGGTCGTGTTTTAATTTATCACTACTCGTTGCGAATTTCCTGTTCACTGCATTTGTATCGTAATGTACTATTACTGTACATATGGTGCTACTTTACCGCACGAGTGCGGTAATCAGCAGATTACGGGCATGTGTCGAAACTTTAAGAACCATATGTACTGTAAAACGTTGTACGATACACGTGCGAATAGGTAATTCGCAACTCGTGTCGATTTAAAACACTCCCTTCGGTCGTGTTTTGATTTATCACCACTCGTTGCGAATTTCCTATTCTCCGCACTTGTATCGTAATGTAATATTACAACAGGAGATGACAATAATATATACATATAAATGTACGTAACAATTTCACAATTTTGGTTGCACTGGCCCCTACACTAGGCTCAGCCTGTTTCGTAGGTGACCAATTCCGCTTCGAGTTGACAGTAGTGCGGTTACACCTTCCTAAATTTAGAGCGGGACGTACATATATGTTAGAGCGAGAGGTTTCAACTCCCCTTCCCTATTCAACAGGCTAAATTCAGGACAATGTAATGTCAAGCCGGCAGGTTACTTATCCAGCCAAGAATGCACCGAAAATTGTGATTTTCGGATGAAAATGACGAATTGTGAAGTGGTTGAAATGGAGTTTAGTGGATCGAGAGACGGTGAGATAAATAATATAATAATGGTTTCGATATGATAATAGTTTTCGATCCTTATTTTTGCCAATATCAAATGAGTTTGCCGGTTATCAGAATGTATACTGACTTTTCATCTGTTCATCTGTTAATGAATCACAATCACCAAACTTCGTATACCGAAACCCCCAGAATGTTACAACTACTTTTCTGGAAACCGCATCTAAATCGGTTCAGTCAAACGCGAGATAATCATGGACAAACATACATAGATACCTACATACGTACATACATACATACGAGTCAAACAGAAAACCTCTTTTTGTAGACGGTTAAAAGTTACGCTTAGTACGCGGGCGAAGCCGCGGGCAAACGCTAGTGTACCTATATGCATTTTACCGACCATTAATGTACGTAATTAACTCGTAGTTTGATTTTAATTGCCATGATCCATTCAATCCGTCCCGACTATAGCGTATCGATATCTACACGCCTATTAATAGTAATATCAATGATCTGATAAAATAATGCTTTTTTATGCTATTATCAATATATGATATAATTAAGATTAAACTGCCAAATAAGTCGCGTACAAACTTATTAAGATTACAACATTATTAACAAAGGACATTCGTACTAAAGTATCAAATTTTTATGTCTGACATCACAAAAAATGCTAATCTTAATGAATAATAAACTTTTACTGATGTATTTCCTAACTCGATACAGAAAACGAATTTATTTTTTGACCAACCTAAGAGATAACTACATGAATCTTCATGGGTACAGTCGACGACCCAAATTTTTATTCCCTTTATCCATATTACAATAAAAAAATATTTTTTATTTTTATATGTCGTAATTTTAAAGAGCCATATGTACTGTAAAACGTTGTACGATACACGTGCGAATAGGTAATTCGCAACTCGTGTCGATTTAAAACACTCCCTTCGGTCGTGTTTTAATTTATCGCTACTCGTTGCAAATTTCCTGTTCTCTGCACTTGTATCGTAATGTACTATAACAAATCCACTTTGCTTAGTTTATACTGAACTTAATGCACTTTTTATACCGGATCGTCAAATCACCTTTTGGTTGTCATGTTTCTTTACTGTTTAATAAAAATCACCTACGGTAGTTTTAGCATGTTATCATTTATCGCTATGGATTTTTTTAATTAAAAATGGGATTGCTCTTGTCCAACATCTCGCCAGGGGACAAAAATCAGGCCGACGATGAAGCCAGCTCACCCAGAAGCTCAACCTTAAAAAGGTCAAGGTTATATGAACTCGGAAATACAGACGCTGGCAGAGAATTCCAAACCTTAGAAGCGCGCTTTATAAAAGATGATGTAAAGCGCTTGGTTCGAATTAAAGAAATTGCAACCAAGACAGAGACAGACAAGACATTCGTCACTCTTATACTAGCATACTTTTCAGAACGTAACCACAATGCCTTAACCACGTCGATAAGTCAACCGTCATTCGCCCGCTGACGACCCACCAGTGTAAACTAACAACAACCCACAAACCGCATCAGTATTGTCATTTTACTGCTACAAAATGTACTGAAGAGCTCAGCGGCTTATGAGGTTGACTGATTGACTGTACCTACTTGTATACCGAGTACTTGATCACGATGTTTAATACAGGTATCACAAATAAGCTGGGAGGAGTTCGGGCGAATAGTGGCCTGCATCTTATTGGCTCTGTTTTTGCGGTTGCTAACGGCGTTCCTCGTTGCCCTCGCCGGAGACCTGTCAGTCAAGGAGAGCTTATTTGTGGCAGTTACTTGGATACCCAAAGCTAATATCGTGGAGGTGATTAACACATGTTTTTACCATCCGTATGATTCACAGAACTAATGCGCTCGAAAACCCTTAACTAATTACAATCATGATGTAACACAAAACCCAAAATACTTACAAAGTGTACGTGCACATACAATGGCACGTCTTTACATTTTTGTGCCTATCTCTTTACGAAACGCGCTTAACGTCATCATCATATTACCCGATGGATGTCCACTGCTAGACATAGGCCTCCCCTAAAGAGTGCCACAACGACCGGTCCTGCGCCACCCGCATCCAGCTGACTCCCGCAACCTTTACCCGGTCATCAGTACACCTCGTGGGGGTCCTGCCCACGCTGCGCCTTCCAGTACATGGTCGCCAAACGAGAACCTTTCCGCCCCATCAGCCATCGGTTCTACGTGCAATGTACCCCGCCCAATGCCACTTAAGTTACGCTAAACGTACTCTTATAAAAATGCGCATGATAAGGTCGACGAATACATGCACACATTTGACTAAAACTCCGTTCCAAAACCTGACGGCCGTGTTCCCTATAAATATTTGACAATAATCGGGTATTTCAGGATCGATCGGCCAATATTTGCATGGTAAACGGTCCGTTAGTTACGAGTACATGTGCAGGTCATTAATCATAGTCAAGTGATGCCCCGCCCGCTACGCGCCGCCGCCAGCCTTGTCACCGTCCTAATATAACTTTTAAGCGATCTTTTTCATTAACAAGTCCGGGATAGACCGCCGAGCAACCGACGCGACGTACTCTAGTTTAATTCACTTCGACCTTCCTCCTGCCGGTTATTAGCTACGAGTATTTTCAACCAGTCTTATAATTTTTTGCAAAGTTAGTCAATTTCTTTGAGCACGTTTTCTTTACAGCAGTGAGCTTGCATACACCGAGTCTCGTCATTTATAATGTTTAAAATAACTATAGTAAAAGTTAAACAGCTCGAGCAATGCCTATTTGGTAGACGACCACTTCTGAGGTCCCGGGTTCGAATCCCGGTCAGGACATTATTTGTGTGGTGAGCACGAATATGTAATGCTTAATGCAACCGTAAAACGCATTATTATGTTACTTATTTACACTTCAATTCCATGTAAATTTTCATTGCTCTCGATTTTATCCAAAGTACGCGGCGGTTGTGTAGGCGGCTCCAAGTGTACGCCGTATAAGTAAAGACGAGGACGCGTAACTTAAACCGCATTGCGCAGGGTTGAAGTACGGGCTTAGAAGAGCGTCTCAGCGTTATCGCTGCGTTAGTCGCGTTACCCTAAATGCGGCGCTAGCTCCTCACCCCCAGCTTATTCACAGTCCATCCCGCCTCGCTTCACCTCTCACCCCTAATATATCTAGACGTCAAATTTTATAACAACTACATGTAAAGGGAGGTCGGACTTACAGTGGTTTGCGTCGGATGGGTTCTCGGTGTTTTGTGACACGCCCATCTCTAATGATAGCTGGGACGTGTCCCTTAACTAGCCATTCCTTAATAGACCTGCCGCTAAAATCATATTTAAACGAAACTAAGCTTCTTATGATTTATTTTGAGGATGGATGATAGGGGACAATGACTAAATATGAAATACCAAAATCTGGATTGGAAATATATTTGCTTATTCAATGTTCATAGAACAAACTTATTAAGGTTACTTAAGTTGCTAAATACACGAACTCGCTCTTGCGAGTTCTCTTACTATTGGAGAACTCGCAAGAGAGAGAGAAGATTTATATCAACAACAACTGGTTAACGGCTTCCATTGACTTTTTCCAAATTTATTTTGAAACAGGTTTGTTACAATAAAAAAATTGAGTCGCAAGGATCGGAATTTGGCTATGGTTACACGCAATAATCTGGACCTGTCGCCAAAGGTTTAAATATTCGATTTCTTAAACACACAGACACAATTTCAATGTTGACAGAAATAAATGTATGTATAATGAAAAAATACTGTTTTCAGATTAATAACAAATCTTTATATTATTTATTTATTACTGTCATAATAGTAATGAACCACAGTAGATTGTTAACCGAGGGTTGAAATTGACCCATTTCTCCCAGATATTTCTGGCGCTGAAGCGAAGTGAGCTCACCCTAGGGATTAAAAAGCAATATTCACCTCAGCAGCACCAACATGGTACAACTTTTTTCAGATCAAAAACGTCAAAACAACTTTTTTCATATAGTAGGTTAGTCGCACGTCATCTTTTCATACCGCGGAGTGTAATACAAACTAGGAACATTTAAACTTCATTCCTTTGCGGTATATGTTCTCGCCGCTGAAGTGAAAGTTGTATGTATCACATGAAAGCAAAGATAGTTGCATCTCGTGTCTTTGAGTCCCTCGCTACGCTCCATTATTGATTGATTGAAGTTATAGAACCTTTCGCTTGCTCGGGACTCAACATCAACACTGACAACATGAAAATTAAACTTTCCGAACAGGAGAGATGAAAAAATTATGTACCTATTTGCGTAGCAAAATGAAATAAATGACAACCATTCGATATCTGTTTAATAGAATATCAAGTAGCAATGGCCTACTTCTTACTTATGTTGCAGTTGCTTTAACTTCACTTCTTATGAATAAGTGAAGAAGTGTAGTGTATGTAGTGTAGTAGTAACTAGGTCATCATGCTACCCGACCCGGGTATGTCCTAAAACTAAGTCCAGGATCACCGATGGATGGGCAGCAGCATGCCATTAAAACGGCGCAAGTTACTGCGATCGCCAACCCGCATGCCAAGCGTGGTGAATACGGCCTTTCCTCGGTCTTGGGGGAGGCCTTTACTCAGCAGTGGACGTCTTTTGGCTGATATTATGATGATGATCCTACCCCTTTTATTCTTTCTATAGGCTACCTCATGATCTCATCATCGTCACTCACAAATTTTACAATCCTTCATAGGTACAGGATTTATTCCAAGCAACCCTTTATAAATTTAATTATGTGCATAATAGTAGTAAACTTTTATGATGCATTCGACATTCATAAGTAGCGATTTTAACGAACTTATTAAGGACTTTACTAGTTCACCCTAACCAATAAAACTGTTAACGACATTAATCTATAAGTAGAATCATTACCGCCAATCGAGATTTCCCTAACGAAATAAGGAAGCCCTGCATATCTATTAGCCAGGCACAACATAGTAGCGTTAATACATACATATACATACGTGGTTATAAAATGTTTAATTTTGCCGTAAGCTACGCATAACTATGTAAATATCTCCGAAATTATAACATGTTATATAGTCTAATCTATTTTTTTTTATATATAAAAAGTGTACCTGGCGTCTTATTGATTTCCGTATAGGTACTGCCATCTATAAACACAATACACACCGCAGTCGACCATAAAAACTCATTTTATTCTTCCGTTTCCGTACCTACAGGCCGTTAATATTCAGAGTTGAAAAATGTATATTATTACTAATAAAGATATGCCCTGAAAGATAATATTTTTTCAGGCTGTATTGGTACGCGTTGCTACAGATTCTCTATGGAAAGATAGCAGTATCCAAGACAGGAACATTGCGGAGCAGCATTCCAATATTATCGTTATTGCCATACTCATAACGTCGACTTTAGGGTCGGGATTGACGACTCTCTTAGGACCTATTCTACTTTCACAAGACTCGAGGGTTGCTCCTGAAGGTATTTATACTATTTATTACTTTTAATTTAACTCAATATTGTAGGTATACATTTACTAACATATTTTACAAATAATAATTTATTTTTAATATCCCGATTGCAGGTGTAATCTAGCTTTATTAGCCATCAGATATACCTATTAGCAATCATTTTGATCGATTTGTTATCTTTAACATTAAATAATAAAATAAGTGTATAGATTGTCAGTGACAGTGTAACGGAAACTGATATCGTGGGTATTCTGAATCTCTCAGCATCTTCTACGAAAGTAGCAATGTACTGCGAACTGCGAAACTTCTTTGTATCGAGTTTCCGAGGAAACTTCGTCCTGATTTCAACTTACGATTATTTAGTCTAAAAATATATACTTAGATAACGTCACTCCGTCATACATTCACGCTATATACTTTACGAGTTATAAAGAGGTATATAAACCGGAAAAAATTGCATTAAGAAAAAAACTAGAGTAAACGGGTATTCTTACACATGACTCGTGAATGTATGAAGATTATTCAAATTATACCGAGCTTTTAGGATCATCGTAAAGGTACTATAATGAAAGAAAAACAATATAACATCATAATGAAAACCAAATACTATCATAACGAAACATCATTAAGAAAATCAAATGGTTAATTGGCAATTTTGTATGGTTCTATTAAAACCAGGTTTATATTGAACTAACTCAGCGAACTCAAATATTTCATTTGACACAAGTATTAGTAGTTATTCATGCAAATGTATTTATTAAATTTTATGGTTAGGATTACACGCAGTAATCATCATCAGTTTATCAATTGTATCATAATGATGACCATTTTACAATTTCATTTTACATATATATCATCAATCAGTTAATTGTTTTAATTCTAATAATCACTAACTTTAGTATAAATGTCAAAGTAACATTAAATAAAAGAGATAAATAAACAAATAAACGATTAAAAAAAACATTGCAAATATACAAATTATAATACTGCATATAACCCCGCATAAAATATATTTTATGTGTCGTAAAGGTAAGGTAACCACAGAACCCATGCGGTTCATAATCCTAGCGTTAATTCCAGTACAGTTGCATCCTAATAAATAAATAAATAAATAAAGGATGCCTGGGGTCCGCTACCTAATCCCAAGAATTGGCGTAGCCACTAGTTTTTTTATGGAAGCGACTGCCATCTGACCTTCTAACCCAAGGGGGAAACTAGACCATATTGGGATTAGGCTTGTCAAGTGAGTGGGCAACTTGATTGTTAGAAGTTCTCAAACCGCCCGAAGACCTCTAACTTGGCTGTTAAGTCGTTAGACTGCTGTCATAGATCATAGCCGGGATCAACGGCTTAACTTGCCTTCTAAAGCACGGTAGCGCTCAGTTAGTAACCACTCAAAGCGGTCACCCATCCAAGGACTGACCCCGTCCGACATTGCTTAACCTCGCATACCGCACGTGGTACGTGGGCACCACTTGGCCACGAGCGCAATCATCATAAAAAAAAACATTATTTAAAATGTTAAAATGTTTATAAAGCTGATGGAACTCCACAAATAAAAAAATAAAACTTTTTGCATAATTTCATATACCATACGTACGAAATGCATAACAAACGCTTAATCATAATTTCAATATGCATAATTTTCGATAAATATAAAACTCATATAACATACACTCAGTCATATAACAAAAATTGCATAATTCCAAATTTACCACATTAAATTATTAGTTTTTATAAAATTTATGGTTAGGTACAACAATTGATGATTATGTTTCTTGTTGTGATTATATTTTTTTTATTATGCAACTTATTCACTTATACAAGTTGAAATTATAAAATCCGTGTACATAAGAAATATATTTAATTTGTTTTTATGCAAATAACACCCACACACAACATTACAATATCAATCAAATATTTCTAATACCTACCTAATTCTAATCTAATAAATACATTGTCGAAAACTATCAGAAGTATTTTTTACGGGCAACTTTGGTCTCGTCCTAAAATCAACAAATCTGAGAGCGACCTAAGTCATTAGATAGGTTAAATAGGCACCAAGTTGAATTCCATTGGAAAACTGAGATATCTTGTCATATTTTACCCGACTGCGCGATGCAAAGGAGGGTAATGTGTTTAACAGTCTATGTATGTTTGTTTGTTCCTTTGTGGCACTCTAGGGACCAAACGCATTGGCCGATTTTGATGATTCTTATCTTACGTCAATCGATTCGTCTTAATTATCCAAATGTCACTAAAGACATTTTTTTACGCAGTCGGGTTTTTAGTTAGAGTAAACACAAGTTAATAGGAGATTTAAAGACATATTTATAGACTAGCTCTCAGCTTTGTTGGTTTTAGGATCATTTTGACATATGGGTCCATATGTCAAAATAGGTCCATATTTTAAGATGTGGAAAATACTCAACTGGTTGTTTCAGAGCTGCACTGTGAAGGCAGGTGCTGACGCCGCCCCAGTCCGCGTATCACGTTACAAGAAATAACACTCAGACTAATCACCAATCAAAACGATAAACTAAGTAGGTATTGAAATAATGCGTATGTTTTTTTTTTAAGTTCGACAAAATTAGGTACCTACCTGCCTACATCCTATATCAGCATGACTATTCGGAGTTCTGAGACCTTCACAAAATATTGTTGAGAATCTCGTAGTAATTTTTCTATACGTTATACAAGACAAGACTTATTATAATGTATGTTCACAACTTGTTGGTACCCTTCTTTTTTACTGATTATTAAAATATACAGTAGACACTATGAATGTTCATTATATTGTTTACAATAAAAAATAAGCATTTTCATTTTTACTTATTGGATTTTTTTACCTTTGAATTACGTTACCAAAAGCCTGCCGTTTGCTGCCACGATGCCGATTGAATCTTTTTTGATAAGAGTTTTTTTTAATACCACGACGGTGGCAAACTGTCGTACGGCCGCCTGATGGTACAGGATGTCACATGCTGACCCTTTAAAAATAGGATATATTTAATTGTTTATCAAAATACTTACTTACACTCTAAATTGCGAAGCAAAAAAACTGTATTAGGGTTCCGTAGCCAAATGGCAAAAAACGAAACCCTTATGGATTCGTCATGTCTGTCTGTCTGTACGTCCTGTGTAGATTAGGAGGTGTCGGTACGGAACCCTTATTGTGCGTGGTCCGACACACCCTTGGCCGGTTTTTTGGTGTGTAAATTAGCATTTTTTTAGGTTGTTATGTTTTTGTTTTGGTGTGCCTTTTAATACTAGCCTTTAAAAATGTATACACTTCTTCCTTGAAGAATCCCATACTGTAGTCTCTCGGGAAACCATAGCATAGAGTAAAACTACAGTATACTGTACACGCACTACAAAAGTAGATAGGGACGCGCATTCCTGAGCCCTACATTACTGTGGTCGTACATTAACGACATGGGCGCGCAGGTGCAAATCTTAAACGAAATCTCCAGACAGCCACTACGTAATAAAATATATTCTTATTAAATACGAAATTATATTAGTAATATATTTTTTTACTAAAAATAATTAATTATACTTATTAATTCACGAAACGTTACACCGTTTTGCCGTGTTAATAATCGATTGGCTGAATTAAAAAAAAATGTTGGTGATTCCACTTAAGGTTGTCCGTCCTGTCAAAAAAAAGGTTCAAAATCGTAATAAAATAAAACCCGCCAGTGAAATATACTGCGTTATGAGATGAGCCTAAAAACGAAGTAATGAGGTCCACATTACAAGCAGTAATTAGATACCAGAGTGAGTGAGGGCAGATTTTTTTCTTAAATATTTATTTAAGAAAAAACTACTACTACTACTTCTTATTAGGTACCGAATTTTTAACCTCGGTCTGTCAGTCTTATATTTTACACTATAAATAGCACTTACTTACTTATAGGTATAGGTTTACAGTAAGATATTAAGCGCCAACAAAGTAGATACTTTATCAGGACAACAAGTCAAACTAATGTGAACATACAAAATGCTAATAATACGTACCACCACCACCACCATATCAGCCCTAGGACGTCCACTGCTGGACACAGGCCTCCCCCAATTTCATGGGGGGTAAATGCCATAATCGCCACGCTTGGCATGCGGGTTGGCGATCGCAGTATCTCCACCGCCCTCTAGGAATGCTGCTGCCCATAATACGTACAAATTACACAAATCGTATATCAATATTTACTTGATATGAAGATATACTTTTCTATTTATGGAGAACTTTACTCTGTTTTTGTTGTGATGTGAGTTTAATCAGTATTTTTGGTGAATGGCAGAAATGTTCTAATTGCCGGGGGTCCCATAAAATAAAAACTGTAGCAGTGAGTGGTGGCTGGTGACTGCTTGAAGTGTAAAGTGACGGTCGCCGAAGCTGACTGTACTGATGATAGCATTCACAACGCTTGCCGATACCCTGAGGCACCGTAAGTTTGACCTTCGATTACGAGTAGTTGGCTACTAATTACAACACAGGCAAGTACCAGGGTTGCAAACAATGGTGTCCATCTCCGAGATCGACTTAAACTAAGTGCATGAGTCGTCGGTGGAGGCAGAGGTGGTGAAGTACGAACAAAGGATAAGTTTATAAAAATCACAATCAATAAGTTAAGCAGGTTTATGTCAGTTTTGTCCTCAATTATATGGAACGCAATTATTTCAGGGTGCCATAAATAACCAATGAAATGTCTTTGCAAACTCTAAAAATAGAACTTGTTTATTAAAAGTAATCAACCCCTGAAAGCTGACCTCACGTTTGCTTCATCAAGATTTATTGAATCGTAATGAATAAACAGGCAAAATTATACATGGGCTGTAAACTATACGTAGATATTTAGGTATTAACAGCAACGGTTGATTATAACAATTACTTATTGATTCGGCCCATGACGCGCCTGTCGCCAGCACGCCATGCGCAGTCGTTGTCTTGCGCACGATTCAACCGTCCTCTCGTAGGTTTCAGGCACCATGCTCCTCCAAAATGTTAATGCTTAGTTTGTGTTTATTTCAAACATTTCAGTGACTTTTGAGTCGTGTTTTAAAAATTATAACGTTTGTTTTTCAAAGAGTAAGTCAGGAAAATGAATCGGGGTAAGCTTTATTTTCTATTTATTTACTTTGTATATAATGTTCAAGTAACTGAAATAAAATTATACAGGAATTATTTTTTTAAGTCCGTAATTCACTTTCACAATGATTGCTACTTATTTAAATCCATGTTATTTTGTTTTTGTTGACTATTTACACGAATTTATCGTGCATGAAATAGCTCTACTAAAGTCCTCCTATACAAAAGCTCCTTTTTATAATAAATCGTTGGACTTTCTTTTATAACAAGCTATCTAACGATACCCAACACGATGGGTATTGAAAGAAAAGAAAAATTTTCGTCACTTTACATGTAGGAGAGGTACCCTAAAAAAATGATTTCCCATTATTTTATTATACCATGTCTGCTTATAGTAAGAGAGCCTACGTCCCTAATCCTAGTTCGATAAGACTGCCAGATGATAAATATGTATATAATTAGTCACGTCATTAATGGAAGAACCCGAAATGACGACGCTGCAATGCAAAGAACCTGGGAACAATATTAAAAATTATAAAAAAAAACTTGATCCAATTTCTAGTATGACAAGACTCCCAAGTTTCGTTTGTTCCTCATTTACTACGGAACCCTAGGAGGGGTAGGACTATACGATAATGCAGTGCTGCAAGCCCCCCCTGGCTGGCCTTATCAGTAGCAGAAGATCTATCTTCTAAAAAAAAACAAAAAGTATCTGAAAGATCATCATTTCTGTGTAAGAAATAGTACTGCTGCATTTTCCAAGCAGTGGAGACAGTGGTTGCTGCAGCGATTGAAGATCGCCCTCCGCTGAGCTGGATTCGGCGGTTTTTTGGTGGCAATTAAAAATACATGAAGTCAACATTTTAGTTTTGTAATAAAATTAAGGTTATGATTAGGCTAAGAACCTACGTTTCCGTACCCTTCTTAAAGAAAATCCCGAGCGTCGGTAACACGCTGTAAACTACTACCATGTTGTTTTTTTGGGTCTTTATTGTTATATCAAAAAAATATTGACAAATTATCATTTCGCAAACAATTTTCCGCAAATTTTCATTTGCCAAATTATTATTTCTTGACAAATAATTATGATACAAACCTAATGTCTGGCAAGTGAACAGTTAGACAATGACTCGCTTACCAACTAGTACTTTAACCAAATTTCAAGTAGTCAAATGTTTCAGTTGGAAAAACATATTTTACGCAAGCAAGCAAGCAGTTTTCCCGCTCTTTTATAAAAAAAATACCCTCGAAGACGAAAGCGGGAGCTCTTCTAACCTATCCGCGATCCGAGTCGGTTTTGCCACTAAGTTCCTGTATAACACAATAACTCTTAAGCAAGCAAGCAAGCAAAGCTTTCCCGCTCTTTGATAAAAAAAATAACCTCGAAGACGAAAGCGGGAGCTTTGCTCCCGCTTTCGGCTTCTAACCTATCCGCGATCCGAGTCGGTTTTACCACTAAGTTCCTGTTCCCTACTGCCTACGTGAAAACTTGAACTTGGCTTTGTGGCTATATTACTATTAGATTCATAGTTGTTATATTACAAGTTCAAGTAATAAGTATGTAGATATTGTACGATTTGTATTAAACTTTTAACTTGTTTCAGACAAATTCATTTGACAAAATATTTATTGTCTAAAGATTTTCTGCTTTAATGAAGTATTTGGTAAAAGACCAAATGCCTGAACGTTATTTTCCGTGATAATATTATGTTAAGTAAAAATTTGTCCAAATGAAAATGTGCCTACTAAAATTATTCCAAAGATTGCATTACCAAACGTAACAGTTGCCAAAATTTGTTTGGGTAATAAAATTTTACCAAAATAACTTTGGCAAAACGGCAGGATCCCACTTTTTCACACACCCAGTTAAGCGGCTAGAAGGAAGGAAAAATTATCATTTTAAAAATTAATATCACGCAAATGAATAGCTTAATGAATAAATGGTTAAAAAATGTTCATACTCTTTTTTATTATTACCCAACACGATTGGTTTTGCAAGGAAAAAAATGCATAACCATTTATTTTCAAAATTATATTATTTAACAACTTTTTTGTAGTAACGGTTATTGAGCTAAGCCGCGGGTAGATGGACGGAAGGACATGCCGAAACTATAAGCCATAAGGGTTCCTTGTTTACTACGGAACCCTAAAAAGGCTCGCTCCACGCACCGCAGATGATGCATACGACCTACCAGCAACTACCATCAATTGTCGAGTCCCAAACTTATGAATTTAATGTCAAACATTTTATTAATGTATGTGAGTACGGTATTGCTGTTTTAGGTAGAAAATACACTTGTAATTCTGTTTGAATAAAATAAACGGCAGGAAAGCATTATTATCACATTTTAGGATTATGATTATAAAGTCTTATTCAATTTAATATTTGTCCCGAGAGCAGCACTCTATATACCTCAGCCTCGGCTGAACCGGCAATTGACAACAATTCGTTTTTGTAAGTTGTTTTATTTCAATGAAATCAAATAAAGGAAAAAAAAGAAATATAACCACATTTTTCCATTCTCGAAAATAACTCATTTCATATCAGAAAATTCAATTTCAAAAGTTCCTCATTCTAAAAGAGATTAAGTGACAAGTAGGGCGTCACCGCGTAAAAGTACTATTAATCAGGCGAATTTACTTAAAACAAAACATTACATTTTGTTTCTATTTAAAGGTGCCTACCTGCGCACCGGCCATTAACAATAGGTAGTGAATAACATTAAAGATGCAATGTCGAAAGTTGTTTTCTGGCGATATTTTTTTATTAATGTAGTTATTAACATTATCTTCATCCAACTTTACGAGTTAAAAACCCATAATTTTAACAAATTCACTGTCCGTGTATCGTTTTACCTATATATTCCAAAATAGGGGTAAATAGCTACATGGACGGACGGTGTTAACATAAATCTGTATTGAGGAAACTTATATCGATGGGAAGGGCTCAGGGTTACTCAAAGGCCCTTCTCGGTGGTCTATTTGAACGATCTACTGAATTGGAACCGATGTTATATTTGTTGCACGTATTTGTCATTACTTCATCCACGTCAAGTCCAACTATATGAAAAAACACTGTAACTTTATTACATTTTTCAATTAAATAAATTATTTATCTATCTATCATGCAATTATTTAACTAACAAAAACTATACGCATAAACATAAACAAATACAGAAACAAAACAAGGAACACAAAAAGTAAAAAATACCACTTAACTAAATACCTAATACGATAAACAATACTATAAGTGATAAAATAATATATGCATAGTGTACCAAACCGATTCTAATACGATATTAGCCCCGTAATTATTTACATAAAGTATATTTTTATTTTAATGACGTTAAAGGACTTTAAAATTAATGACTAAATTATGATTAGTATTCAATCTACAGACTGAGGTTATAACACGAGGGATGTTTCTTCAAAGTAATGGTTTTGTAGTATTTACTAAAAAAATTGCGGTACTTTTAGTATTTGCACATATATAATAAATATCTTCTTCTACATATACATATAATAAAGCTGAAGAGGGTCGAAAGTCTGTACATGGAAGATATTAAAAAAAAGTTGGTTGGGTATACTTAGAATCGATAACAGAATACGGTCCAACAGTTTTTAGAATTTTTGTCTGTTTGTCTGTTTATCTGTTTGTCTGTTTACTTGACCGCGCATCACGTAAAAACGGCTGAAGGGATTTTGATGCAAACTTTACTAATCTGTCGAGTAAATCCCCGGCCAGGTTTTAGGCTATAAATATTGTGCCAATTTGGGTTAAAAGTGGGTAAAAAGAGGGGATGTCGTATTACTTTTGCCGTCTACTTATGTTCAGTTACTTATACCACATAAATAGAAAGATAGACACATGACGTCGTCCTAAATAACCTATACATAGTGTGTAGAACTACGCTCTGGCGTCAGCCTCGCGTGCCTATTGCCGCCTTCCACCGCGCCTTCGGCCCTCATGATTGCGTATAACATTCTTGGCTTGACTTGGCACGCCCATCGGGCCTTCGGCGCTCAGCCTTATTAAAACAGTCCGCTCTGTTGGTATGCTCCAGCTTCGGCCTTGCGTGGCTTACCACTCAGCTTCGGGCCTTCGGCACTCAGCCTTCCTTACTTCGGCCCTCCGATTTACGTAGAGCCCGCTCTGTTGGTACGCTCAGCCTTCGACCTCGCGTGCCTTGCCGCTCTCCTTGGGGTCTTCGGCGCACATGATCGCTTATAAGACAATTGGGGATAGACAGTGTCCACGTCGGCTTGCCCATCGGGCCTTCAGCACTCGGCCATACAAAAATAGTGCGCTATAATGTGACGCTCAGCCTTCAGCCTCGCTTGCCTTGCTAATCTCCTTCCAGCCTTCAGCCCTCAGGTTCGCTTATAAGACACTCGGGGACAGGTAGTATTACGTTGGCACACCATTCGGGCTTTCGGCCTTTAGCCTTACAAAAAGAGCCACGCTCTGTTAGGATGCTTGGCATTCGGCCGCGCGTGCCTTGCCGCTATGCTTCGGGCCTTCAGCCCTCAGCCATAAATAAGGAGGCCGCTGTGTGTGAATGCCAGACATTCCGCCTTGCATTTCTGGCCGCTCTGCTTTGCAGTTTCGGCCATCATCATTACATAAAGAACCCGCTCTGTTGGGACGCGTGGCTTTCGGTCTCGCGTGCCTTGCTTAGTCATTGGTTTTGACAATATGTTTTCTAGATAATGTCATATTGAATGTAATCATTTCTTAAGGGGGTGAAAAGAAGGGTGAAAGATTGTATTACCATCATCATCTGAGGCGTTACAGCCGCGGGTGGGCCTGGTCAAGCAAATCTCTGCAGTCCGATCTATTCGTGGCTTTCCTTCTCTGTCACCCCTAAGGTCCTGGTGTCCTTTTCGACGCCGTCCAACAACCTGAGTTTGAGAGAGTTTTTATGGGAAAACGAGTTCTACGCGGACGAAGTCGCGGGCAAAAGCTAGTTCTTAATAAATTATTAAGTTTGATCCGCAACGTGGACTGTAGGTATAATGATACGACCAATATCAGTGAATCTAAAAATAGGTACTCTCTTAAATTAATCTAACCACCTACTCGTATTACGTGAATTACACCGCATTAACAAGGGTAATCAGATAGACGGTGAACTACCACACCATTCAAACTTCTTTATATAGATTTATACTAGGAGATAAACCAAACAAAACTAGGTACTACATGTCATGAGGTACTATAGACATTGAAAATAAATAAATTTGTTTGTTTATTATCAGATTAACAAACAAATTTATAGGACCCGGGTATATCCTAAAACTACGACCAAGACCACCGGAGGATGGGCAGCAGCATCCCTGGAGTGCGGTGGAGACACTGCGATCGCCAACCCGCATGCCAAGCGTGGCGATTATGGCATTTACCCCTCAATGATACTAGCGGGGTCAGGGGTGCAAAGAATCTCCGGTTAAGATCCGGCTACCACCACCGACGACTTCTGGCCCTGGCAACATACAACACACGAACACTGCGGACCGACGAAAAGATAGCGGAACTGGAGGAAGGATTGAGCAAGTTGCGTTGGGATATCAAAAGTAAAAAAGTAAAAGTAAAAGTAGTTTATTCTTCAAATTAGGCATATTACATGCACCTATGAACGTCAATAAACTACCACCGGTTCGGAAAAATATACCTCTGCCACGAGAAGAACCGGCGTAAGAAACTCGGCGAGGTGTCATTTTTTCAAAACAATATACATTGTATACTTAAATATAAAATTACAGTGTCAGCTACTACAAAATTACTTAAATAACAATGCTACAGTAGAAAATATATTTTCGCGATAGATTACCCGTGCAGGACGCTATCACTGCCAAACATCCCTATCCATGATGTAATCGTTTATCTTATAATATGCTCTTGAAATAAGTGTTTGTTTTACTACAGATTTGAATTTAGAATTGCTAAGTTCAGTAATGTGTTTAGGAATTTTATTGTAGAATTTGATACAATTTCCCAAGAACGACTTTTTCGCCTTTACTAGTCTATAGAAGGTTATTTTGAGTTTCCCAGTATTTCTCGTGGCTATTGGTTTATCAGCGTTCGTTGGAAAATTGCCCAAATTCTTCCTAACATACATTATTATTTCAAATATGTATAGGGACGGCAGGGTTAGAATATCTATTTCTTTGAAAAATTCTCTTAATGAATCACGCGACCCCAAGTTATAAATTGCTCGGATAGCCCTTTTTTGCAAAATAAAAACAGTTTCAATATCTGCAGCTGATCCCCACAAGATAAGACCATAAGTAATTATACTATTAAAATAAGCAAAGTAAACTAACCGTGCCGTTGCCACATTGGTAAGCTGCCTTATTCTCCTGACTGCAAATGCAGCAGAGCTCAACCTACTTCCTATCGCTGTTATATGGGAACCCCACTGCAATTTTGAGTCCAATGTAATACCTAAGAATACAGTAGAAGTAACAAATTCTAATGTTTGACCATTAAGTTTAATATTTGTATCTAAGTTTCTGTTTGATGAGTTCGCTAGAGAGAATTTCATACATTTCGTTTTTTTTGGGTTCAATACTAAGTTATTGGCAGCAAACCAGTCAGATATCATGGAGAGGGTATTATTTGGTTCAATGAGTTCAGTATCTCTCCTATTTACCTTGAACAGTAATGAGGTGTCGTCTGCGAACATTACAATGCCTGATCTTCGGCTTACCATATATGGCAGATCATTTACATAAACAAGGAACAGGAACGGACCTAGAATAGACCCCTGAGGTACCCCCATCTCTACCACTGTCTCTGACGAAATGGCTTTATTTATCGCTACCTTTTGATTTCTCTGTGTTAAATATGACTTCATGAGATCTAATGCATGCCCTCTGATGCCATAAAACTTAAGTTTACAAATTAAAGTACCATGATCTACACAATCAAAAGCCTTGGAAAGGTCACAGAACACTCCGATGGCGTCGTGCGACTCTTCCCAAGACTGCAAAATAAATTTTAATAAACTTGCACCTGCATCAGTAGTTGACCTACCCTTCGTGAAGCCGAACTGCTGTGAGTGCAAAATATTGTGAGAATTAAAGTGAGAAACCAATTGCGTAAGCATTATTTTTTCGAATATTTTGCTAAACGCAGGTAGGATAGAAATTGGACGATAATCAGAAGGATTATCTCTATGACCTGATTTGAAAATTGGAACTACTTTACTACATTTCATTAAGTCTGGAAAAATGCCATAGTCTATACAGTTATTAAAAATGAGAGCTAGAGTTGGTGCAACGACCTCCAGAATAGATTCCAGTACCTTGACTGACACGCCCCATAAGTCCTCAGTGCTCTTTATTTTTAACATTTCAAAGGACTTTAGTACATCTAGAGGAGAAACATGATGAAATTTGAAATAAGTTAGTGATTCTAATTTTACGTTGTCATTCAGAAGGGATTCAGCTTTTGTGGTACACGATGCTAAACTTTGAGTAGTGACTATAGGAATTTTAGAAAAGAAATTATTAAATTCATCAGCTACTTTTACTGCATCAGTTATTAAATTATCCTTTACTTTCAAAGAAATTGTGGACTCTTTATTATTTCCCTTCCCAGTCTCTGTGTTAATTATTTTCCAGACTGTCTTGGCTTTATTATCTGAGGACTTAATTTTATTATTCAAGTGCATTGCTTTTGCTTTTGTGCACACTGTTTTAAACAATTTGGAATAATCCCTAACATACTGATGGAAACATTCGTCAGTGGTGCAAGATCTCCTTTCATAAAGTTGATATAAGTTATCTCTACTTTTCCGAATTCCGGTAGTTGCCCACTCATTAAATCTCATTTTATTGTTTATCTTAATACGCTTTTTACTACAAGTCTTATTAAATTCGTTACACACTGTATTCAGAAGCATTTTGAATTGATCATTCGGATCATTTGATTGTACCTGGGTGTTCGGCATGGCGACTAGTAGATTAGACTTTAGTAATTCTAGTCTACTTCTACTCAGCGGTCTTATTTCTATAACGCGATCTGGATGTTTTACTTCGCAAGGTAGCTTGACCATCTGAGCTTTATGATCCGAACGAACTCCATTCACTATGCTACTGTCTATATGAGAACTGTTTAACCAAATATTATCTATACAAGTGGCCGAGGTCGGAGTAACTCTGGTAGGTACTTCAAACAAGTAGTCAAAATTGAAAGATTTCAAAAGAGTGATGTACTTGTCTTTTTCAACTGATTGTGATAAAATATCGATATTAAAGTCGCCGCAGACCACTACTGACTTTTTACCACTTGTTGCTTTACTGAGTACATCCTCCATAATTTCTATAAAAGATGTTAAATCACCTGATGGTGGTTTATAAATGCAAATTATCAGATACTGATCCATCTCTGCACAAGCAATCTCGCAAACACGATCAACAGAACAGCCTGAGATGTCTCTACGTTCCTTAAAAGTCAAACCATTTTTCACTAAAATAATAGATCCACCACCCTCTGCTGTAGTTCTGTTGAACGCGCTGGCCAGTACGTAATTATTTACATTGAATTTCATCATGTGATTCTTTAACCAAGTTTCTGTTAAGCAGACTACATCTACATTAAACTCTTCCGTAAATAATTCTAAATCTAGTATTTTGCCAGTGAAGCGATTAATATTTTGGTGTAATAAAGTTACACTATTGTGCTTCTCCGTTGTCCTAACAGTCAGTTTAAAGACAAATCCGCAGTTGGAGATGTCGTCCTATCCAAGATGGAGGGGGAGCTTTGATTTCCGAAAACGGAATTAATAAAAGATGCTAAAGATTTAGCAAGTCTGTCAGTTGTAATACGGTAATCACTAATAGCATTATTAGTGTCAAAAAATATAACGTCACTATGACGGCACGTCAGCTTATATATAAGCTTATTAAGATTACACGCATGACTGTTAGCACTGCATGGAGAAGCAGAATAGGGTAATGCGCCTATAATAACATTTTTACAATCCTAGCTTAGACAGGCAGTCAAACTCAGCCTTCATCTCAGAGTACCTAACATTTGAACCATCACCCAACATTAATACAATTGTTGTTTGTTCATTTATATGGGTATGTTTGATGTTATCTATAATTTTTGGAAATGAGGCATCAGGCATACAATGATTTATAACACAGCTGTTGAGAATATTATTACATAGAATTTTGCCCAATCCTCGCCCTATCCTATCTGAGAAAACAAGGGTTCTACTTACATTATTAGAGGCTGGAGTTATATTTTCCGGTGACACCGACAAGCTGCTGTCCGGCACCGATGAGTATATTGCATGTCCGGGCATAGGATGAGCCTGCCGGAGCCCACACTCACATTCATACGAAGACTGCTTGGTAACCAGTGCTTCCAAACATTCCTCGTTGTGGTGACACAGCTCCAGAAGTTCATCCGCTGCCAGAATATGTTCACTGATTTGCTTCTGGGATATTACATATTTATTAGTTAAATCTCTCAAAGAATTTTCTAATATGTTCAGTTCGGCTTGCAGTTTCTCAGTGTCAGTTTCATAAATGGTTCTACTGTAGCATAATTGCTCATTACAAGAATTTAATTCTTTCAGAACACTGACATGATTTTTTCTCAATGTAGTAATTTCATGAATATTAATATGCTGTCTGTACAGTCGTTTTGATTTTCTTATAAATCTATTTAGCTTAATATACTTTTTGTATTTCCTATGACTTAGAAAGTTAACTTGTTTACTACTAAAGGAGTCCTCTGTCAAATCAATCACACTAGAAGGTCCAAAATTGCTATGACACTCTGCATAAGAGTTTGGTGTCACAAGTTCATCAAAGAGCCGCCGGGTGGTGTTGAGTTGCTGGCACTGTGCTTCCTCTTGCAATCTACGGACCACCTTGTGGGCATCGGAAAGCTCATATTCCAGGTCATCCACACGTTGCAGTGTCCGCTCATGGATGTCACAGCACTCCTGAACACTGTTCAATTTGACCAGCAGATGGTCACGCTGTGTCACACTATCCCTATGCAAAGCATCCAGGTTGGCTAGATCACGTTTGAGTTCTGTATTTTTTTGAATAATCTTGTTAACCTCCTCTTCGCTTTCATCGCGTTCCCGCAGTAGCTGATCACATAGAGTTTTAGACTGCTTTAGTTCTTTGAGTGTTGCATTGAGTTTATGTTCCAGTTCACGTACTGTGGCCTTGCGTGTCATAAATGAGCTAGACATGGTGAACTAGCTTGACACACAGCTCTCCACAGCACCTGAAATAAGACGGCAACGCGACTAAACAGCAAGCAGAGAAAGACCAGTAGAGAGAGAGATAGCAGGAGTGAACAGACGTTAAGTGTGTTGGTAGAATATAAGTATGAATATGGAATGGAGAAATGAGTTGTTAAAGTATTTTAAATGACTATTAGACAGAGTAAAACACAATAAGTACAAAAGTTATGAATCAGCTGACCGGGAGCAATTTCATTTCCGAGTGAGGTTATGCTTGTAAATATTTATTTACTAGGGAAGTATTCAAGTAGATGTTATTTAAATGTAACAAAAGTTCGACTAATGACTTATTTATAATTATATTGAACACAATTACTCCCCAGGTTTATCGTTGAAGCTTCAAACGATGATCCGTTACGATGACGTTTGGCAATTCTAGAGATCTTCTTTCTTCTCTTTTGCACTGTCTCTTTCGATGAATTTTTATAACAAACACTATACTTGCTACTAATAAACACTTTTTAACTAAACTAGACTACTAGTTATTTATTATTAACATTTATTTTATTTTATTAATCAGCTGTGTGAAATTTGACGTCTACGCTCGGCGGTGTTGCCAGCGTAAAAAACCCCGTATCGTAGGGTTATCTGAAGTCCGAAGAGAGGGGGAGGACACGATAACCCTGAAGTCCGTCAACTTGCTCTATTTCCGGGAGGGCGACCAACAGTCCCAGGGAGGTGTCGGGTTTATCGTCCACAAATCCCTCGTGAACAACGTGGTGAAGATCGAGAGTGTGTCGGCTAGGGTGGCGTACCTTATACTCAGAGTATCCGAGAGGTACTCGTTGACGGTCATACAGGTGTACGCGCCGACCTCGGCACTCTCCGACGACGAGGTGGAGGCTATGTATGAGAATATATCAAAGGTCATGCATAGTTCCAAAACCTACTTCACCGTTGTTATGGGGGATTTCAACGCGAAACTGGGCAAGAGAGACGGCGAAGAGCCGAGAGTGGGGCAATTTGGAGTTGGAAGTCGGAACTACCGGGGCCAACTACTGGCTGGTTTCTTGGAGAAGGAGGGACTCTACATGATGAACTCCTTCTTCAAGAAACGCGAGCACAGGAAGTGGACCTGGATGAGTCCCGACGGTGCAAGAAAAAACGAGATTGACTTCATCATGTCAACGAAGAGGCATATATTCAGTGATGTCTCTGTGATCAATACGGTTAAAACCGGAAGTGATCATCGTCTGGTAAGAGGCACATTGAATATATGCGTCAAGCTAGAGCGCTCTCGACTGATGAAGTCCACGCTCCGTCCAGCAGCAGTCCAAATCCAAAACCCCGAGAGCTTTCAGCTGGAACTCCAAAACCGTTTCGATTGTCTAGGCGGCGATGTGGACGAATTCAACGACGGGTTTGTGGAAGCTGTCCATAGCATTGGGTCTAAGTTCTTTAAGGCCCAACGAACTCAAAGAGCCAAAAGGCTCTCTATCTCCACTCAGAGGCTCATCGAGGAAAGGAATGAGATGATTCTGCAGTCTTCAGCCGATGCGAAATTATACAGGCAGCTCAATAAACAGATCTCTAAGTCCCTTACCTGCGATCTGCGCCAATTCAATACAAATCGTATTGAAGAGGCCATCGAGCAGAATAAGGGCTCTAAAGTTTTCTTAAGAGATCTGTCTATTGGGCAGAGCCAGCTCGCCAGATTAAAAACTGAAGATGGTAGAATCGTTTCGTCCAAACCTGAGCTTCTGAGTGAGATAGAGTGCTTTTATGGACAGCTATACACGTCAACTAGCAGACCCGAAGTTGGTCTGGCGGAAGACCCTAGAGCTAGATTAACCCGGCACTATACCGAAGATATCCCGGATATCAGCCTGTACGAGATTAGAATGGCTCTTAAGCAGCTGAGGAACAACAGGGCACCCGGTGAAGACGGAATTACAGCTGAACTCCTGAAGGCGGGTGGAAAACCGGTCCTTAGGGCCCTTCAGAAGTTGTTCGACTCCGTCTTACTGGAAGGGAAAACTCCAAAGGCATGGAACAGAGGTGTGGTGGTGCTGTTCTTCAAAAAGGGTGACAACTCCTTACTGAAGAACTACCGACCCATCTCACGTCTGAGCCATGTCTATAAGCTGTTTTCGAGAGTCATTACGAACCGTCTCGCACGCAGGTTAGATGACTTCCAGCCTCCCGAACAAGCCGGTTTCCGAAGAGGCTTTAGCACCGTAGACCACATCCATACGCTCCGTCAGGTTATACAGAAGACTGAGGAGTATAACCTGCCCCTCTACTTAGCGTTCGTGGACTACGAGAAAGCCTTCGATTCGATTGAAACGTAGGCTGTACTACAATCTCTCCAACGGTGCCAAGTGGACTACCGCTATATCGAAGTGCTGAAGTGTTTGTACGAGAACGCCACTATGTCAGTCCGACTCCAGGACCAGAACTCAAAGCCTATTCCGTTGTAGCGGGGAGTCAGGCAAGGAGATGTTATTTCTCCTAAACTGTTATCCGCTGCACTGGAGGATGTTTAGGCATCAACATAAACGGCGACTACCTCACTCACCTTCGGTTTGCTGACGATATAGTAGTCTTGGCTGAGACCATGGAGGATTTAAGTACAATGCTCAATGACCTCAGTAAAGCCTCCGAGCGAGTTGGTCTAAGGATGAACATGGACAAGACGAAGATCATGTCAAATGCCTATGTCGCACCAACTCCCGTAACAATCGGGCACTTTACGCTCGAAGTTGTAGACGATTACATATACCTAGGACAGACTGTCCAGTTAGGTAGGTCCAACTTCGAGAAAGAGGTTAATCGTCGAATCCGACTCGGCTGGGCAGCGTTCGGGAAGCTACGGCACATCTTTTCGTCCAATATTCCGCAGTGTCTCTAGACAAAATTCTTTGACCAGTGTGTGTTGCCAGTGATGACATATGGCACTGAAACGTGGTCGCTTACTATAGGCCTCATAAGAAGGCTCAAAGTCACCCAAAAGGGCAACAGAGAGAGCTATGTTGGGAGTTTCTCTGCGTGATCGCATCAGGAATGAGGCCATCCGCAGCAGAATTAAAGTGACCGATATAGCCCTCCGAATCCCTTAACTTAAATGGCAGTGGGCGGGGCACATAGCACGTAGAACCGATGGCCGTTGGGGCAGAAAGGTTCTCGAGTGGCGGCCACGTACCGGAAGGCGTAGCGTGGGCAGGCCCCCCACACGGTGGACTGATGACATGGTGAAGGTCGCGGGTGTCCGCTGGATGCGGGTGGCGCAGGACCGGTCATTGTGGAAGTCTTTGGGGGAGGCCTATGTCCAGCAGTGGACGTCTTTCGGCTGACATGATGATTAACAGATAAAACTTTTGTCAACTTTACAGTACCTGTGCTGGACCCCAAACTAAACAAAAACTTTATCTTGGGACTCAAGAAAAATTTAGAGTCGTCGTGGTTCGTTCATGAGTGGAAGTGGAAGTGCTTTCATCACACATGCACGCTAAATTTCCATGCAAAAAATCATGAACAACCAAATTTTTGAAAAACTATTAGATCGTCTCTCTTCCTGGTGTAGATCTCATATGAAAGTAGATTGGATTTCCTTTTTTTGTATTCTGTTTCGTAGCAGATTTAGTATTGAGTGTGATAAACATATTAATACATTTTTACATCACGTCGAATCTAGGATATATGTACGCCTAGTCTAAAGATATTTAAATCGATAATGTTATTTGGTGATTAAATTATTATCCTTATAGCTACGAGTAAGCCATCACTACAATCAAAATCCTGAAGATTAAAACAGAAACACGATCATGTACCTTCGAATCTATTATATAGGGATCCTCGGTGTACAGTCAGCATCGAAAATAGCTACGCATTTAAAAAGTTCAAAAGACTTATTAAATCTATAGACCGAGGACGAGGTTATAACACGAGGGATGTTTATTATAAGAAAATAGGAGCTTTTGACACCTTCACATGCGTAGCTACTTATAATGCTGACTGTACATACTCAACGAAACATACATCTGAAAATTAGGTCAATAATGACGTATACGTATAATAAATACCTGGTGATTTAAATAAATGATTTGAAGTCGAAAAATAACCAAAGTAAATAACCAATCATAGTAGATTCCAATGGGCGAGGGCTCCTGCAATAACATCGCTTGTTGGCTAATTAAATTTAATGACACCGTTAACATTAATATCCACTTCATTTACGGTTATCCTAAATCTTTTCAAGCGTGTATGTGCATATACCAAAGTTCAATAGGAACTTTTGCAAAAAAATTATCTAGACACATGGCAGTGTTTCAGCCAAGTTTTCAAAGAAAGAAAGGCAACTCACCGGCCAGCCTTGGATTATATTACACGAACCATTACTGGTCATTTTTGGCCCCACAATAACTTAAAATCTAATTGACACTTGCGATTTTGCGAGACTTGTGAAATCTTCTTATAATTACCAAATCCAGATTTTTAATAAAAAATCCTACTGTTCACAAGATTTTGACGTTCAAAATCACTATTTTTCACCGACTGACTGACTAACACTATTGTTGATGGAAAATATTTAGGCATTAAACGCCATGGTACGGCGCCATCGCCTATTGGCAGATTTTGTCACTAATTTGCTCAACTAAATAAATATAGTATGTACATATGTATGCTGGTTTTTCAATTCCTTATCGCATAAAGTTATTTTTTTAGGCATTTTTAAAACAATATAGAATACCTTTAAAGTACTTTCAGCATAATCTCATCGGAGTTAACAAAACAAAAATACATGCAAAGGTGATTAAAATACACTTCTTAACTTCATTTAGAAATGTGTTTTAATGATAAAAAAAAAACAATCTAGATTGATATACTCGAATAACAATCTAGATTGAGATACTCAAATACTAATCTAGATTGAAATATATTCCCTGTAATATTTGTATTGATATTAACGTTATGCAATAATTATATTTAATAACTTCGAAGATAAGGGGGGCGGTATTTTAATAGATCCACCGGTAAAACAAAACTGTTTAAAATGTGCATGTGCTCTTTCATATGATATTACCTTAGGTTGGTTTCAGAGCTTTAGAGATGAATAATTTAAGATGGATTAAGGTTCGTGATTAGTATTATTATAAACCAAGGGTAGGGTGACCATTGTTTTTAATTGAATGCTAAGTAATTCCCCATTAAATTTTGTTTAAGAAACAATTTAATGTTTGTTTCTGCTAAATACGATTTAAACGTGACTGCGATCGATTACTGAATTAGTTGTTTTGCTTCCTGGTCACGAAACAAATTTCTCCTCATTTTTACATACCGGATTACAAACAAATAAAGGACTATTGTCGAATATTTAGTTACATTGCCAGGACATGACTGCAATCATATTTATAATTTTAAAATAAGTATGTTTAACCTAGACATAGTTGTTTCCCTGAATTGAGGATACCCTACACTACCAATGTACCCATGCGGCTCGTATTTTTCGACAAACCATTACGCACGAGATAATCCGCGCTCGCGTACCCGTCGTGATTATGCAAAAATACGGCTTTTGGGATCAAGCGACGACATATATAAACCGTCAACAAGGTCCCTTAAACCTGATATAGTCACATACTTTAGTAATTTTCTTGAAAAATTATCACCTACATACATAAATTAACAGCAAAAGTCAACCGAGGTTCGGACCTAGTCGTATAAAATTAGTACGAGTGGGTTTGCACGAAGAACAAATACCTCTTACCTGTCGATGTTACTTATCCGATTTATTTTCACGGATTTCCTGGGTTATTGACATTAAGAGTAAATTCCAAAGCAAAACAGGTATACAGATATATCATTACATATCCTTGTAAAACCAGACCGGTAACTGTATTATTTAAAAACACCTTTCATTTTCGCTGTCGTATATTTACTTACAAAGATTTTCCGATGTGATTACTTAGGGTACGAAGTATCGTTATTAATTCTTCAGCTTATTATAACCTCAAGCAAACTATTTATGCTTTCCACAAATATTCGTTTGCTTAATTCTGTTTTTGGTTTGTTTGTTGTTACCAATTGGTAAACCTAACTCTATTTTTATAAAGAACTACATTTGTTTATACTACATACTTGAACATTATTAAAGCATAACTTTCTAAATAATATTATGTTGATAAATCGTCATACCATGTCGAGATGCAAAAACATATAACAATGACATCAATGAGACTATTAACAGTATTGTGAATTGGATGCGGAATAATAATCTAAATATGAATTTTCAGAAAACTACATTTATACAATTTGTGAATAAAAATGGCGTTAAACACCGTCTAACTGTTACTTTTGCGGATCAGATCTTGAATGAATCTTGTCAGACAACATTTTTAGGTATTTGTTTGGATGATGCATTTTCTTGGAATGACCATATCAATAAGGTATGTAGTAAGGTGAACTCGTTTGCCTATGCATTGTGGAGGTTAGTAAAAATCAGTACTAAGGAGACTGCCATACAAGCGTATTATGGATATGTATACTCAATACTTAAATATGGCATTCTTCTTTGGGGTAACTCAAGTCAGGCCAAACGGGCACTATTGGCGCAAAAACAATGTATCAGAGCTATCTGTAATGCGGATATCATGACATCATGCAGATCACTATACAGAGAATTAAAAATTTTGACTTTGCCGAGTATGTATATTTTTGAAACATGTGTATTTGTTAAAATGCATCCTGAATTATTTAAAACAAACAAAGATACGTGTAAATTTAATACTAGATACCCAAATCGTCTTGTCATACCTCCAAAAAAGACGAAATTATATGGTAAAAACGCATTTTGCATGTCTATTAGCATTTACAATCGTCTGCAAGATGACATCAAGGATTTGCCGCTTACTCGTAGATTATTTAGACGTAAGTTAAAAAACTGGCTAATACAGAAATGTTTTTACTCCATTAATGAATATTTTGATTATTTTAAATATAATTATGTGAAGACTCTTTGTGATTAGGTATGGATGGACTTGACTTTGCAATTTTATATTTCGTATTATCCACTTTATAATTATTATTATATATATATATATATATATATATGTGTGACATCGTTTATAATTAGATATAAGTAGGTACAAATTAGTGGGTTGTGGAAGTAAATATGACTCTGACATTGTTATTTTAATGATCATTCCTCCTTTTTTTATTGCAATTATTATTATTGTTTTATTATTTGAATTCCATTTCTCTTTTTCACTTTTGCATGCCAGTTGCTGGTAAAATGTGCGGTTTTATATTTAAATAATGTTGCCATCTTATGTACCACATTTTATGCAGAATAAAGATATTTGTATATGTATTTGTATTTGTATTTGATTAACACTATTTATAGTGAAAATATTTACAATACTATAAAGGTAATGGGGTGAATTTGATGCATTTCATACTAAGGGCACATAGGTAGGTATCTAATCTAGCTTACCTACCAAATTGTCTCGCAAGAGATAATTGCAAATACTAGTAAAATACTTATCACGTAATCTTCAAAATAAATAATTAAACACGTGACAAAATTCGGCAGTTAACAGCAGAAGCCAACTTTTTAATTCCCCAACTGAGCTTTTATTTATTCAAGAATAACGGAGATAATTACAATGATTAACTGGCCTGGTAAATGTGTTTTTTGAACCAGTTGAAATAATACTCGAGGGTTCCATTTGCATATAAAGTTTATTAAAGCTTGTAATTAATGAGTCTGAAAAATAAAATCCCATCGAGTAAATAACGAAAAATAACGTACGTACTTAGTAATTTTAGTTAAAAAAATATCATACATATAATTGTTAGTAAATAAACTTTTTCGAACCCGTTATTTTTAACTTTTTACACAGTGCACTGATTTCAAAGTCATGTAAAAGAAATCCACCTTCTAGGAATTGTTGTTAAAGTGCTCTTGGTAGGCAAATAAACGAGCTTCGTTGTTCGCTGGGAGCAATTAGCGTACTGACTCAAAGATGCTGTTCTTGTACAATGACGCGCTCAAATTTGATAATGATTTGATTACTCTAGATAAGGAGACAGCAGCAGTCATCGATAACGGTGTCTACACAGTGTACCTGAATGAGGAAGTAAAAACGTGAGTAAGTACCATGTACTTTCAATAAGACCCCAAATGCCAAGCTGAGTGATTGCCTGATAGCGAGATAACTCCGGGCAATTAAAACTGATGAATGAAGACGAGCGATTATTAGTCAGGATGGCAGGCAGGCCAAGGGAAGGCGATGCCTCCACTACTAGGTATTCTTAGTGGGGATTTTCTTGAATCTTTATAATATTATCTTAGTATTCTTATCTTAATTACTATCAAACAATAAGTTGTTTTTTTTTTCAGTGCTCTGGAATCTCCTCCAAGTTTAAACGTAGACAGGACAAACAAAATAGAAAATGTGACAAATCAATCAACAACAACCGCATTATGTATTCAGTTATTCACTCTAACAATACTCGGTAAGTAACTGTCTCATTATTCCTTATTATTCTGTGTTAATTCAAAGCTAGTGTAGCCAAAACCGTGTGACAAGTAATGAATTTATATTTTACTAATTGGTAGTAGTTTATTCCTAAGTTTCAAATGTTATTACTTATTATCGTTATCCCAATAGTTATAGTGTAGTATTATGTATTTTTCATATAAGACTGGCTACGGCTTGACCTATGCCTATTAATATTTAATCATATTAGGGTAGACAGCACCAGTAATGGACAAGGACCAATGATGCACCTTGACTCTTATTTACAAGAAAATAAGAGTAATACATTTTTTTTTTCAACAATCAATTTAAAACCATATGATGATCGAATTAGGAATGAAGTGTCCATTACTGGTGCTTTTCAGCTTAAAGTGTCCAACACTGGTGGCGTCACCAAAATTGTAAATTTTTAGCAGTATATTTTGCTCCACCATATTAATAAATATACATTAAAACATATAATTTAACTTAAACAAATTTAATACGACAAGAATATGGTCGAGAGTAGTTGTAGTCAGTAAAATATCCTATTAATCCTATCCAATTATCGTTTATATAAACATTATTTATTAACTCTCACTCACGGTGATCTCATCATCTGGTGATGTGTGTTCAAAATTATTTTGTTTTGTTTCAAATTTTGAATTTGGTGCATAATTCACAGGTTGTTTATCCTCATCCTCCATTTGTTTTTAATGAATTCATTTGCTCAAAGGTTAGCTGAAAAGAGATCCCTTGAAGGGATAAGCTCGCCTTTGTACGTCTACTCTTTGTTCTTTTCTCATTTTGTCGTGTTTTATGTACAATAAAGCAATACATATATAAAACAACTTAATTGAAAGAAGTGCTAATTTTTTATTTTGAAAATATACATTGATTTTATTTACTTGAAACACAAATTGCCACTATTTATTTGTCCTATAGACATGCAGTGAAAGTGTAAAAATCTGGATGCATAAGTACAACTTCTGTCAGCTAATTAAGACTTTGGTGCATATTTATTGAGCGGATTATGTGATACAGAAATTTGCACTTGACATGAATTATATATATTTTTTAGAAAAACTTTACTTACAGTTTTAATTTAGTAGACATTCCAAAATTCTTCATCATCATCATATCAACCGAAAGACATCCACTGCTAAACGTAGGCCTCCCCCAAAGAGTTCCGCAATGTCGTTCCAGAATTCTTAAAACACGTTTTAGTACTTTTTATTTAACCAGTTAAATAACCATTTATACTTATTTGTTTAATAATACCTATCACCTAAAAAATAAGGCTTCATTAAATATATATAATTTAATTTAAATACAAGGCACATTGGAACTCGATTTTCAAAGCTTCCCACTCACAAAAATGACTGTGGGCATGGTTGCGGGCGGGTGTGAAAAACACACAATAATGGTGTGTATAAAAATGCAGTTATGGACGCATATCGAACTTAGCCTATGAAAGAGAGAAACTAGGACAAAATGGACAACTCCAAACACGCGACACCAAACACACAGAAACAATACTCATAATTAAAAGAAACATTATTAAAATAATAGGTACCTGATGCCCTAATAGATTTTACTACGGGATTTTACAACGCTAACAAAAATATATTTTTACGTTACCAATAAACGAATCTTAGAAATTAGTAAAAAAAAAACAAAATTAAGCTTATTTATTCAATATAAAGATTTTTAAATACACACAAAACAAAAAAGGACGCGTTTTAAAATAATGACGCCATTAAAATAGTGACATCATCAGGCATATTTTCCAAACATACTTATACTGAGTGTTTGACGTTTCGTAAAAAGTTGTTGACTATTAGTAAAATACCATATTTTACAGGTTTTGACCTGTAATAGAAGCGAAAAGTTAAACGTTTGACAAGTTAAATGTTGACAAAAATAGTTTTTTTTTATATAGTCATATAGCTTCCGCGTATTTTTTAACCTTACTGGAGTGATATTAATATCTCTTTATTATAAGAACACTGAAATAATTGAAATTTAAAATTCCTAAGTTATCATTTAAAACCAAAAATGCAACAACTATTATGAGTCATAACTTGATGTTGTTACCTCAAAATCAGTATTGACTGCCGCGCTATAATCTCTTACAAAGATTCATAACTTGGAAGTTACAAATTTAGATTTTTTTTTTTTTTGAAATGTAAATATAAATATTATTGCACACATAAGAGATTAGGTGGTCCTCTAATGAAGCGTCCTTTTATTTTTTTGGCTCCTATTACATGCCAAAGCCTGCATAAGTCAAAACTATCTTGAGAATGAAATTACCTGTCTATTTATTTATGTCTCTAAATAGAATAACCATCAATGTAAAGTAAACCTAACCTAACCTTTGTACTAATATCTAAAATTTAGTTTATTTTTCTTTTTTGTACTTGATTTGTGCAATAAAGTGTTTACTACTACTACGAGTAAACCCAAACATTACGCACATAGAATTATTATTTCTGCGAATAATCACCGACACCATCACTTTTATCTTAGCGCCGTCTACCGTTAGTAACGGAACTACCTACATAAAATTAAAAGCTAACCCCCTTATTCATAAACGTCCATCAAATCTATATTAGTTAACAAGCCGCTAAAGCTGCTTTGTCATTTTGACATTTGTTTGTGAGAAAGGGACAAAGTAAATTTTAGCTAACAGAGGTTTGTTAAGTTTTATGAATAAGAGGGTTAGTATCCACTTCGAAAACCCGTCTCCACTGCCGGACAGTCATTTCTTTCTACTCTTAACCTGTTCACATCCAGTTTGTTTCGTTAAAGTTTTGTGTTTACAGGGGTGATGGCGTGGGGTCTGGCGTGGAGCCAGTGGGGCGATGGCTGGCGGTGGGACGGACAGTGGTTCCGACTTGGCATCGTGGTCGCGGTGGCTTGGGGCAGCGGGCAAGCCTTTCACGCCCTAACTACAATGCCTGCGCTACTTGCTGCCCTGTTCACTGGCATTTTAGCACAAAACATAGGTTTCCTTGATATGCGGGACTATGTTGAAATCGACGGATTTTTAAGGTACGAGTACGGATTCTTTTAAATTCTATTATTATACCATGTTTTTTTTTTACTATAAAGTACTGCCCATAGTACATTTTACGGCATGCTCATTTGTTTCTTACTTTAATAGTACTTTGTAGTTACAAACAACAGAGGGTATGAAAATCATACTATCTTGCGATGTACAGTCAACAAAAGACTGAAATGGATTAAATAAGATAATATATTAGTCTATAATATTTACGTTTTTGACGTTTACCTAACGATGTCCGTGGTCATAGGGCTCTTACCCTAGCATATACACGTGCTGAGGACAAATTCGTAACACACTTAATGGAATTATTGAAAACAGAACCTTAATCGTATTTATTTCGTGTTGTTCGTATGTCGTGTTTCGTGTCGTATACACGGCTCCATTATACATACATTATATACACGTACATTATATACACGGCTTTATTACATTAAAAATACAGACACCGCGAATATAAACACCACTGACCTTCCATTGAACGCTTCAATTCGTTGCTCAAACGATTTAATCACTTTTTTCTTCTCATTCTCGAATATTTTGACATTAATTTGACGTTATAGCTGTATTCCGAAACCAAATACGAAGCTTTTTTGAAGGATTAAATTAATGTACTTGTGATTGGTGGACTTAACATGTTCATGTATTTTGAGTGATATTTGTGTATATTGGTATTCACTACGTTAGCCCTGCTTATACTTACCGCTCTCTCGCCGCGACGATTATAATAATAAATAAGACAAACTATTCGAACATGAAATGTCAAAAATATTTACCTTACATTTTCCCTACCCCATACATAGGTACCTACAAAATTACATCATTAGAATATTAGCAAAGCTTCTATTTAACGCCTCTATTTATACCTATTAATAACTTCAGGAAAGTGTACCCAGTAGTGATCCTCGGAAAAGCCTCGCTGGGATGGGATGTCAAGTTCATGATGAACAACTGGCAACGTGTGGCAACGCTCGGCACCGTTCCGTGGCTCGCCGAGGTGCTGGCGGTGGCGATCTGTGCACACTACCTACTCGACTTCCCATGGATCTGGGGTAACGACTGCTTTACCATATAACACTACTCATCCCGAACTTATGTGTATGTCCTGACGTCGCGGTTCGTGATAACTGGGGAATTAAAATAAAATGGCTTATATAATTATTTTCTCTAAATATGGACTTATTGGGCTCATTTGACTCAGAATCAATAATGCTATCGATTCTAGAAGAATTAAAGAGGATCCCAGAATAGTTTTGTTAGTTTCTATACATTTATGTACAGCTACAAAGTCGACATCGAAATTTAGTATGTAAATGTGGAGACTTTTTTTCTTCTTCTTCGAATCGAATCAATGGCGACTGAGATTCTAAGTCGAATAAGCCCAAAAGTCCATATTCTGAGAAAAAGTTAGAATGCTCTAGTTTTTTAGGGTTCCGTACCTCAAAAGAAAAAAAAGGGACCCCTTATAGGATCACTTTGTTGGCCGTCCGTCTGTCTGTCTGTCAAGACCCTTTTTCTCAGGAACGCGTGGAGGTATCAAGCTGGAATTTATATCGAATACTCAGGTCTACTGTTCCTTGGAGCTGTGAAAAAATCAAACTTCCAAGTGTTATAAAAAAATGACAAACAATGATATTCTTAATGAGATACCATCAAAGCTTCAATTTATATACATAATCAGATTTTATTGTTACTTAGTTGCAGACCCTTAAGGCCTCAAAAATAGAGAAGAATGCGCCTCCATTCTATTCTATTCATCTATTTGCGCTCGTATAGCTTATATAAAGTAGCGGTTTTTATCATCACTAGCCTATACATATTTAAGCCGCAGCTAAGAAAGTAAACACACGCCTCCTCTCATAGATGAGACGGGAATATATTTTATTCGCTATTGGTAGGATCATATTCATAGACTCATAGTACACCAAAAAGTTAACGAGTCTTTTAGAGTTTCTTACGTTTGTTGCATAATAATGACTCCTTCCAATCTGAATTTTGTAAAACAGAATTTCGATTTCCAATCGGCAATGACTGCTATACAATACACCTCATGTACTCGGGGCGAGGTAATAAAATAAAATTTGTCACGGCCGCAGAACACAATGGGGCACGTTGTGTGCGGTACAAAGCCAATTCTATAAAATCTGCGGGACTCGTATTGCAAGGGGTTTGAATGCATTTCGCCGCGTGGCGTACATTATTGGAGGCGGCAGAAGCGCTGGCATTCAGGCTCGCTTTGCGCTCAGCCTTTATACAGTAAACCTCACAGATACGTGTACATTTTTCGCCTTAATAGAAAGGAATACGGCGTTAAACTGTAAGCACAATGTGTTGCCAACGCTATTCGGCAGTGACTTCTGCAACACACACGCTTACCTGTTGTGCTGACTTAATTACAGGCCCGCTTTACAAACAAAGCCTCAAAGTGGAAACAGTATTCAATAGCTCGTTTCACTTTTTTATTTTCACATTTAAAACAGTTCCTTCAATTTGTTTTGTGGATTTAAAGCGCTAGCTGAAAATAGCCCGTTGAATACTTTACAGGCGGTTAAATTGTTGAATCATAATGAACGAAAAGCATTTTCTGTTTTTATTTTGTCACTAAATATTTCGCACTGTACCGGACCGGGTCCGCATTTCGCCTACAAACAATTAACGGTCAATTTTGCGAGTGCTGAAAATATATTGAAATTGAATGAGAATTTTATTAATAAGGACGCTTTCGTGTGCGTTTACATGTAAGAGCGGGATGCACTCATAAAACAGGGAATTAATTCGAATTGAACATACTTACCTTCAGATATGTTCAGTGTGAAAATACTGCCAATGAAATTATGCGGCGTGGTTATAAAAGGAGGGAAAAGGTATTTATAACGTTTTTTTACGTACATTGGATTGTGATCTATACCTATAACAAATAACTGTATCAGAACGAAAATGCGAATGTGATACAAGATTGGCCTTCATAATTATCGTTTATACGATGTTTTATTGAAATCCGTTAATTGCGAGGGCACATTGCTGGGATGAACTAAAGTAATCTTCTCTAAGACACTAGTATCCTTATTCGTACCATTCCGAAGATATACCAAGATACGACACCAAATAAGATACCAAAGATAAGATACCAAAAAACACCGACTCCAATTTTGTACTTAGCTATGCCACAATTTGTGGTTTCCGTGAGCCAATGCTTGGTTACCTACAGAAAATACCGAAATCGCCATTATGCGTGCCTATGAAATTCGAGGAGTTTCCTCGATTTCTCCTAGATCCCATCATCAGACCTTCACCAAATTCATATGGGACCAACTTGGGGGTACCTGCTTTGAAACAAAAAAGAATTCTCAAATCAGCCGACGTGGTCAAGAGTTATCGGGCCACATACATACATACACTAATTTTAAAATAAAACTTCGGACGCTACTTTTAAAATAAAATGTCGGTCACTACTTTTGCGTGTATCATTCCAATTTGGAATAATTTCATACTTGACATTAACTTTTACTTAACTCCACGTTAGCTCTCAAGGCCCCTTTGCATTCACCCTTTGGTGATATTAATTATTTTGTATGAAAAGTAAAAAAAAAAATTCTTTTGAAAAACTAAGTACTCATGCTACGTCGTTTCTATGGGTATACACGGCTTCATGCCTGAAGGGACGGAAATCAATATACTCGTAAACACCATGTAGAATAACTATGAACCATGTTTATTCCACAATGTACTTCCATTATTTTCATAAAAATTAACTTATTTAGGTTTCCTGCTCGGCTCAGTATACTCATCAGTGTCATGCGCGGTGGTGATGCCCGGCGTGACGAGACTAGGCTCTGCCTGCGGCTCTGCGCGCAACTGGACGCAACTAGTGTGCACGGCGGGCGGCGTCGACACCGCACTCAGCGTCGGCGTCTACGGCCTCATCTTCAGCTTAATGTTTCATGGAGATACTGAAGTCTATATATATATCAAGGTACCTTAAGGTCGCGTTATTTGAAAAAACAACATGCATATGTGTCTTTACAAAGCAAAAGGACCCGTTTTTGTTGCTAAAATCATTTTTCTAATTGCGTCGTAATGGAACTTCCGCCTTACACAAGCGGGATCTTTCGAGAGATCGCTCTTATTCATAAGGGGCAGTCCAAATGGGGAAGTACGTCCACCCTCCTCCTTACAGAAGACCGCAGTCATAATAGCACTAATACTTGGTCGGTATGATGAGTACGGTCACCAGAGCTCCTAAGGATGCGCTGTGTTGAGAAGGAGCTGCATTTGTCTAGCTGACAACACAACGAATCCTTAAGTCAATAAAGAGTTGGTAACGCGCTTGTGATTTTTCTGGAGTAGCTAGCAGTTTCAGGCAGGTTGTAACTGTTGTAAGCTTGTTTGCCACCGTCGTTGTATAAAAAAATTTTTTTTATTGAAATACGTTTATTTATTTTTCATGGTGCCATTTGAACCAGTTTTTGATGACAATCAAATGTCATTATTGTAGTTGGTCAACAAACAAAGGACAAACCTAGCTCGATGACAGTGGGCTCCGAAAAGGCTTCTACAATATGACGTCACGTGCCACTTATCAAACCAACAGTTGCCAAGTTTAAGTTCAAAATGCATTAAGCCGCAATAAATTAGTTTCACTGTAAACAATCTAGTGCCAGACTTGGCACCTTTTTAGATAATCTATGAAACTTGGCACCCATTTAGATCTCAATTCTTTTGTCGGTAAAGACGACAACCATGCGTCGCATATTCTTAATATTGAACTTGGCTCTCATTTTCACATTTATCTTTTTGATGGGATATCATTCCTTTTTGTCAAACTTCACAAAATGGTACTTTTCACGAGCGAATGCTCTAGTCACGATCTAGACACGCGGCAGCGTGTCCAGCCAAGTTCACCCCAGGAACTGGCGGACAGCAGCCGTGTATTATATTACACGAACCGTTTGGAGCCACTTCTGACCCCCCAATAACTCCAAATCTATCTAATATAAAAAAATGGTACATGTATTAAGATCCTTTAGAACAACAAGAAACCCAAATTTCATAAATATAGGTTTAATAGTTATTGAGATATTAAATTCCAAAAAACGGCATTTTTACCACTGACTGACTGACTAGTAATCAAAAACCTAACCCACTTCTAGGTGACCTAGAAAGCTAAAATTTTGCATGCAGCTTAATAATTGTGTGTGTACACCAGAAAAAATCCGAAAACAGTGATTGTTTTATTAGTTTTTTTATTATTATTATTTATGCCAGTTACCTCAGAACTCCGTCATTTATTAACCGATTTGGAAATATTTTTTTTTGTTTGAAACGGTATAGTTCAGGGGTAGTCCCATAGATATCAGGTAAGAATCTAATCATAGGGTCCAGGAGAACTCGAGGGAACTCTTCAAATATTTGAGGTGCACCTATAGCGATTTGGGTATTTTGTAAAGTAACTCGTGCATTCGCTCTTAAAAAGCACCATTTGGCAAAGATTGACAAAAAGTAATGATATCCCATCAAAAACATAAATGTGAAAATGGGAGCCAAGTTCAATATTAAGAAAATGCGATGTTTGGTTGTCTTCTTCACCGACAAAAGATTTGAGATCTAAACGGGTGCCAAGTTCCGTCGATTCTCTAAAATGGTGGCAAGTCTGGCACTACATTGTTTACATTAATATTAATTTACTGCGGCTTAATGCATTTTGAGCCTTAACTTGGCAGTTTTCTATGCAGTATGTTATAATACCATAAAAGCTGTAGGATATTTAAGAAAACTGACTCAAATCTTACACTCTGACCTGATGACAATGGGACCACCCCGAAAGTATACCAATTCATATATAAAAAGAATTTTCCAAATCGGTTAATAAATTATGGAGTTCTGAGGTAACAACTAATAATAATAAGAAAACTAATGAAAAAATTAGAGTTTTCTGATTTTTTTTATGTGTATGTACACAATTACCAAGCTGGATGCCAAATTTCACTTTTCTAGGTCACCTGAAAGTGGGTTAGGTTTTTGATTACTAGTCAGTCAGTCAGTGGTAAAAATGCCGTTTTTTTGGACTTTAATATCTCAATAATTATTTCACCTATATTTATGAAATTTGAGGTTGTAGTTGTTCTAAAGGATCTTAATACATGTACCAAATTTTATTCTTTTATATTAAATAGACTTGGAGTTATTGAGGGGTCAAAAGTGGCTCCAAACGGTTCGTGTAAAATAACACACGGCTACTGTCCGCCAGTTCCTGGGGTGAACTTGGCAGGACACGCTGCCGCGTGTCTAGATATTGCTGTGTCAGTCGTGAAATTCTGCGTTAAGATACATAGTTGTGATATAATTAATATTTAAGAAAAGGATTGTATTGGTACCTATGTATTGAACACATGAATGTATTTTAATAAGATGTCAAACATTCAGTTGAAAAAAGTATAAAGTATTTAATCATAATAAAGTTTTCTAGAAATATATAAATATTGTAGTATACTAGTAGGTGGACGTTTTCCGGCTGTAATGATGATGATAATATAAATCATTCCTTCATCATCACCACAAATATTGTCTAAAACAGCAGGGTTTTTGTATGACTGTGCAGTGTGACTATTTTCGATGCTAATTGTGAGCCCATACTCGTACAAAACCTGACAAAACGAGCACGTGGCGATTTCAAGCGCGTTGGACAATAAGCCCTCAGAATCAATTCTGAGGAAAAAAGTATCACCGTACCTTATTATTGGTAAAAGGGACTTAATCGCGTAAACTGAAATGTATTCACCTTTTTTGGAGGTTTGGCCGACGTTTCGAATGTATTACAACATCTGTGGTCACGAGCCGACCCAAAAAAAAGTCGAATACATTTCAGTTGTACGCGATTACGAGTAATTCGGTTCAGTAATAATGTGTAAAAATCGCCATATCTATTCATTACTATTATTAGACACGTTTATTGACTTGATGCGTTTTCTTTAATATGCTTTTGATATGAGTTTATGCTTTACATAATCTATATATATATATATATATATATATACGCATAAATAGCTTCTGACTACTGACCGACTTGTATCGACAGAATAGTTGTCCAAATTTAAAACTGTCAATGATGATGAAACCATTGATTTTTTGCTGTGCTGTGCTCCGTCCGCATTCATTTACGAAATCAGCGCAATTTTGGCACACATCCGTCGTCAGCAAAAGCCACAGGCGTCTGAAGGCGGAGTCTTGATGAGATACCGTCAATTGCTTTCGCGCGTAAAAAAAGAGACAAAAGACAGTGCTGGCGCTCATGAACACAAAGGCGTATGCGGCATAACTCCCGAATTTATAAAATAATTCATATAATATAAACTACACAAGTAAATAAAATGATATATCCCAGTTTGCTAGATAGATAGTAATACCGTCGTTTCTGAAAATTTCAAAGGTTGGATGCTTATAGTTCCGGAATAATTAGCAAAAGAATAAAAAAATGGACCATAGTTTGGAACGAAAAACTATCGAGAAAATTTTCACTTTGCGTGTTTTCCGATCCCAGTTTGTTAGATTATATAATGAAAATTAACATACCAAAATTTCATATGCGTAGATTAACTGGTTTGCTTACAATATCGAAAAGAACACTACCAAAAAATCGAATGCCTCTTTGGAGCGTTCGTGGCCCAGCGGCGCCCGCGTACCGCGTGCAGTATGCGAGGTTACGCAACGTGGGCGCAGGTCGGTTCTCGGATGGGTGACCACTTTGAGTGGTTACTAACTGAGCGCTCTCGTGCTTTGGAAGGCTCGTTAAGCTGTTGGTCGCGGCTGTTGTCTACGACAGCAGTCGTTAAGCCAAGTTAGAGACCTTCGGGTGGCTTGACAACTTCTCAACTCTTCAACAGTCAATTTGCCCACTCACTTGACAGGTGGGGGGGGGGTCGAAACTGCACCACATCCGTAGAGAGTACCCATCGTTACCCTACACGTGACCCCTGGGTGTTGCTAAAAGTGCAACATACTGGCAACCGTACTTGTCTTCTCGAAGATCTCACGGTTCGAAAAATGAATGCCATACGATTATTATTATTATGGTTCATATTAATATATAGTTTTACTATAGCAAGTTGTGAACAAAGGTAGTGATCGGGCGGCTTTGACTCTCGAAAATCAAAACGATGAGATAAAAATATATGAAAGCGGCCGAAACATAAGTAGATCCGAAGCTGTTTGGAGGATATTGAAGTTTCCCATTCATGAAAGGTTTCCTACTGTCGTACACCTCAGTGTTCAACTTGAAAATGGTCAGCGTGTATATCCCATCCAACAAACACTCACAAAAGAAAAGATAAAGATTAACAAGTCCACCTCAGACTACGTTACTGGCTTTCTTTGAAATGCACCCGAAAGCATAACCGCTACTAAATTGTATAAAGATGTGCTACAATTAAAAAGTTGTAAATTTCTACATAATAACTACGATTTCTTTCGCATTATCATAATGGATTTATGTGTGTATGTGAGTTGTGTTCAGTTATTGTTAACTTGGTATGTCCTTTTAAACAATAACAACATAGGCTACAGCTTATTGTTCTGCGCGTGCGAAGCCGCGGGCAAAAGCTAGTAGTATATACACAGTAAGACGGTGTCAGCGAGAAAGCGCCAGAGTAGCCGCCATTTTAGAGTCGATTCTTTATTGGCACAGCTTTGTCAAAAGCAGGAGGGCGGAGGGAACATGATAACGAAAGAGCCAACAGCTACATTAATAAGACGCTGGCAGTGCCGTAAACCGTACCATATGTACTGGATGTGTTATTATTACGAGTGAATCCATAATGTTCAAAAGTTTGCACCATAGGAACGCCAGCCGTCTTAAGAACTGCGCTGAACGTACTGACGTTGGATGGTCTTCCAATAATATACCCCGAAGTAGAATAATACATACACTACGAGCACAATACACTTCCAAGAAAATGAATGCGCTATTGGAAGAATGTAATTTCAATCCTAATGTTTATCGACGATGTTGTCTTAGGAAAGGGTACCTAAATATATGTATTCATTTAGAAAATGCTCATTCACTAGCGTCTACAAGCAAAGTACTTGATACCTGCATATCCGCACAGCATTATGACTAACCCTTGGTCGTGAGATCAACATCTATTATAAAAAATCCTTATTAAATATACAGGTAAATTACTTTCGAGACGTTTTTTCATTTGTAGTTGTGACCGCTGTAACCAGCCTGACACACACGTTGACGCGTGTCTGTATACGCCAACGTGTACGTGTGTCCCTGTCTTTGACTATGGAATTCAATGGACCGGGCGTATTGTTCTATTTGTACCAAAGCTACTGAGGCTCACAATCGCCATGTTATGTTCCCCGGCACGTTAATCATACGTCAATTGAGCAGCTTTATTTTCAATACTTTCGTACTAAACGTTACCCTGAAGCAGTAGCTAGGGTTGTTCCTGAATATATCGATAATGAATTGTGATGACTTATCTCCTCATTGATTCGGTGATTTATATTTTTAAAGGTTGCCAAGAAGTGAATTTTAGAAGCAAATATGGTTAGACACTATTGGAACTGAGAATGAAAATAGTGGTAGTTGTTTGAATTGAAAAATAAAGACCTGTGTAAATTATTAATATAAAAATATCCTGATCTCACGTTGTTTCAATAGTAAGCTTTTAATATACCTAATTTGTGGTTATCTCTTGGTTAGTTCTCCCCTAATCTGTGGTGGTGGTGAAATGATAAGACGAAAGAACATCTATACAAAATATATAATATTATTAGCATATTCCAAAACTAAACTAATGGGATACATCCAGCATACTTGAGGGTGTCTCGTAGGTTTTTATTATTGGTAACGGGCTGCTCTGTTTAGGCTACATGCCGTTATTGACCATGTAATTATTACACGATATTAAGCGAAATAGTAAAGAAACTCTTTACTAGTAACTTTAATCATGAAATCCCGTAAAGTAAATGCCTGTCTCATAGAATCATTAAAGAAAACATATATATCTAATAACATCCTAGGAAACCAATACGTTCTAAGATCTGTCTATAATATCGATAAAAATGTTGATTATCGGGACAGCGCTATATCCGCCATGTTTAGTTCCAATATGGCCGCAAAATGGACACGCTCGTAATGTTGACAGTTCGCGTCCAGAGTTTACTTAGTCATTGGTCCCTGTAAATATACAAATACTACTACAGATGCAAAAACGTCTCGAAAGTAATTTACCTGTAGATACATTTGAATGTAGAGTAATTTGTACAATCGATGTCAATGATATGTTTACATTTTTCGCCTATTTACAATGGAATAAGGTGCAAAAGTGTTTTAAACATATATTTGACATCGACTACCGATAATATGAGTTAACCATTTTGTAACGAAATATAACCCCACCTCGTAACGTTTTAGTTTTCTAGGTTGAATACTTAATTAGTAATCTGTACTTCAGGTCCATTTTTATCCGTATCTACTGATCTCAATGACAAAGTTTCGTTCTGTTCGCTCGGTTTCACGCACGTGGCACTAATGTATTAAAATGAGTACGTAAAACATTAAAATTTGATAGGGATGAGCTGAATTGAAGCCCCGCTGACGCAATATGTTCCGCAGGCTGGGACGACACTATTCGTGGGAGCGGTGCTGGGTGTCGCGTGGGGCAGCCTGGCCGCGCTGGCGCCGCACTCGCGCGACCAATACGTCGTCGAGCTTCGAGTCCTTTTCGTTCTCGTCGGCGGGCTGTTCGCCAACTTCACGCTCATACGCTTCGGATGGGCTGGGACCGGTATGAAGTTAATCTTTATGTTTATTTTCTTTATCAGTTTTCAACATTAAAATAACAAATGTTAGGGACAATCTTACACAAGACAAACTAGGACTAAAGGAAGCTTTACACCGGGAGTCCTATAACACGACAAATCAGCCATGCATTTCTGAAATCGTAAGGAGTAAAAAATATACATATCAAGGGTGAATATCCGCTAGATAGACACGTAAACTGGGTTTACTTTGATTCGATTGGTGACTATAATCAAACCGGTTTTGCTCATAATATAATTTATTGATTTTATATTCCGTGCCCTGTGTAGCAGTGAAATTATTAGTACGTATATTATCTTCGTGTTTACTTAATTAAATTTATCTAATTACCAACAGTAGGTACTGCTTTTATATTACATTCCAAATGATCAAAGTAGCCCTATTTTTCCCTGAAGTTACCCCAGTCCACTTATTTTATATATTTGACACCTCCGTGACCAGCTGGGTTCATATGTCAGACAACTTCCTTGATTTGTCGGCGCAGAGGTGGTACGATTTGAGAAAACAGTCAGCTGTCGGTTTTAACTGTTGGTTGCGGCAGCCAGCGCAGAAGCGGGGCGATACGAATGCGTTACTGCCCCGCTTCTGCACATGATATTAGGTACTACTGCACAAACTTAATACAGACTTTCTCGCCAAGTTAGATCACTCTTCTTTTATTAACCGACTTCAATAGAAGGAAGGAAGTTCTCAGTTCGTCTGGATGTTTGTTTTTTTATGTATGTATGTTCTTGTTCACAGAGAACTCTTGACCACGTTGGCCGATTTTGATATTTATTTTGTTTTAAAGCAGGTACCCCCAAGTTGATCCCATATAAATTTGGTGAAGGTCTGATGATGGGATCGGCGATTTTGGCATTTTCTGTAGTTAGGTAATTCGAGCCGGTTTTATTTTGATATAAATTATTAGCGAAGCTGTTGAAGAACTTGGCATTTGTTTTTTTTTATATACATATATAAGTAGGTATTTGTAAGTTTTTTGAATAAATATGCTTAATATTAAATTACTACAGGCGCGTAAACTATCCACTTCCCGTACGGATAAAACAAACGTATTGAAGAAAAAAAAACAAAAATTATAAAATCACTCTTTTCAGTTTTTTACTCTTGTGTACACTCAATTGCCTCGCTGGACACCAAATATCAACTTTCTAGGTGCGGGCGTATGATGGTTGCCATTTTATCACTTATCGTCGTGGATAAGACGCCCGTCACTCTCTCAACAAAATGCCATATATCGAGGGTTGCGTGGTGAAACCCGATAAGTCGCGTAAAAGATTTTTTTGAAAATAGAAGTATGCGTAAGGGATGTAGAGTTTCAAAAAGAAATTATTTCGATTTATCGGGTTTGACCACGCAACCCTCGATATCGATCCTGTCCATTGCTCACCCTAAGGCAGGGTTTCTTAAATTAGGGTAAGCGAAACTCAAGGGTTTTGTCAGTGATTGTAAAGGTTTCTCGAAAAGATTTAGCATAAGACAGGTGACAAGTGACAGGTTAGAATCGCAGTCGTCTAGTAAATTTTTATAGGGGTTTGTGGTATTGCAAGTTTGGGAAAACCTATCATAAAGGTACACCCTACATGTTATAGCATATCGTCGACTAGTACCCATAACATGTAGGGTATGTCTTTTAATTCCCCTACAATTTAATTAATACCGTTGTGCCACGAAAATTTGCCTAGGTACATATGTACCTGTAACTTTCATATTGTAGCGGAAATAATTAAACTGTTGACGAATTAAAAGCCCTTAACAGTGGGTCAATATTTGGGTACGTACTTACTTACTCATAAATACATATCAAAACATCCATCAATAAAAATATTTGCCCGTACCGGGATTTGAACCTCCACTAGTCTGAAGCGATCAAATATCAGTTTTATTTAAGTTTAATAACTGGAATACAGTTCTATCTATTTTTGTATCTAGAATGGAATTTTGTTCGCTACAGTTGCTTTAGCAAATCTATCGCGAACGTATGACATAGAGTAATCTACTACGGATGGAGACTCCTAAAATAAGAATAACTTAGAGAGACGTTTTTTAAAGGCATAAAAATGTTTTCATAAATATCCATTAAAGTTTTCTCGGTATAATACCCACCCGTATTTTAATATATGAATATAAAAATAGTATTATTCCCAAACAACACTCTACACTTATTTTCATAGGTATCTGAGGACGGGGCTAAAGCCCTCCGATTGAAACGAAATTATCATTTAATGCACTTAGTCCGCTTTAGGAGAGTTAGCAAAATTATGTAGCACTTAGTTTGATATGTGCAACGCACTACAATTGTTATCATAAGAACTTACATATATCATCACTAGCGGTAACACCTAACTTAGCATTGGAGTATTTAAGCTAATGTATAAACATTAAAAATAAACTATAAGAATTCATTTAAACCTTGATAAATTTATAAAGAATCCTGTCTCTGGGCACTTTGCGAAATTAAACGACGATATGACCATGAGGGACAAATTACAATTTAAATTAACTTTGCCTAATACTCGTACTCCAATAATCCTAGATCTAAAAACGACTTGGTAAAAAAATACTATTTCCATAACGCCTACTTCAGTTTCTCGAAGATTGACTAGTTAAATGTTTTAGTCTCATAGTGACTAAAATTAGCAATAACATTGAGGCTTAAGTATTGGAGTATCGGACAGAATGAAATTATATCGTGATGAATCCTAAGCACATAACCTTACCTTGCCATGACATGACATCGACTAGTTAATAAATCAGTACATATGCCTGGCCGTTGAATCCCCCGAAGAACTTACCGACACCCACGACTCGACCTTAATTATCCAAGGCATATGTCGGCCTGTTTAGCCTAGTTAGTAGTGACTCTGGCTCCGAAGCTAGGAGTCCGGGGTTGAATCCCCGGTCAGGGCATTATTTGTGCATTTAGCACGAATATTTGTTCCTGGGTTTTGGATGTTTTCTATGTATTTAAGTATGTATTTATCTAAATATCGTCGTCTAGTACCCGTAGTATACAAGCTTTGCTTAATTTGGAACTAGGTCAATTTGTGTAAGATTGTCCCCCAATATTTATTTATCTATGCTAATATTATAAAGCTGAAGATTTTGTTTGTTTGAACGCGCTAATCTCAGGAACTACAGGTTCGAATTGAAAAAATATTTTTGTGTTGGATAGTCCATTTATCGAGGAAGGCTTTAGGCTATATAACATCACGCTGCGATCAATAGGAGCGCAGACGCGGACGAAGTCGCGGGCGACAGCTAGTTTAATATATTTTTCATCTATTTTCCTCAATGACCTTGATTTTGCTCGTTTAGCTGGTGTTGCTGTGTTAGCCTGCAACGCGACAGCAGCAACGCACTGGGCACGAGATGGCTGGAAGCTAAACAACAACCCCGCGTCTACAGCCTACCGGGTGTTCTGGGCTGCCTGTGAGCCTACCGTGTTCGCCTACACAGGAACCTTCTTTGTGGCAAGTATCGCGTATTTTAATAATTTAGACCTCACTTCAAACTCGTAAGAGCTTAACTCAGGTATTGTTTAATACATATTAGTTTTGAGGCCTACATGTCGTCAATACAGAAACATGGAATGGGTTAATATGACAAAGAAAAACATATAAATAAATGAAAATAATAATATATATATATATATATATATAGCCATTGATGCCTAAGTAGTACCAATATGGCGTCATTCGCGCAGGCTCACTAGTGCAAATGCACCGCCCGGTAGAGCGGATACACACGCCCCGCTTTGCCTCTGTTTAGATAAAGTACCCCCGAAAATCGATTGTGCCACCGATTAAACTCGGCTTTTAATAATCGTTGTCTGTTGAGCAAAAAAGTTGAAAAATGTCAAAGATCGATACTTACTGGATAAAAATCTCTACCTGAGGTGACTCGAATAATCTCGCGTATCCCATATTATCCCCTTTGACGGCATTAATTGTATAGGTAGTTGATTCTAGAAACTAATAATCATAGTCCATATTATATTATTAATTGTTATGATGAGATACTTCCAATCAATTATTATGAAATAGTTTGTATATAGAGGTAATAATCTGTTTACTTCAGATCGTTATGCATTACATAAATCATTGGCAAAGATTACTACTTATGTAGTAATCTTTAGATTTAATCTTTGGCTTTGTACAGGTACTTACATGTACAACATATTAAACACTCACAAATCAAGCAGCAAAATAGGTTCGCAATCGCGGTTCAGACAGAAATCACAGTCTAATTGACAACCTTCCCAAAAAACATTTCAATGTCACTAATAAGACGAAATTGTAACATTCCTCACGGTACTTAAACCGTTCTCTCACAAAAATAAAAACAAACGAAATCCACAAAAAGTTCAAGGAATGTCCTTAAATTGGAACAAGGCCGTCATTCGGATTGACTATTTTTTGTAGGTCTACATAACGCACGTAGCAGAGTTTTTTTCGGTGAAATGAATTCAACTTCGTTATTAGTTCCTGGCACTTTCCATACTTTGCAACATCCGTGGTCTCCGGTAAACTTTGGTGTTTGTCTGGTATGAATATAAAATGGCTTAACCGGTATTTTCAAATTCATGCGGCATCTGCAGTTTCCAGGTTCTTTAAAGTAGTGTGTCTGACATTATGCTCAAATGCATAATGGAGAATTTTCCAAAGAATAGCTCAAACTTTATCTATTTTTAGGTGGTACAGAAAATAGTTATGAATTAATCAGTTGCGATTACCGGGTTTTTCTAGATTTACCCGAGTTAATTTATTACATAGGAGACTGAAACACGTAAAAACCTTTTTAGCCCTAATTTGTTATTTGACAAGACCGATATAAGTATGTATTTCATTCTCCATGATTGTACTTTATCAAAAAAGTAAATACATGGACTTTGACTCAAGTTTAAATCGTCTCACAAACCGGCTTGGTAAACGCAAAAAAGCGAGGACAATAATGTAATAACGAAATTGCAAACTGTACAAGGCGAGCGTTTCATTACTACTTGTAAAAAAAATCAATATACTCCTACTACCACTCACAGAGCCTACTAACGGATTCGATTTGATATATATATTTTTTATACAAATTTACAATTTAGTAGTATATGAAGTTCTAGTTACGATACATGTTTATCTTGAAATTACAAAGAGGTAAAATGTATAATATAAATAATCTCTCAGCCCCGATCAAGTTCCATGTAAAACAGCCATCGCGGCAAAGAAGATATATACGAACGTAATATTGCGGGCAGCTATTAGAACATACAATTCTATAAATGGCAGCTGTAAACAGCCTTGAAAATATTAAGAATGTTGTGCTGTCTCTATGTGACAATTCTTAGAGACAACTACCAAATTTAAAATTACACTGAACATGGAATCATTTTTAGGGTTCCCTAGTCAACTAGGAACCCTTATAGTTTCGCTTATGCTTTGTTCTGTGATTGTTAGTGCTAGAAAGCTGCAATTTGGCTTGGATATATAAGGCAATAAAACTGACAAAGCGGTAAACTAAAATCTTTAAAAAAATATTGTTTAAGGTGCCTCCCCTACACGTAAAGTGGGGATTTTGTTTCAACGCTATGGTGTGAGGTGTTGTTGGACAGGTCTTCCAAAATGAATAGAGGTCTTCAACAAACAACTTTTGATAAATGGAATTATTTTGAATTCTAACAAGACTACACTATTAACATACCAGAATAAAAATAAAGTTGACAATATAAATATTAGAGAGATAGGTTTAATAAATGTAACTAACACAACGTTTTTAGGATATCACCTTGACAATAAATTAAGCCACTCATGTCACATTGACAAAATTTGTAACAAAATTGCTTCAGGAAATTACGCACTATTAAAACTGAGACCCTTAATTAATCGCAAAACACTTATTACGGCTTACTACGCACTTGTTCACGCTCATCTAAATTATGCCATAGCTACTTGGGGCAATGCTGTAGGAATACAAAGGATTCTTGTATCACAAAAACGAGCTGTTAGAATTATATTTAATTTACGCAAAGGCACTTCAGCCAGAGAATTCTTTATAAAAGTCGAATTATGACAGTAATTTCATTATTTATATTTAACAGCCTGCTAGACATCCACAAAAATAAGGATGACTTTAAAACACGAAAGGATATCCATAAATATAACACGCGTAATAAGGATAAGCTATGCGTTCCTACAACAAAGCTAGCCAAAACGTTCAAGCAAGGTATCTCTCTCAAAATTACGATCTACAATTTATTGCCTCTACATATAATGAATTTAACCAATATAGAATTTAAAAGTAAACTTAAACGTTTCTTCCAAAGGAATCCTTTTTATTCAATCAATGAATGTATAGATAAAATGAAAAATAATGATTGTCTTATATAGAATAAATAATTGTACAATAATAAATATTTTGTTATATAATTTTATACAATATGAATTTGCATGATTAGTTTTAACAATGAAATGTATTTTTGGACTTGCTAGATGTAACGTTATTTTGTTACTTGGCCAAATAAACAAACTTGAAACTTGAAACTAAACTAAATATTTTCGGAAATAATGTCTCCAAAAAAAATGAGCCCTCTCTAACTTTTGAACTTGATAAAAACTTCCAACAAAAACTATAGCGGACATGATCAGATAAGCTGTTTTTGAGCAATCGTATAAAATCTTCACTTTTTAGTAAAAGACGTATGAAACTACTGTTTTTTTAATTAAGTTCATTGGGCAACTACGGAACTCTACACCGAGCATGACCCGACATGCTTTTTTAAATTACTGTTATAAAAATAACATTATCGGTTAGGAAGCATTTTCTCTAAATCCAATAAGAAAAAATGTCTGAGTTATAACACCTCCCACTATGCATAATCTAAGTACCACTATCAAACAAGGTGAAGGCTAATAAATAGCATTAAGTCCTTTAAATGAGTTTTTAACGCAATGATTTATTCTTTGTACGAACCGCAAATGATCTTTCAGTAGCCATTGAAAGCGCTAATCTGTATAATATGAGTAAAGATAGCTCAGTAAAGGCCAAGTCGAGAAAACGTAATTGAACGAGCCGCCGCAGCTAATTGAATGAACACCGCGTAATAAGCACCGATCACGCAGTAATCCGCCCGTTAACAACATTGACACACAAAGCTATGAATGAACAATCAAACAATTCAATGAATGGAAGGGTTTTTATGATATGCAGTGTATACTTTATTGTGGAAACAAAATTGAAACTTGGGTTTCGTGTCCGACTTTTTTCTTTTGGGGCCGTCCATTACGTCATACACACACAAATAAACTCACGTCTGTACACACACACTGATAAAGTAGAAACGTGGCATATAGACCAAATTCTAGGCTAACTGTACTCACAAAAGGAGTATCATCACAAATTTAAGATTTAAACACTTGTCGGTGTAGCTCTGTCAGATGAAGAGAGCTAAGCAAGTACAGCGGGATGTCGTATCGCGGGGTTAGCTAAGAAAGTATTTCCTTGATTTCCTTTTACGACCTGACTGCCAATTTTTTCTTTTAATTGTTTAATGTAACTTACCCTTGGTCTTACCCTTCCTCCCTTGCCTTCAATCTTGCTTTCTACAATGTTATTTACAAAAACATCTTATAAGATGATCATTTTTTCCTCTCCTATTTTCTAACTTCTAACAACTTCCATACTACTTCTCCCCCACTCTCAAGCAAATTATCACTGTGGTTGTCAGCCCACAAATTGCACTTAACCTGATTCCCATTAAAATAAATTAAGCCTATTCGTGTTATTTATGTAAATATGTTAATGTAAGTATGTATTTAAACTAAATATGTATATAACATTTTGAAAAATCTCGATCCAATAACATGTCACAATATCTCACCAGGGCTAAAAACGCCATAATCGCCTCACGTAATTATTGAGTACTAGCTTTCGATTATTTTCTTTCATATCTTTGATACTTTGAAAATTAATGTCTTCCTCTTATTAGTCAGGCATATATACCTACGTTATCTTATCTTTAGGAAAAAGAAAATCTGTTTCAATATCATCTTGACTGAAATGTTGGTTTCTTTTTTATTTTCAGATTGATACTGATCTTTGGGAACTTATGTTGATTGGGTTAGCAATATTGGTGATCTGCCTAGCTGTGAGGCTGGCGGTGACTACAGTCATATGCTGGGACATGACCCTCAAGGAACGACTGTTCGTCTGCTGCACCTGGGTGCCCAAGTCTATAGTCGAGGTACCGTCAACTGAGGTTACTTCCAAATCGCGGGGTTATTTTGATATTCTTACTTAGGAATTTTCATTTTCTATAAATGTGTCAGAATTTATTAGACGCATTCGTCCAATCATTTAGATCCGTATAACAAATTCATTTCTTTATTCGCCCCTTTTTTAATTACGAGTAATATTATATTAAAGTAAACATCGTATAAGAACGCTACGAGTTCATTTCATACATACACCGTGCTGCGGCCTGCGAGTTAACAATCTCCATATTCATCCATAAAACATAGATTATGATCCTAAATGCGTTACAAGCAAATGTATTAAAAAATTATATTTATTATTAATAAATATTCAGGAACGAGTTGATTGACTAAATCCGAATGAATCTCTTACGTTTTAATACAAATGACTGAAGATATACATACAAAATATATTGTGATTGACACTTCTTCTTCTTTGTCGGTCTGTTTAGCCTAGTTGGTAGTGACACTGCCTACAAAGCTGGAGGTTCCGGGTTCGAATCCCGGTAAATGCATTTGTTTATGTGGTGAGCATATTACATATGTACCGGTGACTTGGAATCTCGGACGTTTTCTATTTATTTATGCATCTATCAAATATATCGACAATATCGTCGTCTGGTACCCATAACTCAAATCTCATTGGGCTTACTATGGGACTAATTGTATTTGTGTAAAAAATTGCCCCGAATGCTTTTTATTTACTTTTGGGTTCTTGTCGTATTCCGAGTTTTCACAATGGGAACGGATTATTGACTACATCTGTACAGTCTGTCTATTTTACCAAAAGACCACGGCTTCGTATCGCTATCGCACTCACTCTTGGAGCTGACAGTATATTCGTCGCCAAAACCGAAGATTGCCGAAGTCTATTAGTAATATAGACAGACTGCACCTATTATGTCGATCATGTTTTTTTTTCTGCAGGCTGTGCTGGCACCATTAGCATTAACCACTGTGATCTCACGTGAACCCAACGCTGAAATTGAGTATGAATTGGTGTATGCAGAAGCCATTTTGCGACTCCTGGTCCAAGCCATCATCATGACTACCCCCGTGGGCTTCCTGCTTACGAACCATTTAGGACCTAAATTACTTAACATGCCAAAGAAAAACTATGAAATTAAAAATGCTGAACAAACGTTGGCATAAAAATATTCTTGTAGGAATATTAAAATTTCCTTAGAATAAGTACAATGTATGTCTTACTATACTCATTATTTTTTATAGATTGTTTTTATATTGAAGCGGATTGAATTATGATTATGATTAATTTATGAATAGAGAGAATCCAATTAACATTTTGAATTCAACGAACTTATTTATTTGAATCTCGTGAGTCTAGAGTGGCTGTTTTCATCGGGTCAAGAGTGGGACATGGAACAATTCAAATCAAACTAACCAGACAGTACGTACTGACGGCGTAAAGCATGAAAATGTAAATAAAGATAGTGTGTTATATTCAGATAGTTTATACTATTCATAATAATAAATGTATAGCAAAGTATTTTTATATTATGTACTTATTTATTTGAATCTCGTGAGTCTAAATTTGGTTGTTTTATCTGGTGAAGATTGGGACATGGAAAAATAAAATTCAAAAACCAGATAATTAACTTGCTAAAGATCCGAGAAATACCTACGTACTGACGACGTAAACTGTAATAAATCAAAATAAAGATAGTGTGCGTATCTCTGACTATACCAAACTAATGTATACCAAAGTATATTTATAAGTAACGCAGGGACGTATATAAGGGGAGGTTGGACCCAGGACTCGATGATACACTGTATATTTTTAGAGCCAGAACGTCGCCAGTATTCAACAGCGAATGTTAACTAAACTAAAACAAACACGTGTGAAAATGTAATATTCGTCATTAAAATGGCAAAGCACGATGTACTTGTGGTTTATACAAGTAGTATGTAATATGGATCAGTGAGGATAGTGTTAATCGCAACATCGAATAGGTAATTGAAGCCCGCGGTCAGGCGAAATTTCGCAACTTGTTCTATAAGTGTGTTTATTGACAGCAAAACCTAACCATCTTGGAAGGGCCATAACTTTGTCCCTAAAGGGCTAGCTACACAGTTGGGATTGAATTATTGCAAAATGAACTCAAAACATGTACTATATTTTGCGATCGACAAACTTACAGTTCATGACTTTTAGAACACGAATACTTAAGTGAAAAATACCAAAATTTCGCAGTTTTCCGCTTAGTGCGCAACAAGCTCAAGTTTTTCGATGATGCAAAATTAGATGATCACTTCCTAATTGACCCAAAAAACATACTAAATAAAAGCGGCTAAGTGCGGGTTGGACGACGCACAATGAAGAGATCGTACCTACTACTACTCTTCTGTTCCTAATTTATTAACCGACTTCAAGATTTCAAAAGAGGAGGTTATCAATTCGGTTGTATGTTTTTTTTTGTTTTTTTTTTTAATGTTTTTTACTCCATAACTCCGTCATTTCTTAACCGATTTGGAAAATTCTTTTTTTGATTGTAAGTATATATATCCAAGTTGGTTCCGTTTTTGTCAAAACGCAGTTCTGGTGATGGGTACCATGAGAAATTGAGGGAACTCCTCAAATCTTAAAGGCAAACATACAGTGATTTTTGTGTTTTTATCAACAAATCAAGCATTTTCATCCAAAAATGTGACATTTGATGAAGTGGAACTGCTGATGATGATCAGAACAGAACTCTTCAACGACGAAAAGTTCACGTTTGGCGATTTGTCCTCCTAGCCGTGTTTGTTAAGCAAGTTCCATCTTCACGATTAATTTTTGTCATGCTCGATTTCTGATGATGGGATCCATGAGGAATTGAGGGAACTCCTCAAATCTTAAAGGCAAACATATAGTGATTTTTGTGTTTTTATCAACAAATCGAGCATTATCATACAAAAGTGTGACATTTGATGAAGTGGAACTGCTGATGATGATCAGAACAGAACTCTTCAACGACGAAAAGTTAACGTCTGACGATTTGTCCTTCTAGCTGTGTTTGTTAAGCAAGTTCTATTTTCACGATTAAGTTTTGTCATGCTCGAGTTCTGATGATGGGATCCATTAGGAATCGAGGGAACTCCTCAAATTTGAAAGGCACACAAATAGTAATTTTAGTATTTTCATGATCTAATCAAGCATTTTCATTCATAAAAGTGACATTTGATGAAGTGGAACTGCTGATGATGATCAGAACGGAACTCTTCAACGTCGCGTAGTTCAAGTTTGGCGATTTGTTCTCTTTGTTTTGTTTGTCAAGCAAGCAAGGTTTTTCCATGATTCCATGAGGAATTGAGGGTACTTAGTCTTCTACCATTATAAACATACTTATAGCCATTTTTATTTTATTGTATGAAATCTAAGACTGCACCATCTAAGTATAATAATCTTTCACCGGCCTCCCACATTGAAGTTGGTTTTTTTTTAATGTTTTTTTAATATTTAGGCTATTTGTATGAAGTTCTTTCATTTTTTAGTTATTGTTTCGCCATATCCGTCTGTCGGTCTGTCTATCTGTCTGTCCGTCTTTCTGTCTGTCCAAGGCTTTGCTATGTGATTGTGAGTGCCAGAAAGCTGCAATTTCAGTCTCGGTCAGTTCAAATGCAGGGGCACGAACTCCAGATATCCCTTACGGTGCAACAAGCATGGAGACAGACTAGTGACTAGCCACACAGACTAGCGAAGTCAGCAAAGTCGGACCATCTATATATAATCGCTTGCCTGAGACCATCAGAAATGCAGCTTCCGCCGCTGGATTCAAATATTGAATGAAGAAGGTGCTGTTAAAAACCTGTTTTACGACTACAGCGATTTTTTAATATACCATAGATTATGTAATTTAAAATTGTATAAATTCAAATTGTATTATAAAACACATGTAACAATTATTGTTACCAATAAATTTTTCATTTCATTACATTCAGACAGACAGACATACGAAAGAATTTTTGACGAAATCTGAAACCGAGTCGCTTTGCTCTCTTCGCTCGCTCGGTCAATAAAGTCTTGAAGTTATTTGAGAAAATAGACTAAAATTGATCTCCGAAACTACAACGCCTACATTTTTGAAATGAATACACAAAATAGTACTTTACCTATAGATAAGTAAGGGAAACTTGTGAAAAGTTTACAGGATTAATAGTTTTTGAGATATCACTGAAAAACTGTGGTGCTCAAAGAAAAAGACGCAAGTGCCGTGAGTTTTCTATGAAGATACGACCTTTTTATTCGAAGTACAGGATAATAGTTTTCAATATGGAGTAGTAGTAGCTATGAAACCATACATTGTACGTAGTTTTTTATGCTAAAGAAAAAATTCGCAGCCAAGATATTTATTTGCACTTTTTAATGCAAGTAACATATTGAAATATTGGATTTTAGACTCCAGTATGAGGTTTTTCAAGAAAGGAGTGTGGGTCCCCTTATGGACGATTCTCACCAAACGGCCGGAGTCGGCGCGCAGGCCACCAGAGTCTAAGGAATTCGAGCTTCGAACCATCCATACAGAAATTACAGTTCATTTTGAATGGGTTGCGGGCAGCTGGTCGGCTCCGGTCGGTGATACGAAGTCTAGGCTTCTGTATGGAGGGTTCGAATTCCTTTAAATCTGGTGGCGTGCGCGCCGACTCCGGTCGTTTGGTGAGAATCGTCCATATGCGTAGCAGGTGTATATGGGCTACCGGTAACCGCTTATCATCAGGCGAGCCGTACGCTTGTTTGCCACCGAAAAAGCTAAAGTGAAACCTGTTTTTAGAATGATTTCATATTTCCTAGACATCATTACAGCTTTAATATTGATTTATTTTGCGTTTATTTTCATTTCCCATTTTAAAAACACGTGCTTAATGGAGTGTACTCGTACGTACGTATATTTGTTATCAAACAAGTTACTTAGATACATTGTGTCGCAGCGTCTCTATGATATTTATAGGATATCTTTATTTGTATAAATTTATAGCAATAAATCAGTTACTCTGCACTTGTCTAGTTTTATTTATGGTAATCAGTGTAACCGTTGACTTAGCGCTTCTATTTCTAATTTCTATTGTGTTGATAAGCTGTGTGTTTTGTTGGGAGCACGTTTTATTGAGGAGTAGTGTCGTCGGATGGTCTTTTTTGATATGCTAAAGCTCTTTAATGCACCAACTGTTTTAAAATAATGATTTGAACGTTCAATATCAATTTCTTGCAAAACATTAAATAAAATGTCACAACAATCTTGAAAAAAGGTCCTTTTAACTTCTTCACGTTTCATTAAAAAAAGTTTGGTAATTCGTTTGTTTAAAATCTGTACATTTGCTATTACATTAGGAAATCAACATCATCATCATATCAGCCGCAGGATTTCCACTGCTAGACATAGGCCTCCCCCAAAGAATACCACAATCCAACGGACTCCCGCGACCTTTACCAGGTCATCAGTCAACCTTGTGGTGGGTCTATCCACGCTGTGCCTTCCAGAACGTGGTGGCCACTCGAGAACCTTACCGCTCCAATGGCCATTGGTTCTACATGCTATGTACCCCGTCCACTGCCGCTTAAGTTTAGCGACTCAGAGGATTGCATCGGTCTCTTTGGTTCTACTGTGAATGGCCTTATTTCTGGTGCGACCACGCAGAGAAACTCGCAGCATAGCCCTCTCCATTGCTCTTTGGGTGACTTTGAGCCTTCTGCCATATGTCCCCACTATTTCGAAATAATTTGACGATGATTTCTTTGTTTAAATTTCGCACCTCGGTCCGTGCGCGGGTGAAGAGCACGGCATATCGGCATACAGGTAGGTATACCCCTAGCGAGCGAGCAAGACCAAAATTTGGGGGCTGCCTTACAATTGTTACCACCGCATGAACTCGATATGGGTAGCCTTGCATGAATCACGCTATATCAAATGAAGTTGAGAGTAGTTTCATGGTTATTAACATTGGATTTGAAGACTGCATGCTCAATAGTACATTACTACAGAGGCCGGGACGAAAGGGGTTACCGGCCGAAGACATATATACGGATAGGTCTAAGGCGGGCAACCCCAAATTTCCCGCCGAGGTATGTATAGTGCTTTTTGTTGGTTTATATTCATTTTATTATGCAAAAATAAATCTAAAATAATCATGTATAAATTGATACTACGTCAAATCAAATTGAAACATGATCTGGCAACACTATTATATTTTGTAAATGGCAATTCTCTCGCTACCCTCTTTGATTCAATACGGACGTATACTTGCTTCCAAGTGGTGTTCAATAAACGTTCATTATTTAATTCTGCTCAAATAATCTTTTCTTTGCTTTCCATTGCGCCAAACCTCTAATAGGTTATGGTGCCCAGTGCAAAATAATGATCGTTAAACTGTAAATAGTAGTTATCAAAGTGCAAATATTCTAAATATAGAAGCTGTGAAAAAGTGCCATTATAAAAGGATTTGAAATCTGTTACAATGGACAAATTTAAACAAAAACGAAACATAAGAACTTTTGATAGTGAAAAATATAGTAATTGGAAATTTCGAATACGATCGTTACACAGCGAATTGGATGACGACATGTTGTTGATGAAGAAATTCCAGAGGAACAAACGGAATAACCGAAAGCCTGCTAGATCAGTAAATTGAATAGACAAATGAGGCCTATGATACAAGATTAAAAGTGCTAAATGTTAAGAACAAAGAAACGTAAACCTACCCCAGCAGAACAATAAAAAAAAGGGAAATCGAAATCAAATTCTATCACAGTGGTTGTAAGCGACATAAGATCGTTATTAATTCAAAAGGACGAATAACCAGAAAATATACCGGATAAGACGAGTACAATCCAAACCGTTGATATAAATCAAACATCGAGTTTCGAAGATTTTTCAGGGTTTGCATTTATGACCGGCGACTTCCAGCAACAAGAGACGCTAATAAAGAGTCGTGTTTATTAGATTTGGGAGCATTGGATCATATAATAAACAGGGATGATCTTTTTATTATTTACGAAAATCTTAATAAACCTTTCACAATTTTCTATTGCTAAACATGGTATTTTAATTTTTTTCACAGTCACAATACGAGACCGTATTACTGTCATCAGCAGTGCCGATATCTCTTTTGGAGAACGTGCTGTTCAGCCGCGAGATGCCATATTATCTACTGTCAGCTTCCATCTTTCCAAGGCTGGTTTGACGGTAATATTTGATCAGCAAGAGGCACGCATTACAAGTAATGGTAAAGTCATCATGACAGGTAAATCTTTACGCAATCTGATTGTTCTAGATTTCGATTTACATGCAAACATAAATCAAGCGGTTTTCCAATTTTTTCATAGCAGTAGTACTTAATACTTACAAATTATGGCATGATCGTCTAGGCCATATCACTAAAATAAATTCCTTGAATTAAAAGAAAATAACATGATTGAAGACATACAACAGTTTCAATGGATTATTCCAAATGATAACTTGAACACATTCAACAGTTTCAAAGTTTCATCCCAAATAATAACTTGGGCAAGACTTGTGTAAATGGAAAATAGACTCATCTACCAATTAATAAATCTAAGGATCATGTTAAACGACCACTATTTAGAGTGCATAGCGACGTCTGTGACTGACAACAAAAAAAAATTGTCCTGTGTTGATCAGGTTACACATTATTGTGTTGTATATACACTAATGTATAAATCGGATGTATTTTCAGCATTCAAGTATTTGGTTGCAAAAAAAAAGGTGATGCCAAATTTAATCTAAAATTAGTCAATTTAAATTGTAACAACGGTGGAGAATATGTATCTGCCGAAATGAAAAAAAAACTACTAAAGAAGAAACTATAGATAAGTGTGTATCAGTTAATATTAACTAGGACTCCACAATTAAATGGTGTACGTCACGTCACGTGTAATCACGTGTAGTGATAAAGTTAAATAAATTCTTGTGGGGTGAAGCAGTGCAGACTGCAGTTCACTTAATCAATGTAACACCAACAAGGGCTTTAAAACAGTCTAAAACACCGTATGAAATGTGGCATGATAAAAAAAATAACCTAGTATTAAAACCCCTAAAGTTTTTGATTCAACTGTGTACCTACATAATAAAACCAGTAAAATAACATTTGATGAGAAATCATGGGAGCCATATTGGTTGGCTACTAACCAAATGGTTATAAGGTATGGAACACAGAATGCGAAAAATATCTAACTGTCAGGGATGTTATACACAATAACGAATAAAGATGAGACGAATTTTCTTGTGTCCAGGCCTTCGCTGAAGCCTGAAGGGAGTAAATTTGAATATTCCCAGGATAAAACTGATTGTGCACTTGTGCCAAAAATCAGTGTCCTCAATGTCTCAAGTTTCTGATATCCCTAAATCAACTAATATAAAAGTTGATGTGATGAAGGCAGTCCAAGTAAAATTCGCAGATTAGATTTATTTATTTATTCGTATGGCATAATTAAAAATAGACACAGAAGATCATAAATCTAACTCCAGAGAATTAGATTGAAATGAATCACTTGAATCTGAGATTAACTCTGATATGATATCTGTTAATAATGACGAGTCAAATAAACCTAGGCGAACTTAGGAGGAATGACAGACTTAAGGGCCGTACACATGTGTAATAAAAAAAAAAGGTGATGATATTGATGATTATTTGTAAAGTGTACAGTAAATAATTAGTAAAGTACCTAAATCGTTAAATCGTGATATTAAAACCCTTGACCATAAGCATCAGTGGGAGAAAGCTGTTCAGAATGAATTAAATTCACTCAAAATCAATAATACTTGGACACTAGTACCAAGACCGAGAAGCAAAATTATAGTTGATTGTAAATACATTTTAACGATTGAAGGTGACTGATTAAGATAACCTTTACGTTACCAGGCACGTCTTGTAGCCAGGGGTTTTAGCGAAGAATAATTTACTAATATGAAACATTTGCGCCAGTTGCTAGTACAGCTAGTTTTCTATTTGTAATTAGCTCTTCCAACCAGCATAATATGTTGATACGAGTATATCATTTTAAATAGTGTCTTAAAAGAAGGAATTTATATGAAAGTTCCGGATTGAAACAATGTGTTTGTTTTGAAATATTGAAGAAATCGCTTAAGGAAAAAGGTTTTCAAAAAAAAATCATCCGTTGACCGATATAATTATATATATTTTAGATAAAGGGCACATTTGCAAGAATATAATAGTTAGTATATGTTTACGATTTGGTAATAGCATGTGTTGGTTAAAACGATAAATGTTATAAAAAAAAACTTACATATACTAAATACTTAAATGCTAAATATGAAATGATGGATCTAAATGATATTAAATTATTTATCGATATAAAAAGTAACTAGAAATACTGATACAATTACTTTAGATCAAAGTTCCTATATATTCAGATAGTATTAAGTAAAAACATGAACGAATGTAATCATGTGTCTACTACCCACCGAAGCCAAATTAAACTATGAGGCATTAAACACAAAAGCCAATTAAGATGGGCTATTTTGCAACATTATAGGATATTTAATGCATCTTGTGCTATGTACTCGCCCTAATTTGAGTGCTTTTGTTAATATTCTGTAACAATAACCTAGAATTATGGCAATGTCTATAAAAAGGTTCTAAGTTATTCAAAAGGTACTATATAAATTTGAAATTAACCTACAAAAGAGGTTGATATGAAAACCTTTAAGTGGGTATGCTGACTGTGATTGGCGGGGCAGTGGTAGTAGTGTAAGAAAAAGTACTATCGGTAATGTATTTAAATGATTTGAGTGGTGCACAATTACTTGGTGTTCAAAGAGACAAAGGCTAAATATATGGCTTTATACATATGAAAGTAAATATTAATTTAAACATTACTGACCAAATTGTTATTTATGAAAACAATAAGACAATAACGGTTGCACTCGCATTGTCATCCATCCAGATTATCATAAGAAGTCAAAGCATATTGATATCAAATATAATTTTTACGAGAATAAGTAAAAAAAAATGTTATAATAAAAAATGTAAATAAAAATGTGTATGTTTTGTTAGTAAAATAAATGTTATGTTCCTACGGATAAGCAGTTGGCCAATGTGATGAAAAAGCCGTTAACAGAAATATAAAACTAAAACTTATTGAGTTTAGAATAAGTTTTAAGATTGTTTAATGATTCATAATATTGTACATTACATGAACTTGTATGATTATATAAATCTGTCTAATTATAATACTTAAGTATCTTGCCTAAATGATCTGATTAGGTTTTTCTGGGTTTCCCTAATCCTTGCAACAAATGTTGGATCATATTGTATATTCCCCAGCGAGCACTTGGAAGTAATATATTGTCAATTGATGATCTTATTTTAATTGTGTAAATAGGAGATTAATTTTTGAGGGGGCATGTTGGTTTATATTCATTTTATTATGCAAAAATAAATCTAAAATAATCATGTATAAATTGATACTACGTCAAATCAAATTGAAACATGATCTGGCAACACTATTATATTTTGTAAATGGCAATTCTCTCGCTACCCTCTTTGATTCAGTACGGACGTATACTTGCTTCCAAGTGGTGTTCAATAAACGTTCATTATTTAATTCTGCTCAAATAATCTTTTCTTTGCTTTCCATTGCGCCAAACCTCTAATACTTTTCTCAAACATGCAATGAAATAAACAACAAAAAAAAACAAAATTTTATTTTTAATACGCATAGTGGCAGAATGTCATGATGCCTGTGCCACAAATTTATGTGGAATGGAATTAAAAAAGAGGACTTTGTCGGCCTAGGCCTGCAAGATTTGTATGAAATTCCATTAACGAACTCTTGTCCTAGCGGCACCTGAAACGTCATGTTTCACAGCCTAGTATAAGGAACATAACATCAATATTTCATTGCATGAAAAGATAATTATTTATCTATCATGTTGACTGCATTACCTTCACGGTCGTCCCTTGTAAATTTGTCTAAATATCATGATTCATGATGAATCGATGGACTCATCTCTGGAATCGGTGGAGTGATCCATTTCATTATATATTCTAATATAAAGATTTGTAATAGGATAGACCACAAATGAATGGAGTTCCAGAAGCCCTACAGGCTACATCACGTTCTTAATAATAAATAAGATAAATTCAAATAAAAAAGCCCGAAAACAAGAAACAAACTGAGATTTCCAATTCAATCATGAGATGAAATTTATACCTATGACTAACTTTTTCCCGCGACTTCGTCCGCGTGCAACACGTTATATCGCCGGCTAATTGGCTATGTGCACGTCAGAAACGTCAAACGTCACGGGTCCCGGGGCAATGTCAAACTCAGAGATGTCAAATAAAGACACATGAATATTTTATTTATTTTAGTAAGCGAGAAAGACCCCTTACTGGAAATTTGACTGAAATAAATAAGAAAATAAATACAAACGAAACGAATCGTAGGAAACCAATAGGAAACTTCGAAGTAAATTTGACATATAAGTCCCCGGAAATTGCACATTTCTGCCATGGTGTGCGCTGCGATCGCTTAGTTTACCCCCACCACCTACTTCGCACATAGCCAATAGTGTAAGACCTGCTAACGTCATATTATGAAAGTTTACAGGAGAGCCGAAAAGATAGATTGAAATTAAAGAAAAAAAAATACCGTTGGGTTATATTCTCCCCTAATAGCAAAATAAAAGACCTTGTTTTGATTTTCTGTTTTTTACGATGTCTTTTGTAACTTAACAGTATTTTGCAATCAAATAACGTTTTATATTATGGTTTTAGCAGTTTGTCAAGAAAAAGAAAGTAGTTATATCATGGTAAGGAAATATAAGTACCTAAATCCCTAAGATATAATTTATTTTTACTATGTGATACCAAATAGCCAATTCTTGGGATTATTTAGGTAGCGGCATCCCCGGCATCCTTCAGGATGCAACTGTAGGTACTGGGAATAACGCTAGGATGATGATGTGATACCAAATTACAATTAGTCACATGACAGTGCTTAAATATATCTACAAATAAAAACTAAGATATTTATCTACAACTGCAAATCGAAAGGTATACAAAGAAACTTCTTGTAAAAAACCAAATGAAATTCGGAAATGAAATATATATATATTGGGTGTTGTGCGAAAATATTCATCATTATCATATCAGCCGAAGGGCATCCACTGCTGGACTTAGGCCTACCCCAAAGAGTGCCACAAGGCCCGGGCCTTGTCGGGCACCGGCAAGGGCCGGGCCCGGGTCTTTTGGCTGGATGCGGGTGGCGCAGGACCGGTCCTGCGCCACCTGCATCCAGCAAACTACAGCGACTTTCACCAGGTCACCAGTCCATCTTGTGTGGGGCCTTCCGGTAAGTGCTCGCCACTCGAGAACCTTTTCTCCCTAACGGCCATCGGGTTCTACGTGCAATGTGCCCCGCCCACTGCCACTTAAGGTTAGCGATTCGGAGGGCTTTGTCAGATAATTGGGTTCTATAGTGGATGGCCTCATTTCTGTCGCGATCACGCTGAGATACTGCCAGCATAGCCCTCTCCATAGTAAGCGACCACGTTTTAGTGCCCATTATGTCATCACTGGCAACACACACTGGTCAAAGACTCCCGTCTTGACACACTGTAACAAAGTTCTTTTGAGAATATGAAAAATACCTACTAAGTACGTTTATCGCGATAGTAAGAATAAGAACTCCCATTCATTTTGGTAAGAGGTTAACCTAACCCCAAAACAGTGATTGTATTGGATTTACAACTCAAAAGCCACGGAATATTAATAAAAAACATAGTACATACATACTTTTGCGATGTAACACTTCTTCGTTTACACTAAACACACGAAAAAAAGTTATCTTTTGCGAGAACAGACACCTAGGCGATCAAAATTCTTACGAAAATGGCGGGTATATTGAAGTTAGCCGATAACTTAATATTCATCATGTGATTTAAGCAATTTGTTAAAATAACTGGCAGTAGCTGTTTTTCTCAGACGATGCATCTTTTTTTTGCTACATAATGTTGGGTAAAACGAAAGATTTAGCAGGTTTACACTCTTAGCAAACGATATTTATAGAAATAATTGCTATTTTATTGTTGTAGGCGCTCAAATATACTTTTATCCCCTTTTCACCCCCTAAGGAACGATTTCAGGAATAGAAACTACCCTATGTCCTTTCCCAGGTCTCAAACTATCTCTGTACCAAATTTCATCTAAATCGGTTTAGCGGTTTAAGCGTGAAGAGGTAACAGACAGACAGACAGACGGGTGACTTTCGCATTTATAATGTTAGTATGGATTTCATTACACAATATGTACTAAACACATACATAAAGACGAAATACGTTTTTAATAATTAGCTAAGTAAGTACCTAACAAATATACTGTTTCATAAAGTTTTATAACCTTCTGAAGTCGGTGTCAAATGTAGATGGCGCTAGTATAGTGGGTGTAAACTCTTGAGCTTATCGGCATGTCCCAAAGTTTTTTGTTCTCTGCACTCGTGGGGACGTCTGTACCAGGGCAGGCCTGTTTCCAAGCGTCCTTCGCCTCAGACAAACAGGCCACCTCAAAATCGGATAGTAAAGGAGATAATATTTTACCGATTAGAGGTAGCGAGCTATGTGTCGAGGACAAGAACGCTGGAAGAGCGACACCTGAGATTTGCCTTACGCCGAGACCACCCAACCTTACAGGCAGCGTAGCCTGTAAAAATTGACGATCGTCAAATTTTACAATAATCACTTTTTCTAAATGAGTGTGAATGATGCTGTCAATGTTTTCACATATGATTTTAAATTTCCAAATGGGGCAGCAGCGCATGGCATACGTAAACTTGGGTACAAAAAGGCAGGAACGCAGGATGAAAATAGGCATGTGAGCGTGAATTTCTAAAAGTCGGTCTGCAGATTCTTCAAACTTGCTTATCTTATTCTCTACAAAGATAGGAATCCCTTCGTCAAAGATGGGGACACCTAGAAGTTGAAACGTTTCTTTAGTTAAAAACTTGATACCTGGACATGCAGATTCAAAAGCTTGCTTGACTGATGAAGAGTCGAAGATGCCATCTAGAAATACTTCGCACTTGTCAAAGTTCAACTGAAGTCCGATCGTATCAAATTTATTTTTAATCAAACTAAGGTCGTTTAAGACAGAATCCGCATCAACTCCAAGGGAACCATCATCAAGATACCAAACATTAAATTTAGAGGTTAAATCTGAAATGATTGGATGTATTGCCAAGCTAAAAATGGCCGGACCGAGAGGGTCACCTTGCTGACATCCGACAGATGAGAACAAAGTGTTATTTTCAAAAACAAGATTGGACGGAGTACCATAACATTGCCTAAGATAGTGATATATATCTGGGACTACTTTTTGAATTTCAGATAACATAGTGTGTCGGCTGATGGAATTAAAAGCGTTCTTCACGTCTAGTTTCAGGAGGACTTTTGAAGAGGATTTTTTAAGAAAAGAGCGACAGGCATGTACTGCTGCTTCACAGCCTCCTTAACACCCGAAACTTAGCTGAACCGGTTGAAACTTAGGCTGCAACACCGGAAGAATATGCCTGCAACAAATTTTGGAAGCAATTCTCCTAAAAGTGGATCCAACCGCAATGGGGCGAATACCACCGTGTTTTTTTAAGAGAGCACATAGGTTGGCACCATATAAAGTATCAGTGACTAATGGGTTTACCTTTCCAGCTAGCATGAGGTTAATGAGGTTGGTTAGGCTTGTGAGAAGAGCACTATTACGACCACCAGGAACTGTCAGAAGATCTTTTAAATGTTGCGGTGAAATGCCGTCAAGACCACCGGCTGAGCCGTTCTTGAACGACATTACTGCGGCAAAAACTCCATCTTCTGTTGCATGAAGGCAAGGTAAGGTTGTATTAGAGGATGTGAGTAGCTGAGAAGATGGAGGGGCTAATGGATGCTTGCTAGAAAGTGCAGCTAGGGTGGCGGCTGAATTTGAGGCACACGAGTCGTTTGAAAATAGTAAACGGGCTGCACCTCTCAGATCTCCGTCATTAAAGGACAATGACCATTTCTGCCCTGACATATCTTAACGATTACATTAAGTTCAAAAAGTAAGCATACTTAATTAATTCGACTTCGATTTTTGGGATTAATGTAGGACTGATTAAACTTGGGGTTTATTATTCATCGATAAAACATAATTAACGCGTTTCCGGTTTCCAATTAATCTTGACATATTGAAACATATTTTTTGTGGACTAATGAGCTTTTAAAACCTCCTTTAAGTTCATGTACTTAAAGGAGGTTTAAATAGCTCATTATGAAAATATGAAAAAAGGTTTCTACTTTGTTGAAGATGTAATTGACCACAAAGTACAATATATTGCATTTCACATTACAATCACAGAGAGCATTTTTTAATTCAGAAAAATATCGCGATGTCTGAACTGCGTTCTCCACGTCTAACGAATACAAAGATACGCAGTAAGCGGGCTTCCTTTGCGCATGCAGGGTATTCTATTAGAATGGCTCACATTAGAAGAGTCCTACTCATCCACCTAGTGTTTTATCTTGTTGTGTCACAGAGGAGCCTGGTGTCCGCTTTCACTAATCCCAAGTTTTGCCGTAGGGACTAGTTTTACGAAATCGACTGCCATCTGATCTTCCAACCAAGAGGGAAAACTAGACCTCGGGATTAGACCGATTCCTTCACAATGTTTTGGTTCACTGAATAGCTACTGTCTAATATAAAATATTGTCGTCCATAAGTTTCTTAAGAAAAACCCAGTGGTTCAAGTCGGGGTTAGAACCCGCGACCTCCTTATTGAACGTCGCGTGCTTTACCGCTTGGCTACAGTGGCCACACTACTTCTTCAAAATAGTCCATGCTGTTAATACTATCTGGTTATATGCAGGCACTATGTTTCTAGCTCCCTGGTGATGCGGTCATATGCCATGCGTGCTCTATTATTATAGACGAATATATATACATGATGCCCATCCAGAAAGAACGCTTCGACATACTCATGTGTGCATCGGGTGTGGATCATCCGTACTTCGTTTAAGACACCATATTCTTGCGCAGAATGACCCGTTAATTAATGTTTTTCAGTAGAACATTACAATGCCGGTACGTATAGTAGGTAGTATTAAAATCGTGTGCTTGCTGCAATTGCACGCCACAAGCAATATTTTTATACAGGCGATGAAGCTGGGACATTACTCTTGGCACATAAGTAAGGGGGAGCGTATAGTCGAGATAAACATATCGAGCTAGAAAGAGAGCCATGAAAGAGCACAACAGTGTGATATAGATTTTGATCCATGATTTGGCGCAGCCTAACTGGGAAACCTTACAGAAGACCGCAGCCATAGTAACACAACTACATTTTCATAATGTTTTGTATTTTCTGTTGTTGAGTAAGGCTAGGAATAGGTCGTCTTTATGGACAAACGGGCGTACGTTGGCCAACACAGGCGGCTAGAGACTCAACTCGGCTGTTAGCTTTGTTTTGCCCTATGTATCCATAACCACTTCAATACTCTTCTAATACTGCTAAATTGGACGCAATCTGCCCTCCAGTACTTGCGATACATACTTAGAGAGCATCTAATCGCCTTTCAGTAGTTGAAAATGCTTTCAATAAAACTGTTCAAATGGAACCAATTGTTCACAGAACGCCTACGAAACATATAGGGGCAAAAATACTTAAATGTTTGAGAAGTTATTAATGTTAAAAGGGGTATTTTTTTATTTCAAAAATACAAGATCTTCCCAAGTTTAAATGAAATAAAAGATAAAAAAGCTAAATCTGCATCCAAAAGACTATAAAATAAACTATAAATTAACTTTGTAATTGGCAGTTTTTGACAGGGCACGGGCCCATACTAATTTGGTCATTGTCCTTTAGTTTCTACCTTTTTAAAGATTGGCTGAGATGGTCTTGGAGGGGTCGCAACTGAAGGATATTGCTGAAAAGAAGCCGGTCGAGAGCAATTATCTTTTAATTTCTGAGTAAGAGAGACCTCGGGGTGTGCTTTACTGATGTGTAAGGTGTTATATGAGAATGAAAATAAACGTAGCCAGCTACTTTCCGAGTTCTCAGCTGTGCAGTCGTCGATGGTTTTGATCAAACTATTGGCGACGGTGTGTCGCGCCCCACGGGGTATTCTTTTCAGAATAGGGGTCGATCTCTTCAAGGAGCTCAATATGGTTGATAAGGAGCTGTGTTGGGGAAGTGTAGAATGTTGGGCGAATGATTGTTGTGGAAAGGATGAATTCAAATGTGTTTTGTGGGATCTACTGATATGAATATTAAGACCTCGCTGACCTTTGAAAACTTTAGTTGTTGAGCAATGCGGGCACTCGATAAAACCTTCTGCAGGTTGACTGTTGGCAGGCATGACGTTTTAGCAACAAAACACATAAATAAACATTAAGAAGATTAGAGTTACTTAAATAAAATCACTATTTACACAAAATATTTACAAAAATCACAGAAACATCACACAGACGTATGTCAAAGTCACTGGCGTGGAGGCTGCGCCCTGGCAAGAGAAACGACACGCAGGTTGTAAATACTCCTGCCTGGAGCAAAATATAGCGGTATTTCGTATATCGGGACAAAATTATGTAGAATACTCGAAGAATATAAGAAATCGTATGAAATGCAATATCTTCGTAACCTTCTGTGTGCTTTGAATGGCTAAGCACAAAATCTTCCACCAAAATCTTTGGTTATATTTTTGAATATTTCTCAAAATGGCTAATTTAAGTAAGCTATATTTTATGTTTTCAATTCCCATTAAACCGCCATTTTTCGGATAAATTTTCTTTTCGATATTTTCAATAAATTTCATTTCTTGCAATTCCGATCATATTCTTATTCTTCTCCGATTATATATTTGTACTCTTGTATAAATAATAACTATATAAATAATTTTATGATTGTTATAACGCAATAAAATTTTATGTTCGTTAAAAGTCAGTTTGTCATCAATTGTATTAATATATGTACGTTGAAATGATGATTCCCGGCTGTAATGGCGTATTCCATATTAGACCTGACAAAGGCATTGTACAGAAGTTGTATCGTCTTCGGATCTTTAAAATCTTTGGTCCGTCGAAATACAGGGTGATTCAGGAGACGTGAGCAGGACCAACACTACATACATAGTAAATGGCAATGAATCGTTCACCATTGTATTTAAGTGAAACACCTATACCTTTTTCCTGTATTTTAATTTTTGTTAAGTTAAAGTTTAATTCTCTACAATCATGGTCACCCTACAACAACTGGTTTATAAAGATTAAACCTCTAACTGTTTTGACAGCACTTTAATTATGAAGAAAGTAAATTGTCACATTGAGTGAGATACGATATTTCAAAAGTAATCGGACTCGGGTGACATTCAATTTGAAACGTATCACTTGACTGAAGTATTCTGATCGTAGAGTGACCATGAATTTCGTAAAAAACACCAAAGATAAATGAACGTTAATTTCCCTAATAGTGGTGCGAAGGAGTAGCTTATGATCTACTGAATCCGTAGTGTTGATCTTGCTCACGTCTCCCGAATCATCCTGTAGACCCAAAAAATTATACCGCGAATTGTATTTAGTTGTCAGGTGCAATTGTCAAATTAATGAAATAAGGGCTACTTAATTCTAACTTTAGAGTTACACACACGAATTACGACAATCCTACAACAATTTACTTATTTTCTAAACTAGTATGTTACTAGAATTTACTCATATTAACTCATGCAATCTCTGGAAAACATTATGATGTGGTGTAGTTCATAATTCTAAATGTACTTTTAAGTAAGTACCTATATATAAGTATTTTATATCTAAATATTCGTACTGGAAGGCGCAGCGTGGGTAGGCCCCCCGCAAGGTGGACTGCAGATGACCTGGTAAAGGTCGCAGGAGTCCACTAGATGCGGGTGGCGCAGGATCGGTTACTGTGGCACTCTTTGGGGAAGGCCTATGTCCAGCAGAGGACGTCTTTCGGCTGATATGATGATGATGATTTAAATATTACGTCTTGATTTTGTTCACTCTCAACACAGCGTATTCCCAAGTCAACAAAGGGTCGGCAACGCACTTATGATTCCTCTGGAGTCGCAAAGTGTCCATAGGCTACGGCTACTTACCATCAGGCAAGCCTTAAGCTAATTTGCCACCGTCGTAGGATTAAAAAAAATAGATGAGTAATACTTACAACATTGGAAATGTAGGTAGTTACTTACAACATAAAGAATTACCTACACACGGCTATATACTATAATCTTAAGAATAGCGCCACCAACATCAGCTCCGTTTAACGGCTGACACAATCATCGCGAGTACAAACTAATGCCATCTAGTAATATTGCCATGAACTAGAGAGATCGGATTGCTGCGTACGTAACGCCCGTAGCGACTAGCGATTATATCCGCAATGGCAAAACCAAACAACGTAACATAACTTTACAACTACAACTTGTCATTAGCTTATAAAAGATGGCGTTGTTACTTGCCGTATACTTGTAGTGTTGGGGTGACTTTAGTTAGAAATTGTTATAAACACAGCATTATCCGTAGTTGCTAAGACTGATTACACAACATGTTGATAAATAGGTAATCATGGCACGAGAAATATTGTATTACGATTGCAATTCTCTGCGCGAGAAAGCTGCCCGCGCCGCGCGAGGCTCGCCGGTTGCCTCCCTCAGCCGTTTGCCATTTTTCCAAGCACCTTGTGGAGCATCTGTGCGCTCATGCCCCACGAGCCAAGTTTCTCGACGCCAAACGCTACAAACCCATATTTGGCGCCGAGACAACTGTATTTGGCTACTTTTTGGCGCTCCCGAGTGTCCGCTGCCGCGCCCGCATGCCTGCTGGGCAATGGGAGGTAGGGCGTCGCTAGCTTGTCAGGGTGTCGCATTCTTTGTTGACAAATAGGTAATCATGGCACAAGAAATATACGGGGGAAATACTGTAGTGTTTATTAATATTAAAATTATTTTTTTTGGTCGGCCTGTTTAGCCTAGTTGGTAGTGACACTGCCTACGACGAAGCCGGAGGTCCCGGGTTCGAATCCCAGCAAGGGCATTAGTTTATGTGCTGAGCAAATGCATTTACTCCTGGGACTAGGTGTTTTTTATGTATTTAAGAGGGGGCATAACGCCAGGAAAAAAGTAGAATTCACCCGCGCGTCCCGCGCCTGGCCCCGCTGTGCGTAAAAGCGATGCGTCTGTTGCTGCCTCGCTCACTCCGCATAGTATATGCCCATCCAGACAGATGAAACATGATTATTTAATAAGCGACAGTTATGTTTATTTGTTAGGTACAATTGGAAATTAAGAACGTCCATAGACTACGGTGTTAATTAGAAATTAAAAACGTCCATGGACTACGGCGTCAATTGGGCATTAAGATAAGTCTCCCTGACAGCCGCGCGACCGCGTTAGGTATTTGATTGGGATATTGAAGTCTTTATCGATCGTGACGTAAGCGCTGGCAGCCTTTTGCATGTCCTTCCGCAATCCGAACGCCCATATTCTGACGTGTAGCAGCCATATTCTAGGTGAAACGATTGCAACCTCTTTTAAATATGTTATAGTTTTGAAGTCATCAAAAAAGTTATTACTTACGAGTAGGTAAGTAAATTTATAAATGCTTTTAGGAAATGGTACGTACAGACTAACAATCGTTTTTAACTAGCAACCCACCCCGGAATCTAGCGGATTATGCTTATATATATATATATATATATATATATACAAAGGTAAATGAAGTATAAGTTAATTGACAAAAGCTAACGCAAAATGACTGTGAAAAATATGACAGTTTGATACAAAATCCGCGCCAGCTTTTATGAATCGACCTATTATATGGCTAAAATAAAATCGGCCAAGAGCATATCGGGCCATGCTCAGTGTAGGGTTCCGTTCGGTATATTCCCAATGAACTTGCTTTAAAAAGATCAATAACAAGCAAAAGAGAATACCTTCACAGCGTTTCATACGTCTTTTACTAAGAAGGGAAGACTTTTTACGATAGCTGAAAAACAGCTCAACTGATCATGTCCGCTATAGTTTTCATTCAGTCTTTATTAAATTTCACTTTCATGATTTTTTTCATATTTTTTGGACCCATAGATCAAAAGTTAGAGGAGGATTCATTTTTTTTTCTCTTGAAAGGAATAGTTCAAAAAATATTCACTTATCAAAAAGTGTTTGATGAAGACCTCTATTTATTTTGAAAGACCTATCCAACAACCCCCCACACCATAGGGTTGAAGCAAAAAAAAGCGCCCACTTAGTAAAGGCATGAACAGTAGGGTAGACCGGGGACAATAGAAACACGTCATGATTGAATACGTACGCGTCTGACGCAACATTCAGAACATGCGGTCGGTCATAATTGAATCCTTGGCCAGAGTGCTCGAGCGCCGGTACGAGACGGGAGTATCTACGAGCCAAGCCAGTTTTTCGCGGTAAAAAGTAAGTATTTGTGCTCTCGTATATTCTCTTATAACTTCGTTTACTCTTGTATTTTGGCTAATCAAATTATTTTGGTGTTATAGTTAGGAATAAACGAATGTTTTTAATGGCCGTTGATCAGCGTTCGAGTTTTTTTATATATAATATTTGTCATTGAAGTGAAAAACGTGGTGTGGGGACGATAGAAACAACTTGCCTGTGGACGATTGAAACGTTTCAATCGTCCTCGTGTTTTAGTCGTCCCCAAAAGTAAGCGACTTCTAAATATAAGGTTCTGTATTCGATGCACATGTTTGTTATATTAATCTTCACATTTATTTGTGTAGTTTTTGGCCTAGTTGATAAATAATGGATGTAAGTTTTTTTGTTTTCAAACACTGCAGTTTTTTTTTCTAATACTGCAGTTTTTTATTCGGCATTATGTGAACATTTGTTTTTAACCGACTTCGTAAAAAAGGAGGTTCTCAGTTTGACCCGTATGTTTGTATTTACGTTTGTTTGTCCACAATTAACTCGCGTTCGGTTAAACCGATCTTAATGCGGTTTTTAGAAAAGTATTTGTCACATTTTTGAGAAAGTTTTTATGCATGATATTAACAAATGGTTATTAATAGCTTTCAAAAACAAGGAGGATTTCAAGCTAACATGGTCACTAAGGTTGCTTGTAGGTATACAACACAACAAATGGTTTGTAACTTTTAATGCGACAAAGACACAAGTTTTTAAATCGATTTTTAAAGACTTAGAACAGCCCTGAAAGTTTAGTGAAAAGGGGACTTTACTGTCAGTGCCCCTCTTGTATTCTTTCTGTGCGCTCGGTATCGGTTTGAAAGACGTGTCGGTACTTGTCGGGGCGTATCAAAGGATTTGTTCTCTCATTGACTCGTGGCGTCGGCTCTGTGCGCTCCCTCACTCGCTGCGCACCCGCTTGAATTCAATCGTGTCGGTCGTCAGTTGGTCATCGAACTTGTGTTTTGTTTGTACGTGCGGAAGGTGCTGATACTGTAATGATCAACCTCATGATGATGAAAGAGAAAAGCCTATTGCAAATACAGACACAGAAAAGAGACCTCTGTTCCTACGACTAAAAGAAAAATTCCTGCATGCTCTTATTGCGGTTAGACAGGCCACAGAAATCAAGTCAGAAATGGAAAATACTTTTGTAAAAAACGTCATTCTGAATTATCATAAAATGCGTGTTATTAGAGTAAGGTAAATCATCAATAATTGATCACCATTAGGAGTAAGCTAGTAATAGACAATTTATACCAATTCGTGTCCTTAGAGATTTATAGTAACTTAATAATAATAACATGTTTGATTTCTAATAATGATAATAACAAATTTGTATTTTGTAGTAAGTCTTATTCTTAACAATGTCACTAAACATTTTACGTCCGACACTAAGGTCCCTTTTCAAATACGTTAATCATTTAGTGTTTGCCGACCCAAAATTATAGGTTTTTGGTAAGAGTTTAATACTAAAGTGTTCTAAAATTAAAACTATCAAAATCGTTGTTATCAGATGATATCACTAAATATTTTACCACTAACAATAAGGTCCCTTTCAGAAAATATAAAGTGGTTGTACCAACTTTTTACTAAACTTATCTTGAATTTTGAGACTTAAAAAAGTACTTTTTTAATATTTCTTGTATTAATTTGATCTCATTTGGCTATGTTTTAGCGTAGTAGATATATATGTTTGTTGATTTTGACTGTTTAATTAGATTTATAACCACAAAGCTATTTTTGTTAAAATAAATATATTTTTATAATAGACAACGTTGATTCAAATCGAAGTAGTTCTTATTGAGTGTTTAATTACTTATAATATTTACTCCTTCTATAATATGTAATGGAAATACACTATAAATAGGAATCTAAGTAAAAAATTCAGCATTTTTTTTTACTTTATGCACTTTGCCAAGGTAAACTATACGAAAACAGATATACAATTACAAAATTGTACTCGAAACCTGAAAGCCCATACAATCTACTCTCAAATAGCATATTATCTATGTAACTTGCAAGAATAACATACTTCAATTGGGTTTATAAGTTTGAATTCAATTTTCTCATAATCACCTTTTCTGACTTTTGAGTTTCAATTATAAAAAAATATATCTATTAAACCTACATGCATGTTTGATATGGTTCGATAGCTCAGTGTATGTAGATTATGGTGATATACATAACTCAATACCGACAGTAAGGTCCCTTCCGGCTGATAAGGCCACTTATTGGTTTGTCGCGTCAGTTTTTGGAAAAAAGTATTTTTCTGCGGGCGGATGTCGATTTCTCCCCCTCTACAGGTCGCATTTATCAACCGATTCTAGTTAAATTTTGTAAGTAGGTACGATAATTAAATAGAATTGTTTTTGTCGCCTCAGTTTATGAAAATTATCAAGAACAATTTATATTCTCAATGATTTCGTGTGTTTCTGCTGGCGGATTTCGGTTTCCGCTCCTCATCAGGGCGCATTTTTACACTGATTCTCGTAAAATATTCTTTCTTTGTTTGTCATGTAAAATTTTGAAAAGTAAAATAAACACACTCACGAGGTCTACACAGCTCACATAGCTACTAGATTAGTGGTTTTAAATGTGGACTGGTATATGGTAGGTGTCGCTACGGAACCCTTCTTTGTAGGTGATCCGACACGCACTTGGCCGGTTTTTTCTTTTAGAGTGTTTCCGAAAAATTTCACTTTATCAAAAAATGTTTGATGAAGACCTCTATTCATTTTGAAAGACCTATCCAACGACAACCCACACCATAATGTTGAAGCAAAAAAAAAATGTCATCCCCACTTTACGTGTAGGAGAGGTACACTTAAATTTTTTTTTTAGGTTTTGTTTTACCATTTTGTCAGATTTATTGCTTTATAAATCCATGCCAAATTGCAGTTTTCTAGCACTAACAATCACAGAGCAAAGCCTCGGACAGACAGACGGACAGACAGACAGACAGACGGACATGGCGAAACTACTAGGGTTCCTAGTTGACTACGGAAACCTTACATTTAGTGTAATAATTTGACTTGGAGTAAGACTCATACGTAAGAGAAATTCATCGTCTATTTTTGCATATACTACACACAATCGTTTAACCGAGGTTGACTGCCGTGCAATGATAACGTTGTAATTTGAACTGTAAAGTTTGTAACATAAGGTAGATATTAGATTTTTTGTTGAGAAGTTTACATCAAACTTTTATTTGCCATTCATAAACTATAGTGTTGGGTTTTATAAACTCAACGTTTTATTTGGGACACACTCTTGTTGATACTATTATATTAACTTCGCAGTCTTGAGCGCTCCCAACACAGTCCTCTCGTCTCAGTGGAGCGATCGGGACTGGCTCCGCCCGTGAACAGCAACAGCAGATATACTGCGCCGCGCGGAACGTGCGACGGAAGAGACGGTATCGCGCAGAAGAAAAAGGGCTTATGCGCCAAATATGTTTTACCTCAATAACTCAGAAAAATTACAACATTTTGATAAATCGCTAATAACAAAAATTTATTATGTCGAAAGGTATTTTATGTATTTTTTTTACTTCGATAGTATGCAAGGTAACGTCACACAATTGAAATTAGGTGAAAATTAGACATGTTTTGACGATTCTTTTCTATCGAGCCAACTTTAGTTTTTAATGGTTTTGTTCAAACTCAAAAATAGCAAATATGATCTAGTTTTCGTGTAACTGGTTTTTTTGGCATTTAGACTTGATTATGATAGGTAAATATTCAATCTGCGAACTGCAATTTGGCGTGGTACCCCCTCTTAAATATATAATATATCTATTAAATATGTCGTCTCTTAATACCCATAACACAAGCCTTATTGAGCCTACTATTGGACTAGTTTGATTTGTAAAAAAATATGTCCTGTAATATATGTTTATTTATAAAATATATCGGTACGAAATAAGAATACCAAGTTGCAAAACCCCTACACTTCTATTATATGACATACGTTATGTGTTTTTTTTGCTAACGTTATGCCAAATGGGGTAATCATTTATTTATGTACAACGAAAATATATAAAAGAATACTTAACCAAAATAATATAAAGAAAATTAAAATTAACTTAAATCTAAAACGGGCCCTTGAGGCATTGTACCGAGGATGCTGGCGGCATTTCCTCGCTGTATCGCAATGCTGATACGTTGAGCGAGGAAACCGCCAGCTCTTCGGTCACCAGTTACGTCAACCAGACGCTTCGCAATTTCTGCAAATATGTGTTTGATATCAACTTTTGTTGTGACACCTACCGAAAGACACATTGAATCCAGTATTTCTTGCCGACAATGCCGACTTCAATAGAAGGAAGGAGGTACTCAGTTCGTTTGCATGTTTGCTTTTTCTTTTTTTTATCTACTTATATGTATGTTCCCCGGTAACTCATGCCCACGTTGACCGATTTTGATAATTCTTTTTTTGTTTCAAAGCACCCCGACATTGGTGTCATATAAATTTGGTGAAGGTCTGATGATGGGATCTTGGAGGAATTGAGGGAACTCCTGACTGGTAGAGAATGCCCTTTGGCATTAAGTCCGCCATTTGAACATTTGTTTTTTGTGCAATAAAGCTTAAATAAATAAATAAAAAAAGCTTAAATAACTCCTCAAACTTGATAGGCACGCATATGCCGATTTCGGTATTTTCTGTAGGTAACCAAGCATTGGCTCACGGAAACCATAAATTGTGGCATAGCAAATACAAAATTGGAGTTGGTTTTTTTTGGTATACATTATTGTATTTTATTTTCACCTTTGTCATTCAAAACAGAGTCAGATCAAATTCGTACTTTTCTTTCCTCGTTTGAGAGCAACAATGACTCTTTTCCTCATAGAAGCTGTGAAAAGCAGCATGTGCTACTCAGTAGCAAAATTATTTGAAAGACATTTCATGTTTTTTAGCAGGCAGCGTGAAGCAGCAGTAGGTATGTGCAAAATTGTTTCAGTCTTGGGCGTAAATACTTGAATCGCTCGGTACGTTCATGATTCTACTTTAGAATCCCTCGCTAAGCCCAGGGTTCTATTGTAGAACCTTTTGCTTCACTCAGGATTCAATATACCGCCCTCGCCGTGTATCATTTTGTTCCCTTGAGACACAATCTACTGTTTTAGTCGTTATTAATTGCACCTTTAAGGCAGCCAGTCATTAATGGCATGGTATGTATAATTGAACTTATTTAAAATATCGGAGTTTTTATAAATCTATCATTATCATTTATATAGAATATTCTTGTTTGGACTGTAAAGTTGATTTTTGAATTGGCTATTTTGATACAACTCGGCCAATTCAAATAATTTCAAATTAATTTAACAATAGAGTCAACTAGGAACCGTTATAGTTTCGCCATGTCCGTCTGTCTGTCTGTCTGTCTATCTGTACGTCTGTCTGTCTGTCCGTCTGTCTGTCCGAGGCTTTGCTCTGTGATTGTTAGTACTAGAAAGCTGCAATTTGGTATAAATATATAAATCAAAAAATCTGACAAAGTGGTAAAAGAAAACCTGAAAAAAATTCACAGATCTCGTGCACTACACGACCATCAAGGTACATTGAAAATGAACTCAACAAAATAAAAATAGTTATTTGTTATACAAGGGTGCAAAGTTGTATTTTACCCACGAGTGTGGAATTGAAACACGAGCCAGCGAAAGGATTCTATAGTCGAACCACGAGCGAAGCGAGTGGTTCTAAAATAGAATCCTGAGCGTAGCGAGTGTTTCAACACACGAGAAGTAAAATACAACTTTGCACCAGTGTGTAACACAAAACTTTTCTCCTCACTATAGCGAGGAAAGTGCAACATGCAAAAAAACACAGTTCCACAGGCATGATTTTCATCACTGGAATCACTGATTTTTTTACGATATTATAACAGAAAACTCTGAAAGTTGTGTATAATATTTACGTGAGTTGGAGTCGGTGACAAGTTGTGTATATTTTAGTTGACATTGACAATGATGACATTTCTGAGATGCGTTTTGAAATTGCATCGACTCAACTTGTGCGTTTACAATTATACTCAAAGTCATTATAAAAAAAAATGTTACTAATAGAATTTTAAGGTTTACGACTTAAATCATTAAATAAAGCTAAATTTGGTATTTTTTATTAAATTCGCAAACCATTATTTAATGATAATTGATATCAAACGAACCATTAATATGAGCGTTTTGTTATCTGTCAAAAGCTACTCAAACACGCTCCAAGGTCAAATTACTTTCCCCACTTGTGGATAAAATGCGTTTCTACCCGCTTGTTTCAAAGGATAAAAGACGGCTTTCCGAGCTAGTGAGGGGAAAAATGCATTACATTTGCTAACGTTATGCCAATTTGGTTGATATATAATATATAAACATAGCTCACATACAAAATTCCTATTAAATTGGCAATTTTTTAAAGCGCAGCCAAGTTACGGTAACCACATAAAGAGGCATTTGCCACTTTACTAATATTCACGCAAGATAACGGCGACTTCAAATTAACTCGACCTCCAAACTCCGACTATAACTATAACAAGAATTTTCAAAGTCGAATTCAACATGACACCCTAGGCCCCAGGACACAGAATAAGGAATAGTAGAAGTACCCAGGAGAAGGATAAATTATATGATATCATAACCTTGATTATTTGTTTAATTTTCTCGCAATTGAAGTGAAAAGCAGATGTATAACTCATGTATAAAACTAATTTTATCCTCTACTTTATATCCACCCTTGCCTGCGGCTCGGGTCGATAAATTGCCTCGGATAAAATGGCTTGTTTTATGCAATCTCAATCAACTATTTTATTTGCCAAGGTGTTGGAAGATATTGGTCTTCCAAAACATCATTGACTTATCCACGAATTGCTATTTCCCGGGCACTGCAATAATGTGCTATTGTTGTCTCGAACTATAATTAATAATAATTTATTATAGAAACAATACATGTTTAATTTAAACAATTTGAAATATAAAACTAAAACTAACTACAATTGTACAATTGTGTTAATTTAAAAAATATATATATTACCTACTAATAGTCGTTCTGACTTTTTGACTTCTTTCAAAAAGGTTAGGCTACAGCGCAAACCCTTGACCCGATCGTCTTTGTTTTAGGCTCAAATTGTAGCCGACTAAATTGTCCAGAGGAGTTTTGATCAAAATTTTGATATCATTCTTCGTTTCCAAAATATCGAGTGTCAAAATGAAAAAATCGGAGGAAATTGATTTTTTTTTTTCACTATTTCGGCCAGAAGTTTTTTCGTTCTGGACTTTCTCAAATAATTCTCTTTGCATCTTACACATCTTGTAAATACGCGTCTTTTGAGCCTAGTTTGAAAATCATACCTTCACAACTCTCTGAAATATAAGGGGATCGCACTATTTCGTGAAATGGGACCCTATACTGGAGCGAACGAAATAGCTATTTACGATACAAGGGTTGTAAACCAAAGAAAGGCCGATATCGCAGGTGTTTGAGGCCCGAGCCGCAGGCGAGGGTCATAAATATGCGAGAGAGGGCTTTCTGTTTTACGACCCGTATTTTGTACACAATTTTACGTCATCACTTGGACAAGAAGTGGGTTTTTACGCACGCGCAGCGTGCGGAAAAACGCGCTTTTTGGCAAGGTGTGGTGTAAAGACATTTTCAATGTCAAAATGTAAGGGATGTACCCAAAATTTTTTTTTTTGCTTTAAACCTGTACGGTCTAGTCTTGTACGATTGATTGTCTTTATGTCGCCGCTGTCTAAGGCTGTCGCGACGTGGTCGGTGGACTCGTCTCGTCCGCTGTCTGAGTCGTACTGTCCAAGTCTTCTGTTTTTTCAAGTCATGTCAGGTCTTTGAATTTAGAATTAGTCGTTCGAAATGGGCTGTCAGTAATTCTGCCAGTCATAGTCGTGTCGGTCGGCCAGCGAAGAGGCTAGACGCCCCGACATCCCCTCCTCCAGTATTGGCCAACAATACTCATCGGCGGAGAGGCTGACCCAACGTGGCTGAAAAGTCAGGTCCGGTTCAGTAAGTCTTGTCAAGTCAGACCGGGTCAGGTCTGACTAAGTTGGTTAAGGCTGGTGGCTTCACGTCAAAAATTCATGGCAAAGAGGGAAAACGCCGGTGTGGTTTTAGTGGGTAGGCTCCTCCCCTCCATTTCGAACAGAAATGGTACGGGAGAAGAGAGTCCCACATAACCCCCCAAGCAGGTTTCCCAGACCGGGGGGTATGCGTAACGCATTTCCACATCGTTAACAAAAAAAAATGGTGGCTTCACGTCAAGTCTACACTGTTTCGTCACTGGTCGTTGCTAAAGTCCGTGTTCGGTCTGGACATCTGCCACTCTTACCTGCCCGTCTCGACCCGGGTATGTCTTGGTGACAAGACCTCGCGGCCACAGGTTTCGCGGTGATTGGCTGTCAGCCACGATGACTACGTCACCTATGGTAAGAGGGGCAGATGAGCGGTACCAGACACGACAGTGTCTCGTCAGCGTGGGCAGGTACTCCCGCATACATCGCTTCCACGTCAAGTCGGCTAGTCGTTGCGACTCTCGCCATGAACGTCGCAGTAAGTCTCTGTCATCAAAGGTCCCAAAGGGCGTAGGGTCGGTCGATCGTGAGATCCCAGTCGTGTCAGTCATTGGGAGTAAAAAGTCGTTGGGAGTCAGAGGTAGATCGTCCATGTGGTCCAGTGGGACATAGGTCAACAGCCTACCGTTGACCATAGCTTCTACCTCAGCTAGTACAGTTGCTAAAGTGCCCTCTCTGGGAACCCTTTCCTTAAGAGTGACTTTTAGCGCGGTCTTAATAGCCCGTACCATGCGCTCCCAGCACCCGCCCATGTAGGGCGACACTGGGGGAATAAATATCCATTCTATACATCTTATACTTCCATACCTAACCAGCTCGTCTCTGTCTATACCCTGCTCAGCTAGTTTTAGATCGCGATCGGCTCCCCGAAACGTTGTCGCGTTGTCGCTCCATACAGTATTCGGACATCCACGTCGAGCGATTAACCGTCTAAGCGCCATGAGAGCGCTACTAGTGGTTCTCAGATCGCTGACAAGGTCTACGTGGATCGCCCGCACTGTGAGACACGTGAAAAGGACACCATACCGTTTCTCCTGTCGGCGTCCAATCTTTACAGTCATGGGTCCGAAGTAATCTATTCCGGTGTGGGTGAAAGCTCTTCCGGCTGGCGTGACCCTCACTTCCGGAAGTTGACCCATCAGAGGAGGGCACGGCTTCGCACGCTATATTTTGCAGTATTGGCAGTCGTTCCAGGCGGCCTTTACTGCATTCCTCCCGTCAAGGATTCAGAATCGTCTTCAAAGGTTCAGGTGAGCCTCCTCTCTGTTGACGTGAGCCTGGTCTTGATGTTGCTGGCTGATGAGCAGTTTTGTGTACCGGTCTTTTGGATGCAGAATGATTGGGCGCTTAGTCATTTGTCAGGCTCGCGGCAGCTTCAGTCCTTCCGCGGGCTCGCAGGAGGCCATCCGCATCCAGGTATGGGGTAAGCAGGCGTAGTCTGCTGCTGTTGCTCACAACCTGAGACCGCCTTAGCAGGGTGATGTCTTCTGCGAAGCTTCGGCCTTTGGAGTCTACGGCACACAGACGTTTGGCAGCCTCGATCTCATGTGGTGTCCGCTCACCTATTCTTCGGGATCCCTGACGCTTCTGTTTAAGATTAGTGACGTATCTGAGGAGCCAGGCTACCGTCCTCACGTACCTCCAGTATTTTGAAAACCGGTCAATGTCTGGGAGACAGTTTTCGGTGGCCGGTAAGCTGGCACACAAGTTTCACCTCAGCGTCGTTTGGGTCTAACAACACTTCGGTGTCCGTTCTGGGCCAGGATTCCTCGGGCAGTCTTAAGAAATCCGGTCCATTCAGCCATCTCGTGCGGTTGACAGTGTCTGCGTCTCGTGTCGCATCGTCGGCTGGATTAAGGTCGGTCGGCACCCACCTCCAGTCATGGACGTCAGTCAGTTCCTTTAACTCGGCGACACGGTGCGCGACGAAAGGTTTGTAGCGTCCGGTGTCAGACTTGATCCAGGCTATGACAGTCTTAGAGTCCGTCCAGAGTGTAGTCGTCATAGGTCTGCCGATGTTGATATGCTCCTTCAAAACGCGGGAGAGACGAGCGCCCATGGCAGCTGCTTGTACTTCAAGTCGAGGGATGCTGAGGGTCTTCAGTGGGGCTACTCGTGCACGAGCCATGACGAAAGCCAAGTGCCAACCAGAGCCATCTAGTAGTCGCACTCTGAGATAGGCAACGGCCGAAAACGCTCGAGAGCTGGCATCGCAGAACACGTGGAGTTCGAGTCTTCTGCCTTAGTGCCTTCTGTCATCAGCCTCCGTGGAATGCGCGTGTCCTTCGCCTGTTCCAATTCCTCGAGCCAATTCTTCCATCGTGCATAATGATCCTTCTATCTCTTAAGATCCATTCGTTAGATCCATTGTGGATTTACTGAGATTTTATTTTCCAACTAGATCTTTCTTCTCAAACCGTAGATCTAATGATATGTTATTTACCATTTTGATACACTATTACTTCTAGTCGCTACAAACGGATCTAAGGCACTGGTCCCACCGCGAGCTAGTAAACTATGAGCTATCGGCTATTTTCTAGCCCAAGAAACGAACAAAAGATAATCGCTTCCGTGTAAATAAAAGAGAGAGATATATTTTTATAGATAATCGCTCGCTGTTCACACTGCCGGCGAGGACACTATCCCACCGCCCGGCGAGTAAGCTATAATTCCATAGAATTTTTAATAGCCTGCCGCCGATTGTCAACTGTTTCTAGTACAAAATTTTACTATTTGCTCGCCGAGCTCGCCGATATCTGGCGGTGGGATCGCTAATTACTAGTTGACCGCAGCGATAAAAGCTATGGACTATAAAACTAGCTCATCAGCGGTACTCGCCGATGCCTGCTTGGCGATCAGAGCGATCATTCTACGTGGATTCAAGTGCACGTATTTACAATGAATTTAAAATAATCATATGAACTACCTTGTTGTCTAGTTCGGATGACACACACACACACACACACACACACACAAACACTCTGTATAGTCTAGGTCAAAAGTACCTTTACAATTAAGTGTTACAAAATAGTAGATTGTGTCACAAGGGAGCAAAATGGCATATTTACGGCGAGGGCGTAGATTGAATCCTGAACGAAGCGAAGGATTCTTTAATAGAAACACGAGCTTAGCGAGGGATTCTAAAATAGAATCCTGAGCGTAGTGAGGGATTTAAGTGTTAACGCCCAAGTTAGAAATAATTTTGCTTCCGTGAGGCTCATACTGGACTTTGGTGTAAACCTAAAAATAATAATTGAATGTTATTTGATCAAATACTGCCGTATCATAATGATAATCAGTTACAGAGTCAGAAAAAAATGTTTTGGATCTGCAAGTTTAAAATAAATAGCAGTTGTACCATTTTTTTTATAACTGCTAAGCAGTGCTCTTTGAGTCCATAGACAATTAGACTTCATGACGTTAGTTTTGATGTCGCTGTCAGTCGTTTAATTGACAGATTAGAGTTGACTAGTAAAAAAAGACATTTTCACATCACCTATTCGGAAACGGGTCTTTTCTTCCCTGCTAGGAGGGATCAAAGTGGCACTTTTCTTTCTTGCTAGGAGGGAAGAAAAGTAACACTTCTGTTTTAGTACATAAATAAAACATAATTTTTATATTTTTTGCATACAACATTTTAGCGTATATAATATTTTTAACGTTCCCTGGACTTGTGACATTGAAGGATAATTTTGTATGGGGACAGGGAAGGTGTTAACATCATAATTTCCTCATAGGTGATGTGAAATAGTAGATTGTATCACAATATATTTTTTTCATACAATAATTTACCTGGAGCCAGTTTTTTTAACTGTTTAGTTTTAGTTTTTCTTTTTTTCTCCATGTTTTATTTTAGTTAATTTATTTTGTCATTAATATTATAAAATTACAATTTAATAAATAACCTTATTCCTGATATCTGATAATTAAAAAATGTATTCGCAAAAAAAAATTTTTAACTACTATTTTTTAACATCATAATTCCCTCATGATGTGAAATGCAGTATGAGCCACACGGATGCAAATTTTTTTCCAACTTGGGCGTTAACACGTTTCCTGTCCGAAGGCCCCCAATGTGGGGACATGAAGCTTTTTTTCAGGGTGGGTCCACGGGTTGTTCACGGCTACGAACTACAACTGTCAACTGTCTACTTGGACTTGTGACACTGAAGGATAATTTTGTATGGGGACAGGGAACGTGTTAACACTTGAATCCCTCACTACGGTCAGGTTTCTATTTTAGAATCCCTCGCTACGCTCGTGATTCTATTATAGAATCCTTCGCTTCCTTCAGGATTCAATCTACGCCCTCGCCGTAAATATGCCATTTTGCTCCCTTGTGACACAATCTACTATTTTGTAACACTCAATTGTAAAGGTTTTTTTTTATGATAGACTGACCAGCGATTGGCCTTAGTCTCACCTGATTGATGGAGAGCGATGACAAGGCCTAAGATGTTGCTCACTGATTCAGTAATAGCCTATTCACTCTATCTTGTCTTGAAGAGACCCAGATTGTATGTATCAGGAAATACAGACGGCGGCAGTAAATTCCAGTCCTTAGCTGTTCGCATTAAGAAAGAAGAAGCAAATCGCTTCGTGCGTATAAAAGGTAGGCTGACAACGTAAGGATGCAACCGCTTACCGCGTCTGGACGTCCGGTGATGGAATGGAGAGGGCGGAACTAAGTCATGTAATTCCTGTGCACACTCTCCAAAATGTATCCGATAGAACACAGACAGACAAGCGACTCGACGACGGTGTTCCAAGCTCTGTAACTTAGATTCAACCGCTGGATCATCCTCGAGAAGCCTACGAGCACGGCGCTCTATCGAATCCAAGGCCGCTAACTGATACTTGGCGGAACCGTCCCAAAGGTGGCAGCAGTACTCCATGCACGACCGAACCTGCGCTTGGTACAAGGATAGAAGCTGTTTCTGTGTGAAATACCGCCTCACCTTATACAGGACACCAAGTTTTTTAGCTGCAGTTTTAGCCTTGGATTCGATAGTGGACCCAAAGTTCAAGTTGGAGCTGAGACTCAAACCAAGGAGCTCAAGGTGATCAGTCACTGGTAGGGATACATTCTGGAAAGTAGGACTCAAGGTGAAAGGACTCCGTTTCGCAGTGAAAAGGCACGCCTGAGTTTTGGTGGTGTTGAACGCGACCAAATTGGTTTCACCCCAATCGGATACGGCTCTCAAGTTCGCATTTGTCCGCTCCACCATATTTTCCCTGAGGGATTGAATCTCACAGCTACCAGCCCGCGAATCGGACAAATATCTCTCCGTGACTGTGCTGTCGTCGGCGTACCCAAAGATACCGGGCTTAAGCAGATCATTAATGTGCAGCAAAAAGAGAGTCGCGGAGAGAACTGAACCCTGAGGCACCCCGGCAGTAATTGCCAAAAGATCAGACGAGCACCCGTCAATGACAACTCGAATAGATCGGTTTCTCAGGAAGTCAGTAATCCAAGAGCGCAGACCAGATGGGATCCCATACGCAGAAAGCTTGCTTATAAGGCTGTCATGCCAAACCCTATCGAAGGCCTTGGAGATATCGAGAAACACGGCTAAGGCTTCACTATGCTTCTCAATGGCCTCGCCCCAAAGGTGAGTAGCATGTATCAGAAGGTCCCCAGTGGACCGGTTTCGGCGGAACCCGTACTGCTGGTCACTAAGGAGATCGTTACTTTCAAGATACGCCAGGAGCTTGGTGTTCAAAATACATTCCATAATCTTGCAGAGTACGGAGGTGACTACTATGGGTCGATAGTTCGATGGATTAGCACGACTACCTTTCTTCGGCACAGGCTGCACGTATGCAAGCTTCCACGACTCAGGAACTAGACCCATCCTCAGGGAAAGTCGAAACAGGCGTGTCAATATAGGAGACAACTCAGGAGCGCAAGTTCTCAACACTAAGGCTGGAATACCGTCAGGACCACTAGCCTTATTCACGTCAAGACAGCGCAACACTTTCAGTACCTCCTTCTGATGTATTTTTACCTCGGACATTGAAGTCCCACAATAGGGCAACGAGAGAGGTACTGCATTGCTGGCATCGAGACGCGAATTTTGCGCAAATAAGGAGACAAATAAATTTGCCTTCTCCGCCGCAGTATGAGCCAGTGATCCATCGGGCTTTAGTAGTGGAGGGAGAGAAGGGCGACAGAAATTCGATTCCACCGATTTCGCAAGAGACCAGAACGCCTTACTCCCAGAGGGGTAAGAGGCCAGTTTGGCCCCAATGCGGCTGACGTGTAGAAATCGAGCCTTCCGCATCACCTTCTTGCAGGACTTGGCAGCCTTGTTGAACAGTTGTTTCTTTACGCGCACGTCCGGAGCTTTGCGATTACGAGCATCAGCCCACGATAAATAAGCCGAGTGCTTGAGCGCTTCAGCCTGAGCACATTCGGCGCCACACCATGGGCGAGCTAAGTCACCAACAGAAACGTCAGAGTAAGGAATGAAGTATTCCATGCCCTGACGCAACACGTCCGTGACAGCATTCGCGCAGCTCGACGGATCATCGCTGGTGAAACAGACTTGCTGCCAAGGATAAGATGCAAAGAAGTGCCGCATCTCATCCCAGTCTGCAGACTTGTATCGCCACACTCGCCGAGAGCCCTTTGAGCTGAGATCGGGAGGAGAGTGGGACGACACAGATTTCACCAGACAGTGGTCAGACGTTCCCAAGGGAGACGACACTGATATATTGTATCTGTCTCGATCCGTTGTCAGCAGAAGGTCCAAGCAATTGGGTGTATGGCTAGCAACATCCGGAATACGGGTTGGCTGATCAACCAGTTAGTGCAAATTTGCGCGCCTCTCTCCCAGCGTGGTCGGTGTACTGGTAAGGGCACAAGCACTTTTCATGGTGGGCATTGAAGTCCCCCAGAAAAACCAACTGCGCTCGCGGGTATCATTGCTGAGCCACACCCGCCGCCTCACTGAGGTATTCGAAGAGCCTAGTTGTCTCCCTATCACCGCTGTGCGACCGGTAGACAAGAGCGTAAACATTCAGATGTACGCCTAGATCCACCAGCATCCATAAAATGAAAAATCAGGATCCTCAAGGTTGCTGAGACGTCGACAGCAGATGTCATCACGGGCGAATACACACACTCCGGCGCGAGGCACAAAAGCGTGCTCCAAGGTATACCCAGGGTAATGTAAGTAGCCAGCGTCTAATGGACATCTGATTTGCGTCTCGGTGAGGCAGAGCAAGTGGGGCTTTTCAGTCTCGAGATGGTGGTGGACTGCAGCGAAATTTGAGTGCAGACCTCGGATATTAGAAAGGTGCACTTTAAATGAGAGGAAGTGCATCCGCCGTTGAAACTTACTCATTTTCCTGACTTTCATAAATTATTAAAGTGAATAGGCTAGAGGGCGGCAGTTGAACAGGCGCAGTGATTTTGACCTCGACTATACTGAGTGTTTGTATGTGTCTGTGTTGCGTCATCCGAACTAGACAACAAAGATAGTTCATATGATTTTAAATTAATTGTAAATACGTGCACTCCACGTAGAATGATCGCTCTGATCGCCAAGCAGGCTTCGGCGAGTACCGCTGAGCTAGTTTTATAGTCGATAGCTTTTATCGTAGCGATCTACTAGTAATTAGCGGTCCCACCGCCAGATATCGGCGAGCTCGGCGAGCAACTAGTAAAATTCTGTACTAGAAACAATTGACAATCGGCGGGAGGCTAGTAAAAATTTTGTGGAATTAAAGCTTACTCGCCGGGCGGTGGGATAGTGTCCTCGCCGGCAGTGTGAACAGCGAGCGATTAACTATAAAATATATATCTCTCTTTTATTTACACGGAAGCGATTATCTTTTGTTCGTTTCTTGGGCTAGAAAATAGCCGATAGCTCATAGTTTACTAGCTCGCGGTTGGACCGGTGCCTTTCAAATAAAAAAAGAATTTTTAAAATCGACCCACAATCGGCGGAGTAATCGCGTAACATACATACAAAAAAAAAACATACAGACGAATAGAGAACCTCATTCTTATTTTAAAGTCGGTTAAAAATAAAACAAAATACCCTTAAGATCCATTCGTTAGATCCATTGTGGATTTACTGAGATTTTATATTTTTCAACTAGATCTTTTTTCTTAAACCGTGGATCTAATGAAATGTTATTTACCATTTGATACACTATTACTTCTAGTCACTACAAACGGATCTAATGAGAATATTTTTCTCATTTGATATAACTTATTGTTATGGATCTAGTGAGAAGATAATTATTATTAAACTATACTTAAAGCAAAATCGTTGCCCTATTATTATTACAGTTAGTTCACTTATACATACGAGTATTTGTAAAAAAATCGTAATCTGGGCGTTCAAAAGGTAGCATGATAAAATATAAATGATATATATATTGCGAATTATATGATAAAAAAATTAAATAAAAAAAGAGCAGACTTCAAAATAAACTAAAAAGCAAAAATAATCCTTAATGTACGCCTACGGTACGGATCACATTCGAATCACCTTTTGAAGTCGGTGCCAAATGTTATTATCTTCGTTATTATATTATTATTTTGTATAACTTTACTTCAGGATTGAACAAAATATACTTAGAGGTTGTTTTAGTAAGTTATGTGAACAAGTTGATTATATCTTCAAGTAAGCACCTATACTTATAAAAGAGTCATAATGCCATTTATATTGACGTATTCAATTGAGAAGTAACATATAATTACGGTTTATGGTTAAAGTTAACGGTACTGTACCGTTAACTTTAAATATCATCGAATAACAAATTGTTTTTGGGAAATCGTAAGATGTGTCAGAAAGTCATCGCATCCTTACCGCAGATAACGTTAGAGATCCTTATGCACTTTTATTTCGTTTTATTTATAATTTTCACACCTCCATAGACTAGTCCCCTTTTTGTACTTTACGTGGCAATGGAACCTATGCCCCTCAAACAAAAGAACTGTCCCACGTCCACTCTTAATTAATCGTTATTCACTCATTATTTTTCAGTCCGAAATACGAGTAAATGGTTCAGAATCTATTATACTCCGTAATATGACAAATAAGTATATATTATATTATTATAGCAGTGACAAGTACCGGATAATATTGTCATGATCTCATGATTATTTTATAAGTGGTCAATGCAACAATATATATAAATAGAATGGCCGACGTTGCCTATAAGGCAGGTAGATATTGTGGGAAAATATTCTCTGTAGATCCATTATCAAGCGAACTAATGGATCTAGTCAGAAAAAAGTCTCACCAGATCCATAATGGATCTCATAAAATGTATCTTGTGAGAAAAGTGATCTCGTTAGATAAATGGACAACTGAATAAATGGATCTATTGAGAAAGTACTCTCCCTAGATCTATTCCAGTGATGGGCAATGTATCTACTGGGAGAAATATTCTCTGTAGATCCCTTTCTCGCAGCTGGGTACAAAGACGTATCAGGTGAGAAATAATATTTCATTAGATCCATACTTACGAGTAATAGATCTAGTTAGAAAAATAAAAATTATTAGATACATCGTGGATCTAATGAATGGATCTTAAGAGATAGAAGGCAAAATACATATATTTCTTAATACTGGCAAACTAAAAAACATTTATTACAAAGTCATTTCAGAATATCGACACGACCGAGGCACGAACATATGAAAAAAAAACAAAATGGGCACTGATAAGTTCGTTACAAATTATCGTAGCTTTTCCAGAAAGTGACCAACGCTTACGCACTGGTCCCACCGCGAGCTAGTAAACTATGAGCTATCGGCTATTTTCTAGCCCAAGGAACGAACAAAAAACAATCGCTTCCGTGTAAATAAAAGAGAGAGATATATTTTTATAGTTAATCGCTCGCTGTTCACACTGCCGGCGAGAACACTATCCCACCGCCCCGCGAGTAAGCTATAATTCCATAGAAGCCTTCCAGAAGGCTACGCGCCAAATTGTAGCTGGCAGGCAGGTTGGGTACGTCATCCTTCCAAAGAAGGCCCGTCTCCCACCTGTCACCTATCAATTTTGACGTTTCGTCTAAAATTTTGATTGCCCTTAGGTCGTTCCTAGATCGAGGGACGTGGATGTGGTCAAGTACCAAATCCTTCGGTCGAGAATGAACGCTTTACCGCGTCATTCAGTTCGTCACAGGCACATAAATGCATAACTGACACGTTGTCGGGCATGACGTCTGGGCTCTTGCTATGTACTATATGGCCTAGTCGTGTAAAAGAGACGTAGAGTGAGTCATTGCATTTATGTTTATGACCTAAATAAAGTTGTCTAGTCACTATTGTAAACCCCTAAAAGTAATAAAGGTCTTTCGTCAATGTCGTCAGTCGTCCCTAAGTCGTCAAAAAAGTTATTTATTAGGTCATTACTACGGGCTAACCTATCTAGATTGATTCTATACATTGGCAATGCTAAATTTTGTATCGTATGAACGTAAATATTGTAGTCTTCCTTCATCTTCGTGCCGCGGATGTTGAGTCGGACGCGCTGTGACCCGCTGGCTGTAGACTGCATTCCGGAGACTCCCTGGATGCGCAGGTTCGATGTGGTGCCGGAGACTCCAAAGCTAAAATAAATGTTCGATCTATTTGTGGCAAATTATCGTTGTTAGAACTACTTTGTAACACTGAAAGACCCGATATTCTTGCATTAAGTGAAATTTGGTGCAGCAAAAGTGAGATTGAGCGAGTGCGAATATGTGGGTACACCGTCGCTAATTATTTTTGTAGAACGCGTACCGCGGTACGCTCACGGTGGGACCGCCTTGCTTGTGCGGGACGGACTAACATTTAAGCCGCGTAATGATCTACAGTCTCATTCTGTTCAGTATCACTTTGAATGCTCAGCCATTGAAATTCCCAGTTGTAAGTTAGTAATTATATCCATGTACAGAACTGGAAATGGCGACTTTGATATATATTTGATGAAATTGGAATTATTATTACGTAAACTCACTGACGAAAATAAAAGGTTTATTATAGTTGGCGATAAAATGTGGACTATTTATCTGACAATAATAGTCTAAGACGGCGAGTTGACGACGTGTTAGGTACTTATGGATGCATAAACACTATTTCTTTCCCTACTCGCGTAACAGCCGACTGTGCGTCATCCATCGATTGCGGTATAGCAAACCACTCTCGTGACTGTCTATCTGTGTCGCCCGTGGACACTGCTATTAGCGATCACAACGCCCAGCGATATGAATTCGCTATTAATGAATATATGTGTTCAAATGCTGTCGCGCATGAGATCGAACGTCGATTATTTAATGACGAATCTATTTATTTATTTTATTGTGATATTTGTAATTATGATTTTAATTTTATTTATGATAATACCATTGACATTGATACTAAATTTTATAAATTATTTAACATTTTGACATATTATATTGATATACATTTTCCAATGAAAAAAAATAAATTAAATAATAAAAAGAAAAAATTGCCTTGGGTTACAAAAAAATTAATGCAGTACATAAGAAAACACAGAGACCTCCATGAAATCCAACGTCAATATCCTGGTAACCCGGTTATTGCTGAATGTATTGAAAATTATTTTAATTTAATTAAATCCACAACGCTGCGTGCTAGGCAAGACCACATCGAACGCAATTTGGTGAGAGCAGAAATCCCTCTAAGGAGATTTGGAAAGTGGTAAATGAGGAGATAGGCGCCAACAAAACGTCTCTTCAAGATATCCGCCTTAATGATTCCAACCAAACCACGATACCGCCTAGCGAAATTCCCAATGTGTTTAATTCACATTTTTTAAATATAGGTGTCAAACATGCCATCCAAACGAATCCCACTTTGAGCAGGCGTTATCTTTATATTGACGTACCGACGATGACGTTGCCGACCGTCACAATCGACCAGCTGAATAAGGTAATCCAACACATGTTGAAGACACGCGCAACTATTGATACTTATGACATTTCTCTAAATATTTTATTATCTATATGGCCAATTATTTATTTCTGAAATTTTAGTTTTTCTTATTAATATTATTTTTAAAACAGGTAAGTATGTATCCAGAAGTGCTAAAGAGTACCAGAGTGTGTCCAGTGTATAAGGGTAAGGGTGACAAGGGCGACGTTAACAATTATAGGCCAATAACAATAGTTCCCACAATTTCTAAAATTGTGGAGTCCATTCTCTCGTCGCATATAATGGCCCACCTAGAGAACAATGACTTACTGACTGACCGCCAATTCGCTTATCGGCAAAATATGTCCACAACCACAGCTGCGCTCAAAATATTTGACTGCATTGTTTCCGGGCTGGATGACAAATGCAAGATGGCTGGTGTATTTTGTGACTTGTCCAAGGCATTTGATGTAATTAATCACGAACTGCTCTTGGATAAGTTACATCACTACGGAATACGAGATTTGAGCCACGAATTGATCTCATCATTTTTGTCCGACCGGAGACAGGTTGTCAAGTTATCCGTGGGCGGAAAACGACTGAAATCTAGTGCTGGCAGCGTGAATATAGGAATTCCTCAAGGTTCAGCGTTAGGAAATACCCTCTTCCTAACGTTTATGAACGACCTTCCCGCTGCCATCACGGCTGGCCTCTCAGTCTTATTCGCGGACGATACCACGGTGGTAGTTAGTGCGCGTACATTTGAACAGCTTGGGGAAAAGGTTCATGACGGGTGTGATTAACTGCAGAGGTGGTTTTCTACCAATGGCTTACTATTGAACATAGCTAAATCCAGCATCATGGTCTTCACAGGCCGCAAAATTACAATTCCCCCGTGTGTAGCGAACAGCCCTATGCCGATAAGTGATGAATGTAGGTTCCTTGGCTTCACTCTGGACTCTAATCTTAACTGGAAGTGCCATGTGGACAAATTATGCGATAGATTGAGTAGTGCAGTCTTTGCGTTACGTAAGTTAAAGCCAATCATCTCCGATGATGCCTTGAAGCAGGTTTATTTTGCCCATTTCCATTCGCTGATGTCGTACGGCACACTCATATGGGGAAACTCAACGGATGCCAACAGAGTTCTGCTCATGCAGAAACGTGCCGTGCGTGCGATGATCGGAGCAAAATCCAGAATTTCATGTAGGAACCACTTTTCAAGACATGGTATTATGACACACTACTCTCTCTATGTATTCGAAATTATAATGTTCGTAAGGACCAATCTTTCTGATTTTAATAGAGTAAATGTGATTGGCAAAACACTCCGCCGCACAGGGCGTTTGAGAACAGTTCCCCGTCACATGGCACTTGCAGGCAAGAATCCACGTGTCATTGGGCCTACGTACTACGAGCGACTGCCCGCTGATCTTAGACTTGAACCATCTGACGAAGCATTTCGACGCCACCTGAAACACCTTTTATTGGAAAATCCATTATACTCTGTTAAAGAGTATATGGATATGGACATGTAAATAATAATTACTGATGTTTGTATTGAATCAATTTAATTTTAAATGTATTTATATGGACATTAATTATTTTTTAGCTGGCTTGACGATTCCAAATGGAAGATGCATTTGTTTTTCTTTTTACTTTTTATCGTTTATATTATTTTACCTATGTTGACATTGTGCTATTATTATCATTATTTTCCTTGTTATGACGATCATGATAGCAATTCGTATAATTTTGACATGTATGCAAATTTATATTGTAATTCCTTATCATGAAATAAAAAATTAAAAAAAATCCTTGCGAGTGTCGAAAATTTGCGGAAATTAGCGGCATAAACGGCTGTATCTTTTGATTGCGTTGGCTTAGAAGTTTGATTTTTTCACAGCTCCAAGGAACAGTAGACCTGATTATTTCATATAAATTCCAGCTTGATACCTCCACGCGTTCCTGATAAAAAGAGTATTGACAGACAGACAGACGGACGGACAACAAAGTGATCCTATAAGGGTTCCGGTTTATCCTTTCTAGGTACGGAACCCTAAGAATAACAGTTTTGAGAAATGAATTCTACTTCCTGATTTATCGAGTTTTTTAAAGCTGTAGCTGTCTAGTTGATTGATAATACATAAGTACAGAGTTTTATTAATGGCTTAAATTAGTTTCTAGTGAATTTAATATGATGAATTACATTGATTGGTCACATGAAAATGTTTTATAAATCATAAACAAGTATTCACATTTTCCCTACCCAGGGGCTAAATGTACTTTAGCTCCGCTTGATAAGTCTAATATGACACATTTTCGAACGAAAATTAGTTTTCGAGCAATAGAAATAGAAAAATATATATAACTTTGTCACACACAACAATATGCTGTAGTTTTATTATAGGTTACTTAGTAAGATTTTACCCCTCTTTTTAACTGGAAACGAACGTCATAACCATCAAGCGGACGAGTAGGTTACCTTGCTACCTAATGCCTACTTTATAGTCACAAAATGTATTAAAGAGCGGCAATACCTGCATATCACGTTTAATCATGACCTAGTCGTGTGCACAAAATTGTAATAAACATTAGTGTTAATGATCTTGACACAGTGAGTACATCTCCTCCATCACAAGATTCCTTCAATTAAGAGCGAGCGCCGCGAACGAAGCGGGCGCGCGCGGCAGTCCGGCCGGACCCCGACGCACGATTGCACACTCGCGTGTATCTCACGAACCAATCGACCTGCAGCCGTAAATAGTGCTCGTGTAAATACTGGATCTACTGAACCACGGAGCCTGCGAGTTGTGCCGCCGAGCCGTCCGCCTCCCAACCACCCAAATAGCGCGCGATCGCGACCGCCTCGTCGCCTCCCGCACCCACCGAGGCGAACTCCGCTTGACGGCCTTAACGTGACCGCGGCGAGGTGCTAACATAAAGACCCCACAGCGTCACGTACTAGAGCCAGCTGATTTCTGTTATTTTTTATCACTTCCCATTCACCTTCGACGCAAATCTTATCTGTAAAAATCAATGAGTACCTCTATTCTCCTGGCGAAGTTTTCTTCATATCAACTAGCAGTGAATAAATATATCGCGAGATATTTGAATCGTTCTATTATGAACTGTATTTAAATGTAAAAATGAAGACGCGAGATCGCCGGTTAAAAAGTGATGCTCGAGGGGTGAAACAAGAGATCAAAGGAGGGACTAAACAAGAAGTGCGAGGAGTCAAACAAACATCTGACAATCTTGGAAAAAGATCTGACTTTCGTGGAGACAAGCGTTCGGTGAATACAGAAAACTCTGCTCTTCGGACGCGCGCCAAGCGGTCTGGAGTCGAAGCCGTCAAACTGCATCTGGAGGCAACCGGGGGCACCGGCCGGACATCTCGCTCTGCTACATCGGTAAAAGTTTTGTTAGACCATGTTGACTTTCACTTTCTCAAACCCACATATACATACAGTATTTTCATCGAAGCCTGATGCGTATGACATTGAATCAGTACAATTCATATTTCATATTAAAATGTAAAAGACTGTACTGTGATGGTGGCTGACAAACGCTTCAGATGAAAACAATGTACGTACTTAGATGTTGTTATTCCAACAGATGTTTTTCACAGTAGTCACGTGATTTCGTCGACTAATTAACCAAGTGGATGAAACTATTAGTACTTATGTATGTTGATGCAGGTGCCGTACACGTAAAGTAGGTACGGCCGTGTCCCATGATCCATAATGACGATTACCTCTAAGATCACATCACATGATTTACTTATCTTATTTATCGAGATGGTGTCAAATAAGTAGATAATCGCCGTATCAAATAGACACGACAGAACATGAAAAGATAAAAAAAAACATATACAAGAAAATCTTCCACGACCAAATTTATTTTAAAGTAAGTAATATATAAATTCAACAAAAGTGATAATGATCAAGCTTATATTTTACCGAAAAAAACAGGCCTGTATTTAGATGTTCTTGAACTCTTCGGTTTTTAGCAAACACCATGATGCCCGAATATGGTTTTTCGGATTATTAATTTTTAGGATCCCGAAATGTAAAAATCTGACAGGTGCTTGTGGCCATGTCACTACATTTTGTGGCAAAGAAATTCCGTAATGATTCATTTCGCTAATATTGAATTTTTCCATAAATAGGGACAGCTAGGTTTGGAAGAGCCTCTGTAACATCCCGTCCCTATAAACAGTAAATGAACCAGTACCTTGAAAATTCTGTAAAGCCAACTCTCCCATCGAACTAATTTTGTATCTAGTCTTCGGCCTCCACGGCAATGATTATTTGATCAACACGACGCCGTGTCAATAGAGTAGGTCCCTGAACCGCGCATCACGCAGGTGAAGTGAAAAATACGCGTTCTTTTCAACGCTAAACGTACAGCCCACATTAGAAAACAAGTCTTGTTTTGAAGTCACTCTCGGAAATTGTCACGCTCATGCAAGTAAAGGCAAGACTTACCCGGACCGCCTCATATAAAATAAAACCCTTCAAAAAGAGTTTTCTTTTTTCGTATAAATTTCCGTTTCCAATCTCTATCGAGTGAACGTTCTGTAATCTTGCAACGATTAGCTAGTTTCACTAGTTGAAGTTCCTTAATCGGGATGTACTTATAACCTAAAAGCAACGTAAATAATAAGAGCCAAGTAACGAGCAAATGTGTTGAAAAATTATGACGAACATGTCAATTTTAGTACTTCAATTACTAAGTGCGGAATCGGTACGGATACAAGAGCCTTCTTTCATAATATTAATTTGGTTTTAGCAATATAACATTTGAGCCCTACAGGTTAATCTAATGACGTAACTTTTCGAATAACGATGGGTAAATTAACTGTCATTTTTACCATGGAAAACGACATTCAGATCTACCACGCACGCTATAAAACGGTGCGTAATTGCCACTGATAAAAGTTATGGACGATTCACACCGAACGGCTGGAATCGGCGCGCACCCCACTAGATTCGAAGGAATTCGAACCCTCCATACAGAAGTTAGATTTCTTACGACCTGTTTAGCCTAGTTGGTAGTGACTCTGCCTCCGAAGCTAGAGGTCCCGGGTTCGAATCCCGGCCAGGGCATTTATTTGTGCATTTTTCACGGATATTTGTTCTTGGGTCTTGGATGTTTTCTATGTATTTAAGTATGTATTTATGTATAGTATAAGTATGTATATCGTCGTCTAGTACCCATAGTACAAGCTTTGCTTAGTTTGGGAGGACCTAGTCCCAACGATGGGTAAATTAACTGTCATTTTTACCATGGAAAATGACATTCAGATCTACCACGCACGCTATAAAACGGTGCGTAATTGCCACTGATAAAAATTATGGACGATTCACACCGAACGGCTGGAATCGGCGCGCACCCCACTAGATTCGAAGCAATTCGAACCCTCCATACAGAAGTTAGATTTTTTACGACCTGTTTAGCGTAGTTGGTAGTGACTCTGCCTCCGAAGCTAGAGGTCCCGGGTTCGAATCCCGGCCAGGGCATTTATTTGTGCATTTTTCACTGATATTTGTTCTTGGGTCTTGGATGTTTTCTATGTATTTAAGTATGTATTTATCTATAGTATAAGTATGTATATCGTCGCCTAGTACCCATAGTACAAGCTTTGCTTAGTTTGGGACTAGGTCGATTTGTGAGATTGTCCCCCGATATTTATTTATTTTTATATTTAAATGGGTTGCGGCCAGCCGGTTGGCTCCGGCCGATCTGCCGCTGCGCCGCGCCGTTTGGATACGAAGTCTAGCTTCTGTATGGAGGATTCGAATTCCTTTGACTCTGGTGGCGTGCGCGCTGACTCTGGCCGTTTGGTGTGAATTGTCCATATCAATTCGATTACATGCGTATACTTACAGTACCGGCCAATAATTATATCACCTGCATGTTAGTCTTTTACTCACTTTCTTAAATACTGCCTGAAATATTTTCATATGAATGTAGACTCCTTTGAAGACCGACAAGAAGATTTGGTCACATGAAATGAAATTTTGCAGAATGTTCTCCAAATTTTTCAGACCTTTAGCCCTTTTTTCGTTTTAACGCTGCCTAAAGGCACTATACTATTTTCCGGTACTGAAAGCGGTGCACCGAATGCCACACCGCTACTGATCCATATTCCACGACAAAAATAATTTCTCACTTTTTTCTTTTGTCATTCATTCGATAGTTCAATATTTATATAGCAACGCCCTTTATTTTAGTCACAAATTTAATCAATTTAAAAATCGCCGTAAATACTCGTCTTTACTTAAGGACTATAAATTTGCAGCGCTTGCAGTGGAGTTTTACATGTCAATATTATCAACTTATAAATATTATTGGTATTAGGTAATATACATTTTTTTCAATGTGTTTAATTATATTTATATGGTTCATGTATATGAAATGAAATGAAATGAAATGTTTTTATTCCAGACAATGTCTATAAATTGATATTATAAGTATATACAATTACAAGTAAGATTAATTAAAATTCAAAAATAAAATCAATAAAAAATAACAAGTAAGTAAAGTATAATTCATAACAAGTTTCATAATCGTAACCATCAAGAGTTTCCACCTGTTTTTTCACTTTAGATGTAAGTAAGTACATTATGTTGGGTAATGATGTGTATAGAGATTAGAGACGACAGCAACATTGCTAACTTAGGATTGCAGTTAGACCCGCCTGACAGGTGCTCGCGTCTGCTACACATAACTGGAAACCTGCTTTTGACCAAAACATTATTTATGAAATTTATGAATGTAATTTGGTTAAGCCACTGTAGCCAAGTAGCATGGCACGCGAATCAAATTTCATGTCGTTAGTCGTGAGATGGAACCCTGATTCGTACCTCAAGGCTTTTCAATGCACAAAACGTATTTATTTATCTATTAGGGTTAACAAACAGTGGTCACAATAAGGGCTTCAAAATATATTAATAAGTACATTTTATTTATTATGCCACCAAAAACATAACCACAGATTACTTTTAAAGAAAAAGAAACATTTTTTTAGATAGAACTGCTGGTGCAGCATAAATACTATACGAATATATGTACGATATATTATTTTATATTAGACAGTAGCTTTTCTGTGAAGGAAAACAACGTGAAGAAATAGGTGTCATCCCAACAAGGTCTAGTTTTCTCTCTGGGTTGGTAGATCAGATAGCAGTCGCTTTCGTGTGTAAAACTAGTGCCTACGAAAATACTTTGACCCCAGGTTCCCTTAGGATACAACGGGTAAAACGCTAGGAGGAGGATGACGAATGCATTTGATGAATCTGTGTCGTAAAAGTGAAAAATGTAACTTTTTCGCTTTTGTCACAATGACAACAAGGGATAAGAAGGGCCGTATTTCAGTTTTCTTTACCGTAAAAACATGATTCATATGTAAAAATATGTCATATTCCAATACGTCACCAAAAGAAGTGGCGTCCAATGTTACTGCCAAAAACCAGCATCTCTGACTGCACGTTTCTCTGCACAGCAGTCAACTATCCATCAATTACCCATCAATCATCATCATCATTCGATGGACTGCATAAAAACAAGTACCAATCTATACATATAATAAATTAATGGAGCTGTAGAGGATCCAAATGGTCGATCGATGGGAGGGTCGATGTTGAAGATATTGGCAAAACAAAATGGAAGGCCCTTAGAACTGATAACGGAACACACTACAACCTTTTTTAATTATTTTGTCTGTTTATTAGCATCTGCATTACGAAAACGAGCAAATGGATAATACAACCTCACTAATATGTTCCAAATATCTTCGGCGAGGGCATACCCCATAAAAATTGTCCAGGTTGAAGTTGAAAGGGCGTAAAAAGATGGGATGAATTTTAATTTTGTACTAAAGCAGTAACGCTGCTAACGATTGAATTTTGTATGAGAACTCATTTAATCCATGACAATTACACACAACTACACAATTAGTAAGCATATATATACATCATCATTCAAACTTTGTAAAATAGGTGCCTAATCGGCAATGGTTGTGACAGTCCATATTGGCTCACATAAACTTCATTTTCCTATTTTCTGTTATACTACCTATTCGCATTCATAATTATCACTCTTCATAAAAATCGTTTTCATACGTTTTTGCTCACATTTCTATTAGTACTAGTAACCGAAGAAGTCATACCGGTCAGTTGTCATACATTTATTGTCCATAATTTCATTACCAACAATATCATAAAGGAATGTCAATCACGCAGTTTCTCTCACAATTTTGCTAGTAATAATGTCATTATTAAGAAAGTATCTAAATTGCTAATTTTTTTGCGGGGTGCCTATTGACACTCTGAGGGACGCAAATTAACCCTTAGGCGACTTCCTGATTTGGCGGGGCGGGACCGATATGTCATAGGTATTTTGCTCTTTGACGTGAATTTACCGATGTGAGAATTCCTCACTTGACGAAATACTGTCAGTAATACGTTTGCGCAGTAGTAATACCATGCGCAGAAGTGGGGCAGTACTGCATTAGTATCGGTTGACACTGACAGCTGACAGTTTTCTCATAGTGTACCGCCCCCCCATCGACAAGTCAAGAAGGTGCCTAACTTAACCCGCCTATCGTACATTGCAATATTGACAGCTATAAGAAAATCAAAAAATAGAAATCAATTATTAACATTTTTAGGGTTCCGTAGTCAACTAGGAACCCTTATAGTTTCGCCATGTCTGTCCGTCCGTCCGTCCGCGGATAATCTCAGTGACCGTTAGCACTAGAAAGCTGAAACTTGGTACTAATATGTATATCAATTACGCCGACAAAGTAGTAAAATAAAAAGTGGAAAAAAATATTTTATTAGGGTACCTCCCCTATACGTAAAGTGGGGAGTGATTTTTTTTTTCATTTTAACCCTAACGTGTGATATATTGTTAGATAGGTATTTAAAAATAAATAGGGGTTTACTAAAATCATTTTTTGATAATGTTAATATTTTCGGAAATAATCGCTCCAGAAGTAAAAAAAAATGTGTCCCCCCCCTCTAACTTTTGAACCATAAGTTTTAAAAATATGAAAAAAATCTCAAAAGTAGAACTTTATAAAAACTTTGTAGGAAAATTATTTTGAACTTGATAGGTTGAATAGTTTTTCAAAAAATTACAAAAATAATTTCTGAACTAAGTTTGTAATTTAACCGTATAAACATGTGTTTATTGTACCTGTCATTTCTACAAAATCACAATGAAATGACGTGCTTTCAAAGGTTTTGTGTTTCTGTACTTAATATGTCAACTTAATGTGACGGACGGAAAACTACGGAACCCTACACTGAGCGTGGCCCGACACGCTCTTGGCCGGTTTTTTTCTTTTGTTGTATGAGAGAAATTTTATTAATAGCATTATGAATTTAAATATTTTTGGATAAGTAATACCTATGATTAAAAAGGTTAATAAGATAAATATTAGGGTATTAAAATGTATGACTATTGGCGTTATGAATTCGAATGATTAGGAATTATGATCGTTAGCAATACGACTACGGATTATGGAGTAAAATTGTATGAGAAACCTTTTCGGACTTCGAATCGATCGTAAAACGTTATGTGAACAGAAGCGCACCCGGTTGCGACTGTTGCGACTCTGTCGGCGCGGCGCTATCATTTAAATATAGAATGTTATTATAATTCCTGCGTAGAAAGTTCATATTCGTTTGACTCCAGCTGTTCGATATGAATCATATTTTTTTATTAAAATTTCGTACATGCGCGGGCCACCACCATCCACCATATCAGCCCAAGGACGTCCACTGCTGGACATAGGCCTCCCCCAATTTCATGGGGGGTAAATGCCATAATTGCCACCCTTGGCATCCGGGTTGGCGATCGCAGTATCTCCACCGCACTCCAGGGATGCTGCTGCCCATCTGACGGTGGTCTGGCATATTACACGTGCGCGGGCATATCTATATTAATAATTTCGTGCAGGGGTACGGTAGACCCGAACGAGACCTGTCTCAAATTGAAGGACGTATAAAAATAACCATTTTCGAGTTGAACATATGTATCCGCAAAATTCGGATTGTCGCGTATTTTGCATTTAAAAGTGTTAATTTGATGACAAAACGTCGGCCATATTGCCCACAGACTATATTGCTATAAGTGTCGGCTACGTTCGAAAATCGTGAACTATTTTTGCGTCCGGTATGTTGGCCAGGTTGCTGGGCTGCGTTCTGGGTGATGGGCCATCATCGCCCATTGTGTGGATTCGGCTAGCCGCGTCTGCAGCGTTTTGTTTTTGTAGTTTTCAAGCGTTCTATACACCTATTCAGCCTAGCTAGCACGATAACTTATACCGTCACGTTATATGGGCGAAATGTATTAAAACGTCACATAAAACGTAACGGTATAATCTATCGTGCTAGCTAGACTGATTGTCACAACAACCGCCTTCAAAGCGAATGTATGGGGCCTGTTACATGGATTCATATCACGATAAGTATCACGTGAATATTAAAGCAGAATCCATACAAATTTGAAAACTGCGATAATATTGACACCCCAGTATTGTGATAATATTAATCGTGTAAAGGACACCACTTGAATGTTTGCTGAGTCTGTCCGCCATCTTAAAGCTGCGTCTCTATTTTGTTTGTGACAAACTACTAGGTGACTTATGGCTTTTAAACGTCTAGCAAAATTCTATCCCTATCTCGCTCTATCTTATAACTTAGTGGTACTGGGGGACTACTCCGAAATTCGAAATCCGAACTTCGTATGGTGCCGTCCCTTTCACTCATATAGTCTATGACAGGAGAGTGAAAGGGACGGCACCATACGAAGTTAGGATTTTGAATTTCGGAGTAGACCCTCAGCTCATGCCGTTCGCCGCGCTCGGACGTTAGAGGCGCTACTGCGAACCGAAAACGAAGTAGGTATCTGCCTCTCTCGCACATGTATATTCGAACGACAGAGAGGAAGATAGTTCGTTTTTGGTTCGCGGTAGGCCCTCAGGCGTCAACTTTAAAACGAATATGGTATTTTACTATAAGAGAAATAAAATTCAAAATGTAATAAAAACCAGCCAAGTGCGTCGGAGTCGCACACTGAGGGTTCCGTACAACTAAAAAACAAATGTGATTTATCAATATATTGATGTTTTTGGTAAAATATACTTCATAATAAACATTATCACTTAATTTCAAGTTCATAGGTCGATGGGAAGCTAAAAAATTGTATGTGTGACAGACAACACACGGAATGTTCTTTGACTTTCTTCGACCGTCCGCCACGCTCGGACTAAGGTGCTACCAACCGAAAACTAAATATATATGCCTCTCTGTCGCACTTGCATATTCGAGCGCGGAGAGGGAAATACTTCGTTTTCAGATCGTGGTAGGCCCTCTGGTCTGACGGCTCCTATTCCTGGATGGTGCGCGTATCGGAATGTGAAATACCTTTGGCAAAACGGAACAAGTTGTTAAATAGCTTCCATTAATTGGAGAAAATATTACCAACTGTTATTATTATCACGTGAAACACTGAATATTGAAGCAACATCCATAGGGGCCTGTTACATGATTATTATTATCACGCGATATACTCATATCACGATCCGTATCACGTGCAATGAATATTGAAGAAAAATCCATACGATTTTGAAAACCACGATAATATTGACACACCAGTATTGTGATAGTATTAAGCGTTTAACAGACCCCATACAATTTTAAAAATCGCGATAATATTGAGTGTAAAGGGCCCCACTGAATAGAATTTAGCGGAGAATAGAGAGCTGCTATCGCGAAACGAAAACGAACGAACATCGTGTATTTCCCTCTGTGTCGCTCGAATTTGCAAGTGCGACAGAGAGGGAGATACACGAACTTCATTTGTTTTCGTTCGCGTTAGCAGCTCTGACTTCGCACCAAAAATACTGACTGGCACATCAATATTTAACAATGCACATCTGAATTGAATTTTAATGAACGATTAGTATTTTAGCTATACAAATCAGTACTGATTACGGTGTCAAATTTTTTATGTGCCTTTAAATACTACCCTTATAAAAATGCTTAGGATTAACTTGCAAAGATACTAGCCTTTGCCCGTGACGTCGTTTGCGTAATCTTTTACTCCCAATTCCATATAATTCCATTCCATACTTTTATTCCCAATCCAGACTACAGACTATATTTCTATACGATTCGAAGTTTCATCATAATCCGTTGTTGTAATGTTTTTATTTTATACATTTTTGTACACTATTTCTTTCGTCGTTTGCATAACTGTCACGAATAAATGTTTTGTTTATTTCTTTCTTATTTATTTCACCCGAGCGAAGCCGGGCTTTCATCTAGTTAAATATAATCTCATTCCTTGAGGAGGTGGAAGTTTGAATGAAAGAGCAATAATTAGGTCTACACCTTAAACAATATATTGCAATTATGTATCTAAGACGATAACGAGTTCTAAGCCGACGAAATTGCGGGGAAAAGCTAATAACGGAAATAAGATTCATTATTTTCACATAGGTATTTGTAAATATTTGGATTTTTTCCTATGCCTGTGCACTAGGTGATGTGTTTTCAGGTGGAATACACATCACCTAGCTATGAACTCAAATATTATACTTTAAGGTCTACCGCGAGGCCTAACATGCCGTCATCAAGATAAGAATTAAGAATGTTATGTACGCGCTATCATCGCTTTGTTCAAGGAATACATTTTGTGACCTAAATTGTCATTCATAAAGATGCCATATTTATGTTATGAGCCCAAGTTTTTGAGTCATTACATACCTCGACACCCAGAATGGTTAATAAATGTAGCTTTTCAAGGTGTTCAACTGCTAATATAAAGTGAAATAATATCCAACTTATGTCCACAAACGTCGGCCTCTGTTTATTGACTGAAAGGCCACTGTATAAATTCGAGATTATGACCAACTTCCAAGAGCTTTGTCACATGAGGCGGCAAGGACAAAATGGGTTTTAATAATAATATTATTTTTTATTTCGACCAACTGAGATCATATCACAATACAATACATTACATTATAATAGATTAGATTACATTAGAAAATTAATACTATAGGATTAAGGCTATGGTTAGGTGCAGTTGAAAGTAAATGCCCACCTTACGCATATAATCGTAGTCATTTACCCCCGCCACAGCTTACTAGGATTCGTTCGCCATTACATGAATCATATAACAGTGATTCAGCTAATAGCAATCAAATCTCTCTGCGAATGCCTTCAGGAAGCTATTGGGACTAGAACGGACCCTACGTACCAGGGATGGGCATCGTTTCCTCATTGTGGTATAGAAGCAATGTACCCTGGCCTCCGCGAACATCTCTGACGCGCTACAGAAACGGGGTAGCCCCATCAACACCCTAAAGGCATTGTTATATATTGTACACGAAGGGCGCTGTACTGTTTTTGCGTATAGTTTGTCCATAGGCTCGCTGTATAAAAGGTGGTGCAGAAGGCTCTACAGAGTGTCAGCTTAGCTTCAACAGAGCAGCGGACAAACCTATGGGCCACCATATTCGCCCTAACAGACAACGCCCTCCGCTCCCGCTCTATGTCTGCGTCGTCTTTCAGGGCAAAGGTTACCACGTGTCCTAAATATTTAAAATTAGCTTTCGCCCGCGACTTCGTCCGCGTAGAACTCGTTCTCGCCTTAGAATTATTTGTTTTCCCATACAATCTTTCACAAGCTCAAATGGTTGGACGATCTCGAAAAGGGCACCAGGACCATAGGGGTGAAATGTTAGGGAAAGAAAGCCACGAATAAATCGGACTGGAGAGATTTGATTGACCAGGCTAGGGCCCACCCGCGGCTATAACGCGTCAGATGATGATACAATCTGTCACCCTTCTTTACACCCCCTTAAAAAATGATTACATTCAATATGACATTCTCTTGAAATCCTATGTTCAAAACGAATGATTAAGTGCTTATTTCGGAATATCAAATGTACCGATTTTACACGAATTAATTAATAATCTTATGGCATTTATTTTCTAACTGTGAGATATTCAAGACAAGTACGTACAAGTAGTACCTTGATACGGTAGGTAGATACCGGCAAGTCTACCATATTACAGTCTGTGCTGCATAAGTAGACATTTATGAATTCATCATTATCTAAATTAATTTAGGCCAAAATAAATTGACCTGCTACCAAGCGATTTACTAGTACATTACTACAGAGGCCGGGACGAAAGGGGTTGCCGGCCGAAGCGAGGCCGGATAGGTCTAAGGCGGGCAACCCCATATTTCCCGCCAAGGTATGTATAGTGCTTTTCTCTAACATGCATGGAAATTAACAACAAAAAAATCAAAGTTTTATTTTTAATACGCATAGTGCCAGAATGTCATGATGCCTGTGCCATAAATTTATGTGGAATGGAAATTAAAAAAGAGGACTTTGCCGGCCTAGGCCTGCATGATTTGTATGAAATCCCATTAACGACCTCTTGTCCTAGCCACACCTGAAACGTCATACATCGCAGCCTATTATAAGGAACATAACATCAATATTTCATTGCATGTTTGAGAAAATGTATTTTACTCGAACTCGATAGAAAAGTCAGATGAGATATCGTTTTCTTTGTAATTCAGCGTCCGTTTTTCAGTCGCGCAAATTAGTACCAAATGCACCGATGATGATGATGTGTAGGGACGCCTGGCCGGAAACAGGCGGGCTGTCGATCACTCGTTGGGATCATTCAGCCCAAATGCACCGATAGGTGATGCTGTACCCTTGGCGTTCAGTTACGTTACCGCGCCGCTGTTAAGATTTTTCCTGAATAAATGGGAACGGGACAGGTACACGATCTGTGCATGGAACCCTTAGTGCGTGAGTTGCACTCGCACTTTGACAGGTTTTATACTTTTACGCATTAATTTATGACAGACTATTTGTCGCTTCTGTACAAATCACTGTAAACTACGCTAAATAAAAAACGTAGACGAACCTACCTGTTCTATTCAATTACTAAATAATATTTATATAGTGTTTATTGAATCGCCAGGTATTAAAAGACGTTCAGGAAAATCGTTTACTATTTGCATCACTTGCGTTGTGTGACCTCTTATCACGCACACTATACAAAAGCAATAAAAGGTTGACGATTTGTTTACAACAAAAACCTTTATTTTTATCACCAACGAATAAAATAGTTTTCTGATAAGAACAGAGTTTTTACAAGCTTTCATTTAACTTGCACTGTTCATATGTAAATGGTTACAGTCAAAGACATAAATATGTATACATTTATGGACCTTATTTCAATGGAATAGGATGAAAAAATGTATACATATTGGTGCCTTTGACTGTACTCGTAAGTATGAAACTGATAGCAACCGTCTCAGCGAGCAGTCGATAGTGGAAAAAAGTTCAGTCGGCAATTAAAGCTCGTTCAAAAATGATATTTTTGACAGAAACTTATTTTAGTATTAGTATATTAGAATAGGCGTAGCGTGGGCAGGCCCCCCACACTGTGGACTGATAACTTGGTAAGGGTTGAGGGTGTCCGCTGGATGCGGGTGGCGCAGGGCCGATCATTGTGGAAGTCTTTGGGGGAGACCTATGTCCAGCAGTGGACGTCTTTCGACTGACATGATGATGATGATATTAGAACACCCGATGCCTATTGCAAATACCTGCTTCCCAAAAACCGCTTCATTTATGTTACGTTTACGTAGATCAAGAGTATCCCTAGCTTTAAATAGGTATATCTCCAATTACTGTGCATCAAAGTTTCTGAATGGTCTATTTGTCTATATATTTTCGATTGGAAGAGTTTTGATATTAGTTGCACAGTATATATACTATCTTAAGCCAGTAACTCAAATAGAGTCGCTAAAGACCTTTTTGGACCTGCGCTTCGTTAGAGCGATAGGGTTGCAATTCTCAATTTATGTAAATTTGAAAAAGATTATTATATTTACTAAAAACATTGATTTGTATTCTACTCCGTAGATACTCAAATGACATTTAGTTGGTAATTTTGGTATACTAATAGTGTTTGTGTGTAGGGGACGGATCCGAAATTACTTAAAATAGGCTAAATTTTTAATCCCTGACGCAACGCAAAAGAGGGGTGTTAGAAGTTTTATGTCGGTATCTGCGTATTTGTCGGTTGCATCGTAGCTTCCTAACGGTTAAACCGAAAACGAAACCGGTTCTTAAATATATTTCCTCAAAATCGGTTAAGCCGTTTTTAAGGTATTGAACTTTGAAATGAAAATGTCGGGGGATTTACAACTTTTCTAAGTTGGTTTTATCCCGCGACTTTGCTTACGTTCTTTGTAATACACGCGCAGAGCAGCACAACAGACAACATTAAATTAAGTATTCTTATTTAAATTAATATTCATGCATTACCTTCGATACATTTTGTATTATCAGACGAAAATACTGCTAAGGCCACAATTTACGCTTAAACCGCCAAACCGATTGAGGAAATATTTCGCATGGAGATAGTTTGAGTGAAGCGATCCCGGACATGATCCTTTAAGAAAGCGAAAAGAAGGGTGGAAGTTTGTACGGGAGAGCGATAATCAACCAAACGCCTCAGAATATAAAATAGGAATTGTCTTCTATATAGCGATTAAACGAGTTCCACGCGGGCGAACTCGCAGGAAAAACTAGTAATTCATATAACATAAACCACACAATATTACGAGTATGTATGCCTCATTTATATTTCAAATATTTAATCGCATTTCCATCGAATCATTTCTTCACGTTATGTCGCGTCAAAACAAAATAGTGGCCAGCACGCGCTAGTTTATTAAAAACTTGTTCAACTATTCTACGTCATAAGTGCGCGGCACACGTGATCGGAACCCCCCGAGACCTCCTTAAGTTTACTGTAAGTTATTGTGTCTGTGTGGGTGCGTCAAATCGGACGTTTGTATGGATTTGTTTTACTGCTATAGGCTATACTATATCTACTATGTTAGTTGCGCTGTTGCGTGCCTGTTATGGTTTACTCTTAAACCATATATGCAAGCGAACCCTCGCGTTTTTTTTTACCCTTTTGTTGGGATTTTTGTTTTGTATAGTTACTAATTCCAAACTACAGCTTAAGTAAGAGTCACTGAGCTAAGCTGTAGGCGGGACGCGCAGACGGACATGGCGAAACTATAAAAAACGATTGTAACTTGGTTATATGTATGAATTTTAGGTATAATACTAATACACACCTACTACTTACAGCCTTTAGTTTGAATCCTCGGTCTCTATTCAGTTTTTCGCTCGTTTTCACACTTCTGACATGTTAACTCAACCCAGGAAGTGAGCGTACAAAACATATAAAAATCCGGAGCAATTAATGAGAGTGGACCTGTTGCCTCGTGGATGTAAATAAAATAACGTTTTATAACGTATTTTCATAAATAGTTGTAGCTACATATTTTTTCGCAATCTTCCGGCTATCGTGCTCTTGGCTATATCTTGACGTGTAGCAAAGTGGCAATAAAATGCTGTTGATAATTTATTTAATCTATACTGACATAAAATAAAATAAAATACTATCGTAAAACGTTATAATGCGTTGAAGGCAGTTGTTGGTATTTTTTTACTCCTCAAGTGTTATCCTATAATGAAACACATAATCAAGAAACATATCATGTAATAAAAATATCATTTTTATTCATTTTATTTTAATACTTCATTGTTACGATCTATGCCAATCATCAACTTAATTCAACCACTTACTTAGACCTTAACGTACGCAGTTAAGGCCACGCTATTTTTCGGTGAACGAAGGTGGATGGGTGCTTAAACAAAACTTATTGTCCTTATTGACCTACCAACCTACCTAAATGAGATAATCATAGTTATCATAGTTATGAAACAATTTGACCATTTTTATACGTAATGTCAAAAAAATTACGCAATGTGCTAACGTGGTAATCATCATACACGTACGTACATAATTAAGCGTCATATATTTATGGGTATCACCGGAGGCCCCACATTGACCTATAGGTATTGTGTTTGCCAGTAGGTATGACAACCCTATACTGAAGCATTCGGTTGGGTTGGACTGATTAAGCGTGTAAATCAAAGTTTAACCTATTTTTAGGGTTCCGTACGTCGACTACGTCGAAGGAAAAAACGGAACCTTTATAGGATCACTTTGTTGTCCGTCCGCCCGTCCGTCTGTCTGTATGTCAAGATCTTTTTTCTCAGGAACGCGTGGAGGTATCAAGCTGGAATTTATATCAAATACTCAGGTCTACTGTCCTTTGGAGCTGTGAAAAACTCAAACTTCTAAGCCAACGCAATCAAAATATACAGCTGTTTCCCGTGAAAACAGAATCTTTAAATTTGGTACGAAGCAATGTTTTATAGCACAGATAAAGGGAAAATTGCAAAAAACCGTAAATTTTAGTTACATAATATAATAAAAATATTTCTTACGGAACCCTCGGTGCGCGAATCCGACTCGCACTTGGCTGGTTTTTGTATCTCTACTAACTTAGTTTGAATTAGATATAATTTGTTTAAACTCTACAGAAATTATTGGCTCAAAAACTCTTTTATAAGCTGGCCACATTCGGCATAAATTTTGTGTAAGGAAACTACTTAGTATGTCATTCCCACGTTATCATGTTAGCTCATTGTGATGAAATCTCCACCGTAGGTACGTCAAATTACGGCAGGTTTTATATCGAAGCATATATTGTGTCGGGATTACTATGTTAGCTGGGCTAGAGACTGGCGCGACTTGGCGCAAATTTTCTAGCTAATACTAATAGTAACCTAATTTTCTTCTCCGATTATGTCTCACTAGTATGCATCATCAACGTCCTGCACTCACTTGTTTCCTGACAATAATCCAACTATCCAGTTACATGGCTAATGCTCTATTTCATTACTTCTCGTCAGTTCTGACCTCATTAACATACTAACTTGTCGGCTCATTTAATGCATTCAAAATTTGATTTTGTTTTTAAGTACGAGTAGATACCTACATGTGAGATGTTGTTAGTGCATAATTAGTTTGCCTACAGTGTTTGTGTGTCGTAAGAAATTCATTTTACCTATTCATTTTCTTGAAGGTCATGGAATAGATGACTTACAGGGTTAGTTCGCCATGTAGATGTATATATACATTATTGTATCATTTATTTCATAGCAACATTAAAAATATAAATATATATCTTAGTAGGCTTTCGGCAGCTGAGAGAGGCGGGTGAGAGAGGTGGAGGGGAGGAGTCTAGTTTTTTGACTTCGACTTAACCATGCAGTAGGTTCTAGAGGTAATGTTTTCACCAAACATGTATCTCGATAGCCTTATCAATATACCACATCATAAACTATGTAGTCAGTAACATAGCAACTTCACTTGCATTCCAATGCAATTTTGATTGAGTACATATACTATAGATATCAGGCAATGGTCAAGTGCTTATAAGCACTTGAGAATTTATATACTAGAAGGTAGATATCGTAGTTGTTTCAATTGGATTATCCTACAGTTTATCAGAATTTACGAGTTCAATACAAATTGGCAGGACATAAGGTAAACATGTGACAACCGGTCGGCCTAACCCACAACATCTACGGCATCAACTCACTCGTGACGTCACAAACAACAAAACTACATAAGATACATTTCCTTGTCACGTAGTTTTCGTCATTTAATTTTACACCGTACAGGCCGCCAAGTCGCATAATCATAATAACATACTCATGTAGGTACTACCAGTTTTTAATATTTAAGTTCCACCGTGAAGTGTTTGTGCATGTACATTGATACTAAAAAGTAATGTGAGTAAAATTTAAAATTCCCTTGGTGTATTTTGATTTTGAGTTTATTTAATAACTACCATGTGCATTCCTACGAGTATAAAATTTTTGCAACCAAAACAATGATCTTCTTTAATTTTGTGTCAGAAGAACTCAAAGGACATGACATTAAACGTTAACATGATTCTATCTGTATGTCTAGTAAAGCACTTTACTATACACACCTGTTATTGAGCAACAAACTATACACAAGCACTTTAACTATATCTACACAATAACATGTTAAAACAATACATACATATCACATAAGATTAAAGTATAAATACGAACTTATCCCTATGAGGGATCTCTTTCAGCTAACCTTTGAGGAATTGAGTGAAAAGTGGGAGAATGAGATAGACCCTCTGGTGTTGCGGATGTCCATGGGCGGCGCTTACCATCAGGCGATTCGTCTGCTCGTTTGCCTCCTATTTCATAAAAAACTTACACCGTTTACAACAACTTTTCAATAAGTGAAGTAATGTGTAGCTAAAACCATAACTAAGAAAATACCTGAAACACGAATAATTCTATGGATACAGTAATAAAAACCCGCGCTGCAGCAGCGGCTTGTCTCGGCCCCGCCTTGATATCCGTATTCGCCGCGACTATTTCCAATACAAATCCCATTATTGACCTCTAAATTCGCGACACCCGTAACGATGGGTTTCACAAACTATATTTATCGCGAACTTAACTTCTACTGTTTAACCCTTTGAACGCCAAGAACCTATAAAGTGGTCGTGTGTCGTCGTGCCCACCATCCCAACAACCACAAAAAGGTCGGATTGAAGGGGTACTTTGATCATGAATAAAAAACTATTATGAATTTGAAATGATCAAACGTTACATCAATTTTTGATACCTTGGCGTCTGAGTGATCACTTCATTCAAATATCAAAGCGTTCAAAGAGTTAAATTATGTTTGTTAAAATAATATTATTTTTCTTCCAAGCAAAACTTAACACAAAAGCGGACTAACGATGATTGTTTGAAGTGTTCGGTTCGTATTAATTAAACTATATCAATTGAATAAAACGTTCTGCGAAATGAGTGGATAATTAGGATAATAATAAAAATAATATGATGGGTGGGTCAAGGGTCAGATACAGAAGGTGGGTGGTTCTCCTGGATACAGCGCGGATAATCCGAAGGTTCCTCTGTCTGTTGCCCTAACCACCGGTAGGTTAGGCGCCCTGGGTTAAATTTTTAAAATGCTTTTTTTATTTGTATGTGCATTTTTATATAAATATTGTACAAAATATAACCTAAGACAGAGAGAATATTATAATAAACATATTGTAAATAGCTTTCGTTTTTGAGAAAATATATTTCTTCGAAACTGTTTCTGGGACTGACAGGGTTTGAAACATGCACGCACGTTATTATTTTATCGTAGTCGCCGCCTCATTTCCAAGTTATGGAATTTCATATCCCTGAAATGTCTCTTCATTATATGCTCCTCGGATTCATGTCACATGGATGCCGTTCAAAAACATTCATGACGTCAATAGTATGCCTACACTAACATAACTACTTACGTTCTAAGAAACATGCAGCTACTACTGTATGATAGTAATTTTTAACAAGCATGTTGGTTCAACCTAGGCCATTAGAGACAACAAGTTCCATTTATTCATTGAAAACAATTTAGGGCCACGGACTTCCTCAAATAGGTCCACTATGTAAATTGTTCACTTATTTACCATATCCTGTTTACAGTCCATGTATTTTGTTAGTATTGTTTTCACGTGACACGGTAAATAAAATAAGACGGTAGAGCAACTTACTTATAATTCTTATAAATTAGTTACTTCCATGTTCAAACAAAAAATCTCTATTGCATCTGTTGTAAATGTGAACTGGCAGACTTAGTCCCGTGACGGAAATTAGGGTTCATTATCACTAGCGTCATAATCAACCATACAAAGAGAATCCCTTATTTGCTGCATGATTGACGTCATCTCTACGATCGGTGAACGTTGTTCCATATTTGAAAGGGAGGGAGTTAAAACACGTGTTTTATGTAAAAAAAAGTTGGAGGTCACCGAATGAGTAGTTACGTGAATTATTGTCAAATGCCCTTAGTCGGTCGGTCACGTAGGTTACAGGCAAGTCAGATTCCGCAGCCGGCGCCCGCCGCGACATCGCCAGTCCCCCGCCGCCGCAGCCGCGTGGTGCTCTCATCTCGCCCTTATCCCTTATCATGAGAGACGGTGCCCACTCGAGCCGCGTGACTCGGCCATCCTCGACACCTACCACCAACGCAATCGCGCTGCTTACTACGTGTATATCACAATCGGCGATAGTCAAGATATCATATTTATTGTGTTGTGACGGTTTTATTGTTATTCGTATTTAACATTTCATTTACGACTCCGTCTGCTGTTATATAGAGGCAAATCGAACGATATCCACACTGTGGATTCCACGGTACACGAGTTTATATAGATGTGAGCGATAGAAAAATATTAGTACAAACACTGATCGGTAAGTACATTATTGTTTTTCAATGCTATTGTGGTGAATAATAACTAATAAGACAACGAACGGGTCATTACTCCTTTGATGGACTTGTATTTCTTTTTTTTAAGTTCGATATTTAATAATAAAAAAAGTCTAGGCACTCTTTGACTAATACAAATGAGTGATCCGGTCACTTTAGCATAAACAACAGGTCAGCCTCGGACTAAGAGATCATAATCTGGAACAGAAACTCATATACACTTACATTTTAGACTTCTGTAAGTTGTCACCAGTCTTATATATTTATACCTTTTCTGTACCTCAAAAACGGTTGAGCGCAAGATATACATAGTTACAAACATATTTCTTATGCAAGGTTGCAAACTTGTTGTTTGGCGCAAATGCTTGGACTTATAGCCGAAGTAGCAAGGCTAATAAGTGAACCACGAGTAGAGCGAGTGGCTAAAAGTACAATAATAACAAACAAACAAATTTATAAAGAAAAAACAAACAAATTTTCTGCCGAGCGAAAAACACAACTTTTTACCTCACCACCCCGAGTATGTAGGTTTGATGCACTGGATGTTATAAATATTATATAACAGCAAATATTTTTGTTCAAATTATACTGTTGTAAAACCTTATCCTTGTTACACTATGTTATATAAAATTTACAATAACCAGTGTGGGATCACCATAGGTTAGACTAATTTTCAGTAATGGGTTTTTTTAACTTCACCCATATCAAATAATTTTATGAATTCTCTACTTTATAATTTTAAGAAAAAAAACGACTTAAATGGGGGAGGTTGGTGAGAGATTATTATACTTAGATGGGGCACTCTTAGATTCCATACAATGAAATGAAAATGGCTATAAGTATGTTTATAATGGTAGAAGACTAAGTACCTACCCTCAATTCCTCATGGAATCTTTCATCAGAATTCATGCTTGACAAAAATGTGTCTTGAAAACCTAGCTTGCTTGACAAACAAAGCGAAGAGAACAAATCGCCAAACGTGAACTACGCGTCGTTAAAGAGTTCCGTTCTGATCATCATCAGCAGTTCCACTTCATCAAATGTCACTTTTTTGAATGAAAATCCTTTAAGATTTCAGGAGTTCCCTCAATTCCTCATGGATTCCATCATCATAACTCGAGCATGACAAAAATTTTTCGTGAAAATAGAACTTGCTTGATAAAAAACTTAATAAAAAGCCAAACTTGAACTTTTCGTCGTGGACGAGTTCTGTTCTGATCATCATCAGCAGTTCCACTTCATCAAATGTCACATTTTTGTATGATAATGCTCGATTTGTTGATAAAAACACAAAAATCACTATATGTTAGCCTTTAAGATTTGAGGAGTTCCCTCAATTCCTCATGGATCCCATCATCAGAAATCGAGCATCACAAAAATTAATCGTGAAAATAGAACTTGCTTAACAAACAGAGCTAGGAGGACCAATCGCCAAACGTGAACTTTTCGTCGTTGAAGAGTTCTGTTCTGATCATCGTCAGCAGTTCCACTTCATCAAATATCACATTTTTGTATGAAAATGCTTGATTTGTTGATAAAAACACAAAAATCACTATATGTTTGCCTTTAAGATTTGAGGAGTTCCCTCAATTCCTCATAGATCCCATCATCACAACTGCGTTTTGATAAAAACGAGAACAATTTTGATATAAATACTTACAATCAAAAAAATAATTTTCAAAATCGGTTAAGAAATGACGGAGTTACGGAGTAACTGACATAAAAAAAAAACATACAACCGAATTGATAACCTCCTCTTTTGAAATCTTGAAGTCGGTTAAAAAGTGCATCAAGTACATTAAAAAAATAAAGGAAGACTTTCCGAGCTGGTGCGACGTGCGGTGAAAATACATATATTTGAGACATAATGTAATAGGCGCATAAAATTAGCAAAACCTGGACATAATTATATAACTGTAATTTTCTTTTTCTATGATTTAAAGTATTGTTAGTTATACTTAAAATATAAAAAATTAAACATTTTAAGGCTCCGCGTCAATGTTAATAAACAAAAAAAACTAAATTTTTAACACATTTTGATTTCTTAACTAAGCCATAATAAATAACTTTGTGAAAGTACCTGTATTATGATACGAAAAAATATCATTTAATCAATTATCGTGAATATTTTTTGTTTAATATAAATAAATAATAAAAAAATATTGGCGGACAACCTTACACAAATCGCCCTAGTCCCAAACTAAGCAAAGCTTATACTCTGGGTACTAGACGACGATATACATACTTATAATAGATAAATGCATACTTAAATACACAGAAAACATCCATGACCCAAGAAAAAAATCCATGCTAAATGCACAAATAATGCCCTGACTATGTGAAATAGGACAAATAGACGCATGTTATTCATAATCGCAACCAAAATATATGAATATATGAAATTAAGATTCTCTTATAGAAACCTCTTGACTGTCACTCAACTGACCATTTAGACATAATAGTAATATTCTTTATTGCACCACAAATACAAGAGTACATTTTTAAAACATTTGGCAATATCAACAATGGTAGCAACAGGCGGTCTTATCGCTTTAAAGCGATCTCTACCAGACAACCTTTGGGTAGCAGGAACTATTTGAACAAGATTCATAAACAGACATATTAAGTACTAAAATATTAACAAGGATGTTCACTTGACAGAAAGTGAACACCATGTCAGTTACGAGTAGAGGCACAGGTTGATTATGTTTGGGCAGATTTTGAGTTTCGATTTAAAGTTAATTTTGAGATAATATAACATCAAAATATTGTTACCTAATTTCTTAGCGTGAGTTTGTTATTTATTGCAAGTGACGCAGAACCGGTCATTGTAGAAGTCTTTAGGGGAGGCCTATGCCCAGCATTGGACGTCTTTCGGCTGACAACTCATTCACCGATGATGACGATGATGATGACGAATTTCTTAGCTCCCTATTACAACAATCTTTGGATCATTGATATCTATATTAATAATTTCGTGCAGGGGTACGGTAGACCCGAACGAGACCTGTCTCAAATTGAAGAACATATAAAAATAACGATTTCGAGTTGAACATATGTATCCGCAAAATTCGGATTGTCGCGTATTTTGCATTAAAAAGTGTTAATTTTATGACAAAAGGTCGGCCATATTAAATTTGTTGGTTGACAGCGTCGGGTTGGGTACGTTCGGAAATTGTAAACTATGTTTGCGTCCGGTGTGTTGGCCAGGTTGCTGGGCTACGTTCTGGGTGATGGGCCATCATCGCCCATTGTGTGGATTCGGCTAGCCGCGTTTGCAGCGTTTTGTTTTTGTAGTTTTCAAGCGTTCTATACACCTATCAGCCTAGCTAGCACGATAACTTATACCGTCACGTTATATGGGCGAAATGTATTAAAACGTCACATAAAACGTAACGGTATAATCTATCGTGCTAGCTAGGCTGATTGTCACAACAACCGACTTCAAAGCGAATGTATGGGGCCTGTTACATGGTTATTATTATCACGTGATACATTTTTATCACGATAAGTATCACGTGAATATTGAAGCAGAATCCATACAAATTTGAAAACTGCCATAATATTGACACCCCAGTATTGTAATAATATTAACCGTGTAAAGGACACCACTTGAATGTTTGCTGAGTCTGTCCGCCATCTTAAAGCTGCGTCTCTATTTTGTTGTGACAAACTACTAGGTGACTTATGGCTTTTAAACGTCTTGCAAAATTCTATCCCTATCTCGCTCTATCTTATAAATTAGTGGTACTGGGGGTCTACTCCGAAATTCGAAATCCGAACTTCGTATGGTGCCGTCCCTTTCACTCATATAGTCTATGACAGGAGGCACCATACGAAGTTAGGATTTTGAATTTCGGAGTAGACCCCCAGCTCATGCCGTTCGCCGCGCTCGGACGTTAGAGGCGCTACCGCGAACCGAAAACGAAGTATCTGCCTCTCTCTCGCACATGTATATTCGAACGACAGAGAGGAAGATAGTTCGTTTTTGGTTCGCGGTAGGCCCTCAGGCGTCAACTTTAAAACGAATAGGGTATTTTACTATAAGAGAAATAAAATTCAAAATGTAATAAAAACCAGCCAAGTGCGTCGGAGTCGCACACTGAGGGTTCCGTACATTTAAGAAACAAATGTGATTTATCAATATATTGATATTTTTGGTAAAATATACTTCATTATAAACATTATCACCTAATTTCAAGTTCATAGGTCGATGGGAAGTTAAAAAATTATATGTGTGACAGACAACACACGGAATGTTCTTTGACTTTCTTCGACCGTCCGCCGCGCTCGAACTAAAGTGCTACCAACCGAAAACTAAATATATATGCGTCTCTGTCGCACTTGCATATTCGAGCGCGGAGAGGGAAATACTTCGTTTTCAGATCGCGGTAGGCCCTCTGGTCTGACGGCTCCTATTCCTGGATGGTGCGCGTATCGGAATGTGAAATACCTTTGGCAAAACGGAACAAGTTGTTAAATAGCTTCCATTAATTGGAGAAAATATTACCAACTGTTACTATTATCACGCGAAACACTGAATATTGAAGCAACATCCATAGGGGCCTGTTACATGGTTGTTATTATCACGCGATATACTCATATCACGATCCGTATCACGTGCAATGAATATTGAAGAAAAGTCCATACGATTTTGAAAACCACGATAATATTGACACACCAGTATTGTGATAATATTAAGCGCTTAACAGACACCATACAATTTTAAAAATCGTGATATTATTGACACATAATATTGAGTGTAAAGGGCCCCACTTAAGAGAATTTGGCGGAGAATAGAGAGCTGCTACCGCGAAACGAAAACGAACGAACATCGTGTATTTCCCTCTGTGTCGCTCGATTTTTCAAGTTCGACAGAGAGGGAGATACACGAACTTCATTTGTTTTCGTTCGCGTTAGCAGCTCTGACTTCGGACCAAAAATACTGACTGGTACATCAATATTTAACAATTGCACATCTAAACTGAATTTTAATGAACGATTAGTATTTTAGCTATACAAATCAGTACTGATTGGTGTCAAATTGTTTGTGCCTTTAAATACTACCCTTATAAAAATGCTTAGGATTAACTTGCAAAGATACTAACCTTTGCCCGTGACGTCAGCGTAATCTTTTACTCCATATTCCATATGTTAATCCAGACTACAGACTATATTTCTATACGAACTTTCATCATAATCCGTTTTTGTAATGTTTTTATTTTATACATTTTTGTACACAATTTCTTTCGTCGTTTGCATAACTGTCACGAATAAATGTTTACTTTATTTCTTTCTTATTTATTTCACCCGAGCGAAGCCGGGCTTTAATCTAGTCTAAAATAAATTAAATTAATATGGACTAAAAAACTAGAGTAGACGTCTATAATCCGAACCGAATTTGCCAATTCAATTCACTGTGCCTGTTTAGAATTATTCTATTAGATAATCGGTGAGGCAAGAGCGTAGGACGGGAGGACGCCTCCCTTCAAACTCCCTCCCGTAGGACTCGGTAGTCCACAGGTTATACTCTAAAATAGTTCAATTTCATTTCATTCACTTATTATGAACGATTCTCACCAAACGGCCGGAGTCAGTGCGCACACCATCAGAGTCAAAAGAATTCGAACCCTCCATACAGAAGTAAGAATTCATATTTGAATGGGTTGCGGGTTGCGGGCAGCCGGTCGGCTGCCGCCAGCTCTACCGCTGCCGTTTGGACACGAAGTCTAACTTCTGTATGGAGGGTTCGAATTCCTTTGACTCTGGTGGCGTGCGTGCCGACCGAATCGTCCATTACGCTTTAATAGTTTAACATATTTATATACATACAATGTGGGATTGGTACCCGACCAATCCACCGTGGGTGTTGGTTTGACCCGGGTATGTCCTAAAACTACGACCAAGACCACCGGGGGATGGGCAGCAGCATCCCTGGAGTGCGGTGGAGATACTGCGATCGCCAACCCGCATGCCAAGCGTGGCGATTATGGCATATACCCCCCGTGAATATGGGGGAGGCCTATGTCCAGCAGTGGACGTTCTTTGGCTGATATGGTGGTGGTGGGGATTGGTACCTACTTTTTGATAGTTGCGTAAGATGCTGGCTGATATATGATTAATAAGGAACGTTCAAATGTTGTTTGATGAATTGCTTTAGAATGGTGAATAATTTCACATATGGCACAGTGTGAAAGTCAAGCTGGCATCCAAAAAGCTAAATGTGCTCAATAGAGCGAAGCTGTACTTCACCCCAGGCTCCTTTAAAACACAACCAAGAAACGCTCCAAATATGATTAAAGATGTTCGAAATTTGAATGTAATTAAATTATCGCTTACCTATCGATACTTTAATGTAAACATTATAACACGGGTACCACAGGTACAGGTTTCTTAATATGGGTCATTTGCTTATCGTTTCTGAACATATTGGAGAGAAGTTATGATATGGATGTAAATAATTACAATTAATAACTATATTATTGCCAAGGCGCGTAAATTAAGGGGTTGCCTGCTGCGCTGGTTGGCAGAGCGAGGCTTTGTTGATTCAGGCAACCCTGATCTCCGACAAACTGTGCTTTCCTCAAACAATGAGAGGAAATAAAGCAAACCTATTGCAAAAACATTTGGTGGCGTACCTACTATTACTATAGTAAAAAAAACCGCGTTTTTTTTTAATGATTTACTGACCAGCGATTGGCCTTAGTCTCACCGGATGGAAAGCGATGACAGGCCTAAGATGTTGCTCGCTGATTCAGTAATAGCCTATTCACTCTTGTCTTGAAGAGACCCAAATTGTATGTATCAGGAAATACAGACGGCGGCAGCAAATTCCAGTCCTTAGCTGTTCGCATTAGGAAAGAAGAAGCAAATCGCTTCGTGCGAATAAATGGTAGACTGACAACGTACCTATAAGGATGCAATCGCTCACCACGTTTGGACGTCCGGTGATGGAACGGGGAAGGCGGAACTAAGTCATGTAATTCCTGTGCACACTCTCCAAAATGTATCCGATAGAACACAGACAAACAAGCGACTCGACGGCGGTGTTCCAAGCTCTGTTACTTAGATTCAACCGCTGGATCGTCCTCGAAAAGCCTTCGTGCACGGCGCTCTACCGAATCCAAGGCCGCTAACTGATACTTAGCGGAACCGTCCCAAAGGTGGGAGCAGTACTCCATGCATGATCGAACTTGAGCTTGGTACAAGGAAAGAAGCTGTTTCCGTGTGAAATACCGCCTCACCTTTATACAGGACACCAAGTTTTTAGCTTCAGTTAAGAAGTCAATCCTGACGACTGTCATTTCCATACATTTTATAACCTCAAAGTGACTTTTAGGTTATAAACTGTATGGACATGACAGATGTCAGGATTGACTTCTTAACCGACGACCAGTATAATGTGTTGATATTTTTACTTTGATTTAGCTGAAGTCACTCTTTGTACGATTTCTTTCGAAGATGGTGTTAAGTTTTCACACTATTCTACATTTAAACTCTGTTTTGAAAGAAATATTAACACATTTAGTTAATTTCGTGCTGAAATAAATGAAATTGTAACTTATTTGAACTTTTTTATATTTTTCTAATCATACATACATATAACATAATATAATCTCTCCTGTTTACCAGAGGGGTAGGCAGAGGTCACGGATTTCCATTTGCTACGATCCTGACATGCAACTTTCGCTTCATGAACTCTCATAACATTCTTCATGCATGCGCGTCGATTTAGGGCACTCTTGACCTGGCCTTTCTGTTCTGCAGAATGTCCCCGATTTGGTCGGAGTACTCGGAGTACGTTCGCCGAGGCCTTCCCCTTCCAACTTCTCCATCCACTCTTCCTTCATACACTCGTTTTGTCAATCTTCTTTCATTCATCCTCTCTACATGTTCAAATCATAGACAATAATTTTTAAGAAAAAAAAACCGACTTCAATGGGGGAGGCCGGTAAAAGATTATTATACTTAGATGGTGCAGTCTTAGATAGATATACAATAAAATAAAAATGGCTATAATGTATGTTTATAATGATAGAAGACTAAGTACCCTCAATTCCTCATGGAATCATGGAAAAACCTTGCTTGCTTGACAAACAAAACGAAGAGAACAAATCGCCAAACTTGAACTACGCGTCGTTGAAGAGTTCCGTTCTGATCATCATCAGCAGTTCCACTTCATCAAATGTCACTTTTATGAATGAAAATGCTTGATTAGTTCATGAAAATACTAAAATCACTATTTGTGTGCCTTTCACATTTTTCCCATAGGAGTTCCCTCGATTCCTAATGGATCCCATCATCAGAACTCGAGCATGACAAAAATCAATCGTGAAAATAGAACTTGCTTAACAAACACAGCTAGAAGGACAAATCGCCAAACGTGAACTTTTCGTCGTTGAAGAGTTCTGTTCTGATCATCATCAGCAGTTCCACTTCATCAAATGTCACATTTTTGTATGATAATGCTCGATTTGTTGATAAAAACACAAAAATCACTATATGTTTGCCTTTAAGATTTGAGGAGTTCCCTCAATTCCTCATGGATCCCATCATCAAAAATCGAGCATGACAAAAATTAATCGTGAAAATAGAACTTGCTTAACAAACGCAGCTCGGAGGACAAATCGCCAAACGTGAACTTTTCGTCGTTGAAGAGTTCTGTTCTGATCATCATCAGCAGTTCCACTTCATCCAATGTCACATTTTTGGAAGAAAAGGCTTGTCTTGTTGATAAAAACACAAAAATCACTATATGTTTGCCTTGAAGATTTGAGGAGTTCCCTCAATTTCTCATGGATTCCATCATCAGAACTGCGTTTTAACAAAAACGGGACCAATTTGGATATATATACTTACAATCAAAAAAAGAATTTTCCAAATCGGTTAAGAAATGACGGAGTTATGGACTAACAAACATTAAAAAAAAAAAAAAAAACATACAACCGAATTGATAACCTCCTCTTTTTAAATTTTGAAGTCGGTTAAAAAACAAAAAAGAACATTTATAAAACGTGCGCATACATGCGCGAGTCTCGGGGTTTGTATCGCAAACCACAATATTTTAGACACTACCGCAGCAGGTAGTGATGGGTTTTGTTAATATTATTACACTCCTAGGCAGCGAAAAGTCTAACACTTAAATTTTAAGTGAATCATAATATAAGACACATCGCGTGTTCGTTTTTCACACAAAATACGACCATTTCCGATCATATTTGAGAAAATATTTTTAATACACTTGCTCAATACTTGTAAGTGGTACTTTTTGTCAAAGTCAAAGTCAAAGTCAAAATATTCTTTATTCAAATAGGCCTAGCAACAAGCACTTTCGAATCGTCAGTTATAACATGTATTAACATATATATTAATTAATTATTTAGAGCAATTTATTGATGCTATTATTATTCTTTAAAATTATTTTGTAGTAAAATTCACAATAGGATCGTCAAAACATAAATAATAATAATAATAAAAAATATATAAAAAATAGAAATCTAGACAGTTTCTAGAATAAAATCAAAATAAAAAAAAAAGATCATATTAATATTTAATGCCATAATGATTAATTCATTAATATTTCAGTCACAATTAATCCCACGGTGTTTTATCATTCATGTAGTCATGTGTGCTATAATATGCTTTCGATATGAGTTGACGCTTTACATAATTTTTAAATTTATTAATAGATAATTCAGTTACGTTTCTTGGAAGCTTATTATAAAACTTCACACCATTACCCATGAATGATTTTCTAATTTTCTGGAGGCGAGTGGTGGGCACCGCGAGTTTGTGTTTATTTCGAGTATTAATATTATGTATGTCACAGTTCTTCCTGAAATTTACAATGTTTTTATGTACATACACAATATTATCATAGATGTATTGACAATGCAATGTCATTACATTAATGTTCTTGAACTTATCTCTAAGTGAGTCTCTATGGTTCATTTTATATATTGCTCGAATAGCCCTCTTCTGCAGAACAAAAATGGTATTAATATCTGAAGCACTGCCCCACAGTAAAATACCATACGACATAATACTGTGGAAGTAACTAAAATATACTAATCGAGCTGTCTTCACGTCTGTCAGTTGGCGGATCTTGCTCACGGCAAAAGTTGCAGAACTCAGTCTATTCGAGAGATTAGCAATATGGGGACCCCATTGGAGTTTGGAATCTAATGTTAATCCAAGAAAAACTGTACTATCCACTAGTTCCAATTCCTCATCTTTCACAATGACACTTGTTTGATTGTGCTTAACGTTAGTCGTGACAAACTTGATACATTTGGTCTTTTTCTCATTTAACAATAAATTGTTGACATTGAACCAATTAACTACTTTAGCAATAGCATTGTTTATATCATTATTAGCTTGTTGCTGTCGTTTGACTTTGAATATAAGAGAGGTATCGTCTGCAAACAATACTATATCATGGTGGGTCTTTACGAGGTATGGCAAGTCATTTATGTAGATAAGGAATAGGAAAGGTCCCAATATTGATCCCTGCGGTACACCCATCGAGACCACTGATCCCGGTGATCGCTGTCCATTCACATCGACCCTTTGTATTCTACCATATAGATAAGATTTTAGCAAATTCAGTGCCGATCCTCTAACTCCATAGTAGTGCAGTTTCCTGATTAATGTTTCATGACATACGCAGTCGAAGGCCTTGGACAAATCGCAAAAAATACCTAAGGCATCCTGTGACTCTTCCCAGGCATCGAATATATGTTTAGTTAGCTCAACAGCCGCGTCGGTTGTCGAGCGACCCCGCGTAAAACCAAATTGCTTATTATGCATTAAATTGTTTGTATTAAAATGTCTTATTAATTGGGACAAAACTAATTTTTCAAAAATTTTACTAAATGTTGGTAGCACAGATATTGGTCTAAAATTAGTAGGGTCAGAAGTGCTACCTGATTTAAATAAAGGAGTTATTTTACTATGTTTCATTAGATCAGGAAACTCACCGCAGTCAATACTGTTATTAAATACAACTACCAAGTCAGGCGCTATGACTTCTATTAGAGATTTGACAGCATGGACAGAGACTCCCCAGAGATCACCAGTTTTTTTGACATTAATTGATTTAAACGCCTTTATTACATCTGGGGTACTAACATATTCAAAATGAAGATTTCCACTACATTCTGAGGCGTTATCTTTTAACAATGTAACGGCAGACGAAGGTGAAGAATTTAATGTCTTTGTTGTGGATACTGGTATCTCAGTGAAAAATTTTTCAAATTCTGTTGCTACTTCTAAACTTGAATCTATAATTTTGCCATCAATTTTTAGTTTAAGATCATTCATTTTGTGCTTTGATCTACCAGTTTCCACATTAATTAATTTCCATGTTGTTTTGATAATGTCCGAACTATTTGTAATTTTCTGGCTTATAAAATTACGTTTAGCTATATGACAATCTATTTTAAATTTCTTAGAATATTGTTTGACATGTTCCTTAAATTCATCACTCATATTAAACTTTTTTTTTGTAGCTGCATGTCGTGCAAAAAGTTTGATTTTTGGCACTAGTGCTTTTTACTTTTCATTTTTTTTTAATCGTGCGGTTTGTTGGATTTTTGCACTAGTGCTATTTGCTTTTCCAGTTTTTTTTTTAATTTTCTATATTTCTGGTACACACATCCTTCCTGGTTTCTTCACTTTATTATTTTTTGAATACGTTATTTGGCTAGTTTCAATAACTATACACTTAATATAGGTATTTAAAATATTAAAATTTAATATTTGATAGTGTACTGGGTTATATGAAAAAAACACTAAATAAAATTTACTAAAGTTGGCTGATTGAATATTACCATGAAAATGAAAAAAGTACCTATTAGAGACCGCCGCCGGGATAATAGGGATGTTGCCACTACCAGTCAATTAAATAAATTTGTCTCTTTTAATTCCTGTTTTATTGTTAAATTGTAATTTTTTTCGCAAGTGTATTAAAAAAAGGTAGTTCCATATACGTGGCCGGGACTCGTACAAAATGACAAACTTTCCGCACTTGTATCGAAAGGTATCTAGTTTGTCAAATAAAATTAGTCTACTACTAGACAATACTTATACAACTGACTAACAATCAATACTTCTAACCTCAATTATCAAGTCGCTCGATGAAGACAGCGATCATCATTACTATCAAGGAAAACGCTGTAATTTTGCATTGCAGTCGCACACAATTCAAGAGCTCATATTTAGAGTTTTATAACTAGTCAATGGTCTGTCTTCTACTAATTCAGTTTTTGTATTATTAGTCATGGTTATCAATTAATGGTATGGTGGTAATGGTTTCAGATCGCGACTTTTAATATTATACGTATATAAACATATATTAAATGTACAAAAACATAAATTAAATATAATTAAATAAAGTCGAAATGAAAATAATCACGGTTTTATTTATTCACTATCTGTTGCCCACGACATCGTTCGCGTCTTCGCTCCTATTGCAGCGTGATGTTATATGTATAGCCTAAAGCCTTCCTCGATAAATGGACAATCCAACACCAAATAATTTTTCAATTCGAACCAGTAGTTCCAGAGATTAACGCGTTCAAACAAACAAACTCTTCAGCTTTATTATATTAGTATAAGTATACATAAATGTCATAAAATGTAAAACTAGAAACTAACACTTAAATTTATATTATGTATGATAATTGATATGATTAAATATAAATGTTAACCATTTATTTATTTTAAAAATAGCCTAACCCCAACAAACATACAAAAATATGCATCTATGTACTGTGCACTTAGTATTAAGAGTCCGTATCGGCCCGGAAATATAGTAGTAATAATAGTGGATACATTTTTTTAACTTTTGGTGGATCCATTTATTTATAGTCGACTGTACAGTGGAAAAGAAATCGTCACTCCTGTGGTCAACAGTTAAAGGCTTATGTTCATAAAAGTACTTATTCTGTGATACTTTTAAGTTATGTTTTATTTTATTACATAGACTTATAGAAATAGAGACGATGTTTAAGCGGATTATGAGATTTATGAGTCCAATCAAAATTACATACATAAACTCACGCCTATATTCCCAAAAGGGGTAAGCAGAGCACATGAAAATTATTTCCAGTGCCACTTTAGCAATTGTAGGTTTATTGGCTATGTGCGAAGTAGGTGGTGGGGTAAGCTAGGCGATCGTAGCGCACACCATGGCAGAAATGTGTACTTACCGGGGACCACTGTCAAATTTACTTTCACGTTTTCTATTGGTTTCTTAACGGTTTCCTACGATTCGTTTCGTTTGTATGTATTTATTTATTCTCTTATTTATTTCAGTAATATTTCCAATACGGGGTCTTTCTCGTTTACTAAAGAAATAAAATATTCATGTGTCATTATTTGACATCTCTAAATTTTGACATTGTCTCGGGACCTTTGACGTTTGACGTTTCAGACGTGCACATAGCCAATAGATGGAGAAAATGTGATATTGCAGTGACAGGTTGCTAGCATATTGCCCACAACCCACAACATACTTCAACCTGGTTCCCATAGGCGACTCTTACGACACCCAAGGGAAGAAAGGGGGTGGTGTTATTCTAACCCGGCACCATTTCTTACACAAGAAAGACGCGAACAAAGGCGTGCAAAGGCGAGGGGAAGGTCGGAGGTCCCGGGTTCAAATCCTGGGTCAGGGCATTATTTCTGTGGTAAGCACGAATAATTGTTCCTAAGTCTGGATATTTTCTATGTATTTATTTATCTATATAAGTATGTACGACGATATGTCGTTTAGTATATTCAGTCAGTGGATGATCATTTTAGTACCTTGTCACTTTCACTACATTGACACATCCCAACTGCTGCAGTATTTTACGTTAGTGCGATAAAGTACTACAATGATGATATACATTTGCTGTTGATTGTACCCATCGTACAAGCTTTGCTTGGTGTGGGACTAGGTCGATTTGTGTAAGATTGTCCCCCAATATTTCATTATTTATTAATTGATTTAATTAGATCTATTTATTTATTTAAGAAGCCCAACAGCATATGAATTAAAAACTTTTGCTCGGTTTGTTCTTCAAAACTACTTGATGAAACTTACGAATAACATATTACATACGAGATAACTATTTATCATGTGACGGTTTCATCTCAAGTGCGATGATCTAGAGCTGATTACTTCAGGAAGGTGTTGGTGACCTCCACATTTATCTCTATGCGACAAACAAATCAATAAATGGAAAAGTTGATGGTGGATGGTTAATATCAACATACGTAATACCAAAGAAGATATACAGGGTGTTCGGCAGATGGATGGACATCTGCTACGTGGTCAAGCACAAAAAATTGAATTGGGCCCCAAGATTAATTTAAGAAATTTTATTTTGAAATTCTCTGTTTTCAAATAACTGAATTTGTAAGATTATGGCATTCATTTAGATTTTTAAAAAAATTGGTCGTTTTATTTTTTTTTAAGTAATAGATTTTTTAAATCTTGTAAACAGATTATTAAAAATGATAAAATGGACATTTTACGAATTCAGTTATTTGAAAACAGAAAATTTGTAAAATAAATTTAAAAAATCTTTTAAAAAAATCTTTATATATACACCCCTTAGCCTACATTGTCGCTTATGGTCACAGAGGAGGAATTTTGCAAGAGCCGGCGTTTTCGCGTTCGGTTACCAGACACCACGAAGCTGCGTAACACGCCGCACTTGTAGTGTGTTTATTAGTAGTGCTAGTTTTTAAGTTATATTTTTTTGTATGTATGTTAACTATTAGATTTATAAGGTATTTATTTCTCTATGGGCCTTTGTTGACTGAAAATAAATGATACTATTATTATTGCTGGCGCTTTGCAAAGGAACAAGCCATCTATTACATCACCTTCATTTAGAAAAATATCACCCGAATAATGCAAAAAAGGTTTGCAGTAAAAGTGAAAAACTTGACCAGTTTTTCGTCATGGAACTGTTTGACTTGCGCTTTCTGAGGAGTAGCAACTTACAGGTTTAAGAGAAAAACGAATGACCGATTAGGATGATGAGCAATCGACTTGATAAAGTCATCAAGTTAGTTTTGTGCCTCTTTAAAGTTATAACTAAAGCCCGAATAATTTATGTTTGACAAAGTAAATAAGTTTTTCTTTTTAAAAATCGATCAGACTCGTACGTATAGTTCACAACAATGCCAATCCTATTTAAAATGCAAGTCGGCACAGGCTACTTATAGTTACGCGAATTACCTACCTGAACTTTATTTCCTGTGTGTTGGGGTGATACAAGAATATTTTGGTTGTTACTTATACGTAGGTAAAAAACTTAAGAAAATGACCTTTTGTATATAGTTGTGACGTGTTTGAATAGACATTTGTTTTGTTTGTGTGACACATTTTAAATATATAATGTCTATTCGAACACGTCACAACTACATACAATAAGACATTTTCTTAAGTTTTTCACCTATACTAATGTTACTAATAAAAAAAACGCGAAATAAAGGACATTCTACTATAGTAGTGTACATGATTCCTTGTATAAGTACATAAATTTTCGTGAGTCTTTGATAGTAACTGTTTTACTATCAAAAATACATTAGACGCAGAATTCGAAATATTGCTAATACAATATTAGTTAGTACATATCTATGTGTGTACCACTAACTGTGAACGTGAAGTATGTATAACTGTGATCGGTTGGTACTAATGCTAAAGTGAAATTCCTATAAAACTTAAAGTAAAAGTTTAGTACTTATTTATAATTTGCATCCTAAACAAATTCGCATTTGTTATCACCAAGAGGCAAATTTGCCACAGTTGACGGTATCAACTATTACACGTAGTGAAAGATTTAAAGCACTTAATAAATAAATTGATTTCAATCTTTATTGTATTCAGCACTAAATCTATCGGGAATCATAATCTGACCAATTCAAGTAAACTTATCAATAGATTTAGGTACGTATACAATAAAAAAGTATGTAATTGAAACTGTCAATAAAAGTATATGACTATGGATCATTATACTGTAAAATTTTATCAATACATTTCTAATCACCTTGAAAACGTCACTGTGACATCAGCACGGTCTAGGAATATTAATTAGGGAGGAAAAATTATATCGCCTCACGCATCATAAGTAGATAAACAGGACTTGCGTACTGATCAATATTACGGGTCGTAGCATTCAAGGGCTGTACGAAGATTCTTGATAAACATCTGCGAGTGAGAGACTAATAAATACGCTAGCCGCTGATGTAGCGGTAGATTTAGCGGCATTGCTCATTTATTGCTATCATGTGATTCAGTTCAAAATGTTAATGTCAATTAATAGTATGACCGTTGTTATACAGTCATTGATGACTTATTAGGACTTTTATACAGACAGTATCCGCTACATAAGAAAATATTATAAGTACTACTTACTAAAAAAAATGATAAAATCTGTAACGATTAATAAATGTGTAACTATATGACATACTAGCTAGCTTTTGCCCGCAACTTTATCCGCGTAGAACTCGTTAATCGCATTAGAGAAATAATTGCATATATCGCGTAAGAGGATTGTGTACCAATTTTTTTCCAAGCAATAAGCGGCAACGTTTTTCACCTCCTAATCCTAATCCGATTTGCATTATTTTTGAAGATGTTGTAGATATCATTAAATCTACCTTGCAGCCTTATTTATTGCTTTCTCATACAATCATCGAACTCTCTTTTCACCCCCGTAATGATTACTTTGTCGACAATTACCTTATTATTTGCATTATTTTTGAAGATGTTGTAGATATCATTAAATCTACCTTGCAGCCTTATTTATTGCTTTCTCATACAATCATCGAACCCTCTTTTCACCCCCGTAATGATTACTTTGTCGACAATTACCTTATTATTTTGACGGTCTTCAAAATAATATTCACTTGAACGGTGGTAGCGACGGAGCGCTGTCACAAAAAAGATGATTTTATGTAATTTTTTTATATTTTTCGCAAGTACGCTCTTCTTGAGACTTCAGGAATAATATAATCCAAATCTAACAAATAGGCGTTCAGTGTAAAGCATTTTCGCAATGTGTTTGTCACCTCCGTTCGGCAACGTGTTAATCACATGTTTACCAATTGATTGAAATTACTCACGACAGTTTACAATTCTGTTGTATTCTAATTGACATGGTCGTAGGCCGCGGGCTGCGTGTCACGCGTCACACCATACGAGTAGGATAGGTGCCACTTAGGCAGGGACGCCGCGCCGCGCCGACCAGTGCGCTGCACTATCCTTTTAATATCATAGTTATTATCAACTCATCAACAGTAGCACACACACGATAAATAACCACTTAGAGTTACTATAGTTTCTAGTAGTGGCAGTGTCTAAGGAAGAAATCCACGACTTGGCAAAATGGTCAGTTATGTTTGTTTACTTTGACGCTTCTATTGATTTTGTTCGTTTTGATATGTCTTACGTATACTGAGCTCAAAAATTAGTTATACACTGTTATTGCCTATATAGCATCATTTACATTTCTGTTTTTGAGTTATTAACCTACTATAGATATACGTTTTCCTGTTATTAAACTTTTAAAATACTGTAGATACGTTTCGGGAAAACCTAGGTATACACATAAGACCAACTATCTGCTACTGCAGGGCTAGTATGATCGCTTATATGTCGGACATATAGCATTCGTCCCGTACTGTCAAGTATGTAAGTGCGAGAGGGACGAATGCTATATGTCCGACATATAAGCTATCATACTAGCCCCACTGATGTTCCGAATTCCTCTTCAAGTGTCACAGTTACAATAATTTATATGCACCATCCAGTTTTTACATATTTGACGGAAGTGAGAACATCCTTATTCGTGTTACTGGTATCGATATGATTTTAGAATAGTGGCCCATGTTAACGAGATGTTACCTAACCGATATTAAATTCTTGACAGTTGGATACGGCCGATACAGGGTTATGGCTAAGATTATATTTCATACAGTAAATTATTAAATTTATTAATTTTAAATAAATAGATGCATACGTCGGATAAACTCGGAATACGACTAGACCCGAAGTGGCTTACAATTATGATATGAAATCATTGATAAGTTCATGTGTCTTAACGTAAAACTTTATTAATTAATGTCAAATATCGGATTGAAAACTAGCAGCATTTTGCCATGTGACATGCATGACAGATGTTAAATAATACGACACTTCTTCGGGTGTGTTATTCAGAGTTTAGTCGATTCACTACATCTGTACTTTATTTTTTTAATGACACTCGTTAGTGTTTGTTTTTGTGAATATAATAGCAGCTGCAAGAGTGAGTGCGATACAAGTAGTTACCGATGGTAAGATTTACATAAGTAGTAATAGAGTATCCGCTCACCTTCTAAACGTTTATATGAAAATTAATAATCCTTTTACGCACAACCTATTATGACGTAATCCAGGTAGATACGAGTAATAATTGATTTACCCAAGGACTTAAACATACTTCGTAATAATAAGTCTAGACATTGATATTTGATGGTATCACTAATTATTGCATTAATAAATATTTAATTTTTTTAAAGAGGTTGGGCACGGTGGAACTATATATCGCTCAAATTAGGAGCAGTCCAAAGGGGAAATACCTTCACCTTACAATAGACCGCAGTCATAAATAGCATCACTACTTGCTCCTTAGGTACATATGTGGTGTTATGTTCCTGGTGGTGAATATATAAGGTTGCCAGTGCTCCCGAGGATGCGCTGTGTTGAGAGCGAGGGACCTGCTTACGTCTCTAGCTGTCAACGCAACGAATCTTCAAGTCAATAAAGGGCCGGCAAACCATTTGTGATTCTGCTGGAGTCGCAAGTGTCCATATGGTGTCTGCTTACCATCAGGCTTACCATCAGCTTGTTTGCCGCCGTCGTTGCATAAAAAATATTTCGATTTAAATGCATTTGTTTCCTATACTTTTACTTTTGAGAGAAATGTCAAAATTACAGTTTCAGGAAAACTAATTCTCAGTTTGCCTGAGTCATATTTCTTACGTTGATACCTGTATCATTAACATCATCCTAGCGTTATTCCCAAGACAGTAGAATCTTGAAGGATGCCCGGGGTCCACTACCTGATTTATTTTGATAAGTACCTGTATAGTATACGATAAATATAGCCGGAAATAACTGGAAAAGGAAATCAGGAGACCGTAAGCAATGGAGACAACTGGAGGAGGCCTATACCCAGAAAGGGGCCTTAACTTAGCATGTAAGATATCTTACAATTAGAAAAAAAAATAAGTTTGAAGTTTGTAAAGTTAAGGAAATGTTAAATAAAGTCAGTAGTAGCACGCCATGACATCAACCAATGTTGAAACAAAATTGTCGTGATTGCGCAGTTAGCTAGTGGTCACACCAATGACTTTATCATGGCGTTAATGCATCGATACCTCGGATCAATTGGGAGGAAGCAAAGACTGAATAGATTCAACATATTACCTATTGGTTTTAAGGCAACTTTTCTCCCATCAATAAGCGCATTTGTTTATTGATGTCCACGGCTGAAAGATATTAGCATCGTACTGAACGATTAAATATCATTACATTAGAACATCTTTCATAACACGCGACTAATAACTACATCAATTAATACTTAGGTGTTAAACTTACAATTTAAAGTATTGATGAAGCAATTAGTACTTAAGCGTAATACTAATGAGTTGTAACATCGAAAGACAAAAAAACAAATATAAGTTGTGGCTTAGAAATACCCTTTCAACAGTTTATTTTCCGCGTTGACATAAGAAGAGTATTAATTTATACCAAAAAAAAACGACTCCAATTTTGTATACTTTGCTATGCCACACACATGACATTTTTATTACATATCCTTTCCACTTCACCACCTGTACTGCTTTCCGATAGCAAATGAGGTGGCAGATCCCAACCAAGTCACTTTATATGGGCCGATGGTATGGAGTTCCGTCGATCCTCAGGGAATCCATACTGACCTTGAGTTCTTCATCACAAGTTCCACCTCTACGTCAACGAAATTTTATCGGAATCTGTGAAGTGCATGCATCATAAAGGAGTTCTATAAGACAACTGTGATCATCATCACCAGTTCCGCTTCACCAAATATGTGGTTTCCGAGAGTCAATGCTTGGTTACCTACATAAAATACCGAAATCGGCATATGTGTGCCTACTATTACTATAAACTGGTGATAACCAGTTTATAGTAATAGTAGTTAATTAAAATAAATAAATAAATATTATGGGACAATTTTTACACAAATCGAACTAGTCCCATAGTAAGCTCAATAAGGCTTGTGTTATGGGTACTAGACGATGATATATTTAATAGATATATATATACTTAAATATTTAGGAAACAACACACATTAACAATAATTAGATTAGAATACATAATTTCACTGCTTGGTGCACACATTACAATGAAAATAAATATACATATAACTTCAACCATATCCAACTCTATAGCCATTTACGAGTACATACAGTCGAGTCGGTTAAATAACTTTTGAGTGAAGACTGCTTCGCATTTGCTTGTACCTATAAATGTTCTCCGGCGGGAGTAAGTGGCCTCGTCTATTGTTTCACGACACTTTTTGAATAATAATACTATCATTTTAGGGACATATCGAGCGAGACCCTGAATCCTATGACACTGACAGTGACAGTTCATTTTTATAACCTTGGAACGGCGTTGCTGTCACATCATCTTCTTGTAATGTAACCAGAATGTAAAGTAACTAGAATCCAATATTTCAATAGAAAAACATAACAAAGCTATGCAACGACAAACTTTTCTGTTTCTGGCTTTGTCTTAAGCCACATCCTGTTATGCTACACTAAGCATGATCGCAGCATTTAACTTCACATTCCTTTAAAGTCTTGTGCGGTTTTTATTTTAATAACACTGTTTATTTTATAACTTCTCAATTTTTATTCCACTCACTGACAGGTCGTGTACTGCTCAATTGACGTATGATTGACGTACCGGGGAACATAACATGGCGATTTTGAGCCTCAGTAGCTTTGGTACAAATAGAACAATACGCCCGGTCCATTGAATTCCATAGTCAAAGGTATACCACGAGTATACAAATAAAAGCTTTTCCACTTCTCTTGCTCTAAAAGTTCGTCTTTACACTCTGCATAAGCGACATAAAGTTGCGTTTTATGCTCTAGAGCATGAAGCAAAACCCGCCGTCGGCGCGCGGCGAGCGTGCAAACGTGCGCGCGCCGGCGCGACGCCGCCGCCCGCGGTCGGCGAGCACAGAATGAATTTGATGAAAATAACTTTAATTATATTAATTATTTGTTCAATTTTCTCGCAATCGAAGTGAAAAGCAGAGTGTATAACTCGTGTATAAAACCCGTTTTATCCTCTACTTTATATCGACGCTCGCCTGCGGCTCGGGATCGATAAATTGTCTCGGATATAATGGCTTATTTTATGCACTTGTTGTACAATCTACTATTAAAAGGCATTTTTTTCTGTTTGCTACTTATTATACAACATGTATACTTATAGATATGTAAATAAATAAATAAGTACTTAGCTATTATATGTTTTACGACTTTATGCGTACCTAGTTTTCCCCTTGTTTTGCTCCAATGAAAATACTCATATAAAAATACTTAAAGTATAAATAATTAAGATGGTAAGAAAAATAGTGAAATGTTCAAGATTTTTCAATTTATCCGGCATAATAAATATTATTACATTAATAAGTTACACTTCCTACTGCAAAGACCCGTGTCCCGCAAACCCGACTCACACTTATCCAGTCCTTCAAAACAGTTTTCCAATTAACACTGGGTGGCTAAGAGACAAGTTTTTCCTTGTGTTTGATAAGAGCTATTATAACAATAATTCTATTGTTGGCAAAATAGCTAGTGCAGGAAGAAATTGATTTACCTGCGTACCAATGCGGAAATTGTTTTTTATCCCTATTTAGTACATTTCAGAGCATTGCACACTGCACTCCTTTCAACGCTAGAAACTTATGAACTGAACTCGGATGTTAAAATATTGCTGTCTTTACCTTTATATACAGCTTGCTTTTATATTTTCTAGTTATTTATTTTAAGAATATTAGGCATTTAAAATCTATTAAAATCCGTCACGACTAGTATTATTGATTGACTAATGAATGATGAATAAAATTACCTTATGATATTTTTAACATTTAGGTAGATCGTGGAACGCATTCAAACGCGTGTTTCGTGCTAATTACCATTTTTTTGGAAGTCTTCTGTAAACCTTGTGTGCATGTGTACGAGTATGTGTGCGATTCGGCGTATGTTTTATAAAAAATCAATAACCGGTTTCGTGTCAGGAAGAACCCGAACTTGATGCGTTATAAAAAAACTGGCCAAGTGCGAGTAGGACTCGCGCACCGAGGGTTCCGTAAAAAATAGTTTTACTATATGATGTAACTAATAATTTATGGTTTTCCCAATTTTTCCTTTATCTGTGCTATAAGACGTTGCTTCGTACCAAATTTCAAGATTCTGAGTTCACGGGAACTACCCTGTAGGTTTTGATTCCCTTGCGAGTGTCGAAAATTTGCGGCATAAACGGGTGTATCTTATGATTGCGTTGGCTTAAAAGTTTGATTTTTTCATAGCTCCAAGGGACAGTAGACTTGAGTATTTGATATAAATTCCAGCTTGATACCTTCACGCGTTCTTGAGAAAAAGGGTCTTGACAGACAGACAGACGGACGGACGGACGGACAACATAGTGATCCTACAAGGGATTCAGTTTTTTCTTTTCGAGGTACGGTACCCCAAAAATGACTTTGATTCTTGTTGAAACCGCTGGCTGAAATGTAATGGCATGGTACATTTTTAGAATCTGCTTATGGAGCCCATTCTTTTGATAACCCACTTGATAGGTTTCTGAAGAATAATTATTTTTTTTCCCGTACCGAAAATTATTGACGTCAGAGCTCGAATATCAAACTTCATACTCGAGCTTCCCTACAGGACTGTAGTCAAGTCCTGCATTATTAAACGAGTATACATATATGCTTTATCACCAATGATCGTACATTTTGTAGCATTTTCGGTGCAGCGTGGTGGTGTTAACGGAGTTGGCACGGACAAATATAATTTAAACGGTTAGTTAAAGTTAATATTAACGTTATTAACGCTAATAAATCATAAGAATTTAAATCATTTATCCCAATTCCGTTAAAACCACTACGCTGCACCGAAAATGCTACAAAAGTTACGATCGCTGTTTATCACTTTGGTTTTTCCAGTTCAACATTTTAATGATAATCAAAGACACATCCATAACGACAATATTTACAAATATTTGTGAATTAATGTCGCGCGATAACTTTATTCCTGCGCTTTGCGATTTAAATTTACTATGGGTGATATATATAATTATTTTGAAAATAAATAAACTCGGTTTTCTTGATTTTTGTAAAACTAAATATGCTACGTCGTATCTATGAGTGTACATGGCTATATGCTTGAAGGAACGGAAATCAATAAAAACACCCCGTATATATATAAGTATTACTTTATATATACATTTGTAAAGGTTAAATTATGAGATACGTATAGACGGTACAGTTACGACTTACGATACAGTTATGACCCATATTAAGTAGGAACACAGTAATACAAGTGAGTCTCTTTCGGCTCGCGTATTCAGCCACAGATGGTACTCTACATACTTCTACGACGTAGCTAGTATCTCCTACCTATTCTATCGCTATGGTTGATACATACACCCTTACCTTGCTACTAGGTGCAAACAAGTTATTTTTATATTAAATCACTCACACTGTAACAACAATTTTATAATAGTTCTTTTTTCTTTCCAATGTGTCATACAATTAGCTCGTAAGTAAGCTTATTAACAATATTGTTCACGATTTCGGTGTCGATACAAACCCGATAGGGATTAACGACACTTTTCCGTTATAACAATGTATCAATTTTCAAAAAAAAAAAAAAGTGTTGTAATAAAATAAAACCCGCGTTTGTAATATCCTGAATTATGAGCCTAAGTGCGAAGTAATAAGAGTCACGTTACGAGCCAATTTGTTGAAAAATATATTATTTAATAAACAATAAAGCTACCTACTCTCGCGTTGTAAAATTAAAGCATGTACATATTTAACAACAATGAAGACACAAATGACACTCATGAGTAAGTAATGGTGAGCATTCTCGTTCGAACATTAACTAAATGTACCTTTTGAAGTAATGTTAGGTAAAGTTTTCTTCCATTGGAGACTAAATATTGTAATTTAAAACAATGTGGAGTTATCAGAGTACAATAGACTGCGTTATGTGCATTTGTAGTTATTTAACTCGATATCACATGACAATGTGCCCTTATATAAATCCAGGTAGTCAGTAAAAGCAGTTTTTAAAAAAACGGTGTTTCAAAATAGTCTCCATTCCGACCAAAGGTTTTCAACAAAATTTACTTTTATCATACACGAATATGACAACTAGTATAAAATTAATGTTACTTTTGATTGTTAATCCCCCAACTACTTATTATTGATTTTCTTTAGTATCGATCATATTCTTCATCATCATATCCATCTTATTTTAGCTTGCAATTTTGAAATTCCTGGTTAACATTTAACATTTTAGAGGTTAGAAGATATTCCACGTATGTATATGTACGAGTATATGTACATGCATTGTAAAGGCCATTATCCTTTAATGTTTAAATTGAAGTGTCACAACAAGCAACAAGTAAACCGTCACAACTAGCTTCGGGTGAGCGATCCAATTAATGTGGTTGTGGAGCGATAAGCGTGGCGCGGCCGATTGACGGCGCGGGCGCACTTACACAGCGCAACCGAGCCGACGGGACTCGTGGTCCGATCCTCGTGAGCGATCACATGACTGTGATGAGACCACTTAAGCAAATAAATTACTGGAGTGCTACCCAACAACCACTTCTGTCAATAGTTTCATGCATTTACTTTTTCAATTTAATACCGATCGTTAAAAGAAACAACTTATAAGATTTCGTTGCACAGTTCTTCGGGATTTCGGACTAAGCCGAGCTTATGGTGATCCGAGTCTGTTTTTTTTTATTTCGTTGTCGGGTTTAGGTAAATAAAAATATTACTGTACTAGATATAATAACCCTATGGACATTATCGTCAAGCTTAAAACTTGCAGTTTAGTGACAGTGAATGTGCATGACCATTTTGTTATATATAAAATAATATCAACAAAACAAATTATGGAAACCATAAATATGTATTTTGTTATAAAACGGAGCTATATTTTATGACAAAACGTGTAATGATCACAATGATCAGCAAGTAGTTCTTACATGTGTAACAATGTATGTGAGTCCCTTATTAAACACGGATCTAAATTTTTAAATACATATTAAGTTTGTTTGCTTTAAACAATATTGCATTTATGTCTTGAATCTAACGTCTATTAAACGTATGTAACTGATTTCCAATAAATCCAAATATGTAGTAACCATGGGGAAGTAATATCGGCCAACGCTACAAGTTCACACTTTGTCAACAATATCGTCTGCAGGCTGGCCGTTTCTATTGGTAGATAATTTAAATAGAGAACGCTGTGAAGTGCATTCGAAGATAATCCTAGAGGTGTGAACCCGTAGCGTTGGCCAATTACATTGGTATACAACGTTGTATAGTCGTAGTTCACGTTAGTTGCAACGGTAGCTCCCAAATTTTAACTTGCTATTATTTATATATTATACTCGCTCACTAGTAAGTAGTAGCTCAATAGGTGTGCGGTGCTCTTCGCCCGCGTATGTTATATATTGCTGTCTATATAAATCAGAAAACTAATGATAATAATAAGAAAACATACTACACGTATAATATAAAGCAGCAACAACTTACTATGATTGTGTTATTAATTATGATCGCCTAAGACAGACAGAACTGTTTTAGAAAGGATTTCAGACGTGATTACAATTCTTTTTCTCGAATTGAATTTTATCAAATTTTAGAGACTGCAAACTTTTTTCATTATATAATAAATATGACCATATATTTATTTCACTCTTCAGAATCAAATAGTATTAGTTAAGATACGGTTCAAATGAAGCCAATTTAGGAACTTTCAGCATCTTACAGTGTAACTGCAGACAACTTTGTTGGCACTGCCTTTCTGTCCTTATATTACACGTAATCCTATGTGAGTACCTTTATACAAGCACAACATAAACATAACAAATCAAAAACCAAAATATGTATACTCAGGAAAAAATAGGTCACAACGCTTTGTTATTTATTTAGTTACTCGGTTTAGTTACTTGGATTACAAGTATGTGATGCATTACAATTCTATGTTTGAAAATTTACCTCAATCATAAAGCTCGCTCAATACAATACTTGAGATGCGAAAATGCGTTTTTCCATACCCGTATACAAAATTATTAAAACCTATTATAATAATTAGATAATGAATTAAGACTAAGTGCTACCCATTGCTCTTATAAAACAGCTTGACAAAAATGTTGGATCGACGTTATACTCGTAGGTAGGTAAATCGGTAAACTGACATGTATGAAGAGCGTGACTTCGCCAGCAAATAAAATTTTAGTTGTTTCTGTTACGGTCAAGGTATTATAAACAAACTTAGTCGAAGCCTTCAGGCTTCATGGCTGAAGCCGAGACGCGAATTCAGTCGCCGGACAGTTGTGTTCGTAACTGGACACCGCGAACCGGCGCGCGGGCAGCTTTCGCAAACTCCCGGCGATCGCGCACAACCGGCTTAGTAATTCACGTCTCTTCATCGAACCGATTAAATAAAATGGGTACAAATGGAGACAGGTATGGACCTATTACATTTACCGTGGTACCAATTATATTATCAAATTTAAAAAATATATACAGTATTTTTTCGTGGGCATCCTTGCCCTGTACCTAGAACTTGCTAACTTAATGAATATAATATATATCGACTGTGGCATGTTTGAATCAATCTCAATATTGAATTCCATTAGATTATCTATTACTATGACTTTAGTATTGTATCAACACTAAATATTTCAACTATATTGACACGTAAAAATGTCATCGCAGAAACGCAAAGCTCTGTCAACACAGAATTTTCTGAAAGACTACTTATACATACGAATTAAAATATTTCCGTGGAATTCAAATCCTACGTAATTTGACTGTAACACAGATATCGAAACATTTAGACATTTTCTCAATATTTGTCTCACGTTGCATGAATTGATTATTTTTGCTGCACAAATAATAAATTAAAATAAATGTAAGATAAAAAAGTAACCAAATATTTAGTATTTTTTGTTTATATAAATATCGCACATGCTAAAATTATTTAGGTATTAAAGTATATTTGTGTAACGTTATCTCCACTTTTTCACTCAATTGGTTTAGCAAGCAAGCAAAATTGGATTTAAAATTTACTTTGATGCTTCGGGCGAGTCATCATAAATTGTAATCTTATTCTTTTATTTTGGTTTACTACTAAAATAATGTTTTGCTATGCATACTATACTTTATTTACCACAACGAAAATAGTCCGCGTCACTCATTAGTCTTATTTTATTACCAACAGCTCTCAATGGACTCGGCTTTGACATTTTAATTACTAGGTAACCATAAACTTAAGCCCCATTATGTGAAAAGTGTGAAGTGAATACCATCGTAAGATTAGAGGTCTATCTGAAACGACGTATAGATAGGATACTTACTTCTAATTTTCTGCGTTTGCTGCCATGCTTACTCCCACTCGCGCCGAGTCAGATCGAGTGAAATAGATTTCCAAAAAAATAGCTACTAATATGTAATGAACAGTGATTGTAACTTTTGTAGCATTTTCTGTGCAGCGTAGTGGTGTTAACGGAATTGGGATAAATGATTTAAATTTTTATGATCCATTAGCTTTAATAACGTTAATATTAACATTAATTAACCGTTTAAATTGTATTTGTCCATACCAACTCCGTTAGCACCACTATGCTGCACCGAAAATGCTAACAAAAGTTACGATCACTGGTAATGATCTGGTGATACATTGAAGGGTGTCTAATAATAAGATTTTTTTTAAGTAAACCGTGATCAAGCAAGAAAATATTACATTTCAGTCCATAAATAATCATTATTCAATCAAAAATAAATAAACGTTTACAGAAAAAGAATGGCTTCCAATTCCGCAATGCGTTTATGACGTATTTGCATGCATTGAAAAATTTGTGTGACCGTGATTGATATGAGAGAGGGATTAAAGTTTAATTCTACAAGTTTTGTTGCAAAATGGAGGCTTAGGGCATATGCCTTGTGTTAACAAGATATCATATCGTTTTTTGAATATTATAGGTCTACTCTTAACCAAATTTATTAATAGAACAAACATGAAAACATGATACTTAAATAGAAAACAAAACAACTAAAACTAATTAAAAAAAAGGTCTCCCAGATCGGAGCCCTGTGGAAGGGTTCCCATAAGGCTGGCAGCGTTCCCCCTTTGGATAGCTATGCTGATCCGCTGGCCGAGGAACGAGCCAGCCCTACGGTCTCCTGACACCTCGGCCAGCCTTCGGGATAGTTGCCCAAAAGTCGGTGGGCACCCGCGCTCCACGGTCCCAGTGTCTCCACAGCAAATGCCGCAAATATATGAGGGTCTGCAAGTCCGATGTATTTGCGGCACTTCGCAGCCTCGGCCGCTGCGGCTGCCCCGCCCGCTCTCAATGAAGTTGCGTCTAGGTGGGACGGCGCCAGGGTGTCGACACATGTTGCGGTCTACTTATTTGCTTCCGAATTTTGTAGGGATCATGAGCTCCACATGTACCTATAAATAACCAACAAGATATTTGCTCTAGAGCTATATAAAAACGGGTACATCTCTAGATTTTAATTCAAGAACAGTCGAAGAATTTGATTTCTGGGCCAGTTCGTACTTTGTCCCAGTGAAAATCAATATGAAAGCTGCTACAGATCTCATATTCTTGTCATCGAGACAAGGTACGAAGAGGCCCAGAAATCGAATTCCTCAACTGTACATTATTTATCTATTTAAATATAATGAAACATGTCGAGCTATATTCGATCTTATAAACGTTAGTTACCCGTTTCCTTATATTTTAAATTGTCTGAAACTCCCCGTGTGAGACTTTTCTTAGTAAATAAAATATTTTTTCTCAAACATGCAATGAAACATCGACGTTTATATTATAATGAAAGCCGTAAAGTATCACATTTTGGGGGCGGCGAAACAAGCGACAAGCAACTTATAATGGAATTTCATACAAAATTAAAAGCCTAGGCCGTAAAAAGACGTCTTTTGTTTTCGGGGCGCGGCGATATTCTTGCTTTCATTTCATGGTGGTGGTATTAGAAGAAATATAAACTCATCATCATAATGATTACGATATTAATATGTCCTGTGTCAAAACAAGATAATAATAATACCCACTCTATACCTACCTAAGAAATTAACCCCCTTTTGTGGGGTTATAGGTATAAGACGGCACGAAGTCGCAGTCAAAAGATAGTATTTATTATCTAAAATAAGATAACCATTGAAGTTTAACTAATTTACAAAAAGTCATTATTTGTTGTTGTTACATTAACATTGAATATTGCAACTATGTACACTAACATTAACATTTTACTAAGTTAGTAGTAGTTGTTAGTGTTTACTAAGGTAGTAGTTAGTGTTTGTAATTTTATTCGCCATGAGCTCACGTGAAAACGATAACTATGTTTTTGTCTTTCAAATAAACTCTGTTTGTCTGTTCTCATCTGTGGGCAGGGGCACCAAAGTACTAGCTTCTCCCTCTAGACCGCATCCAACGGAGAGCGACTCGAATTGTCGGCTAGCAGCGTGTTTCGGATCGGCTTGACTCCTTGGCGCTGCGTAGAAGTGTAGCCTCGCTCTGCATTTTCTACCGCATGTATTACGGGGAGTACTCTGAGGAATTGTTCGGATTAATCCCTGCCGCTTCCTTCCGCCCTTCGCCCAACGCGAAACATTTCCATCCTCACCACTTAGATGGTTGGCAGTCCCCAACTGTGCGTTTCTCCAGAAATTTCCTACCTCGCACAGCTAAACTGTGGAATGAACTGTCGCCTGCGGTATTTCCGGACCGATACGACCTTCAAACCTTCAAGAAAAGAGCGTACTCCCACCTTAAAGGCCGGCACCGCACTTACAACCCCTCTTGTGTTACGAGTGTCCATGGGCGGCGCTAATCGCTTACCATCAGGCAATTCGTCTGCTCGTTTGCCACCTATGTCATAAAAAAAAAAACACTTTAAGCGGTCGTTATTTTGATATGATTTTACTCACCCCAAGTAATACATATAAACTAGCCAAATTCGAGTCGAGGTAAAATACATCTAAATATGTACATTAGCTCGAAAGGTAATCTTCAAAAAAGTTACCTAAATATAAAAACTAGTACAAAGCAAAACACATTTTAAATTTGTTTGGGCTCCGTGGGTAACCAAAAGATACGATGAGAGGAAATCTTATGAATAATAATCTTATCTTACTCTGTCCGTCTGTCTATCACATCGCTAAATATCTTGTAAACCACTTATCACTCTCATTGCCAACGATTCCGTAGCGATAAGTTCGTAGCCGATAACATGCGAAAAACCGTATTTAGAGGAAAGTGCCTACGCGTCGAGCACCTGCCGCTCTGGTTACCGGTAACCCGAAAGGCGGGTGCTCTGAAAGTGTTATGCTGTCGATTTGAAATTTGGAATCGATATGAAAAAGGCTTACTCGTGGATTAGCTAAATTTTCTGAGAACCTGCGAAATACGAGGTGAACCCAGATCGATTATTGATTAAAAGTAATAGGTACAATATTTCCCTATTATATCCTAGAGAAACAATTAAACACATTTTTTCCGTTGATATTCGTATTTTATATGAAACAAGCCCTCCCTTTCACAATCCTAATCGTTAACTCGTTATTCACAAAATTGTACAAATAACATTTGTCAGTTTCCATATGAAAACGGGTGAGGTGAGAGGTGAGGACTAGTCAGTTTGTTAACAACACCCAACGTTTGAGAATACCTTCTTCTCTTGAACGGAATGCCGTTGGTTTTCCGAGGGATATGGGGTTCTTCGTGAAAGAAGTGTACAAGTTCTAAAGAATCGGAAATGCGCATGCGGGTCCCTAGCTTTTGGGCGCATACACAGGCTAATGTAACCGCTTACCATCAGGCGAACCGTACCCTAGTTTGCTGCCGATTTCGTTATTTCGATTTAACCTCTTCACTGCCTCAGTAGATTCCGTAAGTTGTGTCTCACACCAGTCTTTGTAGCAAAAGACTGAAAATCAACCTTACTTGACAGCACGCAGGTTACCTTTACATCACTTGACACGACTTGATCAGTCATCACTTCATCAGTCACGGCGTGTAGGGCACTAAATTTACTGACTTTATATCAAGACAATGGCGGCGAAAGGGATAAAAATAAACTTTGCATTGCCAACACTGTCTCTCGATACTAAATCAATGAATTTTACAATATATTTTAACCGTTGTTTCCAGGTCCGGAAAACCAGCATCCGAATGACTGCTATCAAAGAGTACCCATTCGACCTGAGCGACCTACAGAACCAAGAGGGTAGCCCAGTCCCGGTTGAGCCTCCCAAGCAGAGTGCCCCCTTGCCCCTCCGGCCGTCCCTCGTGACGACCCCACAGATATCCAACCCGGACAATAAAAGGAAAGTCTCGATCATGGCAGACGAGAACAGCAAAGACAGGGAAAACCAACCATCTGAAAGGTAAGGCTCTATTCTCTTCATGTCTTGCTACATTTGACGTTAAGCGAAATGGTGCGCTGGCTGTTATAAAAGTTATATAACAGCAACTATCTTTCTTCAACATCATATAGTGTTACATAGCGTTATCCTTGTTACATGATGTTATATAACATTTCTAACAGCCAGTGTGGGAGCACCATAAAAGACTCCATAGCCCGTCATCCATATTACTTAGATTCAATGTCGTCGTCGCTTTATTCAGATTAGACTAAAATCAAGTATCGTAGAGCGAACAAACTACTACACGTGCGATAACAAGATGTATAAAAAAATTACAATGATACCGTTATAGAAATGACTAATAGGGAATATAAAAATCTTTGAGTTATGTGCTCCCTTTTGTAAAGCCATATAGCAGAGTCTATTTGAGTCCGACGCAGAGACAAATTAAAATGAGATTGAAATTTAATTCTAATGTTTTTTTTTTGTTATTCGAATAAAGACCTTGGTTGGTACGGACGACGTCCGCGGACATTGAGACATATGTTACTTATTAGAAAACGAGTGCGCAGAATACATTGAAATCACAATCAAGGTGAAATGCCTAACGTATGTTTCGAATAGACCGCTAATCCAGGTTGAAGAGAACGTTGGGCCTTACGAGTATCCAGTTCTTTAATATCCCAATAATGTTTTTTACATGAATCTCGCCTCCATGTGATCTAAATAGTAGATGGTCCCACTTGAATAATTAAGTTTTCTATTAAGTTTTTTTAGTCAAAGATAGCTTAAGTGTATTTTTACTGTTCTGGAACTATATATTACTAACTATTTATTTTAAAAACATTAAAAATAAAAATTTGTAAACTTGCCAAAAATATCTTTCAAAAAACAAAGAATTCAAAAACTTTTATGATTCATAACTTGATACTACCTCGAAAATTGCATTAACTGGCGCGCTATAATACAGTATTTAAATACAATATACCGTAGGTATTTTATGTTTGTATACTAAACACAAATTATATAGACTAATGAATCCCACAGTCAAACTGTGCAAACAGTTTTGCGGGACGTTGTATTTATTTTTTAAGTTTTTGTCAATTGTTTTGATAAATAAATAAATAAAAAATACTAACATTAAGAGTTTGCAGGCAGCTCGGTTCTCCATACAAACGAGTCAGTCAGTCAGTCAGTGGTAAAAATGCCGTTTTTGGGAATTTAATATCTCAATAACTATTAAACCTATATTTATGAGATTTTTGGGTTCTAGTTATTCTAAAGGGTCTTAATACATGTACCAAATTTCATTTTTTTATGTTCGATAGATTTGAAGTTATTGGGGGGTCAAAGGCGGCTCCAAAGGGTTCGTGTAAAATAACACACGGCTGCTGTCAGCCAGTTCCTGGGGTGAACTTGGCTGGACACGCTGCCGCGTGTCGAGATACGTATAGTGAATCTAGCTACAGCAGGCTCATTACTTGCAAAGAACGCAACATGGTACTCGTATAGGCATTGTCTAGTATCTGGTAGCAGCTCTGGTTTTATAGTTATAAATAAAACTTCTAATATAGGCAATAAGATATATAAGTACTTATAAACGCTTCTAGTGAAATTACCACTTCAGACTTACCTACACAAAAAAACCGGCCAAGTGCGAGTCGGACTCGCGCACGAAGGGTTCCGTACCAGAAAAAACCTGTAAAAAAATACTTTTGTTGTATGGAATGCCCCCCTTAAATATTATTTTTATTTTATTTTTAGTATTTGTTATTATTGTGGCAATAAAAATACAACATCTGTGAAAATTTTAACCTCCTTGCTATTACGGTTCATGAGATACAGCAAAAAAAACGCCAACAACTACTCTGTTGTATGGGAGCCCCCCTCCCCCCTTTATTATTATTATTGTTTTGATTTTAGTATGTTTTATTGTAGCCACAATAAAAATACATAATCTGTGCAAATTTCAACTGTCTGGCTATTACGGTTCTTGAAATCTAGCTCGGCGAGTGGTAGCCATGAAAAAGGGCTAAAATATAACCGTTTTTCCCCCGAAGGGATAAAAACGAATATTTCGAGTCCAGCCGAAGCTTGACCCACCTTGAGATTACGATCGGCTTTTCCCCAAGTAATACGTCCTACAAGTTCCCTATACCCTACATTTCGGTCATCTTAACTGGCAACACTGGAGTGACGTCACATCCATAAAGGCACCAATGCGCACCGGCTAGCTGCTTGTTCAGTACCTTTATATGCCGGCAAGGCATTTAAATTTGGGTGGGTCAAGCTTCGGCTGGACTCGAAATATTCGTTTTTATCCCTTCGGGGTGAAAACGGTTATATTTAGAGGTCCGAGCCTTCGCTTGACCCACCTTGAGATGTGTTTGGTTTCTGCCGGCATTTCTCTATTGGTGTACTGTGAATGGTAAATGTGTTAGTAAATTTAATAAAAACACATAGTTTCATTGTTGGTCATTCTTTATTTTGACTGTTTGTAATAATCAACATGTGAGAATCAGCTAATATCTCAAAATAGACTTAAGAAGAATTAATTCCAATTTCTTTGAAGTAGTTTTTTATCCAACCGGCTATTACACATCTGCTGGCCTCTCGTACTCTGCCCCTAGTTGTGATAAAGAGACTATTCAAAGAATGTCTAGCTGATCGCCGAGGCATTGATATCTCTAGTAGCTTCTTGATCCAGTATACGCAATTAAGTGTGATTAGCCTTAAGGGCCCATCCTGACTGGATGTATTTTGCGCAATCTGTTTTTGATCCGAACCTCGGCTGAAGAATGACAGAGTCTTCACTAATTTTACAGTTGCTAGGTGATATGTCCAGCAACGTCAGATCGTGAATGCGTCTTCCTGAATGCAGTAGAAGCAGGAAGGCTGTATGTCTGGATACTTCATATAAACTATCCTCTACTATTATACTTCCATTCAGCCAGTTCAAGACTTTCTCCAGATTCCAAATGGGTTTCCTTACCTTTGGCTTCGAGTTTGATATAGCCTTTAGTATGTTTTTCACTAGTGGATGGCTAGAAATTAACTCTGATCTTGCTGGATTGGCAAAGGTACACACCACCGATTTGTGAACTAGTATGGTTGAAGCGGCTAGATGTTCTCTATGATGAAGAAAGCATAGATATTCTGCCACTTTTCCCGGAGGCGGGTTATTAGTGGAGCAGGAGTTTTTGGCTGCCCACTTTTTCCTTCTACTCCAAGCTGAATGGTAAGTTTTTAGAGAGCTTTTTCTCCAGGAGTTTTCGAGGAGGTCTTTGTATTCCTGTGGCCAGGTGTTTATTTCAGAGGACCACCCCGTACCCTCCAGACTTCCAATTTTAAATCCTTCACTTCTGGTGGAGGTTGGTTGGTCCTGCGATCCACTAGATTCGACTGTAGATCTCGGATTGTGAAAGGAGCTGCTGTTGCTCGCGATTTGATGTCGTCTCTCCAATATACTTTGTGCCACCGGGGGCAGGCAATTAAGTAAATTCCTCGGGCTTTATTCAGGTGGCAGAGTATTCTCGGCATTAGACACGGTGGGGGAAATATCCATGCCAAGTTCCAGTTCCAGTGTCTCGAGAATGCGTCCACGAATAGTGCGTTCTGATCCTGTGAATCCTCTGTCACGTACTCTGGCACTATTCTCGACCGGGCCGATGCAAAAAGGTCGATCTCCGGTATGCCCCATTTGTCGAAGATCATATTCATGACTGACCTCGACAGGGACCATTCCGGTAATTCTTGATTTCGAGAGAGACTGTCCGCTGTAGAATTGTATCGACCTGGAATGTATCTTGCTGTGATCGTGATGTTCAGTTGACTTGCAAGGTGGAATAGTGATTTCGTCATCTTTAGGAGGGCCAATGATTTGGTACCCTCTTGTTTCTGTAGGTAAGCTACAGCAGTTTTGTTGTCTGATTGAACAAGGCATGTTTGTCCTTGTAGTATGTTCTTGTTCCTTTTGAGGATGATGAACACTGTCCACAATTCCTTCCTGTTGCAATGCCAAGCTTTTTGTTTGGTGTTCCAGTGACCAGGGTTCTCCCGTTGATTGTCGCTCCCCACCCCATATCTGACGCGTCTGTCGTAATAAAAAAGTTTTCTGGTTTTGGAAAGATTGGGGAGTTGTCGGACAAATGTTCCAGCCACCACTTGCAATCGGTTATTGACAAAGGATACTTCTTGTTTTTCGGAAATCTTCTCATTTTGTTGTTGTCCCTTTGCAGGTAGCGGCAGTATAGTCGCCCGTAAGGCACGACAAACGACGCGAAAGTTAGACGTCCTAGCAGCCGTTTTGCCTCTAACCAAGTGCATTTTTCTTCCGCAACCATTTTTGTCAGTTGTTTTCTCGTTTGGGAGTTTTTCTTGATGTTGATGCTCTTTATATCTGCATGCGTATCCCAAACTATCCCTAGATATTCTCGTGTTTGGGATGGTATTTGGCTGGTCTTTTCCAGGTTTAGTTGCCACCCGAGGTGCCTCAGGATTTGGCGGGCTCGCAATCCTTGTTTCAATAGACGTGATTGGTTTTGTCCCGCTATGAGGAAGTCGTCGAGGTATACCACAACCCGGATCCCTTCGCTTCTCAGAATACTTGCTATCCAGTTTGTCAGCTTGGCGAATATCTGAGGCGCTGTCGCGAGAACAAAAGGCAGACATGTCGTTTGAAAGGTGCTGTTTCCTACCTTGAGCATTGGTGCCTTTATGGATGTGACGTCACTCCAGTGTTGCCAGTTAAGATGACCGAAATGTAGGGTATAGGGAACTTGTAGGACGTATTACTTGGAGAAAAGCCGATCGTAATCTCAAGGTGGGTCAAGCGAAGGCTCGGACCTCTTAATATCACGTTTTTTGTATGGGAGCCCCCTTAATAATTATTATTATTTTGTTTTTAGTATTTGTTGTTATAGCGGCAACAGAAATGCATCCCGTTTTTACCCTTTGGGTACGGAACCCTAAAAATGCATTGATTTTATTAGGACTATTTGAGTTGAGTCATGCACACAGATACATAGATATAGTGTATACAGTACGGTGTCTGAGAAGTATCGCTCGACTGGGTCTAGTTAATTTATTTAAAAGACAGCATCATTCACTCGTAATGATAGATAAGCCGTGATAATGCCCAGCTAAATAATTCACGCCCAATGCATTAATTGTTGTCTACTAAGTATAGGGTTTCATTAATATTATTATTCACGAAATGACCTGTGGTAAGCGAGATTCCTTTTTAGTGTTTGGAACTTAATACAAGTTATATTTTTTCCTGGATACCGTGGATGGTTCGGCGTCTTTTTACAGTTCCGTGCCTAATTGTTAAAAAAAAGGAACCCGCTTTGTTTTTATGATAAGGGTCTAAAATGATATACTTACGAAGTGAGGGAAAATAGTTCGAGGGGTTATATGGCTTTTAGAGCCAGAGTTGTACATTCTACTTTTCACTTCGCGTGTTGGTTGAGCTGCCAGCTGACCCAAGGAGTCGAGAGTGACCTCATCAGAAGGCGGCGAGGCGGCTGATGGCGGGGTTTTTAGTGGGTACACCGTGGGTCTCATAAGTCTATACTACCTTAGGCCCGTTGGATAAGTTAAATAAGACTCACTTTTCAAGCATGAGAAATGCTAAGTTCTTTTTATCTTTTTCTATTCATAGATTTAGTAATTTTTAGTAGGTTAAGTATTATCATTGTAATAAGCATATTTTGGGAAAAAATGATTACCTGTCGAGTTTCTTTCGGTGTTCCTTCTCGGCAGTGGTCTTCTTTTTCAGAAGCGCTTGTAGGCCTACTTGCAGAAAAAAAACCATTTATTTATTACTCGTTCACTAGTAATGTCTACTTCAATCCCCAAATCGCAAATCATCGCAAAGATTCAACGTTCAAAACGTTTATTGCCAGAACATAGTTACAAAACAGATCTTAGTGTACAAATAATGTGCTTATATTCTACCAATTTCAGGCATGCAATATTACAATTCATTGACTTTAATAATTACTAGATGAAAGCCCGGCTTCGCTCGGGTGAAATAAATAAGAAAGAAATAAACAAAACATTTATTCGTGACAGTTATGCAAACGACGAAAGAAATAGTGTACAAAAATGTATAAAATAAAAACATTACAACAACGGATTATGATGAAACTTCGACTCGTATAGAAATATAGTCTGTAGTCTGGATTGGGAATAAAAGTATGGAATGGAATTATATGGAATTGGGAGTAAAAGATTACGCAAACGACGTCACGGGCAAAGGCTAGTATCTTTGCAAGTTAATCCTAAGCATTTTTATAAGGGTAGTATTTAAAGGCACATAAAAAATTTGACACCGTAATAAGTACTGATTTGAATAGCTAAAATACTAATCGTTCATTAAAATTCAATTCAGATGTGCATTGTTAAATATTGATGTGCCAGTCAGTATTTTTGGTGCGAAGTCAGAGCTGCTAACGCGAAAAACAAATGAAGTTCGTGTATCTCCCTCTCTGTCGCACTTGCAAATTCGAGCGACACAGAGGGAAATACACGATGTTCGTTCGTTTTCGTTTCGCGATAGCAGCTCTCTATTCTCCGCCAAATTCTATTCAGTGGGGCCCTTTACACTCAATATTATCGCGATTTTTAAAATTGTATGGGGTCTGTTAAACGCTTAATACTATCACAATACAGGTGTGTCAATATTATCGTGGTTTTCAAAATCGTATGGATTTTTCTTCAATATTCATTGCACGTGATACGGATCGTGATATGAGTATATCGCGTGATAATAATAACCATGTAACAGGCCCCTATGGATGTTGCTTCAATATTCAGTGTTTCGCGTGATAATAATAACAGTTGGTAATATTTTCTCCAATTAATGGAAGCTATTTAACAACTTGTTCCGTTTTGCCAAAGATATTTCACATTCCGATACGCGCACCATCCAAGAATAGGAGCCGTCAGACCAGAGGGCCTACCACGATCTGAAAACGAAGTATTTCCCTCTCCGCGCTCGAATATGCAAGTGCGACAGAGAGGCATATATATTTAGTTTTCGGTTGGTAGCACCTTAGTCCGAGCGTGGCGGACGGTCGAAGAAAGTCAAAGAACATTCCGTGTGTTGTCTGTCACACATATAATTTTGTAGCTTCCCATCGACCTATGAACTTGAAATTAAGTGATTATGAAGTATATTTTACCAAAAATATTAATATATTGATAAATCACATTTGTTTTTTAGTTGTACGGAACCCTCAGTGTGCGACTCCGACGCACTTGGCTGGTTTTTATTACATTTTGAATTTTATTTCTCTTATAGTAAAATACCCTATTCGTTTTAAAGTTGACGCCTGAGGGCCTACCGCGAACCAAAAACGAACTATCTTCCTCTCTGTCGTTCGAATATACATGTGCGAGAGAGGCAGATACTTCGTTTTCGGTTCGCAGTAGTGCCTCTAGCGTCCGAGCGCGGCGAACGGCATGAGCTGAGGGTCTACTCCGAAATTCAAAATCCTAACTTCGTATTGTGCCGTCCCTTTCACTCTCCTGTCATAGACTATATGAGTGAAAAGGACGGCACCAAGTTATAAGATAGAGCGAGATAGGGATAGAATTTTGCTAGACGTTTAAAAGCCATAAGTCACCTAGTAGTTTGTCACAAACAAAATAGAGACGCAACTTTAAGATGGCGGACAGACTCAGCAAACATTCAAGTGGTGTCCTTTACACGATTAATATTATCATAATACTGGGGTGTCAATATTATCGCAGTTTTCAAATTTGTATGGATTCTGCTTTAATATTCACGTGATACTTATCGTGATATGAATACATGTAACAGGCCCCATACATTCGCTTTGAAGGCGGTTGTTGTGACAGTCTAGCTAGCACGATAGATTATACCGTTACGTTTTATGTGACGTTTTAATACATTTCGCCCATATAACGTGACGGTATAAGTTATCGTGCTAGCTAGGCTGATAGGTGTATAGAACGCTTGAAAACTACAAAAACAAAACGCTGCAGACGCGGCTAGCCGAATCCACACAATGGGCGATGATGGCCCATCACCCAGAACGCAGCCCAGCAACCTGGCCAACATACCGGACGCAAAAATAGTTCACGATTTTCGAACGTAGCCGACACTGTCAACCAACAAATTTAATATAGCAATATAGTCTGTGGGCAATATGGCCGACGCTTTGTCATCAAATTAACACTTTTAAATGCAAAATACGCGACAATCCGAATTTTGCGGATACATATGTTCAACTCAAAAATCGTTATTTTTATACGTTCTTCAATTTGAGACTGGTCTCGTTCGGGTCTACCGTACCCCTGCACGAAATTATTAATATAGATTACTAAAAATACATACTATCATTATCAACGTTCATTATTCATTATTTATATTGTGATGCATTTCAATAATTCGATACATTTGATTATCATACTGACTAGTAATTCACTGTTGTGATTTATGTCAAATTTTGTTAATTAATCCTAATTTAATTATTCTATACATTTATTTAAAAAGTCATTTATAGAGTAAAAGCATTCCTTTAATAGCCAGTCAGTGAGTTTATTTTTAAATTGACCATGTGGGCAGGTTTTGATATCCCTAGGCAACTTATTATAATTAAACCTATATTGTAATTTATATTAATGTAATAAATTATCTGAATCGTAGTTGTGATCTCCTTTAAAATTCATTTACACAGTATTTATAAACTGATACTATTGTTTTTATATACTTAGTAGCAACCGTTTAGCTGGCAGAGGGTAAGGGGGGAGGATCATGCACGCACATGGATTTTTTAATAATAAAAATATTAGAAATACCCCACGTTCTTGTTTAATGAACTACTGCACACGATGCACTACTGCACTACCATACTGCACACGATGGGTATGCAAGTAAAAAAATGCACCCCCACCTTACGCGTACTTTTTAGGGTACCCCCCCTGAAAAAAACATTTTTCAAAATAGTACCCTACCGTTTTGTCGGCGTGATTGAAATGTATACCTATGCCATATTACGGCTTTCTAGTAGTAACCTTACTAAGCTAAGCCGCGAATAGACTGACGGACGGAAATAGCGAATCTATAAGGGTTCCTTGTTGGCTATGGAACCCTAAAAAACTAACATGCGTTCGGTGACTTTACGTTGACTGACAGGCGGTCCATACATATACGGGCTGTGAAAAATACATGCAATAGAACATGATGTAGAGATGCATGATGTAGTATATATGTTTTAATTTGAACGCCACTCGGTCGCCACCTACCACTACCACTTCTCCACTTTATTATTTGTAAATTAACGTTCAAAAGTGGTAGACCACTGTCTTGGCTGACTGTAGGTACATACCTAGCATATTTGAGAGCGTCTCGCAAGCACACATCCCAATCCGCCGAGGCATGGCTCGGTAAAGAGAAATACGCACCCAGTGCAATCCTTATAGTGTACCTTTCACTAGCAAGACTTACACCGGCCGCAGTAAATTAGTCATCCGTCTCTTGCACACATCACGTGACTACCTTGAGTAACTCAAGAACCACTAAGGAAAGATCTCCTCAGAACTAAGTTCTTTGATAGAACAAATAAGTATGCCAGAATTCGGGGGTCATCTGGACTAGTTATATTTGAATCCAATAAGAAGGCAATGTCTTTCACATAAGTATGTCTTTATGTGGCACATCTAATTGCTATCGGTAGGTACGTTCGTGTCACATGATTTCTATTTATCAATACTGTCACTATGTCTATTCAGTTTTAGTTAGATGGCGAAAATATTTATTTTCGTTCCTACTAGAATCGTTTATATATTATTGATTGCTAGTAGAATAATATAATAATTAGAAGGAGACAGAATACTTTACTGTTGGAAAATATTTTAAACCGATAAGTAAAACTATTTTACCTACTTTATAAATGTAGATTTATCTGTATTTCTTTACAGCAGTTAGTTACATGCATGTTCTGTTTAAGTTTCGCACTCTTCTTAATCGATTTTGCTGACTGTAATGATCAGAAATTTTTGTTATTTATTCAATTACTTCCAAGAGCTCTGTAATAATCAGATATTTTGGTTTTTATTCAATTACTTTCAAGAGCTCTTCAGCAACTCATCATTAGATTCGGTATAAGGTATTTCTTGTCAATGTAAGTCGTATACCTAATTTATTTTTGTTGATATTGCATTTACACTCCTTATTATATTGGAATAAGCTTCAGGGCACTTTTATACATATATCTTTAGCTTTACCGGACTTATCAACCATGTCATAATGACAATTTTAATTACCATAAAAGTGTACATTTTACTATAGCGATTTACGCCTACGAATTCTCGTGCCGCAAAGTCTCGCGTAATGAATGTGGACAATGGTTGGACATAAGCGATATTTACTAGGCTTTGATTATATATTTATAAGTGGCTCTATAAACCTTTCGATTTTTTTGTTCAAATATCTACATTTAGAAAAACTGTCTTTACAAAAAAAATACACCTATATAGTTATATGAGAACTGCTCACAAAATTTAACGAGAATATAGGTTGAGAAATGCGACTTGTAGAGAAGAACCTAAAAATCCGGCCGCGTAAATTTTAGAATTTCCGTTAGCAGACACAAGATTAATTTAGAAAAAGTTATTTATCAGCAAGCTAGCAATGAGCTTTTGGATTATTTATTTATTACGCCTAGTAACTGCTGGTGTCCGAAGAGTTACGTCGCCAGCATCCTCGGTACAATGCCTCATGGGCCTGTTTTAGATTTAAGTTAGTTTTACTTTATTTATAATATATATATATATATAGTTTCCATCTCAGATGCCTCCGCGACATTATGGGGATCCACTGGTCTGACTGTGTCAGGAATACCGAAGTCCTTAGATTAGCTAATGTAGCTGGTATTGAGGCATATCTTATGAGGCGACAGCTGCGTTGGTGCGGACATGTCTCCCGCATGTCCGATGCTAGAGTGGCGAAGCGCATCTTTTACTGCAAACTGCAGAATGGCAAGAGAAATCAAGGTGGCCAATATTTGCGGTACAAGGATGTGCTGAAACGCCACATGAAAAGAACCAATATAAATCCTTCCACCTGGAAGACGTCAGCCAGTGGCCGATCAGATTGGAGGCAAACTGTGTTCAGTCGGGTGAACGATTTCGAATTTAGGCGACGCGCAGAACTTGACGCTAAGCGTGACGAGCTTAAGGCCATACCACCTGCGGCCATACCATACAACTATGTCGGAGGGGTGCTGACTTGCAGCGAATGTACACTCGCTGCAAAAATTGGCTATATCAGTCACCTGTACCGCTACCATGAGATGCTATCGAAAATATACATTACGTTACTACAGTCGCTACCGAATAAACGCGTTTCGAGTAGATTTCGATTGTGCTCGTACCATGAGTCAACCGCGCGTTCACTGCGCCCGCCAGACGCTAACGTAATATTCGCTAGCGACTAACGTTTTGTAGCGGTTGCCGTAGATCGGTACCATGAGTCACCAATTTGACAGCCGCTATCGAAAAATACCGTATCGACTGTAGTAAACTATTTCACTAGCAAATTGGAGCGTGAAAGCTTATTAGAGATCTTGTTTCGTAAGTTATTGTAATAATTATTTATCTAAATAATATCGGCAAGGCATTATTTTGTGTGCAATATGTTAGCGACGGCTGCGTAAGAAGATGAACGACAAATAACAGAGATAAATTGGGGCTGATATGAGAAATAAATAAAAAAAATCCACTTCAACATACTATAAAATGAGATTAGGTTTATTAATTATATATAATCTATGTACATCTAATCACATGAAACTAAAAAAAATCATCATAAAAACTGGGAAGACTGCATCACTCAGTTTATAGGTATGGCAATAATAACCAAAAATAACCAAAGCAAATATAAGATTCACTAACATTTGACCTTGATCTACTGTTCTACGACACTTTAAATTAGCAGGTTTATTTCTATACTTTTGAAAGGAAGCCTTTTGTCCAATATCGTCCTTGCTCTGTCTTTTCAGTATAGTTAGAAAGAGAGCTTTGTATGCTGTGAAGTTAGGCACGTCACTCCGATCGTAACGTAAACTACTCGATGAATCGAGTTAACGTTAGCGAGTATAGTAAACGTGTAATTGACTCATGGTACGAGTACCGATCTGTAGTTCTATGAGTGACCACCAGAGGCGCTGTACTTATTCTCCATACTGATTGTTTACGCAGTCGCTAGCGAGTACGGTCACTGCAAACTCATGGTAATGCTACTGAGAGCGCACCAGCGACGCTCTCAGCAGTAAAAAGCAGTCGCTGTGGCCGAATACGGCTAGGAGAGATGAGATGAATATATATATAATATTTTCAATTAAGTAAATACGGGCTTTAAAGTTTGTAGGGAAATATGCCTAATGACAATTTTCTATGGTCAAACGGCATCCTTTTTTAGGGTTCCGTAGCCAAAATGGCGAAAACAGAACCCTTATATTTTCGTCATATCTGTCCGTCCATCCGTCTGTATATCACAGTTGATTTACTCGGAGACTATAAGCACTACAATTATGAAATTTGGTAGAAAGGTGTATTCTATTAACCGCTACAAAAAATGATGCGAAATTACAAAAAAAATATGAAATAAGGTACATACCACATATGAAAATCACCACATATGGGGTGTGTACCTTATCGTACATAATGTATGATAGGGTACACGCCCCACACATACAGGTACTGGGGGATAATAAAAAAAATCATCAAAATCAATACACATAATATGCGTGTGGAGTATTTATGGATAGGTCTTTACAAATGATATGGAGGTTTCTAAAAAACTTTTCCATTTAGGTCAATCGTTGGATGTAATACTATTATACTATTCTGTGTCGTTGGAGAGATATTAGCTGTCAAAGTCGTAAAAAGTGTGTCCCTCTTATTTCCAAAGTATGGAGTAAAAAATTGCTGGTGAACAATAATAAATACTTTCAACGATTTTTAGATTGAACGAGATAGTTTTTGAGAAATCGCTGAAAAACTGTCTTGCCCAAACAAAAGGACTTAGTGAGTTCCCTATGAAGATACGACCTTTTTGGATTTAATGTATTATATAGTGGTTTTAAATGTGGACTAGCAGGTTTCGGCACGGAACCCTTTTTTTGCGTGATCCACAGACCATGGCCGGTTTTTTTCATGTTTATGTAATGTAAGTATACAAAAAAAATATTGCATAACTAAGCAGAAGTTTGATTATTTACGAGTATTTTCGTATGATTTGTTTATTGGAAAAATAAAAATAAAATATTTTGAAGGTGTAAAATACCGTATTCTGCGAATTGCCAGTCTTAGTAGATAAGGATCCATGTATGACCATTGTCTAGATTCAGCCAAAGCAGGTTTAGTAGCTGTGTATGGCGAGGCGATCGATTATTCATTCACGGCGTTTCAGCGGGCCCGATTGGCATGCATAATTTTAAACGCAGCTTTATCCGCCGTTTTTGCACATAAATCAATTTAGATCCAGCAGGGTTTTTCATATCAGCATAATAGGATCTGGACACTAGGCAACAAATCGTTTCACTAACTAGAAATTTTGTAACTGTCGTTTACAAATTGTATGTATGTGTATTTGTAAGCACTTTATTATACGGAATAACAGATTTAAATAATATACATGTCACATAAGACTAAAATACAAAGGCGAATTTATTCCTATGAGGGTTCTCTTCCAGCTAAACTTTGAGGCATTGAGTGGAAAGTGGGAGAATGAGATTACTTCACTAGTTATGCATAACAACGTTTTGTTAATAAATATACATGGATATAATATATGATAGATAAAAATAATAGATGGATATTTAATAGATTTACAACGTTTTATTAACAGATGTGTATAATAAATAGGGATCATAAATATATACATATACAAAATTATAATACACTTACATATAGGTAGTTAGTTGCTCTGAGTGGAGACCTCGTGATATTTTTTAACGTCTAAATTTCCAAAAACTGAGAAGTCTAGCTTGGGAAAATAACTGGTACCTGTTCAACACTAATCAGTGTTATCATTAAAAAATGAGTCTTGTATGCTATTCTTTTGTATGTATGAATTAAATAATACGTAAATAAATATGGGGGGGGGGGGCAATCTTATACATATCGACCTAATCCCAAATTATGGGTACTAGACGACGAAACACATACTTAAATATAGAAGAACCCAATTAATATGGCGCGCGTCAAAGCTCTTAAGTAGTTGACCGAGAGGCCATTATTGCTTAATCCGCGCGCCTTATTACTTGGGTCTTGCTATACATTGAAAAGATCCAAGACTCAGGAACAAATATTCGTAAAAATCTAAATACACAAATATTGCCCTGACCGGGGTTCGAACCCGGGACCTCCGGCTTCGTAGGCAGGGTCACAACATAGCTAAAGTGGTCCTCAAATCAACTTCTCATGACTTGGTTGTTGGGTTTCGATTATGGATGAAAATTAACATCGCAAAATATTCAACTTCTTGTGTGGAATAACGCAAGACCTTTAATTTTTTTTTTGAGTTCCGAGGGTCGAATTTTGCACTTTTACTGTTTCTGACAACGAATCGAATTTTTGACTTTATGGTTTGAGGTTTATTAGTACGCTTACATAGATTGCGGTCGTAGACTTAGAGAAAAAAAGTAAGTAAGTAGCTCAAAATCTAATTCAAATTGTGACTGAGTGACTCTTAGAGATTAAAGAACCTAAAAAAGTTTCCTCTAATTTTGACACGGTCCTGTGCCCTAAAAATCTTTCTGAAGCCTAAAAATCTCTATATAACTGCCATCCCTTCGCTTGCTATAAGCAATAATTTATACCCAAAAAAGACGACTCCACTTTTGTACTTCGCCATTCCACACACATGAGATTTTCACATACCCTTCCCACTTTACCACATGTACAGTCGACTATAAATTGATTGGTCGATTTTTGTAACTTTGGGTGGATCGATATCTTTGTAGTCGATTGTACTACTTTCCGATAGCAAATGGGATAGTTGCTACGGAAAATAACCAAGTCACTTTATTCGGGTCGATGACATTTGTGGAGTGCCGTGGATTCGTCAAGGAACCCATACTCACCTTCAGTTCCTCATCATAAATTCCACTTCATAATATATATTTTTCCGAGCATTGGTTAGATACCTTAACGAAATTTAATGAAAAATCTATAAAATCTATAAAGTCCTCATCATTGAGGAGTCCCATCTGTGGTGATCAATACCATCAGTTCAGTTTCATCAATTTTGTGGTTTCAGGAAACAAAACGCATGGTTAACTACGCAATATCACATTTTCTTCATGTATACACTTACAATTGCTAAAAATATTTTTCTTGTGCTCTGCCTACCTCTTTTGGGAATATAGTTGTGAGTTTACCAGGTGATCAATCCTAATGGCTCAGTAGGGAGAAGTGAGAAACTATAAAATATAGAGAAACCTTTTCTTAGGAACCAAGGCGTCGATTTTAGTGACAAGAAAAACTGCATTCATAGATTTGAAAAATAACTTTTACTCAGTTCGGGAATTGAACCTACTTCGATATAGATTGTGTAAATCATAAGCAGTACACGTTAGTATGAAACATGATATCTAAAATGAATAAAATGCACAATTAAATAAATACTCTGTAATTTTAATTATTTCAATAAGACCGTGTTCAATTCCTGAACTGAGTCGTACTAGTTCTTTTTAGGGTTCCGTAGTCAACTAGGAACCCTTATGGTTTCGCCATGTCTGTCTGTTTGTCCGTCTGTCCGTCCGAGGCTTTGCTCTGTTGATGGTTAGAGTTAGAAAGCTGCAATTTGGTATGGTTATATAAATCAATAAAACTGAAAAAGTCGTAAATAAAATCTAATTTTCTTAAGAGTGCCTCTAAAACACTTAAAGTAGGGATGATTTTTTTATGGATAGGTATTTCAAAATGAATAGAGGTCTTCATCAAGCATTTTTTATATCCGGAAGTATTCACTCCAAAAGAAAAAAAAATGTGACCCCCGTCTAACTTTTGAACTATGGGTCCAAAAAATATTTACAAAATCATGAACGTAAAGCTTAATAAAAACTTTCAACGAAAACTATAGCTGACATGAACAGTTAAGCCGTTTTTGAATTATCGTAAAAGGTCTTCCCTTCATAGTAAAAGACGTATGAAACGCTACGAAAGTATTCCCATTTGCTTGTTATTGATTTTTTTTAAGTAAGACATTGGGCAGTTGCCCAAGAGCGACCAAGAGCATAGTTATGCTCTTGGTCGATTTTTTTAAATCTATGAAATCAGTTTTTCTTGTCACTAAAATCGGTGGCATGGACCCTGAGACCAGATCAGAAGTCAGATCAGATCAGATGTGGGAGTCATATACATTAGGTGACACTGCCAAACCTCAATACCATTAATCTAATATCACGCTTATAAAAAACATGAATGGGTATCTAAACATCTATATTTAGTTGGATACCTCGTTCCAATGATCTGCAATTATCATGACAAGCTTTTTGTGTATCATAGTCACATGATATCGAGCGTGGTAATTGTAACTGAATATTCGTACAAAGCAAAATTGTAATAACAAAAAAAACCTGCACACGCTCTATTCAGTCTCTTTTGTCACGGACAACTTAGTTATTTCGTCATGGACACTATTGATTTATTACTTATAGGTACCTATCGATATTCAGCCATTATTATTATTATTGCATATTGTTGAACACATGATACATATTTTATGTTTTACCTTTTGTAATCATTATTCATGTAAAAAAATGTTAATAGTAATACGCTGTTATCCCTACGCAGGTACCTACAATCCACATGTTTTCCTTCCTTGCCAGCAAATTACGTAGGTACTACATATTCGTATTAGCGGTCACAACAAAGCAAATAGAGCATTATTCTTTAAATATATTGTTTAGCAACCCACTTGCACAGATTGTACACATAAATCGAAATGTGATTGGAATGTTTACCTACCTAATCTATATTTTCATATACCGTGAAATACGCCTACTTTGCCCGCTTTATTCGTAATTTCAAATATTTATTATTTTATAGACGCATGCTTTTTTTTGCCCACCGTGTTCATTTTATCATATTTATGAGCAGCTTTAAAGCAATATTCTTTTTTAATACAATATTTAACGGAAAAGTTATCTGGACTTCAGCCAATAATGCCTATGTTGATTTTTGCCGAAACTATAGTAAATACTAAATAGTAACTAATGTATGACTTGAGACTAGGATCAGTCCAAGATTTTGGGTAATGATGGCGTTCAATAGTTCTTACTACGGAAATTCTTGCAAGATACGGGTGGGCCATATCGCACTTTATGTATAGCACCGTTGCGCTTTTCGCTACAAGTTACACAAATCGATTTAAAACTGCTAGATTTCACTTTTTGATCAATTTGTTATATCAGTGGAATGCCGTAAAATAAATGCTTTTTAAAATCCTGCTTGTATGTTGGTTCAGTTACAGTAAGAATACTGGGCTATCAGAATACTTTTTTGTATATACCCAGTAACTATTAAATTTATTACGAGCAAGATAAAAACATCATTATAGACTTTAAGAAGTTGACTCTTGTCGGTGGAGTAATTTCCAGCTTATTCTGCATTCAACTTTATCCTTCACTTCTCTGTATGATGAAGCATTTTTTAGGGTGCCGTACCCAAAGGGTAAAATCGGGACCCTATTACTAAGACTTTACTGTCCGCCCGTCCGTCCGTCAGTCACCAGGCTGTATCTCAAGAACCGTAATAGCTAGACAGTTGAAATTTTCACAGATTGTGTATTTCTATTGCCGCTATAACAACAAATACTAAAAACAAAATAATAATAATAATAATTAAGGGGGGCTCCCATACAAAAAACGTGATATTTTAGCCCTTTTTCATGGCTACCACTCGCCGAGCTAGATCTCAAGAACCGTAATATACAGCTGAAATTTGCACAGATTATGTATTTTTATTGTGGCACAACAACAAATACTTAAATCAAAATAATAATAATAATTAAGGGGGGCTCCCATACAACAGAGTAGTTGTTGGCGTTTTTTCTGGTACGGAACCCTTCGTGCGCGAGTCCGACTCGTACTTTATTTGTTCCATATACGTTATTCTGGATTTCCCCTTTTTCTTTTTCCCTCTATCATTCTTCTAATCCAGTCGTCATGGCGTATGTATCCTAACATTTTTCTTCTCCTATCTTCAATCATTTTCAGCAATTTTCTGTTTTCCTGTACAATATTTAAAACTTCTTCGTTCGTTTTCTTCTCGATCAAACTGATTCTCTCCATCCTCCTCCAACACCACATTTCAAACGCTTCCAGTCTCTCTCGGTCATATCGCATAAAGCGCTATACTCCAGTCACTTTGACTAGTTTCTTCCGAGAACAGCTTGATGTTCTAGCGGTAATCTAATGTCTTTTATAGTTGAAGGAAACTTCGTATTTATACAAGATTTATTAATCATTAATCTAGAAAGCATTACTTTCTTTTGACCCTGAGTTTGTCGCTGGGCAATGTTGGACAATTAGGATTCGAAAAATACCAGACTACATTGCCCACCAACACAATTAATAATAATATAATAATAAAAGGTATTTTTATATTTTACATTTGATAAATTTATTGTAAAAAACCTAACTTGTAAAAAAGAATAAATAAGGTGAATAGTAAATAAAATGCTTTATTGTGCACTACATGGAAATGTTTACAATTTTTATTCAAATCAGAATTTTTAGTTCAAAATGTAACAGAAATACCCTAATGTTTAAATTTAGCTAGAAGTAGGAGACGTTCATAAAGGCATTTAGATTTTTCTTAATTCACCTCAAAATACCGACACCATTTTGTTCGCAATAAACACACCACTTTCGAAAAATTTATGCCAATCCTGATTAAAATTAAACACATGTATGACACACAGTGATGTCATGAATATAACCTAGTTTTTAACCGACTTCAAGATTTCAAAAGAGGAGGTTATCAATTCGGTTGTATGTTTTTTTTTGTTTCTTTTTTAGGGTTCCGTAGTCAACTAGGAACCCTTATAGTTTCGCCATGTCTGTCCGTCCGTCTGTCCGTCCGTCCGCGGATAATCTCAGTGACCTTTAGCACTAGAAAGCTGAAATTTGGTACTAATATGTATATCAATTACGCCGACAAAGTGGTAAAATAAAAAGTGGAAAAATATATTTTATTAGGGTACCTCCCCTATACGTAAAGTGGGGAGTGTTTTTTTTTTTTCATTTTAACCCTAACGTGTGATATAAATATTGTTAGATAGGTATTTAAAAATAAATAGGGGTTTACTAAAATCATTTTTTGATAATGTTAATATTTTCGGAAATAATCGCTCCAGAAGTAAAAAAAAATGTGTCCCCCCCCCCTCTAACTTTTGAACCATAAGTTTTAAAAATATGAAAAAAATCTCAAAAGTAGAACTTTATAAAAACTTTGTAGGAAAATTATTTTGAACTTGATAGGTTGAATAGTTTTTGAAAAAATTACAAAAATAATTTCTGAACTAAGTTTGTAATTTAACCGTATAAACAGGTGTTTATTGTACCTGTCATTTCTACAAAATCACAATGAAATGACGTGCTTTTTAGGGTTTTGTGTTTCTGTACTTAATATGTCAACTTAATGTGACGGACGGAAAACTACGGAACCCTACACTGAGCGTGCCGCACGCTCTATGCCGGTTTTTTTTTAATGTTTGTTAGTCCATAACTCCGTCATTTCTTAACCGATTTGGAAAATTATTTTTTTGATTGTAAGTATATATATCCAAGTTGGCCCCGTTTTTTGTTAAAACGCAGTTCTGATGATGGGATCCACGAGGAATTGAGGGAACTCCTCAAATCTTTAAGGCAAACATATAGTGATTTTTGTGTTTTTATCAACAAGTCAAGCATTTGCATCCAAAAATGTGACATTGGATGAAGTGAAACTGCTGATGATGATCAGAACAGAACTCTTCAACGACGAAAAGTTCACGTTTGGCGATTTGTCCTCCTAGCTGTGGTTGTTAAGCAAGTTCTATTTTCACGATTAATTTTTGTCATTCTTGATTTCTGATGATGGGATCCATGAGGAATTGAGGGAACTCCTCAAATCTTTAAGGCAAACATATAGTGATTTTTGTGTTTTTATCAACAAGTCAAGCATTTGCATCCAAAAATATGACATTGGATGAAGTGGAACTGCTGATGATGATCAGAACAGAACTCTTCAACGACGAAAAGTTCACGTTTGGTGATTTGTCCTCCTAGCTGTGTTTGTTAAGCAAGTTCTATTTTCACGATTGATTTTTGTCATGCTCGAGTTCTGATGATGGGATCCATTAGGAATCGAGGGAACTCCTCAAATGTGAAAGGCACACAAATAGTGATTTTAGTATTTTCATGAACTAATCAAGCATTTTCATTCATAAATGTGACATTTGATGAAGTGGAACTGCTGATGATGATCAGAACGGAACTCTTCAACGACGCGTAGGTAGTTCACGTTTGGCGATTTGATCTCTTCGTTTTGTTTGTCAAGCAAGCAAGGTTTTTCCATGATTCCATGAGGAATTGAGGGTACTTAGTCTTCTACCATTATAAACATACTTATAGCCATTTTTATTTTATTGTATGGAATCTAAGAGTGCACCATTTAAGTATAATAATCTTTCACCGGCCTCCCTCATGGAAGTCGTTTTTTTTTTCTTAAATTTTTTTATTAAAAATAGTAAGGTTGACATAAATCACTTGAATTTTACTACAAAAATGAATTGGTTTATAACTTGCTTTTTGGCAAATTTGGCGTATTTTACATTAATTAGTTTCCGTTTTTCAGTTTAATGTAACCTACTTGCCACGTAATATTAATATTACAGATTTTATACGTATAATTCTCTAGACAACGGGATCGTCAGAATTGGAGATATTTTTATTTTAGCTCAGTTACTTGTTTACTATGCTTAGGTACCGTGTTTGTTTACTGTATGTGACGTGTATGCAAAGACTACATTTATACATACTCAGACGCGTATGTTGAAAACCCAAAGTTTTTAGGGGGGGGGGGGGGGGCACTTAACTCTGCCGACACTATCAGGTTAAATAGGCCGACGCTGCTTTTTGTAATGGGCTTTTTATATAGAGGAAACTGTATGTAATCGTGTAACCGTTCGATACCAACTCGTAGTTTTGCTACCTATTTAGTTAGGGTCCGAACTACCATTTAGCAATAATTAGTTTATTGCTCTTTCAGAATTTCTACTTAATATAATAACATAGGTAGGTTAATGGTGATCGTTTACAATTTTAATCGGGTATGAGGCAATGTTTATTTGACATATTTTTACAACGACTTTTTTTGCAATCGAGTACACATTACGGTAAAACTAATCGCAACTTAAACCCGAATTGTAAACCGTTATTTATGATTCATACATTTCATGGCATATACTCGTAAGCGCCGCGTGTCCTGTCAGAGGGCGCGAGGCTGCGACGTGCGCGGGTGTTGGTGCCCAATACAACCACCTAGTGAAGTGCCTTGAGGAATTTACATGCGCTAGCGCCGAGCACTAGGTACGGTACGAGCGATGTTTGGGTCTCTCGTATCAACATGTCGCAGACTTCCGCCGCAATGCAATCGAAGTAGTTAGTTGTCGTCGCGATATCGACAGTACCGCTGTGATCGCCGCGGGCTATGGTTAAACGCGAATTTCTATGGCACAGGGCTGGCTCTTGTTCTTAAGCGAGTTTTTTACACGTTCGGCCAATGACCGGTCCGCCGGCCGGCGAAATTCAGCTGCGCTCCGCAGTCACGTGCCCGGGGTGAGGCGCGGTGGGCGGCTCGGCCGCAGCCGAACCTTCGCTTATAAGATGCACATTCGCCGCGCCATAGGTATGGAGCGTGCTGGGCTCCGCGCCATGCCTCCGCGCACACTATACTATCGTTAGCTCCTTACACCAACCGAATCGCGGAGTGCCATGTAGGATGTCTCACAGCAGCCTTAATAATTGTCACTACGACTGCTACCTTCCATCTGATTCATCGCTCGAGACCGACGCTCTCAACCGGCATTGGTAAGTTTTGCAAAAATATTGTCAATAATGCTTTAAATAAAACATTAATTTAATTACCAAACTATCTACTTCGTGATATTTAATAAATTTTATTAGAATCCAAAATATACATTTTAGTAACATTGAGCAATGTCTTAACATACGTACTGCTGAAATGTGTGTTTATACGGTAGATTTAAATAAATAGATACCTAGGTATACTTATTTAATTATTTGCAATAAATCAATTGGCCAGAGTAGAGACTTGTTGAGTTTGTGTACCATCGTCATAAAAATGGAATTGCAAGGAATAATTTTGTGCCATTATTTGACGTTGATATTGATTGCTTTTATTTTATTTTAACCCTTTGCATTATTACAAACGTTATTGTTTATATGCTGATTGTACAAGGAAAGGGTTTTTAGGGTTCCGTATCGAAATGGTAAAAAAGAAATTAAGGAACCCTTATGGTGCCGCTTCGTCTGTCTGTCACATTGCTAAATATCTCAAGAACCTAACTCAAATGTATAAAAAAATTTTTTAAATATATATTTTTTATTTTCTGTGAGAATTTACCGATTCAAGGGGGGAGGGGGGGTCAAAAGTTCAGTTTTTTTTCTTTTTATTGCGTAGATAATGCTCCGATAGATGGCGCTGTACCTAGATGGTTCGGTACAACGATCTTTTTTTTAATTCCAATAGACAACATTTATTTATTTATTTTTATTAGAAGACCAACAGCTTTGACATAGAAAGTGTGTGTGTGTGTGTGTGTGTGTGCGTATGAGCGTGTTCATTCCTCGTCATTAATCTTATTAATTTTGTTTGCAATTGCACATTTGAATGTTTTTTGTTGTTATACACAAATGGGTCAATATCATTAAACTGATTGTTGTACGTCCTAGACATTCTACATATTACCGAATTCTTACCGTAGTTTGTTTGACCGCGAGGGAGACTAAGAAGGCGTGGATACCTGGTATTTGTTTTGGGTGTAAAGTATTTAATTTCTGAATTTTCTGATACGAGGTCAGGGCAATCTACACAACCTCTGACGATGTCATAGAGCAAACCCATATCCAGCATGACTCTTCTATCTTCTAAGCCCATCACATTATATCGATTACAACTATTACTATAACGGACAGATGCATTTTTAGTAAGATAATTAAGGTATTTTAGAAACCTCTGCTGTAGCCTTTCGAGTCGTGATTTGTAGGTAATGTAATGAGGGGACCAAATATTAGACGTATACTCCAAGACACTGCGTACGTAAGTAAAATAAATCATTTTGATGCAACCGGGGTCATTACATGCCTTACAGACCCTCATTACAAAACCTAAGTTCTTGTAAGCTTTGTTTATTATATTATCAATATGATCAGACATTAACATTTTGCTATCTAGCAGAACATGTCAAATATAACATAAAGAAATGGTGTCTGTAGTTTACGTATTTACAAAATGATCATTGTATTGAAACAAAGATCGTATTTAAGACAATGAAAAAAATTCGGTTCGGTAGGATTTTAATTTTTCATTGTGTCGGTCTTTGTTTCAATAATAACAAAGCAGGTACCAACTCATACACCCAAGAGTAAAAAAACGAGTGTTGTACAGGTCCTTGTATTTTAACACTATGTAGTTACTGTCTAAATACAAGGACCTGTACCCATTTTCTTCTTCCAACTTTGACGTTCTAACATAAGGGGGGAACTATACCTTGTTGGGATTAGGCCTGTCAAGTGAGTGGTCAACTTGACTGTTAGATATTTTCAAGCCGCCCAAAGGCCTCTAACTCGGCTTAACGACTGCTCTCATAAACATCAGCCGAAATCAACGGCATAACGCGCCTTCCAAAGCACGGGAGCGCTCAGTTAGTAACTACTCAAAGTACCTAATACAAGAGTTGATCACGGCCGACGTTGCTTCTCACCGAACGGCTGGAGTCGGCGCGCACCCCACTATATAGACTCAAAGACGCAAAGGAATTCGAACCCTCCATACAAAAGTTAGATTTCATATTTGAATGGGTTGCGGGCAGCCGGTCGTAGCCGGTCGGCTGCCGCCTTCTAAGCAAGTCTAGCTTCTGTATGAAGGGTTCGAATTCCTTTGACTCTGGTGGCGTGCGCGCCGACGCCGGCCGTTTGGTGTGAATCGTCTGTAACCTCGCATACCGCACGCGGTAAGCGGGCGCTACTGGGCCATGAGCATCCTGACTAGCTGACTATCTGACTACCTACATACTTACTCTTATTAGGGACTAGAGTTTGCTTAATGTTGACTACAAGGAAGCTACGATAGCGATAACCTGTTCAACGAAAATCACCGTTTACTTAAACATTTCAAGTACTTTAATTGATCAGATCTTGGCACATACAGTCATACACATACATTATATTACTGGTTATTGGCCAAATACTGATGAAACCTTTTTTGCGACCGGGTACAGTTATAGCTTTGTCGCAATCAGTGTGTAGTACTTATAGTACATCTTGGTTTCGATTTTAATGCTTATTAACTACGCACATATGTACGAATATACCAGGGTATGTCCTAAAACTACGACCAAGACCACCGTGGGATGGGCAGCAGCATCCCTGGAGTGCGGTGGAGATACTTCGATCGCCAACCCGCATGCCAAGCGTGGCGATTATGGCATATACCCCCCGTGAAATTGGGGGAGGCCTATGTCCAGCAGTGGACGTTTTTCGGATGATATGGTAGTGGTGGTGGTGGTGGTACGAATATACGAATATGCATCTGTTACCTATCGAACATGTTTACGATCCATTCGTATTTTTCTGTTGTTTGTTTTATTAACCGACTTCAAGATTTCAAAAGAGGAGGTTATCAATTCGGTTGTATGTTTTTTTTTTTAATGTTTGTTACTCTATAACTCCGTCATTTCTTAACCGATTTGGAAAATTCTTTTTTTGATTGTAAGTATATATATCCAAGTTGGTCCCATTTTTGTCAAAACGCAGTTCTGATGATGGGATCCATGAGGAATTGAGGGAACTCCTCAAATCTTTAAGGCATACATATAATGATTTTTGTGTTTTTATCAACAAGTCAAGCATTTTCATCCAAAAATGTGACATTGGATGAACTGGAACTGCTGATGATGATCAGAACAGAACTCTTCGACGAAGAAAAGTTCACGTTTGGCGATTTGTACTCCTAGCTGTGTTTGTTAAGCAATTTCTATTTTCACGATTAATTTTTGTCATGCTTGATTTCTGATGATGGGATCCATGAGGAATTGATGGAACTCTTCAAATCTTAAAGGCAAACATATAGTGATTTTTGTGATTTTATCAACAAATCGAGCATTATCATACAAAAATGTGACATTGGATGAAGTGGAGCTGCTGATGATGATCAGAACAGAACTCTTCAACGAAGAAAAGTTCACGTTTGGCGATTTGCCCTTCTAGCGGTGTTTGTTAACAAAGTTCTATTTTCACGATTGATTTTTGTCATGCTCGAGTTCTGATGATGGGATCCATTAGGAATCGAGGGAACTCCTCAAATGTGAAAGGCACACAAATAGTGATTTTAGTATTTTCATGAACAAATCAAGCATTTTCATTCATAAAAGTGACATTTGATGAAGTGGAACTGCTGATGATGATCAGAACGGAACTCTTCAACGACGCATAGATCACGTTTAGCGAATTGTTCTCTTCGTTTTGTTTGTCAAGCAAACAAGGTTGTTCCATGATTCCATGAGGAATTGAGGGTACTTAGTCTTCTACCATTATAAACATACTTATAGCCATTTTTATTTTATAGTATGGAATCTAAGAGTACACCACCTAAGTATAATAATCTTTCACCGGCCTCCCCCATTGAAGTCGGTTTTTTTTTCTTAAAAATTATTGTGTTCGAATCGAACAGTTATTGTGTTCGAATCACACAATTCGATCCCCCAGAAATCTAGAAAAGATAAATTTCCTAAAAAAGTCCTATTATGAATCTTATTTTGTGCTTGGTTTTAATTTGCATTAAACGTGTTTGTCACGCTTTGATTTGCACTAAATTTGTTACTCAAAAAATATGGGCGACTACCATGTTTCTGTTTTATTGTTAATTATTGGAAACAAACTAAATAAATGAGTGAATCAAATGACTACTTCATGATTATTAGCCTTAATAAAAACAAAAGCCATGTTTTAATGTTATTTAATATATATATACATATATTACTCTTCAATATAATTTTCACGTAGCGACCAAAATAGGTAACCCCGAGCTATTTTTATGTGTGTGGTACATATATCTAAATAATAGTATATCGGATTGTAAACTTAAGTCTAAATCCTAAATTGAGTTGGAAAGTAAAAGCACAAAGCAACACAAAATCAGGTATCAAAATAATGAATCCTAATTATTTATATGGATAGGTAGTATCTCCGAAGACCAAATATTAAACTAGTGTAACAATCAATTATTACATTAATATTATTATTTACCACAACAACAGTCCAATAACACTTATCCTGAGTTTGTCTAATAAATAGAACCGTGATAGAACTAATTATTTTGTGGATGACTCACAAATTCGCATCAAACACAGAACAAATCATATGTCACGCACGGTCCAGTTAGATGACTACCTATAAATGTTTAAGCACGTTCAGTTGTATAAAACATACAAACGTTCGATTCATCATCATATATCAATTTTTCCTATACCCATATGGCCATTTGGCTAACTCCTATTAATCTCAAAACACGGTATTTTTATTCGTTTTAATCACATTTTCCTGTAGGCACCTAGCTACCACTAGGATTATGAGAATTGATAATACGTCTATTAATCGTTCAGTTGCCCATGACATTTACTACTCATAATAACGCTACAATCTAACCCATAAGTAAAGGTTCTTAAAGACGAATATGGTGCGTCTGCGAGTGGAACTTACCTATAAGTATATAGTGCCCAATGTGACCCACATAGGATCAACAATTCACAAGCCAGCACATGACATCTCGCGGAGGCTTGCCGCTACACGCGACGGTCTCCATCCATGCCATAATGTGCATATTGACGACCGTTCCGTCCTGCAACATCAACCATAAGTCTGACTCCTTTTATAACACATAAATATCTTGGAGGCTAAAACTAGCATTCCTCAAATCTTCTTTATTCAGTAGTGTACACGTTGGGGCTAAGGTCAATATAACAACTTGATAGCGAATGAATGCTCGTAAGCAATAAGTAATTTTCCACCTAAGACGACGCAGGTTATATTCATTTGTATTAACTCATCGAAATTTCTCGACAGTTTAAGTTTCTTTAGGTTTATTACTTGTCCATCACAATAGTAAAAGTATGGACAGATGTAGTGAATAGAGATTTCGCATCGGCTAAACTCGGAATACAACTACACCGGAAGAAGTGTCAATCCCATCAAAAACATAAATGTTAAAATGGCAGCCAAGTTCAATTTGCGATGCGTGGTCGTTCACCGACAAAACAATTGAGATCTCAATGGGTACCAAGTTTCGTAGATTATCTGAAAAGGTGCCAGTTCTGGCACTAGATTGTTTACAGTAAAACTAATTTACTGCGGCTTAATGCATTTTGAGCTTTAACTTGGTAGTTTTCTTAAATATCCAACACCTTTCATGGTATTATAACATACTGCATAGAAACGAATGGACTATGGCTGATGATGATGATACCTAAGAACACTCGGGATAAAATTATCTATGCCACAAAAAAAACTAAATGAAAATCGGTTCATCCGTTTGGGAGCTACGATACCACAGACAGATACACAGATACACAGACCGCAGATACACTGACAGACACGTTAAACTTATAACACCCCTCTTTTTGCGTCGGGGGTTAAAAAACAGTTAATGAAAACCCACAATACTTTTTAACGACCTATCAGGAGAAACCTTCCTACCCCCACAAGATGGGTTAGGCAACATAAAAATTGCGTGTCCCCACTTTACGTGTCTCCCCTACGCGTAAACTGGGGACGCAATTATTTTACCAATGTTTTTTTTTTTTCAAAATGTCACCTTACCCATTTGTCGAAGTGATTAATATGTAAAACTATGCCAAATTACAGTTTTCTAGTAGTTACTGTTACTAAACTAAACCTCGGACGGACAGACAGACAGACGGACAGACACGCAGGAACAAGTACTTCTCATGCTCGAATGGTATGTCATATTAGAGTTATGAAGCGGGGCTAAAGTAGTACATATAGCTCCTAGCGAAGGTGTGTATACATTTTTATGATCACCAAAACATTCTGTCGGCCTGTTTAGCCAAGTTGGTAGTGACACTACCTTCGAAGTTAGAGGTCCCGGGTTCGAATCCCGGTAAAGGTATTTGTTTCTGTGGTAAGCAGAAACATTTGTTCCTGAGACTTGGATGTTTTCTATGTACATATTTAAGTATATAATATATCGTCGCCTAGTACCTACCCATAACACAAACCTTACTGAGCTTACGATGGGACTAGTTCGATTTCTGTAAAAAAATGTCCCCTAATGTTTATTACATATGTACTCGTATTTATATATTAAATCCACTCATTATTATACACTAATTTAACTCTTGAAAAATAACTTTGTATTTGATATTAACCTACCAGGATGCAGCTACATAAAATCGACGAATCAGGAAACAATTAATTCCTTAAATTATTAAGTTTTATTAGAACCTGTTTCACAATAATTAAAAAAGGTGATCCAATAATTTTGAGCAACGATTTGAAGCGCTCAATGGCAGGTCAGTGACTTTATATACTTAAAGAGGTGTCTATATTTTGTATGTGTTCAAGCAGTTTATAAAAAATATTCGAGTTAAAAGTTTCTACACTAAAATCAGTAATTAGTATGTACTACGCCATGACAATAATGACAGTCGGACGGAGTGACTAGCTCCGGCGCTAAGGGATGAGCAGCCCTTCCGCCCTCGAGTAACAAAGCACGATTGTCCGATGTCCGTGCTCGGCTCCGCAGCTTCGCCTTGCTGGCTGGCAAGGCTGCTCTCCCTTCGCGCCTTCGAATTTTTATATACACTCTAGGAGTAGGGTAAACAAGACCACGTGGATAGTGGGGTGCTCTGATTCAGTTTTTGATATACCTATAGTGGTCGGCGATTAAGATGTCAATCCTGAGACCTGTCATTTCCATACAGTTTATAACCTAAAAGTCACTTTGAGGTTATAAAATGTATGGAAATAACAGGTGTCAGGATTGACTTCTTAACCGCCGCCTATTATACGCCCCAGTGACGTGAGTGACGTAAATCATCTGACTATCATGGCGTGGTATTCATTTCTGATTTTAGTATAGAAACTTTTAATTTTTTAACAACTCTGCAACCTGAAATTTTCTTGTAAGGTTTCTAATCATGAGTACTATTAAAAAAAAATATCGCTAAATTCGGTGATTTCGGTGTTACATATTCTAAAGTTGAGCCGTTAAGTTAAGTTAAGAGTCCGCAGTAAGCTCGGTTCTCCATACAAACGTAGTTTCGCTCTCATTTTAAAATGGCATGCTGGAATTATTTGAAACTTTGTATACACAAGGGGATCCGGTATATCTAGGTCAGAAATTAGTTTCTGTTGCTTGAAATTATAATGGAGAAAAAATACAGCGATTATTAAGGTTTTCATACAAGACCTAAAAAATTCAAACACTCGCTGTATTATTTTGTTTCATTCCAATTTCTAGCAATATTAACTAATTTCCAACCTAGATATGGCGGATCTCATTGTGTATACAAAGTTTCATGTTATTTCAGCATGGCGTTTTAAAATGAGAACGAAACTACGTTTGTATGGAGAATCGAGTTCGGTCGAGCGTACGGGGGACTCCTAACCGCTCTTATGACCCGCAATTTTGAAAAAAGTTACTTGTCTGCCCGCGGTTACTTTTTATACCCAAAATCAAAAAGGAGTTGTTTGCCCTCATGTACTTTATTATCCCATAGTCCTAGCTTGTTAAACCCATCTGTAATGACCGTAATCTCTGTCTCGCTTCGTCTTCCATATAATATTTCCCTACTTTTATTCATACATGCCACCAACATTCGACCAATTAGTTCGCTAGATTTTTTAGTCTGTGGCGCGCGTTTTAAACAAGTATCCACTGGTTCGCTTACTAGTGCGTAAATTACTGTATTTCTGCGGAAATAGTTATTTTAACATCAAATATATAATAGTGCGAGCATCTTAAATAAACCTGTGTAAATGTTTAATGTGAAGAGTGAAGTGAAAAGTGGGTGGAAATTTATACATTGTCGTTTGTGTTTATACTAAGCGTTACAAACAACCGCTTAATTTTTTTTTAAATAATTGAATACCGTGATAAAGTTGATTATGTAATTGACAAAATAGCTAAACATTAGTAATACCTAAAACCAAGTCTTCATGGTTTGGTCTTCTTCTTTGTGGATGAAAAGCACACTCCGCCCGGCCGCCATTGATCCAAAATGTCGGGGCAGACAAGGGTTTTGTCTTCAGAACACCAGGGCAGACAAGTGAATTCTCTAATTGGGTAATATTTGTACCCAGGGTCATATGAGCGGATAACTGGTGACCGAAGAGCTGGCGACTTCCTCGCACAACGTATCAGCATTGCGATACAGCGAAGAAATGCCGACAGCGTCCTCGGTACAATACCTCTCGAGTTGTTTTAGATTTGAGATGTTTTAATATCCTTTGTAATATTTATGTTATTTTGGTTAAGTATACTTGTACTTAGTTGCGATCGCCAACCCGCATGCCAAGCGTGGCGATTATGGCATTTACCCCCCATGAAATTGGGGGAGGCCTATGTCCAGCAGTGGACGTCCTAGGGCTGATATGGTGGTGGTGGTGGTGGTACTTAGTTCTACGATGTGGTGCGGATGCCCACTAATAGAAGCCGATGGAAGCAAATCGTACTGTCCAAAAGGCCATCCGATGATCACGACCTTCAGTCATAAAGAAACGACTACAGAGAGAGAGACTTGTACTTATATATTTTCTTGGTACATAAATAAATATTGTCCTATTTTGGCATATTGTATATTGAAATCGAATTGTCAAATATACACTCGCAACCTGCGTAACTGCGTATGTTGGTAACAATGAACTTTATGATTATTGGGATGATATTTAGATTTTGCATTCAAAGATTACATTAATTTCGCAGAAACAAGTTTGAATTGAAAAATCGTATTAATGAAGCCAAAACGTGATACGTGTTCCAAATAGCAGACTGGAATACTTACCAGTTGTTGCAAATAAATAATGAGTTGCTGTAACACTAGCACTGTAACTATGTTTCGTACACACAACACAATATTTGATACACTCTATTTATTTTATTTTGTTTTATTTTTCACCTGAAAGTTTACAGAAACTTAAGTGTCATATCGTTTTGATATTTGATACTGTCATCGTATGACATGTATTTACTTTACTCTTTGGTTCAAGTATATTTGAAACGTGAAATGTAAGGGAGCCCACACATTCTACGACTCTTCTCTTTCCGCACAGACTATATAGTCGGGGAAAGAAAAATTTTTACTCACATTAATTCCTACAGTTTTGGAAGCTTTTTCTATTCATTAAATAAGGTCTTCAGATTATCATCGTGCGTTTATCCCCAGTGCAGAAATTGAGCATTTCAGTAAATTGAAGATATTAATGTCAATCACTGGCACAATGTGTTCACTAATTCCTACACTCGGGATTATTTATCAATTATATATGTTCAAATAAGTTATGACTAATGATAAAATTATCCCCTGTTTGTCCATCGAGTTTATCAAAATAAACTCAGTTTTCTGATTTTTTTTTCTATAATTGCTACAAATGGATCTTACAAATTCATACAGAATTCGAAAATTTGGTAGTTGGCTACAAATATGAATCTAAACATATTAGTAATTTTTCACCAAGGTGACTTAGTTGGATCTATTTATTACGATGAATTTTGGTTTTTATTTGCTTATACTATATTTGCATTAAAACCTACATTCGAGATTAAAATATTTCTTCAATTTTCTGTTTATTTAACACGCGTACTCAAAAAATCTCCGAAAAATATCAAGTGCTTCAAGAGTAATCGAAATAAACAGCGAATCATTTGCGGCTCACTTTTTAAAAACACCGCTTTCGCGCGAATTTGCCTACTATTATGTGTCTAGCCTATGCCGTCTATATTGGTGCGACGCGTTCCGATGATGTGAGTGAAAAGGAGAGGTATACTTTCGTTGTAAGTACGAGTATACCGCGCGAGCGCGGCGCGTCCAGCCGGCGTCGGACGACAGTGTTGGTAATAATTAGGTATATAGTCGTTGCATTTGTTTTACATTTGTAAACAGTGCGCAAAATAATGTAGCATAATTGTGAGCGTGATTATAATTAAGTATTTATGTACCTAACATAAAAGCAACAATAGGCGTTAATGTTAACAGTGTCACATAAATTAAAACACATGCACACGAAGAGTTCCGTACTATTATCTATACAACATTAGACACTTTATTATAACCTTTTTTAATTTAATTTAAATAATAATATATTTTATCAGTAATAAATAATATCAAGTAGAATTTTGGTCAAGTGCGAGTCGGATTTTAGTTTTCCCATACATTTTGAGACCCAGTGCCTGATGAATACAACGAGCAACTTTTTGTATTTTTTTTTGGATGGGAGCTCCCTTAAATATTTATTTTATTTTGGCTTTAGTATTTGTTGTTGTAGCGGCAACAGAAATACATCATCTGTGAAAATTTCAACTGTCTAACTATCACGGTTCATGAGATACAGCCTGGTGACAGACGGACAGACATAGAGACAAACGGACGGACAGCGGAGTCTGAGTAATAAGGTCCCGTTTTACGCCCCCTTTGGGTACGGAACCCTAAAAAAATACAAAAAGTAACAAAATGCAAAGTAGCAAAATTCCAAAGGAAGAATATTATATGTACCAGAAATATCGTAATTGTTAAAACTCCTGTATTATTATGTGTGTCAATGATATTCGTAAGTATACTTTTATATAAATTATGTTTAAATCGGTTTATCTTCCTCATCATCAAACTTAAAGTATTTTTTAAGTGTGATGATGATAAACAAATGTGATGGCGCCTTTACGTTACCTTTATGGTCAGTTCTTTATGTAAGAGTGTGTTACGTAAAAAACTGACCAGAAGTGCTACATACGTTTCATAAAAGTTTGATAAAAGCGTTACATAGCTATATAAAAGTGACGAAAACAATTCCCAAAGGAATACAAACTCATAACTTGAGACATCCCATTGAATATAATTATTTTCATATTTATTTTTATATATATGTATGTATATATATATATATATATTCATATTTATTTATATGTGTAGGAATGTATCTATTTATGTTAATTAGTATGATTTATGTATGTGTGCTTTAATATTTACGTGATTGTATATAAGTTTGAATTCAGTAATTTTTTTGTTGCCACCCACTTTTAATACGTTTGTTGCTATTTTTGCGCTAGGTTGTCTGGAAGAGATTGCTCTTTAGCAATAAGACCGCCTGCTGTTTACCTCTAGTTTTAAGTTTTATACGCTGTTATAATAATAAATAAATAAATAAATATTAGGGGACAATTTTTACACAAATCGAACTAGTCCCATAGTAAGCTCAATAAGGCTTGTGTTATGGGTACTAGACGACGATATATTTAATAGATATATACTTAAATACATAGAAAAACATCCAAGTCTCAGGAACAAATGTCTCTGCTCACCACAGAAACAAATGCCCTTACCAGGATTCGAACCCGGGACCTCTAGCTTCGGAGGCATATTTCATACGATTCATGCACGAGACCTAAATCATACACCAGACATAACATTTTCAAGATATATATAATTTGTATACATTATAAAACAAACCTGCAATTGCTAAAAAGGGCACAGAATAATAATTTTCATGTGCTCTGCCTATACCTTTTGGGAATATAGGCGTGAGTTTATGTATGTATAAAACAAATGAATGCAAAGTAAGCTTTATAATGACCAAATAATACTGTGTTACATAAACTGGATACACTCATGAACGTTCACTTCAAATGTTGGTATACAAGTTATTATGGTCAACAGCAGGTGGGGTATCCATAGATATACTAATAAGAAAACAGTGTTGGCAATTGAATAAAAACAATGTTTAAAAAATGGCGTATATTAATGAAAAATATTTGAGTTTATGTAACGAAATTCGGGACACGAAATCTCTTCTCGAGCGTTGAAGAGAGCGCGTATATTAAACATAGTGATTTGTAGAAGGATATTATAGTTAATGTTTAATAAATGATCAATCAACCACATTTGGTTTTTACATCTGCAATTATTATGTTGTAAAGGCATGAAATAATGCTTTTAACTACACTAAACACACCATTTTCACATGTTTACCTTGGATAGGAGTGTACAAAGTTGAACTTTATCCGAATCCAGCTAAAGTAATTAATTAGGTTTTGAAATAACTATTGAAAAGCTTTCATTTGATGAGGTGTAAGTTTGTTTGCTTCTCGGGTCTTACTACTATAAGCATGACTGGTAAAAATAACTTCTTTTTATGCCGCATCATAAACCAATATGAATTACCTGTATTTTTCTAATATACCTGCCATACAGGTTCCGCTGATTTGCGGGCAAGGCCCAAAAATTGGACTTCGTTACATACAAAATGTGCTCTGATGTTTTATAAAAACTATTCATAATAGTATCATGTCTGTCCTTGTATGTCATAAAATAGTATTTTAAGCAATTTTTTTAATCCTCAACTATCAACAAAAGGAAGATTTACAATATATTTTTTTTGGGTTTTATAATTGATGGTGACGACGCTTTTCCATACAAATTGTAAATGTGCTTTCGTGCAATTTTTTTTAATCTCATCATTTTAGATCATATTTGATGTACTTTTCAGTATTTTACTTAGACTTAAAATAGTTTTATTACGCTCTCAGCTTAATTAAGCGTTGAAAAACTCCCAATTTTATCAAAAAAACTTTGTGTGCCCTGAATCCACGCTTTTATGGAACAAAACTTTTGCTACCATATTTTTTCACTAAAATCTACCAATTATTTGGTAGAAATATTATTGGCCATATTTAGTCGTTTACGGGCGGTCAAAACGAGTGGACACTGCTTCGTCATGTTTATGATGAATGTAAAATTAAGTTTGCATTATACATTTAATCTATGCTATAAAGCTGTGTGTGTGGTCTTCTTTTCGTTGTAATGTCATAAAATTTCAATTTTTGTATCGATTTGGAGTGTGTGAGGGTCGGTATTATATGACGTATGTAACGTTTTTTGCCGATTTCTGATGTAGCGTTACTTATTAGTGGTATAAGGTCAATTCCACATTAGTCAACAAAAATTAAAACCTTTTTTAAGGGTTCCGTACTTCCGTAGTCAAGCAGGAACCCGTATAGTTTCGCCATGTCCGTCTGTCTATTTGTTTGTTCGAGGCTTTGCCCTGTGATTGTTAGTGCTAGAAAGCTGCAATTTAGCATCGATATATAAAACTGGCGCAGGACCGGTCATTGTGGAAGTCTTTGGGGGAGGCCTATGTCCAGCAGTGGACGTCATTCGGCTGAAATGATGATGATGATATAAAACTGACAACGTGGTAAAATAAAATCTAAAAAATATATATTTTTAAGGGTTCCCTACACGTAAAGTGGGGATGATTTTTTTTGCTTCAAGCCTACGGTGTGGGATGTTGTTGGATGGTAAGTGGTCGCATAATTTCGTATAGTGAAAGTTTTACTTACCTTGTCTACATCACCATCGACTATTAGGCATATTTTATATTGGTTATTTTTTGATGATAAGTACTCAAATATACATGGTAAATACCCCGTTCTTAACAATATTCTAGTGTGACCATGTTAGCTCGAAATCTTGAATCAAATATATGTATTAGCTTTTACCTTAAGTACTTTTATGTAACTGTTACATAAAATTTATAATGCTGCTTTTATGTGAATTGGGCCGATTTTTAGGGTTTGCCCTTGTAATTGATAATTTTGAGCCGTCATTGTTAAGTGTAAGAGGTAAGACATTGATGATTAGTTATAAACAATAAAACAATTTGAGCTAATAAAATCCCGTACTGCGTTTCGTATATTCTGTGAAATATCACAGAATAACCGCGATTTAATTCGTTTAAATTGTTATATTTGGGTCGTTATTAATAGAAATTTACATAGTTAAGGGCTTTAATTAAAATCAAACTTAACTGATTCCTTCGTTGAGTTATATTTTGTAGGTATGATCCACTTTCGTTACAAAAAGGACGCAATCGTAATTTTGTTTTCACTAAGCCTTTAAATATTTTTAAACGCTTAACCATTAATGAGTATCAGTCGCAGAAATAGTAGACAACATTACAATAAAAGGTGAAAAAAAAAATCGCATCCGTAACTCCGTAACACTATACGAGTACTAATTTAAAATGAATATATTGTTTTTTCTAGCCTGAATACTTATACTTTAGGTTTGTAGGTAACAACATTTATTGACACTCCTCGGTACTGACTAAAATAATCGACTTGGTTTAACATTACATCTCAAAACTTTTTTGTGTACTATTTAGGTATAAGAATCTTTCTCCATCTTTTCACATGTAGGTAAATAATGTTTTTGATGTGATGTGTACCCATACACCAAACGGGCTGAGCACTCTAGTTACATCTCATATGTTGTACATTACAATCATTTGTAATTGTATCAAACCGATTTGGTACATAATTAATAAAATTATTTAATAATTATTCACACCGCTTCCGACCGGATGGCGCCATTCAAATATGAGACGTATCTACTGGGCAAACGCTTGAAAACCCTTGTGCAGTCAGGTTAGAATCGTATCGTACCTAGAGGCTCTCGTTGCTAACGTTGTTGATTCGCGCCCAAGCCGATCACGTTTATTTCGACAATCAATAATTTGGCAATTGTAGTAAATGCTCAGTGTGTTAACGAGGGATTATTTGATATTATGGTAGGTTTAATTTATAGCCATAAGGTGTATTAAAAAAAACTACTGTAGAATTAATGCGTCTGTACTAAAATCAGTTAAAATTGTGTAAAAAATAGTAATAATAAAATCCCCGGTGGTTTTCTTTTTTAAGAATGGGTAAAATAATTGTCCTGACAGTATAGTCAAAAATCACCAACTTTTGAATTAATGTATAGCTGTTAGTAATTTATATCAATATTTTTATTATTATTTATATATGCTCTACGATATAAGAGGTGATTTTTTAAAATACTGTTTTTAATAATATGTTAGTCCCTTTAGATCAAAAATCACTAGTGTAGGATTTAATGTTCATATTTAATGAAAAATATAAACTTTAAAAATTGTTTTTCGGAAAAGCTCAATATATTTTTTGGGGAAAACCTTTGACTTATTATCCCAAAATAATGTTCTATCAGATTGCAAAAAAAAATTTAGTGTAGGATTTAATGTGCAATTCTCGAACAACTGAAAGTTTCTTTCCCGGACTATATAAGTAAAAATCTCTGTTTTAGGTCCGACCTCACCGCTCACTGACGCCGGTCCCATGTCCATCCGTTATACACCATATTTATTTGATTTACAGAATTTGGAATCGTCATCCAGATCTGAATTTCTATAAGCTATTTTTTAAATAATAACAGTTAACAATTATTCATACGTAATCCTTTTCACTTTGTTTAAGTATAGAATTAAATAAAACTTTAGTATAATTATAAGGGCCCGGCCACACCGGTGCTCAAAAACAGTAACGGCACGGAATCGCAATGAACGAGAGGGAGAGACTTATGAGTTAAAAACGTCACGCATGAGGCACGTCACTACGTCAGTGGGTTTAAGCAGCGGTGTGGCTGGACCTAACGGAGAAATTAAAGTAAACATTTCTCAGAATGCTTGTGGGGGTACTATTAGGGAATATATTTGTATCATAATTAAATCAAAACCGTCTTAGAAGCCTATATTTGTATTTGCGTGTATACGCACCCGCGCGTGTCTATTCGCGCGCCGGGGTGCCGCGGAAGGATTCTACTTTATTCTCTAGAGCATAAAAAGCGGCTTTATGTCCTTTATGCATAGAATAAAGACGAACTTTCAGAGTATGAGAACTGAAAGAATATTTGAATCGAAGATTTTCCTCAGCACTTTAAAAATTCTGTTTGATTTGTTGCGAAGGGGGTCAACTTGAAAAAAACGTATTAGAAAAATGCACGCAATCAATACCAAATTTATCTAATTCATAGTCATAACTTATAAAACCCCAAAATGAGAAAAAAATCTAGAAAATGTTCACGTGAGTAATTATCTTATCCTAGTACTAGGTAACCTACAGTATTTTAACCATTACTCGTACTTTTCAAATTTTAAAGGTCCTTATTTCGACAGATTATTCTACATTCAGGATTAATGTCACCTCAATGATATTTTAAGTATCATTGTGTCACCTCGGTGGGTATACTGGGTAGTGGATATGCTCGTAGTTTTATAGTTAAGAGTTGGGCATTAACATTGGCAGTATACTAACCTAATTTGATTATGATTATCCGTCTTACTTAATCCAATTACCCGTCAACGTTAAGACTTGTACGTTAATAGGCTTCTTGTTGATCATATTCTAGCTACTTGAAATATTTTCAGTTACAAATAGTATATGTAAGGGTATGCATACCTATAAGTGCCTAACCGCATAACCATAACCACATAGTTAACTTGGCTTCCATTTTCACATTTTTTATATTTTTGATGGGATTTCATACTACTGCCGTTAGGATCTTTATTTTATTTGTTGTTGAGTAATATACAATTTTCTCGCCAGTGGATAAGAACAGTTAATTTTTTCTGTTATTTCAAAAGACATTTCAGCTGCCCTATATCAAAACCTAGTAAGGGACAAATTTATAGATTTTTGTCTCAGAGACACCAGCTCAAAAAATGTTATAAGTGCCAGAATTGTCAATGCCTCGAAACCTAGTAAGTATAAGTAGCATGTCTAGCAACTGTTTACCATTGTAAAACCTAGTAAGTCACATATCCCATATTAAAACATAGTAAGACTTTGAGACATACTAGGTTTTGGCGTGGTCAAAGGTTTTTGAACTGGGTATTGTTGCGCCGGGGAGGACGCGGGGCACCTAGGTATCGCAGCCACATTGCATGGTGTTTAAATTAACTGTCATCTGTATGATTTCGATGTATCTCGTGCAATATGAAGCGCCATTTACAATTTCATAGATCAAACCAGTTGTTAGAAGCAGCTATTAATAAAAATAATACTCAAATCTCCGAATAAGTCCAGCTGCCCTATATCACCAGCTAGTGACCGACAAATTTTGAGATCTAGCAATAAAACTAGCGCTAAACCAGATCAAATATAGTAACTAAAATAACCCATTTCAAAACCTAGCAAGCGCCTGAAACTTACTAGGTTTTGGCGTGGTGGAAAATTAGAAAGCGGTATAAAACGTGATTAATAATTAAAAAAAATATAATATTCATATGTGCATACACACCTTACTCGTAGTTAGTGTTCTACCAACACATTTTTTTACTGACACATGCTTATTTTATTGAGGCTGACATAGTTTATGTTTTTACGCTCTCCTGAAAAATTTGGTCAGATGGAGATACTAGGCTTTGATATAGGGCAGCCGATTTTAGTTTCTAGTTAGAAACGCTAAATATGTTTACCTAATTACCAATATATTTATTTTCAAGCGACTCCATAAACGGTTGTCATTACATTTTAATTAAATCTGTATAATTTATGTAGTTAGTTGGTTTGGTTGCTTCAGGGCAGAACTCCATTATGGACCGGTTATAACACTTTTTACTGACGGTATTTTGATTGCACCTCGTCATTCACAGGAAGTTTAGCGTTAAAAATCAAATCTTAAACTTTCATCTAAATACTCGTATCTAATAGCGACATAGATATTTAATTCTTCGACAACTACGGCTTGATTGACCAAACGAGAATAAGGACGCCAATTTCATATTGTGACTAATCTTGGCATAATTTTGTTTCATATTGTTTGCTACTGAGCTTCCTTCTGTAACAAACTCAATCTCTTATTGTTAATGTAACGTATTCAATCTCTTATTAATATGTCACGTTGTTACGTAATCACTTATCAGACTCCCATTTAATTTCAATACGTTTTTAACCTAAGTTATTGCCCCGTAGCGTGCAACGTGTTTTACTTGCAAACCGACAGAAAATATGTATGACTGTATGTACTTACTAACTGAAAACTGTTTTTTTAAGGAATGGCCGCGTGTCTGCTCAAGCAGAGGGCCCTTCGCGGCGAAAAAGCAACCTTCACAATGCTATGGCAGCAGATATGGACACCTCTTGGGGTATGTATATATATTTTACCATACTACATACTCGTATACATACGTGTATTCATTGATAATTAAGATTATTCAGAGGTTTCGTTTACAATAGTAGGCACATGACATCTAATTAATTTTGTTTCATTCTATTTCATATACACCATTACAAACACACGCATACAACCTTCAACACATTACTTATACCTTACCTCTTATTATAATACTAAGATTAAAACTGTTATTTTTTTCTTCTTTTTCTTTTTGTAGTAATTGTAAGAATTGTTTGCTATGGAGGAGCCGGCCTTCCTGATATACATATAACATACTTAATAGGAAGGGGCTTCCTTATACCTTGTAATGTAAATATATAACACTCGTCACAACAAGTGTCCGACGGGTACGCCACATGCAGGGAAAGAACTTTAAATATTGGAGACAGAGGACATTTTACTGAATAAAGACATCATTACATTTTCAGGGTTCCGTGTCAAACTGGTAAAGACGGAACCCTTATAAATGGTGCCGCTTTGTCTGTCTACCTGTCACATTGCTAAATATCTCGAGAACTACCTATCGTACCTATACTATCGATTTGAAATTTGGAATAGTTATAGGGAAGACTAATCCAGGTGCATTGAATGTTTTTTTTAAATAGTTTTATTTTTTTCTTTGAATAATTACCGATACAAAAATTCAAAGTCTGACTAATATGAAAGGGCTTAAATTGCACATTCTGAAATGCTTTTTTTACGGTGGATTAAATTTGATTTATGAAGGAAAAACTGACGATCTAATCAGTTTTATATTTTGAGAGCAATTCTAAGTGAAGATTTTTACAAAATACTGCTGTATGACTGCAAAAAATTAGCAATGCACCGAGGAGAAGTTTCATAAGTTGCGAAACTTCTATGGAGAATATTCTCTGGAACTTAAATTTAATAAACAATCTTATCGTGTCAGGAGTGTCAGAACCGACGTAGACACACGCCATTTTAAATATTATGCCTGCCTGGTTTACTAATATGTGGCGTGTAATATCATATGTTACACAAAATGTTAAAGTTCTCATGGGAATATTCTCACAGAGAACTTTCTAAGTTGCTTTCATGTAATTTCTCGGAAATTTCCGAGAACATTTCTGCAATTTCTGCAATTGGCACATTGCTACAAAAAATCCAAATATCGATACGCATTGGCTGCCGTTGACGTGGACGGCTAACTTATGAAAGATGTAAACAAATAATTCGTTTATAATTATAGCAAATTAATTTTCATTTGTTTAGCTTTTCAAATATGGACGCGCGTAACTAACAGTGACATGGTGTGTCTATCACGATGCATTTAATCCGTTTATGAATGGAAAGTTTAAAAGTGATCCGTCATGCTTACATGCAAAGTTTTAATCGTTCCTAAAATAAACAACTGGTTCTAAGTAACGGCTACTATTACTGAAGTTAATAACGGCCGGTGTAGGAACGAGCAGATGTGTTTGAGGACAGTTGACGGTTCACATGACATGAACAATACTATATTAAAGTGTATCGATTGCCATCACTGTATGTGCTTCAGTCTCGCGTAACGTTCGTGTCTGCTCCTCAGATCGACCAGCGCACATCGAAGGAAGATACAAGAAATATTCAACGACATCCTCTATCTATTCCAAGAAAGCCTTGTCCCAGCAAAGTGAACACATAGAAAGGTGAGCAATAGTACTTACGCAACTATAAACATTGAGTCTTACGTATTGATTTTAGGCTACAACTTTATGATCGCTTTCAGGTCGTGGTGGTACGCTTGTTGTGCAAAGTGTCATCAAGAAGAATCCGGGATTCCCTCGTGGGAACCTCCTCACTGGCAGAAAATATGTCCATATCCGCTATGTCCATCTTACCGGCAATTCGCGCAAACCTTATCAGTATTCATCATCGGTAAGATACTAACCTTTGTTATTTTTATGCATTGATTAATACTTAAACAGTAAGTAGAAAGTTGAAAGAAAGTGGGCTATTTGTAGGTGGTAATAAAGAGTGTTGTTGCAGGCATACTGGTGTGGGTGGGTGTATGGATCATCATGGGCGACACCGCGGCGCCGGGCGGGCAGCTGTTCACGCTGTCCATACTCACCATCGCGGCCTACTTCGGCGGCTGGCTGATGGTCAAGATCACCACGCTCCCCGCCCTCATAGGAATGCTCATCGTAGGAATTATCATGAAAAATCTGGGTTTCGTCAACTTTGACGAAGATTACCAAAAAGTCTGCTCATACATAAGGTTCGTTTACTTGGTTAAGCTTATTAACCCTCGAAGCGGCACGCAAAAGAGGGGTGTTATAAATTTGACTTTGGTGTCTGTATTTCTGTGTGTTTGTCTATTGGCTCTTAAACGGATGAACCGATTTAACCACCGTATTTTTCATTTGAAAGCAGGTTTTCTAGCGATAGTTCTTAGACACGTTTTATCAAAATCGACTTGTCAGCTGTTTTTGAGATATTGAACTATGAAATGAAAATGTCGGCAGTTTATCAACTTTTTAAGTTGTCAGTTATTTTATAATTAGATTGTAACATACTTTTACTACCTAAGTATTTATCCGATATGCCTGTACAAAGTATTGCAGATAGTTTATACAGGGCTGAAATCGGCAGCGTAATTGCGTAACTTTCAAAGGAGAAGGTCGACTTGGATAACGTTTGAACCATACGCCAGAAAAAATACCAACTGACAGGTTGCTGTCAGTTAGTTACGCAATTTCCTAGTCGATAAAACCCACAACAGATAGAACTATTTTTTATTACAATGCACGTATGTAATGACATAAAAAAAATCTTTTGCAGGAAAATAGCTTTAACAATAATTTTAACCCGAGCGGGCTTGGATTTGGACCCCATCGCAATGAAAAAGTTCTTCTTCACTGTGATTAAACTGGCCTTAATTCCTTGGACCTTCGAATGTGTGTTGTGTGCAGTGATGGCGCACTTTTTCCTGTATCTACCTTGGAATTGGGGTACGTCAACCATAAGAATCACTGGGGTGCTAGCACAACTTGCTGCCAAATGGCAGTCGCGCGACTCTTCAACTCCCGTCTCTCTCACACTTCGCAAATCTGAAAGGTAGATAGTTGTCGCGTCTCGTCACAGTCGTCGCTGTACCAGTTATGCTAGCTCCAGTTACTATACAATAAAAGTACCTATGATATTCTCCGATTTTTATGGCATCTTAAACTTTGTAGCCATTTTTAAGAGACTATTTAACCTCATTTTACCTACAGGTACTCCTTTTACTACGCATTCTTGGAGTGTAAATTATCTGATTATAATATTATAAATTTTAGTAAACTTTCAAACACTTTTAGGAAGAGGCATGTAACTCGGGAACTAAATTCAGCCAAGTTGTACCTTTTACTGAACAGTATAGTGAACCATACCTAATGTTTACGCGTAAGCGGCATAATTACATGCAATGACTTAAAACAATGCGAAGTAAATCAAAATTCGTGAAGTGTCAGCAAGTCACAAGAACAAGACTTCTACAAGACATAACAGCTTCTACAACTGCTAAATAAATTCCCTGTACATATTCCATGAGTTAAATCGAAGCGAAATCCTCATGCGACGTATTGTACTCGTACGTTCGTTTTAGGTTTGTGATAATAAGTTTAATTTCAATCTTATATTTTTTCCGCTATTCTTGAGATAATCTGTATATTAGTATCAGTTGGAATAGCAATTGCAGGCCTTGTACATTCATTAAACGGACTCCCAAGGTCGTCCGCTTAAAATTAATACTCAGCCTGCAATTGCCTACTTTCCATGCTTCGGCTATAATGTACAATTATAACAGCCTGAATATCTCATAATTGATTAGACAGCAGCTAATTGATTAGATTTGCCTTCCAATTTTTGTTATAGAGTTTAAACAAGTTTAAACAATGACCTTAACCAATTTTGAATGGAGCTTCCTTTATATACGGTCATGAAATGTTACTGTTAGAACCGTCGAAATAGAAACTCCTGACTGGATTCAACATGACCTCACTCGCCTTTTCGTACTAGTCTAGATAGGGTTTTTACCTAGTACTAGTAAGTATCAGTACAGTACTTACTATTTAAAACCATTTTAAAACACTACACACATAACAAATTTAAAAAAACTAACGGTTTTTTTTTTATTGCAGCCTTCCTCCTAGGATCAATAGTAGCCGCCGTATCCCCCGCTGTGATTGTACCGTGTCTATTCCGCCTCCGTGGGAAAGGCTATGGAGTGTCCAAAGGCATCCCCACCCTGGTGCTCGCTGTATCCGGAGTCGACGACGCGGCCAGTGTCGCCGTGTTTGGAATAGTCTCCTCCATAATGTTCTCTACAGCATCCTTGACGATGAATATTGTCCAAGTATGTATAGTTGAAATTATTTAAACTGTCAGACTTTAAAAAAAACTGCCATTAGATTTTGAATCTTCTTGCTTGGATAGTAAAGTCGCTTTTTACACATACTAATTTGATACAACTCTGTCAAATTCAAATGATTTTAAGTATATCACATAACTAATACCCATTGACACTCATTTTGTTCAGTGCTTACTTTTACCACGAGTACGAATAGGCTAAAAATTCATCAAGGTTGCGTTGCAGTCCAGGCAATTAAAAAATTTGACATATTTTCTTGCTGCCACATGAAAACAAGTCTAGGTATAGTCGGTTAGTAAAATCACAAACTTACATTACTGTAAATATTTAATCTGACATTAGACCTAACCTGTCAAGCGCTCGGGAACTTTTTAAAGAGCTTAGCAAAAGACTCGTCGACACCACTGGGAAGCAAAGAGCTGGCTTCCTCGCACAGCGCTTAAGTATAGAAATACAGCGGGGAAATGCTGCCAGCGTCTTTGGTACCCTTACGTCTTTGGTGCGCCTTTGGTGCCACGGGGGCCCTTTAGTTTAGTTTAATTTTAATTATAGTTTTAGTTTTTTAGTCTTTGGTCATTTTATGTTTCAAGTTATATTGGTTAACTAATACATATATATTAGTTTTTTTTTTTAAGGCAAGATGTAATATAAATAAATACCTATACCTGTCTTTTATAAATTTCACCTTAGGCATAGGTTTCCCTTTTCCCGGTGCCACTTTACCATTTCGTATACGGTGCCACGTTATATGTAAATCCTGATTTGAACGTGACGCATCACCTATGCAGCCTCTTGCGTTAACCGAATGTCCGTCTTAGTAGTAGGTATAGCAATGAAAAGCGTGTAAATAACATGCGAAATGTTCTATGTTCCAGGGCCCGTTGAGTATTATAGTTGGTGTAGTGTTCGGCGCTGCTTGCGGCTATTTAGTGAGGATTGTCCCTGAACGAAACGACGCCTTCGTTGTACCCCTTCGAGTTTTATTGCTGCTGACCGGAGGGCTGGTCTCGGTGCTTGGTTCTGAAGAAATCGGCTGGGGTGGCGCAGGTTGGCATTTCCTCTTTAACATCCTCAAATTAATATATAATCTTGTGTAATCGGATTACTTAGATGTTTTATGGACCAATCCACGAAAAGCGCTCGTACTCTAAAAACAAAATGCTAACTAAGGTAAACACGAGACTGACGCAATACATGAATCCTTCAACCTTAAACAGTAAACAATAAAGTTGAATAACGGGGTTTTATTAATTTAAAAAAAATGGTTTAAAGGTTCGGATGTGAACCTTAGTACGCGATGGTAATACTCAAATTGAGTGGAGAGCAGATGTCATGATCGTCTTCGATACATTAAAGATTTGATGTTTCGCTTCACGTGAAACCAATCTGTTATTAGATAACCTTAACAAAAGGCAATAGTATTACGTTTTCCACTCAACCTCAGTATTTACAAACAATCGCCATGATATACCTAACATTTAAAAGTGTTTCTGGGATTGCGCCGTTACGATGATTGTTTGCCGCGTTGTATTGCCTGGGTTCTCGCAGACAATGCATTGTTATTAGTAAACTCACCCATGACGAATTAGAGTGGGACTTAAGTCAAACATATCAATTTCACTATGCTTATTTAATCTATCAGCAGAAACCGCTAAGGCAACCACACAAAGACAATCAATTTGTATTCGCGACGTAGATTGCATATCGCTACAATTGAAAAGTCATAACAAGCAAGCTATGACAAGGAATACAAAGAAGTTATTACTACTTACATCTTGTAAATTACTTTAATTTAAAGTAATAAGTAAGTAGTAACATATATAAATGTCAGTAAATATAGGTTCCTTTTGAAAGTATGTATTGAAAGGGGATATAATTATTAAATGATAGGTACACAGAACAAGACTAAAATAAATTCCAATCGGTTGCAAAAGTACTTTATTTAGAACTTAAATGTAGGTCCTCTGGCGGTGATCGCATTTGGCTTCTTCGCTGGCAAGAACTGGTCGGAGCAGGGCTGGGATATGGAGGACAATCCCGTGGCGACCGCGTTCGAAATATTCTGGATGTTCTTCGAACCCATGCTGTTCTCCGTAACTGGTGCTCAAGTTGTGGTTAGTACTTGCTTTAATTTCTTAATATCGTTCCTACTTGGAATTATGTCGTTGAATATGAATTATACATTATATATATGAATAATATATATATAAATTATCGCATTTAACCCCCATGAAATTGGTGCAGGCCTATGTCCAGCAGTGGACGTGATATGGCGGTGGTGGGAAGTTGAAACAACAATTATATTTTCTCAAACATGCAATGAAATATTGATGTTATGTTCCTTCTAGTAGGCTGCGAAGTATGACGTTTCAGGTGTGGCTAAGACATGAGGTCGTTAATGGAATTTCATACAAATCTTGCAGGCCTAAGCCGGCAAAGTCCTCTTTTTTAATTTCCGTTTCACATAAATTTGTGGCACAGGCATCATGACATTCTGCCACTATGGGTATTAAAAAATAAAACTTTGATTTTTTTGTTGTTTATTTCATTGCATGTTTGAGAAAAGCACTATACATACCTCGGCGGGAAATATGGGGTTGCCCGCCTCAGACCTATCCTCTGTCTATATGTCTTCGGCTGGCAACCCCTTTCGTCCCGGCCTCTGTAGTAATGTACTATTTTACACCTGATATTCAGAAAAGAGTCATTGTTGCCCTCGAATGAAGGAGAAGAGTCGTACTTTTCTTCTCTTATTTGAAGGCAATAATGACTATTTTCCTTATAGAAGGTTTTAAAAGCAATATGTGGCACTCGGTAGCAAAATGATTTCCGTCTTGGGCGCAAACACATGAGAATCCCTCGCTACGCTCAAGATTCTAGTTTAGAATCTTTCGCGCCTCTCAGGATTCAATATACCGCCCTCGCCGTAAATATATCATTTTGCTCCCTTGAGGCACAATCTACTGTTGTAAGATATTTCTTGTTTTTAGCAGCAGGCCTCATAGATCATGTGAAAAGCAGTATGTGTCACATTATAAGGTAGCAAAATTATTTTCGTCTTCGGCGTAAACACTTGAATCCCTCTTCAAGAAAAGAGTGTATAAATTTTTAAAGGGTCGGCAATGCGCATGTGACACCCCTGGAGTTGCAGGCGTCCATAGGCTGCGGTGACCGCTTACCATCAGGCGGGCCGTACGCTTGTTTGCCACCGACGTGGTATAAAAAAAACGCTCAAGATTCTACTTTAGAATCCCTCGCTACGCTTAGATTCAATATACCAATCTCGCCGTAAATATATCATTTTGCTCCCTTGACACACAATCTACTATTTTTTTGCGCAAGCTATTTCTATTGGTTGGTAATAAGTAGCGTTTTTAAGGCTATATTTTCACCAGTAATAAGAAAAGTTACGTTTTCCTACAAGTCACATAGCTTGACTTGTCCGATATGTATGCATTTAAACCATTCGTAGGTCCGGAGAAACATAATAAGGCTCAACTTGGAAAAATGACAATACTCGTAGTAATGTCACAGTATTTTCAACTGGACCCAAATGGACGTAACTTTTAAAGAAAATCATCATGACGAAAGCTATCTGTGAAAAGATTGGGTGGAGTATGTGATGTCCTTAATCCGGACTGGGCCAGCGTTGGGACTACTGCCCATCCCATCCCCATTTTTTTTTTATAAAAAATGGGATTGCTCTGGGCCAGCATCTAGCCAAGGGACAAAGATGAGGCCGAAAGGAGCCCTGTACCCAGTGTGACGTATACGTATAGGCTGATAATGATATTGATTTATAATGTATTTAAATACCAAGTTATACATTACAGATCGCAGACCTGGAACTGCACTTAGTGTTCGTTGGCGGCGGTATTCTAATCGGATGCATGGTTCTTCGCGCTATGCTCACGAGCGTCTGCGCTGTGAGAAGTAACCTCAATATGAAAGAGAAAATATTCGTCGGACTTTCTTGGATGGCGAAAGCCACAGTACAGGTACTTATAACCTGAATTTACTATACTTACTATATATAAAGCATAAAAAAAAAACAAAAATGTTTATTGGTGTAAGTAAACGTTTTTACACAGTATGATACCTACATAATGTCAAGTCAGCAGCAAAAATATTCACCAGCGCTATTTTTATGCGTGTAATAAATATTATCTTTACTCTTACCTTATTAGAAACACACTGCTAAACGATTCCGTAAAGTTTTATGCTGGCAAGGCGAGAATTGAATAATTCTATAATTAAGTACACTTGTTCTAGAGAAAGAAATTGTTGCGAAGATTGTTGTAGAGAAAGAATACTCATGCTTAAAAATACTCTAAAACCTATTTTATTTCTACCAGGCTGCGCTTGCGCCAGTAGCAATGGACGAGATAAAAAAGGCCGCTACCCTCGCAAATGTGCCACTGGATCCCAAACTGGTAGAATTCGCGGAAATCGTTATCACCATCTGCATTCTGTCGATCGTCATCACAGCTCCTCTCGGAGCCATCGTCATCACGATCACAGGACCCCGGCTCCTCACCAAGACGACCAAACCGCCTGTATTAGAAGGTAAATTTTCCGTTAAAGCTTTACAAGTATTATGTTTTTAATAAAACCTTGCTTATGTAAGGAGATATTTCATTCGCGTATTTTCAGGCAACTATGGAAGGAAACACCATAAAGACCTTTAACATAAAAATACATTAAGTACTTCTCCAAATGCTCATTAACAATAGGTAGTCTCATGCAGTCATTGTCATTACCTGCCAAAATGTGATCATTGCTTATTTGATTATTTTTTCGTACAGTTTCTTTCAGAGATTTATCATATCGGGTGGTATTAAATAAATAAATAAATAAACGAATAACATAAATTATATGAAAATACCTACACCCAAACAGAATACGTATGTATAGGTAACGGTATAGGTAAACTTAACCTAACCCATAAATCCCATAATGCATAGACTAGTGGCTCTGTGAGCTGTCATTTTCCATAAACTGGATCGATAAACAATTCCATATAATTATCGAATCTGCTTAGATCAGAATTTCGCGAGAATCAGTTGAGAAATCCGACCTTGTACATGAGAACAACTGGAAATCTGAACATACTAATAAAGCATTTTCCCAAACTAAAACGGAGACGCTTCGCTTGTTCGGTCAAAAATACAATAATGTATAAAACCACAATGAAATCGTAAAAATGGCTCTGTAAAACGAGCTACCAGGCACACCCTGTGGCGGCGATAGCCGGGCGGAGCCGAATAAGCACTTCCAAGTACGAGGCGCATATTCACAATGACTAATGACGTAAGTATATAAAATTTATCTCAAATGAACCAATTGAAGCCTGACCTATGACTATACATGGTGAATACGAATCTCGAGATCAAAATAATAATAAGGACGTTCTATGTCCAACAGTGGACGTCCTTCGGCTGATATGGTGGCAGTGGTGGTGCGGCCAGTCTAAAATACAGTTGTGAATATCATGGTACTTGACAACTACCTAGTCATTGGCATCGGCGTGTCATTTTACAGATTACAGCGGGTAAAGTTGCCGTTAGTGAAGATAATTTTACACCGATTACTATATTAAGAAATATCGTGCCTAAGATAAAGTAGGTTTTCGAATTCTATAGTTTTTATTTTTTTTACGATGGTGGTTTTAAATTGAATAACTTCGCTTCTACTTTCACAGATTTAGTTCGCGTCTATGACTCTTTATAAGTCTGCGACTTAACAAGTATAATGGTTATTGTTATTTTATTACAGCGAGAACAGCGACTTTTGTTTATCTCTGTAATAGTACATTACGATACAAGTGCAGAGAACAGGAAATTCGCAACCTATTGCGAATTACCTATTCACACGTGTATCGTACAACGTTTTACAGTACATATGGCTCTTTAAAGTTTCTACATGTGCATGTAATCTGCTGATTACCGCACTCGTGCGGTAAAGTAGCACCATATGTACTGTAAAAGCAAGTAATCATATAGTTTTGGGATTCTCAAACACAAGGTCGATCGTTGGAATCGTAGCTCGTAAATATGAGTACCGGGAATAGCTGTTTTCGTTTCGTTCGCACGTGTATCGTACAACGTTTTACAGTACATATGGCTCTTTAAAGTTTCGACATATGCACGTAATCTGCTGATTACCGCACGACGTGCGGTAATGTAGTACCATATGTACTGTAATAGTACATTACGATACAAGTGCATATAACAGGAAATTCGCAACGAGTGGTGATAAATTGTAACACGACCGAAGGGAGTGTTTTAAATCGACACGAGTTGCGAATTACCTGTTCGCACGTGTATCGTACAACGTTCTACAGTACATATGGCTCTTTAAAGTTTCGACATATGCACGTAATCTGCTGATTACCGCACTCGTGCGGTAATATAGCACCATATTTACTGTAAATTAAATTTTCTTCATCGTCCACTTGTACATACTGCATCCCCGGAGATAGTTACAATGGTGCATTGTCAGGAAAATCCGTTCATACGTGTCAGTTTTATCACACAACCCTTATCAGGACTACCAGCTTCGTAGGCAGGGGGTAGTGACCAATCCAACTAACTATGCCAAGGTGGTTATTTTTCATATTATTAACATGTTGTAAATTGTAATCTTGAACAGGCTGGCGCCGATCGCACCGTCCGTCCATCCGCGATATTTCCATCATCGACGAGGAGGAGCTGGCGGAGCGCGACGCGGAGGCCGATGCGCCTGAGTCGCCCGCCGACGCGCCCGCGCCCGCCGCCGCCTCCACCCCTGCGCCCATCACCGTGCAGCCCAACAACCGGACTTGACCGACCAACTCCGCTTAATCATTCTATACAGGTGTTGATTAGCACCCGAGGAACAGACGTATCTTACGAGAGAATCGACTAAAAAATAATTAAACTTTATTCTAACGTTCCCTAGGGCTGGCTCTTCCATTTTTAAAGCTTGCCGACTCTTCCTCGATCACGAGATGGTTTTCACAATACTTACCGCTACAAGGCCGGGAACCAGTAAATCTAGACCCCGATGAGATTAGACACGGGTTGTGAATAACACAGAATAATATGTCCGTCAACGTAACTACAACCCGGTAACTGCGCTTAACCGCTCGCCTTTTCTTTAATGTTAGGACAAGGTTAATCTCATGAACGATCGAAATCACAGGGAAGATTTAAAAAAAAAATTTTTGAAAGTATACTTCAAGTCAAGTACTTATTCTAACATATATTGTAATTATATTTACGAATTAATGTATCAATATTAGGAACGAATGTATTTTATATAAAGAAAAGAGATTTACAATATACAATTGTCTACTTTTGGAACGTTCGTAGGTACAGGTGAATGCATGCATATATTAATAAGCGTATTAAATCGTTGTTTTATATGATATGGAAGAGATACTATTTGATTATTATTATGGCTATATTTAGACCTCGCTTTTAAAATTTAGAAATCGTCCGTCATAATTGTACTTTGAATTTAGTTGTCTATTTATTTTTTTAGAGATTAGTTATTACCTGTTCATTACATAGGCTTTAAGTTAACACATTATTAGCATTGGAAATCTAACCCCCGGTTTAGATGCCAATGAATAAGTATTTTCACAGTATTTTTAATTGTAATGTTGGCAACAGATACAATACTATTTTAATGTGTACAAAGTACTGTTTAAGTGTAGATTATGTCATCACGTTATTGAGTGTAAGTATTGAAATGAAATGTGATTTGTGAGATACATTCTAAAACCAACTTGTAAATAAACAACCATTAGAGTCATATTATATATTTTGTACCAATATTAAGTGTGCTACTTAAATTATGGCGAACTAGAAAATGATGGATGGTAAAACCAATTTGATATGGGACCATAAATTGTACTTATTTATAGGTCTCCTTGTATTATTCTAATTTGTAGGTAGGTACCTATTCTTTCAATTGTTATATGGAAACAGTGATAATAACTACATAAACTTATATTTATGAAATAGTGGTATTATTTTCTTACAACACATATTTTATCCGTTATACATGTACTATATAAATGCACCTACAATCCGCTCAGAAATTAGTCGTTACCACTTTTCGACTCTATTACTTGTCTATTAAGGTTCAAAAGCAGTAGACCATTTTCTTAGGTGACTGTACAGACAGCGGGATTAAAGTAAAAATAATAGCGAATTAAACCCATTTCTATTCAACACTGTCAAGGTAAGGACCGTTTGAGCGAACCGTATTCGTATCGCGGCCAGACATGAACCCTACGACACTGACAGTTATTACCACGACACAACCTTGTAGTGGCGTCACCGTTACATTAGAATCGAATTGGAGGCGTCTAAAAATGACACTTATTAATTTTAGGTAGAAATATGCCATTACAATCCGTTGGAATTATAACAATTCTTAACATCTACAAGAAATTATCTCGATCAGACTTTACCTTTACGTCCTGCAAAACTTACTTCGATTGGAAAAAATCGACTAGTGCGGGCTTCGTTTGGAAGTATCGATAAACAAATGTCAACAATGGAAACGAGTGTACAAAATACATTAACATAGTACGGTTTCAGTGTCCGATTTATAATCATTTAAGTAGTCTGCGATAATAATAGTACATTGTTTAACGAGGGACGTAAGTGGAAAATAGCGAACGAGAGTCTATCAGAAGCCCGACGCCGAAGGCGGAGGGCTTATGATGACTCGAGTTTGCTACTTTCTTACGTCCGAGGTAATCACAATGTTTTCATCACATTTGCGATGAAATAAATAACTAATCAAAATTGAAGAAATTGACAACTGCACCTCCTGTATCAGTGCATGGTCGCCGAGAAGAGCGCACAGCTTCAATACTGCAACCAATCACAAAGCAGTATTCGGGCGGCATGCGCGGCCTACTAGATTTGACAGTTTCAAAATTTCAAGCAATCACAGAACAGTATTCTTGTGGAGCGCGGCCAATTAGATTTTTTTAAACCAATCAGAACACAGAGAAACTCATAACTCCCCAGGGAGTTATGAAAAACCATAACTCCCGTGGGAGGTAAATCGGCTATAACTGCTCTATACGCCTGCGTACAATAAGACCCTTTACGAGCAAGTGTGATTAAAAATAAAGAAGATGGAATTTTTATTCTTACATTCGTCGAGCGTGACGTAAAATGCTTATCTTAGGTGCTGAATGTTAAAAAAATTACATTATAGTACATTGCGATACAAGTGCGGAGAATAGAAAATTCACAACGAGTGGTGATAAATTGAAACACGACCGAAGGGAGTGTTTTAAATCGACACGAGTTGCGAATTACCTGTTCGCACGTGTATCGTACAACCTTTTACAGTACATATAGCTCTTTAAAGTTTCGACATATGCACGTAATCTGCTGATTACCGCACTCGTGCGGTAATATAGCATCATATGTACTGTAATAGTACATTACGTTACAAGTGCAGAAAACAGGAAATTCGCAACGAGTGGTGATAAATTGAAACACGACCGAAGGGAGTGTTTTAAATGGACACGAGTTGCGAATTACCTGTTCGCACGTGTATCGTACAACGTTTTACAGTACATCCACCACCACCACCATATCAGCCAAAGGACGTCCACTGCTGGACATAGGCCTCCCACAAATTCAAGGGGGGTATATGCCATAATCGCCACGCTTGGCATGCGGGTTGGCGATCGCAGTATCTCCACCGCACTTCAGGGATGCTGCTGCCCATCCCCCGGTGGTCTTGGTCGTAGTTTTAGGACATACCCGAGTTACAGTACATATGGCTTTTTAAAGTTTCGACACTCGTGCGGTAATCTAGCACCATATGTACTGTAAAATTGTTTTTATTTCACTCAAATGATGGATATTTCTTTGGACACCAGTTTTCGTTTCATTTAAGATTAGTTTTTATAATTATCAGCCCTTACAGCCATTTTCGGTCGCAGATTTTTTTATAGTGGTTACAAGTTGATTTAGTTTCGTAACTGTTACAATGCACTGCGACTGTGTTGGGATTGGTATCTATGTGTAGTAACAGTTTACATAATTACTTTTAGTATTTAAGTGTAGTCATTGTGTCCACATGTTACTTAAACATTTGCGTCAAAACATTTTATACATATTGTGTATATATTGTGACTAGTTTACAACTTAGTCAGTGTCATAGGACTCATGTCTGGCCGCGCCGGGTATAGTAACTGTGTTGACACTTTGTTACTATTTTTTTTTTAATGTGTCGTAATATTACGTAACTGTTCGTACACTAAACAAAAGCAAAGAAAAAAGTACATGACACGATTTTGGAAATTTAGTAGATATGTTACTACTTTAAGTTACATGTCGACATGGTGTCGACATAATCTACTAATTTTGTAACAGAATAAGATGGGCGAAAAATAGAAGTATCGAAACTTGCACAACACTATCAGAAATATCACTGTCAGTGTCACAGGGTTCATGTCTGGCCGAGATACGTATAGTTAGGGTTCTCGAAAAGTCAGAATTGGGGATACATATGTTATCTTCACTTGCATTTCGTTCCTTACGGTCCTAATACAAATACTATTTAGAACATTAAATTAAATCTCACCAAAAACATTTCTTGTAAAATTGGCGGCCAAGACTCCTAACATCAACAAAACACAGACGGCCCGTTGGATTTATTTACGGTAGGAACTTACGTCACAGGTCTTTAGTGTTATGACATGTCTATACTTTCTAAACCAAAGTGTAGGGTTAAAAAAGGGCGTGGTTTTCCCTAGGATCTGATTACTGTGAGCGAAAGCGTTATGAGGTGATGAGTCTCGGCCGCAAATTTACCTGAAATGTTTTTGTAAGGAACCCTAGTTTTTGTAGTTCTTTTTTAGAAAATAGCCTAGTTTCACTATTTTTATATACACATCCGCTGCCGCGCCCTCTTCCGATATATGGGTTGGGAGTTTATAGTACTTCTTATGGATATACTACTTGGAATTCTCGGGAAGTACCTAGGTTTACTATTGTTCGAGATAACGTAGGACTAGGTAGTGCCCCGCCTTCCTTTTTAGTCGTGTCGTTGATATGAAAGGCATATCAGCGTAACGGGGAAACTGACGTGAAGCATAAGTACGAGTAGGAACAAAAAGAAAAAAAACATAATATAAAACTTTATTGTGAATGTTTTTGTGCTTACTATTAAAATCCTATGATTTAAAGGTAAATGTAGTGTCATGATTACAAATAAAATATACACAGTTACAATGTTATTGTATAAGTTCGAGTCACGTTGAAGGACAGGCAATAATACCTACAATGTTTATCAATTGACATATATGTAAAAGTTATAGTGCACAGGTTTTCATATAGCCCCACCGCACGACATCGGAAGTCCACTACTTGGTACACACATTCAAGATCATCCTCGCGTTATTCCCTACTGGGAAGCCCGCGGGGGCAGTTGCATCCTGAAGGATGCCCGGGGTCCGCTACCAATCCCAAGAATTGGCATAGGCACTAGTTTAACGAAAACGGCTGCCATCTGACCTTCCAAAACATGGGGGACACTTTATCTGTGGGGAAAACGAGACCTTATTGGGATTACGCTTGTCAAGTTAGTAGGCAACTTGACTGTTAATTAGAAGTTCTCAAGCCGCCCAAAGGCCTCTATAAGCCCAAGTTATAACGACTGCTATCATAGACAGCTGCCGGTATCAACTGCTTAACGTGCTTTCCAAAGCACGGGAGCGCTCAGTTAGTAACCTTTCAAAGCGGTCACTCATCCAAGGACTGACCCCGCCCAACATTGCTTAACCTCGCATATCGCACGCGGTGCGCGGGTGCCGCTAGGCCACGAACGCCCCGCACGAATTCAAGGGTATGGTATTTTTATAATAATAGATAGTATCCACTGTTGTCGTGTTTCGTACATAGTCCATGAAGTCCGTACTACTATGAAAACAGATCACCATGGTCGGTGTCTACAGAATTTTCGATTCTACGTCCAAACAATCCTAGAATACTTTCACACACAACTGGGAATCGAACTAGGTCAGATCCGTTAAATAAACGAAATTTGTTTTATTACAGAAATGGATACCATACTTATGTTATATAAAATAGATTGACATGATAGACTGTGACTGCAATTAAAAGAAATGACATTTGTGCGGACCATAGAAAATGTCTGATACGTAAAAAACGTACGTACTCGTAATAGTTCATTATGTATACGTTTTAATTTCGTTAGGTGCCCTGTTGCATAACAAGAATTTAATGGGATATAAATGTATACTTAATTAAATGAAATAGTTAATAAAATCGAAAGAAATTTTAAAACATGTAGAATAATGTTTAAGACCTAACATTCAGAATACCAAGAGACAACACCCTATAACTAATTCTAAACACATGGTAAAATTATTATTTGGTTACTATAATAGACCATCTCATATTATGCGTTCTCCTGGCCTGACTATGAACTAACTTAAATTATGACTAGATTAAGCGCTAAACTTATACCTACCTAAATCTTTAAAAAACATATAAAAACTTTTGGACTGTCTCAAAACTGCATCAAAATTACGATCCGTGAGCACTTAAAATCAGGTTCAGCTGCTGTCAAGTAAAAACAGGTAAGTTTAACAGTTTATTAATTGCTTTCATAGGTGTACAGTATTGCCGTTGGAAGTACCTATTCAAAGCAGGTGAAATGCGGCATATTTTCCTAGTGTAGTAGTATAATCTAACTACTTAGTAGTTAGTAGTAGTTTAAATTAATCATATTTAGTTAGGTATTTGTACAAAAGTGAAAATATCCCTTTAAGAGTCCTCAGTATGCTTGGCTGAACTCAATTATCCATACAAACGTAGTTTCGTTCTCATTTTAAAACGCCTAGCTGAAATAACATGAAACTTTGTATACACAACGAGAGCCGCCATATCTAGGTCGAAAATTAGTTTTTGTTGCTAAAGTAAAAGTAAAAGTAAAAGTAGTTTATTATTCAAATTAGGCATATTACATGCACCTATGAACGTCAATAAACTACCACCGGTTCGGAAAAATAAACCTCTGCCACGAGAAGAACCGGCGTAAGAAACTCGGCAGAAATTGTAATAGAAAAAAAATACCGCAAGATTTTTAGTTTTATTTGAGCTGTATTAGTTCTCCATTATAATTTCAAGCAACAGAAACTAATTTCCGACCTAGATATGCCGGATCCCATTGTGTATACAAAGTTTCATGTTGTTCTAGCATGACGTTTTAAAAAGAGAGCGAAACTACCTTTGTATGGAGAACCGAGCTTTCTGCGGACTTTTAATGGATTTCTTCTAGCTAAGCTTTGATTAGCTACGCATGACATACATATATATCAACTAAGTAAGTATAAAAATATTGGTGCAAAAAAGTCATTAAGATAGTAGATCCAGAGTAATACAAAAAAGTGTGTGAACGTGCTATAGAATGTGTGAAAATTATTAGCATGGAAAATTCCATTCGATGACATTATTCGATTTATAATTGCAATTACGTACATAGTTATATAATACATGGATATTTTGAATATCAGTAATTCTGCCAGTAATGATTATAATACAATGAATTATATCAGGCTTATTTGACATTGTTTGCAGTTTAACTAAGAGTTACCCTTTTTAGGGTTCCGTAGTCAACTAGGAACCCTTATAGTTTCGCCATGTCTGTCCGTCCGTCTGTCCGTCCGTCCACGGATAATCTCAGTGACCGTTAGCACTAGAAAGCTGAAATTTGGTACTAAAATGTATATCAATTACGCCGACAAAGTGGTAAAATAAAAAGTGGAAAAAAATATTTTATTAGGGTACCTCCCCTATACGTAAAGTGGGGAGTGTTTTTTTTTTTCATTTTAACCCTAACGTGTGATATATTGTTAGATAGGTATTTAAAAATAAATAGGGGTTTACTAAAATTTTTTTTTGATAATGTTAATATTTTCGGAAATAATCGCTCCAGAAGTAAAAAAAAGTGTCCCCCCCTCTAACTTTTGAACTATAAGTTTTAAAAATATGAAAAAAATCTCAAAAGTAGAACTTTATAAAAACTTTGTAGGAAAATTATTTTGAACTTGATAGGTTGAATAGTTTTTCAAAAAATTACAAAAATAATTTCTGAACTAAGTTTGTAATTTAACCGTATAAACAGGTGTTTATTGTACCTGTCATTTCTACAAAATCACAATGAAATGACGTGCTTTCAAAGGTTTTGTGTTTCTGTACTTAATATGTCAACTTAATGTGACGGACGGAAAACTACGGAACCCTACACTGAGCGTGGCCCGACACGCTCTTGGCCGGTTTTTTTTAAATAAATTTGAAACGTCGCATATACTTACTAGACCTTATACCATTCAATATGCTCACGGACTGTAACATTCTGAATAACAACATTGAATTTCTTCGAAACGTTTTAGAGTTAGGTACCCAAAGTTTGTACATTAGTACATTAAGATATTTACATTCTAAACAATATCCTAGTACTACTAAATAAGGATTGTTAAAATTGGATTGGCATTAATTGGAATCATAATTCAATTAATAATTAACCTGGCTAAGTATGTAACCCATTTTCGAGTTTAACTACCAGTAAAAAAATGTTCGTGGTATATCATAGATAACGCATTTATCGAAAAACTTATAGTAGGAGTGACTTGGAAATTCCTTTTATGGAAATGCCTACCTGATAAGAATGCATTAATAAAGTACATCCATCAAAGTCTTAATAAAATTGCATGTATATATATTTCTTATTCCCATAAAAACCCCACGCCCAAGACTAAGGTGACAACCAAGACAAACACCGAATTTGGTAGGTATTAAATTAAATATCACACAAACTCGAAAGCAGCGTTAGCAATTAAATGGGTAAATTTAAGAGAGTTTAACATTGTCTGCTAGCCAAACAGCCTGGCACAGTTCCATTAAGTACATTGTTTGTACCTTAAAAGAGTGACTCGTATCATTGGTTATTCGAATCAGTCTGGCTGACAGGCAGACCATATGAAATACCGTTCAATGTATTGTAAGCCCTTGTCTCATGCCCTATCGCTCTGACGTACATCTGTCAACTTTATAAATCCATTAACATCTCAGCGAGTGCCGCCTATGCCTTTTTTACGCAGTCTGGCAGAGAAGTCCTCAGGTTAGTGCGCTCGTCAGTGCTGATGGTCCGTGAGAGGAAGGTAGATGAAGTGCGAGCGGACGACGAGGTGCCGTTTTTCTGCGCGTCGGGCTTCTCCAGTCCTGTTAATATTAGTGACAGTTAATATGTGATGATTTAATCGCAAGTGCAACTCACAACGACAGTTAGTGATGCTAAGATAAACGTATATAGCACATAATTAAGGTGTTTTAGTGGCACCGAGGTACATATTAATAGAGTTTTAGCCCATTTACACAATCGTTCTCAGAGTAAGAATAAGCGCTAAGCCATGTATTATTTTAGTAACGTTTTCCGGTCCTATTATTTGTCTTGGGTTAGTTGTTAGAACATTACGTCAATTGAAAGTCCCCCAGTTACGAGCTACGATTAGAGTAGCGTTATCGTAATAGAAAAAAGAGTAACATAATAGATTAAACAGTAAATTCAATATATACTTGTATCAATCGGTATCCGTGAGCAACCTGAAAAAACAATGTTATATTTTATAATCAAGCGTAATCACGTAGCACGCGCACCTGCCTACTCTTATTTGCCGATTAACACACTTGAAATCAGCGTCGAGTATTAAATGGTATCTTGGTAATTAATCATATCGTCGACGATTTTTAGATAGCCAGATAAAATCACTAACCAATACAATCCTTATATCTGGCAATATTCTAACGTTACTTAATGAAAGTCAGGTATTCTACTTAATTAGAAGAATAAGTTTCATTAGTAAGTAGTAGTGCATATAAAACTGCATTGGCAACTCAGCTATAATGCCTACTATTACAATATCACTCATACTCTAATCCTAAAATCTAGCTAGGCATTATCTACTGGTGCAGATAAAGATCTTACGAAAACCGCCAACTTAGTTCGTGCATTATATCGAACTACATCTGGGCAGACCACAGAATGTCTGAGACGTAATTGATCATTACAGTGACCTCTATTAGTTCGGTTGTCTGAGAGAGTTCGCAGCTGGTGCTTACCTAGCCTCTTCCTGATCAAGTAGTACAGCTTCGGCTTCATGATGAGTATGATGAATATGAAGACGCCCTGGAGTTCGTTGATACGGTCGATGACCTCCCACAGCCACCGCGGATTCGTGGTCACCGTGGAGAGCATCTCGGCCAACCAGCTGGCTCCCATCACCACCCAAAGTTTGCCGGTCAATATATATCTGAAACATAATTAACAAGATTATTAAACTAATACGTTATTATTATTAAAGTTAACTCTTAAAATTCGTGCGTCTAAATTGGCACCTGCAAAGAAAATTAGACACTCAATGCCCGATACTAAGAATACCCGAAAGGTTTTGGTAAGGTTTTTTCTTTGAAATTTACTCGCGTCTAGACCGGTTTTAACCCAGACATGGATGCAAAATACTAACGACTTAAGTACACGGCAATGGCATGCTAGTTAAGACCAAAAGAACGAAAAGGTATTCTTAACAAAAAAACTAGATTGATCAAAGAAACCTCGAATGTGGCTACAAACCGCTCCATTTAGCATGTTGCCTGTTTATTATCTTCTCACACTTAAACCTATAGGACTTTTATCCAGGGCAAGCTCGCACTCTATAAGAACTTCAGATTGTCTCAAGCTGCCGACACAGCTGATCCACAAATCAATAAAGGATCGTCAACGCCACAGGCTACGATGTCTGCTTACCATCAAGCTGGCAGGCGACATGTCCTATAATCGTGGTAAAAAACTGACAACTTATAAAACTAGTAAAATCCCCGACATTTTCATTTCAAAGATCAATATCTCAAAAATGTCAGAACCAATTTTGATAAAATAAGTCTAAGAACCGTTGCTGGAAAAACTGCTTTCAAATAAAAAAAACCGCATGGAAATCGGTTCCCCCGTTTAAGAGCTGCAATGCCACAGACAGACACAGATGATCGATGCAACTTCTTCAGACACAAATGGGGATGGAGTGATTCTGCTCTCTGCGACTGCGGTATAGAGGAGCCATGTACCACGTCATCCAGAGGTGCCCTCTTCGATGCTACTCAGGAACCCCCGAAGATCTCATGGATTTGATGCCTGACGCTATGCAATGGTTGCGAAATGTGGATTTTGCCTTATAAAATTATAGCTCTGTATTTTTGCCTATTTGACAATATCGCGATACGAATAAATAATAATAAATGTATAGAAAATATTGTTTATTATAACTAAAGCTAGTTGCTGGATTCGTCGATCTGCGGGTTCAAAAATAAAACGGCCTTTTTTACTTTGGACGCATAGATCGACGAATCCAGCAATGTATAAACTAGTTTGATGTATTCCAAAAGGTACTTAAATACGAAATACTTTAGTTACATAGCGGCCTCCTTTTTTCAATATCTATCGTTAAATTTAAATAATCACAATTATTTACGAATGGCGCTAGGCTAGTGGGCCCGTTTTATTTTAGTAAAGCGCTCTTAAGAAAAGCTTGTACGATGTAGTGAATAATGCTTTCCCATCGGCTAAACTCGGAATACGACTAGACGAAGTGCCTATCAATTATCGATTAAACGATTGACGAGTTCCTCTTTGTTAATAAGAAACTGTATTACCCTTCTACCATCGGACGACCAGGGATACGGCAAGGCGACATTGTTTTACGGTGGCAGTTCCAAAAACTCGCACGAAGCGTTTCGCTTCCTCTTTTATTGTGAGACCAGCCAAGCTGTGGAACTCCTTGCCGAAATCCTTGTTCCCTGAAAACCACAACCTTACGGTCTTGAAGACGAGAGTGAACCGGTTTTTACTAGGTAAGCGCGCTCCATCCTAGACCACAATATCGCTTACCATCAGGTGATTTGTGGTCAAGCGCAAACCTATCCGGAGTAAAAAAAAATCATTATCAGTCAATGGTCAATAAAAACTGGTAATCAAATAATACGGTAATTGATTGAAACTTCTTCGGGTCTCCTCGTATTCCGAGTAAAGCCGATGGGAAAGCATTATGCACTACATCTTGTACGGTGGCTTAGGGTGGTATTCCACTCATCCAATATCTTTGTCCAATATACATTTGAACAAAGAAATTGGATGATTTCATCAAACTTGGAAGGGACCCCGACATTTGATCAAAGATTCTGATGGATTTGGATGAATTAAATCAATATGGCTACGCATGAAAAAAAACTTGGACAAAGATATTGGATAAGTGGAATGGGCCTCCGAGAAAGAAATTTGATCAAAGATTGGCCAAAGATATTGGAAGAGTGGAATACCTTATTATTGGTAAACGGGACTTAATCGCGTACAAAAATTAATCACCTGAGGTGTGGATTCATCACCTGACCACGGATGTTGCGATACATTCGAAACGTCGGGCACACCTCAGGTGATTAATTTTTGTACGCGATTAAGTCCCGTTTACCAATAATAATGTGTAAAAATCGTGCAAGTTTAAATCAATATAGAGTGGAATACCACCCTTAGCCAACATCAAAGCAACCTTCTGTACTCATACTGACTTGGCTCTGTCGACACGGAAGCGGCGCTTAGCGCGGTCGCCGACGGAGCCCGCCTGCAGCCGATGCACCTCGGACTTGACGCGCGCGCAGTGCCGCGCCGTCATCACCCACAGCACGAAGTTCGTGCACGTCACCAGCCCCATCGGGATCACGAAGAAGATGTAGTGCGGCCAGTCCAAGTTGGAGTTTTGTACTGAAAAATAACTTGGTAATTAAAGGTTGCTCTAATGTAAATTAAATATGATTATAAATGGGTTGTACCTTCTTTCGCAGACAAAAGCTTCATAGATGTATTGATTCGCATAATTATTCATTTCATAGACAGCTTTTTTTTCCAAAAGGGTCGCAGGCAGTTCTAACCTAACCTACTTATCTGGTAGACCTGAATGAGTTCTACACAATGACCTAAAAAGTCTTTCTAGGTAGGCTTTTAGGTCATTGTGTAGTTTCGGAAAAAAGCTTTCTATGAAATGAATAATTCTGCGAATCAATACATCTATGAAACTTTTGTCTGCGAAACAAGGCATCACGTTATAAATGTCATATCAATCGTCGTAATCACGTTGTCATTGTAGACAAAACGGCGATCTCAGAAACTAAAGGCGCTTTATCTATAACGATTTTCGATTTTGAATTGCAATAACTCAATTAGTATAATTTATTTACCTACAGCTCTTTCAAACTCTCTCACGATTTAAATAGGTACTTAATTGATATTACCTACTTTCTTTAGTATATATTTTTTATCGTTTATTTTGATGATGTGTTTTTTTATTTTTTTTTTATTTAATACCACGTCGGTGGCAAACTTTCATGCGGCCCGCCTGATGGTAAGTGGTAACCGCAGCCTATGGACGCCTGCAACTCCAGAGGTGTCACAAGCGGTCATGCGCGTTGCCGACCCTATAAAAATGGATACACTCCTTTCTTGCAGAATCTCATACTGTAGTCCGTCATTCTCATTCCAAATTTTTTTTGTAATGTTTCTTGCCTCCTCCACACCACGGTGACGCCACGTTTTCATGTAAAATACGACAGAATTTAGCGTTCGTCCATTCGTCTCTTTATTTATTGCAAGTGTAGGCATATTGCTGCTGTATACTTAAATGATACGCTTACAGTAGGCATGCCCTAATTTATAACCAACTTTAAGAAAAATAACAAGTTTCTCAATTCGGTTTAATTTTTTTTATGTTTGTTATACCATAATAACTCCGTCATTTATAAATTGATTTGGAAAATCCAATCCATCCTCCAGTCCAGGTAGGTCCCATATAGGTAATTTTGGTGAAGATCTGATGAGGAAATCAAGTGGGTTACTATTTGTCAAAAAATATCCGTAGTCTTAGAACTCACGAAACCAGGAGACCAATTCTCGGGCCGTTCGAGACGATGTCTATTCAAAATGATCTCGATTGATGCAATATCTATTGAAAAATCTCACCAAAATGTCGAACACAGCAAAATGTCTTATTCTAGGGCCCGATCGAGATTATGTCGAACGACGATCTCAATGTCTATTATAATATGCGTTCCGTTTTTGTTAATTTACAATCGAGTGTATGATAATAAATATTTTTTTAAGTTTTTCCACTTAATTAAATATATCTTTTATCGAAAACCAATTTTTCAATAATCTATACATAATTATTACACCTAGATAATTTTCTAGCACGAACGACTTTTTGTAGTGACAAAATAAAAACATCGACAGTCCTGTTATCGATGAGTACCACTTCAACGTCATAGATAAGTTCGAAAATAGGGGTTGTCTAGTTGGTACCATGGCACATTGCAGTTGATCATAAACTTTGTTAGGTCCATATGAAATCGTTTTTTCTCTTCCTGAATATTCTTATGCTTGTCTGTGTTAATGTGTTTACTTCGCATTTGGTGCAAAATAATGATGAACCACGAAATCCAATTTCTAGTAAATTTACAATAAACGAGATGATTCTCTCTTCTCGGGGCGTTTTTATGGGAGGCATTTTTTTGTATTCAGTCTTGTGTTTACAATATATTCGCCTTAATATGCAATGTGAATAAACGTCACATTGTATGTTACGTTTTTTAATGAATAACGTCTAAGAATATGTAGAAAAATTAAATGAAATGTGTATTACGATTTTGCCTCTTTATCATTACTTTGATGAGTTGGATGTCATGTGAATATTTTTAAATAGATACTGCATGTTTTCCTCACAGACTTATAATGAAGTACATGCCGCAAGTACAGTGATTTGTACATCAGCGAACATGCCCAACTATGGGAACTGTGATGAAATAAAACGTGACTTTAGTACAATGTTTTTGTAGTAGACACAGAACATTGACTTGATAAACTTCCCTTGCCTTAAATATTTTTGTAACTCTTTTCTTATACTACACTCAAGATAAACAAAAAAGATAATACACCCTGAAAGTTTTATGTAGGCTGCTCTATAAAAAAGAAAATTATATTGCAAATTATAAAAATAAATTGGATCAAAAGTGTACGGATTACGTTCAATTTGTACAAGATCGGTACACGCGGCGTCTAGGTAGCCGATATAAGTCTGTGGTTGTATGTACGTCTTGTCGTTGTATGTTTAAAAATATCGATAACAGGATTGTCGATATTTTTATTGTGGCAAGCACTAAACAAATGTTGTTCCTGCTAGAAAAATATCTAGGTATAATAATTATGGTGATTTAACACCTCAAACATATTTACGAGTATTTGCTCGTTTATTTACTTACGTGAAATGGAACGCATAAAAACTGTTTTGACTTGACAGTTTTGAGTTGAAGACTACTTGAATTATTTGAGACATATCTCGAGTGTGAGATTTCGAGAATACGCAAATGGGTTTTCGATTGACATCCGCCATTTTTTATCGAGATATGTCTAATAGACATCATCTCTAACGGCCCGAGAATTGGCCTCCTGGGCGAATTCGTACTATTCACTGAAATTGGGCACTGAAGCGACCGAAAAAAAGATTTCAATGTAAAAAAATCTTGTTGTATCCTGTTTAAACCTAGAGTGAAGAGAGTAGGTCGCGAGAGTCCGCGATGTGGGTGGCGCAGGAGCAGACTGGTCCTGCAGTCATTGTGGCACTCTTTGAGGGAGGCCTATGTCCAGCACTGGACGTCCTTCGGCTGATATATGATAATCCTGTGTCTCTAAACAATGCCATCGTATAACTATTTCAGAAACACTTACGTGTGCCAAACCAGCAAATATCCGCCCCGATATCAGCGTCCAGCACTCTAGCCACGGGGTACTTGTCCAGCAGGAACATCGTCAGTGTCAGTACAACCGCGAAGCCCCACGCGTACAGGGAGTACCACAGGAAACGACGTCGGTCCGCCCCTGACTTGCGCAGCGGGTGAACGGTGCGGACGCTCCTGCAAATAAAGCATTACGCTCTTCACTTCATCTTGTAGTTTTTTGTTTCTATTTGCTTTTTAACTTTAAGTTTATGCATGTGGCGTTTGCCTATAATTAACTGTGCAATAAGTTTAATGAAACATGGCTTAAATAAATAAATCAGCGGGGGTTGATAGAACAAGATTTCAGTATCGAGGCCAGAACCTGGAGCTTGGCTACACGCTCTCCCGTCCCCGCATTTGGAAACTCTCCTCGACAACGACTCATTGCGGGTGGCCGTGGCTGTCCGCCTGGGCTGTGATGCCTATGAACCTCATGTATGCATTTGCAGCACTATGGTAGAGAGTAACGGTCATCAGTCATCACGCGTTGAGTTGTTGTCAATGCGCAGGAACATTCCCACGTCACCACGCGCTTGACATAGTTCGAAAGGCATTGACTTCTGCCAATGTTCCTTGCGTACTAGAACCATCGGGCCTCGGTAGATCGGACGGCAAGAGGCCCGATGGTTTAACTTAGATTCCAAGGGAGAATGGGAAGCGCCTACTTTGGGACGCCGCGTGATTCAGCACTTTTGCGGCGTCACACCTTGGTCGCACAATAAGGGCTGTGGGAGCGGCTGCAGAAGCGGCGACTTTGAAAAAGCGAGATGCTGTCCTCACATACTACGTGCTGTTTGTCCCTCTGGCGATTGAGACAACTAGCTGTTGAGCCTCAGAGCCCAAATTTTCCTCAAGGTGATTGGGTAGCGTCTGCACGAAAGGGGTCGTGACCCTCGTTCCGGCTCATTCCTGGTACAAAGGCTGTCCATTGTGTTCTAACATAAAAGTATTATGGTTTATACCTACTCTAAAATCTAGTTCCATACCAACATGGGTTGCCACTAAAACAAAATATGTTTACGGAGGTATAATTCCACCTTGTAAAAGACCGCACTAAGAACATTTATTTATTGGTAGGTAGTTTTAAACCTACGATATAAACAATTCAACTTACACCAATAAAATATGCCTTGTTAAATATTTAACGTAGTTTTTTTTTTATTCCACGTCAAACATCGGTGACAAACAAGCATACGGCCAGCTTGCTGGTAAGCGGTTAACGCAGCCTATGGATACCTGCAACTCCAGGGGAGTCAAATGCGCATCGCCAACAGTTTAAAAAATTATACACACCTTTCTTGAAGAAGTTGTTGGGATCTTGAAGTAGAGACGTTGAATGTTGAGTTAGGGCAACTAACTCATACCACACTTATACAAAATCAAAATCAAATATTTATTCTGCAAATAGGCCACAAGGGCACTTTTACATGTCAAAGCGTGAATTTATACAATTAAAAAAAACTGACAATCTTACTTAATAATAATGATTAAAAAAATATACTGATTACCAATTAAATGAAAATAAATTTACAAATATTGAGGACGTGTTGAATACGATCTGTCCGAATAAACAAAAAGTACATAAAATTAATTTAATATCTCAGAGATGTATATGGTCATGGACAAGCTGCCAACAAAGAAGTAACTATCCACTTCAAAAATAATTGAATCGTTTACTTATTCAAGTAAAAACTAAAGTTTCTTCAAGTAAGAGTACCTATTCCAAGTTGAGCATTCCTAAGTCGTTATGTTTTATTTCCATTCTAAAAATTACAGATTAACCTAATGTGAGTTTGACACGTTACGCAAACAACTAGCTGCCTGAATAAATCCTTGCAAATAACCAAAGATGTCCGTGGTTAAAGAAGAGAAGACTGTTATTATCCACAAAATAACGCCTGATTCTATCAATTACTTAATAACATGGCATTGGTCGCCCAGGGAACAGTCGACTGTGTTATTAATTTAGCTGCCAATAATGTATTATTTTTGTAGGTTAGGTTAGACTTCTATTATTTTTAGCTGCCTGGTTAAATACATGCCAATATTTATTTCAATCTCTATTCTATCTATTATTTGACGTCTTCTCTGGGAGGTACTCTGAGGTCTGACTTGATATTTCGCATCGTAATGTCAGTAATGTGGTGCATATACTTATTAACGATTCGCGCAATCTATTTCTGTCACGTTAGTGTGGCGCGTATTAGTTAGCACCATGTCTGACACGTTAGCTTTGGAACAGAATAAACAAAAGAACTCACATACAGAAGGTCCATCTACCCACTGTTTAACCAAAACCTATTTTGACAACGTTATGTTATGTTTGACAAGGTTCTAGCGCAATTGAATGTATCGTATCGTAATCTCGGAGGCGTTGGCAACCCGAGTTTACCCGAAGTGACAGACTTGAGGTTGTATGAAATTAGAATGCGAAAAATGTATGTCGATTGATTTGCTGTTGTACAATCGACTCCATTACTGCATAGACAGATGTAATGCTGTATTATTGGGGCTTAAACATATCCATGCACTTTTGAACCCCACTGTACGTATATATGTGAAGAATACAACACCATCAATAAAATTTTACTGCTTCCCACTATGGTGCAGGTCACGGGGGATTGAGCCGCTAATGGTGGATAAACTTCAGTGACGCATTAGCTGATAATGGCAGTAATTAAGCGATAACAATAAAACCATTGATAAAACAAAGGGCAAGTATGTTTACAAACAAATTAACACTTTAATTGGAATATTTACACTTGTAAATTGTCCTATCTTTAATATGCAAATCGTAAACTTGTAAATTAACATGTTACTTAAATAATTGTACCTAGTTATAACTTACATGAGTGTTGCTACACCCTTCCTGGGTCCATTACACTCGTATCTTAGCTTAAGGACATTGTAGCAATAAATGTTTATTATTATTAATAACTAGCGGCCGCCCGCGACTTCGTACGCGATGATTTTAGGTAATAACAAATTTTATAAATTAATCATTTTTTTTCTGTCAGTTTTAAGGCCTGATGCTAGACTATTAGAAGAAGAGACAGGTGGAGTTCCCGACACCGGCCAAAATGAAATTTTCTAGACGGTACCTCAGCATTTCAAAAGGCATAGCAAAAAAACACAATCTAAAATGTGCTGAATTGCGGACCAGTCAAAACTTAAGGCACATAAGCGAGTTCATGCGATTCTTATTTTAGTGTCCCAGGCTAATATGAGAGCAATGAAAGATTAAATTATTTTAGAAAGTTTGGTACACATAATTATTATGTGACATAAAAAAACACTAAGAAAATATTATTGCCAGTCAACCATAGGGCGAAACAGGGAATGCAAATCTGTTTGAAAAATTCACGTGGACGTAGTAACGGCGCAGAAAACAGGAAAAGAAATAAAAACATAAGCATATTAGCCGCATTTCCTTTGAGGGCTAAGATGACCAGACTGCTGGCAGAACTCACCCTAGAACATGCCACGTAAAATTGACCGTGAGAGAAACAGTCTTCTCTTAAATCAATCCTTGCTATTTGCAGTGACTGTCCTTGGGATTTATTAATAGTCATTGCGAAGCATAACTTAAGAGGGAATTGTGTTCTTTCGAACTCGAACGGGTAGTCTGATGGAATTATCGGTATTCTAGGAATATACACTATTTCGGCTTGAGCGCTACCTCGAAGAATCGAAGCTGCAGTAATCACTTACTGCAGCTTCGATAACGTTTTTATGGAGAGCTTTTATTTGTAATCTATTTCCATTACATAATTCCTACGGACGTGGTGCAACTTCAAACCCCCTTTGTCACTTGACATGAGCCCTTTTGGCATTTGAGTGCATGGGCAACTTGACTGTTAGAAGTTCTCAAGCCGCCCGAAAGCCTCTAACTTGGCTTAACGACTGCTGACGTAGACAGCAGCCGGGATCAACGGCTTAGCGTGCCTTCCAAAGTACGGGAGCGCTCAGTTAGTAACCACTCAAAGCGGTCACCCATCCAAGAACTGGCCTGGGCCCACTTTGCTTAACCTCGCATACCACACGTGGTACGCGGGCGCTGCTGGGCCACGAGCGCATATAGCTTACATTTACAGGGTGATTTTGGGGTCGTGATCCGAAATAATTGTACATGGTCAAAAATTCAAAGTAGACAACATCACAGTCGGTATGAAGGTTTATAACTCAAATAGTTTTCTTTTTTTACAAATTTTAATGGGAATTAATACTTTTTCATACAACTTAGTCACCCTACCCCACTGCCAACTCTCCATTCCATCCGTCAAAGAGAGTAGGGTAACCATGTTTTTTTGTGAGTTTGTATTTTTTTCATCAAAATAAATTAAAAATGAAATGCGTTTGTTTCGTGTCACTACAATTTTTTTGAAATGGCTAACAGATACCAAGTCTAAAAACTGGTTCTTGATCCACGTCCCCGGAATCACCCTGTATACCTTGGGCCACGAGCGCATATAGGTTAGTTTTGTTTGAACGTTCCTTATTTCCAATTTAGATGTTTTTAATAACTCTGTACACACAAAAATTATATAAGAGGTACCCTCGACCACTTCTCCAAGACACTCAGACGGGTGACGATGAATATCTTCAATAAAGGAGATGTCCAACTGACGGTGATCACACAATAAAGATTAATGAATTAGAGTTGGACGATCGCTGGGTAATGCCTTACAATCCTGTGCTGTCACGTACTTTCATTGCTCATATTAATGTAGAGTTATGCAACTCTGTTCAAGGTATCAAATAAACCAAGTGTGTGAACTAGGGTTATCGGGCGGCTTTGACTCTCGAAAATGAGAATGATGAGATAAACATTTATGAAAGTAGCCAATACATAAGTAGCTCCGAAGCTGCTTTGAGGATCTTGAAGTTTCCCATCCATGAAATGTTTCCTCCTGTCGTACCTCACTGTTCAACTTGAAAATGGTCAGCGTGTATTCTTCACCTCCAACAAACATCTCTAGAAAAATTAAAAGGTCCACCTTAGACTACGTTACTGGCTTTCTTTGAAATGCACCACCCGAAAGCATAACCGCTGCTAAATTGTATAAGGAAGTGCAATAAACATTAATTCTAGCTATAGTTGTAAATTTCTACATAATAATTACGATTTCATTCGCATTACCAGAATGGAAGTGTGTGCGTGGTAGGCTACCTACAGTTTATTGTTCTGCGCGTGCGAAGCCGCGGGCAAAAGCTAGTTTATATATATAGATAGATAGATAGAAGATAAAGTACTTGTATAGTTGTATGTAAAGGATGATTACATAACGTTTTCGAGCATGCGTAAGGTTCATCAATTTTTTATTCGCATTGTCAGTTTCCATGCTAAAAATGTCAGTTAGATTCGTTGCGGAAACAACTAGCTGCCTGAATAAACCCTTGCAAATAAAACAAAGACCATGTTCGCAGTTAAACAAGAGGAGACTGTTACGGGCAAGCTGGTAACCCATGCAGACTACCTAAATTACCGTCTCCCAAAAAATGCGTTTTGGTTTAGCGGACCAATAACGTCTCAACCCAATATTATTTTTTTAGATACTAAGTATTCTGCTGATGAACAAATTTAAAAAAAAAGGGAGAAATTAAAAAATATATCACGAAAGCAGCTCAAAACAGTGAATAGGTTTCAATGTATCCCTTTAATTTTAAGTTTATAACGTCTCAACCACCGTGTATCGATATTTGTAACAGTAAAATTAAAAAGCTCTGAAACCAAGCGACTTAACTAGATTATAAACAAATAAGAAAAAAAATAACCAAGTAAGTATTTAACTAAAAGCCTGTCAGTTGTTAGATTCTCACCAATAAGCTGAGTCAGCCCAGCCCAACCTTTCATGGGTATATTGGGTATTGTGAAAACATAACCATAACGGCGCTAACGCAATACTAAAGTGACACGGCTGACCTGACGCACAACTCACCGTGTCCCGCTGAGACTATATGCGAGGTCTAATTAGGGCCTCGCCTACGATGACTCTATTAACAACAGTGTACTATTTTTCCGCCTATTTGATTTTCATTAAAAGTCAATTTCGACCATGTAACGTTTTTACCACGCCACGGCCTTGTCTATTTTAATTAGCAGAAACAGGCATAAATACTAATGCACAGTGATGATATTCATATTCATATGATGTATGCCACGCAGACACTCTTGGGAAAAGAACAACAGCTACGTATTTTATTTTATTTTATTACATACGAGACCGACAATACAAGTTCTACTTTTATAAAATGGTGATGAATAATTGCGCAATATACATCTAGTACATAAGTGAAGAGTTCTTAGAAAATATACTCATACATACAGCACGAGATAATATGCTGGCAGGTAAACATTACATAAAACGAGATTGTGATTGCTAATAATACTGTCGGCACTGTTAAGTCAACACGCCAAGTCACACTGCTTACCCCAATTAGGTCCGAAAGATATTGGATTTGGGCTGTGACAATAGCGTGGCGGTGGATTCTACGATAGCCACCAAAACATTCCGGGGCTATTTTCAGGGTTTATGGAATACCGAATTTATGTTCTGTGGTGAATTATCCTGATAATATTATATTATAAACGCGAAATTATTTGTGCTAATACGTACTAATACGTGCTAATACGTTCCTTAAAAACGTATCATAAAAACTATTGAACTGCATTCTATGAAACTTTCCAGTATTGTAGCTAGACATCAGATCAGAATAATACATTGACTATATTCCAAAATTCATTTCCTTAACGGGTTAAAAGTGGGTAGATTTTTTTATGGGTACCGTATTATTTTTTAAGAAAGAAACTTGAAACCTCACACACACACACACTACACATTGTAATGGAAGAAAGGGGTTAAAAGTTTGTTTGGGGTGAATATATTTTTTTAAACAAGAAACTCAACTTAAAAGCTCGTTTATAGACCTCGTAATACTGAAGCATTATATTATAAGAAGTCTAAATTCAGTGTTTTTGAAAATTTGCCCGCTGAGGGCATGAAAAGAGGGTTGAAAGTTTGAGTAGAAAATATGTTTTTCTCAAACATGCGCCTAAATGTATGCATTAATGTCACGAAGGGAGGACATGAAGTTACTTGTTTATGGCTCCTTTTTTTAGTTCTTTCGTGTTTTTTTTTAAATGGTGCTTGTATTTTGTAGCATTTTTCGTGATTTTACTTGTTTTATTCGAATTTTTGTGAATTTTGGTATTTTTTTAGTTTTACTTGTTATTTTGTAGCGTTTTTCGTGTTTTTTGATGTTTTTGGACTGTTTAAATGTTTTTTAGTATTTTTTTGTACTTTTCGTCAAGTTTTTTGTTTTTTCATGTTTTTTGGTATTTCTTTTAGTTTTTACGTGTTTTTTGGTATTTTTAGTTCTATCGTGTTTTTTTTAAAATCGTGCTTGTATTTTGTAGCATTTTTCGTGTTTTTAGTTGGTTTTTTCGATTTTTTTGTGAATTTTGGTATTTTTTTTAGTTTTTACACTTTATTTTGTAGCGGCTTTCGTGTTTTTTGATGTTTTAAGACTGTTTAAAAAAAGTTTTAGATTTTTTGTACTTTTGTTCAGTTTTGTTTTTTTGTTTTTTGGCTTTTTTATAAGATTTTTCGTATTTTTTTTGTACTTTTCGTCAAGTTTTTTGTTTTTTTCATGTTTTTTGGTATTTGTTTTAGTTTTTACTTGTTTTTGGTATTTTTTAGTTCATTCGTGTTTTTTTTAAATCGTGCTTGAATTTTGTAACATTTGTCGTGTTTTTAGTAGTTTTTTTCGAATTTTTTGTGAATTTTGGTATTTTTTTTGTTTTTACTTGTTATTTTGTAGCGTTTTTTGTGTTTTTTTTTTTTTTTGACTATTGAAAAGATTTTATGTTATTTTTTGTATTTTTCGTTTTTTTTTTCGCTTTTTTATAAGTTTTACGTGTTTTTTGTTTTTTTTTTAAGTCGTGCTTGTATTTTTGTAGCATTTTTCGTGTTTTTTGTTGTTTTTTTCGAATTTGTCGTAAATTTTGATATTTTTTTTAGTTTTGTCGTGTTATTTTGTAGCGTTTTTTGATGTTTCTGGATTTTTAAAGGTTTTTACATTTTTTATGTACATTTCATCATTTTTTTGTTTCTTCTTGTTTTTTTGTATTTTTTGTAGCATTATTCGTGTTCTTATGCTTTTAATGTTTAATTATTTTGATATTTTTATTTTTTGGATTTTTTTGTAGCATTTTACGTGTTTTTATTTAATGCCTCTGCAGTAATGTACTATTTAAACGAGACCCTTGATACTTCGTTTATAGACCTGGCATTAAAGTAAGAAAACTAAATAATTTCAACGTTTTAGAAATTTCGCCCAGTGAAAGGGTGAACAAGAGGTTGGAAGTTTCTTTGGGGAGCAAGTATTTTTAAACGATAAACTTCATCTTCGTTTATATACTTTAGTAGACTAAACATTAAAATACAAGAATACAAATTTGTCTTACATTGCAGCTGACTGTACGTTCCACTTAATCTCAAAAGCTAAACTGTTATTTTTTGTGACAATTTTTAGTAGGTACCGTAAAATGGGGTGAGTAGGGTTCGCGGGGGAGTTGGGTTGCGAATCCAGATTTTCTTTTTTAACCGACTTCAAGATTTCAAAGGAGGAGGTTATCAATTCGGTTGTATGTTTTTTTATGTTTTTTTTTTAATGTTTGTTATTCCATAACTCCGTTATTTCTTAACCGCTTTGGAAAAATCTTTTTTTGATTGTAAGTATATATATCCAAGTTGGTCCCGTTTTTGTCAAAACTCAGTTCTGATGATGGGATTCATGAGGAATTGAGGGAACTCCTCAAATCTTAAAGGCAAACATATAGTGATTTTTATGTTTTTATCAACAAGTCGAGCATTTTCATCCAAAAATGTGACATATATTTGATGAAGTGGAACTGCTGATGATGATCAGAACAGAACTCTTCAACGACGAAAAGTTCACGTATGGCGATTTGTCCTTCTAGCTGTGTTTGTGAAGCAAGTTTTATTTTCACGATTATTTTTTGTCATGCTCGAGTTCTGATGATGGGATCCATTAGGTGATTTTAGTATTTTCATGAATTAATCAAGCATTTTCATTCAAAAAAGTGACATTTGATGAAGTGGATCTGCTGATGATAATCAGAACGGAACTGTTCAACGACGCGTAGTTCATGTTTGGCAATTGTTCTCTTCGTTTCGTTTGTCAAGCAAGCTAGGTTTTCAGAACACATTTTCGTCAAGCTTGAGTTCTGATGGAGGATTCCATGAGGAATTAAGGGTACTTAGTCTTCTACCATTATAAACATACTTCTAGCCATTTTTATTTTATTGTATGGAATCTAAGAGTGCACCATCTAAGTATAATAATCTTTCACCGGCCTCCCCAATTGAAGTCGGTTTTTTTTGCTTAAAAATTATTCAGTTGCTACTTTAATTTTCGGGCTTAGGTTGCTCTCAAAGTAATTTGATTATATTTTGAGACATATTTTTACTTCTTTTCGCAACACTAAGCTACCAAATCATACAAATTTGAAACACAAATTCACTGTCAAAGTTGATGCTCGAAAGCGGCGAATTTTTAATTGAATTTAACTTTGTTTTTATGTGATGTTTGCCAAAGTAAGTGTTCATTCACCTTTCGGATATCGTTTATATACTAACATGGCTTATTGGAAACAAAAAAACATATCCATTTGTGACTAGAAAACGATCTTTCTACATCAACTGATGTTAACGTCGCGTATTCTAATATTCTTTCGAATTGCTGAGAATTTGCCATGGCTCTAACCTCTACGAGGTCCGGATTTCTGTAGAGTACTTTGTCCAATTTATCTTGCACTGTTTCAGGGCCGAAACATGTAAAATACTGTCTAATATACGGAAAGTTTTCTTTATGGATATGTAGGTATATTCTAACAGTTCATAGCATAAAACTTAGCTCTTTTTGGATATTTACGTTCGACAATGCGGCTTGTGCTTTTGATATTACGATAGCTTCTCTGCTATTTCATTCAAATATAACACTTCTTATTTTTTCATAATAAGTTTCATAATAGAAAGCAGCACTCAGCCAAGTAGCCCACCTCGTTATTACTGGTTGCGGGGGTAATGGCACATCGTGAACCATCTCTTTAAATAGCCTCGTTCTTTGAGGCGATTTGAGAAATATCTTTTTGACATTTGAGACCAAAGTGTTAACTTCGTCGTGCTCAGATCTTGTTTCTTCTGCAACTCGATAAAGTGCGTGTGCTAAACACGTAATACGTTTCATATTGTAAAATTTTCGTTTTAAAATTTTGCCAGCGAGAAGCATGTTTGCAGCACTATCCGTGCAAAATATCAAAAACTTATTAATATTCTGTGTATAGTCATTTTGCCACAAAAAAATTAAACTATCTGTTACTAATTGAGGATCCATTCACCTTTTCTGTTACTTTACACAACAGCAAATACGGTCTGGATGGTGGAACCCCTTGTAGTGATTTAACAATTACATTAACGACACAGTTTCCAGCAACATCCAAAGTTTCATCTACGGAAAGCCACTGCGTACTCCCATCTTAAAGGCCGGCAACGCACTTACTACCCCTCTGGTGTTGCGAGTGTCCATGGGCGGCGCAAATCGCTTACCATCAGGCGATTCGTCTGCTCGTTTGCCACCTATGATATAAAAAAAAAACAAGTACGAATTGTTTAATGCGATTCTTATTTTCACCATGACTGGGGTATAAATTTTTTGCAGATTTTTTTATTTGAGCAATTACAGTAAATATGCTTTTCCATAAATTTATGAAAATCAGGATTATTGAGTATATTCCAAGGGATGTTACAGTTGATTAGAAATAAACAAAGGTCTATATAGAAGTCACTTGCAATTCCAGCTTTATTTTATGCTGAGCTCTATTAATATGTTTCGTGACATTGTCTTTTTGAGCTGAGTGATAGAAAAATCACAAACAGTACATTGTATAACGAACCGGTCGGGATCATATTTTAGTTCCTCGTGGTTTTCTATCCAGTTCTGTATAAAGCTTGAAGTTCCAGTTGATTTCGTTAGATTGAAAATAGTGTTGCTATGTTTTAAAATAAATGCAGATTTTTCATAGTCATACTGTAAATCGTTGTATGGCTCTATACATGCCAAAATTGCAGCTATTTCTGGGTTAGACATAATAACTAATTATGGAATATTCCACAACGCCTATATTTACCACTTACATATATAAATAACTTCTATGTTTGCAATCACCAGTGATTGACACATGACAAATACTCGTTCGTACTAATCAATTTTATCAGCGGTCAGTACCTATATGACATTATGTCTTTCGCAGCGATGTAGTTTGTATAGTTGTATGTTAAAATCGTTCAAGTTATGAATTTATAATCTAATACGTACCAAAATCTTTTTCTATATAATTTTACTAAGATTATACACGACCGACCGCTATAAAGGCATTTTGAGATAAATACAATAAATGAGTATGAGTATGAATAATAGTTTAGATTTATGGCAAATGTCGACTCCATAGCTTGCTATTAGTCTTACCATGCGACAAAAACTCCGATGCCTATTTATGATTTATTAGATGGGTTGGAGCGTGCGTGGCCCATCGCTGCCCGCGTACCGCATGCGCTATGCGAGGTTAAGCAATGTCGGGCGAGGTCAGTCCTTGGATGGGTGACCGCTTTGAGTGGTTACTAACTGAGCGCTCCCGTGCTTTGGAAGGCACGTTAAGCCGTTGATCCCGGTTGCTGTCTATGATAGCAGTCGTTAAGCCAAGTTAGAGGCCTCCGGGCGGCTTGAGAACTTCTAACAGTCAAGTTGCCCACTCACTTGACAAGCCTAATCCCAATAATTGGCACCCAGAGATTATAGCGCGGCAGTCAATGCTGATTTTGAGGTTGCTTCATGTCATAATCGTTGTCGCATTTTTGGTTTAAAAGGATATTCTTGGGATTTTCTTAACTTTTTTATTAACTTTTAGTGTTTTTTGAATAAATAGTTATTAATATCACTCCACTAGAGTAAAAAAGTACATATAAGCTACTATTGAGAATATTTTTTTTCATTAAAACCGTTTGAAAATAATTGCTGGAGAGCTCAATAATGTACCGTTTAATTTTTTGCTCCTATTACAGGCCACACCCTGATTATTCTAAGGGAAAATCCTGTAAAGAGGTGATACTCGTACTTGTTGTTACTACGGTGACTGTAAAATACTTGACTTACTGTGCATTAATAATTCAAGTCCATTTATTTGATGAGAGTTTGAAATTAGCATGGAGTCCGTGGACAAATCGTCGATAGAGTCATCAAACAAGCGGAGTGTCATTTCTGTCCCATTTCTCAAATTTACATTTATGGGTGACGGGCCGAAAGCTCGTCTTACATTAAACATTATGTTAAAAAATATACTCTTAGTATAATGAAATTGATCCCTTCCCTAGGCTAAAACACCATAATTTTGATTTAGTTCTGCGTGTGACGATATGACGTACAAACTCAAACGAAATAAATTATTTAAATAGTTACCTAAGTAGAGCGGCTGAACGATTATTGAAATAAATGTGAGACTGCACACAACTACTTAATAAAGCAAAATAAAAGATAGGTAGAAAACTTCATTTCGATTTTCGAAATTTGAACAGAAGTTTAGGGACAGTCAAGTGTAAAAATTGGGTGCATACAGTACAGCTTACTTAATAATATGTCCAATGTCTCTTGTGCCGACGAAGTAAGGTATTGATTCATATCTATGAGAGGATTAATTAATTGGATACAAACTTTTAGACTTAACTGCACCAAAACGAACGGACTAAAAATATAGAACAATGAAAAACTTACAAATAGAAGTCATTGCCATTTTATTGTTCCATATGTAGGATCGATATGTCATACAATTTCAGGTCGCATACATTGACTCTATCATCAAAGGATGGGAAAACCTCGTAGGTACAAAAATTAAGATTAAAATTAGATACACATCTCAAGTATTTAGTATAAAGAAACGGTAACCGGTAGGCCAGTCGATTGTAACATTATATTTAAATTGAAACTTAGTTAAACGTAAGGTGATTTGCAGTCTATTAAGTACGGCTACTCTACTCGACGCCCACATAATATGCTTGCTTTTTTGTTGCTTGTTTTTACCAAAATTTTCAGGCCTTGTGAGTTCTTCACTATTTGTCAGTCTTCTCTGTTTATATACGTTTTTATCTGTTTTCGTCCTCTTCGCTATTTACAACTTATGTGTTTAGATTAGTAATTTGTAGCCTATAAAAAGACTTATATATACGAGACTTGTCTATTGTTACGCGAATAGCAACAAAAGTGTTACGATATAATTTTAAATTATTAAAAATTAACAAATCAAAGCATTCTAAGAGGTAAATAAACGTTAACCCGTCGCAAACACTCCGGACGTTTGCGGGCAAATAGTTTTGTAAAGTAAACCGATTGATACCAGCAATACTCGCAAAACAAACACATTTGACCACATTGCGACAAGCGACTCGAGCAACAAGGATTGTGTTGTACATACCAAGACATGAGACTTTCAACATGGCAATTCATAAATAAATAAAATGGTGTAAGTTGTGAACGCATGGAAACATGCGTCCCACCCGCGCGGGCCTGTGTTTACTCTCAGAAGAACATTAGTCATACCATAGACGCGCTCCAATACCGCCTTTGCCACTTCCGAACATATTCAACCAATATATGATGAATTTATCACGAACCAACCAAAGCATAAAGTTTTAATAATAGATTCACTCACTTCCGTGATCTAATAAAGATTTTTAAGAACTGGAGCAGATATACTTAGAAAGTAACGTAACCACGTAATTATTAACGTTTACGTAGACATCCCATTTTCGTAAAGAACAAATTCTAAAAATTGATTCTAACGTTCACGGCGTCTGAGCGGCCTACTCAAATGTGCAACTTTTGCAATTTATTTATGTTTAGCCACAAACATTCCCGCTAATTTCTTAAAATATAAGATACGAGAAGTGTGATTCATTGGATATTAACTGTATTATCTATTTCGTCATGAGTTGCTATCAGCTCTTATGAATTTTCTGTACACTCATACATGTTTGTATTATTGTCATCGATTGTAATCGAAAAAAGGCGTAGAGACCTAAATTATAATTCTCATTAACTTCGTCATTTTCAATTTAGGTCGAGCTTTAAGTAATTTATAGGACCAGAACTCTTTTGCACAATTAATAGGTACAAAGTTTTAGCTCATGAAACATAAACATTGACTTACCCAAATGTCCACCAGATGTCCAGGCACATGACGTTGAGCCAGGCAAACGCAGCCACAAACCCGAAGTAGATCATGTACCCTGAACAAATATCAAACATCGCACCATATTACCAAACAGTTATTAGGCATGTGGTATAACAAACTCTTGTATTCTTAAATTATCATCGATATGAGACTTCAATTAGCGTTCATATTATTAAAAATATGGTCTATTTATGAACTTAATTTCGGTAATCGAAAATAAAAGCAGTTTTGTAAACAATAAAAGCTGGTTGCGTCTTACATTTTTCATATATCAACACGCCAAATTTTAAGAGACGAGCCCTTGAACTATTATCAGATCCTGTTTATTTTTTCCATGAATCTATGAGCGGTATAAATGAGTATTAAACATTCCGCATGTGGTATGTATAATATTTTTCAATGGCTACCCTCCGTAAAAAGAAACGTATCCACGATAATATAATGAAAGCTATAACTGACGATAACAATATCATATGGTGAAGAATCTGCACCGTTGTATTATATGATAGTTAGGAAGTAATTGGTCATAAGATATGTATTAAATTATTAGCTTACGTCACTGTAAATGAAATGCTTCATAATAACTTAGGTACCTAGTAGAACTGTTCAACATCATCACCATGCATTTGTAGAACAATGATCAATAAATGATTTAGAACTCTACGTTGTCACCGCTCCATCCTGTTTTCCGTATTAATCATTCAAGTGCCTCCTTACTACGAGTATAACTTAGTCTCTGCTACTGCTATAACTGCCCTCTACCTGCGCGGGCATAGATTGAGGATAGAAGTAGGTACAATATATTAGGACCTTGTCGTAGTGACGTAAGTACAAAGGTGAGGGTTTTTTGGATTTGTTCAATCCATTGAATCTACGACAAATCACCCCGCTAATGATTGCGCACTAGTTTGTGTTTCACTCATTGCGTAGTAGCGGAGTATGAGTGAGGCGTCTCTACGATAAAGTTGACTTTTTTAATTAACTCAATAATACAACCAATCTCCGTGCTCTTCCTATAAGTAAGTCATTCGACTTACTCGCAGGATCAAAGTCAGTTTTCCAACTTACCAAAGAAAACACAAAGATGATTTTCCACCTTGTCGTATTGAACCCTGGCGAGGAAAGAGAAAGCCAGCAGCATAGTGCCAACGTGGCAGATCAGCGTACGCCCGTGCAGATTGTGGAGCTCTGGCAGCGATATGTACACCACCAGGGTCAGGGCCAAGCACACCGCAGATACGGTAATCAGCTGTGGATAAAAACTGCATTAAATAATACACAGTGCGATTGAGAGGTAACGGAATGGGTAAGTTATAAAAAATCCGAGCGACATAGAATAGTAAAACTCCAGGATCGAGCTAATGCACTCGCTGACAGTACCAATCAATATCAAAACCAATAGATACCACTTTTCGTGGCTCAAGATTTCTAAATAAACTTTTTTTATATATATTAAAATGAATTATGGTGTGAAATAAGTGGCATCAAATGATTAATTGATATAGATGCTACTCATGACATGACACTGTAAACATTAGATTTCAGTCGAAAGCAATAACAGATTTGTTTTCAGCTATCTGCCTTTGATGCTTCTCACAATTCTCACTATATATGAATGGGCTTTCTAAAAATACATCTCGTCTGTCAATTGAAATATATTTCCTTGGTACATAAATAATAGTTTTTGCTGCACTATCCGTCCTGTTTTTGCAATTTAATTTTGAAGTTAAGAGTATGCTTCAAAATTAAATATAGTCCTGCCATACCTACTTTATTTTATAATAACTTAAAAAAGTTAAAAATCCCCCGACATTTTCATTTTAATGTTCGAGATCTCCAAAAAGGCTGAACTAAATTTAATAATACACCTTAGATCCGTCACTAAAAAACCTGCTTTAAAATTTAAAAGAAACTCATTCAAATCGGTACAACTATTTAAGAGCTGTGATACCACCCACAGATACACACATACGCAGATACACATTTAAACTTATACCCCTCTTTTGCGTTTCGCGTCGGGGGTTAAAACACAAATTTATAATATGAGTATCCATTGCTGTTACCTTGTGCCAGCCAGAGGTAATGAATTAATATAATAGAAATGTTGCAATGCTAAACATAGGACGCGAAGCATAGCTTTGTAAGTAACTGTGTAGTAACTTTGTAGTCTTCACCTCAACGTCTCGTCTGTCTAGATGTCTTGCGCCTTAACAGTCGTTCGTTGATAATAAATTTAAGGTTCATGGTCATGCAACCTCGGAGCGCTCGTGGCCCAGCGGTACCGGCGAACCGCGTGCGGTAAGCGAGGTTAAGCAATGTGGGCGCAGGTCAGTTCTTGGATGGGTGATCGCTTTGAGTGGTTATTAACTGAGCGCTCCCGTGCTTTGGAAGGCACGTTAAGACGTTGATCCCGGCTGTTGTCTATGACAGCAGTCGTTAAGCCAAGTTAGAGGCCTTCGGGCGGCTTGAGAACTTCTAACAGTCAAGTTGCCCACTCACTTGACAAAGGGGGGTCGAAGTTGCACCACGTCCGTAGGGAGTACCCACCGTTACCCTACACGTGACCCCTGGGTGGTGCTAAAAGTGCAACAAAACTGGTAACCGTACTTGTCTTCTCGAAGATCTCACGGTTCGAAAATAAATGCCATACGATTATTATCTTATTATTATTATTATGCAACCTCGGATAATCAGTAACTAGTTTTTTTTGTATTGTAGTACAGTTTGTATTGCCAATACGCCTATTAGCTGTGAGAGTGACAATGTGGACGGTGGATAACTTTTTCCCATTGCCACTTACTTGTACTATTACTTATTCTGTGCCCTTGCCAGAATGGCAGATCTAAAAATAGATTGAATATATGAAACGGGTGGAAATACAGACGAAACTAAATATGACGCACTAGAAAAACCTAAACGCCAACGTAAGAACCATGGGTATGTATCTCCCCAGGAACACAAGTAGTAAGTGCTTTTGCTAGTTCGGACTACAACTAGAAAATCTACTAGATGATCAGATTATATGAAAATTACTTACCTACCTAAAGTTCATTCAATAGAAAATCGAATAGCAAATACCACAAATCTAGGCATTATTACTCCTGGGCATACCTCGCCTTAAATGCAAATCTGAATACATAGTTCTATAACTGCCCGGATATAAAAAAAAAAGAACATTGGGTGTATTTTCCAGAGTTTGTTTCGAACTCCTCCGCCTTGGATACATTGCCTATTTTTGTTTATTTGTCTGAGATTGTTACAAATTGAGGCATATTCGTTAAACTAGTTTCATTCTCCTATTTAGATAAGTACCCTATGAGGAATTACGTGATTTAATTTTTTTAGGGTTCCATGCCTTTTTGCAAGTAGAATGAAACCAAGCCTCTTGTTTTTTCGTCCGGTGGTCTGTCGGTTTTCTGTGAATGTAATGATTTTGTTGTAGATAGATACAAAAAAAGTTTTAGGTATATACCTTTTTGTGTATATTTTGTTTGTCGGCTTGTTTAGCCAAATTCGTAGTGACACTGCCTACGAAGCTGTAGGTCCCGGGTTCGAATCCCGGTAAGGTCATTCGTTTATGTGGTGAACTAAAACATTTATTCTTGCGACTTGGATGTTTTCTATGTATTTAATCATATATATTTATTAATATATCGTCATCTAGTACCCGTATTAAATAAGATCCCGTACATTCTTGCATCTACTTTATACACATAAAATGCAAAAGGAAAAATAAAGGTCACGTTTAAATTTGTGGTGCTGTATAAGTTACGTAAATTAGATAACACATCTGTAAAAAAAAACTTGAAACAATAAGGAAAAGTATTCAGTTAACTCCAAAAAATTTATAACAAGTGAAAGAGCAACGTTTGAAATAAGCCAGTTACGGAAAAGTATTCAGAAACCTCCAAAAAATTAAAAACAAGTGATAGAGTAACGTTTGAAATAAGCCAATAACGTCAAATCGTCGGCTATAGAAGTCTAGGGCCTGGTAAAAATGGTACAAGCCGTCGCAAATATCTACGAACGTTTGTTCCAAGCCAGGTTCGCAGATATTTCCTACGGCTTGTATGTCCGACTTTTTTTAACGCCAGGTCCGGCTTTTGAAGTTTAGAGCCTGGCAAGCAAGACCTCTCTCTTCCTCCTAGCTTTTTCCCAGTGTATCCTAATGGAAGCCGGGGACCGCTTCTGGCGTAGGCATTAGTATTACGATTGCGACTGCCATCTTTCTTCATCGAATTCTTCTCCTTCTTCATCGAAAAGCTATTGTTAAATATCACACGAGATTTATATATTTTATTTTAACCGACTTCAAAAAATAGAGGAAGTTCTCAAATCGTCGGAATATATTTTTTAAGTATGATCAGTGATCATGATCATTCGGACACTATTAGACTAAATTCAAAAATTATTTCTTGTTTGAAAGGGTGGGTTGGTCCCATTGTCATCAAGTCAGAATTTGACGACGGGATCCTGAAGAAATTGAAGGAATTTTCGGGAGTGGGGGCTAGTGATAGTCATGACGTCACGCTGTGCTACACTTTTTAGCATGGCCCCCACTCCCGGACTTTGACAAGTTTTTTTGTTTGATTGACAATAGAGAAAATACGTGTCCAATATTTTTAATAAACTATCTGTTTTTTTTTACCCAGGACACTACCCAGTTGGGCATATAAGTAGAGTTTATCAAAATTGTGGATTTTGCCACCATTACGTTCCTTATGTGGTTCTCCGTCGTTTGCTTGGACACTAACAGCCCTACGAGTACTAGTTGCTGAGATATCAAGTGTGTAAAAGAGTTAAAGTATGCCAAAAATTTGCAGTAAGTATTATGTTCAAAACGGTTTAGTTTAATTTCACCTTCTTGAGCAGAATGGTTTTTGTCAGTTGTGTTATGAACGACGGTTGAAGTCGAGTTTAATCTTCATAAAAAATAACTTTTTGTATAAATGCCGTTGTAAAAAGGTTCAAGTATACTTAGGTATATTTACATTATGAAATTCTATTCGGTAAATAGCGGTTAAGATGACGATGACTGTTTTATCAGTATTCATCAACAATTTTCGAATTAATAGTGATGTGTAAATATATATAATTTCACTTTAATGGTTTTCTACAATCATGTTTATTGAAATCAATTTCCTGGAAATTATTAATGATAACTTTAACCGTTGTTCATTTTATATTTTTAGATTATTTTTCGTGTATAAAGGCCAACTGTATTTTATCCAGCGGTCCAAAAATCTTAACGAAATATTTAGGGTAACAAAATAACTCCTTCCTATCCTAATCCTAAAATATTAATCTTTGATTTTCTCCATTCAAATTGATACAATATTAACGTGTATAGGCAGGTACTTTCCCATTATTACAATGTATAATGTATATCTTATTCTGTGCAGTCAATTATTTATTAACCAGCCTCATTTATTATCTAATGCTTTTGGAAATATATCTTTATGATCTTTCAATTTACTAATATCACAAAACGGAAACTTTTAGTAGCGTTTGTTTACTTTTGGTCGTGAATACATTCATTTTCAATACTGAACTGAAGATATAAAACTGTCGTGTATCATTTCTATAATTTAAATTTTCTAATTTTGTACGAGACAAAGATTGGAATAAAAGTCTAAAGGCTTGGTCAACAAACACTCTATTTAAATCACCTTGAGCAAACTATATTTAGGGTACTTTGCAATTCTTACATTCTATGTTCTACACTTGTTTCTCTTTCTCACTTATGTGATATTTGGATTACCGTAAAATGATGTGAGTAGGGTTCGTGGGGGGAGTTGGGTTGCGAATCCAGAATTTCTTTTTTTTTTGTAGCTACTTTAATTTTCGGGCTCAGGTTGCTCTCAAGGTAATTTGATTATATTTTTAAACATATTTTTTCTTCTTTTTGCAACACTAAGCTGCCAAATCATACTATTTTGAAACACAAATTCACTGTCAAAGATGATGCTCGAAAGCAGTGGATTTTTAGTTGAATTTAACTTTGTTTTTATGTGATGTTTTCCAAAGTAAGTGTTCATCCACCTTTCGGATATAGTTTATATACTTACATGGCTTATTGGAAACAGAAAAACATAAGTTATATTTTCTTTATTTATAATGGTTTTAACATAGATAACGATTCTAACGCATTTAAGGATTTTTATGGGGAGAGCAGGGATGTACTGAGGGGTGAGTTGGGTCGACAACGGGGACAGTTGGGTCATGAATGGAGAGAGTTGGTGTTACGAACGGGGTGTAACGGGATTATAGAGGGGGAGTTGGTGTTTGTAGGTCAGGGTTGTCGATTTACATAAGTAGTCAAAAGTGTCTTACATTATGATAAAATGGTAAATATTATTTTAAAAAAATATTGAAGTAGAGGAGGAATTAAAGAAATTGCAAACTAAATAAATATGTTATATTAAATGCATTTTATTTATTTCACACAGTAATACCTACTGAGTGATTAATCGACTTTCATTCAACTCGTGAGTATTTTTTTTTCGACTGACGTGGTATTTTATCAAACGTATTTGTACATAATTGACCATGCTTAAATGTCAATGTACAATGTGATGTGCTGATCATGCATTTGCATACCTAAATACGATACTATGTCGAAAGATGTCCCTTCTGACGACGCAGTGTCATGCTAGTCATGTGTTTGCACACAAAATTGTGACACTACGTCGATAGACGCGTCTATCTGTCGACGTGTCATAGTGTGTCATGCAGATCATTAATTTCATATTAATGTTTTTGATGGGATTCACCTTACTTATTCCATATAGATCAAAGTATTTTTTTTTAATTGATCTAATAAACTATTTAATATGTCATAAAAATAAGGGTCACAACTTACAGAAAACATTAAACTGGTTTAAAAAGGAGCATAAATAAAACATAAGTTTGCTACATTAATACAAAAATCTCTTGACAAGTCAAGCTATTGTCTTAATCCGAAAGTGTAAACCCTAGCAACTTTTTCATCTCACCCCATTTACCCTACCCCTTAGCCCTTATAACTCCATTATTCATTGTATATTTCTGTTACCGCTATAACAACAAATACTAAACACAAAATAATAATAATAATTAAGGGGCGCTCCAATACAAAAAACGTGATATTTTAGCCCTTTTTCATGGCTACCACTCGCCGAGCTAGATCTCAAGAACTGTAATAGACTAGGCAGTTGAGATTTGCACAGATTATGTATTTTTATTGGTGCTACAACAACAAATACTAAAATCAAAATAATAATAATAATTAAGAGGGGCTCCCATACAACAGAGTAGTTGTTGGCGTTTTTTTTCTGGTACGGAACCCTTCGTGCGCGAGTCCGACTCGCACTTGGCCGGTTTTTGTATTTAAATCAATGTGCCACATATAAAAATAAACTTTTATCTAAGTTTGAACTTCGATTTCGACCCAACTCACCCCATTTTACGGTATATGTATTATTCTAGTCTTGAATGTTTTTATCGTATTTAAAAAAACTTCTAGGTCTTAAAAAAAAATTTAGTTCGTAAATTGGTTTCTTTAACACAAAACATAATCCAAAAAAGGTATTAATGGCACAAGATAAACCGCAGTTTAATCTTTTTACACGTTCTTTTTTTATGTGGAAGAGGGTTAAAGTTTGTTTTACATGCCAATATTTTCCCTTATTTTATTTTGCTACAAACCGGTTATTAAATAATCAATTGACAACATTTCATTTTTCCGATGAAATCAAATAGAGGATAACAAATTAAGTAAATCCACGTTTTTAAATTCTCGAAAATACCCCAATTTCAAATTAATAAATCAATTTCTAAAGTTCCGCAATCTAATCTCTAAGAGTAGGTGACAAGTAAGGCGTCACAGGGTAACAAATCATACAGAAGTACTAAGACAGATTTACTAAAGAAAGTGAACTGCTGTTCTTTTTGTGCGCTGTGACTGTCACAATTCATCCTTGTGACGTCATTACGATGATGGTAGGCTTTCTTCACATTTTCGTGAATAATTAGAAAACTAATAGCTATAAAAATACATACAAGTATTTTTAGGTTTCTTATTAACAAATTAATGAAATGAGTTAAGATTTCTTACTACTAGAAAATTTGAAATGTTGTCAATTGTGCTACCTAAAACTAAAATAATATATACATTTTTGTTTATAGGTGGAAAGTTAAACAGTATTGAAACGTTTCTTGACCGTCCTGTAAAATGTACTCTTTTTTGAGTTTGACTACCCTTTTACACTAGAGGCAAAGATATTAAGCATGAATACATTGGCTGTTCAAATTCCTTGACTGACCACAACACTGGCTGTAAGCAAACAAATTAATAAAGGTGGTAATTTCTGTGGCATGATACTTTCGGGTGTGGTATTCAAAACTCACAACTCTCCCCACCTAACGAGAAGAGTACACGAAATAGGAAAAAAATGTTATTAATTTATGAATGTAATATTTTATAACCTGTCCATACAAAAATATCGAAAAAATTTAAAAGGTAAAAAAAGTATTTTAATGTTTTATTATTAATTACGTTATTTCAGGGGAGAGTTGTGAATTTTGGATACTATAATACCCAAAAGTACATATCATGCCACACAAGGTTCAAAATTTTACTACGTTTCCGACCTTTTATTGATTTCAGGAATCGTTGTGTTAACAGCTGGAGGCAAATGCCGAAGTAAAACAATTTGTTAAAATGACTTACCACAAACGACACGAAGAAGTTTTTCTCAACCTCAGGCGCGCTTATGTAACAAAGGACTGCAGCCACCATGACGGGGTCATCGTCATGGCAGTACCGCCTGTCGAACTCTTCCAGGCAATAATTTTCCTGTGTCCGACGGTGTTGCTGCAATAGCAGTAAACTACCGTCCCGATTCAGGCTGTGCTCATCGAGCCAATTGTGTTTGTCGGTCACATATCTTCCTCTTGGACAACGGATTGATGCACGGACTCCCAGCAAATCTAATGAAAGATAATGACATAGTTGAATCAGCAACTTTTCATATAACATTAAAAACGATACTCGTACGTTTTTACAGATGTAAAATAGTAAATATTTAATGCTTTCCCATCGGCTAAACTCGGAATACGACTAGACCCGAAGCGGCTATCAATTTCATTTCTGTTACTGTAAAACTTTATTAATATCATTAGTCAGAATGAAGACTGATAGTATTTTGCCATTCGACATGACAGATCTATCTATATGTATGTGTATATACATATATACAGGGTGTTTTTATTTAATTCCGTTAATTGCGAGGGCACAGTCCTGAGATGAAATAAAGTAATCTTCTCTAAGACGCTAGTATCCCAATTCGTACCATTTCGAAGATAATCAAAAATTCATTTTCGTTAATTAACACTCCTAGCATAGTATCTAGACACGCGGCAGCGTGTCCAGCCAAGTTCACCCAAGGAACTGGCGGACAGCAGCCGTGTGTTATTTTACACGAACCGTTTGGAGCTATTTGGACCCCCCAATAACTCAAAATCAATCTAACATAAAAAAAAATTGGTACATGTATTAAGATCCTTTAGAACAACTAAAACCCCAAATTTCATAAATATAGGTTTAATAGTTATTGAGATATTAAATTCCAAAAAACGGCATTTTTACCACTGACTGACTGACTGGCTAGTAATCAAAAACCTAACCCACTTCCAGGTGACCTAGAAAGCTGAAATTTGGCATGTAGCTTGGTAATTGTGTGTGTTCACCAGAAAAAAAACACAAAAAGCAGTGTTTTTTTTTTAGTTTTATTATTATTATTATTTATGCTAGTTACCTTAGAACTCCGTCATTTATTAACCGATTTGGAAGTTTTTTTTGTTTGAAACGGTATACTTCAGGGGTGGTCCCATAGTTATCAGGTAAGAATCTGATCATAGAGTCCTGGAGAAATCGAGGGAACTCTTCAAATATTTGAGGTACACCTATAGCGATTTGGGTATTTTGCATATAAACTCGTGCATTCGCTCTTAAAAAGCACCATTTGACGAAGATTGACAAAAAATAATGATATCCCATCAAAAACATAAATGTGAAAATGGGAGCCAAGTTCAATATTAAGAATATGACATGCTTGGTTGTCGTCTTCACCGACAAAAGAATTGAGATCTAAATGGGTGCCAAGTTCCTTAGATTCTCTAAAATGGTGCCAAGTCCGGCACTACATTGTTCACAGTAAAACTAATTTACTGCGGCTTAATGCATTTTGAGCCTTAACTTGGCAGTTTTCTATGCAGTATGTTATAATACCATAAAAGCTGTTGGATATTTATATATTGAACTTGGCTTCAATTTTTACATTTATGTTTTTGATGGGTTAAAAGATCCTTAACAATGTTGACGTACTTGTCATTCGAATTCCGAATTGTTATACTTGACATTAACTTTTACTTAACTCCACGTTAACTCTTAAGGCCCGTTTTTATTCAACCTTTGGTGATATAATTAATTATTTTGTATGAAAATTAAAAAAATGTTGTTTTCTTGATATTAGAAAAACTAAATATGCTACTTTGTTTCTATGGCTATACACAGCTATATGCTTGAAGGAACGGAAATCAATAAAAACACCCTGTATATACATGTATAAAAGGCAAAAATGATTGACCGAGGATCAACGCACAGGCTAGGCTTAGAGCTAGAAACTTAAAATTTCGCACACGTATTCCTCTTATGAATCTTATAATGTAGGCAACTACTAAGGAAGAATTTTCCAAAATTCAACCCCCAAGGGGGTTAAATTCCTTGGAAATATTTGCATGAAATTTCGTATAAATTGATTGATTTTTCAGCGTCTTACAAAATTCTACCCCTATGAAACTTGTTATTCCTTGGAAATATTTGCATGAAATTTCGTATAAATTGATTGATTTTTCAGCGTCTTTCACAATTCTACCCCTAAAAAGGTAAAATATAGAGGATGAAAGTTTTATATAAACACACAAGCCAAACCCTAAGGGATAGAAACTTAGAGCTGCGCACACGTATTCCTCTTATGACGTAAGCAACCACTAAGGAACATTTTCAAAATTCAACCCCCAAGGTCAAAATCTACCATATTGATTATAAAATTCATGATATGATAGTATTCATGGAAATATAATCTCTTTCATGCCTTTATAATTTATTAATATTCTATTTGAGAAGACTTAAAATTGAGTATCTTTACAATCCTATTATACAGGGATAAAAATAAAACTAATTATTTATTTATTTTATCCTTAAGTTTGCTTATTTTATTTTTATTTTATAGGTTATTTTATTATTCGCTTGTTATATAATTTCGTTTGTCATTAAATAAATTAAAACTCATTATACAGGGTGTTCGGAATAACGACGTAGGTACTTTAACAGGACAGGACAGGACTATTAGGAAGAATTTGAATATGTCTTAGTGCAATCTGTAATGGTTTTTATTTAAGTCGAGTTTTTCTAAGTTGATTAATTCGTCCCATACATTTACATGTAAAAGTAGAGTCAAAATTAACTATGCAATAAATTTAATTCACTTATTTTTAGAATTGGTTAATCAATCAATTGCGATGGTAATTAAAAGTAAATAAAGTTTTATTTCCAGATCTATATTTGTTCTTATTTTTCCTTTGCACATACACAATTACCCACCTGGACGCCAAATTCCAACTTTCTAGGTCATCTGAAAGTGGGTTAAGTTTTTGATCTATGAATCATTGAACCAATCAGTCATAAAGTCATAAAAATGCCGGTTTTTAAACCAACGTAAGTATCAAACTGTTTGAGCTAGGTACATTTTATTTTGGATTCTAGATTAAGGGGCTTTAATAAATGTGTCATAGGTTTCGATTTATTAAAGGCTCAAAAGTAGCTCGAAATGATTCGTGTAATATATGGGTCCTAAGATACAGGCTCAGCCTAGTTTAGGACTCACCGGACAATGCCTGTGTATTGTAAACTATGTGTTTGTTTTTGAATAAATTACTATTATTATTATATACACATGGCTGCTGCGTCACCGGTTCCTTTTTCTTAAGTGGCTAGTTATTGGTGATTTACCCTATAGTTTTAATTGCTGTCGAATTAAAATTAACATTGAAAGCGTTTTTAAAAGAATCCCCTTATTCATAAACGTATGTACATCAAACCCATTGTTATTTTATTCAAATGCGGTTAAAGTTCGTTGTTCTTTTTATCTGTAACTCGGTAATCAAATAGAGTTCGTGGGAAAGGGACAAAATACATTTTTGGTAACCAATTCATACAAAATGCGTGATATGATAGAATATCCTAATAAAAAGCGGCGAAGTGCGTGTCGGGTCACGCGCAATGTAGGGTTCCGCAGATGTCCACACGTGACATTATGCAGATCAAAACTTTAATTTCGATTTAAATAACTTAGATTTTCCGAGATATTCCTGGGAATGAGAAGATTAGCAACAGCACACCAGTAGTGCGTGTACTTATACATTATGTTATAAACTTATAAAACGAAGACAGATTTCAAAAATTACATAATATATTAATTTGTGAAATAAATAAAAAAATACTTTACTTACCCGGAAAATCTTCATACTCTTCTCTCAACGGATCCAAATATATCGACATATTAAATGTAAAATCGTTGTCTGTGTTAGGCACACAATCACTTTTTGTTGTTTTACAGTTTCTAATTCTGAAGTGCTCTCCTACCGGACAGCATTTCCTGATAGAATATGCCCCGAAGACTTTTGCATTGTCAGTACACACTCGAGCGATTAAACCATTGCCAACGTTTCGACGGTCCATACACCATTCTCCTTCTCCAAGTCTTTGTTCCTTTGCCATCGTTTTTCTCAAAGCAAACAAATTGCTTCCGTAAACATCCAAGGAAAACTCTTCGGACGTTAAATCGATCGTATACTGTGACTCTTTGCAGTTTATTCCTGTGTCTACTTCAAATATACGAGGTCCCAAGTCTTTTATTTGCTGTACCAGCCAATCCTCATCAATAAATTCTGTTTCACTGATGCGTGTACATACATTAGTGATAACATCATAGACATGATTTTCAGGACAACATTTTCTGATCCGGTCAATGTTTAAAACTGAATCTAGCACTGTTTGCGTGTCATTAAAATTACACTTTACAACGACTGTTTTCGGAATGTTGGCTATCTTTTCTCCATTTCGTATTTCTAATACCAATCTATCATAACACAAATTATGCCGGGATGTTAATTCCACCATTCCCTCTATTTTGAAGTCCTGAATTTCATCTTCGTCGCATTCATCAGGCATTCCATAGCTTACTTCTATGTCGTTGGATATTATTAATGGCGAAGTGGATAGATTATATTTCAATTGAGTAGATTCACGACTTTCACATTGAAATATTGAGGTTTCGTTTATATCGGTAATTTTCACAAGGCTTTCATTCGACCGACAACACTTATGAAATACCGTTAATTCACTCATCGCACAATTTGCACTTATAAATGCGAACACACACGTAACCAACAGCCACATTTTAGAAGTATACAATCCTTTACAAATTTATTAAAGTTCACAACAGGTGGTTGGTGTCGATCGCATTCGTGGGCATTGTTTATATTTTAATCGAATACGGCGCGCAGAGAGACGTGTATGAGCGTAGTGGCGTGGCGGCCTGGCGGCGGCGGCGGCGGAGTGGACCGAAGTGGGCCGGCGGTACCGATACCGGCGGGATGCTTCTGACTAGCACCGGAGGCTGTTAGGCTGTTAACGCCCTTGAAGTCACCGCGTGGCCGGCCTTTCCGCGTCTGGCTCAGAAAATACCCAGCGCTTTTGTGCTTTCAAACTTAACAAAAAACACGCGGCGAACCGAATAACAATGGTCAAATTTTTTTACGGCACGGACTCTAATTGTACGTCAGTTACGTTTCACACGTCCAAACGAACAACAAAAATCAACCGACTTGTTGATTGTCCGATAGCTACATAAAAGATATTACTATAAAGACTTCGATTCAGGAACTTTATTATCGGCAGCTGATAATGATAAGAAAAATGATTACGCAGAAGTTTATATTTAAACCTACTTTTCCTTATCAATGAACGCTTCGTTGTGATGACTAAAAAAGTAGACAAAAATAAACAAAAAGTTACTTCGCTGTATCGAGCGTATTCAAGTTTTCCTACTCTTTTATTTTATTATGCGACTGGTATAAAGCTTGAAACGCACAGAGCACGGCGTGACGCGGTGTAGCGTCATTGCGGGGCGGAGGCGGTTTTTTGGTAAAGCGAACGCGGTCCGGAGCACATCGCAGCAAAAAACCACACGGTGGAGCGGAAGTGGCGTGTGTGACGTATGAAGCAATAATCGACAGTTTCGAAATGATAAATAAGTGCGAGTCGGACTCGCCCACCGAGGGTTCTGTACAAAAAATAAAAACGGCAAAGAGTCCGACTCGCATTTCGCCGGTTTTAATATTAGTTGTTATAGCGGCAACAGAAATACATCATCTGTGAAAATTTCAACTGTCTAGCTATCACGGTTCTTGAGATCTAGCTCGGCGAGTGGTAGCCATGAAAAAGGGCTAAAATATCACGTTTTTTGTATGAGAGCCCGTAATTATTATTATTATTTGGTTTTAGAATTTTTTGTTATAGCGGCAACAGAAATACACAATCTGTGAAAATTTCAACTGTCTAGCTATTACGGTTCTTGAGATACAGCCTGGTGACAGACGGAAGGACGGACAGCGAAGTTTTAGTAATAGGGTCCCGTTTTTACCCTTTGGGTACGGAACCCTAAAAAAGGCAAAACCGCCTCCGCCCCGCACCCGCTTTGTGCGTTTCGAGCTTTATTGCCATCTTACCGCTCGTGTGAGTACAGCGGGCCTATGATGGTTGCCATTTTATCACTTATCGTCGTGGATAAGACATTCGTCACATTCTGACAAGTATGCGAGTGCGAGCATGATGGGCATCTTATTCACGACGATAAGTGATAAAATGGCAACCATCATACGCCCGCTGATAGCTATTAGATCGCCGGCTGAAAAAGTAACAACCAAGTCTATCATTACTTTAACACTATAAAATCTATCATTACTTTAAGAAACCTCGTAAAACGATGCTGAGATACGAGTTTTACTTTAAGTACTGTTGTTGGTTGTCTGCCGACGCGATAGGCCCTCCAAAATAATTGAGACTGACACAAACAATCCTTGCATTGAAGTATAATTTCCAAATACTTTCCATACTAACAAACAATAATACGTTGATACAAGAGTTACAGTTACATAACAACTACTTTCTTGATATATGTATATAATAAATAATAATAAATAAATATTAGGGGACATTTTTACACAAATCGAACTAGTCCCACAGTAAGCTCAACAAGGCTTGTGTTATGGGTACTAGACGACGATATATTTAATAGATATATACTTAAATACATAGAAAACATCCAAGTCTCAGGAACAAATGTCTCTGCTCACCACAGAAACAAATGCCCTTACCGGGAATCGAACCCGGGACCTCTAGCTTCGGAGGCAATGGCACTACCAACTAGGCTAAACAGGCCGACATATCTTCTAGGTATATTCGTATCTCACTGCCACTGTCTCTGCTCAAAAAACTACCTTCAAAAGTAGGAAACCAACAGGTTTATACTTATAAATGCTGATATATGAATTTATTTATGAAAGGGTCGCACTGGGAATCTATTCCAAAAAATCAGCCAAGAGCATGTCGGGCCATGCTCAGTATGTAGGGTTCCGTAGTTGCCCAATGAACTTTCTTTAAAAAAAACAATAAAAAGCAAAAGGGAATACTTTCGCAGGGTTTCATATACGTCTTTTACTAAGAAGGGAAGACTTTTACGATCACTAAAAAACGGTTTGACTGATCATGTCCGCTATAGTTTTCGTTGGAAGTCTTTATTAAGCTTTACCACAGAATAAGTAATAGTACGAGTACAGGAAATTCACTTCCTAACAAAAACGGCGTTTAGGCATAAGAAAAGTGCCTACTCTGTGGATCTGTAGCGTTGGGGTTGTCACTTCATTCATTCATTGGCCACAGCATCTATCGTAGATGTTCGTTGCGGCGCTCGTGGGTATACGGGAACCCGCATCGTCGTTGATGGCTATAAAGTCCTATAGCAGCGCGACATTTCTTGCCACATCGATCGCAAACAAAACGCGAATCCAGAGGAGGTGGCAGAGCACGACCAAGACTTTTCTGCCTCAAGATCTCCAGTCAGTCATCATCATGCTTTGATGTTCCGACTTTTATACCGTGGCGCCATTCAGGTCTCATTTCAGCGCGTTCCTCCCAACCGTCGGTCTGAATACCAAAACTAGTCATGTCCCGCTTACAGGAGTCCTTAAACCTCAGAGTTGGACGGCCAACAGGTCTTTTTGCGTCTGCTATCTGACCCAGCATTACTTGGCGTGGTAGTCTCTTAGGGTCCATGCGATGAACGTGACCGAGCCAGCGAAGTCTTGTCTGCTTTAGCATAGCAGTTATGCTGCAGCAATGTGTTCTTGAGAGTACTACCTCGTTACTGATTTTATCTTGCCAAGTGACTCCAAGTATAGTCCTCAGGCAGCGCATGTGGAATGCATTCAGTTTACGTTCTTGCTTCACGTATGTGGTCCACGTTTCAGACACGTACAGCAATACACTGAGGACGCAGGCTTGGTATACAAGAACTCTAGTATAAGTAGTAAGCTTATTGTTTCTCCATACGCGTGCAAAAAGCTTCCCAAAAACGGTTGATGCTCTGCCTAACCGAGTATCTATCTCCTTGTCGTTAGAAAGTGACTGAGTAGTGGTTGAGCCAAGATAGCAGAAATGATCCACGACATCGAGCACAGCACCATCGAGTACTATTTTTGGGGGCTGGCTTACGCCTTGCACCATGACGACAGTCTTCTTGGTGTTCACGCTCATAGAGAACAGCCGACAGGCGTGACCAAATCGCGTCACCAGCTCCTGGAGTTCACCTTCAGAGTTTGCAACTAGTGCAGCATCATCCGCATACAGAAGTTCTCTAGCAATTATCTCCAGACGCTTATTTTTTGCCCTGAGAAGACTAACATTGTACAGCTTTCCATCCTTCCTAGTATGCAGATGTACTCCGACACTTCAAGAATACATTAATAAGGGCAAAAATATGTTGTAGTATAAATATTTTAGATCACCAGATATCGCTCCAATAAGTGAACCGATATTAATTAATTAGGTACATATTACTTCACATGTATATCAGTGTCATTATGAATAACACCAAAAATAAAACTGATCTCGTGAACAGAAATTCCATATAACCCTTGTACTTAACTTTAATTTGTAAGTGAGTAACACAAAAAGTAAGTTATTAAAGTATACCTACGGTGCTATTAAGATACTCTTTTTAGATACTCTTTAGGGTTTCGTACCCCCATTTTATAGAAGATTATTTTGAACAGTATAGCTCAAAAAGGTTACGTTATCACCGGAAGACTCCTCCTTACACAAAACGACGTAAGTGCCGTAATTTTCTTATGAGGATACGCTCTTTTATATTAGAAAAGTACAAACTATTTGTTAATGTCCTGCATTTAATTACATAAGAAGATATAGGAAAGGTAACAAGTTATTCATTTACAATTTAGTCGTGGTTTTATAAATCACAGACTAAATAATTTTTAAGAAAAAAAACCGACTTCAATGGGGGAGGCCAGTGAAAGATTATTATACTTTGATGGTGCACTCTTAGATTCCATACAATAAAATAAAAACCGGCTAAGAGCGTGTCGGACCACGCTCAGTGTAGGGTTCCGTAGTTTTCCGTCCGTCACATTTTTTTTTTTTTGAAAAAATTACAAAAACTATTCAACCTATCAAGTTCAAAATAATTTTCCTACAAAGTTTTTATAAAGTTCTACTTTTGAGATTTTTTTCATATTTTTAAAACTTATGGTTCAAAAGTTAGAGGGGGGGACACACATTTTTTTTACTTCTGGAGCGATTATTTCCGAAAATATTAACATTATCAAAAATGATTTTAGTAAACCCCTATTTATTTTTAAATACCTATCTAACAATATATCACACGTTAGGGTTAAAATGAAAAAAAAAATCACTCCCCACTTTACGTATAGGGGAGGTACCCTAATAAAATATTTTTGCCACTTTTTATTTTACCACTTTGTCGGCGTAATTGATATACATATTAGTACCAAATTTCAGCTTTCTAGTGCTAACGGTCACTGAGATTATCCGCGGACGGACGGACAGACGGACGGACAGACATGGCGAAACTATAAGGGTTCCTAGTTGACTACGGAACCCTAAAAATGGCTATAAGTATGTTTATAATGGTAGAAGACTAAGTACCCTCAATTCCTCATGGAATCATGGAAAAACCTTGCTTGCTTGACAAACAAAACGAACAGAACAAATCGCCAAACGTGAACTACGCGTCGTTGAAGAGTTCCGTTCTGATCATCATCAGCAGTTCCACCTCTTCAAATGTCACTTTTATAAATGAAAATGCTTGATTAGTTCATGAAAATACTAAAATCACTATTTGTGTGCCTTTCACATTTGAGGAGTTCCCTCGATTCTTAATAGGTCATACAGAGAACCAAAAACAAAAGTCGTCTTTCCTGTGGTCAATCGTTAAGGAGTTACGTGCACATAATATTATATAATAATTTTATCGCATAAAATTATATAAGACTCCGTTTATACGGATTAAGAGTCCAAACAAAAATTAGGCTTTATAGCGCTTAACTTTGGCAATGTCCACAGGAAAGACGCGAACCTAAATCTCTGTATGACCCTGGATCCCATCATCAGAACTCGAGCATGACAAAAATCAATCGTGAAAATAGAACTTGCTTAACAAACACAGCTAGAAGGACAAATTGCCAAACGTGAACTTTTCGTCGTTGAAGAGTTCTGTTCTGATCATCATCAGCAGTTCCACTTCATCAAATGTCACATTTTTGTATGATAATGCTCGATTTGTTGATAAAAACACAAACATCACTATATGTTTGCCTTTAAAATTTGAGGAGTTCCCTCAATTCCTCATGGATCCCATCATCAGAAATCAAGCATGACAAAATAAATCGTGAAAATAGAACTTGCTTAACAAACACAGCTAGGAGGACAAATCGCCAAACGTGAACTTTTCGTCACCAACTTTTCGTAAACGGGACCAACTTGGATATATATACTTACAATCAAAAAAACAATTTTCCAAATCGGTTAAGAAATGACGGAGTTATGGAGTAACAAACATTAAAAAAAACATACAACCGAATTGATAACCTCCTCTTTTGAAATTTTGAAGTCGGTTAAAAAAAGATTTTTTTTTTACAAAAAATTGTAAAATGGACTTGATTTGGAAATTTAGAAATTAATATGATTGCGGCGGCGGAGGCGGATCGCGACACGACACACACGTGCTCGAGCGGCGCCGGCCCTCGCCTGACTGTTTACAACGTAGTGATTATATTCTCTTTGACTGTTCACCCCGGAGTTTGAAAGCGGTGGGTTTAAAATGCGACGCGCTCCACACATTGCAAGCCCCTTGGCTTTACTTTCATGTTTTTTTTTTATAATTTTGGACCCATAGTTCAAAAGTTAGAGGGGGAGGACACATTTTTTTTTCTAATGGAGTAAATATAGGTATGAAGATATTCACTTTATCAAAAAATGTTTAGTGATGTAATGAAGACCTTTTGATTGAAAGTTTGACAAGTTTCTATTAGGTGACAGCTGCCAGCGCTACATTTAACGTTGATTGATCTGCAATCACCCGGACCCGGGTATGTCCTTAAACTACGACCAAGACCACCGGGGAATGGGCAGCAGCATTCCTAGAGTGCGGTGGAGATACTGCGATCGCCAACCCGCATGCCAAGCGTGGCGGTTATGGTATTTACCCCCCATGAAATTGGGGGAGGCCTATGTCCAGCAGTGGACGACCTAGGGCTGATGTGGTGGTGGTGGTGGATCTGCAATCAAAGTTGATGCAACTCGCACTAGATGTCTATATCTAACATGCTGATGTGAGTGACTCCCAATTCATAGACGCCTACCTCTAGCCACCTCTACCTAATAGTGAAGCAGTGGCGGCGCTAGGCGTCGGCGACCACCGACGGCCCTCGTGCCATCACCAGGAACCTCGCAAAACAATTTAAAGTTACAAAAGAAAGAGTAGTATTTCTTAGGCGTTAAGTTATAGAGCCTCGCAAAGTTGATGTCGCTGATGCCCACTTTTCGCCTAGCGCCACCAGTGTAGTGACTAGTGAAATATAAGAATAGCAATTCACAACCTGTTTCGGCTCGACTCACCATTTACCTGTAGAATATATCGACACCATTACGAGTACACGTAACCGGAGGTCACTTGCGTTGGTTTACCTCAGACGACTTGTTGGTAATAATAAGTAAATACCTACCTAACCAAAAAGGCATAATTATAGGTATTCGAGATATATAGGTATTGATGAGATGAAATGAATCGACATATTGATTTCACTCCTCGAGGGATGTTCGCTGCCGAGCGCACAACTGATCTTAATCAAGTATTTATTACTACAGTGGCGGCGCTAGGCGAAATGTGGGCGTCAGCGACATCAACTTTGCGAGGCTTCTATAACATAACCCTTAAGAAATACGACTCTTTCTTTTGTAACTTTTTTTGCGATGTCCCTGGTGATGGCACGAGGGCCGTAGGTGGTCGCCGACATCGCCGGCGCCTAGCGCCGCCACTGCTTCACTATTAGCTAGAGATGGCTAAATCTATTAAAAATTATTATTATTATTATTATTAAAATAAAATAAATATATTAAAATAAAATAAAAATAAATAAAAATACTCAGTTCAATGAAGGGTCGGTAACGTGTGACTCCTGTGGAGGGAGACGCAAATGTCCATAGGCTACGGTGTCTGGTCCGCTTAAAATTAGACAAGGTTTATGTTTGCTTGCCAACGTCGTACTACTAATATACATATATTTTTACAAAAAAAAGCCGGCTTTCATGACTTTTTTTAAAGTTTGACTCTTTTTTAAAGGTCTGTAAGTCTTGAGTATTTCACACTTTTTAGTGAATCGTTGCCAGATTGCATCTCAGTACTATTCTAATAATAAATAATAATTTGCTCACACTCAACGTTGATAAAACAAATTATGTGGCTTTTTGTAAAACCAAGGCATCATCTCCTCCCCTAAATAGAACTATTCAGTTTCACCAGTGTTTGTCATACTCTACTTCCTCGCCAACCAGGTCAGTTCAACCTTGTTCATGCCAAGAAATTGCTAGATTCGATTGTGTTAAATATCTGGGACTTCTCATCGATCAGCATCTAACGTTTAAACAGCATATTGTCAATCTGGCTGCAAAAGTCAAGAAAATAATTTATGTTATGAAGAAATTACGTGACTGCGCCACCCAAGATGTACTTCGCCTTGTTTACCATGCATTGTGCCAGTCAATCCTGCAATATGGAGTCGCTGTCTGGGGCAGTGCTGGGAAAATCCACCTGATTACAGCTGAACGTGCACAACGAGCAGTGATTAAAGTCATGTATAAAAAACGGTATCGTTTCCCAACTGATCTATTGTACAATGAAACACAATTATTAAGAGTTCGGCAGCTTTTTATTGTAAAAGCAGTTACTCATACTCACAGCCTCATGCTAAAATCGACGCAGTATGAGGAGATGTTAAGGAAACGTAACTTTAGAGCTCCTCTACCTCCACTCGGATCCGCAGTAGCCAGGAGGTCCCCTAAGTTCGCTCATCCGTATACCTACAACAGAATTTGCAGGGCCCTGGACGTAAAAGCTCTTTCAGTGTCCAGAGCTAAAAAAACTGTTGTAAAATGGCTGTTCACATTATCCTACGAGGAAACGGAAAACCTTATAACGAAGACTGCTTAAGGGGACACACACACAGAGACACCCACACACACAGACACACACACACGCACGCATACACACCCACAATCACACACACCGACCAATACACATGGTATGAATATATTGATTGTTAAGCTTTTTTATTGTGAATAATTGTTTAGGTATAATTATGTTACTTTTTGGTTCCTTGTTTCAAACCTGTTTCATTTATTTTATCTCCTGATTCTATAATCTTCACATTTGTATAGTAGTCAATACCCAAGTTAAAACCCATGTACCTAACTAGAATAATGTCCTAATGAATCAATAATTGTTAATCGCTCTCGCAGACGTCCAAAATACAGGCTCAGCCTAGTTTGGAGTCTGATGGATGAGTTTTGTATGCTAATTTACTCTTGCTAAATAAAAAATATTTGTATTTATTTGTATTTGTAATAAGCCCGAACATGGTTGATAAGCTACGTTCTTTAATTACGGAGTTCCGTTGCCTACCAGCCAGCTTTAATCATCAGATTCAGTTTCATGATAAATGCAGAGTGCACCCCATGATATGACAATTAAATAAAATAGCTCCAACACGCCTAAGAAGAAGAAGAAGATGAAAGACATTTATACAAAAAAGACACAGGAAGAAAACTCACATAAAATATAACACATACCGTGTGTCTTCGCGGCAGTGAATCGGTTACTGTCTCAGCTCTCTCAGCATAATGCCGAGGTGTCAGACAACTGCAGCACTATTGTAATACTGTGCCTGCAGCGTTGTGCTGGTTTTCAGATAGCACCGTACGTGACCCACGGAACGCAACACAACATACTGTTTTAAGGTAGGTATACACATAATAAATAAGTCCTAATATATGTTTATAAAAAATATTTAAAATTATAATATACTGAAAATCGTTTAAATTGGCCAAGTTATATTAAATTAATTAGTTCTGAAAAAGCTTTACTGACTGGGCAAATCAAAATCAAAATATATTAAACGTATTTTAAAATGACGGACGGACGTTCAAAACAAATAACAGCTTCCGAGCAAATACAACAATAATAGGAAGCTACAATACAAGAAACGCAGGTTGGGATACTTTAAGTGCTGGAAATGTTAGGAATTGGATTTTTGGAGCGTCAACAAATAGCCCTTAAGCTTAAGCTTAAAGGTATACTTGCTAGACGGTCCTTGGATGGGTGGAGGGAGATCATTCCAACACTTGGACGCCGCAAATCTGAAACTTCCTCGAAACGCCGCGGTTTGATGCTTGGCCATCAGAACCATTGCCTTACACCTGCGCGCACTTTTGGGCCATACTAGTTTACTCAGCAAATACGCTGGGACCCCAGACCGCACTATGCCAAAAAGAAGAGTGGCAAGATGCAGGCGTGCATGTTCAGCAGACCTGCGGCGTTCAAGTAGGGAGTGATATGGGAGCGGGGAGGGATTCGGAAGCAGAAACGAATGCATGCGTTTTGCACTCGTTGTATGAGCTTTTTTGTACGACCAGTAATGCAGCCAGCATAGACAATATCACAATAGTTTAGTCTTGACAATATCAGCGATTCACAAAGGTTGACACGCAAATCAACACTTAGGTAATCGCGAATATTGTAAAGAACTTTAAGGCGGTAGAAGCAGTTACTCACAATCTTTATTATGTGGTTCTCGAAGCGCAACTTGCCGTCCATGAGGAGGCCAAGGTTATTTGCTTCTACCGCCCTCTCTATTGGTTCGCCCATGATGGCAACATTCCTGGTGGTCAAAGCCTCGAGGTTATTGACAATACTACGGATTTGATGTTCCGACCCAAAGACAACATATTTCGATTTGTTCGGATTAAGGACAAGGCAGTTCTTTTCCGACCAAGCAGAAATACGATCAAGGTCCGCGTTGGTAGTATTAACAGCAGCAGATATGTCCGTGGGTGCGCTAGAAAGGTAAAGCTGGAGGTCATCAGCGTAAAGATGGTATTTGCTGGCCTTCATATTATAAATGATGTCAGCACTATATAATATGAAAAGCAGGGGGGGCCAGTAATGAACCCTGTGACACTCCTCTCAACACAGGACAAAGAGCGGACCGCATAATGACGCCATCCATCCCACGCAACGCCACTGTCTGCGCGCGGCCGGAGAGATAACTATTAAACCAATTCACTGCAGAAACATCAAAACCAAACCCGTAATACGACATCTTCGATAAAAGTAAAGGCACGCTAATGTAGTCGAAAGCCCTGGAGAAATCTAAAAGAATGAGTATGGTACTCTCCCCTACATCCCTAGCCTGTAATATATTGTCGACTACATCAAGTAACGCAGTAACTGTCGATCGACCCTTGCAAAAACCCGACTGTAGTTCAGGTAGAATGCTGTTTTCCTCCAGATCTTCCGAGACCTGGTCGCAGATCACCCTCTCGATTACGGACGGAGTTCGGAGAGGTTAGCTGGATTTGGCTTTTTTGGCAAAGGTGTCACTTGAGCAATTTTCCAGTCCGCAGGAAACGTCATAGTCGTCCATGAGGAGGCCAAAAATATCAATGGGTTATTTTTTCCCCTAATTCCAAAATAAAATACATGTAAATCGATTATTTATCTATTATTTACGATGACTTTTGTAACTTAACTGTATTTTGTAATCAAATAACGTTTTAAATTATGGATATCTATACTTAATATTATAAACCTGAAGAGTTTGTTCTAATCTCAGGAACTACTGGTTAGAATTGAAAAATTCTTAATGTGTTGGATAGTCTATTTATCGAGGAAGGCTTTAGGCTATATAACATCACGCTGCGATTAATAGGAGCGAAGACGCGGACGAAGTCGCGAGCAACAGCTAGTTACGGATATAGCAGTTTGTTGAGAAAAAGAAAGTACCTAAATAGATCTTCATGTAAATTTTATATATTGGTAAGGAAATGTAAGTACCTAAACTCCTAAAATATATATATACGTATATATTTATTAGGTGTGGTGCGAAAATATTCATCATCATCATATCAGCCGAAGGACATCCACTGCTGGACGTAGGCCTCCCTTAAAAAGGGCGACAATGTCCGGTCCTGCGCCACCAAAAAGAATGACATCGTTTGATTAGGGAACAGCTTCAACCTTCTTTTTTTGATCTTTACCACAATACGGTAAGCTACCTTGTACGATGCTTCAAGACACGATTTTTGTGACGTGGTTTTCACGGCGAGTGATGGGCCGACAGCACAATTTCCTAACAAATATGTTAAGGATTAATTGAGGTACCGCGGACTCCTTGTACCCATGCCACGTTGGGGGTCCGTGGACCCCACTTTAGGAAATCCTGCTGTAGTGCTTCGCGTTTTCGAACGGTCACTTATAAAAAACAAAGAGGGTACCTGGTTGTGACACTCGAGGGTAGCAGGAGAAAAGGACGAAGGAATGGACATTCGGTAACGGTCATGGTAATAAGTGGTGAATAATGTCGTACTCCGGGTCGCGGATTGTACGCATGTAAAAGCTCAGACCAGAAATTGATCGCCGTATTGTGTGGTGTGTGTTTAAACAGAGGACACGGGGTGAGTTTACTGTTTAAGGCGGAATAGCTTTGACTTGTACACAAGAGACGGGTAGAAGTCATGATATTTACGGGTTATTTTGTCCACAGCCTGAGGGAACGCCCTTTACTAATACGCTAGTGGATACCATAACCCAGCGAGCTTCCTTTTCATGGGCAAAGATGACAATGAGGTCATTGTGTTAATGCTGCGAGTTGCTATAGTCACTTGGATTCAACGGTAGCCTAATTTCGACGCAAATATCTACACCACCGTAGCGCAGTGGAAAGACGTCGGCTTGACGTTACCGAGAACGGGGTTCGAGCCTGGCCCAGGACTGGACTAATTTATCTTTTTGTGTTTTTTTTTTGCGTTGTATTTAAGTTTATTTGTTTGCTTTTTTTATTTGATTAATTGTTGTCTATTTGAGGAACATTGTTTCTTTTTTTTTAGGTTTTAAGTTGTGTGCTCTTTAGTTTATTATGTTTTGTTTTTTTTTCCTGTAATTATACTGTGCATCTAAGAAGGCATCTTTCATTAATTAATAATATTTAACCCACTTAGAATAAGGCCTCTCAAGTTGGAGGCATTACATTGGCGCCTAACGGGAATTATTAATGAAAGATTTCTCTGTGTATTTGTCGCAACTGCGTAGGTAGCTCCTATATAATTGATATATAACTTCAGAGTAGGGTGCCCATGAGATTGTAATTTTTTCTTGTTTACATTGTATATTTATTTTTAAATAAACATTTGGAAATGTTATCACTCAGAATGGATGCGGGTGACTTATTAAAAGATGAACTCGAATATGAGTTAGCATGTAGAGGCGTCTGTAATATACTAACAGTCATGCCCATGAGAAAGATCCTTAGGGAAATACTAAGCTTAGAAAAGAAAGGGGAATCATCAATTCAACTTTCGGCTCCGGCGTTTTGTGCTGGGAATCCTCAGTCTGAAATAAATATATGCCAGGAGAAAATTATTACGCTTTCACAGGCTGTGAACGACATGTTAGATACCCCGGACAATGTCATGCTTAAGAGAATTATATCACGTCTTCTGCATTTTAAAAATCGAGTTACCCTGATCGAACCGACATGCCAGGAAGAGCGTGATTGCCGCGAAAAACTGAGTAACGACATCGAAAGTTTGTTTGGAATTCTTTCCTCGCTTGACACCGGCAGTCAGGAAGAGGAAGGTAGGCTGTCCGAGAAAGAAAAAGAAATCCTACATCAATCACTAGGCCACGAAGCCCTTACTTTAATCGCAAACTTAGAGCTTCAGGAAAAGGGCTCCAAACTCACTCAAGAGCCAGGTAGTAGCTTAGGGTCAAGTGCACTCCACCGTGACCAACAGATCCTAGAGCGGAGTCATGAGGGGGAGATTTTAGAGTCAGCCCAAGTATCAGCAAGAGTTCAGGCAAAGGAAGAACCTTTAACGCTGAACCAGCTCCAGGATGACAGCAAGTATCTTGGAGACGATAAGAGGTCTGATTTGCAGCCTTTACGACCAGGGTCACCAGTTAGCGGACACAAATTTGGACGTTGCTCAACAATAGAAAAAGAGATTGTGAACAGGAAATTAGTTCCCATTAAAGATTGGGGGGTGAAATTTTCGGGCACTGGAAGTGTAAGCGTCAATGCGTTCTTGGAGCGAGTGGAGGAACTTAAAGATGCGCGTAACGCGGGAAATGGAGATCTATGGAGGTATGCCATAGATTTTTTTGAGGGAGATGCTCTTGTTTGGTTCAGAGCAAATAAAGACTATGTGCGGGATTGGGACGGTCTCAAAGAGCTTTTGTTATTGACATTTCAAAGGCCTTACTACCAGGATGAGTATTACAGGAAATAAAGGCAAGAACCCAGGGCAAAGCAGAAAATGTAACTATTTACGTATCAATTATGCAGAATATGTTCAAAAGATTACCGGAAGGCCTAGAAGAACATCAGAAAATCGCAATATTACTGAAAAACGTGCAGCCTTACTACCAGCAAGCTGTGTGCCGAGACAAGTTTGCTTCAGTAGCTGAGTTGGTTGCAGTGTTGCGTACTATAGAACGTACGAAAACCAACTGCGACGCGTTTCGAGAACCAAGTACATCGTTAAATGCCATAGAACCCGATTTGGCGTACAAGGGGTTATCAAGCAACGAAATGAATGCCGTTAGTCACAAGTCATTATTCAAGCCAGGTGTCCAACCTTCAAACTTCATTAACACCAACACTGGAATGAAATGTTGGAACTGCAGGGCTTCGGGTCATGGATTTAGGAACTGTAAATTGCCAACACAAAGATTATTCTGCTTCAGATGTGGGAAGTTCGGACAAACAACTATTAATTGTCCGTGTGGTAGCAAGGCGGGAAACGGAATGGTGGGAGACGTGAATACTGCCGAACGTCTCCCCAAAGCGTAGATCTCAAAACTAATGTAATGGATGAATGGCAGAAGTGGTTGTATACAATATATAACTATTTTGCGACGGGTGAGATATGCAACTTAACGAAAGTGCATAATGATAACCGGTACTATGCGAAGATCAAAATCCTGGGAAAACACTTCATGGGTTTGATGGACTCAGGAGCAACTACTTCCGTGATATCAAAGAATCTGAGTTTGCAACTGGCGGAAATGGGATTCACAGTGCAGGAAGTTCCGCAGACTAAATTGTCTACGGCCGATGGCACGGCACACGCGATAGATTGTATGTTGTATTTGCCGATCCAATTTTCTCAAAACTATAAAGTTGTCCAATTCTATGTCATGGATGGGTTAAAGCATAATATTCTACTGGGTATGAATTTTTTCGAGGCATTCAACGTGGTTATTGGTAGTAACAAGGAAAATCTAGCAAGTAGTGGCATACACCAATTTACCAAGGATGCAGAGATGTTGGAGCTTGGCAAACCTCCCACTGTGATATCGCGACATGAACTGACAAACGACCAGAAGCAGGATTTAGATAGCTTGATTACTCGCATGCAAGATACCGTCGGTTCGGGACTGGGACGCACGGATTGGCTGGAACATAAAATAGACACAGGAGACAGTGCTCCGGTTAATCAAAGACAGTATCCTTTTTCGCCGCACATTATGAAAGAATTAGGCGAAGAAATTGAGGAGATGCTCAGATTAGGTGTAATAGAACCCTCGTACAGTTCGTGGCGTTCACCAGTGTTGCTAGTAAAAAAGGCCTCTGGCAAAAATCGGTTGTGCCTAGATAGCAGGCAACTTAATAAACTAACCAAACGGGACACATACCCTTTGCCTCGCGTTACTACAATACTGGATAACCTGAAAAACGCTCACTACTTGTCCACACTTGATTTGAAGTCGGCATTTTGGCAAATACCCCTAGACAAGGCAAGTAGAGAAAAGACAGCATTTGGTTTGGCGGGGAAAGGATTGTATCAGTTTAGAGTTATGCCATTTGGGCTGATAAACGCAAGCCAGACGCAGCAGAGGCTGATGGATAGGCTATTTCCACCACAGTACGAGGGAAAAATCTTCACATATTTGGATGACATTGTCATATGTACGCAGACATTTGAGGATCACATGGTAACTCTGAATTGGGTAGTGGATCAGTTAGCCAAAGCTGGTCTAACCGTTAACATCGAGAAATGTCAATTTGCGCGGGCGTCTCTTAAATATCTCGGCTATATAGTGGATAAGCATGGGCTACGTACAGATCCCGATAAAGTGAGTGCCATCATTAATTATCCGAGACCAAAGACATTCACAGAGCTGAAACGTTTTCTGGGTCTGGCAAGTTGGTACAGGCGGTTTGTGGAGAACTTTGCTATGGTGGCAGCGCCTTTGCACGATCTCATAAAAGGAGGAAAAAAGGGGCGCGCGATACAATGGACCGCCGAAGCCGAGAAATCCTTCAGTAATCTAAAGACTGCACTAACATCAACGCCGGTTCTGTGTTGCCCAAATTATTTAGCGGAATTTACTATTCAGTGCGATGCATCTAACAGGGGCACAGGGGCCGTCCTAATACAACTCGTGGATGGAATAGAGAGACCGGTTGCGTTCACAAGCACCAAGCTATCAGAAAGGGAGGCTAAATACTCTACTTCAGAAAGGGAGTTACTGAGCGTTATTCACGCCATTGAGCACTTCCGTCCATATGTTGAAGGAACACACTTCAAGGTCATCACGGATCATAGTGCTTTGCAATGGCTTCACAAGTCCAAAGATCCCCATGGAAGACTAGCCAGATGGGCGATGAAACTGCAGCAGTTCGACTATGAGATCATATACCGAAAAGGCAAGGATAATGTCGTTCCAGATGCGCTATCCAGAGTGGTAGAAGACCATGAGGCCAACCTTATAGAAATCGGGGCAGACGACAAAGACGAATGGTATAAAAATAAGGAGGAAAAGGTTAAACAAGGCAGAGAGGGACTAGACTGGGCTTTAGATCAGGACATTCTTTGGAAATACCTAAAATTAGAGCAATATCCTGATGTAAACGATAATTGGAAAATGGTGATACCGGAGGGACTTAAGTCGAAGGTACTGAAAGAATGCCATGATGACGCAGTTGCTGGTCACTTTGGAGTAAAGAAGACAGTCAATAGGGTGAGACAGCGGTACTACTGGCCTTCACTTATAAAAGATGTAAAGGAATATGTACGAAAGTGTGAAACTTGTGCGAAACACAAAACTCCGCAAACACCGCAACAGGGACATATGGGTAAGCTCAGGGAAGCCACCGAACCATTTCAAATACTGTCGATGGATCTTATGGGACCATTTCCGCGATCGAAGGCTGGATACACAATGTTGCTGGTGATATCCTGTTGGTTCAGCAAGTTCGTATTACTGTTTCCCTTAAGAAATGGCAAGGCTTCGAATATAACTAAGATTGTGGAGGAGCAAGTATTCTTAGTTTTTGGCACCCCGCAAGTCCTAATATGCGATAATGGCAAACAATTTGTCGCCACTGAATTTCAGGATATGGTTGGCGGTTATGGCTCTAAAATATGGTACACCCCATACTATCATGCACAAGCAAATCCCACGGAGAGAGTTAACAAAGTGATTGGAACGGCCATCGCAACATACATACAAGACAACCACAAAGAGTGGGACAAACATATTGCCCACATAGGATATGCCATCAGAACAGCAGTGCACGAAGTGACAGGTCGAACACCGTCGTACTTGTTTTTTGGTCGTGAAACGTCGCATCGCGGAAAAAAGCATCATTGGTATGATAAGGATCTCCCCCTAAAATTCAACAGAGACCTTCATGAAAACAGGTTAAAAGAAAGAAGTCACATTTACGAAGATGTTATCAAAAGGTTGAAAAAGGCATACGAGATTAACAGCGGATACTACAATAAGCGAAGACGCATATGCACATTTGACTTAGGCGATCTAGTATGGAAAAAAACAAAACCCTTATCAAATGCAAGCAAGAACTTCATGGCAAAATTGTCGCCAAAATATGAAAAAGCGATAATCTCAGAAAAATTGTCAGATAACGTATATACCCTAAAGAGCCTAAGGGGAAAAGATTTAGGGAAATGGCACGTTTGTGATCTGAAACGGGTCATGTGCTGCATAGATGAATCCCGGTCGGATTCTCTTTGGGAAGGGGGATAATGTAGTGCTTCGCGTTTTCGAACGGTCACTTATAAAAAACAAAGAGGGTACCTGGTTGTGACACTCGAGGGTAGCAGGAGAAAAGGACGAAGGAATGGACATTCGGTAACGGTCATGGTAATAAGTGGTGAATAATGTCGTACTCCGGGTCGCGGATTGTACGCATGTAAAAGCTCAGACCAGAAATTGATCGCCGTATTGTGTGGTGTGTCTTTAAACAGAGGACACGGGGTGAGTTTACTGTTTAAGGCGGAATAGCTTTGACTTGTACACAAGAGACGGGTAGAAATCATGACATTTAGACCATATTGGTGCACAGTACTCTGCTGTGGAGTAGACCAGGCTGAGGCCAGTTGTACGGAGTACATCGGCGTTCGCTCCCCATGAGGTTCCGGTCAGCCTGTATAGGATGTTGTTTCGGGTCTGGAGCTTTTTGCAAAGTTTGTTTATATGTGGGGCGTAAGTAAGGCTGCGGTCGAGAGTTACCCCCAGGTATGTTGGTGTAGGGTTGTATTTAAGTGTCGAGCCAGCAAACTCAACCTTAGGTTCGTATTTAGCCATATGGTTAGACAAATGAAAAGCGGCAACTTCCGTTTTGCAGGCATTTGGGACTAGCCTCCACCTTTTGAAATAATCGTTTAGCACTCCAAGGTCCCGATTCAGGCTATCCTCAGAAGGTTGGAAGGTTTTGTGCTGAGAGGCAATCGCAATGTCATCTGCATAGATAAATTTTCTGCTCTGTGTGTTGGGGATGTCGTGCATATACATATTAAACAGTAAGGGGGCAAGAACCGAGCCCTGAGGCAACCCGTTGCTTAGTTTTCTAGTGCTGCTTACAGAGCTGCCAAGGTAGACAGTAAATTCGCGGTTGCTTAGCATGTTATTTATGAGCCCTACAATCTTTCCACATGGGACTGCCTTCATAAGCTTGTAGGTCATTCCATGCCGCCAGACCGTGTCATACGCCGCTGAGAGGTCGATCCAGACAGCAACCGTTTTGAGTTTTCGTTGAAAGCCTGCCTCTATGTGGGTTGTTAGCGACATTACCTGGTCTGTACAGTTTCGACCACGGCGGAAACCGGCTTGTTCAACTGGGACCATGCTGTCGACGAGAGGTGCGATACGGTTGTAGATGAGCCTTTCCAGAAGTTTGTAGACACAGCTTAACAGAGCTATAGGACGATAGCTTTTGGGATCGTCTGTGGGTTTATGAGGTTTTAACACTGCAATGATCTTGGAGCTATTAAACTTTGGAGGCAATGTACCACTTCGAATGATGTCTGTGAAAAAATCCTTTAGCCACGCCCTGGCTCTCGGGCCTAGATGTTTAAGGAATTCGTTATAAATTCCATCGAATCCAGCTGCTTTTCCAAGTGGCAGTGAATTAAGTACGTGGTCCGTTTCGTCTTGAGAAAATTCTCGTGACAGGTACTCGTTGGTTTTTAGTGATGCTTTGAGTTGCCTTGCGTTTCTTTTTGTAAGTTGGGTTGCAGCTCTTTCTCCCCTAACTCTGGACACCTCTACAATCCTATTTGCGATTGAATTCGCTAGTGGTGCTGACTCGCCGTGTGATCGTGTTCCAGTCTTTCCGGTCAGCTGATTGAGCACCTTCCAGGCTTTCCGGCTGGAGGTCCTGAAGTCCATGGATTCGACTATATCAAGCCACTTACTTCGACGTCCTTCATTGAGCGAAGCAAGAAGGTCAACGCCTATCTCATGGTTACCTGTCTGTTTGAACTCGTTGTACAGTTTTTCACTATTTTCGGTCCAGCAAGGAATATACGATTTACGGTAACCTCGAGGGATGCTCCTTTTTGCTGTCGCTACGACGACTTTAGTAAAGCGCTCATAATTATTTGCAGAGGGAGGTATCCACCGCACAGCAGCGTCCATGCCGGCGCCGAAACTGGCCCAGTTGGCTTTTTGGAAATTCCATCGGGGTAACGGCATCGAGTTCATGATAGGGATTTTGATACCTACTTCCATAAGCACAGGCCTATGCTGGCTGTTAGGAAAGTCCAGCAGGATTTTCCGCCCATTGTAGAAGCTTCACACCATTTGCGTCGTTTGTATTGTACTTCCAGGTTCTGTGATGGCTGTTAAAATCACCGGCATAGAGACATGGGTGTGGGAAGCCAGGGAGGTTTACTGACCATGAGGAGTTCGGTGGTTTATATACATTCACGATGGTTAAGTTGTTGATTGTGACAGCGGATGCAAAGACATCAGGTCCACAAGAACAAGTCTCCGTGGTGACATTTGTTATATTGTCCTTTATGTATGTGGCGATTCCATACTGAGCGTGGTTAATTGCATGCACGACATGATATCCAGCGATGGTTCCCCGCTTGTGCAGATCATGTTCATCCCGAGCGTGAGTCTCTTGTAACAGGAGTACATCTATATGATTTTCAGATAAAATCTTTCTAACTACGTCACATTTGGCTAAGCTTATACTTTCTATATTAAGTTGGCAGATCCGGATACTAGGTCCAATATCTCTAGTCCCGCTCTCCGCAGAGTGCTGTTTGCATTGATGCATTTCGTGGAAGTGATAATATTCGCTGATTCAAAGGACGACTGTGGAGCTGTGAGGTCGCAAGATGTTTGCAACAGGTACAGCAGCCAATGGTTGTTGTTCGTTTAGCGACACCCAGGGGACACGTGCAGGGTACTGGCGGCAACTCCTGCGGACGTGAACAACTTCATCCCCCCATCATTTATTACGTTAACGCTATGGCTATGAAACAAGGAAGGAAGGAAGGTATTTTTATCCCTAAAAACGTCCCTCAGAGGGTTGAAGACGAGCATGTAAGTGTACCTATGCGGAAGTTCGAACTTCACCCGAACTAAGTCGCGGGCAAATGGTATAGTACCTATTAGTAGGTCGATATATTTTAGGTTAAAACTGTCAAGTACCGACATAAAGAAACTGCTACTTGCAATATAGCAAAGCACTGCATCCCTAATAATCACATAGCTACCTAGCTGTGAAGTATGATAGGTAAAATCTGCGTCTAAAGTCCCACAGTAGGTAATGCAATAAAGGAGCAAAGTTGAAATTAGGTACTTAATGCCATACAAGACCATTTATTTTAACACTACGACGGTAGTAGCATATACTTAAGACCCCATAAGAATAACAAGCGCATTGTCGACCCTTTATTTATTTGAGCATTTGTTGTGCCTATGTTAACACAGTGCATCGGGAGCTCTGGCGCTATACTCCCCATCAGGAACACAAAATCACATACAGAGCAATATACGATTTTTTTTCACGCTAACGAAGTCGCGGGTACAGCTAGTATAATATAAATATATATAATATAATAAATAAATAATAATAGTAATATAATAATTTTTTTTTTTTTTTTTTCGAATTGAAAAATTAGACTTAAAACAATTTAAGCCTAGTCAAATAAGCCCCCGCGAGTTGTACCTGGCGCAAAGGTACCCATCACACTTGCCGCGTTACCACGTTGAATGGCGATAGACAACCTTTGCACCAGGTAAGAACCCGCGCGAGCATCGGACCCTCTCTCCCTGATTCTTCGCCCCACTTCCTTTACAAAGGCGACAGCCTCAGACCCCCAGCACCCTGTCGTCTCAAACGCCAGTGGTACAAAATGGTAGTTAAGAAGGAGGGCTGAATATTTGTCCCGCTTCTTAACCGCCGCAAATTCCGCTGCAGCACCCGCTGTCTGCACCGTTCGGCCGAGGTGCGTGGCAGCGAAAGTGCTGACGCACGTGGCGTCCCAGAGGAGGCACTTCCCCTTCTGCCATGGCACCAAGGTCAGCCCATCCGGCCTCTTGCCGTCGGTGCGACAAAGGCCTGGTGGTTCAAGTACACACGGGATGTTAGCGGAAACTAACGCCCTTCGCACGATGTCATTGAGGGCGTGGTGTCGCGGGAATCTTCCTGAACAACGACAGCAACTCAGCGCGTGATGACCATTCGCTTCCACCATGGATCCGCAGATGCATTCATGCCGTATACAAACATCGCAGCCCAGGCGGAGAGCTACTGCCACACGCATTGAGTCACTGTCGAGGAGTGTTCCTAAGTGAGGAGCTGGCAAAGCCTGTAACCACGCCCCCGCTTCCGTCTGCGACACTGCTTTGAGCCTAGCCAAATCCGCACCCGTAGCACCATCCATGAGACGCGCAAATGCGTCCCTGGCCCCAACATCATCCCATGCTTTCTGCACATGCGGAACCTGCGGCACTGACGTACTTGGGAAACGATCCGTCCATTGTACCAGCGCATCACTCACGAAGGGAATGGTGACCTTGTCTCCATGAGAATTTAAAATTTTAGAGACTAGGCCACTGACCCCATGCGTGGATGCGAGAAAAGCTGGCAAACCCACGTCCCCCGCGCGCCTCAAACCCAGGCCTCCGTGACGGATGGGCAAAGACGCTTGGCTCCACTGGGTATTCGAGAGGGATACATTCAAAATGGCTTCTGCTGTCTCCTTTAAAGCTTCGTCAAAAGACGACACCTCATCAGGGCACAACCACGTGGGGGTGGTTCTCAAGAGATAAGTTATTTTTGGAACCGCGAAGCACATTCTCAGCAGAACCAGAGCAACATGAGCACCAATATTTTTGAGACGTTCTCGGGCGAGCAATAGGAGCTGTCTCCTGGTATCTACAGCAGATGGAATGGCATCTGGGAATATGGGAGAACCCAGGAGGCAAAACGTACCGCGTGATAGTTCCTTAAGATCAGGAAGCAAGGACTTAAATGAATATAAAGACGATGAAGAAGTGGACCCGCAGCCAAAGAACTCACACTTCGCCGCATTTACCTCCAGCCCCATCTCCTTAAAACGGGGAAGTAGAAAAGCTAAGTCTTGCTTTACCAGCTCAGGCTTTCCCCCCAAGGTCCCGTCATCCAAGTACCATATGTTCAGGGGTGACTTCAGAGATGACGTTACCTTATGGATAGCAAGGCTGAAGGTAAGCGGCCCGAGTGGATCCCCCTAATAAATAATTAAATAATAAATGAATAAATATTAAGTATTAAGTATGGAAGTATGGATATGGATAGTATGGATGGATAGTATGGAAGTATGGATTTCCGCTGTCCACCTTCGGGCTTCAATCGTCAGATTCAGGTACATGGTAATTGCCAGATGACTATGACAATCCGAATAAGCCCAAACGCTCAGCTACGTTATTTTATTACAGAGTTCCGTTGCCTACCTTCTGGGCCCGGTAACAGGAGCCAAAAATTTAAGGGGTGGACTATTTAGCGGGCTAGCAATTATTTCCAAGTGGTCTCAGTTAAAAAAAAAATTTTTTTTTCTTCAAAGATGGCTTTCCTACGTGTATTTTTATTACTTTTCTGAAGTGACATTACCTAGTGTCAATTTATTTTGAAAATTCAATAACATTTAAAAAGAAATAAAAAGATACCAAAAATATCCTTGAAAACAAAAGAGCAAAAGCAATATGAGTTATAACTTGATACTATCTCAAACACTACATTGGACGATGTGCTATAATCTCGTGGTGTCAAGATCCATTACTCGTAGGTAGTAACTTAGATCAAATAATTTTGAAGAAAAAAAAACCGACTTCAATGGGGGAGGCCGGGAAAAGATTATTATACTTAGATGGTGCACTCTTAGATAGATATACAATAAAATAAAAATGGCTATAATGTATGTTTATAATGGTAGAAGACTAAGTACCCTCAATTCCTCATGGAATCATGAAAAAAACCTTGCTTGCTTGACAAACAAAACGAAGAGAACAAATCGCCAAACGTAAACTACGCGTCGTTGAAGAGTTCCGTTCTGATCATCATCAGCAGTTCCACTTCATCAAATGTCACTTTTATGAATGAAAATGCTTGATTAGTTCATGAAAATACTAAAATCACTATTTGTGTGCCTTTCACATTTGAGGAGTTCCCTCGATTCCTAATGGATCCCATCATCAGAACTCGAATATGACAAAAATCAATCGTGAAAATAGAACTTGCTTAACAAACACAGCTAGAAGGACAAATCGCCAAACGTGAACTTTTCGTCGTTGAAGAGTTCTGTTCTGATCATCATCAGCAGTTCCACTTCATAAAATGTCACATTTTTGTATGATAATGCTCGATTTGTTGATAAAAACACAAAAATCACTATATGTTTGCCTTTAAGATTTGAGGAGTTCCCTCAATTCCTCATGGTTCCCATCATCAGAAATCAAGCATGACAAAAATTAATCGTGAAAATAGAACTTGCTTAACAAACACAGCTAGGAGGACAAATCGCCAAACGTGAACTTTTTGTCGTTGAAGAGTTCTGTTCTGATCATCATCAGCAGTTCCACTTCATCCAATGTCACATTTTTGGATGAAAATGCTTGACTTGTTTATAAAAACACAAAAATTACTATATGTTTGCCTTGAAGATTTGAGGAGTTCCCTCAATTTCTCATGGATCCCATCATCAGAACTGCGTTTTGACAAAAACGGGACCAACTTGGATATATATACTTAAAATCAAAAAAAGAATTTTCCAAATCGGTTCAGAAATGACGGAGTTATGGACTAACAAACATTAAAAAAAAAACATACAACCGAATTGATAACCTCCTCTTTTGAAATTTTGAAGTTGGTTAAAAAGCAGATGTCCTAAGGAAGCGTCCTTTTAAATATTTGCTCCAGTTACAGGGCCCACCTTGTATATGTAACTATAAGGAAATCGTGCCAAAAATTGAATGATAATAGTAACCTACTCAATCAATCACTAGTGCTTTTTTGGGATCAAACTTTGGCAGTTTATTGACCAAGCGGGCGCGAAGCGTCTCCATTTCAGTAGGGCAAAAATGCTTTCGTATGTTTGACTTCTTTCCTCTACATGTCGCATATCTCAACCGATTCTCATGGAATTTTGTGAGCAGAATAGAATTGAGCTTTTATATTTCTTACAAAATACTCGAAATAACGGAGCTATTGGGGCTCGGAAAGTCTACAGCTTACAGAGCGACTAGTTTAAATGGTCATTAATACTTTAACTGCCAACGATTCCGTCGCGCTACGCTCGTGTCCGATAACATGCGAAAAACCGTATGTAGTGGAAAGCGCCTACGACACCAGCGCCCACCTAGCGGGTTCCAGGCACTATGTAGTAGGTTGCTGGAAATCACAGAAGGTTATTTATAAAAAATACAACACATCGCAGTAAGACGTTTACTTGTAAAATTATAAAATATAAATTTAAGTTATTGCTACATAGGAGCTACCTTAATCATTACCTATGAAATAAAATGACTTTATTTGGTTGGCACGCGAATTAATTCATTGACTTACAATTGGCAATCCTAATTACAGTTGAAAACTTAATAGACGCTAAAGGCCATTTGGCACTGCATGTATTGCTACATAGATACCTAATTTGTCCCCAGGAAGGAATCCTTGTAAATATCCTTTGTTTTGTATGTAGGTTATTCACCGCCGACCACGTACATTCACATACACTTTCATACGGTTTTACATTTGCACAACCCGGCAGTGAACATATTTATCCTTTTGACAAGATACTCGTGTTACCCACATTACGTCGAATGTGAAAATTACGGAAGCTAAATCACTTTACACGGGAGACTAGATAGTAGATGCTTATTGCTCAAGTTATTCTTACAATTTCGTGATATTGTCACATTTACAGATATATTTTGTTAATAAAATAATTTATTTATTTCATCTTGTTTTTTTTTTTCAAATATATTTTTATACTCCATCATTTATAATCCTTCAATTAAATGACTGACAGAAGTATTAAAAAACTTTTTATACAAATGCAAGTAGGTGTAGTAGAAAAAATATTGTATAAAACTTCACATTTAATAATTACGTATACGTAAGGCTGGGTTGCACCAAACCGTCTGTAATCGTAAGCTGTGTTCATCAAAATTTGAATGTATGGAAAGTTTGACAAGTTTCTGTGGGATGACAGCTGCCGGCGCCATATTTAACGTTGATCAGTCTGTGATCGTAAGTCGGTGCAACCCAGCCTTGGTCTTTAAATTTTCGAGTCTTTAATAATAGGTAAAACTCGCTACGCTCGTAGTGTTACAGCTCGGATTTTAAGAACCCTTATTATTAACTGTTGCATAAAATACTATTAAGGTACTGAATATTTCGTATTTCACGATTCCTTTCACCAACTAACTGTATACGTATTAACAACTTGACATGAAATAAGTAGACACATACATTCATTCATTAGAAAGGTTCGCACTTATGCATATTTAGGTATCATTTATTTAATTGTGGCTGTGACGTAGTGGGGTAAAGTGCCAATTTATATGCACTCCCTATTTTGTAGTAGTGTGTAAGATTATCATCAGCCTTAAAATAAGAATTGAAGTCTAAAAATTGTAAAGGTGCCAACAATAGGTACGTTTACATAAATCACCACTTTCCTCAAAAGACGTTGAAAAGCGTTTATGACTAAATATCTTCCAGGCATTTATGTCTAATCGGTACATAAGAAACGATCAGAGCATCTTGCAACGCAACGTATTAATGCGTGAAAGAGCCTTAGCTTAACTTCAATGGCAGCCGCAACTCTTGACGACCATATTCTTGTACTTGCGCAAGATCACGTTGGCATCGTCGGTGTAGTACAGGACTGATATTGGCGAGAGCTTGATCGGCGCACACGATGGTTTCGGCACCTGAAATGTATAGCAATGATAACCATCGAAATAGTAATACATGTTTTTTTTGTGAAACCTCGTTATACATACATAAACTCCTGCCTATATTCCCAAAAAGGTAGGCAGAGCAAACGAAAATTAATTTCAGTGCGACTTTTAGCTCTCATCTCATCTCTCACTGCACATATATTTTATGTGATTTGTGTGTTGGTAAGTGTTTTTTGTTATAATTTTGTCATATATGTCTGTGAATAAATGTTTCTTTCTTTCTAAATATGGCATCGGAACGAAGGCGCTCCAGTGATCGCTATTGCCAAGACTCCTGGCCTGGCACAAATTACATATTAGATTTCGCCATCAAGTCTCACTTTTGACACATATTTACCTATGGTAAGTTTTAGTCCAAGTTGTCAAATACAAAATAAATTTCAAAATCGCATGTAAAATATCTCTTCAAAATAAAACAACTTTGTAGATATATGGTGGTGTGTACTGACCTGTGTAGGGTTCAAAAGGTGGACCAGGGTCTGTACTATGGCGTGGTTGGTGGCATTTTTATGCGCATTTAGGGGGAAGTTACACTCTCCGCTGCAATAGAAAGCTCCGTAGCCATCGGGTGCGATAATCCAGTCCTGGAATCAAACATGTACATGTGTTGATTGCCATTCATCATTCTCATAACCCAAAGTATTCGTTAAATTCGTTTATGTCAGCATATCCCAACACATGGGTCGCATGCAAATATTGGATGGGTGGAAACAGTTCTACATTTAATGACAGACAAGGGTTGATTTCAAGATAAGATGTATTAAGTATCTACTGCTGTCCGGTATTGCAATCTTGTACACCCTTCTCCGCAGTAGCATATAGCAGGCCTAGCAGGGGATATATTTCCGAGGAAAGGGTCATACGATGAACTAAAAGGGAACAGGGTCATGTTGATACCGTATAAATAAATGCTATCAATTCACTGTAAGTAGGCATAATGAAATAGTATTTTATGCAACATATACTTAATAACGGTTCTATAAACCCGAGAATCTCCGTAACAAAACGAGCGTAGCGAGTTTTGTTTTTAAATACTCGAAAATTTTAAGAGACCTTTAACGTATCCACTAGCGCCAATCGTAAATAAATATTATTAAAAATAATAATAAATATTAGGAGACATTCTTTTACACAAATTGAACTCAACTGAATCTCAATAAAGCTTGTGCTATGGGTACTAGACGACGATATATTTGAATACAAATAAAACATCCAAGTATCAGAAACACATGTTTGTACTCACCACAGAAACAAATGCCCTTATTAATAATAATTAAATGTATTTATTTAAATTTAACCATAGATATTGAAAAAGGTTAGTTAGTTAAATAAGCCGTTTTATTGTTGAACTAACAGATCGACGAATCCAGCAACGTAGAAACTAGGTAATGTATTCAAAAGGTACTTAAATACAAAATAAATGTATTTTTTCACCGACTTCAAGATTTCAAAAGGAGGTTATCAATTCGATTGTATGTTTTTTTTTTTTTTTAATGTTTGTTACTTCATAACTCCGTCATTTCCTAACCGATTTGGAAAATTCTTTTTTTGATTGTAAGTATATATATCCAAGTTGGTACCATTTTTTCAAAACGCAGTTCTGATGATGGGATCCATGAGGAATTGAGGGAACTCCTCAAATCTTTAAGGCAAACATATAGTGATTTTTGTGTTTTTATCAACAAATCAAGCATTTGCATCCAAAAATGTGACATTGGATGAAGTGGAACTGCTGATGATGATCAGAACAGAACTCTTCAACGACGAAAAGTTCACGTTTGGTGATTTGTCCTCCTAGCTGTGTTTGTTAAGCAAGTTCTATTTTCACGATTGATTTTTGTCATGCTCGAGTTCTGATGATGGGATCCATTAGGAATCGAGGGAACTCTTCAAATGTGAAAGGCACACAAATAGTGATTTTAGTACTTTCATGAACTAATCAAGCATTTTCATTCATAAAAGTGACATTTGATGAAGTGGAACTGCTGATGATGATCAGAACAGAACTCTTCAACGACGCGTAGTTCACGTTTGGCGATTTGGTCTCTTCGTTTTGTTTGTCAAGCATGCAAGGTTTTTCCAGGATTCCATGAAGAATTGAGGGTACTTAGTCTTCTACCATTATAAACATACTTATAGCCATTTTTATTTTATTGTATGGAATCTAAGAGTGCACCATCTAAGTATAATAATCTTTCACCGGCCTCCCCCATTGACGTCGGTTTTTTTTTTCTTAAAAATTATTTAACCGACTTCAAGATTTCAAAAGAGGAGGTTATCAATTCGATGGTATGTTTTTTTTAAATGTTTGTTACTCCATAACGTCATTTCTTAACAGATTTTGAAATTTTTTTTTTGATTGTAAGTATGTATATCCTAGTTGGTCCCGTTTTTGTCAAAACGCAGTTCTGATGATAAGATTCATGAGGAATTGAGGGAACTCCTCAAATCTTAATGGCAAACATATAGTGATTTTTGTGTTTATATCAACAAATCGAGCATTTTCATACAAAAATGTGACTTTGATGAAGTGGAACTGCTGATGATGATCAGAACAGAACTCTTCAACGACGAAAAGTTCACGTTTGGCGATTTGTCCTCCTAGCTGTGTTTGTTAAGCAAGTTCTATTTTCACCATTATTTTTTGTCATGTTCGAGTTCTGATGATGGGAATTATTAGGAATCGAGGGAACTCCTCAAATATGACATGCACACAAATAGTGATTTTAGTATTTACATGAACTAATCAAGCATTTTCATTCAAAAAAGTGACATTTGATGATGTGGAACTGCTGATGATGATCAGAACGGAACTCTTCAACGACGCATAGTTCACGTTTGGCGATTTGTTCTCTTCGTTATATTTGTCAAGCAAGCTAGGTTTTTCAAGACACATTTTTGTCAAGCTTAAGTTATGATGGAGGATTCCATGAGGAATTGAGGGTACTTAGTCTTCTACCATTATAAACATACTTATAGCCATTTTTATTTTATTGTATGGAATCTAAGAGTGCACCATCTAAGTATAATAATCTTTCACCGGCCTCCCCGATTGAAGTCGGTTTTTTTTTCTTAAAAATTATTCAATATCTATCGTTAAATTTAAATAATCTTAATAATTTACGAGTGGCGCTAGTGGACAGGTTAAAGCCCTCTTAAGAGCTATACTTATGTAACGTTACATACAAGATTTTTTCTACGACAGGAAGATAATTTGATTATATTAAAAATCGAAATGGTGGCAGAACACCGGCACGTAATAAACAGTTATACTCGTATAATAATGTATGGAAATTCAATATGCATATTAGACAATTCGCGTAAATGTTTTACCCGGATTTGACGATAAAACGTGACCGTAAAAGTTGTCATTTTGCTATCATACTAGCCGCGCTGTTATCATGATATACATACCTATCATTATCAATTTGTCACTAACAACCTAGACAGTAAGAGACGCAGCTAAAAGATGGAAAGAGACAGCAACTATTAATTCATTCACTTTCTTTATATGTTTGTCTGTCTATACATCAGAACGTTTAAAGCCTCGTCAGATTTTACACTCTTTGCCAATCACCGACGCGAAGTGTGCGAATTAAAATGAAAAGGTTCTAAGTAGGCTCAATACTTTTATGGGCACATTAACCTTTACGTTAAATAATAATGCTAGCTATTTATTGTAATTAAGCTCACCTGCCATTCTAGATCCTTAAAACTGACATACAGGGTCTGAATTTCGCAACTTCGAGTAGTCCAATGAGATGTATCTAGAACAAAAACAAGTCTTTATTACATACACAAGTACGACGAGCTGGTACGAGTCACGTTCGAGTCATAAGATTTAGCACTGTGATTACCTGTGAGCGGATTCCTTAGATAATTTTCGGAAGAGCCCGAGTTCCGCCACCGGCGCGCCTCGCGCTTGCGGCGCCCGCTGGCGTCGGCGACGCTCAGTTTGGGCCCGTTCTTGAAGAAAGCTACGAGGAAGGGCTGCTTGCCCTCCACTGTGGCCCCTCGGGGCTCCTCTAACCCGATCTCCTCTGGTTTCATGTGACGTTCTGAAATTGACACGTCAGGTTAAAACCTAACTCGTTTAGGTACTGTATTTTATAATGTAGGAGGTGAGCCTTTATTTCAATCGTTTCGAGTAACAGATATAGCAGTGTATTAATCCCGCAAGGAACGAAGTGTTATTAAATGGGTAACAAGTACCCATTTAAAAACACTTCTTTCATAACTTTTATTTATTTACTTAATCAGACTAACAGTTCTCTAACTTCTCCCAAAAGTCATATTAGTCGGACCATCGGACCTATGCCTTATGCGCTCGGCAAATGTAACTAGGGCCTAGGAACATTTGCCGAGTGCCATAGCCACGCGCCGAGCGCGTACGTCACGTTTAGCTCGCCAGCCCTCGCTTGATTAGAGTGTACCTGGCTGCGAGTGCGGGTGGATGGTGATGAAGAAGCCGCGGTTGTCGGCGGGCGCGGCGAGCCACGCGCCGAGCGCGTCCGTCACGTTCAACTCCAGCCAGCCCTCGAACGAGGCGCTCGTGTTCACTGCCGCGACTTTCTCCAGCTGTAGATTTCTGTAACGTTAAAATAATAACAACTATAAGTATATTTACTTTAACTTAAGTATAAGTACCTACAACAGTTAGAGTTTATCTTTACACTAGAAAATAACCCCTCTATTAGTGAGACGTCGTTAGCAATCAATATTTTTATTGAGTGCGATTATACCACAGCAGTTCGAATCATGCAGTAAAAAGCAAAAAGCTGCCGCTGCTGCTTAGTGGTAAGGTGTGTTGTTGCTGTCTTCTGTCAACCAAGTGGTTGCTGACATTTTTGGTTTATCACTTTATCATCCTTCCTCCATTTCATCTTTTTCAGTAATCAATAACTTATGGAATTTTGCTTTTCATTCCTTTTTCTTTAGATCCTTTGTTATTACGTATTTATTGTGTAGTGTGTCTAATGTTGTATACTATGTGTTCACTTTAATTTATTATAACCTAGTATGGAATTTTGTTACCAATGGAAAACTGTTATTGGCCATCTGCTTTGTACGAGTAACCAATCTCATGTAAATGTATATTTAGGGCTGTTGTCCCAAATAAAAATAAAATAAATAAAAAAGTATGTTACCCCAAACTGTTGACACTGATGACTCGATGCGCGACTACGGTGTAGAGAGCGTTGGGGTCGGCCGCGTGCGCGGGCGCCTGGTGCAGGCGCAGCTCGGCGGAGAGCAGCGCGGCGGACGGCGGCGCGCCCGCCGCTTCGAACCAAACGTGCCGTCCGTGCTCGTGGCGCAACGCACCCAGGTGATGTTCTACAGATTGAACAATTATACCTATAATTTGTAATTCATTTTCATCTAACCTAGAGAAAACACAACGGTCTCGTGAAAGTTGCGCGAGTACGGCAAGGGGGTGAGATTGGAAGCGGCCTACGTCCACAGCAGTGGGCGTATTTTAGCCGATAAGATAAAACCTATAGTCCAATAAGGTAACCTTATTGTGCAAACTTATGTATTACTTTTTTAAAAGCAAACCAAACTCATACCATAATGATCGACAGCGCAAGTTTCGTCCATTCACTAAATAGTACCACAAAATATCAACGGCAACACGTCTCGTCACCTAAGTTACATACATAACAAGTGAATAGGCATCTTCTGTGTGAACTCGCTTCATCGTCGGCCTCATCTTTGCCCCCTGGCTAGATGCTGGCCAAGAGCAATCCCATTTTTTATGCAAATAATTTTTAAGAAAAAAAAACCGACTTCAATGGGGGAGGCCGGTGAAAGATTATTATACTTAGATGGTGCACTCTTAGATTCCATACAATAAAATAAAAATGGCTATAAGTATGTTTATAATGGTAGAAGACTAAGTACCCTCAATTCCTCATGGAATCATGGAAAAACCTTGTTTGCTTGACAAACAAAACGAAGAGAACCAATCGCCAAACGTGAACTACGCGTCGTTGAAGAGTTCCGTTCTGATCATCATCAGCAGTTCCACTTCATCAAATGTCACATTTTTGTATGATAATGCTCGATTTGTTGATAAAAACAAAAAAATCACTATATGTTTGCCTTTAAGATTTGAGGAGTTCCCTCAATTCCTCATGGATCCCATCATCAGAAATCAAGCATGACAAAAATTAATCGTGAAAATAGAAATTGCTTAACAAACACTAGGAGGACAAATCGCCAAACGTGAACTTTTCGTCGTTGAAGAGTTCTGTTCTGATCATCATCAGCAGTTCCACTTCATCCAATGTCACATTTTTGGATGAAAATGCTTGATTTGTTGATAAAAACACCAAAATCACTATATGTTTGCCTTAAAGATTTGAGAATCTTGAACTCGGTTAAAAAAGGGATACGTTCAATACGTTGAACCAGGTACGCACCAGACTACCCACACCACCACCACCAGGTTATTTATTTTCCATCAATCACTCTACCGATATTCGTACTTGAATCCTTTGAACTATTCGGCTGTGCTATTCAGTTTACTAAAGCTAGTAGGTATCTGGACTGGAATACTTATGGATTCGTTAACGGAGCTCGTGACCTAGATATTGAAGTATACAATTCTCATTAAAATTAAGTTATTAGTACATGCACATTTTAACGCCATTATTGTAATTGTAGCGGATGAGAGCATAATAGATTAGAAACTTTATCTAAATGACTTTTGTGGTTGGTAAAGGTTGTCTGGTAGAGATCGCTTAAAGCGATAAGACCGCCTGTTGTTACCATTTTTTTTTTAGTAAGTCAGCTACTGTACAACTTATCACTAAGTGGTGCAATAAAGAATATTTATTATTATTATTATTATTTTGTGTGAAAAATATGCCCTCTCCTATCTTATACATTTTTTTTATTTAATTTAGATTAAGTTATTTGCAGAAATTGCGAAGCGTCTGGTTGACGTAACTGGTGACCGAAGAGCTGGCGGTTTCCTTGCTCAACGTATCAGCATTGCGATACAGCGAGGAAATGCCGCCAGCATCCTCGGTACAATGCCTCAAGGGCCCGTTTTAGATTTAAGTTAGTTTTAATTTTCTTTATATTATTTTGGTTAAGTATTCTTGTATATATTTTCGTTGTAGGTACATAAATAAATGATTATCATTCAAAAAATAATAATTTAGATTTAATGTTACAGACCTGCAGCTTAGTTGTTAATCGTGAACCTAGTTAACCTTTAAAGAGCGGTGACTCTTGACACAGGTACATTAAATACTAAAAAATCGGCCAAGAGCATGTCGGGCCATGCTCAGTGTAAAGTTCCGTAGTTGCCCAATGAAGTTTTTAACAAGCAAAAGGGAATACTTTGGCAGCGTTTCATACGTCTTTTACTAAGCACTTTTTTCTTCTGGAGTGAATATTTCCGGAAATATTCACTTTATCAAAAAATGTTGTTGCAGACCTCTATTCATTTTGAAACACCTATCCACCAACATCCCACACCATAGAGTTGAAGCAAAAAAAATCGTCCCCACTTTATGCGTAGGGAAGGTACTGTAACTAGAACTATGCTGTCAAAGCATTTGTATTCTTTATTGAATGCTAAAGAAATATTAATATATTAATCATAAGTATTTCATCAGTAATAAATAAAAATTATAAACATTGGGTAAAAGGAAGTAACAAAATGTAAGTACAATTGGAACGCCACCCACAACAATAAAATATACCTATTCATATTGATACATCAGCTCGTCAAGTATAATGAGTTTCAATAAGAACGTATCTAGTATTTAAAGCAAGCAAATTGCGATCGTATATGCAAGACGTAAGGTGTTGTTTCGCTTGAGTGAAGCTTGTTATTTTGTTATTGCACCTGCCCGCGAGTACAATTCATTTCAATAAGAGCGTATGTATTGCATGAAACAAGTGATTTGCGACCATATTTGCTTGACGTAAGGTGTTGTATTGCTTGGATTGTAGGGTAATTAAGCTTGCGGACAATTCACTCAAAGGTTTCAATTTGGAAGGCTAACACATATCAAGGTATAAATAGCGCGTGGGGTTCGATTCGGGGTGCTCATTCTTACTTGTGTTGTTGTGCGGATTGTCATTTGAAGCTGGCTCGTTTTAACGTAGTGATAATTCAAGGTACTATTTTATTAATTACCGTTATCATAGTTGAGTGGTTCATTATGGTGCAAATACTTTGAATTATGGTGAGTTATTCAACTGTGAATTTAGATTTTATTTTATGATTTTTGTGTGTTTTGATTTGATATCGAGCCAGATCAATGTCTGAATAGCATGGTCTATTTAACAAGTTGGATCTCATCCTCGAGGAGAAAAAGAGATACAGCTTGGAATCCTATTAGTTTTGTTACCAAGTTTAAGAGGGCTTGGCATCATCTCTTTACCAACATAGATGATGATATACTCTTACGTGCTTTGGGGTCTAGCCACAGATTGATGCGAGAAGGTCGCAATTTCCAATAAGTCGACCGCTATGAACGGTGTTCACTCGTAGAGATCTTGTGTGTGCCTGAAGTTCGTTCTTTATTAAATATATTTATGTACTTACCTTATATACGTTAGGGCGCATCATTCACAGATCCCTTTAGTCTCCGGACAGTTGTGAATGTAAGCAATACACAGGCTTTAGGTTGCCTATCTCGGTCTAGCCTACCGAACGTTACAGCTTAGGTTATAGTAGGATTCACATTTCATGACACTATTAAATAATTGGGGTTTTGCTTACACTAGAGTAGGGACTAGTTGAGAGTAGAGTTAGGTTTAAAGTCATTTGTAGTAGGTAATAGGGTGTTAGGGCTAAATAATTATTAGGGAACTAGGTTTCATTTAATAGGTTGTTAGTGATTGTAGGAAGTTTGGTAGACGTGAATAAGTAGGTAAAGGTCAATTGTGAATAATGGTTTCCAAAAGTGGATATGAAGTGTGGGGTTTCATGGGCTACATTTGAAATATGGTTTAAAGGTGTAACTACATTTAATTTACTTTGCTCATTGAGGTATAATAATTCCAGTTATGATTAGAATATAGAATTGTTTCAGAAAGATGAAATAATTCTAGACATTGTAGCAGGCGGAGCAGTCTACTAGTCAATTTTATCTATTATCATGAGTGGAATAATGCTCGAACATTTATTATGAGTAAATGAGTGTTTATTATTTCAGGTATCGATTAGGTTCTAATATTTCATATGAATTGCCCTGAATAGTCGATATTGAGTGTACCACTTTATGGAAACTAGGGTTATAGGGAGTTAGTGACGAGGTGGTTTGTTTTCATTAGATACAACTTTGTACTTCAACTCTTGTATAAGTATAGGAATGTTAGCGTCAGTACTAATAAATTGCTAAGATTTATTTATCAAGCTTAAATTAATAGATGATTCCTCTAATCATCGATATGACTATCTGGTGAGTTTCTTTGATGCTTCTTCTCATCAGCAAGTCTAGGTTACGAAGCATTGGTAGATTCATAGGTCATATAAAAATACCTATTAAAAATTCAATATAATAAAATAGGTATTAAATACGTAGCTAGGAGGTCTGTCACCCATCCAGGCGTAAGCAGTAGCATTGTATGGTAGTGAAAGAGTCGCACCATACAATAATAATCAAAATTATTCTTAGCTAGCTAGGAAATCAAGTATCAGTGTTTTATGATGAAATAATTTTGATTTAGGGAAAATTAAGGCTTTTAAGGAAAATTTGCCTTTCTTTAAAAACCAATGGCTACTGTGTTACGCTTAGCCCGGCCTCAGGTAGTCTGGTGGGGGATTATTAATAAAAAACAAATAATTATTTGTATATATAAAGAAGCATACAGTAGGTAAAGCAAGGACCAGTACTTAATCTTTTCTATAATCGAAATAGTGATAGGATTAGGAAAATGGATAATGCTATTCTGTAGGAATATTAAGCTAGGGCTAGGCTATAGGTTAGGTAGTGAAGAGTTCAGATCTTGTTTGTTTCACATTAAAGAATTTGAGTTGCGCGGCACACAACGTAGGGATATTACTAGACGATCACTTGGCCAAATCAAATAAATAAATTAAATCAAATCAAATTAAATCAGTCGTTAATAAATCAAGCTGTAAAATCTTATTCATTTTATTAAATTACTGTCAAATATTTATTGTTGTATTATTTAATATAGATTTTCAATATTAAAATTTTTTATTTCTTTAAAGATATTATTAGGGGTGATTAAACAAACCTCTAGGTACATTTTTGCTGCCGTGATTGACCAGGATTGGATGTAGTCTTTTTGACTACATTTTTGTTGGCGTGTAAAAAGGAGTGTGAACAAATTTTGATCTGAACTCTTTAGCTAGAAAATTGTAAACAAATAGTATCATGGTTTATTGTTGCTACGAGTAGGTTACATAACAAGAATGTAATAACGCGTAAGTTGTAGTAGATGCGTGCGTCTGTAGGCTGCGGTGATTGCTTGACGTCGGGCGGGCCTCGTTCTGGCTGGCCGTAGTGTAAGAGATGTTTGCTGTGCTGCTGTTTGTTATGAACTGCACCTGAAACATATATAAGTTAAAAATAAATTAATAAAAAATATACATTAAAAATATTTCGAAGTTATAAGAGTTTAGTGGAATAGGGGGCGATCATTGTTATGATTGTGGTCAATAGCATAAGAGTTTAGAGAAACAGGGGGCGTTAGTTATGACTTAAGAGAAGATTTGCAAATTATCGTCATCATCATTCAGAACCTGTGGTCGCTCACTGCTGAGCAAAGGCTTTTCTTCTAGTACATCATACAACGTAGATCATCATTGGCAGTAAAGAGATAGTATATTATTATAATTTCAGTCACATAGTAATGGTTTTAGAAAGAATATCGAAGACTAGAACTGATACAGATACTTATGTTTTCATATGTATATGAAATGGAAATCATGTACAAAATGATAAAAATAGTTTTATATTCATCATCAATATCATCATCATCATTATTATTATTAGCCTATAGCCAGAGATACATAAATCGCATCAATAGGGAAAAGCGGACGGTGATCTCCATGACGGGTGTGGGTCGGAGACTTCACATACATTTTTGAATTTATATGCAAATTAAGTATTATTACTCATTAATAAATGACATAATTACCTTAGAAGTATCACAGTAGTGGAAGACAAGCAGCTATGCCAGCAGTCTAGCAAGCCAGCTTTATTTTGAAAATTTTGATTTCTTGATCGCCCGAAGCAACTGAAATATAGAAAGTAGAAAAATTAGCATCAAATTAGGATAGTGATAATATATTTATTTATAGGAGCTAATATAGAAAGTTTTAGACAACAGAAATGAATAAAATAGCAAAAATGAAAATTTTTGGAATGTGTCCGAAGGTAGCTGCGGAGAGAACGATAGATCAAAAATTGAAATTTCACTGAACTCGGTCTAGACACATTTGAGTGATGTAAGATATATATTATAAATGATTCTAATCAATATAAGTTATATGTACTTACATTTAGGATCCTCCATATGTTACGTTGGAAGAAGAAACAAAAATCATTTTGTAGTCAACGGGACGGGTCAGAATTCAGATTTTCAAAGGATGTTGTTAGTGGCTAATCATGTAATCTGTTTGGTGAGTGATCGTTTGATGCAGTCTTCATAATCACTGTCCTGAAAGTAGAAGAAATAGAAATATGATAATAACATAGTATGAAGGAAAAAAAAATACATTTCTTTATTAGGAAGAACGGAGTGTTCAATATTTTATAAAAAAATTAAGTATCAGTTTACAATAAGTTAGTCTAACAAAACTAGTCATAATCTAAAGATAAGACAGGGTATAGTCTTGGGAAATTATATATTTAAACATAGGTGGTATATTATAGACAACTGCTTTGTGCGCAATAAACAATGCATACAGAAATAGACATTCCGTAAGATTTCAATTTATTTAGACACCACAGCATACTGTGGTACATATTCTAGAACATATTCTAGCAGTAACTTTGCTAACTGTATCTTTGAATAGTTCTATGAAACAAGAACATTCGTTGTAAATAAATTTTCACGATTCTCGAGTAGGCAAGTATATGTATCTTTCTGCAAATTAGAAATGTGCACATGAAGTTTATCAGTAAGGGAAATAGATAGAATCTTAGAAAAATCAAAATCAACTTACCAGATGCATTGTTTCCCGATTTCATCAACACCGTACGTATGTCTTTGTTTGAAAACATGGCTACTGCGCAGTTTCTTCAAATGTGTCAGCTTAGCTGTTTATTCAATTCGATTCACAGGAGTAAAGTCATTTTCGCTTTGTGACCACTTTCTATTATAGTTGAAGTTATTATTGACACAAGAAGTTACATTTTTATGATAAATTTAACAAAAATACTTTTAATTCGCCATATTCGGTTGAAATTACGTCGTTAGTTGAAGTGGTTGAATCACAGACAAATGAATGAATGAAAACAAAGCAGTGTTGTCAGTGATAAAAAAAGAATGAACAAATAAGATGGTTTTTACAAGATAAATTATTTTTTGAATTGTTGTTTAAACTGTTTTATAAAAATTAAATTATGTTCTAAATAATAAAATAGTATCAATATACAAAATGGGTAAAAAAATATTTCAGAAATTATGAAATTACCCATAGGAATAATGTCGATTATCTATGATTAGAATAAGACTTGCACTAATCACCAATAGATTTTACGATAGTTAGATGTGAGTCCGATTCATATTTTCGAAAACAAGATAAATTCCATTGATAGATAGAGGGATGCTCCGGTGATAAAATGGTTTTAGTTTATTGAATGGCTCTTTTATGAATTGGGGTCTTTTACACGATACCGGGATGTCAATATTATCGCGGTTTTCAAAAGTCTATGGATTTTGCTTAATTGTTCATCAATATTCGCGTGATGCGGAGCGTGATATGAGTGTATCGCGAGATAATATTCCCTCTTGATTTGTCTCCAATATTCATCAATATTCTCGTACTAGATATAAGCGAGTCTGTTGCTTGATAATATGATCGTGTAAAAGGTCTTACAAGATATTTAAAAAAAAAAAGTATTAAGTAAATTTATCTTTATTATTCAGTGAAGGCGATTTTTAATGTGTACGATATAAAAGTTACGTTTTGTTGTCATAAATAAATTAACAAGTATGGGGTGGCTTTAAGGCAGATGCAGTGTTTACAAAAGGATACTAATTTCTGAACGTAATAAAGTTTCGCTTTGAATATATTTGACATTTGACAAGTTGAGATTTGACAGTGGTTTTAAAAATTTAGATGAGAGAGAAAAGTTTTCGTAAATGAATTTCTTTCTTTATTTGCTGGATTGAGAATAGTTAAATGTGATATATTTTCAAGCAAAATAGTGAAGTAAATTATTGTGACTAAAGGATAAAGTGAGGTTTGATACCAAAGATGTTATAGTGCTTTGTTGGATGGGATCGTAACAACTTCATAAGTTAACAATCAAAAAGTAAATATAATAACATAGCAGGGAATAGGATCTGATACATTATTATGATTGAAAGGGTTTCGGAGAATTTCAGGACCTAAAGTAGTTCAAGAATAGATTGAGTAGTGTAGTGTAAATATGGGTGTTTGTGTATTAGTGGTAATTCTAAATTTCTACCGGAACGGACCTACTCAGATAAACAAAGTGATTATAAAGTATGGGACAAAATAATATCTTACATATTTCGGTGTATTTAAAGGTTTTGTTTGATGTATATATGTATATAGAAAGTTTGTTGTACATAAAACAGAAGGTAATAATATCATGTCATATATATTAAATGGACAAAGCATTTAATTGCAAGATAGTTATCTTTAGAATGCACTGGGTAAATTAAATTAAAAGTTATGTTGGAGTTAGATTTTTGAAAATGTTTGCCGAAGAAATTTTGGAAATAATTAATTTTGTAATACAGCGAATGTAGTGTTTACAAAGGAATAAATAAATTTTATTTTGAACAAACCATACTAAAAACTTCAATTGATTCAACTGTAATAGTATAAACTCACTTATTAAAAATAAAAACAATATTAAATACACTACAAAAAATTTGTCATATTTAACGGGTTCATCGTTCACTTCGGAGTGTAGTAATGAATAAATTGTTATTTTTCTATTAAAATGTATTATGTATTTATATTATTTATATAGGATTGTAGATATAATAGGATATATTTTAATATTATGTCCTGTTGGTACGTTGAGTGATGAGTTTCAGAAATTGTTATAAATTGGATTTTAAATAAAATCAATAAAGAGAGTAGTTGTAAATGTATAAACATTACTCAATTAAGTAAAGTAATCGTAATAAATTCAATAACATTTTTCAATTATCGCTATGAAATATCAAAATATTTATATTTGTAGAAAAGTGTGAATATCATTTATTTTTATTTGTATTGCATTATTTGGCATTCATTGAAGAAGAGTGGGGTAAAATTTAGTATTTTTTTAAATAGTTATTTATAAGTTTGCAAAATTAATTATGTCAGCAGTTATATGGACTTTCAAAAGATTACATACCGAAGACTTTTGGCTGTCTGTAATAATCGAGCGAAAGAGTGTATGAGGAAGCACAAAGTAGATTGAATGACTGAATTACTAAGGTATGATGAATGATAGTGGATGTATGTATATGTATATAAAAAAAATCAGGTCTGATTTATGTGAAAATGGGTTATTGCAGGGAGACAAATGTTGGATTGTAATCAACCTGGATTTGTTGGTATTTCGGGGAAACCTGGGCGGGGGGGAACACAACTAGTCAGCAAAATCTTATCAGTAGGTTAAAATCGTTTTACGATTCGACCCATTTCTTTAAGGGTATTTTTTGTTGTCTAGTACTGCACAGAAGCTGAGACTAAAAATGAGTGTATACACACCACATCTTGAAAAGGATTATTCGACAACAAATTACCTGACTGCAAAGGAGGGTAATCATATAAAATGATTTGTCGATGTACAATCATTTTGTGAATTTATGCTCTAAATTTTATCTTCATTTATGTGTATTTTTACAGTATTTGGTTGTTAAGAGGTAAAGGTTATGAGACAAGGCCTATGGCAAGGTATTCATATCAACATCAAGTAAGACTACTTTTCATGCTAGAGGTGACATGTTCATCATAAATTGTGGTGCAATATTACAATAATTGACTTGAAGTCTAGTCAAGGAAAAGGAGGGCTTTCTAGTGTTTGATTTGGATATTTAGTATCCAATCTGGTTGATCACATTTTGAGTTTTAATGCTCTGATAGCCATAAAGGTAATGAGTGGTAATGTTGGGGCATTGAGGTGATGAATGTTTGATTGACTAAGTTCATAAATGAACATTTCATATATTGGGATGGAAAGGAGTCTGAAATCGAATATCTGATTCAAGTTTGTGACATGCGCCAAGAAAACTTGATTGAAAAGGGTGATGAAGTATCGAGATTTGGTTCGAATTTTGATTAATGAGAAATGAGCATCTCAGTACTTACATAAAGATTTTTTTCTGTTTGCATGGGGAGTTTTTGGGGTATCATTCCGTTCGAGCAATGTGAACATGGATCGAAAGATGCCCGGCCAGATCTGGACATCCAGCTTGATATCGCAAACTCGGATTACTAGAATCTTTCAGCCTCACAAACTGGAACTTCGGGCGAATGGGAAAAAATTGTGGAAATGGTGATCATCAATCATTACCAAAATTCAGAGGACTGAATTTTATATCTAGTCACTCACAATCAATGAGTATTGGTTTAAAAACACATACACGTTTAAATTAAATATGGGGAATGGGGGGACGGGGTTTGGGGAATAGTTCAACTGACAAATCTAGGGTATGTTATATAACATAATAGTAGTTCGAGGATTCTTCATGAATCGCTCTATCCATAGCAATTACATGGCAAATCCTCGAGGGGGCGTATGTAACTAGAACTATGCTGTCAAAGCATTTGTATTCTTTATTGAATGCTAAAGAAATATTAATATATTAATCATAAGTATTTCATCAGTAATAAATAAAAATTATAAACATTGGGTAAAAGGAAGTAACAAAATGTAAGTACAATTGGAACGCCACCCACAACAATAAAATATACCTATTCATATTGATACATCAGCTCGTCAAGTATAATGAGTTTCAATAAGAACGTATCTAGTATTTAAAGCAAGCAAATTGCGATCGTATATGCAAGACGTAAGGTGTTGTTTCGCTTGAGTGAAGCTTGTTATTTTGTTATTGCACCTGCCCGCGAGTACAATTCATTTCAATAAGAGCGTATGTATTGCATGAAACAAGTGATTTGCGACCATATTTGCTTGACGTAAGGTGTTGTATTGCTTGGATTGTAGGGTAATTAAGCTTGCGGACAATTCACTCAAAGGTTTCAATTTGGAAGGCTAACACATATCAAGGTATAAATAGCGCGTGGGGTTCGATTCGGGGTGCTCATTCTTACTTGTGTTGTTGTGCGGATTGTCATTTAAAGCTGGCTCGTTTTAACGTAGTGATAATTCAAGGTACTATTTTATTAATTACCGTTATCATAGTTGAGTGGTTCATTATGGTGCAAATACTTTGAATTATGGTGAGTTATTCAACTGTGAATTTAGATTTTATTTTATGATTTTTGTGTGTTTTGATTTGATATCGAGCCAGATCAATGTCTGAATAGCATGGTCTATTTAACAAGTTGGATCTCATCCTCGAGGAGAAAAAGAGATACAGCTTGGAATCCTATTAGTTTTGTTACCAAGTTTAAGAGGGCTTGGCATCATCTCTTTACCAACATAGATGATGATATACTCTTACGTGCTTTGGGGTCTAGCCACAGATTGATGCGAGAAGGTCGCAATTTCCAATAAGTCGACCGCTATGAACGGTGTTCACTCGTAGAGATCTTGTGTGTGCCTGAAGTTCGTTCTTTATTAAATATATTTATGTACTTACCTTATATACGTTAGGGCGCATCATTCACAGATCCCTTTAGTCTTCGGACAGTTGTGAATGGAGCAAATACACAGGCTTTAGGTTGCCTATCTCGGTCTAGCCTACCGAACGTTACAGCTTAGGTTATAGTAGGATTCACATTTCATAACACTAATAAGTAATTATTGGGGTTTTGTTTACACTAGAGTAGGGACTAGTTGAGAGTAGAGTTAGGTTTAAAGTCATTTGTAGTAGGTAATAGGGTGTTAGGGCTAAATAATTATTAGGGAACTAGGTTTCATTTAATAGGTTGTTAGTGATTGTAGGAAGTTTGGTAGACGTGAATAAGTAGGTAAAGGTCAATTGTGAATAATGGTTTCCAAAAGTGGATATGAAGTGTGGGGTTTCATGGGCTACATTTGAAATATGGTTTAAAGGTGTAACTACATTTAATTTACTTTGCTCATTGAGGTATAATAATTCCAGTTATGATTAGAATATAGAATTGTTTCAGAAAGATGAAATAATTCTAGACATTGTAGCAGGCGGAGCAGTCTACTAGTCAATTTTATCTATTATCATGAGTGGAATAATGCTCGAACATTTATTATGAGTAAATGAGTGTTTATTATTTCAGGTATCGATTAGGTTCTAATATTTCATATGAATTGCCCTGAATAGTCGATATTGAGTGTACCACTTTATGGAAACTAGGGTTATAGGGAGTTAGTGACGAGGTGGTTTGTTTTCATTAGATACAACTTTGTACTTCAACTCTTGTATAAGTATAGGAATGTTAGCGTCAGTACTAATAAATTGCTAAGATTTATTTATCAAGCTTAAATTAATAGATGATTCCTCTAATCATCGATATGACTATCTGGTGAGTTTCTTTGATGCTTCTTCTCATCAGCAAGTCTAGGTTACGAAGCATTGGTAGATTCATAGGTCATATAAAAATACCTATTAAAAATTCAATATAATAAAATAGGTATTAAATACGTAGCTAGGAGGTCTGTCACCCATCCAGGCGTAAGCAGTAGCATTGTATGGTAGTGAAAGAGTCGCACCATACAATAATAATCAAAATTATTCTTAGCTAGCTAGGAAATCAAGTATCAGTGTTTTATGATGAAATAATTTTGATTTAGGGAAAATTAAGGCTTTTAAGGAAAATTTGCCTTTCTTTAAAAACCAATGGCTACTGTGTTACGCTTAGCCCGGCCTCAGGTAGTCTGGTGGGGGATTATTAATAAAAAACAAATAATTATTTGTATATATAAAGAAGCATACAGTAGGTAAAGCAAGGACCAGTACTTAATCTTTTCTATAATCGAAATAGTGATAGGATTAGGAAAATGGATAATGCTATTCTGTAGGAATATTAAGCTAGGGCTAGGCTATAGGTTAGGTAGTGAAGAGTTCAGATCTTGTTTGTTTCACATTAAAGAATTTGAGTTGCGTGGCACACAACGTAGGGATATTACTAGACGATCACTTGGCCAAATCAAATAAATAAATTAAATCAAATCAGTCGTTAATAAATCAAGCTGTAAAATCTTATTCATTTTATTAAATTACTGTCAAATATTTATTGTTGTATTATTTAATATAGATTTTCAATATTAAAAATTTTTATTTCTTTAAAGATATTATTAGGGGTGATTAAACAAACCTCTAGGTACAGTACCCTTATTTTTTTAGATTTTATTTTACGACTTTGTCAGTACCAAATTGCAGCTTTCTAGCACTAACAATCACAGAGCAAAGCCTCGGACAGACAGACGGACACGACGAAACTATAAGGGGTCCTAGTTGACTACGGAACCCTAAAAAGAGGACCAGTTCTGTTATACTGTTAAGTTTTTTAAGGGTAACGAATAAATTAATTTTCAATTTTTCATAAGATTTTTTCATAAGAAAACTAATTGCCTCATCTCATTCATGCATTTGCCAGCGAATAAATGGATAGCCTGTTAGACAATACAATGCATGTCTGAACGACAATGATTACTTATTCCATTCAGACAGTTTACAATCGATACTATTATGTGCATAGGTCGTAGGTATGCAAAACCTAACCTGTCTCGATCGCTTGGATTCCGAGATTAATCAACTTGCAGTCGCTTCCAGAAACTACATCTAGTCAGTACGTATCGAATTCAGAATAATGTAAACAAGACCGACATAAGGCAGGTAATTTGCGCGTATCGCGTATACAATACGGATAAGTGAGGCGTTCATAGAAAAGCCCATTCGCATGCAAATACAAGGAGAATCGCAGGTGTCCAAGTCGTCCGACGGGTGTAATTCGAGCCCAGTGCACGTGTATCTACTGTCGCTTTGTTAATTACTTAGCAGATATTAACCACGCCTTTAATTTCAAATTAGGACATAATTTATTCCGTATTGCTTCAAATCTATTCTATCTGTTGTAATAATGAGTGCACGTGCCATCCAATGATTCCATGATATCTTTAAATAGCTGTACCTAAAGCACAAGGAAGTTTCTGGGAAACCGCCTGATAAAATTTCTTTGAATTTATTGTGTTCCAAACATTCACATTCACAGTTGTATACCTAAACAATGAGTAGTAAAACACTTGTACTTTATTTGATTACTTTGTGCATAGCCTCATAATATTTTATTATGTCAATTTTAATGTTAATTCATATAAAAATTGGTAAACTAAATCCTTCCTTCCTTTTTAGGGTTCCGTAACCAAAGGGTAAAAACGGGACCCTATTACTAAGACTTCGCTGTCTGTCCGTCCGTCTATCTGTCACCAGGCTCTATTTCAAGAACCGCGATAGTTAGACACTTGAAATTTTCACAGAAGATAACAATAAATATTAAAAACCGGCCAAGTGCGAGTCGGACTCTTTGCCGTTTTTATAGATAATGGTACGGAACCCTTTTGCGCGAATCCGACACGCACTTGGCCTGTTTTTTAAGCCTATTGCCTTTACTTTATTAAGTTAAATTCAACTAAATTTATCATTTATTTCGGACATGGAATCCATAGTTTAGTAACAATTAAATCTAATGTTAGCAAAAATTAACTTAACAGCTAATATTGGCGGGCGGGGGCACGCAAAGGAGCATACTGTGCCTCATCCCTAGCACAAGAGTGCATAAAGTAAATACTTCTTAGACTAAGGTAACTAGGCCTTGCAGCCATAATTACAATACACCTCTATTGCTCTAAAGGTTCGTCTTTATTTTGTGCATTGGCGACATAAAGTCGCTTTTTATGCTCTAGTGCTAAAAGTAAAATCCGTCCGTGAAAAATGAAAATAGGTCCAGTGTCAAAACCTAAGTACGTCAAGTCAAGGTAACAAATCTGTGTACCTGTCATAGCAGCCTATGTGTGACTGTGTGTGATTTTATTAAACCCTACCCTTAAGGCCCTTTTGCATTCACCCTGGTGATATAATTAATTGTTTTGTATGAAAAAAAATAAAAAACTTTCTTAAAATTAGAAAATTTTAATATGCTACGCCGTTTTTGTGAGTATAGACGGATATATGTGCCTGAAGGAACGGAAATAAAAAACACCATGTGTATCGTCACACACGTGTGTAACGTCAAACACCCTGTGTAATCGTACGTTTGTGTTGTCCTTTGTTTTAGATACTCATCTAAGTGAACCTGGCAATCTGAAGTCACCGGTCAAATTCTTAATAAACACGTGCCTTTTAAACTTTGACGTTGGCGGAATCATCGACAATATCGATGGGGCCATAAAACACAAAGATTGATTGATTATAGTAGTCGGCGGTTAAGAAGTCAATCCTGACACGCAGTCAGAGTACAGTTTATAATCTAAAAGTCACTTTGAGGTTATAAACTGTATGGATATGATATGACAGGTGTCAGGATTGAGTTCTTAACCGCCGACCACTATATTTCCGAACATAACATTATTTGCTTTTACTATAGGCATGGGTAAGTCATACGTCATACTATTTGCATGTCTCATGATGTTTTATCTAAGTTCATTTTCAGACCATTACATTAAAACCAGTAGGAAAGCTCTGTCCAAGTCTGGCTAACTTGAGCGTTTAACACTGCGATATTTTGATTAGCAACTAGGTATAATACTTGTGTCATCGGCATATAGGTAAGCTGTACCATGAGTTATATTATACTGTATATCATTAAACCCGGGTCGTATGTCCTTAAACTACGACCAAGACCACCGGGGAATGGGCAGCAGCATTCCTAGAGTCCGGTGGAGATACTGCGATCGCCAACCCGCATGCCAAGCGTGGCGATTATGGCATTTACCTCCCATGAAATTGGGGGAGGCCTATGTCCAGCAGTGGACGTCATAGGGCTGATATGGTGGTGGTGGTGGTAAATCATTAATGAAAATAATAAATAGCAGGGGCCCAGGGCAGATCCTTGGGGCACGCCACAGTCAATTACTCTGTTTGCAGAATTAATAAAATAAATACATCCCGACTTATCTATGTCTAATAATTGCACAAATTGGGTTATATCTGTAAGGTAAGACGTAAGCAGTTTTAGAGTAGGTCCACGTATTCCATAATATTGTAGCTTATCTAACAGTATTTTATGGTTTACACAATCAAATGCCTTACTAAGGTCGCAAAATATACCGACACATTTAAGATTTTGGTCAAGATTATTCATGACTTGTAGAACTAATTCAGTAATAGCTGCTACAGTATAAACACTGTAGCAGCTATTACTGAATTAGTTGTCTGAAACCTGTCTGAAACCAAATTGTTGCGATGAAAAGTAATTATTATTTTCAAAATGGTTAATAATTCTCATCGCAATCGCCTTTTCGGAAATTTTGGATAGAACACTCAACAAAGAAATTGGTCGATAGTTCGATATCTCAGTTTTGCTGTTCTTTTTATGCAGAGGAATTACTTTAGCTGTTTTAAATTGAGAGGGGAAAAACCCGTCTGAAATGCATGCATTGAATATGTTACACAACGGCACACATAAAATTTCAAAGTTACATTTAATCAAATTGGTACTATAGGTGTGTGTAGTCTTTAAAAAAAGTAAAAGTAGTTTATTCTTCAAATTAGGCATATTACATGCACCTATGAACGTCAATAAACTACCACGGGTTCGGAAAAATATACCTCTGCCACGAGAAGAACCCGCGTAAGAAACTCGGCGAGGTGTCATTTTTTCAAAACAATATACATTGTATAGTTAAATATAAAATTAAAGTGTCAGCTACTACAAAATAACTTAAATAACAATGCTACAGTAGAAAACATATTTTCGCGATAGTTAACCCGTGCAGGACGCTATCACTGCCAAACATCCCTATCCATGATGTAATCGTTTATCTTATAATATGCTCTTGAAATAAATGTTTGTATTACTACAGATTTGAATTTAGAATTGCTAAGTTCAGTAATGTGTTTAGGAATTGTATAAGTATTGTACAAATTTATACAATTTCCCAAGAACGACTTTTTCGCCTTTACTAGTCTATAGAAGGTTCTTTTGAGTTTCCCAGTATTTCTCGTGGCTATTGGTTTATCAGCGTTCGTTGGAAAATTGCCCAAATTCTTCCTAACATACATTATTATTTCAAATATGTATAGGGATATGTACAGGGTTAGAATATCTATTTCTTTGAAAAATTATCTTAAAGTCACGCGACCCCAAGTTATAAATTGCTCAGATAGCCCTTTTTTGCAAAATAAAAACAGTTTTTCAATATCTGCAGCTGATCCCCACAACATAAGACCATAAGTAATTATACTATTAAAATAAGCAAAGTAAACTAACCGTGCCGTTGCCACATTGGTAAGCTGCCTTATTCTCCTGACTGCAAATGCAGCAGAGCTCAACCTACTTCCTATCGCTGTTATATGGGAACCCCACTGCAATTTTGAGTCCAATGTAATACCTAAGAATACAGTAGACGTAACAAATTCTAATGTTTGACTATTAAGTTTAATATTTGTATCTAAGTTTCTGTTTGATGAGTTCGCTAGAGAGAATTTCATACATTTCGTTTTTTTCGGGTTCAATACTAAGTTATTGGCAGCAAAAAGGCAGCAAACCAGTATTATTTGATTCAATGAGTTCAGTATCTGTCCTACCTTGAACATTAATGAGGTGTCGTCTGCGAACATTACAATGCCTGATCTTCGGCTTACCATATATGGCAGATCATTGACATAAACAAGGAACAGGAACGGACCTAGAATAGACCCCTGAGGTACTCCCATCTCTACCACTGTCTCTGACGAAATGGCTTTATTTATCGCTACGTTTTGATTTCTCTGTGTTAAATATGACTTCATGAGATCTAATGCATGCCCTCTGATGCCATAAAACTTAAGTTTACAAATTAAAGTACCATGATCTACACAATCAAAAGCCTTGGAAAGGTCACAGAACACTCCGATGGCGTCGTGCGACTCTTCCCAAGACTGCAAAATCAATTTTAATAAACTTGCACCTGCATCAGTAGTTGACCTACCCTTCGTGAAGCCGAACTGCTATGCGTGCAAAATATTGTGAGAATTAAAGTGAGAAACCAATTGCGTAAGCATTATTTTTTCGAATATTTTGCTAAACACAGGTAGGATAGAAACTAGACGATAATCAGAAGGATTATCTCTATGACCTGATTTGAAAATTGGAACTACTTTACTACATTTCATTAAGTCTGGAAAAATGCCATAGTCTATACAGTTATTAAAAATAAGAGCTAGAGTTGGTGCAACGACCTCCAGAATAGATTCCAGTACCTTGACTGACACGCCCCATAAGTCCTCAGTGCTCTTTATTTTTAACATTCCAAAGGACTTCAGTACATCTAGAGGAGAAACATGATGAAATTTGAAATTAGTTAGTGATTCAAATTTTACGTTGTCATTCAGAAGGGATTCAGCTTTTGTGGTAGACGATGCTAAACATTGAGTAGTGACTACAGGAATTTTAGAAAAGAAATTATTAAATTCATCGCTAAACTTAAGTGGCAGTGGGCGGGGCACATAGCACGCAGAACCGATGGCCGTTGGGGCGGAAAGGTTCTCGAGTGGCGACCACGTACCGGAAGGCGTAGCGTGGGCAGGCCCCCCACACGGTGGACTAATGACCTGGTAAGGGTCGCGGGTGTTCGCTGGATGCGGGTGGCGCAGGACCGGTCATTGTGGAAGTCTTTGGGGGAGGCCTATGTCCAGCAGTGGACGTCATTCGGCTGAAATGATGATGATGATGATGATGAAAAACTTTAAACGTGCTATCTAACAATATGTATCTCTCAAGATGGATTTTGCGAGAAATTGAGGGGTACCATTGAAATATTACCGACAATCTTAGTTCCAACAAAACTTAATAAAAAATACCTACCTATAGACTACGTCCAATACCTACCTATAGTGCTCTTGATCGATTACCCTTTATTAAGAAAATAATAAAAAGTTAACAACGTATTACAGGGCAGACGTTTGAATCATAAAAAAAAGATTAGGATTTTTTTTATTGAGCCTGGTTGACGCCGGACCGGACCGCCCGTAGGTCGGCTCAATCGCGGTGGTATGCGGGAGACTGAGTCATGCCCTTACCTGGGCTTAAGTACCTACCTGGGATATTATTAATACTGATTTTAAACTGATAACCGGTGACTACTATTATAGTTCAAATAGATATGGGTTCAAAACTATGCCATTTCAGATAGCTATAGGTAGGTAAGTAATTAATGCCCGGAATAGAATAAAGATTCACCTCGCAGAAGAGTTTAGAAATCTTCACATTGTAAGTATAGTGAGTTAAAGGAGAAATTTTTAAGTTAGTACCTAGAAATATTTTTACAATTACTAATTTTAGCAGGCGTCCATAAGCTGCGGTGACCGCTTACCTTCAGGCGGGCCGTACGCTTGTTTGCCACCGAAGTGGTATAAAAACTAACAACTTAGAAAAATCGAAATACCCCGATAAAAATACGAGTATCACCCTCATTTCAAAGTTTTATATCTCAAAAACGGCTTAACTAATTTTGCTAAAACGTGTAGGTAAGTACCTACCCAATGAAAGTAATGAAGGGGAAAAGATTGGGGCGGAAAGGTTCTCGAGAGGCCACCTTGTATCGGAAGGCGCAGCGTGGGTAGGCCCTCCACGAGGTGGACTGATGACCTGGTAAAGGTCGCAAGAGTCCGCTGGATGCGGGTGGCGCAGGATCAGTTCTTTGGGGAAGGCCTATGTCCAGCAGTGGACGTCCTTCGACTGATATGATGATGATGTACCTAATAAAATAACCATCGCTAGTAGAAATTGTACTTTCAAATAATATATTTTTAAATCGGTTTAGCCATTTAAGAGCTGCGATGCCACAGACAGATACCATATACGCATCATCCACCATATCAGCCGAAGGACGTCCACTCCTGGACATACCTAGGCCTCCCCCAATTTCGTGGGGGGTAAATGCCATTATCGGCTATTGGCATGCGGGTTGGCGATCGCAGTATCTCTAGGGATGCTGCGGCCCATCTCCGATAGTCATTACTTATATGTATACGCATCATACATATAAGTAATTGACTTTTTAGACATGACTGCACAATACAAGAAAATAGAAATGGCGATATTCTCTACCATTCAACCATTGGAATAGACCGAAATATTGTGGTGCAGGCATGTCTTTGTCAGGTTCCCAAAGCACATTTACCCCTCTTTACAATCTACACGAAGTACCTACTTATCTAAATTTCAATAAATTTTAAACGACACGTGACATCGGATTATTTTAGCAGATTTGTTCATAGTGATTCCAGTTATGTATACTTGATGATTGAACAAACTTACCTGTAAGGGAAATTCTATTATAATTATACTCACGCCTCATCCTCTGAGATATTAATGATGAACACATGTGGTTGTAGGTACCTATTCTAATATCATCATCATGACCTATTTACGGTCAGCATCATAAACATGCATGGCTTTCTATTATTCTAGCGCTTTATTGTTTTGAGATAAGTACGAAAAGTATGACGTGAAGGCGTGATGTTGACTGTCCATACTTATGTAATTAGTACTTACGATGTCAATGTAGAGGAACATCTCCCACTGCAGGACACATATGCGCATGTGAGTATGTGAGGGAATGAGCATGAATCTATATTCCTATTATGATATAATTAGCGTAGCAGAAATAGTACATTAATAAGTATGAGGATATAAAACAGTGTAAATATTCCGAAGTGTTATTACTACTTATTATCCATCTTTGTGTCTACCTACGCAATGCGCCGTGGGTAAATTAATGTTAATTCCTTAAACGAGAAGGAAGGATATTACTCACTTTTACTCTGGAACGTCATTATGAGATCGCTTTCGTCAATGGCATGATGTTCATCGGCGCTAAGGGCCATCTCGGAGCTGCGCGTGGGGCGCGCCTGCTCGTGCTCCTCCGCCAACTGTTTGTACACGTCGAGCAGGAAGCTCGGCGCCGAGCGGTCCAGCGCCGAGGCGCGCGCCCGCCGCGGCCGCTCGCCCAGCCCCAGCAGCTCCAGGATCTCGTGCTCCACCACCAGCCGCTCGTCGCGCGTCATCGCGTGCTGGATCACCGTCTGATCGATCCCATTGTCAATGTACAGCCCGGAGAGAACCGCCTCGGCCGTCACAATAAACAATATCAAACACGCACTTCGCCACGCTGTACCGACCATGATGATGCGTAAGCGCGCGCTCGACTGGCGCGAGAGGACCGAGTGCGGCGCGCGGAGCGCGGAGGCACGGACGGGATCAACCGCTGAACCTGCCCACTCAAGGTGGGCCGCCGCACTCGCCACTCTCCCCTCTCCTAAAGCTACGTGTATACTAGCGCACGCACAGCCACTGTAGCATTGCTGACGGCATACCGAACCGGTCTACGGGCTACATTGTTCCCACGAACATACCAATGCTCCTCTGGAGATGTACCTAATTAAATTGCACTTAAATACTAGCTGCTTGTGACTCATAGCGGGTCAACATTTATCGCGAAGATAACGACGCCTCTCCGCACATTGCACCCGTCCCTTTGTACTTTGCAACTGTACGAGTAGTAGGAAGGTACCTATCCTATAGGTACGTATCTACTAGCTCATCTATGTATTAGTACCCACTAACTATGCAAGTGAAAAACTACTTCATAAAATAATTATCATAATTCACATTAAACCAAACATACCAACTAAACTCTAAAATCACCTCTGAATAAACTAAAGGAATTTTGATACGTATCTAAATTGTACCTTGGAATTACATATTATATTCACGAAAGTCTTGTTCTTTTTATTTTCAAAAGTACGTGTATCCACAGTAAGTAGATAAGTACCTAATTATGGTATTAGGTAAACCGGAAGCCGACGGTCTCGGCTCCTGCAATTCACAATGGAGCAATAATAACAAATTGCAAATGAGCACCTGGTTAAGAATTGACGGATGTGTGAACAGAGCTTTAGGCGCATACTTTCAATATGATGAATAACGTAAACAATCCAAGAACTCCACACTCGGCCCCGCGCGGGCCGGGCGCGACCTCACTCGCGCAGATTCACAAGTTGAACAACAGGCTTACGGAGAACCACTATACTCGTACACTACCGCTCATAAGTATTTAGGCACCCATACCTTTTTCCATACATCTGTATACAAAAATGACCTTCAGAAATACACTGCAAGTCAGAGTCGCTTGACAGTTTCGTGTGCATTTTGCATTTTTTTATGTAGCTGACTTATTGAAACTTCTTATAAAGATTTTGTGTAAAATATCAAGAAAGATGGATTGAGGGATTTTTTTTAAAGTATTCCCCAAGCAGCTGAAATGAGGCTTCATTATACTTAGGGTATTCGTCAACATCAAAGAAAATATATATACTAATCAACGTGGTGTTAGTTGTCTTATTTTTAAAGTAATTATGTATAGAGGTAAATGATCAAAACAATATGTTTAGGTTATCATTTGAGGTACATACATCTGCTTAACAAAACATAAGAATTAAATTTCAATGTTTTAAGAATGTAACTAGAATAAAAAAACCGGCCAAGTGCGAGTCGGACTCGTGCACGAAGGGTTCCGTGCCAGAAAAAAGGCTAAAAGCTGGTGCCATTATTTTTATTATTTGCTATTATTGTGGCAATAAAAATACAACATCTGTGAAAATTTTAACCTGCTTGCTATTACGGTTCATGAGATACAGCAAAAAACGCCAACAACTACTCTGTTGTATGGGAGCCCCCCTTAATTATTATTGTTATTTTGATTCTAAAATCAAAATAACAATAATAATAATAACAATAACAAATACTTGTTGTTGTAGCCACAATAAAAATACATAATCTGTGCAAATTTCAACTGTCTAGCTATTACGATTCTTGAGATCTAGCTCGGCGAGTGGTAGCCATGAAAAAGAGCTAAAATATCACATTTTATATATGGGAGCCCCCTTAATTATTATTATTATTATTTTGTTTTTAGTATTTGTTGTTATAGCGGCAACAGTTCTTGAGATACAGCCTGGTGACAGACGGACGGACGGACGGACAGCGAAGTCTTAGTAATAGGGTCCCGTTTTTACCCTTTGGATACGGAACCCTAAAAAGGTTATTCGTCAACAGGTGGCTCTGGTAGTACCAATTAACTATCTTTCAAGTCATTTTCTTAATTACTTACATATTTTAAAATAGACCCAAACAATCGTTATCATTTGATAGGTATACATCCGCAGGGTAATCACGTAACTTTTCAAACGTACGATAGGTCAATCTGTCATTTTTTATTATGGAAAATGCTTAGCATAAAATAGCTTAGCAAAATATAAGAATTAAATTTCAATGTTTTAAGACAACAGGTGGTGCTGATACTACCCATCACATCACTCGATGGTAATATCACGCTTCCCCAAAATTTACACTAATACCTGAACTAACTGCCGCAATATAGCCTGATTTGCAAAATATTCATAACCACTACCGCCACCATATCAGCCGAAGAACATCCACTGCTGGACATAGGCCTCCCCCAATCATGGGGCTTAAATGCCATAATCGCCATGCTTGGCATGCGGATTGGCGATCGCGTTATCTCCACCGCCCTCCAGGGATGCTGTTGCTCATCCTGTGGTCTTGGTCGTATATTCATAATCCCAACCAAAACATAAATGTGAAAATGGCAGCCAAGTTCAATATCATTTGATATACATCCGCAGGGTAATCACGTAACTTTTCGAACGTACGAGGCTTGCACTGAAAGTGGCGGGAATCGAATACTTATTAATTTATTTTTAACATGTATTATACCTTTTTATAATCTCTGAAGTTTCCTTATCTCAACACACTGGCCACTTAGAAAAAAAAAAGTATGGTTCGGTTTCAATTGTTTATTGAAGTCGTCGAGTCACTGCTTAAAATGGAATTGGGCCGTGAAAATTTCAGAGCTATGATTTATTATGACTTTAAAAGTGGACTAACACAAAAACAATGTGAAGAGCGGATGGTTGCTGCTTTTAATATTGAAGCTCCTTCAAAGACTACAATATACAGGTGGTATTCAGAATTTCAACGTGGCCGTGTATCCCTCACCGACGAAGTGCGTGAAGGTCGACCAAAATCGGCAGTCACGCAAGAAAACGTCGATGTTGTGCGTCGTCTGATAAATGAAGACCGACATGTGACATATCGGGAAATTCAAGAGCACCTGGGTATTGGAATGAGTCAAATACAAATTATTTTAAAAGAAGAATTAGGCGTGAAAAAGTTATTTTCCCGTTGGATACCTCACCTATTGTCTGACGAGCAGAAAATAGTCCGTGTCAATTGGTGCCGCAAAACTTTGAAAAGATTTAACAAGGGACGCTCAAATGCTGTTTTTAGCATAGTATCAGGTGACGAGTCGTGGATATACGCTTATGAGCCTGAAACTAAAAACCAATCCCGAGTATGGGTCTTCAAAGACGAGCTCAAACCCACAAAAGTTGTTCGTTCTCGCAGTACGGCTAAGAAGATGGTGGCTACGTTTATCTCTAAATCTGGTCACGTAGCTACTGTGGCTCTTGAGGATCGTAGAACAGTCAATGCTGATTGGTACACCACTATTTGTTTGCCGAACGTCTTTGCTGAACTCCGAAAAACAAACCCTAGTCGTCGCATCATCCTTCACCACGACAACGCCAGCCCACACACCGCTCGGACAACAACTGAGTACCTGGACGGTGAAAAAGTCGAAATATTGGACCACCCTCCATATAGCCCTGACTTAAGTCCCAACGACTTTTTTACATTCCCCAGAATCAAGGACAAACTGCGTGGTCAGCGGTTTCAGACGCCAGAAGAAGCAGTGGAGGCCTATAAAATAGCCATTTTGTCGACCCCTACTTCAGAGTTCAAAAAGTGCTTTATGGACTGGTTTGAACGCATGCATAAGTGCATGAAATACAAAGGAGAATATTTTGAAAAACAATAAAAATAAATAAACTCACTTATACTGCATATTTTCTTCTATTCCCGAAACTTTCAGTTTTACCCTCGTACGATAGGTCAATCTAACTGTCATATTATTGTTACGGAAAATGCTTAGCATAAAATAGCTTAGCAAAACATAAGAATTTAATTTCAACGATCTGTTTACGTTAACCCTAGTTGGTAGTGAGACTGCCTCCGAAGCTAGAGGTCCCGGGTTCGAATCCCGGCCAGGGCATTATTTGTGCATTTAGCACGGATATTTGTTCTTTGGTCTTGGATGTTTTCTATATATTGAAGTATGTATTTACTATTTATCTATATAAGTACGTATATCGTTGTCTAGTATCCATAGTACAAGCTTTGCTTAGTTTGGGACTAGGGTGATTTGTGTAAGATTTCCCCCCAATAGGTATTTATTTATTTATTTATATGCGAGGCGTGGTTGTCGTCTTCACCGACAAAAGAATTGAGATCTAAACGGGTGCCAAGTTCCGTAGATTATTTGAAAAAGTGCCAGGTCTGGCACTAGATTGTTTACAGTATAACTAATTTATTGCGGCTTAATGCATTTTGAGCCTTAACTTGGCAGTTTTCTATTAGTATGTTATAATACCATGAAAGCTATTGGATATTTAAGAACTGTTTTGTCCAACTTCACCGAATGGTGCTTTTCAAGAGCGAATGCACGAGTTACTATATACAAAATTTTAATTCTTATTTTTAATTTTTCAATATTTTAAAGTGACACAGTTCTACTTCAGTACCTATTTCCGAGACTTCGGTAAATCTGTCTGTCTGTCTGCATGTATATTGGTCTATTACAAAGTAGTCTTTACGAAACCCTGCCTGTTTTAAATATAGACTGTTGTTCATCTAATTTCCTTTCTATTCGTTTAATCACAATCCTGCCTGACGGCCTGTTTAGCCTAGTTGGTAGTGACACTGCCTCCGAAGGTAGAGGTCCCGGGTTCGAATCCCGGCCAGGGCAGTGTTTGTGCATATTAGCACGGATGTTTGTTCCTGGGTCTTGGATGTTTTCTATGTATTTATCTATATAGGTATGTATATCGTCGTCTAGTCTAGTATCCACAGTACAAGCTTTGCTTTGTTTGGGACTAGGTCGGTTTGTGTAAGATTGTCCCCCAATATTTATTTTATTTTTTTCAAATTCAAATTCAAATTAATTTATTGCCAAAAAATAATACAAAATCCCTTATACTAAACATAAAAACTTATACCTAAAACATTCAAATTTGTGTTGGGTTGGGCAATGGGTGCTCGTCTCAGCATATGCAGGGCTTGAAGCCTTGCGCTGGTTTTCAGACGAGTCCCTTCGACAGGGTTGGTCGTAACACTACGAGTACGTCTATCGGTTTCAAATAATTTAGAATTAAACATACTTAATCATTTATTGTGCCTAACTCCTATGTGTGTGTCTGTCTTAAGTGTTAGAGGTGTTAAAATACTATAAATACATATATTTACACATATTTACATATATATTCATAAATATAGACATGTCTGTTTACCTATGTACGATGTACATGTGTTCCCATATAAGAATGTGTGATGTGAGTCAAGTGTTAAATTATGTGTGCTGAGTTTTAAATTTGCCTCTGCAATTCGAGATAATGAGCTCGCAGTATTTTTTTAAATTTAAGGTAGTGCATAGGTTGCCTTAGAGGTGGCGGTAGGTCGTTCCAAATTTTAGCTGCGGCAAATTTAAAACCCCCTTTGAAAAGGGCTGTGTTGTGTTGCGGAATTGCGAGTTTAAATTCCCTGTGGCTTCTCAGTGGCCTTTTGTGGGTGGATCTGATCGACTTCAGCTCATCAAACAGGTACCGTGGCTTTTCGAATTCGAATACTCTGCGTATGGTGTTTGCAAAGTGCAACTGCCTTCGGCTAGACATATTTAATATTCCTCTGATATTAAGGTGTGGTGTAATGTAGTCTCGTTTTGGTATGTCATAGCAAAACCGGGTACATGCATTTTGTACCCGCTGAACAGATTTTTTGGTTTTTTCTAAAAGCCTTGGGCCAGACATCACCGTAGTTGAGCTGTGACAGGACTACAGATTCAACAAGTATTTCCCTTACCTTTTCACTTAGATACTTCCTAATGCCATACAACGATTTTAGTCTGAAGAAAGCGTTTCTTATCTTAGTATTTACATGTTCTGTGTAACGCATTTCTCCGTCCAAGATTATACCAAGATTCTTTACATTTTCCGCTCGTCGGATTTGCTCAGATCCTATGGTAACTATTGGGTTTTGTTCAATTATCGCCAAACGTTGTGTTTTACTTCCCATGACAATAAATTGAGATTTTGACGGATTCAAAACCAGGTTGTTCCTGATCGACCAATCAGCGACGACATCCAGGTCAGCGTTTATTTCGCCCAACGCTACGTCCATGTCTTGTGGTGCAAACGAGCGGTAAAGTTGCGTGTCATCCGCGTATAGGTGCACATTACAGTGCTTTAGCTTCGTTACTAAGTCTGCCGTGTATTTTTATAATCTTCGTAAATATTTTGTATAAGTTGGACGACAAACTGATTGGACGATCCAATATCGCAATGGATGATTTTTTGTGTAAATGTTAGCCATTCTAGTTTCTTCCTGTACATGCGTTCATGCTGTCTATCAGGAATGTTTCTTTTTCAACATTGTTGTTTTTCGTATCCGTCCTACTTTCCATTTTTACGATCCAGTCCTTTTTGTTGGTCAGTTTTTTATACGCCTTCTTAATTCCGCCTGTATGTTTTATAAAAAAATATAACTTGTCGTGTGTGTGTCGTGTGTATATGTCGAGCATATAAAAGCATATAAATGGTCAAGAATACCGTGCCGGGATGGTGCGCAATTCAGCATATTTTAGGTTTTAATTTTATTGCTATTTGAAACGTTGAGGTACCTTCTAGAACATTTATTTTTGACCAGTGTCGGGAACTCCGCCTGTCTCTTCTTCTAATAGTCTGGGAGGATAGGCGTTAAAATGCCAGAGTTGCCTTCTTATGGAATAATGTTCAATATCCCCATTTTCTAAGTCCAAATCCGTTGGTCGCTGAACATCTTCCGAGTAATTTTTCACAAAGATTAATAGCGTCGAACAACTGACAGAAAAAAACGACCTTATATAAATCATTGTTATCATCTAAAATCTACGCGGATGAAGTTGCGGGCGGCCGCTATAGATAGACTGACAGACGCACGAGTAATCCTATAAAGGTCCCTTTTTTTCCTCTTAAGATATGGAACCTTAAAAATATATGGCATAAATAGATTCAGAGCAGCCAGAAACCTTCGGAACAGCCCTCGTTTGTTAGAGTAAGAGCATGATGTTTCGACCTCACTGAAAAGTCCACCATAATAATATGTAAACAAATATATGAATTGTAGCATAACATTATGGATATATATCTTAATTCCTATTATTTTACGATTAAGTAAGATTAGAAATCAAGTTTTGAAAAATGTACAATCTTAAACATATTGTAATGAAATAAATATTTGTTTTTTTATTAAATAAATGAATGCTCACATGTTTCGCTCAAGAGCTGATATTTGTGTAGCTATTACACAAAGGTTGTATTGTAAGAATAGAAATAAGCCTTGGTTTACTTACTAGATTTATTCTTTATTATTAGTAGGGGGTTCATATAAACAACAATAAAGCAATTAATTTACTTAACATACTTTTCCATGAACTTCTTGTGAAACTCTGATCTCAAAGAATCATTTATGAAGGTGTTGGGTTTCTTATCAGGTTCTGTGCGTGCACAATTTTTGAACACTACATCATCATCCCATCTTCTCTTTACCTGAAATATGACAGATCAGTATTAGAAATATTAAAAGGTTTTTATACATATGCACATTATGCACCTATTCATAAAAGCTACCTTTAATATTAAAATATCTGTAAGTTGTGTGACACCAAAGATCTCGCAAAAAAGACCATCCACTTTGACCTTATATCACCACAGTACAAATCAAGGGCATAAATGGGTAGTTCAAACCAATATTGATGTACAGTTAATAATCTGTAAATAAAGATGGCTCATATTCTGTTCTTTCTTGGTACTAGGAACTTTTCTTAATAATTAAAGCATCTGCCACTGCAGTGGTATATCAACATATGTTTACATACCTTCAAGTCATTCTTTTGGCCAGCTGCAGAATAGTTCAACAAAGGGTTTCCCGACAGAATGTTCTCCATGCGGATCCTTTCCTCTTCCTGTTTCCGCTCAGCTTCCTAAAATTAAAGTATTATTATTAAATAATAGGAAATGGCTATATTAAAAAAAATAAAGGTATTTTAATAAAGGTCTCATTATTATTATTTCTCATATGATAAAGGATTCGGTTAGTCTACAGAACTTTGACAATAATGTCAAGATCCAAAAAGAAAAAAAGCTTTGTTGATAATAGAGTGGGTTCTGGATACAGGCACAGCCAAGGGACTAGTCATCAGAGGCGGTGTTAGACGTGGGCGACTTGGGCCATCGCCTACGGCTTCACAATCCAGGGGGCCTCGCCGTCGTCGGAGGTGTTAACACTTAGTTTAAAACCGTAAACACGCTGTAAAGCAGTATTTTGCCCACATAAAAATTTGTATTTGCTCTGCCATTGCTGGTGATATTACATAGTGATAAAGAAATAATAATAATAAAACTGATTGATAAACTTAAAAGTGATAATAATAATAATAATAAACGTCTCTGTGAATGGTCTAATAGCGAAGAGTCTCGACAAACATCTCAAGAGACTGTCGTTAAATGGCTGGGTCAAGTGTCAAATACAGAAGGCGGTGCGGATAGTCCGGAGGTTCCTCTCTCTGTCGCCCTAACCACCGGTAGCTTAGGCCCGCCTCGCTGCCGGCGGCACTGTAGGTTAGGTATTTTGCAATGCTTTTATATTTTGTATGTGTATTATTATATTTTACATTTGATAAATTTATTGTAAAAAATCTAACCTAAGAAAAAGAAATAAATAAGTATAATAATAATATTGGGGGTAAATCTTACACAAATCGACCTAGTCCCAAACTAAGCAAAGCTTGTACTATGGGTACTAGACGACGATATACATACTTATATAGATAAATACATACTTAAATACATAGAAAACATCCAAGACCCAAGAACAAATATCCGTGAAAAATGCACAAATAAATGCCCTGGCCGGGATTCGAACCCGGGACCTCTAGCTTCGGAGGCAGAGTCACTACCAACTAGGCTAAACAGGTCGTCATTGTGTTGATGTGTTAAACAAGCCGCCATAATTTTAACCACTCATGATTAAGGACCACAATGTATGGAGACTTTGACAGTATTAAAAGTAGTAAAATGTTGAAGTCATTATAAGCTCAAATATGTGTCAAAATACCAAATGTGTCTGTAATCTTACCTTTTTAGCTTGTTCTATTGCTCGCTCCTTTTTTATTTTGTTTAGCTCTGCCAGTAGTGCTGCTGTATCATCATCAGAATCATCAGAATCAGAAGAATCACCCTCCAAAGGATCATCAGCATCTAAGCTGGCTGCTGGAACTTGGTCGACTTTGGGTCGTTTGACTGGTGGTTCATTTATTCTGCGCGCACTTGGCGCTTTGCCTTCCTTCTCCCTGTCGTCTAACTCCTTTCGGAAGTCGCGAGAACGTAACTCATCAGTTGTGCCTTGACCTTGCTCTCTAAAACAATTATATAGTTATGAAATAAACGTGGGAGATAAAACTATTACTCATTTATCTTATAGCACAAGACGATTATTTACCTGTATTTAAGTTTTGTGTGGCCTGGCAAATCTCTGCTGGAATATTGACGCGATATAGCACTCAAATCTTTTTCACCGCGACCCGTACCGCCTCTAGCAGGATCAAAAGTGGGCCTCGCAGCTGTGGTCATATTGTCGTATCAAAACGATCAGGATTCGATCTAATCTTTTCCTCACTGAATACGAAATTATCAAGATGACTAAACAATACAACGCACGCAATTACACAAACACACAAACCACGCTGTTTTTATTACGTTAGGTCGATTTATTATTTTCATACAACAACAAGGAAACAATAAAAAAAAAAACATCTATGAGCCAGGGGGCCAGGGGCCTTTCAGCTCGAAGAAGGAGCTTTTCCAAGGAGATGTTAGTTTATACTTTCTCCAGCAGATGACACTGTGTGTACTGTTTCACCTGCCTCTCTATCGCACTTGCACATTGTGAGTGACAAAGAGGCACATCATTCGCGGTTGTCCTTCTGTCATGTATACTTTACCTAAAATTCAGATGATGTGCTTACTACCTAAATTTATGGTTCAATATTTTTTTCATGTTTACATTTCGAGCGTTCCAACGTACGCAAAATAATAACATAATTAGGTAATGTACACAACATTGTGACAACAACATTGTACTAATTTAGCCAGTACAATTAGTAATCTGTGATTTAGCCTCGTCTATTATTCGCGCAATTGGATAGTAGATTCGAGTGCTAATAAAATGCTCCATAGGAAGAGAAGAATGTATGTTTTCAACTTCTGCTACCTTACAAATTTCGAGTGATATTTTATATTGCTTTCGGCGGCGAGAGAGTGGGACTCCAGCCCACTGCATGAGCGTTGGAGGCACTATCACAGGCCTGTCATCGGGGGATCGGGGTAACCCGCAATTTTCGACGTAGCCTGTTTTTGACTTATGTACCTATTAATGATATTTTATTTATTTTTATTTGATTTTATTTCATTTTATTTTTGAATTTTAATTAATCTAACTTCTAACTGTATATAATATCAATTTATGGACATTGTCTGGAACAAAAACATTTCATTTCATTTCATTTTATTTATCGATGTGGAGTGTATATAAGCTTATAAAGCTAAAATATTTTGCGTAAAACTAAACGTTTGCACGGTACGTCGGCATCGCTGTCAATTTAAAAATTCAAATATCTAATGGCTTTTTTAGGTTAATTGTATATTTATATAATTATGTGCAGTTAATAACTTTACAGTACATATGGTGCTCTATTACCGCACGAGTGCGGTAATCAGCAGATTACGTGCATATGTCGAAACTTTAAAGAGCCATATGTACTGCAAAACGTTGTACGATACACGTGCAAACAGGTAATTCGAATTTCCTGTTTGCACGTGAATTTCCTGTTCTCTGCACTTGTATCGTAATGTACTATTACAGTACATATGGTGCTACATTACCGCACGAGTGCGGTAATCAGCGGATTACGTGCATATGTCGAAACTTACAAGAGCCATATACAGGATGGCCCATTCAAATCGGTCAGTATGGGAAAGTCTGAAACTATAAGACATACGAAGATTTGTTCTTAGGAACCATGTCACCGATTTTGATAAAAAGAAAAACTGCATTCATACATTTGAAAAAGAACACTGTACCCAGCTAGGGAATCGAACCCGGTTGTTTTGAAAAAATAAACTTACACTATTTCTATTCAGATATCGTTTGTGTAGGTCTTAAGCAGTAAATGTCTCTAAGAAACATAATGTCTAAAATGAATAAAATGCATTTTTTTCACATACTTTAATTTATCATAGTAGGTGTTCAAAGTGACCACCGTTACAATATTCAACAAGTTCAGGCATGTAAAATTGTCTCTATGGTTGTTTGTACCTCTCTACTTGTAAAATCGGTGACATGGTTCCTAAGAACAAATCTTCGTATGTCTTATAGTTTTAGACTTTCCCATACTGACCGATTTGAATGGGCCACCCGGTATACTGTAAAACGTTGTACGATACACGTGTCGATTTAAAACACTCCCTTCGGTCGTGTTTTAATTTATCACCACTCGTTGCGAATTTCGTATTTTCCGCACTTGTATCGTTAATGTACTAATATATTACGATTTGCTGTTAATAGTAATAGTCACAGTAAATCATTTCGACCCTACAACGTGACGGTAAAAGATATCGTGCGGCTAAGCAGAGTGTAATTAATGGATTCATTGAAAACTGAATATCTTCTGATATGGAAAATTGGGATAAGGCGATACGAACTGAACTATTTAAAATAAAATGTAATAATTTTAAGACATTGACTTGTTTTATTTACTTCTGAGGAAACAATGAATAATTTTAGAATGTGTCACTTCTTTTATATTATTGTATTCAAAATTACAACCATAGACAAGATTAGTTGAGGTCAGCATCACACCTTCTCCTGATGTGGACTCATGTACCTGAGATACGGTATTATCCATACATCAGCCTGGAACAATGTCTAGCGAATTTCACCTTAGACAGTGGTTTTGTCATTATGTCAGCTAACTAAATATCTGTGGGACAGTAGCTGATGTTGATCAGGCCTTTCGCGAAGTTTTCGTGGATGAAGTGGTATCGCACATCGATATGCTTCGATAGCTTGTTAAAGAAAACCAGATTTTGCCAGTTGAATCGAACTTTGGTTATCAACATGTAAGTTTACTTTTGCTTCAGAGTCTGTTATTTCCTTTAAAAAAGATTATAAATATAGCGCTTCTGGGCAGCATTCTGCTGCTGCTATATATTCCGCCTCTGTCGACGATAGAGCTACTATAGGCTGTCTCTTGGATGCCCATGATATTAGTCCATTCGCTATCATTAGCACGGAACCAGATGTGCTTCGTCTTGTAATTGGATCTCCAGCATAGTCCGAGTCTGAGTACGCATCTATATTCTCTATCGGGCTGTGCAGTTTGAAAATTATTCCCTTGTCTTGACTTTCAACTAAATATTTAAATATCTTCTTCAATTTAATGACATCTTCTCTAGACGGATTTCCGACTTTCCTGCTAACTTGATTTACAGCCTGGGCGATATCTGGTCTAGTTCTTGTGGAGAGATACAGTAAACTTCCCACTGCCTCCCTATAGGGATATTCCTTCTCCTGGGCTGTTTCCTGTTTCAACTTTTGATCGTTACTTCCAGGTGTGTCACAAGATTTCGCATTTTCCATGTTATATTTTTCCGGCATTTCGGTAATATAACAGGTTTGAGTTAATTTTACTCCTTCCTTGGAATTTTCTATCTCCATACCCAGATACGTCTTGGGATTTTCATGCTTTTTCATATCGAATCTGGTTTCAAGTTTTTTCAATAAAATATTTATTCTTTTTATGTCTTGTCCTATGACTAAACCGTCATCGAAAAATAAACCAATTATAATTGACTTATCTTCGTTTACAAACACGCATCTGTCGGTTTTAATCGCTTTGAGACCAAAATCAGACATTGCTTGAGTAAAAGTTTTGTTCCATGTAAACGGAGCTTGTTTGAGACCATATAAAGACTTTCGCAATCTGCAAACTTTTTCCGTTGCGTTACAGTCAGTGTCATATTCATAACCAAGAGGTAGTTCATAAAAACTTCATCTGTCAGTTCGCCGTATAAGAAAGCGGTCTTGACGTCAATAGTCACGAAGTGATAATTTTTAGATGCGGCAATAGCTTAGACTTACTACTGGGCTGTTTATTTCTTCATAATCCAGAATACCTTTCTGCTCGCAGCCACGTACAACTAATCTTGCCTTGTACGTACCGTCATCTTTAATTCGAAATACCCATTTGTTGGATAGAATTTTGTGTCCTTGAGCTTCCGACTTGACAACAATTTCCCAAGTGTTGTTCTTATCCTTTTCAGATCGTATCGCCTTCTCCCAATGTTCATTATCCGTGCCTGTCACAGCTTCTTTATATGTAAACAAAGAATAGTCATTATTATTTTCAGACACGCGCATAGTTACGCAACCACTTAGCTCATCTTTGGTCCATCCTGGTTTCCTCACTTCTCTTTGTGGTCTTCCACTTGAGATGGAGGGTGGTGGGTCACTGGACTGATTAGCTTCGGGTGACTGGTGACTGGGTGACTGATTAGCTTTGGGCTGGAAAAATGAGCCAGAAGAAGGTAGACTGTGTTCCTAAAAAGACAAATTTTTATTAGAGTTATTTGGCGTAAAATCTATATCTATTTGTTCAGTTTCTTTGGCTGTCAACTTCCCTCTTCGGTTTTTGTTTAGCACAAAAGCTGTATGTCCGAATACATATAGGTGATTTCCTGATGGTATTCTTCCTACCCACTTCTCAAAGCATACACGGCAGTATCTAGTGTAATCGTCTATAAATGTGACATAATATTTTGATCCGGCCAATGATGCATGTTCAAAAAGGAACGCGAACATCGCTGTGAATTATTTGTAGAGGCTCGGTAGACATAATTTCTCCATGACTTTGAAATGGCAGAGTGGACATTTTACCTTTAATACATGTTTCACATGTTTCAAGTGTTTTTCTTTGAAATTTAGTCCTCTCATCATTTCATTGTTTAGCATTAGTTTCAGGTCTCTTTCATTTACATGACCCAACCTTTTATGCCATTTCATGATTTCACTTTCAGCTCTAGGCGTGAAGTTTGCAGTCTCCGTTGGCTCTTCGAATTGAAAATAATATAATCCGTTTATTCTTTTAGCTTTCATGACGACACTATCATTTTTTATTACTTTGGCTTGGTTCCTTTCAAATAAAACGTTAAAACCATGATCAGTTATTTTGCTGACTGACATTAAGTTATTTGCCAAGTACGGTACGAATAGTGCATCAGCTAGATCATATTTACAGTCGTCAATGTGATCTTTCCTTTTCCTTGAACTTTTGCAGTATGCTTCTCTGAAGCCAATCTTAACGTGTCTGACGCTGGGATCAATTCAGAGAACAATTCTTCTTCATATGTCATATGTGAAGTGCATCCGCTGTCAAGACAAAACAATCTGCTTTTGTTTCTTTCAGACATTTCAGTTGTCAAGCAAATATTATTCGATTTTTCTTGACTTTTCTTGTCAATTTTGTTCGATTTATTCTTTGACCAGCTAACTTGTGTTGAATGCCCTTTTTTGTTACAGTTCCTGCACCATAACCCTTCTTTCTTAGGTTTGACATAAAATGCCTCTGAAGTCTGGGGTTCATTTTGCCTCCTTGCTTCATATTCTTCCACTATTTTTACCTTCAGGGTGTCTGGGCTAATCAAGACATCTCTCGACTCAATAGCCGTTATAAAACTATCGAAATTAGCACGCAAACTGTACAACATTATTATGCTTAGTAAATCATTATGGATTTTTACATCCATGTCTTCAAGTTTACTAACGACGTCTATAAAATTATTTAGATGATCTCTTACATCTTCTTGAGCTGTCATCTTTTTCAGGACCAGTTGCTTTAGTAGTGTAGCTTTTCTTGCTGGGCCTGAACTTTGATGAACTGACTTTAGTGTATCCCATACCTCCTTAGCCGTTTTACAGCTTTTGATTAGTTTTAGTTCAGGTGGAGATATAAGTAACAAAAGCTCTGACCTTGCCTTCAAGTCCTCCTTCTGGAAAGTACTCTTTTCATCGGCAGTCGCAGTCAACGCCAACGTTTTCTCGCCACTCGCGTACTCCCATAAATCACTTTTAATGAGAATCACCTGTGCTTGTAAACACTAAGTATCGTAGTTAGATTTTGTCAACGCTTCGATGCTTCGAAAATTCGAGCCCATTTTTTTCGTCTTACTTTTTTACTTTAAGTTTTTTTATTTCTGCTCTTCCATTTGCCCAACCACGCTCTGCTACCACTGATAGGGAAAATTGGGATAAGGCGATACGGACTGAGCTATTTAAAATAAAATGTAATAATTTTAAGACATTGACATGTTTTATTTACTTCTGAGAAAACAATGAGTAATTTTAGAATGTGTCACTTATTTATATTATTGTATTCAAAATTACAACCATAGACAAGATTAGTTGAGGTCAGCATCACACCTTCCAACATCTTCGAATGACAAAGCCGCTCCCTACATAATATAATATGCCACTTTTTACGTGTGTATTTTGTGTTATTGTTTATAATACGGATAAATTTTGGTGCGATTGCTAATATCGAATGTTTGTAAGTAAAATTGTGTAATAAACGATATTTACTGTTACCTATTTTGTTTTATTGTCAGAAGAATGTCATGCCCATATTTATTAAAAATGGTGTGAAATTGATGTAAAGATTTCCAAATAGGTAATGTAACTATTATTTTATTACTTATTTCCTTATTTTTGCATTAGTTTCAGAAAGGAACTTGAAATGTATTTTAGTAGTTAGTAACTTAGTACCTGCCGCCAAGCGGCCGTGCGGTTAGTTTTGTACTAATAAAACTATAGCGCTACAATCTACGTGGAGTATTTCACTGATATCTCTATCTCAGTCTATATATTGTACTTTGTGGTCTGTGCTCATAGCACAAAGTACAATATATAGACTGACATACTCGTAGAGATATCAGTGAAATACTCCACGTAAATTGTAGCGCCATAGCGGTATTAGTACAAAACTAACCGCACGGCCGCTCGGCGGCAGCTACTAACTACTAAAATACATTTGAAGTTCCTTTCTGAAACAATAGTTACATTACCTATTTGGCAATCTTTGCATCAATTTCACACCATTTTTAATAAATATCGGCATGACATTCTTCTGACAATAAAACAAAACAGGTAACTTAGTAAATATTGTTTATTACACAATTTTACTTACAAACATTGGATATTAGCAATCGCACCAAAATTTATCTGTATTATAAATAATAATAAAAAATTAACACGTAAAAAGTGGCATATAATATTATGTAGGGAGCGGCTTTGTCATTCGAAGATATTCAGTTTTCAATGAATCCCTTACACTCTGCTTAGCCGCACGATAGGTTTTACCGTCACGTTGTAGGGTCGAAATTATTTACTGAGACTATTACTATTAACAGAAAATCGTAATATATAGTTATTAACTACACATAATTATATAAATATACAATTAACCTAAAAACCCATTTGACATTTTGAATTTTTAAATTGACAGCGATGTCAACGTACCGTGCAAACGTTTAGTTTCACGCAAAATATTTAAGCTTTATAAGCTTATATACACACCACATCGATAAAATTTCATTCGAAATTTGTAAGGTAGCAGAAGTTGAAAACATACATTCTTCACTTCTTATGGAGCATTTTATTAGTACTCTAATCTACTATCCATTTGCACGAATAATTGACGAGGCTAAATTAGTACAATGTTGTTGTCACAATGTTGTGTACATTACCTAATTATGTAATTATTTTGCGTACGTCGGACCGCTCGAAATGTAACATGAAAAAATTATTGAACCATAAATTTAGGTAGTAAACACATCATCAGAGTTTTAGGTAAAGCATACATGACAGAAGTACAACCGCGAAAGATGTGCCTCTTTGTCACTCACAATGTGCAAGAGCGATAGAGAGGCAGGTGAAACAGTACACACAGTGTCATCTGCTGGAGAAAGTATAAAATAACATCTCCTTGGAAAAGCTCCTTCTTCGAGCTGAAAGGCCCCTGGCTCATAGATGTCATTTTTTTTTATTGTTTCCTTGTTGTTGTATGAAAATAATAAATCGACCTAACGTAATAAAAACAGCGTGGTTCGTGTGTTTGTGTAATTGCGTGCGTTGTATTGTTTAGTCATCTTGATAATTTCGTATTCAGTGAGGACATCATCAGAATTTTAGGTAAAGCATACATGACAGAAGTACAACCGCGAAAGATGTGCCTCTTTGTCACTCACAATGTGCAAGAGCGATAGAGAGGCAGGTGAAACAGTACATAACACACAGTGTCATCTGCTGGAAAGAGTTTAAACTAACTTCTCGTTGGAAAAGCTCGTTCTTCGAGCTGAAAGGCCCCTGGCACAGACCAATGGAATGGGGTCTGTTACACGGTTATTATTATCACAATACTGGTATGTCAATATTATCGCAGTTTTCAAAATTGTTGGGATTTTGCGTAAATGTTCATTAAAATGCACCTGCCCGGCTAGTATGATATCTTATACCGTCACGTTATATGGCCAAAATGATTTGAAACGTCACATAAAACGTGACGGTATAAGCTATCATACTAGCCGGGCTGATACGCATCGTGATATGAGTGTATCGCGTGATAATAATAACCGTGTAACAGGCCCCAATACATTTACAATCAATCACAGACTACCACAGCCTACTCTGAGAGCACAGCAGACTGTGAGCGACGTAATCAAAATACTTACGTTCTAGTTAATAAGTTATTATTATTATTGTATGTCTTCTCCGCTCACGGGACAATGGTGTCCCGGACCTTTGGAAGGCGTGCGCGGAGCCGAAGTACCGAGGTACCGAAGTACCAAACGAGTACCACATAGCCAACACGTAGAGGCCCTTTTGACAATTTAATGAAATGCAAGGGGTACACCAAGCGGATACTGTCCCTGCCCGTGTCATGGGACGCAAACAGACCGGGTTATCTGGTGAGGATGATGGACTAATGGCTGGGCTAATGGGTGAGACATCGGACGCCTGCCTAATAAAACAGTCTCACATTTTATTTCCGGCAGACGGTGACTCGCTCCCTGCTAAGATGGGCCCCTATTAATAGCGACATATGACAATGGCCTAGGGGCAATTGGCTATGTGCACGTCTGAAACGTCAAACGTCAAAGGTCCCGAGAAAATGTCATAACTCAGAGATGTCAAATAATGACACATGAATATTTTATTTACTTTAGTAAACGAGAAAGACCACGTATTGGAAATTTTACTGAAATAAATAAGAGAACAAATAAATACACACAAAGGAAACGAATCGTAGGAAACCGTTAAGAAACCAATAGAAAACGTGAAAGTAAATTTGACAGTGGTCCCCGGTAAGTACACATTTCTGCCATGGTGTGCGCTACGATCGCCTAGCTTACCCCCACCACCTACTTCGCACATAGTCAGGTCAGAGAGCTGCCCGGCTAGTATGATATGATAGCTTATACCGTCACGTTATATGGCCAAAATGTACTGAAACGTCACATAAAACGTGACGGTATAGGCTATCATACTAGCCGAGCTGGAGGGGTAGAGAGGTGGCACTGGACTTTCAACATATAGCCAACTCGCCACTTAGGTGCCCACATCTACCCTCGAGCAACATTTCTTGCGACTCCACTCTGGACGGCCGGTTTAGGCAAAGCCAGAGGCGGGGGGGCCTGTCCAACCAACCAACCGATCAGTAAACGCCTGAACCCAGGCGCACCCCCAGGAGCACTCAGGTACGTAGGGTCGCTGCTCCCTAACAGCCCGCCACAAGCTGCCTTACTTTCACTGATTACACTGGAAATCCAGTGGGCGATGGGGTCGTCACATCCCTACGCCTCGATTATTATTATTATTCACTTTATTTATCTTTGATCTTAAGTTAGGTTTTCTACAACATATTTACCGAAGTAAAATATAACAATATACATACAAAATATAAAAGAATTATAAAAAACCTAACCTAGAGTGCCGGCGGCAGCGAGGCGGGGCCTAAGCTACCGGTGGTTAGGGCGACAGAGAGAGGAACCTCCTGACTATCCGCGCCGTGTCCAAGAGTACCGCCTTCTGCATTGCCTTGTCCTTCTCGGCCTTCACGAGGTTCTCATCATGGGGGATGGTGATGTCGACGAGCACTACCTGGCGCTTCAATCGATCTGTCAGCACGATATCAGGTTTGTTGGCTATAATAGTCCTGTCCGTGATGACAGATCGATTCCAATATAGCGTGGCACGACCATTTTCGAGAACTGGCGCAGGTGTGTACTTATAGTACGGCACTTCGAAGTCCACAAGACCGTACAGAAGAGCAAGCTGCTGGTGAATAATCTTGGCTACCAAGTTATGTCTGTGCAAGTACTCGCCGTTAGCAAGATGACCACAACCGGAAATTATATGCCTGAGCGACTCTCCGGGACGGCGGCATGCCCGACAAATGTCGACCGTACCGTCCTTCAGGATATATTTCCGGTAGTTGTTCGTCATGATAACTTCGTCCGCAATTGCACAGACAAAACGTTCGGTTTCCGCAAAGAGATCCCCGAAACGTAACCAGTTTACTGACGCGAGCAGGTCTACGTCGGGCCCCGTAAGAGCCTTTTAGCTCCTTACTCTTCCATACCGCCTTGTGGTCCTCGGTGCTTAGTACTTTAAGTCTGCTCCAGTTCTCGTTTGCCATGGAGAGCGGGGTGAAAGATGCGTCTACTGCCACTACGTTACGATGCATCCCACACTCACTGTTTAGGAAGTAATACAATGTTCAAATATTCATATTCTCTGTATAACGGAGCACTGGCTTAAAGATCATGAATTTATTTAACTTTAGCAATCATAGCATAGTAAGTTCATATTCTAGAAAGTCATGTAGGCGTGGAGGGTCCTTGATTATGGTGAAACATAATTTGAAATGTAAAGAACGTAAAGATATTGTTGACATGTCCGTCGAGCGTCACATAGAACTCTCTTGTGTAGAGTTAGACCAATTTATAATTATATGCGTATACAGGCCCCCATCGGCGGATTACAGTCTATTTGAGTCAGTGATGGAAGAAGTGCTAAGTAGTATTTTTAAGAGTACAAAATGCGTTGTTTGCGGTGATTTTAACGTTAACTTACTCGAGAAATCGCCCAAGAGTGTGAGTCTAGTGAATACTTTTAAATCTTTTAACTTAGTGAACTTGTTTTGTGAGCCTACTCGAATTACAGTCACCAGCGCGACATGTATAGATAACGTTTTCAGTAATAAGGATGCGATTAGTAAATTTATTATAAATACCTTAAGTTCTGACCACTGTGGACAACAGGTCTCCTTTAGCGGGAAAACCGACAACGCTCCACGACACACTATGTGCAGACCTATTTCTGAAAAGAGCTTAGATTTATTTAATCGTAATATTACGAAAAGATTACATTATCTTCTACTTACTCAGGAAAGCCCTGACCGTTTGTGTACTCGATTGTTTAATTGTATCAAAACGGAATGTGATGTCTGTTTTAATTTGAAGAAGATTCAAAGCAAGGTCAAAGCTAAATTTAGCGACTGGGCTACGCCAGACATTCACGAGAAGAGACGCCGACTCTATGACTTGTATGATTCGCGAACTACTGATAAAAGGCCGGAATTTCTAGAGTACCTCAAAAACTATTCAAAATCTTTTAAGATAATGTGTGTCGCTGCTAAAGCCAATTACTTGTCAAAAAAGATCCAGAACTCCAGTGACAAGATTAAAACTGTATGACAAGTTATCAACAATGAAACTGGGAAACGTAAGATAAAAGATCCACTCTTCAGCCTACGAGTCGATGATACTCTAGTAAGTTCTGACCACAAAGTAGTAAATCATTTTGAGCGGTTCTTTTCTAACGTACCCATCGAGACCACGAAGTCTTTGAAGTCATCACCAAATGTCGCTGAATCCTTATTGAAAGAAAATGTTACGGAATATACAGAAATCTTTAGCTTCACTTACTTAACCCCCCATATTCTAATTAAAGCATTTAGATCATTAAACTTAAAGAATACTGAAGATCTCTGGGGCCTTTCAGTGAAAGTATTACATTCCGTTGTAGAATCAATCGCACCTTTCTTAGCTGATATTTTCAATAAATGTATTGATACTCGAGTTTTTCCTAACCTAATGAAGCACAGTAAAATTATCCCGTTGTTTAAATCAGGAACCAAAACTGACCCTACCAACTTCAGACCAATCTCAATACTACCGGCATTAAGCAAAGTTTTTGAGAAACTTATTCTTAATCAGCTTGTGTCCCATTTTAATCGCAATAACCTGCTCAATAGCAATCAGTTCGGATTCACTAGAGGTCGTTCTACCACTGATGCCGGTGTGGTACTAATTAAACATATTTTTGATGCCTGGGAAGAGGCTCAAGATGCTATTGGGGTGTTTTGTGATCTGTCAAAGGCATTTGATTGCGTTAATCACGAGAATTTAATTAGAAAGTTAAGTCACTATGGGATCAAAAACGGTGCTCTTGACCTTGTTACATCGTATCTGTCGGAGAGAACACAACGGGTAGTGATCAACGGGACTCAATCAGCAGGGACAACGGTTGCTCTTGGAGTTCCTCAAGGATCAATTCTAGGACCATTTCTGTTTCTTGTTTATATCAATGATTTACCAAACCTTGTGAAAGATAAACATGATATAGTGCTATTCGCAGATGATACGTCGCTCATCTTCAAAGTAGGCCGCAAAGAGAAAAACTTTGACGGTATTAATGAGACACTAAGTACTGTTGTGAACTGGTTTACAGCAAATAATCTACTCTTAAATTCCAAGAAAACAAAGTGCATCAAATTCACTCTGCCTAATGTCAAGGAGGCAAACAATTCCAAGATCAAATTGAAGTCTGATGAACTGGAATTTGAAGAGAGAACAGTGTTTTTAGGAGTCACCTTAGATTCAAAACTGCAATGGCACGCGCATATTGCCACTCTGGCTGGCAAACTTAGTTCTGCGGCCTATGCAGTAAGACGTATTAGACAGTTGACTAACGTTGAGACGGCCAGGCTGGTGTATTATAGTTACTTTCATAGTGTTATGTCCTATGGAATCCTTTTGTGGGGAAAAGCGGCAGACATCCAGACCATCTTCGTGCTACAGAAACGAGCTGTACGCTCCATTTACGAACTAAAGGCCAGGGAATCCCTCAGAGAAAAATTTAAGGAGGCAAATATTCTTACTGTAGCATCTCAATATATTCTTGAAAATATTATGTATGTTCGGAAAAATCTTCATGAGTTCAAACTTAACAGTGATATCCACGACTACAACACTAGAAGTAAATACAAGATTGCAGTGAAAGCCAGTCGTCTCCGGAAGGTTAGCACGTCGTTCGTGGGGAACTGTATACGATTTTATAATAAAATACCCACCGAAATAGTTAATCTGCCACTGAGTAAAATTAAGTCTCATATTAAACGTTATTTGCTAAGCCAGGCCTATTATGCTGTCAACAGATTTCTTAAATGATAAAAATGCTTTTAAGCCAGTGATAGTATAATCTTGTTAGTTAAAATATATATACCTATGCTTCACTTAGCCTATTTCCTTGTACAGCTCTTTCGTTGCGTTTTATGAAACATGATGCTGTTTCTTGCCGAACAGTTGTTTTAATCTTTTATATTATTTATTAATGTCCGGCAGCCTGAATATGTCATGCTCGCTTAAAAGGCTTTGCTTACGGTGGCGTCGTTGATCGGGTCGCCACCTTCCCTAACAAATGGTCGAGGGAGGCGATGGCTGAGATACGCGTCATACTCGTGATCGGGTGCTGTTTGTGGAGTCCGGTCTGTTCATGCTTGCAAGGGCATGATTAATACCTTAATACTAGTGTTATTTTATTGGAGATTGACGAGAGACATCATCCTGTTTTGGATTAATTTTATTGTTATTGACGCTTAGAGACCTTATACATCTCTGAGAATATTAAATTACTTAAGTGCTATTTTCATTTACTCATCATCATCATCATCATCATGTCAGCCGAAAGACGTCCACTGCTGGACATAGGCCTCCCCCAAAGACTTCCACAATGACCGGTCCTGCGCCACCCGCATCCAGCAGACACCCGCGACCTTCACCAGGTCATCAGTCCACCGTGTGGGGGGCCTGCCCACGCTACGCCTTCCGGTACGTGGTCGCCACTCGAGAACCTTTCCGCCCCAACGGCCATCGGTTCTACGTGCTATGTGCCCCGCCCACTGCCACTTAAGTTTAGCGATTCGGAGGGCTATATCGGTCACTTTGGTTCTGCTGTGGATGGCCTCATTCCTGATGCGATCACGCAGAGAAACTCCCAACATAGCTCTCTCCATTGCCCTTTGGGTGACTTGGAGCCTTCTTATGAGGCCCATAGTAAGCGACCACGTTTCAGTGCCATATGTCATCACTGGCAACACACACTGGTCAAAGACTTTTGTCTTGAGACACTGCGGAATATTGGACGAAAAGATGTGCCGTAGCTTCCCGAACGCTGCCCAGCCGAGTCGGATTCGACGATTAACCTCTTTCTCGAAGTTGGACCTACCTAACTGGACAGTCTGTCCTAGGTATACGTAATCGTCTACAACTTCGAGCGTAAAGTGTCCGATTGTTAAGGGAGTTGGTGCGACATGGACATTTGACATGATCTTCGTCTTGTCCATGTTCATCCTTAGACCAACTCGCTCGGAGGCTTTACTGAGGTCATTGAGCATTGTACTTAAATCCTCCATGGTCTCAGCCAAGACTACTATATCGTCAGCAAACCGAAGGTGAGTGAGGTAGTCGCCGTTTATGTTGATGCCTAGCCTTCTCCAGTCCAAAGTCTTGAAAACATCCTCCAGTGCAGCGGAGAACAGTTTAGAAGAAATAACATCTCCTTGCCTGACTCCCCGCTGCAACGGAATAGGCTTTGAGTTCTGGTCCTGGAGTCGGACTGACATAGTGGCGTTCTTGTACAAACTTTTCAGCACTTTGATATACCGGTAGTCCACTTGGCACCGCTGGAGAGATTGTAGTACAGCCCAGGTTTCGATCGAATCGAAGGCTTTCTCGTAGTCCACGAACGCTAAACAGAGGGGCAGGTTATACTCCTCAGTCTTCTGTATAACCTGACGGAGCGTATGGATGTGGTCTACGGTGCTAAAGCCTCTTCGGAAACCGGCTTGTTCGGGAGGCTGGAAGTCATCTAGCCTGCGTGCGAGACGGTTCGTAATGATAATGACTCTTGAAAACAGCTTATAGACATGGCTCAGAAGTGAGATGGGTCGGTAGTTCTTCAGTAAGGAGTTGTCACCCTTTTTGAAGAACAGCACCACCACACCTCTGTTCCATGCCTTTGGAGTTTTCCCTTCCAGTAAGACGGAGTCGAACAACTTCTGAAGGGCCCTAAGGACCGGTTTTCCACCCGCCTTCAGGAGTTCAGCTGTAATTCCGTCTTCACCGGGTGCCCTGTTGTTCTTCAGCTGCTTAAGAGCCATGCTAGTTGACGTGTATAGCTGTCCATAAAAGCACTCTATCTCACTCAGAAGCTCAGGTTTGGACGAAACGATTCTACCATCCTCGGTTTTTAATCTGGCGAGCTGGCTCTGCCCAATAGACAGATCTCTTGAGAAAACTTTAGAGCCCTTATTCTGCTCGATGGCCTCTTCAATCCGATTTGTATTGAATTGGCGCAGATCGCGGGTAAGGGACTTAGAGATCTGTTTATTGAGCTGCCTGTATAATTTCGCATGGGCTGAAGACTGCAGAATCATCTCATTCCTTTCCTCGATGAGCCTCTGAGTGGAGATAGAGAGCCTTTTGGCTCTTTGAGTTCGTTGGGCCTTAAAGAACTTAGACCCAATGCTATGGACAGCTTCCACAAACCCGTCGTTGAATTCGTCCACATCGCCGCCTAGACAATCGAAACGGTTTTGGAGTTCCAGCTGAAAGCTCTCGTGGTTTTGGATTTGGACTGCTGCTGGACGGAGCGTGGACTTCATCAGTCGAGAGCGCTCTAGCTTGACGCATATATTCAATGTGCCTCTTACCAAACGATGATCACTTCCGGTTTTAACCGCATTGATCACAGAGACATCATTGAATATATGCCTCTTCGTCGACATGATGAAGTCAATCTCGTTTTTTGTTGCACCGTCGGGACTCATCCAGGTCCACTTCCTGTGCTCGCGTTTCTTGAAGAAGGAGTTCATCATGTAGAGTCCCTCCTTCTCCAAGAAACCAGCCAGTAGTTGGCCCCGGTGGTTCCGACTTCCAACTCCAAATTGCCCCACTCTCGGCTCTTCGCCGTCTCTCTTGCCCAGTTTTGCGTTGAAATCCCCCATAACAACGGTGAAGTAGGTTTTGGAACTATGCATGACCTTTGATATATCCTCATACATAGCCTCCACCTCGTCGTCGGAGTGTGCCGAGGTCGGCGCGTACACCTGTATGACCGTCAACGAGTACCTCTCGGATACTCTGAGTATAAGGTACGCCACCCTAGCCGACACACTCTCGATCTTCACCACGTTGTTCACGAGGGATTTGTGGACGATAAACCCGACACCTCCCTGGGACTGTTGGTCGCCCTCCCGGAAATAGAGCAAGTTGCCGGACTTCAGGGTTATAGTGTCCTCCCCCTCTCTTCGGACTTCAGATAACCCTACGATATCCCAACGCAACTTGCTCAATCCTTCCTCCAGTTCCGCTATCTTTTCGTCGGTCCGCAGTGTTCGTGTGTTGTATGTTGCCAGGGCCAGAAGTCGTCGGTGGTGGTAGCCGGGTCTTAACCGGAGATTCTTCGCACCCCTGACCCCGCTAGTACCCTGGCCGCTACCAGAACCAGGGTACCGGGGGTCGCCGGAACCTCGGGGCCGTGGCCTGTTTGTGTATGTCATGAGGGGTAATTGCCATAATCGCCACGCTTGGCATGCGGGTTGGCGATCGCAGTATCTCCACCGCACTCCAGGGATGCTGCTGCCCATCCTCCGGTGGTCTTGGTCGTAGTTTTAGGACATACCCGGGTCCACTTTCATTTACTACTTATTATAATTTAGACGCTTAGAGACCATGTACATCTCTAAGGACTTAGGAATAATGGACGCTCAGAGACCATATACATCTCTGAGATATTAAATTTATTGTATATACTTTTGTGTATTCGGACAGAGACCGTATATATATACGTCACTAAATTTTTTTTATATAATGTATTGTAAGTTAATTTTAATTGAATATTGTGAGTTTGTTAATCACTATAGTTTTGAAATCATTATTATTATTGTCTACTTTTTTTTTAGTTCTGCAATTCTGTTTTGAAAACATTATAATTATCATTGTCTATTTATTTAATTGTATAATTCATGTGTTGACTTGTAAAAGTGCCCTTGTGGCCTATTTGCAGAATAATTTTTTTGATTTTGATTTTGATTTTGAATCCCTGAGACTGCACACTTCGCGGTTGTGGAGGTCTTTGGCATTGAAGAAGCCGCGATCTCCAAACTTCCGCGGGATGTACACTCTCATAACAGAAGATCGTGGGTGTAACATACGGTGCGCAGTGAGCAGTACACGCACCCTTCGATCCAGGAAATAGAGCTCAGTCTGAGTCCACCTTAATATGTCAAAGGAGTATGTGAGCAAGGGCATCACCCAGGCGTTGAAGGCGCGCACCCGATTGCCGCCCGACAAAAAACTATTGAGTACTTTATTATTATATAAATTTAGACAGGCAGCTCGCGCTGGTAAGTCTAAATCATAGTTCACTAAGCACTAATATAATTCACTGCTTTAGATAGTTAGTCAAGTCTATTTTTAAACTGATTAAAACTGTTGGAGTTCACAACTTGGGAGGGTAATTTGTTCCAATATTAACAACTCGGTTCGCAATAAAGTTTTTGCCGATATTTGTATTATGTCTTGTTGTTGTTAGTTTATAATTGTGTCCTCATGTGCGCGTGGTTAGATGTCGAGTGAACAAGTCAAATAAGTTTCAAAATAGTTTGACAAAGCCAAGGATTGTGCGGGGATAGCGATAGTTTAGCGTTGGGAATTTAAAAACCAGTCGATAAGAACTATTGCACTCGCCGCACGTTCCTGCAGCTTTTTTTTTTGTATGTGTACCGACCCTCCGGGGGATGGGCAGCAGCATCCCTAGAGTGCGGTGGAGATACTGCGATCGCCAACCCGCATGCCAAGCGTGGCGATTATGGCATATACCCCCCGTGAATTTGGGGGAGGCCTATGTCCAGCAGTGGACGTCCTTGGGCTGATATGGTGGTGGTGGTAGTGGTACCCTTTTAAAAATATAACGTTGTTGCGAAATTATGCAAAAAAAATTATAGTAAACGAAACCCAAACGCTACAGTAGACTACTTGCTACTTACTTGAAGCCCGTCACACGACAAAGATACCAAAATATATATTTTTGCCATCATAAAACACGTTGCTCTCCTAGGGAGCGCACGATTTGAATAAGTACAGGATGTTTCGAAGTGAAATATGGATTTGACGAGTGTATTACTATTAGATTTAATTGATAGCTCTTCAGAGGACTTCTCAGAGTCTTATCAGCAAGGACACGTTCTTTTTATTAAGATCTCCATAATTAAAATTAAGTACTAAACAAAATGACAAATGTTGAAATGAAATGCACGCACCGCAGTACTGAACAAGTTTTGACTAGTCAAGCGCGAGCATCACAACAAGCAAGCAAACCGAGCAGGCGTACCTACATTGTGAGTGAAACGAAGATTTGGAAAAGGAACACCTAAAATATGCCAAAATATATCGTAACATGCCGAGCTATAATATATATTTATAGCGTGTTTCTTAATATGCCTTACTATAATATATATTTTGGTATATTAATATATGTATATTATAGCTCCGTCCGTGACGGGCTCATACAATCTCAATCCACTCTCGATCAATCTCGCTCTCAGTGATTCTCAAACAGCACAGCAGCCAGAATTTGTACATAGCAATGTAGTCTTGGTTTTTATTATATGAATTTAAATATCAAATTATCGAGACCAATTGACTATTTACTAATACGACTATTTTACTGCCTATGTCATATCTCAGAGTAAGGATTTCTATAGAGATCCTATACGAGTTTCACCAAGGGGGACAAAGAAGTTCTTATGCAGCTAGATTGAGAACTAGTCTTAAACGTCTGGTGGCTTACAATAAACAACCTCTTTAATTTGGCCGGGTAATCGTTTATTTGCCTCAAACTATTTAACTCACAGATGTTTGGCTCGACGTTTAGATGGCATTGAGGCAAATAAAGAGAAGCGGAACTATGATTTGTCGGCCTGTTTAGCCTAGTTGGTAGTGTCACTGCCTCCGAAGCTAGAGGTCCCAGGTTCGAATCCCGGTAAGGGCATTTGTTTCTGTGGTGAGCAGAGACATTTGTTCCTGAGACTTGGATGTTTTCTATGTATTTAAGTATATATCTATTAAATATATCGTCGTCTAGTACCCATAACACAAGCCTTATTGAGCTTACTATGGGACTAGTTCGATTTGTGTAAAAATTGTCCCCTAATATTTATATTTATTATTTATATTTATGACATCATCATCCTCCTAGCGTTATTCCCAGTACAGTGGCATCCTGAAGGATGCCTGGGGTCCGCTACCTAATCCCTTGGGATCTCTTGAGTTGGCGTAGGCACTAACTTTTACAGAAGCGACTGCCATCTGACCTTCCAACCAACCCGAGGGGGAAACTAGACCTTATTGGGATTAGGCTTGTCAATTTGTGGGCAACTTGACTGTTAGAAGTTCTCAAGCCGCCCGGAGGCCGCTAACTTGGCTTAACGACTGCTATCATAGACAGCAACCGGGATCAACGGCTTAACGTGCCTTTCAAAGCACGGGAGCGCTCAGTTAGTAACCACTCAAAGCGGTCACCCATCCAAGGACTGACCTCGCCCGACATTGCTTAACCTCGCATAGCGCATGCGGTACGCGGGCGCCGCTGGGCCACGAACGCTCCTTAAGAAGCGGAACTATGACAAGGACAACAAATGATATGTCCCTCTCTGTCGCTCTTATTCAATTTAGTATATGATCTCGCTCTTATCGGTATTATTATTTGACGTATACTCTGGGTACTCTGAGGTTTATATAATCTAGTTTTAATTAATTTATGCGCGTGCGAATTGATTAATTGTATACATGCCTTTACTTCACACATCTGGCAACATTTTGAGATCACAGAGACACAGACTATGCAAGTAGATTGGACACTGACACACTGACAGACCTGACAGTGACACTACACATATTCACACGCACGCACAAGTATTGCGACTATTGCGAGAGGGCATCGTCAGATCAGAAGTAAAGATTTGATAATTATAATAGAATTGAGCTTTCAAATCAAACCCTACAGGTAAAAGTTTAATATAACTAGTTCATAGATTTTTCTAGTATACTGGTGAAGTTAACTTGAAACTAAATCAGTTTCATTCAATCCGCCATTTTGTCGTAATGATTGATCGTTACGTTACTACGCGTCGTGTTCTCTTGTTCTGTTTAATACAACCTGACTAGATACCAGAAGCTTCATCTTATATTAGTCCTTCATTATACCATATTAATTTCATTTCGCTTTGCAGAATGGCTGAAGATTTAGACGTGGAGGCTATGCTAGAGGCTCCATATAACAAATCGGTAAGTTACAATTTGGATTTTTCGTATCATCTATAAATACAGACACCGATTTATTCATAAAATATTAGTGAAGAATTTCGTTTATGTTAAAATGGGCTCCTTTCAGTTACAATCATGCACACTAAAGGACACGTTTAGGTTGGGACTTAATAGCATCAAGACTCTTGATTCCAATTATAAAGATATACCAAGTACACATACTGGCTGTTATTTTATAAAATCCTATTTCGTACATTCTTATGTTACATACAAAGTCTGTGTTAAATTTAATAATTAAGCTAAATCTACTCTCATAGATTGTAAAATACATTTCCATTAAATAAAGTAAGAAATGCCAATTAATTGCAGTAGCTTATCTCAGCAGTCATAAAAAATGTACTTAATATGTGATTCAACAATGCCCATAATTTGATGTTTTCAAGTCTGTGGTTGTCTCCAAATTAAAGGCCCACCGCTTAACTTAGATGGTTGCTATCTGAGTTAAATGGTATACTTACAGGTTTAGATACTATTTAATACTACTTATGGTGAAGTTAAATGATACCGTGTCCTCTAGTGTTAGTGCATAAAAGGTACCTTATATATATATATATATCTCTCTCACATATAGCTTTTGTTGTATTATTTATTATACTTATGAACTAATAAATCTTCATCCAAAATAATGTATAATATATATAATACCTACTGGTTTATTAGAATATTTTCACACTGTATTTCTCGACTTTCATGTTTGTTATAAAAAAATAAACATTATCATATTTAATTTCCAGTATACCTTAGGTCTGCTGCTCAAAGATGTTTATCTTCATTCTTAAATTGTATTACATCATAGAGATTATGGTTTCTCTTAAATAATTTTGCTTATTATCTAACATCTTTGAACAGTGAATGGTTAAATCTTATGACAAAACTACATTTGAGAATCATTTCTTATATTTATAGAACTTTGTGGTAATAGTCCAGCATACTTCACCGACCTGAACAGACAGAGAGGTATCCAATACACTTAACTATTTTTTATTTGATTAAAATTATACAATTACTTGTAAATCAGTCAATTGGATGTGATATAAATCAGTAATTAAAATGATCTTAAACAAATGAATATACTAAAACAGACGATAGCTGATGGGACATAAATCTTTTGCAGAAGTATCCCTGTGTGATGTTAGCGCTGTGTGCGTCCTTTGTCAGTGGTTTATTGAACGGTAAGTTTAGACCAGGGCATCGCAGCGACCATGACTTGGACGACAGCTGATTGTTTTAAGGAACTCTTCTATCTACAGCACCTTGGGCACACTGATGCCAGTAACTCTTAAACTATTTCGCTAGTGAAAACAATCGTGTTTTCAGTGGTGAAATGGAAAACAAAATTAATTCAATTAAACTAATGCAATTTTATTTATTCACTCGGCGTGTGTTGCTGTGGCGCTGCTTCTACCTTGTGCTTTGTGTGACAGGATAACAATTCCTCATCAAAGCATCGGGACAAGTATTCTGATAAGCACAAAGAGAAAGACAGGGATAGCAGTAGAAGGTGAGTTTTATACATATTGATAAATCATATTGTATTGTAGAATACTGAGTCCAGGGTTCGAAATTATCAAGATAGTTAACCTTTTCGCCGCCAGACGTCAAAGTAATTCGCCGTGCCCCTGACGCCACAACGGTAAAAAAATGATGTATAAAGAAATTATGCCAATATAAAATTAGCAGCTTCTGAGTAGTTTTTCATAAAAAGAAAATTGTCGGCCAGTGCCGTCGTTGGCGTCGGGGTGACGATTTTACGTTGTCGGCTATGGCCGACCGTGGCGTTCAAAAGGTTAAGGTTTTTGATAATTATCCCTGGAGGTCCCTGAAACGACCGCGTTCAGAAACTCTTAAAATTTTAGGTTAATCAAATCGAGAATTATCAGTCTAAAAAACACGATAATTATCAAGATGAGTATCATTGATAATTATCCTTTCGAACCCTGATGATGACTTAAATAAAACGTCCTGTTAGCAAAATAACTTAAAAGCAAATAGTCCTATTACCAGAAAACCCTATATCCAAAAAGCGACACTTTGTGTAGTCAGAATAACCTAAAAGCAAACGTTCCACGGCGTACAGTCATGCTTATATGAGTATCATGAAATTATTGTTTAATTTAACATTAACTACGAAAATATTACATTTATATTCGGCGTTAACGCCGAATACAAATGCCTAAACGGCTCTAACGATTTCGACAAATTTAATAATACACCGTGTCCAATATGTTCGAATACACTTTTTTTAGCACTGATTTAAAAAAACTTAGACCACTTTCAGACATTTTTGTCATTATAGTTTAAAGTTTATATTGTCACGAGTCATGAACAAATAAATAAATATATATTAGAGGACATTTTTTACACAAATCGAACTAGTAAACTCAATAAGGCCCACAGTACTCTCAATAAGGCATGTGTTATGGGTACTAAACGACGATATATTTAATAGATATATACTTAAATACATAGAAAACATCCAAGTCTCAGGAAGAAATGTCTCTGCTCACCACAGAAACAAATGCCCTTACTGGGTATCGAACCCGGGACCTTCGGAGGCAATGACACTACCAACTGGGCTAAACAGGCCAACAAACGATAACGATATTTTAAAAATATTTTGCTAAAGTCGTTCGCTTTTAATCCATGATGAAGCAGTTTCGGGAACCTTTTATCTCAAAATATCTTAAGGGCTATCGCCCTAGTGCGATTTTTGCGGCATTGAAACATTTTGGAATTCAGAGAACCTTAGTTTATACTATAATTAGAAGATACAAAGAGACCTCCTCGTTAGAAGACCGCAAGAGATCTGGTCGCCGGAAAAAGCACCGTTCGATCCGGAAATTAGCTGCAGACTTAAAAGATTTCAAGAGGATCAATACACAACATCATCAGAGCAGACCTCAGGTGTCACGCTTACTAGAAAAGAAAAGTACACGGAATTTCAGAAGCTACAAAAAAAAAATCGGTCAAACACTATACTTTCCTGGCACGCAGAGGAATTCGTTTTTGCGGACGAAAAACTCTTTGTATTAAGCAATCTTAAAATGCTCAAAATGGTCGTTTGTGGGCAGCAAACATTTGTATGTTCAAGATGATCAGTGGAATGTGCCAAGATTCCAAAGTGCACCATCAGTGATGGTTTGGGGATGGAGAGCATTTCGCAAGCGGGGTAAACTTCCTTTGGTATTTATCGACAAAGTTGTAAAAATCAGTGCCAATAGTATAAAACCAAAGAAGATGTATACTAAAACAGAAGTCTTGGAAAAAAGTGTTGCTCCAAATTTAAGAATGTTTGGGAACGGCTACTATTGTTTCCAATAAGACGGAGCTCCATCCCACACGGCAAACTCAGTTCGCGCGTGGTGTCAGGCCAATTTAACGGATTTCTTACCAAAAAATGAATGGCCCCTTAGTGCTCCGGATTTAAATACACTGGACTTTTTTGTATGCTCGTACATGCTCTCAAAACTGAATAACTATAAAATTAAAAACTTGGAGCATGTAAAAAAAGTTGTACAAATTTGAGACGAAATGCCGATGGAGGCAGTGCGTGCCGCGCGTGACGGATTCGAAAAACGTTTGAAGCTGGTGATGAAGGTTAAAGGTGGAGTCATCCCAAAATATTTATTATGAATATTGTATATAAGGATATCTTTCATAAAATGTAGTTTTTATTGCATTTGTTATTAGACTTTGTTTTAATGAGAGTTTGAAACTGTATTCGAACATATTGGACACGGTGTAGGTTACGGGAATTGTCTGGGACATAAAAATATATATAGTTAAGTTTCACTACTACACTAATTCCCCGAGTCCTGACCTGACTCGCACTTGCCCAATTTTTAGGAATCCGTAGCCCAGATTCGCCATGTCCATCTGTCTAGTCTGTCAGTCCGAGGCTTTGCTCTGTGATTGTTAGTGCTAGAAAGCTGCAATTTGGAATGGACATATAAATCAATAAATATGAATTGGTAAAATAAAATCTTTTTTTTTATTAACGATACCTTTAAAGATCCCATTGGGTCTAAGTGCATCCGTAAGGGCCCTCGTATAAACAAGATAAGATAAGGATACCAAAAAATAACGTCCTCACTTTTTATGTGTAGGGAGGGATACACCTAAAAAGCGGGGATGTTATTTTTTGCTTCAACCCTATAGTGTGGGGTTTTATTGTATCGGTTTTCAAAATGAATAGAGGAGGAGGAGGAAATATGATTTATATAAATATTGAACTATAGGTCCAAAAAAATACAAAAAAATCATAATAGTAAAGCTTAATAAAGACTTAAAGAAAACTACAGCGGACATGATCAGTTGAGCTGTTTTTAAGTTATCGTAAAATGTCTTCCTTTCTTAGTGAACGACGTATGAAACGCTGCGAAGGTATTTCCTTTTGCTTGTTTTTGTTTTTTTTTTAAGCAGTTTTATTAGGCAACTACGGAACCTTACACTGAGCATGGCCCGACATGTTCTCGGCCGATTTTTTGATTCAATGTATTGTAGTGGTTTTAACCTTTTTATCACTGACGTACGTAATATAATAGTACGTCGCGTGAGTTGTTTTTTGTTGTAGGTAGACTTCGCCGTCGATTTTAATACTTTCTTAGCATGCAGTGACGCGACCATAACTGATAAGAACAAACGTGCACGACACCTCTAAACAGTTTGAGCCCTTTACGTATGTGGTTCATATCGTCAGTGTTAGTGTAAATTTATTGTCGTAATTATATTTCATTTATTGTACTTAGTCGGCTCATAAGTTCTGTCACTGGCCTTTAAAATTTAAATTTGGAACTCCTGAAACAAAAACCGTTGTGCATTTGAATTTCGAATCTTTTTTAAATATTTGAGTAGTATAATTTTGCAATTTTCTGTTTTCTTTAACATGGAGTGGACGCTTAAAGATAGCCGTACCGCAATAATTGCACTATATCGTTGTGGACACTCGCCGACTAAAATTTTTAAGCTACTTGAAAATTTAAAATTCTCTCTAAGATTTGTGTATCGTACCATAGAAAGATACAGTGAGGTCTCTAGTTTAAATGACAAGAAAAGAAGCGGTCGTCCGCGTACAGCTAGGACTCCAGCGGATGTACAAGCAATTAGGGCACGCATTGCCAGAAATCCCGCTAGGAAACAAAAAGTTATGGCCCTCCAGATGGGTTTGAGCAGAAACACGGTGAAAAGAGTGCTTAATCAAGACCTGAGACTTCGTGCTTATAAACGAAAAACAGGCCATCTTCTCAGTGGTCGGCTTAAAGCTTTAAGGCTTAAAAGATCTAAAGCTTTATTGAAGAAGTACGCTAAAAATAAGCATCGTTGTATACTGTTTTCGGACGAGAAAATTTTTGACATAGAAGAAAACTGTAATAAACAAAATGATAGAGTGTACGCTCGCAATAGTAAAGAAGCGTCTAATAGCATTCTCCGTATTCAAAGAGGTCATCACCCTTCATCTGTGATGGTTTGGCTGGGAGTTTCTTATGCGGGCGTCACTAGTATGCATTTTTGTGAGAAAGGAGTAAAAACTAGTGCCAAAGTGTACCAAGACACGGTGTTGACTAATATTGTGAAACCACTATCCCATACGATGTTTCTAAACCAGCATTGGGTTTTCCAGCAGGACTCTGCTCCAGCCCATAAGGCAAAGTCTACACAAGCCTGGCTCGCCTCCAATAAAATCGACTTTATACGGCATGAAGATTGGCCCTCCTCTAGCCCAGATCTTATCCGTTAGACTATAAAATATGGCAGTATTTAGAGGAAAAGGTGTGCTCAAAACCTCATGCAAATCTAGACTCGCTGAAAAAATCCCTTGCTACGGCAGTGGCCAATATCGACATGAAAGTGGTGCGTGAATCCATTGACGACTGGCCACGCCGACTTCAAGCCTGTTTAGATAATTATGGCGGTCATTTTGAATAAATGTTATACATTTAGATTCTCTAGTTTACAAGCTTTCAAACGCTGTACAAATTATACGGAATAAACTTAAACTTTTGTTTTTATTTGATACTATGTATATGACAGAACTTATGAGCCGACTAAGTAGATAAAATGACCGTCGAAGTCGAGTCCAAGTACTACTTGTGGTGAAGTTATTTAAATTTCTTGGAAAATAAACATTTGTCTATTTAAGAAAAGTTTCATTTTCTTTCTTTATATTAGATATGATCTTGATGACCTGATATAAAATAACATACTAAACAAAGAAAACCAAACCACCTTCTGTAAAGAATGTCATTTCATTCGTATAGTCAGCATCAAAAATATCTACGCATATGAAGGGATCAAAAGCTCTTATTCCCTAAATAATAAAGACTTGAACTTTTCAAATGCCCGGCTTCTTTTGATGCTGACTGTACGTCAGTGTTAATGTAAGAAAGTAAGCCGTTAGTGGTGGGGGTTAAATGTGAACGAATAAATGTCGGTACGGAACGGGAAGTATTGTTTTCAGGTCATGCTAATAGGGCATTTTGATTTCTGGTCATTATGCCAATAGGAAAAAAAATGCTTTTAGGCCGTTTTGATACAAAGGGAATTAAAATTAGCACAACTGTCCGCATGCTGTTTCTTCAGTAAAAAAAAAAAAAAGTAAAAGTAGTTTATTCTTCAAATTAGGCATATTACATGCACCTATGAACGTCAATAAACTACCACCGGTTCGGAAAAATATACCTCTGCCACGAGAAGAACCGGCGTAAGAAACTCCGCCAGGTGTCATTTTTTCAAAACAATATACATTATATAGTTAAATATAAAATTACATTACTACAAAATAACTTAAATAACAATGCTACAGTAGAAAATATATTTTCGCGATAGATTACCCGTGCAGGACGCTATCACTGCCAAACATCCCTATCCATGATGTAATCGTTTCTCTTATAATATGCTCTTGATATAAGTGTTTGATTTACTGCAGATTTGAATTTAGAATTGCTAAGTTCAGTAATGTGTTTAGGAATTTCATTGTAGAATTTGATACAATTTCCCAAGAACGACTTTTTCGCCTTTACTAGTCTATAGAAGGTTATTTTGAGTTTCCCAGTATTTCTCGTGGCTATTGGTTTATCAGCGTTCGTTGGAGTATCTAAACATTATAGGTATAAATGTATAACGAAATATAACCCTTACAGACGCAGCAGATCAAGAGACCGAAGAAGATCCCGTGAAAAGGATTCTATTCGTTCAAAAGAAAGAGACGACAGGAGAGATAAAGATCGTGACAAGGATCGAAGTGGACGTAAAGATCGTGATAAAGATCGTGATAGAGATCGTAGTCATAAAGATAAGGAGCGGGATAGGGATAGAGATAGGGATCGAGAACGTGAACGCGATCGAGAGAAGCGCCGTAGCAGTAAAGACAGAGATAGAGAGCGCAGCCGAGATCGCGGTCGTAGCCGGGAAAAGAGCTCGCACAAGAAAGAAAAAACGCCAGAACCAGAAAAAGATGAAAGAAAAGAATACAGATCTAAATCTAGAGGCCTAGAACCCAAACTTGACGAGTTACCTCCTGAAGAAAGAGATTTGCGCACTGTATTTTGTATGCAGCTATCACAACGTATCAGAGCTAAAGACTTGGAAGAATTTTTCTCCTCAGTTGGCAAAGTAAGAGATGTGAGACTCATAACATGTAACAAAACTAGAAGATTTAAAGGGATAGCTTATATTGAATTTAGAGATGCTGAATCTGTTCCATTGGTGAGGATAAGTATATTATTATATCAACAATTATTTCTCAAACATGCAATGAAATATTGATGTTATGTTCCTTATAATAGGCTGCGAAGTATGACGTTTCAGGTGCGGCTAGGACACGAGGTGGTTAATGCAATTTCATACAAATGTTGCAGGGCTAGGCCGGCAAAGTCCTCTTTTTTAATTTCCATTCCACATAAATTTGTGGCCTAGGCATCATGACATTCTGCCACTATGCGTATTAAAAATAAAACTTTGATTTTTTTTGTTGTTTATATCATTGCATGTTAGAGAAAAGCACTATACATACCTCGGCGGGAAAAATGGGGTTGCCCGCCTGAGACCTATCCGACCTCGCTTCGCTCGGCCGTCTATATATCTTCGGCCGGCAACCCCTTTCGTCCCGTGTGTACTATATAGAGTATGTATGTATGTAATGTACTATTATTTTAATTTGATTATTATTATGCTAAGATTATTCTGTATTGCAGGCTCTTGGGTTAACGGGGCAAAAGTTGCTTGGCGTGCCTATTATAGTTCAACATACACAAGCTGAAAAGAACAGAGTAGGCAACACATTGCCTAATTTAGCACCAAAGACGAGCAACGGACCAACCAGACTTTATGTTGGATCTTTGCACTTTAACATAACAGAAGACATGCTGAGGGGTATCTTTGAACCATTCGGCAAAATTGATCATATCCAACTTATGACTGACCCTGAAACTGGCAAAAGCAAAGGATACGGGTTTTTAACGGTAAGCAATATACACGATAGTTGTTTGTCATAATTAACTAGCAATGAATAATATGACAGTAGGGAGATGTAAAAAATATGGTTCCGGGACTGGGTAGTCAACGTGACTAAATGTTCAACGGTTGGAATGTGCAGGGGTCAAAATGGCTATACGGACTGGCTGTCTATGTGGCAAAAAGTATGAACGTTAAAATGTGCAATGTTAAAATGGACAGGAGCTAAAATGTGTTCGGTTCCAGTCAAAGCGTCATAGAGTATAACGAACACTGACATGAACACGCGTTTAAATGCATCAATGTAAAAACGTAAAAGAGTTGGAAGGTATAAGCGGCACCACGTGCATGTGTCAAAATGTCCAGTCATGTTAAATATAAGTATGTGAATGAACCGTTAGTTGGGAAAAATTTAACCTCGCGATAAATAGTAGCTACTGATCTTCTGTTTTGGCTGTATAGGCCTATTTTTATATGGCCGTTTTAACTTTATAAAAAGTTTGTACCTCGACAAATAATGGAATTTGTAATCAAAATTGTTGTCGAGCCGACAAGGCTTTTAATTTTTAAAATTTTGACTGACCATAAACTATGCACTTAACATCCTGATTTTTAACCATAAAAGTCAACTTTGCCGGACATTTATGAGAAAAGTTATTTTACGTCTCGATTGTTGCAACACTCGCTATGCTCAGCATTCGCTAGCTCGTGTTTCAATTCCAGACTCGCGGTTAAAATACAACTTTGCACCCTTGTATAACAAATGGCTATTGTAATAATGTGGCGTAATAATTTACCAATATAACACAACAATAACGTTTCGACTGTTATTCATTTAGACACAAGCACGTTATATCACTCGAACAGTTTGTCTATCACACCTTTTGTTATACTTTCATTTTGAGATGTGTACCATTTGCCACTAAAACATTGTACCCATGATGATATGTACATTTTGACACTGGAGCTATTTGGCGTTCATACTTTTCATCACATAGACAACCGGTCCGTATAGACATTTTGACCCCTGCACATTCCAACCGATCAACATTTTGTCACGTTGACTACCCAGTCCCGGAATCAAAAATATTTCGCATTGTAAACCTGAGTGGTTCTAAAATTTTTAGTTACCATTTGATGACCATAAAATGTATATCATAATTTCAGTTTCATCATGCTGGAGACGCCAAAAAAGCTATGGAGCAATTAAATGGGTTTGAGCTAGCTGGAAGACCAATGAAAGTAGGAAATGTAACTGAACGCACGGATGGCAGCTCCAGCACGCGGTTTGATGCCGACGAGCTTGACAGGGCGGGAGTTGACTTGGGTGCCACTGGCAGGCTGCAACTCATGTTCAAATTAGCGGAGGGAACTGGATTGCAGGTATGTGCCACAAAACCAGTTTATACGAGGGTGGATCAAATAGTACCCGTTTTTGATGGCAGATGGCATTACTTAGGAAAGTTGGCGTTACCATCGTGTAGTTTATCAAATAAAAAAATTAAATCTGTCTATGGTTCAGTTTTTTTTCTAGCGGCAATTTTTGTAGGACTTGTTTAGTTTTTCGCACAAAATGGAGAAAGAGCAATATCGTTCCGTAATTCGCTTCTTATTTTTGGATGAAAAGCATGCGAACAAATAAAAGTTAAGTTAGATGCTGTCTACGGAGGTCTTTCGCCGTCTATGACAACCGTGAGATATAAGTTTAATGAATTTAAACGAGGTCGTACATCTGCTTTTGACGAGGACCGCCCAGGGCGCCCGGCAGACGTGGTTACCGAAGAAGTCGTGTAAAAGGTAAAAAAACATAATGGTCACCGATCGACGTACCAAAGTGCGTGAATTAGCAGAGGCTGTAGGGGTGTCGTACGGAACAGAAATTAATATAATACACGATAAATTAAATATGAAAAAAGTGTCCGCCCGATGGGTGCCGCGATTATTCACGGATGAAAATAAGCGGTTACGGCTGTCAATGTCGAAGGAGTCTTTGGGCTTGTTTAATCGAAATCCGCAGGAGTTTTTCCGTCGTGTCGTTACTGATGATAAAACCTGGATCCATTATTATACACCTGAGACGAAGCGGCAGTCTAAACAATGGATTTTTTCTAACGAATCTGCCCCAAAGAAGGCGAAAACGGTCCCATCAGCCGGAAAAGTCAGGGCCACGATTTTTGGGATAGTAAGGGAATAATCCGTCTAGATTTCTTACTAAAAGGGAAAACTATCACAGGGCCATACTATAGTGAGTTATTGGCCCGGTTTGATTAATAAATAAAGGAGACACGGCCCCATTTGGCAAAGAAGAAAGTGTTGCAACGCACCAGCACATTCATCCAAAATTATCACTGCCAAATTAACCCAACTACTTACAAATTTCTGCCACACCCGCCTTACTCACAGGATCAGGCTCCCTGTGACCTTTTTCTGTTCCCCAATATGAAAACATGGCTCGGGGGAAAGGAAAGAAAAAGGAAAAATTCAGGTCAAACGAGGAGGTTATAGCTGAGACAGAAGCGTATTTTGAAGAGTTTGACTAATCCGACTTTTTGGTGGGGTTAAAGAAGTGGCCGAAACGCTGGGAAAAGTGTGAGGACCTAGAAGGAGATTATGTTGAAAATTAAAGTAAAACTTTTAAAAAATATGCGTCTTCATTTCTAACACAGGTACTTTTTGATCCACCCTCGTACATACGTACTATATCTTTTTAGGGTTCCGAACCAAAATACAAACAAAACGAATCGTAGGAAACCAATAGGAAACGTCAAAGTAAATTTGACATAAATGTCCCCAGAAGCTACACATTCCTGCCATGCTGTGCGCTGCGATCGCTTAGATTATCCCCACCACCTACTTCGCACATAGCCAATAGATTACAAACGAATAAACTGTGAAATTACTTTTGTCGCGCAATATCGATATATAATGGCGGTTTGGCATTAAAATCATTTGATTAATCAATCATTCACCATACACCAATAACCGCTTAATATGACAAACGTTTCGTCTTACCCTCATCACTACAAACTTCAATAGAAAACTGTGAAAAGGGAATCCTTAGATCTCACAGAGAATAATGATGTATTCTATATAGTCAGCACTAGAAGTAGTCTGAATGGGAATAAGAGCTTGTCTTGAACATTTCAAGCGCCTGACCCGCGTGTCTAATTTTGGTGCTGACTCGTACTTTTATATTTATTATGGTCAACATTTAAAAAAACATACTACCTATACTGTAAAATTTTAATACTTGAAATAATTCAAGTTTTCTCAACGGCCCTTTTATTCTTATGTTGTTGATGCAAAGAAGTTATTTATTTGTATTTGCTTCATTGTTAACTAATCTGGCAATACGTAATATAGACCCTAGCCCAGTAACAGATATCAATGACCAATTTCCTCTCGCATCCTTAACTTCAATGGTTAAGAAAGTTGTAGAAGCCCCGTGAACGTCAGCTGCGATTCCGTTGGTGGGTTAAGGAGCAGCAGCAGCCTCCCAAAGACGTAAAATAAACAGTAATTTTCTCTTAACTTAAACTTGTATCTAATGACAGTTAAGGCAATACCTTCAGGAAAAAACTACGTCAGCTGGTTGTAGAGCGGTAGAATACTAGTTGGCTGGTCACATCTTTTTTATTTTTTTTATTTCGTCGCATGAAATATTGTTCTGATGACAGTTTATAATTAATATGCTATTGTGAATAAATAAACTCGTCAGCCGGTTGTATCACGGTGGAAAGCCACCCGCGGTTAGCTGATATGTAAAGATTGTAACGCAGTTACCAGACAGGAGCATTTATCGCCTATTTAAATGCGCTGACTAGTTTTTCCTCTGCATATTACCAGCTGAGTTTTTAGGGTTTCATAGCCAAAATGGCGAAAACGAAAAGTAGTAGTAAGTAGATTTAGATATACAAAGATATATTTAAAAAATATTCTATTCAAAATTCATGATAAATGTGTGGTCATTCCAGATACCACCAGCCGCTGCGTCAGTTCTCATGGGCAGTGGCTCCGCATTAGTGAATCCACAGCCCCAGGTAGCACCCCCAATCGCCACCCAATGCTTCATGTTGAACAACATGTTTGATCCTTCTAGGTAAGTGCTAAACAATAAGATAGTACATGTATACCGTTACGCCGAGAGCACGCTTTAAACAGGTTTTAAGCTTTCGAGCAAAGTTCTTCTTTGTTCCATCGTTTACTGGCGTGTGAAATTTTGTGCGGGATCGCATTCAAATTGTCAAAATCCGTCAAAGAATACTAAACCTGATTTTGTGACTCGAGGCTCATAAGCAGTGATCGTAACTTTTGTAGCATTTTCGGTGCAGCGTAGTGGTGTTAACGGAATAGGGATAAATGATTTAAATTCTTTAGATTTATTAGCGTTAATAACGTTAATATTAACCGTTTAAATTATGTTTGTCCATAGCAACTCCGTTAACACCACTACGCTGCACCGAAAATGCTACAAAAGTTACGGTTACTGCTCATAAGTTACAACTTATTTATCATTATCATGCCCCTTCCTCAAAGGTTAACTGCGATCTTTCACCCTCTCAAAACAAAATTAATTCCTACCTTGCCTGACCTTTTTTGGGAATATCATCATCATCATCATGTCAGCCGAAGGATGTCTACTGCTGGACATAAAAGCGTCCTTCAAAGGATTCCACAATGACCGACCCTGCGGCAATCGCATCCAGCGGACTCCCGTGACCTATACTAGATCATCAAAATAACTTATCCTTGCCTGACTCCCCAATGCAACGGAATAGGTTTCGAGTTCTGGTCGTGGTGTCGGACTTACATAGTGGCGTAAGAAAGTGACGAATATGCTAAGTAAAAAAATATGAAGTGTGATTGTAGAGCAATAACATGCTGACAACATGATTGTAGTGCAATTTTTTCTCTCTGGAAGGAAGTAATTTATGTAAGTTTAGCTCTTATACCGATGTCATGTCGTGCAATTTTATGTAAAGCTTCATACGCATTTGATCGGTTCGGCCCGAGGCGTGCTCGTCCCGAGCGGCAAGTTGCTCGCGAGCAAAACTATGCACATAAACATGCTCGAGTGAGGCAGCGCGATGACAGTGTGTCGCATAAAATGGTTTCGGATTTGATAACGGCTGTTGTTTAATTTGTTGTAAATTGACCGAAATATTAACAAAAAATTGCGTTGGTGGTTGATGAAACAAATGTAAAAAAAAACGTGATTCGTTCTGCTCAAATTCGTACACGTGTCAAGGTCAAAAAAGTTAGATCCCGTTGTGAAGTCCGTGGCACGCTCATATACACGTACTTACAGATTACGCGAGGCACGCACACCGAGGCGCCTTTGAGCAGAGTCAAAAGACCGACTCTGGCTGGCGCGTACGCATTTAAGCAAACAGGCGATCCGTGCGTGCCTCCTCATGAGGCTGCCTCAAATGCGGACGCACCTGAATGTAAAACTGTTTTTATTCTATTCAAAGACGCACAACGTGTTTTTGTTACAGTGAAACCAACCCCAACTGGGACATCGAAATCCGGGATGACGTCATCAGCGAATGTAACAAGCATGGCGGCGTGCTGCACGTGTACGTGGACAAGGCTTCACCACAGGGCAACGTGTACTGCAAGTGTCCGACCATCGCCACAGCCGTCGCCTCTGTGAACACCCTGCACGGCCGGTGGTTTGCTGGGCGCGTTATAACTGCGGCCTACGTACCTCTCGTCAACTATCATTCCCTGTTCCCGGACGCTATGACTGCATTGACTCTGCTGCTGCCGACGAGAGCTCGATAAACGGCATGTACGAGGACCTAGAGTATTTGCTATTTTGTTATCATTATGGTGATAACGTATTTCTAGTTAATAAAGTATAATAAGTATGTGTATGTATTTCTTAGTGGTGCATCCTCAATCTCATTGAACTTTTCGTGCCGGTGACGTAAAATTGCATATTGGGTGATTCCAATTGGTGTTACAGCAATTATCAATCTTTAATAATCCATCATTTAATCATGCATTTATAAATTTTATTATTGTCTTTTTTTCAAATACGGCCTATTGCCTCCGAAGATTATAAAGGATTTATTTCTCTCTGTGTTTAGAATTTAATATAAGCAGGTAAGGAACTCGTATTCTTTCAAGTTTTATAACAGGTTATAGGAATGTTGAATCTAAATATCACTTCTCACAAACAATAATGTCAAAGTGACAGATAAGGACAAACCAACTTTAGCGGCTTGTTAACTAATAGAGGCTTAATGGAGCCGTTTTTGAGATATTGAAACGAAAATGTCGGGGGTTTTTTATTTTTTCTAACATTTATGTTACATACATATAAGCACTTCTGTTTCCCAGAGGGGTAGGTTCCGAATATCCACCTCTGACCCTCATTTGCGGCTTTTGTTGTGCCTTAATAGTAGTAGGTCCTATACAAATATTTAAACCCCTTTTCTGAGGGCCTACCGCGAACTTCGTTTCGTACCGTCCCTTTCCATCATATAGTACCACGAGAGTGAGGCCTGGTTCGAATGGCATCGTTATTTTTATTTTTTTGAAACTAGCCTGTTCCACTCTGGATTAGTCCAATTCAAAGTGTTTTGTTTAATGTTCACTAGTGGAGCCAGTACAACGTACAACGGATGCCATACATGATGCCATATAAATACTCTTGAAAAAGTACAAGATGTACAAAAAGGACCTCCATGTTGTTTTTATCGATCTAGGAAGGCTTTAGATCGCGTACCACGAAAACTTGTCTGGCAGGCACTTAAAGCTCAATTTCGTGCCTGAGCTCTACATTCTGGTCTCCTTGAAGACCTATACCGCAATATAACAACCGTCAAAAGTGAACAGTTTGAAGTCAACGTGGGAGTTCACCAAGGCTCAACCATCAGTCCAATACTGTTCAACATCATAATGGACTACGTAACGAAGGACAACCAGAAGCCAGCACCATGGTCAATAATGTACGCAGATGCAGGGCAAAACCTTAAAACCTTGCCGCCTTGTCTTGTGTCTGTAATAGGCTTAACAAAGGTTGCCAATACCAGCCTATGAAACCGAAAACCTAGTTTTGGGTAGGACAAAACACCAGCACAATGCTTAAAAGATATTTTATTTACATAAAACTGTCTCTGTTCATACTTGTATTGGAAACGTTAATTATGTTTACTCGTGTCTAAACGGTAAGTTGTAGTTTTGTTAAACTGCCTTTATCCAATCTATTTCTAAAGTAGCAGGACCTTTCTGTTTAACGGGCTGGTACACACCTCCGTACATTTGAATACCAATACTGGTTATTTGGGATATGTCGAGAGTCTCATTGCTGACTCGTTTCCCGCGGTAGTACGCTTTAAATTCTGAAAAGGCCAGATCTCTGACAGCGAAATCCTTTGGTCCCTGCAACAGATATAAAATTAAATAAGCATATTTGAAAAAAACTGCTATTAGATTTTGAACCTTCTTGCTTGGACAGTAAAGTCGATTTTTAAACGGAATAATTTGATGCAATTCTGTCAGTTGTCTTTTTAATGTGGGTAAAATTTTATGTATTTCAGCCAGAAATTTCGATGATAAAAGCAAAATGTACGTGTAAGCCAATTGCGAAATGTTCTATCGCCCTCGGTATTTTTTTTGTATCCAGAATAAATATCTAAATATTTGTTTCTAATATATTCGATGGTATGATATGACAAACTGACAATCGTTACTCACACATTGTCATAAGTTCATAGGTAGGTACATTTCCCTCTGGCCACGTGGTCCTACCGCCTTTGTCCTACAGGTCGAACCACATGAACTTTTTTTTCCGATTGATCCGATTGATCGGACTACCAAGAATTATAATTCCGCATTGTCCTACCGATCGGACCACATGAACTTTTTTTTCCGATTGTTCCGATTGATCGGACTACCAAGAATTATAATTCCGCTTCGTTCTACCGATCGGACCACATGAACTCATTTTTACCTGTAGTATGATAGATTTTTTGTCGCTGCCGTACATAGTAGGTACAGTCAGCCAAAAAAGTGGTCTACCACTTTTCGACTCTATTTATCAAGTAATAGAGTCGAAAAGTGGTAGACCACTTTCTTGGCTGACTGTACATGTACCGACTGATAATTCAATTTTTATTGGACTACAGTAGGTAAGAGATCTCACCCTAATTAGTCTTAAAATAACTTTAATTATACGGACATTCTTACACAAATTGACTAAGTCCCGCAGTAAGCTCAAGAAGGCTTGTGTTGCGGGTACTTAGACTACGATATATATAATATACAAATACGTAAATAAATAGAAAACTCCCATGACTCAGGAACAAATATCCGTGTTCATCACACAAATAAATACCCTTACCGGGATTCGAACCCAGGACCATCGACTTAATGTTCGTAACACATATCTATTAACATTTGATATTGTCTTCATATTATTTTCTAAGAAAGTTACCTAAATACGCAGTAATCGCAGTATGCAGGTCGCATTACTCATGGTCTAGAACGCGTGATCCGACTGGTGGGACCACGTGGTCTCAGTTAGTGATAGTTTCCAAAGTCCAACTTATTAATCGGATCAATCGGGTAAAAGAAGTTCATATGGTCCTATCGGTAGGACCACGTGGTCTAAGAAAATTACAGTTTCAATAGTCCGATAGGTCGGTAGGATCAATCGGAAAAAAAAGTTCATGTGGTCCGACCGGTAGGACCACGTGGCCAGAGGGGTACATTTCGTTATTGCTTCTTCGATGCCATACGAGTTCATAAATTACTAGGTAGGTAAAGTACACCTCGCAATAAAATATGTATTTATAATGACACGCGTCACTCACTTCTAAGAGCCGGGCTACACTGTTGCGTTGCGCCGGGTCGCGCCGTCGTAACGGCTTTAATGTATGTAGCATATTATAAAAAAAAAATATGTAAAACCAACAACAAGCCAACGCGGCAGTGTAGCCACGGCTCTAAGTTGAACATCGCTTGACATGTTTCGAATCGACACGCGATCTTAAATCATGAGCGCTGGTCCCGGTGGTACGTTCAGCAATGTATGCCCGTACCCTTGCCGCTCGGCGCGGGCGGCGGGTTAAAGACGTGAGTGACGCGTTTCACTTCAGTGCAACTAACTTGGAAATACTGCTCAAAAGAGCAATTTGGCTCGTTGTTCAAATCCTTATGCCGTAAGACAACTTTGAAGCCGTTGAATTGTCCCTGTGCCCGACACCGCAACTGCAACTTCGTATGCCCCGTCAGGTCATATTTGCGTAAAGCTCTGACTCCAGCAAACCCTGCCCCATTCGTTTGCGGATTTAATAAGGCAAAGAATATCGCCCTCTTGTATTCTGTGTTCTGGTGCATAACTAAAACGGCTTTGGACATCCCCACAGAGCGCACGGTGTCCGATTGTTCCTGCCACCCTTCCACGCCGTCGGGACCACTGAAGTCGAAAATATACTGTTCGCCATTCACCGTGTTTGTACTGCTGCAGAAAGTAAAGAAACATCAATAATTTTATGGAATCATTTAAATAACGATAAAACTATTCTAAAACTGAAAGCGGCAGTCTTACTATATACCCTATGTTGATTGGGATTCCATTCGTGGGTTAAATCTACATTAGTAAAGATTTTTAGGTTAAACCTTTCCTATAAATATTCTTAAAATGATATTCTAAGAACAGGTATCAGGTAGGCAAGTACAGGTAATAAAAAACCGGTTCTAGTTGTTTGTATATAAGTAGGTACACGCCTATAACATTATTTGAACTTCAGCTACATACCTGTTACTGAGAACGCTCGTAGATACTAATAAAAACATGAACACAGTAACTAACATTTTCGCGATAAAACTATTCAATAATAGTAATTATTCAAGTAGTCTTGACAAAGCTTACGTTAACTCAGTGCGACAAATACGAGTCATTCAAGCTAAACTGTCGTTACATTACATACCTATGTACCAGAGTATTATTATCTAACGTAGACATCTGAATAAACAAGAATGGACGTTTGACTTTATTATCTTAATTGGGTTATTGACGTAGTTACACCCTATTCTGACGACTACTAATGTATGTATACGTAATAAAAAATATATGAGAATGTTGCTATTGTTGACGATAATATCATGTATCTTGACTTCAGTGCGCATGTCCTTGGAATAGGCAATATAGGTAGGTACTTACTCGGTACTAACTAAAGACTGTGCTAAAGATTTCTTTAACCTGAATTATAGACGAGTATTACATGCGTAATTAGGCAATAAAACATGCCCAACTGCGCATGACTGCGTGATTTTTATGTGTTGTCAGCCGACTTTACACTTGTGTGACCCTAATTTACTTAAATCGATAGAGTCCATTATAGTCTAAGGTCCTGTCTGACATCGGTTGATGTTATATATTGTTAACTTATTTAACAAATAACATTCAGTCTGTTTATGAATGTTTTATTATAAATAAAAAGAGGAAATATAAAATATTCCTTTTAAAATTTATTACACAAGTGAGAAAACATGATTTATATTTTATCAGGGATGTATGGCAACATATTTGTCCCCAGTCGGGCAGGTGATGAAAATGTACAAAGGGGATTTTCTTATTTCTGTTCAATGATATTTTAAGTATAGATAGGTTATGCTCAAACATTACAAGAGCAAGAAATACTTCCAACATCGCGGCATCACACAGTCGCAGTATGTTTTATTGTTTACAATACGCACGCACACTTCATCAAAAGTGCAAAAGAGATAGCTTTATCAAAATAATACACAAGAAAGAGAACCTTCACCCGGAACACCAATCACCGCACGTTTGACATAGATTAAAGAAACTAACTAAGCAGAAGGTGCAAACTGTTTCTACCTATTAATCGACGGATGATCCCGAGTGTAAGTAGTGATAATACCGGCATCGAGTGGTTGCTTTACGTTGTAGACACGTCAACGAATTAGAAAATAACTAACTGGGACACAAGATTACTTAAAATAACATTATTATAAATAATAACTTACATATTATTTTTAAGCTGATTAAGCGAAAAATAAATGTCATTTACAAATAAATCTAATATATAAGTAAATGTGGCAATTTTGGACTTTATTACAATGAAATAAAGTCTGAAAGTGTAAACATGTTTTGACGTCGAATGTACTTACGGCCAGCATCAAAAATATGTCTACATTTCGGAACTTCTGTCTGTGGTCTCAAAATTGTATACATATTTTTAATGCTAACTGTACATTGTCGCACCTACTAATAGGCACGATAAATTTAAACCACTATACTACCTACAGCCAGCATCCTAAATATGAAATGTATATATTTTGGTAAGTACCATGTCCCTATGTAGTAATTATTTATATATTTTAGGAAGTGTATAGATATTACACAAAACCTCCACCCACCCACCTAAACCTAAAAGTTGTCTGGAAGAGATCGCTCTTAGCGATAAGACCACCAATTGTTCACCGTTATTATATTACCGCTTTTTTGTGAACAATAAAGAATATTTGTATTGTATTTATGATCTTAACTGTACTAAAATATTGAAATAATTTTGAGTTTAACTGTACCTAACTTTTAAATATCAACATTTTAATATAGTAATTTCCACTTCATTCTCACTTTTTTACATTATCATTACTGGTACACCAAGTCCAAGGTTGGAAAGTCAGATGGCAGTCGCTTTCGTAAAAACTAGTGCCTACGCCAATTCTTAGGTAGCGGACCCCGGGCATCCCTCAGGATGCAACTGGACTGGGAATAAGGATGATGATGATGATTACTGGTAAGTACACCAAGGTCTACTGTAAAAAATAACATTTTATAGCAAAACCATTATTTTCTTCTTCAATTTTAGGTCCCTTTCTATTCCTTGTCTATATCAACGATTTGTCCCACTTAGTCTCACTTAAGCCGGGTCCACAGCGCCATGTTTTTCGTGTTTGCAAACATCAAACATGTTTTTGAACACAAAATAGGGGTGGCCTCAATGTTAAGGCCGGTCCACTGCACCAAAAATCGAACAAAACATGTTTGTAAAACATGTTTGATGTTTGCAAACACGAAAAACATGGCTTTAGTAAAAAACAAACATGATATTGTATTGTTTGCCGATGACACTTCGTTGATATTCAAAATTTATCGAGAGCAAAGAGATTATAACTACATTAATGCCGCTATTTCTGATGTGGTAGATTGGTTTACTATAAATAATCTTCTCTTAAATGAAAATAAAACCAAATGTTTTAAATTTGTTTTACCGAATGTTAAGTCTGTCCCTTCAGATATCAAAATTAGAGGTGACCGATTGGACCTTGTGGAATCGACGAAATTCTTAGGTAAAAACCCACGCAAGTTTTGGCTCTTTGCGTTCCTTAATACCGAACCTACAATGCTAACTATAAACAAACATTATTTAACAACGTGTGACTAAGATTAATTAACGAAAGTTTACACCACATTTTAGAGCCTCGAAAACCACGCCAAACTACAAAAAAATAGTGTGTAAGGAAAACTTTGAAGTAAGTTTTGTTATTGTTATTAACTAATTGCAGTGATATTTTTGGCACATATTACTAGTAATATACATAACGAAGAAAATAGTGAGTGTTAATTATACTTATTTTACCTAAAACCTGTATAAATTTAGAGGACGGGAACCGGACCATCAATTTTGCGTATTTGCCTTCGTCTACGTGGACGGATAACCGGCTTGGGGTCATTTTTCTGGATTTTCGCGTAGGTCCGGTTCTCGTCTATTGAAATCAGATCAAGCTGCAGCAAGGTAATCAAGGTACAGAATAATTATTGAAATGAATACAGATGATAGGTATTAGGTACATAAGGTCCACTGCTTTACTGATGACGTTAGCTGTCAAATTTTAGCCATAAACAAGACTAGAGTACGATGACGTAAGTTGATAGGAAATCGACATTCAATCAAATCATTTTTGTTCTTACTTTATCTCACAGATATCTGAGGAAAGCAGATCCGCTCATTTAAGTTGAACGATTTCTGTCCATCTGATCTATTCTCACTAATGCACAAATCAGAAAGTTTGAGAGAGACAGATAACTGACGTCTGACACGTCTTCACCTGTCAGTGTCTCCGTCTTCATACCTGAAAATTGTACTGAACTGACGGTGTGGTGTGTTAAGTTTATATGGGATTTAACATCCTGGTGTGCTTTCAAATGGAGACAACTCGTTGCAAGCCGAAAATGAGTGTACTATCTGTCGCATTCTAACTCATTTTGGTGCACCATAAGGATTAAAGAGACCACTATATGAAAATGTATCTGGCTTAATACTGCGAGTCTGCTTTTCTCTGATGTCTGTGCTTTATCTTCACAAATCTAGAACCTATTTAATGCCGGATCCACACAATGGACCATGATGGCTAACGTACAGGATGCAGTTATACGGTGGAACGAGATGAAAATATGTCTATCTCCCTTTAACGCACAACTGCTTCCTTTACATCGGATCATCATGGCCCATTGTATGTATAGTCGGGCATAAAAGTTGTTCTACAATTATTTAACTTAAATATTATATATGGCAGTGTTTTCTTTCTTTCAATGACTAACACTTACACGGGGAGCTTACCAAAGGGAAGTATTGTTTAACGATAACTTTTGGTGGAATATGCCTGGTTCTAGGCGTTATAGCAACACATGCAACAGGAGGTATCTCTAAAGCTTAAGACAGAGGCGCCACCGCGAACCAAAAACGAGGTAGCTGACTCTCTGTCGCACTTGCATATTCGACTGACAGAGAGCGAGATACTTTGTTTTCAGTTCACGAGGCATGCTAGCCTAGTGAACAACCTTCCTAAGCAGGAAGCTTGTGAAGCTTGTTCACTCATCAAGTTATCAGTCTATTATTTATTATGAATATATATCAGGATATCATTTGGCCTAAGCAACTGGATAGCTGATTTCCTGAACGGGAAATTGACCCGTGTGGTCTTACAAGCAGAAGGCTACACATCGAGCCAAATGGCTTTAGATGTCAGTGCCCCTCAGGGACCTATTCTGCCTGCTACCTTATTTTTATTGCATATAAACGACTTATGACTGGTACTTGTGGGTATGCCGATGATAGCACAGTTGTAGTCAGATATCTTTCCAAAGCACAGGCCAATAAAGATGTAGTCCAATCTCGTCGACAGGATATTATGAATCGGAATTCACTTTTAGAGTAGTTTCAGATTGGGGCGATGCTAATAAAGTCAAATTCAATACATCCAAGGCACAGACGTGTCTCATCACTATTAAACAGAGTGAACGAACTCTCGACTCCCAACTTTCCGGAGTGTATTCATACCAATTTGCGAATTTCTGACCATCTACAGCTCCTTGGCATGAGCAGCATGTCCAATATGAACTTTGGGTCCTACATTGAATCCTTGGTGTAAACTGCAGGATCCCAGCAAAAACTTGACAACCTTTTTAAGGTGAAGCGGTACTTCACACCTGGGCAAATTATAAAACTATTAAGTACAGGTAGGGTATATGCAGTACTGCTGCCAGCTCGGAGATGGATTTGCTTAATATCAGCTGGCTTGGCTTTGATTGATAAGCGTGCCAGGAAGCTCATTAGTATCTAACTTGGACTTGGTTTAAGCTACGATGCAATGTATAAATCATCGTAGGAAATTCGCCTGCATATCGGTGTGCTAGGATTACACGAATTAATCCCTCCCTGACCATTTTAGGACAACGCGTGGACGACATGGTTTGACCCTTATGTTGTTAACAACAATGTTGACATGCCTCTGATGTGCACGAAGCGTTTTGATTCTAGTTATCTTACGAAGACAGCTAAAGAGTGGAATAATTTTCGGAAAAATCTATTTCCATTTCATTATTTACAACTTAGATCTTTTCAAGATGAGTGAATGGGCAGTATTATCTAGGTACGCGTTTTACACCCTTGACCTCATCATCACTTACCATCAACTGAGATAGGGGTCAAATGCTTATGCATGATCATCCTCATAACGTTTTTCCTGGTTATGCTCTAAAGACCCCGGGTTCCGCTTTCACAATTAATCGTAAGATTTGGCGTAGGCACTAGTTTTACGAAAGCAACTGCCATCTGACCTTCCAACTCAGAGGAAAAACTAGCCCTAGTTGGGATGAGACCGCTTTCCTCACGATGGTTTCCTTCACCGAAAAACTTCTATTAAATTTAAAAAGAGCCGGGGTTCACACCCGCTACCTCTAGATTGAAAGTTGCATGCTACAGTGGGTCACTCAATAATTATATCTATAAAAAATAAGTTGATCATTTCTTTATTTCTTAATAACAAAAGCTAACTATTAAAACATTGTAAGATAAATAGCTAAGTACCTACGCATTAAAGGTTTTATACTCAGAAATTGGTTTTTGAGTGTATGAATCACTCCTCTTTTCCTATAGACGAGAACTGGCACCGCGTGGACGAGAACCGGGACAATCGGACGAGAACCGGCAAAAACCATACTTTTTCATTTATCATCTTTTACAAGAATAACGGTGTATGTTATTAGTTAAAACTTAAAGTTGGCGAAAAATAGAGTATATTGCCATTAAAAAGAAATATTATTCGTATAAATTGCTATAGTTCAACATATTATTTTCCCGCCACAAAGTTGGCAACTCCACTAATCGGACGAGAACCGGCGAAGCTACCCTACTTAAACCGAATTAGTAATTTTCCTTTCGTTTATAGTTGATAATATTGAGTATTTCTCGACTCAAAAGTTTTATTTTGTAATGCTGTACCAGATATTTCTTACAGGAACATTTTAATTCATATTGAATTTTATGTCATCCGGAATCATACCATAGCTAGTTTCCAAGTCACGTGTTAACCAAGCTAAATTTTGACACCTCGTACAATACTACCAAGGTAAGCTGACCCCTCGCTTGTATGCAGCGTCATCGAACACGATTTTGAGGCTTATATTTGTCGGGGCATCCAGGATTTTCCGTAAATATCATTTTATTAATTTTCCAGGATAAAAAAAAAAAACTAAGACCTTATTGCACATCTGCAGCATGGGACGAATCCTATGGTATATAATTTATCAAAATCGGTCCATAACTGTAGATCTGATGGGCATTAGTGGCATTACAAAGATCGGATTCGCGTAATATATATATATATATATATATCGATAGATAGATAGAAGATAGATAGATAGATAAGACGTGTATAAAGATTTACCCTAAAGCCACGTTGTGGGGCGTGAAGCGTGTATGAAAATACTCACGCTATTACAATAAACACTCCTTTAACCTGTTACTGGTGATAACTCGCCGTGTGACGTGCAGGGAAAAGTGGCTTGAGCTCTTTTAGCGTTCACGCTATTAATACCCTACAAAATCTGTGACCCTACGAAACTCGGTAGGTATTGGCTATGTGCACGTCTGAAACGTCAAACGTCAAAGGTCCCGAGACAATGTCAAAACTCAGAGATGTCATATGGCACATGAATATTTTATTTACTTTAGTAAACGAGAAAGACTCCGTATTGGAAATTTTACTGAAATAAACAAGAGAATAAATAAATACATACAAACGAAACGAATCGTAGGAAACCGTTAAGAAACCAATAGAAAACGTGAAAGTAAATTTGACAGTGGTCCCCGGTAAGTACACATTTCTGCCATGGTGTGCGCTGCGATCGCCTAGCTTACCCCCGCCACCTACTTCATCCACAAACGTGACGCAAGTGGGTACTTAGCCAAAACTGAATTTAATACACAATTTCCACAAATAGAATATTGTTCGTGTTCGGTCTTCAATCGTTCAACTTTATTATCGAGAAGAAAAGTAGCTGTAATGTTCCATCGATGTTAACTTATGCTTGTGGATTTCTATTACCATCAGCATGCCACAAGAAAAGCAAAAACAACGTTTGTAAATATAATTGTTTGTTTTGTTGAAATACGTTTTGACAATATTTATGGATTTGTTAGATGGATTTTCCGAATTTTTTAATTTCTTGTATAAAAAATTCCGATCGCCTTTGTTTCCAGTATTTGTATTTTCTTGTATAAAAATTTACGATAGCCTTTTTTATAAGGCCACAAAAATAAATACCGGATTTATTTTTTCTGTATAAAAATTTCCGATCGCCTATTTTTCCTGACACTTCATTTTCTACACGCACAATTTCTTATGCGTATATGTTACTTGTCGCAAAATATCGCATTAGCCTTTTTATCTAATCCTTTTTATCTATTTTCTAATAGATTATATTCTCAATAGAAAATTATTACATACGCAAGCACATATTGAACATAATTTCATAAGTATGCTGCTTTTTGTCAGGCAATAGTACATATAAAAATGGGACGATTTTTATATTCCTCATCGCTTCCGACATCTCCATGAATTGTATATAACTGTTTGTATGGTTTCGGAACAATCTTAAATGTCCCGTACATGAAGATTTTTTCTATATTTATTAAAATTTTTTGGGAATCTGGAGTCATGAAAATGAGAATTCTGTCTACTTTCGAACTTAAAAAGTCACATGATGATATGCTACTTTTAGCCAAATAAGCATGTCGATGTTTGTAAAGTGTGTCTCGAAGTTGGTAAAATACTGGTAATTTATCCGCATATGGCTCCGACATAAACTTTGCCTTTTCTTCATTATAAATTTGAGGTATTGGCCGGTAATCAGAGGTAACCTTTTTCTTCAACCACAGGATGCTTTCCTCTATTTCAATACCCTCAAAGTCGGGTACACAATTGTGATGTGCTTCCCTTACTATTACATTGCTGCTATATCTATCACCAGCAAACCTTTACACGTAGTTTTGGCACATATCCAGTGATGTTTTTTAGTTATTCCTTTTAAGATAGTGTCTATAGCCACCTCGAATCAAAATTCTGCCACCGTGAGTGCTGTTTATGAATTTTAATTTTGGTTGTGTATCACTGGGGCCAGCTGGCTCCATTTTTGCTTTTTTTTCAACTTATTCAATAAAATCGACGCCAAAGCAGACAGACCACAGATATCAGAGAAAAGCAGATAATCGCTAATAAGTTGAACGTTTTCTATACTTCCGATCTATTCCCACTAACGTACTTATCAGTAAGTAAGAAAGAAATAGATATCATGTAGTCTGACAGGTCTTCATCTGTCATTGTCTCAACTATTCATCGCTTCGTGACGAGAGTAAGTGCAGTGAAAGATAATTTACTACGAAATATCGACATCGATATTCAATTACTATTGATATTCTTAAGTCGTATATCTTACTCCTATACTTTGTTGAAATATTTATGAAATTAAAAACACAAACTGCATTCAATATCAATAATAAATATAAATAAATATTAGGGGACAATCTTATACAAATCGACCTCGTCCCAAACTAAGCAAAGCTTGTACTAACCATGGGTACTAGACGACGATATACATACTTATATAGATAAATGCATAGAAAACATCCAAGACCCAGGATAAATGCACAAATCGCGATAAATGCACAAATAATGTCCTGACCGGGATTCGAACCCTGTCGTATGCAGGGTCACTACCAACTAAGCCAAAGTGGTCGTCAAACGTCAAAAGATTCTAATATATCCTACAAATTAAAATTATGTAGTTATGTAGTAGGTAATGACTAATGATTTTAAGCATTTTATACTCAAATGTTTATTTGAAACTTTAGGTTATAGTTGCCTCCAGGGCGCACCGGCCAGAACCCTTCCCCTTCCCCCAGACCCGCGAGGGTCCAGAGGAACTGGAAGAGCCCAGACACTCGTGGAGGTTACCCGACTAGCGCCCCATCGTCGTCTAGACAATAACACCAGCCTTATTGAGCTTACTATGGGACTAGTTTGATTTTTATAAGAAATTGTCCCCTAATATATACTTATTTATTTATATGCGTAACGTTTATAATCCAGTTTTGTCATAAAACAAATTATCTTAGCTCATTTAGATCAAAATATTTCTCTCAGATAAAAAAAATATTAATGTATGCAACGTCTTAACATATTATGCCTAAACCTAAACCAAACCAACTCATCTGAAGCGGTCCCTGAAAATTCAGTAAATAAATATTGATCTTTCCCAACTTACCTCAAGGGGCATCTGGAATATTGTAAGTATTGCATCTGGCAATAATAATCTTTTATTGTTCTTAGTAACATAAAAGTCACTTTTAAAATGTTTGGAGCAGATTCTGTAATGTTTGGTCGGCGTCCAATTATTGCGTCCTACTGCGTCAGTCCATTTTTGAAGTAAAATATTATTCGGAAATCTAAAGTTGACAAATAACCATGTAATTAATAATTTAACGGAATAATATCTCGTATCAATGCTTACGTAAATAATTCATATCGATAAATTGTCGACATATTTTTTTTTCATTAAGTAACAGCACTAGCCCTGTTCACGACAGATGAATTTTTACCAAAAAACCTTTCTGAAATGAATTTGGAACTACGCAAAAGGTACATTTTGTAGTATCCAGCATCTGTAGTCTATCTCAGACTATTATGTTGCATAATGTTCGTGCAATTTTTGAAATAATAGCAAAAGTTTCTTATTAATGAAAACTGATATTTTCTCCGGACATTTTCACTGATTTTAAACTGCTCCGGCACCATTGCACTACGTACCACATTTCTGCTTACTTGTAAATAAAGATTGTTGAGTTTTGATACATATAATTTCGTAATTTTCACAATATCTATTGCACTTTCGGTACCGTTTTGTTTTTGACGTATCGTTGTGATGTTTACTAAATTCACTCTGGTGTGACATGGTGTGTTTTTTAAATCGGGACAATTCGTTAATATCGTACTAGTTGTCCCATTCTAACTCATTTTGGTGTGCCATAAGGATTAACGAGACAACTATATGAAAAATCGTCTGGCTTAATACTGCGAGTCTGCTTTTATATGATGTCTGTGAGACAGACAGACAATAAATGACAACTTCAAAGTCAAGGAAAAACATTATCGACCAGAATTATCTATACTAAAAACTCTTAACGAGGTTGAATAGGCAATTTTATATCGAAATTTAGAATTTTCGTTTGCAGCGTTACTGCAAAACATTATTCTAGTACGGGATGGTGCATCGTTACTGACGATTTCTCAATGTAATTTGAGACGTTGGTGCAGGTAAAAGAAGCCTAAGTCTTCTACGGTGACATCTACCAGTGGCTAGAGCGATTGGCCGCGTATGCCAGATGTCGCAGGTTCAAATCCTGCTCGGAGCAATAAATTTTTCTATTTTCCTCTATAATTTGAACTTTAGAATTTTCGTTAGCAGCGTTATAAACTTCACTTTAACTTTTTATGAAACTCACAGGTGTGAATTAACCAATGTATGTTTTAGAGTATACATTTTTGTTTTTCTAGTTTCTCCTCTGAGTTGGAAGGTCAAATGGCAGTCACTTCCTCAAAAATTAGTGCTTTCACTAATTCTTAGATTAGGTAAGCGGACTCAGGGTAAGAATTTAACCGAGCTAATACTAAGACGAGACAGACGGACTAATTTGAATAACATGCATGGAAATATTGCCAATAGTAAAATTAGACATATGCAAAATATTTTCTTCAGTGAAAAATTACAACATACGTACATACGTAGAGGGTAGATACATGTTTTCTGCCAACAAACTGTTATACAGTTTGGCAGATCAGCGATAATGTTTTTAAAGTTATTTTATTTTTGTGATAAATAATAAAATAAAAAAACAAATAGGCGATCGGAATTTTTTATACAGACAAAACAAATACCGGAAAAAGGCTTTCGGAAATTTTTATACAAGAAAATACAAATACTGGAAAGAAAGGCAATCGGAAATTTTTATACAAGAAATTAAAAATATCGGTAAATCCATCTAACAAATCTATTTATGATATGGTAGTTTGACACAAGTGTTATTTCAATATATGAAGTTTCCATGGTAACCGAACCATAGAGTTCACTTGCTATACTTCACAGTAGGTACTATAACAATAAACAATACAAAATTTAACACAGAATACACAGAATTAATCATGAAATAATATATCTTGCGCGACTAAAATGCAAGAGCAAATTTTACATAAATTTAAACGATTTTTCAGATGCATGGCACCATTGATAAATCAAATTAAGCCCCACCCAGACGTTCCAGCATTGCAGTTGTGGGATCTATAAAATAGAACGAGACAACCGAGGTCTATAATCTTCCTATTTTGCTCTATCTTATAGGTTGCTTCCCACGGCAGACTGCAAGGTGGACTGCTATGTTGCACTGTCTGGATGCCCTTAAAGTATTACTGTGGGGCTAGTATGATCGCTTATATGTCGGACATATAGCATTCGTCCCTCTCGCACTTACATACTTGACAGTACGGGACGAATGCTATATGTCCGACATATAAGCGATCATACTAGCCCAGCTGGTAACAATTTAATTTCACTGCAACTCACACATACGCAATTACGAAGCACCCTACATGTCTTAGCGTATAAGTAGTTAATACCCCTTGATACTTAGTTAAGAGCTTGATTAATACGGACCATCTGTGCCACAGAGGGCCTACTCCGAACTTCGAAAATAGAACTTCGTGTCGTGCCGTCCCTTTCACTCTCGTGTTATACACTATATGACGGAAAGGGACGGCACGATACGAAGTTCGATTTTCGAAGTTCGGAGTAGGCCCTCTGAATAGGTAATAGTACATATCTTTGCGTTGGGCGCCACCGTGAACCGAAAATGAAGTATCTGCCTCTCTGTTGCACTTGAGTGTTTGACTGAGAGGGAGATACTTTGTTTGCAGTTCACGGTAGGCCTTAAGGTTCAGGCATGCTAGCCTAGTAACAAGCTTCACAAGCAGAAAGCTTGTTCACTAGTTTATCAGTCTATCATTTATTATTAATATATAACAGGATATCAGTTGGCCTCAGCAACTGGATAGCTTATTTCCTGAACGGGCAATTGACCCTTGTGGTCCTTCGAGTCGAGTAGCAGGCATAGAGTCAAATGGCTTTAGATGTCAGTGCCCCTCAGGGATCTATTCTGTCTGCTACCTTATTTTTATGGCATATAAACGACTTATGACTGGTATTTGTCTGTCTGTCTTTCAACATTCAAACTGCAGGAACCCAACAAAAACTTGACAACCTCTCTAAGATGAAGCGGTACTTCACACCTAAAATAACTCTATTAAGTACAGGTCGGGTATATGCAGTACTGCTGCCGGCTCGGTGATGGATCTGCTGAATATCAGCTAGCCGCCTTGGGTTTGATTGATAAGTGCCAGGAAGCGCATTAGTAACTTGGACTTGGTTGAAGCTAAGATGCAATCTAAATCATCGTTGGAAATTCGCCTGCATATTGCCTGCATATCGGTGTGCTAGGATTACACAAATTAATCCCTCCCTCACCATTTTGGCATCTTAGAACAAAGACGACAGGTTTGACCCTTATGTTATTAACAACAATGTTGACATGCCTCTGATGTGCACGAAGCGTCATGATTCTAGTTATCTTACGCAGACAGCTAAAGAGTGGGATAATTTTCGGGAAAATCTATTCCCATTCCATTATGTACTTACGTACTTTTTTTTACGTTACGTACCAATGGGTACTATTATCTAGGTACGCGTTTTACACCATGGACCACATCATTACTTACCATCAGGTGAGATAGTAGCTAAATGCTTAGCTATTTTATCATGATCATCCTCTTGACGTTTTTCCCTCAACTAATCGTAAGATTTGGCGTAGACACTAGTTGTACGAGAGCAACTGTCATCTGACCTTCCAACCCAGAGGGAAAACTAGCCTTAGTTGGGATTAGACCGCTTTCCTCACGATGTTTTCCTTCGCCGAAAAACTACTGTTAATTATCAAATCATATTTCGTATAGAAGATTTTTTGTAAAACTCAGTAGTCTAGGGTTCGCACCCGCGACCCCTAGACTAAAAGTCTAGTGCTACAGTGGCTCATTTAATGCTTACCTTTTATATCTATGAAAAAATTAAGTTGACCATTTCTTTATCTCGTAATAACAAAATCCAACTATTTAAACACTGTTAAGATAAATAGGTAAAGTACCTACACATTAAAGGTTTTATACCCAGAAACTGGTTTTTGACTGTATGAATCACCCCTCCTTTCCTATAGAGGAAAACCGGCACCGCGTGGACGAGAACCGGCAAAAACCTAACTTTTTCATTTATCATCTTTTACAAGAATAACGATGTATGTGAGTAGTTAAAACCTAATCTTGGGGAAAAATAGAGTATATTACCATTAAAAAGAAATATTACTCATATAAATTGTGATAGTTCAACATATTATTTTCCCGTCACAAAGTTAGCAACTCCACTAATCGGGCGAGAACCGGCGAGGCTACCCCACTAGGATCCCCTTTCCCTAAGAACTATGATGAATTTAATTATGTTTGTGATTGCGCGTGTTCCAGCGCGCACACCGCGCTTCCGCACACGCCACGCTTATCCCAGAAGACCCTTCCTTAATTGAGGATCGGCACAAAACTAAATAATATTAAAAATAACAAAGACAACCTGTATTTCAAAGTTATATTTTTATTTCTAGTAGTAAACATTGTACTTGTAAAGAAGATTAAAATCATGGAATTTTCTTGACCACTTAGTAACACTCACAGTATATCAAGAATTTGATTTTTATTTACATATTTGTATTGACGCTATGCGCCATGACGTCGTAAATGTGTTAATCATACTAAAAGAGTTGTATTCTAGAATCATCTTATCTTTCAAAATCATTATCTTAAAATATAATACCGTTTGAATACAATACCACCTTTAAAAATGCTATCTAGTTCAAATATGAACATTTATTTACTTCCCACCACCAGAATTTAGTTGTCTTTTAAGTATCCCTATACTCCTTAAATATTTCACAATGAAGGGGGTAGCAGTTAATGTGATAGCCATCCTCACTGGAGCAAAGACCTTGTGTACTGCATATGCTATGACGAAAGTGCCAGCATTTGATGTTGCCAATTTTGACACAGTTCCCTCTCCAATATTCATCTTTTGCAAAATTGCCACTAGATCCACGCCGCTGTAAAAAAATGATTTTTGTTTTAAGAACCATTTTAGAAAGTATGGTCACTCTTCCCAAAACAACTCGACACAAAATCAAAACATAGTAAAAAATTGAATTAGATCATAGCAAGAAAGGAGAAGGTAATAAGCGCAGAATATGTAAATATGAGGCATTAGTAACTTTTAATAAATAAAAATAATAATTATTATAATGCAAATGACAAATGGTCATGCTATTTATAAGAAATCCCAAAGTTGACAATATGCAATTGCAAGTTCTCAAATATATTTGTCAGCCTGTTTAGTATAGTTGGTAGCAACACTGCCTCTGAAGCTAGAGGTCCCGGGTTTGAATCCCGGCCAGGGCATTATTAGTGCATTTAGCACAGATATTTGTTCCTGGGTCTTGGATTTTTTATAAGCATGTATATTGTCGCCTAGTCGTCCCATAATACAAGCTTTGCTTAGATTGGGTACTAGGTTGATTGGTGTAAGATTGTCCCCCAATATTTATTTATTATTATACAGAACTGTTATCTTGTTTATGCAACATCTCATTAAACTGGTCATTGGTAGTCTTTATATTTTACTAGTCTATATCCTTTTATACTTCCAAAACTAGTTGGTAACGATTTTCACCATCTGCATAATTATTAAAAGAATAACTAGGTATCCAATGCAGTTTGCTGGCTGCAAATGTTGGCTGAGTGCATCTACCCAGTCACAAACTCTTGAAATATACTACGATCGGCATGGAAGGTTGAAGTGTCTAGGAGGAGTACAGGCTCAAATGAGATACATGTATCTCTTGCCTTAGAATGAGCTTTGCTTCGCTCAGCTCAATTATTATATTTATGTGGATAGTAATGGCTTGGGAGATGATGGATAGTGTAAACAACAGCAGTTGCCAGCACAGTTAGTGCAATTTAAATCAAGACACAGCTTTGGGTACCATACCTAGATACTAGGAGATAACATCCCCCCAATGAAAACAGTGAGATTGTGACATGAAATATTATCACAGTAGAGCCATACTCTTTAACAGCATTTTTCAACTTCTCTTTGGCACTCATTGGGGTGGTTGCAGTGGTACTCAAGTTCCTTCTTGCCAATGTTACAGCTATGCTTTGAAAAAGTAACAACAACATTAAAACTTGACTTTCAATCCATAACCTGTTAAAAATAAGTAAGTAGTAAAGTAGCCACCTGGTAAGTTAGCAAATAAGATTATTTTAGCATGATCAAAACAAATACTGAGGGAGCATTCAAGTATTAAAACGAATTTGAGGGGAGGGGGGTCTTTTAAAACGTTGTGATGCGTTACGGGGGCGGGACGGGGAGTTTGAACTAGGCGTTACGTAACATTGTTTTTTTAACCCTTCAGAACGGTTGCCTATAGAGATTCTCTGACACATTTTACTAAACATTATTTTTCAAAATTTCAAATGGAATGACCACTTCAGGTAAAAATGGTCACTTGGTGGTTACGTAACGTTTTACACACACTAACACTATGCATAAAATTACACATACACGCTACACAAAAACATAAATACAAACACACATACAAGCATATGTCAAGTAAACCTCCAGCATTGTAAAGATGCTATGTCCGAGCTGGGACATTATATTGGGAGGAACAAGATTGAAATAGCTCTGCTACAAGAACCATATGCATGGAGGAATCAGGTGGCAGGCCTGGGACATCTGGGGGGAGCTCTTCACTACAATAAAAATGGTGAGCTACCTCCTAGAACATGCATATACACTAGCGCAAATGTAAGAAATATGGGATGTGTAATGACCATATGTTACAGAGACCTAATAGTGGTGGAGACGTTCTTCATTGCTAAGGATGGAAGAAGACACAAGGTGGCGCTGGCTTCGTGCTACCTGCCGAGTGATAGAGAGGTGCCTACAAGAGAGCTAGAAGAGACGGTACTACGGTACAAAGGTAAGAATATACCACTTATTGTTGGATGCGATGCCAACTCACATCACGAGGTGTGGGACAGCACCGACACCAACAGTAGGGGGGAAACACTGCTAGAATTTATCACAAGCTATGACCTAGATATTCTGAACACTGGTAATACACCAACGTTTGTAACTAGGGCTAGGAGAGAGGTGCTAGATATCACTATAGCATCGAAAGAAATAAGCGACATCATCAAAAACTGGAGAGTGGATGAAGAGGACAGCATGTCTGACCATCGGAGACTACTCTACAGCATTGAACGTCGCATAGAAAAGATGAAGATAAGAAATCCACGGAAAACGGACTGGACGAAGTATGAGGAGGAACTAAGCAAACGGATCCGAAGACACAACAAGTGTGAAGGGCCGGAAAGCTTAGAGATAGAGGCAATGACACTAAAAGAAGAATATCATAGAAGCATACCACAAGGCATGCCCAGAAAGAATAGTAAGGACAGGCAAGGGGCAACCTTCGTGGAACAAGGAGCTACAGAAACAAAGAAAGAAAACACGCAAGGCAATGAGAACTGCAATAAAAAAGGGCGATACTCAGAGCTGGGACGTGTATAGAGAAGTTCGAAATAGATATACAAGGCTTAAGACAGAAAGCGAGCAGGGAGGGCTGGAGAAATTTTACGGAGAATATACTCAGCTACTCAGAGGGGGCACGAGTTGTGAAACTGTTAGCAGGAGAGCAGTCGTGCCAGCTGGGAAGTCTGAAAGTAGATGGAGAGCTAATCACAGATTCGGGGAAAATACTAGAAACTATGCTAAAAACACATTTCCCAGACTGTGTAGAGGAGACAGGAAAGGAGGATAATACAAGTAGGAGGTATTGCTCCGGACTGGATAGCGGCAGGGGAGGTTGTGGAGGAGGAGAGGATGGAGTGGGCGATCAGATCCTTCGCACCCTTCAAGGCTGCAGGCCCGGATGGAATACGACCTGTACTGTTACAAAGAGGATATGAGCATATCAAGGAGAAACTGATAGAACTCTACAAGGTGAGCTTAGCCACGGGCTACATACCTAGGAGCTGGAGAGAGGTGGGGGTGGCGTTCCTACCAAAGCCGGGAAAGAAAACTTACCAAGAAGCAAAATCATTTAGGAGCATAAGTCTATCATCATTTGTACTGAAAACACTTGAAAAAATGATAGATGCAGCAATAAGGAAGAAAATGCAAGCTAGTAGGGACCCTCTACATGGGAACCAACATGCTTACATGGCAGGAAAATCGACGGAAACAGCTCTACATAACCTAACGGTGAGAATAGAGAGGGCCCTCGATGCGAAGCAATATGCACTGGGGTGTTTCTTCGATGTGGAGGGAGCCTTTGATAGGGCAACCTTCAGGGCTGTCGAGGAAAGCCTCAGAAGATAAGAAATCCAGCCAGCTATATCGAACTGGATATGTAAGATGCTAGAAGGAAGAGCTATCATGGCAGAACTAGGAGGAATCATAAAGAGAATAAACCCAAAAAGAGGATTCCCGCAAAGGGGATGTCTTTCCCCTTTGATGTGGTGCCTTCTTCTAGACTCGTTAATAAAGAAAGTCAATGGAGGGGGCGTGTATATACAGGCCTACTCTGATGACGGAGTGCTAATAGTGAGAGGAACCGTCCTGAACATCATAAGAGATATAATGAACAGAAGCCTTAGGCAGGTGTTGGGATGGTGCAAAGAGAGGGGCCTAGATCTAAACCCCACGAAAACGAAGTTGGTGTTATTCACCAACAAGAGGAAGGTGGGGAAGATGGACCCAATTAGAATAGGAGGAGAAGAACTGGAGAGGGTAAAAGAGATAAGGTATCTAGGGGTAACGCTGGATGATACTCTTAGATACAGAACCCACATCAAAGAACAGTCAGCAAAGGCTATAAGAATGCTGTATTAATGTAAAGAGCAGTGGGAAGAAAATGGGGGTTGAGACCGCAGATAGTGGGCCTGATATATAAAGCGGTTATACTACCCAGGATGCTATACGGAGTCATTGTGTGGTGGCACAGGGCTCAGGTTAAAGAGTATCAAAAGGAGATGAATAAAGTGCAGAGACTAGCATGCCTAATGATGACAGGGGCAATGAGGACAACCCCCACACAGGCAATGGAGGTGATGCTAGGGTTGAGGCCGCTTCAAATTTAAGTGGAGAAGAAAGCCATGGAACAGTGGTATAGGATGAAAGCATGTAAAGAGTGGAGAGGAAGCTGCGTCGACAAGAGACACGCGCTGATACAAAAAAAAGCGCTATCAAAGCTAGAAATGCTGATGGCAAATAACGACCTCATAAAGAGGAGGGAGATATTTGACAAAAAGTACAGAATACACTTAGGAGAAAGAGACAACTGGAAAGTAGATATCCAGCATCCTGCGACAATCTGCTTTACAGATGGCTCAAGAAGAGAGTCTACTAAGCTAGCGGGAGCAGGCATAGTGATACCCAGGCTAGGGATAAGAGAGTCCATGGCACTGGGCAGATACACAAGTGTCTTCCAAGTGGAAGTGTGCGCGATCACGAGGTGTGCACAGATAATAAAAGAAGAAGTGAAGCAGACTGGATCGATTGTCATATACACGGACATCAGGCATTGGAGTCAAAAAGGGGGAGTCAAAAATCTCCAAAAATTGTGTTATGTAATACTTGAACGCTCCCTGATATGAAAAGATAAGTAAATATAAATATCTAGCAATACATGTCAAACTGGTTAAGATACAATAGCAGTCATTGGCTACAGTCTGGATTCCAGCACAAATGTATGAGTGCCGGCTCGCCACCCTGCTACCCGCCACTGGCGTCCAGACTATGGCTTTAATGATTCCTGTCATTAGTTCTGTTAATCCATAGAATCCAGCATTCATGAATTTATATAGACAGATTAGTAATGTGAAGACCCATACCTGAGTTTAAGGCTTTATCCCTGTATTCATTTCTTAATGTGAGATAATGAGCACTGTGGAGATGATCCGACAAATATTTATTGCCCTGACCCCACTGGGAGCCTGGCATGTTCAAGTGAGTGTGGTTCCCGCTGAAGGGACTCGGGACATTACTCTGCATGGAAGAAGATAGATTCACAGCTCCACGACAATCATATTTGTTTACATGTGGGTCAGGTTGACTTGTTATATCAATTTGAGGTAAATCCAGTTTCTTATAACATGAATTGATGACAGGACCAGATATGTCTCGTTCCCTTAAGGGTGAAAAGCGACCCATTTCTGCTGCATTTATGTCGACAACATTAGTCGGCAGCTTCAAAGCAACCACTTGTGGGAATCGCAAATTAGTAGATATGTGTATAGTCTTGCCCACTTGATTAGTGCCACCTGTTAAAAAATTAAAAAATACAACGGTAAATCATCGGCTTCGAGGTCACATTATACCGTATCTCTGTGTTTGATGCTTACCAAAGAACGTATTAGATAGATAACTTTTGCCAAGAATGTAAGAATTAGACTTTGAGTATATTTTATACGACATTGTGCACCGAATATCTATTCTACTTGAACTTTTTTTGAAATTCTTTACCCTTTACAAAATAATAAAACTTGTTATTAATTAATTAGACAAACAAAGACGTCACGTCAAGCTGAAGGCACGGTACGCAGTAGCAAAGAGAATATAATCACTACGTCAGTAGAGTAGAGGAGATTATTCCCCTAATGTAAATTTTCACTAAATTTAACCATAGGGTCCTTATACACGATTAATATTATCACATTACTGTGTGATGATGAAAATTATCTCGGTTTTCAATTTTTTATACACTAGATGAAAGCCCGGCTTCGCTCGGGTGAAATAAATAAGAAAGAAATAAAGTAAACATTTATTCGTGACAGTTATGCAAACGACGAAAGAAATAGTGTACACAAATGTATAAAATAAAAACTTTACAACAACGGATTATGATGAAACTTCGTATAGAAATATAGTCTGTAGTCTGGATTAACATATGGAATAGGGAGTAAAAGATTACGCTGACGACGTCACGGGCAAAGGCTAGTATCTTTGCAAGTTAATCCTAAGCATTTTTATAAGGGTAGTATTTAAAGGCACATAAAAAATTTGACACCGTAATCAGTACTGATTTGTATAGCTAAAATACTAATCGTTCATTAAAATTCAGTTCAGATGTGCAATTGTTAAATATTGATGTGCCATTCAGTATTTTTGGTGCGAAGTCAGAGCTGCTAACGCGAACGAAAACAAATGAAGTTCGTGTATCTCCCTCTCTGTCGAACTTGCAAAATCGAGCGACACAGAGGGAAATACACGATGTTCGTTCGTTTTCGTTTCGCGGTAGCAGCTCTCTATTCTCCGCCAAATTTGTATTTGTATTTGTATTTATTTGTATTTGTATTTGTAAAAAATTCTATTAAGTGGGGCCCTTTACACTCAATATTATGTGTCAATATTATCGCGATTTTTAAAATTGTATGGGGTCTGTTACACGCTTAATATTATCACAATACTTGTGTGTCAATATTATCGTGGTTATCAAAATCGTATGGATTTTTCTTCAATAATCATTGCACGTGATACGGATCGTGATATGAGTATATCGCGTGATAATAATAACCATGTAACAGGGCCCTATGGATGTTGCTTCAATATTTAGTGTTTCGCGTGATAATAATATTTTCTCCAATTAATGGAAGCTATCTAACAACTTGTTCCGTTTTGTCAAAGGTATTTCACATTCCGATACGCGCACCATCCAGGAATAGGAGCCGTCAGACCAGAGGGCCTACCGCGATCTGAAAACGAAGTATTTCCCTCTCCGCGCTCGAATATGCAAGTGCGACAGAGAGGCATATATATTTAGTTTTCGGTTGGTAGCACCTTAGGCCGAGCGCGGCGGACGGTCACAGAAAGTCAAAGAACATTCCGTGTGCTGCCTGTCAAACATATAATTTTTTAACTTCCCATCGACCTATGAACTTGAAATTAGGTGATAATGTTTATTATGAAGTATATTTTACCAAAAATATCAATATATTGATAAATCACATTTGTTTTTTAGTTGTACGGAACCCTCAGTGTGCGACTCCGACGCACTTGGCTGGTTTTTATTACATTTTGAATTTTTTTTATTTCTCTTATAGTAAAATACCCTATTCGTTTTAAAGTTGACGCCTGAGGGTCTACCGCGAACCAAAAACGAACTACCTTCCTCTCTGTCGTTCGAATATACATGTGCGAGAGAGAGGCAGATACTTCGTTTTCGGTTCTCGGTAGCGCCTCTAACGTCCGAGAGCGGCGAACGGCATGAGCTGGGGGTCTACTCCGAAATTCAAAATCCTAACTTCGTATGGTGCCGTCCCTTTCACTCTCCTGTCATAGACTATATGAGTGAAAGGGACGGCACCATACGAAGTTCAGATTTCGAATTTCGGAGTAGACCCCCAGTACCACTAAGTTATAAGATAGAGCGAGATAGGAATAGAATTTAGCAAGACGTTTAAAAGCCATAAGTCACCTAGTAGTTTGTCACAACAAAATAGAGACGCAGCTTTAAGATGGCGGACAGACTCAGCAAACATTCAAGTGGTGTCCTTTACACGATTAATATTATCAAAATACTGGGTTGTCAATATTATCGCAGTTTTCAAATTTGTATGGATTCTGCTTCAATATTCACGTTACAATTATCGTGATATGAATGTACCACGTGATAATAATAACCAAGTAACAGGCCCCATACATTTGCTTTGAAGGTGGTTGTTGGGACAATTAGCGTAGCTAACACGATAGCTTATAAATACCGTTACATTTTATGTGACGTTTTAATACATTTCGGCCATATAACGTGACGGTATAAGTTATCGTGCGGCTGATAGGTGTATAGAACGCTTGAAAACTACGAAAACAAAACGCTTCAGACGCGGCTTGCCGAATCCACACAATGGGCGATGACGGCCCATCACCCAGAACGCAGCCCAGCAACCTGGCCAACACACCGGACGCAAATATAGTTTACAATTTCCGAACGGTCACTACAGGTCACTTTCCAACTGGTGCGATCTTACTTCTGGCGTTCCTCAGGGTGGTATTCTGTCTCCTTTACTCTTTTCAATATTTATCAATCTCATAACTCCTAACATCAAGTGTTCTTACCATCTATATGCTGACGACCTGCAATTGTATACTCAGGCGAGGACCCAAGAAGTGGATGCCGCTATTTCAAAAATGAACGATGACCTCAATACCGTCCTATCCTGGTCGAAAGATTTTGGAATTGCCGTCAACCCTTCTAAGTGTCAAGCTATTATCATTGGGAGTCCTCGCTCGACCTCGAACACTGACTTAACACATGTGGTGCCAATCATCTTCGATGGTTTAGTCATACCTTTTTCGGCGGAGGTGAGGAATCTGGGGCTAATAATTGATCGTGACCTGACGTGGGAACCCCAGGTTTCTGACGTTTGTCGCCGAGTTACAAACACTTTGAGATCTCTGTATAGATTTAAATATTTTCTGCCAGTCAGTACGAAAATTCTCCTCATCCAGTCCCTCGTGTTGCCAATTATCGATTATAGTGATGTGTGCTACACCAATGTAACTCAAAAACTACTGGACAGGTTGGACCGGCTCTTAAATAATTGTATTAGATTTATCTTTGGACTTCGCAAATACGACCACGTGTCTGCATACCGCAGGCAACTTCAGTGGCTTCGTATTCGTGAGCGAAGATCACTTAAGATTCTAACTACCCTTTTTTCGATTTTATATGACCCCGCTGCTCCCGAATACCTCAATTCTAAATTTAAATTTGTAACTCCCCGCCCGGGCTGTGAACTCCGCTCCACCCGTAGTCTTTTTCTATCTGTCCCTTATCACCGCTCCAACTCCATGTCCAGTTCTTTCACCGTGCAGGCTATTCGACTGTGGAATGCTCTCCCCCTCACCATTCGACAGGCTCAGAGTAAGTTTTCATTCAAACGCAAGTTGCGCAAGCATTTATTTGAAACTTCTCGAGACTAAGGCTCCTCATAGTTTTAGTAGCAGGTATTTTATGTATTGTACTTATCTTGTATTATATTATATTAAGTATGTAGCATGTGCTGTATCCTATATAACTGTTTTACGTACCTATATATATATAACTACCAATAATTTGTCGGCTTTGTTCGTTTCTTTGTTCTAGTTTTGTCTCGCACCTACTATATTAATTCTCTGTTTGCCCTGAAGGTTGACTGGTAGAGAATGCCTTATGGCATTAAGTTCGCCTTTTGTATCCGTAACTTGTTACTGTGCAATAAAGTTTAAATAAAAAAAAAAAAAAAAAAACGTACCCGACCCGACGCTGTCAACCAACGAATTTAATATGGCCGACCTTTTGTCATAAAATTAACACTTTTAAATGCAAAATACGCGACAATCCCAATTTTGCGGATACATATGTTCAACTTGAAATCGTTATTTTTATACGTTCTTCAATTTGACACAGGTTTCGTTCGGGTCTACCGTACCCCTGCACGGAATTATTAATATAGAAAAACAGAATAATTAATAATATACTCAAGTACCCTAGAGTACCCAGAGTAAACGTCAAATAATAATACCGCTAAGAGGGAGATCATGTACTAAATTGAATAACAGCGACAGAGAGGGATATATCATTTGTTGTCCCTGTCATAGTTCCGCTTTTCTTTATTGGCCTCAATATCATCTAAACGTCAAGTCAAATAGTTTGAGGCAAATAAACGATTACCCGGCCAAATTAAAGAGACTGTTTATTGTAAGCCACCAGCCCGGCTAGTATGATAGCTTATACCGTCACGTTTTATGTGACGTTTCAGTACATTTTGGCCATATAACGTGACGGTATAAGCTATCATACTAGCCGGGCTGGTGGCTTACAATAAACAGCCTCTTTAATTTGGCCGCGTAATCGTTTATTTGCCTCAACTAAAAAACAAATCTGATTTATTAATGTATTGGTATTTTCGGGTAAAATATACATAATGATAAACAAATCACTAAATTTAAAGTTGATATGTTAATGGGAATTTTAAAAATTCCTCGGAACAAAATGTGTGACAGACGGACACGCGAGTGACAGCAATAGGGCTCCAATTCCTCCACATCCCAAATATTCATGATCTAAGTACATATATTCTATTCAAGAAAGAGTTGTTTAATTTTCTAGTTAAGAAAGGATATTATTCAATAAAAGAGTATTTAAATAATTACGACATAAAATAATGAACTACGAGGGCTGCCTTTTAAGTTCTGTCGTTTGCAAACCTCCCGTGATTGTATAAAAAAGAACTAGTGTCATATTAAAATATTTGAATTTAGAATTCGAAAACCAAAGAATGTCTCGAAATCGACCCAACTGTTTTAGTACAGCGTTCGTTAAAAGTTGACAAGTCAGTTGTGAAAATGGAAATTTCGAAGGAAAATGTACGTGCGATAATTTTTTACAAATTCAAAAGGGGCTTAACGCGACTTCAGAGCTTCAAAGAGTTGACTACGGTTTTCAATGATAAAGCACCATGCTTCCGGACTGTGGAACGCTGGTATTTAGAACTTCAACGTGGTTGCTCTAGTCTTGGTGATAGACTAGACATCGTGAAGGTCGACCAAAAACAGCCGTAACCCAGGAGAACATTGATGCTGTACGGCAACTGATCGTCGAAGATCGCCATGCGACATACCGTGAGATAGAAGCTTCCTTAAGTATTTCAGGGACCAGTGTTCACAGTATTTTGCATGATCACTTAAGCGTAAAAAAGTTGATCTCACGCTGGATACCACATTTACTCAGTGAAGACCAAAAAACGGCTCGCGTTCGATGGTGTCGCCAAACTCTGCGGCAATTCAACCGAGGAAACTCGAAACATGTTTACGACATTATCAGTGGTGACGAATCTTGGATATATGCCTACGATCCCGATTCTAAACAGCAGTCGACTGTTTGCGTGTTCCAAGATGAGCCAAAACCGACCAAAGTAATACGCTCACGGAGCACTTCGAAAAAAATGGTCGCCACGTTGGTGGCGAAAAGTGGCCACGTTGCCACCATCGTGCTCGAGGATCGTAAAACGGTTAATGCTGACTGGTATACCACTGTCTGTTTACCAGAAGTCATCGGCGAGTTTCGAAAAAATAACCCAAGACGTCGTATAAGACTGCACCACGATAATGCGAGCTCGCACACCGCCCGGCAAACAATTGCGTTTTTAAAAGAGCAAAACGTCGAAATTCTGGAACACCCGCCGTTACTTTTCCGAAAATCAAGCAACGACTTCGTGGTCAACGGTACTAGACGCCTGAAGAAGCGGTTGAGGCATACAAAGCGGCCATTTTGGAGACCCCGACTTCGGACTGGAATAAGTGTTTCGAAAATTAGTTCTATCGAATAAAAAAGTGTATTACATATCACGGTGATTACTTTGAAAAACAATAAATACCATTTAACACTTAAATTGTCTTTAATTTTTCCAAACGACACAACTTAAAAGGCAGCCCTCGTACTACATTACGAACTTCATCTAAATATATAAAAGAAGAAACTGACTGACTGACTGACTGACATATCAACGCACAGCCCAAACCGCTGGTCCTAGAGATTCCAAATTTGGCACGCAGGTTCCTTATAAGGAACCTTGGACACAAAGTGCACTAAGGAAGGATTTTTCAAAATACAACCCCTAAGGAGGTAAAATGGGGGTCCAAAGTTTGTATGGAGAAACAAGATTAGTTGGACTACTTTATTCGAAACTTCACAGGAATACTTCTAACGATACACGAGTAAACAGGTGTTTCATTTTTTTTTGAGAAATCAACCCCTAAAAGGGGGAAATGTGGTGACAAATTCTGAAAATCGACATGGGTATTGTTTTTATGGTTTATCGGGTCGCTGATAAAGAAATTAACAATTATTTTAAAATCCTACGCGGAGGACGTGAAATACCAACCCCCCTGTTGGGGTGCGAAGGGGATGAAATGTCTAAATATTAATATCGGTGTCGTTTTTATGGTTTTTCTGGGACGTTAATTAATAAAATGGCATGGATTTTGAAATTTAATATTGTGGACATGATAACTTTTGAAAGTTTGTGCCAAATTGCAAGAAATAACTGACTGACTGAGGGAGTGACATATCAACGCACAGCTCAAACTGTTGGTTCTAGAGATTCCAAATTTGGCAGGTAGATTCCTTATAAGGTCTAAAGGCGCATGAAGTGCCGTGAATTCCCTATGAAGATACGACCTTTCTTGAATCAATGTATTATAAGTGGATTTATTAATCAGTGCCGTCTGATACGATTTCGCCAAAAATCGATATTTGAGCGTCCGAGAGGACTCTTAATACGACTCCTAGGTAAAATTTGAAAAAAGTGGCGGCAATATTGATTTTCTTTGTATCCGTCCCGATTTCATTCAAAATAGAAATCTGAGCGTCCGAGATGTCTCTTAATACGAATCCAAGGTAAAATTTGGAAAAAGTCGCAACCATATTGATTTTCTTCATTTTCTTCCCCATTTCGTTCAAAATCGATATCTGAGTGTCCGACAAGTCTCGTAATACGAATGCTAGGTAAAATTTGGAAAAAGTGGTGGCCATATTGATTTTTCCCCTTCGATCCCCGATTTCGTTAAAAATCGATATCTGAGCGTCCGAGAGGTCTCTTAATACGAATCAGAGGTAAAATTTGGAAAAAGTCGCAGCCATATTGTTTTTTTTTATCTTCTTCCTAATTTCGTTCAAAATCGATATCTGAGTGTCCGAGAGGTCCCCGAATACGAATCCGAGGTAAAATTTGGAAAAAGTGGCGGCCATATTGATTTTCTTTACTTCCTTCCCGATTTCGTCTAAAATCGATATCTGAGCGTCCGAGAGAATTCTTAATACGAATCCGAGGTAAAATTTGGAAAAAGTGGCAGCCATATTGATTTTGTTTACTTCCAACCCGGAATCGTTTAAAATCAATATCTGAGCGTCCGAGAGGTCCCCCAATACGAATCCGAGGTAAAATTTGGAAAACTTGGCAGTCATTTTGTTTTTTTTCATTTCCGTCCCGATTTCGTTCAAAATCGATATCTGAGTATCCGAGAGGTCTCTTCATACGAATCTGAGGTAAAATTTGTGACGGTGGCGGCCATATTGATTTTCTTTTTTTCCGTCCCGATTTCGTTCAAAATCGATATCTGAGCGTCCGAGAGGTCTCTTAATACGAATCCGAGGTAAAATTAGGCACTCCAAGTCCATACATGCCAGGGATTGTAAAAAAAAGTTTAATGTTACTATGTAGGCGTGTGGGGTATCTATGTATTGGTTTTTAAAAACGACATAGAGGTTTCTATATTTATTCCATTTAAATCAACCTTTAGATTAGTATTACATACTAGCAGCCCGGCCCATACAAATAATTAACAAATAGGTAGTTATTCTATCGTCAATAGTTTTCGCAGCGCACGCGATGTAAAGAATATTTTAGGTATTTTTCTTACACCTTGGGTTACATTATTGAAGTTTTAGTAAGAATCCTTATTTTTTTGAAAATATAATATAGCCCATGTCAATGTCACCCAAGAATAGTGTAGCTATTCAATGCAAACAAACAATCAAATCTTTCCTCTTTATAATATTAGTATAAATTAGCTGTCTAAGTCGTAAAAATTGTGTCCCCTCACTGTAATTTTCGAACTATGAAGTTTAAGATTCTGAAAAACATTGAGATGGTGCATATTAGTAAATACTTTTAGCGACTTTTGGTTTCAACAAGAGAGGTTTACCATTTTTTGAAATATCGTTGAAAAAGAGTCTTGCTCAAACAAAAGGACTTAAGTGCCGCGAGTTTCCTATAATGGTTTAAATGTGAACTAGCAGGTGTCGGCACGGAACCCTTCTTTGTGCGTGATCCGACACTTAGCCGGTTTTAATTTAATTTATGGACATAAAAATTCTTGATAGTTTGTGCCATATTGCAATTCTATCGGTCCAGTAGTTTTAAAGCAAATCGGTTGTAACAGACGGACTGACAGACAGCCACACGTGAATAAGTGTTTTTTTTTTGCTTTTGAGGTTCGGAACGATCCCCGCGTATCCTAACAGAGTTTTGGGTATGATTTGATAGCTTTAGAGGGGTTAGTCAGGACTAACTATGATTCATTAACAGATGGACAAAAGTCAGTATAAGTACGAGCAAATAGTAAGGAGTGCGAATGGAAGTGAAGCCAAATTTTCTTTTTGGATGCTCCAATGGAAACTGGCATAACCTACCAATTAAATTTAAATTTAGGAAAATAAGGGTTGCATTTGATATTGAATTAGCTGTATTTATGTACTTTAGAGGACCAGAGTTTATGACTGCTGCTTGGTCGTTACCAGACCTTCTATTGGTGTTACTAAGGGCCATTTAAGACAGCCCGACCCTTTCCCCCGTGGCCTCTCGGAAATGTATGATGAAAGTTTTTGATCCTTATTTTTGGCAAAATCAAATGAAATTCTACTGTTTGCCGGTTCTCAGAATGTATACTGACTTTTCATCTGTTAATGAATCACAATCACCAAACTTCGTATACTGAAACCCCTAGAATGTATCAACTACTTTTCTGGAAATTTTCGTCTAGATGATTCATTCATTAGTCTAAATCGGTTCAGCCAAACGCGAGATAATCGTGGACAAACATACATACATACCTACACACGTACATACATACATACATACGGGTCAAACAGAGAACCTCTTTTTCGAAGACGGTCAAAAATGTTGCTTAGAGTACGCGGGCGAAGCCGCGGGCAAACGCTAGTTATTATATATTTGTCATATTTTAATAATTTTTAAGAAAAAAAAACCGACTTCAATGGGGGAGTCCGGTGAAAGATTATTAATCTTAGATGGTGCACTCTTAGATTCCATACAATAAAATACAAAAATGGCTATAAGTATGTTTATAATGGTAGAAGACTAAGTACCCTCAATTCCTCATGAAATCATGGAAAAACCTTGCTTGCTTGACAAACAAAACGAAGAGAACAAATCGCCAAACGTGAACTACGCGTCGTTGAAGAGTTCCGTTCTGATCATCATCAGCAGTTCCACTTCATCAAATGTCACTTTTATGAATGAAAATGCTTGATTAGTTCATGAAAATACTAAAATCACTATTTGTGTGCCTTTCACATATATTATATGCACATAAGTGCTTGGTGGTTATTAAATAAAAGCAATTAAGTAAATGATTGCATATTCTTCTTCGCTTAATGCCCTGATACCTACATATAGTCAACGATCAAATAAATATTCTACTAAGCACTTTATGAAAGAAGATCCCTGCTTCTGTGACGCTTAAGAATCTATTGCTAAAAAATATTATTACTTAAGACTGCGCAGTACGTTCGGTTCTCCATACAAACGTATTTATGCTCTCATTTTAAAACGCCAGGCTAGAATAACATGAAACTTTGTATACACAATGGTATCCGGCATATCTAGGTCGGACCATAGCTTCTGTTGCTTGAAATTATAATGGAGAAAAAATACAGCGATTATTAAGGTTTTCATACAAGCCGTAAAAAACTCAAAAAGCCGCTGTATTTTTTTTCTTTTACAAGTTCTAGCAACAGACACTATGGTCCGACCTAGATATGCGGGATCCCGGATCCCATTGTGTATACAAATTTTCATGTTATTGTAGCATGGCGTTTTAAAATGAGAGGGTAAATACGTTTGTATGGAGAACCGAGCCAGACCGAGCGTACTGCGCCCTCTTAAATTAAAACTATTAAATATTTTTAATGTAAAAGAATAACATTATTGTATAGTAACTAGCCTTAATTATCATAGTCCGTCACAAAAATCGATTATAAATCGAATTACACAGTGATATTGCATGAAACATCGCAGTGTACAGCACTACTCACTTTAAATCGACAGACAATGAGAAAATCCCTACTACCCTGCAACGTGAAGATTTACGAAATAATCGTTTGCTTCACTGTCCATTGCGGCCTGCAAATAACAGTCCTTAAGTATAGTTAAAAATATACTATGCGTATAAATATTACAACATAAAATACTTACTTATGAAAGGAAACGTCACCGTTTACTCGACTAACCACTCTTGTTGAATTTGAACAGTCAATTACGGCGCAGTGTGGCATTTCTAGTGCAGCAACAAACGTCTGACAGTTAGAACGACAGGAGCGCGATTGAGCGGCAAGTGGTGCACCGCACCATTTAGATACACGCGAAGTATCTACTAGGTGTAGATACCTAGTAGTAGTAGTCTGTGGTGTAGATATAGTTGAGGAATGTTAATTAGGACGTGCTTAAGATACATAATTTATTTTTCAGTAAACTTTACAAGTGTACTTATCTCAATGACATTGTTATGAAATAAACCGTAAGTCTGAAATCAAGGCTATGTGATCAGACGGAAAAACTATACTTGGTAATGCAGTATGCGCTTGTAGTTCTTCGACGCTTGGAAACGGAACAACCTGAAAAAAACCTTTCTTATAACAGGAATTATTTGATATGAACTCAACAGTTTATATTTTTTTTGTCAATGATTATTATACGGTGTAACAAAAATACCATGAGAACCGAGTAAGGTAACCATTGGTATCGAATTGCGATTCCTCTTGATAATGTTTATGAGATAACTTAAAAGACACTGCATAAAAAAATAACACATTAAAAACTTTACGAAAAAGGTTGCAGAGTCATGAGTTATCGCTGAAAAACTCCTTGCCCAAACAAAAGGTATTACTTATTCTATGCTATGAAGATACCATGTGGACTAGTAGGTTTCGGGACGGAACACTTCTTTGTGCGTGATCCGACACGCACTTGGCCTGTTTTTTTATTAATCGTGAAAAACGCTGGGGTAGTATGAATTGTCAATTCATGCTTTAATTTATTTAGGTACATTACAGTTCAAAAATATCTTCATGGATAGTGTTTAAATATATGTGCACACGACTTTATTGTTAAGGTAAAGTGTAAAGGGCGGAAGGTCTAAAAACTTTAAGGTTTTTCAGTTTTTCAAATATTTTTGAACTAAGGTTATTGTTTATACAATTACAGGCAATATACAAATATTAAAATATAAAAACTGGTAACCGTACTTGTCTTCTCGAAGATCTCACGGTTCGTAAATAAATGCCATATGACTAATTAAAAAAATAATAATAATTGGACTGTATAACAAAAATAAATAAACTTGCAAGGCAAGCTTGAGTAATTCAGTACACATACAAACCTGTTCGACTTCAATGTTTGCTTTCTCATAATAAATATAATCTAAGCAGTCTGCAAAGCCTGCAGTGAAATTTGTATATTGAGGTGTCCCGCAAGCACTGCCCAGGAGGACTTCTTGATGCAGATCTAAACCAATGACTGCTTCTTCAGGCTCTGCAAGGACCACAACACACTTCAACCTTATCCCGTTATGTTGGTACTAACAAAGCAAAATTGTACAAATAAAAAAGCAACATGAAACATTTCAGTACATACTTGAGTTCCAATCAGGAAGGGTACTGGGTGCACTCCCTGTAGTATACAACTGGTATATACCACATGATGGTACACTATTGAAGTCACCACATAATATCAATGAAACTCTTTTACCTGAAAACTGTACAAAAATACATAATAGAAAAAAGATAATTGACATTCTCCTTCCATAATGAGGTCCACTTCCACCAGAGGGCTATTTATGAGTGAGGGGAAAAAAAAGTAGGTCTAGCCTAGCATCATGTAAAATACATGGGACTGAGACTTTGTGTATGCAACAATACTCGGTGTGGAGGGGACATACTATTTTAAACAAGACATAGTATTTACGATGTCTATAAAATCAAGTAGTTATACCTTGTATTCTAATTTTTTCTTTATTTGTTTTAACCAGTAGATGACGATCCCTCCTTGTACGAGCCTTATATGGTCAGCATCAGGGTGAAAGTATAAATGAGTGTTACCAACAAGAAGTATTTCATCAGGGTTTTCAAGTGACCTTAAGAAAGTTGCACTGGCAATGGTGGATCTATCCAACACTCTTTCTGCAAGGCTATTGTTACACTGCACAGCATCCCAGATTTGTTTCAAATCAGTATTGGACTTGAGTGCCTCAGAGAGGACTACATGCTCCTCTCCCAGGAACCTGAAAGTACTCAGAGAGTTGTTATTCATATAATTAATAATTATAAATCACTCTAAAAATTAAATACATTTATAACTTACTCAAATCTTTCTTCCCTGTAGAAGCAGGCCAGCCCTTCAGCAACCTCTTTTCCTTTCTTGTAAAATAAACCTTTCAGTCCATTATTTCCCAAAAGTGGATTTAAGCAGGTTTTAAATATTTTTCCATCCACTTCTTGAAGACATACAATGTCTGCATTGTAACCTAGACAATTATTGAAAATATACATTCTACCATGGCCCTCATTATTCACTTGTTTTGTTATGACATGTTTCTCATACAAGCATATCTACAGTGTGTTCTCGGTCAATTGATGCTAGTAAACTATATCACACATACTATATATTATGTGTTAAAGAATGATATAGTAAAATAATCCTTACCTAATAATTCCTTTAATATAAATTGTTTTCTATAATCTATATGCAGAGCATATGGCGGGCAATAAGGATGGAGCACAGTCCTGGTGAACTCTGAATCACAGTACAAATCTGCCAGTATGTTGTAAGTGACACAACGGAAGCTGCAAAATTACAATAATTACATACAACAATCTATTAACAAAGAACATGCAATTATTTACTTTATGCTGAGGACACTTAGGTTGTGGAAAGAGCTTTTAATATGATGGCATTGACAAACCTCTTTCCAAATAGAAGATTTGTAGTAAACATATGCCTAGTTTCAAATGGGCATATACCAGGACCAGCTTCAACACTATTCTTGGAAATTGCATCAACAGCTGGGCCCTTGATTGAACTATTACCTGTAATAGTAAAAAAAGCACTGTAAAACACATGACTCCTGGCTTTGTGGCTCATTTTTTTAAAGGTGTGTAAAGGACTTACTGGGGATACATTCTAGTTTTAATTTCTTTCCAATATCTTGAACTGAAGGTATATAACTGAAACCAGTTCCTACCAATTCCCACTGCAAGTGGATTTCGCTAATATTATTCCCTTTATCATTAACTGTTACACTGGTGTACCAGTTATAAATACACTGCTTTTCATCCGTGTTTAGAAAAGAAAAGTGTTCTGGGTATACAGCAAAGCCGGACAGAATGCTGTGCGGCAAACTCAAACTTTCTATCCATGGTACATTAAATATAGCCTCATAAAAATGATCAAGAATCTGCAGCTTCACTGGTCCTTGCAAGGAAAATAAATCTAAGCAAGTTATATTTTCAGGTAAACCCTTCTCTCCAACAAACACTTTTACTACTATTTCTTCAGTTTCGTTAGTGTTTTTCTTCTTGTTGCCCTTTCTTACAACTTTCTGAACATTTGCTCCTATGCGAGTAAGTAAATGTTCTACGTTTTCTGTGGGTTTTCGACTTAAATTAAACTGTCTCACAGATTCCTTAATTTTTAACAAAAATGTTAAATCTATTTTGTCTTCGCTTTTATTGTATCTAAAATAACATTGTTCTGTATTCATGATGTTGGATTTAGATAAAGCAACTACTGAGTAAAATTTACGTCCTATATTAAATATTCTACCAAACATTGCATGATTTGCTTTCGTCACCAATGCACGGAACATACGGCGGCCCGCGGCAGGTTTAAGGTGGTTAGGTTACTTTTATCACAGTATATTTACTTTTATCCTCGTTATAGCGTTAGCTCTTAAACCTCTTAATTTGTCTCTTATTTATGTCCTCTTATCATTATCATGCTCTTATCTTAGATATTTTAGAATTTCCTTCGTCATTGGGTTATTGATAAATAAGAATAACTCAGGATAAACAAGAGTAATTCCAGCAGACTGTCAAATAAAATAAGTCAAATTGACAATGGGGCTTTGGGTTTGGGCCCTTTACATGGTTAGTATTATCACAATACTGGCAGGGTAAATAGGGTAGGGACAGTGCAGCCGTTAGGAGCAGTTGTGACATCATCGGTAATAAGTAGTCGTTCGGACGCAGGGTTGCACAAAACGTCTTTCTTTGTTTTGACATGTGATTAGCATCATTCCTATATTATTCGTTTGAATAGATAAATAAAAATGCGTGTCTAAGTAAATTAATGAAAAAAAAAAACCGGCCAAGTGCGAGTCGGTCTCGCGCACCGAGTGTTCCGTACAAGTAAAAAAAATCTGATTTATTAATGTACTGGTATTTTCTGGTAAAATATACGTAATGATAAACAAATCACTAAATTTCAAGTTGATATGTCAACGGCAATTCAAAAAAATCTTCGGAACAAAATGTTTGACAGTCGAACACGCAAGTGACAGCAATAGGGCTCCAATTCCTCCACATCCCAAACATTCATGATCTAAGTAAGTACATATATTCTATTCAAGAAAGAGTTGTTTAATTTTCTAGTTAAGAAATCATATTATTCCATAAAATATTATTTAAATGATTACGACATAAAATAATGAACTACTTTATTACGAACTTCATTATTAAGTATATATTTTTCATTATGAAAAATATTATTATCATTTATTTCTCTTTTAAAAATAAGTACTAAGTGTTTTAGGTATTCAAGGTACAACGTGCTCTTACTTGATCCGTTCCTATGTAATTCATACCTAATATTACACACTATTATAAATAGACTCAAGTGGTCGGCAATATTTATGAATTGAAACATCCATAAACATAACAATGACGGTCGTAACTTGACTTAATTTGTCGCGCGAAGTAATTGCCGGCCTGACTTTACGTTAAACGTGTTGCAGCGACGGCGAGGCGGCCCCGACTTAGAACGGCGGAGAACGGCCGACACGTCAATCATTTAGCGCGTAGCACAAGCGGTCGCGCACACATCGCCGCGTCTATGTGTGCGTGAGCCGCGGATGTACCTTTTGTATGGAGTGTCCTTACCCGGTATACCCTGATACTGGGATGACAATATTATCGCGGTATTCAAAATTGTATGAATTAATGAATTTTGCTTCAATATTCATCAATATTTACGTGATATGGATCATGATATGTATGTATGGGCCCACAGACTTCGGATTGCGCCTTACGGCTAACATCTTAATTCTATGTATGGGCCTTTGTTGCCTGAAAATAAATTATTTGATTGATAATCTCCGCTGCAAGTAAAATTATGACGTGTTTTTACAAGGTGGGCCTTGTAACTGGAGCAAATATTTAAAAAGACGCTTCCTTAGAGCATCTGCAGTAACTCCGGTATCCAAAAATTGTTCATATTGGAGAAATTTTGATCTAAAGTTATATGACCTCCGAGTAATGGCTCTTGACACCACGGGATTGTTGCGCATCAGTCAAGGCAGTGTTTAAGGTAGTATCAAGTTATGAATCATAATTGTTGTTGCATTTCTTGTTTTCAAGGATATTTTTGGTATTTCTTTTTTTTTTCATATTTATTCAGATTTTAAAATAAATTAACATCAATATCACTTCAGAAAAGTAATAAAAATACACGTAAACTATCTTTGAAGAACCAAAAATATGAATCCCACCAAAAACATTTCATGTAAAATGTTGCCAAGATGACCTCATAAGGTTTGCCCTGTGAAAAAGATATCAGCCATCTCATGTAGAGTCAGGCTTCTGAATCTACAACTTCAACAAATTCTACATATCAGTAAATATGTATGGCTTTGCCGTCTCGCTACCGTCGTGGAGGTGATGCGAATATTTAGTTTCTGATCTGAAGTAAGTAACGAAACAGCCAAGCCATACATATTTACTGTATGTAGAATGTTGTGAGTGCACAGCACTATTGTCTGCATGATACCCTGTTGGGCCGTATCGTGAGTGCACAGCATTATTGTCTTTGACTACTGACACGACGTGTCTCGAATTTGAATTATCCTAATGTCTTGATGTGAAAAATATATGTAAGCCAATCTAAAGCTTATTAGTAGTAAATGTTTATTATTTTATCTGCCGCTCCACCCAACAATTGGTAGCAGAGCGTGGTTACGTTGAATTTAATGTAGTCGGCAAAAATAAATGCTTCGTACACCATGAACACGTCGTCATCGTCGTACCATCGCATCGAAGCATTAACTAAAGCAAATTACGATACGTGGTGCCTCCAAGCACAAGCAGTGCTGATCAAAAATGGCCTGTGGGGATACGCAAGCGGAGAGATACCCAAACCGACTTCAACAACCGACGCGGCGGAGAAAAAAGAATTCTTACATAAGGATTTACTAGCGCGTTCAGAGCTATTACTACTAATTTCACCTTCGGAGCTGAAACAAGTGAAAGGCTGCAAGACATCGTTCGAACTTTGGCACAAGTTGAAAAACATTTACCAAAGTACGGGTCCTGCCAGAAAAGCAACATTATTGAAGCATCTTATCTTAAAAAAACAAGAAAACGGTGATGTCCGCGAGTACCTAAACGATTTTATGGACACCGTCGATAAATTTGCTGATATGGATATAACTCTACACCCAGATCTGCTAAGTATCATGATGCTTTATAGCTTACCCGCTTCATTTGAAAATTTCAGAATAGCGGTAGAATAGAGGGATACCTTGCCGAAGCCTGAGGACCTGAAAATTAAGATTATAGAAGAAAGTGAAGCTAGAAAAAGTCAAGACATGCAAAAAGAGGGAAGAGAAGGTGCGTTCTATTCTAAGAAGAAGCCAAAATACTGCCAGAACTGCAAGAAAAGGGGACATAATTCGGAAGAATGCTGGAGTAAGAAAAATAAAAATCAGTCAACCCACAAGCGGGAACAAAAGAACTTCAACATTACTCCTATTTGTTTGTCCGTCACCTCTGCAGACACGTGGTGCCTGGACAGCGGCTGCACCTCGCATATGTGCGCACAGGAGGACAATTTCGAGAGCATCGACTCCGAAACCGGAACTCTGAGATTAGCGTCTGAAAATCACACTGCAAAAGTCGAAGGAAAAGTCAAAGCACGTATAAATATAAATAATGAAACGATCAACCTCCATGATACTTTATATGTACCTACACAGGCAACGAACTTGATGTCGGTTGCCAAAATTACTGAAAAAGGACACAGTGTACTATTTACAAAAAATAAGGCATACAACAAAGACCAGAAGGGTGAAATAATCCTTACTGCTGCAAAAGAAAATGGCCTGTATTACACAAAGGCAGAAAAAACAAATATAGCCCGAACTGTAAACAACATCGAAATGTGGCATCGAAAACTGGGACATCTTAATGAGAATGATTTAAAGTTAGCTGCAAATAAGAGACTAATTAAAGGATTAGAACTAGGAGGAGGAAATTTACCCGACTGCGAAGTGTGCATCAAAGGGAAGATGGCCAGATTGCCATTTTCATCTGTAGATGGACCTCAGTCTACACAAGCACTGGAAATTGTGCACAGTGACGTCTGCGGGCCCGTCAATACTGAAACACTAGCCGGATCAAAATATTTCCTAACATTCCTGGATGACTATACAAAATATTGCTGCGTGTACTTCATCTCACACAAATCCGAAGTGTTCGAAAAATTCAAAGAATATAAAAGAAAAGTAGAAAAGTTTCACAATAAACCGATAAAAAGCTTACAGTCGGATAATGGAACAGAATACTGCAATCGAGGATTTGATGATTTTCTGAAACAACATGGGATCAAGAGAAGGCTCACAGCACCATATACACCGCAGCAGAACGGCCAAAGCGAAAGAAAAAATAGATCACTGCTTGACAGAGCCCGATGCTTAATGATAGAAGGAAATATACCTCAAAAACTATGGGCTGAGGCAGTTTATACAGCGAATTACCTCATCAACAGAAGCCCGGCCAAGGCCCTGAACGGTTGTACGCCCTATGAAAAATGGACCGACCGTACTCCATCTGGAAATCACTTGCGTGTGTTTGGAAGTAAAGCATTTGTTCTGAATAAACACAGAAGAGGGAAGTTTACACCTAAATCAATAGAAGGAGTATTCATGGGCTATGCACAGCTAGCAAAAGGTTTTCGCATTTACATTTCTGAAAAAGAAAGCATAATAATAAGCAGAGACGAGAAAGTCATAGATAAAATGTATTATAATAAGGATGATGACCATACCGATAACCACTACGATGACTTCTTCGATGAACAAGAACGGCTGAGACCTGAAACAGAAAACACCACCACCACCACCATATCAGCCCTAGGACGTCCACTGCTGGACATAGGCCTCCCCCAATTTCATGGGGGGTAAATGCCATAATCGCCACGCTTGGCATGCGGGTTGGCGATCGCAGTATCTCCACCGCACTCTAGGAATGCTGCTGCCCATTCCCCGGTGGTCTTGGTCGTAGTTTTAGGACATACCCGGGTCCATCATCGGGGTATCCGGAAACAGAAAACAAGGTTAAAAGAAATATAGAAACTAACAAGAAAGAGAAACAAAGAAAGAAAAAGATACAGTTACCTGTGGTAGATGTTGAATTCTCATTCAATCCTACCCAAAGATCTGTAGTAACACCTCCTGAGCCGGAATCTGAAGATCGTGAAATTGAATCTATCGTGGACGTAGAACCTGAAGTCGTCGAAGGTACAAGTCATGAACCAACAAAAACAAGAAGTTTTTTAAATGACGAGCCAAGACCACGTCGGGAACGCAAAGCTCCAACTTGGCAACGAGATTACGTGCTGAGTCCGTCCTCGTCTTCTGATGAATATCAGGAACCATTAGACAAAGAAGACACGGATGAACTCACATTTCTGTGCGAAACAGATAGCGGAAATGAAGAGTGGCATGATGCTATTAAAGCAGAAATGAAAGCACATATCAAAAATGGAACTTGGAAAGTTGTGAAGAAAGAAAAGGAGATGAAAGTCATTGACCATAAAATAGTCCTAAGGAACAAGTGGACTCCTGAAAAAGGAGAAATAAAGAAAGCCAGACTCGTAGCGCGTGGATTTGGCCAACGCCCTGGTATTGATTTTAACGAGACATTTGCACCGGCTGCGAAACTAAGTACCATCCGCTCCGTAATTGGACTAGCAGTCGAAGAAGACTTGAAGCTCAACCAAATGGATGTCACGACGGCATACCTAAAATGCGACTTAGAAGAGAACATCTTTATGAAATATCCCGAATACACAGAGCAGTACGTAGCTTGTACAGCAAGGCAAAGACAATGCTAGAAGACATCAAGAGCATTGAACAACATGAAAAAGTATGCCACCTTCAAAAAGCCCTATACGGCTTAAAACAAGCAGGACGGCAATGGTATACTAAATTAGACACCGAGCTAAAGAAAATTGGATTTGAAGCATCGAAAGCTGATCCTTGCGTCTACATATTAGTCGGAGGAGCAAAAATAGTAATTGCCATATACGTAGACGACCTGCTAATTGCCTATTCCTGCCCGAGAAAGCTGGCTGAAATAAAAAAGAGATTAAATGAACAATTCGAAATGAAAGATATAGGACAGCCAAAACGACTAATTGGAATAGACTTCTAAATATATAAAAGAAGAAACTGACTGTCTGACTGACTGATTGACTGACTGACATATCAGCGCACAGCCCAAACCGCTGGTCCTAGAGATTCCAAATTTGGCACGTAGGTTCCTTATAAGGTCTAGGGGTGCAATAAGAAAGGATTTTTCAAAATTCAATCCCTAAGGGGGTGAAATGGGGGTCCGAAGTTTGTATGGGGAAACAAGATTAGTTGGATTATTTTATTCGAAACTTCACAGGAGTATTTCTAATGATAAATGAGTAAATACGTGTTTCAGGTTTTTTGAGAAATCAACCCTTAAAAGGGTGAAATGTGGTGACAAATTCTGAAAATCGACATGGGTATTGTTTTTATGGTTTATCGGGTCGCTGATAACGAAAACAACAAAGATTTTAAAATCCCACGTGGAGGACGTGAATTACCATCCACTATGTTGGGACCGAGGGGTTGAAATGTCCAAATATTAATATGGGTGTCGTTTTTATGGTTTTTTGGGTCGATAATTTAGAAAATGGCATTGATTTTGAAATTTAATATTGCGGACATAAAAACTTTTAAAAGTTTGTGCCAAATTGCAAGAAGAAACTGACTGACTGAGTGAGTGACATATCAACGCACAGCCCAATCTGCTGGTTCAAGAGATACCAAATTTGGCATGTAGGTTCCTTATAAGGTCTAAAGGGGCATGAGGTGCCGAGAGTTCCCTATGAAGATACGACCTTTTTTGATTCAATGTATTGTATGTGGTTTTATTAATCAGTGCTGTACGATTTCTACAAAAATCGATATTTGAGCCTCCGAGAGGACTCTTAATAGGAATCCGAGGTACCTAAACTTTGAATAAAGTAACGGCCATATTAATTTTCTTCATTTCCGTCCCGATTTCGTTCGAAATCGATATTTGAGCGTCCGAGAGGTCCCCTAATACGACTCCGAGGTAAAATTTTGAAAAAGTGGCGAACATATTGCTTTTCTTCATGTCCGTCCAGATTTCGTTCATAATCGATATCTGAGCGTCCGAGAGGTCCCCTAATATGACTCCGAGGTAAAATTTGGAAAAGTGGCGGCCATATTTATTTTCTTCATTTCCGTCCCGATTTCGTTCAAAATAGATATCTGAGCATCCAAGATGTCTCTTAATATGAATCCGAGGAAGAATTTGGAAAAAGTCGCAGCCATATTGATTTTCTTCATTTCCTTCCCGATTTCGTTAAAAATCGATATCTGAGCGTCCGAGAGGTCCCCTAATACGACTCCGAGGTAAAATTTGGAAAAGTGGTGGCCATATTTATTTTCTTCATTTTCGTCCCGATTTCGTTTAAAATAGATATCTGAGCGTCCAAGATGTCTCTTAATACGAATCCGAGGTAAAATTTGGAAAAAGTCGCAGCCATGTTGAATTTCTTCATCTCCGTCCCGATTTCGTTCAAAATAGATATCTGAGCGTCCGAGATGTCTCTTAATATGAATCCGACGTAAAATGGAAAAAGTCGCAGTCATATTTATTTTCATCCTTTCCTTCCCGATTTCGTTCAAAATCGATATCTAAGCGTCCGACACGATTTCGTTCAAAATCGATATCTGAGCGTCCGAGAGGCCTCGTAATAGTATTAATCCGAGGTAAAACTTGGAAAAAGTGGCGGCCATATTGATTTTTATCATTTCCGTTCCAATTTCGTTCAAAATCGATATCTGAGCGTCCGAGAGAATTCTTAATACGAATCCGAGGTAAAATTTGAAAAAAGTGGCAGCCATATTGATTTTCTTCATTTCCAACCCGATTTCGTTCAAAATCGATATTTTAATGTCTGCGAGGTCCCCTAATACGAATCCGAGGTAAAACTTTGAAAAAATGGCGGCCATATTGATTTTCTTCATTTCCGTCTCGATTTTGGTCAAAATCGATATTTGAGTGTCCGAGAGGTCTTTTAATACGAATCCGAGGTAAAATTTGTGAAAGTGGCAGCCATATTGATTTTCTTTTTTTCCGTCCCGATTTCGTTCAAAATCGATATCAGAGCGTCCGAGAGGTCTCTTAATACGAATCCGAGGTAAAATTTGGCACTCCATACATGCCAGGGATTGTAAAAAAAAGTTTAATGTTACTATATAGGCGTGTGGGTTATAAAAACCGTGTGGGTTATTGGCTTTTAAAAACGACATAGATTTTTCTATATTTTTTCCATTTAAATCAACTTTTAGATTAGTATTACATACTAGCAGCCCAACACATACAAACAATTAAGAAATAGTTATTCTATCTTCAATAGTTTATGCAGCGCACGTGATGTAAAGAATATTTTAGGTATACCGAAACCCCCAGAGTGTAACAACTACTTTTCTGGAAACCACATCTACATCGGTTATGCCAAACGCGAGATAATCGTGGACAAACATACATACATTTGTACATACGTACATACATACATACGGGTCAAACATACATCCTCTTTTTTGTAGACGGTTAAAAATTATGCTTAGTACGCGGGCGAAGCCGCGGGCAAACGCTAGTAGACTATAAAGAAAACAAAACCAAATTAACTCAGAAGAAATTTATACAAGAAACATTAAAGAAATTTAAAATGGAAGACTGCAAACCCACTACCACACCAATGGAAGTGAACTTAAATCTGGAACCAAACAAGAAAGGAGGAGTAGACGACTTACCTTACAGAAACCTAATCGGAACTCTGATGTACCTTTCAGTCGCTACCCGGCCTGATGTAACATATGCTGTTAACTACCTATCCAGATTTAACGACTGCTTCGGACCAGAACATTTTAAATCAGCAAAACGAGTATTACGCTACCTAAAAGGCACAATACGAGTAGATGTTGGCCTAACATACACGAAATCGCAAGAGCCATTAGAAGGCATGGCTGACGCGGATTGGGGCGCCTGCAAAATGGATCGAAAATCCTGCTCTGGTTACACTTTCAAATATGCCGGGGCAGCTATCAGCTGGGCCTCCAAAAAACAGAGAAGCGTAGCTTTATCAACGGCTGAAGCCGAATACACAGCTCTTACAGAGGCTGCAAAAGAAGCTGTCCACCTAAGATCACTATTCAAAGATCTAGGTGTTGATTATGGACAGATAAAGATCTGGAACGACAATCAATCTTAAAATCGACATCGTGTCTTAAAAGTCGAAGCATATAGATCTGAAGGTGCACTACATAAGAGACTGCATTAAGCAAGGTATCCTGAATATCATGTACATGTGCACCGAGGACATGGAAGCGGACCTGCTGACGAAGGCGTTGCCAGGACCCAGGCTAATGACGCTGAGAGGCAAACTGGGACTTCATTAGTGCCGTGAGGAGGAGTGTTGTGAGTGCACAGCACTATTGTCTGCATGATACCCCGTTGGGCCGTATCGTGAGTGCACAGCATTATTGTCTTTGACTACTGACACGACGTGTCTCGAATTTGAATTATCCTAATGTCTTGTTGTGAAAAATATATGTAAGTCAATCTAAAGCTTATTAGTAGTAAATGTTTACTAGTTGCCCGCGCGGCTCCGCCGCGTCGACGTACTACGAAGAATGCAAGAGGAGCCGCGGGATAGAATATAGCCTATCTATATTCTATCCCGTGGCTTCGCTCTCGATTACAAAGTTGATTTAAAAACATTTGTGTCACAGTCAATCATAAAAAAACATATTTGCACCCCGATCCACCGCATAACTGGGCCTTGTACGTGGGCCATGATGGGCTAATGAGATATCAACCTACATGCATTTCTGTAGGGTTCAACTTTGTAGGGTTTAACATCCTCAGACAAACATTGAAAAAAAAAATAGCAAATTAACCTTTTGAACGGCATACTTTATGAACCACAGTGACACTTACACGCCAACTCATTTTTCATAAGAGATAGAATATAAACCATAGTATCACAGAATAAGTAATAGTACATAGTATAAAGTACGAAGGTAATTTTCATATATCATAACACCTATGTTCTCGGCAATTAAAGGTTGTAATTATATTTTTAACCTTTTAAGCGCATTATCTATAGAAATGCATGTAGGTTAATATCGCATTGGATGCCGTCACCACGACGGATATATTTGTCGTTGTATTGAATCGATGGTGCGCAAATACTTCAAATGCGTTGTTGGCGTCGTAAAGGTTAATTAGTGCACCATTGTTTTCTCGTTCGTTTGATCTAAATCCACCAATAAGTAACGTCTACTCCAATGAGAACTTCTTTGCTTATGATCTCTTGATCACCCTACTGGTATGGCAATAGGTGGAAGAGAGACACACTTAGACACAGCGAATCTCTTCTCTTTCAAAATGTTTTGCAGCTTATCTATGATTAACTCAGAAACAGTTCTGTAACTCACAACGTAAAGTTTAATTTGGTTTGTCATTGTTTTGGCAGGTATCAATATCAGTCAAGATATACGGAACGTATATTTAAGCGTCATTGGTTTGTATACCAACTTCTTTGTTTAAACCATGACAATATAATATTGACATAATAGAGCACAATAAAAAAAAGTGACACAATACGTATGTCATTTATGTAAACATTACATTTATTTTCTGCTTTATTCGACAGAACTGAACAGGCCCTGTTCACATTATCCGATCCGATATCGGCGTTGGAGCCGACACGGTTATGTATGTATGTATGTATGGCTTTATTGTAGATAAAACACGGCAAAATGACAAACAGACAAAAAGTGGAAGTAAAAAGGCTAGCTTATCCCTATATGTATAGAAAACTGCCACATATATCAAATCCGCTCATTTAAGTTGAACAATTTCTGAACATCTGATCTCTTCTCTCTAATGCACAAATCAGTAAGTTTGAGAAAGACAGATAAGTGATATCTGACAGGTGTTCACCTGTCAGTGCATCTGCTTTCAAATATATTTGTTTATATGCAAATTGTACTGAACTGACGTTTGTGACGTTTTGCATTATATGGGATTTGAAATTTTGGTGTGCTTTTAAGTGGAGACAATTCGTTAGCAGCCGAAAATGATCGTTCTATCTGTCCCGGTCTAATTCATCTTGCTTAACCATAAGGATCCAAAGAGACAACTATAAGAAAAATCGTCTTGCTTAACACTGCGGATCTGTTAGTATTATTAATTACGAAAACTGGTCACTGTTCACATTGCACGACACGATATTGGTCACATTTCCATACATTTGTCGGAGCCGAAACCTTCATTAAATCGGATAATGTGAACAGGGTCTTAAGTTGGGAAATGAATGGTGCCCTTTACACGATTAATATAATGACAAAACTGAGATGTCAATATTATCGCGTTTTTCCAAATAGTTCGTGTTTTGGTTCAATATGCATCAATATTCACGTAAATCGTATGGTGATATGAGTGTGTCACGGGATAATAATCACCGTGTAAAAGGCCCCAATTAACGGATCACTAAAATTTGTATTGTCTTTATAGACCGCAATAATATTGACACCTCAGTATTGTGAAAATAAAAATCGTGTAAAGGGCCACAATAAAAAATAAGTTAAATGTTGACACAAAACGTCTGGCACACAAAGTACAATATATATACTGAGATAGAGATACCAGTGAAATACTCTACATAGATCGTAGCGCCGTTGTGTATTTAGTAAGAACTAACCGCACGAACGCTGCATCTCTGTCACTTCAATATGCAAGTGCGATAAGGATAGCACCCAGTGACATCTGGTGCAAACAAGTTAAACTAAAATTTCCATAGAAAAAATCGTACTTCGAGCTGAAAGGCCCCTGGTCTGGCATTCATGTAAACTGTAAATACTTAGACCGAATACACCGAATATTATGTATTGTCTTGTAAACAAATTAGTAGTTTTACTTTCGTTTATAGTTAATAATATTGAGTATTTCTCGAGTCAAAAGATTTTATTTTGTAATGCTGTACCAGATATTTCTTACAGGAACATTTTAATTCATATTTGATTTTATGTCATCCGGAATCATACAATAGCCAGTTCCCAAGTCACGTGTTAACCAAGCTAAATTTTGACACCTCGTACAATTCTACCAAGGTAAGCTGACCCGTCGCTTGTATGCGGCGTCATCGAACACGATTTTGAGGCTTATATTTGTCGGGGCATCCAGGATTTTTCGTAAATATCAATTTAAAAAAAAATCCAGGATAAAAAAAAAAAACCAAGACCTTATTGCAAATCTGCAGCATGGGACGAATTTTATGGTATATAATTTATCAAAATCGGTCCATAACTGTAGATCTGATGGGCGTTGTAAGGATCGGCTTCGCGTAATATATATATAGATTATTTTATCTGCCGCTCCACCCAGCAAACCAAAAATTTCTCACCAAACATTTCTTGTTTTCAAGGATATTTTTGGTGTTTCTTTTTTTTTCATATTTATTCAGATTTTAAAATAAATTAACATCAATATCACTTCAGAAAAGTAATGAAAATACACGTAAACTATCTTTGAAGAACCAAAAATCCCACCAAAAACATTTCTTGTAAAATGTTGCCAAGATGACCACATAAGGTTTGCCCTGTGAAAAAGATATCAGCCATCTCATGTAGAGTCAAGCTTCTGAATCTACAACTTCAACAAATTCTACATATCAGTAAATATGTATGGCTTTGCCGTTTCGCTACCGTCGTGGAGGTGATGCGAATATTTAGTTTCTGATCTGAAGTAAGTAACGAAACAGCCAAGCCATACATATTTACTGTATGTAGAATTTGTTGAAGTTAGGGTCGGTAGAGTTAGGCCGTGTAGATTCAGAAGCTTGGCTCTACATGAGATGTGATATCTTTTTCACAGGGCAAACCTTATGTGGTCGTCTTGGCAACATTTTACATGAAATGTTTTTACTCTCTACAGTCCCGTGTAAACTTTCATGTTTTCCCATTCCCATTTTAGGGGATGGGGGCGAAAGTTAGTTTATGAATTTATTTGAAATCGATATATTTTAGATATCAATAAAATCTAAAGTATTTGAGCTATTCAATTGAGACTTTGTATGTTTAATTGGTCTATTATTGACATCATATCCTGAGAATATGAACTATCTCTATGAATCTATCGGAAACCAACTTTATGAGGGTTCAAAAAAACGACGAAGCACTTCGAGAAAAGGTAGGTAGTGCCCTTGCGCTTCGCTTGGCTCGTCTTGGCGGGGGCAGTACCGTGCCCCCAGATAATAACGAATACGCATGTGTAAACAATACATTCGCTATTCGCTCGCGAACTCGCGATTCGTGCATTCGCGTTGGGAGCGGTTTTTCGGACGCAAATCAAAGGGCACGAGTAGCGAACACGAACTTACTGTTCATTCGCCATCGCCCGACCCAAAACGACGTGTAGATAAAATGTAGTGGATTGAAGTGCGAATTTTAGACATAAATGTTCTTTTTAGCAACAGAAAGAGCTCATTTGGATGATGCAGCGCGCATGCCGCTATCTAGACACGCAGCAGCGTGTCTAGCCAACTTCACCCCAGAAACTGGCGGACAGCAGCCGTGTGTTATTTTACACGAACCGTTTGGAGCCACTTTTGGCACCCCAATAATTCCAAATCTATCTAATATAAAAAAAATCACAGATCTCGTGCACTACACGGCCATCAAGGTAGGTACATTGAAAATGAACTCAACACAATAAAAAAATGCATTACATTTGCTAACGTTATGCCAATTTGGTTGATATATAATATATAAACATAGCTCACATACAAAATTCCTATTAAATTGGCAATTTTTTAAAGCGCAGCGAAATTACGGTAACCACATAAAAAGGCATTTGCCACTTTACTAATATTCACGCAAGATAACGGCGACTTCAAATTAACTCGACCTCCAAACTCCGACTATAACTATAACAAGAATTTTCAAAGTCGAATTCGACATGACACCCTAGGCCCCAGGAGAAGGATAAATTATATGATATCATAACCTTGATTATTTGTTTAATTTTCTCGCAATCGAAGTGAAAAGCAGATGTATAACTCATGTATAAAACTCATTTTATCCTCTACTTTATATCGACCCTTGCCTGCGGCTCGGGTCGATAAATTGTCTCGGATAAAATGGCTTGTTTTATGCAATCTCAATCAACTATTTTATTTGCCAAGGTTTTGGAAGATATTGGTCTTCCAAAACAACATTGAATTATCCACGAATTGCTATTTCCCGGGCACTGAAATAATGTGCTATTGTTGTCTCGAACTATAATTAATAATAAATTATTATAGAAACAATACATGTTTAATTTAAACAATTTGAAATATAAAAGTAAAACTAACTACAATTGTACAATTGTGTTGATTTAAAAAAATATATATTACCTACTAATAGTCGTTCTGACTTTTTGACTTCTTTCAGAAAGGTTAGGCTACAGCGCAAACCCTTGACCTGATCGTCTTTGTTTTAGGCTCAAATTGTAGCCGACTAAATTGTCCAGAGGAGGTTTGATCGAAATTTTGATATCATTCTTCGTTTCCAAAATATCGAGTGCCAAAATGAAAAAATCGGAGGATTTTTTTTCACTATTTCGGCCAAAACTTTTTTCGTTCTGGACTTTCTCAAATAATTCTCTTTGCATCTTACACATCTCGTAAATACGCGTCTTTTGAGCCTAGTTTGAATATCATACCTTCACAACTCTCTGAAATATAAGGGGATCGCACTATTTCGTGAAATGGACCCTATACTGGAGCGAACGAAAAGACATTTTCAATGTCAAAAATTTGGTACATGTATTAAGATCCTTTAGAACAACTAGAACCCCAAATTTCATAAATATAGGTTTAATAGTTATTGAGATATTAAATTCCAAAAAACGGCATTTTTACCACTGATTGACTGACTGACTGACTAGTAATCAAAACCCTAACCCACTTCCGGGTGACCTAGAAAGCTGAAATTCGGCATGTAGCTTGGTAATTGTGTGTGTACACCAGAAAAAATCAGAAAACAGTGATTTTTTATTGATTTTATTATTATTATTATTTACGCTATACTGTTTTTCACGTAAGAAGAGTCCGGTGACAGCTGTCAACCCAGTACAAATTATGTCATTTTTGACGTATAATGACATAATTTGTACTGGGTTGACAGCTGCCACCGGACTCTTCTTACGTGAAAAACAGTATAGTTACCTTACAACTCCGTCATTTATTAACCGATTTTGAAAATTCTTTTTTTGTTTGTAACGGCATGCTTCAGGGGTGGTCCCATTGGCATCAAGTCAGAATTTGATCAAGGGGTCCTGGAGAAATCGAGGGAACTCTTCAAATATTTAAGGTGCACCTATAGCGATTTGGGTATTTTTTTTAGTAACTCGTGCATGAGGGATTGTCTGAAATTTTTAAAAGTCCTAGATTATTTATGTAATGGTAGGAATAACCTTCGCCATTAAAAGAAAAAAGTTTCAGATTTTTAGGTTGCTCCATATATTTTATAAAAATACAAACATTTTATATCACCTCGCGTCTGCCCCGTATCGGACTACTAAGGCATTTCGAAGTCCATCAAATATTTAAAAAAAAAACCTGCTGGAATCTGTGGTACGCAATGACATTGACAGTTCAAGTCATACGACCAACCCACAGACATCAGAGAAAAGCAGACTCGCAATATTAAGCCAGATGATTTTCATATAGTTCTCTTTAATCCTTATGGTGCACCAAAATGAATTAGAATGCGACAGATAATACAATCATTTTCGGCTGTTAACAAGTTGTCTCGATTTGCGAGCACACCAGGATGTTAAATCCCATATAAACTTAACACACCATAACGTCAGTTCAGTACAATTTTCAGTTATGAAGACGGAGACACTGACAGGTGAAGACGTGTTAGATGTCACTTGTGTGTCTCTCTCAAACTTTCTGATTTGTACATTAGGAGAACAGATCAGACGTACAAAAATCGTTCAACTTAAATGAGCGGATCTGCTTTACTCTGATATCTGTGGGACAAACCTATGATGAACTGTCAATGTCATTGCGTACCACAGATTCAAGCAGGTGTTTTTTTTTAAATACTTGACGGACTTAGAAATGTCTTAGTAGTCCGATACGGGGCAGACGCGACCTGATATAAAATGTTTGTATTTTTACAAAATATATGGCGCAACCGAAAAATCTGAATTTTTTTTCTGTTAATGTCGACGGTTATTCCTATCATTAGAAAAATAATCAAGGACTTTTAAAATTTTCAGGCATTCCCCATTTGGTGAAGTTTGGCAAAAAGTAATAATATGATGAGTAGATCAAAAACATAAATGTGAAAATGGCAGCCAATTTCAATATGCGAGGCTTGGTTGTCGTCTCACCGACAAAAGAATTGAGATCTGAATGGGTGCCAAGTTCCGTAGATTATCTGAAAAGGTGCCAAGTCTGGCACTGGATTGTTTACAGTAAAACTAATTTACTGCGGCTTAATGCATTTTGTGCATTAACTTGGCAGTTTTCTATGCAGTATGTTATAATACCATAAAATCGATATTTAAGAAAACTGCCAAGTTAAAGCTCAAAATGCATTAAACCGCAGTAAATTAGTTTTACTGTAAACAATCCAGTGCCAGACTTGGCACCTTTTCAGATAATCTACGGAACTTGGCACCCATTCAGATCTCAATTCTTTTGTCGGTGAGACGACAACCAAGCCTCGCATATTGAAATTGGCTGCCATTTTCACATTTATGTTTTTGATGGGATTATTTTCACGTCCTCCATATTCGTGTGCGAATAAACTCACGAATGTGTGAACAGTAAGTAGTTTGCGACGGTAAGTATGTTTCGTCGAATGACGAGGCGAATAGGGAACACGATAGTGTAAATCTAGTGTGAGGTGTACCGGTTTGAAGCAAATAAACAATTACCCGCCCAGATTAAAAAGGTTGTTTATGGTAAGCAGCCAGACGTTTAAGACAAATTTTCAATTTAGCTGCATATGGGCTTTTCTGACCACCGACCACCGTGGGATGGGCAGCAGCATCCCTGTATTGCGGTGGAGATGCTGCGATCGCCAGCCCGCATGCCAAGCGTGGCGATTATGGCATTTACCCCCCATTAAATTGGGGGAGGCCTATGTCCAGCTATGGACATCTTTCGGCTGATATGGTGGTGGGCTTTTCTGTCCCCCTTGGTGGACCTCATTTATGAGGTCTATAAAAATCCTTACTCTGAGGCTGGCCCGCTAAATAGCCCACATTTTAATTTTTTGCTCTTGTCGTACTTGTCGGAGCATATAATATTTGGACTATTTGGTCAGGATTGTTAGCTGGGCTTACCCTAGTTGAGGTTTATATAGATTTTACTTTGTAATGTAATGTATAATTTTTAGTATAAGTTTTGATGTTGTACTATATCTGTCGTACCATAATTTGAGACGGGTTTGATTCTCTTAAAAAGATTTAAATTAAAACGTAGTGATTATATGCTCAGTGATTTAAATCAGAGTTAAACGGGCAACATTGATGACGACGTGTCAATTTCACTGTACGCGTTGCAATACAAGTGCCAACAGTATTGAAATTGGACTGGATTGGAAAGGCCCATAAGTTCTATCCAGAGTTTGTTAATTATCAATCTGTGTTTAACTTTAGCTAGTGACCGTTTTGTGAATTTATATTTTCACAGAGGCTTTGATAAAATGGTATAATAGATTCCTGTTTTGAAATATAATTCGAATTGTGTGATTATAATTTATAACGGTGTATAAATTATTCGTGTTATGTTGTAGCCACCATCCCCGAGCTCGACGAATGTTGGATCAGGAGGACGGTCCCCCAGCAAGGCGACGGCAGCGCCTCGCTCGTCGACTGGAGGTACCGTGCGCCAACGCAAGACCACTACCACCACTGCAGCCAGGAGCCGCACCACAGGCGCTGGCTCTGGAGGCATGTGGCGGTTCTATACTGATGACTCCCCTGGCGTTAAAGTGTAAGTGCTGTTCATTCTTTAGACATATTTTGAGTGTATTGTAAATCCATATATCTTGTTGTATACTTAATTCATAAGAACGCAAACCAATATTTCTCTGTAATCCATTGTGTTATTTCATTTGTGATGTTGGCTAGAAATTTCAACCAACACTTAGAAAAATGTAATGCAAGCCTTTCACAGATGGAATGCTTTGCTGAATTCTAGCAAATCTGCCAACCATTCATTTAACTTTAACTACAAGTACCTGTGTGACCAAGCTCTGCCTGGCATTTTTCATAGTTTTTCAGCTTTGCTGAAAATTACTGAGCCCCCATAAATCCCAATATCAAAATTGTAGGAGCAGTTCCAGCTAACTAGCATGGTAGCTAATACTGTCACATGTATGTTACATTTTAGAACATTTCGGCCATATAACATGATGGTATAAGCTATTGTCCTAGCTAAGCAGAGATCCCCGAAATAAGGAAATAAGTATACACAAATTTCTTGTGATAAGTGTAGCTGGTGGCTAACAATGTTTTTGCTTAATGTATTATCTGATTCTTATGTATATGTGTAAAAAGTGTAGTGGTAGTTAAAAAATCATAGATCTCGCACTGCACTACACAATCTTCAAGGTAAATTGAAAATTAACACAGCAAAATAAATCAAGCACATTACAATCACTAATATTACGCAGATTTGGTTGGTATAATATGATACATATCTCTGATACAATATAAAAATACCATATTAAAAAATTGTAATTATAAATTTTAATAATTTTTGTTTAAAAGTACCCTATTATTTCCTCTTAAATTGGACTATTTTACCGACTTTTCGAGATTTTCTCAAAAACTATATTTCCTTTTATTTTCATTATTTTATAGCACTCGTCAGTACACATCTTTTAACACTCTAACTAAACTAAACATTTACTTACAACATCAGGGCGAATTTTCACTATTCACTTAAATTGGGGACTATACTGAACACCAGTCTTCAACAATCATGAAGTTTGTTACATACATTTTAACACTGAAAATGTTTTTTTCCAATCACTTCAATTGTAAAAAAAAACATTTTCAGTGTTAAGATGTATGTAACAAACTTCGTGATTGTTGAAGACAGCCTGCTGTACAGCATTCTGGTTACATCCATCCAGCCTTAGAGCTTGTATACATTGGATCATCAGGGAACTTGTAAATAAATACATATTTTTGAGGACAATCTTACACAAATCAACCTACTCCAAAACTAAGTAAAGCTTGTATACCATGGGTAATAAATAAATATTTAAATATTGTTTGTTTTTGTTACAGGGGCCCTGTGCCAGTGCTAGTGATGTCCCTTCTGTTCATTGCGTCAGTGTTCATGCTTCACATTTGGGGAAAATACACCAGGGCATAATATGTAAACTTTATGTTAAGTTCTACTTTAATTGTGCGAGAGAATGGATTAACTGTTAAGTGCTCTTGTACTGGAAGGTATAGGTTTAATTCAATTATTTATGTAATGTTTTATATTAATTCAGAGTAAATTTAAGAATCAAAAACAGTAGTATCATTATTTTCATTAATGCAGTTATACATATATTACAAGTACTATTACTAAAAGTAAAAAAGTAATTTATTTTTCAAATTAGGCATATTACATACTTGTACCTATGAACGTCAATAAACTACCACCTGTTCGGAAAATTAACCTCTGCCACGAGAAGAACCAGAACCAGCGTAAGACACTGTGAGGTGTCATTTTTTCAAAACAATATACCTACATTGTATAGTTAAATATAAAATTACAGTCTCACAAAGTAACAATGCTACAGTAGAAAATCTATTTTCGCGATAGATTCATTCGCTGGATAGATTATAGTCTATAGGCAAATTTGCAAAAAGTCGTCCCCCTTACGATTTTCGTCGACATCTCTTCTATATACCTAAAACAGGTATGGATGTGTTCCTTGTTGTCTCTAGAACACGAATCTACCTGTTTTAGTTCATGAAGGGGGGAACACACATAGCTGTGACGTCATAATGATGGCGGCCGACCGTCGTCGATTTATGTCCAAATCTCGGGTTCTATTTTACCAATCGGTTCGTGTGAGGCGTCGTTTGAAAGCTTATTAAACTTACTATAATTGCTTTTATGACACTTATACCATAACTAAAGTCATTTTTAAAATATTTTATAAAATGTGATTTTTTTACCCTGCATGATTGCATAAGTACTGATAAAAAATGCTTATAACTCAATAAATAATAACTTTAGCGCAATGTATGTTATTACAAAATAAGTAGATCATTTTATAAGCTTTCCAAAAATATAAGTTTTATTGGTGTACAATAATAAGTAATCAAGTCTTGACCAATTTTGCTCAACATGGGTCATTACGCGTCGACTGACAATCACGACGCTCGACTGCGCTGCGAGCGCTGGTGTCGCGCCTTGGTGTAAATATTAGTAGGAAGTCTGTATGTTTTCTCAGTAAATATATTGCAGACGGTCATTATTTAGTTTGCTTTATGCATATAAGGTGGTAAAATAGAAACCGTCACAGATCGCAAGCATTTGCAGCCCAAGCCTCTAGGACCCTAAGGCGAGGATTTTAAACATGGGATCTGAGGATCTTCTATCACCGACCGAGCTGCGTACAAAATTTTACGTCTTGCCTTGGCTGTCCCTCTTAATTTTGTTTAAGCTCTGATGCCCTCAAGTACCCATATAGATCGATTAGGAAGTGTTAATAAACGTTTGTTCAAGTAGTTGAATCGTTATGATCTGATTATAACTAGAATTGAATTTTTTTGTTGGTAAGATTTATTTGAACGCCTGCAAGTTACCTATCAAGATCGATTAGGTAGTGTTATAGGTGTTTGTGTAGGAAGTTAAATCGTTAGGAGGATCCTATTCCAATTCTGCTTTTGACCCCTGTGACTTAAAACTCCAGTTGACTAGTTAATTATTGTTAAAAAAATTATTGGTCAAACTTATTTGAACACCTGCAAGTTACCTATTTAGATTGATAAGGTAGAGTTAATTAGTATTTGCGCAGGCAATTAAAATGTTAAGATTCAACTCCAACTCTACTTTTAACCCTCTGACTTAGATACTCCATTTGAATAATTTATATTTACTTTAGATTTTTTTACTTGTTAAACTTATTTGAACACCCGCAAGTTGCCTATACAGATCGATTAGGTAGTGTTAACAAATATTTGTTCAGGTAGTTAAATTGTTGGGATCCGATTCCAACTCGACTTTTGACCCCTCCGACTTAGATAGTCCACTTGAATAATTTATTTTTTATTTAGATTTTTCACTTGTCAAACTTATTTGAATACCCGCAAGTTGCCTATCTAGATCGATTAGGTAGTATTGATAGACGTTTGTTCAGGTAGTCAAATCGTTAGGATCCAATTCCAACTCGACTTTTCACCCCTCCGACTTAGATACTCCACTTGAATAATTTATTTTTTCTTTAGATTTTTTTACTTGTTAAACTTATTTGAACACCCGCATGTTGCCTATCTAGATCGATTAGGTAGTGTTAACAGACATTATTCCAGGTAGTTAAATTGTTAGGATCCGATTCCAACTCGACTTTTGACCCCTCTGACTTAGATACTCCACTTAAATAACTGTTATTTTCTTCAGTTTTTTTTTTACTTCTCAATCTTATTTAAATGCCCATAAGTTACCTATCTAGATCGATTAGGTAGTGTTGATAGATGTTTGTTCAGGTAGTCAAATCGTTAGGATCCGATTGAACCTCGAATTTCCCCCCCTTCAACTTAGATACTCCACTTGAATAATTATTTATTCCTTCAGATTTTTTTTACTTGTCGAAATTATTTGAACGCCCGCAAGTTACCTATCTAGGTCATTTAGGTTGTGTTCATAGACATTTGTTCAGCTAGTTTAATCGTTAGGATCCAATTCCAACTCGACTTTTGACCCCTGCGACTTAGATATTCCTTTTGAGTAATTTATTTTTTCTTTAGAATTTTTTTACTTGTCAAACTTATATGTACGTCCGCCAGTTACATATCTAGGTCGATTAGATAGTGTTTATTAACGTTTGTTCAGGTAATTAAATCTTTAGCATCCTATTCAAAATTCCAACTCGCCTTTTGACCCTTCCGACTTAGATACCCAGCAGTTGAAATTATTTATTTTTACAGAATTTGTTTCGGGCCAAACTTATTTGAACGCACGTAAGTTACCTATTAATATCGATAAAGTTGTATTAAGATAGTGGCTGTAGTCATTTGTGAAGGTAGTTAAATCGTTAGAATCCGATTCCGAGTCGGGTTTAGACCTCTCCGACATGGATACTAGGGATGTTACGGAGCTTCGCCTCCGCATCCGGTAAGACGGAACTTCCGTTTGGTTATACACCTTCGGATCCGCCTCCGCCTTCGCTATTTTTTTATTTCACACCTCCGCCTCCGCCTCCGCATCCGTTATGTTTTTACCGAAGTTATACCGGAGCTGAAGGTAGCAGGAGCGAAGGAAGGCATTTGCCGCGGCAGCGCAGCGCGGCGCACGCCTTCAAGTTTTGACTTGTCCGGGAATTACTTACCTATCACTCACGACTGCCCGTACGACGTTGGTACTCGCGTTACGGAATTGGCCATAACATAAGTATTTATTACTGTACGACGATAAAATCTATATTTTTAGGAAGCTAATAAAATATTCTATCATTTTTATAATAACATCATTCACGCTAAAGTACAATTTTTTTGAATTATTTTGGTAAGTAAGCAAACGTATAAAGTAAAAAAAACACACTTTCATAAATATTTTTAAAACCGTTCATTATACGTTATAAACATCAGGAATACAATTATAGTACGTTTAATAAGCTTTCAAACGACACCTCTCACGAACCGATTGGTACAATAGAACCCGAGATTTGGACAAAAATCAACGACGGTCGGCCGCCATCTTTATGACGTCACAGCTATGTGTGTTCCCCCCTCCATGAACTAAAACAGGTAGATTCGTGTTCTAGAGACAACAAGGAACACATCCATATCTGTTTTAGGTACGAGGGTAAAACTGAAAGTTTCGGGAATAGAAGAAAATATGCAGTATAAGTGAGTTTATTTATTTTTATTGTTTTTCAAAATATTCTCCTTTGTATTTCATGCACTTATGCATGCGTTCAAACCAGTCCATAAAGCACTTTTTGAACTCTGAAGTAGGGGTCGACAAAATGGCTATTTTATAGGCCTCCACTGCTTCTTCTGGCGTCTGAAACCGCTGACCACGCAGTTTGTCCTTGATTCTGGGGAATGTAAAAAAGTCGTTGGGACTTAAGTCAGGGCTATATGGAGGGTGGTCCAATATTTCGACTTTTTCACCGTCCAGGTACTCAGTTGTTGTCCGAGCGGTGTGTGGGCTGGCGTTGTCGTGGTGAAGGATGATGCGACGACTAGGGTTTGTTTTTCGGAGTTCAGCAAAGACGTTCGGCAAACAAATAGTGGTGTACCAATCAGCATTGACTGTTCTACGATCCTCAAGAGCCACAGTAGCTACGTGACCAGATTTAGAGATAAACGTAGCCACCATCTTCTTAGCCATACTGCGAGAACGAACAACTTTTGTGGGTTTGAGCTCGTCTTCGAAGACCCATACTCGGGATTGGTTTTTAGTTTCAGGCTCATAAGCGTATATCCACGACTCGTCACCTGATACTATGCTAAAAACAGCATTTGAGCGTCCCTTGTTAAATCTTTTCAAAGTTTTGCGGCACCAATTGACACGGACTATTTTCTGCTCGTCAGACAATAGGTGAGGTATCCAACGGGAAAATAACTTTTTCACGCCTAATTCTTCTTTTAAAATAATTTGTATTTGACTCATTCCAATACCCAGGTGCTCTTGAATTTCCCGATATGTCACATGTCGGTCTTCATTTATCAGACGACGCACAACATCGACGTTTTCTTGCGTGACTGCCGATTTTGGTCGACCTTCACGCACTTCGTCGGTGAGGGATACACGGCCACGTTGAAATTCTGAATACCACCTGTATATTGTAGTCTTTGAAGGAGCTTCAATATTAAAAGCAGCAACCATCCGCTCTTCACATTGTTTTTGTGTTAGTCCACTTTTAAAGTCATAATAAATCATAGCTCTGAAATTTTCACGGCACAATTCCATTTTAAGCAGTGACTCGACGACTTCAATAAACAATTGAAACCGAACCATACTTTTTTTTTTCTAAGTGGCCAGTGTGTTGAGATAAGGAAACTTCAGAGATTATAAAAAGGTATAATACATGTTAAAAATAAATTAATAAGTATTCGATTCCCGCCACTTTCAGTGCAAGCCTCGTATATAGAACAGATGTCGACGACTTTTCTAAAACTGGCCGATTGCCTCCAGACTAATTAGCCGTGCAGGACACTATCACTGCCAAACATCCCTATCCATGATGTATTTACTTTATAATATGCTTTTGAAATGTGTTTGTTTTACTACAGATTTGAATTTAGAATTGCTAAGTTTAGTAGTGTTTTGGAATTTTATTGTAGAATTTGATCCATTTTCTTAAAAACGACTTTTTCGCCTTTACTATATAGTCTATAGAAGGTTATTTTGAGTTTCTCAGTGTTTCTCGTGTCTATTGGGTTATCAGTGTTCGTTGGGAAATTGCACTAATTCTTCCTAACATACATTATTCATTTATAACTTCAAATACGTATAAGGACGGGAGGGTTAGAATATCTATTTCTTTGAATAATTCTCTTAATGAGTCGCGACCCCAAGTTATAAATTGCTCGGATAGCCCTTTTTTGCAAAATAAAAGCAGTTTCAATATCTGCATTTGATCCCCACAAGATAAGACCTTAAGTAATTATACTATTAAAATATGCAAAGTAAACTAACCGTGCCGTTGCCACATTGGGAAGCTGCCTTATTCTCCTGACTGCAAATGCAGTAGAGCTCAACCAACTTCCTATCACTGTTATATGGTAACCCCACTGCAATTTTATAAGAATACAGTTGTCTTATCAAATTCTGTGTGCAAATGACGACCAAAATCCTAGAGATCGAAGCGAAGAAAGTAGGCCTACGCATTAACCACGACAAGACTGAGTATGTCTGCATGAGGTGTTATAATACCGCTCGCGGTAGGCCAGTAGATCTACATGTCGGAGATATCGTGTTTAGAGGGGTGACCAAGTTCAAATACCTGTAGGCTTTACTGTCACTGACGCCAATACTCTTAAGGAGGAGAATAAGCTCCTGCCCGGCTAGTATGATAGCTTGTATCGTCACGTTTTATGTGACGTTTCAGTACATTTTGGCCATATAACGTGACGGTATAAGCTATCATACTAGCCGGGCTGGTGGCTGAAAGGAAACTCCTTCGTAGAATCCTTGGCCCACTCAGAGACCCGATGGCAGTTGGAGAATTCGCAAAAATGCCGAAATTGAAGATCTTGTCGCGGAACCGAATGCGGGGTAACGAAAGCGTATCGACTTTGTTGGCGGGTCAATTCGCGTAAATCAACCAAATATGTGTTCCGGTGTTTTTAAAATAAATAGTGACTTCATCAATTTTGTACTAAAGCAGTAACGAAAATTTCAAATTAAAGGGAACTATTGAAAATTTTTATGCTCCGAGCAGGATTCGAACTTGCGACATATGAGTCTGAGTGACTTTATCGTTATTTATTCATTTGTAGAACAATACAGGACGTGTTTAGCCACAAGTCGCCGCAATTCAAGTTTATTCATTTCTTTTAGGTAATTTAAAAATCTAATTAACACACACTAAACGTCATTACCATCAGATGAAAAATTGGAGGTTTACAACTTAGTACTATATTTCTTGAAAATCCACCGCACGGAATCCGTGTTTTTTATTGTATGTCGTAAATGCGTATCATGTTAATATTTATAAAGAAATTTCAAAGCTTGTCATGAAACATTTCTAAGAATAAAAAAATATAATAAGTAAAAATTTGACATAGAATTTCATCATTGCCATTGCAGCCGCGTCAAAGTATTTTTATTATTATAACAAGTGGCTGGATACCCGAGACGCCAACGCCTCCCTGTTCCTCAATTGCCATTACGAAGAGGACCAGTGCGCACGCAAATTTCCTGCATGTGGAAGACAATTTTTTTGGCTTAAGTTAAATATAAAAAATTGTTTGTCACATTTTAGCGTCATCGCCATTAGCACACTAAACTAGGTAAGATAAAAATATTACATTGATTGAACTACGATGCGTGATAGGTCTATTATGCAAGTTATTAAAATGGCAGGCAAGTTATTTGGTTTCAATCTGTAATTTAGAGTTTTGTCGGTATTTGTCTGTTTTCGTCATCGCCGTAGACATCATTGCCATTTTTTTGTATATGGTAATGTTTTTGTATGACTGGTAATGACGAACTGGTATTTTCTTTTTGGAGTTTTAAGATAAAACCAAAGATAAGGTCCTCTACGAATTTGTTTAATGATAAATTTCAATTCGAATAAACATCTTATAAAATACTATACTTAAAAAAACTCGGTATCGCCAGATTAAAGCGTACTTACAATAAGGCGTAAAGAGCGCGGTATTGTCCGCCAACAACCCTAGATGCACTTTAGGGTACCTGGGAATGTCGTTAGTCTTACTTGACTTATGTTCCTGTGTCCCCTAGATGGGGCAAAGGGCTTCCACAGTGCGCCGCCATCCCGTTCGGTCTTGAGCTTCGCACTTCAATTCGCTCCAAGTCTTCCCTATGTTCTTCGCCTCTGCGATGATCGTCCGCCGCCAGGTTTTCTAAGGGCGGCCACGCCTACGCTTTCCTTGGGGATTCCAGTCTAGGGCTTGCCTCGGTATGTGATCAGAGACCCTTCGGAGCGTGTGGCCGATCCAGTTCCACTTGCGGCGTTTAATCTGCTGGTCGAGTCTCACCGCAACGTTCCCACAGTTCTATGTTGGGTCAGTAAACTCCGAGAATACGGCGAAGACAACGATTGATGACGACTTGAAGCCGGCGCGAGACGTCCTTAGTAACCTTCCACGTCTCACATCGGTACAGCAACACGGTTTTTATGTTGGACCGGAATATCTTGAGCTTAACTCTCCTAGTCAGTTTCCGCGATTGCCACAGGACGGAGCTGTGCGAAGGTTGCTTTTACTTTGGTGACTCTCGAAGCGATGTCCCATTCGGTCCCTCCAGTTTCCGACACTACACTACCGAGCAGTGGCGGAGCTCCCATACAATACGATTCCCACCGGTTTTTTTGCTGCGTGTACCATACTTATAATGTCACCATAAATCAACAATATAAATACAAACTACCCTGAATTTGACAATAAGATTTACTAAATCGCGTCCCGTCAAAATATTTCAACAAATCACTATCAGTATGAATTCACACGTCGAGCGCGCAAAGCCGGTGGAGACCGACTTGCCTTCGCGCGTGTACTACAGCGCGCACACATTGATACCGCCCTCTACGCGTCTTTGCAAGCCGCTTTGTAGCGGCTTATTTCGGTATTATCTCACTTGAATTTAAACCTTAAATGTATTTAAATAAAATTTATATTAAAATAACTTGCTTCGCCAAATATTAAAATTATACTAAACCGTGTCATGAGCGAATGGGCAAAATATTATCAAATATCGATTTTATAATTATCAAATATTGTACACAAAAATTGTATTAAAAATATGGATGTTTAGTATAGTTTTCAACTTTAGTAGCTTACTCTTATTTTAATTATCCATGACGGATGGCGCAACACGGTAATTTGTTATTTGGCGAATAATGTATAAAATATGAAGGCAATAACTTATTGTTATTGTAATGTTTAATGAGAAACCAACTTAATATACTAGTGAAATTTATATTTACGATATAGGTACCAGTGTTTTGTGTATGATTATGTCAATTATGTGTCGTGTTTAGTTGCGATCGAGACGTATTTCGGTCATTTGATGTTGAGAATACGAGTAGGTACATTCTTTAAGTAAAAAGTACAGTCGGTAATAAACTCATGTACTTACAAGAAAACGACCTTATTGATAGGTAGGTCCTTATTTTTGCTCCGAGTTGCCCAGAATAAAATCTCAGTGGCCGCCACTGCTACCGAGGTAAGTGAATTTGTGGATCCTTTTCACAGCCGCTGTGCGAATGAGTAACGGCAATGAGCTTGTCGCCCCGCACCTCATTTCCTCGGTTTTCCGGGTGTTGATTTACAGTCCCGCCACCGTGATGTCGTCCGTAAATAATAGATATAGAGTGGGAGAAAGCACGGAGCCTTGCGCTACAGCTCAGATGTAGTTTGGGTCTGAGTGCGTTCCCTTTAATCTGTAAAAACAGTTACGGTCCCTGAGAAAAAACTGGTATATTGAGTACGAGTCTGTCCGACAGGCCGATCAGATATAACTTGTATATCAATTCGTTATGCCAGACCATGTCAAAGGCTTTCGCCACGTTGAGAAAGATCGCACTGTTCTTGAGCCCCTGGAATCGAGAGAAACCGTCCAGTACGTGCTCCGTGACACGGTGCACCTGTTGAACATAAAAGAGTGCCCGGATCCGAAACTGAACTGGTCGTCGATGATTATGTTGTTCTCAGCCGAAAATCTGAGAATTCTAGTGAGAAGGTTCCGCTCACATAGCTTTCCAAGGGAGCTTTATAAGCTGATCGGCCTGTAGCCGATGAGCTTTATAAGCTGATCGGCCTGTAGCCGATCAGCTTATAAAGGCGAAGTCCGGGGTGTACCGAGCTTCGCTATCCCTATGACCGATGTACCTTTCAACGCGGCTGGAAAATGAGCATTGGTATTGGTCAGTGCGGCATTTAAGATACGAGCAAAATGAGGTGAGTTTCGGGAAAAATTCTCAGGATACGATTAGATATACCACCTGCACCCGAAGCCGAAGAAAACGCCTGTCAAGGTCGCTGACTTCCTTAACCAATAGCGGTAAAACGGGTGAAGTTACGGGAAGACGCGATCTCGTGCCCACCTCGGAATCGACTCATCTATTATGTTATTAGCTTCTTCGATGTGCAGGAGACTAGGCGAACATTGGAACTCTTAAGCAACTTGCAAGAGACTCGGCTTTCTCACTATCCTCGAACGCAGGGGTAGGGTGATAAACCGGACGATTCAAGGAAGATTGAGCGGAAAACACTATATATATATAAGCCTGTTCACTATAATCCTACTGCCAGGGTAACTCGCCGTCTGAGAAACCTCATCAAAGACCAGGAGGGTCTATTTATGGAGACGATTTCAATGGCTTATACAGACCGAAAACCGTCCAACCACCAAAATTATATGGATTGGCTAAAGTATTGTGAGTCAGATCGGCTTGCCATCATATGATCTGGCAAAACATGTGGCAGGTGTGTTGCAAACAATGGTGGGAAATACTTCGTCATACGAGAAAGACTCGCGTCATTTCATTGACATAGTTCGAAAAATACGTGTGGAAACAGGCGAGATTGTGGTTAGTTTCGATATGGAATCGTTAATCACCAATGTTCCATTAGCGGAGTGTTTGAACATGTAAAGACGAAATTAAAAGAAAATGGGATATCCGAAAAGTACGTTACTCTACTGGAACATTGCTTGGAAGGGAATTATTTCCTTTTCCAAGGTCAGTTTTATCTTCAGGTTGATGGAATAGCAATGGGCAGTTTTTTAATTAATTTTTGTAATTGTTTCTACCGGCTCTACCATTGGCTGTCTGATTTGAAAGAAGCGTAAGCGAAGCAGAAATAAAAAATCGAACATATCAAGACGAAAGAAATATGCGGAAATTAAACAAGGCTTAGAAAAAGGGAAACAAAGATATAAAGAGAGGAAAGAAAAAAGCAGTTCAAAAGTGTACACGAGAAGTCCCCTCGTGACTAACGGGAAAAAAGGAAAAAAGGCGCGAAGTGTCCAAAAAAAGAGACAGGGAAGAAAGAAAATTCAAATAAAAAATTTTTAGTAGCTCCTGAGATAATTCTTATTGATGCAACCGATAAATATGAACCTAAAAATGAAGTAGCAGATCTATTAACAAAGTCTCCCGTCTGTGCAGATTTGGAAGCAAGAAAAACAAGATACCGAGAACTGCAGAGAAGAAAGTACCTGCTGAAAGTAATTGAAAAGCTGGAAGAGCAAAATATTATACATAAAGTGCATGTTTCATTCACAACCCCGGTATTTTTTAATATATTCGTCATTACCATCTACTTGATATCATTACCATATCTAAAAAAACGTCATTCCATATGCCTACCGTCATTACCGTTTTCATGTCGTAACTTTTGACGCCAAGAACTTCCAAGTTAATTAGTGTATAATGGTGCCTCCTGCAGATTTTTCTTCCTCTTTATTATATCTTTAAATTTAGGCCACTTAGCACGTATTCCTAACAATTTTTAGTCCAAAAAAAATATGAAATAATAAAAAAGGCGAATCCACCCTGGCTCGGTCATCAAGAGCGAATGGGTAACGACCGTGCCGTCAAAAGAGCCTACCTGGGCAAACCGAGTGGGAAACTCCTGGTCGGCCGCCCTGGATACCGTTGGGCCGATGCTGTGAAGGTCGATCTACGTGAGCTTCAAGTTGACTCGTAGAAGGAAATAACGCAGGATCGGGAACAGTGGCGTGCACTCGTATTGGAGGCCAAGAGATACACTTTGGGTCGCTGCGCCAGAGGAGTAAGTAACAAATTCTAATGTTTGACCATTTTATGACGGAGCCCCGCTGGGCTGGGCGAGAGTGATTGTATTGTTCTATGGGACAGTGACGTCATAGTAGAAAATAGAATTTATTTTTCACTTCACCTATTCGAAAAATCTTTTCTAGCCCGTTCAAAGGGAGCATAACTCTATTTTGCTTCCTGTGATTTTTTTCATTTCTGCTCTGCTGAAAGGGAGCAAAATTCTTGCCTTGGGAGCAAACACGAGTTTTGCTCCCTCTAAACGGGGTAGAATAGTTATTTTCTTTTTTAGGGAAGTCAACTAGGAACCCTTATAGTTTCGCCAAGTCCGTCTGTCCGAGGCTTTGCTCTGTGATTGTTAAGTGCTAGAAAGCTTTGGTATGGATATATAAATCAATAAATCTCAGTCATAAAATAAAATCTTAAAACATTTTTTTAAGGGTGCCTCCCCTACACTTAAAGTGGCGATGTTTTTTTTTGCTTCAACCCTATGGTGTGGGGTGTTGTTGGATAGGTCTTTCAAAATGAATAGAGGTCTTCATTAAACATTTTTTAATAAATGGCGGTGGGATGGCTGGTTTTGCTTCTTGAAACCAGTGAGCAAAATGCAATTTTGCTGCGAGCATGAAAAAACTTTTTCATGACGTAGGTTAGTCGCAGGTCATTTTTTTCATACTGCGTGGTGTAATACAAACTTGGAACATTTAATTTACTTAAATTAAAATTCATTCTCTCTGTCACTATTCCTTTGCGTTATATGTTTTCGCTGCTCAGGTGAAAAGTTGTAAGTATCACACGAGAGCAAAGACATTTGCGATGAAGATTCTAAAATAAAAATTATAGACTCGCTTACTCAGGACTCAATAGCAATAATTTACTTTGCTCTCTTGTTGAACAAATAATTCCGCGCTGTAGAATCACACGTTCTACTAAAACTCCTCGTTTTACTCGTAGCCGTCCCTTACTCATCATCATCCTCCTAGCGTTATTCCAGTACAGTTGCATCTTGAAGGATGCCTTGGGTCCGCTACCTAATCTCAAGAATTAGTAGTAGTTTTTACGGAAGCGACTGCCATTGACGTTCCAACCCGAGGGGGAAACCAGACCTTATTGGGATTAGGCTTGTCAAGTGAGTGGGCAACTTGACCGTTAGAAGTTCTCAAGCCGCCCGGAGACCTCTAACTTGGCTTAACGACTGCTATCATAGACGGCAGTCGGGATCAACGGCTTAATGTGCCTTCCAAAGCACGGGAGCGCTCAGTTAGTAACCGCTCAAAGCGGTCACCCATTAAAGGACTGACCTCGCCCGACATTGCTTAACCTAGCATACCGCACGCGGTACGCGGGCGCCGCTGGGCCACGAGCGCACCGCTCCGTTGTCGTACCTTACTACTCTGTAAAAATCCGCTGAACACGGCTCTCGGATAGGGAAAAGTAAGTAGACAGACAAACTTGCACTGTTATTAACAAACAACAAAAAAAACTTGTACCAAAAATGAATTTTAGGACAGAAACTTATTATTTTTAGGCAAAAATTATCATAATTTCGGCATTATTATACGAGGCTTGCACTGAAAGTGGCGGGAATCGAATACTTATTAATTTATTTTTAACATGTATTATACCTTTTTATAATCTCTGAAGTTTCCTTATCTCAACACACTGGCCACTTAGAAAAAAAAAAGTATGGTTCGGTTTCAATTGTTTATTGAAGTCGTCGAGTCACTGCTTAAAATGGAATTGTGCCGTGAAAATTTCAGAGCTATGATTTATTATGACTTTAAAAGTGGACTAACACAAAAACAATGTGAAGAGCGGATGGTTGCTGCTTTTAATATTGAAGCTCCTTCAAAGACTACAATATACAGGTGGTATTCAGAATTTCAACGTGGCCGTGTATCCCTCACCGACGAAGTGCGTGAAGGTCGACCAAAATCGGCAGTCACGCAAGAAAACGTCGATGTTGTGCGTCGTCTGATAAATGAAGACCGACATGTGACATATCGGGAAATTCAAGAGCACCTGGGTATTGGAATGAGTCAAATACAAATTATTTTAAAAGAAGAATTAGGCGTGAAAAAGTTATTTTCCCGTTGGATACCTCACCTATTGTCTGACGAGCAGAAAATAGTCCGTGTCAATTGGTGCCGCAAAACTTTGAAAAGATTTAACAAGGGACGCTCAAATGCTGTTTTTAGCATAGTATCAGGTGACGAGTCGTGGATATACGCTTATGAGCCTGAAACTAAAAACCAATCCCGAGTATGGGTCTTCGAAGACGAGCTCAAACCCACAAAAGTTGTTCGTTCTCGCAGTACGGCTAAGAAGATGGTGGCTACGTTTATCTCTAAACTGGTCACGTAGCTACTGTGGCTCTTGAGGATCGTAGAACAGTCAATGCTGATTGGTACACCACTATTTGTTTGCCGAACGTCTTTGCTGAACTCCGAAAAACAAACCCTAGTCGTCGCATCATCCTTCACCACGACAACGCCAGCCCACACACCGCTCGGACAACAACTGAGTACCTGGACGGTGAAAAAGTCGAAATATTGGACCACCCTCCATATAGCCCTGACTTAAGCCCCAACGACTTTTTTACATTCCCCAGAATCAAGGACAAACTGCGTGGTCAGCGGTTTCAGACGCCAGAAGAAGCAGTGGAGGCCTATAAAATAGCCATTTTGTCGACCCCTACTTCAGAGTTCAAAAAGTGCTTTATGGACTGGTTTGAACGCATGCATAAGTGCATGAAATACAAAGGAGAATATTTTGAAAAACAATAAAAATAAATAAACTCACTTATACTGCATATTTTCTTCTATTCCCGAAACTTTCAGTTTGACCCTCGTACTTTGTCAATAGTATTTTTCTCCTATTGTATGTATGTAAGTTGTCATCAAAATTTGGAATATTTTTTATAGCCACTTGCCGTTGAGGTATCCGATTGAGCAAAATAAGATATATACTAATGTAAAAACTGATGGCGCTGAAATTTGGCATACTTATGTAACTTCGGTGACAATGTAATATTATGGTACCACCAAGCTGATCTGACGATGGAGACGGAAGGTGGTCATAGCAAATCCTAAACTACACTACACAAGATAAACCCGACGTGTTTGGGCTCATAGAAACCGTCTCTGCGAGTAATGAAGGTAAGATGAGAAAAAAGGTACAGTCAACAAACAAAGCTTGTAACAAAAATGAATTAAGTGACAAACTTATATTTTTAGGCAAAAATGAACAATTTCTGGATTATTATACTTGTCAGTAATATTTTTCTCCTATTTTATTTCTTGTCAAAATCTATGTAGTATGTAGCAGCCCGGCTAGTATGATAGCTTATACCGTCACGTTTTATGTGACGTTTCAGTACATTTTGGCCATATAACGTGACGTTATAAGCTATCATACTAGCCGGGCAGGACTGTATAAACTAGCAGGAACCTATGGAAGAATGGTGCCAATGCTATCTATACATATAATAAAGCTGAAGAGGGTCGAAAGTCTGTACATGGAAGATATTCGAAAAAAAGTTGGCTGGGGATACTTAGAATCGATAACAGAACACGTTCCAACAGTTTTTTTTTAGAATATTTGTCTGTTTATCTGTTTGTCTGTTTATATGAACGCGCATCACGTGAAAACGGCTGAACGGATTTTGATGACAACTTTACTAATCTGTCGAGTAAATACCCGGTCAGGTTCTAGGCTATAAAAATTGTGCAGATTTGGGTTAAGAGGGGGTAAAAAGAGGGGTTGAATATGACAATTGGTAAGCATATACTTGACGACAAAGGAAAAACATCCTCATTCAAAATTTGTGAAATCTTAAGATAGAAACTGAAAAAAAAAGTAAACGCAAGTGCTGGCGCCGCGGGTTAGTATATATCTTTGGCCGCGGCGCTGCGCAGTGTGTGCGCGCCAGCCACCACGGCTCAGATCATAGAAAGAAAGAGATATGCCCTAACCGCGAAATTAGTCCTTAAAATATCATTGATTCCTTCTGATTGTTGACGCTATTTTTGAGCACAACCTTTTCGCAATAAGTTCTACTTTGCGTGTACATCAAAATGAATTTGCGATACTTTGCCATTGTTTTTATCCATATGTACATATACAAATATACAAAAACAGCTGTTTCAATGCACACTTGGATCGTCGGTGTACCATTTAATTTTGTCGTGCGTTATTTTTTACGTAATGAAAAACTGTTTGATATAAGAGATCACTTTAGCTGGGCAGCCCAATCGTCAGCATAGACAGCTGGAGCATCTTAGATGTACACTTAGAAGAGGGTCGAAAGTCTGTAAGTACATGGAAGATATTTGAAAATAATTTTTAAGAAAAAAAAACCGCCTACAATGGGGGAGGCCGGTGAAAGATTATTATACTTAGATGGTGCACTCTTAGATTCCATACAATAAAATAAAAATGGCTATAAGTATGTTTATAATGGTAGAAGACTAAGTACCCTCAATTCATCATGGAATCATGGAAAAATCTTGCTTGCTTGACTAGAGAGAATTTGACTTGAGAAAATACTAAAATCACTATTTGTGTGCCTTTCACGTTTGAGGAGTTCCCTCGATTCCTCATGGATCCCATCATCAGAACTCGAGCATGACTAAAATCAATCGTGAAAATAGAACTTGCTGAACAAACACAGCTAGGAGGACAAATCACCAAACGTGAACTTTTCGTCGTTGAAGAGTTCTGTTCTGATCATCATCAGCAGTTCCACTTCATCCAATGTCACATTTTTGGATGCAAATGCGTGACTTGTTGATAAAAACACAAAAATGATAAAATCACTATATGTTGGCCTTAAAGATTAGAGGAGTTCCCTCAATTCCTCATGGATCCCATCATCAGAACTGCGTTTTGACAAAAACGGGACCAACTTGGATATATATACTTACAATCAAAAAAAGAATTTTCCAAATCGGTTAAGAAATAACGGAGTTATGGAGTAACAAATCAAAAAAAAAAAAACAAACAACCGAATTGATATCCTCCTCTTTTGAAATCTTGAAGTCGGTTAAAAAGTTGGCTGGGGATACTTAGAATCGATAACACAAATCGTTTCAACAGTTTTAAGAATTTGTGTCTGTTTGTCTGTCTGTTTATATGTCAAGGCATCACGTGAAAACGAACGGAGTATAATTTACCCTCATGGCAACTGGATCTTCGCATGCCTTGCCACTCTCCTTCGGCTTTTCAGTCATCAACCTTACATGAAGAATCTACTCTGTTGGGAGGCTCGGCCTTAAGCCTCGCGTGTCTCACCTCTCTGCTTCAGGCCTTCGGCCCTCAGCCTTACATGAGAAGCCCGCTCTGTGATTATTCTCGCATGCCTTGCCGCTCTGCTTCCGGCCTTCGGTCATCATACTTACATGAAGAACTCGCTCTGTTGGGATAACGTTTTACGGCAGAACTGCGTAGCGAGACTTTTATCATTGTACAATGTACATGTAATGTTTTTGACGAGATTCATTCGTCTGGAGTCGGTACATTTGATATTCCGAAATAAGCACTTAATCATTCGTTTTGACAATAGGATTTCTAGGGAATGTCATATTGACTGTAATCATTTCTTAACGGGGTGTAAAGAAGGGTGAAAGATTGTATCATCATCATTTGAGGCGTTATAGCCGTGGGCCCTAGGCTAGCCTGGTCAAGCAAATATCTCCAGTCCGATCTATTCGTGGCTTTCCTTCTCCAACATGTCACCCCTAAGTTCCTGGTGTCCACCTGAGCTTGAGAAAGATTGTATGGGAAAACAAATCATTCTAAGGCGAGAACGAATTATACGCGGACGAAGTCGCGGGCAAAAGCTAGTGCTTTATAAAACCACTATTAACATAAATAAAGGCAGTAATTGTAGTTATGTTTAGGTTACTACTGAGCTGAAGGCAATAATGAAAAATGATACTTAGAAGATACGAAAAAATACATTTTAATTACATTACATTGATCCTTAGTCTAATATTGTAAAAAAAGAAACTTAAAAAAAAATATGTAAAAATAATCTCCTTAAATGAGACAAAAGTATTTACAAATATCAGCCTTGTTTCTATGTAACGGCATAACTGCCACTCAGCTGCCAACACGATTTATACACCAACACTAACATCAAACTGAATTAAATCTATCACACATAAGCTTCAACTCTTCGACCTTTAATTTTATCGAAAAATTGGCGCCATGACACTAAAGTTTTACTAGACCAGATCCAAAAACTAGATGTAATGCCCACAATCATAGTCATGAGATATTTTATCATGAACATTTCAAATTTCGGCCGTTCTGTCTCCTGGCGCGTAAAAGGGCATGGTATAGAGTAAAGAGAGGAAGAACACATATCCCTATGCCAGGTCACCATCCAGCTATCAAAATATGCTTGCTCATAAAACAAGCATGCAATTACAATCAATGCTGGCACAGTATACAGAACTCCAAAAACACCAATGCGGATCATCAGTTTCTCCAGCTTATCAGTTTTGGTTCCATCATGTTTCATAACAGTTCTAATACGAAATAGAGAGACGAATCCAGCCAGTAGGAACACAGTGCCAAGCACTAAGTATACACACAAGGGGGCTAGAACAAATCCACGTAGTGCTTCAGCATTCCAAATTCCCACATAGCAGACTCCAGACAAGACATCACCTGAAGCAAAATAAAATAACAACTTTAGTGCTTTTTCAAGTCATTAAAAATATTCAATTTCATATCATATGGTAAGTGCATTCAACTAACCATCAACTTTTCCCATTGCTAATATTGATATGGTTTTTATGGCTGGTACAGCCCAAGCAGCCAAATGAAAGTACTGAGAGTTGGCTTCAATAGCTTCATGGCCCCATTTCAGTCCAGCTGCCAGGAACCAAGTCAATGTTAATATCACCCACCATATACTTGAAGCCATACTAAAGAAATATACCACCATGAACAGGATAGTGCAAGGTTCATGTTTAGTTCCTTGAGTAATAAGCATGGGATTGGGTATTCTAGATCCATGCGTGGAGGGGAATGGCCCCTGACAGCTCACACTGTCTCCAGCACTCCACCCCATGATGTAGCTGCAGGCCACCATCAAATAACACACTGACAAGAAAATTATAGGTCTCTCTGGATAGCGGAACCTGTCAGTATCAATTAAGAATGTCAACACAGTAAACAAGCAGCTCAAAGCACACAAAGTTGCCCATATTCCAATCCATAACCGTGAAAACTTCTTTGCATCCTGTTTGAAAAACATTCCATCACATGGGGCTCCACAATCCGGTTGAATCTTGTCTCCAACTATCAAAGAGTAGTCCAAATCAAAGCTTTTAGGTACTTCAAATTGGGCTGGGCATACAAACCCATAATCTTTGGCACCTGGTAGCTTAGCTGGATCCCTTTCAATGTTTGATTTGTAATCTACTTTACGTTGCTTGTGTTCAGTAGGCTTATGAGATTCATGTGTAGCATTTTTGTCACCAACACATATTACGTGTTCATCGGTCGCCAATGGAAATTTGGAACAGTCCAGGTAATCTGGCCATGAGAATCCAAAATTGGCCATTAATTCATCACAGTTGTGTTTAGCTGATTCACAGAGATGTCGACAAGGCTGAATCGGTTTATCTAGTATAGTGCACACTGGAGCAAACATTGAACATAGGAAAAACTTTAGATCAGGTGAGCAATTAACTTTGATCAGGGGAGTAAATTGATGCACTTCTGCACCAGCATCCTTTTGATTAGCATGGTTTAACAAATTTGGGAATATCGTTTGATTGTACTGGATCTGCTGACAGAATGGAATAGTAATCGGCTCGCAACGTCCATGGTGAGGCAAAGAATCACCTTTCTCAAGAGTAACACGCGAAGTTTCCGTAACAACAAGTGAACATAGTACTTTTAAAATCAGAAGTATGCACATTGTCCTCATTGTGAATTGTAGTCACTTTCATTTATGTATATCAATTCAATTCTCTTAATCCATAGTAATATGATCTTTGTGTTTTACTCGGTCAAATTTCATCCATGAATGGTGCAGGTATGCGGTTGTTGCAGAGGAATTTTCAGGCAAACGTCGAGATAACGCTAAAGGCTTATAGTGACGAAACTAAACAGGAACGAACACACATAGACTTTGATTCACGATTTTAACAAATTGATTCATATAAACTATCTAAAAGCTTGATAAAATAAAAACGAATACTGTGCGTAGGTCAGTGGCCATAAACTGCCATAAACATACATAAAACAAGTTTTTCTAACTATAGACAAGAACACAAACGCAGTGCAGTGCTACTACCACATTTATTACGCTAATTCTACCACCACATTTACACAATCGGGTTCACCAATCGCCCCTTCATTTGACGAAATATTCGTACACGAGTGCCGTCGCGAATTACTGATCACACATTCGCGGGGTGAATTCGCACATGAACATGAAGGACGTGAAAATAATCATCCATGTGAACTCTTTCTTTTCATAAATTAAAAATTATTTTGTAAAATTCGCACTTCACTTCATTTTGTTATTATATGTCATACACGTCCTATTGGGTCGGGCGCTGGATGTTCTAGAGAAGACCAACAAAGCGAGAGAAAGAGAAATCATCATCAACATCACCTATGTGCCCGTGAGAGAATGAGACAGAGATCACAGTCTTGATATGTCATTATTTTTTCGAGTAAGACCCCATAGCGACCCGCCTGGCTTTTGTGTGAATGCTAATTTGGTGAAATAAGTAAGAACCATACTAATTTTCAAGTAAAACTTGTGTTTTTCAGTCAAACTGTCTTGTTCCGTAAGTGGTAGTGATGTTACAAGGAGAAATAACCCAATAAATAACACGTTTCACAGGTAACTACGTTACTAAAATCTTTGAACCAATATTTTGTATAAATCCTATGTTTAATCGGGTAAGATAATATTATTTACTACTAGATGAAAGCCCGGCTTCGCTCGGGTGAAATAAATAAGAAAGAAATAAAGTAAACATTTATTCGTGACAGTTATGCAAACGACGGATTCGAGCGACACAGAGGGAAATACACGACGTTTGTTCGTTTTCGTTTCGCGGTAGCTCTCTATTCTCCGCCAAATTCTATTCAGTGGGGCGCCTTACACTCAATATTATGTGTCAATATTATCGCGATTTTCAAAATTGTATCGGGTCTGTTACACGCTTAATATTATCACAATACTGGTGTGTCAATATTATCATGGTTTTCAACGTCGTATCGATTTTTCTTCACTATTCGTTGCACGTGATATGGATCGTGATATGAGTATATCGCGTGATAATAATAACCATGTAACAGGCCCCTATGGATGTTGCTTCAATATTCAGTGTTTCGCGTGATAATAATAACAGTTGGTAATATTTTCTCCAATTAATGGAAGCTATTTAACAACTTGTTCCGTTTTGCAAAAGGTATCTCGCATTCCGATACGCGTACCATCCAGGAATAGGAGCCGTCAGACCAGAGGGCCTACCGCGATCTGAAAACGATGTATTTCCCTCTCCGCGCTCGAATATGCAAGTGCGACAGAGAGACATATATATTTAGTTTTCGGTTGGTAGCACTTTAGTCCGAGCGCGGCGGACGGTCGAAGAAAGTCAAAGAACATTCCGTGTGTTGTCTGTCACACATATAATTTTTTTACTTCCCATCGACCTATGAACTTGAAATTAGGTGATAATGTTTATTATGAAGTATATTTTACCAAAAATATCAATATATTGATAAATCACATTTGTTTTTTAGTTGTACGGAACCCTCAGTGTGCGACTCCGACGCACTTGGCGGGTTTTTATTACATTTTGAATTTTATTTATTTTATAGTAAAATACCCTATCGTTTTAAAGTTGACGCCTGAGGCCTACCGCGAACCAAAAACGAACTGTCTTCCTCTCTGTCGTTCGAATATACATGTGCGAGAGAGAGGCAGATACTTCGTTTTCGGTTCGCGGTAGCCCTTCTAACGTCCGAGCGTGGCGAACGGCATGAGCTGGGGGTCTACTCCGAAATTCAAAATCCTAACTTCGTATGGTGCCGTCCCTTTCACTCTCCTGTCATAGACTATATGAGTGAAAGGGACGGCACCATACGAAGTTCGGATTTCGAATTTCGGAGTAGACCCCCAGTACCACTAAGTTATAAGATAGAGCGAGATAGGGATAGAATTTTGCTAGACGTTTAAAATCCATAAGTCACCTAGTAGTTTGTCACAACAAAATAGAGACGCAGCTTTAAGATGGCGGACAGACTCAGCAAACATTCAAGTGGTGTCCTTTACACGATTAATATTATCACAATACGGGGATGTCAATATTATCGAAGTTTTCAAATTTGTATGGATTCTGCTTCAATATTCACGTGATACTTATCGTGATGTATCACGTGATAATAATAACCATGTAACAGGCCCCATACATTCGCTTTGAAGTCGGTTGTTGTGACAATCAGCCTAGCTAGCACGATACCGTTACGTTTTATGTGACGTTTTAATACATTTCGCCCATATAACGTGACGGTATAAGTTATCGTGCTAGCTAGGCTGATAGGTGTATAGAACGCTTGAAAACTACAAAAACAAAACGCTGCAGACGCGGCTAGCCGAATTCACACAATGGGCGATGATGGCCCATCACCCAGAACGCAGCCCAGCAACCTGGCAAACACACCGGACGCAAACATAGTTTACAATTTCCGAACGTACCCAACCCGACGCTCTCAACCAACGAATTTAATATGGCCGACTTTTGTCATAAAATTAACACTTTTTAATGCAAAATACGCGACAATCCGAATTTTGCGGATACATATGTTCAACTCAAAAATCGTTAGTTTTATACGTTCTTCAATTTGAGACAGGTCTCGTTCGGGTCTACCGTACCCCTGCACGAAATTATTAATATAGATAGTTTATTCGTTTTTTTTCCAATATTTTATCATATTTATGATGTACAAGAAGAAATAAAGCATATTTTGCGTAAAATAGTAAAATGTTAGGTTACGCTAGGCCTTGACAAAGTGATGACGTCACGGGTCGACTATCGACATATAAGTTATATAAGGATAGATTCTAGTCGAATTCTTGTTTAAGCATATGCTTACGCCGCATCAAATGGTCACTAGTTTTAAAATGTGAATAAACATGTATTTAATAGTACATTACGATACAAGTGCAGAGAATAGGAAATTCGCAACGAGTGGTGATAAATTGAAACACGACCGAAGGGAGTGTTTTAAATCGACACGAGTTGCGAATTACCTATTCGCACGTGTATCGTACAACGTTTTACAGTACATATGGCTCTTTAAAGTTTCGACATATGCACGTAATCTGCTGATTACCGCACTCGTGCGGTAATGTAGCACCATATATACTCTAAATTTATTTTTAGATTGCCAAGCAATTCTGTACTACGTAAAAAATTGATATGAATTATGAACAGGCTAGAACGGATTCCTAGAACGAGAGGAACGATGAAGGCTAGAACTGAAATGAACTGAGAGAATTCGACTATCTGAAGTAAACATTTCGAACAGAAATGCTTCATACAAAGACACAATACCTACTTTGTAAGTATTTAAATAAAACTGTAATCTTTTAAGGACATTAATAAAATACAAAAATATTTCATACAGTGTTTTATCTTATCTTTTTTTTATGTATGTATGTTCCCCGATAACTCTTGACCACGTTGGCCGATTTTGATAAATCTTTTTTGTTTCAAAGCAGGTATCCCAGCATTGGTCCCATATACATTTGGTGAAGGTCTGCAGATGGAATCTAGGAGGGATCGAGGGAACTCCTCGAATTTTATAGGCACGCATATGCCGATTTTGGTATTTTCTGTAGGTAACCAAGCATTGGCTCACGGAAACCACAAATTGTGGCATAGTGAAGTACAAAATTGGAGTCGGTTTTTTTTTTGTATAAATATACCACAGTGAAGTACAAAATTGGAGTAGGTTTTTTTTGGTATAAATATACCACAGTGAAGTTTTTGGTATATTTATACAATTTTGTACTTGCTATGCCACAATTTGTGGTTTCCGTGAGGGAACATACATACATTTAAAAAAAAGAAAAAGCAAACATGCAGACGAACTGAGTACCTCCTTCCTTCTATTGAAGTCGGTAAAAAAACTAGTTTATTTTACATCTTATTGCTTATAACACTCGTTGAGACATTTGTACAATTCTCTTGTATGAAATTATGAATACATTTTTACATTAATCTACATAGATATTATATTAGTAAGAAAAATAAAAACATGACAAAAAAGTCAGCTGACTTTTAATTTTCCATATCATTAAATAAAAATTCAATATATAAATAAAATACGTGTGTGTAGATTCTGAGTTTTAACGTATACCGACTATCGGGAAAAAATATAAAATGCACACCTCTGTGAAACGCAATGATCGCAATCGGCTATGTACGACACCACAGAAAAATATTTAATAGCATTCGGTATAAAATTATCAATTTCGATAATTATTGTACAGCGCTATTTCACTCACAGATGCATTCATTTTTTGGCAACGCGTAAATTTGGACTTTGTTATTCTTGTACCACAGACTTCAGATTGCGCCTTACGGCTAGTGCGAACAGTAAGTTCGTGTTCGTTATTGGGGTCTGTTACACGCTTAATATTATCACAATACTGGTGTGTCAATATTACCGCGGTTTCCAGAATTGTTTGGATTTTGCGTCAATATTCATTAAACAGCACTTGATACGGATCGTGATATGAGTGTATCGCGTGATAATAGTAACCGTGTAACAGGCCCTATTCGTGCCCTTTGATTCACGTTCGTTCGAAAAACCGCTCCTAACGCGAATGAGCGAACCGCGAGGTGAGTAGCGAACGCACTGTTTACACATGTGTGTTATTATTCGTCTCGCTATTCGTTCTACAACCGGGTCCAGTGGGTCCACAGCGCTATGTTTTTCATGTTTGCAAACATCAAACATGGTTTTCGAACACAAAATAGGTGATATGATGGTTTTCGAATACAATGTTAAGGCCGGTCCACTGCACCAAAAATGCAACAAACACGCAACAAAACATGTTTGTAAAACGTGTTAAGCCGGGTCCACAGCTTCATGTTTTTCGTGTTTGCAAACATCAAACATGTTTTGTTGGACTTTTAGTGCTGTGGACCGGTCTTAACATTGAGGCCACGCCTATTTTGTGTTCGAAAAACATGTTTAATGTTGCAAACACGAAAAACATGGCGCTGTGGACCCGGCTTTAGATCTTTACAAACATGAAAAACATGGCGCTGTGGACCCGGCTTAATGTGTACATGCGGCGTTAAGCCGGGTCCACAACGCCATGTTTTTCGTGTTTGCAAACATCAAAAATGTTTTTCGAACACAAAATAGGCGTGGCCTCAATGTTAAGACAGGTCCACTGCACCAAAAATCCAACAAAACATGTTCAAAAAACATGTTTGATGTTTGCAAACACGAAAAACATGGCGCTGTGGACCCAGCTTTAAGCGTGTCACAAACAGGCGCGGCCTGCGGTGGCGGCCAGTTGTACAGTATGACAATCCTAACAATGATTCAGACACAGGCGGCCTTGACGCGGTGGTTGGGCGGCAGCCCGCGGCCGCAAGCCACGCCCCCTCCGCCACTGCGCAGGCCGCGCGGCCTGTTGCAAATTTTCACAACTGAACGCCATTAACCATAGATAAAAATGCATAGTTAGATGATTTTATATCCAATATACGAACTCAAAGAGTCAAAAGGCTCTCTATCTCCACTCAGAGGCTCATCGAGGAAAGGAATGAGATGATTCTGCAGTCTTCAGCCGATGCGAAATTATACAGGCAGCTCAATAAACATATCTCTAAGTCCCTTACCCGCGATCTGCGCCAATTCAATACAAATCGTATTGAAGAGGCCATCGAGCAGAATAAGGGCTCTAAAGTTTTCTCAAGAGATCTGTCTATTGGGCAGAGCCAGCTCGCCAGATTAAAAACTGAGGATTGTCGAATCGTTTCGTCCAAAGCTGAGCTTCTGAGTGAGATAGAGTGCTTTTATGGACAGCTATACACGTCAACTAGCAGACCCGAAGTTGGTCTGGCGGAAGACCCTAGAGCTAGATTAACCCGGCACTATACCGAAGATATCCCGGACATCAGCCTGTACGAGATTAGAATGGCTCTTAAGCAGCTGAAGAACAACAGGGCACCCGGTGAAGACGGAATTACAGCTGAACTCCTGAAGGCGGGTGGAAAACCGGTCCTTAGGGCCCTTCAGAAGTTGTTCGACTCCGTCTTACTGGAAGGGAAAACTCCAAAGGCATGGAACAGAGGTGTGGTGGTGCTGTTCTTCAAAAAGGGTGACAACTCTTTACTGAAGAACTACCGACCCATCTCACTTCTGAGCCATGTCTATAAGCTGTTTTCAAGTGTCATTACGAACCGTCTCGCACGCAGGCTAGATGACTTCCAGCCTCCCAAACAAGCCGGTTTCCGAAGAGGCTTTAGCACCGTAGACCACATCCATACGCTCCGTCAGGTTATACAGAAGACTGAGGAGTATAACCTGCCCCTCTGTTTAGCGTTCGTGGACTACGAGAAAGCCTTCGATTCGATTGAAACGTGGGCTGTACTACAATCTCTCCAACGGTGCCAAGTGGACTACCGGTATATTGAAGTGCTGAAAAGTTTGTACAAGAACGCCACTATGTCAGTCCGACTCCAGGACCAGAACTCAAAGCCTATTCCGTTGCAGCGGGGAGTCAGGCAAGGAGATGTTATTTCTCCTAAACTGTTCTCCGCTGCACTGGAGGATGTTTTCAAGACTGGACTGGAGAAGGCTAGGCATCAACATAAACGGCGACTACCTCACTCACCTTCGGTTTGCTGACGATATAGTAGTCTTGGCTGAGACCATGGAGGGTTTAAGTACAATGCTCAATGACCTCAATAAAGCCTCCGAGCGAGTTGGTCTAAGGATGAACATGGACAAGACGAAGATCATGTCAAATGTCCATGTCGCACCAACTCCCTTAACAATCGGACACTTTACGCTCGAAGTTGTAGACGATACCTAGGATAGACTGTACAGTTAGGTAGGTCCAACTTCGAGAAAGAGGTTATTCGTCGAACCCGACTCGGCTGGGCAGCGTTCGGGAAGCTACGGCCCACCTTTTCGTCCAATATTCCGCAGTGGCTCAAGACAAAAGTCTTTGACCAGTGTGTGTTGCCAGTGATGACATATGGCACTGAAACGTGGTCGCTTACTATGGGCCTCATAAGAAAGCTCAAAGTCACCCAAAGAACAATGGAGAGAGCTATGTTGGGAGTTTCTCTGCGTGATCGCATCAGGAATGAGGCCATCCGCAGCAGAACCAATATATAGCCCTCCGAATCGCTAAACTTAAGTGGCAGTGGGCGGGGCACATAGCACGTAGAACCGATGGCCGTTGGGGCGGAAAGGTTCTCGAGTGGCGACCACGTACCGGAAGGCGTAGCGTGGGCAGGCCCCCAACACGGTGGACTGATGACCTGGTGAAAGTAGCGGGTGTCCGCTGGATGCGGGTGGCGCAGGACCGGTCATTGTGGAAGTCTTCGGGGGAGGCCTATGTCCAGCAGTGGACGTCTTTCGGCTGACATGATGATGATGATATCCAATATAGTGAATATATTTTTAAATACAAAATTGATCATACATTTATCAGAGTCAAACTGCAGGCTTAAGTTTATTTTTGAGTGTCCAAAAGTAACCAAAAAAGTTTTTTTTGGTTATTTATATAACGGTTTGACATTTGGTTTGGCGCCAAAATTGACGTAGGCCGCCACCGCAGGCCGCGCCAGTGTGTTGTTGTTGCGGCCTGTGAAGCGGCCTGCGGCCAGCCGCCACCGCAGGCCGCGCCTGTTTGTGACACGCTTTACATATGCGTGTTCGTTATTCGCCTCGCAATTCGCACGACTGTGTAAATGCACCATAATTCGCGTCCAAAAAACCACTGCCAACGCGAGCCCGCGAATTGAGAGGCGAAGAGCGAGGCGATTAGTGACCCGCTGTTAACATATGTGTGTTTGATATTCGCGTTGGGATGCGCACGACTGTGTAAATGCAGCATAACAATCAATTAACACATAATTATCGGCTTTGCCCACTCTGCAGATATCAGAGAATAGCATGCATGACTGTCAGTGTCACTGTCAATATGCTGTCAAGTCAATCAAAGAAACTAACATCGTTTGGTGGTCAGTGGCAATAACAAATTGAAAATAATGCAAGACTTATGTATATTTTAATACTAATCTTATATAACCTAACCTTATAAACCTTTAATACTAAATACGCGTCGAAGATAAAGAAAATCAGTCAAAGAATACTAATTTACCTGTGTTTTCAAAATGGACACCGGTAGCGACAATTTAGATATAATGAAATTTATTAACGTCAAAGGCAACGTTGAAAACATAACGCCTCATAAAATAGCAGTAGTCGCTTTTATAAGAGAATACGGTTTGTTGAAGGTAGAAGGTGAGTTTATACTTTAACCATTATACTTGTCTACTGTTTACATGCCAATTTAGGCAGAATAAATATCTCAAGCTCAAACAAGAATTTGAATTTATCCTCATGTGACTGAAATAATAGTTTAATTATTTTTTAGCTAAAGAAATGATAGACTGCACTATGGCTCCTAAATATAGGAAAGATTTCTGCATATTAGCGTTGAAGCTGATTCAGGTAAGTTGAATAAAATTGGACATATTTAAAGTAGGTTGTTTACTGATTTTTCTCATTAGCACAAACATTCTTGGAAGGGATGGTGATAAAACATATATATGCAACTATCTGTTATAATGAGAGCTGTATAATACCATATAACTGTAACACATAGATCTGCAAAAAGCTTCATATTGATTGAACAAGAAGACACCATTTTAGTTACAGATTTAATATTATGAAGTTTTATCAGTTTGTATTTTTCAGTGTCCTGACATGGAATTTAAGGAATTGGAAGCCCTTCTCACTGATGGCCGCTATAATCTGTTGAGTGTCCATTTGCAGAACTTCTGTGTCCGCTTACAAAACATCTATGTCAATGGCATTAGTGCCCTCATGGATTGTGTCACATCTGCTGTTGACAAGCTGATGATAGAACAGACTGAAATAAATGCATGTGTTATTAGCAGGTGCAGTGTCTTAGGTCTGTGTCACATAATTTGGAAAACGGTGTCCCATTGTTGGGCAAAATCCAATCCACCCTCCTTGACCTACAAAAACCGAACCTCCCCATTCAAAACTTATATACCTATTATTTTAAGTGTTGGTATCACATTTGAAATAATTTGTGTAACAATTTTCATAAATAAAAGTTTTTGAAATTGCAGGATTTTACCTGAGAAGAATAATGCTTTATTTGGATAAGCTTACTTTTGTCCAAGTTGTTTCCTTGTACAAGTCATTTTGCCTATATTATCAGAGAGGCAGGCCAGGACTGATGATGAGATCATTGAGCAAAGAGGTATTAAACATTGTTGATTATATTACTTATTTAATGCCTACTTGCCAGTTGCTTTTGGCATAGGCCTCTTTCCCCAGAGTCCTCCATTTGACCATCCAGAGCTTCTCTCCTCCACATTTTTAGGGTTCCATTGTCAACTAGGAACCCTTATAGATTCACCATGTCCGTCTGTCTGCCCGAGGCTTTGCTCTGTTATTGTTAGTGCTAGAAAGCTGCAATTTGGTATGGATATATAAATCAATAAAACTGACAAAGTTGTAAAATAAAATCTTTAAAGAATATTTAAGGTTAGCTCCCCTACATGGAAAGTGGGGATGATTTTTTTTTTTCACTTATGGTTTGTTTACTCTATGGTGTGGGGTGTTGTTGGACAAGTCTTTTAAAATGAATAGAGGTCTTCATCAAACATTTTTTGATGAAGTGAATATTTTCAGAAATATTCACTCCAAAAGAAAAAAAATGTATCCCCCCCTCTAACTTTTGAACGGTGGGTCCAAGAAATATGAAAAAAAAAATGTAAGTAAAGATTAATAAAGACTCAATTAAAACTATAGCGGACATGATCAGTTAAGCCGTTTTTGAGTTAGCGTAAAAAGTCTTCCCTTCTTAGTAGGGAATGCAATCCCGCATGAAGAAATCAATCCCGGTATTCAGCGGGATTGAGATTTCTAGTCCCGCTGGATCCCGGTATTGGCGGGATCCCACAAGTTAGTGAGCTATTTTTCACTACACAGCTCGGAAAGTACCCACTTTGTCCTTAAATCGCTCGTCACCCATTTCAAACGCCTCATGATGGCGTCATGTTTCAAAGTTTTGCTGGTTTTTGGTGCGTTTCCTTGCTTTAGTGTGGTGAAAAATATTATGTTTCACTCTGGAGCAAAGTTTGATTAACTCTCGTGCCTTGAGAGTCTTGAGACCCTCGCAGCTCTCTAGAATCTTCCGCTTGCTCGGGTCTCAATATTGGCAAAATTCGATTCGTTATGACGTAATAACAATTTCAAACTAGCTAAAAAATAGACAAATTCGCACAAAATACTCTTCTACGGCTCCCCCTTCCCCCGCCGTTGCATCTAGGCTCCGCCGCGAAGAAATTCCGGTTGTTTCGGCAGTACGCGCGATCCCGCGCTACGAGTAGCACGTATAAACTATGTCGCTCTTCAATCCCGCAAATCCCGCGGGATCCCGCATAATTTACGTGCGGAATTAATACCGCATATAGCATGCGGGATCCCGGTATCCCGGTATTGCATTCCCTACTTCTTAGTAAAAGACGTATGAAATGCTGCGAAAGTATTCCCCTTTGCTAGTTATTGATTTTGTTAAAGTAAGTTCATTGGGCAACTATGGAACCTTACACTGAGCGGCCCGACATGCTTTTGGCCGATTTTTTTACTATACAATGACGGTGCCAAATAAGCTTGCAGCCTGCCTGATGGTAAGCTGACACCATAGGCTATGGATGCTTGGGACTCCAGAAGAATCACGAGTGTGTTGTTTGTTGTGCTGACAGCTAGAGATCCTTGGGACATGGCTCTGGCTATGTTTCTGAATGCACCTCATCCTATTTTGTCTACCAATATTTTATTTATTTACATATTCAGTTTCACAGAAGTCACAAGTAGTAAATTTATTCCTAGTTTCTATACAATACTATGTACGCCTATCTGGATTGATTTCAGAAGTTAAATAATGTGGAACCACAAGTTGCTTCAACATCACAAGTGTTTCCTGAAGAACTGAAATCCTCTGAGCTATCTTTGAGGATGAATATTATAGATAGAGACAAGTAAGCCAAATTATCTATTTTTTCCCCTTGGTTTGTTTGACCCGGTTATGTAATTATTGGGGGCCCTGGACGGTTGGTGGCAATTTGAACACAGAGAGCAGAGGAGTCGTTGTTACAAAGGTACCACAAGGCACAAGGGTGATTGAATGAATAAACTATATGTTTTTCTACATTAAAATATTTGTTTTGCATAGGTACTATTGCAAAAAAGGCAGACTTAATAACATGAAGCGTTCTTTATCAGTCAACCTAGGGCCAAAGCAAATAAACTTTAATTGTAACATGCGATTGTGTGTTGTAGCATGCAACATGATATCTTGCATGATTTTATTTAAGCAAGTATTTTAGAACACTTATTTCAAGTAATGTACCTAAATACTTAAAGGTATCGACGTTTTATTGAGAAAGTTTGTAAATGGTACACAGGGCTTAAGTAAGTTAGGTTTAAGTACCTAACATATATTAGCGGACAAAATCTATCAAATTCTGATTTTTCTGTAAAAATTTTCAAATGAGTTGAAACCAAGAACTGAATTTGTTAACTAATCAAAAAAGGTTATATTGATTTATTCTCAACCAATTATACGCTAACGGGCCGGTACATATTTCGAAATTCAATTTGATTTCATTTTCTATGATATGATAAAAAATGGAATATCATGCTAATTCATAATCATATTTGTAAGAAATATCAGTTCCGTCATGGGGAGACCTCGTGGAAATAAAAACTTAACAGTAGCTATACAAGAAGCAATTATAAATGGCTATAGAAATGGCTTCACACAATCGACTCTGGCTAAGCAATTTCAAGTTCATCAGTCTACTATATCGAAGGTTTTGAAACGGGAAAAAGCTCACGGAGGTGTCAAAAGGCCCAACAGACCTGGTCGCCCACGCTGCACATCAAGTTTGGTGGACCGCAACATTTTGCGAATATCAAGACAATCCACGACTCACGGCGAGCGACATTATGCGGGAAATATCGTGTGGAAATTCAGTTTTTGTGTGTAAGTGCGTACTGTAAGAAATCGCCTGATGGATGGTGGACATCGTGCTCGTCGTCCTGCAAAGAAACCACTGATTTCCAAGAAAAATCGAGCAGCTAGAAAAAAATATGCGAAAGAACATCTTTCTTGGACTGCGGAAATGTGGGAACAGGTAATCTGGAGCGATGAATCCAAGTTTTTACTGTTCGGAACAGATGGAATTACCTACGTACGATGTCCCGACAATGCTTGCTATGACCCCAAGTATCAGCTCCCTACAGTCAAACACGGCGCCGGCTCCCTTATGGTGTGGGGCTGTTTCAGTGCAAGTGGAGTTGGTCCTTTACATCGAACAAACGGCATTATGACGAAGGAAGTTTATGAAGGAATATTACAAGATGTGTTTATTCCCTGGGCACGCCAAAATTTCGGCAGAGCGTTTATGTTTCAGCAAGATCCCCCCCGAAACATTCGTCTAATCTTGTTAAACAATGGTTCAAAAACGTAGAGTGAGGGTTTTGGAATGGCCCAGCCAAAGTCCGGACTTGAATCCTATACAAAACCTATGGGAGGAGCTAGGTCGTCGTGTGAGTGCAAGAAATGTCAACGAAAGATTTGAACAATTAAAGGAAGAGTGGGAACGCATTCCAAGGTCTTTCCTCACGAAGTTGATTGCATCACTGCCCCGAAGATGCCAAGCTGTTCTTGAGCAAAGGGTTTCAGTACCAAGTACTAATCTAATATTTTGATTTTCAGTGCAGAATCTGTAATCTTTGTTGTTTTCTTCATTAATAAACCACTTTTACCTATATTTCGGGTATTAGTTATTTTATGCACTTTTAATAAACTCGTATAAAACGAGTTTTTTTTTTTAAATACCACGTCGGTGGCAAACAAGCATACGGCCCGCCTGATGGTAAGCGGTCACCGCAGCCTATGGACGCCTGCAACTCCTAGGGGTGTCACATGCGCGTTGCCGACCCTTTAAGAATTTATAAACTCCTTTCTTGAAGAACCCCATACTATAGTCCGTCGGGAAAACCTCGGCAGGGAGCTCATTCCACAATCGGAGCGTCCGAGGGAGGAAATTCGTCTGAAACCGTACCGTACGCGACCATTTAGGTTCTAAGGTGTCAAAGTCAACATATTCTTTATTCAAATAGGCCTAGCAACAAGCACTTTCGAATCGTCAGTTATAACATGTATTAACATATATACTAATTAATTATTTAGAGCAATATATTGATGCTATTATTATTCTTTAAAATAAATATTGTAATGTTGTAGACATGTCAAAGTAAGAAATTATTGTGTAGTAAAATTCACAATAGCATCGTCAAAACATAAATAATAATAATAATAATAAAAAATATAAAAAATAGAAACCTGCCAGTTTCTAGAATAAAATCAAAATATCAAAAAAAAAGGTCATATTAATATGTAATGCCATAGTGATTAATTCATTAATATTTCAGTCACAATCAATCCCACGGTGTTTTATCATTCATGTAGTCATGTGTGCTATAATATGCTTTCGATATGAGTTGACGCTTTACATATTTTTTTTAATTTATTAATAGATAATTCAGTTACGTTTCTTGGAAGCTTATTACAAAACTTCACACCATTACCCATGAATGATTTTCTAATTTTCTGGAGGCGAGTGGTGGGCACCGCGAGTTTGTGTTTATTTCGAGTATTAATATTATGTATGTCACAGTTCTTCCTGAAATTTACAACGTTCTTATGTACATACACAATATTATCATAGATGTATTGACAATGCAATGTCATTACACTAATGTTCTTGAACTTATCTCTAAGTGAGTCTCTATGGTTCATTTTATATATTGCTCGAATAGCCCTCTTCTGCAGAACCAAAATGGTATTAATCTCTGAAGCACTGCCCCATAGTAAAATACCATACGACATAATACTGTGGAAGTAACTAAAATATACTAATCGAGCTGTCTTCACGTCTGTCAGTTGGCGGATCTTGCTCACGGCAAAAGCTGCAGAACTGAGTCTATTCGAGAGATTAGCAATATGGGGACCCCATTGGAGTTTGGAATCTAATGTTAATCCAAGAAAAACTGTACTATCCACTAGTTCCAATTCCTCATCTTTCACATGAAACTTGTTTGATTGTGCTTAACGTTAGTCGTGACAAACTTGACACATTTGGTATTTTTATCATTTAACAATAAATTGTTGACATTGAAGCAATTAACTACTTTAGAAATAGCATTGTTTATATCATTGCTAGCTTGTTCCTGTCGTTTGACTTTGAATATAATATCGTCTGCAAACAATACTACATCATGGTGGGTCGTTACGAGGTATGGCAAGTCATTTATGTGGATAAGGAATAGGAAAGGTCCCAATATTGATCCCTGCGGTACACCCATCGAGACCACTGATCCCGGTGATCGCTGTCCATTCACGTCGACCTTTTGTATTCTACCATATAGATAAGATTTTAGCAAATTCAGTGCCGATCCTCTAACTCCATAGTAGTGCATTTCCTGATTAATGTTTCATGACACATGCAGTCGAAGGCCTTGGACAAATCGCAAAAATACCTAAGGCATCCTGTGACTCCTCCCAGGCATCGAATATATGTTTAGTTAGCTCAACAGCCGCGTCGGTTGTCGAGCGACCCCGCGTAAAACCAAATTGCTTATTATGCATTAAATTGTTTGTATTAAAATGTCTTATTAATTGGGACGAAACTAAGTTTTCAAAAAAATTACTAAATGTTGGCAGCACAGATATTGGTCTAAAATTAGTGGGGTCAGAAGTGCTACCTGATTTAAATAAAGGAGTTATTTTACTATGTTTCATTAGATCAGGAAACTCACCGCAGTCAATACTGTTATTAAATACAACTACCAAGTTAGGCGCTATGACTTCTATTAGGGATTTGACAGCATGGACAGAGACTCCCCAGAGATCACCAGTTTTTTTGACATTAATTGATTTAAACGCCTTTATTACATCTGGGGTACTAACATATTCAAAATGAAGATTTCCACTACATTCTGAGGCGTTATCTTTTAACAATGTAACGGCAGACGAAGGTGAAGAATTTAATGTCTTTGTTGTGGATACTGGTATCTCAGCGAAAAAAAAATTCTAATTCTGTTGCTACTTCTAAACTTGAATCTATAATCATGCCATCAATTTTTAGTTTAAGATCATTCATTTTGTGCTTTGATCTACCAGTTTCCACATTAATTAATTTCCATGTTGTTTTGATAATGTCCGAACTATTTGTAATTTTCTGGCTTATAAAATTACGTTTAGCTATATGACAATCTATTTTAAAGGGTCTAGCAGGCTAAGCTAACAAGAGTGGCCCCCGCAAGGGATTTGGTTGTAATTTGAGGTGCAGTAGTGACAGGACCTAAGAACACTGTATGCGTAATATCAACCTTCGATCTTCTTTTGTTTCCGACTTATTCACGAAAATGTCAAAAAATCAAGGTAATTTTTAAACTGTTATTTTAGCTAAACCAAGCAAGCGAGACTAACCAAATAAATTCAGAATAAAGGAGCATAAAATGGGGTTCATAATGCATATTTTTACAGACATTCATATCCTTGAACTTGGATGAAATAAAAAAATAGTTTTTTTATCGCTTCATTTTTTTTGCCACTTTTCGCGGAGACACAACTATCAAAAAAAATGCTTAATAAGCCACAATTGTCAACTACGTATACATTTAAAAACATTTTGAAAAATCATGGTGCGTCATGTCAAAAAAAACATTTACGAACGTATGTTTACTATATATTGATAAATGACGTGTGTCATATATAGAGTTGGGATGTTTGGTGGCATTGGGGTGAACAAAGAGCAATGAAGTCGTTGTCATATATTTTTTGATTGAATGAATGAATGAATAAATGATTGATTTTATTGGTTTCATTCAATTAAATTGATTCATAAAAATTCAATAAAATTAATTATATATTGTTGAAATGTATAATATTATTCAAGGTTATACCTATTCAAGGTCTTGAACAATTTTTCATTGGAATAAGTTTCAGTATCAGTAATAGCATATAATATTAATTCGAAATACCTTCTGTTACTACGTCAATATTAATTCTTGTTTGATTTCACTTGAACTTGTACTGGATTTTTGAGTACTGGATTTTCAAGTTGAGAAACAGTATAACGCCATCTAATATAGAACAAATTGTCATAGTATATGCTTTTCATAATCTTGACAACCGTTTAACATCAGAAGAAGATAATATGCAAGATTTTGAAACTTTAATTCAGTTGCAAGTTGTTCAAGCTCTTGAATACATAGACATTTAAGCAAACAAAAAAAAATGTTATATTATAAAATCATCATTGTAATTTACAGTATTGCATTGCAGTTGTCGTCAAAAATTTATGAAAAATATGTAAAATATGCGATGTATCAACAGACCTAAATTGTTTACTCTATACACGTTCATACAATAAAACGCAAAGGTGATATATTATTGGCCGATACTGTAATATAGATTTATCGTTCAGTTATTCAAATATTCAAATTAAAAAAAATACAATGGCGACTTCACTGCAATACTTGAGCTAAACTGCCACGAGAATCCTAACCCTTGTCATATATTTACAACTACACATTGATCGATGTCAATTAATTATTTTATAATGAACTAAAGAGGATGTTATACCTACTACAGACTAATTCGCCACTACTACTCTATTGATATGATATGATATAGTAAACATACGTTCGTAAATGTTTTTTTTTGACATGACGCACCATGATTTTTCAAAATGTTTTTAAATGTATATGTAGTTGACAATTGTGGCTTATTAAGTAGTTATTTTGATAGTTGTGTCTCCGCGAGAAGAGGCAAAAAAATGAAGCGAAAAACAAACAACATAACATGCTTGCATTATAAAGCTTGTATACCTGCCCTGCAAAACTGGCTACTTCAAAGAAAATTTTATAGCATTAAAGAATTCTTGACATATCGGATTATTGAGTCTTGACTTGTTTTGTATATTTACTATGAATTATTTTCTATTTTTCATATTTTTCCTTATGTGTTTGTGATAATAATTGTGGTTTTTTTAATATTAATGTATCTGATAGTGATTTTTTTAAATATATTTTGAATTGTAATGTTTTTAATGTGACATAATATCTGATAACAATAATATCAATTGACATTTGCATGTCTGTGGGACAAAATATTTGATCTAAATTGTATATGTTGACCATCTTGTTGTACACTATTTTATGCAAATAAATAACTTACTTACTTACTCACTCATAAAAACATACTTAAAAAACACAAATATGATAGATTATTTTCCGCTACTGTATATTCTACGCAAAAGGAGTATAAAAAATATCAACAAATAAATCATTCAATCTTTATTCATTCAATCAAAAAAGTGAACAGCGACTCCACTCATCTCTAAGTTCAAAATGACACGAACTGTCCGGTCCCTAGTAATTATCTGTGAGGCTGCGCTTAGGTAGGTCTCAGTTATGGGTGCAGCAACATACAATATATGACTTTGACTGCAAATGTTTCTTTTAAATATATTTAACAATATACAAGGATTACAAGGTCAGTAACAAATTGCCGATTTCAAAAATATATTTAAAAAACTAAAGAATATTAAGCAACGCTATTTATTCCCATAAAAAGATCATGAATGCGGATTTTATTTTTTGAAAATCACATTTTCTAAATGATGTTGTGTACGCACTCCTCCAACCTACTCCGCATATTTTCAAAAACTCTGCTACAGTTGATTTTTGTAGACGACATTTTTAAGATAGCCCCACAAAAAAATCACAAGAGCTGAGATCGGGTGATCTTCCAGGCCAGGCTATGGCGCCAAATCTGGAGATCAGTTTTCCTGGGAATAATGCCCTAATTGCGAGATGGGCGAAAAACCGTTGGTTAGGTACCCTCTATTGCATATACACGCTGCGCAGTTGGCCAGCGATCCATTTTGACTTATCAATCCGCAACTGTCGCAATACTAAAAAACCAATCGGCATCACCCTCGGACTTCACGTTCGAAAGTTATTTGAATTTGAAATCGGAATTCTGACCACCTTGTATTTAAAAAAAAAACATTTGCTCTCAGTCAGGATTTTAGGGTTCCGTAGCCAAAATGGCGAAAACGGAACCCTTATAGATTCGTCATGTCTGTCCGTCCGTCCGTCCGTATGTCACAGCCGATTTACTTGGAGCCTATGAGCACTACATATATGAAATTTGGCAGGAAGGTGTACTTATGCTATGAACCGCTATATAAATATGATGTGAAATTACGAAAACAGTATTAAACTGGGGCACCCCATACATGTAACAGGGGAGTAAAAAATTGTTTTCAATGCTGCGAAGGCGTGTGGGGTATCAATACTATCAATAGATAGGCTTTCAAAAATGACATACAGGTTTCTGAAAAAACTTTTCAATTTAAGGCAACCGTTGGTGAGATATTAGCTGTCAAAGTCATAAAAAGTGTGCCCCCCCTCTAATTTCCAAATTATGAAGTTTAAAAATATGAAAAATAATCAAGATGGTGTACAAAAATAAATCCTTTCAACGATTTTTGGTTTGAATAAGAAAGGTCTAACGGTTTTTGATTTATTGCTGAAAAACTGTCTTGCCCAGACAAAAGGGCGTAAGTACCCCGAGTTTCCTATGAAGATACGACCTTTTTTGATTCAATGTATTGTATAGTGGTTTTCATTATTAGATTAGGTGTCGGTACGGAACCCTTCTTTGTGCGTGGTCCAACACGCACCTGGCCGGTTGTTTTTGGTCACCCTGCCTAGCGTATCCACAAAATATGGTATGTAGTATTTTATTGCGTAATGGTTTTTATTTGTACCTGTTTCAGCAGCTTTGAAGAATGCCAATGGTCTAGAAAACAAGCGGAGCTGTTTACAGCCCAACAAGCCAATTTATTACAGGTCAATGAGGATAAGGCTTTACCACCACGTCAGTTGCAGAAAACCATGAATAGAATTATGAATGATATCCCCGAATATTCGGACATTGTAAGTTATTTTCACACTAGTATTTACATATAAAGTAAAGTATTTATTAATTGTAAACTAGTTGTAGGTTTCATGAAAGTATTTACATATTATTAGTCTGTTGATACACAATATACAGGTATTATATTGAGCAACCCATATGACTGGGTCACAGGAAATTTTATTTTAAATTTATTTAATATAGTAAATTTTTGTAAATAGTCTGTTAATAACATCTAATTTAATAGAATAAATTATTTTAAACAATTGAAATAGGATCATAATATATAAAGTTGTTACTTCAAACCTTAAATCTTCAAAATTTGTTTTTCTTATTTCCCTAATCAATGTCACATTTACCTACAGTCGCACTCTTTAATTTGGGATGCTTCCAAAAATTTTCTTTGAATTTCGATACAATTTGGGACTCCTTTAAGGTTAACGACCTTAAATGAATTAAAGGGGTCCTAGATTAAAATCCTTGACTGTACTTGTAACAGATAGTTCAACTCAGTCGTGCGCGCGGCTGCATGTGTGCGTGCTCTTGTAACTTTCGCTGTGTGTGTGCGAATGCTTGTAACAACGACTGCCGTGTCACTCGCACACAAACCAAACCCGTATAGTTACAAGCGCACGCACACATAGCGCCGCGCGCACAACTGAGTTGAACTATCTGTACCTATACAGCGTGTTTTTATTGAATTCCGTTAATTGCGAGGGCAGAGGGTACATTCCTGAGATGAAATTAATGGAAACAATAATTTATATCAATAAATATTCTAGTTTATTTGGAAGGAAAAACGTACGACAACAACAAACGGGTCGATAGTCTATTTTTTACATTATATGTACGACAGATGTCCAAGTGGCGTAGACACACTAAGATGAGGTTTTATGTCTATATTTCAACATCCTCCCTTGGGCATAAACCCATCTTAGACGAGCAGTACTCGAGCTTCAGCTGCGGATTGCCCTTGATCAGCGCGTCAGCCACCATCTCACTAGTCTGGATGTACTGGATGACAATCTTCTTCAGGCGCACCTTGTCACGAACGAAGTGGTGACGTATGTCAATGTGCTTGGTCCTGGAATGATAATTCTCGGAACCTGCAAGTTTAATCGCACTTTGATTGTCACATAAAATTGTCATAGGTACAGTTGCTAAGTGTGGCCAAAATTCTTCCTGTAACTGTTTAAGCCACATAGCTTCCTGCGTGCAACTAGAAAGAGACATATATTCGGCCTCTGTCGTGGAGAGCGCGACAGTCTGTTGTCTGCGCGAGTTCCACGTGATTGCTCCACCCTGGTGAATAAAGACGTAGCCGGTACAAGACCTACGATCGTGTTCATTGCTACACCAGTCTGCATCACAATAACCATGTACTGGTTTGTCATCTTTTTTATAAGTCAATGTGTAGTTTTCCGTGAATTTTAAATATCTTAAAACTCGTTTTAGTGCCATCCAATGCTGCATTTCGGGTCTGGAATTAAATCTGCTTAGCGTATTGACAGCATAGGAAATATCGGGGCGCGTTCCTTGTGATAGGTAAAGCAGACATCCAATAATCTCCTGATAGGGATGTTCATCTGAAATTGAATCTGCTTTTTCGTTCACGGTAAACTTCATTTTAGGATCAATAGGTGTTTTACAGTTTGACATTCCATATTTGGTCAATATATCTCGAATATATTTCTCCTGTTTAACACTTAAAGTTCCTTGTGCTCTGTCTCTATATACTTGCAAGCCCAGGCAGTATTTCAAATCACCCAAATCCTTCATCTCAAATCTTGAAAACAAGTTCGTTTTTATATCATTTTTAGTTTCTTTCAAACTAGTGAACAGGATAAGATCATCCACGTATACGGCTAAAAATGTTATGTCTTCCTTTTGAATTCTGTAGTAAATGCAGGGATCGAGTACAGATCGAGTTAAGCCAATTTCTTTCAGTGCACCATCCAGTTTACGGTTCCACTGTCGGCTTGCTTGCTTCAGACCGTATAGAGATCTTTTCAATAAGCATACTTGGGCTTCATTTTCTTCGAAACTCGGAGGTTGCCTCATGTATATTTCCTCCTCAATATCACCCTGTAGAAAAGCAGCTACCGCATCCATTTGATCGATATCTAAGTTGTATTTCACATCCATAGAGAACAAATATCGCAGAGATGAATATCTGATTACAGGTGCATTCAGTTCATTGTAATCGCAGCCTTTCTTTTGAGCGCAACCTTTAATGACTAATCTAGCCTTGTATTTTGTAATGTTGCCTTTCTCGTGTCGTTTTGTTTTAAAAACCCATTTACAAGATATGGCTTTCTTTCCTTGCGGCAAGTTACCTAATGTCCAGGTATTGTTTTTCTTCAAAGTGTTAAATTCTTCTTCCATAGCTTTTTTCCAGTGACTAGACTCTGGGCTAGACAAAGCTTCTTCTAAAGTTAACGGTTCTTGATCCAAAGCCAAACAAGCAAATTTGATCTCATCTGCCTCATCTTCTGTCTGTCTAAATTGCCCTCCTCGGGGCCTCAGGTTTATGAAGCGGTTGGGAGTCTCAAATGTGCAATCAGTGCTTGGTTCATAGGTTGTATCGTGATTCGTCAAACTCATAGTATCGAAACTTTCCTCTAAAGTAGAGTCATGCCGGTCACTTTCAGCGGAGCTACAGTTCTGTTCGTTAGTTGGATTCTCCGGGGTTTCATCATTTAACGGCACAAGTATCGGTAACGAAACATTAATGTTTGCGTCTGGGAGATCTCTGGTGTCATGTCCATTACAGTCTTCAAGAAATATCACATTTCTGCTCTTTGTAACCTTCTTGGTGCGTGGGTCCATCAATTTGTATCCTTTGGTATTTTCGCAATATCCGATAAATATCATTTCTGAGGATTTTGGGTCCCACTTCAACCTCTTTTCCTTCGGCACGTGCATCATGGCCTGTCAGTTTCTCAAGTGGAGTTACGTAGTTAAGGACTCGAGTCGGAGAACGGTTAATTATATGAGCAGCTGTTTCCAGTGCTTCAGCCCAAAATTTCTTCGGCAGTCCGGCATCCATCAGCATGCATCTAGCACGTTCGACCAGCGTACGGTTCATACGTTCGGCCAACCCGTTCTGTTCACTCGTATATGGTGCTGTCGTCTGATGCTTGATGCCTGAAACTGTCAAGAATTTTTTCATTTCATTATTCGTATATTCCGTACCATTATCTGAACGAAGAATTTTAATTTTGCAGTCCAACTGATTTTCCATTTCCTTTTTGTACATCTCAAACACTTCCTTTACATTTGTTTTACTTTTCAAAATATAGACATTCACTTTTCTAGAGTAATCATCCACAAATGTAATGAAATATCTTCCTCCACCCATAGACGGCTCCTCCATCGGTCCGCACAAATCAGAATGTATAATCTCGAGCTTAGCAGTAGCCCTTGTGCCAACATTATTAAAGGGAAATTTAGTTTGCTTACCTTTCAGACACGGAATACAACCGTTGTTTGCATCTGAATTGCTTACCAACTTCACACCTTCAGTACATAAAGGCAATCTGTTGACATCATTGTAGTTGAGATGTCCCATTCTCCTGTGCCAAATGTCCAAAGTTTGTTTGTCTACAGTCGAGGTAAATGCATTCCCTTTATAGGTGTTTAGCTTATACATGTTATTTATGAGTGTTGCTGTTGCTACTAAATGCCTCTGCGCATTGTATATTTCACAGCCGAACTTATTAAATACAACTTGGCAGCCATTTTTAATCAACTGACTAACTGACAACAGCTTAGTACTCAATTGAGGAACATATAAAATATCTCTCACCTGTATGTGATTTGTCTTACCATCTCCACTCAGCAGGTCCAGGTTAACGTTACCCATCTGCTTTACGGTGACTGATGTACTGTTGGCAACCATTATATGTTGAATCGGAGGTGCCCGGACATCGTACATCCCGTCAGGATTATTTGTCAAATGTTGAGACGCACCCGAATCTACAAACCACTCTGTGCTGCCCAAGTGTTGACCAGCGGCTGAAAAAACTGCAGCAAAACCTTTATCATTCGTTTTTTTCTTGTTGTTACAGTTCTTACTCAAGTGTCCATACTTATTACAGCTGTAGCAACGAGGTCCAGTCGGTTTCTTATTCTTAGGGAAGGTTTTATTATGCTTTGCATAAAGAACGGACACATTTGACTCCTTCACTTCTTGGAGTAATTTTATCTTGATGAAATCTGTACTTATCTTTACACCAGAGCTCTCCAGCCCCATAATCATCGGTTTGTATTGCTCCGGCAAACCAGCCAACATCAGAGTACCTAACCATTCATCATCGACACAGAATCCTATATTTCGGAGCTTATGTGCGGTAGTTATTATCTTATTGACGTACTCCTCGATATTCAGACAACTATCTGTGTTTACTAAATCTCTGAGTAACCCAACTCTACGCGACAAACCTGAGTCTTCAAACGCCTTTTGTAAATTAAGCCATACCTCACTAGAAGTCTTTGCATCTTGGACGTGTATATAATTTACCGGATCCACAAGCAAAATTATTTTCGACTTAGCTTTCAGGTCTTGCTTCGGATTTACTGAATAATCTTTCGGAGGCTCGACACAGTCCCATAAGTCCTCGTGTTGTAAATACGTCTGTACAGCAAACTTCCAGGTGCTGTAATCTTCTCTTCCCAATAGTTTCTCTATTTGCACGTTAGACATGGCCAATATATCGGTGCCAATCAAATTTTACGGTGTCTTAACGGCAAACCTAAAAATCAAAACTTCACTCGCGGAACTAGACCGAGTTTACTGATATCGGAATTACGTTTACGGTTGACTTTACGAATTATGTATCGGGTCATATGCCCATAACCTAATGGAAACAATAATTTATATCAATAAATATTCTAGTTTATTTGGAAGGAAAAACGTACGACAACAACAAACGGGTCGATAGTCTATTTTTTACATTATATGTACGACAGATGTCCAAGTGGCGTAGACACACTAAGAATAGGTTTTATGTCTATATTTCAACAGAAATACAGTAATCTTCTCTAAGACACTAGTATCAGTAGTATCCCAATTCGTACTATGTCGATTCATTTTCGTTAATCAACACCCCTTGATATAGTATAAAAGATCCTTAACGATGTGTGTGTCATTCGCATTCCGAATATTGTCATACTTGACATGAACTTTTACTTAACTCGACATTAACTCTTAAGGCCGCGTTTCATTCACCCTTAGTGATATAAGTAATTATTTTGTATGAAAATGAATCAAAAATATTTTTTCTTGAATTTTGTAAAACTAATTATGCTACGTCGTTTCTATGGCTATGCACAGCTATATGTTTGAAGTAACTGAAATCAATAAAATCCTCTATACATATAGTACGGCTTCTTCTCATTGACCTATTCCAATTATTTATCCTGTACTTTCATTATATTTCAGCACTTTCTTAGTTTCCTGAATTGCATAAGAATGAAAGAGTTTTGCGGCGCGCAAGACTCGCTCTACAACTGTTTTGACCGTGCTGTGTTTTGCGTCACGGGCAACAGTAGCGCTTGTAACGACAGAAACAAAAGCTTTCGCTACGCAGCTCTCAATAGGGCCGCTATGCATACAAAGTTTGGTCACAAGTAAGTCATTTATGTTAATTCATTTATCTTAAGAGGAGTACGTAGGGCACGGCGGAAAACCATCTCGCTCATATTTGGAGCAGTCCAACTGAGGAAGTACCTCCACCTTAGAGAAGACGACAGCCATGATAACATCACTACTTGCTCCTTAGGTATGAGGTGTTGTGTTTCCTGGTGGTGAGTAAGGTCGCCAGAGCTCCCGAGGATGCGCTGTGTTGAGAGTGAACGACCTGCATGTGTTTCCAACACACCGCATCCTCAAGTTAATAAAGGTTCATTAACGAGCTTGTGATCCTTTTGGAGTCGTAAGCATCCCTAGGCGACGGTAAAGAGTTAAAAAAAACATTTATTATAAGTTTACGAACTTCGAATGAATTATGTTTTTGATGGGATATTCATTATTTTTTTGTGAAAGTAAGTAGGTATACATGTGTTCCTTTTTAGGGTTCCGTAGCCAAATGGCAAAAAACGGAACCCTTATGGATTCGTCATGTCTGTCTGTCTGTCAGTCCGTCCGTATGTCACAACCGATTTACTCGGAGACTATGAGCACTACAATTATGAAATTTGGTAAGGAGGTGTATGCTATGAACCGCTATAGAAATATGATATGGAATTTTGAAAAAAATATTAAACTTGCCCTATACATGTAACAGGGGGGGGCAATTTTTTTTAAATGCACATAGGCGTGTGGGGTATCTATGGATAAGCCTTCAAAAATGACATACAGGTTTCTAAAAAACTTTTGAGTTATTGCTGAAAAACTGGTTTTCCCAAACAAAAGGGCCTAAGTGCCGTAAGTTTCTTATTAAGATACGACCTTTTTTGGTTAAATGTATTGTATAGTGGTTTTAAATGTAGGTTAGGAGGTGTTGGTACGGAACCCTTCGTGCGCGAGTCCGACTCCCACTTGGCCGGTTTTTTTTTTAATAAATATGTGTTATATTGAATTACTCGCTCGCTCAAATTATCCACTCCCGTCAGAGGAAAATAAATACATTTTGAGAAAAAAAAACCGGCCAAGTGCGAGTCGGACTCGCGCACGAAGGGTTACGTAGCAGAAAAAAAAACGCCAACAACTACTCTGTTGTATGCGAGCCCCCCTTAATTATTATTATTATTTAGATTTTAGTATTTGTTATTATAGCCACAATAATAATACATAATCTGTGCAAATCTAGCTAATCTAGCTATTACGGTTCTTGAGATCTAGCTCGGCGAGTGGTAGCCATGAAAAAGGGCTAAAATATCACGTTTTTTGTATGGGAGCCCCCTTAATTATTATTATTAACCGATTTCAAAATTTCAAAAGAGGAGGTTATCAATTCGGTTGTATGTATGTTTGTTAGTCCATAACTCCGTCATTTCTAAACCGATTTGGAAAATTCTTTTTTTGATTGTATGTATATATATCCAAGTTGGTCCCGTTTTTGTCAAAACGCAGTTCTGATGATGGGATCCATGAGAAATTGAGGGAACTCCTCAAATCTTCAAGGCAAACATATAGTAATTTTTGTATTTTTATCAACAAGTCAAGCATTTTCATCCAAAAATGTGACATTGGATGAAGTGGAACTGCTGATGATGATCAGAACAGAACTCTTCAACGACAAAAAGTTCACGTTTGGCGATTTGTCCTCCTAGCTGTGTTTGTTAAGCAAGTTCTATTTTCACGATTAATTTTTGTCATGCTTGATTTCTGATGATGGGATCCATGAGGAATTGAGGGAAATCCTCAAATCTTAAAGGCAAACATATAGTGATTTTTGTGTTTTTATCAACAAATCGAGCATTTTCATACAAAACTGTGACATTTGATGAAGTGGAACTGTTGATGATGATCAGAACAGAACTCTTCAACGACGAAAAGTTCACGTTTGGCGATTTGTCCTCCTAGCTGCGTTTGTTAAGCAAGTTCTATTTTCACGATTAATTTTTGTCATGCTCGATTTTTGATGATGCGATCCATTGATTGACATGATTGCTATGGTCTTACTTTTGAAACCAATTTACAAAGATTAGAACTGTTACAAATTCGCTTTCTGAAAGTACTTGTTAACAAAAAAACTAAAGCTAGTTGCAAAAAAGACTACAAAAAATTGTTCAAAATATGTAAAATCCTACCAGTACGATCCAAACTCAAATACCTATTAGCTGTAAATAACTATGATAAACAAGAATACCTACAATTAGTTAAACACGACCATAATACAAGGACAATAACCACCGGCAAATACGATGTTCCCACAGTATCGAACTACTATGGAGATAGAACATTAAGAAAACGCATACCATACTTACTAAATACTGTACCAGCGGATATTGTCCATGAACATAAAAAATCTATGTTTAAATACCGCCTAAAAAAGTACCTCATGGATGCTCTATAAAAGGTTAATTTGCCCTTTGTAGATCATTAATGAGTTACCACTTATCATTAGTTAAACTCTTATTTTAGCCCATAAGTACTGGATTATCTTGAGACTGAAACCAGACTCCACAGTCAAACTAAAAAAAAAATAGTTTTGTGGAGCTATGTAATATATTTCCGTTTGTAATTTACTATTAATAAATAAATAAAATAATAAAATAATGAGGAATTGAGGGAACTCCTCAAATCTTAAAGGCAAACATATAGTAATTTTTGTGTTTTTATCAACGAATCGAGCATTATCATACAAAAATGTGACATTTGATGAAGTGGAACTGCTGATGATGATCAGAACAGAACTCTTCAACGACGAAAAGTTCACGTTTGGCGATTTGTCCTTCTAGCTGTGTTTGTTAAGCAAGTTCTATTTTCACGATTGATTTTTGTCATGCTTGAGTTCTGATGATGGGATCCATTAGGAATCGAGGGAACTCCTCAAACGTGTAAGGCACACAAATAGTGATGTTAGTATTTTCAAGAACTAATCAAGCATTTTCATTCATAAAAGTGACATTTGATGAAGTGGAACTGCTGATGATGATCAGAACGAAACTCTTCAACGACGCGTGGTTCACGTTTGGCGATTTGTTCTCTTCGTTTTGTTTGTCAAGCAAGCAAGGTTTTTTCATGATTCCATGAGGAATTGAGGGTACTTAGTCTTCTACCATTATAGCCATTTTTATTTTATTGTATATCTATCTAAGAGTGCACCATCTTAGTATAATAATCTTTTACCGGCCTCCCCCATTGAAGTCGGTTTTTTTTCTTAAAAATTATTTTGTTTTTAGTATTTGTTGTTATAGCGGCAACAGAAATACACAATCTGTGAAAATTTCAACTGTCTAGCTATTACGGTCCTTGAGATACAGCCTGGTGACAGACGGACGGGCGGACAGCGAATTCTTAGTAATAGGGTCCCGTTTTTACCCTTTACGGGTACAGAACCCTAAAAACATCAAAATGTACAAAAAACACTAATTTTATATTTTTCGTTTGATACGAGTATACTTGTAATTAACTTGCTGCATGCCTCAATATTTAGGTCACCTGGTAGTAGGTAGTCTAACATTTTGACGAGGGGAAAAATTGTTATTTTCGGACGTTGAAATGTGGTGAACGGCACGAGGATTTTTAGAGAGAAACCTTCCGTGAGTTTTAGAAATATTAAAATATAATGAAACGGGTCACTCTGATTCGGTAACTAATGAGAAGTTGGTTTTAGAACACTCGCGAAATTGCAAGTGTGGTAGGTCAGTCTAAGGCGCTAATTATACACAGACGTCATAAGGTGAACGCGCGGCGAAGGCACAGCGCAGGCGCGGAGTCGCAGGCGGCAAAATGTACATAGGAGACGTGTCGGTGAATTACACTCAAGCGACGCGACGCTTATACAGAGTATTCGGCAGATGGATGGATATTTAATAGATGAAGTATTCTGCTACGTGGTCAAGCACAAAAAAAAGCATAAACATTTTTTTTAAGCTTTTATGTTATTTTTGAAATACTTTGTAACTGATTCGTAAGATTCTGGAATTAGTCTACATATAAATATTATAATTTTTAATAATCTGTTTTCAAGAGATTTAAAACCTCAATTACTTAAAAAAATGATAAAGCGCACAACATTTTTATTTTATTTAAATCTAGACTAATTCCAATTCGGTATTAAGTGATTTGGAAACAGAAAAATAAAAAAAATCTTTGGGCCCAATTTTTTTTTTGTGTTTGACCACGTAGCTGATGACCTCTTCTATTCCCAATATACCATTGACTTAAGATATAGAAATAGACACACAATGCCAAACATAAATAACTAAAAATGTGGCGCAATATGACACTGACAGTTACATTCCAATAGCTGACAATAACGCTTCTTTATAGTCCGAGTCAAGATAAAAACTGCGTACAAAAAAGAACTTACAGGCATTGGCGTCAAGTGTCAAATTTGCAAACATAAGAACCAACCTGGTTAAAACTTTTTAGTAAAATGGCACTATCGTATACTGGCTACCAATGTTTTCTTTATAAAAGTCAAAAGTAGGGTTTGCAATCCGAATTTTCAATTATCCGAATATCCGCCGAAAATGATATTCAACATTATCCGAATACTAAACCGCGAATTATCCGAATAAACGGATATTTTGAAAACACTAATAAAAACATTTATAAGCAGGATAAATTCAAAAAGAATACGAGAAAAAACGCTAAGGACGTTTTATGTCCATCTGTATTGCCCAAATAAGGTGTTTAGACAAATGTTCCATATTAAGTATTATATTTTATTAAATAAGTACCTGAATACCAACTTACATAAATTACATAATGTATTGATGTAATCTAGCAGACACAAATTGTTACTAATGTTACTATTATTAGGTATTTAAATGAGCAACGAAAACACTTGCAGATAAGATGGATTTTCTACCTGTCACTAAAATAATTATTGGTATTACCTACCTACTCTGAACCGGCCGAGCGGCCGACACCGAACCCATTCGCTCAGTCAGTCTGTATCTATTACGTACGAAGGTAGGTTGTCTTGTCTGTTATTGTCTCGCGTCGCGTCACGTATTTTATGCATTACACACCTTTAAATACGCTAATTTCGTTTTATTTTATAAAATACCAAAATTATCCGAAATTATTCAAATATCCGAATATTCGGATAATAAATCTTGAAGTATTCAATTAACCGAATATTAAAAAACTGGGCGGATATTGCAAACCCTAGTCAAAAGTGAACACTGAAAGTAATGGAGTTGCTTTGGTTATTTAAATTATTTTTATATTTAAAAATAAAACATTCCACTTCAGTATTAACGCACATTCGTGTACAATTCCGTGATAGTTACTGTTCTTTTTCTGTGTTAGAGATAAAGATGTTTACTTTCATGAAACTCTTGAGCAAGACTATAGGTAGTTATTTCGAAAGTACTGACTTCTGCTATTGGAGCAGCGTTTGTAGTTTTACAACTATTGCTTTGCAAGTCATCGTTATCTATCTCTGACATCTATAAAACAAAGATACCGACGGTGAACTTGAAAGATAAATTAATTAAACATTACCCTAAAATTAATTTTTATTACATCAATTCATATAAGTATATGAATATGTTTTCCTCTGCATAATTTTTCACGATAAAATTATATGTTAAAACAGAATTTGAATAATGTTGTTTGAATGAAGACAGGTTTAGCAGTTGCAGTTAGTCGATTTAAATTTTTATTGGTCCTGTATATGTCGGAATTAGGGAAATGGGCCGAACACACAACACTCGTGAGGCTTGGTTTATAGAGTGCGTCACGTCTATTTTGCGCTATAATAGCGGTCCATTCTGACTGAACGTCGCTGAGGATGTTGTGGAAATCTTGAATTAAAACATAAATTTATTTCCTACAAATTTCATGTAAAACAATATTGACCTAATAGCGACTCCTTACATTTTGTTTCTTGATAACCTTTAATTTGAACTAACAAAATTATTTATTCAAAACCATGAAATTACCAGGACTTTACATACATTTTGTAACGTTATCAAATTAACTAACCTAAAGAAATATATTCCATCCTTTTCCACGTTTTTTTGTACCTTTTAAAGCAGCTTTTCACAGCACATTTCGTCATTGTTGGACAACTGTCACTGTCTGCGGTCCAAACACGACTAAACAGGAATGTACCGCCCGAGGCGTGCGGGCGGTACTTTCACGGGGGCCATTTTTGTCGGCTGATTGTGAATCTAGTTCTATAATAGTACATCAATGCAATATACGTATGTCTATCCATCTGCCGAACACCCTGTATATTCGAGCGGCATTTCTCTGTATATGGAACTTCGTTTTCAGTTCGTGGGAGGTCCTCAGTGAGCGATGTTAACTCGCGTAATACCCATTTCGGCTTCGAACTATTCTGACGTGGGTGGCTCTCAACCCTCGGTTAAAAATGTACCCGTACTACTCTTATTTCAGTTCGCTGGCGATGGAAAGCGTCCGCGAAGCGCTGGCGACGGCGCAGGAGGCGGCGGACGGCGCGTGCCTGGCGCACGCGGCGGCGTGGGGCGCGCTGGCGGGCGGGCGCGCGCGCCGCGCCGCGCTGCTGGCCCGCGTGCCGCGCGCGCCGCGCCCCGCCGCCGCCGCCGCGCAGCTCATGGCGCAGCACACCGCCGTCAATAGCGTCCGCCCCGCTGAGGTCTTCCAGGTACACCACCGCAGACCTTCATCTTTTGAGGACCACCTTGGTTTAGTTGGTAGTGACCCTGCCTACGAAATGAACCCGGAGGTCCCGGGTTCGAATCCCGGTCAGGGCATTATTTGTGCATTTACCACGGATATTGTTCCTGAGTCTTGGATGTTTCCTATGTACGAGTATTTAAATATGTATTTATCGATATAAGTATGTATATCGTAGTCTATTACCCATAGCACAAACTTTGCCTAGTTTGGGACAAGGTCGATTAGTGTAAGATTGTCCCCCAATGGAAAAACTTAATTTCGAAACGCACAGTGTGGTTTTGAATTTTTGATATTTCCGATACTGTGGGCTGTCAATTACTTCATATGATGTCACACAACACACGCCGTCCCCGCTCCGCTATCCCGCGCGGTTTTTTGTGCGCGACGTCCCCCGGGCAGCGTTCGCTATACCAGAAAACCGCCTCCGCCACACAATGACGCTGCGTCGCGCGCGCACGAAAATCGATCGCAGCTTTATATGTAATATGACAAGAAAATCTTTGCCAATTATGAACTGATGTCCCTGTGAACTTATTACATGGAACGTAAATGTGCACAGAAATGCTGCAACAATTATATCTAGATACGCGGCAGCGTGTCCAGCCAAGTTCACCCCAGGAACTGGCGGACAGCAGCCGTGTGTTATTTTACACGAACAGTTTGGAGCCACTTTTGACCGCCCAATAACTCCAAATCTATCTAACATAGAAAAATGTAATTTGGTACATGTATTAAGATCCTTTAGAACAACTAGAACCCCAAATTTCATAAATATAGGTTTAATAATTATTGAGATATTTGTTAATGTATAGGTATCGGGACACGTAAGTCAAACAAGAGGTCGAGACTAAGACTGTTTTATTTTAATCTTTACGTACCCACATATGATTATTACAATATACCCACAATTCCCCTTTTCAAAAAAAAAACAGGGACAGGCACACATATTAAATTAAATAAAAATCTGAATTTGAATTAATAAATTAAGTATATAATAATAATGTTGACTATTCTTTATGTAAGTACCTATTTTATTTATTCAATAGGCCATCACTAAAATACAATTTTCACATTGTGGTTTTTTCATTTATTTACCATATTTAGTATAGTTATTTCAAATACATTGTTGGTAGATCGGTTCATTAATAATAAGTTAACATATAACAAGGTATATTAAGTAATGTATTTAATCAATAATTTAATAACAATTTCAAAATTTTAATGTTGTTTAAGTTTATTTGTTGAAGTATACATAGCTTCATTAAATATTTGATAAGTATGTAGAATTATTTAAAAATGATTCAATTTATTACTTTAAACATTACATTTAATTTAGATGATCACAATAGATTTTTATTTAACTTGACATAAATGTCAATTGGTGACATTTTTATCCAGTGATTATAATTGACATTTATTGTATGCTATTTAAAATCATAGAAATAATATTTGATATTCGAAATTAACAAATTCATAATTATATAAAATGTGCAATAATACATGCTTTAACAATATTAAAATTAAAAGGTGACTAAGTTCGATGACAACAGGTACATGCACTTTAGATGCTGTGATCTTATCACGAGGAATCGAAGCCCCACCGATCAGGTCTAATCACCACCCTGCCGGAAGAAGTTACATAAGGGTTAGGTCTTACTGGCAGAGGGCGCGCGTCGAGACTACGATTCGCTACGGGAGCACTCGGGATGACGATATCATCGTAAGGATCGGTGTAGCAATGTGAACTATTTAACTTTTCACGTTCCTCAGAATTATCTATAATTAAATGTCGACGGTTACGAGTTAGTGTGCCTCCTCCGTGAACCTTCACGGAGTAAGATCGCGTACCCACGAGAGCACGGACACGCGCGCTGACCCAACGTTTGCTCACTCGCACTTTAACCCGCTGCCCGGGAGACAGCGTGACCATGTCCTTAGCGCCTTTGTCGTAGATTTTTTTCTGTGTTTGTTGACGCTTATCTATCTCATTACGAACGTTCGTAGGTATTTTAGGTTTAAGTAACTTTGGAGCACATGGTACTATACTTCGTAGTTTTCTATTGTTTAGTAGTTCTGACGGGGATGCTAAAGTGTTGCTAACTGGAGTATTTAGGTATTCCAATAATGCAAGCCTAAAATCGTTTCGTGCCAAATGAGTTTTCTTCAACATATTTTTAACTGTTTGTACGGCTCTTTCAGCTTGACCATTTGACTGGGCATATCTTGACGAGGAAGTCACATGAGAGAAGTGCCACTCGCGCGAAAAATTTTGAAACGCGGCTGAACTGTACTCAGGGCCATTATCAGACATCACTGTGTCGGGAATCCCATGACGACAAAAGACCGTTTTTAAATTGTCTATTACCTCCTCTGACGTGAGACTGCTTAACTTGCATACTTCTATATATTTACTGTAATAATCGATAACCAGTAAATATTTATCGTTGCCAAAGTGAAAGCAATCCGTACCTACCTTTGACCAAGCTCGGTTAGGTATATCGTGGGGTACCATTGTTTCTTTTCTGTTTTCATTTTTGTAATTTAAGCATACTGCACATTTTGTGATGAAGTCTTCCAGCTGAGTGTTAATATTCGGCCAAAACACCGTTTCACGGATACGTAACTTGCACTTTTCTAGGCCCAAATGGCCTATATGTACTCTTTTGAGTATTTCATTTCGCATCGCTTTAGGTACTACAACTCGTGTGCCTTTCCACACAATGTCGTATGAAACAGATAGCTCATCTTTGTAACACCAATAGGGCTTAACAGAGTCTTCACATTCATTTCTGTTCTCTGGCCAACCTTCTTTGATATATCTAATTATGCATTTTAATTCGTTATCCGACTGAGTATTCTTCTGAAGCTGTACAAAGTGCGTATCAGTGAGGGGGTTACAGGCGAGCACGGCGCAAACCTGCGCCTGTGCGTGTAGGTCGGCGGGTTCGAGTTCGACGCCGGCGCCGGCACCGCGGCCTGCCGGTTCCACGGCTCGCGATAGCGTGTCCGCTATATACAAGAATCGTCCCGGTTTATATGTTAGCTTGACTGAATACAGTTGCAGTCGTAACAGCATTCTCTGAAGCCTAGCAGGGGCGTCAGCTATGGGTTTATCTATTATATTTACTAACGGCTTGTGATCCGTTTCTATAGTAATATCGTGTTTGCCATAAATATATGAGTAGTATTTCTCGCAGGCGTACACACATGCCAATAATTCTTTCTCAATTTGCGCGTAATTCTGCTCAGCCTTTGTCAATGACCTTGACGAATAGCTTACGGGCAAATTGTCCTGGAGCAGACACGCTCCGAGACCGTTCTTACTGGAGTCAACGGATATTACTACCGGCTTGTTTACATTAAAGTATTGTAACACTGGTGCTTCTATAAGACATCTCTTGAGACGATCGAAATCGCGTTCATGGGAGCTATCCCAATGCCACTCGATATTTTTTTTTAACAATTGTCTTAAGTGATGAGTTTTGTCTGACAAGTTATTTACAAATTTTCCTACATAGTTGACAAGACCTAAAAATCGTTCTAAATCTTTCTGATTTCCGGGTGTTGGCATGTTTTTTATGGCAGACGTGTGTGATTCGTCGGGGTATATTCCGTTTCGCGTTATTTTATGCCCTAAGTACTTTATTTCACACAAGCCAAATTTGCACTTGTTTACATTCAGTTTCAGATTTATTTGACGACACCTATCAAGCACTTTTTTCAATCGATCATCATGTTCTTGTCTAGTTCGGCCATATATCAGTAAATCATCAACAAATAGGCTTATTCCATCTCCTAAATCATCAAAACATTCAAAAAGCTTTTTATGAAAGACCTCTGATGCGGAGGTTATCCCATACGGGAGCCTAAGAAATTTGTATCTTCCAAACGCTGTATTAAAAGTACATAAATTTGTACTTTCGGGAGAAAGTTTTAACTGCCAAAACCCATTTTTCGCATCTAACGTGCTAAAAAACTGCGCTCCAGACAAGTTGGCGGTTATTTCATCTAATGTGGGTAAACGATAGTGTTCCCGCTTAATCGCTTTGTTTAAATCTTTAGGATCTAAACAAATACGTAGATCTCCATTGGGTTTCCTAACCACGGTCATGCTATTTACCCAATCGGTAGGCCCCTCCACTTTGGCGATAATTTGTTGCCTCTCCATCTCATCTAATTTTTGTTTAATTTTATCTTTTAGTGCAACAGGTACCTTGCGCGGTGCGTGTACTACAGGACGTATACTTTCGTGCAACCCTATCCTGTACTCGCCCGGCATGCAACCAATGCCCTCAAACACATCTGCGTAATATTTTAGAAGAGAGGTCTTTATGACATCATCACACTGAGAACCTACTGCCAGTACCAACTGTACTAAGTTTAATTCTTGGCAAGAATTCCTACCTAGTATGGGAGGCGAATTAACGTCGGCTATCAGAAATTCTAAAATATATTCTATATCCTTATACTTCAACTTTAAATTGCACCTTCCTAGTACCTTGATATCGCCCCCAGAGTACCCACGCAGCCTTGTTGAGGTAGGTAAAAGGTCTTGTTCGGTCACACCTATTTCTTTAAGATAACTACGAGGTAAAACGTTTGTATCTGAGCCAGTGTCAATTTTAAACGAAATTTCGGCATTATTTATTTTAACCAATACTGACCAGTCACTATTATTTTTATTAAAGTAATAAATTACCTGATCGGGGTTTTCCTCCTCGGTACAAAGTTCAAACACGCGACACATGCGCGAAAAATGGTTGTAACGATTCATCGCAAACATCTCTTGCCGTAAGCCGGACATCTCTGACTACCGTGAACCCCTCCACACATTTGACAAGCAGGACGCGAGTCATGTCCATTGTTCTGCTGCCCATATGATCTTCTAAAAGCTGATCGAGGGGCGGGCCCAGGACGCCCAGACGGCGGTCCGGCGGAGCGCGCCCCGCGCCATCCGCCACGGCCGCGGCCTCCGCTGGCTGCCCCACGACGGGACATAAAATGGACATCGTCGACATCTTCACTACCTTGAGCTCTGTCATGGCCTAAATAGTAAGTGTGTTGCTCCGTCAACTCTTTTTTAATTGTCCCAGCCTGCATTCTCGACATTTGTGCAATATTACAAATTTCGATCGATTTTGACAACGTCAAATTTGGTTCTCGTAATAGCCTTTCTCTCATTGCACTGTCTCTAATGCCACAAATTAGTCTGTCTCGCACCAAATCATCACACAAGTCCTTGAACTCACACTTGCTAGCTAATTTCTTTAATTCAAACGAGTATTATTCTATTGACTCACTATCTTTCTGGTCCCGTGTAAAAAAAACAATGCCTCTGTACTGTTATATTTTTTCGTGACAAAAAGAAGGAATCAAATTTATCTAACAGACTTGTTAAGCCCGTAAACGTGTCACTGAACTGTTCATACACCTCACGCCCTTGTTCACCAATTAAATGCAGTAGAATGTTTATTTGCACTTTCGGGTCCTTTTTTTTCCAACTCACACGCGGCGAAATAGATTTCAAATGATTTTTTCCACTTCTCCCAGTCTTTTGAAATGTTTCCGGCCGTTATATTTTCTAAATTGTTCATAAACGTAAATGGCGGCGGGGGAGGTAACGCTGATTCCATTTTGCCACCGCACAACAACTACTACGCTTGAACGTAACTGATAAGTATTACTTATTCACGAATTCACTCTCAACAGTTCTATTAATCGTAATAGTTCTTGGTTTTCACCGTTCTAGCACCACTCCGACTGCGCCATGTTAATGTATAGGTATCGGGACACGTAAGTCAAACAAGAGGTCGAGACTAAGACTGTTTTATTTTAATCTTTACGTACCCACATATGATTATTACAATATACCCACAATATTAAATTCCAAAAAACGGCATTTTTACCACTGACTGACTGACTGACTGACTAGTAATCAAAAACCTAACCCACTTCCAGGTGACCTAGAAAGCCGAAATTTGGCATGCAGCTTGGTAATTGTGTGTGTACACCAGAAAAAAAATCAGAAATTAGTGATTTTTTAATTACTTTTATTATTATTATTATTTATGCTAGTTACCTCAAAACTCCGTCATTTATTAACCGATTTGGAAAATTCTTTTTTTGTTTGAAACTGTATACTTCAGGGGTAGTCCCATAGTTATCAGGTAAGAATCTGATCATAGGGTGCTGGAGAAATCGAGGGAACTCTTCAAATATTTGAGGTGCACCTATAGCGATTTGGGTTTTTTGTATAGTAACTCGTGCATTCGCTCTTGAAAAGCACCATTTGGTGAAGTTTGACAAAAAGTAACGATATCCCATCAAAAACATAAATGTGAAAATGGCAGCCAAGTTCAATATGCGAGGTGTGGTTGTCGTCTTCACCGACAAAAGAATAGAGATCTAAATGGGTGCCAAGTTCCTTAGATTATCTGAAAAGGTGCCAAGTCTGGCATTAGGTTGTTTACAGTAAAACTTATTTATTGCGGTTTAATGCATTTTGAGCCTTAACTTGGCAGTTTTCTATGCAGAATGTTATAATACCATGAAAGCTGTTGGATATTTGAGAAAACTGCCAAGTTAAAGCTCAAAATGCATTAAGCCGCAATAAATAAGTTTTACTGTAAACAACCTAATGCCAGACTTAGAACCTTTTCAGATAATCTACGGAACTTGGCACCCAATTTAGATCTCAATTATTTTGTCGGTGAAGTCGACAACCACACCTCGCATTTTGAATTTGGCTGCCATTTTCACATTTATGTTTTTGATGGGATTTAATTCTACGGTTCCTAGCGTAATTATTATTTCAGTTCCTGCGGTCTGCAATGGGATTGTTTTGTCTCTATTATATTTAATACCTAACTTATTTAACACGACTACATTTACACAAGATACAATGGGCCCTGTATCCACTAACGCTAGATAATTATTACTATACAATTCTATTTTTATATACGAAGTAATGTTGTCTTTTGTTACTAAATCCTCGGAGCGTAGAATCTTCAACGGCGCGGCGCTCCGTCTCCGCGTCTTAGATTGTAGTTTGGGAACTCGTTGTCATTGCTCCTGCTGAAATTTCTTGGGGTGAACCTGCCTCTCGGTGCTAGCGAGTACTGCCGGGGATGTCCTTGACCTCCGTAGTTTCTATATTAAGGCTGATGCTGCGGGCTTTCTCTGAAATTATACCGCGGTTGTATATTCTGCACGGGTGTCCAGTGCGAGTCTGTACCCACGTTGACATTTTCCCTGGCCACCGATATTGGCATGGGATTAGGCACAGGTGTTGTATATGCGGACATGGACGCTCTCGAGCTGCAAGGTGACTGGTCGAACAATTGAGGTATTACATTTTGCTCAGGCAAGATGGGTGTTAATAGTTCTATATTTAATTGTGGCATAACGTTGCTTGACTCAAATACATCCGTATACTGCCATATTACTTTTCGTAACTCCTCCTTTGTTTTAAGATGAAAGGATATGAAAGGAGTTTTATATTTTTCAGACAGTGCTCTCATGAAATGTTTTACAAACTGTTCGTCATTGATCCCATCTATTTTATTAGACAAGCTGTCCAGGGCATAATAAAAGTCAAGGCGGGATTCATTTGCTGATTGCACTCGATAGTAAAATGCCTGAATATAATTTATGCGTGACGGAAATCCTGTTTTTAGACTGTCCGTCTTTGTAAGAATTGAATGAGCTGAAGTGAGCCTTGTAAAATTGCAGCGGTAGCCCACTCAAATAAGACGCTATGGCGTATTTATTCTGGTCATCGGAAAACCCTTTTATTTTGCTAATTATGTCATACTGTAGAATGAAATCTTCCACATCTGTGGTGCCTGTAAATTTTTCTACATCCATGACGCGCGTGTACAGTTTATGATACTAGGATGAAATATGATTAAAATTGGAACAATATCACCAGGAAATCCTTTTGGTCACTCCTTTCGTAGGAGCATACGCTATTTTTTTACGCTTTTGTATTACGAGTAATACACTTATGCATGCGTTTGGCTTTTCTTAGGTACGGCTTTCACTGCGTTTTTTTCCTGTGAACGCGCCTAACCTCCACCATGTACACTGTTTTTCACGTAAGAAGAGTCCTGTGACACTTGAAAATTTTCCGAACTACGTATAGTATGTTCGCAAACTATCTTGGAAAAATAATTTACTTTTCAATGAAAAAAATCAAATAAATATTAGAAGTGTATTTTATGAAAATATATAACAATACTAATGTCCAATAATTAAATAATGTGTAATACGATATAAAAACAATTACTTTTTTTTAAGACGCAATGTGTGAAACGGAACAGAATAGTGCCGTGATACAACATTATCGACAATAGCTGCAGTTCATTACTTGATAACAGTGATTACAAGATATTTTAGTATTTAAAAAAAAAACTTGCAAGATTATGTAAACGCAGCAATTTAGAACGCGGCCGCGGCCATCTTGTGCATGTCAATGTCAATTCAAGTTCACTAGTGTCAGTACGAGTGCATTTGCCTTGTATACGAGTTGTGTTTCCGTTGCGGTTTTCAAGTTTTTATTTGTTATTGTTCATTTGTTATTATTGTTGTTGAGTTTTGTTTCTGTTTCTCGTTAAGTTTGTTGCTCTTTTTTATGGATATTATGAGAGGAGTGAGATACCCACTTTATTCAAATTGATAAAGTCTTTAAAAGAGTCTGAGCTGTTCAGTGGAAGTTTGACTTCTTTATGGCGTGTTTTAGGCTCAATTGGCTTTAAATGGAAAAAAGTCAACAAAAGGAAAATTATCATGGAGAGGGGAGATATAGCTCTTGCTAGAGTAAGCTTTTTAGAATGTGCAAAAATGTTACAAGACTGGGATAATGTTGTCTTTCTCGATGAGACCTGGTTAAATGCAAACCATACTGTTGGCAAAATGTGGACAGACGACACAGCACACGCCTCGACAAAGGTACCAGAAGGTAAAGGGGAACGGCTGATAATATGCCATGCGGGTAATGAAAAAGGGTTTATACCCAATACCCTTCTAGCTTTTAAGTCAAAGAAAACTAAAGAATACCATGAAGAGATGAATTCTGACAAATTTGAGACATGGTTTGTCAATATATTAGACAATCTGGAAGAATCCAGTATAATAATTATGGACAATGCACCATATAATTCGCGGCAGATAAATAAACCACCAACAAAGAATAGCAACAAGGCAACATTGGTGGAGTGGTTAACTAAAAATAATGTAAGAGCAGACATGGGCATGTATAAGGAACGGTTGGTGCACTTATTAAAATTGCATAGACCATTGGAGCCCACATACTATTTAGATGAGTTGGCTAAGTCCCGAGGACATCATATTTTAAGATTACCTCCCTACCATTGTCACTACAATGCAATAGAAATGATTTGGGCTCAAGTTAAAGGTGAGATAAACAATTAATTCTTACATAAATTTTTTCAGGATTATAAAGAAAATAAATATTTTAGAGCATAATTACACAGATTATGTCTCGCTGTAAGGTCAAGAAGGCTTTTGTCGCGAGTATTCAGAAAATTATATTATCTCATAATAGAATTATATCATTTTATTACAAATATTAAAATTAAATACATATCAGCTGTGTTCATCATACAAACAAATGCCCTTACCCGGTTTTAAGCCCAGGACCATAGAGTTCACAGGCAGGGTTACTACCCACTAGGCTATCAAATTAGATAATTTATAAAGGGCATGAATAAATAAACAGTACTCTACTCTTTCTGACATATCAGTCCTTTTTTCTGAAACATATTTATTTTATGAGTGTATTACAAAATGTTTTACTCATCAGCAATACTTTAAATTCAGGTTTTGTTGCAAGAAACAACACTTCACCTCCATTTACGGTGAACAAAATGCTTAAGTTGCTGGAGGATGCGTGCCAACATGTAACTGGCGAAAACTGGGCGAAAGTAAGAAAAGCATTTGACACCGTTTATATTCCTTCGTTGCTAAACACTTTAGAAAATATAGGTATTAGAGATATCCCCTTACAGCTACTTAAAGATTACCTTCAAAATCGTAAACAGAAGGTCAAAATAGGAACACACATTAGCGATGAATCAGAGATAACTTTTGGAGTCCCTCAGGGAAGCGTCCTTGGCCCAACTTTATTTTTAATACATATTAATCAACTCTGTAATATGAATATAATTAATGGACAAGTATTTTCTTACGCTGATGACACTGCAGTGGTTTTCACAGGGGATACATGGGAAGACATTAAAAAATCTACACTACATTAAAAAAAATTGACATTAAGCGCAACAAAAACGAATTACATATGTTTCGCAAATTACAATACCTCACAACCAGCATATCCTCTAGATATTAAAATTCATATATGTCACAATAACACAAACAACTATTCGTGCTCTATAATCACTAAGACAGATAACACAAAGTATTTAGGTATATTAGTTGACCAACGTATGACATGGCACTTACACACAGAGATCCTTATGACCAGACTCAGAAAGCTTATATGGGTTTTTAAGACTCTGAGACATATCGCCTCAACACAGCTGCTAAAGCAGATATACGTAACACTAGTTCAATCGATCCTAACATATTGCATACCAGTTTGGGGAGCCGCAACTAAAACCAAATTTTTAGAACTCGAAAGAGCCCAAAGATCGCTTCTAAAGGTTATACATTTCAAACCATTTAGATATACCACCTTAGACCTTTATCAGCTTTCAGATGTGTTATCTGTCCGAAAATTATACATTCTGTTCGCGACCCTAAGACTGCATAAATCTACACCCTACACGCATATCACACAAAATCAAAGAAGAAAAGATAATATCATACCAACAATTTCAATAAACACGACCTTTGCAAGCAGGCAATACAGTTTTAAATCGGCTAAATTATACAATTTCTTAAATAAGCAAATCAATATGCATCACCTATTATATTACGAATGTAAAAACTCGATAACAAACTGGTTAAAACCAAAAAGCTACCACGAAATAGAAAACCTATTTTAGTTAAAATATAAAATTTACACACACACTTTCATAAAACACACTGCACTTTTAAAAATATTTATTCAGCAATAGATAGTTATAATATACTTACTATTTCTTTATAAGATGGATTGTTACGTAATATGTAAAGATTGTTAAAATATTCTTAGAACTGTTCGTTTATTTCATCTGATCCTATGTTATTTCTAGCATAGTAATCTTTGGATTACTTAATTTTTTGTTAATCTTATTCTTTACAATTGTATTGTATTAATGAAGAGCGGTGCCTCTTAACACAGGTATAACTTACTTAAAAAGAGGCATCAACAGCTGTTTTTGTAATGTGTAATAATTGTGATTGAATAAAATTATTCTTATTATTAAGTGGTTGAAAAGACAAAAAAATATATATTACAGGACTGTGAGCGTTTCGTTCGGATAGACAGATTGCGAGATGAAATTATCATCAATGTAGCAGATGATTCAGATACCACGAATTCGGACATTAATAATGAGGGTGTAATTTCTTCTGAAAGTGATGAATAAAGAAATATTTGTATTAATTCGTTTTATTTCAACATATTAATTGAAAATACTTTCTATTCCATAGGTATTATCATAGAATGAAAAACGTTACGTTGTGCAACCTAGTGATTGCTATTAATGTACGATTTCACACAAAACTGTATGGTTTAGAAAAGCAATACTCAGCCTGTTTGATAAGCAGAGATCCCGGGTTCGAATCCTGGTAAGAGCATTTATTTGTGTAATTATCACAGATATTTGTTTCTGAATAATGGGTGTTTTTTGTATATGTGTAATTTTAATATATATATCGTCGCCTGGTACCAACAAAACAAGCATTATTGAACTTACCGTGGGACTGGGTCGATTAAATCTACTAAAATATCAAATTTTAATAAATGTAATTATTTTCTAATAGCTTTTGCTCGCGGCTTCGCGTTAGAAAGAGTCAAAAAGTAGCCAATGTCACTCTCCATCCCTTCAATTATCTCCGCTTAAAAAATCGCTTCAATTTGTCGTTCTGTTTTGATGTGAAAGACGAACAAACAAACAGACACATACACTTTCGCATTGATAATAATATAGATTACTTTTACCACACGCATTTTTTAATACCTAATGGACAGACAATCTCGCAGCCCACCTGATAGAATTAAAGCCCACATAGATATGACTTAAGCCAATGAAATGATGACTTTTGCTTTGTTAGCGTGAGAACTTAGGTAAAATGCGTCTATGCTAGTAATTTCAGAACACATGTATACTATAAAGTTAAATTTATTAATTTGCTAATCATACATTGCTATGAAAAATATACTTGCATATAATAATAACTAAGAAAAATCGATAGTTCACTCGATAAATGGGACATCTCTAAAACTGTCAAACATGAAACGTCACAGGACTCTTCTTACGTGAAAAACAGTATAGGGAGACTGAGCTACGAGGTAGAATTAACACGTCTTTATCTTCATGTAGCTTTTATATTTACATTCACAATACATTAAATCGACCTCTCTTCAGGGCGGATTCGCTTAGTCTGACGCTTTCAACTATTATTCCACTAGACAGAGACAGTTGATCTTCTAAATTTAATTTGAACTAACTGCCAGTTCCCGTCTCGGAAGGAGAACTGTAAAGGTGGTTTTACAACCTTTAAAGTTCTCCTTACGGATACTTTCGCGTTTCAAGCTATAGTCCAGGACCTGATGACACTTCTGTAGGGAAGTTCGCGTATAAAGAATTTATCTTCATCAATATGGATGGAAGGCGGAAATATATACCTTCTATGGCTCAGCGCAGTCGCCCTGTGGTAAACATTGAGCAACAAATGTGCAAATGCAGATAGGTAGGTATCAACCCCCTTGTGTTACGAGCGTCCATAGGCGGCGCTAATCGCTTACCATCGCCTGCTCGTTTACCTCCTATGTCATAAATAAAAAAAGGTATAACGTCCAAGACTGACATAAACTACAGGTTGTGTATTGTTTTACAGATTTTAACCAAAGGCGACTCCATCAATTACCTCCATGCCATGACGGATCTGACGATGGCGGGGCTGGCCAACACGGCGGCGTTGTGGTCTCTCTACGGGAAGACCGAAATGGCATCGGTAGCGTGTCAACTGTTGCTCAATTTGAATACAAGTAAGAATCCATTCACAATTATTTTAATTAAAATGTAGTAAACCTCAATGGCCGTTTCGGCGGAAAGGTTACCACTTGCCGGAAGGCGCAGCGTGGGTAGAACTGATGGTGGACTGATGACCTGGTAAAGGTCGCGCGGGTGACCAGTTGTTGTGGGAGAGGACTCTTTGGGGGAGGCCTATATCCAGCCGTGGACGTCCTTCGGCTCGTATGATGATATGAAACCTCATTTGTATTTTTTGGTATTTAATAATTTTAAGATCTTTTGTAACATGAGTAGCGCGCAGGTTAATTGCGCCGGTTACGCGACCAGGTTCAGGATTCAGGTACGTTATTCATTAATTATAAAAAAATATATTTTTAGTTCATCAACTTATCCAAGTGGAATAAGTGATGATAAAACGACACAATATACCTAGTTGGTTACTAAGTTATGTTACTGTAATAATCCTTATCTACATAAAATATAATAACGAAAGTTAAATAAATTATATATTAAAATGAAGTACACACAATCAGGATTTACATTTGTCAATTTCATTCAAAATGGCCTCCTTGGGCCTGAACACAGGCCTTCAGACGACGAGGCCAGTCATCAATAGCGGCACGCACGGTTGTCATATCTAATTCCGTCACTGTCTTGACTATGGCCCGCTTGACGGAGTCAAGATTTGTGTGGGGTTTAGCACAAACTTTCTCCTCAATAACCTGCCATATAGCATAATCCAGGGGGTTGAGGTCCGGGCTGGAGGAGGGCCAGTCTTCGTGGGCAATGAAATTCTGTAGGTGAAGTCCGTAACCTGCACTTGGCCACTCCGTTCCCTCTCATCGATGAGACGAGGCCTGTGCCAACTAATTGTTGCGATTTAATTGATGATACGATAACAAGAAGTTGACGTTTTGAGTATCAGTTAACATACATATTCTGTTGCATATAGAATGCAACATCGGCAACGGCAGCGTGTGGCACAATACGATGGCCGTGGCGACGGCGGGCGCGGGCGCGCTGTGCGCGGCGGCGTGGCGCGGCGACGCGGCGCTGGCGCGGGCGCTGGCCGCCGCGGCGCGTGCGTCGCCCGCCCGCGCCGTGGCCGCTCGCGTGCGAGCCCGCGACGCGCTTCTGGCAGGTAAAGAGAACCCGACCGTGTCAATTATACCTTATCTAAATTTATTTACCAGTTAATAACCAGATGGCTCTAGCTGTAGAGATCGCCAATTTTTTTTCTAATACTGATTCGATTATTTTGTTAGTTGAGAATCGGTGGAGAGATGCGACCTGTAGAGGAGAACTGCCAGAAATCCGAATTCAAACATTTTTGCCGAAGCTGAAGACTTCGTTTCACTCGAACCGCTATTACACCAATTTTTTTACTTTATTTTTGGGATGGGTATTGTCACCGCCGCCACGTGCTCAGATAGCCCACGTATTTCCGTCTTTTAATAGTATTTCCGTAGGTCAATTCTTTTTTGTACAAACATAATTGATTGATACTAGAACACGGATTGAACAAATTTTCTTATATTTATACTTATGAAGCCCCATATCGGAAAAAAACATAAGAAAATTTAAATTGCCAGCCCTGTATCCCAGAAATCCTCTGAATTCCTATGCAGAGAAGCGAAACGATTTTTGACAAGCAAAAGTTGAGAGAAATACGCAATAATTTTTCAGGTAAATGGGAGGAAGCAGAGCAGAATATAAAACAATTAGCATCTTATGACAGATGGCAAAGCCAGTTATTGAAAGCAGAGATGTTTTACCTAAAAGGAGACGCTACGGAAGCGTTGGAATCTATTCACGACATATTGGACTATTGCAAAACTGAGGATGACAGTCTCCATTACATGTCCTTGAGATTAAAGGCGATGATCCTTATGTCTCAAGTACAGCACACCTTCAGCAGCATGCAGTCTACTAATATAATGTTGTTGAATGAAGCCTTATCATTGGCTAAAAAGTATCATCTGCATTATTTAGCTGCTACAGCTGAAATGCACATTGCAAATGTCCAACTCAACATGGGATGCGCCAAAAACGCCCTTATTTTAGTGCGGAAAGTCCTTCCCTATATAATGGCTCACGGAAGTGCATACGATATGGCTAGAGGTTTGTATTGCTTAATCTTGACATGCATGCTATCGTAATCCAATCTACCGATACGTATGAGCTATACTCGAGCGTGTTCCAGCGCGATCAGTAATAGCTTTGCTCTAATTGCGGTTGCATCAATAACACCTTTTGACTTGTATATTTTTTCAGCATTACTGTTATACACGAAATGCCGTATTGCTACAGCTCCTATATCAGGCGAAGCTCGCTTACAAGTGATACAATCATGTTGCGAAACATTAGAATCTGTTAAAAAGAATTTCTCCAAAGTTGGTGCTCAAGCTCGTCTGTTGCAGACATGGTATTTACAGGTATGTATTCCTTACCAGCTTTGTTTTCCAGGTTTATCTTAGATACTCTCTCTCTCTCATCTGCTCCCTGTTTTTCAGGCTCAACTGTACAATGCAATTGGAAACCACGCAGCAAGAAATCAATGTGCCTTCGTGTACAGACAACTCGAAACGCAATATCCAGTGGAACCGACTAATAACTTATTTATTATGTATTAAATTTAAGTTGAGAAAAAGCCAACATTTGTTTCAGTGCTTTTATTCAATCTTACCAGTAACTTAGATTTTCTAATTAGTACAGCTTATCATTTAAAAGGGCTCCCTGTACTATGTCAGACATGGTAACCTTTATGTCTCTGCAAAGAACTTCCGCAACAAGGACTTTGCTTTTAGGTTGCGCTTCAGATGCGACGTAAGCCCCTTCGCCAAGTATGTGGGTGTCATTCCAGCAGTGGCCAAGGGAAGCTTGCGATTCACATATTCGTCCAAGTTGCAGCAATAACGATGTGATATCCTCCAGAAGCGAAGGGAATGCGGTACATATCCTTACAAGAGATTTCAGGACAGGTTGAAAAAGTTCTAACCTCAAGTCACTCGGCAGTACAGACAATAGAGTAGACAAGGTATTGATGCACAATCTTGCTATGGACATCGCTTTAGGCAGCGCGTACTGAATGGACAAATGGGATACCAAGTCAACAGCAAATATTTGCTTTTCAAGTGAAGCTTGGCTTAGAAGTTCTGGAATAAAATCCAAACAAATGTGCATTGAAGGTATTCCTTGCACTGTAACCGGCAATAGTTCCCTCGGATACCCTTGGAAGTGGACAAGTTTGGCAAGGGAGGGTTCTGAAATAAAGACTTGATGCAGGAAAGAACAAATGATACTCCTAATCTCACGCAACGACCACATCAATTCTGGTGTTGATTCGTCTTCGTCAGTCTCAAGGCATGCTTCTAGTAGTATTTGAAGTGCTGCACTTTCTTGAGCAGCAACTAGAGCATTTTTCAATTCTTCCCTTTCGGCTTCGGACGTGAGCTGTCCGCTTTTTTCTACTAAGGGTTTGTCCAACAAATGTCTGCTAAGTTGGCTTCTAGAAGCAGCTAAACTAGCTTCTAAAATTCTGAGTATGATTTTCAATATTGGTCCACATCTGAAAACCCTTACGTCACAACGTAACACCTGTAATGGATCTACCAATACATTTTCTTGCGTAATTGTAACACTTCTGATGCTGCTAATATCTAGCAGGGCATTGATAGTCATAATCCAGAGACATCTCGGCAGTACAGTGTTTAGGCGTAACCATACCTCTCGATACAGTTCCTGTATGTGACGTGGTACTTTATCCCCCAGTACGCTTTTGAAATACCGGACGAACATTTCGGCAAATGGCCATATATCAATTGGGTTTTTGTTTAACATTGCCTTCAAGATCTTTCCAGTCTTGTATGGATTTTCTTCAATGCTTTGGAATGCTTCATTTATTGAGGATTCAGTTAAGTTGACATCAGCTTGGTGACGACAATAGTCACCGAAAACTTGATCATCCATCCAGTCGTCGACCAGTGACAACTGAGGGAAGTGTGTTGCCAGTAGCCTTAGCAGGGGGCTGAAGAGGCCGCCATAACTCATTTGATCTTTCTGTGCTTGGTGTAACAAATATTTTATAGGCAATTCCGATAGAAAAGCGGCTGAATAACTCTTTACCTTTCTTCCATTTGCCTGAAGTGTTGCTGCATTTGAAAGCCTTACATCTTCATAAAGTAACAAATAGTAAATCAGTAACAACTGGGATGCTAATGTTGGTTTCTCCAAATTAAATTCTGCTGATGATTCTCCATTGTCAACTTCCATGACATGAAATCCGGTCTTCTTTTGAATGTCAAAATTTGCACCGAATATAGAGTTTCTGAACACCCTTCTGATTTCCTCTTCAGTTATTGGTTTGTTCACGTACTCGTTTGTTCCTTTATTATTAATGACCAATATTGAATTAACATACACTTCTACCAAGGCAGGCATAACAGGATGTAAAGGAGCCGTGCAATTGCAAATTTGGCGATAAATCCAATTTTTGATTGGTACTTTGTGCTTTGAGAATGCCCGTGATTTTAATAACTGATGAATACAGTGCACGGGCAGATATCCGGCTATGTTGCTGTTAAGGTTTACAGTGACTGGTACTTTTACTGCGTGCGCTGTTACGACCTGCAAAATCAAGATATTACATTACGAAATGCAGTTTCATAGCAGCTTTCATTCATTTTATTTTGCAGTTTCACTTTTATGTGTCAGAAATGGCAAGTAACAAAATATACCTGTTCAGTAAATATTTCCTGCGTGAATGCCTGCTTGATGCGTGCCAGGCCGTTGGGTCGCACGGGCACGCGCATGCCCAGCGTGGCGCACACCAGCTCGCCCACCGCCGCCAGCTGACCCGAGTGGAAGTGGATCGCTATCAGAAGCAACATCTCTCCAAACGAAGCTGTCACCCCAGAATTACTGTAACAAATAGCACAATATTTTTTGTCCGCCTTCTCTCTTCTGTCCCCTGTATTTCGTTTTCTTCATTTCTCATATTATTATAGCAGTTGATGATTAATTAGATATCAGGTAATTTAATTGATACAATACAAATGACATACCTTTCAAAATACGCTTCTTCCTTCACCAGCCACTGCACCCACTCTATTGCTTTCTTCTCATGTTCCACTGCAGCTGGAAAGCAGAACAAGTATCATATCATAACACACTCAATACAATACATATATTACACAGGATGTTTTTATTGATTTCCGTTCCTTCAAGCATATAGCCGTGTATAGCCATAGAAACGACGTAGCATATTTAGTTTTTCAATATTCCAGAAAAAATATACTTTCTTTGTCATAAAAAAAATAATTAATTATATCACCAAGGGTGAATGAAAAACGGCCTTAAGAGCTAACGTGAAGTTAAGCAAACGTTAATGTCAAGTATAACAATTCGGAATTCGAATAACACGAACGTCAACATTGTTTAATTGTAAAGGATCTTTTATAATAATAATAATAAAAAACATTTATTGTCAGATAACCAAAGATCCATAGTTTGTTAGTAAAATGTTATTTAGAATTAGTTAGTAAAAGTATCATTATTTATAAGTATCATTATACTTTACTAGGGGTGTTAATTAACGAAAATGAATTCTTGAATAACTTCCGAGTTGGTACGAATTAGGATACAAGTGTTTTAGAGAAGATTGCTTTATTTCATCTCAGGATTGAGCTCTCGCAATGAACGGAATTCAATAAAAACTCCCTGTATATACTTATTGCAGTACATACCCATTAGAGATGGACAAGCTAAGATCATACATAGACTCAAAGAGACAAATCTAACGCCAGCTGGTGTAGGCGGCGGTTTCTGAGTGACCAGCCTGAGTAGGCCTGCCACTTCGTCATCTTGAAACTTAATCCCCGCGATGCCCCTTAGGGCGCAGTACAGCCTCAGCAGTGCAGACGCGTCCACACCGGCAGAGGCCTCTTTTAGCCTATTCAAAAGCTCTTGACGTAATTTGGTGAGGGCGGCATGTCCATCACCTTTGCCCCTTTTATGAGAGTTGCGTAAAAATGTTGCAAACCAGGCTCTAGTGGTTTGATCAGATCCAAGTAGTAATCCAGACATAAATGATACCTGTAATGAAATATTTCAAGTTTTTCATATATATTATTCCTTTATACACTTACCCCCTTATTCATAAAACTTAACAAACCTCTGTTAGCTAAAATTTGTTACGTCCCTTTCTCACAAAAATAAAAGTCAAAGTGACAGATAAGGACAAACCAACTTTAGCGGCTTGTTAACTAATAGAGGCTTGATGGACGTTTATGAATAAGGGGGGTACTATACAAGAGACGGTTACATTTTATAAATTACTATAATTAGTATGTCATATTAATCATATTATTCTACAACGTATTACTACAGTTCCCGCTACAAAGTTCCTGACCATGTCTGAAGTGTTGTGACACGTTCAAATATTGTATCGACAAAGAACCGGCCAAGTGAGTGTCGGATCACGCAAAAAGAAGTTCAAATTCAAATACAAAATATTCTTTATTCAAATAGGCCTAGCAACAAGCACTTACGAGGGGTGATCCATAAGTTTTGATAATCAGTATTAAATATGGGAGATATTTAAATCGTTATATTTTTAACACAATATGCACACTTTCTATATTTTCAAATACTTATTAACGTCATTCAATTGTTTTATTTTACCCCAATAAATATAATTTTACTTTTTTGAGTTAAATTTTATACCTTCACTAAGTCATCACCAGCTCTTAATTTTCATGTAGTTGGTTTTGAACATAAGTGAATGAGAAGTAGTAGTCGGAAGTCAGGGCTAAATAACAATAGGAACGGTTATCAGTTCTGATCTTTACTCGAAGAGCAGCACCTTTGTCAATTAGAAGGCTCTGAAGTACAATTTCTCCCGAAAATTCGTGTTTTTTTTTTTCTTCAGCTTATTTATAATATTTAACACAACTCTGATAGAATAATGTTATACAACTCTCCAACAATATTTGAGCTCAATTAGTGAAAGCTAATTTCGCAGTTTTTATATATAGTAGGCCTCAATAGTCCAGGAAGAAGTCGAAAAATAGATAAAAAAAAACCAAGGCACAGATAACTTGCTTATCCTTTAAATCATAATGATAAACCAAGGTTTTAATTTCAATTACAATATTCTTCATTAGTGCATCAGGACTTTTTCAACACCGCTCCAAATAATTACAAAACCAACTCTTATATCCGCCATCTTCTTATTTTTTCAATTCGGATTTTTTTTGTTCAGCAATTACAGAAAAACAAATGAATAATGCTTATATATTTTTACTCTAATTTAATGTTGATTAGTGTCATGGTACAGCCCACATTAAAAGAATATCATTAACGGGGTGGTTCATACCGATTATCAAAACGTATGGATCACCCCTCGTATGAATCGTTCCGAAGGGTTCCATTAATAAAATAAATAAATAAATGCTAAGGGCATATTTTGCACAAATCGAAATAGTCCGAATATTTAGCTCAATAAGTGTGTTATAGGTGTCAGACGACGATATATTTAATAGATATATACTTAAATAACTCAATAACAAATGTTTTGCTCAAAATGTTTTGTTAAAAAAACCCCAATAAATTGGGTTGATTTATTTATTTATTTATAGACTTTCACGTATAATTAGCACTTATTATTTTTTGGGAAAGTCGTATTTGGAAATCTATTTCGAGATTTAGGTTTATTAAACAATTTTAGCCATTAATTCGACAAAATAATCAATGATTGAAGATATTTTCACAAAAATGTGTATGACTTTAGTTTGACCTTACTCTCTACCTGTATTGATGATACTTTGCCATCTTTTCATTTAAAAAACCAAATAACACCTCCCATTAGTGGTAGTTGACGAAATGTCACTGACAAACGTCACGTTTGTCAACCGCCTTAAGGCGAAGGGCTGGGCAAGCTCTTCCCATACAAACTTTGTGCAAGTTTTTCTTCGTTTGTGTTTGCACACCAGTTACTATTTTTGGTCCATATGCTTATTTTTTTGTTAGCTATGTCATGATGTTTTTCTTTTTTAATTTTAATTATTTTTGTATTCTTTATTTTTATTTTTTTATAAATAATGCAAAATTTCAACATCACGTTATGCTTATACCCAATATGTACCAATAAAAAATTAAATTAAATGCTGAAGTGCCAAAACTAACGCAAAAAACTTGCACAACCTTTGTATGGAGAATGACTTGCCCTACCCTGCGTCTTAATGGCGTTACAGTAAACATTCAAATAAATGTTCTTGCATTTTACGAAAACGATGAAACTTCACAGATAAATTAGCTGTTATGTTATTATGATACAATATTTTTCGGGTCTGCTATAATATTGCTATTTCTTCCAACTAATTGACTTTAATATGGTAACAGTGGTGGCTTGAATATACGTTACGTATATTACACTTTCCGAATATAGATAAGCATTATGGTTTGGGTTTGATGCTATAAACTTCACTATGCTTATGTTTTACAGCTTCGGCGAGTTCCGGAAATCTGCTTTAATGAACTGGTCGTTCATAATTTGCAGGTCGTTTGTTAGTAAACTTATAATCATACCATTAAAGTTAGAAGTTAAGATTGTTTATATGTATAAAACGTGATTTTCACATGACTTATTTTATTTATGACAAGATTGACAAATGTGTTTTTAATACGTGTCATGCTTGGGCTACTGTCTTGAATAAGCCGGAAGGAATTAATGAAAATTCATATCAGATTTTTTAAATAAATTATAATAAACTATAAAAATGGATGTTCTCCAATATGCTCGGAAATGTTGCGTCTGTGTGTTTGCCTGTCCGTCCGTATGTTACAGCCATAGCCGATTCTCTCCAAAACCACTGAACCTATTGAGTAGAAATTTGGAACACATATTTAAGTCGGTGACCCAAAAAACAAAATGAAAAAGATTCTAAACTATTTCACATGATATATCAAATACATAAAAGGTCTTGCTATCTCAATTTTTTTAAAAATTATAATGCTTATGAGGTTATGAGATAAATGAGTAGTCAATACCTACTTATTTTTCTACGAAGTTGGCCCAATTTTTTTTTACCATATTAATATTTGTATTTTTCTGTTTTTTTTTTCCTTTGTTTATACACAATTGTCGATTACCCACTTGAACGCCGAATTTCAATTTTCTAGGTCATCTAGAAGTGGCTTAGGTTTTTGATCTACTTATATATAAGTCAGTGAGTTAGTCAGCAGTCATAAGAATGCCTGTTTTTATATATCTATTCAATAACTATTTGAGCTACATTTATGAATTTTCGGATTCTAGACAAGCTAAGGTGTTTTAATACATGTGCCAAATTTCACGTTTGTATTTAGAGTTGTGAAGTGGTCACAAGTATCTCGAATTGGTTCGTGTAAATCACACGGCGTCGCCAGTTCCTTTTTCTTGAACTTGGCTGGACACGCTGCCACGTGTCTAGATTGGTAACAAAAGATGTTATGCAGTTTTAATTACCAGATCATCTTCATGGTGTGTGAGAGTAAGAGTGATGATGAGGGCAGGCAGACGCGAGGCAGCAGCAGCCCGCGCCCGCACTGACGCCGCCATGTAGGGACAGACTGCACAAAGTGTGCTGAGTGTTTTTGCTCTTATGCCACCTTCTTCACCTCTTTCCGTATTTGCCACCAGGGACTCGACAACTATAAGGGATATAATTATAATGAATGAGCATTAATACATTAAAATTGTAATTACAATATTACAAATGAAGCATTCAAATTGTAACCTCTTTACCACCACAGTGCATTCTGTAAGTTGTGTCTCACACACCAAAATCCTTGTAGCAAAAGCTGAAAATTAACCTTAATTGATAGTATGTAGGTTGCCTTTTCATTTAATTGATATAAAGTCATGGTGTGTGGGGCACTAAATGTACTAACTGACTTATTAAGTCAATGGTGCAAAAATGTTCACTAATCAGTGCTGACACCATTATTAAATTGTAATTATTGTAAAAAATTCTAAGAAACATAGTAAAGTTAAAAATAATATATTTACCCTAATATTTAATTGACTGGAAACTTGTCAAATAAACTTTGCACTGTCTTGTTTTATATGTATGAAACAAACTTTAATGTGGAGAATCATTCATAATTCATTTTTGGTCAGTTGCAATATTAACCAATCTCAATTTATTTATACACTACTCAACATATAAAGGGAATTTCTGGAAATTGGCACATTGCTTTTTTTTCTCAGAATATGGTATTTTTGGGGTCATTCTACTAAGAATCAATAGCTTTCAGTTTTAGAAAAAAAGTGCCCCACAGCAGTTTTGTTGCTTTGTATAATTTTTGCCTCATTTATGTAACAACACTATCACACACCACACAGCAGTAATAACACTGACTTCGAAATGTATTATGTACCTTTTTTCTTCTTCTGGAATTGATATTGTTATCCCACATTGCCAGTTATAAATAATAATAAATATATAACAGCAACTATCTTCAACACCATAGTGTTACAAGCCATGTCATAACCTTGTTACACTATGTTATATAACTTTTATGGAATGAGATGAAAAAGTCCATATTCAGAGAGAAAAATTAAACAAATTTTTTTTTATTTACCTTAATATATAAATATAATATAATACTTTTAATATTAGATACAGTACCTTCTTGTAATGTGTCAGGCATATTAGCTACCACCCATGATATTATAATTGGGCCTTTATTTACATGAAGCAAAACTTCCACCACATCACAAATGTTCAGCAAATTTGGTAACTCTGCAAGACTTATGCATATGACATCAGTAATCTCCTCTAAATAGACATCATTGTCAAAAAGCTCTGATGGCTTGATGGAACACTCCACACTTGTGTTCTTGTGCTGGTTGTACTCCATTATTTGAGCTTGCATCAAAAGTATTTCGGAAAGGACAAGTCGAACCCTTCTTGGTGAATCAGACTGCTCAAAATCACTGGCAATGCCATTGACAATATTTTGCACAAGGAAAGATTCTGTGTATTGTGAACCATTTTTTTGTCTGAAAGATAAACAAATAATTGTTTTTGTAAATTGGTTCATAATGAAATTAATAAAAAGCACAAACCCATAATCATACAAATGGTAATTATTTATAATCGCTTGCTGCCACCTCAATCTCATATTGTTAAACTTTATGGGCATATGACCCACCATGGCCCATAAAGAAGCTGATCATGTCTACACAGTGGCGGCCTTAGACATTGGGAGGCTCCGGGCAGCCACGGTGCATCAAATCTTTGCGAGGCCTTCACCAGGGTTGCGCGGGGCCCCTGTAAGAGTGAGACCCCGGGTGGTTGCCCTGCTTGCCACCCCCTAAGGCCGCCACTGTGTCTACATTAAAGGGAGATGAGCAGCTTAAATGGATTGCTGCAATGTAAAGTTGACTACATTTAGATGGGCAATACAGAAAGCTCAAAGTTGAGGCTCTTAGGGGTAAACAGAACCTGGCCGCAGCTTGCAGAATCATATCAAGAAGGTATACAAAACAAGGATTCTTACCTCATTTGCTGTTCCTTTTTCACATCAACTTCTAATGTGTGGAACTCAATCGATAAAAGTGATACTATAAAGTTGACCAGATCTATACCGGAAAGAAGTGTTAAAATATCTTTTTTGGCTTCTGCACAATATTTTGTGATATCTAATGGTGATATCAAAGCCATGCGAACTAAGCATGGTATGATGGGTCTTATTTCATCAGTTGTACATTTCGTCAAAGTCGCTATGTCTAAATCCTTCAATGCTTTAAACACATGAGGTTGTACCGGTTTCATAAATTCTATATCCATGGTAAGATTCTGAAACAATGCACGCAATATTTAAAGACACATGAAATGAAAAGCTAAAAATGTATCAGATCGTAATAACTTGCGTTTACAAGGTTAAATATTGTTACCACTTATTAAACTACTAGCTGTTGCCCGCGACTTCGTCCGCGTCTTCGCTCCTATTGGTCGCAGCGTGATGTTACATACCCTAAGCCTTCCTCGATAAATTAACTATCCAACACAAAAATATTTTTTCAATTCGAACCAGTAACAAACAAACTCTTTAGCTTTATAATATTAGTATAGATGTGTTTCTACCATTCAACCACTTAAAGTTTAATAACGTGATCACGATCAGCAGTAGGCGTCCATAAAACTTATAATAGTGATTAATTATAATTTTGGTCCTTAACGTAATACGATGGTACAAAATCGTATCGTACATTCCGACACTTCTGAAATTCTGAATTCTGACTTTGACAGATTTTTTTTTATGGCACCGCGCTCTTCGCGCACAGTGTATAATATTTCCTATATTTGCTATGTGCACTTCAGCCCGGCTAGTATGATAGCAAAATGACAACTTATACCGTCAAGTTTTATAGTCATGACCGACATAAAACAATTTACCGTCATGGCCTAACATGGTATCCCGACATTGACGTAAAATATGACAATTTATATTGTCACGCACATAAAGCGAAAATTTTAACGTTAAGTGCTAATATGCTCACGATGTAGGCACATATAAACTGACGGTATAAACTGTTGACGGACATACATTTATGCGGGTCTCTCGGGACCCTCGGTAAATTATAACGCTGTCAAAACGTCAAAACAAATGACGGTTTTGAGACTTTACTTAGCGAGTTTGCTTGCATTAATTAGAACTTTGTGATTATTTGCTCAATGGCATTGATTATTTGATTGATACAGGTAATTTACTTTTATTTAAGACATACAAATATATGATACCTATTCGTCAAAATAAACTAACCTCTCCGACATTGTTTTTAGGATGGCCTCACCTTATGTTTCCTATATAATTGCTTTGCAAGGCGATAAAGAGGCACGCAAATTGTATCGGCGAACTATACGAGATGCGTTTGAGTTGCCGGAGGCCAAAAGACTTGGCATTCTATATATGTGAACAAAACAGCGACCAACTCAATGCACAAAGCTTGCTCGTCCATATAAAGGTGAGAAACACTAATAATGCTATGCAATTATGAAAGCTTTCCATAATTACATATTGACATGAAATCAAAGTGGTCTAGTTGTGCTTGGCATGGTCAAAGGAAACAAGGTCTGTTACTCCGAATTGTGACACAAACCTTTGTCACTGCACAGCGTGTACAAACACGAACTCACAATACAACCGCTAACCACGAATAGGCTCAATAGCAGTGATGACATAAGCTTGTCTCAATGAATTTTCCCTGGAGTGTCATACCTTGTATAATTGTATCATTACTGCACCAGAAGGTTACAGGTACAACTGGGAAAACTTTGATAAGATGATGATATGTAGGTACATAAATAAAAATATAGGAAGAATAGCTATACTCCTTTGAACCAAATAAGCTTTGTATTGATGATGTTACTGTGCACTGTGCGATGCCATGTTCTATGTACAGTCAACTAATGTCAATGTCTCAATGTATGGGCCACTACTACTTACCTTGTCACAGTGACAATAATATGAGATCTCTAGCAGCTTTCATATTATTTGTCATGGGGACAAGCTACGAAGTGGCCCAAAAATCAAATTGATGGACCGTACCTACTTGGTATATTAGGTTATATAATTAAAAAAAATTATCAGGTGGTGGATGTAGACTTCTTTATTTTGGGAGTTCTGGCACGATTCCCTGGCAGTGTGCATGATCAGTTCATCTTCAATAACTCTGTTATAAAACAGGAAATGAGAGATTGTATGAATAAAGGATCGGTGAATATATATTTAGACTGACATTTTCCCTCTATGTGACACTACTGGTCTGTAATAGACTCAAAGATGATGATGATGATGAGTATAATATATTGCCACCAAATACACCACTACACACTACAGATTTGAACTGTTTCCATTTTTACACAAAGTAGTCTGGAGAGCAGTGGTCGAGAGAATCACCCATAGTTGTCGTCTTAAACATGAAGATACAACCAAAGAAGAAGTACAACTGAAATAAATATCTACTAGTAGCCTGAAGCGTATAAAAATTAATAATATGTATATGTAATATTACTTGTAAGACCTATAATATCCAATATGAAATTTATTTTATTAACTTCTTTATCGGAATTTTATTTTGCAGGCGATTTGAGGTATGCACTGGAGCCATGGCTAATGACTCCAATCATAAATGCTGTCTCAAATAGTACAGAAGAAATTTATACCAACTGGCATTGTCTCGATACTCCATCGAGTTCTTCAAAGGCTTCATCTATCATATATACATGTTGTATCCTATACAATATGCGGTAGTATTTTGGGTACGTTGGTACTTTTCAGTGATTCTAAATAATGTAATACTAACTTTTTCCCGTGACACCGTCCTCGTGCAACTCGTCATATTAAAAAAATATATTTTAATAAATAATTTCTACTTTCGATACTCTTATTGTTAACATATTATGTTAACAATAAGAGTGTCGAAATTATTTAAAAAAATAATATGACGAGTTGTACGAGAAAATATAATTTTTTTATTAAAATAAAAAAATATCTTAGTGTTATAAGCGCAGGCTTAAATATAGGTCGCCCATACAAACTTCTACACCACTTTTCACCCCCTAAGGAATGATTTCCGGAATAAAAACTATCCTGTGTCCTTTCCCGGGACTCAAACTATCTCTGAACCTAATTTCACCTAAATCGGTTTAGCGGTTTAAGCGTGAAGAGGTAACAGACAGACAGAGTTACTTTCGCATGTATAATGTGTATGGATGGATGGATGGATTAAATAAATAAATAAAATAAGAGTCCGACTCGCACTTGGCCGGTATTTAGCAACATTTTGTCTATGATAGAAATTTTCAATGATTTCGTTTAACATAGATAAATAAATAATAAATAAATATTGGGGGACAAATCGACCTAGTCCCAAACTAAGCAAAGCTTGTACTATGGGTACTAGACGACGATACACATACATACTTAAATACATACAGAACATCCAAGACCGAAGAACAAAATCCGTGCTAAATGCACAAATAATGCCCTGGCCGGGATTAGAACCCGGTACCTCTAGCTTCGGAGGCAGTGTCACGACCAACTAGGCTAAACAGGTCGTCAGGATTAATGGATTAGTTATGATTGTCACTAAAATGAATATGCGATTTTTGGTTTCACAGAGTGGAATCTGAAGGCTTTCAGGCCTCTGCTCAAGAAGAACAAGGTAGCGCGCACCCGCACAATCCGCATCGAGGACATTTACTAAGGATGGCCGAGGAGAAGCGGGCTAATCTAATTACTACATGTTTTAATTTATTGACAATAGTATTTTTATTATACTTCTTGTAATCATGAAACCGAATCTAACTCCTTCATAATTTCCTTCGTAGTCAGACTTTGTATCCAAACGGCAGCGGCAGAGCCCAGTGGTGGATACAGGAAAAACTCAAGGCTGCCACCGGTACGGGTCGGGACTCCGCCACGGGTTACTAATGTATTACCGAATTATTTTTGACAAATGTTCACTTCCCAAACAATCAATTGCCAAAAATTGTTTGCCAACTGATCATTTATCAATATTGTAACATCTTTTGCAAACGAATGTTAAGCAAATACATGTTTAGACATTAATTTAGGTGGTCCGTGGCCGGGATACGAACCCGGGACCTCTAGCTTCGGAGGCAGTGTCACTACAAACTAGGCTAAACAGGTCAGATTATGATTACAAAAGTTATGAATATAAATTTTAGTATGTGTATGTGTTTTCGAATGGTTAGGAGTTATAAAATTTGGGAAAAGATAAGTTGTTTCAAAATGTTGACCAAACGAAGCCTATGGAGAACATTTATTTGACCAAACATATTTTGACCACTATTTTTAGCAAGCTTAAGCAAACACATGTTTAGACATTAATTTAGGTGGTCAATTCTTATTTACCCAAATACATCAGATTCCAAAACATACAACATACAAAAGAAACATAACAAACATATCACTTTGCAAATACATGTTTAGACATTGTTTAATTTAATCATGGTTTATTTCAGAAACGTTCGTTTCCTCCATTTATCTCTCGTGAGACGCACCCCATAATTTCATTATTTGGTTACTAATAATGTCATTACTATAAGAACGTTACATATATTATTTTGTTGTTACATTAATGTTCGATTTCCTTGGAAAAGCAAGTGCAATGTTGATCAATTCCGACCCACCAGCAAGTCGACGGAGCTTTCCTCTCTGAGGCACACAAGCTACCTAACGAACGATCCTACCTGCGGAAAACCACTGTGATGTTGGGCAATTCTGACCCGCCAGCGAGTCAACGGAGCCCCGAAATAGGGATAAGTAATACTTATAAATAAAATAAATAAATATTGGAGGACAATCTTCCACATATCGACATAGTCCCAAACTAAGCAAAGCTTGTACTATGGGTACTAGGCGACGATATACATACTTATATAGATAAATACATACTGAAATATATAGAGAACATCCAAGACCCAAGAACAAAATCCGTGCTAAATGCACAAATAATGCCCTGGCCGGAATTCAAACCCGGGACCTCTAGCTTCGGAGGCAGTGTCACTACAAACTAGGCTAAACAGGTCAGATTATGATTAAAAAAGTTATAAATATAAATTTTAGTATGTGTATGTGTTTTCGAATGGTTAGGATTAGGAGTTATGAAATTTGATAATGATAAGTTGTTTCAAAATGTTGACCAAACGAAGCCTATGGAGAACATTTATTTGACCAAACATATTTTGACCTCTGATTATTTATTTGCATAATTTTATTTTTTACTAAGAATATTTTGCCTAATTAACACATTTGGCAAAAGAACTATTGCTGTAATGAAAGTTGCTAAAGTAATATTCTCACAAGTGATCATTTGACTAAATATGGATTTGGCAAATAGATATATGGGAAACATTTTTTGGAAAAAATATGTTAACAAAATTTGGTTGGGAAACAAAATTTAGTCAAACATATTTCGGTAAAAGAACAGGCTCACATCCGCCACTGGCAGCGCCGGCGGCAGCCGACCGGCTGCCCGCAACCCATTCAAATATGAAATCTAACTTCTGGGTTCGAATTCCTTTGACTCTAGTGGGGTGCGCACCGACTCCAACCGTTCGACGTGCAGATTGTCCATTAAGCAAGCGCCAATAAATTATAATATATTGCCCAAAATGAAAGTAACTTGGATTTGGTATGTGACTCAAACCAAAAACCTTTTGTTGGCATATGCGTGCCTATCAAATTCGAGGAGTTCCCTTGATTCCTCTTAGATTCCATCATCAGACCTTCATAAAATTTATATAGGACCACCTTGGGGGTACCTACTCTGAAACAAAGAAAGAATTATCGATTTCGGCCAACGTGGTCAAGAGTTATCGGGGAACATACATGCATAAAAAAAAGCAAATATGGAGACGAACTGAGAACCTCCTTCCTTTTGTTGAAGTCGGTTAACGGGGCCCTTTAGACGATTAATATTGTCACAATACTGGGGTATCTAATATTATCGTGGTTTTCCAAATTGTATGGATTTTGCTTCAATATTTATGAATACACACTTGATACGGATCATAATATGATATGAGTGAATCGCTTGATAATAATAACCGTGTAAACGGCCCCAACAAGACAACGTTGGTCGAAGACAACTCAACTTAGTATGAGAGTACAAATATTATTATATAAATGCAGTGCTCATCACTCTCTTTAATTCAGTAGTATTATGTTGGTTTACTAACCATAGATTACGTTTGAACGAATGATATGAATGGAATATTTGGTAGAAATCCAGTTTTACACAATGGCAGCACTACTATTTTTTACCTACATATATTATACGCTTGGACATGAATATATGTTGCGACATTACCATATTAGCTAAATACGGTAAAAGTCGTCACACTCATAAGGTTATACGTCGGAACATATTTATATGTCCGATTACCATACTAGCCGGGCAGCCCGGCTAGTATGATAGCAAAATGACAACTTATACCGTCAAGTTTTATGGTCATGACCGCCATAAAACAATTTACCGTCATGGCCTAATATGGTATCCCGACATAGACGTAAAATATAACAATTTATAACGTCACGCACATAAAGCGAAAATTTTAACGTTAAGTGCTAATATTAGCGAGCATATGCTCACGATGTAGGCACATATAAACTGACGGTATAAACTGTTGACGGACATACATTTATGCGGGTCTCTCGGGACCCTCGGTAAATTATAACGCTGTCAAAACGAACAAAAAACTAATTACGGTTTGGAGACTTTACTTAGCGAGTTCGCTTGCATTAATTAGAACTTGGTGATTATTTGCTCAATGGCATTGATTATTTGATTGATACAGGTAATTGACTTTTATTTAAGACATACAAATATATGATACCTATTCGTCAAAATAAACTAACCTCTCCGACATTGTTTTTAGGATGGCCTCACCTTATGTTTCCTATATAATCGCTTTGCAAGCCGATAAAGAGGCACGCAAATTGCATCGGCGAACTATACGAGATGCGTTTGAGTTGCCGGAGGCCAAAAGACTTGGCACTCTATATATATGTGAACAAAAAAGCGACCAACTCAATGCACAAAGCTTGCTCGTCCATATAAAGGTAAGAAACACTAATAATGCTATGCAATTATGGAATATTTCCATAATTACACATTCACATGAAATCAAAGTGGTCTAGTTGTGCTTGGCATGGTCAAAGGAAACAAGGTCTGTTACTCCGAATTGTGACACAAACCTTCGTAACTGTACAGCGTGTACAAACACGAACTCACAATAGAACCGCTTACCACGAATAGGCTCAATAGCAATGATGACATAAGCTTGTGTCAATGAATTTTCCCTGGAGTGTCATACCTTGTATAATTGTATCATAACTGCACAAGAAGGTTACAGGTACAACTGGGAAAACTTTGAAAGGATGATGATATGTAGGTACATAAATAAAAATATAGGAAGAATAGCTATACTCCTTTGAACCAAATAAGCTGTGTATTGATGATGTTACTGTGCGATGCCATGTTCTATGTACAGTCAACCAATGTCAATGTCTCAATGTATGGGCCACTACTACTTACCTTGTCACAGTGACAATAATATGAGATCTCTAGCAGCTTTCATATTATTTGTCATGGGGACAAGCTACGAAGTGGCCCAAAAATCAAATTGATGGACCGTACCTACCTACTTGGTATATTAGGTATATATAATTTAAAAAAAAATTAGCAGGTGGTGGATGTAGACTTCTTCATGTTGGGAGTTCTGGCACGATTCCCTGGCAGTGTGCATGATCAGTTCATCTTCAATAACTCTGTTATAAAACAGGAAATGAGAGATTGTATGAACAAAGGATCGGTGAATATATATTTAGACTGACATTTTCCCTCTATGTGACACTACTGGTCTGTAATAGACTCAAAGATGACTATGATGAGTATAATATATTGCCACCAAATACACCAATACACACTACAGATTTGAACTGTTTCCATTTTTACACAAAGTAGTTCAGTCTGGAGAGCACTGGTCGAGAGAATCAGCCATAGTTGTCGTCTTAAACATGAAGATACAACCAAAGAAGAAGTACAACTGAAATAAATATCTACTAGTAGCCTGAAGCGTATGAAAATTAATAATATGTATATGTAATATTACTTGTAAGACCTATAATATCCAATATATAATTTATTTTATTTACTTCTTTATCGGAATTTTATTTTGCATGCGATTTGGGGTATGCACTGGAGCCATGGCTAATGACTCCAATCATAAATGCTGTCTCAAATAGTACAGAAGAAATTTATACCAACTGGCATTGTCTCGATAATCCATCGAGTTCTTCAAAGGCTTCATCTATCATATATACATGTTGTATCCTATACAATATGCGGTAGCATTTTGGGTACGTAGGTACTTTTTAGTGATTCTAAATAATGTAATACTAACTTTTTCCCGTGACACCGTCCACGTGCAACTCGTCATATAAAAAAATATAAATTAATAAATAATTTCTATATGTGAACAATAAGAGTATCAAAATTATTTTAATAAATAATATGACGAGTTGCACGAGAAATAATAATTTATTTATTTATAATTTAAAAAAAAACTTTGTGTTATAGCCACCACCACCATATCAGCCAAAGGACGTCAACTGCTGGACATAGGCCTCCCCCAAATTCACGAGGGGTATTTTCCATAATCGCCACGCTTGGCATGCGGGTTGGCGATCGCAGTATCTCCACCGTACTCCAGGGATGCTGCTGCCCATCCCCCGGTGGTCTTGGTCGTAGTTTCAGGACATACCCGGGTCCAAAGTGTTATAGGCGCAGGCTTAAATATAGTTCACCCATACAAACTTCTACACCACTTTTCACCCCCTAAGGAATGATTTCCGGAATAAAAACTATCCTGTGTCCTTTCCCGGGACTCAAACTATCTCTGAACCTAATTTCACCTTAATCGGTTTAGCGGTGTAAGCGTGAAAAGGTAACAGACAGACAGAGTTACTTTCGCATGTATAATGTATATGGATGGACGGATGGATTAAATAAATAAATAAAATAAAATAAATATTGGGGGTCAAGCTTACACAAATCAACCTAGTCCCAAACTAAGCAAAGCTTGTACTATGGGTACTAGACAACGATACACATACATACTTAAATACATATAGATAAATACATATTTAAATACATAGAGAACATCACCGACCGAAGAACAAAATCCGTGCTAAATGCACAAATAATGCCCTGGTCGGGATTAGAACCCGGGACCTCTAGCTTCGGAGGCAGTGTCACGACCAACTAGGCTAAACAGGTCGTCAGGATTAATGGATTAGTTATGTTTGTCACTAAAATGAATATGCGATTTTTGGTTTCACAGAGTGGAATCTGAAGACTTCCAGGCCTCTGCTCAAGAAGAACAAGGTAGCGCGCACCCGCACAATCCGCAGCGAGGACATTTACTAATGGTGGCCGAGGAGAAGCGGGCTAATCTAATTACTACATGTTTTAACTTATTGACAATAGTATTTTTATAATACTTCTTGTAATCATGAAACCGAATCTAATTCCTTCATAATTTCGTTCGAAGTCAGACTTTGTATCCAAACGGCAGCGGCATAGCCCAGTGGAGGATAAAGGAAAAACTCAAGGCTGCCACCGGTGCGGGACACGCATGGAGGGAGGGGGGGGGCATGCGGTGGGGGGCATATGTATCCGCCACGGGTTACTAATGTATTACCGAATTATTTTTGACAAATGTTCACTTCCCAAACAATCAATTGCCAAAAATTGTTTGCCAACTAATCATTTATCAATATTATAACATCTTTTGCTAACGAATGTTAAGCAAATACATGTTTAGACATTAATTTAGGTGGTCCCTGGCCGGCATACGAACCCGGGACCTCTAGCTTCGGAGGCAGTGTCACTACAAACTAGGCTAAACAGGTCAGGGTTATGATTTTTTTCTTTTTTATGATTAAAAAAGTTATGAATATAAATTTTAGTATGTGTATGTGTTTTCGAATGGTTAGGAGTTATGAAATTTGGGAAAAGATAAGTTGTTTCAAAATGTTGACCAAACGAAGCCTATGGAGAACTTGACCAAACATATTTTGACCACGGTTAAGCAACTACATGTTTAAACATTAATTTAGGTGCTCAATTTTTATTTACCCGAATTCATCAGATTTCAAAACATACAACATCCAAAAGAAACATAGCAAACATATCACTTTGCAAATACATGTTTAGACATTGTTTAATTTAATCATGGTTTATTTCAGAAAAGTTCGTTTCCTCCCATTTATCTCTCGTGAGACGCACCCCATAATTTCATTATTTGGTTACTAATAATGTCATTACTATAAGGGCTCCTCCACATCTAGCGTCTCCCGAACGTCGACGCCTCACCAACGACCGCGCGGCGTCGACGCCGCGCTCCCGCAGCGCCGACGCGACGCTGCGGCGCCTCTCGAACGTTGACGTCGCAGTGACGTCCGCGCGGCGTCGGCGCCGCGCCTCCTCGACCTCAGTGGCGGCTGTCGAGCGTTGGAGCGTCTTGTCGGCACCCACGCAGCGTCACTGCGACGGACAGAGCACGCAACCCACCGCGTCTCAACAATTTCAATAATATAGTTGAAAATTAGGCACCAAATAGGATACACGTACTTACTGTTCGAAATTTGTTTGATTATCAAAAAAGTCATGGATTCCGACGAAGACTGCTTATAATTCAAAACGATTTAAGACATCGTGATACAAAATTCAGAATGTCAATTTCACCTGAAGAGAGTCTTAAATGGTTTTGAATTATAAGCAGAAGTTCCTCAAATGATTTTTGCTTGGCATTCTTAAATACTCAAAAAAGTGTTTTTCATTTTTTTTCACTCGTTTATACAACACAAGAATAGTCACTTTCATGAATTCCAGAACTCCATAAAGGATCTTGCCAATATCGACGACAATATTTTCTCTTCTTTTTACGTAATTTCCGTTTTAACAGTAACGTTAACAGCAGTGTTTCTTCGTCGGAATCCATGACTTTTTTGATAATCGAACAAATTTCGAACAGTACGTACGTGTATCCTATTTGGTGCCCAATTTTCAACTGATATTGTTGAGACGCGGTGGGTTGGGTGCTCTGTCCGTCGCAGTGACGCTGCGTGGGTGCCGACAACACGCTCCTACGCTCGACAGCCGCCACTGACATCGAGGAGGCGCGGCGCCGACGCCGCGCGGACGTCACTGCGACGTCGACGTTCAAGAGGCGTCGCGTCGGCGCTGCGGGAGCGCGGCGTCGACGCCGTGCGGGCGTTGGTGAGGCGTCGACGTTCGGGAGAAGCTAGATGTGGGGGGGGGGGGGGGGCTAAGAAATTACATACATATATTATTTTGTTGTTACAACAATGTTCGATTTCCTTGGAAGAGCAAGTGTGATGTTGATCAATTCCGACCCACCAGCAAGTCGACGGAGCTTTCCGCTCTGAGGCACAAGCTAACGAACGATCCTACCTGCGGAAAACCACTGTGATGTTGGGCAATTCTGGCCCGCCAGCGAGTCAACGGAGCCCCGAAATAGGGATAAGTAATACTTATAAATAAAATAAATAAATATTGGTGGACAATCTTCCACAAATCGACATAGTCCCAAACTAAGCAAAGCTTGTACTATGGGTACTAGGCGACGATATACATACTTATATAGATAAATACATACAGGACATACCCGGGTCCAAAGTGTTATAGGCGCAGGCTTAAATATAGTTCACCCATACAAACTTCTACACCACTTTTCACCCCCTAAGGAATGATTTCTGGAATAAAAACTATCCTGTGTCCTTTCCCGGGACTCAAACTATCTCTGAACCTAATTTCACCTTAATCGGTTTAGCGGTGTAAGCGTGAAAAGGTAACAGACAGACAGAGTTACTTTCGCATGTATAATGTATATGGATGGATGGATTAAATAAATAAATAAAATAAAATAAATATTGGGGGTCAAGCTTACACAAATCAACCTAGTCCCAAACTAAGCAAAGCTTGTACTATGGGTACTAGACAACGATACACATACATACTTAAATACATATAGATAAATACATACTTAAATACATAGAGAACATCACCGACCGAAGAACAAAATCCGTGCTAAATGCACAAATAATGCCCTGGCCGGGATTCGAACCCGGGACCTCTAGCTTAGGAGGCAGTGTCACTACCTACTAGGCTAAACAGGTCAGGTTATGATTTAAAAAGTTATGAATATAAATTTTAGTATGTGTATGTGTTTCCGAATGGTTAGGAGTTATGAAATGATGGGAAATGATAAGTTGTTTCAAAATGTTGACCAAACGAAGCCTATGGAGAACATTTATTTGACCAAACATAATTATTTTGACCACTGATTTATTTGCATAATTTTTTTTTCACTAAGAATATTTTGTCTGAATAACACATTTGGCAAAATAACTATTGCTCTAATGAAAGTTGCTTAAGTAATATTCTGACAAGTGATCATTTGACTAAATATGGATTTGGCAAATAGATATATGGGAAACATTTTTTGGAAAACAAATGTTAACAAAGTTTGATTGGGAAACAAAATTTGGTCAAACATATTTAGGTAAAAGAACAGGCTCCCATCCGCCACTGGCAGAGCCGGCGGCAGCCGACCGGCTGCCCGCAACTCATTCAAATATGAAATCTAACTTCTGGGTTCGAATTCCTTTGACTCTAGTGGGGTGCGCGCCGACTCCAGCCGTTCGACGTGCGGATTGTCCATTAAGCAAGCGCCAATAAATTATAATATATTGCCCAAAATTAAAGTAACTTGGATTTGGTATGTGACTCAAACCAAAAACCTTTTGTTGGCATATGCGTGCCTATCAAATTCGAGGACTTCCCTTGATTCCTCTTAGATTCCATCACAAATTTATATGGGACCAGCCTGCGGGTACCTACTTTGAAACAAAGAAAGAATTATCGAAGTCGGCCAACGTGGTCAAGAGTTATCGGGGAACATACATGCACAAAAAAAAAGCCAACATGGAGAGGAACTGAGAACCTTTATTTTATTATTTATTTTTGTTGAAGTCGGTTAACGGGGCCCTTTAGACGATTAATATTGTCAGTACTGGGGTATCAATATTATCGTGGTTTTCAAAATTGTATGGATTTTGCTTCAATATTTATGAATACACACTTTATACGGATCATAATATGATATGAGTGAATCGCTTGATAATAATAACCGTGTAAACGGCCCCAACAAGACAACGTTGGTCGAAGACAACTCAACTTAGTATGAGAGTACAAATATTATTATATAAATCAGTGCTCATCACTCTCTTTAATTCAGTAGTATTATGTTGGTTTACTAACCATACTACTACGTTTGAACGAATGATATGAATGGAATATTTGGTAGAAATCCAGTTTTGCACAATGGCAGCACTACTCTTTTTTACCTACATGTATTATACGCTTGGACACAAATATATGTTGCGACATTACCATATTAGCTAAGTACGGTAAAAGTCGTCACACACATAAGGTTATACGTCGGAACATATTTATATGTCCGATTACCATACTAGCCGGGCTGAAACGTCAAACGACAAAGGTCCCGAGACAATGTCAAAATTTAGAGATGTCAAATAATGACACAGGAATATTTTATTTACTTTAGTAAACGAGAAAGACCCCGTGTTGGAAATTTTACTGAAATAAATAAGAGAATAAATAAATACATACAAACGAAACGAATCGTAGGAAACCGTTAAGAAACCAATAGAAAACGTGAAAGTAAATTTGACAGTGGTCCCCGGTAAGTACACATTTCTGCCATGGTGTGCGCTACGATCGCCTAGCTTACCCCCACCACCTACTTCGCACATAGCCAATATGGAAAAATCACTATTGGCGGGGTTGTATTCCCGGGAGAACTGTCAATAGTACATTTCGATGCTAGTGCGGAAAGTATGTCATTTCTTCACGAGTACCGAGGGATGCCACGAGCCGCAGGCGAGTGGCAAGACTCGGGACGAGTGAAGAATGACATTTCCGCACGTGTATTGAACGACGTTTTTTAATACAGTTGCGAAAAAATAAGAAAAACAACAAGTAATATTTATAAAAACAATATCGAATGTTATCTTTAGAAACCTAAAACATGCTTGCAGTAAGTAAAAACGCCTCTTCTTTGACAGGCGTTTCGGCAGCTATTCCGTTCCACTCAGACAACTTATTAAGAACGGTTTTTCAATATTCAATATTAAAAAATAAACGTGTTATAATGATGAAGAGGTAAGTAATAAAATATGAAATGTGTATATTTTTCGTATTCTGATATTACCAGTAGGTTTTTATGTTGATTACGACGTTTAAAGGAAACTAATATTTAACACCCAGCAATAAGGAGTCATGCATTGGAACAAGCATAAATTTAAAAAAATTGGAAAAGTGAAAAGCACTAGTGCGCGAAAACCAACTTTCCGCACGCTAAACAGCTACGTAAAGTAGCACTTTTTGAGCAACTGTATTAAAAATTATCTTCCAGCTCTTTCGTTGATACGCTAAGGCTCGTTCTATAGTTATCCCCTTTCTACGATCTTCGATTTGCCTCAATGTCATCTAAACGTCATTTCAAATAGTTTGAGGCTTTGACTATGGAATTCAATGGACCGGGTGCACAGACTAATAAGGGTTCAACCGCCAACTCGCGAACCAAAAATTTAGACCGTAAGCAACCATATTTAATCTGTACCCGCTGGTAGATTTTTGACGTTTATTTTTTTTAATTATTTAATGACACTGTGGCAATGGAACTTACTGTGAACATCCAACGATAAATATATATGTACAGCTCATTTAAATTTAGCTTTGTGAAGACTCACGGTATTTCCAATTGAACACCAACGTCCGATGTAAAATGAAACTGGTGTTCAATTGAAATACCGTGAACTATGTTGTGCCGTATTATATGAAGTTAAACAAACAATTTACTTATCAATAGATTTACTTTTTAATGTATCTCATTTCATATCCGGGTAAACGATATATCTTCGTCCTTTCACAGAGTTCTACGTTTTATAACCACAACACTCGTACATTTTGCAAAATGAGAACTTGCATGGCATGCCACATACGACGCACTTCACTATCCTCCATTTGTAGTCCAAACAATGGTTATTACGCGTTTCCAGATGAATTTTCGATTAGCTACACACTGTTCCGTTTATTGCATAGTAATCTATAGGTACTACAAATTAAATACCAACATTTGCAAAAATGAAAAAAATGTTCAGAAACGACTAAATGAAATTCCGAGGAGACGCCATTTTAGTTTTATTTATCACTTTATTTTGACGTTTGACGTCCATTGGCAGACAAGGCAGTAGCCAATAAGAGGTAAGTATGTCGTCAAAATCTTTTTGACACAATATGGCCGCTATCATACACGTTTCGTTCTACGTAGATAAACAGCCGTGACCGGGTGTATTTGGTATTGTTCTATTTGTACCAAAGCTACTGAGGCTCAAAATCGCCATGTTATGTTCCACGGTACGTCAATCATACGTCTATTGAGCAGTACACGACCTGTCAGTGAGTGGAATAAAAATTGAGAAGTTATGAACTAAACAGTGTTATTAAAATAAAAACCGCACAAGACTTTAAAGGAATGTGAAGTTAAATGCTGCAATCAGGCCACAAACTATTTAGAGATACTAATCATGCCTTAGTGTAGCATAACAGGATGTGGCTTAAGACAAAGCCAGAAACAGAAAAGTTTGTCGTTGCATAGCTTTGTTATGTTTTTCTATTGAAATATTGGATTATTTGAACATTGTCGAGAACAAGGCACATGTATCATAGCATAATTAGTGTTCAGATTAAGATAATTTATATTTTGTAGTGGGATTTAGCTTTATTTTCAATATTTTCGTACTAAAAGTTACCCTGAAGCAGTAGCTAGGGTTGTTCCTGAATATATCGATAATGAATTGTGATGACTTACTATACCTACTCATTGATTCGGTGATTTATATTTTTAAAGGTTGCTAAGAAGTGAATTTCAGAAGAAAAAATGGTTAGACGCTATTGAAACTGAGAATGAAACTAGTGGTAGTTGTTTGAATTGAAAAATAAAGACCTGTGTAAATTATTAATATAAAAATATCCTGATCTCACGTTGTTTCAATAGTAACCTTTTAATATACCTAATTAACCACAAATTAGGTTATCTCTTGGTTAGTTCTCCCCTAATCTGTGGTGGTGGTGAAATGATAAGACGAAAGAACATCTATACAAAGTATATAGTATTATTAGCATATTCCAAAACTAAACTAATGGGATACATCCAGTAGACTTTAGGGTGTCTCGTAGGTTTTTATTATTGGTGACGGGCAGATCTATTTATGCTATATGCCGTTATTGACTGCATGTAATTAATATACGATATTTAGCGAAATAGTAAAGAAACTCTTTACTAGTAACTTTAATCATGAAATCCCGTGAAGTAAAGGCCTGTTTCATAGAATCATTAAAGAAAACTGCATAGAAAAGAGGTCACTATTATTCATATATATCTAATAACATCCTAGGAAACCAATACGTTCTAAGATCTGTCTATAATATCGATAAAAATGTTGATTATCGGGACAGCGCTATATTCGCCATGTTTAGTTCCAATATGGCCGCAAAATGGATACGCTCGTAATGTTGACAGTTCGCGTCCAGAGGGCCCACCGCGAACTTCGAAAATCGAACTTCGTATTGTACCGTCCCTTTCCGTCACATAGCGTATAACACGGGAGTGAAAGGGACGGCAGGACATGAATTTCGATTTTCGAAGTTCACGGTAGGCCCTCTGAGTTTCCTTAGTCATTGGCTTGAGGCAAATAAACGATTACCCGCCCAAATTAAAGAGGCCGCTTATGGTAACCCACCAGGGCACAGCGGAATGTCATCTCGCTCATATTTGGAGCAGCCCAACTGGAGAAGTACCTCCACCTAGAGAAAACCACAGCCATAATAACACCAATACTTGCTCCTTAGGTATATGGTGTTGTGTTCTTGTTGGTGACGAGTGAGGGGACTGCATATGTAAGCCTCAACATACCTAATCCTCAATTTAATAAATGGTCGGTAACGCGCTTGTGATTCTTCTGAAGTCGTAAGCGTCCATAGGCGACGGCGACGGTGTCTCTTTACCATTAGGCAGACCGTAAGCTTGTTTCCCACCGTCGTAGTATTCAGAAATCGGCCAAGGGCATATCGGGTCATGCTCAGTGTAGGGCAGGGGTTCCCAAACTTTTTTTTCTCATAGACCACTTTAAAAAATTTGCTGGTTCTGGTGGACCCCCTACTCTACAGCCTACACCATATTCCCAAAAAATTACAAAAATGTGACTATTACCTAACTCTGGTGACGATATAACTATGAAATAGTATAGTATATTATATGTACACCTAGGGAGATAATATAAAGAAAGGCCGAGATCGCAGATATTTACGGCCCGAGCTGCAAGCGAAGGACGCAAATGTGCGATCAAGGCTTTCTTTATTATCTCCCGTGTTGTATACATCATTTTATGTCAACATTTGGCGAAAAAGCGGCTATTTCCGCACATGTATCGGGCGAAAAAATCCACTTTTAGCCAGGTGTGACATAAATGTTCTTTACAGGTTTAGAAAAAAAGTGAAAAATGATTGGTTAATATGCTGTCAATAATAAATACTTTACTTTTTTGACATCTACTCACAACCTATCTATTCCAGCATCAAATAAAATAAAATCAATCAAATCTAAATCTCGGAGTGGTGAAATAAAATTAAATATAGTATATTTTGCTTGTGTTGTGTTTATTCGAGTACTTTATAATATTTATGATGATAATAACAGTCGTAAAATAATTAAAAATAAACATTGTTACGTAACTTCTAAGTACAATGACAATCAAAATTAATGGGAGGGATGAGCTTGATGAATTGACAACAAATTGTCAATATTTGGGTTCAGTTTTGTCAGGAATAATCGCAAATCTTCTCGTTCTGTGATATTCAGTCTGTTCCTATTTTTCGTTAAAAGGTTTGTAACGGTGCTGAAACTTTTTTCCACAAGATATGACGAGGGAAATGATATCAAAAGCTTTCTCGCAATTTTCCACAGTCCAGGATATTTTTCGGGTATTTCTGCTTGCAGCCAAAAAGTTTGATACCCTTTTTTATATTTCACCTTCAGCTCCTCATTAGTGCTAAGCTCAAGTAGCTCCTCTTGCAATATCACGTTCTCCACTTCCATTTCATCAAATGGATTTATAATCCATGGTGGTATTTCCATCGTGAGAATGTCTTCAAATCTGGTTTTGAAATCATCATGCAGGGCAATCAAATGTTGAACATATGTCTGAATATCATCATCCTCGCATTCTACCTGTGACAAGCTTGAGAATTGGGAAAATTCGCGTCGACTAATGTTTTGCTTCATTAACTTCAATTTTCCAAGAAAAGCGGAAATCACACTCTTTGTTTTAATTAAATTGAGGTTGTCCCCTTGCAGTTGTAAGTTAATATCATTAAACTTTTTGAACAAATCTGTCAAATACGCGATATCTGCTTTGAACTTGATCAGGTTTTCTTTTAAATCTGGAGCTTTACTATCCAGAAACTCCAAGACAGACTCAAAAAGTGAGTAAAATCTTGTTAAACATGCACCTTTCGACAACCAGCGTACTTCAGTGTGTAAGAGCAATCGTCGGAAGTCTTCATCATTTTCATCGCACAATTGGGCAAATAAACGCGTATTCAAAGCATTGCTTTTTATTTTATTAACCGCGTTAATCACAAATTGGAGCGATTGGTGCAGTCTAGCACTCAAATTTTTTGCTACTAAGTGTTGTCGGTGGATGACACAGTGAATTGCAGTTAAATCTGGTATCATTTTTTTTAGATGGCTTATGAACCCACGATATTTCCCGACCATTGCAGGAGCTCCATCTGTTGCCGCCGATGTAACGTTTGTGAACGAAATTGATTTTTCTTTTAAAAAATCGCTCAGGATGTTAAATATCGATTCACCTTTAGTGTCAGTCTTCAAAGTTTTGGCGAATAATAGCTCTTCATGAATTTCTTCGTCCATAACAAATCGCACAAATGCTAATAATAATGCCTCATTATCAGGTAAAGTTGACTCGTCCAGTTGAATAGAAAAATGAGTTGTTTGCAGATAATTACACAAGAAACTTTCAATATCAGAGCTCATTTCGTCAATACGTCTTTGTACAGTGTTGTTACTCAAAGGAATTTTTTTGAGTATGTCAAATGGAGGTTTGTGCAGAACAGTTTTTAAAACTTCTTCAACAGCGGGTAAAATTAACTGTTCACCAATGGTGTGGGGTTTTCCAGATTTCGCTATGAGTAATGAGATGTTGTAAGATGCCCGCAAGCCATCATCGTTACTTTCAGATGTTGAAGCGAACATACCTTGCAGGGTGGGTCTCTTTTCATATTTTTCTTTCAATGATTGAAAATATTTCAAATCTTTACCTGTTTTATCAGGGTGGCACCTTTTTAGATGATCTTCGAGCTTCGATGGTTTCATAGAGTCATTGCTCAAAACTTTATTGCATAAAAGGCACATGGGCAATCGCTTGTCCGCGTTTGATGGAAGAAAGCCAAATTTTAAATATTCCACACTGTACTGTCGACACTTAATTTTCTTCTTTGGCTCCGCCATGTTTCAAATTAGCTACCTGTAAGTATAAAAAAGTTTTTGTGATCTTAACATTCTTACTTAACTTCTTCTTAGTCTTACTTAACAGGATATGGCTATTTTATAGAACAGAATTTATAATTTTTCGCTATGAATCAAAAAAAGAATACTAATAAACTTTTTTCGGCTGTCTGTTGTTTTATGGAAGTAGGTAGGTAATAATCGTAATGTTCATTATTTCATATTTCATACATGTCTATCATACACAAAGAAGACAAATATATTAACTACAAAAAGAGATACCTATAAGTTGTATAGCAAATAAACAAATAATGTACTTACTTTTCCGACACGATTCTGGCAACCAGGAACAGCAATTCACTTTACTTTTGTAGTCGAAATCCGGAAACAAATGAGTAACGTTTGTTCTTAGCATTCGTATTTATTGGTGAAGAATCAAACAAGTGCATACAAGCACAGCACATTACCGTAAGTCATAGGTATTTCGTCCCTTTGCACGTCCGAACAAGCGTTTTGGTCGGCGCCGGCGATAGCGACGCGACGGTGCTTCGCAAGCCTAGACTTGTTCGTTTGTCCAACAGCTCGTTCGCGATATGTTGCAGACTTGCAGTCGACAAGTTTTGGAGCCGAAAGTTGTAATTTTAATAATATAGTATTATAGTATAGGTAGTTTGATTCACCGAAATATTTATCACGGAGGAACGCAATATTTTTATTATATATTTATCAGTCGTCCAGGCTATAAAAATAATACAAAAATCATTATCTGTTTCGTTATTTACCATCGAAACCAGATAAATTTTCGTGGACCCCCACGTACAAACTGTGAACCCCTATTTTTTTGCCACTCCAGCGTAGACCCCTGTCACATCGTTCGTGGACCCCTGGGGGTCCACCTGGACCACTTTGGGAACCCCTGGTGTAGGGTTCCGTAGTTGCCCGATGAACTTAATTTTGAAAGACCTATCCATGCCAAATTGCAGCTTTCTAGCACTAAAAATCACGGAGAAAAGCCTCGGACAGGCAGACGGACAGACAGACAGACAGACATGGCGAAACTATAAGGGTTCCTAGTTGACTAAGGAACCCTAAAAAAGCACTAGAGTATAGCATTTTCATTGGCCGGACTTACATATTTTATTAAGCAATACATCCTGTTTTAATAAGAAAAGTGCTTTATTCTTATCACGCACGGGAATGTGGCCTACTTCAAGACCCCATTAACTCAAGACGACCTCGTAGTCATAGTCAATTTAACATATAACAACAAAAAAAACCGGCCAAGTTCGAGTCAAACTCGCGCACAAAAGGTTCCGTACTTATTATCTATACAACATTAGACACTATTATACGTAACATTTTTTAATTTAATTTAAATCATAATATTTTTTAATTGTCTATAAGATGTTTTCAAGAGTCATTACGAACCGTCTCGCACGCAGGCTAGATGACTTCCAGCTTCCCGAATAAGCCGGTTTCCGAAGAGGCTTTAGTACCGTAGACCACATCCATACGCTTCGTCAGGTTATACAGTAGACCGAGGAGTATAACCTGCCCCTCTGTTTAGCGTTCGTGGACTACGAGAAGGCCTTCGATTCGATCGAAACCTGGGCTGTACTACAATCTCTCCAGCGGTGCCAAGTTGACTACCGGTATATCGAAGTGTTTGTACGAGAACGTCACTATGTCAGTCCGACTCCAGGACCAGAACTCAAAGCCTATTCTGTTGCAGCGGGGAGTCAAGGAGATGTTATTTCTCCTAAACTGTTCTCCGCTGCACTGGAGGATGTTTTCAAGACTCTGGACTGGAGAAGGCTAGGCATCAACTTAAACGGCGAGAACATCACTCACCTTCGGTTTGCTGACGATATAGTAGTCTTGGCTGAGACCATGGAAGATTTAAGTACATTGCTCAATGACCTCAGTAAAGCCTCCGAGCAAGTTGGTCTAAGGATGAACATGGACAAGACGAAGATCATGTCAAATGCCCATGTCGCACCAACTCCCGTAACAATCGGGCACTTTACGCTCGAAGTTGTAGACGATTACATATACCTAGGACAGACTGTCCAGTTAGGTAGGTCCAACTTCGAGAAAGAGGTTAATCGTCGAATCCGACTCGGCTGGGCAGCGTTCGGGACGCTACGGCACATCTTTTCAGCCAATATTCCGCAGTGTCTCAAGACGAGAGTCTTTGACCCGTGTGTGTTGCCAGTGATGACCTATGGAACTGAAACGTGGTCGCTTACTATTGACCTCATAAGAAGGCTCAAAGTCACCCAAAGGGCAATGGACTATCATACGGAGTTTCTCTGCGTGATCGCACCAGGAATGAGGCCATCCGCAGCAGAACCAAAGTAACTGGTATAGCCCTCCGAATCGCTAAACTCAAGCGGCAGTAGGTATGGCACATAGCACGTAGAACCGATGGCCGTTCGGGCGGAAAGGTTCTCGAGTGGCGACCGCGTACCGGCAGGTGTAGCGTGGGCAGGCCCCCCACACGGTGGACGGATGACCTGGTAAGGGTCGCGGATGTCCGCTGGAAGAAATTCATCATCTGTGAAAATTTCAGCTGTCTAACTATCACGGACAGACAAACAGACAGACAGACGGACGGAGAGCGGAGTCTTAGTAATAGGGTCCCGTTTTACCCATTAGTTACGGAACCTTAAAACCGGCCAGGTGCGTGTCGGACCACGCACAATGAAAGGTTCCTTAACTACTACTACCTACTAGTAGTCATAGATAGTCCACATAGCATTAAAACTAGTGGATGCAATGAGGATCCGAAGAACGGAACCAACACATTGCATAGCTTCACCAAACATATCGTTTATCAAAATCATGAGCCGTTGAGTAGTTACCAGAGAAAAAAACAACATACATAGGTACATATATGCATGTATACCAAATACATAACCCTCCTTTTGGATTGGCTGCAGTCAGGTCAAAACAAGAATACTAAAACTGATTGAATATGAAACTAAAAGATCGTACCTGAATATTAACACACAGAGAAAAGGACTGGACTGTGAAACCAATGCAAGATAATCTATAATATTATCTGTTACAGTACTTACTTACCGAGTGCAAATGTTTGGTTTACTACCTGTATAGAAAATACCGCCATATGAGTGCCTACTATCTTTCAGGAGTTCCCTCGATTCCTCCTGGTCCCCATCATTAGATGCAAATCTAACTAGCTCAAACTCGATCAGGTTACACCTCTTTGTTTAGTAGGCCTTATGACCACCTTCAGTCTCCATCATCAAAACCCTGATCATCAATTAGGACCAAAGTGCCTCAGAAAACAAATCCCAGGAGGCAAAGCTTGATGACGTTACGTCTTTTCATAGGGAATTCTTATGACCACCTTCCGTTTCCATCAGGACCCTGGTTAAAATCCCACTTCCCCACTCCCTTTATCTCCGGCGAATGCGTGACTCCACACAAAATGAAGCCCCCCCCCCTATGGCGCCGCTTTGTCTGTCTGTCTAGCGGTTAACACAATTAATGCTCAAATCAATAAAGATTCGGCAACGCGCTTGTGATTCTCGTGGAGTCTCAAGCGTCTATAGACTACGGCTTCCGCTTGCCATCAGGATCAGGCATACCGTAGGCACACTTTCCTGGCCACTATCGTAGTAGGTCATCATCATCATCATCATGTCAGCCGAAGGACGTCCACTGCTAGATGTAGGCTGCCCCCAAAGACTTCCACAAGGACTGGTCCAGTATGCAGCGGACACCCGCATCCCTTACCAGGTGATCACAAATAGTAAAATACTCAATGCTAGACAGAAACAGTATCTTTTGAAGAAATCGTACTATTCCATAGCTGAATTAGTGCAAGATAAATTGTAAAAGTATAGTATGCACTCTATAGGGATATGCTATGCTTTTTTATTAATTTACCCCCATGTCATGGTCTACAAATGTTAATATCAGTAAAAGAAATCGCCGTTTCTGTTAAATATGGCAGTTTTTCAGACGGCTATGGGGTGGCCGTGGGCCCATCGTAAATTGTCAAAGCTTTTTGTTTATATTCTGAAAGACTTACTAATCTGATTTTAATGTGTTACTTATTTTATTGTGTAACCCAAAATTCTGTGTACAGGTTCTTCCGTGTTTCATTTCAACAGTTCATCATTTTTTTTGGAAGTGCACTGTTCTACGATTGTTTTTGGATAGGAATGCAGGAATGGATTGTCGGTAACCATTCTTTTATTCGTTTCATTTATTTTCAGGCATTTTCCGAGATATTTTTTGTAATCGTAGATGTAAATACCTATAATGTAACTTTATTCAAACGTCGATAGCTATTACTAAAACTATGGTGCAAGTATGTCTTTAGTACTTTAACTGTGTACAGTCAGCATCAAAAGTAGCTACGCATGTGAAGGGGATAAATGCCCTTATACTATTATAATAAAGACTTTTGAACTTTTCTAATGCGTAGTTACATTTGACGCTGACCTCATTATAGCCATGTATACTGTATGTACAGTATAGGACACATTAATAAAATGCTAGCATATTTCGGAAGATGTTTCCTATTACGTTCTATCATATTTCCAGTTTTGTTCCAAAACTTTACGAGTATGTCATGAGATGTCATATCATATTCATAAGTTACGATTCGAAAGTGCTTGTTGCTAGGCCTATTTGAATAAAGACCCCATCAAAAACATAAATGTGAAAATGGGAGCCAAGTTCAATATGTAATGATATGCGATGCTTGGTTGCTTGAAACGGTATACTTCAGCGGTGGTCCCATAGTTATCAGGTAAGAATCTGATCATAGGGTTCTGGAGACATCGAGGGAACTCTCCAAATATTTGAGGTACACCTATAGCGATTTGGGTATTTTGTATAGTAACTTGTGCATTCGCTCTTAAAAAGCACCATTTCGCGAACAATGACAAAAGTTAATGATATCCCATCAAAAACATAAATGTGAAAAAGGGAGCCAAGTTCAATATTAAGAATAAGTATGCGATGCTTGGTTGTCGTCTTCACCGACAAAAGAATTGAGATCTAAATGGGTGCCAAGTTCCGTAGATTCTCTGAAATGGTGCCAAGTCCGGCACTACATTGTTTACAGTAAAACCAATTTACTGCTGCTTAAGTGCTTAATGCATTTTGAGCTTTATCTTGGCAGTTTTCTTAAATATCCAACAGCTTTTATGGTATTATAACATACTGCATAGAAAAGGTCGTATCTTTCCTTTTGTTTCGGCAAGACTTCATTGTTTGGAAACTTGAAGGGGCGGGAGGGGGGGGGGGGGCGACACTTTTTACGACTTCAACAGCTCCGAGTAAATCGTCTGTGATATACTGACGGACGGACAGACATGACGAAACTATTAGGGGTTCCATTTTCGCCATTTTGGCTACGGAACCCTAACAAGGCCGTTTAAGTGTGGTGCAAGCACTTGTACTCGAAGTAAAACATCTCGTGTGAAATGGGTCACTTTCATTCATCCTTTGGTTAACAATCTATTATTTAAATAAGACCTGTGTGAGGTGGTGTGTCGGGGTCTGGGCGGCGGCGCGGCCGGGCGGGCGCGGGCAGGCGGCGGCGGCGGCGGCGGCGGCGCGGCGGCGCGGTGGGCGGCGGCCCGGCAGTCGCACGCCGGCACGTGCGCGCACCGCCCCGCGCCGCGACCTGCGCGCCCTACCGACCGACGCGCTCAATAACTCGTCCCATTATCATTCCACTACCAAATCCGATCTAATATCCTAAATAAACAAATATAACCCATCTACCCCAGTCTCAGCTTAATCTACGCAAATACGGAAAGACGATTTATGGGTCAGTAGTATGATACAAAAATTGCTTACATCATGAATAAAATCGGCGGGAAATCCATATAAAATAGCGTTCGATAGTCAGTAAACCAAATTTAATTGAAACATCGATTTGGATTGATCTGTTGGAAACTAGATAATAAATAAGAGGTTTGGTCAGTGATACACTTCATAGGCATTGTGACTAAATAAATAAATCCTTACATTACGACTTTATTATCGACTTAAGTACAACATTAAATGCAAAAGAAAATTTTAGAATCAGACTAGTTTTGGGATTAATTTCTTTTCGCTGGTATTTGAACATGGGTATCTAATACGACGATACTTCGATTTACGGTTACAGATTTATGTTTTTGGCACCCGTACCAACTTATTATGTGCCCGTACAATTGGCTGGATCTGTTGAGGTCATCTTGATAAAATGTATGCTGTGCTGTAGCATTGTTTTTGCTTTATATTCAGACACAACAAAGTCGTATACATGTAACTTCTAATTAAATAACTACAATAAAACAACACTACAAAAATATATATTTTGGTTTAAATAAAGAGTCGTTGTCACCGACTGTTAAAATAGGTACACAACTTTATGGGTTTTTATGATACATGAATTCGTCTGTTCTATCTCTTCCAAGGTACTCTGTTTCATGTACTTAGCTGTGAAAATACTAGGTATACTTACTCTTCAAAAACCCCATAGTAATGTGACCAGAATTAATATTACCAAATACTACCTACTTACCAAAATCAAAATTCTTCACTAGAAAAAAAGGAGATTGATAATACTCGTACCTAAATGTTAAGTCTGATACTAGTAATATACCGATATTACTATTAAATCTAGTTTCAAACTCGTCTTCAAAGTGAGTTTGGGTAAGTTTTTTTAGGGTTCTGCAGTAAACAAGGAACCCTTATAGTCACGTCATGTCCGTAACCATTACTACTAGAAAGTAACATGTCATAATAGTATACATATCAATTACGTTGACAAAACGGTATAATAAAATCTTGAAAAAAAATTTTTGTTAGGGGTTGTGTCCCCCCCTCTACTTGTAATTTTTTTCTTGCAAAATGCATCGTGTGAGGTATCGTTAAGATAGCTCGTTTAAAAAGAATGTGAGCTTTCTTAAATTATTTTTAGACCTAGCTAGATCCGTATGTCAATGATCATGTTAATGTCATGGTTTCATTACAATAATTCCCTCCCAGTTGTACCTAGTTGTTGATTTCTCCTTTATTGATCTATGTTGATTGCTCACTCTGTATTATGTAGAGCGACGAAGTACCAAAATCTAAGTAGGTAGTTAAAGTATGCTTAAGACATAATTCAATCGGTATCAAGGTTTCAGTACCAAATTTTTTTGGTACTGAACAGTAGCTTTAAATAGTACTACCTACTTACGTACATACGAGTAAGTATGTATATGGTCCATCGAAAAGGAAGAGAACGTGTCGTGATTCGTTTTTGTTAATAAATATAACTACATATGTGTGACACGTTATAATACTCCATTATGTTCATTTAAACGAGTTAAAAAAGGCCTCCACTCAACGCGTTACACCTTGTAGTGACGGAAAATGCGTTCTCGTAAATTAGTGCCGGGACTGTTACATATTATTTCCACAATTATTTAAGAAAATATCTTGGGATTTGAAACTTTAAAACACTGTCTTAAGAAAACTTGAAACGTCAAGTGTGGCTTGGGATCGTTGTTAGCTTTTTAATGGAATATACATATACTAAAGTAATTAAAACAATGTTGTAAGGCAGAGGGCGTTGCATACACAAAGTCACTAATTATGTCCAAAATCACTTAGGTAATTAGCTTAATTCATTAGCTGCTCCTCACCCATAGTTACGAGTATCTAATAAGTACATTAATTTATGTAATTATACTTAATCAGAACATTTCAGGCCTATTGAAGACAATCAACTGATTCTTCTTGACATGTTTTAAAATTACACTTATTTACTTGCACTTACAACTGGGCCCATTCAGAAAACCAGCGCTGGGCACTACCGCACAGCACATGCTGAGAATGGGACCCATTGCCTCACTAGATATAAGTAGTTTTTAGAGATTATGTAATAGTTTTTAATACTGTATTTCTTTTGTGGCAATAAACTTTTTATTATTATTATTATTATTGTAGTCTAAAAAGGACGGATAGTGTGAATGTGATTAAACAAATAATTATAGGTTTATCTGAGTAAACATTTTCACAAACATGTGAACATGACACTTCAAAGATCAATAGTACATGTTCAGATATATTTGAGCACCGTAGAGAATAAAAATATGTATATTCTACGGCGACTGTATACGGGCCGTACCTATAGTTACGTTGTTAGTCCCAAAACATTACAATTGACCAGGATAAAATTGTATACATTTCAATTCAATATTGTGGTAAAGTCACAATTACGAGTTCACATTCGTATATGACTGATGTAAAGGTAAAGGTAGTTAAGTACTTGATTTTACAATGTTGTCCTCTTTGACAATCCTTAGCAACGCATCCTTAGCGTAGATATCGACTTAATTTTTGCTCTATGAACATTATACTCGTATATGATGTGCGTACAATATACGTATAATATACATATTTATACATATACGACCCTTTAAACTGCCTCTAAATGAAATTAGTTTTTAAGTTATTGTGAACAAGGTGTATATTGAATATGTAAGGTCCATCTCATTCCGACCTAGATGTTCACTATCAACACCGAGCCGGCTGGCCCGGATGCGAATAACGCGGAGGACATAAATATAGTATAAAATTTTCACCTTATTACAATGTGATAAGGTGAAAAAAATTATACTAATTGGTGCCCTTGACTACCAGTAAGGGTATTTATTTTTGAGATGAGCACAAATATTTGATGTGATTTGATCTTTTCTATTAATAATAATAATAATAATTTGAGTACCTATGTAGGTAAATATGTGTAGCGTCGTATAATACTACCGCATAGTCCAAGCTCTAGTTGCCATAGGCACCATAAATAAATAAAGTGAATAAACGCCACAAACACGTATGTAGGTTAATCTGATTCGTATTCGCAGCTTCTGCAACTGCATCTAAACTGAATAATAAAATTATGCTGCGATACCTGCGACAGAAGTTTGTAAAAAGTTATGCATTGCGGGTCTAGCATATGGACTAAGTTTTTTTAATACCACGTCGGTGGCAAACCAGCGTACGGCCTGCCTGATGGTAAGCGGTCACCGCAGCCTATGGACGCCTGCAACTCCAGGGGTGTCACATGCGCGTTGCCGACCCTTTAAAAATTTATACACTCTTTACATATTATGAACCAAAATATTATTGACTAAATCACTAATGACTAAATTCTTAATGAATTCCTGTAGTTAGTGTTTCAGTGTGAGTAAGAAACCTATAAGAAAGATGTCATGAAATAGAAAAAAACCGGCCAAGTGCGTGTCGGGTCACGCATAGAGAAGGGTTCCGTACCTACACCTCCTAATCTACATTTAAAACCACTATAAAATACAGTATATTAAAAAAGTATCTTCATAGGGAACCCTAAAATTTCTTTTTTTGTATTGTAATAAGGAGTCTTTACACAAAGTTTCAAGTCTCCCACTTAAAATTTTACTCCATCCCCATACAAACCTTGCACCCCTATTTAATCCACTTAGGGGTGGATTTTTCCAAAACGCTAAAATCACTTTTTCCTCTCACTAGCTCGGAAAGCCGTCTTTTATCCTTTGAAACAAGCGGGTAAAAACGCATTTTATCCACAAGTGGGGAAAGTAATTTGACCTTGGAGCGTGTTTGACTAGCTTTTGACAGATAACAAAAAGTAAAACGCTCATAATAATGGTTAGTTTGATATCAATTATCATTAAATAAATGGTTTGAGAATTTAATACAAAATACCAAATTTAGCTTTATTTAATGATTTAAGTCGTAAACCTTCAAATTCTATAAATAACATTTGTTTTATAATGATATTGAGTTTAATTGTAAACGCACAAGTTGAGTCGATGCAATTTCAAAACGCATCGTCAGAAAGAAATGTCATCATTGTCAATGTCAACTAAAATATACACAACTTGTCACGGACTTCGACTCACGTAAATATTATACACAACATCCAGAGTTTTCTGTTATAATAGCGTAAAAAAATCGGTGATTCCAGTGATGAAAATCATGCCTGTGGAACTGTGTTTTTTGCAGGTTGCACTTTCCTCGCTATAATGAGGAGAAAAGTTTTGTGTTACACACGGGTGCAAAGTTGTATTTTACTTCTCGTGTGTTGAAACACTCGCTACGCTCAGGATTCTATTTTAGAACCACTCGCTTCGCTCGTGGTTCAACTATAGAATCCTTTCGCTGGCTCGTGCTTCAATTCCACACTCGCGGGTAAAATACAACTTTGCACCCTTGTATAACAAATAACTATTCTTGTATTGTAATAATGAGTCCATACAAAAAGTTTCAAGTCTTTCACCTAAAATTTTACTCCATCCACATACAAACTTTCACCCCCTAAAGAGATGAATTTCTGAAAACCCCTTCTTATTGGTTGTCTACGCCATTAACCTGAATTACAGTGAAAATTTTAACTCTCTAGCCCCCGTAGTTTGGACTGTGCGTTGATGAGTGAGTGAATGAGTCAGTCAGGACATACGCATTTATATATAAAATTACCATCCTTTTTAACTCCCTAAGGGGGTGAATTTTGAAATAAGCTGTACACCCTTTATGAGACGAGTTTTGTAACACTCTATAACGATACTCGTACTCTACACGGAATAAAACAATGATGCTCTCGTAAAGCAATGTTCCTAGCTTCGGTCTGACTTTCAACTATTGTTAACCCTTTTAGAGGATGAAATTTGGAAGTCGCCGTACTCAGCATGTTTGATTATAAGAGGAAACTAAAGTTTCATCTCTCATATCTTGAAAATGTTATGTTTTCCATTGATAGCCTTTCAATTCCATACGGGGTGTATTTTGATGAAAACGCTATATCAATTAACTAGTTTATAAATAGAAAATCGACCAAGATCATTTCGGGCCTTGCTCAGTGTAGGGTTCCGTAGTTGTGTTTTTTGGGTTGCCTTTGGGACATTGGGAACTCAATTAAAAATAATCAATAATAGGCAAAACGGAATACCTTCGCAGCGTTCCATATGTCTTATACTAAGAAGGAAAGACTTTTTACGATAACTCAAGAACGGCTTAACTGATCATGTCCGCTATAGTTTTCGTTAAAAATCTTTATTAAGCTTTACTTTCATGATTTTATTTATATGTTTTGGACTCATAGTTCACTATTTTTTTTTCTTTTGGAGTTAATATTTCCGAAAATATTCACTTTAAGTATCATATAGGTAAAATGTTTAATGAAGACCTCTATTCATTTTGAAAGACCTGTCCCACAAAACCCCACACCATAGAGTTGAAGCAAAAAAAAAACCATCCCCACTTTACGTGTAGGGGAGGTACCTATAAAACTTTTTTTTTATAGATTGTATTCTAAGACTGTCAGTTTTATTGAATTATATCCATACCAAAACGCAGCTTTTTAGCGCTAACAATCACAGAGCAAAGCCTCGGACAGACAGACGGATATGGCGAAACTATAAGGGTTTCCAAATGAATGTTTCTATACAACGCTATAACTCCTTTTTCACCCCTTATTAGTTTGAAAATAGTACATTACGATACAAGTGCAGAGAACAGGAAATTCGCAACGAGTGGTGATAAATTAAAACACGACCGAAGGGAGTGTTTTAAATCGACACGAGTTGCGAATTACCTGTTCGCACGTGTATCGTGTAGTGTTTGTCTATGTGTTTTATACATAACAGCTATTAGCGCTGTCTCGAGCACACGGATGTGGGTAGGCAGTCAGGTGATAGCCATGGTCGGTGGTGGACGTCTGTCTGACATTGGTGTGGTATCGAGCCAGTGAATGCTTATATTAGGTGACTATATTGTACTTAAGAGAGTACTACAAGTGGCGACGAGGATAAAGGTATGCGAAAAACCATTTAATCCCAATGGTTTTTACTAATGGCGTACTTTCTGCTTCAAAAGGAAAAACATAAGGAATGTGGGTAGTAGTAATTCTCGTAAGTTAATTAATTACGAGTCCAATGGTCTAATAAAATAAAAAGAGTCAGAATCCTTCATTGCTGTTAAACTACGTCTAATTATTATGGATAAACAAACGCGAATATTTCCAGCGATTGTAATTGTTGTGGCCAGCGATTGTAAAGCAAGGTCTAGATACAAAGGCGAATCAGAGAAACAGTTCATTTTTAGTTTGCTCTGATAAAAGTTTCTTGTAGAAGATATCAGAATATATATAGGTATACATTACGGGTTATAAAAAAATACTAAATTAAATACACTGTTAACCTGTAAAAATAATTGTGGCGGATTCAAGTGTTTGCTAGCTGTAGCTAATATATGGGCATTTGCGATTTAGCAGTTATATGTATTTACGAACAAAATGCATTGAATGAGTTGGTAGCTACGTATTACACCAATAAGCGTCAACTTTTAAAATGAATGATGATGTGATGAACTATAACAACTATAGTTGCGTTTAGATAATTAGTTGTTATCTCACGTTATAATAGCTTGCTTCGTGAATTAAATATCTAGCCAATGGGAAGAAATAAAATGGGATTCTTTATTATGAATGTTGTGAAGTTGAATGTGAAGTTGGATTTATAAGGAAATAATTTTTAAGAAAAAAAAAACCGACTTCAAAGGGGGAGGCCGGTGAAAGATTATTATACTTAGATGGTGCACTCTTAGATTCCATACAATAAAATAAAAATGGCTACAAGTATGTTTATAATGGTAGAAGACTAAGTACCCTCAATTCCTCATGGAATCATGGAAAAACCTTGCTTGCTTGACAAACAAAACGAAGAGAACAAATCGCCAAACTTGAACTACGCGTCGTTGAAGAGTTCCGTTCTGATCAATATCAGCAGTTCCACTTCATCAAATGTCACTTTTACGAATGAAAATGCTTGATTAGTTCATGAAAATACTAAAATTACTATTTGTGTGCCTTTCAAATTTGAGGAGTTCCCTCGATTCCTAATGGATCCCATCATCCGAACTCGAGCATGACAAAAATCAATCGTGAAAATAGAACTTGCTTAACAAACACAGCTAGAAGGACAAATCGCCAAACGTGAACTTTTCGTCGTTGAAGAGTTCTGTTCTGATCATCATCAGCAGTTCCACTTCATCAAATGTCACAATTTTGTATGATAATGCTCGATTTGTTGATAAAAACACAAAAATCACTGTATGTTTGCCTTTAAAATTTGAGGAGTTCCCTCAATTCCTCATGGATCCCATCACCAGAAATCGAGCATGACAAAAATTAATCGTGAAGATAGAACTTGCTTAACAAACACAGCTAGGAGGACAAATCGCCAAACGTGAACTTTTCGTCGTTGAAGAGTTCTGTTCTGATCATCATCAGCAGTTCCACTTTATCAAATGTCACATTTTTGGATGAAAATGCTCGATTTGTTAATAAAAACATAAAAATCACTATATGTTTGCTTTTAAAATTTGAGGAGTTTCCTCAATCTCTCATGGATTTCATCATCACAACTGCGTTTTGACAAAAACGGGACCAATTTGGATATATATACTTACAATCAAAAAAGAATTTTCCAAATCGGTTAAGAAATGACGGAGTTATAGAGTAACAAACATTAAAAAAAAAAAAAAAAAACATACAACCGAATTGATAACCTCCTCTTTTGAAATCTTGAAGTCGGTTAAAAATAAGAAGACTATACAACCCGTAAGATTGAAATATTCCTATCGTATGAAAGGGTGCAAGCCAAGGGGAGACGTTAATGGGTACAGATTAAAGCGCAAACGTGGTACGGCTGTATGGGCCTCCATGTAAATGAAAACCATGCGTTAATGTATTACGGCTGTATGGGCCTACATGTAAATGTAAACCATGCGTGAATATGTTACGGCTGTATGGGGCTACAAGTAAATGTAAACCATGCGAGTTGTGTTACGGCTGTATGGGCCTACATGTAAATGTAAACCATGCGCGAACGTGTCACGGTTGTATGGGCCTACATGTAAATGTAAACCATGCGTTAATGTGTGACGTCTGTATGGGCCTACATGTAAATGTAAACCATGCGTGAATGTGTGACGTCTGTATGGGCCTACATGTAAATGTAAACCATGCATGAATGTGTGACGGCTGCATGGGCCTGCATGTAAATGTAAACCACACTTGAATGAGTTACGGCTGTTTTAATTAGACTGATCGACACATAGATATGACCAACAAGGGTTGGTTCCAGGTCTCTCCATCCAGTTCATTATGGCGAATCTTTTACCTCCACCCAAAAAGCTTGGTTTTTAAGGCAAAAATGCTACTGTTGCGCTACGGTGGGAGAATTCCAAGAGGTCATTAAACATATACCTATAAACATAAACTTCAGCTATTACCGCAAAAGGGAGAAAAAGAGCGACCTTGCTATTTGGTGGATCAGCACTGCAGGAAATAATTTGTAACACTCACGGGGCGATGGTAGACAGGCTCAAAGTTTGAACGTCAATAAAAAAAAATGATAAAAAAAAATTAAGAAAAAAAGAACCGACTTCAATGGGGGAGGCCGGTAAAAGATTATTATACTTAGATGGTGCACTCTTAGATAGATATACAATAAAATAAAAATGGCTATAATGTATGTTTATAATGGTAGAAGACTAAGTACCCTCAATTCCTCATGGAATCATGAAAAAACCTTGCTTGCTTGACAAACAAAACGAAGAGAACAAATCGCCAAACGTGAACTACGCGTCGTTGAAGAGTTCTGTTCTGATCATCATCAGCAGTTCCACTTCATCAAATGTCACTTTTATGAATGAAAATGCTTGATTAGTTCATGAAAATACTAAAATCACTATTCGTGTGCCTTTCACATTTGAGGAGTTTCCTCGATTCCTAATGGATCCCATCATCAGAACTCGAGCATGACAAAAATCAATCGTGAAAATAGAACTTGCTTTACAAACACAGCTAGAAGGACAAATCGCCAAACGTGAACTTTTCGTCGTTGAAGAGTTCTGTTCTGATCATCATCAGTAGTTCCACTTCATCAAATGTCACATTTTTTTATGATAATGCTCGATTTGTTGATAAAAACACAAAAATCACTATATGTTTGCCTTTAAGATTTGAGGAGTTCCCTCAATTCCTCATGGATCCCATCATCAAAAATCGAGCATGACAAAAATTAATCGTGAAAATAGAACTTGCTTAACAAACGCAGCTAGGAGGACGAATCGCCAAACGTGAACTTTTCGTCGTTGAAGAGTTCTGTTCTGATCATCATCAGCAGTTCCACTTCATCAATTGTCACATTTTTGTATGAAAATGCTCGATTTGTTAATAAAAACACAAAAATCACTATATGTTTGCCTTTAAGATTTGAGGATTTCCCTCAATTCCTCACGGATCCCATCATCAGAAATCAAGCATGACAAAAATTAATCGTGAAAATAGAACTTGCTTAACAAACACAGCTAGGAGGACAAATCGCCAAACGTGAACTTTTTGTCGTTGAAGAGTTCTGTTCTGATCATCATCAGCAGTTCCATTTCATCCAATGTCACATTTTTGGATGAAAATGCTTGACTTGTTGATAAAAACACAAAAATTACTATATGTTTGCCTTTAAGATTTGAGGAGTTCCCTCAATTCCTCATGAATTCCATCATCAGAACTGCGTTTTGACAAAAACGGGACCAACTTGGATATACAGGGTGTCCCAAGAAGTAGTGATATACTGAAGCTGGGAGGTAGAGGACCTAGAGGGCTATCTGAATCACCCCCATGTATGTTCCGCGATTTTTAGTATTTTCGGAGTTATGATTTTTTTTTAATTTTTCACCTATCGCCGCGTACGATGAGATTTTTATTTATGGTGACGTGAATTATTGCGGTAGATGCTTGATTTCTTAACCGACTTCAAAATTTCAAGAGGAGGTTATCAATTCGGTTGTATGTTTTTTTTTTGTTTTTTTTTTTTATGTTTTGAAAAAGAGATTTGGAAAATTCTTTTTTTGATTGTAAGTATATATATTCAAGTTTTCTCAAAACGCAGTTCTGATGATGGGATCCATGAGAAATTGAGGGAACTCCTCAAATCTTCAAGGCAAACATATAGTAATTTTTGTGTTTTTATCAATAAGTCAAGTATTTTCATCCAAAAATGTGACATTTGATGAAGTTGAACTGCTGATGATGATCAGAACAGAACTCTTCAACGACAAAAAGTTCACATTTGGCGATTTATTATTTATTTATTTATTTGCTTCAGGCAACAAAAAGCCCATAATTGAACATTAATATTAAATTGTCAATATTAGATATTAAATTAAATTACATGATAGAATAAAATAAGAAACATGGTATGACTATTTAACTACTTAAATTTTTGATGGAGTGCACGGCAGTGGTTTAAATAAACTCCATCCATCCTGCTTGCAAACATTAACAGAATGCTGTTGGTGCTTGTCTTCACCCTGCCCAGCAATGATGCAGCCCTCTTCCGCATGGTGGCAGAAAAGCTGTCCACACGCGCTTCCGCGAACATTGCTGAAGCACTGCAGTGGCGAGGCAGCCGCAACAGCACTCTAAATGCATTATTATATTGCATTCGCAGGGCGCTGTATTGTTTTTGCGTGTAACTCGCCCACAGGCTGCCTGTGTAAAACGACGTGCAGAAAGCTCTGAATAGTGTCAGCTTAACAGCTGTTGAGCTACGAGCAAACCTACGGGAAACCATGTTCGCTCTAACAGACAGCGCCCTGCGCTCCCTTTCGACGTCGATTTGTCCTCCTAGCTGTGTTTGTTAAGCAAATTCTATTTTCACGATTAATTTTTGTCATGCTTGATTTCTGATGATGGGATCCATGAGCAATTGAGGGAAATCCTCAAATCTTAAAGGCAAACATATAGTAATTTTTGTGTTTTTATCAACAAATCGAGCATTTTCATACAAAAATGTGACATTTGATGAAGTGGAACTGCTGATGATGATCAGAACAGAACTCTTCAACGACGAAAAGTTCACGTTTGGCGATTTGTCCTTCTAGCTGTGTTTGTTTAGCAAGTTCTATTTTCACGATAGATTTTTGTCATGCTCGAGTTCTGATGATGGGATCCATTAGGAATCGAGGGAACTCCTCAAATGTGAAAGGCACACAAATAGTGATTTTAGTATTTTCATGAACTAATCAAGCATTTACATTCATAAAAGTGACATTTGATGAAGTGGAACTGCTGATGATGATCAGAACGGAACTCTTCAACGACGCGTAGTTCACGTTTGGCGATTTGTTCTCTTCGTTTTGTTTGTCAAGCAAGCAAGGTTTTTTTTCATGATTCCATGAGGAATTGAGGGTACTTAGTCTTCTACCATTATAAACAAAAATTAAATGCCAAGAAAGATAAAATTACCCAGTATGTTCACAACTTCAAGGGCCCTTAAAAAATAAAATCACATAAAAAATAATTACCGATTGGCTTTTAAAAACTTGCTCTATTTATCAGGTAGCTACCCTGAAAATTTCATTGTATTATTAATAAGGCTTCAATCAAAAAATTGAAATCTAACTTTGGTAAGTGCAAAATTTTTATTTACATAATGATTAATGCGAGCAAAGTAAAACCATTTACAAGGTGTTTAATTACAATAAATTTTCAAAATGGCCCCCCTGTTGCTCAATGCAAGTGCGACATCGCCGGAAAAAGTTGTCTTTTAAACGTCTGAATGCACTTCTATTATTTTTAATGGTTTCTTCTGCTACTCTCAATTTCCGGGTTAACTCGTCCAAATTGCGGCATTCTCTCGAGTAGACGAGGTCTTTGTAATATCCCCATAGAAAAAAATCTATGGGGTTTAGGTCGGGGGAACGTGGAGGCCAGGCTATAAGGCAGGCGTCACCCCGGCCGCAACGACCAATCCATCTTTCAGGGTATCTTTGATTTAAATAGTTTCTCACGTCCAAGGCAAAATGGCATGGTGCACCATCACACTGCAGTACTATGTTTCTGCGTGTCTCCAAATCCACATCTTCTAACAGCAGGGGCAGATCGACGCGTAGAAAATTTAAAAAGTGATTGCCGCCCAAGCGGTCTGGCAGCTGAAAGGGCCCGATTAACTTACCGTTAAGTATGCCAGACCAAAGGTTAACACTAAAGTGTTCTTGAAATGTCGATTCCCTTTTTAAATTCGGATTTTCAATTGCCCATGAGTGAGAATTGTGCATATTAAAAATCCCATTGCGTCTAAAGTGGGATTCATCCGTCCAAAAATTTGGTTAAAAAAATATTCGTTTTCAGCTTGTCTCCTCAGCATTTCCTGACAGAATTCAATTCGCCGATTGTAATCTTCCGGTTTCAACTGTTGCACTTTTCTAATGTGAAACGGATGATATCCTACGCTCTGTAGTGTACGGTGTACCTGAGATTTAGAAAGTCCGGTACGACGTTCCATAACTCTCACACTAGTCGACGGGTCTCTTTCTACTTCTTCAACAACTGCATCTACTACATCAGGATTCGGCATAGTGGCCATACGGCCTGATTTCGTACCCGGTATGTGACCTTCCAAATACGCATTACCATATCATCTTAAGATCATGCGATAGTCAGGAAACGTTTCAGGTTGAGGCCCGCCTCTTCGTTCCACATGTTCCCGGTACAGCCTTGAAGCTTCCGCTGCATTCCCCCTAGCATAACCGTAATAGTAATGCATTTCTGCGTAATCACGTGAAGTAAACATGATCCACCACCACCACCATATCAGCCCTAGGACGTCCACTGCTGGACATAGGCCTCCCCCAATTACACTGATCACTGTAAACATGATCACTTACACGCAAACTCAAGTCCAGTTAAATGATGCCAACTCGTCGATTCCAGGTAATAACACTAATCCAAATCGTAATGCAAGTCAAAGTCCATATGAATAGCCAAAATGATTAGGGAAACGAACAATTAGCAGTATTAAAACACAATTTTTAAATTATTGAAAAATAACAACGATGACCTAACAACGTGAAAATTTTCTCATGCGTCAACCGTCTTTTGTTTTTTGTTCTTTTTCTATTGATGGCCAGTGCGTGATTTAGAACGAAATTTATTTAGAAAGGTTTTGCTTTGCTCGCATTAATCATTATGTAAATTAAAATTGTGCATTTACCACATTTAGATTTCAATTTTTTGACTGAAGCCTTATTAATAATAAAATAAAATTTTCAGGGTAGCTACCTGATAGATAGAGCAAGTTTTTAAAAGCCAATCGGTAATTATTTTTTATGTGATTTTATTTTTTTAAGGGCCCTTGAAGTTGTGAACATATTGGATAATTTTATCTTTCTTGGCATTTAATTTTTTTTCAAGCCATTCAAAGATCTAACGATAGTAAATGTTACCATACTATCAGCTTAGCACACAAAAAAAATCAAGCATCTACCGCAATACTTCACGTCACCATAAATAAAAATCTCATCGTACGCGGCGATAGGTGAAAAATTAAAAAAAAAAATCATAACTCCGAAAATACTAAAAATCGCGGAACATACATGGGGGTGATTCAGATAGCCCTCTAGGTCCTCTACCTCCCAGCTTCAGTATATCACTACTTCTTGGGACACCCTGTATATACTTACAATCAAAAAAAGAATTTTCCAAATCGGTTAAGAAATGACGGAGTTATGGACTAACAAACATTAAAAAAAAAAAAAAACAAAAAAAAAATACATAAAACCGAATTGATAACCTCCTCTTTTGAAATTTTGAAGTCGGTTAAAAAGCGTTCAGCTTCTGAACTTGGGAAGAAAATGCCTACTTTAGGACATGACTCACTTTCACGCAGCGCATCCCCAAGTGAATAAAGGGTCGGCGGCGCACTAATGATTCTTCTGGAGTTACAAGTGTCTTTAGGCAGCAATGTCTGCTTGCTATCGGACGGGCCGTGGGCTTGTTTGCCACTGTCGATGTACAACAGAAAAGATGAGGTTAAACTGGATAAGATTATCAAAGAAGCTGAGACGTTAGAAGTAGTTAGGATACATATAATTAAATGGATGCGAGCAGAAAAAAAAACAATAATTGAGATTAACAGAATTAGCCATTTTAATAAAGGATCTAGTTCGGCAAAAGAAGAAACACATGGATACGAGATTAAAAGCAAGGGCAACAAGTGTGGACTTTTTGGATACGCTGCGCAGAAGGCACCAGATCAGGAGTGTTCAGCGAAATGGAAGAAATGCTATGTATGCGGAATAGTTGGATATTTTGGTGCCCTTCGCAGAAACAGGCCTGAAAAATGGAAATTACAACAAAAACATAGTTACAAACATACTAAGTGCCCAAAGAATAGAAGAGAAGGTAAAAGAAGATGTGCATTTGAAAATTACGTTTAACTTGTGAGCGCACTATTCGCCATCAAACTGTCCCCAGTTTGGCGAAATTGATTGTATACTTACCACTTAAGTTTAATTTTGATAAATAAATAAATAATTATGTTTTTAATGCGTGGATGCGACTGTTGAATGTGAGTTAGGAGAAGTGTAATAGAAGATGCTTATAGACTCAGGTTGTAAAATAAATCTAATTTCTCAGAAGTTTCGGGGAAATTTATAGAAGCAGAAGGTGTTATGCTCAAACCAATGAAATGAAACAAATCAATAAGACCTTATACACATATGGAAGTAACACCCCATGAATGGAGAAGAAACGGAGCGAGCAACCATACTTATAATTACGGGAGGCTCAAGAGATTTATTAGGGAAATAAACAGCAAAAAAAAGTAGAAAAAAGGGGAATGAGGAAAAAAAAAGAAGGAAGGTTGAGGTTTAATAAAGTGGGGCAGTCTAACATTTGAACATATTATTGTTCGAGAAGAAATTCGATCTTATTACAGACCACAAGCGACTAGAGTTTTTGTTTGGAATGAAATCCAAGCTTTGTGCCCGAGTAGAGAGAAGGACTTTGCGATTGCAAATTTATCGATATAATATTATTGGTGTTGTTACTTTTAGTTTTTTTAATTGTATTGTGTTTTTAATATGGGCACTGCCTGAAGTCAAGATTATTATTTGTATGTATTTTCCGCTCACGGGACAATGGTGTTTGGAAGGCGTGTGCGAAGCCGAAGTCCCGAGGTACCGAAGTATCAAACGAGTAACACATGGCTAACACGTAGAGGCCCGTTTGACAATTTAATGAAATGCAAGGGCTACATGCACCAAGCGGATGCTGTCCCTGCCCGTGTCATGGGACGCACACAGAGACAGCACCCGCCAAGGTGCACAGGGGCTATTGTTGTTTGATGGAATCTAAATGAACCGGGTAATTTGGTGAGCATGATCGACTAATGGCTGAGTTATTGGGCGAGACATTGGACGCCTGCCTAATAAAACAGTCTAAAAATTTATTTCCGGCAGACGGTGACTCGCTCCCTGCTAGATGGGACCCTATTCCCGGACTGAGAGCTGGAGGGGCAGAGAGGTGGCTGGACTTTCAACATATAGCCAACTCGCCACTTAGGTGACCACATCTACCCTCGAGCAACAGCTCTTGCCACTCCACTCTGGACGGCCGGTTAAGGCATGCTAGAAGCGGGGTAGTCCGTCCAACCAACCAACCGATCAGTACCGCCTGCCCCAGGCACACCATCAGGAGCACTCAGGTACGCAGGGTCGCTGCTCCCTAACAGCCCACCACAACCTGCCTTACGTTGACTGATTGCACTGGAGAACCAGTCGGCGATGGGGTCGTCACATCCATACGCCTATAGATTATTATTATTATTATTCATCGGCCAGGAAAAGTATATATACTTATTCCGAAAAGGCTCAAGAAAGTAATAATATAAAAGTCAGAAGGGGCATCTACTGTAAAGATTGGGATGATTCGGTCGTACAGGTTATCCAAAGTCAATTGCGGTGGATAATGGTCCCCAGTTTTTTGACGCAGAATTTGGGGATTATTGTCGAAGGTGCGATATAAGTAATAACTGTTTACCTGGGTTTCCTACTGCGAGGTTGAGTGACGGAGACATCCTTAAAATAGTAAAGATAAGTCAAATTGAGATTTCTGACCCTAAAAAGAGTGTATAGGAATATCTCATGATGTGTGGCTCCCACCCCACATTCGGTTACTTGTACTGGAAAAACATATTCTGAACTATTTTATAACCGCCAGAAAAGAGAAAAAATATTTTCTTATAAAGATTTACTAATGAGACTGAGGGATCAAATCAGAAGTCAGAGACCGAGATACCTATACAATCGGAAAAAAGTAAAAGTAAAAAAAAGAAGAAAAGAAGAAAGAAGGAAAAGTTAGCAGAAGGAGATAAGGTTTCTATAAATTTCAAACGTACACCTCATGTTGTGGAACAAGCAGAAGGCTGAGACGTAGTTGTGCTATATCCAAAGAAAGTCCAAGGCAAATGGACAGTTTTAGGAAATGGGAACAATCGCGATGCAAGTGCCAGTGAATCAAGTAATTGACCTAGCACCTAACTGTGATGATTTATTGATCAGGTTAATTGAATTAAATAAAATTATAATAAGGAAGGGATGTAGTGTTTGTCTATGTGTTTTATACATAACAGCGATAGCGCTGTCTCGAGCACACGGATGTGGGTAGGCAGTCAGGTGATAGCCACGGTCGGTGGTGGACGTCTGTCTGACATTGGTGTGGTATCGAGCCAGTGAATGCTTATATTAGGTGACTATATTGTACTTAAGAGAGTACTACATATCGTACAGCATTTTACAGTACATATGGCTCTTTAAAGTTTCGACATATGCACGTAATCTGCTAATTACCGCAATCATGCCGTAGTATAGCACCATATGTACTGTAATAGTACATTACGATACAAGTGCAGCGAACAGGAAATTCGCAAAGAGTGGTAATAAATTGAAACACGACCGAAGGGAGTCTTTAAATCGACACGAGTTGCGAATTACCTGTTCGCACATGTATCGTACAACGTTTTACAGTACATTATGGCTCTTTAAAGTGTCGACATATGCACGTAATCTGCTGATTACCGCACTCGTGCGGTAACGTAGTACCATGTGTACTGTAATAGTAGATATACACTAAGGGGATAAAGCACTGTTTTATGTCACGGGAGCGAATTGAATCCCGAACGCAACGAAGGACTCATAATTTAACTCCTGAGCGTAGCGAGGGAGTTATAAGTTAATTCCTGAGCGAAGCGAGGGAATTAAGACTGAGTCCTGAGTGCAGTGAGGGGTTCAACCGCCCAAGACTAAAACAGTCTTATCCCCGAGGTGTATACTCTACTTTTCACACCTTATGCGAGACAAAAAAACAGGCTCAGTAGATATACACCACAGGCTACTTGGCTTCTTTGTAGCTGACAAATATTCAAAATAGACCAGAAGCACTGATTCAGACACAGACTTTACGCCTTTTACAGCTTTCCATTTGTCAAAATCGTTGTAGGTTCGCTCAGGAATTAAGACTGAGTCCTGAGTGCAGTGAGGGGTTCAACCGCCCAAGACTAAAACAGTCTTATCCCCGAGGTGTATACTCTACTTTTCACACCTTATGCGAGACAAAAAAACAGGCTCAGTAGATATACACCACAGGCTACTTGGCTTCTTTGTAGCTGACAAATATTCAAAATAGACCAGAAGCACTGATTCAGACACAGACTTTACGCCTTTTACAGCTTTCCATTTGTCAAAATCGTTGTAGGCTTTTAGGTATTTTTCCTTTGACTTCTCTGGCAGCAGATTGTTGACAATGCCTATGGCATCTAATTTGATAAACTCAGGAGTCAAAACACTTTCATCACTCGACATTTTCAATATTATTTTTGAAATTAAATCTTCTATAGGCACCTACAAGAACTCGATTTGTTCGTCACGCGTGAACAAATGAAGGCGCGCGACGTTCCAAATTCGAAAGCACAAGCCGTGGTCTAGATTCGAAATTCGAATTTCGAACACCGCGCTACTCCGGACCGGGGTTCACACGGAGGCAAACTTCATTTATTTTGTCAAATCAAGTAGGCCATGGCCTAGGACAAATTGTGTTTAGCAAAATTAAACTTTATGCATATAGTAATAAGAATTATGAAAAGTGAAATCATATTATTAACCAGCGGGTTATAATGAAATTCAGTACAACATTATAACCCGGCTAATACCAAGGGATTTAATGTCTTGCTTTCGGTAGGGTTTACATGACCTATAATTCGGCATTGTCGAGCATGTGCTTTGAAAAATATATTTCTTGATAGATCTACATATTATAAAAGAAACCTACGTCCAAGTTTCAAGTCACAGTTTATCCTTAAAAATTACACATTGCCCATGTGAATTTTCAACCCCAGCTTAACCTCTTGAGGGGATGAATTAAAAAATGCCCTAATCAGTGTTTTTATCTTAATAAGAGCTTGCAACAGAAGTTTTAAACTAAAAAAAAAGATATTATTTAGTTTTTTATTAAGAAATCTTTGTACAAAGATTGAAGTCTATCTTTCCAAATGAACGATATCTATACAACAGTTCGACCTTTATTTCATTCCCTTAAGGGGGGGGGGGGGGGTTCTCTGTCTGTAATTGCGCAGTCTGTCAATCGTTATCTAAGTAACGCAAGAGTTTTATAGTATGTATAGCTTAGAATTAGGAAGGATACGATACAAATGTTTCGGTATCCAATGTATTGTAAAAAGTTAATAACTGGTATCATTGGCATTTAATAGTATTTAAATCTTGTCTTTAGCGAGAACAAATCAAATATTAATTACTCCCTATTATCAAGGGTAGGTAATTGTTGGATAAAAATATTATCATTACTTAAAACTACTTAATTTTAGTAAAATCTAGGTAGGTACTATGTAAGACAGATACTGCTGACTACATCCGGACCGTTCAATTTTATCCTTTTTAGGGTTCCGTAGTCAACTAGAAACCCTTATAGTTTCGCCATGTCCTCTATCTGTCTGTCTGTATATCTGTCCGTCTGTCTGTCCGAGGCTTTGCTCTGTGATTGTTAGTGCTAGAAAGCTGCAATTTGTTACCTAAGTCGTAAAATAAAATCTAAAAAAAATATTTTTAAGGTATTTCCCCTACACGTAAAGTGGGGATAATTTTTTTCATTTTGCTTCAACCCTATGGTGTGGGGTGTTGTTGGATAGGTCTTTTAAAATCAATTGAAGTCTTCGTAAAACATTGATAAAGTAAATATTTTCGGAAATAATCATTCAAAAAGAAAAAAAAATTGTCTCCCCCCTCTTCTATCTTCTTCTATGTATCTTTCGACTATGGGTCCAAAAAATATGAAAAAATAAACATTAAAGTAAAGCTTAATATAATAAACTTTCAAAGAAAACTATAGCGTACGTGATCAGTTAAGCGGTTTTTGAGTTATCGTAAAAGCCTTTCCTTCTTAGTAAAAGACGTTTGAAACGCTGCGAAGGGTTTCCCTTTTGCTTTTTATTGTTTTTTAATTGAGTTCATTGGGCAACTACGGAACCTGACACTGAGCATGGCCCGAGATGCTCTTGGCCGATTTTTTAAAAAGTTTACTCAGGCTTTTTTGCGGTTCTCAGGGTTAATATATTCGCTAGAAGTATTATAAAAGTTGAAAGATAGAAAATAGGTCAGACCCATGATTAGATTTAAGTTAAAATCCACACCTAGTTGTTACAAGCACCCGTCTCCGTTATCAAATCAAAATCGATAAGCAGAGCGAATACAATTTGTAGAATTAAGTATTTTAAGTACCAGTATGTATTACTTTCATACTATCTATCCATGACTTACCAGGTACGATGTAGGTATATTTTAAAGATCGGGCATGCTTCTGTGATGCTCCTGTGGATGTGGAGATTCTATGAATTAAAATATTCTTTTTATGATAGTATAATGTTATTTGTAATAAATATACTTATATGTTGCATATTTCACGATGTTAATATAATAACCACCATGTCCACCATATACCGAGTATTTTATAAAATCTTGACATGAAACGATAGTTATCTTAAGAGATGTTTAAGTACCTCTTTTAAGATAACTGTAAATATCTTTTGTTATGAAATAACTTATTAAAATTCCATATACCTAATACAACATAAACGGTGGCAATAAGTAAAAATCAGTGAAACAAATAACTTGTCGTTTAAGAGAGGTTGGTTTCACGGTCACGCTAGTTAAGTGCGTCGTAACGATTGTCAATATTGAAATTAGTAGGTAGGTGTACGTATCGGGCAGTCTTCAGACAAAACCATCGGCCCGTAGACAGTCGAGTTAATGGATGGCCATCGGAACAATGTTTCAGCGTGTAATTTATTCATTACACAGCCGTCCTCGATCAGACGGCGGTAACGGAAAGTCTCCGCCTGATGATCTCTGACGCACTGAACCTCGCTACATTAAACTTCATCCACAGTAGATTAGCACGTTTGACCGCGTACTACTTACATATTTAACTTATCTATATTTGTTACATAAAATTCTTACAAAATGAATTGTAGTATCGACTATTGACCTTCAACGAACGAACTATCCATAATTTAACAGAAATGACCAAAAATCAATAAGAACGTTAGTGGAAGAAACGACGTCTTGTTATTATAGAGCTCTATTTTCAGCATTTACAGCATATAAAGACAAGTGAGATATGTGAATCTGTAGTGGCGAAATAAAGTAATCTAATCATGTTGTGCCTCTCAAGTACCTTAAGTTTAATGCAGTGAAAACAATGGAGAAATCGATGCAAGCGCGGGCGTTGAATAAGTTTTCGTGTTGGGTATGTCTGGTGCCGCCATGGGGCTTCACGGACCTGAAGGAAGAGGAGCTGTACACGGCGTACACGCAGCGGCAACGGCAGCGCGCTGTGCCGCGGCTGCTGGCCGCCGGCGTGCTGCTGCAAGCCTTCGCGGCGCTCGTGCCGGGCGAGCGCGACCTGGCCTTCGCCTACACCTCCGTCACCCTCGCGCTGCTACTTAACCTGGCCCTGGCGCTCGTCTACATCACCATCCGCCCCGCGAGACTCGCGCTCAACCATGTCGCCTGGCTAACTCTCTGGATCCAACTCTTAGTGAGCACGTCACGACGACTCGGTGACTCCTATAACGAATTGCTGGGTTGGGCTGTGGTGCTTCAATATTTCACGTTAGCCGCGCTGCCATTCCATTACCTGCTGTTGGTACTTTACAGCATGATCTCATTCATCGCTTATTTATTGATACAATACTACAGCGCAATGATAACGGAAAATACACCCCCTGACGACTTCAGTTTGCAGGTACAGGATAACCGTACATTAGGGTTTTCTTATATATTTAATGTAACCGTGTGTAAAAGGAATAATTGATTTCAGCAAATATCGAACGGGTTGCTGCTGCTGGGAGCAACATTGTTAGGTGGAACCGCTTATGGCGTTGGCGAGTGGCAACAAAGATGCTCATTCAAAGTAACAAAAAGAAGTTTACGTGACAAACTAACCATTGAACAACAAAGCAAAGAGCAGGTGAGGTTTATCATTGTCTGGGTTCACCGCCAGAATATATAAATCAGACGAAAAGTAAGCACACGTGCTATTTGCAGGAGCGGTTATTACTGTCGGTGCTTCCGGAACATGTTGCTGTGCAGATGCGAAAAGATCTTGGCCTCATTGATACCCAGTTCAAAAAGATTTACATGTCACGCCATGAAAACGTCAGGTACTGTAGTGTAGTAATTATGAAATAACAAGATATTATTTTATTTACCCTATATGTATGTTTATGCATATGTATGAATATCTAGGTAATATGTTGGTACGCGCATTTCTAATATCCATTTTTTTAACAGTATCCTATATGCGGACATTGTGGGTTTCACTGCTATCTCGTCCACATATTCTGCGCAAGACCTCGTGGCAATCCTAAACGAATTATTTGCTCGATTTGATCGATTGGCAGAGGTAAAGCACTAGATTATACTTAAACATTAAACCTTGTACGTACATATCCATTTCATCATCTATACGTAATATGTCGAGATGTTTCATGAAGTTTGTTTTCAGAAATATCAACAACTTCGCATCAAAATTCTCGGGGACTGTTATTATTGCATCAGCGGCGCTCCGGTGGAAAAGCCGGACCATGCCGTCCTTTGTGTACATATGGGTCTGTCTATGGTTAAAGCTATTAAGTGAGTATTTACGCCTATTGCGACTGTGTACTTGTGTAGGTTATTAGTTTATGAGGGTATTGCCCGGCAAGCCTCTTAAGGATCGGAATATTCGTTAAAATAGGAAACCTACTTATTAAGTACCCGGACCCTTCTAAATAGTTTCTTAGTCATAGGAACTATAAATGCATGTTATGTGGTGTTAGTCTGTGAGGTACATATATGTTAATATGAATCTTTCTTACCCGAATCAAATAAATAAATAAATGAGATACACAACTGCATAATATCTGAATGTCGGTTGCATCAGGTATGTCCAGCAAACAACGAACTCGCCTGTGGACATGCGGGTGGGCATTCATACCGGAGCAGTGCTGGCGGGGGTGCTGGGCCAGCGGCAGTGGCAATTCGACGTGTACTCGCGGGACGTGGAGCTGGCCAACAAAATGGAGAGCAGCGGGATGGCCGGGTAAGAATGGTCCTTGAATGCTGATTACATTTGGCGTCTTGCTGCTGGAGGTGCTTGGGACAGCGGCAGTGGTATTTCGACATCTACTCGCGAGACGTGGAACTGGCCAAAGCAGAGACAGCCAGTATGACTGAGTGAGAACGCTTTAAATGTTGGTTAGATTAGGTATATGCACTTGTGTAACTGACAACTATCTCGCCGGTAGCATGCGGGCGGGTCAACAAAGTCAATTTATGTACTTATTGACCGACTTCAATAGAAGGAAGGAGGTTCTCAGTTCATCTGCATGTTTGTTTATCTTTTTTTTTATGTATGTTTATGCTCCCCGATAACTCTCGACCACATCGGCCGATTTTAATAATTCTTTTTTGTTTCAAAGCTCCTCGAACCTCGAATTTGGTAGCGTGCCGATTTCGGTATTTTCCGTGGGTAAGCATTGGCTCACGGAAACCATAAATATGGCATAGCGAAGTAGAAGATTGGAGCCGGTTTTTTTTGGTATAAATTATTTACATGTTTTGTGACAGTTTCACCAGACTCAGATTGATCTCCTAAAGCATGAAAGAGATTACCTACAATAATGTCGGGCTGTCAGGCCTTAATTTTACTCATAAATTGCCTATACCCGACGAGAACTAGGTAACATTAATTTGTTTACTTATTCTATCTACGTATAGCTCACATAACATACTGCGGCAGGTCATTTCGCTTCAATCTACGGCAGTTTATTTAATAAGTTATGGCTAGATAAGTGATGGTTTGAATATGTTGTAGACGCGTGCACATATCGGAAGTGACGCTGGGGTTCCTGAACGACGAGTTTGAAGTGGAGCCGGCGCACGGCGAGCGCCGCGAAGAGATGCTGCGGCAGGCCGGCATCAAAACCTTCTTCATTGTGCGCGTCCTCAAGCCGGTACCTTTCATTCCATTTTACACGAACCTAATAATTGTACGTTTAAGCGTGGTTTAAGCTTTACGTCAAATTACGTTATCTAAACCGATAGTTACTAACAACGTATGGATGCAATATTTTAATTAAAGCATTATTATTTTTGTGTCTTTTCCCCGCTCATGAGACAGCACGTGGTGTCTCGGACCTTTGGGAGGCGTGCGCGGAGCCAAGTATCGAGGTACCGAAGTACCATAAACGAACACTACACTACATAGCCAACATGTAGATGCCCTATTGAAAATTTAATGAAATGCAAGGGGTAGGTACACTGAGGGGATGCTGTACCTGTCCGTGTCGTGGGACGCACACAGGGACAGTACCCGCCAAGGTGATCAGGGACTATTGCTGGTTAACGGAATCTAAATTAACTGGATTTTCGGGTGAATATGAAGGACTAGTGGCCGGGCTATTGAGTGAGACAGCGGACTGCCTAATAAAACTGCCTCTCATTTTTATCTCCGGCAGACGGTGACGAGTGATTCCCATTTGTTCTATGGAACAATGACGTCATAGGACAAAATAGAATATATTTTCCCAAATAGTCCTATAGAACTATATACTAGCTTTTTACCCCATCTTACTTACCAGTGACGCAATAGAACAAAATAAGACTTCTCTTTTCCCTCATTGTGCCATCATGGAACAAAATAGTAATTATATTTCCAAGTTGTTCTATATTAAAAAAAACCTTTTTTTAGTATTTTACCTGACGTAACTTTAGTAGATTTTAATTCCGTGGAGTGACTTAATGTTACAAGGAATAGTTTAACACTTTCCGAGGATTGGGCATCAACTTCACGGATTCAAATTATTGGGATGGTTGTAAAGTCGAAACAAATATGCATTATGTTTTGAGTTTAGTTATTTATTTTTAATTATATTTATCTATTGTATTTACAACCTCGCACCAAAACAATTGAAAATTTTGCGAGGGAATGTTATCAACATTTTTTAATTGTGATGAATGAATAAAAAAAATTTACTGATGATTTTTTTTAGTAACAAATGAAAATGAATATTCTCATATATTCTATAGAACAACCTGATGGCATAACAGTTCTATAGAAAAAATGATAATCCGAAATCCTAAATGTTCTATGGAATAATTAGGAAGTTAAAATATCATATACTTAGCTAACTCGCCACTTAGGTAACCACATCCACCCCCGAGCAACAGCTCTGGCGATTCCAGTCTCGACAGCCGGTTAAGGCAAGCCAAGGTTGCTACCGCGAACTTCGCAAATCGAACTTCGTATCGTACCGTCCCTTTCCGTCATATAGTGTATAACACGAGAGTGAAAGGGACGGCACGCTACGAAGTTCGATTTTCGAAGTTCGCGGTAGCACCCCAGACGCGGGGGACCTGTCCATATAACCAACCCACAGAACACCCCCTGCAGCACTCAGATTCGGTCAGATTCAGATTTGGTCGTTACTCCCTAACAGTTCGCCACACACAAGCTGCCCTACGTTCATTGTTTGCACTGGAAAACCAGTCGGCGCCATCGCTCACCCCATGGTCGTCACATCCGTACGCCAATTATTATTATTACTATGTTACTCTTCATCTACAATGATAAATTTCATAATAAGTTTCTGTCAATAAATTAATTTTGGTTACAACGTTTTATTGCCGACTGTGCTTTTCCACAATCATCAATTACTCGTTGAGTAGTTTAGGAGTATGCCAAATTTCAGCTTATTCGGATACCGGCAAGTGGTTGAAAAAGCATTGAAAATTTTGATAACAACTTACATCCTTACACATTTACATATTTACTTACATACGAACAGCGCAAGTTAAATAAAATTTTGTAATAATTATCTTTACTACCTAATACAAAAGAAAATAGAGTTCAAAAGTTATTTTAATCGTTACGTGAAAATTATATTAAACTGACAAGTGACAGTAGAACAAGGCCGTTGTTTTTTATTTAATTAAATAGTTAATTGTTTCACTTATTTATTTGGTTTATTTCCAAAAATGTAAGTGGACCTTATTTTCTTTCAGTAGTATATCTAATTCACGAAAAACCTTGTCGCAATCAAAATTTATTTTAGTTATTTTAGGCACATGAAGGAATATACTTTTATAATTTGCAAAACGCATTATTTTCGTACAAAGAAGAAATATTATTTGCTTTACGAGACAAGTACGGGACCCTATCTGTTTTGTGCGAATGAGACGAGCACTTGTTTGATATTTGTATAAAAATTGAGGTACTTATATAGGTTTTATAGTTATTGACTTATTGAGATATTAAATTCCAAAAAACGGCATTTTTACCACTGAAGGACTGGCTGAATAGTAATCAAAAACCTAACCCACTTCCAGGTGCAATCTAGAAAGCTGAAATTTGGCATGCAGCTTGGTAATTGTTTTTATTAGTTTTATTATTCACCTTATTTATTTCTTTTTCTTAGGTTAGATTTTTTACAGTAAATTTATCAAATGTAAAATATAAAAATACACGTACAAAGTATAAAAGCATTATAAAAAACCTAACCTAGAGTGCCGCCGGCAGCGAGGCGGGCCTAAGCTACCGGTGGTTAGGGCGACAGAGAGAGGAACCTCCGGACTATCCGCGCCGTGTCCAGGAGTACCGTCTTCTGTATTTGACCCTTGACCCAGCCATCTAACGAGAGTCTCTTGAGATGTTGGTCGAGACTCTTCGCTATTAGACCGTTCACAGAGACGACTATCGGGACAATAATCGTTGAATCAACATCCCACATGGCGGTTACCTCATGTGCCAAGTCTAGGTACTTGCTGACTTTGTCCTTCTCAGCTTTCACGAGGTTCTCGTCATGGGGGATGGTGATGTCAACGAGCACTGCCTGGCGCTTCAATCGATCTGTCAGCACGATATCAGGCTTGTTGGCTACAATAGTCCTGTCCGTGATGACAGATCGATCCCAATAGAGCGTTGCACGACCATTTTCGAGAACTGGCGCAGGTGTGTACTTATAATATGGCACTTCGAAGTCCACAAGACCGTATAAAAGAGCAAGCTGCTGGTGAATAATCCTGGCCACCAAGTTTTGTCTGTGCAAGTACTCGCCGTTAGCAAGATGACTACAACCAGAAATAATATGCCTTAGTGACTCGGTGGCATGCCCGACAAATATCGACCGTACCGTCCTTCAGGATATATTTCCGGTAGTTGTTCGTCATGATAACCTCGTCCGCAATTGCACAGACAAAACCTTCAGTTTCCCCAAAAAGATCCCCAAAACGTAGCCAGTTCACCGATGCGAGCAGGTCTACGTCGGGCCCCGTAAGGGCCTTGTAGAACCGCCCATGTAGCTCCTTACTCTTCCATACCGCCCTGCGGTCCTCGATGCTTAGTACTTTAAATCTGCGCCAGTTCTCGTTTGCCATGGAGAGCGGGGTGAAAGATTATTATTATTATTATTATTTATGCTAGTTACCTCAGAACTCCATCATTTATTAACCGATTTGGCAAATTATTTTTTAGTTTGAAACTGTATACTTTAGGGGTGGTCCCATAGTTATCAGGTAAGAATATATTCTTATTATTATTAATAATTTATTCATGAAAGACACTTAAGCTAATCTATATATATATAAAAGAAGAAGTCCTGACTAACTCATCAACGCACAGCCGAAACTATTAAAGCTAGAGAACTGATTTTTGTACAGTCGGTTACATTTATATCGTAGGCTAGGGATAAGAAAGGATTTATGGAAATTAATTCCTTAAGGGGGTAAAAAAGGGATGAAAGTTTGTATGGAAATTGATTTTTTTGGATTTAGAAACTTCAAATTGCGTGTATAGTAGCTCTGCTTAAATATATCAATACCGTATATCAGATTTTACCGAAATTCTTTCTCAAAAGGGATGAAAATGGTTTTCAAATTTTGTATGAGGAGCAAATATTTTTTAAAGTGACCGATTGGAAACTTCGTATTTAGACTCTCTGTTTAAATACAACAAATACATTTTCGTAATTCCCCCTATAAAGGGGTTAAATGGGGGTTCAAAGTTTGTACAGTTAGAGATTTGAAACTTCGTATATAGACTCTCCGTTTAAATACAACAAATACGGTACGGTACGTCTGATGTGATAAATAACCAAAATATAAATAGATCATGGATGGTATCATTAAGTCATTAATTAACATAAGAATAAAGTTTCTATGTTTTAAGAATATTATAGTAAAGTAATAGGTCAACAAGTGGCGTTGGTAGTACTGATTTTATTATCTTTCAAATCATTTTCTTAATTTCTTCACGTTTTAAAATAATTTGGTGTACATATAAGAAATGACCAATTGCATTTGATGATGAAGATTTTTGTTAATAAGGAATCTTAGACCGCCTAAATTATGTAATGGAACTAGATTACAAATAAAAGCTGTCCATAAAAACGTTATCGAAGCTACAGTAATGACAGGTAGCGCTCGAAGCGAAATAGTGTATATTCCTAGAATATCGATATTTCCATCAGACTACCCGTTCCAGTTCAAAAGAATACAAAATCCCTCTTAAGTTATGCTTCGCAATGACTATTAATAAATCCCAAGGACAGTCACTGAAAATGGCTGGGTTTGATTTAAGAGAAGACTGTTTCTCTCACGGTCAATTTTACGTGGCATGTTCTAGGGTGAGTTCTGCCAGCAGTCTGGTCATCTTAACCCCCAAAGGAAATGCCACTAATACTGTTTATAAAGAGGTGTTACGCTAAGGTGACCAGCCTATGTTTTTATTTCTTTTCCTGTGTTCTGCGCCGTGACTACGTCCACGTGAATTTTTCCCTTTTGTCAAACAATTTCCCTGTTTCGGCCTATGGTTGACTGGCAACAATATTTTCTTAGTGTTTTTTTATGTTACACTAGCTTTTGCCCGCGACTTCGTCCGCGTATAATTCGTTCTCGCCTTAGAATGATTTGTTTTCCCATACAATCTTTCTCAAGCTCAGGTGGACACCAGGAACTTAGGGGTGACATGTTGGAGAAGGAAAGCCACGAATAGATCGGACTGGAGATATTTGCTTGACCAGGCTAGCCTAGGGCCCACCCGCGGCTATAACGCCTCAAATGATGATGATGAATGATGATACAATCTTTCACCCTTCTTTACACCCCGTTAAGAAATGATTACAGTCAATATGACATTCCCTAGAAATCCTATTGTAAAAACGAATGATTAAGTGTAGTATCAACAACAAACGGAGTATCAAATGTACCGACTCCAGACGAATGAATCTCGTCAAAAACATTACATGTACATTGTACAATGATAAAAGTCTCGCTACGCAGTTCTGCCGTAAAACGTTATCCCAACAGAGCGAGTTCTTCATGTAAGTATGATGACTGAAGGCCGGAAGCAGAGAGGGAAGGCATGCGAGAATAATAACACAGAGCGGGCTTCTCATGTAAGGCTGAGGGCCGAAGGCCTGAAGCAGAGAGGCGAGACACGCGAGGCTGAAGCCGAGCCTCCCAACAGAGTAGATTCTTCATGTAAGGTTGATGACTGAAAAGCCGAAAGAGAGTGGCAAGGCATGCGAGGCCGAAGGCCGAGCTATGTCGTCGCCGAAGATCCAGTTGCCATATTAATGAGGGTAAATTATACTCCATTCGTTCGTTTTTACGTGATGCCTTGACATATAAACAGACACAAATTCTTAAAACTGTTGAAACGATTTGTGTTATCGATTCTAAGTATCCCTAGCCAACTTTTTTTCAAATATCTTCCATGTACAGACTTTCGTCCCTCTTCTAAGTGTACATCTAAGATGCTCCAACGGTCTATGCTGACTTTTTATTGGGCTGCCCAGCTCAAGTGATCTCTTATATCAAACAGTTTTTATGGTGTGAAGGGTCAACAATTACGTAAAAAATAACGCACGACAAAATTAAATGGTAAACCGACGATTCAAGTGTGCATTGAAACAGCTGTTTTTGTATTTAAGCACATATGAATAAAAACAATGCCAAAGTATCGCAAATTCATTTTGATGTACACGTAAAGTAGAACTTATTGCAAAAAGGTTGTGCTCAAAAATAGCGTCAACAATCAGAAGGACTTATGATACTTCGGTTTTAACATAATGAATCGTCAACTTGTTTACAATTCTGCTATGCTTTAAGTTAAATTTCTTGACACGCTGTTATACTCCCAATTGGCTGAAACTTAAATCGTAGAATATCGTATGATGATTAAACCACCCCGTTTCATAGACCTTACTTGCATCCCCGATTTAATATCCCTTTGATGGAAGATCATCGGGACAAAAAGTACACTTATAATATATATAAGTGAATCCAGATTATATACTATTAGTATACAAATCATCTTAATCTGTTCAGCCGTTTTTGCGTGATTCAGTAACAAACATCCAAACATATTAACTTTCGCATTTATAATATTAAGTAGTGGGATTATGGTATAAAGTGAGTGCATATGAAGTGAACGGCAAAAGTAATATTGTAATTGCATGTTTTTATATAGGATTACAAAGTTATATATGTAGTTTTTCAATCTAGAAAATGGGACTGAAATTTGGGTTTAGAGTCACAGTTATTTTATGAAATAAATCATAAGTGTCCAAAATTTTAAGAGACCGTGGTGGCTGGCGCGCACACTGCGCAGCGCCGCGGCGCAGCACTTGCGTTTACTTTGTTTTTCAGTTTCTATCTTAAGATTTCTTAAATTTTGAATGAGGATGTTTTTCCTTTGTCGTCAAGTATATGCTTACCAATTGTCATACCTGTAACTCATGGATTATAGGAGGTCCCATATAAAATTCAACCCCTCTTTTTACCCCCTCTTAACCCAAATCTGCACAATTTTTATAGCCTAAAACCTGACCGGGTATTTACTCGACAGATTAGTAAAGTTTTCATCAAAATCCGTTCAGCCGTTTTCACGTGATGCGCGTTCACATAAACAGACAAACAGACAAACAGACAAAAATTCTAAAACTGTTGGAACGTGTTCTGTTAATATTATTATAGTAGGTTTCTATGATGATGATTATTATTATTTGATACAGCTATGTATTTCATTTTTTTTACTTTTCGGTTGGAAAATGTAATGAAATTGAAACGTGACTAATTATTTATTTTTGTAGGTACTCGTAATTGAAATGTTTAATGTAATTAATTTTGATGTATTTTGACATGTAAAGTGGTTTTATAAAATAAATGACTATGACTATGACTATGTTATCGATTCTAAGTATCCCCAGGCAACTTTTTTTTCGAATATCTTCCATGTACAGACTTTCGGCCCTCTTCAGCTTTATTATATGTATAGATAATAAGGATGTGTGCCAAATTTCCTATAATAATTTGATCTTTCATCGATCTCATATATAAGTATTAGCCTGTAGACTAAAATAAGAATCGCATGAACTCGCTTATGTGCCTTAAGTTTTGGCTGGTCCACAATTCAGCACATTTTAGGTTGTGTTTTTTTTGCTATGCCTTAAATTAAAACTATCCGATTGAAAAGCTGAGGTACCGTATAGAAAATATCATTTTGGCCGGTGTCGGGAACTCCACCTGTCTCTTCTTCTAATAAGTATTAGCCTGTAGACTAAAATAAGAATCGCATGAACTCGCTTATGTGCCTTAAGTTTTGGCTGGTCCACAATTCAGCACATTTTAGGTTGTGTTTTTTTTGCTATGCCTTAAATTAAAACTCTATCCGATTGAAAAGCTGAGGTACCGTATAGAAAATATCATTTTGGCCGGTGTCGGGAACTCCACCTGTCTCTTCTTCTAATAGTCTAGCATCAGGCCTTAAAAATTTTGCCTTTTAACAGCATCGGGCAACTGACAGAAAAAAGCTGACCTAATTTTTAAAATTTGTTATTACCTAAAATCTACGCGGACGAAGTCGCGGGCTGCCGCTAGTCTATACATATAAATGTCTATGTCCTGACTGACTCATTCACTCACTCATGAACACACAGCCGAAACTACTGGAGCTAGAGAGTTGAATTTTTCACTGTAATTCAGGTTAATGGTGTAGACAACCAATAAGAAGGGGTTTTTGAAAATTCAACTCCCAAGGGGGTGAAATGTGAGTTGAAAGTTTGTATGGGAATGGAGTAAAATTTTATCCACGAGTTACAGGTTTGAAAATTGGTATTATAGATGTGATCATTTTTCTATTGCTCAAGTATTGTTCAAACCAGTGGTTCATCAGGCCTCGGATTCCACACTCGTACATAGTTTTTAAAAGCACACTATTTTCGAGTGGTCGAATGGTTTTTTGAAATCAATAAAAATTACCACTACATGATTCCTATTGTTTAAATTATGACATATGTCGTTTGAAAAACTCGCCAAAGCTGTAGAAGTACTTCTGTGTTTCCTAAACCCATGTTGATTTTTTGAGAGTATGTTGTATTACTCTAGATATTGCTGTAGATATCTGATCATAGGGTCCTGGAGAAATCGAGGGAACTTAGAGAGAAAGATTTGGGTATTTTGTATAGTAACTCCAATGATATTTTAAGTATAGATAGGTTATGCTCGAACATTACAAGCGCAAAAAGTGCTTCCAACATCGCGGCATCACACATTCGCATTTTGTTTTATTGTTTACAATACGCACACTTCATCGAAAGCGTAAAAGAGATAGCTTTATCAAAATAATACATAAGAAAGAGACAGCCTTCACCCGGAACACCAATCACCGCACGTTTGACACAGATTAAAGAAACTAACACTAGGCAGAAGGTGCAAACTGTTTCTACCTATTAATCGACGGATGATAGCGAATGTAAGTAATGGTAATACCGCTATCGGGTTGTCGTTTGCGTAGCAGGCACGTCAAAGAATTACAAAATAATTGACTCGGACACGGATTTTTGAACAAATGTACAGACAGCAAAACTAATCTTGTCAAAAAATGTTTCATGCCTGTTGATGTCAATCGATTATATTTCTATCAAGCAACAAAAACTTCTTACAGACCGACCTCGTGTAGGATACAAGAAAGGACACTTTTTCACTTTTCGTCACTGGTACTCAGAGATACGAGTATACTTTAAAAATTAACATTTAATAGTTACAGCATTATTTTCTTCTAAATAAATCCGAAGAAATAAATAGGGCAGTAAGTTGAAGTTGACTATGTAACCCATATAATCTAGAATTGAATGTGATTTAGTATGACGCATCTGTTACATTAATCTATGTTCGCAGTCTGTTTGTCTTTATCGCTCTCATTGCAAAGGACACTAGGTAGTCTCTTTCTCTGAGACAGCGTCTTCGTGGCGTCATATTTGGTAAATTGAAGGATAAAATGGAAAAAATAACATAATTTCAGCTTACTTACTTGTGGTATGTGACGCCTGTTGCCTTAGTACGTTTGGATGTATAATTAGTGCACTTTCGCAAACGCATGACGGCATTTTTAAGGTCACTTACGTCGTTGGAGGGAACTCGTGTCAACATTCCCCTCTCTCGCTTGCCCGAGAGCGACTGAAGCCAATAGGCGATGTTTAGCGTCTTTATAACGGCACACTTTAGGTACGCGGGTAACGTATCTATACTTAAAATATCATTGAGTAACTCGTGCATTCGCTCTTAAAAAGCACCATTTGGAGAAGATTGACAAAAAGTAATGATATCCCACCAAAAACATAAATGTGAAAATGGGAGCCAAGTTCAATATTATACTGTTTTTCACGTAAGAAGAGTCCGGTGAGAGCTGTCAACCCAGTACAAATTATGTCATTTTTGACGTATAATGACATAATTTGTACTGGGTTGACAGCTGTCACCGGACTCTTCTTACGTGAAAAACAGTATAAGAATATGCGATGCTTGTTGTCGTCTTCACCGACAAAAGAATTGAGATCTAAATGGGTGCCAAGTTCCGTAGTTTCTCTGAAATGGTGCCCAATCCGGCACTACATTGTTTACAGTAAAACTAATTTACATTAAGCCGCAATGCATTTTGAGCCTTAACTTGGCACCCATGGACCTAGAGTCACCCCATCAGGTCTCTTACCATCGTCCCTGACCATGCCAGTCGGCTCAAGAAGAGTAGGCACATTGACGGTTGCAAGAGACCGGCGGATTATATCATTAAGCGTCGCATGTCTCGAAAAACGGCCTGCACTTTTTTGACAACACAATCCATGGTGTCGGTCGGTTACATACCGCGACCCCGAGTCGCAGTTCAGTCGCCAATCTAAGGGAGGTTGGATCCAGGAAGGTACCGATATTTAGCGAGGGATGGGCATGTAGCCAGTAACCAGCCTCCCGGTTTCCGATCGCCAATAATCTCGCACGATCTGGACCTGCACTGCTGTTCAGAAGAAAATTATAATTTAAATCATACTAAATATTATCCCAGCTCTTAGCGGGAGTGTCCCTATTTACCGAATTGAAGGCATTTTTCACATCAATTTTGACAACGATTTCATAATCGTCGTATGAAAGGTAGGTCCTTAAGGCATGGACGGCTGCCTCGTTCGAAAAGAGACTGCAGTCTTGATCTGATGTGTCTAACCGCAATTTTGGATGCCAGACGCCGTAAAGTTGACCCCACAGCGATAGGTCTCACCCCTCCGTCTTTTTTGGTTAGGGCGATCAGGTTTGCTTTGCACCATATAAAAGTGGGACAACTTCATTGTTATTTTTTCCTGAAAACATAAAATTTATTTATTTTGTAAGGGAACAGATAAGCTGCTCACCTGCGTCACCCACAGACTGAGAAATTAGATCCTCAACTACTTATAAATACGTCGATAATATCGAGTAGATATGTCGGCCAGTCTAGCCTAGTTGGTAGTGACACTGCCTCCGAAGCCAGAGGTCCCGGGTTTGGGAATCCCGATAAGGGCATTTGTTTCTGTGGTGAGCAGTAACATTTATTCCTGAGACTTGGTTGTTTTCTATATATTTAAGTATATATCTATTCAATATATCGTCGTCTAGTACCCATAAAACAAGCCTTATTGAGCTTACTATGGGACTAGTTCGATTTGTGTAAAAAATTGTCCCAATAATATTTATTTATTCAATTATGATTATAGATACCTATTATAGTTACATAATATACGAGTAGGTATTCTTATTTAAGTATGTGTTTTTTTGGTGCCAGAGGTTATTGCGTGTTCTGCATTTATTGGGCAATGTTGTTATATATGTTTACTATACTAGGAGTGCTATTTATGAAAGTCATAGCGCTGTGAAGACCCAGCACTTACGCAATAATCATAAATTATAATAATTCGTAAATGCATACAAAACAGTATCCTTACGAGAACATAATATAAAAGAAAAATTAAATATAAAAACCCACTTAACGAAATTCATCACTAGAAGTAATCGAATACGGCGGAATGGAAACTTGTACGAGTGTGTGCTTGTATTAACGTTTTTGTTTTGTCATCTAGTTCGGAGGAGAAGACAAGAGTGCACCCGAAGGCGAGGCGGTGGAGGGCGACTCGGCCGACACGCTGTCCGAGCTCAAAGACGACGACGAGGACTCGGTGAGTGCACTCCCGCCCCCGCCTGCGCGCCCCGCGCCGCCCCCCGACCTCTCCACGAGCCTAAATAAATAGGACACTGGGGCACTAGGCTCACGGTCTGCACTAGCCTAGTTAGCTCTAGTCTAGATAAGACCGATCGCTTTGAAAACTCTCACTTTAACTATACGCTCGACGGTTTCATTACATGTGTTTGGGCACTTTCTTAATCCATGCTATATCATGAGCGTTCATACAAATTTGTTGCTTCTCAATTACATAGGATCGCTTCGTCCATTATTCGTAGGTTCTATCACCGCAAGAAGAGAGCAAGGGCAATGAAGATTTGAAAATACTCGCAATGTTACAAGAAGAACTCGTGAATCGAGATGACGACAAGTAAGTCCATTTCATATTTTATTGAGTCTTTGGTTGGAATATTTGATAAGTGCCACACAAAATATTTAATAAAAGCATGCGTAAGCTCCAGTGTCTGTAGTAGGTTGGTAGGTCAGATAGGCTTCACCATCTGCTTCGAATTACAGCTTTTTACACTACACAACAGGGTCGGTAGATAGGTAGGTTTGCGACCAGCTGAAGGACGAGATATAAGTATTTTTACAGACCCTAAAGCAATAGTGAGCTGTATGTGTTTTATTTGATCATTATTGAATGGGAAGACCTTAAAAAATCCTTTCAACCAACCAAATTAGCTGGTCGCTAACCGACCTATCGACCATATAAATATTTTAAATATGTATCAAAATTAAATCAAAATTATTTACAAAGAAGTTCAACACCACTGATCGTTCGTGTAGCTATAGTAAAAATAAACATAAACACAGTTCTAACGAAATGTAGATCTTAGCTGGCTGATCTTGATTTACTGTTTCCTGTGTTTGGAGGAAATTGTAGATGTCGGCCGGGGTTTTAGGGAGCTGGCGGACGCGACGACGCTCTGCCTGACGTTCAAGGCGGCGGAGGTGGAGGCGGCGTACGCGCGGCGCGCCGACCCGTGCCCCATGGCCGTGGCGGCGCCGCCGCTGCTGCTGCTGCCCGCCGTGGTCGCGCTCGCCAGCTTCGCCGTGCCGCCTTCCTGGCCGCTGCACGCCGTCTACCTCGCCTTCGTCATAGAGACCGGCCTAATCAACGTCGTCTACTACGCGTACTTCCGATTCGCCCAGTACAAGGTTCCATTACAATATGTTAATAACAAAATTAGTTTTCACCTCAGCGGCTCGAAAATGGCGGTTTTGTTGCGTGAAACCAGTGAGCAAAATGCAATTTTGCTGCGAGCGTGAAAAAAAACTAACTTTTAAATTTTTCATATCGTAGGTTATTTTAAGTAACTTCATTCTCTCTATCACTATTCCTTTGCGTTATATGTTCTCGCCGCTGAGGTGAAAAGTTGTATGTATCACACGAGAGCAAAGATATTTGCATCTCGTGTCTTTGAGTCCCTCGCTACGCTCAAGATTCTAATTTTGAATCACTCGCTACGCTCGTGATTCAATTATCGTATCTTTCGCTTGCTCGGGACTCAACATCAACACTAGCAGCAAAAAATTACTTTGCTCTCTTGTTGAACAAATAACTATTTCACTTCGATGCTCGAAAAGTGAGCCATATTAGACTTATCAAGCGGGGCTAAAGTAGTACATTTAACCTCGAGGGGAAAATATGTATATATATATGATTAACAAAAAGAATTAATTTGACCTATTAAAACACTTCACCATGTTATCCAGCAATCATATGTGATATCATTCTTTCAAATACTTTGTATTTGATATCATTATCAACCAACTAGAATACAGCTACACTAAAATCGACCAATCACCACCAATCAGCTATAACACAATTCATTTCATTTCTCAAAACCACAACTAACACAGTCAAGAGAGTGTATAACTCTGGTCTAAAAGCCATACTACCCCTCGAACTATATATTTTCCCTCACATCTCGTGGTGATATGACTCATTTTAGACCCTTGTCATACAATCGACTATTAGACATATCACACATCACACAGATCAGATCACATATGATTTCAAAGCATGTGTTTATGTATTTTATGTTGAGACTTAAGAGAGTCAAAGCGTTAAATCGTGTTAATGACAATGAGCTAGTCAGTCAACCGTGGACTCTTTGTTCAAGTGAAGGGTTCAATCCCGCGAACGCGCAATTATTTCCTTCCGAACAGGAAGTCAACTGGAAATAGGAAATGAAATGAGACAAGGAAGCTGCTAAAAGTACATACTCGCATATATTAACTAGATCACTGCGTGCATAATGATGTCACGCCCATGTTTTCGAACTATAAAACCATAATCAATATACATAAGTATGTAACTATGTTGGCCAATACTATTAAACTATTCTCCGACACACACAAAATACGCATAAAATATTCACTTGGTTTTTGGTTTTGAATATCTCATAAGTATAGTTCATTTTTCAATACAATTCTCTTTTAATATATATAATAATTCTTCAGAGGCTAGATGTCGTATGCCAGATGTCGCAGGTTCGAATCCTGCTCGGAGCATTAAATTTTTCAATTTTTCCCTTTAATTTGAAATTTTCGTTAGCAGCGTTACTGCTTTAGTACAAAATTAATTTAGTATGGGATGGCGCATCGTTACTGACGATTTCTCAATGTAATTTGAGACGTTGGTGCCGTTAATAGAAGCCTAAGTCTTCTACGGTAGATGTCGCTGTACGCCTCCCTAAGGCATTGTAAGAGGGAACTATTGAAGGATTTCGTGGACGAGCTTGGTTGTTCCGATAGCTCAGAGGCTAGAACGATTGGCCACGTATGCCAGATGTTGCAGGTTCGAATCCTGCTCGGAGCATTAAAAAATTTTTTTTTTCAATTTTTCCCTTTAATTAGAAATTTTCGTTACTGCTTTGGTACAAAATTAATTTAGAATTCTCTTGTTTCAGGAAAAACCCGTTAGTCCGTACTGGAAATTGGTATGCGGTACATTTAACATAGCCATGTTCGTAGCCGCAAACATCGCTCCTTTGGTAAGGATGCACTCGTCATCGCTCGTAGATATTGTTACCTAATACTTGACCTATAATGAGTGTAACAGTAATATTGTGAACAGATAATCTGCGGGAGCTACGAGGCCGCGCTTGAGGATGACAGCCCGCGTCCGGACTCGATCGTGCAAGGCGGGGCTCGGCGCTGCATACATCCTTCTTACTATTATCACGTAAAGCCATTTCTACTTTCACATTGCCTTGTAAATTACGCTATGGATTCAGCAATGAGGAGAAGTCGCCTTTGTTTATCGTGAATTATAGATTAATGTACGAGAAATTGTGTTGCGAAAAGGATTCCAATTTTATACTAATCCTTCCCAACCCGTTATATCTCATTGGTTTGAATGGTTTCAATGGTATGGTATAATTAGGGTACCATTAGTTGTATATTTATAATGCTTTTTTTGTAGAGCCGTATCCAGAATGGAGGTGACACTACTATAAAGGCAAGGTATCTTTGTCTGTCTGTGTGTCCGTCCGCCAGTAGGAAAAAGGACCAACTTCATTAAATTTTATTTTTAGTGCATTATGACCTATGTGCCTAATACCTTGTTCAGATAAAAACGTATATATCATATGTGTACTTGGAAAATTAAACAAAACGTATACATTTATACCTAAATCTTGGGGGATAATCTTACACAAAACGCGCGGCCTACTTAGTCCCAAAATAAGCAAAGTTTGTATCTACCCACTATACTATGGATACTAGACGACGATATATACTCATATAGATAAATAAATACTTAAATAAAGTAGACAATAACTTAATAACACACTAAAACAAAATAGGTATTTACAGTACATATGGTGCTACTTTACCGCACGAGTGCGGTAATCAGCAGATTACGTGCATATGTCGAAACTTTAAAGAGCCATATGTACTGTAAAACATTGTACGATACACGTGCGAATAGGTAATTCGCAACTCGTGTCGAGTCGTTGCGAATTTCCTGTTCTCTGCACTTGTATCGTAATGTACTATTACGATACAAGGGATATAAAACAAAGAAAGGCCGATATCGCAGATGATTGAGGCCCGAGCCGCAGGCGAGGGTCATAAATATGCGAGAGGGCTTTCTGTTTTACGACCCGTGTTTTGTACACATTTTACGTCACCACTTGGCATATAACACTTTCGATCAACCTTTCCACGAGTAGGTATCCAGTTGTGTGCGAAGGAGACGAATGGGTACTGTATCTTTTTTAGGGTTCCGTAGCCAAAATGGCCAAAACGAACCCTTATAGATCCGTCGTGTCTGTCCGTCCGTCCGTCCGTCCGTATGTCACAGCCGATTTACTCGGAGACTATGAGCATTACAATTATGAAATTTGGTAGGAAGATGTATGCTATGAACCGCTATAGAAATATGATGTGAAATTACGAAAAAAATATTAAACTGTGGGGGCACCCCATACATGTTTCCAAATTTTTTTTCAATGCAAATAGGCGTGTGGTGTATTTATGGATAGGCCTTCAAAAATGATATAAAGATTTCTAAAAGGTTTTCCATTTAAGTCAACCGTTGGTGAGATATTAGCTGTCAAAGTTCTAAAAAGTGTGTCCCCCCTCTAATTTCCAAACTATGAAGTTTAAATTCTGAAAAGAATCAAGATGATGTACAATTATAAATACTTTCAACGATTTTTGGTTTGATCAAGAAAGGTTTAACGGTTTTTGAGTTATTGCTGAAAAACTGTCATGCCCAAACGAAAGGGTGTAAGTGCCGTGACTTCCATATGAAGATACGACCTTTTTTTATTTACTGTATTGTATAGTGGTTTTAAATGTAGATTAGGAGGTGTCGGTACGGAACCCTTCTCTGTGCGTGACCCGACACGCACTTGGCCGGTTTTTTATACAGCATTCGACTCCTCGTGAGTAGTAGTCGAAGTACACTAGCACAGTATTACAAAATACAATATATTAATATGTTGTTAAACTGTGACACTGGTTTAGTCGTAGTCCTACCAGACGGTAGCCGTCGATGGCTACGTGCTGACATATGTAGTCTCCAATGTCATGTTTGTCCGGATGTCGCCGAAGGATGATCATTATCACTTTTGTGGAAGGTGTACAGTTTAACTGTTTGGCACACGCATAGGACAAAACAAAATTTTAGACACGCAGTTCTTAAAAAAAACCTTTAGGAGGAGAGTGCTGAAAGATTGTTTGCCACCGTCGTAGTATAAAAAAGACCATCGGGTTTGCAGATAGGCGCGGGCGCTCTCTGCGGAGCGCTGTGGGTGCCGCTGAGCGGAGGCGCGCGCGGCGCGCTGCTGGCCGCGCTGGCCGCTGCGCACGCGGCGCCGGCCGCGCTGCAGCCGGCGCTGCTGCACCGCCGCGCCAGTCTCGACCGTGACCCCTACACCACCGGCTTCAATGTATCCTCTGATTACAACGAAACCACTTACGACATCCTGTTAGTATCCCATCCTTTTAGGTATACAGGGTGACATCGGAGACGTGATCAGAAATTATTCGACTCGATAAAGTAGTGAAAGACAAACTCAATAAAGATGATATCACAGTTACTACTTGCAATATTGACTATTATTTCTCAAATTATTAACAGAAAAAACAATGTTTCATACAACATGTTCACCCTACACCACACGACGTCTTGTCATCCCTCATACAACGTGTGAAAAGTGATAGGGTGACCATGATTTAAGTATGGCGTTACTATTTTTGTAGTAAAAAATTTAAAAAATAAACTTTTATTCGATGTAACAACTATTGCATGGAAAATGCGATCATGTGTAGAGTCTGAAAAAAATAGCTTCTGATTACGTCTCCGATGTCACCCTGTATACGAGTATATAACCTACAGGCCTAGAATTCTGCCTGGACTTGCCTTACCACAGGAACCTGGCACAGGGAGGCGACTCGTCAGTCTAGAAAAGTTCATGTTCTTAAACAAGCTCGAAAATGGTCGAATTTGTAAAAAAACATAACCTAACTTTTTAAAAATTCTGACAGTGCCATTTTAAATCGGATCGACTGAGGAAAAATCATATTCAGCCGAAGAAAACCGCCCGCCATCCGCGCGTTTCCCTGTGTGCCCAACCTTTATGAAAAGAAAAAATAAATTAAAAGCTTAAATTAGTTACAATTTCATTACTTTGAACACAACAAATTTTGAACCGAGTAAAAAGAAAACCCTTGAGCGGTCCGGCTGCATTCATTCGACTCAGAGATGATGATGATGTGATAATAATAATCATTTATTCCACAGAAAACATAGATACATAGGAGTTATAAAATAGGCATGAGGAGCATGACATTTGAATTTGCCGAGATTCCAGGGATCCCCGCACTAGGCTAGGTCTGTATCGCGGGAGACCAGATATATATAATCGTACTCACAAACCGAGTGCGTAACAAAGTTTGCTTACATTTTGATCTCCTGCCAGAGCACGAAAGTTATACAAACAAATAGCAATCAATCATCGCTTTAACTACATAAGCTCCGTGATTTACGAAGCAGCTAGGCAAGGCGCGCTGATGGCAAAAAGCTTTCTTCAACGTGTGCCATGCGTTGGTACCTATATACTCCGCGACATAGTTGACATAGCTATTGTTATATTTGCTATCCTTGTGAGATTGATTTGATTTGGAAGTATACATTTCTGTGCCAATATCTAATAGTAAATTAAGTAACAGATAGCTATAACAGATCTCACTATCCAGCGTAATTTATAATTATGCATATACTCGTAGTCTTTACAAAAATGTTTTCTCTGAAACTACGACCGATGAACTTGAAATTTGGTTCACTGTAAATCGGTGACCCAAAGACGAGAAATGAATGAATATTAAACATGGAGGTCACTTTTGGGGGGTATAATAGAAAATTAAAAAGTAAGGTTTTGCAAACTATATCGTGTGACATATCAAATGAGAGAGTTTACTGAGATATCTAAAATATTACAATATAGTTTTTAAGTTATTTAAGACGCCTCTTCCATCTAGAAGTAAGTAGGAACAACTAATAAATGTTTATAATATGTATTCCAGTTCGCAAGTTCACCTCGGCCGGCACATCATCATGCTGTTCTTCATAGTGATCGCGTTACTCATATTGAACAGATATGTAAGTAAAGTTCCATATTTAAGCATACAGTTGTCTTGTTTATCTACTGTAGGGATGCCAACCATTTCGGCAGTAGAGCTACATACCTACAACACATTCAGTATATTATATGTTGCCCGACTGCACAAACTACCGTTAAAAATTAATGCTGTCATTTCAATTATCGTCACCATTGACCACGTTATAGAGTTAGCTGAGCGTCTCCATACTTTAAAAGGCTCCGTGCTTTACGTCGTAGTTCCCGGTCGTTGTCTATGATCCCTAGCAATCGTTCTTCGTCCGGTTAGAGAAGTACTAGCAGGAGATTTGCTTGCTTACTAAAAATAAGTGACAACGCCGACAGTTGGGATTAAACACCCAATAAAGTAGTGCATATATCAACTCGTGAGATTACCTAGTTAGTTGACCACACACCAAACTACAAAGCAATGGCTGAGGATGCAAGATGATGATGAAGAGCGTTCCGTTGTCCAAAGAAACAAGGACCAAAGCAAAACTTTAAGTAGACGACGTTTTTTTACCGATAGTCCTGTTTATTTAGTTTTTTTCTGCCCCGGCCACATCTAAATATATAAAAGAAGAAACTGACTGACATACCAACGCACAGCCCAAACCGTTGGTCCTAGAGATTCCAAATTTGGCAGGTAGGTTCCTTATAAGGTCTAGGAGTGCACTAAGAAAGGATTTTTCATAATTCAACCCCTAAGGGGGTGAAATGGGGTCCGAAGTTTGTATGGGGAAACAAAATTGGTTAGACTATTTTATTCGAAACTTCACAGGAGTATTTCTAACGTTAAATGAGTAAATACGTGTTTCAGGTTTTTTGAGAAATCAAACCCTAAAAGGGGGAAAGGTGGTGACAAATTCTGGAAATCGACATGGGTATTGTTTCTTTGGTTTATCGGGTCGCTGATAACGAAAACAACAATGATTTTAAAATCTCACGTGGAGGACGTGAAATACCATCCCCTCTGTTGGGGTGCGAGGGGGATGAAATGTCTAAATATTAATATGGGTGTCGTTTGTATGGTTTTTTGGGACGTTAATTACGAAAACGGCATCGGTTTTGATATTTAATATTGTAGACATGAAAACTTTTGAAAGTTTGTGCCAAATTGCAAGAAGAAACTGACTGACTGCGTGAGTGACATATCAACGCACAGCCCAAACTGCTGGTTCTAGGGATTCTAAATTTGGCATGTAGGTTCCATATAAAGTCTTAAGGTGCATTAAGAAAGGATTTTTCAAAATTCACCCCTAAGATGTTAAATTGGGGATCCGAAGTTTGTATGGGAAAACAAGATTAGTTGGATTATTTTATTTAAAACTTCACAGGAGTATTTCTAACGATAAATGAGTAAACATGTGTTTCAGGTTTTTTGAGAAATCAACCCCTAAAAGGGGGAAATCTGGTGACAAATTCTGAAAATCGATATGGGTGTTGTTTCTGTGGTTTATCGGGTCGCTGACTACGGAAACAACAATGATTTTAATATCCCACGTGGAGGACGTGAAATACCATCCCCTCTGTTGGGGTCCGAGGGGGTTGGAATGTCTAAATATTAATATGGGTGTCATTTTTATGATTTTAAGGGTCGTTAATTTCGAAAATGGCATTGATTTTGAAATTTAATATCAATGCGGACATGAAAACTTTTAAAAGTAGGTAGCAAATTGCAAGAAGAAACTGACTGACTGAGTGAGTGACATATCAACGCACAGCCCAAACTGCTGGTTCGAGAGATACCAAAGGCTGTAGCAGGATAGCCTAGGAAAAACTGCCCCCAGCGATTTTGGGCCGAAACTGTAATCAAACGATGCCTTTTGGGGAGGTTATATTCTGCACAAAGTTTCATCCCTCAGTTACGCCCTGGGGGTGAAAAACACCCGATTAACCCCAAAACTGTTTTAATTATTTTTTCCTAAACTATGAAAGTGACGAATTTCAAATTTTGTACAAATATTAATAATACTAAAAGCTATTTAAAAAAAAATTAACCCCGTAACCATTTAAATTCTTGTAAAAAAAAACAACAATGAAAAAGAATCACCCTGTATATGAAGTTTGGCTCATGGTACTCACACCATTTTTTTTCCAAAAATGAACCAATTTATATTCTACATTATACAAAAGTTTCATGGATCTACTCCTGAAGGAACATTGCGAAATTAATATGTATTGGCTCTCAGGTGCGTAATATTTATTGAACTTCTACTAAGAGCCTTGCATTAGTAATAAACAATGGCTTGCGATCGGACCGTTGCTCGTACCCGAAGTTCAATAAATAGTACGCACCTGAGAGCCAATACATATTAATTTCGCAATGTTCCTTCAGGAGTAGGTCCATGAAACTTTTGTATAATGTAGAATATAAATTGGTTCATTTTTGAAAAAAAAAGGTGTGGGTACCATGAGCCAAACTTCATATACAGGGTGATTCTTTTTCATTTTTGTTTTTTTTTTACAAGAATTTAAATGGTTACGGGGTTAATTTTTTTTAAATAGCTTTTAGTATTATTAATATTTGTACAAAATTAGAAATTCGTCACTTTCATAGTTTAGGAAAAAATAATTAAAACAGTTTTGGGGTTAATTGGGTGTTTTTCACCCACAGGGCGTAACTGAGGGATGAAACTTTGTGCAGAATATAACCTCCCCAAAAGGCATCGTTTGATTACAGTTTCGGCCCAAAATCGCGGGGGGCAGTTTTTCCTAGGCTATACTGCTACAGCCTTTGGCATGTAAGTTCCTTATAAGGTCTAAAGGTGCTTGAAGTGCCGTGAGTTCCCTATGAAGATACGACCTTTTTTGAGTCAGTGTGTAAGTGGTTTTATTAATCAGTGCCGTCCGATACGATTTCGACATAAATCGATATTTGAGCGTCCGAGAGGACTTTTAATAGGAATCCGAGGTACCTAAACTTTGTATAAAGTAACGGCCATATTGATTTTCTTCATTTCCGTCCCGATTTCATTCAAAATCGATATCTGAGCGTCCGAGAAGTCCCGTAATACGACGACTCCGAGGTAAAATTTGGAAAAAGTGGCGGCCATATTGCTTTTCTTCATTTCCGTCCCGATTTTGTTCAAAATCGATATCTGAGCGTCCGAGAGAATTCTTAATACGAATCCGAGGTAAAATTTGGAAAAAGTGGCAGCCATATTGATTTTCTTCATTTCCAACCCGATTTCGTTCAAAATCGATACCTGAGAGGTCCCCTAAAACGAATCCGAGGTAAAATTTTGAAAAAAGGCAGCCTTATTGATTTTCTTTATTTCCAACCCGATTTCGTTCAAAATCGATATCTGAGCGTCCGAGAGGTCCCCTAATACCAATTTGAGGGAAAATTTGGAAAAACTGGCGGCCATATTGATTGTCTTCATTTTCGTCCCAATTTCGTTCAAAATCGATATCTGAGTGTCCGAGAGGTCTCTTAATACGAATCCGAGGTCAAATTTGTGAAAGTGGCGGCCATATTGATTTTTTTTCGTCCCGTTTTCGTTCAAAATCGATATCTGAGCGTCCAAGAGGTCTCTTAATACGAATCTGAGGTAAAATTTGGCACTCCATACATGACATACTTCGAGAAGACAAGTACGGTTGCCAGTTTTTGTTGCACTTTTAGCACCACCCAGGGGTCACGTGTAGGGTAACGGTGGGTACTCCCTACGGACGTGGTGCAACTTCGACCCCCCTTTGTCAAGTGAGTGGGCAACTTGACTGTTAGAAGTTCGCAAGCCGCCCGAAGGCCTCTAACTTGGCTTAACCATTGCTGTCGTAGACAGCAGCCGGGATCAACGGCTTAGCGTGCCTTCCAAAGCACGAGAACGCTCAGTTAGTAACCACTCAAAGCGGTCACCCATCAAAGAACTGACCTGGGCCCACATTGCTTAACCTCGCAAACCGCACGCGGCAGGCGGGTGCCGCTGAGCCACGAGCGCTCTTAATGATTCTTGATAGTTTGTGCCAAATTGCAATTCAATCGGTCCAGTAAAAGCAACTCGGTTGTAACAGACGGACTGACAGTAAGGAGTGCGAATGGAAGTGAGGCCAAATTTTCTTTTTGGATGCTCCAATAGGAACTGGCAAAACCTACCTAATAAATTTAGTTTTAGGAAAAATAAGGGTTACACGTGATATTTAATTAGCCGTATTTCTGTACTTCAAAGGACCAGAGTTTATGACCGCTGTGCGCTGCTTGGTCGTTATCAGACCTATTGGTCTTACTGTAGTACACAGATACTTTTACTAAGGGCCATTTAAGACATGGTTTTATTTCATCGGCCCTTTCCCCTTCGGCCTCTCGGAAATGTATGATAATAGTTCTCGATCCTTATTTTTGCCAAAATCAAATGAAATTCAACAGTTTGCCGGTTCTCAGAATTTATACTGACTTTCATCTGTTCATCTGTTAATGAATCACAATCACCAAACTTCGTATACCGAAACCCCCAGAATGTAACAACTACTTTTCTGGAGACCGCATCTAAATCGGTTCAGCCAAACGCGAGATAATCGTGGACAAACATACGAACCTCTTTTTTGTAGACGGTTAAAAATTACGCTTAGTACGCGAGCGAAGCCGCGGGCAAATGCTAGTCTACGATAAATGTAAAACGGGGTCAGTGGTTGGAGGCAACCCTGCGTGCGCGCTATTTATAAGTGTTTGTTTGGTTTCAGACAGAGTCGCTGGAGCGCGCGCGTCACTCGCGCGGCGAGCGCATGCGAGCTCAGGCCGAGCAGGCGGCTGACCTGCGCCGTCGCAACCAGGTACACCTTATTCCTTATGCATTTACCGACTTCAATAGAAGGAAGGAGGTACTCAATTCGTCTGCATGTTTGCTTGTTCTTTTTTTAGAGTTCCGTACCCAAAGGGTAAAAACGGGACCCTATTACTAAGACTTCGCTTTCCGTCCGTCCGTCCGTCCGTCCGTCTGTCACCAGGCTGTATCTCAAGAACCGTAATAGCTAGACAGTTGAAATTTTCACAGATTGTGTATTTCTGTTGCCACTATAACAACAAATACTAAAAACAAAATAATAATAATAATTAAGGAGGGCTCCCATACAAAAAACGTGATATTTTAGCCCTTTTTCATGGCTACCACTCACCGAGCTAGATGTCAAGAACCGTAATAGCTAGACAGTTGAAATTTGCACGGATTATGTATTTTTATTGTGGCTACAACGACAAATAAAAATAAAAATAATAATTAAGGGGGGGGGGGGGGGGGCTCCCATGCAATAGAGTAGTTGTTGGCGTTTTTTGCTGTATCTCATGAACCGTCATAGCAAGGAGGTTAAAATTTTCACAGATGTTGTATTTTTATTGCCACAATAATAAAAAACCATAGAAGCTTTTGATGAGCTTGCAGACTCGGCCTGATCTATCATCAAATCCCACAGGTTGCTTCATATATATAACCTCGTCGATGTCACCGTATAGAAAGGCAGTCTTCACATCGAATTGGGTCATGTGCATTTTTCTAATGACAGCTTCGCTCAACATAGCGCGGATTGTATCCCAGCGAACAACAGGGCTGAAAGTTTCGTGATAATCAATCCCGTGCTCTTGACTAAATCCACGGATGACCAGTCGAGCTTTAAAACGTTCGATAGAACCATCAACTTTCTTCTTCATCTTGTAAACCCATTTGTTGCTAAGGACTTCTCTATTTTGTGGTAAATTTACTAGAGTCCACGTGTTGTTCTCTTTTAGAGAATTCAACTCCTCTTCCATGGCAGTGCGCCATTGTTCATGGTTCTCCGACTCCATTGCTTGCTTGAAAGTCTGAGATTCATCTTCAGACAGCTGTCTCTCTGAACATGAATCTCAGACTTCGACGAATGCTTCAATTGATTCGATTGCCGTTGCGTGTGAGAACTTTCTTGACATGTCTTTTGTTTTGATGGCAAAGTCGTTCATGCCAAATTTGGAGGCCTGTTCCTTCTTTGACAACACAAGCATTGACAGTTCTTACTCTCACCAAAAGTCTATATAGATTACCATCTCTGATACTGACAGCTTTAACTTGGCCGCTCTTATCTTTGAAGATGCGCTTATCCTTGTCTATCTCTATATAGCCATGATCCAAGGCTGAACCAGCTGAGAATAGATTTTGTCCAGCTTGAGGTACATACCAAACATTGTTCAGATGAGCACGCTTCCACTTGCCCTGTACAGACATTTCAACATCAATAATACCTTGGCCGTATGCATACATAACACGATCATCTCCCAGTCGCAAAACTCTTGGGTTGTCAAAAGGTGTGTAGCTTCTGAACCAATTGGCGCTTGACGTGACGTGATGAGACGCCCCAGAATCAACTATCCAATCAGAATTTGAATCATTAAGTCGAGATAGGAATGCATCGCCGTCATCTTGAATGGTTTCGTTGCTCTTGTTTTGTTTCTTCAATTTCTTGAGCACAAAACATTGTTTGTTAGTATGTCCAATCTTGTTGCAATGTGAACATTTGACTTTCTTTACCCACGACGGATCGGAGAAGGTATATGCGTTTAGGGTGAGAGGTTGTTTGTTTGTTTGTTTGTGTGTGCACCTCAATATCTCCAAAACGGCTTGACCGATTTGGATACGGTTTCCTGCAATGGGTTCGTGGTTCATTCGGGACGAACCACATAATAATTGTTACGACCATAACTCGCCAGGGGGCGCTGCAGAAAACATTTTTTGCTTGAAAGTGCGTTTGAGCTGGTTTGAGCGCATTTTCTCCGGAACAACTTCACCACCGTGGATGATTTCGATAGTGCTGGCTAAAGAGTACATGTACTTGAATTCTGAGGATCAGATGATGGAGCAAAAAAACATAGTAGGGAACTGTACAGGGGTTCGATTACATACTGTTCGTTTTTGGGCCCTTTTGTTTATGTTTGCTTAGCAGCCATTGTAAATGAACTTCTGAGGGTCTGATGATGGAGTAAAATAACATCACACAGAACCTTTCGAAGGCATATAGGTATTTGGCCGTGTTTGGGCTCTTTTCATTGTGTTTGCTGAGTAGCTTCTGTACATGGTATGTTAAGGGTCTGATGATGCATCAGAACAATATTGCAGGGAATCTTATTAAGGTGATCATTTAGTGAACCGTGTTTCGATTGTTTGGCTAGTATGTAATGAGAAACCTCTTCACATGAACTGCTGAAGGCCTGACGATGGAGCAAAACAGAACCATAGGGAAGTTTGCGTGTCGTGTTTCTTTTGATAGTGTTTTCTGAGTAGCTTCTGTGTATGAACTGCTAAGAGCTGTAGGTATGACGAAACAGAATAACATTAGTATGGAACTTTGTGAAACCTCATGGATAGAATACCATGATATAGCTCTTTAAAAAGTGATGACTGAGTAACTTCTCTACCTATAACTACTCATGAACTGCTAAGAGCAGAATTTTTGCTCATTATACCCGCCACGGAAGAGTAGGCGTAGCGTAAGTCATATGTCCCCCAAACAGGTCTGCTTATCTAAATATTATGGTTTCGGTTAAAGTAGGTATTATTGTAGAGTTAGAACTTATCGGCGATACACGACGTGAATATGCCATGGGTCACACTACGCATGGGTAAAACTATCGTGTAATGTTATAAAACTGGCCAAGTGCGAATCGGACTCGCGCACGAAGGGTTCCGTACCATTATCCATATGTTTTTAATATTTGTTGTTATAGCGGCAACAGAAATACATAATTTGTGAAAATTTCAACTAACTATCGCGGTTCTTGAGATACAGCCTGGTGACAGACAGCGAAGTCTTAGTAATAGGGTCCCGTTTTTACACGTTGTAAAAACGGGACCCTATTACTAAACGACCCGACGGGACCCGATTACGTTGTTTCGGGGGTACAAAACTCTGAAAAAGGGATTTTGCACGTTTATTCCAAAACGGGTTCACTAAATTATATGCAGAGCAGAGCGCAATTAATATGGTGGTTGGTTACCCACGACGGAAAGGATAAGGTATAAACATTTAGGGTAAATTAAGGGCAATAGGCGCAGATTCTCCAAATCGGCTAAACCGATTAAGATTTTTGCAATATATTTGTAAAAAAGTAAAAGTTCGTCGAAATTTAGAATGAATGATCCAAGTAAGTGATATTAAATTTGATGTGCTTGTGATAGAGGAAAGAGGATGTGAGTGTCTATGTGGGCTCGCATATACTCAAGTCGCGATCTCAAGGGGAGCTTAGGATCTTCGGTCCCACGCAGAACTCGGATCGGCTCTACTTTGAACATTTAGCGATAGGATAGTGCACGAGAGTCCCGTGTAGGCTCGCGTACAAAGCGTGACCCTTCACGCTGAGGTTTTTACGCACTTCGGGCCTTCTCAACTGCGCGGAGCTCAGCTTTTGGTCTTGCGTGCCTTGCCACTCACCTTTGCGCTTTTAGCCCTCAAATTTAATTGTAAAGACACAGATGGATAGTGGTGGCTCGCCCTTTGGGTCTTCGGCCCTCTGGCTTGCGGAGAGAACTTTCTCAAAGGACGCTCCGAGCCTTCGTCTTCCAGGTTCTCTTGTAAACCACTCGATAGAAAGGATCTACTTGGGCTCGCCCTTCAGCGAGAGTGCTTTCTGATGGGACACTTTGGGCCTTTGTTCCTACGCTGAGCTCTGCCTTCGGCCTACCGTGCTTCTTTCCGGAATATATAGCGTTAAGTGAGAAACAACTATTGTTTTTTCTACCACGTCGGTGGCATACAAGCATACAGTCCGCTTGATGGTAAGCGGTTACCGCAGCGTATGGACGTTTGCAACTCCAGGGGTTTCAATGCGCGTTGCTGACTCTTTAAACATGTATACACTCCTTTCTTGAATAGCCCTATACTATAATATAATCCCTTGGGAAAACCTCGGGAGGGAGCTCATTCTACAACTGGAGCGTTTAAGTCAGGAAGGTATAGACATTGCTCTTTAAAAATAATAAAATAAAACAAAATTGAAAATTTTGAAAAACCCACGACGGATTAACCTAATCAAAAAATTATAAAATAAAATAAATGTGAATCCCCCGACTGGGTATTTACGAAGTAAGTACATAGAGATAATAAATAGATTTCAAAAACGGTTGTATGGTCGCGAGGTATAGTTACCTTAAGCCAGAAAAATCCGTCGGGGGCTGCCATTGCCATGTCTGTTCCTAATTTCATTAAAATATTAATAATAGTAAAGCTCGAGGTACTTTACATACAGCAACTTGAATTGAGGTACCTATAACACGGACTTCGTAATCTTACTTCATTTCAGGGCAGGCAATGGCAACCGTTTTTGAAATCTATTTATTATCTCTATGTACTTACTTCGTAAATACCCAGTCGGGGGATTCACATTTATTTTATTTTATAATTTTTTGATTAGGTTAATCCGTCGTGGGTTTTTCAAAATTTTCAATTTTGTTTTATTTTATTCAGTAAAAGAGCGTTGTCAGGCGTAGACGAGGACGTAGAAGGGCTAGTACCCAGGTCCACGAGGCGCTGTTCATCAAGACGCAGACGCTCCATAAGAGTAGAAATACTTCTATTTTCCTTAGGCACGGACTCCCAAGCATTCTTGAACTCGAGATATGTTGAAGGAAAGGTATTCAGAATCCTGTTCATCAACAATGATTGACGGAGTGATCCTTCTTCCTTTAGTTCGTCATTGAGTTGTTGCCATATTGCCTGCAGCTTGGATACGTGCGTGGCAATGTCGTCAGCTTCGTCTTTGGAGTACGCGAACAACTGCCAATACAACAAATCTAGTCTTCTATCATTCTTCTGCTCATATACTGAGTGGAGTATATCCCACATCTCCTTACCGGATTTAGCAGTATATGACGTTTAAGTTCTGTGGAGTGGAGACGCTACAGCCGATGATACACTGGAGTAATGCGTCACGTTCTTCATATTGGGCATGTTTCCTTTGATAACTTGCTATTTCGTCAGCAGCCGCGTCTTGTAGAGGTGGCACAGGAACAGTTTCGACGCCTTTCACAATATCTTGCAGCTTGTGCATAGTTAGTTGCAGGTTTATATCGAATTTCCATACCAGCCAATTGTCAAGCCCGCGTAGCTTCTCAATATTAAAGCGCTCCAATTTTTGGATACTCATATTAACGAACACACAAATTAAATTGTAAAACTGATCCCAAAATAGATTTGTCGGCCGGTTTAGCCTAGTTGGTAGTGACACTGCCTCCGAAGCTTGAGGTCCCGGGTTCGAATCCCGGTAAGGGCATCCAAGTCTCAGGAATAAATGTTTCTGCTCACCACAGAAACATTTGTTCCTGAGACTTGGATGTTTTCTATGTATTTAAGTATATATCTATTAAATATATCGTCGTCTAGTACCCATAACACAAGTCTTATTGAGCTTACTATGCGACTAGTTCGATTTGTGTAAAAAATGACCCTTTATATATTTATTTCTTTATATTTAAATAGAAAAAAAAAATACTAGTTATAAATGGATTATTTGTAATAATTTTCCCATAACCTAATGAAACAAATATTCCTACAACCAATATTTATTTAACGTCAGTCAATAACAGATTTCAAACTCATGTCATGTAAAACATATTCTGATGGCCAGTCCAACAATGTGTTTAGGAATTTTATTGTAGAATTTGATACAATTTCCCAAGAACGACTTTTTGGCCTTTACTAGTCTATAAAAGGTTATTTTGAGTTTCCCAGTGTTTCTGGTGGCTATATTGGGGTTATCAGCGTTCGTTGGGAAATTGCACAAATTCTTTCTAACATACATTAATATTTCAAATACGTATAGGGAAGGCAGGGTTAGAATATCTATTTCTTTGAAAAATTCTTTCAATGAGTCACGCGACCCCAAGTTATAAATTGTTCGGATAGCACTTTTTTGCAAAATAAAAACAGTTTCAATATCTGCAGCTGATCCCCACAAAATAAGACCATAAGTAATTATGCTTTTAAAATAAGCGAAGTAAACTAACCATGCCGTTGCCACATTGGTAAGCTGCCTTATTCTCCTGACTGCAAATGCAGCAGAGCTCAACCTACTTCCTATCGCTGTTATATGGGAACCCCGCTGCAATTTTGAGTCCAATGTAATACCTAAGAATACAGTTGACTTAACAAATTCTAATGTTTGACCATTAAGTTTAATATTTGAACTCGACAGCAAAAATATGCTTATTACAATGATAATACTTAACCTACTTACTATAAGTAAATCTGATAATTATATGTATATTTTTTCTGTCGAGTCAGTTTTTGGAAATTTAGAAATAAAAAAAAACCTATTTTATTGTATTGTATTCTGCAGGCTCTGGTGCACAACGTGCTGCCGCCGCACGTGGCCCGGCACTTCATGGGCGCGCGCCACCACCACCGCGACCTCTACAGCCAGAGCTATGCAGAAGTTGGCGTGCTGTTCGCTTCCATGCCCAACTTTTCGGGTACGATCTATTTTCAATACATTCCCATTAGGACTAGGATGGGATGAAAGCGTTAATATTGTCGGGGGTTAACCTGAGATGTACTCGTACCATTCCAATTTAACTTTAGTATTATATTATGTATTTGCGAGCTCATTCTTAACTTCGGGCATCAGCTAACGCGCGTGGAAGCAGATGAAAGATATATTGGTATAGCCTAGTTTATTTTCTGCATATGCATTAACTACTTAAAATGAGAGAAGTTGACCTATTTAAAATATCTTTATGGATACTCGTGAATAGGGCCGTGGCTGATTTGTAAGGTTTTCTCTATTTATAATAATGACGTATTTAGATTTTCTAGCCTATCTCAGATGGTGCAAACGTTAACAATTTAATACATGCATGTTCAATGTTTTCAGAATTCTACTCTGAGGAGACCGTCAATAACCAAGGCTTGGAATGCTTAAGATTTCTAAATGAAGTTATATCGGATTTTGATTTGGTAAATATCATTATTGTTACTAACACATTCCTAAAAATTTAATAAGCATGTTACAAGCTCCTGAACTAGTGTAAACGCTAGAGAGCAGAATTCGATGATCCAACATTATTGAAAAAACTGATTGTTTTCAGCTACTCGAAGATGCGAAATTCAGCAAAGACATAATTAAAATAAAAACTATCAGCTCTACGTATATGGCTGCATCAGGCCTAAATCCTACTCGACAAATGCAGGTAATCAATCGTTTATTACTGCCCACCTAATCGATGTAATTTTTCTTTTTCTTTTCATTCCCTTAAGGCGCAGGTTAGGGCAAGCCATTCTCCATACAAAGGTTGTGCAAGTTTTTTGCGTTAGTTTTGGCACTACAGCATTTAATTTTATTTTTTGTTGGTACACATTAATGTAATGTATTGTATTGTGATATGATCCCAGTTGGTCGAAATAAATGAATTTATTATTATTGTAATCTAACCTAAATCTAAATTACAAATAAAAGATTTCTCTTAATTCAACTAATTATTATTATATTGGATATACGCAGAACTTGATGTTGAAATTTAGCATTATTTAAAAAAAAATTAAAATTAAAAAATACAGAAAATAATTACAATTAAAAAAGAAAAACATCAAGACATAGGTAACAAAAAAATAAGCATATGGACCAAAAATAGTAACTGGAGTGCAAACACAAACGAAGAAAATCTTCCACAAATTTTGTATGGAAAGAGCTTGCCCACCCCTTCGCCTTAATAAACATTATTAAAAAAAAACATCGTACCAGTCCTTTTCAAGTGAACTTTTTTTCTACTTATGAAACCAGCACAATCACCAATTTCAAAATATTGATTTGCTTTAAAACACAATTAAACGCATGCAAGTACAATTTAGCAACGAATTCGAGGGCTATACGAGGACAAAACTAATTACATCGTACTGACTAAAATAAGGATCTAATTAGTAGCTGGGACCCATGCAGAATCCTATGGTGCCCAAGGGCTTGGAATTGTCGATACCGACATGGACAGCTTAGGCTCCTCTTCTACATATGACCACAGATATGACTGACTTGGTAAAACACCCGAGGTGTCACTGCTTTTTTGTCAACATTTTATTTTGCAACTATGTGTATGTGTGTGTGCATATATAAACCATTTTGTCGGAAACCATTTTTCTCGACCTTAGGTTTATTTTGATTTTCATCATTCATTCCCTAGCGCGATTTACAAGTTCATAGGTATGCACGTCTGGTCTGCTTCATTTTGAATATCATAGTTATAGAGCTATGATGAAAAAACATTACACTCCTTATTTTGGTAGTCGTGCAAAAATAGGGGTTTTTTAATCCAACGGCGTCGATCGGCGGCGCTGCCCTGTAGGGCGTAGCATACATATAATCGATTTTTCTCAAACATGCAATGAAATATTGATGTTATGTTCCTTATAAGGCTGCGAAGTATGACGTTTCAGGTGCGGCTAGGACAAGAGGTCTTTAATGGAATTTCATATAAATCTTGCAGGCCTACAGGCAAATTCCTCTTTTTTAATTTCCATTCCACATAAATTTGTGGCATTGCGTGCGTATTAATACGTACCATGCGTATTAAAAATAAAACTTTGTATTTTTTTGGTGTTTATTTCATTGCATATCTGAGAAAAGCACTATACATACCTCGGCGGGAAATAAGGGGTTGCCCGCCTCAGACCTATCTAGTCTATATGTCTTCGGCCGGCAACCCCTTTCGTCCCGTCTCTGTAGGTACTATTAATGATGGGATGCGATGAATGGGGAGCATATTTTTATCGATTTCTCCGGTTGACTCTTAGTTGTTTTCTCGACACTATACTTATACGGACGCAATTTTTAATTTCGTTCTAATATTATAGTTGAGTAAGATGGACTATTTAATATATTGTCTGTAAAATGAAAATAGTCACGTAACTTAGATATTATGTGTAAGATTTGGAAGTAATCCTAACGATAACTAGGTATCGATCAACGTGTTACTCGTGCTAAGTAAGGACATAACTTCACACACTTATAATAAAGGTTTGATGCATTGTAAAGATTTAATTTTGCCCTTTACATTAACTCCACGCATAAATTAAACTAGTGGCTCTGTGAGTATTTTTTTTTTCAAATCTCAAAATTTCCAAAGCAAATACTCGACAAAAAAACTATATAATTATCGAACCTGCTCAACATGAGAATCGGTTGAGAAATGCGACCTGTAGAGGAGAACATCCAGACAGTACATACGAAAGAATTTTTGTCGAAAGTTGAAACGGAGACGCTTCGCTCGCTTCGCTCACTCGGTCAATAAGGGAATGCAGTAGAAATAAACACGACACGAGGAATAGAGTCTAGTCTGTATGTATAAGCGGCCTTTACGGACATTCTATTGCACTATAAAAGGAGTTGATTAAGATATGCCATCTTATGTGATAAAACCGGATTAACGTTTCATAAAATGTTTTATTCGATGAGGAGACGTCTCAAACAAACTTTTCTCAAGCATGCTCGAAAATGGTCCTATTTTGTTTAATAAACAACACGCAAAGAGACTATTTTTTATCCGCCCAAATAAATAAAACAAAATTGAAAATTTTGAAAAACCCACGACGGATTAACCTAATCAAAAAATTGTAAATAGATTTCAAAAACGGTTGTATGGTCGCGAGGTATAGTTACAAAGCCAGAAAAATCCGTCGGGGGCTGCCATTGCCTGCCCTGAAATGAAGTAAGATTACGAAGTCCGTGTTATAGGTACCTCAATTCAAGTTGCTGTATGTAAAGTACCTCGAGCTTTACTATTATTAATATTTTAATGAAATTAGGAACAGACATGGCAATGGCAGCCCCCGACGGATTTTTCTGGCTTAAGGTAACTATACCTCGCGACCATACAACCGTTTTTGAAATCTATTTATTATCTCTATGTACTTACTTCGTAAATACCCAGTCGGGGGATTCACATTTATTTTATTTTATAATTTTTTGATTAGGTTAATCCGTCGTGGGTTTTTCAAAATTTTCAATTTTGTTTTATTTTATTATTTTTAAAGAGCAATGTCTATACCTTCCTGACTTAAACGCTCCAGTTGTAGAATGAGCTCCCTCCCGAGGTTTTCCCAAGGGATTATATTATAGTGTAGGGCTATTCAAGAAAGGAGTGTATACATGTTTAAAGAGTCAGCAACGCGCATTGAAACCCCTGGAGTTGCAAACGTCCATACGCTGCGGTAACCGCTTACCATCAAGCGGACTGTATGCTTATATGCCACCGACGTGGTAGAAAAAACAATAGTTGTTTCTCACTTAACGCTATATATTCCGGAAAGAAGCACGGTAGGCCGAAGGCAGAGCTCAGCGTAGGGACAAAGGCCCAAAGTGTCCCATCAGAAAGCACTCTCGCTGAAGGGCGAGCCCAAGTAGATCCTTTCTATCGAGTGTTTTACAAGAGAACCTGGAAGACGAAGGCTCGGAGCGTCCTTTGAGAAAGTTCTCTCCGCAAGCCAGAGGGCCGAAGACCCAAAGGGCAAGCCACCACTATCCATCTGTGTCTTTACAATTAAATTTGAGGGCTAAAAGCGCAAAGGTGAGTGGCAAGGCACGCAAGACCAAAAGCTGAGCTCCGCGCAGTTGAGAAGGCCCGAAGTGCGTAAAAACCTCAGCGTGAAGGGTCACGCTTTGTACGCGAGCCTACACGGGACTCTCGTGCACTATCCTATCGCTAAATGTTCAAAGTACAGCCGATCCGAGTTCTGCGTGGGGCCGAAGATCCTAAGCTCCCCTTGAGATCGCGACTTGAGTATATGCGAGCCCACATAGACACTCACATCCTCTTTCCTCTATCACAAGCACATCAAATTTAATATCACTTACTTGGATCATTCATTCTAAATTTCGACGAACTTTTACTTTTTTACAAATATATTGCAAAAAATCTTAATCGGTTTAGCCGATTTGGAGAATCTGCGCCTATTGCCCGTAATCTACCCTAAATGTTTATACCTTATCCTTTCCGTCGTGGGTAACCAACCACCATATTAATTGCGCTCTGCTCTGCATATAATTTAGTGAACCCGTTTTGGAATAAACGTGCAAAATCCCTTTTTCAGAGTTTTGTACCCCCGAAACAACGTAATCGGGTCCCGTCGGGTCGTTTAGTAATAGGGTCCCGTTTTTACAACGTGTAAAAACGGGACCCTATTACTAAGACTTCGCTGTCTGTCACCAGGCTGTATCTCAAGAACCGCAATAGTTAGTTGAAATTTTCACAAATTATGTATTTCTGTTGCCGCTATAACAACAAATATTAAAAACATATGGATAATGGTACGGAACCCTTCGTGCGCGAGTCCGATTCGCACTTGGCCAGTTTTATAACATAACACGATAGTTTTACCCATGCGTAGTGTGACCCATGGCATATTCACGTCGTGTATCGCCGATAAGTTCTAACTCCACAATAATACCTACTTTAACCGAAACCATAATATTTAGATAAGCAGACCTGTTTGGGGGACATATGACTTACGCTACGCCTACTCTTCCGTGGCGGGTATAATGAGCAAAAATTCTGCTCTTAGCAGTTCATGAGTAGTTATAGGTAGAGAAGTTACTCAGTCATAACTTTTTAAAGAGCTATATCATGGTATTCTATCCATGAGGTTTCACAAAGTTCCATACTATGTTATTCTGTTTCGTCATACCTACAGCTCTTAGCAGTTCATACACAGAAGCTACTCAGAAAACACTATCAAAAGAAACACGACACGCAAACTTCCCTATGGTTCTGTTTTGCTCCATCGTCAGGCCTTCAGCAGTTCATGTGAAGAGGTTTCTCATTACATACTAGCCAAACAATCGAAACACGGTTCACTAAATGATCACCTTAATAAGATTCCCTGCAATATTGTTCTGATGCATCATCAGACCCTTAACATACCATGTACAGAAGCTACTCAGCAAACACAATGAAAAGAGCCCAAACACGGCCAAATACCTATATGCCTTCGAAAGGTTCTGTGTGATGTTATTTTACTCCATCATCAGACCCTCAGAAGTTCATTTACAATGGCTGCTAAGCAAACATAAACAAAAGGGCCCAAAAACGAACAGTAAGTAATCGAACCCCTGTACAGTTCCCTACTATGTTTTTTTGCTCCATCATCTGATCCTCAGAATTCAAGTACATGTACTCTTTAGCCAGCACTATCGAAATCATCCACGGTGGTGTAGTTGTTCCGGAGAAAATGCGCTCAAACCAGCTCAAACGCACTTTAAGGCAAAAAATGTTTTCTGCAGCGCCCCCTGGCGAGTTATGGTCGTAACAATTATTATGTGGTTCGTCCCGAATGAACCACCAACCCATTGCAGGAAACCGTATCCAAATCGGTCAAGCCGTTTTGGAGATATTGAGGTGCACACACAAACAAACAACCTCTCACCCTAAACGCATATACCTTCTCCGATCCGTCGTGGGTAAAAAATAAAACTTACCTGTCTAGGAGTATAATAAAAATCCTACATAACTTGTTATTTTATAAATTAAAATTTTGACATCGCCATATTGCATCGCAATAACATTCACCCAAAGAAAACCACCAGCTAACCACGCGTTTCCCAGTGTGTGCGCACCTGTATTATGTCTATGATTAGAAGACAAATAAATTAAATTAAAATAAGGTACTATTTAATTGATTTGAAGACGACAATAAGTAAATTTATGCGTACCCCACACGCCTGCTACTACTATTTTGATAATTTCTGATCCAATGTTTTTTTTGGTTTCCTCGTATTCGAAATGAAAAACAGAGTATTCGACTCGGGTGGAACCCCATCCATTCAGCCTCGAAGTATGGGCTCTCTCACTTCGAGCACCAAAATATCTCTTGGGAGTTCAGCCCTCAGTTAACAATTTACTATTGTTTAGCCGTCAGACGGCACTCTAGTGCGGTGGGCACACCTAGCGTGCCTGGTGGAGTTCGCGCTGGAACTGCAGCGCGTGTTGGCCGCCATCAACGAGCAGTCCTTCAACCACTTCGTGCTGCGGCTGGGTGTCAACCACGGGCCCATCACGGCCGGCGTCATCGGCGCGCGCAAGCCGCACTATGACATTTGGGGCAACACCGTCAATGTCGCCTCTAGGATGGAGAGTACCGGCAAAGCTGGCTGTATACAGGTAATCTAAAAGATCATGCTAGACTGTATGTAGTGCGACAAAAGGCGAATCGTTAGCAATTTAGTATTGGTAAGACATAGCCATGTCTCGAATTTCGGTAGTAGATACCCAATTAGGTATAGGTTGGTACCTAACGGGGTTTATACCCAGGGTATACCGTACTGGTACTGGGGGTGTGGGTTAGACTGGGTATAATTTAAGGTGCAACTGGTGGAAGAGATTCTTTAAAGGGATAAGTTCGCTTTGTACGAATATAACCGAATTGGTCTGTATTTTATTGTTTACAATGAAGCATGATACAAGAATACAAGGTATAGCACTCCGGGGAAATTCAGTAGTGTGGGTGACACAAGCCTACGTCATTACTTGTATCGATGGTTCTGCCGGCGTAAGTGTGAGTTTCTGTATTGCCAGTGTTGTACTATGACACTCACCGACCCCCATGTATACCTGTGAGTGTTTTATTAAATTATTACGGTAATTCATATTTAACTTGACCTATTTTGTTTGTTTAAACAAACAAATGACAATTGTAATGCGTAAATAATACATTTTGCATGATTACGGCAGATAAAAATCCTTCATGAGTCGTTTTTTTTGAAAATTGCCAAACGCGACGGTGTCGTAGGCTTGTGTCACAATCCGGAGTGGCAGACCTTGTTTCTTTAGACCGTGCAATAAAGTATCTACATACATACATATCTCCATTATTTACAGCTCAAAATAGCAAATACGGAGCAAATATGGTCATTCGAAGAGAGTTTTACAAATTTCAAATTAAAGGCAAAAATTGAGGCTTTGTAATAGGGAACTAGTGAAGCCTTTCTTGCCCGAGCTTGATTGTTCTAATAGCTCAGAGGCTAGAGCGATTGGCCGCGTATGCCAGATGTTGCAGGATGGAATCCTGCTCGGGGCACCAAATTATTAAATTTTTCCCTTTAGTTTGAAATTTTCGTTAGCAGCTTAACTGCTTAATACAAAATAATTAAAAAAAAAAAAAAAAACGACTTTAATGGGGGAGGCCGGTGAAAGATTATTATACTTAATGGTGCACTCTTAGATTCCATACAATAAAATAAAAATGGCTATAAGTATGTTTATAATGGTAGATGACTAAGTACCCTCAATTCCTCATGGAATCATGAAAAAACCTTGCTTGCTTGACAAACAAAACGAAGAGAATAAATCGCCAAACGTGAACTACGCGTCGTTAAAGAGTTCCGTTCTGATCATCATCAGCAGTTCCACTTCATCAAATGTCACTTATATGAATGTAAATGCTTGATTAGTTCACGAAAATACTAAAATGACTATTTGTGTGCCTTTCACATTTGAGCAGTACCCTCGATTCCTAATGGATCCCATCATCAGAACTCGAGTATGACAAACATTTATCGTGAAAATAGAACTTGCTTAACAAACACAGCTAGAAGGACAAATCGCCAAACGTGAACTTTTCGTCGTTGAAGAGTTCTGTTCTGATCATCATCAGCAGTTCCATTTCATCAAATGTCACATTTTTGTATGATAATGCTCGATTTGTTGATAAAAACACAAAAATCACTATATGTTTGCCTTTAAGATTTGAGGAGTACCCTCAATACCTCATGGATCCCATCATCAAAAATCGAGCATGACAAAAATTATCGTGAAAATAGAACTTGCTTAACAAACACAGCTAGGAGGAGAAATCGCCAAACGTGAACTTTTCGTCGTTGAAGAGTTCTGTTCTGATCATCATCAGCAGTTCCACTTCATCAAATGTCACATTTTTGTATGATAATGCTCGATTTGTTGATAAAAACACAAAAATCACTATACGTTTAAGATTTGAGGAGTTCCCTCAATTCCTCGTGGATCCCATCATCAGAAATCAAGCATGACAAAAATTAATCGTGAAAATAAAACTTGCTTAACAAATACAGCTCGGAGGGCAAATCGCCAAACGTGAACTTTTCGTCGTTGAAGAGTTCTGTTCTGATCATCATCAGCAGTTCCACTTCATCCAATGTCACATTTTTGGATGAAAATGCTTGACTTGTTGATAAAAACACAAAAATCACTATATGTTTGCCTTAAAGATTTGAGGAGTTCCCTCAATTCCTCATGGATCCCATCATCAGAACTGCGTTTTACAAAAACGGGACCAAGTTGGATATATATACTTGCAATCAAAAAAAGATTTTTCCAAATCGGTTAAGAAATGACGGAGTTGTGGAGTAACAAACATTAAAAAAAACAACCGAATTGATAACCTCCTCTTTTGAAATCTTGAAGTCGGTTAATAAAGAGTTTTACAGTTTTATTTTGTAGTCATTCTCTCGGTCATACATAACATACGAGGGGCGTTCAATAAATTCTCGGTATTAGAATGAAAACAAAAGAATATTATAGGTGTTTTATTTTTATTTTTCAATACACTCCTCTCCTATGTTTATGCACTTATAAGACCGGTCAAATAGTTTTTTTAACCCCTCATAAAAATATTTTTTGTCTTTGGTGTCAAAATGCTCCTACACTACTGTCTTTAATGCTTCATCGTTAGAAAATTAATTTCCACGTAGATTCTTTTTGACATTGGGAAACAAATATAAGTCACCCGGGGTCAAGTCTCGACTATACGGTGGGTATGTAATAGTTTCGAGTCCAGATTCAAGAGCAGCAGCCTTGGCAATATGAGCACTATGCACAGGGGCGTTGTCGTGTAGAAGCAGAACACCTTTGGCTGTTTTTCCCCGTCTGTTATGTTTGATTGCTTCCCTTATTTGGCATATAATATTAGCGTAGCGCTCTCCTTTAATACTTACACCCTTTTCTCTATAATCATTCAGCAACATTCCATCACAATCCCAGAATATTGTGACCATGACCTTGCTAGCTGAAGGCACGACCTTGAACTTCTTGGGGTGAGGAGTTCCTTTAATGTGCCACTGCATGGACTCTTGTTTGCTCTCAGGGTCATAATGATGAACCCACGTTTCATCTCTACTAACAAAATTTTGCAGTATCTTATCAGGAATTTCACCGCACACCTCAAGAAATTCGGAACAACGAGCGACACGCGTATTCTTCTGAAGCGGTGTCAGGATTCGCGGTACCCATATCGCACTGACTTTTGACATATTAAGATGGTCATGAATTATATCGTGTCTAGTACCAATAGAATGGTTAGTTCTTTGAGCTATTGCTTTCACCTTTACTCAACCATCTTCAGATATAATTTTCTCCACTTTTTTAAATTTTCTTATGAAGAAGCTTCGACGGGCCGACCAGCTCTATGGTCGTCTTCGATACTCTCTGCCCCATGCTTAAATTGACTTGACCACTTCTGAATTGTTGATAATGAAGGAGCAGACTCACGGTAAACATAATCCATTTCTTTTTTTATAGCTTATTGATTTTTTACGTGTTTGGTCAAGAATTTTATTACCGCTCGGTGCTTTAATTTAACCAACATTGAAATAACGCTCATAGTGATCACGTTTGTTCGGTACTTACAAATAAACAAAAGAACATCGCCGTTTTAATTTTACTTTTTTTTAATATTAATGAATGACTTATACTGGCCAGTATTAAAAAGTTTACCAAAGAGGTTTAAAAGGTGTCAATACCGAGAACTTATTGAACGCCCCTCGTATCAATCTGTTACGTATGACCTAGAGAAGTACAGAATCATTTCGTCCATTTGCCTACTGGCGAAGGTAAACGTGAAGTCTATTGTAACAGCCCTATGTCGGCCTGTTTAGCCTAGTTGCTAGTGCGCCTGCCTCCGAAGCTAGAGGTCCCGGGTTCGAATCCCGGTAAGGGCATTTGTTTCTGTGATGAGCAGCAACATTTGTTCTTGAGACTTGGATGTTTTCTATGTATTTAAGTATATATCTATTAAATATATCGTGGTCTAGCTCCCATAACACAAGCCTTATTGAGCTTACTATGGGACTAGTTTGATTTGTGTAAAAATTGTCCCCTAATATTTATTTATGTATATACTTACGCATATAATTATACTGCTGCTCGAGAAGGTGGCTAGGATTCACCTACGCATAGAGTTTATTTAGGCATCCAAAAGTCTCATAACGTAAAAAAATATAAGTCCTGGTTATCCAATACCACCTACAAGAGCTACAACGTTGTTTCAGCAGTCATATCTCATATCATAAAGCTATTATATTAATCACTCCTCTTTCAAAACCATTAGTCATACAAGCAGCGGTAACCATACCGCATTTATAAATTTAAATTAATAAGTCGCTTAGTCATTTTATTGATTACACCTTTAGCAACATTGCAACATTTTAAAGATGCCAACAAAATACTTCAGTCTACGAGTGTGTAGGTAGCGTCAACTACAAAGAGATGTATGCACTTTTTCACCTTATTGCTTTGTATTAAGGTCCAAAAGCGTAACATCTCTTTGTAGTCGACTGAACGCTCGCTATGACAACTGTTATTAATGTAGAATGGAATTTTTCCGACAGGTGACCGAAGAGACGTGCCATATACTTGAGACGTTCGGCTACTACTTCGAACAGCGTGGGCTAGTGGCGGTCAAGGGCAAGGGTCAACTCATGACCTACTATCTGCAGGGCAAACGAGACGCTTCCGCTGGACAAACGAATAATACTAACGTAAGTCATTTGCTTCATTGCTCATCGGTTCAATCTGACAGTATGCTGTTACCGTAGCATGTGTTTGAGTGAGTAATGACCGTGTTTATGGACGAGCAGAGTGTTTAGCACCGCAGCGCATGCTAGAATACACGTAACCACGTATGGCGAAGTATAGGGCCCTGAGTGTCTAGTATGATAGCTTATACCGTCACGTTTTATGTGACGTTTCAGTACATTTTGGCCATATAACATGACGGTATAAGCTTTCATACTAGCCAGGCTGGTCTGCTATTTTATGCTACACGCGACGTCTGACTTCAGCGTCACAATGCTTACAATAGAAATGTACTGTTGTGGTCTCTTTCAAACTTTGACGTCGACGCCTTGCGTGTAGCATAAAACAGGAAGGAGGCCATGACCTAGGAGTGTAGTGTGCGTTTTCATACGCCTGATAGCCTGCGTCAGCCGTTGTTGCACACATTGCTTGTCCATAAACGTAAATATTTTTTCGCATGTGTTATCTTTAGCTCGACTTCAGGTGAAGCTCGTCTGTAGGAACTACACCTGAAATTCTAAGCAATGGAAGCTGAAAGTAGAGTCGCTCTGGACAGTCTACCCGGACAGGCCGGCGTCCCGAGTCGGCCTGTCCGCGCAGATCGCTCGGATAACTCGAACACCCTCACCGAAAAGCGGAGTCAACGACTACCTAAACACTACCGTATGCAACGCCACAACACTACTTAATCTCTAGTATAATTTGAACTGGAAAATCGTAACAACTGCGCATAATGGCAGGTCATACGAACCTATATCGATTGGCCTGGAGCGAGTTGTGTATCTATGCGTTGTGATTGAGTGCCTACCCCGTTTTGGAACTATTATGTGGAATTTCACTATGTTCTCGTAGAATACAAAAGTAATTACCTAATGAATGTGTCGACAAACTTAAGTAGATACTTTCTTTATCGTAATAACTCGAATGTTGCATAATTGCTAAAAGTACTTATAAATTATTTTTACTAATTAGTTCGAGTATCTAACACGCGGCAACGTGTCCAGCCAAGTTCACCTCAGGAACTGGCGGACAGCAGCCGTGTATTATTTTACACGAACCGTTTGGAGCCACTTTTGACCCCTCAATAACTCCAAATCTATTAAACATAACAAAACCGGCCTAGTGCGAGTCGGACTCCCGAACGAAGGGTTCCGACTCGCACTTGGCAGGTTTTTAATATTTGTTGTTATAGCGGCAACAGAAATACATAATGTGTGCAAATTTCAACTGTCTAGCTATTACAGTTCTTGAGATCTAGCTCGGCGAGTGGTAGCCATGAAAAAGGGCTAAAAAATATCACGTTTTTTGAATGGGAGCCCCCCTTATTTATTATTATTATTTTGTTTTTAGTATTTGTTGTTATAGCGGCAACAGAAATACATAATCTGTGAAAATTTCAACTGTCTAGCTATTACGGTTCTTGAGATACAGCCTGGTGACAGACGGACGGACGGACGGACGGACAGCGAAGTTTTAGTAATAGGGTCCCGTTTTTACCCTTTAGGTACGGAACCCTAAAAATTTAAATATGGTACATGTATTAAGATCCTTTAGAACAACTAGAACCCTTATATATATCAATAAATAATCCAGAAAAGAATGAATCTATGAATGGCATTCCGCTGCACATACTTGAAATTTACGCGAAGATCGTTTAATAATTCCGTCATATAGAGTATAACACGAGAGTGAAAGGGACGGCACGACACGAAGTTCGATTTTCGAAGTTCGCGGTAGCACAGCAGGTCTGTAGCGCGGTAGAGAGGAGGCGGTGTGTTTGATATATGAAGTAGTAATTGAGAGTCGACGTTTCGGAAAGATTAAAAATGCAAAACCGCCTCCGCCCCGCACCGCGCTCTCCCGCTTTGTGCGTTTCGGTCTGTAGAGTTTTGATGATCATCAGTGAGTGAGTCAGTGACGAAATTGGGCTTTTAAGGGGAGGTTGTCAAGCGAGTTAGCGTTTTCGAGTTTTCTAAAAACAATTTGAAACGTAGAAAAAGGATTCTAAAAATTTTAAAAAATTATATGTTTTACTTAAGGATCTAGTCTAGTCAAAGTTGCACTCAGTTACACGATCTAATGAATTTCGCTCGATAGAAAGAGACCCCAAAGTTACTCCTTTTTGTAAAGCATTTACAATCTGACGACTAAACCATTGATGTTTTAAATAAAGTTTATGAACTAAACTAAAGCCATTTAGTATTTCTAGTCATTTTTGCAGAATTTAAATAGATAAAATGATTGTATTAATTAATATGTTTAAATACCTACAAAATGCGCGAGCGCGGAGGCTCGGCAGGCCCGATCAGTCGCGCGCTGGCGCTTACGGACAACGGACTTGTGTCAGTTTTATCCGCGACCGTTTCGTTCACCAAACAAGCAGTTTTTGACGAATTTATATAATTGTTGCAAATTATTTAAGAAGGGCAATAAAAACCCAAATGAAAAAAGTCGTAATTATTAACAAATAAATTATGGTCATAGTGCCACAGTAGAAAAATGACAGTATAACAACTGAACTGAACCCCTGCAGAAATGGAACCAAAGTTGGTAAAATTATAAATGAAATGTTTATTACCAGAAATTGTAGATATAGTAAGAGATCTACTGCTTTGCACTTGAATTTTTTATTTAACTTATGAGCTTCACCACATTAATTCCGGCCATATTTTTTTTAAATACCACGTCAGTGGCAAACAAGCGTACGGCCAGCCTGATGGTAAGCGATCACCGCAGCCTATGGACGCCTGCAACTCCAGAGGAGTCACATGCGCGTTGCCGACTCTTTTAAAATTTATACACTATCTCTCTTTCTAGCTAATCTTCTTTTAAAAGATCTACCCATTTCCAGGTAGCTACCGCGGCAAGTTTGGTAATACTTCATTTACCATATTGATTCTTTTATCATCTTTATGTAAAAATCATTTCTGGTATTTATTTTAAAAGAATACGGTAATCTTTCGCATAAATACTAAAAAGTAAAAACTTCGCAATGTTTTTTATGCTTTGAGAGCTAATAACTTTTGACGAATAAATTAAACCACCATAAAATAATCTATCTGTATTTTATTAAATTAAATTAACGTTTTTTTCCAAGCAACAATAAAGCTTAAAACTAGTGGCTCTGTGAGCTGTAAGACCACGCAAAAAAAATATGTTATCAAATTTTACAAAAACCGTCTCGACAAAAAATCATTATAATTATCGAACCTGCTCACGAAATGTCACGAGAATCGGTTGAGAAATGCGACCTTTAGAGGAGAACATTCGAACAGACAGACATGTGAAAGAATTTTTGTCGAAAGCTGAAACGTGGATGCTTCGCTCGCTCGGTCAAAAAACTATATTAGTAATAATTTTATGACAGTCGTGGTGCATGTGCCTGTGTTTATGAAGATTTGAACATTATCAACTTATATCCATACGCTTCGTCAGGTATTACACTATACTGAGGAGTATAACCTTTTACCTGTGCCCTCTGTTTGGCGTTTGTGGACTACGAGAAAGCCTTCGATTCGGTTGAAACCTGGGCTGTACTACAATCTCTCCAGCGGTGCCAAGTAGACTACCGCTATTAACGAAGTACTGAAGTGTTTCTACGACAACGCCACTATGTGAGTCCGACTCCAGGACAAGAACTCGATACCTATTCCGTTGTAGGTTGTAGCCGCGAGTCAGGCAGGGAGATGCTATTTCTCCCAAACTGTTCTCCGCTGCACTGGAGGATGTTTTCAAGACTTTGGACTGGAGAAGCCTAGGCATCAACATAAACTGCCAAGTTAAAGCTCAAAATGCATTAAACCGCAGTAAATTACTTTTACTGCAAACAATGTAGAGCCGGACTTGGCACCTTTCAGAGAATCTACGGAACTAGGCACCCATTTAGATCTCAATTCTTTTGTCGGTGAAAACGACAATTGAACTTGGCTCTCATTTTCACATTTATGTTTTTGATGGGATAAATATAACAACCTGTATAAATATAACACAAATAGATAAAAATTGCATGACCTATTAAACAAATCGAGTAAAGAGGTATAAGGCATATTTCTTAGGTTCTTAGGTTTCATAGATTAAATAACGAATTTCAGGGTTGTACTATGCATTCTGTTCTTTTTTCATTATAATGGATCCTACCGTAAGTTCGACTTTCAATTATTTATTTACTACCGATTTATTAAAAAATGATATCAAATACATACTAAAGTTGAATCATAATTAATGCAGTTCTTAAGTCAAAATACAGTTATATTTCTATACTGTGACCAGTATGAAGCTAGCGGGGTCATCCGAGTTCGCAGTCGCTTCGTCCGCGCGGGCTTGTTCACGCACCGCCAGGACAGCGCTAAATACCTACTCTCGCAGGACTAGAGGGCCTTAAGATATCAATAAAATTTCAAGTACCCGTAAGAGCTATGCAATTGAAACTTTATGTGTAAAATAATTGCACTAATGAGATCATATTCCGAGAATATCGTTTAAGTATCTGGTATAATCCAAACCTAAGTTATAAGAGTACAAAAAAACGACCTAGCGCTTCGAGAAAAGCTAAGTAGTGCCCTTACGGTTTGCTTGGTTCGTCTTGGCGGAGGCACTAACGAGTCTAACGAGCCCCCAGAAATAGTATTGGTTGTATTATGTTCATAAGATGAAATTGTTAATTCATTTTTTCATTGTCAAATTTAGTACGTAATTCTACCTATGTACTAATTACATTACTTTGTTCTTCATAAAATAGCAATAATTATTAGGTATGATTGTTTAGCAATAATCTTGTTAGAACATACGAGTAATTCTCCCTCGTCTCGAAGTCCCGAGGAGGGCGTTAATAGCTGTGACATAATAATACGAGTACAGCTTCTTAGGGGCCGTCCACATATAACGCCACGCAAAATTCCGACTTTTTGAACCCCTCCTATTTCACGGTTTTTTACTGTCCCTTTAACATATACTGTCATATTCGGTATGACCCACTCTCCGCCCTATCGCTGTGATGTAAAGTCATAATATTAATGAGCACGCGGAGCGCTCGTGGCCCAGCGACGCCCGCGTACCGAGTGCGGTATGCGAGGTAAGCAGCGTGGGGGCAGGGCAGTTCTTGGATGGGTGACCGCTTTGAGTGGTTACTAACTGAGCGCTCCCGTGCTTTGGAAGGCACGTTAAGCCGTTGATCCCAGTTGCTGTCTACGACAGCTGTCGTTAAGCCAGGTTAGAGGCCTTCGGGCGGCTTGAGAACTTCTAACAATCAAGTTGCCCACCCCACTCACTTGACAAGGGGGGTCGAAGTTGCACTACGTCCCAGCGTAAGGAGTACCCACCGTTACCCTACACGTGATGCCCTGGGTGGTGCTAAAATATATAGGGATAAGCTAGCCTTTTTACTTCCACTTTTTGTTTGTTTGTCATTTTGCTTTATGTACAATAAAGCACTACATACATACATACATACATACATACATCACCGTGTCGGCTCCAACGCCGATATCGGATCGGATAATGTGAACAGGGCCTAACAGTAAGCTTTTTAAGGTTTACTGTCAAATAAAGCAGAAAAAAAATCTGTAGAACTATCAATAGAACTATGGATTTTTAACCGACTTTAAAATTTCAAAAGAGGAGGTTATCAATTTGGTTGTATGTTTTTTTTTTGTTTTTTTTTTTTTAATGTTTGTTAGTCCATAACTCCCTCATTTCTTAACCGATTTGGAAAATTCTTTTTTTGATTGTAAGTATATATATTCAAGTTGGTCTCTTTTTTGTCAAAACGCAGTTCTGATGATGGGATCCATGAGAAATTGAGGGAACTCCTCAAATCTTCAAGGCAAACATATAGTGATTTTTGTGTTTTTATCAACAAATCGAGCATTTTCATACAAAAATGTGACATTTGATGAAGTGGAACTGCTGATGATGATCAGAACGGAACTCTTCAACGACGAAAAGTTCACGTTTGGCGATTTGTCCTCCTAGCTGCGTTTGTTAAACAAGTTCTATTTTCACGATTGATTTTTGTCATGCTCGAGTTCTGATGATGGGATCCATTAGGAATCGAGGGAACTCCTCAAATGTGAAAGGCACACAAATAGTGATTTTAGTATTTTCATGAGCTAATCAAGCATTTTCATTCATAAAAGTGACATTTGATGAAGTGGAACTGCTGATGATGATCAGAACAGAACTCTTCAACGACGCGTAGTTCACGTTTGGCGATTTGTTCTCTTCGTTTTGTTTGTCAAGCAAGCAAGGTTTTTTCATGATTCCATGAGGAATTGAGGGTACTTAGTCTTCTACCATTATAAACATACATTATAGCCATTTTTATTTTATTCTATATCTATCTAAGAGTGCACCATCTAAGTATAATAATCTTTTACCGGCCTCCCCCATTGAAGTCGTTTTTTTTTTCTTAAAAATTATTTTAAGCAGCAATCTACGGAATTCTACGGGTTCTTTAATACAATCATATCACGATATGTATCACATGGATATTTATAAATATTGAAGTAAAATCCAAACTATTTTGAAAACTGTGATGATAATATTGAAATCCCAGTACTGTGATGATAATCACCGTGTAAAAGGCGTCAAAGAGAAGATGTCGGATTATGGAATTGAGAGCTTCTGCCGCGAAACGACTTGCAGAAATATTGTACGGATGTAAAGTACAATGTTACTAATAACATAGGTATTTTATGTACGCAATGCCAAATAGATAGGCTATATTTCCGTAGCTTCGTTTTTCTTTCTTCGTAGTACGAGAACGCGCGGCGTAGCCGCGTGGGTAACCATACTGTTTTTCACGTAAGAAGAGTCCGGTGACAGCTGTCAACCCAGTACAAATTATGTCATTATACGTCAAAAATGACATAATTTGTACTGGGTTGACAGCTGTCACCGGACTCTTCTTACGCGAAAAACAGTATAGTTATATTAATATTTGGATGGCCCCTTAGGATCTACCTAATATTTATTTAACGTGTCGCTTGTGATGAAATTGTATTCCCTACGGTGTGACTCTAGTGCTTAAACTCGAAGGCAAAACATTTTCGGCTCTATTATTTCATACTTGTCTACAATTATAAGGGTTTAACAGTGGTAGGTAGACCACTTTCTTGGATAGGTACGGTCATCAATATCAGTATTTTCTACACGGACGAAGGGCCACCAACAAGACCCAAGAAAATAAAAGATTGTGAAACTGAAAATATTGAAACTCAATTACAGCACTTTAATCACAAAGCTGCTTTTGTTACCTGGTATTCTCACTGCAAATCATTATTCATTATATAAATAATTATGTCATAAAACATTCCTAGACTTATCAGTTGCTTTATTTTTTGCAGTTGCGTTTAAATGTAGATAAGCTTTTAATTAGGAAGCATTGTTTATGTTTGTAGAGGTCGCACGGTGCCGAGACAGCAGGCGGAGAAGGCCTGGCCAACGGCGCGCCCGCGCAGCGCTCTGCCGACCCCGAGGCTGCCGTCCCGCTGCTCCCGCAGTGAACCTAGACATCTCCAACACATATAAAATCACTCCTAAACGTCTATGGAGGTAAAAACTTTTTTGATGTTCTGGAAACATCTCAAATGCCACGATGGTTATAGGTATAGGTATTTTTTTCCGTACCTTATCAATTTTAAACCTAACTTAAGTCTAGTACGTACCTAGGCAAAAACTTAACATAAATAACACCTTAATCCAAGTGTCAAAAAAATCTAAAGAACCAGGCAAACGACTAATACCAGGGGTTATCTCCAAAAAGGTGCGAGCCGTGTACTATAAAGGTATAGACATCTATGTCATCAATTTGATTGGGTTGCTGTGCCTATACGCATTTGTATGACAATACTTGTATGTATTATGAATTTATGAAATGGAAACCTGGAATACGTATCTTTACTTAAGTAATTGTCTGAGACTGACGTTTAATTACTTTTATAATTTCCACCTCGTAGTTTGAAATAAGTTAATTTAGTACCAAATCTACTTATAATCAGGAGCATTTCTTATTATTTTTTACTTAAATATTACAATACAGACTTACATTTAAATATATATGTTACTGGTTTCGTGTTATACTCGTCGTATATAACTAGAAGGTGTAAAGCTTTGTCCAGATTTGTATCATTTTAGCGTACCGTGGACTAGAGTTACTTTGATTCGAGGAGGGACTTTGATCAAACAGGTTTCCCATAAAAAAAATCACGTGGAACGTCCAAGTGAAATTATTAGTACTCTATCTTGCTGTATACTTGATTAAATGTACCTATTTGCCAATACTTAGTACTGATTTTATGCCACATTCTTAATTATCTAAATAATAATAATAATATTGGGGGACAATCTGACACAAATCGACCTAGTCCCAAACTAAGCAAAGCTTGTACTATGGGTACTAGACGACGATATACATACTTATATAGATAAATACATACTTAAATACATAGAAAACATCCAAGACCCAAGAACAAATATCCGTGAAAAACGCACAAATAAATGCCCTGGCCGGGATTCGAACCCGGGACCTCTAGCTTCGGAGGCAGAGTCACTACCAACGAGGCTAAACAGGTCGTCAAATAGCCCCACTTTTGATAAAGTAACGCGAGTCCCCTCGTACGTCTCCGGCTCTCCGTCGTGTAATCCCCAACGCGTCTCATGTTATTCATGATCGTTAGTTTGGCCGCGACAAGATAATGCGATCATGAAACGATCCGTCGCGATCCAAATCGCATCACGTATCTATACCCTACACACTTGCGTGTCGGATACGGATACGCATATTAGGATAGGTAAGAGTGGACGTGATACTGTATCGCTATAAGATTTAATTTAATTTAATCGTACTCGTATGGCATTTTTATTTTACGAACCGTGAGATCTTCGAGTAGACAAGTACGGTTGCCAGTTTTTGTTGCACTTTTAGCACCACCCAGGGGTCACGTGTAGGGTAACGGTGGGTACATACTCCCTACAGACGTGGTGCAACTTCGACCCCTCTTTGTCAAGTGAGTGGGCAACTTGACTGTTAGAAGTTCTCAAGCCACCCGAAGGCCTCTAACTTGGCTTAACGACTGCTGTCGTAGACAGCAGCCGGGATCAACGGTTTAACGTGCCTTCCAAAGCACGGGAGTGCTCAGTTAGTAACCACTCAAAGCGGTCACCTATCCAAGAACAGACCTGCTCCCACATTGCTTAACTTCGCATACCACACGCGGTATGCGGGCGCCGCTGGGCCACGAACGCTCCTATCGCTATAAGATGATTTGATTAGATACGTGATCCAAATGGAATAGCTTTTTTCCGGATTATGGAGGTCACCAGAGCTCCCGATAAAGAGGATATGATACGGGCTTGACAATTTTATGTACCGTCTATAAACTAACCAGTACGTACCGTATCGCTACCGTGTCGCAATACCCGTAACGGTACGCTATTAGGCTACGGCTAGTATGGACGTGTTAATTTAAACGAGAATCCATACGCAGATACGTTTTTGGTCGATACTATAAGCCTGATCTCGATTATGTAAATGTGGACAAAGCTTAAGCGCCATAGCTGTAGCACTTTATAATGTTTCCAATGGCGCAACGATTTATTGTGGTTATAACCCGTACATGCGTATTAAATTATTATTAGAAAAGTACACTACAGCAGTACAGCAGTGCCATTATTCGTGAACGTGTAATTTATAAACAATAACTTGAATAACATTTAGTTAGTAGCAGTAAGTATAACCTCTGAAGGCACTTCGAACATATTTGTAGATTTTTTGCTCTGGGAAAGGTCGTTGGCGACTTCCTGTAAACAATCTTGTACTTCTCGCTATGCTATGTTCTTGAAGCAAAACCGATCTGTGTATCTGTTAGCAATAATTTGATGAGTTTGTAACATTTATCTTTATGTGGCCCAGGTGCTTTAATAATTATTATAATTCTTCATAGTAACTGTTTTAGGTGTGCCTTAAAAGAGATACATATTGTGTAACTAAAATATGAATGATTTCAGTTTGGATGGTGTGAATGCTATATAATTTTCCCAAGAATATCTCTGAGTTGGTAAATATTAAAAGCACGTGTACCTGAACTGCAGAGCTTGTAACTAGTCGAATTACGATACTCCCTTTGCCAATAAATTATTGAAGAAAATATCCTGTTCAACGTTTTCGAAGTAGTATATTTTTTAATTGTCACAGTGTAGCCACATTAGATATTATCAATTTTCCTACGGTGGTACTTAGTAAAAAAAATTATCGCGGTTTAATCACATACCTACTTAGCGCTAATTGAGTGATTATATTGTACCTAACTAATAGTGAGAAAGCCGGAGTTTCGTAATGAGTATTGCACATGTTTTCGTAAATCTATCGTTTGGTTGTTTGATTGATAGTTAGCACTAAAGTGGTCAAACGGCGCATTCACGATGTCTGTCAATTGAATAACACTGACCTTAGGCCACCGGGCGCCGTCCATCCGTCGCACTCGCCCGCTGACCCGCCGCTCGGCAGCCGTCAAACTTCAAGCTAATGCTTCGATTCAATGTAGGTACGATTGTACGTAGGCAAATAGAGGTACATTCTATGTCCTTAAGTGTGAATTTGCTTACACTTTATAATGGCACAATCATTAAGGTAGTTGTTACATAAATGTGACTAAATAGTGGGTAACAGACTAAAAGAGGATACAAATATCATGGTTATATAATCCAGATATTGAGTGATATTCGTATTTATGCACATATATTCTTCATTGAGAGAACCTGTGTGAAATAATTTGACTAGACTTAACCACAGACTTCAGAAATATATATTTACTGACTGTTTTAATTTGGAATTTATGTTACTATGCCACTATTGGACTAACTATGCTTATCTCACTTATCTGAATATTAATTGTAGGCCCTAGCCTAGTGCAGGGAATCCATCGGCCCCAAAGGTGTGAATATGGAAGCCAGAGGGTCATTAATAAATATAATACATAATAGACACCATCTAGCTGGTCATTTTTAGTTTAATGGACACCATCTAGCTGGTCATTTTTAGTTTAATGGACACCGTCTAGCTGCCGTATAGCTGATTTTTAGTTTAAGAAATCTAGTATAAATAAACAAACATACGCTTAACATCAGTTTATACGTAGGTACATAGTGTAAGTAATTCGAATGTTATATCGTAAAAGTCGTGTCACATTGTTTATTTATAGGTCAACGATAAATTGTTAATATGTGAAATCCGTTGGGCGATAAACATCACGAGTGTACTGATAATGTGATGCACAGTCATTCGCGCGTAATGCGAGTTACATAATACTATACGTATAAGATGAGTAAAATATGTATAGAGTCGGTGTTGCCTCATTTGTACATCTCCATTTATTTAAGTAGTCATATTGTGATAATCATTACTTTATCCTAGCGGTATTCATGTTGCTTAGTTTAATTTAGACATGTCCGTAGCATCATAGCGTTGTACATACATGTTATAATTCCTAACACATGTCTGTTATTTATTGTAGGTAGCTTTAGGAAGTGTGCTTTCGTTAAAAGTTGCCTAGAATATTTTAGCCTACTTTATAGAAATGTACCGTTGTGGGAGTTGTACTAAGAGATAGACATCTACTAGAAGATTTATATTTAATAAGAATCTCTATCTTTAGTGTTGTGTTGTGCGTAACATAGAGACTACATACTTATTTCAGTACATAATGTAGGTCCTTCAATCGTGATATTATTGTACGTAGATAATACTTATTTAGAACTACGTAGAGAGATCATTTATTTTTATTTCTAGTGATAAATTATCTTCCTGTGATTTGTGACTATTAATAATTTTATACATATTTTAGCTCAATCAACTAAAGGTTGAACCTCTCGTGGCTATAATTTTATTAAATAAAGCAATATCTATGAATGTTCCATTTATTTATTTTTCATTTTCAAACTATACCTACCAGACTCTGCGTCTACAAACCTCAAATTAAATTTCTTACATTGATAGAAATTATAATAAAAAGCTCCATCAGAACAACAAGCACAACTTAATTTCATTGCAACTTATTGCTCTATGGCCTCTTCAATTGTGATATTTATTCCGTGTGTATTCCCATGATTAGGTTTAGTAACATTATAGGACTAGGTACTCATTGATGCCTCATAATCGATGAATCGATAAGTACCTACTACGAAATATATATATTTTACTATAACCATATTATTAACATTTACACTTGCCTGCATCATCATCAGCCTTACTGAGAAACGAGCCTTATCAATTCTTGTTATTTGACATTACTTAATCGCTTAGTGAGGTCGAGTCATTATATCTACTAAACGAATCAATGTCAGTCAAAAAATTACTATACGCAAAAAGATCTATACGAGTATACACTCCTTTTTGAATAAAAATTGCCATTATAAAATTCAAGTAAAAGGTATAAATACACTGTACCTCGCAACTTGGGGATACTTGATATGGAAATGTTAAAATTGCCACAATAAATACCTAGTGTTTGTGTTTTTTTACCACAGTAAAAAGTCCTGGTTTTTCCTTATATCTTAAGCAGCTATATTCATTAATTCGCGGAACTTGATGACTGTTCATTTTTTAAATGGGTTTTAATTTTGCATCGCTGGTTGACATGAATTTGTATAGCTTAAGCAACATAATTACAATCACATTAATTACATAATTACAATAAGTAGAGGCAAACATCAGGCGATCTTATCTCTAAAGAGCGATCTCTTCCAGTCATCCTTTGGGTAGCAGAAATCAAATCTGATAATAATTATGATGCAAAATCAATATATGAAACCGAGTAATAATTCCAACAGGTGTACTAAATTCAGAATAATATACACAGATAAATATGATACATTACATAGAGGTTCTGGTAAGGTTTTGTAAAGTTTACGAGTACTGTATAGCTTTTTTGATCTATATAATAAACTTGACCTACAGTCGGTATACTGACTTTAGTTTTGACCTGAACATTATGATAGAGTTGTTCTTTGCCTGTTCGTTGCGGGGCGGAGACGGTTTTCCGGTAAAGCAAAAGCGGTCCGGGGCACTTCACACCCAAAAACCGGCCAAGTGCGTGACGGGTCACGCACAGAGAAGGGTTCCGTACCAACACCTCCTAATCTAAATAATTTTTAAGAAAAAGAAAACCCGACTTCAATGGGGGAGGCCGGTGAAAGATTATTATACATAGATGATGCAATCTTAGATTCCATACAATGAAATCAAAATGGCTATAAGTATCTTTCAATACCTCATGGAATCCTCCATCAGAACTCAAGCTTGACAAAAATATGTCTTGAAAACCTAACTTGCTTGACAAACATAATGAAGAGAACAAATCGCCAAACTCCAACTATAAGTCGTTGAAAAGTTCTGTTCTGATCATCATCAGCAGTTCCACTTCAACAAATGTCACTTATTTAAATGTAAATGCTTGATTAGTTCATGAAAATACTATAATCACTACATGTGTGCCTTTCACATTTAAAGAAGTTCCCTCGATTCCTCATGGATCCCATCATCAGAACTCGAGCATGACAAAAATTGCTCGTGTAAATAGAACTTGCTTAACAAACACAGCTAGGAGGACAAATCGCCAAACGTGAACTTTTCGTCGTTGAAGAGTTCTACTCTGATCATCATTAGCAGTTCCACTTCATCAAATGTCACTTTTTTGAATGAAAATGCTTAATTAGTTTTTGAAATCTTGAAGTCGGTTAAAAAGGTTGTATCTTTATAGGGAAGTCACGGCACTTACGCCCTTTTGCTTGGTCAAGACAGTTTTTCAGCAATAACTCAAAAACCGTTAAACCTATCTTCTTTAAACCAAACATCGTTGAAAGTATTTATAATTGTACATCTTGATTTTTTCAGAATTTTAAGCTTTATAGTTTGGAAATTAGAGGGCCCATCCCTCTAATTTCCAAACTTATTAACCGACTGCGAGATTTCACAAGAGGAGGTTATCAATTCGGTTGTATGTTTTTTTTATGTTTGTTACTCCTGAACGCCGTCATTACTCAACCGATTTTGAAAATTCTTTGGTCCCGTTTTTTTCACAACACAGTTCTGATGATGCGATCCATGAGAAATCGAGGGAACTCCTCAAATGTGAAAGGCACACATATAGTGATTTTAGTATTTTCATGATCTAATCAAGCATTTTCATTCAAAAAAGTGACATTTGATAAACTGGAACTGCTGATGATGATCAGAACGGAACTCTTCAACAACGCATAGTTCACGTTTGGCGAATTGTCCTCTTTGCTGTGTTTGTTAAGCAAGTTAGATTTTCATGACAATCATTTGTCAAACTCGAGTTCTGAAGATGGGATCCATGAAGAATCCAGGGAACTCCTCAAATGTAAAAGCCATACATATAGTGATTTTAGTATTTTCATAAACAAATCAAGCATTTACATTTAAATAAGTGACTTTTTATGAAGTGGAACTGCTGATGATGATCAGAACAGAACTCTTCAACGCCGCATAGTTGGAGTTTGGCGATTTGTTCTCTTCTTTATGTTTGTCAAGCAAGCTAGGTTTTCAAGACATATTTTAGTCAAGCTTGAGTTCTGATGGAGGATTCCATGAGGCATTGAGGGTACTTAGTCTTCTGCCATTATAAACATACTTATAGCCATTTTGATTTCATTGTATGGAATCTAAGAGTGTACCATCTAAGTATAATAATCTTTCACCGGCCTCCCCGAATGAAGTAGGTTATTTTTTCTTAAAAATTAATACAAATTTGACAGCTAATATCTCACCAACGGTTGACTTAAATGGAAAAGTTTTATAGAAACCTCTATGTCATTTTGGAATGCCTATTTATTGATACCCACACGTCTATGTGCATTGAAAAAAAAAATTTGACCCGCCTGTAACATGTATGACCCCCCCAGTTTAATATATCCAGAAAATTGTGTTTAGATCGCCTCTTCGTACTACTACTTCAGGGGTACCCCAGGGAAGTAATTTAGGACCAATATTATTTCTAATCTTCATCAATGACCTCCCCCAAGCTACAAAGTCTAAGACCATACTATTTGCCGACGACACAACTATCGTAATTATGGGAAGTGATCAGTGCACATACGAGGCCGACATAAATAAAGCCTTAACAGATATTAGTAATTGGATCTCCAATAACAGCCTTCTCTTAAATCTTAACAAAAGTCAGTACATGCAATTTCACTCATATAGAACAAACCCTCTAAAATTGAATATCTATATTAAAAACATCGAGCTACAGGAAACCAAAAGCATTAAATTCCTGGGTATTAATATCGACTCATTCTTAAATTGGAAAGATCATATTAATTCGATATGTTCAAGACTCGACCGTTTTGTATTCGCTCTGCGGAAACTCAGGCATTGTGTTTCATACGAAGCAGCTCTCACGGCTTATCATGGTCACGTGTCTTCTTTACTTAACTATGGACTTATCCTTTGGGGCAACTCAGTTGATATCGACAGGGTATTCAAAATTCAAAAAAAATGTGTTCGCGTAATAGTAAATACTCGGATAGGTAGCAGCTGTAAACCTATTTTCAAACAACTAAACATATTACCATTAGCATGTATGTATATATTTATGATCTGTAGCATTGTTAAAACATTACCGAACTACTTTACCAAACGTTCTGACATATGTTCTGGTGACATAAAATTGCAGTAAAAACATCTTCTATTTCAGCCACGCTGTAAAACTGACATTTACAGAAGAAATTCATATAATATGACCATAAGTATTTATAATAAATTACCAGCCGAGATACAAACACTAGAGGCCAAAGAATTCAAGCGAACTCTAAGAAGCTGGTTGCTTGAACACTGTTTTTACAATGTTAATGATTATATGAATCACAATAAATGACTCCATGTTAAATTTTCTAATCGGACTGTATGTTAAATCCTTCTTGTATTTTATTGATTGTATTAAAGTGACACATAATAACCTAATGTTAGTAAAACTGTATCGTCTTTCGGACTATTTTCTTGTAGGTACCTAATAAATTTTCTTGTCAATACCAAATATTTGCATGCCGTTTATAAATAGCTGAAGAAGGTTGAACTATTTGTTATCCCAAGATCTGTATAACTTATCTTTTTAAACCCTTTTTCTGCAAATAAATCATTATGATTATATTTTTCATAATTTCACATCATATTTCTATAGCGGTTCATAGCATACAGCTTCCTACCAAATTTCATAATTGTAGTGCTCATAGTCTCCGAGTAAATCGGCTGTGACATACGGACGGACGGACGGACAGACACGACGAATCTATAAGGGCTCCGTTTTAGCCATTCTGGCTACAGTACCCTAAAAACCACGCGGTAACCGGTAGCGCGGTAGAGCGGAGGCGGCGTGTGTGACATGTGAAGCAGTAATCGACAGTCGACTGTGTTGGGTATTTCGCATACACCTTTGAATTTCTCGAAGATGTATGCAAGTTTTGTCACGATGTTTTCCTTCATTGAGAAGCAAACGTTAAATATCAAATGATATTCCATATATGAGTTCCAAGAACTCATTGGTACGAACCGGAAGTTTAACTAGAAACAGACAAAGCAAATTGGAACATAAATTTCAGTGTTACAATCTCGTGGTTACTGATAATACAAAAATAGTACACTAGTATAGAGGCCGGGAAACGAAGGGTTACAGGCCAAGTAGATATACTCGTAGACTACGCGGATAGGGATACGCGGCCTGCAGCCCAACGTTTCTCGCCGAGATTTGTATACCTAGAGCTTTTCTCAAACATATGCAATAAAATAAAAAATACACCACTCAAAAAACAAATTTAACGGACGCCATGTTTGACGATAAATTACAAAAAAAAAAGTTCACGGCCTAGACCTTCAATTTTGTATGAAATTCCTTTACAGTTCTCCCGAGTTATTCCGCCTGCAACGTGATACTTTGAAGCCCGTTATAACGCTCGTAATGACGAAATTTCATTGCATATTTGAGAAAAAACTGTTTTTATCCGATCGACCCAACCAGATATTATAATTCAAGCTTGACCACTAAAATTAAATCAAAACTATATGTTATTTAAGTTGGGGGTAGAATTAAGTTTTTATAGATCTAGAATCAGAGCAGATATTAATGTCTGTAATTATTAAGGTAGTAACACGAAGTTTAAATACAAGAACCCTATTAGTTTTATGCAAATAGATATGTTTACAATATACATATAGAAACACTCTTTTCAGAATACCTCGTGAAGCCAGCAAGCAGTAAACAAGGCGATGTTAAATGTGCTAATAAGATTATGTCAAAAATATACATTTTCAGGGAAACTTTGCCGTGTCACTGTAGTTTTTGAGTCAAGAGACTCAAAAACTGAATTTAAAGTTAAAATAGACGCTTTCAAAAAACCAAGAAACAACCCATACATACATAAACCACGCCTATATTCCCAAAAGGGGCAAGCAGAGCATACTAAAATTAATTTTAGTGCCACTTTAGGCAATTGTGGGTTTATAGATGGAGAAAATGTGATATTGCAGTGACAGGTTGCTAGCCCATCGCCCACAACACACTTCAATCTAGTTCCCACAATCGACTCTTACGACACCCAAGGGAAGAAAGGTGGTGGTGCTTTCCTAACCCGGCACCACACGTGGACTAAAAAAAGAAAAAATAAACTATTTCATATAAAATAAAATTTCCAATCCAATTTTAATATGAAATTCATATATATTTTTCTCAAACATGCGCCTAAATGTATACATTAATGTCACAAAAAGAGGACATGAAGTTACCTGTTTATGGCTCCCTACATTACTTCTTGGCCGGTGGCCAAGAAGATTAATGTATGGAGAGTGTATGAGACTAACATTATTGTCCGCTGCTCTAACTTTTTTTTGCTTACTAAAATCAACTGATAAAGGAAATATTACATAGAGCCAACCGCCACGATTTTGTATTTATATTTTTAATTTGTTATGTAAATTGGTATTTTTATAGGTTTTTCCGGTTTTTTTATCGTTCTTGTATTTTTGTCTTTTGTTTTTTTTTTCAATTTTTTTTTAGTTTCGTCGTGTTATTTTGTAGCGTTTTTTGTGTTTTTTGATAATTTTGGACTTTTTAAAAGTTGTCTCGTATTTTTTTGTACTTTTCGATTTTTTTTTGTTTTTTCGTATTTTTTTAGTATTTACGTGTTTTTGGTATTTTTTTGTTCTTTTGTGTTTTTTTAAATGGTGCTTGTATTTTGTAGCATTTTTCATGTTTTTATTTAATTTCCGTTATTTGTCGCGATGCTTTGCTATTTTTGGACGTTTTGTATTTTTTAGTTTATTTTACATTGTAGTTTTTTTTTCTAACATGTTTGAGAAAAGTACTATACAATCTACGGCCGGAACAGGGATTGCAGGACTCGTTTTATCCGTTTATCCCAAACTCGTCCAGCAATCCCTTAACGTACTTCACGGCCTTAATGTACTATATATCTGTGAAATGAAATGATTTGTATGTTGGAAATGGGTGACAATTTGCAGTTCTAGTTGCAGTACATCTGGTGGACTCACCATACCCTACCTTTTCAGGTGTACATACGTCTAATTCTACTTATATATTATTAAAATAAATGATATGAAAGAGATTACAATTAAAGTGGTATAAAAAATAAAAAAAGTGTCAGGAAAAAGATTACAATAAAAATAAATATAGAAATAAATGTCAGAAAAGAGATAACAATTTTACATTAAAATGAATCATTCAGAAAGTCATTAATATTATAATAACATTTATATATGAGTAAATTCTTAAATAAGTTTAATTTCTGACACTTAAAACTATCGGGTATCTTATTGTAAATTGTGATACACATGATATAACAGTTTTTTGAGGTAAGCTCTAATTTGGCAGCCGGTTTATGTAACTTATGTGTATAGTGTGCTCGAACATTACGGGTACGTAGCTGCTGTACTTCGATAAATTGCGTTTTGTATTTATGAACAAAAACGGCTACTTCCAAAATATACAAACATGGTACGGTGAGTATGCCATTATCAATAAAAATCGGCCGGCATGATTCCCTTCGACCAATTCCATAGATTGCTCTTATGCAGCGTTTTTGTGCTAATAGTAATTGGTCTTTATCAGAACAGTTACCCCACAAAACTATTCCATATCTAAAAATAGTATAAACATATCCGTGGTATGCTATTAGCGCTGCTTGTATAGAAACTGTTTTCGCAATTCTTCTTAAAGCATATATAAAACTATTTACTCTGCTGCAGACACTTTCCGCATGGTCCCTCCATTTGCAGTGAGACACGATGACCATACCTAGGAACTTTGTGTTATGGACTTCTTCAATGAGAACATTATCATAACTTATATTTAAATTTTGTGAGTCACTTCGGTCAGTATGGAATTGAATAAAATTAGTCTTATCTAAATTCACTTTTAAATTATTATTACTTAGCCATTGAATTGTACGCGATAATGCCATATTTATTTCGTCATTATATGTCGATAAATCGTTACCTTTGTATCTTATATATATGTATCTGTACGGATGCGAGACATGGTTCATGAGGAAAGGTAATCCAATCGCCTGCAGGTGTTTGTCAACAAATGTCTGCGCCGAATTCTTGGGGTATTCTGGCCACGTACCATATTAAACGCGAGACTGTGAAGATGACTGACCAGAAATCCATAAGGAAAGAGATCCTGGAAAGGAAGTGGTATTGGATTGGACACGCGCTTAGCTGATTGGACAACCACCTGTCCAAACAGGGTCTACGCTGTCTACTACTACTACTAATGTACCGGACGAAGACGGCCTGGGCGTCCTCGGACCACATGGAGGCGATCAGTTGAGAAGGAGGCTGGTTCAACTGGTTTCGGCTGGAAAGAGCTGGAAGAAACCGTGCAAGATCGAGATTTCTATGAGGCCTATGTCCCTAATGATCCCACATTAACACTAATAGAAACACACACACACACACACAGAGAGACACACACCCACACACGCACGCACCCACGCACGCACGCACGCACGCACGCACGCACGCACGCACGCACGCACGCACACACACACACACACACACACACACACACACACACACACACACACACACACACACACACACACACACACACACACACACACACATGCACCTTTCGACTTCCTTTGAGATCAGTTCGATGGTAACTTTAAACATCAGAACCGTTTTAATTTACTTTGAATTAGTCAATGAACTATCATAATCGAAACATCTTATCACTATCCATGAAAACCTCTTCATTGAGGATTTCCTGTGGCCAAATCTGGTTCTCATCATCTTCAGTTCACCACATGGTACTTTACGAGCAAATGCACGTGTTGCCTTTTAAATATACTAAAATCGTATACCTATAAAATTTTAAGAATTCGCTCGATTTGTCTAGGGGCCTGTCATTACGTAGATCCTGATTCGGTGACGGTAGGGCCACTTCAGGCGTATACTTTTTCAAATAAAAAAGAGTTATTAACATCGGCGGAAACACTGCCAGAAAAATCGGCGAACTTACTCAAAAATACTTACAGTGGAACATAACTCTTCCTTTTTAGGGTTCCGTAATTCTTTGGCATCATGTGACACCCCCCTCCCACCTTCTAGCCAAAAGATGGCTACTATGTATGTTAAAAAATCATAGTAGTGGTATTTACAGGATGTTTTTATTTATTTCCGTTCCTTCTAGCATATAGCGGTGTATAGCCATAGAAACGCCGTAACATATTTAGTTTTTAAAAATTTAAGAAAAATATTTTATTTTTATTTTTATACAAATAATTAATTTTACCAACAAGGGTGAATGAAAACCGGCCTTAAGAGTTATCGTGGAGTTAAGCAAAAGTTAATGTCAAGTATGACAATTCGAAATTCGAATGACACGCACGTCTACATTGTTTAATTGTTAAGGATCTGTTATACTATACTAGGGGTGTTAATTAACGAAAATGAATTCTTGAATATCTTCGAAATGGTACGAATTGGGATTGGGGATTGGGTTGGGTGTTGGAGAATATAACTTTATTTCATCTCAGGATTGCGCTGTCGCAATTAACGGAATTCAATAAAAACACCCTGTATAATGAATTCAAAAGGAAAACTATAGACTACTACTAATCAAAGACTATTACTAATTAAAGAGTGATAGCCGAATCTAATAATGGTAAAGTTTCGTAAAATCTACATTTAGATAATCAGTGAGATGGGTGAAACACATAGTAAATATACAGGATGTTTTTATTGAATTCCGTTAATTGCGAGGGCTTAATCCTAAGATGAAATAAAGCTATATTCTCTAATAGACTAGTCTCCCAATTCGTACCATTACTACCATTTCGAAGTTATTCAAGAATTCATTTTCGTTAATTAACACCCCTAGTAAAGTATAAAAGATCCTTAATAATTAATCAATGTTGAGGTGCGTGTCATTTGAATTCCGAATGGTCATACTTGACATTAATTTTGCTTAACTTCACGTTAACTCTTAAGGCCGTTTTTCATTCTCCCTTGGTGATATAATTAATTATATTTTATGAAAATTAAAAAAATATTTTTTTCTAAAATATTGAAAAACTAAATATGCTACGTCGTTTCTATTTCTGTACATGGCTATATGTCCACGGCTGTATAAGCTTGGTAGCATTTATGTCCGCATAATGTTTGTAAGGAATAAAGGTTAGGAAGGCGGTTACGGAACCCTACATTGCGCGTGGCCCAACATGCACTAATTTGACGTTTGTTAAAATTTTAACTCAGTGAGCCTGATACGTTATTTATAGGGGATGTGTTGTTCTTTTACAGATTTCAAAATGTTCACATCTAATCAGGGTCCCTATTCTAAATTACAATACCTGTGTGACGTTGTCATAGGGATATCCCCGCCCTCATATTTTCGTGTCTTAAAATAAAAAGCGATTTCTAGAATTGTATTAAAAAAGTTCTCTTCCAGACAACCTTGAGCAAGTAAAAACTTGACTAATAATTATATGAACATGATTAAAAATGTATAATTGACTGTAAGTCAGGGTTATATTCTGAGATTCAGGTACAAGAGGTGATCTATCCTGTTCTTAGAAACATTTAGGTTACATCCGCTGGAGTAAAGGAAGTTGCTACTCTTCTAAACAAGGGTTATTCTGGGACGATTCATAGATATTTGGAAAGTATATTGAGATCGTTTTGGTTGATGCCTTCTCGAAGTCATACAGTTTGACTATGCTAGTGCGGAGCGAGAGTGCACGAACCATTACCATTTTATTCCAATCTTATTTAATGAAGTTATTCAGGAAAATAGCCAAAATATGAACATTCCCCCCTTTATCTCCTAAACTACTGGATCTGAAATTTAGAAAAAAGTACACAAAATAGTTCTTTACCTACAGATGTCAGGAAAATCTATTAGAAATGTGCAGTCAAGCGTGAGTCGGATTTAATTTCTTCGTCTTAGACCCGACCCCTACGAGTTTTTTTATAAAATTTTCAACATTATATTAAGCAACTTCACTGACATTTACGTCAAAAAAAATTGTTTAAAATCTTGTGATGTACGGAACCCTTGCAACGCGAATCTGACTCGCACTTGACCGGATTTTTATATACTACGTTAGTGGAAAACGAGGGAGTGAAAACGCCTGATAGTAAGCGGTTAACTTAGCCTATTACCGCCTTTAAAAATCTGTACACTACTTTCTTATAGAACCTCATCCTGTAATTCCTCGGGAAAACTGCAGCTGCAGCGTTCGTTGGAGCAAAATTCATACTTACAGTGTGATGTGTGACCATTAAGTTTGAAAGGTGTTTTTTTATACCACAGTGGCAAACAAGCGTACGGCGGCCTGATGGTAATCGGTCACCGCAGCCTATGCGACTCTAGGGGTGTCACATGCGCGTTACCAGCCCTTTAAAAAATTATACATTCCTTTCTTGAAGAATCTTATACTTTAGAACCTCAGCCTCGGGAAAACCTCGGCAGCTCATTCCATAGAGAGGAAATTCCTCTGAAACCGTACCGTACGCGACCATTTAGGCCCGCTATTTGTGCAGAAGGCGTGGGCAATTATGTCAAACCTCTATTGTATTACGAGGTAAGTAGAAAATCTTTGTCTTTGTATGAAACAGAACATTGTTTTTTTGTTTTCAGTGTCTATATTCGGTTTCATGGTTCATTTATAAACATTTACTTATAGTTTAGAAATACCTACTGAACAGCATCTCTTTCTTTACTGTTACGTTTTAAATACTAATGAGTGAGATGTTGGCAGGGTAGGAAGGCCTGGTAGGGCGGGCGGAGAGGCAGTGCAGCAGGTTCAGGCGGGCGGTGGAGGAGAGCAGTCGCGCTGCGCCGGCGCCGGGCGGCGCGGCGCGCCGTGGGCGAGCGGGGCGCGCGGGGCGCTTATTGAGGCCACTATTTAACCGCACACCGTCCGCGGAGCGACCTGTTGTGATCCCGTCATGGCGCGCTACGCCCGTGTCGCTACTCTGGCCGCGTGCCTCTTGTTCGCCTGCGGTGAGTCCTAACCTTTTTACCTTTCGCCTCCACACGCCGCCCATCTCGCGACGTCACGGGTACGCGACGTCAGACTAATCAGTCAGTGCTTGCGTCAGTGTCGTACAAGTGAACAGTGAAATTGACCCCGACTCGTCGCGAGGTAGGCTGTGTTTCCGCAGAGTTTACCAGCGAATGCAGCCGTGCATCGCGCGGGTAAAGGACATCAACGCAACACGTCGCGAGCGCTTCAAGGATATTCACATTCGACACTCGCATCTGCTACCTATCGTGCCTGTCTCGTGTAGGTATCCCAATGTGCTTAGCCCGTGAACTTTTAACGAACTCTTACCGACTTTACTAAGCAGACTAATTAAGAAAACGTTCGTTTTTGTGAAATGAATACACGTAATTATTTGCGTACATTTGGTAATAGCCATTGAGCATTCAGCACAACGGATAGTCACGATAGCGGCTTATATAGATGCAACCTCAGTGCGCGATTGCAGTTGCGTACGAAAGGTTACGAATGAAAGATTTGCATCGGAATGTAAATAGTCAAAACAGGGTATTAGTTGGGTAATGTTAAACATTTTGCAATAGTAAGTGTTTGGTAAAATAACTGTTTAGCACCTGACGCGGCGCGCGCTTGCGCGGTACTGCGGGAACTTTCACATTCGTTCCGCGTTGGGTTGCGCGCGCGCCACGCCGTTGACGTATCGTGCGCGCCACGCAGCGGGATCGCCCAGCCACCCTCATGCACTACAAGAGCAAATTACCATTAACACGTTTAAACCTCGTTTATCAACATCATCAGTGCATGTTGTAAACTTCGCATGACAGCTTTGACTTTTAGAACGTAGAAACTGAATGGCGATAATTATTTACAAATGAGTACATATTCCAAAGCAACCTCTAAATTATTGTAAAATATCTGTACTTGTTTGGGTGGGCAACCCTACCTACTTTGGTCAAAAAACAAAACATACCTTTAAATCATAACTAAATATATCAGTTATATTACTTATGAATTGAGTACGGAATTTGAAATGGTCATTTGTTTGCGTAATTAAAAACCAGTCATCATGTTTGTGTACCAAACTGCTAGAAGTTGACTTACTAATTAACCTTGACATAATGGAACTAAACTAGCTTCTTAAGTATCCAGGTAAAATTGGCTATGAACTCAACTTTTATTCAAAATGTGTCCATTTACAAAACGGACTTAACATATTAAAGCATTTTTATGTTTCCGACATAAAGCTTCATTAGCTAACGCTCATTGGTCTTGGAGCAATTATGATTTCGAATAGTTTTAGTATTATGTAATTAATATTGGTAAATGTATCCTCTTAATACGAGTTGCATCGACAAAATTGAATGGATCGGTTGACGTAAAAACGACGACCGCGTTTGTGATCCCGGAGAACTGTGAAACTTTCCATGCAATTAAATTTTAACGGACGATAGATTTGGTACAACCAGCCTTAATAAAAATAGTTTTATGACGGTTTAACACTTAAGTAATATGAATCCTTACATCGTTTTTGTGGTCTTCCTATTTGGTTTTCTCTCCCCTTTTTGGGTACCAATACATCCCTCGTCCATTTTTGATTGCCTTCTCTCATCATGTGATCAGTCCATTTCCACTTTTACTGTCTTATTTTAACTGCAAGATCTTTAACTTGGGTGATATTGTTTATCGTTAGTAAACCTCCATTTGTCTTTTTTATTTTCTATCCCATGTTGTCAGTCTACAAGTCACAAATACAAATTTTTGCTCATGTGTTTTTTCAGTGACCACATTTGGCTTGGCAGGAAACAACACTACACTTTAGATTTACCTGTAACGGTATAGATTCCATTAGTTACTGAATATTTTTTCTCTCCATTTCCTTTTTCATTTGGTCGACCGGTGACATAAATTGATCAAGATTGATACCTCTGTACTCAATACTTGTTGTTCAAACGGGAATCACTGCCATGTCATATGATAGGTAGGTGCTACGTGCGTAGTGACCTGCTACGGGCGGGGCGTAGCACTTCGACACACCGGGACCGGGACAACAATATCAAGCATATATTGTTTATATTATATGTTATTAATATCAGATAAACAAGCATTGAAAGACTTTACTTTAGAGTTAATTTTCCAAAGTCCTATCCATTGATACTTTTTATTCTCGTCAGAAAAAATATCACCGTCATGAAACGCTAAAGTTACCAGAGCTTCTGATGATGCATTGTGTTGACTCTCACACTCAACTTGAGAGTGAGGGACTTGCATTTGCCTCAAGATACAATACAAAACAATCTCATTAATTAAATAAAACCGGCAGACCAATATGTATGTATTTGATACAGCTAACAACGATTTCTAACCAATCAATAGAAATTGTAGGTAAGTTTGTTTTACCAGGTATTTTTTTTAAGTTGGGCTATTACTAGAAATGTCTACTTAGTTGTTGTAGTTTGCCATTAAAATTTATTGTGTACCTATACACACAGCAACAACAATCAATTCTCAATTGATTATATAATAACCAGACTTTGAACTTTTGAACCCCCCTTGTATTGGTAGTTTTTACAGAATATATAAAAATATATAATAAAAAACCACTTTCAGTGCATCTGGGATAGCCCTCTTTATAACTACCTATTCAAAATTTCAAATCGATAGCATAAGTAGGTCTTGAGATATTTGTTTAATGTGACAGACAGACAGACAGAGTGGCACCATAAAGGCTCCTTTTTTAACTTTTTGGTACGGAACGCTAAAAACTACGCACACTTAGTAAGCATTATCTCATTACTACGCACCGTCACTAAAACAATCAACACACGCAGATTTAAAACAGTAAAGTTGAGCAATAAAAGTCGAAGTTACGGTTTTTTTTTATATTCTTATACGTCATAACTTTGTTTGCCATCTATTTATGTCAGTACTTAATCACCGATACCATCACTTTTATTTTAGAGCAATCTAGCAAAATGGAACTAAAATTGAAAATTTTGAGTTCAAACTCATAGAGGCTACCAACAAAGAAATAGGTATCCACTTCAAAATACAAACTTCTTAGTTAAACTGACATGTTTCTCTAGTCCTATCATATCTATTCCCTTATCATAATCAAATTACATTGAAATTAAAAAAATCACTTTTGTGATTAAAAAATACAATGTCAACTCCGGAGAAGCTGTAAAGCAGCAAAAAAGCCTAAAGACAATTACACCAGAAGACATTATTCATGGTCACAGTTTAGACGCAATAAACCAAAATTAAGCACCCGTCACTTTCTATCAGACGGTGTAAGAAAGAATCGGGTTTTCATCTGTGTCAATCCTAAACCTAACATTATAGGCCTGTTGCTAGACAAATAGACTACCTACATAGACGCATTTTTGAAGAAGTAGAATGAAGAAGCAATTCATGTACCAGTTTAGTTGGGATAACAACGTTTTCAGCGTGTTTTGACCCTGCTAATTACGGATCTGCATGTCGCCATTGCAAAATTAGAACCGGAAATACTGTACACTGAAAAAGGTGCCGTCCATAGATAAAAATAATCATACATTTAGTAAATCGTTATTCCGGTACCCTATAAAGAAGGTATGATTGTTATGTTTTTTTTATATGTTGCAAAGGATTATATGTATAGTACAAAATGGCGACAGGCAGATTTGACGACCACTTTGGGTTAGTTGGTGGTGACTCTGCCTACGAAGCCGAAGGTCCTGGTTTCGAATCCCGGTAAGGGCAATATTTGTGTGGTGATTATGAATATTTTGTTCCTGTCTTGGATATTTTCTATGTATTGTTTCTAATACACAAGTATTTGTTTACCTATTTTATTATTTAGATTCGTATTCTGCAGGGTTAAAATTATCTGATAACGTTTAGCATTGTTTAGAGAAACGTTTTCCAGTTTTGGGCCTGATCTAAAAGAAAATCGCAGTATTTTTCTGTATCCTACGAAAAAAGACTTAGACTTGACATAAAATCATTACTTATTCCGTGCATTTGTGACGAAATAATTACGCAAGCCTATGTATTTCTGTAGATAAAATGTTAGGTACGTTAATTACATGCTGGCTGCCACATTTGATTACGTGACAGCCAATGACCATACTTTGTCGAATAAATTGACTGTTGCTTTACACAGTAATCGTAAATTTTCTGCACCTATTAATTATTTTAACTGTCAAGAGTCAGCGACATCAATTCAATTTATTTATTTGCTAGAACATACTTCCATACAGCTATGTATCCACCTGCCTCGTGTGGTTGTAAGTTTTGTGACAAGTAGTAGCTTTCATCGAGCCCTGTTTTACATACTCTTGTTTATTGTTTTTGTGTCAAATGCCCTTTTATGAACACACAATTTATGGATTTAAAATCTCGCCGTAAACCCAGTAATACCCAGCTCTATATCGTTAAACCCACATAAATCCCTGATGAAAAGCTACATGTAGCCAGCGCAACTAATGCAATTTGTGATTAATATCGGAACACAGTTTGAATAATATTTTTGTATTTGTATTAAGGATGATTCACAGTAGGCCGTTCCGTGTCCGGGCCGGCCCGTTTTCTTCTAGAGAAATACTACGAATATTGCTGTCATAGAAAACGGGCCGGCCCGGACACGGAACGGTCTACTGTGAATCATCCTTTACTTGTAAAACGATTGCCAAGTAAAAATAACAAAATAATTACAATTTATTTCAGTAATAAAAATCATTCAATTCTGATAATTCAATATTCAGAACGAATTGGTTTACAATAACTAACCAGTGAGCATATTCTTATTTCATTGTACTCAAACATTTCTTAGTATATCTTTAGTTGAAATTATATGTTGTTTTCTTCCGTTATTTAATAAACAGATCATAGCTGTCAAAAATATGACTCAAGTGCATGAATAAATACGACTTCAAAGACGATTAGAGGTGTTGTTGTGATAGGTACCTATCTGTTAATTAATTCTTATTTGTCGTCATGTAGCGATACTTTCTTCACAACCGCCACGCCCCAGCCGCATGCATTTGAAAGTCAAACCTCTCCGTAGCACGTGTTTTGACAAGCTGCTTGAGAGCTTCCGTCACGTATTCAAACTTAAGTGTTTGCGTCATTTTCCAGTTATCAGTGAAATGGTCGAGTTTGAAGGGAGCGCCTTTAAAAGGAAAGTAGAGAGACGTCGCTACATATTCATAAGGTCAGCTCAGGTATGCCGGGCACGCATTCGGTCGACGTCCGCGCTGTCGCATAACATAACTGTGTGTTTGTGCTATGTAGGTAGGTACATTGTTCTGGAAGGTGCTGTCAACACTCGCTACTCGGAACACGTGCGCGCCGCCGCCCTATCACGACAAGAGCCTCGCCATTAAACCTATATTTAGACAATAAAGGTCCTATCATGTTATCTCTAAAGTGCAACTCAATCATGGCAACGACCTAGTTCATCGGTCTCTATCAAATGACTTTTTGACCTACAACATTCTTTAACATTAGCTGAAGGACACTAAAATATTCCGCAGAGATTGTTTATGCCGTGTCTAATTTAAATGTCAAACCTTCTTAAGACATTTATATTCATGTATCATTAATAAGCATTTTTAAACGTGTCAAAGTTAAACTTGAAATAGAACTAGTTTAAAGTGTACACGGATATGTTTTGTCAGATTAAATTGGGCCATTGAATACATTTACGTGACGTAAATTCAACCTAAGACTGGTAATTACATCATGAAACCGTGGTGCTCTTAACAGCATGCTCACCACACCTAGATTAGTACAATTTAGGTGTGGTAAGCATGTAGGTCTATTTTTATTCATCGCTTTCAGTGCTAAATAATCACATTTTAATCTGTGTCGCATGTCGCATGCTCTTTTCGACGTACATCTGCCCGGCTAGTATAATAGCTTATATCGTCACGTTTTATGTGACGTTTCAATACATTTTAGCCATATAACGTGACGGTATAAGCTATCATACTAGCCGGGCTGGCAAACGTGTCAGAACGAGCGCATAAAACATACTATATGCGAAGGAGGTGTGAAAGAAATGAACGGAATTGAGGCCCTGTCCTGTATGTGAAGTCTCAATGGCTATTTTCAAGCGGGCTGTCATGCAATATATCATCTAAGCCGGTAAACTAGTAACCAAAAAACGTTAGATATTTTTGTTTCAACACCACCTTTTATAACAACGTACCTATTAGTTATAACCAGAAATAAAGATTTTCTCGCTCGCACTTGTCAGGCTAATCCGAAGCATGTAAGTCTATAATTAATGCGTTATTATTGACTTAAAACCATTTACATAGTACACGTACAAATCTGATGAGGATTACCTACTTTTAACTTAAAACTAGTGCCTAATGGCACTAGTTTTAGATTTAATAATCTATTTGATTTACATAACTCGTGTCATCTTGTTAGCCGTCACCCGGTCAATATAGGTTTCTCGAAGAACAGTGACTTTTTGTTTAATGCTTCTGTAGGTACCTACATCTTACTATTAACCCTTTTTACAACTAACCACAAAGTTTATAATGATATGTTGGTTTTTTTTTTTACAATTAACGTTACAATTAATATTCTTACTTATAACTTCGCATCGCATGCTTATAAATTAGAGCTATACGTTCGTTATTCTAAAGACGGACATTACATATATTACTGAGACGTTGCATCAAAATCCGTTCGGTAGCAAATTTTCATATTTTTATACTTTTTATGCGAAAGATCCAAAGTTCTTCACATACTTTTTCGTTTATAATGATAGCAGGATTCCGTGGCAGGATGTATTCGCGGTACGGTACGACGTTTAGATACTTAAACAAAGGGGCAGTCTGTCTCTTTCTTGTCGCTTTCTAATTGGCTATCAATCTGTTTCACGTATTCTTAAAGGGTCGGCAACGCGCATATGACACCCCTAGGAGTTGCAGGCGTCCATAGGCTGCAGTGACCGCTTACAATACAATACAATACAATACAATACAATACAAGTATACTTCATTGTTCACCAAAACAGAATATTTAAACAGTAATAAAAAAAAAGGTAGACAATTGGCGGTATTATCGCTTATCAGCGATCTCTTCCAGACAACCTTTGGGTAGTGGAATAATACTAGGTATATATAAAGATAAAAGAGTCATACACATACATACATACACAGTACCGCTACCATGAGCTGCTATCGAAAACATACATTACGTTACTACAGTCGCTACCGAATAAACTCGTTTCGAGTAGATTTCGATTGTGCTCGTACCATGAGTCAACCGCGCGTTCACTGCGCCCGCCAGACGCTAACGTACCTAATATTCGCTAGCGACTAACGTTTTGTAGCGGTTGCCGTAGATCGGTACCATGAGTCACCAGTTTGACAGTCGCTATCGAAAAATACCGTATCGACTGTAGTAAACTATTTCACTAGCAAATTGGAGCGTGAAATCTTATTAGAGAACTTGTTTCATAAATTATTGTAATAATTATTTATCTAAATACTATCGGCAAGGAATTATTTAGTGTGGAATATGCTAGCGACGGCTGCGTAAGAAGATGAACGACAAATAACAGGTATAAATTCAGGCTGATATGAGAAATAAATAAATAAATCCACTTCAACATATTATAAAATGAGATTAGGTTTATTAATTATATATAATCTATGTACATCTCTAATCACATGAAACAAAAAAATAATATTTCATCATAAAAACTGGGAAGACTGCATCACTCAGTTTATAGGTATGGCAATAATAACCAAAGCAAATACAAGATTCACTAACATTTAACCTTGTGCTACTGTTCTATGACACTTTAAATTAGCAGGTTTATTTCTATACTTTTGAATGGAAGCCTTGGGTATTTAGCCTTTTGTCCAATATCGTCCTTGCTCTGTCTTTTCAGTATAGTTAGAAAGAAAGCTTTGTTTGCTGTGAAGTTAGGCACGTCACTCCGTATCGTAACGTAAACTACTCGATGAATCGAGTTAACGTTAGCGAGTATAGTAAACGTGTAATTGACTCATGGTACGAGTACCGATCTGTAGTTCTATGAGTGACCACCAGAGGCGCTGTAATTATTCTCCATACTGATTGTTTACGCAGTCGCTAGCGAATACGGTCACTGCAAACTCATGGTAATGCTACAGATATGTAAACATACATAAACATACGCGAAACTACCGCAGTAACAAGTAGTACATTTTTAACTTATTTTTGAAGATTAAAAGGGATTTAGCACATCTTATATCTACAGGCAGAGAATTCCATTCCACAGACAAACCGCCTGAAAGGTAAAAGAGTTATTATAAAACTTGGAGCTGGAGGATGGAACAGATAGAAGAAATTTTTTAGCGCACCTAACACAAGAAAGGTATTTGAAACCCTCCTTTAGATAGCGGGGAGTTGCAGGATTAAAAAGTATGCTATAGAGAAAACACAGTATGTGAAAGTTACGTTTTAGTCAAACTGGAAGCCACTTGAGTTTAGTACGAAAATGGGATACGTGGTCATATTTACGCAGCCCGAATATGAACCTGATGCAATCGTTTTGGATTCTCTCAAGCTTGTTCAGTTGCTCCTGTGAAAGATCGATATAGGACACGTCAGCGTAATCTAAGATTGGGAGCAGTAACGTTTGAGCGAGCGCAGTTTTCGTACGATGGGAAGAAAGCTGCGGAGCCTTCTTAAGGAGCCTACGGCAGCAATTTTTTTCCTGCTAACTTCATTCAACTGCGGAACCCAAGAGAGAGTGCGATCCAGGATAACCCCAAGGTTTTTTACTTGCCACCAGGTGGCGCTTACCATCGGGTGGGCCGTACGCTTGCCACCGACGTGGTATAAAAATAAAAAGTCCTGTCTTCCACACGTGACTACGGGCTGAAATGAACGCTACGATATCAATTCGGAATGCGAAGTGTAGGTGTCTGCCGGAGCCCCGGCCCGCGGCCCGGGAGCGCGCTCGGTCGGTGCGTGGGAGCGCGGCCCGAGGCGCGCCGCTCACGAGAAACCTAACCCCTTGCTTTTTTGCGGCCCACATATCACACATTGCGTAACGCAATCAGCCTACTCAATTATATACCTACGAGTACATATAGATTATCTACTTTTTCTGCTTCAGCGCATCGATTCTTGTGAACGAATTGCGGAATGGATGAAAAATACAGTCTTTATCCCAACCTACTTCGGGTTCGGTTCGAAATTCGGCTTTGTTACATTTAGGTGCACGTTGCGTAGTTGGGCGTAACGCAAAAATGGAAAATTATTTCATAGTTATTTTGATATTTTCTTGGCTTAACATCAGGACAGTCGAAGTAAAATTTCTTTAATTTGATATGTTTTAATTATATCATTATTGTCTTTATACATGTTTATAGCTGACACCAAATTTTAAAACGAACAATCGCTCCATGGAAAAATTACCACTTTCGCTTTCAAACCATTCCATCTTCCAGACAAATGTTATTACATATTATGGATAATTCACAGTAGGCCGTTCCGTGTCCGGGCCAGCCCGTTTTCTTCTAGAGAAATACGCCGGCCGTTGCGTTTGCTGTCATAGAAACGGCCTGGCCCGGACACGGAACGGTCTACTGTGAATCATCCCTTTTATATGAACTTAGCTATAATATCTTTGTGATTGACACAATATTAATTACACAATCTCTGCGGTTTGCATAACTGTGCATAAAGAATTGGCAAGCAACAATCGCGCGCATATAAAAGACTTCAACGCGCTCTTTGCACTCACATTTTCACTTTAAGAGGAAAACTTACCATCTATTCAACGAATAATAATATTCATTACCATTAGCCATTAATATTAAAGGGTTAATGACAAAAACTCGCAATCAAAAAATCTAGTTTCTAAGCACGTGGTAGATCCGGGTCAAAGAACACGTGTTCTTATCATATTTCGGGGGGAATTAAATATGCAGTTTTAACTATACACGAGTATACTCGTAAATACCTGATTACTTAAATGGTAGGTAAATATCAAAACGCTTATAAAATAATGTTTGTATTTATTCATAAGAATAATGGAGAAAACGGTTTCAAATAAAAATGGTACACAATTTTTCTTAAATAAGTACTTATTCTTACATTTTTTTTGGAACGATTACATGTTACAGGCACAAGAAAGTGCTTGAGCCGGGTAAGTTTCGACATAAAATAGCAATAGATTGAGGAACAAAGAGTTATTAAACATGCAAGAATAAAGCCTAGTGTACTGATCGAATGAGCAATCGCGCGACGCCTGCGTCGTGACGTGGGCAACCGCGGGGCGGGACACACAGCCGGCACAACATGCACCGCAACTAGCTACCTCCAATGAAGATCTATACGCAGTTAGGTTAGGTTAGTTAGTTACTCGCGATAAACAATATAATAAACAGTCACATTAAAATTTTGACATTTATGGCAATCTTTTAGAGAGCGCAACGCCAACAAAATGCTTCGCAGTTTGGCGAATCTTTGTAAAACGGTGCAAGCAAGTGTTTTTATTTTAGTATTTGCAATAAAAAAAGACAGCACTTGCTTACCTATTCAATATGATCGGAGTCTTAGTAAATTATTAGTAACTAACTAATTAACTAACGAATACCGAGTACAATAGTAATACTCGTAAGTTAATAACAGTAGAATTACACCCTCAGGCAAATTATGTCTGTTAATAATCAGAGTCCAAGAATTTTTCATAGTGATTCAAAGTTTCTATACGCGGTTCTGCGCTCACGGGTATATGTTTGCTGTTTTATCGCTGGTAGGTAATGAATTACTAAAAAACAAAATAAAGCATTCGTCACTTTCTGAAATTAATTGATAGAAAGCGGCGGATGGGTCAATAGCGGCAATATTGAGCGACTTCGCTTGAACGAACGGTGGTGTTGTTTGATGACGACGGTTTTGGCTTAGTTGGTAGTGACCCTGCCTACGAAGCCGAAAGTCCGGGGTTTGAATCCCGGACAGGGCATTATTTGTGTATGTTAAGCACGAACATTTGTTCCCGAGTCTTGGATGTTTTCTATACACTGTGGGCCCTATAAACTAGAAAGATTTTAATCACGTATTTTTGACGACACTACGAGTAAATAATGTTATATCAACATGGGTCCAACTATTTGTTTTAATGAAACTACTATTTCAGTACAAAATAAATCAAGTTAATTGACCGCTTCTTTGTGAATTTTTTTTACGTGACTTGCAAATGTCTTCAAGACAAAGAAGTGTCGAGTCAAAAAAGGAGTAGGTGGCTACGTCACTCCTTTAGGGTGTGTTAAGGATGATTCACAGTAGGCCGTTCCGTGTCCGGACCGGCCCGTTTTCTTCTAGAGAAATGCGCCGGCCGTTGCGTTTGCTGTAATAGAAAACGGGCCGGCCCGGACACGGAACGGTCTACTGTGAATCATCCTTTAGACTTGTGATTTTTCGACTTGTGATTTGTTTTAAATAATTAATATCTATTAAATTATGGGATTTGGCCTACTTGTTATACCACATTATACACTCTAATTAGGCTCTAAAATCGTAGGTTTAAATCTTTCGGGTTATAAGGGCCCGCGGTTTATATTTGAATATGTATTCATCTATGTATTTAAATATGTCATCTATCGTCGTCTAGTACTCATAGTACCTACAACCTTTTCTTAGTTTGGGGCTAGGTCGATTTTTGTAAGACTGTCCCCCAATATTTACTTATTTTATTTATTTATTTTAATATTTGGTAACGTCCTCTGACTTGCATAACTTACTGGGCCAGAGAGCTGTTCATGTCAAATATCTAAACACCACCTAATTTACTTGCGGTCAGAAAGTTGTCTCTGGAAAGGCTGAGCTCCTCACATAGTTGTTTCAAATGTCGGGGCCATGTTACCAGGGGCTAGCGGTCAGCCGAGTCAGGTTGTGAGACCCATAGCTGGGGAGTTTGGGCTGAGCTGCGCTCGCAGCCGGCTAGACGGTCTTGCAAGCGAGACAGTTAGATAATGTTGCGAGAACGCAGTTTCCTCGTGTTACGTACACGCACGCCCCTCCACCAACCGTATCTATGTTCTTATTGCCTGTTAGCAAATACCTCTGTACGTTTTAATTTACAAAAACCACGTCTCTCATATAACAGGCTAATAATAGAATGTGGGAACAAGGTTTTACCGGTCTTACACGGTGTTTTAATAACACACTGTTTCATATTTAAAAATTATGCTTTTGTGTAGGCAAATGTATTAATTCGCAATATATATTTCGCAGTAGTGATATATGTTCATCGGTCTACATTATCATTATACTAAATGTATTGAGCATCTCAAGGATATCAACTAATCTATTGATTTTTTGAACAGCATTCTAATCATTTCGTCAGTCATGCCGTCGCCGAGCACAAAGGCATCAAATGTCATACATAATCTTACCATTTGTTATAGCGAAGAACTATGAAAGAGTCGTCCTTGTCGCTTGCCCAAGCGCTGACATTTCGATGCTAGTCAAAGGTCACGTACGCTCACTACCTTTGACATTTTACGCTTCCAAGTGACATTTTGGTTCTAAAACGAATAAAAACAGTAAATTAAATGTTAATACTAGCATTGTTCAAGCTGCATGAACGGACCTGTGTGTAATTTGCAATCGGTTGCAGCGTTGCAACGTAAGCGTGTTAGGAAGTATTCGGTAATGGTGACCAATGCGCATAACATACATGCACGCTACGGACACGAAATCTTCCGAATCGAAACTGGAACAAATTGTATATCAAGGCGATTTTAATGCTAATTTTTAATGTTGCGCAGCGGTTGCTGACGGGCACCGATGGAAGCGGCAAGCAGACGACACGGCCAAGAAAGACGAAAGCCTGGAGCAGGAGCTATGCAAGGACAAGGACGCCGGCGAGTGGTTCCGGCTGGTGGCCGGCGAGGGCGACAACTGTCGAGACGTCATCCAGTGCACCGCCTCGGTGAGTGCTTTAACAGCTGAATACTACTTTTACACGCGCACTCCGCTCCCTCACGTACGACGACGACCTTAACGGTTCAATGGCACCATTAAAATATCGACTCTTCTATAGATTTATTAAACAACTTGAATACATGCACATTCTCAATAGTTCATTTTCACCCCCAGACCTCTTTTAACATGGCATTACCCTTGACATGTGTACGTAACATTCCAAGTTACGCATCCGTTCACATTCCGTCAGTGGTAATTATAACGATATAATTGAGCTTGTTACGGTTCATGAATCGATCGATCACATCTATCAATAGGTAATAACTGGTAAATTTACAGTGGCTTTAATCGTAATTGTATTTAATCGTAGGGCATTCAAGCCATCCGTTGCCCAGCCGGTCTGTACTTCGATATCGAGAAGCAGACTTGCGACTGGAAGGATGCCGTTAAAAATTGCAAACTGAAGAATAAGGAGCGCAAAGTGAAGCCTTTGCTGTACACGGAGGAACCTCTGTGCCAGGACGGATTCCTGGCCTGCGGGGACGGCACTTGCATTGAGCGTGGTCTGTTCTGCAACGGCGAGAAAGACTGCGCCGACGGCTCCGACGAAAACTCTTGTGGTAAGTTTCTGCTGTTTCACCCCGTCCAAGAAACTCTACACATACGAATATACTCGTAGCCAAGGAGTCATAGTGTAACCGGTATAAGATGTTGCTATGTCCAATATGTCCATATATGAATTAGTATAATAACCGTGATGACCTCACGACTCACGACTCCATTTCCTGCTGCCTGCTGAATAACACAACTTACGGTCATAATCATAATTCAAGTTACGAGCGAAAAGCAAAAAATATTACAACTAAAGACATTATTTGCTATTTATATTATACTTTACTTGATATTAATGATTTTCTAGTATACTTAACCTTAAAATATAAAAAGTCTAGCTTCAAAAGTTTCAGTTATTTTTATAAGAGCATTCAATAATGCGGTGGCTGTTGGCAGATTATCTACAACGGGTTTTCACTCACCAATCTCTAGTACACACTTCACAGCCGCGTCATTAATAAAAGTTTTCATTACATCCAATTATAGTTAGAAGGAAACCTCTCTTTCATTTCCTATCTACGACGATTACAACGTAGCTTAAGCTCCAGCATGCTAAATGTTTAATAATACCTACCCTAAAAACCGTGTCTGCTCGACGTAAATACTTATGGATCTCCAGTGCACACATAATTTATATAAAACAACTACAGAATACTGTGTTTACGCACATGTGCACCAACATTAAATAGGCACAGAAAAACTAATAAACATAAGCAAGTGATCTTGAAAGAGTTGTTTTACAAATAAAACTAGCTCGTAATGCGTGACGAACGACCTGCCCGAAATGCCAATCACTTGGCCTAAAAAAACATCTCAGCGCCATGTCGTAATTATACCTTCAGGAAATGGGGTGTTATTTTATTCATGTTGGATTGAATATAGTATGATAATAGGTACTTTATTAGCTCACACAATGCAAATGATCCATGATTTTGAGTCGAAGTTTTTGAATGAGTATCCTTCGCCTCAGAATGACCGCGATACATTTAAATGCAGACTCGGTTCTGGGAAAAGCAGGTTCTACTTAAACACGCTTACATCATAAGCGCTGACTCTTGTCGCGCTCGCTCCAAGGTTGCGGCGAACCAGTCCGCGCGATCTCTTTCTTTTGTATCTTACTAAAAGAATTAAAGAAACCACTTCTGTAAAAATTGTTGACTAAATTAAACACGAATTCGCAATGAACCTCTGTTTTACACAAATCCCAAAAAAATGTTTTACTGTAGGTATCGGGTGTGCTTTGAAATTACAATGAAGTGTGTTCGTGTTGAGTAGGTATGAATTGTAATTGAGTACATGGCATGGATATACAATTAGGTACCAACACTCGCCGCTGCACTATCCCTGAATGTGTTTTTAAACAATGAACAATTATAGTGCCTTACGAGTTGTTTTTGTACCATTAAAATAGGCAAGTACAAAAAAGGATATATTGGACTTTTATTTCAATTAATCAACGATCGTAACATTGAATCTAAAAGTGAAATCCAATGGAGTGTCAGCTGTGGCGAGTGATTTGATAAAGCGAAAGTACCCATACTGGTTCCGACTCTCGCTGCGGCACCCGTGCCTAACTACTTACCTACGAGTTCACACCACGCACACGTCGCTCACACGGGCTGCCGGCATCCCGAAATATGGTTGCTTTAATCAAACGGCACAGCTCTTTCTTACGAGTACTTTAATTGCACTCATAATGTTGCATCAGCGCGTATAAAGAAGAATATTGGATATATGCTCATTAAATTTAAAACATTAGGTACCTACATTGTAATTTTAGAACACTATTGCAAATAACATAATTATTAATTAACATACCAGAAAATCACATACCAATTAAATAGTGTAAACCTAAATCTGTAAAATATGATCTTGTATAATAATATACCGGTTTAATTAAGATCTGAGTTGCATATTGATCGAGTTACGCATTGGAATGTAGTTGCAAAACTTGTAGGTATCAGTGAGTTATGTTTTGTTCTAGATATCGACAACGACCCGAACAGGGCCCCGCCTTGCGACGCAAGCCAGTGCCAGTTGCCCGACTGCTTCTGCTCGGAGGATGGCACCACCATCCCCGGCGACCTGCCATCTCGCGACGTCCCACAGATGATTACGATCACCTTCGACGACGCCATCAACAACAACAACATCGAACTCTACAAAGAAATTTTCAACGGCAAGCGCAAGAATCCCAACGGTTGCGACATCAAAGCCACGTTCTTCGTTTCCCACAAGTACACCAATTACTCCGCCGTGCATGAGACTCACCGTAAAGGACACGAAATCGCCGTGCACTCAATTACGTAAGTTTATCTATAAGTACAAATCGAACGAATTTCAATTCTGTAACTAAATCAATATAAAAAAGATTTTTCATTATATCCTAAAATAACGCATTCGACAAGCTTCTAGATCATTTTTATTTTTATTTTTTTGTATAAAATATTTTTTTTACTCCTAGACATAACGATGATGAGCGTTTCTGGAGCAACGCTACTGTCGACGACTGGGGCAAGGAAATGGCCGGCATGAGAGTTATCATCGAAAAGTTCTCCAACGTGACAGACAACAGCGTAGTGGGCGTCCGCGCTCCCTACCTTCGCGTCGGCGGCAACAACCAGTTCACCATGATGGAAGAGCAGGCCTTCTTGTATGACAGCACGATCACTGCACCCCTATCCAACCCTCCTCTATGGCCCTACACCATGTACTTCCGCATGCCACACCGCTGCCACGGCAACCTGCAGAGCTGCCCCACCAGGAGCCACGCAGTCTGGGAAATGGTCATGAACGAGCTGGACCGTCGCGAGGACCCCACCAATGACGAGTACCTGCCCGGTTGCGCTATGGTAGACTCCTGCTCAAATATTCTTACCGGAGATCAATTCTACAACTTCCTCAATCACAACTTCGACCGTCATTACGACCAAAATCGTGCCCCGTTGGGTCTTTACTTCCACGCCGCGTGGTTAAAGAATAATCCTGAATTTTTAGAAGCTTTCTTGTATTGGATCGATGAAGTTCTTCAGAGCCATAATGACGTATATTTCGTTACTATGACTCAAGTGATCCAATGGATCCAGAACCCTCGCACGATCACCGAAGCTAAGAACTTCGAACCGTGGAGGGAGAAGTGCGCGGTGGAGGGTAACCCCGCGTGCTGGGTGCCGCACTCGTGCAAGCTGACCTCGAAGGAGGTTCCCGGTGAGACCATCAACCTGCAGACGTGCGTGCGGTGCCCCGTCAACTACCCCTGGCTCAACGACCCCACGGGAGACGGCCATTACTAGAGAGTTGAGAAGATCTCGAGCCCAAGCGCTCTATATTAGTTCATATTCAATTGAGAGTGGAGATTGCATGGATAACATATTCTAAGTCAGAGCCAAAATGACAATATTGTTTTCACGAAATGGTACTCCAATGTATTTTTAGCTTTGAGTATGTTTTCATGTAAAGTCGAAGTGTACCGGGTCATAATCCCGTTCGTAGTGTAAGTACCTACTACCTAACTGTATGTAATATAGCTCACATGAATATTTAATAGGACCGTTTAATACTTTATGTGATTTTTCTTATGTAAGTCTGTTTGATAAAAAAAAATTAAATATAAAATACAAAATAAAATCCATTTTCCATTTACCCCGCTTAAGTTCCACTTAAAATGTAGTATAGATAGATACACAGTATAGGTACTAGTGCATATCATAACTCATGGCACTTAAACAAGGTTATATTTATTTACCTACGATTAATCATGGAGGCATGCCTTGTCCCCTATTATACGTATTAGTAATATGTAGTCTAAAACCACAAGAACATTACTCCAGTTATAGTACACACAATATTTTAGGCATGCCAAAATGTAATGTACAAACACCAAAAGTAACCTTTTTACCGCCACAGTAGTTTTTACGGAAAATGTGTCTCACGGGACAAAGTCTTTGTAGCAAAAGACTGAAAATGAACCTTATTTGATAACACGTAGGTTACCTCTACATCGACTTGATATGAAGTCATGACACCAAATGTACTTGTAATGACTTTATATCAATGGCGACGAAAAGGTTAAACTTCCTAGTTAATATACGTTTAAGTTGTACCTAAAATATAATAAAATAAATATTTGCGTTTGTCAATCAGGCTATGAATAGCCTGAAGGCTAGAATCGGATGAAAGTTATAAGTGTTATAACCACCAACTTCAAGTCTTCAACCAAGTCGTCGTGCAAAAAATTAATTGGTAAATAAACATTCAAATAGCTTCATTTGTTTGGCCAGTAAGTATAACAGGAGGTACTTCAAATCTATAGATCGTTTAATCCACGAGGAAGCGCGAGGGTGAAATACAAATATGACGATTCCTCGTGGATTGAACGATTAATAGTTAAAAGAGATGATATTAATGGGGACTAATGATAACGTGTGTGGGTAATAAGCACCTGCCTAAAGCAAAATAAAAGCTAACCCTTCTTAAGCCAAGTTCTAATGACATACGTATTCAAGTTTTATCTTGATATCTCATCTTTTAAATATAAAGGAAAGACTACTATGAATAAATATAGAGATTTAAAGTATAAGTAGCTTTATATCTTCCCAATGTTACCACTCCTAACCTAGCGGCTCCGACAAAGAAAAGCTTACGTATTTAAAACAAGACATCATGATTAATTTTAAATAGGTATGTGTCAGTCAATATACCTATAGATTAGAGTAGGTTAATAGGGTTCCACAAAACCTTGACATTTGTCATGCAATAGTTTTGAATAAACATGAACGCAAAGCTACCTAGGTATGATAATAAATATAATCATGATAAGTTTGATAAATTTTATTAATTTGGACTATTTAAATAAGTTGGATGAATTCTCGTCAAACAACCCCGTTGATCTCTGATCGAATATATATGAAAATATACCCTCATATGATATTCGATAATGACAATGATTACGTGATAGGTAGATTAATTGCACACGGGTTGCCTTGCCTAAGAACTAACAAAGCCCGACTAAACCTGTTAAAAAAATGACTTAGGTAGATACTAAATAGCATTTTCATAGCCTATCCATAGATACCCCACACGCTTATTTGTATATATTTTTTTCATCCCTCGGTTACACATGTATGATATGCTCCTTCCCCACCCCCGTCCCTAATTTAATGTTTTTTCGTAATTTCTCATAAATTTTCTGTAGCGTTTCATAAGAATACACCTTCATACCAAATTTCATAATTGTATATTGTATAGGTATATGTTCCATTTTCGCAACACAACCCTAAAAACCGATTTCGTCACTGCCGCCAAATTATACTATGTTTGCTGTGGAATTTATTGTTCTTTTGGGAGGATAATCTTAGTTTCTGTTTTCTCGCAATCGAAGTGAAAAGTAGAGTGTATAACTCTGGTCTAAACACCATATCACCCCTCGAACTATTTTCCTTCATTTCGTTCCGGAAATTAACCAGCTTTTGGTAATATCAGTAATATGGCTTATTGTAGACCTGTGTAACACAATCTACTATTAACAGGTTCAGTCCAGGGTTTTGTTTGGCCGGGCAACCTGCCTGTGTGATTTATCAATCTATCATGTAATCTTTGTCATTACCTGATAATACATAGATAGAGAAATGCTGGATTTTGCTCTATGTATCTTTAATTCTCTAATAGCGAATTTAAGTGGACACGTATTCAGGCATCACTTTTGTTTTGTCCATTCTTAGGACTGAACATTTGTTTAGTCTGAACTTACTCATAAACAACAGCCTCCGAGGTTAATGCCACATTTACTTAAACAGCGCACCTAAGTACAATCCTTATCCTGTACGGTATACCTAAATAGTGTGCTGTAGACAGTAAGGTAAGTAATCTACGTTAGCTACGTGGCCAAGATATACGTGACTAGCGTGAGTTAGCCTAACAGTAACCATCTAAACAGTACAGCTAATACGAACCGTACACCTGTAAAATACCTAACTACGAATAAAGTATCATATTTATGGATCGCAATAGAATTACAAAAATACTCACTTATAGATTCGAATGATATTTCTTAGCAAAACTAGATATTATACTCACAAGGATTTGCAAAATGAGTTTACGAGGCCTCAAACCCAACCAAATAGATAAAGTATTAAGTAAGCCTTCACAGCAAGTTTATCTTACAACTAAATAGTAGGTACATATATAGTTACGTTTGCGAAGAAGGAAAACAAATATATCTTTCAAAGGGTAATGACCATAAAAGATTTACTGGTGTGGTTGGGGACTCATATCTACATTTCCAGGTACAGAAAACTGGTATAATAAATAATATAGTGTTGCAACCTGTATTATGGTTGTTTTAAAACTACATTTTTTGAAAGGTATGCCAGCTGATGGTGGTTATCGCGAGCCATTTATTGTAAGTACGTTTGAACTTGAATTAAACGTATATTGACACTTACAAACCGGGATAGGTATAATAACATTATGGTAAATTGAATGTCTGTCTGTATGACGCATTGCAATGACACGCATGACAAGCCAACCGACAGGCGCAGACAATAGACGCGGGCGCCACCAACACGCCATTATGCACGACACTTTAGTGGGCGGCCGTTGCACATCATCACATTACAGCCATCTGCACATCTAGCACCAGGCCCTGACTAACTTTCCATTATGTTTTGCAACCTCACGATGTAAATCTTAGCGAATAAGGACGAGTCTCGATATTAGAATGTTTAGCAGCATCTAAACAAATAGAGAGTTGCAATCATTTAGTGCAATGATGTTGTATTTAGTGAGTAGTGCGATGCAGACTGCGTCTCCTCCGAGAGTGAAAGCAGTGAAAGTCATCTGAAACCGCAGTGCGTCTGCTTAGTGGCAAGCAGTCTGCTTTCTTTATTACCCATCTCTAAACAATTGACAACTTTAAAAAAAAATCGGCCAAGAGCATGTCGGGCATGCTCAGCCGTAGTTTCCGAATGAATTTACTTTATAAAAATGAACAACAAGCAAAAGGGAAACCTTTGGCAGCGTTTCATACGTCTTTTACTAAGAAGGGAATCTAGACACGCGGCAGCGTGACCAGCCAAGTTCACCCCAGGAACTGGCGGACAGCAGCCGTGTGTTATATTACACGAACCGTTTGGAGCCACTTTTGACCCCCCAATAACTCCAAATCTATCTAACATAAAAACATGGAATTTGGTACGTATAGGTATATTAAGATCCGTTAGAACAACTAGAACCCCAAATTTCATAAATATAAGTTTAATAGTTATTGAGATAATAAATTCCAAAAAAACGGCATTTTTACCACTGACTGACTGACTGACTAGTAATCAAAAACCTAACCCACTTCCAGATGACCTAAAAAGCTGAAATTTGGCATGCAGCTTGATAATTATGTGTATACACCAGAAAAAATCAAAAAACCGTGATTTTATGATTAGTTTTATTATTATTATTATATATGCTAGTTACCTCAGAACTCCGTCATTTATTAACCGATTTGGAAAATTCTTTTTTTGTTTGAAACGGTATACTTCCGGGGTGGTCCCATTGTCATCGGGTCAGAATCCGATCATAGGGTCCTGGAGAAATCGAGGGAACTCTTCAAATATTTTAAGTGCACCTATAGCGGTTTGGGTATTTTGATGTATAGTAACTCGTGCATTCGCTTTGGGAAAGCACCATTGGATGAAGTTTGACAAAAAGTAATGATATCCCATCAAAAACATAAATGTGAAAATGGTAGCCAAGTTCACCGACAAAAGAATTGAGATCTAAATGGGCGCCAAGTTCCGTAGATTATCTGAAAAGTTGCCAAGTTTGGCACTAGATTGTTTACATTAAAACTAATTTACTGCGGCTTAATGCATTTTGAGCTTTAACTTGGCAGTTTTATTAAATATCCAACAGCTTTTATGGTATTATAACATACTGCATAGAAAACTGCCAACTTAAGGCTCAAAATGCATTAAGCCGCAGTAAATTAGTTTTACTGTAAACAATCTAGTGCCAAACTTGGCAACTTTTCAGAGAATCTACGGAACTTGGCGCCCATTTAGATCTCAATTCTTTTGTCGGTGAACTTGGCTACCATTTTCACATTTATGTTTTTGATGGGATACTTTTTACGATAACTCAATAACGGCTAAACTGATCATGTCCGCTATAGTTTTCGTCGAAAGTCTTTAGTAAGCTTTATTTTCATGATTTTTTTCCATATTTTTTTGGACCCATACTTCAAAATTTATAGAGGGGCGACACATTTTTATTTTCTTTTGGAGTTTATATTTCCGAAAATATTCACTTTATGAAAAAATATTTGATGCAGACCTGTATTCATTTTGAAAGACCTATCCAACAACAAACACACTACATCATAGGGTTGAAGCAAAAAAAAATCATCCCCACCATACGTTTAAAGCTTTTTTTAAATTTTATATTACTAACTACTTCGTCAGTTTTATTGCTTTATAAATCCATACCCAATTGCAGCTTTCTAGCACTAACAATCACAGAGCAAAGCCTCGGACAGACAGACGGACAGACAGACAGACAGATAGACGGACATGGCGGAACTATAAGGGTTCCTAGTTGACTACGGAGCCCTAAAAATGACTCAGTTAACTTTGAACTTTTTTTATCGCGGTGGTGATAGTTATTTAGTATTTTATATTCTGCCGTCAATATAGTATCTCACAGAATCACATTGTAAATCACTCATGATATAAAATGCTTTTTACACTACTACATTACTTAACTCCGCCCAGTTGACTAAGCTCCTACTCCTATTACTCATAGAGTAAAGGCACTAGTGGGCAGCCTTTTCATCTCTTTTTGACCATAAAGTAAGACAATCTTTAAATATTCCATAAAGATTTTTTTAATTTAAAAATTTGCTTCGAATTAGCATTAATAGCAAGTTCAAAACGGTAGCCTCTGATAACCATGCACGATTGTGCGGTGTGCGCTATTTTTATCGGAGTTGCTCGAAATATACAAGTCGTAAGAAGCCAAGCAGTAATCCCTTATAAATTCGCCATGTCCGTCCGTCTGTCTATAATTACTTGGAACTCGCTCTTGTAATACATACAATGGATGCCTAGTGATAAATAAAGGTGCGCTTACAAATTGTCAAGTTTCGCCTAACATCACCAGTTCAATGATATCTTCATCTTGAACTTAATGTGTTTGAAAGAGGAAAATGTATAGACCACAAGACTTCAGTAAATTCAAATTCAAACCAGTATCGGTCTGGAGTTCCATGACGCATTATTGTAACGAATCTCGGGATCAAGATAGTTCATTCAATCATGTAAATTACGTTTATATGTGACTTCTACTCTACTCACCGTACCGTAAACGCAATGACGTGCCGCGTTCGTGACATCAACTCATAATAAGTTTCTGTCTCTCCTCAGTGCGATTCCGTACTGTCACCGTATTTTGAGCACCGGTGCGGCCGTATCTTAAGAGTCCCTAGTACGCTCGACTGAACTCCATTCTCCATACAAACGTAGTTTCGTTCTCATTTTAAAACGCCTTGTTAAAAGAACATGAAACTTTGTATACACAATGGGAGCCGCCATGTCTAGGTCGAAAATTAGTTTCTGTTGCTAGAAATTGTAATAGAAAAAAAATACTGAGATTTTTTTAGTTTTTTACTTCTTGTATAAAAACCTTAATTTTTTTCCTTGTATTTTTTCTCCATTATAATTTCAAGCAACAGAAATTAATTTCAGACCTGGATATGCTGGATCCCATTGTATATACCAAGTTTCATGTTATTCCAGCATGGCGTTTTAAAATGAGAGCGTAACTACATTTTCCCCTCACTAGCTCGGAAAACCGTCTTTTATCCTTTGAAACAAGCGTGTAAAAACCCATTTTATCCACAAGTGGGGAAAGTAATTTGACCTTGGAGCGTGTTTGTGTAGCTTTTGACAGATAACAAAACGTAAAACGCTCATAATAATGGTTAGTTTGATATCAATTATCATTAAATAAATGGTTTGAGAATTTAATACAAAATACCAAATTTAGCTTTATTTAATGATTTAAGTCGTAAACCTTCAAATTCTATAAATAACATTTGTTTTGTAATGATATTAAGTATAATTGTAAACGCACAAGTTGAGTCGATGCAATTTCAAAACGCATCGTCAGAAAGAAATTCATCATTGTCAATGTCAATTAAAATATACACAACTTGTCACGGACTCCGACTCACGTAAATATTATACACAACTTCTAGAGTTTTCTGTTATAATATCGTAAAAAAATCGGTGATTCCAGTGATGAAAATCATGCCTGTGGAACTGTGTTTTTTGCAGGTTGCACTTTCCTCGCTATAGTGAGGAGAAAAGTTTTGTGTTACACACGGGTGCAAAGTTGTATTTTACTTCTCGTGTGTTGAAACACTCGCTATGCTCAGGATTCTATTTTAGAACCACTCGCTTCGCTCGTGGTTCAACTATAGAATCCTTTCGCTGGCTCGTGCTTCAATTCCACACTCGCGGGTAAAATACAACTTTGCACCCTTGTATAACAAATAACTATTGTATGGAGAACCGAGCTTACTGCGGAATCTTAACACAGGACAACAAAAATGTTTGATAAACTTGTAGTATATTGATTTTATATTTATAAATTTCCGTCATTCATATCATGAATATTATTCATCTATAATATTCATTTGGACGGACTTAAGATTCATAATCAACAGGTAGGACACAGTCAACTTGAAATGTGATACCTACTCGTAGTCTCTATTTTATTACTTAGTTCATTTACTCGTAACTCCACTGTAACTGTATTTTCTTCACATTATTTGAGAAAAGTGCCTACATATATACCACATTTATTTTCAGTAGAACCTTGCAACTGCTTGAATTTGGCTCTTGCGTTGTCTTGTGAGCTGGACTTTACTTTCATATTCAGGTAATAGTCAACCTTGTTTGTGGGCGTAAGCAGGAGCGGCGGGAAAGCTCATCATCAAAACAATATCGATTCCAATCCGATATTTGCGCTGCGGTTTTAATGATCTAAGGCTGCGGTAATCGAAGCTCAGACTTTGGGATGCGGCACGAAACTTCTTTTTATAACGTAAAAAATGTTGTTTATGTTTATTGCTTTTCATCACACTTGCTGGTAAAGGGTCTTATTGTACGCAGGCGTATAGAGCAGTTATAGTCGATTTATCTCCCGCGGGAATTGTGGATTTTCATAACTCCCTAGGGAGTTATCAGTTTCTCTGTGATCTCATTGGTTTAAAAAATCTAGTTGACCGCGCTCCACAAGAATACTGCTCTGTGATTGGTTGCAATATTGGAGCTGTGCACTCCTCTCAGCGCGGCGGCCATGCGCTGATACTGGAGGTGAAGTTGTCAATTTCTTCAATTTTGATTAGAGCTGGAGTTATTTATTTCCTCGCAAATGTGATGAAAACATTGTGATTACCTCGGACGTAAGAAAATATCAACTTCGAGTCATCAAAAGCCCTCCGCCTTCTTCCTCGTTAGCTATTTTCCACTTACGCCCCTCGTTAAACAATGTACTATTGTTAATTATCCCTCATTAGAAATGACGTATACCTAACCTCGAAGCTCATGCAGACTCATAAAAGAATGGGGCAAGTAGGTACAGTACAATATATCCCATCAAAAACATAAATGTGAAAATGGCAGCCAAGTTCAATATACGAGGCGTGGTTGTCGTCTTCACCGACAAAAGAATTGAGATCTAAATGGGTGCCAAGTTCCGTATATTATCTGAAAAGGTGCCAAGTCTGGCATTAGGTTGTTTACAGTAAAACTATTTTTTTGCGGCTTAATGCATTTTGAGCTTTAACTTGGCAGTTTTCTTAAATATCCAGCAGCTTTGATGGTATTATAACATTCTTCATACAAAACTGCCAAGTTAATGCTCAAAATGCATCAATTCTTTGGCGTCTTTTTTGATGGGATATCATTACTTTTTGTCAAATTTCACCATATGGCGCTTTTCAAGAGCGAATGCACGAGTTACTATACAAAATACCCAAATCGCTATAGGTGCACCTCAAATATTTGAAGAGTTCCCTCGATTTCTCCAGGACCCTATCATCAGATTCTTACCTGATAACTATGGGACTACCCCTGAAGTATACCGTTTCAACGAAAAAAGAATTTTCCAAATCGGTTAATAAATGACGGAGTTCTGAGGTAACTAGCATAAATAATAATAAAACTTATTAAAAAAATCACTGTTTCCTGATTTTTTCTGGTGTACACGCACTATTACCAAGCTGCATGCCAAATTTCAGCTTTCTAGGTCACCTGGAAGTGGGTTAGATTTTAGATTACTAGTCAGTCAGTCAGTCAGTGGTAAAAATGCTGTTTTTTGGAATTTAATTTCTCAATAATTTTTAAACCTATATTCATGAAATTTGGGGTTCTAGTTGTTCTAAAGGATCTTAATACATGTACCAAATTTTATGTTTTTTATGTTAGATAGATTTGGAGTTATTGGAGGGTCAAAAGTGGCTCCAAACGGTTCGTGTAAAATAACACACGGCTACGTCGGCTACTGTCCGTCAGTTCCTGGGGTGAACTTGGCTGGACACGCTGCCGCGTGTCTAGATAATGTTCAGGGCACAAAGCTACCCACGAACCTAATTCACTATTACCTAACTTTAGCAAAGTACAATGTCAGCTCACAAGGTCAACCAAGAATGTTAACTCGAGTTAATGTATTTTTCTTACAAGTCTTGTAGTGTGGTAAAACTATTTAGTTAAAAGGCTTTAAAATAACCAGTTACTTCTTTTAAATAATATCTACTTTTATGTATTCTACGTAGCTCTCTCTTCTAAGAACCGAGTGAAATTAATTTCGTAAAAAAATCGCGTCCTACAATGCACCTGCGTACCTAAAAAAATGGTTCCGATTTGCCGATCCCATTTCTAACGGTGCTCCCATACTGGCTGTTGTATATAAATGTTATATAACACCAACTATCTTTCTGCAACATCATAGTGTTACATAGCCGTATCCTTCTTAAACTGTGTTGTATAACATTTATCCCATCAAAAACATTCTGTAAAAAACTAGCCAAGTCGCAATGGAGCTTTTTGTTTATCTCTAAAAAGTAATGAAATCTAGAATTCTAGACAAAGTCGTGCCAAGTCTAAGGTTCCTTACTGCGATTTCTTTATTATTTATAGTTAATGTTGTGTGACTTGGCCGTTGACTTGTACCCACTAACGTATAAAGAATGTTCAAATTATATTCTCAACCAACATTCATACTACGTAATCCTCTGTGTACAAATGTGTTGAACATTCACCTTTATATTTGTGAGATATTTTGTAGTACCAAGTCTCAGGCATTCTTATTATTCATTATTTACCTTATTTATTTTGATAGTTAGGTTTTTTACAATAAATTTATCAAATGTAAAATATAAAAATACACGTACAAAATATAAAAGCATTATAAAAAACCTAACCTAGAGTGCCGCCGGCAGCGAGGCGGGGCCTAAGCTACCGGTGGTTAGGCCGACAGAGAGAGGAACCTCCTGACTATCCGTGCCGTGTCCAGGAGTACCGCCTTCTGTATCTGACCCTTGACCCAACCATCTATCGAGAGTCTCTTAAGGTGTTGGTCGAGACTCTTCGCAATTAGACCGTTCGCAGAGACGACTATCGGGACAGTGATCGTTGAATCAACATCCCACATGGCGGTTACCTCGTGTGCCAGGTCTAGGTACTTTCTAGCCTTGTCCTTCTCGGTCTTCACAAGGTTCTCATCATGGGGGATGGTGATGTTGACGAGCACTGCCTGGCGCTTCAATCGATCTATCAACACGATATCAGGTTTGTTGGCTATAATAGTCCTGTCCGTGATGACAGATCGATCCCAATAGAGCGTGGCACGACCATTTTCGATAACTGGCGCAGGTGTGTACTTATAGTACGGCACTTCGAAGTCCACTCTCATGCCGATCATTCACACAGAGTGGCAAGATAGCCAACAGAGCGGGCCCCTCGTGTAAGGCTGAGGGCCGAAGGCCCGAAGCAGAGCGGCAATGCACGTGAGGCTGAAGTTGAGAGTCACAATGCCTAGACATATAAACCGATAGACAAACAGACACGAATTCTTAAAACTGTTGAAATGTGTTCTGTTTCGATGCCTAGGGCCCTCCAATCGCTCCATTTATTTATCCAATATTGTGTACAGATTTTTGACCCTCTGCAGCTGTATTATACATATACGGATAAGCATAGATCCAGGGGCCTTTCAGCTCGAAGTACGAATTTTTCTATGGAAATGTTAGTTTAACTTGTTTGTACCAGATGTCACTGGGTGCTATCTCTATCGCACTTGCATATTGAAGTGACAGGGATGCAGCGGTCGTGCGGTTAGTTCTTACTAAATACACAACGGCGCTACGATCTATGTGGAGTATTTCACTGGTATCTCTATCTCAGATTATATAGATTGTACTTTGTGCATAGATCTAAGGTGCCTCAACCGTCAATGTTGACGATTGGGCTGCCAAGCCCAAGTGATCTTGTAACGGAGCAGTCTCTTCTCCCAATATCCAAGGCCACGGCACCAAATTGTTATGGGCCTCCTTCAACAGCTTCTTCTCCTCGTAAACAGCATCAATTTGTTATGGGCCTCCTAACCTGCTCAACCCCGGCAGCACGGACGCCCCTGTTAGAACTAAGTTTTCTACCCTAATAAATTAACGTATGGTGTCTTTAATTCCTAACCTTAGATAAGCTAAGGTTTAACGAAGGTTTGGACAATGTGATCGTCTGTGGTAGGACCGCGTAGTGTTGTGAACCGTAAGAACCCATGATCTTTAATGTGATTACTTGTCAAACCCTTGGACTCCTCAACTACCTAGCTTACCTAGACCTACCTAAAATGAAGACTATTTAGCCTAGCTACTCATAATCGTTAGTAATACTAACCTTCCTACGTATAGAACTTTATTTGCTACAGGGAAAACTAATTATTGAACTTTGGCTATTCCGAAGTTCATAGAGTTCAAAATAGGATAAATAATTATTGTTTGTGGTAATTTAACCCCAACCTTAACCTATCCTGGTCTCTTGCCGGTATCAGTAGCCATTGGGTTTTTAAAGAAAGGCAAAATTTTCCTTAAAAGCCACTCAGTTTCCCTAAAATCAAAATTATTTCCTAATCATTCCCTAATACATAGAACTCTGTTACTTGATATCCTAGCTAGCTAAGAATAATTTTGATTGCTTATTGTTGTATGGAGCGACCTCTGGCTGCCATACCGTGCTACTGGACCGGTAGGATGGGGCATGACCTCTATGCTAAGCTAAAACGATCTAGACTCCCTAATGAGAATAAGCTCATTAGTCAAGTCTTATAGATGATTGCGAATCATCTCTAACTAACCATTTCACTTGGAGGTGCTAAAACCTCTGAACCCTAGGGGTCCCTAACAGCCAGTAAGCTCTAACACTACCAATTCTGATATATGAAGGCCAGGAGTTCTGAGTCTGATCGTGAAGAAGTGAACTGTTACTGGTTAGTTACTGATACGAGCTTTCATCTACTCACAGTAACTAACAACTAATGGATTGCTCCGCCTCACCATTAGGTCCTAAATCAATTTATTCCATATTCCAGAATAAATTGGTTTCCTATCTATAATTTATTATGAACACCTTTAGTTATAAATAAAAGAAGACTCAGCACTTCTCACCCTTGGTACCAGAAACCTAGACCTCTAATGCCTAAGATCAACTATTTATCCCTAAAACACCCTAGAACTGGTAGTCTTATTCTGATACCTATAGTTGGACTACCTAAATGCCTAAGACCTAAGTCTTCACAACTGTAACCTAGAATACCAAATCAGAGGAATACTACACACATGTTCCCTACCGCTACTACACACATACTTATTTGTTCCCTAAATCAACCTATAACCTTGTTTCTCATATTTAGGTCACCTAAATAGCCCTAGAATATAAGTTCTAAATTAACCTGCTTGAAACCCATTACCCAAGCTTTAGTGTGTGAAATTAATCCTAAATCTCTACCCCAAATATTGCCCTAATCTGCTTATTTGATATTAATACCAATTCTGGATTTTAGCTTCAAATAAGTATGTGTTTTCCCTACTCTAAACTATAAAAGTTCAGTCGGCTAAACAGGATTGCAAAAACTATCAGCCTGTATATGCCTTCCCTCGCACAACCCAAGGGCATTTATAGATGTATATAAAAGTAATCGATACATAAATACATCAAGACCATACCTCGAATATTGCGAACCTCTGCGAGCGGAGCACACACCCTCGGGCCAACCCAAACCATGGCCGCTCTCACCTCCACTCGGCAATCGGCATCGGGCATGGAGGGACCCAGACGCGCCATCCACGCTGGCAGTGTTGACGCCAGACGATACCTCCATTCTCGTACTCCTCTGTTACTCCAGGGAAAACAGAGCTCGACACCGTGCACCCCGCGCAAGTATACCGCAAACATGGACAGCGATCTGCCCGGCTTATATAAATAATCACAACCACAAAAGAAAGAGTAAGTAAATAAATTAAAAACAAGGAGAGGTTCCCCACCGAGCAGAGCTTCCGCACCGTACGGGAATCTCGACCTTAACGAATAGGAACACTCCCGTAAGTAACACGAAAATACACTGATAACGCATTGCCAGAGACACTGACAGCCCGACCGACCAAACTCAACTGACTTGCGCCCCGCCCTAATTCCGCCTTTTATACTATCCGACCCTAGACACTGTGGACATTTTGGACACTGTGGACATTTTGGACACTGTGGACTCCTTGGACACTGTGGACATTTTGGACACTGTGGACATTTTGGACACTTTGGACATTGTGGACACTGTGGACATCTTGGACACTGTGGACACCTTGGACACTGTGGACATCTTGGACACTGTGGACACCTTGGACACTGTGGACATCTTGGACACTGTGGACTCCTTGGACACTGTGGACATTTTGGACACTGTGGACATTTTGGTCACTTTGGACATTGTGGACACTGTGGACATCTTGGACACTGTGGCCATCTTGGACACTGTGGACATTGTGGACACTTTGGACATTGTGGACACCTTGGACACTGTGGACAACTTGGACACTGTGGACAACTTGGACACTGTGGACATCTTGGACACTGTGGACAACTTGGACACTGGACACCTTGGACAATTTGGACACTGTGGACACTTTGGACATTGTGGACATCTTAGACACGGTGGACACTTTGGACATTGTGGACTCTTTGGACATTGTGGACATCTTGGACACTCTGGACATTGTGGACACTGTGGACACTTTGAACATTGTGGACACTGTGGACACTTTGAACATTGTGGACAACTTGGACACTGTGGACACCTTGAACACTTTGGACACTGTGGACACCTTGGACATTTTCCTATTGGTGGATTGCGCCACGCATACTCCTTCCGTCATTAGAGATTGTAACGCCCTATTCTTACGAGTAGATGCACCTTATGCTCATACTAATAAGGTTGAAAATCGTATGACACCCGACAAGTTCTTTACCTTTACTTGAAGGGAGGCAAGTAATAAAGAAAGAAATAGGTCTTAGGTTTTTACGAATAGAGTTGAAATTCGTTAACCGAATGCTTTGTCTTAGGTTGAGGCGAAGTAACGTAAAAATTAGGTAAAAGATTTGTTTCTAGTGTGGTATTTATATTATGTTATAGATTAAGCTGGTATAAATAAAGGTATTCGGACGTAACATTCGTACTACTTTCTATTTCCCTTCCTTTTAACTATTTATTTCGTATGAATCCTGTTTTTAAATGTTTCTTTTACAAAAATGCTTTTGCTTTAGGTAAACCTGGTAGTGTCCCTGCCAAGTCTCTCAATTATGCCTTATAACTTAATAATGATTTTTAAGTAAAAATATGAATGTAATCAGCTGTCCCTTGGGAAATTATTTTAATATGAAAGTGACATGACCAGCTAGCTGTGTTATGTTACAATCTCTTATATCAAACAGTTATTATAGTGTGAAGGGTCACCAATTACGTAAAAAATAATACACGACAAAATTTAATTGTACACCGACGATACAAAGACTGCATTGAAGCAACTGTTTTTGTAGTTAAGCATAATTATGAAGACAAACAATTCCAAAGTATCGCAAATTTATTTTGATTTACACGCAATAATAGACCTAATTGCTAAAAGGTTATGCTCAAAAATAGCGTCATCAATCAGAAGGAATTATGATATTTCGGCTTTGACATATCGAAACTTCAGCTTGTTTACAATACGTCAAATTCTGCTATGGCTTAAGTTAAATTTATTGACACGCCGTTATACTTCCAATGGGCTGAAACTTAAAGCTTGATTATCGGGACAAAAAGTATACTATAAGTGAATCCAGATTATGTATAAGTTTAAGTATACAAAAAATTACCTTGATCTGTTCAGCCGTTTTTGCGTGATTGAGTAACAAACATCCAAACATTTAAACTTTCGCATTTATAATATAATATTAGTGGAATTACAAAGTTATATACTTATATGTAGTTTTTGAATCTAGAAAACGGTACGAGTACTGAAATTTAGGTTTAGAGTCACAGTGAATTAATGGAATAAATCATAATAATGTTCAAAATTTGAAGAGACCGTGATGGCTGGCGCGCACACTGGGCAGCGCCTCGGCGCAGCGCTTGCGTTTACTTTTTTTTTCAGTTTCTATCTTAAGATATCTCAAATTTTGAATGAGGATGTTTTTCCTTTGTCGTCTAGACCATATATATGCTTACCAATTTTCATACCTGTAACTCATGGATTATAGGAGTTCCTATCCAAATTCAACCCCTCTTTTACCCCCTTTTAACCCAAATTTGCACAATTTTTATAGCCTAAAACCTGACCGGGTATTTACTCGACAGATTAGTAAAGTTTTCATCAAAATCCGTTTAGCCGTTTTCACGTGATGCGCGTTCATATAAACAGACAAACAGACAAAAATTCTAAAAACTGTTGGAACGTGTTCTGTTATCAATTGTAAGTATCCCCAGACAACTTTTTTTTGAATATCTTCCATGTACAGACTTTCGACCCTCTTCAGCTTTATTATATGTATAGATATAGATAATACAAGTTATACTTCATCCTATCACAACACAACAATACACTAAATACAAATTTTCATAGCAATCTAACAATTTAACATTTATTATTTATTTTGTAGGTTATTGTGTTGTCAATACATACAAATTATTTAATATTGTTATTGAAATAAAATGTAATTATTTAACACGGTTTTTGCAAGAAAGAATAACAAACTATTTAATTTATAGTAGTGTGTAGTTAGTATTAGCTGGTATTAGTGTAGTACTTACAAGTTATTACCTTTATTGTATCTATATTTCCATTATTGCCTACGTATCTCGAATAGGGATGTCACGAATATTCGAATTCGCATTCGCATATGCGAATGATTCGCATCATTTTAAACATTCGCATTCGCATCAAACGATGCGAATTTTTTTCGAATGCGAATGTGTGGAAGTCGTAACGTGTTTCGAAGAAGAAGCCGTCTCGCGCATGCTTTGTGTGTGCCAACCAGTGTCACGTGATTTATTTTGGCCAATAGAAACCACTTTTCAAATGAATTCGAAAAAGGAGGAGTGTATCTATTCGTTTTTATGTTCTCTTTTGTTTTTTTTTTAATTATGTGTGGTACCTCAGAACTCTATCATTTGTGAACCGCCTTGGAAAAGTATTTCTTTTCTTAAAGCATCTGGAATTGAGGGAACTGGAAATTCAAGCAAAACATTTAACAATTTTAGTATTTTCGGTAACAAACCAAGCATTTTCATTCAAAAAGTAGAATAAGATAGAATAAGATAAGAACTGGAATTGATGAAGAAGATGGTCATCCAAAACTCCCAAGTGTTTAATGGATGCCGCTAAGATATTTAAATCAAGATGAATGAATTATCAATCTGTTTTTGTTAATACGTATGGTTTATAAGATGTTAAATAAATAAAAATGTAACCGTGGTAATTGTTTCAAACGCTTAGTGAATGAATGATGAATGATTTTTATTCGAAGACTAATAAATATATGATAGTGTAGCGATTATGACGAAGTCAATTAAAATGGTCCTGTTGTAATGTTACCAGCAACCTGATCCAAAAGGTTATAAATAATTAAGAAATTGTTGATCGACCTAGTGAAATGTTGTGAGCAGATTTGATAATTATATAGAATTATTTTGTCAAGTAAATTTTTGGCAAATTTGATATTTGAAAGGATAATCGTGAGGTCCACAGCTCACAGAATCCACTAGTTAAATCCAGTGATTGATTAAAAAATGGAGTATGTTTAGAAGATTGCATGTCATGAAATCGTAGGTTAAAGTTTTATCTAAAGATTTGATTGGAAATCTCCGTAAATTTTTTGCTTTTTAATTTTTTTTAAGGCGACTTTAATTTAAAAAATAGTTTTTGTACTAATTACGTAGGTTGCCTTAACATTCGCATTCGTATTCGCCTTCGCACATTCGCATTCTAAATATTCGCATTCGTATTCGCGAATGTGATGGAAATGACATTCGTGTCATCCCTAATTTCGAATATGGTAATTAATACAGTTTTGACATGTTCATCATCATCATGTCAGCCGAAAGACGTCCACTGCTGGACATAGGCCTCCCCCAAAGACTTCCACAATGACCGGTCCTGCGCCACCCGCATCCAGCGGACACCCGCGACCTTCACCAGGTCATCGGTCCACCGTGTGGGGGGCCTGCCCACGCTACGCCTTCCGGTACGTGGTCGCCACTCGAGAACCTTTCCGCCCCAACGGCCATCGGTTCTACGTGCTATGTGCCCCGCCAACTGCCACTTAAGTTTAGCAATTCGGAGGGCTATATCGGTCACTTTGGTTCTGCTGCGGATGGCCTCATTCCTGATGCGATCACGCAGAGAAACTCCTAACATAGCTCTCTCCATTGCTCTTTGGGTGACTTTGAGCCTTCTTATGAGGCCCATAGTAAGCGACCACGTTTCAGTACCATATGTCATCACTGGCAACATACACTGGTCAAAGACTTTCGTCTTGAGACACTGCGGAATATTGGACGAAAAGATGTGCCGTAGCTTCCCGAACGCTGCCCAGCCGAGTCGGATTCGACGATTAACCTCTTTCTCGAAGTTGGACCTACCTAACTGGACAGTCTGTCCTACGTACATGTAATCGTCTACAACTTCGAGCGTAAAGTGTCCGATTGTTACGGGAGTTGGTGCGACATGGGCATTTGACATGATCTTCGTCTTGTCCATGTTCATCCTTAGACCAACTCGCTAGGAGGCTTTACTGAGGTCATTGAGCATTGTACTTAAATCTTCCATGGTCTCAGCCAAGACTACTATATCGTCAGCAAACCGAAGGTGAGTGAGGTACTCGCCATTTATGTTGATGCCTAGCCTTCTCCAGTCCAGAGTCTTGAAAACATCCTCTATTGCAGCGGAGAACAGTTTAGGAGAAATAACATCTCCTTGCCTGACTCCCCGCTCCAATGGGATAGGCTTCGAGCTCTGGTCCTGGAGTTGGACTGACATAGTGGCGTTCTCGTACAAACACTTCAGCACTTTGATATAGCGGTAGTCCACTTGGCACCGCTGGAGAGATTGTAGTACAGCCCAGGTTTCGATCGAATCGAAGGCTTTCTCGTAGTCCACGAACGCTAAACAGAGGGGCAGGTTATACTCCTCAGTCTTCTGTATAACCTGACGGAGCGTATGGATGTGGTCTACGGTGCTAAAGCCTCTTCGGAAACCGGCTTGTTCGGGAGGCTGGAAGTCATCTAGCCTGCGTGCGAGACGGTTCGTAATGACTCTTGAAAACAGCTTATAGACATGGCTCAGAAGTGAGATGGGTCGGTAGTTCTTCAGTAAGGAGTTGTCACCCTTTTTGAAGAACAGGACCACCACACCTCTGTTCCATGCCTTTGGAGTTTTCCCTTCCAATAAGACGGAATTGAACAACTTCTGAAGGGCACTAAGGACCGGTTTTCCACCCGCCTTCAGGAGTTCCGCTGTAATTCCGTCTTCACCGGGTGCCTTAAGCTGTTTAAGAGCCATTCTAATCTCGTAAATGCTGATGTCCGGGATATCTTCGGTATAGTGCCGGGTTAATCTAGCTCTTCGGTCTTCTGCCAGACCAACTTCGGGTCTGCTAGTTGACGTGTACAGCTGTCCATAAAAGCACTCTATCTCACTCAGAAGCTCAGGTTTGGACGAAACGATTCTACCATCTTCAGTTTTTAATCTGGCGAGCTGGCTCTGCCCAATAGACAGATCTCTTGAAAAAACTTTAGAGCCCTTATTCTGCTCGATGGCCTCCTCAATACGATTAGTATTGAATTGGCGCAGATCGCGGGTAAGGGACTTGGAGATCTGTTTATTGAGCTGCCTGTATAATGTCGCATCATCTCATTCCTTTCCTCGATGAGCCTCTGAGTGGAGATAGAGATCCTTTTGGCTCTTTGAGTTCGTTGGGCCTTAAAGAACTTAGACCCAATGCTATGGACAGCTTCCACAAACCCGTCGTTGAATTCATCCACATCGCCGCCTAGACAATCGAAACGGTTTTGGAGATCCAGCTGAAAGCTCTCGGGGTTTTGGATTTGGACTGCTGCTGGACGGAGCGTGGACTTCATCAGTCGAGAGCGTTCTAGCTTGACGCATATATTCAATGTGCCTCTTACCAGACGATGATCACTTCCGGTTTTAACCGTACTGATCACAGAGACATCATTGAATATATGCATCTTCGTCGACATGATGAAGTCAATCTCGTTTTTTGTTGCACCGTCGGGACTCATCCAGGTCCACTTCCTGTGCTCGCGTTTCTTGAAGAAGGAGTTCATCATGTAGAGTCCCTCCTTCTCCAAGAAACCAGCCAGTAGTTGGCCCCGGTGGTTCCGACTTCCAACCCCAAATTGCCCCACTCTCAATTCTTCACCATCACTCTTGCCCAGTTTCGCGTTGAAATCCCCCATAACAACGGTGAAGTAGGTTTTGGAACTATGCATGACTTTTGATATATCCTCATACATAGCCTCCACCTCGTCCTCGGAGTGTGCCGAGGTCGGCGCGTACACCTGTATGACCGTCAACGAGTACCTCTTGGATACTCTGAGTGTAAGGTACGCCACCCTGGCCGACACACTCTCGATCTTCACCACGTTGTTCACGAGGGATTTGTGGACGATAAACCCGACACCTCCCTGGGACTGTTGGTCGTCCTCCCGGAAATAGAGCAAGTTGCCGGACTTCAGGGTTATCGTGTCCTCCCCCTCTCTTCGGACTTCAGATAACTCTACGATATCCCAACGCAACTTGCTCAATCCTTCCTCCAGTTCCGCTACCTTTTCGTCGGTCCGCAGTGTTCGTGTGTTGTATGTTGCCAGGGCCAGGAGTCGTCGGTGGTGGTAGCCGGATCTTTGCCGGAGATTCTTCGCACCCCTGACCCCGCTAGTACCCTGGCCACTACCAAAGCCAGGGCACTGGGGGTCGCCGGAACCTCGGGGCCGTGGCCTGTTTGTATCTGTCATAGGGGGTAATTGCCATAATCGCCACGCTTGGCATGCGGGTTGGCGATCGCAGTGTCTCCACCGCACTCCAGGGATGCTGCTGCCCATCCCCCGGTGGCCTTGGTCGTAGTTTTAGGACATACCCCCGGGTCCATTGACATGTTGTCTTGTTGTAAATATTTTTCATCTTTTTTGGTATTCATACTAAAATTTACAAATTTTAAGTAGGTTAAGTGTTATTATTGTACTTAATAAACATATTTTGGAAGAAAATGAGTGACTGTCGAGTTTTTTTCTGCGTCCCTTCTTGGCAGTGATCTTCTTTTTCAGAAACGCGAGTAGTTTTAACTTATAAAAATCCCATCAGGAGGGGGTACGCTTGTTTGCCACCGACGTGGTATAAAAAAAACTTGCACAATAAAGCTGATTTATTTCTTTTATTATTAAATAAATTATTTCATACCAATCATTTTTTACACTGCTGTTGCTCGCCAGTTCCTTTTGGCGTGGTTTTGGCTAAACACGCTGTCGCATCATTTAAGGGGTTAATCGATTACATTTATAATTTAACTGTATCATAAGTGAGTGTAACGAATGTTGGTCATTATATTTATAGAATATATAGATTTATGTTATATGAGCAACTACCGTTACACAATAGGACGAGTTACATTAACTATTAAATCATTAATTAAATACTTATGTACAGTCAGCTGCACAGAAACCTGACTCCCTTTCCCCTGTTTTACCCAAACAAAAGGACGTAACTGCCGTGATTGGCCTATAAAAATAAGACCTTTTTTGATTCAATATATTTTATAGTGGTTATAAAAAGTGGACTAGTAGGTGTCTGTACGGATACCTACATACATCATATTGTGCTACGCTGAACAAATGGCATTTTCCAGCAGTGCGATGTTGACTCATTAGAAGTACCTATCTGCATAGTTATAGTAAATGTGGTATTTATATGCGGCGTCGTCGAAGCTAGTGAAAGGAAATATGTATTGTGAAGGATCCAGCCAGAGTCGCACGCGCATGCGACGGCGACGGCACAGCGGCGCGGCGGCGAGTCGTTGCCGCGTCGGTATGCGCCGACGTGCTTCCTCGGTGCGCTTCGGAAAGTTCGGGGGCCTTTACGATTCTATTCAATTGTATTTGCTGTATGATGTGAATAAATTATATCTCTGTCACCGTTCAAGTGCTTACCAAACAATTTTCTATAACGAATAGTCTTAACACTGTGGGCAAATAACAATACCGGAGCGCAGATAACGTTGCGTGTCCTCGTTATGTGCATCCGGGTACAAGTTTATTGAAACTTCGAGTTTACTTATGTATATATGCAAAGAACCTCGGCATATGTTTTTAGAACTAGATAGCTATAGGTACGGCAATGCATCTACCTCGATGTCAATCATAACTGTGTTGAATAGCGCAGGAAGTGGTTCAAGACCACACAGAATAGAGACTAGGGCGTGCAATATCGGATAGTTTTTCAATTCCGGAATTGGTTTCGATATTGGGGTCCAATTCCGGAATTCCGGAACTGGTACCGGAATTGGGTTTCTCTTTTTTTGTCAATACAATATACCTTAAAATTATAATGGTTATCGTTTTATAGGAAATATATACTGCCTCCAAATAGAATACACTACTCTAATAATGCATACCAAAACAAACTTCTATTTTGAACTTCGCCTTGTGCAATATACAAATGAACATAATGCAAATTTACTAATTTATTTTTCACTGCATACATAAACAGCTTTCCGAGACCGAGAGCAAATGCTCTTATTGCTAAATGTGAACTGATAGTATTTGAAAAGTTCCATCAAAACCCCAATTATCTCAAATTTACCCATTTTGTACGTCATTAATATCAGTTCCGCCTCAAAATGCGCATTTTCATTGGCATTATTTGCTATGTCAACGAAATAATGTCGGGATCTATGAACTACCTACATAGCAGTTCCATCGGTCATCAATGTGGTCATTAATACTAGTTACACGTCACTTACTACTCTCGTGATTTTCGCGAGCAAATGCTTGATTTACCATAGAAAATACCGAAATCGTCATATGCGTGCCTATTATATTTGAGAAGTTCCCTGAGCGATGGTATAATTGAAAAAAAAATAGGACCACAGCAGGCTGGATGAAGTGGAAGTAGTTGACTGGTGTTATGTGTAACAGTAGAAAAGAATGCCTCTAAAGATCAAGGGTATATGCCATGCTATATACGACCGAAACCGATTGTTGAGCGGTCACCAAAAAACACATTCAAAAACACACAACAGAAATGCGCAATTGCGCATGTTGCGCTGGTCAGTGAGTGTAACCAGAAATGATACTAATCCGGAATGAATAAGTACGAGGTAGCTTTAGAGTCTCTCCCATTGAAGAAAAATTTAAGGAAAAGCTATTATCTGCGCTGGTACGGTCACGTGCCCAGATGACCTACTGATCATATGGTGCAAGTAACTTTAGACCTGCCGATGACGAAACGTGGCCATGAAAGACCCCCGCCACTTGACTGACAACGGCCCCGAAAGAACTGAAAGACGCAACAATCGACCCCGAAACCGCCAAAAATTGCCTCGAGTGGAGAATGCGATGATAGGAAAAGGCTCATGCAGTTGATGACGATCTGTGATGACAGTCATCCGTGGTTGATGCGGTCATTTATCATCAGTTACACTTCACTACGCTCGGGGATTTGCGAGCAAATGTGTGATTTACTATAGGAAGTTTTGAAATTGTCTCATGCGTGCCTATTATAATTTGAGGTGTTCCGTCAATTCCTCAGGATTCCTATCATTAAATCTTCACAAAATTAAAAATAAACGCATAAAAGCTCTGGAAATACATCAGATTCCAATTCCGGAATTTCGAAATTCCGAGTGTTCCAATTCCGGAATTGGGAATGTCTGAAAATTTTAAAAGTCCTTGATTATTTTTCTAATGGTAGGAATAACCGTCGCCATTAACAGAAAAAAGTTTCAGATTTTTCGGTTGCGCCATAAATGTTTAAAAAATCCAAAGATTTTATATCACCTCGCGTCTGCCCCGTATCAGACTACTAAGGCATTTCTAAGTCCGTCGAATATTTTAATAAAAACGCCTGCTTGGATCTGTGGTACGCACTGACATTGACAGTTGATCATAGGTTGGTCGTATGACTTGAACTGTCAATGTCATTGCGTGCCACAGATTCGAGCAGGCGTGATTGAAATGGGAGATATGGCAGAGTTGGGAGTAAATGAGTGCTGGAATGAGATGGCAGCGTGTGTACGGAGCGGAGCGAGGGATGTCTTTGGAGAAACAAAAGGAAAAAGGAAGATAGATAAGGATACATGGTGGTGGAATGAGGAAGTACAGATGATTTTGAAAGAAAAGAAGAATGCATTCAAAGAATGGACAAAAGTGGAAGATGGAAATGATAGAGAGAAGGAAATGAGAAGATCAGAATATCAGCTCAGTAAAAAGAAGGCTAAGAAAGCAGTTGCAATTGCACGGGCCAAGGTACCAAATAAGTTGTATGACTTTCTGGAGAGCCCACAAGGCCAGAAAGATCTTTTCAGAATATCGAGCGAGAGAGAGAGATGAATGCAAGAGATATAAATCATATGAAGTGTATAAAAGACGAAGCGGGTAAGATTTTGACGGATGATGAGGAAATAAAAGGATGCTGGAAGAGTTACTTTAATAAATTAATGATCGAAGAGAATGCATGGAACGGAGTGTTAGAAAATATGCGAAGTAATATAGGTATGGTAAATGAGATAAGGATAGAGGAAGTGTAGATGGCGGTGCTTAGTATGAAGAATGGGCAAGCGGTTGGGCCGGATGGTATACCAGCGGAAGTATGGAAGTTTTTGAAAGCGGATGGATGGAAGTGGCTGACTTTATTTTTCAATAAGTTGTTGCACGTAGAGGCAATCCCTGATGAATGGTGCAACAGTTCGCTGGTGCCCATCTTTAAGAATAAAGGCGACATACACGATTGCAACAACTATCGGGGAATAAAGCTCATGTCACATAGTATGAAGATATGGGAGAAAGTGATAGCAAGACGAATGAGAGAAGACAGCGAGGTAACACAGAACCAATTTGGGTTTATGCCGGGCTGAGGGACATTGGACGCCATATTTGCACTCCGCCAACTTTGCGAAAAATACCGGCTTGCACAAAAAAACTTGCATATGGTGTTCATTGATCTTGAGAAAGCATACGATAGGGTCCCTCGTAAGGTTCTGTGGTGGGCTATGAAAGGAAAAGGTGTGACAGAGAAGTATGTCAAACTTGTTCAGGCGATGTATGACAGAGCTAGTACTCACGTCAGGTCCGAAGCTGGGGTAACCGACAAGTTCAATGTTTCTGTAGGTTTGCACCAGGGGTCGGCTTTAAGCCCGTATTTGTTCCTCCTGGTTATGGATGCTCTAACATCGGACATACAGGAGGAAGCACCCTGGTGTAAGCTGTTTGCCGACGACGTTGTTCTTGTCGGGGATGATGCTCTTGAGGTCCAGAGCAGGCTGGTAAAATGGCGGGAAAAGCTGGAGAACGTAGCATTAAAAATAAGCAGAACCAAAACGGAGCACTTGTTCTGCGACTTCGGCGGTTTATCCAGTTTTTCCCAAATTGCCTTGGATGGTGTATCCCTACCAGTCTGCTCCGACTTCCGGTACCTTGGATCATTAATCCAAAATGACGGCAATATAGACCGTGACGTGAAAAATAGAATAAATGCGGGATGGATGAAATGGCGACAGGTCTCTGGAACAGCTTGCGATCCATGAATGCCCCTTAAACTTAAGGGGAAAATTTAAAAAACGATCATAAGACCTGTCGTAATGTATGGATGTTGGGCAACGAAAGTGACGGATGAAAGAAGAGTGCACGCAGCTGAGATGAGAATGCTGAGATGGATGTGTGGAGTAACGAGGAAAGATCGAATTAGAAATGAGTATATAAGGGGAAGTTTGAAAGTGGTACCCGTGACAGAGAAAATGAGGAGCAGTAGGTTAGCATGGTATGGGCATGTAATGAGGAGGGATGAATGTCATATTGATAAAAGAATATTAGGGTTGGATGTAGAAGGACGAAGAGCGATTGGAAAGCCCAAAAAGCGATGGATGAATTGTGTGAGAGAGGATATGAGAAAGAAAGGAGTAAGCGCTGAAGTGACGAATAATAGAGAGGTATGGAAGAAGAAAACATGTTGCGCCGACCCTGCATAAGCGGGATAAGGGCAGGAAGATGATGAGATTCGAGCAGGCGTTTTTTTTTAAATATTTGACGGACTTAGGAATGTCTTAGTAGTCTGATACGAGGCAGACGCGAGGTGATATAAAATGTTTGAATATTTATAAAACATGTGGCGCAACCGAAAAATCTGAAACTTTTTTCTGTTAATAGCGACGGTTATTCCTGCCGTTAGAAAAATAATCAAGGACTTTTAAACATTTCAGACATTCCCTACGAGATTCCGGTATTTCGAAATTCCGGAATTCCGGAATGCATGCCCTAATAGAGACCTACTATGCAAGGGCATTTTTATTCAAGGGCATTTTACAACTTCCACGGCTTAAAATGGTGTTCATAATTACTTACCGGGACATAGCCTCGAGAAAACTGGCTGGGTCCGATTTTTTTCAAGCACTTGTTATGCTCAGACAAGTCAGACAGGACACGCCTGCAACAAAAACACGAAAGCTAATAATGTGAATACGACATTTTTCACTTAAAAATAATATCGGGTTAGTACCAATATCAGAGGTTTCTTGTCGTGAGAACCTAGCAAGCAAGATAGCTTATACCGTTACGTTATATGGCGGAAATGTACTAAGACGTCACATAAAACGTCACGCTATAAGTTACCGTGCTAGCTAAGCAGGTATTGTATAATGTACCTATTTTAATACCCACTAATAATATCTATAAAATATCTTAAAACAAATGAACCTAGCGTCATGCATTTATTTATTTAAGTGGACATAGATACTCGTAGACACATGCATATGTAAGACAAGCTCACACAAGCCAAGCCAAACACCCCCCTTTACACGCTTGCGCTTCTGGACCTTGCCATAATATAATATGTAAATGTATCTAACTTAACGTTCAAGTTAAGCTAGAAACTCGCACTTGGCCGGTAAGTTGACGACCAGTTTAGCCTAGTTGGTAGTGACTCTGCCTACGAAGCTAGAGGTCCCGGGTTCGAATCCCGGCCAGGGCATTTATTTGTGCATTTTTCACGGATATTTGTTCTTGGGTCTTGGATGTTTTCTATGTATTTAAGTATGTATTTATCTATATAAGTATGTGTATCGTCGTCTGGTACCCATAGTACAAGCTTTGCTTAGTTTGGGACTAGGTCGATTTGTGTAAGATTGTTCCCCAATATTATTATAATAATTATTATTAAGTGCGAGTCGGACTCGCGCACCGAGGGTTCCATGAAAAATATTTTTATTAGGTATATGATGTAACTAAAAATGTATGCTATAAGACGTTGCTTCGTACCAAATTTCAAGATTCGAGTTCACGGGAAGTACCCTGTAGGTTTTGATTCCCTTGCGAGTGTCGAAAATTTGCGGCATAAACGGCTGTATCTTTTGATTGCGTTTGCTTAAATTTTTGATTTTTTCACAGCTCCAAGAGACAGTAGACCTGAGTATTTGATATAAATTCCAGCTTGATACCTCCACGCGTTCCTGAGAAAAAGGGTCTTGACAGACAGAGAGACCGACGGACAACAAAGTGATCCTATAAGGGTTCCGTTTTTTCCTTAAGAGGTACGGAACCCTAAAAACTCAAATATCTATTTAGAAGTTAACAAAACGAAAATAATCTGAAAAAGACGCAAAAGTACCACAGTTATTATTCATAATTTATACTCAAAAATATCACAGCAAAAACCACTCATTCCGGTATTCACTTATTAATCAAAATTTACCTTAATCTTGCTCAATACCTGCAAGGTCGAACATGACAACAGATGCAACAGATGCATAACCCTCCTCTTATTCTTACATGATTTCTACACATAGTCGATACATTATTTATCACACAATAACTAGTCGGGTTGCGAATATTTCCTCAATTCACCTGCCTTGTCGAACCAAAAACTCTTTAAATAACTTACTCTTTAAATGTCGTGATGTGTTTGTATGTTGTCGGCCTGTTTAGCCTAGTTGGTAGTGATACTGCCTCCGAAGCTGGAGGTCCCGGGTTCGGATCCCGGTAAGGGCATTTGTTGCTATGGTGAGCAGAAACATTTGTTCCTGAGACTTGGATTGACACAGACAGAGACATGTTTTCTATGTAACTATTTAAGTATATATATATCTACTAGCTTTTGCCCGCGTACAACAAAGTAAAAGTTTTTTTTTATTGTAGCACTTCCTTATACAATTTAGTAGCGGTTATGATTTCAGGTGCATTTCAAAGAAAGCCAGTAACGTAGTCTAAGGTGGACTGTTTAATGTTTATCTTTTCTGAGATGTTTGTTGGAGGTGAAGTATACACGCTGACCATTTTCAAGTTGAACAGTGAGGTGTACGACAGGAGGAAACAATTCATGAATGGGAAACTTCAAGATCCTCCAAACAGCTTCGCAGCTACTTATGTATTGGCCGCTATCATAAATTTTTATCCCATCATTCTCATTTTCGAGATTCAAAGCCGCCCGATCACCCTATAGTTCACATACTTGGTGTATTTGATACCTTGAACAGTTTTTTTTTTGATAGACTGACCAGCGATTGGTTTTAGTCTCACCTGATGGAAAGCGATGACAAGGCCTAAGATGTTGCTCACTGATTCAGTAATAGCCTATTCACTCGTGTCTTGAAGAGACCCAGAATTACATTAAATCCAAATTTAACCGGTTCGGGAGGTGAACATCAAAATACCATAAATTTACTTTTGATATCTTTTGATACGGAATCCTTGTACGAATCTTTGTACCTACCTATACGTACTTTAAAAATAATACATTCTCCATAGAAAATTTCAAGCTCTATTTAATCCCCTTAGAGGATGAATTTCCAAAAATGCTGAAATTCGTTTTCTAGCTTCTTCATGAGGAATGTGTATAATGAATATTAGACTTCTTATTCAAAGAATTACGTTTTCCATGCAAACTTTCAACCCCAATTTTACGCATTTAGGGGGTGGATTACGAAATACCGCGAAAGCACTTTCCATTCGATAGATGGAGCTTCTTTTTTCTAAATCTTACACTTTTACTTTAAAAATTACATGATATACATACAAAATTTGAACCCCAAATTTACCCCCTCAGGAGTTAAATTTCTAAAAAGCCCTTCTTAGTGATTACTTACGTCATATAAACAGTCTACTGTAAAAAATCAGCTTTGCAGGTCAAACGGCTGGCATCTACAGCTGAGCATTGATTAAGTCAGCCAGTTAGGAATTTGTGGCCCTACTAAACCCGCTTATGGGTGGGTTTTCCAAAACCCTAATATTACTTTTCTTGTATTGTAATACGGAGTCTATACACAAAGTTTCAAGTCTCTCAATTAAAATTTTACTCCATCCCCATACAAATTTTGCACCCCTATTTAACCTGTTTAGGGGTGGATTTTGCCAAAACGCTAAAATGACTTTTCTTGTATTATAATACGGAGTCTATACACAAAGTTTCAAGTCTCTCACCTAAAATTGTACTCCATCCACATACAAACTTTCAACCCCTATTTAACCCGCTTAGGAGCGAATTTTTCCAAAACGCTGAAATTACTTTTCTTGTATTGTAATAAGGAGTCCAATACACAAAGTTTCAAGTCTCTCACCTAAAATTTTACTCCATCCACATACAAACTTTCAAACCCCATTTCACCCCCTTAGGAATTGAATTTCTGAAAACCCCTTCTTATTGGTTGTCTACGCCATTAACCTGAATTACAGTAAAAATTTCACCTCTAGCTCCAGTAGTTTGGGCTGGGCGTTGATGAGTAAGTGAATGAGTCAGTCAGGACATACGCATTTATATATAGGTATATAGATTAACTTTTAAATATATCCCATCAAAAAACATAAATGTGAAAATGGGAGCCAAGTTCATTATTAAGAATATGCGATGCTTGGTTGTCGTCTTCACCGACAAAAGAATTGAGATCTAAATAGGTGCCAAGTTCCGTAGATTCTCTGAAAAGGTGCCAAGTCCGGCACTACATTGTTTACAAAAAAACTAATTTACTGCGGCTTAATGCATTTTGAGCCTAAACTTGGCAGTTTTGTATGCAGTATGTTATAATACCATAAAAGCTGTTGGATATTTAAGAAAACTGCCAAGTTAAAGCTCAAAATGCATTAAGCCGCAGTAAATTAGTTTTACTGTACCTAAACAATGTATTACCGGACTTGGCACCATTTCAGAGAATCTACGGAACTTGGCACCTATTTAGATCTCAATTCTTTTGTCGGTGAAGACGACAATCAAGCATCGCATATTCTTAATAATGAACTTGGCTCCCATTTTCACATTTATGTTTTTGATGGGATATCATTACTTTTTGTTAATCATCGCCAAATGGTGCTTTTTAAGAGCGAATGCACGAGATACTATACAAAATACCCAAATTGCAATAGGTGCACCTCAAACATTTGAAGAGTTCCCTCGATTTCTCCAGGACCCTATGATTAGATTCTTACCTGATAACTATGGGTATACCCCTGAAGTATACAGTTTCAAACGAAAAAAGAATTTTCCAAATCGGTTAATAAATGACGGAGTTCTGAGGTAACTAGCATAAATAATAATAATAAAAAAACTAATAAAAAAATCACTGTTTTCTGATTTTTTCTGGTGTACACATACAATTACCAAGCTGCATGCCAAATTTCAGCTTTCTAGGTCACCTGGAAGTGGGTTAGGTTTTTGATTACTAGTCAGTCAGTCAGTGGTAAAAATGCAGTTTTTTTATTTTAATATCTCAATAACTATTTCACCTATATTTATGAAATTTGGGGTACTAGTTGTTCTAAAGGATTTTAATACATGTACCAAATTTCATTTTTTTACGTTAGATAGATTTTGAGTTATTGGGGGGTCAATATTGGCTCCAAACGGTACGTGTAAAATACCACACGGTTGCTGTCCACCAGTTCCTGGGGTGAATTTGGCTGGACACGCTGCTGCGTGTCTAGGTCGTCGTCTAGTACCCATAACACAAGCCTTATTGAGTTTTCTATGGGACTAGTTCAAATTGTGTAAAAAAAATGTTCCCAATTTTTTTTTTATTTTTATTCCAATATGTTTGCTTAAATGACCTAGCTATTTAAGAATTGGCGGAACAACCAGACACCTTTATACGGAACTATTTTCGCACCGCAATTTTTTATTAATCGTATGTCATTAGTATTCGAACCGTGATATCTTCGAGAAGACAAACTGTACGGTTGCCAGTTTTGTTGCACTTTTAGCACCACTCAGGGGTCACGTGTAGGGTAACGGTGAGTACTCCCTACGGACGTGGTGCAACTTCGACCCCCCTTGGTCAAGTGAGTGGGCAACTTGACTGATAGAAGTTCTCAAGCCACCCGGAGGTCTCTAACTTGGCTTAACGACTGCTGTCATAGACAACAGCCGGGATCAAAGGCTTAACGTGCCTTCCAAAGCACGGGAGCGCTCAGTTAGTAACCACTCAAAGCGGTCACCCATCCAAGAACTGACCGGCGCCCACATTGCTTAACCTCGCATACCGCACGCGGTTCGCGGGCGCCGCTAGGCCACGAGCGTTCCGTGGGAAACGCTCCGCAATTTAAAAACATTTACATCAAGACATCAGATATTCCCCAAATAAAATTTTGAACACGTGGAACACCCATCAAAGTTGTGGCTTGGTATTTGAAATAGATATGTAGTAGATTGTATTACAAGGAAGTAAAATGCAATATTTCAGCGAAGGTAAGTTGAATCCCGAACGAAACGAAGGATACCAGAATAAATAAGTTCCGAGCGTAGCGAGTAAGCGAAATAGTTATTTGTTATACAAGGGTGCAAAGTTGTATTTTACCCGCGAGTGTGGAATTGAAACACGAGCCAGCGAAAGGATTCTATAGTTGAACCACGAGCGAAGCGAGTGGTTCTAAAATAGAATCCTGAGCGTAGCGAGTGTTTCAACACACGAGAAGTAAAATACAACTTTGCATCCGTGTGTAACACAAAACTTTTCTCCTCACTATAGCGAGGAAAGTGCAACCTGCAAAAAAACGCAGTTCCACAGGCATGATTTTCATCACTGGAATCACCGATTTTTTTACGATATTATAACAGAAAACTCTGGAAGTTGTGTATAATATTTACGTGAGTCGGAGTCCGTGACAAGTTATGTATATTTTAGTTGACATTGACAATGATGACATTTCTGACGATGCGTTTTGAAATTGCATCGACTTAACTTGTGCGTTTACAATTATACTCAATATCATTATAAAAAAAATGTTACTTATAGAATTTTAAGGTTTACGACTTAAATCATTAAATAAAGCTAAATTTGGTATCTTTTATTATATTCACAAACCATTTATTTAATGATAATTGATATCAAACGAACCATTATTATGAGCGTTTTACGTTTTGTTATCTGTCAAAAGCTACTCAAACACGCTCCAAGGTCAAATTACTTTCCCCACTTGTGGATAAAATGCGTTTTTACCCGCTTGTTTCAAAGGATAAAAGACGGCTTTCCGAGCTAGTGAGGGGAAAAAATATATACATATGTACATTCGGCCTCAGAAGTAAGCTGGACACTTCGGCACTTTGTCGCTTTCACTCGTCGGAAATTTAGTATGACCACGTATGACACTTCAAACATGACATTAAAGCGACAAACGAGTTTTGCTCCCCGTAAAGAGGCTAGAAAAGACTGTTTTTCGTATAGGATTTTTTTATTAAAAATGGGATTTGCTCTTGGCCATCTAGGCAGGGGGCAAAGAAAAGGCCAACGATGAAGCGAACTCACCCACAAGATGCCTATTCACTCGTGCCTTAAAAACAACAAAAGAAAAAACATAGATTTCGGCACCAGATTTCGGTACAAACTTAGTATTACTCAGTGGGTTGCGTGGTGTGTGCACCAAACCTCTGTAATCGTATGATAAGCGGTGTTTATGGAATGATAGCTGCCGGCGCCATATTTAACGTGGATTGGTATGTAATCGTAAGTTGGTGTAACCCTTAAACCCTGTTATTTTTAAAATCTGTTTGTTTTGATCGAAATCATTAAGAGATATTTTCGAGTACCATTTACAAATATAAACAAATACCCATTAAAATTATGCTATGGGCACAGTGTTCTGGACACCTTTGCACCGGAAGCGACAAGGAACGGTTTATTTTAATAATTTTTATTTTGTTTAAAGAAGGGTATAATTCTACCTTAGATAAAAAAATAGTCAAGTTGTTTATATTCTAAAGTTGAAAAATCTTAAAATAATTCAAATTATAACTCGTTTCATAATAAAGTAATCCCACCAAAAACATTTCATATAAAATGTTGCCAAGACGACCACATAAGATTTGCCCTGTGAAAAAGATATCACATCTCATGTAGAGCCATGCTTCTGAATCTACACGGCCTAACTCTACCAACCCTAACTTCAACAAATTCTACAAATCAGTAAATATGTATGGCTTCGCCGTTTCGCTACCGTCGTGGAGGTGATACGAATATTTAGTTTCTGATCTGAAGTAAGTAACGCGCTTCGCTTGGCTCGTCTTGGCGGGGGCACTACCGTGCCCCCAGATTTTTAGGGTTCCGTACCAAAATTTTAAATACGAGCATGTCGGGCCATGCTCAATGTAAGATTCCGTAGTTGCCCAACGAACTTAAAAAAAATCATTAACAAGGAAAAGTGAATATTTTCGCAGCGTTTCATACGTCTTTTACTAAGAAGGGAAGAATTTTTACAATAACACAAAAGCAGCTCAACTGATCATGTCCGCTATACTTTTCATGACTTTTTCATATTTTATGGACCCATAGTTCAAAGTTAGAGCGGGGAGAACAATGTCTTTTTTCTTTTGCAGAGAATATCTCCAATAATATTCACTTAATCAAAAATTGTTTGATTAAGACCTCTATTCATTTTGATATACCCTTCCATAGGGTACGAGCAAAATAAAATTTCATCCCCACTTTACGTGTAAAATAACCTTAAAAAATTGTTTTTGGGATGTTATTTTACCACTTTGTCAGATTTATTGATTTATATATCCATACCAAATTGCAGCTTTCTAGCACTAACAATCACAGAACAAAGCCTCGGACAGACAGATGGACAGACAGACAGACAGACAGACATGGCGACTACGAAACCCTAAATAAGGAACCCTTATGAAGCCGCTCTGTTTGCCTCTGTCTGTCACATTGCTATTTAGCAATGGCAAGATATTTATCTGCAGCACTACTTATGCCGTGATAGTTTTCCTTTCAAATTCAGTAAAGATATATCTTAGGTGACCCATGGTGGTCTACCATGAATATGTTCTGTTCACATACCCAGCAACAGTTTAGCCGCTTAGCTGACCAGGGGAGGGGCGGACTGGATATCATTTTATTATTTTGCCGGCGTGTACTGGTAATCTGATCATGGTAAATTTATGTTAAAATATGGAACAAATTCATCACGCTTTGCAAGAGGGACCTTTAAGTTCGATTAATCACTATGTATGTATTTTTATTGAATAAATAGCGAACAGCGAGAGGTCACGCGGTAGCGGTCGGGTCGGTAGGTCGGCCGGTGCCGCGGGGCACGAGTCGCGACCCGCGGCACTCCGGCGCTCCGCCGCGGCGCCCGCCCCGCCGCCGCCACCGCCGCCCGTCGCCCGCGCCGCCCCAGCCTCGCGCCGAGCCTCATTCTTGGAACATGGTTACATAACAAAATATGTACCTACACCCGGATGTGCCGCAAGGCCACCCATCTTCTGGTTTGCATTTACAGACAGGCACTCTTGTCTACATTTAGGTAAAACAATAAATAATCACAAAATGAATAATATATATATATATATTTTACCTATATTATGGTGGTGTATACATCTGTAATGTATATATTGATTAAGAAAAGTTACAATTCCAAAGCTTATAAGATTTAATTTCGTCCGTTATAATGTGCTGTAGATCCACTGCACTACTGCTTCTGCATCATCTGTTCACATTAGTAAGCGCAGTGGTGGATTTTAGGGGCGGCCAAGCGACCAATCGGTGCAGAGAAAAGGGCGACTGGTATGTACTCACTATATGGCCTAGTCCCTAGGGCGGCCAAACTGAAAATCCATCACTGGGAACTACGTGCATTAATAAATAAATAGCTTACACACTTATTAGACCTTATTACCTAGATGCAAATTTATAATAGAAATTTCTATGTCACTTTATGTTCTATTTGCTTAGTGTACCTACTCTACTCGTAATGAACAATAAAGTAAAATTTAACATACGGTACATGCGTGATGCCTCTAAAATAGCCCCCAATACATAAAAAAAATATTTCCATGACCTGAATTAAATAACAAAGTGGGCACAATAAGCTACACCTAACTACGTTTTCCAACAAAGAGCACGGTTAGTTCTCCAGTGACGTGCATAATACCTAATCATGCTCACACACGGGCTTATCAGCGGGGCGAACGAAACAAACGTGAAATAGATGCTGACCTCTAATCGTGATCATACTCGTACAGCTATTTGCGTGAATGCTAATGATTTAATAATCAGAATTTCTCAGTTTATTTAGAACTTGGTGTGTGACAAATGACGCCTTCTACGGGAAAACTACAATATGATATGTATAATGCGTACGAATACTTTATTCCATACCTCGGTCATTCTATGACTTAGTGATAATTGTATTTAAGTATATTTCATTTTTTATAGCCTTTTTATGTAATTTGAAAAGAGAAAACTGCAGTAGTTGCGTATTCACTCGTGAAACAATCAAACACACATTTTCGGCCTTTTGTTATTACGTCCCAACCCTTTCAACCGTCTCAAACTTCATAGTTTGGAAATTAGAGAGGGGGGGGGGGACACTTTTGATGACTTTGACAGCTAATATCTCACCAACGGTTGACTTAAATGGCAAAGTTTTTCATAAACCTCTATGTCACCTGTATGAAGGCCTATCCATAGATATCCCACACGCCTATGTGCATTGAAATTTGGTAGGAATGTATAATACGAGTATGTATATGCCATGAACCGCTATAGAAATATGATGTGAAGTTACATAAAAATATTTAACTGGGGGGCACCCCATACATGTAATAGGGGTATCAAATTTTTTTCTATGAACATAGGCGTGTGTGGTATCTATGGATAGGCCTTAAAAAATGAAATAGAGGTTTCAAAAAAACTTATCCATTTAAGTCAAACCGTTGGTGTATATCAGTAAAAGACGTAAAAGTATGTCCCCCCTCTAATTTCCAAACTATAAAGTTTAAAATTCTGAAAAAAATCAAGATGATGAATATTAACTAAAAACTGTTTTATTGTTTTGTGTATAATAAGCCGTAAGTCGTATGTAGGTTCCAATAAATTAGAAATACGACCGCTCTAACCTACTTAAATAGAGGTACTTTCCTGTATTGGTTAATTTACTGATTGGACTTATTCATGGTTGTTAATATGGACCGGCCTGGCGGCCTGGCGGTTCGGACTGGCTTTTGATATATATATGTGTCTAATCATTTACCGTAATGCAATTTTACGAAAGTCAAAAAATCGTTAATAGCGGTAATGGTCCTTAATGTTTAGGTGCTCGTAATAGCGTCATCGAGTGCTTATTAAAGCTTGCATGCGGTGCAGGGGCATACATCGCCGGGAGTAGCAGTGCGTCTAGGACGGGCCGTACTTACCAGCCTGTCGCAGAGCCTCATGTCTAAGGTTATATAAATAGGTGAAGAGGGGCAGCGGAGAGCTCTTGCACTTTCCTGAGCGAGGCGCGCGACTCGGCTGCCAGTCCTCGGCGAGCGTCATGGCTCGACACGCGTACTTGTGCCTCGGGCTATTCTTGCTTGCCTGCTACGGTGAGTGCCTTCACATATTTATCGATAAAGTATTCGCTTCAAACAAAGCGCCATTACACAATCCCTTTTTTTCAATTCATAAACATCAATAAAAAAACTTCTAAAAAGGAATTTAAATATTAAAACTACTTAAATATTATTATACTTATGCCTGACATGATAAAAACAAATAATTTAGTTTGCCACCTTAATTGTTATAATTAGAGACTTAATTTAAAGATGAGGTTTATTATGTTTAATTGTTTTTGAAATTTTAGCTTTTCTCTCTTAGTGCAAAAATTAATTCAACTTTTATAAATTAGTTAGTTTTCATTGTCAATGGTAATTAAATGCACAGTACTTAATAATTTAATTGTTGTTGCAATACAAAGAGTTAGCTAAAGTTCGCAAATAAATATCACTAAGTGTGGGTTCACCGGCTACGTGGCCGGGTGCTGCCGCTGACCTCGATTTCTTTTCGTTTCAACTTTCATTAGCCACATCAACTTATTTATGGAATGGAACTGCAATGCCCGGTCTTACTTAAATATTTCATGGTTGTTAACAAATTACTCGTGAAGTACCGAGTTTCCTTTTGCGTCGGATAGAGAACCACTTTCAATATCTTGCTTACGTTACACATTGCTGCATTGCCGATGGAACAGTACCTTCAGAACAAGTTTAAATTTAACTAGTCGTAACGACAACACAGCGCTGTAGTGAAACGGTACCTACTTACATTCCTTTACTCGCGGTGTTGTAATAGCGCTTACGCTGAGCTACGTTACCTAATAAGCGTTAAAGCCTAACAACCATAACTTACTATATTTCAAGTAGATAATATGCAAGTACACAGATCTCAATATTTTATCAACATAAGCTATTACATACCAGAGTATGCGATCAATGAAAAAAAATTACAACTTTACAAACACAGGAGCACATATTTTAAAAATAAGATAAATTTAGTTGTAAAATGCTCGCTTTCTAGTTGTTAACTCGGGTAAGATTATTTTTTAAGAATTCATTTGTTTGCAGTTAACAGCGAGAATCGCGTAAAGCGGCAAGACGAAGACAATCCTTCGGACGATGTGACCGCCGAGCAGCTGTGCGACGGCCGGCCCGCCGACGAGTACTTCCGACTCACCGTCGAGGGCGACTGCCGCGATGTCGTCAGGTAAGCCCCACACCTCGATCTCTCACCGTACCCCACAGTACCCCTCGTCATACAACTAAGTAACATCGTGGCAGAACGCACACATTTCCATAAGACCAAGGAGCGGGCACTTTGTCCAAACTATCAGTAATTCATTTTGTTATCTTAATTAATTTAAAAGTTAAAGTTTAATCGAATAATATGCTTGTTTTTCAATTCTATACATACTCGTAGAAGAGAAAACTGGTCTGGAACGAAACGAGTTTCTATGACTGGTATCCAAGAAAACCGGCATTCAAATCATCAGTAACTACGGCGATTAAGCCCTACTTACCTCATTTATAAAATTGCAAGTATCTGTTGCGCAATTCGAAGGTGATAGATACCGGCGCGTAGATATACTTATAAATACAACTAGACTATAGTTCCAAGTATTTTGTGCCAAAAGCTTTCAAATTCCTATGAGAATATTCACTGTTCCTTGACGACTTGTACTGATTTATGTGCACTTTTTAGTATGCAAGACCTTGATACAGCAGGCTAGTGAACGGAACGCTCACCATCGTGCCATGAATATAATCGGTATATTATCAGATTCTTACAAAAAATAGACTGATTTCCAAATAAAATATTAACAACGTCATTCGAACCAGTTTTAAAGTAAATTAAATGTTTGTATGGGACCAACTACGATTAGGTAAGGCACAACAAAAGCCGCAAGTTAGGGTCAAATATGGATTTTCTTTCCGGACACCAAAAATGCTCCATACTAATTGATTCTATTTTACTACATTTAACTTTTAGATGATAAAAAATATTTTTTTCTTCGAAACTTTCATATCTCGTATCTTATTCGCCTGCTTTCGTCGGCCTGCATAACCTAGTAGTTAGTGACACTGAATCAGAAGCTAGAGGTCCCGGGTTCGAATCCCGGCCCATTATTTGTGCATTTAGCACGGATATTTGTTCCTGGGTCTTGGATGTTTTCTATGTATTTATCTATATAAGTATTATGTATATCGTCGTCGTCTAGTACCCATAGTACAAGCTTTGCTTAGTTTGGGACTAGGTCGATTTGTGTAAGATAGTCCGACAATTTTTTTCTTTTTTATTTGTTTATTAAGATTCGGCTTTTTTTATTGTGTTTATATGATGGTATACTACCCATAGAACAGTACCCAGTATGTTATAAAGTATAACATGAGGAAACTAGCCTATTGACTGAAAGCCGCTCATCCTACTGTTAAGGGATAAAAGTCAGTCCGTACAAGTGAATCATCGGGGTAAGCGCCCCATAAAATATTTCGAAATCTACAGGTAAGTATCCTACTTATCTACCTACAACTAAAAACACATCTTATATTCTTGCAACAAACTAAAACAAGTTTGTTGCAAGATTATAATATTAATATGATGTAGATTTCGAGATACTTATTTTATGATGGGCAATTAGGCACGCTTACCTTGCTGGCGCACTAACTCCAACTGACCCTGTATAGGCGCATCCTGACGGATGAGCATGGCGGACTGCCGAGTAACATCAAAAGGTTGGACCTTCCGGACCAGTACGGTGTGACCTTGGTTTTGCCGTCCGCCGTGCAGCCTGCGAGCGTCCAGACAGGCGAGCATCACGCGGCTGACTATATACCATGCTCGCCCGTCAAGATGCCCCTTAAAACTACCAAGAAAAAAACAATTGTTATAAAACTACTAACTAGTGTAATCGCGTACAAAATACCCATATATAGATATTTTCTTGAAATAAATGTTACGTAATATACCTATACTACATATATTGTACATATTACCTACATACAATTCTTGCCACTTGACCTCTTTCACTTTGATTGCGCGGCTGTTAACTGAAGCGCATCTCTAAAGTTCACCTTGGTAACATGTGCAATATAGAATTCCAGTGTTATTCGTATTAAACTATTATTTATATTTATTTTGTAGGTACCTATACACATATTGCTTCTTGCAAGGGTTTAGTATAATTTGTGTCTATCTGTGTTCTCCCAATTGTTTCAACTCTAGTAGTGTTTCGATGGTTTCGGGTTTTGGGTAAAGCGGTCTCTGAGATCGCATCCATGCACTAGAGTTTACACTTGGAGTTGAGACATAAGGGTGCTGAAATGGAGACTGAGGGCCTCGCTGTGTACAGGTGCGACAAGGGCGGCGAGAACGGCGTCACCAGGCTCGCCTCAGTGCGCTGCCCCGGGGGACTCGCCTTCGATATCGACCGCCAAACCTGTGACTGGAAAACACATGTTAAGAATTGTGACAAATTAGAAAGTAAGTTCTGACGAATGAAGGAAGTGGGCTTGCGGAGGGCTAGACTTCCGTCTCGGTGTCAATTGAATTCCGGATTATACGCATCGTAACCGGACGTGATAGCCTTCCGTATTTCCACTTCCTGATCGACTATGTTGAATTTAATCGCGAATTTCTTGTCAACGCAGGTGCACTAGGTCAGGTCTTAAACAGATCACTTGCCCATCCGGACTGGCTTTTGATCTCGATAAACAAACCTGCGACTGGAAGGGTAAAGTGACCAACTGTGACAAACTCGAGAGTAAGTGCCGAAACAGATGCTATTCGCGCATAGCGAGCAATCGGGCTTGGGTAGAGGGCCGCGCTGCACTGTAGATTAGGTGTTGTAGGCTGCATGAGGCCCGACGGAGGGCCGGCCCGGACGGACCGGCCGCTACGCACGCATCAACATTCGTCATAATGTGCGCTTACCACCTTACCATTTAATACAATATAATATTTTTCTTCCATTCTACGGACTATTGTCATATTTTACTACAATATGAGAGAATGTTGATGCATACAATTGTAATGTTGGAATAATAATATAAAAATGACACTAGCGAAGTGATTAGTAACGATCAATTAAAAAACTAACTAGAAACACTTTGCCAGTTGATTTCACAACAGTCCCCCGCACACGGCAGGACGGGTTGTCTCCTTTCCACAGCCACACAAAACTCCCACACCATGTCCACGAGAATCTCTTCGACACTAACCCTACGCTTTAGCTTCATTAAATCATTACACCTCTTGATTACACCAAACTAATTCCACTTTTTTAGTTTTCTGCATTGATTCTTATTATTTAATACCAATGGATGGGTATGTACTAAACATAATCTAAGGTTATTGGCACTGATATGTATTATACACGCTTATCAATATTTACTGCTACGGAACTTTGAACTTTAACCCTTTGTTGTTAATAACAATCATATTGTCTATGCCCCCTTATGAATAAAATATATCATGAACACATCAATTGTAATTCGTATTTTAATATTGGTGGTTATAAATTTGTAACATAGTATTTTATTAATAAAAGGGCGCCTTCCTTAATTATCGTGTAGTAAATATTAATTATCCGATGCACTATTATAAATATTTACTTATAATATATACGTAGCTATTAAAAGACTCTTACAACATCCTTTTTTCTTATAAATTGTATACCATTTTCATCGTACAACTTCTCCCTCGTAATAAAATTCCTCGAATCTTTAACAAAGGTAGGTATCATTATTCAGTTCGTGACTTAAACACTTGAGCATAAATGTCGCATACTACTTAATCTTGTCGTGGTCATAATTTACCTACGTCCCCACCTCTAATTGGTGGTCACCGTCATGCTTTGCCAAATCTCTCCCTCTTTCTTACTTAATCCTATGTTTTCCTTCAAAACACATTTGCAACTATTATGTGAGCAAAACAGAGAAAACAATTCGTTTTACACTTGCACATATACCTACTCACTCAAATAAATTCCACGCAGTTCGTGGTGTAGTTATCTTTATTTAAAAAGTTATTTTTCGTTTTCCAGAACCAAGGAAGATATTACCCATTTTGAAAACAGATGAACCCATTTGCCCAGAAGGGAAATTGGCATGTGGAAGCGGAGACTGTATAGAAAAGGAATTATTCTGTAATGGAAAACCCGACTGCAAAGACGAGTCTGACGAAAATGCCTGCAGTAAGTAACTGACTGTACCTACTGACACTAACTTACCTGCAGTAAGTAACTGACTGTACCTACTGACACTAACTTACCTACAGTAAGTAACTGACTGTACCTACTGACACTAACTTACCTGCAGTAAGTAACTGACTGTACCTACTGACACTAACTTAAGTACCTCAAGAGCAATAAAAGAAAGTCAGTTTACACGGGATTTCACTGCAGTATTTTCGTTGCTATTGACTATTATTTTAATGGATCCTTGGTAATTGTCGGTAATTCACACCCGCTCGTTCTCTAGCATTTAATATTTGTATTGCAGCTGTCGACGTAGATCCCAACAGAGCTCCCGACTGTGACCCCAATCAGTGCACGCTGCCCGATTGTTTCTGCTCTGCTGATGGCACGCGTATTCCTGGAGGAATAGAGCCCAATCAAGTTCCCCAGATGATTACTATTACATTCAATGGAGCCGTAAATGTTGACAATATTGACTTGTACGAGCAAATATTCAATGGAAACCGCCATAACCCCAATGGCTGCCAGATCCGCGGTACTTTCTTCGTATCTCATAAATATACAAACTACGCCGCTCTTCAAGAGTTGCATCGTAAAGGACATGAAATCTCTGTATTTTCTATCACTCACAAGGATGACCCGCAATATTGGACTAGCGGAAGCTACGACGACTGGCTCGCCGAAATGGCTGGCGCACGTCTTATTGTTGAGCGTTTCGCTAACATCACTGACGCCTCCATCATCGGTGTTCGCGCGCCGTATCTCCGTGTCGGTGGCAACAAGCAATTCGAAATGATGGCTGACCAGTACTTCGTGTATGATGCTTCGATTACTGCTCCTCTTGGTCGCGTTCCTATCTGGCCCTACACGTTGTATTTCCGCATGCCTCATAAGTGCAACGGCAACGCGCACAATTGCCCATCCAGGAGCCACCCAGTCTGGGAAATGGTCATGAACGAGTTGGATCGCAGAGATGACCCCACCTTCGATGAATCTCTGCCTGGTTGTCACGTAGTTGATTCTTGCTCGAACATTCAGACCGGTGACCAGTTCGCGCGTCTCCTGAGACACAACTTCAACCGCCACTACAGTACCAACCGCGCCCCTCTGGGTCTGCACTTCCACGCCTCATGGCTTAAATCCAAGAAGGAATTTAGAGACGAATTAATCAAGTTTATTGAAGAAATGTTGGAAAAGAATGATGTCTACTTCACTTCATTAATACAGGTCATTCAATGGATGCAAAACCCTACGGAGTTATCATCCCTCAGAGATTTCCAGGAATGGAAACAAGACAAGTGCGACGTGAAAGGTCAGCCTTTCTGCTCTTTGCCCAACGCCTGCCCCTTGACGACCAGAGAGTTACCGGGAGAGACACTGCGCCTGTTCACTTGCATGGAATGTCCGAACAACTACCCATGGATTTTGGATCCTACGGGAGAAGGTTTCAATGTTAAGAAGTGATCTCTTAAATTAAATTAAAAGACTGTACACATAATGTAAATAATACTCAATACCTAATGTTAATAATAATTACATTGTATTACAGATATATGTGAAAGGCCGACAAATTTTCGATCGTTATCCACTTAATATTTCTGTTAACTTACAAACGTCCTACCGAAACTATGGAGTTGAATTGCATACCTTTAGAAAAGTTACCTCTACTGTATCACATCTTATTCCATCTTCATGGATACCTACGTATTGAGGATGTTAGACCACTGCCTTACACTATTTACTGTCATGACAGACAGACGCGTTGATAAGTAATGTTAGATTTACTTAATACAAAAAAATAAAAATAAAAAATTGGAAGTTGTTATAATTTATTTATCCTACTATTCAGGACTTTAATATTTTTTACAAAGAAATACAAACATTAGAACCCATTAAACTATAATACAAAAATAGTGTTATAGCATGCCTAAATGCCAGATACATAAAATGCCTAGGTACAATCTACACAAATTGTTAACATAAAGGTTCGAAAGACAATGTTCGTAATTATTTTCGGTACACATTAGACTATTACTATTATGTATACCTTAATTAACAAGTTAAAATTTAATGTTTTCCTTTCGTTGTATTAAGCCGCGTATCCATTTGAGCAGCCTCAGGCCGAGCACTCTCTCCTTTCATACACTATATGAGTGGAAGGGATGGCACCATACGAAGTTCGGATACTCACGGCACTTTTATGGCTAGGCAGTTTTTCAGCGATACCTAACTTAGAAACTATTGGACCTATCTTTTTCAAATCATTTTTCGGTGAAAGTATTTAATAACAAAAAAATCATGGACATAGTGCCCATTAATTTTTTCATATTTTTTGATTCCACGGTTCGAAAGTTAGGTGAGGAACACAATTATTGTGACTTTTGGAGCGATTATCTCCGATTATATTCACTTAATCAATAAAACTGCAGAGAAACCTCATATTTATTTTTAAAGACCGATCGATTAATGTGCCACATGTTAAGCTTAGATTTTTTTTTGGATGTTCAGTTACATGTACGGAGCGCCCCTTTTTTTTATTTTTGGTTATTTTACTACGTACCGACTTACAAAACATATTTAATAAAAAAAAAACTTTGTTTGTTGGGTGTAGTTTTTGATTAAAATGCCTACTTATGAGATACGGACAGACAGACCAACATGACTAAACTAGAACTACATCGTGCATATAACTATACTACTATAAAACTTTTGAGTGTCGATTAGTAGGGTTACTATTGCTCGTGGCAAGATCTCTCAGGACTTATGAAGAACATATTTTCCGCAGTTCAATCAAAATGAATGCAGGTACCTTATTGTCTTTCAATTTGCGTTTTTTGGATTCCGTACCTCAAAAACAAAAAAAAACGGAACCAAACGGAAGAGTAATAAGCGCTTATTTTTCACAGGCGTGGTATAAAAAAAGGACCACTCGTGTGTCTATCCGTCCGTCTGTTACAGCTAATTTGTTCCGAAACCACAGGACAGGTTGAGTTGAAATTTGGTACTATGTGTATGGTGGTCGTATGTAAGTCGGTGACCCAAAGATGCACTTGTAACGTATACATGGTGGGCCCTGTAACAGGAGCAAATATTTAAATGGACGCTTCCTTAGAGCATCGACAGTAACTCCGTGTCCCAATATTCTTGTTTTTTTTTTCAATTCGGAGAAATTTAGATCTAAATTTATGACCTCTAAGTAATGGATCTTGATTCCACGAGGTTGTAAGGCGCTCAATGCAGTTTTTGAGGTAGTATCAAGTTATGAGTCATAATAGTTTTTTATGTTAAATAAAAGATATTTTGGGTAGGTAGGTATTTCTTATTTTAAAAAAATATGTTTTTAAAATATATAGTTGTATATATCACTTTAGAAGATTAATTAGTAGGGTTAGGATTCTGGTGGCAGTTTAGCACAAGTAATGCAGTGGAGTCGCCATTGTATATTTTTTTATTTGAATAAATGAATAACTGAACGATAAATCTATATTACAGTACCGGCCAATAATATATCACCTTTGCATTTTATTGTATGAACCTGCAGCCTGATTGCGTAACTTATTGTTCTAACGTTAGGCATATTTTAATGTCACTTTTGAAGTAAAAATCTATTAGCTTATGTCATATTTTTTCTACCTAACGTTAGGTAATATTTGAGCCAAACTGAATGAACGATTGAATGGAAATCCCATACTAAAATTAGAAATTGATGAAATTATTTGCATCGCGTAACTTTTTGACGGTTAGATTGTACGGTATAAAATGACAATTACTGGGTGACAAAGTCATTAATGTCATGTGGTATTTATTTATCCACATTCGTAATTGATAATTCATTTAATTTTTACTATTGTGTTATTGTGTGCTACGTTTCAGGATGTAAACCAAAATCTCTATCTTCGTAATGATAATGCGGTGCTCTATTCATATGTCATGTATATCATTCTATAATGCGATGATGAGTAGCAAAATGAAACTAAGGAATTTAGGAGACGCGTTCGAAGCAAAAGAGATGATTTCTGTGGTGGTACATGTGCCATATTATTAAACAATATTACCATGAAATATAGAAGTGTTCACCTATAAGCATGTATTTTTCATACACGCGCCCTGCACGTTGAAGCCAAGGGCGTTGTTCCTACATGCTTGTCGATTTATGGTAGGTACTAAGGATTGATGAAATGACCTTTCTGTAGAACTTAAATATACATTGTACAGCTACTCGTTATAAGTCTACATTCATCACAGCATATCATTGTGAATTCTTGACACTAGTGTCTAAATTCATTTTCATTAAATGTGAATTCATTGATTCTACTTGGTGGTGGGTCTGCTTCCGCTCTTTTTACTAGTCTCTTACTTGAATCGACCATTTTTTTACTCTACATAATAACAGAAACCTGTGGTATGGATACACGCATGGACGGACATGAGCTATATTTTATCTCTCGGCTTTTCCTGTATTCCTAATAATACTCGGGCAGCGTTGCGCGGACAGCTAGTAAATACATAGAACTGGATACAACAGTTATTTACTAATGTAAAATGTTTTAGGTGATACAAAGAGATTGCGGAGACGTGGGTGGTGCCGCATGGATTTTCTGGCCAGAAAGGAGGTCTCCTTTGCACGGCACCTAGATGCGCCACGGACATCGGTCGCCTTGTTGATCTACAACAATCTTTAAAGCTTTTGAGAGAGGCGATTTTGTAAAGCGAACGCAATCCGGGGGATGACGCACCAAAAAACCGCGCGGCGTGTGTGACATATGAAGCAGTAATCGACACTACCAGCAGCCGACAGTTTCGGAATCATCAACAATGCATAACCGCCTCCGTCCCGCACCGCGCCCTCTCTGTGCGTGATGCTGATGAGGCTCTTGTCGAGGTTTTATGCAGTATCGACCGGTTTAAGTCGTAAAATTACAAAAAAACAATAATTGTGCTCATAATCTGCAATAATTTGTCGACTAGCCCGAAGTCAGTCGGAAGTCAGAGGGAATCGGAACTTATTTTCTTCATTCCCCTGGTATGGTTTTAATAATTTAAGTATATAGCATGTATACTACAATACTAATATTATATTGTGAATTTGTACGTTTGTATAACACTGATGGTTTCTCTAAAACTAGTCATCGAATTTCGAAAATTCATAACTGTATAGAATGGGCGGGCGGGCGTAACCGTAAATCAGTTTTGATGATTGTAAATACTTATACCTACTTTCATGAAGTGATAAGTGGTTAACGAACCCTGATGTAATTTTTAAAATATATTTAATTATTTCGCCATGCAAGAGTGTATTATTTAAATACCACAATACTATAAAACGTGACAAATGTACTACAGAAGACAACATTTTGAGTTCATTAATTGGGTATACATTCTATTCTTGCAGGTAACTAAATTATTATACTTTCTCTTTACTAATGGTACGGATCAAATTATTATTTATACTATAGTTTTATTTTATCTCTTTGAAAATAATAAAACGGTAGCAAAGTACGGACAGATCTATAAAGCACGAAGATATAGATACGAAGACTGTCAATGCGCATTTATATCGCGCCCAAAGCGGACTCAACGCTACAAGCATAATTTTACTATATTATACCTACGTTTAAGCTTTGAAAAAGCTTGTTAAGAACAAAAAGGTGCAACCATGCTGCTCGTCAATAACGATCATGTAGTTGAGTTTAATGAATCATACATGAATCAAGTTTCTATACCTAGAATTATATTGGTGGGGTGTAGTAATATAATCCATTTATGAAAACCATAATTAGCTTCTCATAGGTACCTACATTATATAGAATGTGTCGACCCAGGTTGGTCTAAATACAAGAAATGGCAACTGAGGGAATAAGGACAGCATTCTGGGTACATCTTCAAGGGTACATATCTACCGATTTTCTCATGTGTGGTTTAGCGTATAGTGATACGAAAATATTATTATTGACCGTTTTAAAATATCCCACTGGGTTGACGCGAATCCAATAAGGGGTTTCTAACAAGAGAAATAATTTTCTTTACATACATGTAAAGTAAGTACATTTTGATTTCACTTATTTACCATATTTCTTTATTTCCTGAAAATCCAAATGTGCCGATATAAAATAAAAGGACTAAAGTCAACAGCAAACGTAGTTGATCATTTTAGTACTTTATCGCACTAACGTAACAATACTGCGACAGTTGGGATGCATCAATGTAGTGAAAGTGACAAGGTACTAAAATGATCATCTACCTTTGACTATACGTTAATTGTAATGACTTATTCTACTTGACACTAGATGTCTATAGCTGTAAACAGTCACTCTTGATTCCAATTTATTTACAACAATCAGCTAAAATCCGGCAGTCTTCCTCTAACACAAAGACGCTGATGACTTGAAACCTCCTTGAAACATAAAATTCTGACACGTCGTAACAATCAAAATGTTGGCCACATGTAGGCGTCATTTTGAAATTAATGTCGTGTTGTCAAAGAATTAGGAGTAATTGTTATTGGGAAATTACAATCGCAAGAATATGAGACTGGTAAAACATTAACAAGGAAGATATTTTGGTATGTTATAAAGGATTTATATACACAAATATGCAAACAAGGTGTGTAATGTTTTTATAATTTTAAGTTGTACTCGTATTGGCTTTCATGTTGTGCTTCTGTTTTTTCACGCCGTGATCGGCAACGGCCATCCTATGTAGTTAGTTGCAGGCGTGCGCAGCTGAACTTACTCGGTATACTCATTCGCATGAGCATGAAGCACAGTCAAGCTAATGGAGCTGTTAATATATTTATTAGTTGTATGAAGGCTTAGGGCGAATTCGTACCTAACGTCGCATATCAAACTTGAGGAGACGAGCATCTTTGAAAGCTTGAATCTCGTTTTAAACGCCCTCCCACTTATGCGTTGGTACCATTTTGCAGGCAGTTAGGTGACGCACGCGGTAAAACAAACCCTTGTAACGAAAGAAGATAGTGCTCACCTCAAATCCGTTTGCTGGCTGATGAACGGCTTTCGGTAGTCTACAGTCATCCCGACGGCCTTAGCTAATCTTCCAACATTAAACCTTACATGTATGATGATATCTTACACCAACGCAGAGCTACCGTGTACGGGGCGCAATCATAATCATGCCACTATAGTGGCAGATAGTGGTGAGCTATAACGATTTCTATATAAAAATATTTTCTGCCCCACAGCTTCGGCTACATTGTTTAAGTGTGTCACGTGCTACTACAATATTTTTTGACGGAGGCACGTTCTACGAGTACACTATCTTTTGACGGAGTTTCAATTGAAAATTAGCGCACTTAGTTAAGTACCCTTATATTTATTGAATTGCTTAAGATTTTTAAATAAGTTGTTTCTTTTTTTCGTGCTGAAACGATAACTTAAACATTCCGTTTTTAGGGTTCCATAGTCAACTAGTTTCGCCATTTCTTTCCCTCTGTCTGTCCAAGGCTTTACTCTGTGCTGTTGGTAAGGTTTTTCAAAATGAATAGGAGTCTTTATCAAACAATTTTTGATAAGGTGAATATTTCAGAGAATATTCACTCAAAAATATAAAAAAAGTGTCCCCCTCTAACTTTTGAGCTAAGGGTCTAAAAAAAAACCATGATAGTAAAGCTTAATAAAGAATTTCAACGAAAACTGTAGCGGCCATGATCAGTTAAGTTGTTGAGTTTTCGTAAAAAGTCTTCCCTTCATAGTAGAAGACGTATGAAATGCTGCGAAAATATTCCCTTTTGCTTGTTATAGATTTTTTTAGAGTAAGGTCATTGGGCAACTACGGAACCCTACACAGAGCATGTCCCGACATTTACAGGCTACCTGATGGTAAGCAGACACCGTAGCAGGCAGGCGGACGGACAATACGTCCCACTGCTGGGCACGGGCTTTCTCTCATTAATGAGAGGGATAGATCAATGATCCCCACGCTGGCCCATTGCGGGTTGGAGACTTCACATACTCCTTGGAATTTATTCGCAGATGTATTTAGTTTTACCCAAGATGTTTTCCTTCACTAAAAAGCTAACGGTATTAAATGATTTCGCGCTGGTACGAGTCGGGATTGGAACCCACTACGGCAAAGCCCAAAACGAGTAGGGTTATGTGTTTGGTCTGTATGTATGTATGTATGTATGTATGTCTGTTCCTATATCCACTCGTAACTACTTAACAGCTTAACCGATTTTGATGAATGATACGTCATTAGATTGCTCTCAATGGCGCGAAATGGTGGATTTGAGAATCCTCTTTTCACTAACACGCTGTTTTCTTCGCCATTTAGCAGGAGGGAGCGTTATTAATATAACGCTGACTGGAGTAATAATAGTTATTAGTTTTATTACTAACCACTTTAACTTTGCAAATGGTACCCGTAGGTCTCTCTCAACTCATCGCAGCGCGCATGCTCGGGAGCTCTGGTGCCTTTATGCTTTGAGGGTATCCTCAGGAATATAACAGCACGTACTTACAGAGTTAAATAAGTTCTGCTATCCTCAGTTGCGTTGATCCAAATATGAGTAAGACTACAATTTGCTGTGTTCTACCTCTCGAAGGAGTAAATATAAATACATAAGTATCTACATTTTTTTTATGATTGAGATACCTCTCGTTTCACCAGACCCTGCGTTAGTGGTTAAAGAATGTTTTGTTCCTATTATTGTAAAATACGAGCAGACCAAACTCACAGAGATGCCTAAACTAATGTTGACACTCGCCCAAATGCTGATTTACCGACCGAACGACACAGACGGTCATGTCATGAATGAATTGGTTGTTACCTAGCGTGAAAGAGATTACTAAGTACTTCAATATTTAATTGCATTTTGTTTTTCAGGTACCTAATCAACCCTTACCTTTTTTTAAGTACTTATATTGACGATCCTGAGTAACAAGAAAATAATAACCGGCCAAGTGCGTCATAGCCACTCATCATACATTGCGGGCTTAAAAATGCTGTAAGTTAGACACTAGGTATGGACATACTGAGCTCATAATCTTAAAACCGGCCAAGTGCGAGTCGGACTCGCGCACCGAAGGTTCCGTAGAACTAAAAAACAATTGCTATTTATTGGCAAAGTATACATATGTTTTATACTACGACGGTGGCAAACAAGCTTACGACCTGCCTGGTGGTAAGCAGACACTGTAGCCTATGGACACTTGCGACTCCAGAGGAATCACGTAACTAATAATAAACATCATTTACCAAATTTCAAGTTCATGTTCAATGGGAAGTAAAAAATTCATCAGAACTAAATGTGTGACAAACGACAAACGGATATGCCAGTGACAGCAATAAAACGGAGCCCTTTATGCCTTCAGGTACCTACAGAACCCTAAAAATGGGCGACCTAAGTAGTATGCATTTACTTATGCCTGGCAGTGAAAGTTGAGTGTGGCAGAAGAGACATCAAAGTGAAGTTAAAGTAAAAATAAGATCGTTGCGAAGTATATGTGGCGTGAGATTAAGATATAATAAGAATCAGTATATTGATAGATACGTTCTGAGTGAATCCGGCGATGTAGTGAAAATTCCATCAAAAACATAAATGTGAAAATGGCAGCCAAGTTCACTGACAAAATATTTGAGATCTAAATGGGCGCCAAGTTCCGTAGATTAACTATCTGAAAGTTGCAAAGTTTGGCACTAGATTGTTTACAGTAAAACTAATTTACTGCGGCTTAATGCATTTTGAGCCTTAACTTGGCAGTTTTCTATGCAGTATGTTATAATACCATAAAAGCTGTTGGATATTTAAGACAACTGCCAAGTTAAAACTCAAAGTGCATTAAGCCGCAGTAAATTAGTTTTACTGTAAACAATCTAGTGCCAAACTTGGCAACTTTCAGATAGGTAATCTATGGAACTTGGCCACAGAATAAGTACACGTATAAGTAAAAGTACAGAAGTTTCTCTGTTAACAAATCCCCCGTTTAGGTATGCCAAATGCGCCTAAACGTGGCCATCTCTTTCTATCGCACGCAACGCGCTCTTTCGAGGCCCCGCCCTCAGCGCTAGGGTTACCACCAGCGAGAACCTATTTTAATATATGTACTTTATTATTAGTAGTGTTGTTTACAACATATTTACGAATAGTACTTTTAAGGTTCCGTAGCCAAAATGGTGAAAACGGAACCCGTCCGTCCGTCTTTTCTTCTGTAGGTGACAGTCGATGTGCTTACTTGGAGACTATAAGCACTAAAAATACAATTAAAACATTTAGCAGGAAGGTGTGTTCTACTCGTATGAACCGCTACGTAAAAGTGATGTGAAATGACGAAAAAATAAGAAGGGGAAGGGGGCACTCCATACATGTAACCAGGGGATACAAAGTTATATATAATTTTTTAACGGCATCACTTTAAAAAATAAGTTTCTGAGAACCAACGTTTTAATTTTCGTTTCCTTTTATTTCAACCGTTGGTGAATACCAAACTCAATTACTGTCAGTTTTTTGAGTGATAACTGAAAGTTTTTTCCACATTTTAAGATAAAGAAAGACACAGAATTTGGGAAACTATATAAAGATTTTTTTTTATACAATAATGCTGTGGTTTTATCTATTATGAATAGTTTTTATTAGTTTTTATTGGTTTAACCCTTTGGACGCCAAGAGCCTATAAAGTGGTCGTGTGTCGTCGTGCCCACCACGCCAACAACCACTAAAAAGGTCGGAGTGAGGGTGTACTTTGATCATGTAAAAAATCAATTGTTTTTATTTGTTTTTATTGGTTGGTTTGGTTACATCAATTTTTGATACCTTGGCGTCTGAATGATCAATTCACTTCATTCAAATATTATGGCGTTGAAAGTGTTAAACGTTACATCAATGTTGATACCTTGACCTCTGAGTGATCACTTCATTCAAATATGAAAGCGTTCAAAGGGTTAACCGCGTACGTGACAAGCAGCCAGTGGTTACCTACTCAGCCAGCCTACATTTGTAGTAAGTAGTGGAATTTTGAAAAGAATGAAAAATTGTCTATAATTATGTCATCTGCTTTACTCCAAACCAATATTTATACCGTACGACATACATAATGCTACGAATATAAATAACCCCTTCTCCACGCCCATTCACCACCCAATATTAAGGTGCAGTCTGCGCGTGCTCTCTGTGGGTAAGTTTTACCCTTATATCCCACTAGTCCCATTGAGTTGTCGCATCTCAGTTCCAGTCTCAGTTGTCCCATGATGGGACAACTTAATGGAACTAGTGGGATAGACGTAGTTTTAAACACAAGGCTTGTCATAAAATTTCGTGTCCAGTATAATAACACTAGGAGGATGCTTTTGAGGTTGCCGAAGTACTGTAGTGCATCGGATATGTTCGCGGAGGCGTGAACAAACGACTTCTACGCGATAGGGAGGAAGAGAATAGCCTCATTATTAAGGAAAGTACGATTTAGCAGCAACAACCTCTTAAGGGAGTTGGCAGAGCGACTTGACTGTCCATTCGTTAAATACTGGATGGAGTTCACAATAGGGAGAGCAAAATAATTGTTGACTTACATATGTTGCTGTCCATTATAATTAAAAATTAAATATAAATTAACATATTAAATAAAGGTATCTCCTTAAACTACGACCAAGACCACCCGGGGATGGGCACCAGCATCCCTGCCTGGAGTGCGGTAGATATACTGCGATCGCCAACCCGCATGCCAGCCAAGCGTGGCGATTATGGCATTTACCCCTATGAAAACGACAGAAAAGCCACGACTCCGAGGTTCCAGTGGCCCCCGGTGCCCTAGTTTTGGTAGCGGCCAGGGTACTAGCGGGGCCAGGCGTGTTAAGAATCTCCGGCGAAGATCCAGCAACCACCACCGACGACTCCTAGCCCTGGCAAGGTACAACATGCGTACACTGCAGACCGACGAAAAGATAGCGGAATTAGAGGAAAGATTGAGCAAGTTGCGTTGGGATGTCGTGGTGTGTCTGGAGTCCGAAGGGAGGGGGAGGACACGATAATTCTATTTCCGGGAGGGCGACCAACAGTCCCAGGAAGGTGTCGGGTTCATCGCTCACAAGTCCCTCGTAAACAACGTGGTGAAGACCGAGTGTGTCGGCTAAGGTGGCGTACCTTATACTCAGAGTATCAAAGAGATCTTCTATGTAATAGCTTCCAAATTATAATGTAATGTGTTCTAATTTAAATCGAATGTATTCATAATAATAATTTCACTGCACCCGACATTAAATAATGCATGTTAGTTATTAATAAATGTAATGACGATTAGCACGTAAGGTTCGACCGTTAGTGTTAATTGTATGCAATAAAAAATAAATAAATAAATAAATAAGAGATACTCGTTCAAGGTCATACAGGTATACGCGCCGACCTTGACACACTCCGACGACGAGGTGGAGGCTATGTATGAGGATATAACTAAGGTCATGCATAGTTCCAAAACCTATTTCACCATTGATATGGGGGACTTTAACGCGAAACTGGACAAGAGAGACGGCAATGAGCTAAGAGTGGGACAATTTGGAGTTCGGAGTCGGAACCAACGGGGCCAACTACTGGTTGGTTTCTTGGAGAAGGAGGGACTCTACATGATGAACTCCTTGAACGCGAACGTTTCTTGAACGCGAGCACAGGAAGTGGACCTGGATGAGTCCCGACGGTGCAACAAAAATGAGATTGACTTCATTATGTCGACGAAGAGGAATATATTCAATGATGTCTCTGTGATCAATACGGTTAAAAACGGAAGTGATAATAAATTAATTTTGTATTAAGCAGTAACATAAGTTGTAAGAGGGAACTAGTGAGGGATTTCGTGCAAGAGCTTGGTTGTTCCGATAGCTCAGAGGCTAGAGCGATTGGCCGCGTTTGCCAGATGTCGCAGGTTCGAATCCTGCTCGGAGCATTAAATTTTCAATTTTTTTCCTTTAATTTGAAATTCGGTAGTGATCATCATCTGGTAAGAGGCACATTGAATATATGTATCAGGCTAGAGTGCTCTCGACTAATGAAGTCTACACTCCGTCCCGCAGCAGTCCAAATCCTTTTCGATTTGGACAAGAGCTTTCAGCTGGAACTCCAAATTCGTTTTGATCGTCTAGGCGGCGATGTGAACGAATTCAATGACGGGTTTGTGGAAGCTATCCATAATATTGGGTCTAAGTTTTTTAAGGCCCAACGGACTCACAGCCAAACTCGTTCTTTCTATCTCCACTCAGAGGCTCTTCGAGGAAAGAAATGAAACGATTCTGCAGTCTTCAGCCGATGCGACATTATACAGGCAGCTCAATAAACAGATCTCCAAGTCCCTTACCCGCGATCTGCGCCAATTCAATACAAATCGTATTGAAGAGGCCATCGAGCAGAATAAGGGCTCTCAAGTGTTCTCAAGAGATCTGTCTACTGGGCAGAGCCAGCTCACCAAATTAAAAACTGAAGACGGTAGAATCGTTTCATCCAAACTCGAGGTTCTGAATGAGATAGAATGCTTTTTTATGCAGCTATACACGTCAACTAGCAGACCCGAAGTTGGTCTGGCGGAAGACCCTAGAGCCAGATTAACCCGGCACTATACCGAAGATATCCCGGACATCAGCCTGTACGAGATTAGAATGGCTCTTAAACAGCTAAAGAACAATAAGGCACCCGGTGAATACGGAATTACAGCTGAAGTCCTGAAGGCGCCCGCGCCTTAGGGCCCTTCAGAAGTTGTTCGACTTCGTCTTACTTGAAGGGAAAACTCCAAAGGCATGGAACAGAGGTGTGGTGGTGTTGTTCTTAAAAAAGGGTGACAACTCCTTACTGAAGAACTACAGATCCATCTCTCTTCTGAGCCATGTTTATAAGCTGTTTTCAAGAGTCATTACGAACCGTCTCGCACGCAGGCTAGATGACTTCCAGCCTCCTGAAAAAGCCAGTTTCCGAAGAGGCTTTAGCACCGTAGACCACATCCATACGCTTCGTCAGGTTATACAGAAAACCGAGATATCCCGGACGGAGTTTAACCTGCCCCTCTGTTTAGCGTTCGTGGACTACGAGAAAGCCTTCGATTCGATTGAAACCTGGGCTGTATTACATACAATCTTTCCAACGTGGCACCGCTATATCGAAGTGCTGAAGTGTTTGTGCGAGAACGCCACTATGTCAGTTCGACTCCAGGACCAGAACTCGAAACGTAACCTCCGTTGCAGTGGGGAGTCAGGCAAGGAGATGTTATTTCTCCTAAACTGTTTTCCGCTGCACTGGAGGATGTGTTCAAGACTCTGGACTGGAGAAGGCTAGGCATCAACATAAACGGTGAGTACATCACTCACCTTCGGTTTACTGACGATATAATAGTCTTGGCTGAGACCATGGAGGATTTAAGTACAATGTCCAATGACCTCAGTAAAGCCTCCGAGCGAGTTGGTCTAAGAATGAACATGGACAAGATGAAGATCATGTCAAATGTCCATGTAGCACCAACTCCCGTAACAATCGGACACTTTACGCTCGAAGTTGTAGACAATTACATATACCTAGGACAGACTGTCCAGTTAGGTAAGTCCAACTTTAAGAAAGAGGTTAATCGTCGAATCAGACTCGGCTGGGCAGCGTTGGGGAAACTACGGCAAATCTTTTCGTCCAAAATCCCGCAGTGTCTCAAGACGAAAGTCTTTGACCAGTGTGTACTGCCAGTGATGACATACGATACTGAAACGGGGTCGCTTAGAAGGGGTCATAAGAAGTCTCAAAGTCACCCAAAGAGCAATAGAGAGGGCTATGTTGGGGGTTTCTCTGTGTGATCGCATCAGGAATGAGGCCAACCGCAGCAGAACCAAACTGACGGATATAGCCTTTTCTAATCGCTTAACTTAAGTGGCAGTGGGCGGGGCACATAGCACGTAGAACTGATGACCGTTGGGGCGGAAAGGTTTTCGAGTGGCGACTACGTACCGGAAGGCGTAGCGTGGGCAGGCCCCCCCTCACGGTGGACTGATGACCTGGTAAGGGTCGCGGGTGTCCGCTGGATGTGGGTGGTGCAGGACCGGTCATTGTGGAAGTCTTTGGGGGTGGCCTATGTCTAGCAGTGGACGTCATTCGGTTGACATGATGATGATAGTAAATAAGATAAAATTGTTACTAACCCACTATGGATCGATTAGGTCTGAAATAAACGCTTTATCTTTTTATTTATTTTAAGGTAGAATGTTGTTCTACTCCGAGCGTACGCGTAGCACGCAACATATCTGTAGACAGCGCTAACTACGCGTTTACCACAACTACACGCGTTCAAGCGGCCCCTGTTTTCTATGCAGTGTGTTATAATACCATGAAAGCTGTTGGATATGTAAGAAAACTGCCAAGTTAAAGCTCAAAATGCATTAAGCCGCAGTAAATTAGCTCTATAGTAAACAATTTAGTGCCAGACTTGGCACCTTTTCAGATAATTTACGGGACTTGGCACCCATTTATGTTTTGTATTGTTTTGTTTGTATTTTCGTGTCAATGGGTACACTGAAAATCAGTGTCGTAACACTTTGTGCTGCGACACATGCTGAGTGTTATACTATTCAGAAACACTTGTAGCATTATAACCTTCGTTTCCATATTTTGTAGAGTATGTTTATGTTGTTGTGTCTGTGTTTCGAATAAATGCTTCATTTATTCATTCATTTAGATCTCAATTCTTTTGCCAGTGAAGACTACAACCCCGCATACCATATTGAACTTGGCTGCCTTTTTTACACTTATGTTTTTGATGGGATTTATTTTAGGTAGCATGTTTTTCTACTCCGAGCGTACGCGTGGTACGCAACATATCTGTATTTAGACTAACTTTGCCACAATTTCACGCGTTTAAGCGGCGCAGTTTTATATGGAAACATTGCAATATGCATAGCAAATATTCGAAATCCATTTACGCACAACGCCACGGTGAGCAGCACAAAAACAGTTCCTATCTACTGCGCTACAAAGCAGTAGCTGCTATCACTTCTACGTCCATTTTCAGATGATGAAAATGTATTGGCACGCAAACAATGATCGCATCGAAAATTATTTTACAGACCAATGAAGAGAGCCAGCATACATAACGGGGCACGGTTACACACAATTTGAACTTCGATTCTTCGGAAGTTTGTCAGATCCTTGCCAATAATATAAGATACAGTTGTACGTATATTGATATCTGATCCGACTGAACTATAGAGAACATTCAAAACTGTGTGGATATTCTAGTAAGGCCCAAAGCCATTTTTTTATTAAATTTTAAGAAATAAAATGCTTGTTTTATTTTTTTGGGGGAAAGTTTAGGACATTTTTATATTATTTTCCCCAAAACCAAGAGAAATTGGATCGACAAATATTTGTCAATTCAATTTCTCTTCCAAGCCGAGGTAATAATTGTAATTCCTATAAGCCGCTGTAAGAATAAAGCGTGGCCCACACTGGAGCGGAATGCGGCCGCGGTCAATAGTAAATTTGACATCTTACAAAAAGTTTAATATTGACCGCTTGCACAGTGTCTAATTATATAGCCTGGTAAAAAAGTTTAAATTAAAAAGTGGCAACACAGTAGTGTCGTCCCTTTTTTCTTAGATGGATCTGAAAGGGAAGACACTACAGTGTTGCCACTTTTTAATTTCAAGACTTTTTTACCAGACTGCTAAACATATCTAATCCTACTATTTTGGCTTTGCCGTCATCAAAGATGAAAATCTTTGTAGTGCAGAGTGGTGAGCTATACTAACTACCGTCGAAGAAGTTCCGTGGTGAGACTTTTTCCAATAGTTCCGTCAACGATACAGAGGGGTAGCTAGTACGATATCAAGCGAATCTAGGAGGAATGTAGGAGAACTGCGACCCTACAGCGCCAGAACCAAACATTCGGAACGGAACTGTTTGCAATAAGTCTCACTAGTTCCACCACGGTACTTCTTCCACGAGACTTCTGGAATAAACGGAAACAAGGATTACCATACCTACAATTAATTAATTTTTCCCCTTTTTGGGCTGACATGAAAGACTTGCCAGGTTATACGCTGATATAAGAACAGTTCAATTATAATTATAGTGATGAATGTACAATTTCACCATAAATTTAGAATATGCAATTATACGCTGTATTTTAAAATTACAGTTCGCGAATTGTAATTCGGCGCGAGTTTAGCCTTCAGTGTAGAGCCAACATTATTTTTTGTCAAAAAGTTTTCCTAGTGCATACTAGATGTCGATATTATGGGATACAAGCGCATTTATTTTCATAAAGTTCTGCTATTCCATACTAGATGGCATTTAATCATTAAACGAAATATTATTATTGATGCAATATAACTGGTAAAATTATTTTTATATTATTTATATACTGTCACTAAATTAATATAATTTAAAATTATAAGTACTATATAAATTACTTTCACCAAAATTTACAATTGTCTTTGATTCATATGCTGCTTTTAATAGTGCGTTTTGTGATTTTTGTTTGCATGGTTTATTTTTTTCTTGTACATTATAGCGTGTGTTTATTAATCAACATCATTTTTCCAAGAAACGAAAACAAAATGCTTTGATTTGGTGTATTACTATAGCAAATTTGTGCAACACATTGTAAGAATAAACCATTCGTTCATTTTATCACCTTGGCAATAACGAAACGGCGAGTCTCATTCACCTTGTGAACGGTACTCATCTCAAACCGTACGGACGGAGTTACGCGGTGCGAATTTTTGACAAGCCGCCGTCGGGTCGAAAAATGACATTAAAATATACCTAACGTTAGAACAATAATTTACGCAATCAGGCTGCTACTAGTAAACAATTTAGGTTTCTTGATACATCACATATTTTACTAGTTACATATATTATATTAGACGACAACTGCAATGCAATACTGTAAATTACAATGATGATTTTTATATAAATAAACTTTACTTGTTTGTTAAAATGTAAAAAAACTAATAATAATATGACTACGAGTATATATAAGAATTAGTTGTACGTAATATAAGGTACATTAGAAATTATACATAAAATTTTGCTGTTGAAGGATTTGGGATACTTTCTAATGAAACACAGGAGTAGCTGTATAGCGTGTACTGGTTGGTTACAGACTGACATACTTGTTCACTTTTGTGAACTACCCGTTTTATCTAAACTTCTAAACACTACATCCCTCCACCAATAGTATACAAATATAAAAATTAACCATTGCCAATGGTATGAACATCGAATAACGCAAACAAAACAAATTAATAATCAGGATTTAGATTACGAGTACTCCTCAAAGGAAAACGACGGGTAACGGCATTCGAATCAATCGGTTCGTTGTTATCTAAGGCCGCGGGCACCCCACCAGGTGACAGGTCATCCGGGGTAGCCATTCTGTCATTCATTACAGCACACGGCGAAGACGTCGGTGAGGGCAAACTCGAATACGAGCCATCAGTCAGCTCGTCCTCTTCCCGCGTGGCCGACGGCAGCTCCGGCGATCCTTCCGCGGGCACCACCTCTCTTGGTGCCCCTTGTTGCATAACGGCTACATCACCGTCGTAGCCCGTGTCTGGTGAAATCCGGCTGCCCTTGTACATTAGCAGCTGGTCGACATGCTTCCTAGCCGTAATCTGTAGACTTGGTATGTGCACACTGAACATCGCCGTTCCAATGGTATTAATTATTGTCCCTTCTAACCAAGTGTGTTTTGTACCATTTTTATAAAATGATTTCACAAGTACATTGTCTCCGATTTTGAACGCAATTCGCCTCTTCCCGTTGTAATATTTACGCTGTAAGATCTGTTTTTGGCGCACATTTTCATCAGCCGAGGATACTAACGGACTATCATCGGCGGCGTGCGAGGTAGGCAAGAGCGAGTCGAAACGACAGCGCAATGGCCGCCCAAGCATCAGCTCGGCGGGAGTGTGCCCGGTCGTGCAATGAACAGAATTACGGTACTCAAAAAGAAAGAAAATTACTTTGTTGTAAAACTCTATTTTTGATAGATTTTGGGCTAGAATTGTTTTCAAACCCTTTTTAATAAGCTTGACACTGTTTTTCGCTAGACCATTAGAAGCTGCATGATAAGGCGCAATTGTTACGTGTTTAATGTTATTAGTTTTACAAAAGTACTCAAAAGTCGTTGATGTGAAATTGGTTGCGTTATCGGTCACTAACGTTCTAACTAAACCGAATCTAGCGAACATATCGCATAGTTTCGCTATAACACTCGCGGAGTCTGTACTCGACATAAAGTAACACTCCACCCACTTGGAGTGCGCGTCGACCGCCACGAGCACGCGGTGTCCCGCCAGCTCGGCCATGTCGAGGTGGAGACGCTCCCAGCGCCCGCGCGGCCGCGGCCACACCGCGAGCGGCGCACGCGGCGGGGCACAGCGGATCGACGAGCAAATACTACATGACCCGATCTTTTCCTCAATTTGTTTATCAATATTCGGCCACCACATATATTTACGCGCGTTACTTTTGGTCTTTACGACTCCGAAGTGTGCATTGTGTAATTCATTAAGCAAACGTTCTCGGAAAATAACGGGTATTATTATTTTATGTCCCCTCATTAAGCAGCCTTTTTCTAATGCTAACTGCAACCTGCAATTAAAATATGGTTTAAGTTCGGAATCTAGTTCTTTTCTAGGCCACCCTTGCAATATATATTTTGATACTTTGTTCAAAACTGGATCTTTAAGGGTTTCCTGGCGTATATTTTCCACGTTAATAGGATGCAAGTCTTGATACATAAAATTAATAAACAAGGCTTCATCCTCCACCAAATTGTCCTGTTTAGAAAGTGCCTGCGAACTACCTATTGCACGCGATAAGAAATCGGCCACGTTATCAGCGCTCTTAATGTACTCAATTTTAAAATTGTACGCTGACAGGAACAAGGCATAACGCTGTAATCGATTAGCTGCAAATTCCGGTACGCCTTTCTTGCTACCGAAAATGGATAACAGAGGTTTATGATCCGTTCTTAATATGAATGGCTGAGATCTGCCGTACAGGTAATGGTGGAACTTTTTTATTCCAAAAATAATGGCAGCGGCCTCTTTTTGAATTTGAGCATAATTTCGCTCACTCGTTGACAAGGAACGAGATGCGTAGGCAACCGCACGCTCAGTGGCATCGGGCTGAGTCTGTGCCAGAATCGCCCCGAGGCCTTCGGGCCCCGCATCCACTGTTACTATTGTCGGGAGTTCGGGGTTGTAATGAGCCAATACTTTCTCCGAAGCAAGTTCCTTTTTAATGGCCTCAAAAGCCCTGTTATGCTCATCATTCCAATGCCATTTGCATTCTTTTTTAAGTAAAGCGTGTAATGGGCTTAACATACTGGCAGCATCTGGAATGAACTTCCTATAATAATTTAACATGCCCAGGAAAGATTTTAATTCCGTAACATTCTTAGGTTGACAACAGCTCAAAATGGAATCAATCCTCTTTTTAGACTTGTGTAACCCATTTTTGTCAATGACAAAACCTAAATATTCAACGGAATCTTTAAAAAATTCGCATTTTTCCTGTTTTACGCGCAAACCGGCATCCTTTAACCTAGTTAAGACTTGCTCCAACCTGGCTAGATGGGTCTCCCTATTTGGAGCTGTGATTAATAAGTCATCCAAAAATATACATGTGCCCTCAATACCTGCAAGCAATTTATCCATGCATTGCTGAAATATACAGGGTGAACTTGAAAGGCCAAATACTAAACGCCTATAGCGAAATAAACCCTTATGGGTATTGATGCAAGTAAAGGATGATTCACAGTAGACCGTTCCGTGTCCGGGCCGGCCCGTTTCCTTCTAGAGAAATACGCCGGCCGTTACGTTTGATGTCATAGAAAACGGGCCGGCCCGGACACGGAACGGTCTACTGTGAATCATCCCTAAGATTCCGTGACGGATCATCTAACACTAACTGGTTATAAGCTCTCGTAAGGTCTAATTTAGAAAATTGCACCCCGCCATGCAGTTTCGAGAACAAGTCTTCGATTCGTGGTAACGGATAGTTGTCAATAAATAATATTTTGTTTAAGGTTACTGAGTAATCCCCACAAATACGAATATTTCCGTCTGAACGCAAAACGGGGACAATAGGCGTAGCAATATTTGAATGCTCGATCTTTTCTAAAATACCTAAGTCCAGTAATCTTTGCAATTCAGCCTCAACTTTAGGTCTTAAGGCTAACGGAACAGTACGAGGTTTGCAAAACGGTAACACTGCATCACTTTTGACCTTCAAATGAATTTGATACGGCTTAAAAGTACCAAGTTCATCCGAAAATACCTCCGAATACGTGCTGCGCAATTTTTTCAGCAACTCATTATCTTCTTCCATATTATGACAACTATAATTACATAAATGTAAGTTAAATTTGCTGATAAAATCACGCCCAAGTAACGGTAACTGCGTTGCAGAGTTGGTGGTAATCACAAACATTTTAATTACCCACACACGATCTTCATATGTGACCGGCAACGAAACACAACCTACTGGGGTAATTTTACTGCCATCGTAACAATTGAGCCTTACGTTACACTGGCACAGAGCATGATTTGCTTTGAATGACTTTTCGTACACACTGGTGGGTAGAACGGACACCGCGCTGCCGCTATCGATCTCGCATGTAATGGGCTTGTTATCTATTAACACCGTTTGCTGCAACGGCTTCCCATTAAGCGATCTAATGGAGAAAAAGTTATAAATACCTTCGCATAGATCGTCAGTATCCTCGGCTAAGAAATTCGATGTTTTGATTTTTGCCTTACACACTCGGCTCAGGTGGCCTTTTTTTCCACACTTTTTACACGAATATTGGGCAAATTTACACTGGTCCTTAGAATGATTATGGTAGCCGCAAACACTACACTTAGACTTCTTATTAGCGACGGGCGTAACGGGGCGCAACGCGAACATATCTGCGGCCGCAGCGGCGCCGGCGGCGGCTGCAGCACTGCTGCTGGTTTGCAGCGCCAACCGCGCACAGCGAACACTTTGCGCTAACTGCAGGGCCTTGTTGAAAGTTAACGATTCTGGATTTTCGGCAAAAAGTTTTTCTTTTTCTTTAACATTTTCGAGGCCCAGCACAAAACGATCCCTTAGCGCCGATTCAAGCTCCGTCTTAAATGCACAGTGTTTCGCCAGGCTGCGCACTCGTGCTGCCCAGTCACTTAATTCTTCACCGGGGCGCTGCTCTGCCTTGTAGAACAAGTATCTCTCAGCAAAAACACATCTTTTGCACTCAAAATGCTGATCTAGTTTTAAGACAAGGTCATAAAAACTGAGCTTATCCAACTCGGATGGAAAAACTATGTCTCTTGCGATGCGATAAGTATCCTCCACCAATGCAGAAAGTAGTATCGCTCGTCGTTTAGCACCTGATTTGTCTGACTCCTCCGTAAAATTGTTTGCCAAACAAAACTGACTAAAACGGCTTCGGAATATAGCCCACTCCTGCGTGCGGTGGTCGAACACGAGGCTGTTACCTATCACCAGGTTATTTGCCATCTTCTCACTTTGTGCTTCAATTTATTCCATTAATCTTCCCTGCTACACACGTAAGTCACTTTCTCGTCGCCACTGAAGGATTTGGGATACTTTCTAATGAAACACAGGAGTAGCTGTATAGCGTGTACTGGTTGGTTACAGACTGACATACTTGTTCACTTTTGTGAACTACCCGTTTTATCTAAACTTCTAAACACTACAGCTGTCATTCCCCTCAGCACACAGGTTCTTACCTTGGATTGGTGTTAGATCCGAACGTCTCCTGAAATGGCCAGCTATCTGAAATAAGTCGTAAGGTAACCGGAACGCTGAGAGTTCTCTATAAATTAAAAAAAAATCCTCCAAGTTGCTACAAAGAAGTTGCTGGTTCAGGCGTTGGTGTTTATGGTGCTGGAGCTGATACCTATCAAATAAAAAGTCATAATGTGAGTAACTCAATTTTTTTTATAAATATTTCATAATTAGTTTTGAAGACTGGAGTGATTTGAGAAAACAGACGAAAATTGATCTCCGAAGCTACAAGGCCTAAAATTTTGAAAATAAGTACACAAAATAGTCCTTTACCTATACATTACAGGAAAACCTGTAAAAAGTTTAGGTTTAATAGTTTTTGAGATATCGATATCATGTGAATTTCCTATGAAGATGCGACTTTTTTGATTCGAAATATAGGATAGTGGTTTCACATGTGGAGTGGTAGTGGTGGTAATGGAGCCCTTCATTGTGCGTGGTCCGACACGCACTCGGCCGGTTTTTTTGCTAAAGAAAAATTTCGCGCTCGCTACGCTCGCGCATTCATTTATTGTTCAATGTCCTGATGCCCCCTCCCCCCTTACAATTTATATATCTACGTGCTTGCAATTTAATAAAAGAGACCATTTGTTTCGACCTGAGGCGACACACCCGTCTCCACTACTTAAGTGCACGACTCGGACCATTTTCAAACTGTCGACTGACGATTATAGGCGAAAAACTTAAGAAAATGACCTGTTGTATGTAGTTGTAGCGTGTTCGATTTTTTTTTATCTAGACACGCGGCAGCGTGTCCAGCCAAGTTCATCCCAGGAACTGGCGGACAGCAGCCGTGTGTTATAATTACACGAACCGTTTGGAGCCACTTTTGACCCCCCAATAACTCCAAATCTATCTAACATAAAAACATGAAATTTGGTACATATATTAAAATCCTTTAGAACAACTAGAACCCTAAATTTCATAAATATAGGTTTAATAGTTATTGCGAAATTAAATCCCAAAAAACGGCATTTTTACCACTGACTGACTGACTGACTAGTAATCAAAAACCTAACCCACTTCCAGGTGACCTAGAAAGCTGAAATTTGGCATGCAGCTTGTTAATTAAGTACACTTTAGGCATAAAACTCTCTTTTATGCCTACGCTGAGTTGCAGCCGGTGAGTAACGCACTTTATAACATATTTACTTAGCCCGTAAGTATCTACGTTACTCACCGGCTGCAACTCAGCGTAGGCATAAAACTCACTTTTAAAATCCCAGGGCGCCTTTGCTACGTGTGTGGTAAAGAAATGAGACTAGAGAGATTCAGGAGAAAGTCTTTAATTTCACCAAAAGTCACTGCACATACATTCACCTTCCACGTCACTGTCACGCTCGATGTAAAATTAAAGTAGAAACAAACCTTTTGTATTTTCACATTAATTTATCACTTATGCATACAATACGCAGCCTTTCTCCGCTGATGCCTTCAGGAAGCAGGTCCATGGTATGGGTGGAGCGGACAGACCAGCTCGGACACCGAGCACAGATCGGAGTGTTGTTCCAAAATCAATCTTGCATATTTTTAAGAGGACATGTAAGGGTGAAACTAAGAACCCCTAAAACAAAATCAGAAACCAGCTGTAAAACCAAAATCCGTGGCCAAGCTAACACGTGTGCACATTATAAGGTTAGATGGGAAAGCAGCCATACTCACATTTCGGGTTCCTGAATTAGATTTTAAGTTGTAGGTAGACTTTCTCCTATTTTCTTCTTTATACTAATATTTAGGCATTGGGGAAAGTTCGCTTCCGAAAGCCTGACAAAGGCGAGGGCCACACTGACATCTTTCTTTATAATTTAAGGTGCTCGTGTCCGTGTCTCAAGCTCCTCCGATTCGAAAAGGCACGAAATTACCTAGCAGCGACAGTTCATTCCCAGTAGTCCCGTGGAAGTAGTTCCGTGGTGGAACTAGTGAGACTTTTTTTCCCAATAGTTCCGTCAACGGTACAGAGTGGTAGTTAGGTACGACGACGAGCGAAGCGAGGAGGAGTGTTAGTAGAACTGTGACCCTACAACGCGCGAGCCGAGCGAGCGAAGCGAGCGTGCCGCGGCAGCGGCCGGCGAAGCGCCACAACTGAACATTGGGAACTGAACTATTGGGAAAAAAAGTCTCACTAGTTCCGCCACGCAACTACTTCCACGGGACTACTGGGAATAAACGCATAGGCCTGGGCTGTGGCAACTTTTGGAATTAATTCGGCCTATAACGAATCGTGCGCGCGCGCTGCTAGCTTAACCTATTATAAAAGTTTAACTATTGGTCCCGAGAGGGCGCTCATTTCCATAAAGAAAATTTATTAATTACTACATTTTTGATATTTAACTACACCTAGTTGAACGTTCGCGTTACAAAAATCAACGTTACAGTTGGCTGCCATTTTCACATTTATGTTTTTGATGGGATTAAAGTTACAAATACTTAAATGTAGAGTTTGCAATATAACTTAATTGATAAAGCCATGAAATGGCTTATTTACAGCTAGAGTACGGACGAAGAATTACATTACATTCTATTCAGTAATAAACAACAATAAGGTACCTGCTTATCACAAGGCGTAATCATAATTGTTACATGACATAAAATATTTGTTAACCTCTTTAATTGATCTAGGGTTGGAGAAATAGACATTACATAGTTAAAATGTGTAACACAAACAAAACTAAGCAAAGTTTTTACCTACACTGCTTCATATGGCATGTTTCATCAAATCATCACACACACCGCCTACGCGTACCACCCCGTACCACCTGTGGTGGTTTTTTAGTGCGACGTGCCCCGGACCGCGTTCGCTTGACCACAAAACCACCTCTGCCCGCAACCACCCTGCTGTGTGTGATGTGATTGATGTGAATTGCCTTATAAGAGTACATTATTGCAAATTTAATCATTAAATTTAATAATTTTCAATTCGTGGACAAGTTGAGTCCGTCAGAAGATACGTGAATATAGTTTAATATCATATTTATTTCTATGCATGGTATACTAAATGGTTATATTCATACCAATTATTTTGTACGATAGGAACGCATACACGGTGGGTGGAGTGTCCATTTTCACAAACAAAAGAGCCATATGTAATGTGCAAAACGATTGACAGCTCTCATCATCTCATCTCTAGAATACCACTGTGAATTATGTGCAATCGAAATGGAAATAAAAACAAAAAATTTGGTTGTGATAGGATTATATAGAACAGGCATGGGTGACTTTAATAAAATGTTAGAATCAGTATTTAACATACTCTGCCACGAATATAAAAAATGTTCAGTAATGATTTTGGGTTACTGTAACGTTGATTTTTGTCTGGGTTCTAACTCCCGGGACCCTTAGCAGGGCATCACCTTGTGAGAAGGTCTACCCACGCTGCGCCTTTCGGTATAGGTCGTTTCACAAGAGCTGGCGCGGAAAATGTATGAAACTGTCATTAATTTCATAGGCATTCCGCGCCAGCTCTTGTGAATCGACCTATAGGGTAGCCTCGCCGGTTCTCGTCCGATTAGTGGAGTTGCCAACTTTGTGACGGGAAAATAATATGTTGAACTATAGCAATTTATATGAGTAATATTTCTTTTTAATGGCAATATACTCTATTTTTCGCCAAGTTTAAGTTTTAACTAATAACATACACCGTTATTCTTGTAAAAGATGTTAAATGAAAAAGTATGGTTTTTGCCGGTTCTCGTCCGATTGTCCCGGTTCTCGTCCACGCGGTGCCAGTTCTCGTCTATATGAAAAGAGGAGTGATTCATACACTCAAAAACCAATTTCTGAGTATAAAACCTTTAATGCGTAGGTACTTAGCTATTTATCTTACAATGTTTTAATAGTTGGCTTTTGTTATTAAGAAATAAAGAAATGATCCACTTATTTTTTATAGATATAAAAGGTAATTATTGAGTGAGCAACTGTAGCATGCAACTTTCAATCTAGAGGTCACGGGTGTGAACCGCGGCTCGCACCACTGGCTTATTTAAAAAAAACTTGTGTACGAAATATATTTTTAAATTTAATAGCAGTTTTTCGGTGAAGGAAACCATCGTGAGGAAAGCGGTCTCATCCTAACTAGGGCTAGCTTTCCCTCTGAGTTGGAAGGTCAGATGGCAGTTGCTTTCGTAAAACTAGTACCTACGCCAAATCTTACGATTAATTGTGAAAGTGGAACCCGGGGTCCTTAGAGCATAACCAGGAAAAACGTTATGAGGATTATCATGCATAAGCATTTGACCCCTATCTCAGCTGATGGTGATGAGGTCAAGGGTGTAAAACGCGTACCTAGATAATACTGCCCATTCACTCATCTTGAAAAGATCTAAGTTGTAAATAATGAAATGGGAATAGATTTTCCCGAAAATTATTCCACTCTTTAGCTGTCTTCGTAAGATAACTAGAATTAAAATGCTGCGTGCACATCAGAGGCATGTCAACATTGTTGTTAACAACATAAGGGTCAAACCATGTCATCCACGCTTTGTCCTAAGATGCCAAAATGGTCAGGGAGGGATTAATTCGTGTAATCCTAGCACACCGATATGCAGGCGAATTTCCTACGATGATTTAGACATTGCATCTTAGCTTCAACCAAGTCCAAGTTAGGTACTAATGAGCTTCCTGGCACGCTTATCAATCAAAGCCAAGCCAGCTGATATTAAGCAAATCCATCTCCGAGCTGGCAACAGTACTGCATATACCCTACCTGTACTTAATAGTTTTATAATTTGCCGCTTTACCTTAGAGAGGTTGTCATGTTTTTGCTGGGATCCTGCAGTTTACACCAAGGATTCAATGTAGGACCCAAAGTTCATATTGGACATGCTGCTCATGCCAAGGAGCTGTAGATGGTCAGAAGTTGGCAAATTGGTATGAATACACTCCGGAAAGTTGGGAGTCGAGAGTTCGTTCACTCTGTTTAATAGTGATCAGACACGTCTGTGCCTTGGATGTATTGAATTTGACTTTATTAGCATCGCCCCAATCTGAAACTGCTCTAAAAGTCAATTCCGATTCATAATATCCTGTCAACGAGATTGGACTACATCTTTATTGGCCTGTGCTTTAGAAAGATATCTGTCTACAACAGTGCTATCATCGGCATACCCACAGGTACCAGCCATAAGTCGTTTATATGCGATAAAAATAAGGTAGCAGGCAGAATAGTTCCCTGAGGGGCACTGACATCTAAAGCCATTTGACTCGATGTGTAGCCTTCTACTTGTAAGACCACACGGGTCAATTGCCCGTTCAGGAAATCAGCTATTCAGTTGCTTAGGCTAAATTATATCCTGATATATATTCATAATAAATAATAGACTGATAACCTGGTGAACAAGCTTCCTGCTTGTGAAGCTTGTTCACTATGCTAGCATACCTGAACCTTAAGGCCTACCGTGAACTGAAAACAAAGTATCTCGCTCTCTGTCAGTCGAATATGCAAGTGCGACAGAGAGTCAGATACCTCGTTTTCGGTTCGCGGTGGCGCCCCTGTCTTAAGCTTTAGAGATACCTCCTGTTGCATGTGTTGCTATAACGCCTAGAACCAGGCATATTCCATTAAAAGTTATCGTGAAACAATACTTCCCTTTTGTAAACTCCCCGTGTAAGTTGTCAGTCATTGCCACAACGAATATTGAAAGAAAGAAAACACCGCCATATATAATATTTACGTAAAATAATTGTAGAATAACTTTTATGCCCGACTACACAATGGGCCATGATGATCCGATGTAAAGGAAGCAGTTGTGCGTTAAAGGGAGATAGACATATTTTCATCTCGTTCCACCGTATGACTGCATCCTGTACGTTGGCCACCGTGGTCCATTGTGTGGATCCGGCATTAAATAGGTTCTAGATTTGTTAAGATAAAGTAAGAAAGAAAATAATTTAATTCAATGTTGATTTCCTATCGATAACCCCCGCTTACGTCATCGTACTCTAGTCTTGTTTATGGCTAAAATTTGACAGCTAACGTCATCAGTAAAGCAGTGGACCTTATGTACCTAATACCTATCATCTGTATTCATTTCAATAATTATTCTGTACCTTGATTATCTTGCTGCAGCTTGATCTGATTTCAATAGACGAGAACCGGACCTATGCGAAAATCCAGAAAAATGACCCCAAGCCGGTTACCCGTCCACGTAGACGAAAACTGGCAAATACGCAAAATTGATGGTCCGGTTCCCGTCCACTAAATTTATGCAGGTTTTAGGTAAAACAAGTACAATTAACACTCACTATTGTCTTCGTTATGTATATTACTAGTAATAATAATAATAATAATAATAATAATAAAGCCTCTTTATTTCCTTAAAATGTTACATATGCACTTAATTATTATAAATTTAATCCATACTCGTACCTAAACATTCTTTTTTTTCTTTCCTCCTTTCAATTAGGTTAAATAATTTATTATGTCCTAACAATTTAATAATATAATAAACATAATATAAATTAACAATTCAATTAAAAAATATATATGTCATGCATCATTAAAAAATTAGCTAAAATTCATCAATAACAAAACTCAATTTATACAAAACATGCTAAATTTAAAACATAAATGAATAAAACTACTTAGGTACGGGATTAGTCTTAAGGACCTCTTAGCGAGTAAAGGCCTCCTCCAAGTTTCTCCAACCATCTCTATCCTTTGCCTTTTCAAACCAGCCTGAGCCGGCCGCTTTACGGATCTCATCGCTCCAGCGTTGCTTTGGTCGTCCTCTGGTTCTTTTGCCTGAGGGACCTTTCCAAGTACTAATTTTAAAAGTCCATTTTGTTTCGTTCATGCGTGAAATGTGACCAGCCCATTTCCATTTCAGCCTTTTGCAATGTTCAAGAGCGTCTATCACCTTTGTCGTTTTTCTTATATGTATGTTTCTTACTCTATCTTTTCGTTTTATGTTAAGTATGCTACGCTCGAATGCTCTTTGACATACCTGAATTTTGTTTTTTGTAAAGTTATCAAATATCCACTTTTGACAGCCGTATGTGAGACAGGGTAGTAAACAGGAGTCCAGTACTTTTTTCTTAAGGGTAACGGGCAGGTTTGATTTTAATACATCTTTATTGTTCCAAAATTTGTTCCACGTAATGTTTATTCGTCTGTTTATTTCGTCATGGTGTCTTGAAGCACTAAAAGATATGTGTTGACCTAAATATATATATTCACATACATATTCGAGTGTGGTATCGTTTACCTTAATGGGCTTTTCAAGAGAGTTTGTCATAATCTTAGTTTTAGCGGAATTTAGTTCCAGCCCGCTTTCTCGGCTCACTCTACATAGTTCGGTGATCATTTCTTCCATTTGTAATCCTGATTGAGAAAAAAGTACAATGTCGTCTGCAAATCGCAAATTACTTAAGAATTCACCGTTTATATAAATACCCTTTCTGGCCCAATTTAAGTTTTGCATAATACTCTGGAGCACCGCTATAAATATTTTTGGGGATAGTGGATCTCCCTGCTTAACTCCTCTACAAATGTTAATCTCGTGACCTTGCTTCTCCAGTTTAACGCGGCTGGTACTTTTACTGTAGATATCCTTTAAAACTTCAATAAGTTCTCGGGGCACATTACATTCGTGTAAAGCTTTCCATATGCTATTATGAGAAATCGAATCAAAAGCTTTAGCATAATCTATGAAAGCTATATAGAGAGATCTTTTATGCTCTGTATATTTCTCTATAATTAATTGTAGTGAGTGGATATGATCCGTAGTAGAATAGCCCTTTCTAAATCCTGCTTGTTCTGGGGGTTGGTGTCTTTCAATATATTTTGATAGGCGTACTTCAAGACACGATGCAAATAATTTGTACATGTTTGGTTGTAAGCTTATTGGGCGATAATTACCAATGTCCGCAGGATCTCCTTTTTTATAAAGCAGGATGATATCTGATTTTGCCCATTCTTTGGGTATTTCTCGATCTTCCAGAATTTTGTTAAATAGAGCAGTTATAAGCGGTGTCAGTGCTAGCCTTCCTGTTTTTAATGCTTCGTTTGGGATGTTATCCGGCCCACAGCTCTTGTCTGACTTTAACGTTTCTATTTTCTTACTGATCTCTATAGTAGAGAATCTCTCAATAGTTGTTCCCGTAGTAAGGTCTTCCACTATGGGTTCGGTGCCTTGTTCATCTTGTGCTGAGTAGAGATTTTTATAGAATGAAGTAGCTTTTTCTATTATTTTTGTTCTAGACCAGGTTTTGTTGCTGGTACATTTAGAGCTATCGTTCAAGCATGGAATCCATGGCTTTGTGATTGAGAGCACCTTACGACCTTTTTTCAGGCTACCTGATGTACTTAAATGTTTTTCAATTGTTGCTATTTTATATGTTTCGCGTTCTTTTTTTATTTGTCTATGTATATGTTTATACAGAAAACTGCGCTCTATCTTCTCTTCTTTTGTTAAGTCTTTCCTTGTAATTAGTTCAGTTCTTCTTGAAATGAGGGATTTTATATGATCTGAAATAGTATATTTCTTGGTATCCGTTTCTTTATTTACGGAAGTTAAACTATCTAATATAATCTTTTTTGTTTTCCCGTTAAAAGATTCAACACTTTCGTCATTTTCTAAAACTATAGCTTTTATATTTGTACTCAATGCGTTTAAATACTCTTCTTGTTCCTTGCTTGTATTTAGTCTGGTTTTAGTGCTTCTATAAGTGGATCTACTTTTTTTTAATTTCGATGTATAAATTGTAGTTCTTATCAGTCTGTGATCGCTCGGAAATTCTAAATTGTTTATAATTTCAATATTTTTGACTCTCTCTTTAAAGTTGGTCAGTACATAGTCTATTTGACTTTTTTTCTTCTTTGGTGAGAGCCATGTCCTCATATTGTTTTGTCGTTTTTTAAATAAGCTGTTACAGATTACTAAATGGTTTTCCCAACAAAATTGGAGCAGATTTTCGCCTCTCTTATCTCGTTTTCCGAAACAATGTTTACCTAGTATTCTTTCCTCATTTGCTAAGCGCTGGCCGACACGAGCATTGAAGTCGCCCAATATTATTTTGTGGTGTTTATATTGGTTGTATGCTAGTTGGAGTTGATTGTAAAAGCCAATTATGTCGTGGTCTGAGGCGTCTATTGTAGGGGCGTGTACTTGAATTATTGTCATAGCTGTATTATCGAAGTTGAGATTTAATATACATATACGTTCAGACAATCCAATGAAGCTCTCAATGTTTTGTTTCCATTTCTTTTTTATAAGTAAACCAACACCATACTGGCTCTTGGTTTGGCCGAAGTGGCAAAAAATGTGTTCTTCGTCTTCTATGATGTTGTATCCAATTCGCCTTATTTCCGCAAGGCCGATGATGTCGTATTTTAAATTTATAATCGAATGTTTGAAATCAATAAGTCGTTCATCTGACAATAGTGATTTAGCGTTGAAAGTGCAGATGTATAAAGGTTGGAGTGGAGGGTTGTGGTCTTTAGACCCCACGGTGACCAGCCGGCTTGGGGTACTTAGCGAAGAGGTCGCGGCCTTATGTCAGAAGCTTTTTTGTATATTGTAGGAAGGTGTCCGCGTGCAGCTAGTGCCACTGGAAGTATTAGTAAATGAAATATCGGTGTTCTTGTTGGTATCATTTCCATTGTGGTTTCTTACCATAAATTGTTGTATGTTTTGATTTTGTGTTTTAGGGACTTTATTTGACGAGTACGTTTTTCTAGAGGTTTTTTGAGATTTGGGTGATTCCGAAAGTGTTCTTTTCTTGTGAGTATTACTTGTTCGGTTATGTTCTTTTGTTTCAGGTATTACTATCAATTTATCGTACCTCAGGAAGGCTTTATTCCCCTTGTTTCTTTCCTCTGTAAGCTTTTCGGCAAGCTTTTTTCGATCTTCAAGAACATGGTGAGGAAAGTCTTCTTTTATATAATATTCGGTTTCATTTAATGATTTTTTATTTTGCAACAGCTCAATTTTTAAAGCAACGGTACTTAAGGTCACCACGACTGGTCTTATTTTTCCGGTTTTCTTGCCTAGGCGTCTAACTTCTTCTAGGTTTTCTTTTGTGCACTGTATTTTCATTATTTTATTTATAACGTCTAATATGATACTTAGTAAGTCAAAATATTTTTTTTCTGTTTCCTCGACTCCAAAAAATAGTATGTTCTTCTTCCTAATGACTCTCTCGAAGTTTTGTATACGTTTTTCTTGTTCTTTTACAGTTTTTTCCAAATGTGAGTACTTGCTTTCTAAATTCGCAAATTTTTCATCAATGTTCTTATTAATGCTTTCTTTCATGTCCCGGATTTCACTTGTTTGGTCATCTAATTTAGTTTGCAGGTCAATCATCAAAGCTTTTAGCTCGTCCATTGTATATATAAGTATATTCCTATATGTTCTGCTCAATCTAACAGTTATAACTACAGTGCCCTCTAGGAACCAGTAGCGGAACAAGTGAATGCAGTATTTTATTTAATAACAGTGCCCTCTGTTGTTTAAGGCCAGTAAGTAATCAATGTAGTGCCAATAGGTCTATGTAGTATTATTGAAATTGTCCATAGATGGCGCTGATAACAATATAGTTATATAGGTAGTTAGCAAAGTGTAGCCAAGTATTTATTAAATTTGTAGGTATATAACTTAATTTTATTGTTTGTATGTATATCACTTAATCTTATTATCAGCGTTGGTTTTTAGTCTTTCCTCGCTGCGTAACGAACCTTTTGGTTGTTTCTTCTTGAATTCGTGTTCGTTCACTACACAGAAATGTCTTTTTTTTTTAAACTTAAAAGTCACTGTCTGTTACTTTGATTTTAGGATTGAAATTTAGCACTTCTACACGGATATTTTTGAGTCACTTTTATAATCCTGGTGAATCGTGATGACCGCCATCCTTATGAGTTTGATTTGTAAAGATCACTTGGAGTTATTATATTTAAGTTTAAATTTATCGTGGAGCAGAAGTAAACAGTGGCACTGCAGCGCCCTCTTATTACTAGTAATATGTGCCAAAATATCACTGCAATTAGTTAATAACAATAACAAAACTTACTTCAAAGTTTTCCTTACACACTATTTTTTCTGTAGTTTGGCGTGGTTTTCGAGGCTCTAAAATGTGGTGTAAACTTTCGTTAATTATATCTTAGCCACACGTTGTTAAATAATGTTTGTTTATAGTTAGCATTGTAGGTTCGGTATTAAGGAACGCAAAGAGCCAAAACTTGCGCGGGTAATTGTTTATATACTCCTATTCTAAGCATTTGTATGGAAGAAGTCACTCGAAAGGACGAGAACCGGCGCTGGACGGAGAACCGGCGAAGCTACCCTACGTGGTTGCCACTCAAGAACCTTTCCGCCCCAACGGCTATCGGTTCTAAAGTAAGCATATTAAATGTCAAATTCAATACATTGTTTGTTTAATTTTTTTTCGTTTTCAACTGGTGCTTACTTTACGTGTAATGTGTGCAAATTCACTGCCACTTAAGTTTAGCTATTCGGAGGGCTATATCAGTTACTCATTCCTGATGCGATCAGGCAGATATACTCCCAGCATAGCCCTCTCCATTGCTCTTTGGATGACGTTGAACCTTCTTATGAGACCTATAGTAAGAGAACACATTTCAGTGTCATGTCATCACTGGCAATACACACTTGTCAAAGACATTCATCTTGCGACACTGTATAGTCTACAAACGCTAAACAGAGGGGCAGAGCTAATACCACGAAATGAAAACGAACGAAGTTCGGATATGCGAAGTGTGCTGCTTCTGTTTAGTTAGTTAAGTATAATTATTGCATGTATCTAGATTTATATTCATTTTATTTTTATTTTCAAACACAATTTAAAATTGTTATTGAAATAAATAAATAAAAATAAATATCTCTCTCTATGTCGCTCGAATATGCAAGTGCGACAGAGAGGGAGGTATTCGAACTTCGTGCGTTTGTGTTTCGCGGTAGCAGCTCAGGTTATACTACTCAGAGTTCTGTATAACCTGATGAAGCGTAGGTATGGATGTTGTCTAGGGTACCAAAGCCTCTTCGGAAACCGATTTGTTGGGGAGGCTGGAAGTAAGTAATACTATTATACTATTCTGTGCTGGAAGTCATGTCGCCTGCGCGCGAGAGGGTTCGTAATGACTAGAGCTTCCAACTACCGGACCTTCTATGATCTCGGTATTAATACCGAACCTGAAATCTCCAATACCGGGATCCCGGGATCCCGGGGTTTTTTGGGATAAAAGTTTAAAGATATAAAAGCATGAAATAAAATACCCTTTTGGTACCATGGTAACATGAAGTAAGAACACACAGTCTTATTTTTCATTGTATAACCACGACATTATGACGAGAAACCAATAAAAAAATTTACTTTACTTACTTTCTTATAAAATAAGTATATAAATTCGAAATTAACCACCCCAAACCTATACTAATATTATAAAGCTTAAGAGTTTGTTTGTTTGAACGCGCTAATCTCAGGAACTACTGGTTCGAATTGAAAAATTATTTTTGTGTTGGATAGTCCATTTATTGAGGAAGGCTTTAGGCTATATAACATCACGCTGCGACCAATAGGAGCGGAGACGCGGACGAAGTCGCGGGCAACAGCTAGTTTTAAATAAAATTGATATGTGAATTTGCTTTGAATTTATGGAAATTTTATTGATTAAATACACACTATACAGGGTGTCCCAAGAAGTAGTGATATACTGAAGCTGGGAGGTAGAGGACCTAGAGGGCTATCTGAATCACCCCCATGTATGTTCCGCGATTTTTAGTATTTTCGGAGTTATGATTTTTTTTTTCACCTATCGCCGCGTACGATGAGATTTTTATTTATGGCGACGTGAATTATTGCGGTAGATGCTTGATTTTTTTTGTGTGCTAAGCTGATAGATAGGCCATTTCAGTATGGTAACATTTACTATCGTTAGATCTTTGAATGGCATAAAAAAAATGAAATGCCAAGAAAGATAAAATTACCCAGTATGTTCACAACTTCAAGGGCCCTTAAAAAAATAAAATCACATAAAAAATAATTACCGATTTGCTTTTAAAAACTTGCTATATCTATCAGGTAGCTACCCTGAAAATTTTATTATTAATAAGGCTTCAATCAAAAAATTGAAATCTAAATGTGGTAAGTGCAAAATTTTTATTTACATAATGATTAATGCGAGCAAAGTAAAACCAATTACAAGGTGTTTAATTACAATAAATTTTCATTTTTTTTTTTTAATTTTCTAAATGTCCAGAGGGTGGGGCCACCAGATATCTGTCCGATAACTGGCTGGAACCGCTACGGGTACGCGACCCCGGGCTGCTCTAGCTGCTAGTGCCACACACCCCTCTGTACTCCGTGGCACTAGTATCCCTAATCCAGAATCCCTATACATATCTCCCCTATAATCCTTTTCGTCTATCATTCTTATCATACCAGGAATTCCCAAGGAGGGTTGATGTCAGGCAGGCGGCCGGTCGTAAAATTAATGCCAAATCCTTATGCAACATGAGTTTCACAGTTGACAGAGCGTGCGATAATGTTAGGGCGTACCCCGCAGGCGACGCACAGACGCAGCACCCGGCGTCTGTGGGAAATGGACGAGGGTTGCTGCACCAGGGACGGGGGCAGCGTAAGAAGCTAGTCCGGGAAGTAAGACTGAGGATTGCGAGTTGGAATATAGGTACGATGACTGGAAGGGGACGAGAGTTAGCAGATGTTTTGGAAAGGAGACGGATAAATGTAGCGTGTTTGCAGGAAACGAAGTGGAAGGGAGAAAAAGCAAGGGAAATTGGGGCGGGTTATAAGTTTTATTACTGTGGCAGTGACGGGAAAAGAAATGGTGTAGGTATTATGTTAGATAACGAGCTCAAGAACAAGGTGACGGATGTAAAGAGAGTGAATGATAGGGTTATCATAGTAAAACTGTTGATGGAAGATGCAGTTTTGAATGTAGTTAGTGTGTATGCGCCGCAAACTGGAAGTGATGACAGTGTGAAAGAAAAGTTTTGGGAGGATTTTGATGCGGTAATAATGGGAATACCAGAATGCGAGGATGTATATATTGGGGGGGACTTTAATGGACATGTGGGGTGGACGAATGAGGGGTATGAAAGAGTGCATGGGGGCCGAGGTTACGGAGCCAGGAACCAAGACGGTGAAGCTCTACTGGAGGCAGCCTTAGCTTTTGACCTAGCCATAACAAAGACATTCTTTCAAAAACGGGACCAACATCTTATCACCTACCGTAGTGGTCAACACTCCACTCAAATTGACTACATTCTTTTGAGAAGAAAAAGGCTAGGTTCCGCCAAGGGCTGCAAGGTAATACCCAGTGAGAGCCTTGTTTCCCAGCATAGGTTATTGCTCCTGGACTTTAAGGTTAAACGTTTAAAGAAGAGCCTGAATCCTCCAGCTAGAACAAAATGGTACAGATTGGATGATAGGAAATTATCAGCAGAATTCAGGGAAAGAGTGGTTGGTAAAATGATTGAAATGGGAGATATGGCAGAGTTGGGAGTAAATGAGTGCTGGAATGAGATGGCAGCGTGTGTACGGAGCGTAGCGAGGGATGTCTTTGGAGAAACAAAAGGAAAAAGGAAGATAGATAAGGATACATGGTGGTGGAATGAGGAAGTACAGATGATTTTGAAAGAAAAGAAGAATGCATTCAAAGAATGCACAAAAGTGGAAGATGGAAATGATAGAGAGAAGGAAATGAGAAGATCAGAATATCAGCTCAGTAAAAAGAAGGCTAAGAAAGCAGTTGCAATTGCACGGGCCAAGGTACAAAATAAGTTGTACGACTTTCTGGAGAGCCCACAAGGCCAAAAAGATCTTTTCAGAATATCGAGAGAGAGAGAGAGATGAATGCAAGAGATGTAAATCATATGAAGTGTATAAAAGACGAAGCGGGTAAGATTTTGACGGATGATGAGGAAATAAAAGGACGCTGGAAGAGTTACTTTAATAAATTAATGAACGAAGAGAATGCATGGAACGGAGTGTTAGAAAATATGCGAAGTAATATAGGTATGGTAAATGAGATAAGTATAGAGGAAGTGAAGATGGCGGTGCTTAGTATGAAGAATGGGAAAGAGGTTGGGCCGGATGGTATACCAGCGGAAGTATGGAAGTTTTTGAAAGCGGATGGATGGAAGTGGCTGACTTTATTTTTCAATAAGTTGTTGCAAGTAGAGGCAATCCCTGATTAATGGTGCAACAGTTCGCTGGTGCCCATCTTTAAGAATAAAGGCGACATACACGATTGCAACAACTATCGGGGAATAAAGCTCATGTCACATATGGGAGAAAGTGATAGCGAGACGAATGAGAGAAGAAAGCGAGGTAACACAGAACCAATTTGGGTTTATGCCGGGCCGAGGGACAATGGACGCCATATTTGCACTCCGCCAACTTTGCGAAAAATACCGGCTTGCACAAAAAAACTTGCATATGGTGTTCATTTATCTGGAGAAAGCATACGATAGAGTCCCTCGTAAGGTTCTGTGGTGGGCTATGAAAGGAAAAGGTGTGCCAGAGAAGTATGTCAAACTTGTTCAGGCGATGTATGACAGAGCTAGTACTCATGTCAGGTCCGAAGCTGGGGTAACCGACAAGTTCAATGTGGCTGTAGGTTTGCACCAGGGGTCGGCTTTAAGCCCGTATTTGTTCCTCCTGGTTATGGATGCTCTAACATCGGACATACAGGAGGAAGCACCCTGGTGTAAGCTGTTTGCCGACGACGTTGTTCTTGTCGGGGATGATGCTCTTGAGGTCCAGAGCAGGCTGGTAAAATGGCGGGAAAAGCTGGAGAACGTAGGATTAAAAATAAGCAGAACCAAAACGGAGCACTTGTTCTGCGACTTCGGCGGTTTATCCAGTTTTTCCCAAATTGCCTTGGATGGTGTATCCCTACCAGTCTGCTCCGACTTCCGGTACCTTGGATCATTAATCCAAAATGACGGCAATATAGACCGTGACGTGAAAAATAGAATAAATGCGGGATGGATGAAATGGCGACAGGTCTCTACAACAGCTTGCGATCCACGAATGCCCCTTAAACTTAAGGGGAAAATTTATAAAACGATCATAAGACCTGTCGTAATGTATGGATCAGAATGTTGGGCAACGAAAGTGACGGATGAAAGAAGAGTGCACGCAGCCGAGATGAGAATGCTGAGATGGATGTGTGGAGTGACGAGGAAAGATCGAATTAGAAATGAGTATATAAGGGGAAGTTTGAAAGTGGCACCCGCGACAGAGAAAATGAGGTGCAGTAGGTCAGCATGGTATGGGCATGTAATTAGGAGGGATGAATGTCATATTGATAAAAGAATATTAGAGTTGGATGTAGAAGGACGAAGAGCGATTGGAAGGCCCAAAAAGCGATGGATGGATTGTGTGAGAGAGGATATGAGAAAGAAAGGAGTAAGCGCTGAAGTGACGAATAATAGAGAGGAATGGAAGAAGAAAACATGTTGCGCTGACCCTGCATAAGCGGGATAAGGGCAGGGAGATGATGATAATTACAATAAATTTTCAAAATGGCCCCCCTGTTGCTCAATGCAAGTGCGACATCGCCGGAAAAAGTTGTCTTTTAAACGTCTGAATGCACTTCTATTATTTTTAATGGTTTCTTCTGCTACTCTCAATTTCCGGGTTAACTCGTCCAAATTGCGGCATTCTCTCGATTAGACGAGGTCTTTGTAATATCCCCATAGAAAAAAATCTATGGGGTTTAGATCGGGGGAACGTGGAGGCCAGGCTATAAGGCAGGCGTCACCCCGGCCGCAACGACCAATCCATCTTTCAGGGTATCTTTGATTTAAATAGTTTCTCACGTCCAAGGCAAAATGGCATGGTGCACCATCACACTGCAGTACTATGTTTCTGCGTGTCTCCAAATCCACATCTTCTAACAGCAGGGGCAGATCGACGCGTAGAAAATTTTAAAAGTGATTGCCGCCCAAGCGGTCTGGCAGCTGAAAGGGCCCGATTAACTTACCGTTAAGTATGCCAGACCAAAGGTTAACACTAAAGTGTTCTTAGAATGTCGATTCCCTTTTTAAATTCGGATTTTTAATTGCCCATGAGTGAGAATTGTGCATATTAAAAATCCGTTGCGTCTAAAGTGGGATTCAACCGTCCACAAAATTTGGTTAAAAAAAAATTCGTTTTCAGCTTGTCTCCTCAGCATTTCCTGACAGAATTCAATTCGCCGATTGTAATCTTCCGGTTTCAACTGTTGCACTTTTCTAATGTGAAACGGATGATATCCTACGGTCTGTAGTGTACGGTGTACCTGAGATTTAGAAAGTCCGGTACGACGTTCCGTAACTCTCACACTGGTCGACGGGTCTCTTTCTACTTCTTCAACAACTGCATCTACTACATCAGGATCCGGCATAGTAGCCATACGGCCTGATTTCGTACCCGGTATGTGACCTTCCAAATACGCATTATGTACTCTTAAGATCATGCGATAGTCAGGAAACGTTTCAGGTTGAGGCCCGCCTCTTCGTTCCACATGTTCCCGGTACAGCCTTGAAGCTTCCGCCGCATTCCCCATAGCATAACCGTAATAGTAATGCATTTCTGCGTAATCACGTGAAATAAACATGATCACTTACACGCAAACTCAAGTCCAGTTAAATGATGCCAACTCGTCGATTCCAGGTAACACTAATCCAAATCGTAATGCAAGCAAGTCAAAGTCCATATGAATAGCCAAAATGATTAGGGAAACGAACAATTAGCAGTATTAAAACACAATTTTTAAATTATTGAAAAATAACAACGATGACCAAACAACGTGAAAATTTTCTCATGCGTCAACCGTCTTTTGTTATTTGTTCTTTTTCTATTGATGGCCAGTGCGTGATTTAGAACGAAATTTATTTAGAAAGGTTTTGCTTTGCTTGCATTAATCATTATGTAAATTAAAATTGTGCACTTACCACATTTAGATTTCAATTTTTTGATTGAAGCCTTATTAATAATAAAATGAAATTTTCAGGGTAGCTACCTGATAGATAGAGCAAGTTTTTAAAAGCCAATCGGTAATTATTTTTATGTGATTTTATTTTTTTAAGGGCCCTTGAAGTTGTGAACATACTGGGTAATTTTATCTAAAGATCTAACGATAGTAAATGTTACCATACTGAATTGGCCTATCTATCAGCTTAGCACACAAAAAAAATCAAGCATCTACCGCAATTATTCACGTCACCATAAATAAAAATATCATCGTACGCGGCGATAGGTGAAAAATTAAAAAAAAAATCATAACTCCGAAAATACTAAAAATCGCGGAACATACATGGGGGTGATTCAGATACCCCTCTAGGTCCTCTACCTCCCAGCTTCAGTATATCACTGCTTCTTGGGACACCTGTATAACAATTGCGCCGTTTGTGAGAGAGGTCATGACCCCCATTCCGGGTCATTCCTGTTGCAAAGGTTGTCTATTGCAATTTAACGCGGTAATGCAGCCAGCGTGATAGGCACCTTTGCACCCGGAATAACGCGGGCCGGGCTATTTAACTAAAAACTTTTAATTATAATTGACATGTACGATGAAATATGTACTTGTATTGAGTCAGTTTATAAATGATTGTAAAAACGTTATTTTAAACTAGCTGTACCCGCGACTTCGTTAGCGTGAAAAAAAAATCGTCACATGGACATCTAAATAATATATAAAAGAAGAAACTGACTGACTGACTGACTGACTGACATATCAACGCACAGCCCAAACCGCTGGTCCTAGAAATTCCAAATTTGGCACGTAGGTTCCTTATAAGGTCTAGGGGTGCACCAAGAAAGGATTTTTCAAAATTCAACCCCTAAGGGGGTGAAATGTGAGTCCAAAGTTTGTACGGGAAAACAAGATTAGTTGGACTATTTTATTCGAAACTTCACAGGAGTATTTCTAACGATAAATGAGTAAATACGTGTTTCAGGTTTTTTGAGAAATCAACCCCTAAAAAGGGGAAAGGTGGTGACAAATTCTGAAAATCGCACAGTGTGTGATTTTGCCTTAGTTGCGGCCATCCCTATTTTTTGCGCTTTTTGGATAGACAATAACTAAAAAAAGCTTGTATTAAAACTCCAATGGCTTTAAGTACTATAGTTTTTGAGATATTTAAAAAATCGAGAAAAGTCCTGAAATAACATAGAAACGCATTTTATGCTCTGTCGAAGCAGATTAATCAATGAATGCTCCTTGGTATGCTAGACATGCATTAATAGCACCATTATACGCATATAAACATAAAGATATACTCTCATGTAGTCATCAATTAATTAATTTCTATGATATGGCAAAATATTTTTTTTCGGCTATTCCCTTCACGGTCGCATTTTTTTTCACTGTATAAATGTTAAGCAAGATTATACCTATTACCATAAAAAATATCAAACACAACCAAGGCAGGAATAAGGAGATATAATTTTTTCAATTTTTAGGTTAGGGTTGTCACATCTCTAGTCTGCTAATACAATTTTTTTTTTTATTCAGGAAAAATGGTAGTGCGACAGTGCTCCTTTCTCATCATCACATCATCAATAGTTTTCATCAACAATCTTCGATGAAAGATATTATGTGGGATTGGGAAGGGGTCCGCCCTCGTTAGACAATAGTCGAAACCCAATTCCTAAACATAATATCTGGAGAAGCGGGGGTGAGGTGTCATGGAGCCGTTAGAGACCCATGGCACTGCTTTGCCTCAGCAAGCACTGACCCGTCCTGCTGAGGGATGTCCTTCTGGGCCCCGACCAGAGGACTTAATGCTAGGGGGGCATGAGGGCGCCAACCCTCATGCTGGTCAGCGAGTGGCAACTCCAACAACCGACGACCAAAGCATGAATGAGGATCAAAAGAAATCGCTCACGAAACTAGATATTTACAGAATTCTACTAGATAAGGCACATTCACATGGGGTTAAGACGAGACCATTGAATCTTGATAGTGACGAACGATGCCTTACTGTATTACAAGCTTTATATCCGAATGGGATTCCGAGCATTATTGACACCGAAAACAAAGAATTTAAAAACAGGATTACTAAGTTTTTAGACAAATGTGAAACCTTACACAAGAATAGTAAAATAAATTTTAACCGATTTTGCAATAAAACAAAACCTGGCTATCCACCATTTTCGATATCGAAGTACCAAAATTGAACATCCAAGAAAGTCCTTTATCACAACCTAACGTTATAGATCCGGAAACAACACATATATTAACTTCAGATAATCCATCAACTTCATTAGACACAGAAACTTGTAGCTTTGCCCTACAAGATACTTTAAAACTACAAAAACATGAACTATCAGTAGATCCAAAACCTGTAACTTCTTTTGATGGTCCTAGCTGTTCTACCCATTATTTTGAAGATTTAAGTGACCGCCAAAAACGTCGTGCATGCAGAACTCTCCAGGAGTCGCTTCAAGAAGAACCTCATTCCAAAATTATTAAAGTTATGTCACGTATTGTTAAGGATGAAACCGGCAAGAATCTTGGCAAAAGTTCAGCTCGGGAATTAGAATTTGTAATAAATGAATGCTTGAAAAGTCCAAAACGTCCTAAAAAAATTGCAACGGCCATAAAATCAAAGTCGGCACCTAAACCCTTTACCTCTGACGAAGCTCTGTCATACTAGAAAATTAAATCGTATGACGACTATTTTAGACTTGTTCCACAGAGCCTTAGAATCGTCCGACCCCTACTTGTCTTCCATCAGTTTACGAAATAAACAACAAAAGCGTTTGCCTATACCAAACAAAGTACTTCGCCTCCTGAAAGTAACGTCTGATAATATTCATTATAATGCACTGAACAGTGAAACGGATAACATAACTTTAACAAGAACAGATGAAATCATAACATTGATCCCGATAAACAATTAAACTCTCAGTACAAATCGTAGTATACAGTACTAATGGAATCAATTTTACATAAATTTTGTGATAACCCTATTTCCATAGAAATCGGAAAAAAACTTAGAAACGCAATATCTCCGAGTTCCTACAAGATAATTTAACAAAATTTTCCAAGTTGAAAGGTACATTTATAAAGTTAATTTTACGAGTAAAAAAAATGCGACCCTTTTGTAGTTAATTATTTATTAACACTTTTTTTTAAATTTAAAATTTATTAATATACCGTTATCCCTTGTAATCAGCAGTCCTAAAACTTTCACAACTAATGTGTTTTAAACTGACAAACATTGTGTATTTCATTTTAAGCGGTAATTGGATTTTTTTGGAAGATTTCGATCGAAACATTTTTTATGAAGGTCGTTGACCTCTCAGAAAAAAAAATTATAATTACGAAACTAAGTAAAATATTGCAACGGGAGTTTCTTTCTAGGCTTACTTACAACCAAACACGTCATAATATTAAATAAATTAATGATGTCCGTAACTGAGGCAAAATCACACACTGTGAATCGATATGGGTGTTGTTTCAATGGTTAAGCGGGTTGCTGATTACGAAAACAATAATGATTTTAAAATCCCACGTGGAGGACGTGAAATACCACCCCCTCTGTTGAGGTCCGAGGGGGTTGGAATGTCTAAATATTAATGTGGGTGTCATTTTTATGGTTTTTTGGGTCGTTAATTTCGAAAATAGCATTGATTTTGAAATTTAATATTGCGGACATGAAAACTTTTAAAAGTTGGTGCCAAATCACATCAAAGTCCTCATCCTCCTAGCGTTATTCCCAGTACAGTTGCATCCTGAAGGATGCCTGGGGTCCGCTACCTAACCCCAAGCGTTGGCGTAGGCACTAATGATTTGTAAGTGGTTTTATTAATTGTAAGTAGTTTTATTTTCAGTATTTATTCTACACATATGTTTTGGGTTCTGACAGAATACCAGTGTTTTGCTCGGTTGCGAGCAAAATTTCACACTGAGTTGGAACCTTTTTGTTTTGCTGCAATGCACACAATTATTAATTCCTTAATACATTTTTAAGACTTAACTGTGAAAAAAATATTTGTTTCTTTATTTTTGTGAATTATTTTTAAGTTTTGAGTTTGTTGTGTTATAACTATTTTTTTTTTATAACTTATGTGTACTTATGTGGCAAACAAATAAATGACTTATCTATCTATCTATCTATCTATCATTAATCAGTGCAGTCTGATATGATTTCGACATAAATCGATATTTGAGCGTCCGAGAGGACTATTAATAGGAATCCAAGGTACCTAAACTTTGAATAAAGTAACGGCCATATTGATTTTCTTCATTTTCGTTCAAAATCGATATCGGAGCATCCGAGAGGTCCCCTAATACGACTCCGAGGTAAAATTTGGGAAAAGCGGCAGCCATATTGCTTTTCTTCAGTTCCGTCCCGATTTCGTTCAAAATCGATATCTGAGAGTCAGAGAGGTACCCTAATACGACTCCGAGGTAAAATTTGGAAAAAGTGGCGATCATATTGATTTTCTTCAATTCTTTCCCGATTTCGTTAAAAATCGATATCAGAGCGTCCGAGAGGTCCCCTAATACAACTCCGTGGTAATATTTGGAAAAAGTCAATGCCATATTGATTTTCTTCATTTCCTTCCCAATTTCGTTTATAATCGATATCTGAGCGTCCGAGAGGTCTCGTAATACACGTATATATTTCATTTTTATCATTTCCTTCCGATTTCGTTCAAAATCGATATCTGAGCGTCTGAGAGAATTCTTAATACGAATCTGAGGTAAAATTTGGAAAAACTGGCAGCCATATTGATTTTCTTCATTTTCAACCCGATTTCGTTCAAAATCGATATCCGAGCGTCCGACAGGTCCCCAAATATGAATTTGAATTAAAATTTGGAAAAAGTGGCGGCCATATTGATTTTCTTTAATTCCGTCCCGATTTCGTTCAAAATCAATATCTGAGTGTCCGAGAGGTCTTTTAATACGAATCCGAAGTAAAATTTGTGAAAGTGGCGGCCATATTGATTTTATTTTTTTCGTCCCGAATTCGTTCAAAATCGATATCTGAGCGTCCGAGAGGACTCTTAATACGAATCTGAGGTAAAATTTGGCACTCCATACATGCCAGGGATTGTAAAAAAAAGTTTAATGTAACTACATAGGCGTGTGGGATATCTATGGATTGGCTTTTAAAAACGACATACAGGTTTCGATATATTTTTCCATTTAAATCAACTTAAAATTTTTTTATCGTATGGCATTTATTTAAAAACCCTGATATCTTCGAGAAGACAAGTACGGTCGCCAGTTTTTGTTGCACTTTTAGCACCACCCAGGGGTCACGTGTAGGGTAACGGTGGGTACTCCCTACGAACGTGGTGCAACTTCGACCCCCTTTGTCGAGTGGGCAACTTGACTGTTAGAAGTTCTCACGCCGCTCGAAGGTCTCTAACGTCGTAGACAGCAGCCAGGATCAACGGCTTGACGTGCCGAGCAGTTAGTAACCACTCAAAGCGGTCACCCATCCAAGAACTGACCTGCGCCCACATTGCTTAACCTCGCATACCGCACGCGGTAGGCGGGTGCCGCTGGTCCACGAGCGCTCTAAATTTTTGATTGTTTGTGCCAAATTGCAATTCAATGAGTCCAGTAAAAGCAACTCGGTTGTAACAGACGGACTGACAGTAAGGAGTGCGAATGGAAGTGAAGCCAAATTTTATTTTTGTATGCTCCAATGGGAACTGGCAAAACCTACCTAATAAATTTAATTTTAGGAAAAATAAGGGTTACACGTGATTAGCCGTATTTCTGTAATTCAAAGGACCAGAGTTTATGACCGCTGCGCGCTGCTTGGTCGTTATCAGACCTATTGGTGTTACTGTAGTACACAGTGTAAATTCTTTCTTAGCCCTACCTAATTAAAATATTATTCAAATAATTATCTAAAGAATTGGCCATAAATAAATTGTTGTGATCGTCTAGTTCAAATAGTTACGGTTAGAACCCTTCACGTTGTTCTAAAATGATAATGTAAAATAAACTGTTTAAAATATTAAAACACAATTTTGCTTGTAATAAAATAAAACACAGTAAACACAATTATTAAATTGCCGCAAAATAATCAATTTCGATACATAAAAATCATGATCGGGAATTGTTTTAACTGGCCACAAATTATATAAAACGAAAGAAAATATATAATATCCGCAATTTTAAACTTGATCCGCAATAAAATAAACGTGGAAATTTAAGGCGAAGGGTATGGCAAAACTATGAAATGGAGGTGTTTTTGCTGAGATTTTTTGCTTAAAATACAGCATGTGGAGGTTTTGAAAGTTCACCGTCTGAACACACATATACTCAAGTATTTCCCTTAATTGTTCAAATGTTCCTAGAATTCACTGAAAAATATATAAGTCACATTAAAAGTGCCGTTCTAAGCATTTTTTTGTTTAAGTTTTATTCCCGCTGTGCAAGTTATTTTGTGTCCATACTTTGTAAGTATACTTTTGTAACTTTGTGTTGTGGGCTAGACTTAATTATATCCCTAAAATACTAAATTACGAATTTTAGAGATATTTTATAATTTTTAAAGATATTTCCTATACAATAAGAATGTTAAACATTGTAATAAATGTTTGCTCACATACTATGACCAGGCACTTTGTAACGTACAATAAATTATTATAAACATTAAAATATGATTCAAAGGTTCAAAAAATAAATAAATACGCAGAAAATTATTAAAACTACTTAAAATAAAATTAAAAATCACTTTGGATTATTTTGACTTTTTTTGTGATGTAGGATTTGAACTTTCATTCATAATTGTATCATTGCATTTTTCGAAGTAAGGAAGGAAGGGCCGCCCGTAAGCGGCGTTGCGAGCTCGTTTCCGTTTGCACGAGTGCTGCGCTGTTGCCAGATTTATTGTCCATCCCACGTCCATCCATGGATATTTCTCTCGTTCGTTGTTCGTTGACGTTTGATAATTCTGTGTGGACTGTGTGTTTTGTTTTGATAGTTGATATACGCTCATACGTTCTTTAGAAGTGCGGAATTTGGTGTTAAAGGATTTTTAACTGCATTTTGTTATATTGTGTGTGTTATTTAGTTTAGATAATTAAAATAGGTAGATCATTTTATTCGTTGATTGTATTGTTTCATGATGTTAGGTTAGATTAGGTGTATTGTTATTGACATTGGATTAACCTATGTGTTTGGTGCGGTGTGTGACATAGTTAAACTTTTACGTACCAATATGGGAAATAGGAAGGGGCGGAAACCTACTGCATCAGTCAGGTTGATGCGCAAACGTCGAGTACAAATTGCTGCAATGAAACGACTCGACGCCACAGCAAAGTAAGTTTATATACAAGGGGTATTTGTGCAAAATCCATAAGACCTGGCCTTAGTTGTGTGTGTTCATAATTCAGTGTTATTTATTTCTAAACCCTTGCTTTCCTTTTGTTGTAGCGTCTCTACAGATTTTGACAATGACAATCACGAGTTTAGTACTGACAAAGAAGATATATACTAACGTAAACTGAAGCAGCTAATGAAACTATCAGTTAAACCTGAAACGTAAGTATCTGATTATTGTGTTGCTGAAATGTAACTACTATTATGTAGGCACTCATGGTATTACAAAATATGGAAGAGGCATAATGCAATAGATACAGACTACTGTCAGTGATTGATACAATTACAAGCTGTAATGTTTTTGTCAATCAATAAATCAATTACTATCCAATCATATGAACATCAAAAATAAATGAAAGTAAATGTTAATTTATGTAATTTTATATATTTAAATTAGAAGATGCCCACTGCTACATCGATGAACGAGTATCCCTCTTTTTAGGGTTTTGTCAATTGTAAAGTGTTGATTAATTTTACATAAGTTTCATTTGCTATAAAACTGTAAACTCCTTTGGATGTGTTTAAATACTACCCATTAGGTTTGTTTCATACAAATCCTGAAGCCACAGGTCCCGGGTTCGAATCCCGGACAGGGCATTTATTTGTGTGTTGAGCATGAATATTTGGACCGGGGTCTTGAATGTTTTTATGTATTACGTTACAAAACGATAAACAATATTAAAAGGTACATTGCATTTTTTTTTAAATATATGCTTACCAAAATTTTAAAAATAAATAATCTATCCCCCGCAGCATAGTGCCACAGATACTGGCAGAAGAATTTATTTATGTACATAAGTATGTATATCATCATCTAGTACCCATAATACAAGCTTTGCTTAGTTTGGGACTGTTGATTTGTGTAAATGTGTCACCCAATATTTTTTTATTATCCTAAAATACTATAATATGAAAAAATAATGTTTATGTAAATGATTATTAGGGAATATGACTAATAATAGCAAAGACATTTATTAAATGTTTCAGTACTTTGCTATTTTATTATATTACTGTGGACTCTATCTCTGTACTTTTATTTCAGTTCTGTTGCTGTTGATGATGATTCATTTGTAGTGGATGACAATATTGTAGTTGAAAGGTGAGTATAAATAATAAATGAAGTATCAGGATTCCTTATTCTCAGGGTACCAAAATTAACATTATTAATAAGTCTACACCGTTTTTCTGTCCAACTTCTAACAAACAGGCTTTTTTGCACGGTAATAGTTAGCAAGTTGAAATTTCCACATAAATATTGTTATGGCGGATAAGTTATTAATTAATGAAAAGTTAAAATAATGAAGAAACACACAACAGTCTCCATACAAGGTTTCGTCGTATATCATCCTAGCACTATCCCAGTACAGTTGAATCCTGACGGATGCCCGCCATGCCCGGGGTCTGCTACCTAATCCCACAAATTGGTGTAGGCACTAGTTTTTACGGACGCGACTGCCATCTGACCTTTCAACCCAAGGGGTAAAATAGACCTTATTGACTTGTAAAGTGAATGGATAACTTGACTGTTAGAGAATTCAAGCTGCTGGAAGACCTTGGCTTAATGTGCCTTCCAAAGCGCATGCATATTTTTTAACCGACTTCAAAATTTCAAAAGAGGAGGTTATCAATTCGGTTGTTTTTTTTTTTTGTTTTTTTTTTTTAATGTTTGTTACTCCATAACTCCGTCATTTCTTAACCGATTTGAAAAATTTTTTTTTTGATTGTATGTATATATATCCAAGTTGGTCCCGTTTTTGTCAAAAGGCAGTTCTGATGATGGAATCCATGAGGAATTGAGGGAACTCCTCAAATCTTTAAGGCAAACATATAGTGATTTTTGTGTTTTTATCAACAAATCAAGCATTTGCATCCAAAAATGTGACATTGGATGAAGTGGAACTGCTGATGATGATCAGAACAGAACTCTTCAACGACGAAAAGTTCACGTTTGGCGATTTGTCCTCCTATATAGCTGTATTTGTTAAGCAAGTTCTATTTTCACGATTAATTTTTGTCATGCTTGAGTTCTGATGATGGGATCCATGAGGAGTTGAGGGAACTCCTCAAATCTTAAAGGCAAACATATAGTGATTTTTGTGTTTTTATCAACAAATCGAGCATTATCATACAAAAATGTGACATTTGATGAAGTGGAACTGCTGATGATGATCAGAACAGAACTCTTCAACGACGAAAAGTTCACGTTTGGCGATTTGTCCTTCTAGTGGTGTTTGTTAAGCAAGTTCTATTTTCACGATTGATTTTTGTCATGCTCGAGTTCTGATGATGGGATCCATTAGGAATCGAGGAAACTCCTCAAATGTGAAAGGCACACAAATAGTGATTTTAGTATTTTCATGAACTAATCAAGCATTTTCATTCATAAAAGTGACATTTGATGAAGTGGAACTGCTGATGATGATCAGAACGGAACTCTTCAACGACGCGTAGTTCACGTTTGGCGATTTGTTCTCTTCGTTTTGTTTGTCAAGCAAGCAAGGTTTTTCCATGATTTCATGAGGAATTGAGGGTACTTAGTCTTCTACCATTATAAACATACTTATAGCCATTTTTGTAATTTATTGTATGGAACCTAAGAGTGCACCATCTAAGATTAATAATCTTTCACCGGACTCCCCCATTGAAGTCGGTTTTTTTTTTCTTAAAAATTATATTATTATTACTATTATTACAAAGTAAAAAGGGTAGTTTTTATAAATGTGAATATGTACTAAAAAGCACATTATCAGATAGTAAATGGTCAGAATTTTGAAAAAAAAACACCACTCTTTATTTTTAAAATCATAAATATAATGAAATGGAGGGTAGTAGCATAGTTATTAGATGTTATGACTTTGATAATTCATGCTGTAATGTTATTTTCTTTTCAGTGATAAAGGCAATGAAAACATTGAGAGAAAAAATTGTTAATGTTTTCCCATTTTTCAAGCAACTACAGGAAATGTCTTGTCATGGTCCACTGAATTGTGGTTTAAAAGCAGTGGAAATTGTATCTGAAGTTCGCACTGGTTTACTATCTCAATTTCGGCTGAAATGTAAAATGTGCAACATGGATTTTGTAGTTTACAATGATGAGTCCACTAATGAATTGGATCTAAACACAAGCGCAGTGGCTGGAACGGTGGCCATTGGATGTGAGCAGATGAGCAGCACTAAGCAGGTGCATATTTTTATTTGGTCCAATGACCAAAAATTTTTTCTCTGCTAAGATGTATACTGTACATAAAACATGGGAAGCAGAGTTCTTCAAATGTATGGCCTCGCCTGTCACACGAATTTTTTCAAATCGAAGTATTCTTTCCACATTTGGTGGCATTGTTTCTTGATCAATTTAGTACATTCAGGAAAAAGGATATGTTTAATGGGATTCCACCTATGACCTATGATCTTATTTAGTGATATTGTTTATCAACACTTTCACTGCCAACGATTTCGTAGCGCTACGCTCGTAGCCGATAACATGAGATAAACCGTATGTAGCGGAAAGCGCCTACCAAACCAGCGCCCACACACCCTAGGGTTACTGGCACTGAAAGTATTAATACGTATATTTTACCAACAAATACCAATAAGTATATTGAAAAATCACATTTGTTTTTTAGTTTTACGGAACCCTCGGTGCGCGAGTCCGAATCGCACTTGGTTGGTTTTATTTTTATGTATTTATATACTTCCAGATATATTTTCATGAAAAATTGCAAAGAAAATTGTCAAAGTATTTTTAAAAACGAAATAAATAGTTTACTTCTTTTTGATTATTTAAAAGGGTATTCATCCTCCGTATGCTTAAGTATTTTGTCCAATGAAATAAATATCATAATAATAACTGTAAACTAGACTTTTATTTTCTAACCCTGTGCCAAGAGCCCGCGCCGCGTGTTTATCACACAGGTAAGGAGTTCAGCGGCATCTAGTCGGCTAGAAGTACCGAGATTGATGGTAGGTAAGTTAGGTTTTGAACCGATAAATCAACAAACGGTAGCCTTCCTATTCTAGGACAATATCACAATATATTCCTAAATTTTCTTCTTATACTTACATAATAAAAGTTCTATCTCAAAGTGAAATACTAATTCTAGCTATGTATTAAAGTTTGGATCGTGCTGTCTCTTTCGCTCTCCTGGCCATGCTTTGAGCGGTCGAGTTCCTTCGGTGTGCTTCGGTTTGTTCTCGATTGCGAAATACAGCAGTGAGATAACATGTGGCATTGGATTTTCCTTTTTTTTCCTCAATACTATAAATACAGTTATAATTAAATCACCAATTAAAATATAAATGAAATAATTTACGCCATCTATACGTCAATCCGATTAATAATACATCGATAGCCTACGCTCGCGCCATCTAGTATGAACGCCCGCTGTCTGTGGCTAGCCGCCGATGGGGCAAGGTCATTTGCATATCCCTTCGCCTTAAATCAATAAATCTGCATTCATGAAAAAGCAATAAAAGTCTATCTACATAAGTGAATATGCGACTCACCCGTTTCAGCATCAGCTCGAAGAAACATAATTGATTTAATTAATTGATTACAATAGGTTACAATTAGAATTATTATTATCACTAATTACATACGTTTATTTCTAACTTAATATTACTAATTTTATATTATAACTTAATATAGTATTAATAATACGAACTCCAACACGGTGTATAACAACGATGACCTGAAAAACCCGACTACGAGGGGACCTTGGGAATTTTAGACCTTAGGTCTTGAAAATGGAACCTAGACCTAGGCTATGTCTTTGATATTAAGGGGGCTCACCTTCACACCTACACCCCCGCCATCTCGCAAAACCTTGATGAGTTCAACCTATTAATCCTGATCTACTATTAAATTCAAACCTTCCCACCTACACATTCCTCATCAATCTGTCACACTTTAAAAAAATGTACTTTACGCAGAATGCCAAGTAATTTATTTATTTTACTTAATTTACGCTAAGCTTTACGCGCTGCTGAATTTACGCTTCCCTACTTCGTCATGCAGCCGCGACTTATCTGTAACAAAGATAGTGATTGTTGTCGAATGTGTACAAGGTACTCTGAATATTATTTATGCTCTATAACATCCACTGTACTGCCTATCCCTTAAATTGGATAGCATTGTCACTCTACTTCCACTAATTGACGCAGATGCCAAAGGTCCGTATAATCGAGCGATTACGTCCCAGAATAGCCAGAGCGAAATGTTACAGAACACATAAATAACTCAGGCCTTGGTTGTATACCTAGTGTGTAATGTTACGGACCCTAGCTTCTAAAGGCCTGATACGTCAAGACCTTTAGTTAAGGCCCTGATTCAGCTACATCAATAACTCAGGACCTAGTGTCAGCCAAGTTACCTTCTGCCGAGTGTACCTAAATGCCTGTATAAAAAAATAGACTAAACGTGTGGTGTATCAGCTTGCGTATGTCAGTGTAATGTGGTGAGTACACGAATGTGTGTTCATTCTATCCAGGCTATGCCACGGATTACAATGTGTGTGTAAGTAATAGTTTTTTATTGTAAGTTCACTATCTTGTCACAAATAATAGAATCAAAAGCAATCAAATGCGTGATATCACAAAGTGTCAGAAGTGTTGGAAAGAGCTAGTGAACGTAAGAGATGTATGTGATAATAACTCTCTCCTAAAAATCATTTACTTTGCAATATCAACATTAAATTCATGCAGTTTTATTTAAAATCTAAATATATAAAAGAAGAAACTGACTGACTGACTGACTGACATATCAACGCACAGCCCAAACCGCTGGTCCTAGAGATTCCAAATTTGGCACGTAGGTTCCTTATAAGGTCTAGGGGTGCACTAAGAAAGGATTTTTCAAAATTCAACCCCTAAGGGGGTGAAATGGGGCTCCGAAGTTTGTATGGGGAAACAAGATTGGCTGGACTATTTTATTCGAAACTTCACAAAAGTATTTCTAACGATAAATGAGTAAACACGTGTTTCAGGTTTTCTGAAAAATCAACCCCTAAAAGGGGGAAATGTTGTGACAAATTCTGAAAATCGACATGGGTATTGTTTTTATGGTTTATCGGGTCGCTGATAACGAAAACAACAATGATTTTGAAATCCCACGTGGAGGACGTGAAATACCATGCCCCCTGTTGGGGTGCGAGGGGGATGAAATGTCTAAATATTAATATGGGTGTCGTTTTTATGGTTTTTTGGATCGCTCATTACGAAAATGGCATCGATTTTGAAATTTAATGTAGTGGACATGAAAACTTTTGAAAGTTTGTGCCAAATTGCAAGAAATAACTGACTGACTGAGCGAGTGACATATCATCGCATAGCCCAAACTACTGGTTCTAGAGATTCTAAATTTAGTATGTAGGTTCCATATAAGGTCTAGAGGTGCATTAAGAAAGTACTTTTCAAAATTCAACCCCTAAGGGGGTTAAATGGGGGTCCGAAGTGTGTGTGGGGAATCAAGATTAGTTGGACTATTTTATTCGAAACTTCACAGGAGTATTTCTAAAGATAAATGAGTAAACACCTGTTGCAGGTTTTTTGAGAAATAAACTCCTAAAAGGGGGAAAGGTGGTGACAAATTCTGGAAATCAACATGGGTATTGTTTTTATGATATACCGGGTCGCTGATAACGAAAACAACAATGATTTTACAATCCCACGTGGAGGACGTGAAATACCATCCCCCCTGTTGGGGTGCGAGGGGGATGAAATGTCTAAATATTAATATGGGTGTCGTTTTTATGGTTTTTTGGGACGTTCATTACGAAAATGGCATCGATTTTGAAATTTAATGTTGTGGACATGAAAACTTTTGAAAGTTTGTGCCAAATTGCAAGAAATAACTACTGAGTGAGTGAAATATCATCGCACAGCCCAAACTGCTGGCTCTAGAGATTCTAAATTTAGTATATAGGTTCCATATAAGGTCTAGAGGTGCATTAAAAAAGGATTTTTCAAAATTCAACCCATAAGGGGGTAAAATGGGGGTTCGAATTGTGTGTGGGGAATCAAGATTAGTTGGACTATTTTATTCGAAAGTCGACAGGAGTATTTCTAACGTTATATGAGTAAACATGTGTTTCAGGTTTTATGAGAAATCAACCCCTAAAAGGGGGAAATGTGGTGACAAATTCTGAAAATCGATATGGGTAGGTATTGTTTCTATGGTTTATCGGGTCGCTGATTACGAAAACAACAATGATTTTAAAATCCCACGTGGAGGACGTGAAATACCATTCCCTCTGTTGGGTTCCAAGGGGGTTAGAATGTCTAAATATTAATATGGGCGTCGTTTTTATGGTTCTTTGGGTCTTTAATTTTGAAAATGGCATTGATTTCGAAATTTTATATTGCGGACATGAAAACTATTAAAAGTGTTTGCCAAATTGCAAGAAGAAACTGACTGACTGAGTGAGTGACATATCAACGCACAGCCCACACTACTGATTCGAGAGATACCAAATTTGGCATGTAGGTTCCTTATAACATCTTAAGGTGCATGAAATGCCGTGAATTCCCTATGAAGAGACGACCTTTTTTGATTCAATGTATTGTAAGTAAATGGTTTTATTAATCAGTGCCGTCCGATACGATTTCGATAAAAATCGATATTTGAGCGTCCGAGAGGACTCTTAATAGGATTTCGAGGTAAACTTTGAATAAAGTAACGGCTATATTAATTTTCTTCATTTCCGTTGCGATTTCGTTCAAAATTGATATCTGAGCGTCCGAGAGGTCCCCTAATACGACTCCGAGGTCAAATTGGGATAAGTGGCAGCCATATTGATTTTCTTAATTTCCGTCCCAATTTCGTTCAAAATAGATATCTGAGCGTTCGAGATGTCTCTTATTACGAATCCGAGGTAAAATTTGGAAAAAGTCGCAGCCATATTGATTTTGTTCATTTCCTTCCCGATTTCGTACAAAATCGATATCTGAGCGTCCGACAGGTCTCGTAATACGAATGCAAGGTAAAATTTGAAAATAGTGGCGGCCATATTAATTTTCTTCATTTCCGTCCCGATTTCGTTAAAAATCGATATCTTAGCGTCCACAAGGTCTCTTAACACGAATCCGAGGTAAAATTTGGAAAAAGTGGCAGCCATATTGATTTTCTTCATTTCCAAACCGATTTCGTTCAAAATCGATATCTGAGCGTCCGAGAGGTCCCCTAATACGACTCCGAAGTAAAATTTGGAAAAAGTGGCGGCCATATTGCTTTTCTTCATTTCCGTCCCGATTTCGTTCAAAATCGATATCTGAGCGTCCGAGACGTCCCCTAATATGACTCCGAGGTAAAATTTGGAAAAAGTGGCGGCCATATTGATTTTCTTCTTTTCTTTAACAATTTCGTTAAAAATCGATATCTGAGCATCCGAGAGGTTTCTTAATACGACTTCGAGGTAAAATTTTGAAAAAGTCGCAGCCATATTGATTTTCTTCATTCCCTTCCTAATTTCGTTCATAATCGATATCTGAGCGTCCGAGAGGTCTCGTAATACGAATCCGAGGTAAAATTTAGAAAATGTGGCAGCTATATTCATTTTTATCATTTCCGTCACGATTTCGTTCAAAATGGATATCGGAGCGTCCGAGAGAATTCTTAATACAAATCCGAGGTAAAATTTGGAAAAAGTGGCAGCCATATTGATTTTCTTTATTTCCAACCCGATTTCGTTGAAAATCAATATCCGAGCATCCGAGAGGTCCCCTAATACGAATCCGAGGTAAAATTTGGAAAAAGTGGCGGCCATATTGATTTTCTTCATTTCCGTCCTGATTTCGTTCAAAATCGATATCTGATTGTCCGAGAGGTCTCTTAATACGAATCCCAGGTAAAATTTGTGTAAGTGGTGGCCATATTGATTTTTTTTCGTCCCGATTTCGTTCAAAATCGAGGTCTGAGCGTCCGAGAGGTCTCTTATTTCGAATCTGAGGTAAATTTTGGCACTCCATGCATGCCAGGGATTGTAAAAAAAAGGATTGGGTTTTAAAAACGACATAGAGGTTTCGATATTTTTTACATTAAAATCAACCTTTAAATTTTTTTTTAATCGTATGGCAGTTATTTACGAACCGTGAAATCTTCGGGAAGACAAGTACGGTTGCCAGTTTTTGTTGCACTTTTAGCACCATCCAGGGGTCAAGTGTAGGGTAACGGTGGGTACTCCCTACGGACGTAGTGCAACTTCGATCCCCCTTTGTCAAGTGAGTGGGCAACTTGACTGTTAGAAGTTCTCAAGCCGCCCGAAGGCCTCTAACTTGGCTTAACGACTGCTGTCGTAAACAGCAGCCGGGATCAACGGCTTAACGTGCCTTCCAAAGCACGAGAGCGCTCAGTTAGTAATTACTCAAAGCGGTTACCCATCCAAGACCTGACCTGCACCCACATTGCGTAACCTCGCATACCGCACGCGGTAGGCGGGTGCCGCTGGGCCACGAGCACTCTGAATTCTTGATAGTTTGTGCCAAATTTCAATTCAATCGGTCCAGTAAAAGCAACTCGGTTGTAACAGACGGACTAACAGTAAGGAGTGCGAATGAAAGTGAAGCCAAATTTTCTTTTTGGATGCTCCTTTTAATAAATCACAATCACCAAACTTCGTATACCGAAAGAATGTAACAACTACTATTCTGGAAACCGCATCTAAATCGGTTCAGCCAAACGCGAGATAATCTTGGACAAACATACATATATACCTACATACATATATACGGGTCAAACAGTGAACCTCTTTTTTGTAGACGGTTAAAAATTACGCTTAGTACGCGGGCGAAGCCGCGGGCAAATGCTAGTAATGCATATAAACAAGAGCTAAATATTTTGATTCTACTTTCATTCAAGTACATACTAAAATATAATATGAAAATAGAGTTAATTTTTGACCCTAGTGGTCCCTAATAAATCTTCTCTGGAACACTCCATCAGCCCTAGTGATTATGCAGAATTTACCTAACACACCCTTGTATATTGGCACAAAACTACATAGATAGTCCCACCAACAACTTTGTAGCTGAATAGCTATTGAACCCTAATACTAGCTATCAAAACACTCGAGTTCACCCGACACGACGAAATACCTAAAGGGATAAAAATATATACATTATATTGTACTTCCTTAGCACTGACTCTAATTAGAAAAATACAAAATAACACACTTATAATTATTAACAAATAAAATCAAATCACTTAAAGTCTTTACACACTGAGTTCAATGTCAATTGTCACTATAAAATTCCCTACTTATTAAAATTACTTATCTCTTCACTAAGAAATGTCTAAAATATCTATAAATAGCACTAAAATTATATTACAGGACCACTATTTTAAACTAACAAACGCGAAACGTATGCGCTAGATATTAATATTAATTAATAAATTATTTAATTGAAAAGGGATTTCTTTAGAATTATCGACCTTTTCGTAAGGAACACGAACCCCGACTGCCTGGACTATTTTAACACCATATCCCACATGAATTCCTACGCATTCTCAAATGAAGCAATTTGTCTATCATCATCATCATCATTTCAGCCGAATGACGTCCACTGCTGGACATAGGCCTCCCCCAAAGACTTCCACAATGACCGGTCCTGCGCCACCCGCATCCAGCGGACACCCGCGACCTTCACCAGGTCATCGGTCCACCGTGTGGGGGGCCTGCCCACGCTACGCCTTCCGGTACGTGGTCGCCACTCGAGAACCTTCCCGCCCCAACGGCCATCGGTTCTGTGTGCTATGTGCCCCGCCCACTGCCACTTAAGTTTAGCGATTCGAAGGGCTATATCGGTCACTTTGGTTCTGCTGCGGATTGCCTCATTTCTGATGCGATCACGCAGAGAAACTCCCAGCATAGCCCTCTCCATTGCTCTTTGGGTGACTTTGAGCCTTCTTATGAGGCCCATAGTAAGCGACCACGTTTCAGTACCATATGTCATCACTGGCAACACACACTGGTCAAAGACTTTCGTCTTGAGACACTGCGGGATATTGGACGAAAAGATGTGACGTAGCTTCCCGAACGCTGCCCAGCCGAGTCGGATTCGACGATTAACCTCTTTCTCGAAGTTGGACTTACCTAACTGGACAGTCTGTCCTAAGTATATGTAATCGTCTACAACTTCGAGCGTAAAGTGTCCGATTGTTACGGGAGTTGGTGCTACATGGGCATTTGACATGATCTTCGTCTTGTCCATGTTCATCCTTAGACTGACTCGCTCGGAGGCTTTACTGAGGTCATTGAGCACTGTACTTAAATCCTCCATGGTCTCAGCCAAGACTACTATATCGTCAGCAAACCGAAGGTGAGTGATGTACTCGCCATTTATGTTGATGCCTAGCCTTCTCCAGTCCAGAGTCTTGAACACGTCCTCCAGTGCAGCGGAAAACAGTTTAGGAGAAATAACATCTCCTTGCCTGACTCCCCGCTGCAGCGGAATAAGTTTCGAGTTCTGGTCCTGGAGTCGGACTGACATAGTGGCGTTCTCGTACAAACACTTCAGCACTTCGATATAGCGGTAGTCCACTGTGCACCGTTGGCAAGGGGCTTGCAATGGGTGGAGCGCGCCGCGTTAATAACCTAACGCTCGAAATCCCCGAAACTAACTATCAGTCGCGGGCCGTCGCCGTCCGGTCCGAGCGTGTACGTTCCCGTGCTCCGCTGCCGCGCGCCGCCGACTTGATCGCGACGAACCGCGCTAACGTATTTTTTTGTGTGTTTAAAAAAAAAACACGATGAAACCTATAACCGGCACCACATGTTCTGTATATGGTTGTTTAAATACCCGAAGGAACGTTGGTGTGTCTTTTTTTCAATTACCTACAAATTGTGAACGGTAAGTTTTTCTTTTAGTTTGGTATATGTAATAATAAGTACTTATTTAGTATAACCTTGGTGTTTAAAATTATCAAGTTGTAAGTTACAATGTACAACAACAATACAAAAAAATACGATACGAACCACCTGGTTACTTTGTTAGGCACATTTGCGCCGATTTACTTATTAAGTACCTAACTGTAATTTTATTCAAAATGAAACACGCGTTATTCAATTTATTTTACTTGATTAGCAACATAATAGTTGTCCTATTTAGATAGTTGTCCATTATTGTGTTTTGGCCATAGCATTTGAAACACGGACAAAGTGTAGGTACCTGAGAAACTTAAGAAGATGAGCTGTCCTGTTGTATGTGCTGTGTTGATTTGTATGTCCGACAAAACCTGTTGGTTGATGATTTGAAATGAATTTTTTTTTGAGAGATGAAGGGGGAATGGTAATTTTTTGGCTCTTTTCTTAAATAATTTCTAAATAATTATATTAAAATGACAAAAAAAATAATTGAGATGCACACAATGAGCTCTTCCATATGTAACACGATATTATGTATTTTGATGATTGTCCCCCAATATTATGTAGTTTGAAGGTACTTCCCCTACACGTAAAATGGGGATGCATTTTTTTTCTTGCAAAACCCACCGTGTTTGGTAACGTTAGATGGTTCGTTAAAAAAATATGAGATTTATTAAATGACTAGCTGTTGCCCGCGACTTCGTACGCGTCTTCGCTCCTATTGGTCGCAGGGTGATGTTATATAGCCTAAAGCCTTCCTCAGTAAATGGACTATCCAACAGAAAAATAATTTACAATTCTAACCAGTAGTTCCTAAGATTAGCGCGTTCAAACAAACAAACAAACTCTTCAGCTTTATAATTGTATAGATTACGCTATTCGTTTGCGTGATATCTATATAATATTATAAAGCTGAAGAGTTTGTTTGTTTGTTTGAACGCGCTAATCTCAGGAACTACTAGTTCGAATTGAAAAATTGTTTTTGTGTTGGATAGCCCATTTATCGAGGAAGGCTTTAGGCTATATAACAACACGCTGCGACCAATAGGAGACGCGGACGAAGTCGCGTGCAACAGCTAGTAATTTATAAAATGTCAATTTTGGTTAGAGTTAGGTGCCCCCTCAACCAACATATCTTCTCCACAAGCAAGAGAATATGTGGAAAAAACATGGTAGTAGTATAGGTATACAATGAAAACTAAAAACTATCACTGGGCCATGAACGCTCTATTCATGTGAAGTAACATGTACTTAATTAATTTCGGTTCACTGTACTTAAGCGACATCTGGTGAGGTAGAACATGTTTTGTCTCATTGAAGTATTTTTGGCGTGACAACCCTAGGGCTACACGTGCCGCGCGTGAATGAATACAAGTTATGGGATAGACAGAGATGCAGAGAGTAGGCACGTTTCTTATGCCTAAACGCCGTTTTTGTTAGGAAGTGAAAATTCTGTACTTGTACTATTCCTTATTCTGTGCCGTTGGAGAGATTGTAGTACAGCCCAGGTTTCAATCGAATCGAAGGCTTTCTCGTAGTCCACGAACGCTAGACAGTGGGGCAGGTTATACTCCTCAGTCTTCTGTATAACCTGACGAAGCGTATGGATGTGGTCTACGGTGCTAAAGCCTCTTCGGAAACCGGCTTGTTCGGGAGGCTGAAAGTCATCTAGCCTGCGTGCGAGACGGTTCGTAATGACTCTTGAAACAGCTTATAGACATGGCTCAGAAGTGAGATGGGGCGGTAGTTCTTCAGTAAGGCGTTATCACCCTTTTTGAAGAACAGCACCACCACACCTCTGTTCCATGCCTTTGGAGTTTTCCCTTCCAGTAAGACGGAGTCGAACAACTTCTGAAGGGCCCTAAGGACCGGTTTTCCACCCGCCTTCAGGAGTTCAGCTGTTATTCCGTCTTCACCGGGTGCCTTGTTGTTCTTTAGCTGTTTAAGAGCCATTCTAATCTCGTACAGGCTGATGTCCGGGATATCTTCGGTATAGTGCCGGGTTAATCTCGCTCTAGGGTCTTCCACCAGACCAACTTCGGGTCTGCTAGTTGACGTGTATAGCTGTCCATAAAAGCATTCTATCTCTTTCAGAAGCTCGGGTTTGGATGAAACGATTCTACCGTCTTCAGTTTTTAATTTGGCGAGCTGGCTCTGCCCAATAGACAGATCTCTTGAGAACACTTTAGAGCCCTTATTCTGCTCGATGGCCTCTTCAATACGATTTGTATTGAATTGGCGCAGATAGCGGGTAAGGGACTTGGAGATCCGTTTATTGAGCTGCCTGTATAATGTCGCATCGGCTGAACACTGCAGAATCATTTCATTCCTTTCCTCGATGAGCCTCTGAGTGGAGATAGAAAGCCTTTTGGCTCTGTGAGTCCGTTGGGCCTTGAAAGAACTTAGACCCAATGCTATGGACAGCTTCCACAAACCCGTCATTGAATTCGTCCACGTCGCCGCCTAGACAATCAAAACGGTTTTGGAGTTCGAGCTGAAAGCTCTCGGGGTTTTGGATTTGGACTGCTACTGGACGGAGCGTAGACTTCATCAGTCGAGAGCGCTCTAGCTTGACGCATACATTCAATGTGCCTCTTACCAGACGATGATCACTTCCGGTTTTAACCGTATTGATCACAGAGACATCATTGAATATATGCCTCTTCGTCGACATAATGAAGTCAATCTCGTTTTTTGTTGCACCGTCGGGACTCATCCAGGTCCACTTCCTGTGCTCGCGTTTCTTGAAGAAGGAGTTCATCATGTAGAGTCCCTCCTTCTCCAAGAAACCAGCCAGTAGTTGGCCCCGGTGGTTCCGACTTCCAATTCCAAATTGCCCCACTCTCAGCTCATTGCCGTCTCTCTTGCCCAGTTTCACGTTAAAGTCCCCCATAACAACGGTAAAGTAGGTTTTGGAACTATGCATGGCCTTAGTTATATCCTCATACATAGCCTCCACCTCGTCGTCGGAGTGTGCCGTGACCACTGTGGTTACAACAGATACTTTTACTAAGGGACATGCTTTTATTTCATCGGCCCTTTCCCCTTCGGCCTCTCGGAAATGTATGATAATAGTTTTCCGGTTCTCAGAATGTATACTGACTTTTCATCTGTTCATCTGTTAATGAATCTCAATCACCAAACTTCGTATAACGAAACCCCCAGAATGTAAAAACTACTTTTCTGGAAACCGCATCTAAATCGGTTCAGCCAAACGCGAGATAATCGTCGACAAACATACATACATACCTACATACGTACATATGTGGCGGTGCCACCTATATGTATATATTAATAAATACATATTATTTACTTATATACATAATTGTTACATATTTACTTACACATTAAAGAATACCTAATAACTACATTATATAAATATACTTACATATATAAATACATATAACACTTTATCAATAATAAACATGTTGGTACATATATACAAACATACATACACAGGCATAAATAAATATCAATATATCTAAATACAAAATCGACACAAATATTTACTTACCAAGTTCCCGGCTATGTCGACGCCGCGGCGCAGTGCACAAGCGCGCGGTAGCCGGTTCCCAACGGTACTTCGTGACGTCACCAGCCGGCCTGCGCCTGCGGCTCGCCGCGGCCGCGCCGGCAGTCAGACTCCCATCTCGACACCAGACGCACGTCGCTCGCGCTTAGAACAATTTCGCTAACGCTTACGCTTTCTCGCGCTTTCTTTATTTACTTGCCTACCTGTATGCTTGTGTGTGCTTGTGAGAACATTATACCGCCTAAGGATTGTTTTAGTGTGTGTTATTTGGACCTGCAAATCTCCTGTACCTGGCCTACCCAATAGTAAGTAGTAGTGACGCCTAAACGCCGATAGTACCTTACCAGCTACTACATTGGTGACCCTCCGTTTGAACATTAAACGTAGCCTTTCTTTGAAGTGAAAATGGGTAATGAAAAAGATGGTACTAAGGAGGAGAATGCAAAAACAACACCACAGACAAGTACACAACCTCCGGTTACGCAACCGTACATGGAAGATTCCAGCGCGCCGTTGTCCAATTGTTCCGACACATTCCGTGTCGGAGTGCGATTACCACCGTTTTGGGCACAAGAGCCTGCCGTTTGGTTTGCGCAGGTGGAAGGTCAGTTTATACTTTCAAACATAACAGCTGACGCGACAAAATTTTATTATGTGCTGTCACAGTTGGATCATCAGTACGCAGCCGAAATTAAAGATGTAATTGTGAACCCGCCTGCTAATAATAAATATGAGAAGCTGAAGACGGAGCTCATCTCAAGACTATCAGCATCCCGAGAAAAGGAACTCAAGAGACTGCTAATACACGAGGAGTTAGGAGATCGCAAGCCGTCCCAGTTCTTACGACACCTTCAGCATCTCGCAGGACCAGAGGTACATAACGATCTTTTAAGAACAATATGGATAAATCGCTTACCAATGAACATCCAGGCAGCCATAGCATCGCAGCCGACACCGCAGACACTCGATGCCTTGGCAAGCACCGCGGATCGGGTATGGGACCTTTCCCCTTCCACGCCACAGGTAGCTAGCACATCCAATAGCGCCGTGCCTCAGAACGCTACGATCGAATTTATGGCAAACCAGATAGCGGAACTGACTAGGCAAATGCACGAAATGCGAGCGGAACTCAGCACCAGATCGCGATCGAGGACTAGACACAACGGACCTCAAAGGTACAGCAGTCGTAGCCGCAGTCGTGGCACAAATCTAGATCGATCTCAGTCTAGCTACCGCAGATGGCCAGTATGTTGGTACCATTCCAAATCCAGCTCCGGTCGCCTGTTCGTTACAGATCGTCGTTCTAAAATGCAGTTTCTCGTGGACACAGGAAGCGACCTCTGCGTTTTTCCACGCTCAGCTCTGCGTGAACACCGTCCTAAAACAAAGTACCAGCTTTTTGCCGCGAATGGGAGTATTATTAGTACCTACGGTCACGCACAGCTACATCTGGATCTCGGTCTTCGTCGGGAGTTCAGCTGGCAATTCGTAGTGGCTGACGTAACGAAAGCTATTATAGGAGTTGACTTCCTATCCTTCTATAATATAGTCGTCGATTGTCGACACAAACGCTTGTTGGACAATACGACATCTCTGTCTACGATGGCGGTATCATCTGTCGCTGCCGACAGCATATCATCTATCAAGACATCTTTTGGCGAAACGAGGTACAACGACATAATACGAGACTACCCAGAGATCACACGCCCACCAGGGGTTCATCGCGAAATAAAACACGCCACGGTCCACTTCATCAAGACAACTGATGGCCCACCGGTCCATTGCACACCCAGAAGATTAGCACCGGATAAGCTAAAAATCGCGAAGCAGGAATTCGAGTCCATGCTGAAGTGTGGGACAGCTAGACCGTCATTGAGTCCTTGGTCCTCGCCGCTTCATCTAGCACCCAAAAAAGATAACGGCTGGAGACCATGTGGCGATTATAGACAATTAAACGCGCGTACAGTCCCTGATCGCTATCCAATTCGCCACATCCACGACTTCTCTCACCAACTCGCCGGATGCAAGATTTTCTCCACGATCGACTTAGTCAAGGCATACAATCAAATACCAGTAAATGTGGATGACATACCGAAGACTGCGATATCCACCCCATTTGGATTGTATGAATTTCCATACATGACATTTGGCCTCAGAAACGCAGGTCAAACGTTCCAGCGCTTCGTAGACGAAGTGACGAGAGGCATGGATTTTGTTTACGCCTATCTAGACGACTTTCTCGTCTTTTCACCTGACGAAATAACGCACGAAAATCACCTGCGACAGCTCTTCGCCAAGTTGAAGGAATACGGCATCGTAATTAACCCATCCAAATGCATTTTCGGAGTTCCTGAAGTCAAGTTCCTGGGGTACCACATCTCAGCCGATGGCACGAAACCCCTTGAAACTAAAGTCGAAGCAATACAATCATTCCCTACGCCTAGAACCGTCAAAGAACTTAGGAGGTTCTTAGGGATGATAAACTTTTATCGTCGGTTTATCCCTCAAGCCGCCCAGCTGCAAGCTCCATTGCACGACCTACTCACCGGTTCAGTTAAAGGATCGCAACCAGTTGACTTGAAAGATGCCAAATTGAAAGCTTTCTCCGACTGTAAAACCAGCCTTTGCAACGCAGCAATGTTAGCACACCCAGATATCAACGCTCAACTCGCGCTGGTCACAGATGCATCTGACACTGCTGTAGGCGGAGTACTTCAGCAGAAGAAAGAAGATTCCTGGCAGCCACTTGCATTCTATTCCAAGAAACTCAGTTCGTCGCAGCAGAAATACTCGCCCTATGATCGAGAACTGCTGTCGATTTATAACTCGATCAAATACTTTAGGCACATGTTGGAGGCGAGAGTATTTACCATCTTCACGGATCACAAACCCCTGTGCTTCGCATTTACAAACAGCACATAAAAAGCGGCAATATAAAGGGTTCCGTACCCGAATTTAAAATCACCATATTATACTGTGAGTTAAAAATGGTAACTCACGGCACTCACCTTTTGTTTAGGAGAAATTAGAGGTTGCAGTTTATCAGCGATAACTTAATAACCTTAACCTATTGGATCTATAATTCTTCGGTGTAAGTATTCAATAGTCACTATGTTTTTGATTGCACGATCGAAATTTTTGAAGATCGAGAGGGGAGGGTACACAGTTATTGTGACTTTCAGGGCGATTATCTACGAATATATTCACTTACATTTGTTTCCAATGACCTGATTGTTGTGCCACATGTTGAATTACGTAATTCAACGTGTTACACGACAATAAAAAAACTGTTTTAGAGATTTGACTACATAACTACCGAGTACGTAGCGGCGTTTACAATAATATAATACATCTATATTTCAAATTTTATTTTAATACACCTTATAGTTTTTGAGTAAAATGTCTGTGACATACGGACGGACATGACAAAACTATAAGGGTTCCTTTTTTGCCATTTGGCTACGGAACATGACGGTATAATGTATAGTGCTATTTGTGCTACTCGTAGCTAGGCAGATAGTTAGTAATATAAAACCAAGGTTTCGTCGATTAGGTACCTATCTCGTTCTATTTTATGGCATCTTACCGCTCAAACCGTCCGCCTCGCTGGGGCTGCGCTTTTACATCTAATCCAAATGTGTGTTAGACTATACAACTCTAGCTACCAGCCTTGTCAGTAGCAGAGAAGCTCAAAATGTACAGTCAGCTGCACAGAATCGAAACCTCTCCTGTATACAAACTTCTATGCAGGGGAGGTCACGTTTCTCTACAGCTGACTGTACAAACCAACCTAATGAATATTAGTACAGATAAATTAATAGATATGCCTGGAACACTTACATCAAATGATACAGAAACCGTTTGTATATAAAGTATTTGGGTTGGATATGCTTGTTCTTGTAAGAAAGTATGGTGACTCCAGAAAACAATAGCCGTTCCTGAATTCTAAGTATATGTACTGCACACTGTTTCAGAAGGTTCTCAATTGTTAGGTAATGCTGTGTATTGCTGTAAAATACCTAATATATAAGAAATAAATATTGTTTCACTATTTTAATTTATTAATTAACTCTTAAAAACTCTACTATAAAATCAAAAAATCAATCCTCGGTTTTTCACAATACATAACAATTAAATTAAATTCAAAAAGCTGACTAATTGTGTGCATTATTAGCATACCTGTGATAAATCAAAACGGGGGCACATTCTAGGGATTTGATATTAATAATAAACATGTTGATACATAAATGTGCTCATTGAAAATTATCAATTACTATAAAAAGGTTCGATATCACACCTCATATCAAGCCTCTTAAGATAATAAATGTGTGCGGATGTCATCTCAAACAAAATTACAATTTACTGGCGGTACCATTCATATGCTAGAGTAAGAATAATATATTGGATAATATTCCGCTATGATTGTTGAAAAGTCCAAAATAATTGTAATTTTTGTAATCTCACATCAGCACCGTTATATTTCTGATCATTAAAATCACTTCAAACATCAAGTGTTGGTCTAACTTATAGTGCCCTAGACAGCCCAAATTTTACTTGTAATCTATATCTATATATATAATAAATCTCTAAAATTCAAGCCAGTGTCTTATGAGACGATTTTGTGTCCCGAAGGATCTCAGGATCCGCTGAATCAATTTGAACATTTTTTGTCGTATAGGTAGATTAATATAGTGGCCTTGTCATAGAATACTTTAAATTTGATTCCGATATTTAATTAATTTCCCAAAATATGTGTCCTTTTTGGAATTTACTTTTATTTTTCTTGAAGTCTGCCGCCATCATTGCTGTCACTGCTGTCCTGTTAGTGGGAGCTAACATCAAAAAAAACTCATTCTATCTTGTCAAAATGACGCGATTTTGTAGTCGTTGTGTACATTTAAATGCAAACATGTTATTATTTTTAATAAGTAAACAAATACTTAAGGAAAACCAATGAAGTGAAATAAAACAATATTATTTCTAACCTAAAGAGAATACACGAAATATCGGAATGTAACTGCTGTGACGTTATGTTACTTGACATTGAGAATTGAGAAAAGAATGTCAGGAATTAAGAATAACAATAACAAAAACATCAATAACCATTCGCCTGATTTGATTAGCGACTCACTTTCATTTGCTTTGCGGCTATTCAACTATAAATAACCTTAGTTCAAAGTGACAAGAAATCCTGCTATGAAGACAAAATGATTATGTGATTTCGTCTTCCGTCGACGAGTAGGCCAGATTTGAGGCGAGTTTTACAGAACCGGAGTTCGGTGTCTAGATCTTCAAGACGGGCGCGTTCGAAGTCGTTAGATCTGTGTTAATATCCTACCCGTACTGATAGGAGTTCGCGAGTGGCAAGATCAAGACTTACACGATGTGCCGGTTACGTTTCTGTTGAAGCACATCATTGATTGATACTGGCCACAGCTGTTTACCCAGGCCTCCGTGAATATATGTGATTCGTGTGCAATACAAACATGATGACGCTATGGCACCCTGTTAGCACCAAAGAGAAATTATGCAACTTGTCTTTTGGTTTGCAATCTTGTAATTACAGGAAGTAGTTAATAGTTTATGATTAAAAAATGTATTAACATTTGTTATAGTAAGTAGTTAATGGTTTATGATTACAAATGTTAATGGTTTATTGATTTTTATTTACGAGTACTTCTACAACCTAGCTAATATGTACATTTTTTACAACACTATGTTTACATGTGTGCATACTTGTAAAAGATCGCCCTTATTTATTCAAACTGAGATCGGAAGTCTACACAATGAACCATAGAGCACAATATCAAAATCTACTTCATCAGCCTCGATGTCGATCAGCTATTTATAAAAAAAATGCTTACAATATGTGTATACTTTTTTTTTTTATTATAATTAATTCACGCACTGTTTATAATGAGAGTTAGTGACTAAATAAGATCTATTACACTTGCGTTGTCATTAATACCAACAATACATTTAGACTAAAAAAACAATTAAGCAAAAAATAACAAATTAATTAAAAACTAAACTAACTTAATTTACCCAATCATAAAAAGAAGACCCCGTCCAGTAGATCCGTCTGCGGCACGGAGCCCATAACGCTGGCGGCGTTACCTCTCTGTATTGCTAAAGAAATACGTTGTGAGAGGTAAGCGCCAGCCCTATGGTCCCCTGAAGCGTCGACGAGACGTCTACCCATAGCCTTCACAAAACTTTTCATGTCAGCTGACCAGGGACCCAATGTTTCCACCGCAAGCGCCGCAAACTCGTAGTCTTTAATTAAAGACGAGTATTTGCGGCGCTTCAACACCTGGGCCTGGTCAGCTGCAGCGCCGGCTTTAGAGCGAGTCACCTGGATGTGCGACTGAGCAAAAGTATCCACGCATGTTGCGTCCCACACCAAAGCTCTACCCAATCTCCACGGCACTAGAGTGGCACCATCAGGTCGCTTGCCATCGTCTCTTGCCAAACCTGTAGGTTCGAGGATAGCAGGTACAGACACGGTGGCAAGCGAACGCCGGACCAAATCGTTTATAGTGCCGTGGCGGTATAAGCGGCCGGCGCTTTTTATACATGAGAGGCCATGCCTACCTGACTCATCGACGCTTTTGCCACAGACGCATGTGTGAGAGATACATATTCTGGCCCCAAGCCTCAAGGAACAAGCGATCCTTAAAGTGCCTGGGTCCAGAACGGTGCCTATCTGTCGCGAAGGAAGTGCGTGTAGCCAGTGTCCTGACTCGGGGGAGGAAACCGCCAGGAGGCGGGCACGTTCGAAGTCGTCCGGGCTACCTTCAATGAGGGATGCTTGCACCTTTTTGAGACGAGGGTAGTCCCAAGCCCGCTGAAAATGTCTAGCGGCTGTGTATACTTAGTTTTGTATAATAGCTTACCGAATAATATAAAAAATATGAAGTGTACCGATTTTAGGAGGAATTTAAATAACTATTTATTAGAAAATTGTTTTTATAGCGTTAAGGAATTCATAGAATATAATAAACAGCATGGAAATTTCGAATAAAATATTGTATAGCATAAATATTAAAAAAGTTTAAATAGTTAATGTATTATTTGCATGTCGTTTAATTACGATAGAGTACTGTACTAAATTTCACAATAATATCCTGTAACTAGAAATAAGTATTCTTGCAAATAAATTATTATTATTATTATTCTTGTATGTCTTTTCCGCTCACGGGACAATGGTGTCCCGGACCTTTGGAAGGCGTGCGCGGAGCCGAAGTACCGAGGTACCGAAGTACCAACCAAGTACTGTGCCTAACCAACTACTACACAGGCTTATACATATCCTTTGGTCACAGCAGCAAACATGTGCCTTCGACCTTACTAAATAAAATAATTAATATTAAAATTCCCTAATAATTAATACGACAATAAATGTTTGATAGTAATTTAAGAAAATGAATAATATTTTACAGCTAGATTTATTAATGACTGGTTTAATTTTATTTGATTTAATTTATTTATTAATTTGATTTGATTTGGCCAAGTGATCGTCTAGTAATATCCCTACGTTCAGAGGCGTATTTAAAGATTTGGCGCCCCGGGCCAGTAGCTTTGCCGCCCCATATTAAAGTGAAAACCAGCAATGGGTATAGTCTATGTACGGCTTTGCCGCCCCTCGCAGCCTGCCGCCCCGGGCCATGGCCCCCTTGGCCCTTATAGTTATGTGCCGCGTAACTCAAATTCTTTAATGTGAAACAAACAAGATCTGAACTCTTCACTACCTGACCTATATAGCCTAGCCCTAGCCTAATATTCCTACAGAATTGCACTACCCATTTTCCTAAACCTAGCACTATTTTAATTACAGAGAAGATTAAGTACTAGTCTTTGCTTTACCTACTGTATGCTTCTTTATATAAACAAATAATTATTTGTTTTTTTTTTTAATGATCCCCAACCAGACTACCTGAGGCCAGGCTAAGCGTAACACAGTAGCCATTGGTTTTTAAAGAAAGGCAAATTTTCCTTAAAAGCCATAATTTTCCCTAAATCAAAATTATTTTATCATAAAACACTGATACTTGATTTCCTAGCTAGCTAAGAATAATTTTGATTATTATTGTATGGTGCGACTCTCTCACTACCATACAATGCTACTGCTTACGCCTGGATGGGTGACAGACCTCCTAGCTACGTATTTATACCTATTTTATTATATTGAATTTTTAATAGGTATTTTTATATGACCTATGAATCTACCAATGCTTCGTAACCTAGACTTGCTGATGAGAAGAAGCATCAAAGAAACTCACCAGATAGTCATATCGATGATTAGAGGAATCATCTATTAATTTAAGCTTGATAAATAAATTCCAGCAATTTATTAGTACTGACGCTAACATTCCTATATACAAAAGTTGAGGTACAAAGTTGTATCTAATGAAAACAAACCACCTCGTCACTAACTCCCTATAAAACTAGTTTCCATAAAGTGGTACACTCAATATCGACTATTCAGGGCAATTCATATGAAATATTTGAACCTAATCGATACCTGAAATAGTGAGCACTCATTTACTCATGATAGAAATGCGAGCATTATTCCACTCATGATAATAGATAAAATTGACTCGTAGACTGCTCCGCCTGCTACAATGTCTAGAATTATCTCATCTTTCTGAAACAATTCTATATCCTAATCATAACTGGAATCATAATAACTCAATGAACAAGGTAAATTAAATGTAGTTACACCTTTAAACCAATATTTCACATGTAGCCCATTAAACTCCATACTTCATAACCACACTTGGAAACCATTATTCACAATTGACCTATACCTACTTATTCACGTCTACCAAACTTCCTATAATCGCTAACAACCTATTAAATGAAACCTAGTTCCCTAAAACAACCCTAATCATTGTTTTAGCCCTAACACCCTATTACCTACTAAAAATGACTTTAAACCTAACTCTACTCTCAACTAGTCCCTACTCTAGTGTAAACAAAACCCCAATAATTATTCATTAGTGTTATGAAATGGGAATCCTACTATAACCTAAGCTGTAACGTTCGGTAGGCTAGACCGAGATAGGCAACCTAAAGCCTGTGTATTTGCTCCATTCACAACTGTCCGAAGACTAAAGGGATCTGTGAATGTTGCGCCCTAACGTATATAAGGTAAGTACATAAATATATTTAATAAAGAACGAACTTCAGGCACACACAAGATCTCTACGAGTGAACTCCGTTCATAGCGGTCGACTTATTGGAAATTGCGACCTTCTCGCATCAATCTGTGGCTAGACCCCAAAGCACGTAAGAGTATATCATCATCTATGTTGATAAAGAGATGATGCCAAGCCCTCTTAAACTTGGTAACAAAACTAATAGGATTCCAAGCCGTATCTCTTTTTCACCTCGACGGTGAGATCCAACTTGTTAAATAGACCATGCTATTCAGACATTGATCTGGCTCGATATCAAATCAAAACACACAAAAATCATAAAGTAAAATCTAAATTCACAGTTGAATAACTCACCATAATTCAAAGTATTTGCACCATAATGAACCACTCAACTATGATAACGTTAATAAATAAAATAGTACCTTGAATTATCACTACGTTAAAACGAGCCAGCTTCAAATGACAATCCGCACAACCGCAAAAGTAAGAATGAGCATCCCGAATCGAACCCCACGCGCTATTTATACCTTGATCTGTGTTAGCCTTCAAAATTGAATCCTTTAAGTGAATTGTCCGCAAGCTTAATTACCCTACAGTCCAAGCAATACAACACCTTACGTCAAGCAAATATGGTCGCAAATCACTTGTTTCATGCAATACATACGCTCTTATTGAAATGAATTGTACTCGCGAGCAGGTGCAATAACAAAATAACAAGCTTCGCTCAAGCGAAACAATACCTTACATCTTGCCTATACGATCGCAATTTGCTTGCTTTAAATACTAGATACGCTCTTATTGAAACTTATTATACTTGACGAGCTGGTGTATCAATATGAATAGGTATATTTTAGTGTTGTGGGAGGCGTTACAATTGTGCTTACATTTTATTACTTTATTTTTATCCAATGTTTATATAATTTTTATTTATTACTAATGAAATACTTATGATTAATATATTAATATTTCTTTAGCATTCAATAAAGAATAAAAGTGCTTTGACAGCATAGTTCTAGTTACAGTACCACATAGCCAACACGTAGAGGCCGTTTTGACAATTTAATGAAATGCAAGGGGTGTTATTATTATTATTATTATGTGGGCCAAAAATAAGGAGTTTGTTTTTACATATTCAGAAAGGTAAAATTTAGGGAGAGATTAGTCGAAAAAAGTCGACGAAAGTTTTCGCTTTGTAACAAACAGAACTATACTTGTAGTCTCGAGTGGTACGATTGGGATGCTCTTTTAAAAAAATCTAGTTGTCCCAGTATAAAAATGACATTGTTATTAAACGTTTTGAAAACATTTTTTTGAAGTATGTTTCCCAGTTAAGCAGCAACCCGTAAAGTTGAGTAACGATGTTTGGGTCAATGATTTAATAAAACGCAAACAAAAAATAATTCGCAAACTTAAGTTTAACCTTTCACGCAACCCTAACGACGCTCAGACACTATCCGATCTCAAAAAAATTGAGCCACTATACTGGATATTGTTAAAAAATGTGCGTAAAAACTACATTAATAACCAAATCTCAAAAAATAAGGAAAATATGTGTAAAAGGGTCTGGCGAGTAATATCGGAGGAAACATCTCGAAATAAAAATAAAAGAAACCGTGCGTTAGACATATTAGTAAACAACTCGGACGGCGACTGCGCGAGCGCTCGCGCCGCGACGGCCGCCGCGATCCTTAATAGGCACTATTTCAGTGCGAATGTAAACAACGCAAAGCCATGCTATAACACCGCTCTTAAGTACCTTCATAATTAGTTAGATAAAGTAACTCCCCCACCCATTGTTTCTATACCCTTCAGCTTAAGTGAAATGATAGATGCTTGTAAAAAAATTAAACGTAAAACCTCCAAAGACATAAATGATATGTCCACTCAGATCCTTGACTTGATCCCTAATATAGTTGTATCCTTGTTACTTTCTATATTTAACGAATGTATCTGTGCTGGTGTCTATCCTGATACTTTAAAATTAATAAAGGTGCAACCAATTTACAAGGGTAGAGTCTGACTAGCATAAGTCTGCACCAGCAATTTTAGTTTTTTGTCTGTAAATCGGTATATGATAACACTGAAGATGGGCACTAATTAGTCTTGACACAGAATAAGGAATAGTACAAGTACAGAAATTTCACTTCCTAACAAAAACGGCGTTTAGGCATAATAAACGTGCCTACTCTCTGCATCTCTGTCTATCCCATAACTTGTATTCATTCACACGCGGCACGTGTAGCCCTAGGGTTGTCACACCAAAAATACTTCAATGAGGCAAAACATGTTCTACCTCACCAGATGTCGCTTAAGTACAGTGAACCGAAATTAATTAAGTACATGTTACTTCACATGAATAGAGCGTTCATGACCCAGCGGCGCCCGCGTACCACGTGCGGTATGCGAGGTTAAGCAATTTCGGGCGGGGTCAGTCCTTGGGTGACCGCTTTGAGTGGTTACTAACTGAGCGGTCCCGTGATTTGAAAGGCACGTTAAGCCGTTGATCCCGGTTGCTGTCTATGATAGCAGTCGTTAAGCCAAGTTGGAGGCCTCCGGGCGGCTTGAGAACCTCTAACAGTCAAGTTGCCCACTCACTTGACAAGCCTAATCCCAATAAGGTCTAGTTTCCCCGTCGGGTTAGAAGGTCAGATGGCAGTCGCTTTCGTAAAAACTAGTGCCTACGCCAATTCTTTGGATTAGGTAGCGGCCCCAAGCATCCTTCAGGATGCAACTGTACTGGGAATAACGCTAGGATGATGATGATGATGTTAGTTCACATGAAGGCTAGTGTCATTATGAATAACACTATAAATGAAATTGATCTTGAGAAGGGAAAATCAAATTATTTCTTGAAAGTTTAATTCATAACTAAGCTCACAAAGCACACGTCTTTATTAAAATCTAGACACGCGGCAGCGTGTCCAGCCAAGTTCACCCCAGCCACTTTTGACCCCCTAATAACTCCAAATATATCTAACATAAAAAAATTAAATTTGGTACATGTATTAAGATCCTTTAGAACAACTAGAACCCCAAATTTCATAAATTTAGGTCACAAACCCTACCCATTTTGGTAGGGTTTGTGATCTGGCATGTCTTCTTTTTGAGCAATCTTACTTTTTGTTCTTCATTGCATGATATTGTTAGGTAACTATTAGAAATTAAAGTTAAGTTACTAGTACAGCCGCCTCGTCAACGAGCTGTGACTTGCACCTGGGCCACAACGGAAGAACAGCGCTGGCTTTGCCAGCTTCATGCTGAGCTGTGGCCCTTTTCTGGCAAACAATGTTAGTCTTATTTTTATCTACTATTTATATGTATTTCTGTTTGTCATAAATAAATGCTTTTTCTTTCTTCTTTCTTTCTTTCTTTCTTATGATGATTGACCTTGTGAAGACGTACGAACTCGGAAAACAATTGATTCGTAAATTCTGTACCATTGTCCGTGACGAGAGTGAGGGGGACTCCGTGATGAGTCGCGTAATGTAGCAACGCCATAAGTACACTGACGGCGGTGCCGTCTCGTAAATGGTATGCTTGCCCGTACTTCGTGAAAACGTCCATGAATGTTATATATTTTTCGTTTTGCACGGTGAACAAATCCATATGGACTGTTTCGAAGGGTTTGGTTGCGGGAGGGACAATATTAAACTTGGGTTTAATGGGATTTCTATCGTATTTAGCCTGTCCACATATAATGCATTCATTTATAAATTTTGAAATGTCATTTTTTAATTTAGGCCAGTCGTAGTATTTACGGGAAAGGGCTAAGTGACACTCCGTTATACCACGGTGATTAGTTACACCTTCGTGGTAATGTTGTATTATCTCCTGTTGTCGGAGATATTCCTTAACGTTTTCCAATTCAGTCTTTGTTAACATGAGATTCAAGCTGGAACTTTTGAAGTTATTCTGTATAATTGGTATAATCTTATACATGGCTAAGGGAGGCTGAATGATAATTCCTGTTTTAAATTTCGGGGTCACATACTCTTTGATAGCGTTTTGTTGGTATATTGTACATTTGTATTGGCAACATTGGCTGTGCTGTTCTATTGTTTTTATCGTCTATGACTTATCTTACAAAAATAATGGCTAACGAAGCAAGGAATAAAATGTATTTCTTAATATAATAAAAGTAATGAAAGCCAAGCAGAATTTTATTCACACATTTTAAGATGGTAGCCGAGCCTGGTTTAAAAAGAGTTATTTGAAGAGAGAAAAAGTGAAAACGTAATTTGTGTTTGAAGTCGAGAACAAAAAACAACGAAACAATGGCGGCGAAAAATGGTGATATAAGTATTCCGATATTCGATGGAGCGGATTATAGTAATTGGAAAATACGTATACTGAAATTTTTACAATACAAAAAGTGTAAAGATGTGGTAATGAAAGCTAAAACAGCTGCCGACGATGAAAAATGGGTCGAACGCGATGTTCAGGCGACAAACTATATTTATAGTGCAATTACAAATAAACAACTGGAATATATCAGTGATTTAGATACGGCTTACGAGATCATGAAAAAATTTGATGAGATGTACCTAAAAAAGTCGACGGCTTTGCAAATTGTGTGTCGACATAACCTCGAAAATGTCAAACTGAAAAATTACACTGAAGTTTCTCTATTTTTCGATGATTTTGAACGAGCTGTAAATGAATTAAAGCAAGCAGGTGCAATGATTACGGAACAAGAAAAGCTGAACTATATGTTGAAAGCGCTGCCACCGAACTATAGTCATATTGGTGACTTGATGAATGTTTTACCAGAACGTGAAAGAACTGTTGATTACTTAAAAAGCAAAATTAAATTAAAAAATGCAGAAGAAAAATCAAATGAGGAAATTAATGACAGCTCAAATGCCTTCAGAGCTGAAACTCGGTCGTCATCACACAATTTTAACTGCTACAATTGTGGAAAGCCTGGTCACCTACAGAGAGACTGTCGTTCCCGAACTGATTATATAAGCAGAGGTCGTGGACATTCTGGAAGAAGAGGTCGAGGTCATTCAGGAAGCAGAGGTCGTGGATATTTTAGTAATAGAGGATGACAAGGATCATCATACAATCCTAGAAGCTATCAAAGGAATCATGAGCCATTTGGAAATAGTTTTCATACAACTATAGCGAATAATATTACTACAAGTGAGAAAGAGAACACCGAGAAAGGTCAAATAGATTGGTTACTCGACAGTGGATGCACAGATCATATAATTAATACAGATGCGTATTTTGAAACATGTGAGACATTGAAAAAGACTGTGAAAGTTAAAATTGGTGATGGCAGAATATTGGAAGCTACCAAAGTCGGTAATATTATAGCTTATTTTCTAGTTTATGGTGAAAAATCAGAGGTGAAGTTGACAAATGTATTTTATGTCAAGGAAATGAAGGCAAACTTGTTGAGTTATTCAAGAATTACTGATAATAACTCGGTTGTGTCCAGCGGGAGATTGTCAAAAATATATAATCCTTGTGGAAAGGTTATAGCTATTGCAATTAAAGATGAAAGATTATACAAGATGAAAAGTTATGTCAATGAAGAAATATTGGAAGCAAATGTGAGTAAAAGTAAAGGCAATATGACTACAAAAGAAAAGTTACACCGTATTTTGGGACATATCAATTTTAATAATTTGGAGATAATGTGCAAAAATGAATCTTTGGATGGACTGCCTAAAGAAATTGAATCAGAATATATGAAGTGTGTAACATGTATTGAGAACAAAATGCATAACATACCTTTTCATAACAACAGAAGAAGAGCAGAGGATATACTAGAGATTGTTCATACAGATTTAAATGGCCCACACCAAACTACAGGAGATCATGGCGAAAAATATTTTCTGAGTTTCATAGATGATTACAGCAAACTGGTCAAGGTCTATTGTATCCGGACAAAAGATGAAGTATATGATTGCTTTGTGCAGTATGTAAATGAAGTACAAAATCTCACTAACAAGATGATAAAGGAATTGCGTTGTGACAATGGTAAAGAGTATATGAATGCAAGAGTTTTCCAGTTTGCAAGAGAGAAGGGAATAGTAATAAAGCCCTGTCCAGCTTATGTGCACCAGCTTAACGGGACTGCTGAGAGATATCACCGTTCTTTGATGGATATGGGAAGATGTCTACTGTCAGAAACAAAAGTAGACAGAAAATATTGGCCAGAAGCTGTCAAAACAGCCGCTTTTCTTAAAAATAGAACCCTGACTAATACTTTTGAAAAGAAAATAATAATAATAATAATAATAAGATTTTATTTCAGACATGAGTCCATACATATTGTTAGTTAACATTACTGCGCCTATAATCTAATGTTAGTGCCTAAGCTAAACGAAATAGAATTTAATTGAAATTGAAATTATTTATAACATTACAAATTTATATAATTTTATTTTTAACTACGTGCATTGCCGTCCACCGGGCTAGCATAGGGCTGTCCCAGCGGTTCATAAACACGCTTAGGATACGGTTGGGACTGCCGCGAAGCCGAGACATGATCCCAGCACTTCTCTTTCTCATGACTGAAGGAAAGTCATCAGTCCGGGCCTCGGCAAACATGCCGGACGCGCTGCAAAATCGCGGCAGTCCCATCAGCACCCGGAACGCGTTATTATATTGAACGCGAAGGTCGTTGTACGCTCTCTGCGTATAGTTGACCCACAGGCTGCATGTGTAGAAAGATACACAAAAGGCTTTAAAAACTCCATATGAAATATTTTTTGGAAGGAAGCCAACAACGAAATATCTTAAAATATATGGCAGCAAAGTATTCGTACGAGTACCAGAAGAGAAGAGAAAGTCAAAATGGGACAAGAAGGCGGAAATGGGAATCTTGCTTGGTTATAGTGACACTGGATATAGAGTACTGATCAACAACAAAGTAATTGTAGCTAGACACTGTGATATTGTAGAAGAAGATGTAATATTATGTGGATTTGAAGATGAAGAAGATGAAAATACATGATGGAAAAGAGAAGGAAAGTGATACTACAGAATATCTAGAGGAAGATAAGACATATAAATTAAGTAATAATGAGGACATAAGAGTCGATGAACACAAAGTAGAAGGGAGACCAAGAAGAAATATTAAGCGACCACAACGTTTTGATGAAGAATACAGCTATTATTGTATTAGTGTAAACTACTGTGATGCTATGACCCCTTTAAATTTTCAGGAGGCGATGACATGTGAGGATTCAAGTCAATGGAAGGCTGCTATGGATCGCGAGATGGACAGCTTAGTAAAAAACAAAACGTGGACACTTGTTGATAAGCCTCCCAAGGATAAAAAGGTGATTGATGTGAAGTGGGTATACAAAAAGAAGAGTGAAAGTGAATATAAAGCCAGGTTAGTGGTCAGGGGTTTTCAACAAACTGATTGTGTTGATAATACTTATTCTCCAGTAGCAAAAATGCCAACATTAAAGTTGTTATTGTCATATTGTTGTCAAAATTCTATGGAAATTCATCAAATGGATGTAGAGACAGCTTTTCTCAATGGTAAGGTTTTATCTGAAGTTTATGTAAAGCAGCCAATGGGCTATGAAGTAGAAACTGATAAGGTTTATTTGTTGAATAAATCATTATATGGTTTAAAAGAAAGTCCACGCGCTTGGTATGAATGTATGAACGAATTTCTGACTGCCATAGATTTTCAAAGATGTAAGTATGATTATTGTTTATATTTCAAAAAAGAAAATGACTTGGTCATTTACATTTTGTTATTTGTTGATGATCTTTTGATTTGTTGTAGAGACAAAAAAGTGATTATTTATATAAAAAATAAATTATGTGGTAAATTTAATATGAAAGATTTAGACAAAGTTGAGAATTACATTGGTATACATATTAAATATAACTATGAACAGAACAATGTTTTAACTCTGAGTCAGAAACATTACATTGAGTCGTTAGCGAAACGGTATAATATTGAAAATGCAAAATTATATAAAACACCCATGGAAATTAACTTAAAACTGGAACAATCTGAGTTAAATGAAGATGTTAAGTATAGAAATCTAATTGGAGCTCTGTTATATATAAGCTCTGGCACAAGGCCAGATATTTCCTATTGTGTTAATTATCTGAGTTGTTTTCAGAATTGCTGTAATGAGACACATTTTAGGTATGCCTTGAGAGTGCTGAAGTATTTATTTTTGACAAAAGACTTCAAACTAATATACTATAAAAATGATGATGTTGATATACTAGATTGCTTTGTGGATTCAGATTGGGCAGGAGATGTAATTGATAGAAAGTCAACCACAGGATATGTAATTACATTGTTTGTGTGAGACCTGCAGCAGAGGCAGGTCGCTTGTAACTTGGTTGGCTTTGCAGGATAAGTTACTCAGGGCACGTGGGTCGACACCACAATGAAGATACGGAGTTCCCAGTAATCTTTTATTCATAAAAGACACCAAGAAAATAATTACAGTATTAGTAAGTGTAATTAACGGACTAGTCTTATGTACAATTACTGCTAATTTAATATTAAAGTTATCACAGAGCAAGGAATACATGACAGGCCATTGAGAGAGGTTATGGCGAAAGGGAAAGGAATCGGAACCTGTCAAAAATGTCATAGACATATATAGACGGGTTACCATAGCCTATAGAAGGATGGTTTGAGGAGATTATATTTCTAACACTTCCCCTTAAGCTTCACAAACCATCAGTTTTACATTCTTATTAAAAGTTAAGGCTCTACATTCATAAGTTTAGTAAACTCTACATGCTTAACTTTACCTAAAGGCTTTGTAAGCACATCAGCAACCATATTTTCAGATGGTAGGTATTTTACAGTGGCAAATTTGTCTCTAATTAAGTCTTTTACAAAATGGTATCTAATGTCAATGTGCTTACTTCTTTTATGACAATATTCCTTACATTCTAGGAGCTTATGTGCACTCTGATTATCATTATATATTAAAATATTAACATTTTTACTAGTGAGCTCATAAATTAAATTTTTAATGAAACATAAGTCTTTACACACATCTCCAATAGATAAGTACTCGGCTTCGGTAGAGGATAGGGCTACACATTTCTGTTTTCTAGACTCCCAATTAATTATATTTTTACCAAGTCTTACAATAAAACCACTGTATGATTTTCTGTCTAGCAAATTATTTCCGTAGTCTGCGTCTGCGAAAGCGGTAATTTTTAAATCACTACTCCTATTAAAATATAGGGAATAATTTAAAGTCCCCGCTAAATACCTAAGGACGTGTTTAGCTGCTAGCCAGTGACTCTTATCAAAAGCATGGTTAAATTGGCTCAATTGACTGCACGCAAATGCTATATCAGGCCGAGTACACACCGAGAGATACATTAAACTGCCTAACAACTCTCTATAACGAAATATTTCGTTATCAAGTAGAGCTGTAGTAGTAGAGTCACATTTATCTAATCTACAATTTACCATCATAGGTGTATTTACAGACTTACAATTTTCCATGCCAAAACATATTAATAATTGCTTAATATATTGCGTCTGGTTTAATTTTAAAATGCCTTTAGCTCTATCGCGTATAACACATATACCTAAACAATTAACAAGATCCCCAAGATTTTTAACATTACAATATTCTTTTTCTAATAAATTAATTAATGAGGACACACATTCTTTGTCTTGAGTAAAAACATAGAAATCATCAACATATAGAGCAATAATCGAAAGCAAATTGTTACGTTTCTTAACATAGACACATGGCTCACAGCGACTTTGCACATAGCCGTTATTAACTAATAAATTGTTAACATTCAAATTCCACATTCTACTGGCTTGTTTTAAGCCATATAAGCTCTTATTTAATAAACAAACTTTACTAGGGTCACGAATGAAACCTTCAGGTTGCTCCATAAAAATGGTCTCGTTTAATTTACTATTTAAAAACGCGTTCGCTACATCAATATGCTTTATGTCCATGTCAAGATCATTAGCCAGTGAGAATAATATTCTCATAGTCGAATGTCTTACGACAGGACCGAAGACATCATTGTAATCTACGCCCTTTTTCTGTGAAAACCCACGAGCAACTAAACGTGCTTTAAATTTATCCTTGCCCAAGGCTTCATTCTTGACTTTAAAAACCCATTTACATTTTACTATGTTTGTATTGTTTGGACGGTCTACAAGCTGCCAAACATCATTATTAATGAGAGCGTCATATTCTTTCTGCATTGCAGTTTTCCAATTATTACTATTATCAGATGCCATTGCTTCATAATAGGAGAGAGGCTCAGACTCTACGTGAGCCATGAGGGATAAATCAAAATCACCATACCTTGTGGGCATGACACCCCGTGTACTCCTGATGGGACGTCCTGTGCTCGGCTGTGCTGTGGCCTCTGGCACAGGCACTGGCAACTGCTCCCCGGACTCCTCACCCTCGCTGCACGACTGGTAGTGGTAATCAGGCGGGCTCATGGCCTGCTCTGGATCCTCAGCACTGCACTCTGACATATGCTGCGCCTCACCATCGCCAGATGACTGGTAGTGATGGTCAGACGGGCTCATAGCCTGCTCTGGATCCTCAGCACTGCTCTCCGACATATGCTGCACCTCATCATCACTAGATGAAGTTGATTCTGCATTCAGGGGCTCGACCTGCACACTGGTTGCCTCATCACCAGGGTAGGGCTCCAACACCGAAGTTCCTGAAACATTACAATTGTTGTATGAGTCATAGCTCACAATATCTTTGTTATTGTACGCTGTCCCTATCTTAAAATTATTATTATAGGGTATATCATTATTTAAAATTGTATTATTAATTGAAACATTATCAGTGGTTAAAATATTATTATTATTCATATTAGAATTATTATTTATCACAGTTTCAATAAAATGGACAGATCTAGCCTTAATAACCCTGGTAGGGAATTTGGGATCAATTAACCTATAACCTTTTGATTCTTCACAATAGCCAACAAAAATACACTCTTTTGACTTTTCACTAAATTTGGAACGTTTACAATCAGGTATATGGCAGAAAGCTTTGCATCCAAATACCTTCAAGTGGCTCAGGTCAACTTTGGAGCCTGACCACAGTTCCTCCGGAGTGGCACCAGACACAGCGGCAGTCGGGGACCGATTTTTAATATAAATGGCTGTCATAACCGACTTTCCCCAGTACCGCATGCCTAGTCCTGCATCTATTAGCATGCAGCGTGCCTTAGTGACAAGTGTTTGATTAAGACGTTCCGAGACGCCGTTTTGGCTAGGGCTATAAGGTATAGTTACCTGATGGACGATCCCACAATCAGCTAAATACCTGTCAAATTTATTATTACAATACTCAGTTCCTCCATCAGTTCTCAAACATAAAATCTTATGACCTGTCTGTCTCTCAACTAAATTTTTAAAGTCAATAAACTTGCTCATAACTTCACTTTTGTACTTTAATAAATAACCATAAGTTTTGCGACTAAAATCATCTGTGAAAGTCACTAAATAACGTGAACCACCCCAGGAACTTGGTTCTACAGGACCAAAAACATCAGAATGTATTAATTCAAGTAATTTTTGAGCTCTTCTCGCTTCTCCCTTAGGAAAACTTTTAACTTTTTGCTTCCCCTTAATACAAGTCTCACAATTCCTAAGATCGCAATCTTCAAAATTGAAATCTAAGCCATAAGAAATATTACGAAGTTCACACATACCTGCTTTGCTTAGATGTGATAAACGGCGATGCCAGACGTGCGCAGGCACGTCAGAGGTTGCATGAGCACAGTGGTGCTCCCTCGTAGCATCTGACGACACACCAGATGTGGACTCCTCACTTGTAGGGTCGTGGTGACTTTGCACACACGCTGAAGCTATGTTGTTCTGTGGATTGAAATTACTAACACAATCTAACACAAAAACACCTTCCCTATCAGAAGCAGTGGCTAAACATTCTTGAGATTTATTAAAGATATGACATTTCTCATCTTTAAATACAACTGTGTGTCCTTCTTGGGTTAATTTACGCACAGATATTAAATTGGTTGCAATTTGGGGCACATACATAACATTTTCAATTGTTCTTATAACATTATTTTTCAAAACAATTTCAACATTACCAATACCTTCGCATTGCAAGGTATCTTTGTTAGCAACAGTAATGACACAGCTAAAATTTTTGTCAAGAGTTTTAAAATAATGTTCATGCTTACACATGGAATTGGTACAGCCGGAGTCGACTACCCAATGTTCAGAGTTATAGGCAGCGAGCGCGGACACTGAGAGACTATGTTGTACATTATCACTCTTTCTTTTGTCACTATTTCTTAGATCACGTTTTAACTTAAAACACTTCGACTTTTGGTGATTCGTCTTCTTGCAGTAGGTACAAAACAGCTTTCCAGGACTATTTTTGCTGAACAAGGCGGCGTTCGCCTTGGCACCATCATTGGTTGTCCGTCGGAACTCTTCTTGTAAAAGCCGGGCTCGCACCATCTCTGTTGTAAGACTGTTTGACAAATTTGCAGCTTCTAGACTCGAAACCAGTACGTCGTATTCTTGCGGCAGTCCAGACAGAAGTAGCTCTGCGACTTCCTCGTCTGCAATCTTGCGGCCGATGTCATCTAGTTTCTGTGCCAGCGTTGTGACAGCCTCGATGTATAGCTGCATCGAACCGTAATCCGCGTAGCTTGCACGATGCAACTGTCTTAGAAGAACCACTCTCCGGAAGAGACCCTTGTCTTCAAATATTTGTTGCAAGTTGGTCCATGCTGCTGTCGCAGTGTCTGCTGTTCGTATATGTTGAATGCAATGTGGTTTTACCGAAAGGCATATTCTAGCTAGGGCACGTTGACCTTTGGTCACGTCTGCCTCGGTGCCTTCAACCGCAGCCCACAAACCTTCCATAATAAGTGCATGTCGCATGCAGAATTTCCAATTTAAGTAATTGTCCACTCCGTCTAATTTCTCAAACGAGAATGTTGCATGAGGCACTCGCTCACTCTCGTTGGTCGCCGCCGCCATGGCTTGGTTAGGTAAAGTGAGGTTATGTTACCTTAAGATAAACCGCGACCGATCTGTGTCTTCCACTTTGTTGAAGCTTGCGCTGGGCCCATAACCTGTGAGACCTGCAGCAGAGGCAGGTCGCTTGTAACTTGGTTGGCTTTGCAGGATAAGTTACTCAGGGCACGTGGGTCGACACCACAATGAAGATACGGAGTTCCCAGTAATCTTTTATTCATAAAAGACACCAAGAAAATAATTACAGTATTAGTAAGTGTAATTAACGGACTAGTCTTATGTACAATTACTGCTAATTTAATATTAAAGTTATCACAGAGCAAGGAATACATGACAGGCCATTGAGAGAGGTTATGGCGAAAGGGAAAGGAATCGGAACCTGTCAAAAATGTCATAGACATATATAGACGGGTTACCATAGCCTATAGAAGGATGGTTTGAGGAGATTATATTTCTAACAGTTTGGAAATGTTATCATGTGGAAATCAAAAAAACAAAAGAGTCTGACAAAGTCGTCTACATTTGCCGAATATATTGCTCTGTCTGAAGCAGTTACTGAAGTAATTTTTTTGTTATGTTTAATATGTGATGTGTTTGTAAAGATTTGTGAACCAGTCAAAATATATGAAGATAACTCAGGCGCAGTAGCAACAGCTAAATATGGAAATTTTACCAAGAACTCTAAACATATTGAGGTACATTACCATTATATTCATGAGTATGTCAAGAAGAGAGTAATTGAAATTGTTAAAATAGAATCAGAAAATAATATTGCAGATATTTTAACTAAAGCTTTGGGAAATATTAAATTTGGCAAATTTAGAGAGATTTTAAGTATATTGCCATAGTCACAATGTATAGAAATTGAAATTATTACTTAGATAGTTCAATAATGAGAATAGTTTTTTTTTTTTTTTTTGCTTAAACTGATTTGTGCTAAATTTTTTTGTTAATGTTACTTAAGTGTTGCAATATAAATGTAAGGAGGCGTGTTGGTATATTGTACATTTGTATTGGCAACATTGGCTGTGCTGTTCTATTGTTTTTATCGTCTATGACTTATCTTACAAAAATAATGGCTAACGAAGCAAGGAATAATTTTTTTTTAAATTTCGTAATATAATAAAAGTAATGAAAGCCAAGCAGAATTTTATTCACACATTTTAAGACGTTTATTACGTCATTTTCTAAATTGGAGTAGGAGATTTGGATGGATACCCGAGTGTGTGTGTCAAATGGTTTCGTTACAGAGGGTTTCTTTTTTACATCATCCACTAAGGTTAGTGCTATCTGCTTATGGAATTTGTTAAGAGGCTCGTCGGTAATGGGGATCTCTAATATGGGGTGCTCTTGACTCGTATGTGCAGTGGCTGTGGAAGAGTTTGCTACAGATCGGGGTCCTAATGTGGGGTTCGGTAAAATCGAGCAAAGCTCGTCAATTACTATGGATTCAGTTTCCTCGTTATGGATTTCAATTCTGGATAGGGCATCGGCGTTAGTGTTCATTTTCCCTTTTTTATAAATAACATCGTAGGTATACTCGCTAAGTTTCAAGCGCCATCTCGTCAATCGTGAATTTGGTTCCTTTAAGTTCTTCAACCACTGTAGGGATTTATGGTCAGTCAATATTTTAAATGGTCGGCCAAAAAGGTAGGGGCGGAAGTACTTGGTTGCAAAAACAATCGCAAGGAGTTCCTGTTCTATCGTACTTAAGTTCAGTATCGTTAAGGGTGCGGGATGCGTAGCATATAGGTCTATCGGACCCTACTGGACCCTGAGACAATATGGCTCCAATAGCTACATCAGAGGCATCTGTGGTAAGAAGGAATTCTCTGGTGAAATCGGGGTATTGTAGAATTGGGTCATTTGTAAGAAGCGTTTTGCACTTCTCGAAGCAATTAACGTATTCCGAATTAAGGATAATTTTCCTGCCCTTTTTTAAGCAAGACGTTAAAGGTTTGGTTATTCTCGCAAAATCTGGAATAAACTTTCGATAATAACCGAGCAGACCCAGGAATTGTTTAATTTGCTTGGGAGTCTTAGGTATGGGATATTTCTGGATCGCCGATATCTTATCGGGGTTCGGTTTAATACCGTCCTTACTTACTACATGTCCGAGGTAAGCGGTTTCGAGCTTCAAAAACTCGGACTAATCCATCTGGATTTTAAAATTCGATTCCCTTAGCCTTTGGAAAACCTTTTCAAGGTTGACCATGTGCTCCTGGAGGGAGGTACTAAAAACTATTATGTCGTCTAGGTAGACGAGACAAATTTCATTTTGGAGACCTCTCAGGACGTTGTCCATGACACGCTGAAAAGTGCTTGGGCTGTTCTTAAGACCCATTGGCATTCGCAAGAACTCAAAATGCCCTTGCTCTACGTTGAACCCGGTCTTAGCAATGTCCTGTGGGTCCATTTCCACCTGGTAAAACCCGCTTGCTAGGTCTAAGGTGGTAAAGTATTGACATTTCCCCAATTTATCCAGAACATCTGCTATGTTTGGAATTGGATATTTATCGTCAATAGTTTTATCATTCAATTTGCGAAAATCTACCACCAAACGCCATCGGCTTTCTTGGGAACTACCCATATAGGTGAGCTCCATGCGGAGTCGGAGGGGCGAATAATTCCCTGATCTAACATCTTGGTGACCTGCTCTCTGACTTCCTGCCTGTGCACAAAAGGATACCGGTAACTTTTCGTATACACCGGTACTTCGTCAGTAGTCCTAATTCGATGTTTCATTCGATTGGTAAAGGTTAAAGGTTCACCTTCGATATAAAAAACATCGGCGTAACGGGAGCAAATTGTCACTAAGTTTTTTCCTCTTCGTTTAAATGGTCAGTCCGCAGTCGTGATATGACGTCACGCGAACGTGGTGTAAGCTTATCGGTGCGCATGCACTCGATACTATGGAGTTCAGCTTGCGCTGGCCGGTCGAGCGAAAATATTACGTCATTAGGAGATGGGTTCTGGACTTCAAGGCATCCACGGCCATCCCTAACTGTTGTAAGGGACTCATTTATTAGGCAGTTGCCCATAGTTTGCTCCTTTACTAAAACTTCCCCATCAGGAGCGTTAATTGGGACTCTAATTACCCTCGAAGCACCCGCTGGAATAACTTCCTCGTAAAGGTTAATGTTACGCGAGTTATACATTTGAATTGGATTATTAGAAGTACGGGTAATTAATTTATTTTCTTTGAGGTCAATTTTTGCCTCCCATTTTGTGAGCAAATCTAACCCTATGAGGCCGTCGAAGTAGTCATGGAAGTGGTAAACGAACAATTTCATACCACCAGGGTCCCGAAATTCCGAGAAGCAGGGCAACGTTATGGAATGGCTACTTCTGCTCACTGCGTGTACGTTAGTGACCTCGAATGGGTCGTGATTAAGTGGATGATGAGGGAAGTAGCGCTCTACCGCTTCAGAACTAATAAATGACTGATTAGCGCCGGTATCAATTAGAAGCTTGAGGGGGGGATTTTGGATCTGAATAAAGGGTAGCTGCCTCTGCGATTGCAAATTTAATTCTATCTTTGCTTTCGTGACTTCGGGCCCTTCCGAAAATAAGAACGGCTCCCACTTGCGCTGGTGCTAGGCTGAGGTTCATTTTCCTCACCCATTGCATAATAATTAAGTGGGTCAGCGACATTGCATTGTTCATTATAATAATTAAAATTGTCGCCGTCATCATGGCACGCGCCGGAATAGTACTCCGGTTCCGCGTAGTAGCCATTGTAAAATAAAGGAATGTATAAATTTATATTCACGCGAACAAAGTCGCGGGTACAGCTAGTTAGTTTATATAGTTTTTATTATAAAGTGAGAAAAAAATAAAAGCTTTATTTACTTTGTCTAGAATTAGCTAAGTGGTAAAAGTAATTGAAAAAAAAACTATAAATTATTCCAGTTTTATAATCATACACCATTTATTACTATGCGAGATTAAAAACAACAGAAAACACAGCACTTTGCCTTTTTCATATCACACTATATGTATTTCACTTAGGCTTTGTTTATGTATATATTATCGCACTATTATTTCACTTTATCTGATTGGGATAGTTTAGGGGATGATGATTGGGCAGAGTTTCCCCTAGTAAAAGATGTCTTGACTTGAAGATCGTATAATGGAATGTTTTGTATTTACAGAATGGCTTCTTATATACTAAAACTTAACTATTGCTATTTCACTATTTACATTTATACAAGACTAGGATAGCCATACAAGTTTTGGCGGGAAACTAACGCGCGCTGTAGATTCGTAGTGCGCATGCGTAGAACTCGCGAAGGCAGGCGGGAGCGACTGCGGCGCGTTGGCGCATGCGCAGACCAAAGGAATAAATACACCCTGTCGCGCGCGCAGTGCAGTCAGTATCGAGGAATCTTCGGCGGGAACGCACGTCTGTCGGCTGTTGTCACAGCCAAACAAAACTTCTGTTTCCTGGAGCACTGCGTCAATCGATTATATTTGATGTCAATCGAAAAACGTCCTTTTCAGAACGGTCAATCATTTTGTCGCTACGTCAATCGAAAGCGTTCTTTTCAGAACGGTCAATCAATTTGTATTTGACGGGACTCGGCAGCTACATAGCTCCCTCCTTAGCGATAGCGTACGGGGAAATGTACGGTGCGTCCGCTGCGGGTCACTTGTGGTTGCTGTGCATGTGCAGGCGTCGGAGTGGTGTGTGCAGGCGGTGCAGGCGTCGGAGTGATGTGCGCAGGCGATGATGTCGGAGTCTGCGGCGGCGGCGACGATCTCGGAGTCTGCGGCGGCGATGGCGACAGCGGGGGCAGCGGCGGGGGCGGCGGCGACTGCGAGCGCGAGGGGCGCGGGGGCGGCGGGTGTATCGGCGGCGGCGGCGGCAAATTTGTGTAGTTGTAGTTAGTTATTGTTATTGGAGTATGCGCTGGTTCGGATGATTCGTTTTCGGCGATGGTGTATGCAGGCTTCAGTCGGTCGATGGATATGTTCGCTTGACGTGTAGGTAATTGGATGGTGAATATCTTGTCGTTGCGTTTCAGTACTTTGTAGGGTCCATCGTACGGTGCTTGCAGAGGTTTCCTAACTGCGTCGACACGTAGAAATACGTATTCGCACGTAGTTAGGTGAGGATGAACGAATATTGGCTTCTTGTTGCTATGCGGCTGGTTTGGTACTGGTTTCAGGTTTCGGATGGTTTCTCTCAGCTGTTCGACGTAGGTACTGTCCATTATGACGTCATTGTGTGATTCGGTAGCGAGGAAGTCTCCGGGCAGGCGAATGTTGCAACCGTAGGTAAGTTGTGCGGCGCTTACGCTCGTGTCGGTGCGTAATGCTGCGCGCACGCCGAGTAGCACTGTAGGCAGTTCGTTAATCCAGCTGTTGGCGGATAGGAGTCTAGCTTTCAGCGCACTCTTCATTACTCGGTGAGCGCGTTCAATGACCCCACTTTTCAGAACGGTCAATCAATTTGTAGTTGACGGGACTCGGCAGCTACAATAGTATAGTTCATAGCGTTTTCGTCATTCGTTTGTATCTCTAACTTAACTGAGTTACCCAAATAATTTCCTCACCTTTCACACTATATGTGTCAATTTATCTCTTCACAGGAATTGAATGGCTTCAAAATTAACATCTCTTCATAGCAGAATTTTTTAATTTTCTTGGCACTTTGTAACATCAGTTAGAAACTAAGTAAGTTTTGTCGCCGGTTAGGTATTTATATTTTACCATTTTTACCCTATTTGGTGGGCGCAAGCTGCATCTGTCAAGCCTGCGAGAAGATCAACCAAACCTATTTCTCGTTAGCATTCAGCATTCTGTCCTTTATAGTTTATTTATAGCAATAACAAACTAACTCGTTTTACTTTAAAACTTTAGATATTCAGAAACTTTGACGTCAAGTGAAATGTCAATTGACAAAATGTCAGAGAAGTAACTTTAGTGTTCCGATCCGTCCGTTTAGAAATACGTAATATATTTTTATTTCACTACATTGGTTTTGCTTATTTGTTAACTTATTAAAAACAACATGTTTGCAGATAAATGTACTAAATAGGTACCTCCAAATGGCACCATTTTGACAAATTCACGGATCTATACCTAAACCGGATTGAGTACTGTGACGAAAAAGTGTGACCGACAGAGAAGCCAAACTTGAGGATTGCATCTCGTTTTAATTAGGGTGACCAAGTACATCTGTGGATATGAGGATTATTTTTAATATAGGTTCTATGTACAATGAAATTTAAACTAAATTAGGTAGTAAATAAAATAAGCATTTTTTCAAAGAAATATTTATTTTCGTTAATCATAGGTTTATGTATCATACATTGTTAAACAATATAGTTTTGTGTAATTTTTGCCTAAGCCCTACTTTATTTCCCAAATCTCTTAACAAATGTGTTTTCCCGTGATGAGCCATGCGTAAATTGAAAAAAGACGAGGCAATAGCCTTTATAATTTGAATTTCGTGATGGTCTTCCGTGGTTATAGATGTATTAGGGTATAAATTACTCGCTTCTTCAAGCAAAATTAACATTTAAGTCAATTTCCCAACATCAGATCAGCACGGTGGTGCCATGATACACGAGTGCGGTAGGTAACAATGCAATATAATAATAATATTGCATTGTTACCGAACGTGTATATAAGTACCTATGCTAAATTTCAGCTCAATTGGATACCGGCAAGTAGCTGAAAAATGGTAAAAAAATTGGAACGACAACAAAGTTAAACAAAAGCTCGTACTAATAAGAAAAGTGTTAAAAGATTGAATTTCAACTGACCTTGAGAAAAGGTTTTGTCACTAAACACGTACTAACGAATATTTCTGCAAAAACAGCCCAAGTCATAGACACCCTAATAAGTTTGACATTTGTCTTGCCGTTTTATCGTAAAATATAACAAATTGTTCCTTACCTGTGAAATGATATTCCACAATTAATAAAACTTTCACTTTTACAGCCCTTTACACAACACGTTTTCACCATTTTCAACTGATTTCATTAGCCGCATATTTTCATAGTTTCAAATTTGACACCATTAACGTTGGGGATACCAATCAATATTCGAAAAATACTACTATATTTATTGCAATACTAGGTTTTAGTCAGTTAATAATGTTAATATTTTATACAATTACAAATGAAGTCAAATGTAAATTATCCCAAATAAACATACAGTACTAGTTAGTATAAGCAAGTACTTATTTTCAGTATTCTAAATTACCGCAACATATTTTTTTTTTACATTGGCAACCTGTGCGAGTGGGACACCGCCCTCTGGTTGGTTGCTCTCGCTCGGACCGCTTTCCCTAGTCTGTCTGTCATAACAGGATATGAACTGTATCACGCCGGAATATGGTTCAATTTTGATTGGCTCATAAAAGTTTGTACTCAATCCGGTGGACAAATTAGAATGAGCTTATTTTGACGTTAGCTCTCATTGACAGGACAGAAATGACGTTAATGACGGCGGCAGGTTTAAAGAAAAATAAAAGAAAAATCCAAAGAGGCCACATATTTCGGAAAATTAATTACGAGTCGCAGTCAAATAAAAACTATCATATGACAAGGCCAGCATAATAATCTACATATACACCAAAAATTGTTTAAATCGATTCAGCGGATCCTGAGATCCTTCGGGACACAAAACCCTCTCTGAAGATCCTGGCTGGAATTTTAGAGATTTATTATATATATAGATATAGATAACAATTAGTAAATAGTAAACAGATTGGTCAAATATACTTGTTAAGGATTCATCTATAAATTATGTTACATTATAAATAATAATATATGGTGACGATATAGTTTTAAAAGTATGGGGAACAACAATAAAACAGCAAAAACTTAATTTACTTTTTTTTTATATTTTCAATTTACTGTTCATTTTGTTTTCTAGAACGTCTTTTTTTGTACGCCTCATATCAAATATTTTTACTATGAGCAGTAGGGCTAGTATGATCGCTTATATGTCGGACATATAGCATTCGTCCCGTACTGTCAAGTATGTAAGTGCGAGAGGGACGAATGCTATATGTCCGACATATAAGCGATCATACTAGCCCCACAGATCATTTAATATATGTTATTCATGCTCCTCGCAAATAGCTTTCAGTAACATCAATCTCGTATAAATATAAATGTTGTTTTATTCATTCGTACATTTTCGCGGCGATGCCGAATTCAAACATTTTGAAGGGTAGTGACGTTTGTTTGGCATATTTTGATAGTTTATAAAAATACCGGGATCCCGGTATTCAATCAGAAAATACCGGTATTGAAAAATGTCCCAAAAAAGCCGGGATCCCAGGATACCGGGATCTCGGTATTGGAAGCCCTAGTAATGACTCTTGAAAACAGCTTATAGACATGGCTCAAAAGTTAGATGGGTCGGTAGTTCTTTAGTAGAGCGTTGTCGCCCTTTTTGAATAACACCACCACCACACCTCTGCTCAATGCCTTTGCCGTTCTCTCTTTTAGTAAGATGGAGTTGAACAACTTCTGAAGGGCCATAAGGACCTGTTTTCCACCCGCCTTCAGGAGTCCGGGTGTAATTCCGTCTTCACCAGGTGCATTGTTGTTCTAGAGCTATTTAAGAGCGGTTGTTATTTCATACAAGCCGATATCTGGAATGCCAGGGATGTCTAAAAGTGGATAAAAGCACTCTATCTCACTCGGAAACTCAGGTATGAAAGAATTGTTTCTACCATTTTCAGTTTTTATTTTGGCGAGCTGGCTCTGCCCAAAAGACAGGTCTCTTGAGAAAAAATCTTAACTTAATCTTCTGGATGGCCTCTTCAATACAATTTGTACTGAATAGGTGCAGATCATGGGTAAGTGACTTGGAAATCCATTTATTGAGCCGCCGGTATAATGTCGCATCGGCTGCAGACTGTAGAATCATTTTACTCCTCTTTTGGAGGACGGATTTGGAGGTCCAGCTGAAAGCTCTCAGGGTTTTGGATTTGGACTGGTACTAGTCAGAGCATAGACTTCATCAATAGAGAGCGCTCTAGGTTAACACATATATAGTAGTCAGCGAAGAGACTCAGATCCCACAGTCAAACTGTGTAAACCGTTTTGTGGGACATACACCAATTGTAAAATTGTATCTTTTTATAATAATAAATAAATAAATAAAAAATAATAATTCAATGTGCCTTCTACAATACGGTGATCACTTCCAGTTGACCCTGTCAGGTGGAGGTAAAGATAAGTGTACCTATATTATTGTCACGTACAGTCGCCCCTAGCGCCCTCGGCTTAAGCGCCCGATGCTGACAGCTCTCCAGAGGACATTAGTGTAATTTTCTCTGCTAAAGAAGTAGTTTCTGTGATAAGAGAAATGGCAAGAGAGAAATCTCCAGAGGGCCTAATCCAAACTCCTAGAATCGAACTTCGTATCGTGCCGTCCCTTTCCGTTATATAGCGTACGAGAGTGAAAGGGACGGGACGACACAAAGTTCGATTTTCGAAGTTCCCTTAGGTAAGGATAGCCTCAGTGTCGAGCACCTGAGTTACGCCTGGGTTCACTTACCCAGGGTCCTGGCTAGGGCTTCCAATACGGTATCCCGGGATCCCGGTTTGAAACATGGCGATTAGAAAAATAGTGGGCGGGGGCGCACTCAGAGGTGTATAGGTTGCAGTGCGAGGTGCGGCAAGGGGGGGATAAGCTCGCCCCGTCGTTAGCAGTGGGGCTAGTATGATCGCTTATATGTCGGACATATAGCATTCGTCCCTCTCGCACTTACATACTTGACAGTACGGGACGAATGCTATATGTCCGACATATACGAGTAAGCGATCATACAAGCCCTGCTGGTCCGCTTCCATGTTCTCGGTGCACATGTAGACATGAACTGCGGCCATGGATGCCGCTCCACACCCCGCCGGCCACACGGTGGTATATTTTTAATCATTATGATTAGGAAAGTAAGATTGTCAGTTTTTTAAATAGTGTAATTCACGCTTATACCTTATAAAGTTATAATCTTTACTTCAACCATTTGAGACATCACAACACCCATAGAACGTTAACACGCAAGACTAATCTGAATAATAAATAAAATCACGTAACAGTATTAGGTCTATTCAAGTAAATAAAAATAATATTTTGCTTTTCTTAAGCATAATTTAATTTATGTTACATTTTTTTAGTTCATTGTTGTTGAGTATTTTACGATAATATTTCACCACCCAAACAGTTACGTGTTATGTCGTTTTCTTTTTAAAACTAGTATTGTGACCTAGTCTGTCGTTTCGATTCAGAAGATATTTCCGTAAATTGATAGAAATCGATTAGTTATGCATATATTAGTATATATGGTGCTACTTTACCGCACGAGTGCCGTAATCAGCAGATTACGTGCATATGTCGAAACTTTAAAGAGCCATACGTATTGTAAAACGTTGTAAGATGCGAGCAGGTAATTCACAACTCGTGTCGATTTAAAACACTCCCTTCGGTCGTGTTACAATTTATCACCACTCGTTGCGAATTTCCTGTTTTCTGCACTTGTATCGTAATGTACTATTACAGTACATATGGTGCTACGTTACCGCACGAGTGCCGTAATCAGCAGATTAAGTGCATATGTCGAAACTTTAAAGAGCCATGTGTACTGTAAAATGTTGTACGATACACGTGCGAACACGTAATTCGCAACTCGTGTCGATTTAAAACACTCCCGTCGGTCGTGTTTTCATTTATCACCACTCGTTGCGAAAACACAGATGAATTTAAGGCTATAATATATCGTAAATATTCCGCTGACGTGCTCCACTAGACGGCTCGAAGCAGAATCAATCATTTGAATAATTTTGGCGGAATAAAATCGACTTGATTTTATTCTAACGAATTCTCATTCAAATAATGGTTTTATTCTTGAATGTCCCCTAGCCTTAGTCCCTATATTTAAAACATCTAACTGTCACTTGTCATTGTTTGCAGCATTGCACTGTCCATGAATTCTACGCAATGACTAAGGAAACTCTGGACGCGAACTGTCAACATTACGAGCGTGTCCATTTTGCGGCCATATTGGAACTAAACATGGCGGATATAGCGCTGTCCCGATAATCAACATTTTATCGATATTATAGACAGATCTTAGAACGTATTGGTTTCCTAGGATGTTATTAGATATAATATGAATAATAGTGACCTCTTTTCTATGCAGTTTTCTTTAATGATTCTATGAAACTGGCATTTACTTTACGGGATTTCATGATTAAAGTTACTAGTAAAGAGTTTCTTTACTATTTCGCTTAATATCGTGTATTAATTACATGCAGTCAATAACGGCATGTAGCATAAATAGATCTGCCCGTCACCAATAATAAAAACCTACGAGACACCCTCAAGTATGCTGGATGTATCCCATTAGTTTAGTTTTGGAATATGCTAATAATACTATATACTTTGTATAGATGTTCTTTCGTCTTATCATTTCACCACCACCACAGATTAGGTGAGAACTAACCAAGAGATAACCACAAATTAGGTATATTAAAAGGTTACTATTGAAACAACGTGAGATCAGGATATTTTTATATTAATAATTTACACAGGTCTTTATTTTTCAATTCAAACAACTACCACTAGTTTCATTTTCAGTTCCAATAGCGTCTAACCATTTTTTCTTCTGAAATTCACTTCTTGGCAACATTTAAAAATATAAATCACCGAATCAATGAGTAGTTATAGTAAGTCAACACAATTCATTATCAATATATTCAGGAACAACCCTAGCTACTGCTTCAGGGTAACTTTTAGTACGAAAATATTGAAAAAAAAGCTAAATCCCACTACAAAATATAAATTATTTTAATCTGTACACTAATCATGCTATGATACATGAGTCTTGTTCTCGACAATGTTCAAATCATCCAATATTTCAATAGAAAAACATAACAAAGCTATGCAACGACAAACTTTTCTATTTCTGGCTTTGTCTTAAGCCACACCTGTTATGCTACACTTAGGCATGATCGCAGCATTTAATTTCACATTCCTTTAAAGTCGTGCGATTTTTATTTTAATAACACTGTTTATTTTATACCTTCTCAATTTTTATTCTACTCACTGGCAGCTCGTGTACTGTCTATCATACGTCAATTGAGACGTGTGATTGACGTACCGGGGAACATAACATTAATAGCGATTTTGAGCCTCAGTAGTTTTGGTACAAATAGAACAATACGCCCTGTCCATCACAGACTACTAAGAAGATACTACCGGTCCATTGAATTCTTAGTCATTGATTCTACGGCACTGTCGTTCCGTCAACGTCACCTCATCCTCAACCTCATAATAGTCGTAATCCTAATTATAACGTAGTGTTTATATTCTCTTTGAAGAGATACTCAATCAAACAAATCTCAAAGTTCACAAACCAAAAAAACTATTACGATCGGGTGCGATACTAGCTTATTCAGATAAGAAGTACTTTTCGAATATTTTTTGCTAAGAGTATATATACCCGTATTATTAAATGGTTACAAATAAAATATATATCTGGTCACTAGTGTAAATTACATGGATAAAATGTCGACGCCACTAATTGACAGATTTAAACAACTTGATGCCTACGCTAAAACTTTAGAAGACTTTAGAGTGAAAACTGCTACCGGAGCCGCAAGTAATTTTGCCAATACGTATTTCAGAACATATTATATTATTTTTTTACTCGAGCTTAAGTAAAACGCTGTTTTTCTTTATAGTAACCGTTACCGGCGCACTTGTTATGATTCTGCTCTTCCTATCCGAATTGCACACGTTTATGTCCCCTAATATATCAGAAGAACTATTCGTGGATACTTCAAGAGGCCATAAGTTAAAAATTAACTTGGATGTTATTGTTCCCTCCATCTCATGCAGCTGTAAGTATTTTTCGTTAATGTAAAATTGTGTATATGTTTCAACCTATAATTTTATACAATAAAGTGTTTACATACATATATACATGATTTGTTTTTTCTGTATTGTTTGTTTTCCAGTCATATTAGGTATGTGTGTGAATTCACCTGTGTATCCTCTAGTTTCTAGCAAATTTATGCCAACTTGTGGATAAACTTCACCTGCAGCAAGTTACAAAAAATAATCTGCAGCACAGGTGATTGTATGACAACAACTACCAGCAATAATCCATCAGAGCTGTTAGAAACTACATCATACATTTGGCAACTTAATAAGTTATATGCCATCCTCATGTTTCCACATAAAAATGTCACTAAATTTTCAACAATGCACATTGCAGATTTAGTCCTGGATGCTATGGACTCATCTGGAGAACAACACCTACAAATGGACCACAATATACACAAGAGAAGGCTGGACTTAAATGGAACACCCATAGAAGAGCCACAGAGGGAACAATTTGCCTCATCTACAAGTGCTGTAAGTCTTGCACAGGAATGTTTTCTAATCAGTTGTTTGTTTATTTATTTATTTTTTTACTTCAGGTTAAGAAAAATGACACTGATGTAGCTGTAGTCACATGTGGAAGCTGTTATGGAGCTGCATTTAAAGAAAATCAGTAAGTGGTGCTTTCTTTCATGTTATATTATAAACTAATATTATAAACATCTACTTTAGGGGTTCCCAAAGTGGTCCAGGTGGACCCCCAGGGGTCCACAGGAGACTCGACGGGGGTCTACATTGGCGTGACAACAAAAAAATGGGGGTTTTGGGAATATGGTAGAAATGTGGTGTAGGGGGTCTACCAGAACCAGTTAACTTTTGAAAGTGGTCTATGAGCAAAAAAAGTTTGGGAACACCTGATCAACAATAATGATCATATTGAAATCCCTAATGTTCAGTTTGACATGGAATACATCCATATTATAATAGCATTGTGAGATGAAGGGCCATAAATATTGTGTGGGTAACATAAGTTCATAAAAAGGCAAAGACGTTTTAAGAAGAAACTTGAATGTTTCACATTCACTGTCCACACAATGTTAAATGATTATTAGTAGACCCCGCTATCGGCGGTGCAAATCGGTAGCTATCATCTTAGGGATGGGTAAAAATATTTTCTCAAACATGCAATGAAATATTAATGTTATGTTCCTTATAATAGGCTGCGAAGTATGACGTTTCAGGTGCGGCTAGGACAAGAGGTTGTTAATGCAATTTCATACAAATGTTGCAGGCCTAGGCCGGCAAAGTCCTCTTTTTTAATTTCCATTCCACATAGATTTGTGGCACAGGCATCATGACATTCTGCCACTATGCGTATTAAAAATAAAACTTTGATTTTTTTGTTGTTTATTTCATTGCATGTTTGAGAAAAGCACTATACATACCTCGGCGGGAAATTTGGGGTTGCCCGCCTTAGACCTATCCGGTTATTAGACCTATATATGTCTTCGGCCGGCAACCCCTTCCGTCCCGGCCTCTGTAGTAATGTACTATTCTGATGTTGATATCATATCTCTTGCTTTTTCTGTACCATTAGTTTTTTATGTATACCATTTTTTGTATTTAGAATTTTATCTATTTCAGTAACAAAGCTAGAGGATTCAAAACTTTGTTTAAAGGAATCCTTAGATGTAATACTCGAGGTTAAAAAAGTCTTTCACTATTACGTTTGCATCAAACAGGAATACTTAATTATTTAAGAATACGGAAAGTGATACATAATAATCCTGGATTCACAACTATACAAATTATATAAAGTTTGTTGGAGGGCAAGTGTCGAAATTACAGATGTAAATAAGAATACGGTGTAAAATTACGCCAATTGTAAATTTTTGACAATTACTTCTGTCCACGGAATATATAAAAAGATGGAAGCGGCGTGACAGCTATCTACTTAGAGAACCACCGTAGCCGTTCCAACACAATCATAACTAAATACATACTCGCCAACACTAACGCAAAACGCTTTTAATTGGATAACGCTTATAATTCCATTACGATTTTAACGGTTGTCATTTTTAGAAAGAAAATGACCTCAAACTAGATCAATTTACGGCCTAAATTCCAATGCCCAAAAAATGACAGGTAAGTCTCTGCTTTATCATTATAGGGGCTAAAAATCGGAAAGCTTGTAAGGCATAAAAATTATATGCTATTAGTATTGATACATGCTTTCCTTCTTGCATTATTACATAGCCAAGCGTGTGTGAGCGAGATGCACTTTGGACAGAAATTGGTATAGACATTTCTCTCATCTTGACATTTGATTGCGTTCGAAGCCAAAGGTCTTATGTTACTATGAATGTCTGTGGTGGCACACCTATTTGGAAGTGAGAATTAGAATTTGGAAAGAAATAGGGGTGAGTGTATATTCTTTAATTATCGATATAAATACGTTGAGTAAAACATGTCTAAAATGAAAAGCGCGTCCAATAGGTTTTCTTAATTTTGAACGCATTTTGACGTAAGATCACACATCCTGTCATGCATAACGTTTTCCATTGCTTTAAATGACTTGGTATGTTATGCAGAGTATGTCGTTGGCAACGATCTAGTTAAATATTCGAATAAGTGTCTCGAAGTTAAGGTATGATAATTTAAGGCAGCGATTCACTTTACGTTACGATCAATCGAGAAGCAGAATTTGAAAAAGAGTTTTACAAGTAGCACTATTGAGTATCAAATAACATAACAAATCATTTTAAGCAATTTAAGCGAAAAACCGTTATGCATGACAGGTGCTGTAATCTAAGGAGCTTTGAAAGAACGTGATTTCCAGTTAGATCAAGCTTATTTTATTATCGATAATAACCATTTACGAACTTGTCTGTTTCACATTTATTAAATAGAGGCACGTTCATTTAAAACTTGGGTTTAAGTTGAGTTTACAAGGCTTAATGTGATTATATACCAATAATGAAATAGAATGAATGTATTGTAATGTGGTGTAATTTTGATTTGCAATAAATAAGTTTCTTTTTCTATTACAGTACAATGTGTAGGTATTCATATAATGTGGGCTAGAGTTCTAGCGCGTAAAATAAAGTAAATAGAAAGTACTTAAATAAATTAATAATTATTCTATAAGCAAAGCAAAATATGCTTAGTCAAGCCAGAGTCAAAATATTATTTATTCAAATAGGCCTAGCAACAAGCACTTTCGAATATAATATAATATATAATAATATTTCACCAAGAGCAATCCCATTTTTAATAAAAAAATCGCCAGTTATAACATGATGATTGTGATGATCTGTGTAAAAAAATGGGTTATATAGAGATAGTATGTTTGTGCGAGACCTTCATAAAGTCAGGGTCGATAGCAAATCTAACCATAAATAATTATAAAGTCGCTACCTCATACTGTAGGCAACATCAGAAGAGAGGTGGTACATGTATCCTCATAAAAGCGGGTTTGGAATATAAGGTCCTTGAGAAAATTCAGGATCTATCTCAACCATTTGAATTTGAATGCTGTGGCATTGAAGTGCCTCATTACAATTTGATTGTGGTCTGCATATACAGAACACCTACATCAAACGTAAACTTGTTTTTATCTCTATTGAATCAGTTGTTAAAATTGTTAACTAAAAATAGTAAGACAAATATAGTGCTTTGCGGGGACTGGAATATTGATATATTAAAAGATAATAAAATACAAAAAGAACTAATATCAATCCTTTCTAACTACCATATTATTAATCATATATATCGTCCCACAAGAAAAAAGACTTGCATTGATTTAATGGCTAGTAACATGGCAGATGTTAAGCCAAGTATCCATACCCTATCTCTTTCAGATCATGAAACCGGTCAAAGTCTATCATGTAAAATGTATTTAAATAAATCATTAAAAAAACAACCAATGTTTTGGCATGAAGTGAAAAGAGATTACAGTCAAGAAAATTTGTACAAATTTTACGAATGTATGTCTGCATTATCTTTTAATGATATTTTGGAAGGAAATGATACTAATGTATCGTTTAACAAATTTCATGAACTCGTATTGTTATTTTACAATCTTTGTTTGCCTAATATAAAAATAAAAAAAAATATAAAACCTATAAAAAATAAATGGCTCACAAAAGGCGTAAAAATTAGTTGTGCTAATAAAAGAATTTTGTATAGAAAAGCTTCACTAAACAACCATAACAAAGATGACTTACAAAAATATAAAAAATATACTAGAATGTTAAAAAAGTGTCTACATAAAGCAAGACAAATTTCTAATAGTCAGTATATAAGTAAATCGACTAACAGGTGTAAAGCTGCGTGGCAAATAATAAAAGAAAGCTGTAATCCAATACAAACCTCCGAGGATATAACCGAAATTGTAATAGGCACTGATACCATTCGTGATCCAGAAGAAATAGCTGAAAAAATGAATGACTATTTCGTAAATATCACATCCCAATCCCAACGAAATAATTCAGTAAGCGGAGCTAACAGGTTATCCCAAAATGTTCATACTTTGTTTCTTACTCCAGTGGACAATTCAGATGTGATAAAAGTCATTAAAAGTCTACGTAACACTAACTCTACAGGTTACGACGATTTATGTACTAAAGTCATTAAACTATGTGCCGTCAGCCTATCTAGACCCCTAAGTCACATAATTAATTTGTCATTCATATTTGGTGTTTTCCCGACACGTCTTAAATATTCAGTAGTGAAACCATTACATAAAAAGGGTACCAAATCAGAGGTTACAAACTATCGACCTATTACCCTTATTCCCGTCATCTCAAAGATCTTCGAGAAAATAATGCATGGCAAAATATCCAGCTTCATATCAAAAACTCAAATACTAAAAAATGAGCAGTTTGGGTTTCGGAAAAACAGTTCCACTTCAAAGGCATGTTTCCAGTTAATAGAACGTGTCATTGAAAATCTTGACAGTAACGTACCCATAGCTGCAGTATTATTAGATATGACCAGGGCATTTGATTTTGTGAACCATAAAGTGTTAATGAACAAACTGTTCAAGTACGGTATTAGAGGCCTTGCGTATGAATGGCTAAACAGTTACCTAAGTGACAGACATCAGTGTGTCGAAATTGCAAAAATGGTTGGTCATGATAAAATATTTTATAAGTCTATGTACAAACACATTTCTGTAGGAGTACCACAGGGAAGTATATTAGGTCCGTTACTATTCCTGCTTTATATTAATGACCTGCCAGATGCCACAAAACACGAATGTATTCTGTTCGCTGATGATACAACCTTACTAATAAACTGTAATGACGTAAATAATTTTGAATATGAAATAAACAACGCTTTAAATAACATTATAACTTGGTTGGAAGAAAATAATTTAAGTATTAATTTAAAAAAAAACGAAATTTATTCAATTCTTGACATGTAAAAATAAAATAAAGAAATTAAATATAAGATATGATAATCAATTAATTGAAGAAGTTATATCTGCTACATTTTTAGGCATAACGTTGGACAGCTTCTGTAACTGGAAAAGTCATATTGATAATCTGCGCATAAGACTAGACCGTTTTGTGTATGTTTTATATCGTGTACGAAGCGTAGTCTCAGAAGAAGCCGCTCTTTCAGCGTACCATGGTTATGTGGCATCTTTACTGCGATATGGACTCATACTATGGGGGAACTCTACAGATATAGAAATAATTTTCAAAATTCAAAAAAAGTGCATCCGGACTTTGTGTGGAGCTGACTTCTTAGAGCACTGCAAACCACTGTTCCAGTCTAAAGGTATATGGCCGCTTCCATGCCTATACATATTTGAAATGTGTATCTTTGTCAAAAAAAATATAGAATTGTTTGATATAAAGTCCACCAAATCTAAAAGAGGAACACACAGAATTAAATTGTATTTGCCAAAAACTAACTTGGCATTATCAAGGAAAAACTCGTACTGTATGGGCATAAAAATATTTAATATACTTACTGATTCATTTAGAGAACTGCCTTTCAATATATTTAAGAAAATGTTATTTAATCATTTAATTGAACATTGTTACTATTCCGTAAATGAATACTTGAATAATTGCAAATTGTAATATCAAGTTACTTATTTGAATTTATACCTAATGATGTTTAAAAATAAATATTTGTACGCCAGTCTTGGCAAAACAAGATTCGATCTATGTTAAATTGTAAGACCTTATATATACGCTTGTTTTTATGCAAATAAATCATTCATTCATTCATGTATTAACATATATATTAATTAATTATTTAGAGCAATTAGTTGATGCTATTATTATTCTTTAAAATAAATATTGTATTGTTGTAGACATGTCAAAATAAGAAATTATGATAGTAAAATTCACAATAGGATCGTCAAAACATAAATAATAATATTAATAAAAAATGTATAAAAAATAGAAATATAGACAGTTTCTAGAATAAAATCAAAATGTTAAAAGAAAATAACAAGAGAATATGAATACCTAATGCCATAATGACTTATTCATTAATATTTCAGTCACAATTAATCCCACGGTGTTTTATCATTCATGTAGTCGTGTGTGCTACAATATACTATCGATATCAGTTTACGCTTTACATACTTTTTGAATTTATTAATAGATAATTCAGTTAGGTTTCTTGGAAACTTATTATACAACTTCACATCATTACCCATGAATGATTTTCTAATTTTTTGGAGGCGAGTGGTGGGCACCGCGAGCTTGTGTTTATTTCGAGTATTAATATTATGTATGTCACAGTTCTTCCTGAAATTTACAATGTTTTTATTAATAACTTAATATGTTATTTTTAGTTACAACTATGACAAATAACTACCGGACTACCATCCGTTATGTTATATAATGACATGAAGAAATTATTCGATATTTTTATTTATTGTTCGGCCCAAGTTAAAACATAATTATTTTTATTTTAAAATAATCGATAAATTCCAACATAAGGTACGAGTACCACTCTAGCCCTGCTACCAATTGCTCCGATAAACCGACAGACGGAAAGGAGCATGAATAGCGCGATACATTGCGGTGACATTAGGGTAGTTCCTTAATCGGTGCCATTCGCAAGCAAGCAATATCAAGCATATATACCGATTCTCTCATATTAACGGAGTAATGGCGAATTTCATAATCCATCGCAATGTTTTCCAAAAAACAATTATTTTAGTGCTTATCAGTGAAAAGAAATCACTCCCGGCTAATCCTTTAGGTTGTAGCTTCGTTGTCGGTACGACAAAATTGCACAACAAGGTATTTTTATATTTTTAAAAGGGTATAATTCGTCACTCGCAGTCTATTGACAACTGAACTGCCTTTGGACTGCGTTTGACAGATGCTTGTAAATCCAATCATACATGCGGCTACGCGTGACCCGCCTTACCATTTCTATAGTATTTATTTGTTCTGTGCTTCTGTCGAAGTATAAAAGTAATTTTCCTTCTTATAATGGATTTTTAGCAACAGAAGACGAAGTCTAGCACCCTTTAACTTAGAAAAAATTTTGGTAACATATTACGAGACATATATTTCTAAAAGTGAATACGGATAAGTTATATTCAGTTTAATGTTGAATATATTCATTGTAACTTCACTAGATTACTGAAGAGAAAGCTACTGAAAAAAACTGATAGTTTATTAAGAATACGATTTAGATTTTTTAAGGATACGATTGTTTTTTTTTTGGTGAAAATAAAAGTGAGATTTATAAATTATCTAACTTTTAATTCATTTGTGAATGTTTCGTGCTATGAAGATAATTTGTTAGTAATTATGAATAATTGAAGATTTTTATTTGTAAAAATGAAAAATATTTAACACACATATTATTTACTTTGTAATTATATAGTCCTATTGTATAACATAAACACGTTTAATTGAAGTCTTAGACTCTCATTATGGTGAAGAAAAATTATCGACATACCTCCAGTATTTCAAAATAATTTTTACCCATCCCTAAGAACTTGACAGCTACCAATTTGCACCGCCGATAGCGGGGTCTAATTATTAGGTACCTTACTTTGTGGACTTTGTGGTTCACTTTTCCTGTTATATTGAAATATGATTTTTTTCCTCTTCATTATATTGGTTGGTATTTACCATCGAAATATATTGTGTTCACGTATATTATATTTAAAAACTCTAACACGAAGATGGACATACTCAGTTCCTAAATTGTATTTAGGAACTTAACCCTTTGAATACCAAGGACACCTAAAGGCGTCGCATTTTGTCGTGCCAACGGCGCCAAGAACAACTATAAGTGTTATGACGTATGTTGTCAAAGTGACCTTCGTGCTTTACGCTAAGGTTCATACTCAGTCCCTTCTGGAAGACGATTTGACGTGTAAGTGTCACTTACGTTCATGAGGAATGGCGTTCAAATGGTCTATGACTGTTTACTAACTAAACTAAACATCTATTCATTATAATTTGTAGATGTTGCAATACCTGTGATGATGTCAAAGAAGCATACAAATTAAAAAGATGGGCATTACCAGATCTGTCCACTATTGAACAATGTAAAGATGATGAATCTGTTGAAAAAACTAATATGGCTCTCAAAGAAGGATGTCAGATATATGGCTACATGGAAGTAAACAGGGTATGTTTGAAATGTAGTTATCTCAGTTAATAATTCAATATTTTTCCTGTTGTCATTCACTCTTTGCTCATTTTAGTTAGATCTATTTTGAAATATGAAGGAAATGGTCAGTGATTTCTTTCAATTTAGATTTTTTAGGAGGACCAGGGTAATAGTATTGATTTATGTTTAAGGTTGGCGGAAGCTTCCACATAGCTCCAGGAAAAAGTTTCACAATTAATCATGTCCATGTCCATGATGTACAACCATATTCATCTTCAGTTTTTAATACAACCCACATTATTCAACATCTGTCTTTTGGAACGGACATCAAAAGTGCTAACACTGCACCTTTGGATGGTGTTATGGGTTTAGCAAAGGAAGGTAAGTTCAACTGACTGAATAGTATATCACAAATTGAGTGACGGCAATGCAAAAATCTCTAATCTGACAGGATTACATATTTCATTTTTGTTATTTCTCTATTATTCTCTTCAGGGATCACTCATGCATCACTCTTTCTGTTTGTCACAGCCAATTTGCTTCAAACCCACTGGACTGATTCAGTTGAAATTTGGTACACATATGTAAGTCAGTGACCAAAGACCGATGTGATATATAAATGAACTTTAAATAGGGGGGCCGCATTTAAAACAGTCATCATCCTCCTAGCGTTATTCCCAGTACAGTTGCATCCTGAAGAATGCCTGGGGTCCGCTACCTAATCCCAAGAATTGGCGTAGGCACTAGTTTTTACGGAAGCGACTGTTTAAAACAGTATATCAGTAAATTTAAAAAGTTTCTATATATAATTCTTCTGTACGTGTGTTTGCTCAGATCATAGAAAGAAAGAGATATGCCCTAATCGCGAAATTAGTCCGGTACTGCTGTCGCCACTTTTAAAGATGTGTGCGTTTCCACTACTTGCACAACATTGTAAATATTGGGTTCCCGCACACATCCGTCCAGTTCTCTACTATCCTCTAATTGGTACTCTCACTACGAAAAGCAACTGTAGGAATACACTCGTACACGTAAACAACAGCATCGGTGAACTCGTTAGGGATGGGCACATGCATCCATTTTTGCATTTATCGATAAAATCATGAGATGAGAATTTTACCTTTAAAACGATAAACTTCGTTTAAGGGTGAATCAAAATACTGTTTATTACAGAAATATAAATTGTTAATTTTAGTAAAAATTACGAGTCCAACGAACCTATTTATTGTATTGGGGGTTCGTCTATTTTGATATTATACAAACCTATGATGTGTAATGGTCCTACGTGTAACAAAGAAACATCCTAAATTATAGTTCAGTGACCGTTAATCAATTTATTTTAAATTATCTTATCACAATTATGATGGGGTGTCAATATTATCGCGGTTTTCCTAATTGTTTGTACTTTGCTTCAATATCTTAGATTAATAATACCAACAGATCCGTAGTGTTAATGAAGCAAGATGATTTTTCATATACTTGTCTCTTTGAATCCTTTTGGTAAACTAAGATGAGTTAAAACAGGACAGATATGATCATTTTCGACAGTTGACGAATTGTCTTCATATAGAAGGACACCAAATGTCAAATCCCATATAAACCAAAACGTCACAAATGTCATTTCAGAATAATTTGCAGTTATGAAAACGGAGACACTGACGTGAATACCTGTCAGATATGACTCATCTGTCTCTCTCAAACTTACTGATTGTGCATTAGTGAGAAAAGATCAGATGTACAGTCACCAGCACCAATATCTGCCATAACAAAGCGCGCATAAATATCGGATACGGCTCTATTTCTAGGACAGGACGTGTCAGCGCAGCAGCTGAGATACGCGTTATACTCGTGATCGGGTGCTGTTTGTGGAGTCCGGTCTGTTCATTTATTTATTTATTTAGGTAAGGTTTACCAACAGTTGCTACATCATGACATTAAAAATAACGTACATTCGGCAGTGGTTAGCTTAATGCACAACCAATTATAGGTAAACACAACATGCGAGATAATCTTAGGTATATATGCTTGCAATGGCAAAGTAAATACCTTAATACTAGTGTTATTTTATTGTATGTAGATTGACGAGAGACATAATCCTGTTCTGGATTAGTTTTATTGTTATTGACGCTTAGAGGTCTTATACATCTCTAACAATATTAAGTTTACTTATTTTAATTTTAGCGCTTAGAGATCATTTACATCTCTAAGGACTTTTAAATAATTGTTATTAATCGTATTTGGACGCTCAGAGACCATATACATCTCTGAGATATTAAATTAATTTTATGTACTTTTTGTTTATTCGGACAGATCGTATTCAATACGTCCTTAATATTTGTAAATTTATTTTATTTAATTGTTAATCAGTATATTTTTATAATCATTATTATTAAGTAAGATTGTCAGTTTTTTTTTTAAATTGTGTAAATTCACGCTTTGACTTGTAAAAGTGCCCTTGTGGCCTATTTGCAGAATAAATATTTGATTTTGATTTTGAGATATTTTTGCCGCCATTGTTTAGGCAGATATTAATGCTGGTGACTGTACAGAAATCGTTCAACTTAAAGCCTAACAACTTTCTATTTGACCCTCGCCATGTTGCGGATTTTCAGTGATGTTAATTTCTTCTACTGGCAATGACTACTCTTTGACATCAGACGTTGAATGTCATCGCATGTCACCGATGTAAACAAAAATGTAAATATATCGCCAGGGGTCGTAGTTTTCGTGCCGGTGACGTAAAATTGACGTCACACTGCCTATATGCAGTGATTTGATGATGGGCACTATGAGCAGAGCAGGTGAAACGGAGTGGGGTGCTGATAGAAACCACTTAGAGATCTTCAGGACATTTATTCAGAGTTAATAAATTAACACTTACATATTCAATAGGTGCTATACGGCAGGAGGCTAGATATAGAAGAGAAGCATAGACAAAGAGCATTGGCCTTTTAAAGATGTGACCATATATAAACTGTGTAAGGGTGGACATTCATGATAAACGATACCCATTCATTAACACTTCCCCTCACACTTCACATTTATAAAGAGAAAAAGAAATCACTTACATGACACAAACATATGCATTGGTATTAAGACTTTACATTTCTCAAATTTAAATCATACATAAAACCAGAGTGTTTAGGACCAGACAAAGCTTTTGTTAGAATATCCGCTATCATCTTATCAGTCTGTAAATACTTAGTTATTACATCGTATTTCTTAACAATTTCTTTTACATAGTGATATCTTAAATCTATATGTTTTGTCCTCTTGTGACAATATTCGCGTATCTCTAGGAGTCTCAACGCACTTTGATTGTCGCTATAGAGTGTACAACACATTTGTTTATCAAAAATTTCATTTATGAAATTCTTGACAAAGCAAAGTTCGCGACAGGCATCGCCAAGAGCTAGATATTCTGCTTCTGTACTGCTGAGTGCAGTACAACGCTGCTTGCGAGCTTCCCAGTTAACGGTTGAGTCACCTATTTTTATTACATAGCCACTATATGACATCCTGTCATAATCATTAGCAAAATCCGCATCTGCGAATACTGAAATGTCAAAATTACCACTTTTAACAAATACAAGACAATAGTTAATTGTCCCCGCCAGATATCGCAGAACTCTTTTTGCTGCTATCCAATGATCTTTTGTAAAACAATTACAAAATTGGCTAAGTTGTGACAAAGCAAAGCTAATATCAGGTCGACTGCAAACGGATAGATACATGAGACACCCAATCAATTCTCTAAATGGATAAACATTTTCTGATAAACAATCGGCATCTTGTTTGGGTCTCCCAAGTTTACAATTACTTGCCATTGGACTAGAAACACTTTTGCAATTTGACATATTAAATTTTAATAATAATTTTCTTATATAGTCAGACTGAGACAAACTTAATGTTCCACGCTTCCCATCCCTAAATATCTCAATACCTAAACAATGTTTCAAGGCTCCTAACTGTTTAGAGTTAAATTCAGACTGTAACAATTCACATAGTGTTTCTTTTTCACTCTTGTTGTTCCAAAAAATATAAAAATCATCCACATAAAGGGCAATTATTATTAAGCTCTTATTTGACCTTTTAATATATATACAGGGCTCACATTTACGTTGCTTATAACCGTTATTCAGTAAAATATTATTAAGTTTATCATTCCAAACTCTACTGGCCTGTTTCAGGCCATATATACTTTTATTTAATAAGCAGACTTTGTTTTTTACATATAAATCCTAAAGGCTGCTCCATGTATATTCTCTCAGTTAAGTCTCCATGCAAAAAAGCTGTTGTTATATCTACATGTTCAATTTCCATATCTAATTCATTAGCAATACAAAACAATAAACGCATCGTCGCATGACGAACTACGGGTGCAAAGGTTTCATCATAATCAATGCCTTGTTTCTGAGAGAAACCACGAGCTACTAATCGCGCCTTATACTTTGCATCACTATTACTTGTACCTGAAGATCCATTTTTTTTATCTTAAAGACCCATTTACATTTGACAACATTATTATTTAAGGGCTTATCTACAAGTGTCCATACATTGTTGGACATTAATGAATTATATTCAGATTGCATGGCTGATTGCCATTCTTGCCTTTGGGGGCTATTCATGGCCTCATCATAAGAAAGAGGTTCGTTTATAACATGACATTTATTAGTGACTAGCATTGACGAGTCTGATAAATTATAATCATTGTACCTGACTGGTTTGTTGCTGCGCGTGCTGCGTGCGGGATGCTCGCGTTGCTTGCCGCCTGCCACTGGCTGAGGCTTGAGCATAACTTCCCCTTGAGCATTCCGCTCGCTCTCGGATGATGACAACGAGGGCATGGTGGCCTCGCTGTCAGACACAGGCTCCGGCCCAAGCTCTGAATCTTCCCCTCGAACAGGCTGTCCATGGGATGATGATGACAGTGTATGACAAGGCCCACTGTCATCAGTAGCGCTGCTCCATGATAGATCTTTACCTGAAAACATATTATCATTGTTTACATTAGAATTATTTGTGATATCATTACTATTTTCATTGTTATCAGACTCATTGTTATCAGACTCATTATTATTAGACTCATTATTATTCATAATATTGTTAGAATTAAAAATGTCATTATTCATTACAATACTATCATTTGACTGTGTTTGACACAAGTCATCATTAATTAAAATATTATTATTACTCGATTGAGATTTACATAAATTATGTTGCACGACATTAGTGGGGCTCTGTGAATTATTTCTCTTACTCATATCAAAAAAATATTACATTTCTAGAAATAATCACATTTTTGGCATTCAAAGGGTCTAATAATTTATAACCTTTAGAGTGTTCTGGATAACCAACAAATATGCAGTGTTTCGACCTGGCATCTAATTTGTCACGTTTACTGTCAACTATAAGTGACAGTGCCTTACAGCCAAACACTCTCAAATGACTAAGATCAATTTTATTACCAGACGACACTTCCTCAGGAGTCTTGCCAGGCACACTAACAGTGGGCGACCTATTTTTTAAGTAAATTGCAGTTGAGACCGCTTCAGCCCAAAACTGCTTGCCTAGGCCAGATTCCTGAAGCATGCTCCGAGCTTTCTCGAGGAGCGTTTTGTTCAATCGCTCACTGACCCCGTTCTGTTGAGGGCAATATGGAACCGTTGTCTCGTGAACAATACCTTCCTTTTGTAAATAGTCCCTGAATCTATGACCACAATATTCCCCACCTCTGTCACTTCTCAGCCTCCTGATGACACAACCTGTCTGTTTCTCAGCTGTTGCCTTAAATATAATAAATTTGGACATTACCTCAGATTTGTATTTCATGAAGAAACCAAACGTCTTCTTCGAAAAGTCATCCGTAAAGGTCACCAGAAATCTTGATCCACCCAAACTGCTTACAGGAAACGGACCACAAACGTCCGAGTGCACTAGCTCCAAAAGCTGCTTGGCCCGTGTGGCCTCCCCTTTGGGAAACGCCGCAACATTTTGTTTCCCCTCAGCACATGACACGCAGTTCTGAGTATAATCACGCTGAGGCTGCTGAAACATTACACCTGAAACCAAGCTTTTTAGGGTGTGCATACTTCTGTAACTCAAATGGCCCAACCTTTTGTGCCATAAATCCATGGGCACATCCCTGGTTGATGTACATGCCACCTGTGAATCATAAGATTGGCCTACCCCTTCAATGTCCAAATTATAAACCCCATTAACTTTAGTGCCACATAAAATGGTAGTGTTTTCTCTAAGTACAAGGCATTTCTCATCTAAACTTTTTACAGATATGGCCTTCTCACATAATTTACTCACACTTACTAAATTGGTTGAGAGGCCAGGTACAAACATAACATCTGTTAAAGTGACATTACCGTACTCAGTCTTAAAACACACATCTCCTCTACCGACACAAGTTAAGTTTTGGCCATTGGCTACCATAACATTTTCAGACAGGCTTTTAAAATTAACAAAATTACCTCTGACACAGCTCATATGCGAACTTGCACCCGAGTCGACTAGCCACTGATCATTACTAAAGTCACTACAGGTTAGCGCTACTAACACATGTTCTTCACTCTTCGTTCTCCTTTTATCATTTCTAAATTTATAACATTTCAATTTAATGTGTCCGAGTTTGTTGCAATAATTGCACTTCACTTTGCTTCGGCGAACAGCGAGGGCTCTGTCCATTGATGTCTCGGTATCTGGAATCTCGTTGCCACGTCGATGTTCTTCTTGCAGGAGCCGGGTGCGCACAAGCTCGCTGGTTAACGACAGGTTTACGTTTGCGGATTCTAAACTGGATACGACGACATCATATTTCTGCGGTAGCCCGCTCAGAAGCAGTTCAGCAACCTCCTGGTCTTCCACAGTTCTACCAATATCGGCAAGTTGCTGTACTAAATCGGTAACGCCTTCAATGTAGGCGCTCATGTTAGGGTAATCGATATACTGGGAGCGGTGAAGTTTACGTAGTAAGCACACTCTCCTATAAAATCCTTTGTCTTCAAACACATTTGACAAATTTGTCCATGCTTCACGTGCTGTTTTGGCATTTCTCACATATTGAAGACATGCAGGCTTAACAGAGAGGCATATCCGAGCTAGTGCCTTTTTAATTTTCGTTGTGTCAATTTCTGTTCCAGCATCTAAAATGGTGTCCTTCAGATTTTCCAGTGTAAGTGCCATTTCCATATAAAATTTCCAGGTAGAATAATTAGATGCTCCATCTAATTTGTTAAAGGAATATAGGCGAATTTCGTCAGCACTCATTATGAAGTATTAATTTTGAGGTTATACCACGCGGACTGATAAAATAACAAGAACAATGAGTTTAAATCAAACTGTATATATTATTAAAGTAATTAAAAAGTACATAGCACAATGACACGGAAGATTTCGTATAGCAGAGAGAGTGAACCTACTATAACAGCGCATCTACATTAGTTGCGCGTAACGCTTTGCTGTGTAAAAATATCAGGCGTTATTGGGGCTTGCGTTCATACTCCAACATCCTCCACTGGACGCAAACCCATTGCTTTGGTGAAGGCACCATGCTTTGGTTGATGCAGAGCCTTGGTCAGTACATCAGCCACCATATCTTGAGTCTTCAGATACTTCACAGTTATTTGATTGGAGGCAATCCTTTCTCTCACAAAATGGTAGCGGACATCTATGTGTTTGCTTCTAGCACGGTATGCCTCGTTACCTGAAATGCTAATTGCACTTTGGTTATCACAATATATTGTTATTGGTGATTGTGAAAGCTCTGGCCAAAACTCATCTTGTAACTGTTTTAACCAGAGTCCCTCTTGCACAGCTGCAGACAAAGACATGTACTCTGCCTCTGTACTCGATAGTGCTATAGTTGGTTGACGTTTAGAACACCAACTTATGGCAGCACCCTGAAAGATAAATATGTATCCAGTACAAGATCTTCGGTCTTCAGTGTTACCAGCCCAGTCAGCATCACAATAGCCAGTGATATCCTCTCTATTTTTACAGAATGTCAACTTGTAATTTATCGTAGCCTTTAGATATCTCAAAACTCTCTTCAACGTAGTCCAGTGTTGAGCAGTTGGCTGGCTATTGAATCTACTTAGTGCATTAACAATATATGATATGTCGGGCCTTGTTCCCTGAGATAGATATAATAAGCACCCTATAGCTTCATGATAAGGTATATTTTTCAATATCTCTTCTTCACTTTGAGCTTTCTTTAATTGTATATTTGCTTCACTTGGAGTCCATATTATTTTACTATCTGACATCCCAAATCGACTTATGATTTTCTCTATGTAGACAGATTGATCTAATGATATTGTATTTTTATTGTTTTCTGTAATTCTGAAACCAATGCATTGTTTTGCTTTACCCATATCCTTCATACAGAAGTTTTCTTTCAATTTTTCCTTTATCATTGTTGCTGTATTGTTGTTGTTAAAAAAACACAGTAGATCGTCCACATATACCGTAATGAACAGGATATCAGTCTTGTCTAGTATTTTATAATAGATGCATGGATCAACTTTGGATCGAACTAATCCAATTTCCAATAAAACATTATTTAACTTTTTGTTCCACTGTCTGCTGGCTTGTTTAAGCCCATATATGGCTTTGTTCAGGCGACATACTTTATTCTCTTGTTCATAGTAAGGTGGCGGAGACATAAATATTTCTTCTTCTATATCGCCTTGTAAAAACGCCGTAACTGCATCCATTTGATGTATTTTTAATCCATATTTCGCTGCTAATCCAATCAGATAGCGAATTGATGAATATCGCACTACAGGCGCATAGATCTCGTTGTAGTCAATCCCCTTTCTTTGCTGATAGCCTTTAATAACTAGCCTCGCTTTGTAGCGTGTTACATCTCCATTTTCGTTCAACTTTGTTTTATACACCCATTTACATGGAATAACTTTCTTACCCGCCGGTACATCTACCAAGGACCAAGTATTATTTTTAATTAATGATTGGTATTCTTCATGCATTGCCTGTATCCATTCATTCGCCTTATCACTTTCCAGAGCTTCATTAAGACATTGCGGATCACTATTAAGCAAACTTGGTGTAGACTCAACATTCATACACATGTATGAGGTTGGTTTTAATTCATTGGTTTGTTTATTATGGCGTGGTCTAAGTATTCTTTTATACGACGGAGGAGTATGAAAGCTCTCATCACCATCAGGTACGTATGTTTCATCTGCAGGATTCTCATCTACTATAGGACTAGAGCTGGATTCTTCTGGCTCAGTCGGAGTCCCCGGTGTAATGGGAACATCTGCAGGATACTCACACACAGTAGAGCTTGAACTGAGCGCGTCTGAAGTTTCTAGTGAACGAGCAGTCTCATCTGCATCATTGTCACCATCACTATCATCATCATCATCAGACCTTGCTTCAGGCTGTTCGGTTAAAGGTAAGAAAACCTCATTTTTCTTCACATTTTTATCTTTCTTTTCTTTTTCTTCTCTTTGTATAACAACTTTTGTTTTTCTTTCAGGTGTTTCTGGCGCAGAAGGAACCATATTTCTCTTTATGTTAGCTTCAAGAAATACTGCATCTCTACTCATGATAGCCTTTTTACTTTTAGGGTCTAGGAATCGGTACCCTTTAGTACAATCAGAATATCCCACAAAAATTAACTCCCTTGATTTGGCATCGAGTTTCTGACGTTTTTCTTTTGGTATGTGCACCATTGCTCTGCATCCAAATATCCTCATATGACTTAAGTCTGGTTGGCTTCCGGTCCATACTTCTTCAGGAGTGATGTAAGAGAGTGCACGAGTTGGCGAGCGATTTACAATGTATGCTGCGGTTGCCACTGCCTCAGCCCATAGGTCATTCTGTAAACCAGCGTTTAAAATCATGCATTTAGCGCGTTCAATGAGGGTACGATTCATTCTTTCGCTCCGCCCGTTTTGTTCCGGCGTGTATGGATTGGATGTCTGGTGCAATATACCATTCTTCTTTAAATAAGTATCAATTTTTTTATTAATATATTCTGTTCCATTATCACTGCGTACCACCTTTATCTTTTTATTCAATTCATTTTCTACACGACTTTTGAATTCTATAAATTTATTAAATACTTCAGCTTTACTCTTGATAAAATAAACAAATACCTTGCGTGAATAATCATCAATAAAAGTTGTGAAATACCTGCATCCTCCAATCGAAGCAGTTTGTATCGGTCCACAAACATCGGTGTGGATGAGCTCTAGCAATTCATTTGCCCGGGAGCCACTGCTTGGAAAAGGCTTCCTAGTCTGCTTTCCCTCCAAGCATGAAATACATACACAACTTTGAGACGGCTGTGCTAATTTTACACCGGTAGCACAGTTTGGTATTTTATCAACATCATTGAAATTCAAATGACCCATCCGTTGATGCCATAAGTAGTTATCAGTCGCTGTAGTAGCTGTCATCGCTCTATTTTCATTACTATGAACATTAAGCCTGTAGGTATCATTTATGAGACTGGCACAAGCCACAGTTATCCCAATTTGATTTTTTATCAGGCAGCCATCTTTATTAAAATCTACTTTACAGCCAGCTTTTATGATCTTACTCACAGATAGCAAATTTGTAGATAATTCGGGTATAAACAAAACATCTCTCACCTGAATTGCATCACAGTTGCCATTCTTATTTCGTACCTGTATTGATACATCTCCACAGCTTTCCACATGTAACATTTTATTGTTTGCAATCCGGATGCTGTTCACTGGCGGAGCTCTCTCATTAACCAACCAGTCCCGATGTAATGTCATATGTTGTGAGGCACCCGAGTCAAGTACCCAATCCATTTGATTATTTGACTGCATGGCTGAAAAGGCTGCTATAAAACCAGAATTATTTTTATTATTCTTAACCTCAGACTTCTTCTTGTGCCAACAATTCTTACTTAAATGCCCATACTTATTACACTGAAAGCATCGAGGGCCTTTAGGCTTTGACTGACACTGATTAGGATTTTTCACATAATTATTATTCCTTGAGTTTGTGTAAAAAGCAGTAGATTCTGTTTTTGTAACCTCTTGTAGAAGTTTAGTTTTAATTAAATCGGCACTAATTTTCACACCAGAACTTTCTATTCCCATTATCATTGGCTTGTAATTGTCCGGCAAGCCTGCTAACATCAGTGTCCCGAGCCACTCATCATCCACTTGAAATGATATGTTTCGTAATTTATGAGCTGATGACATTAATTTATTTACGTAATCTTCCACGCTATTGCTTGTGTCCAGCGTTGTATTTATCAAGTCCTTTAATAAACCAACTTTTCGAAGTAGACCAGAATCTTGAAAAGCTTGGGTCAAATTGTCCCATACTTCTTTTGCCGTCTTCGCCTCTTGTATATGAACATACAACATGGAATCTACTAACAGTATAAGCTTTGATTTCGCCTTCAAATCCTTCTTGGGGTCTGTTGCCGTACTTTCTACACATTCCCAAAGTTCTTCATGTTGTAGATATGCTTTAACGGCAAAACTCCAACTCGTCCAGTTATCACGGCCAGTGAGCTTTTCGATGGCCATCATGGGACTACTTGATGCCATATTTTATCACTTTCTTAAGCTGAAAAGCTAAAAAAAAGAAACTCCGGCGACCGTTACTTGCGGTTTTTTTTTTTGGTTTTGAGGTTAACTTATTTTATGAAATTGATTTCACACTGAATTACTTGTTATTTCACTAACTGACTTTACAGTTAGGGCTGGGCCCATAACCTGATAAAATAACAAGAACAATGAGTTTAAATCAAACTGTATATATTATTAAAGTAATTAAAAAGTACATAGCACAATGACACGGAAGATTTCGTATAGCAGAGAGAGTGAACCTACTATAACAGCGCATCTACATTAGTTGCGCGTAACGCTTTGCTGTGTAAAAATATCAGGCGTTATTGGGGCTTGCGTTCATACTCCAACACGGACTCGCCCAGGCCGGAAAGGGACGATCCAAAAAAAAATGCAACCTCCACTTTCTTGACCGCTTCACTATTAATTTTATTTGCAGTGCCGAATAGGTGCTGGGAGCATAACCTGATGATGGGCACTATGAGCAGAGCAGGTGAAACGGAGTGGGGTGCTGAAGAAACCACTTAGGGATCTTCAGGACATTTATTCAGAGTTAATAAATTAACACTTACATATTCAATAGGTGCTATACGGCAGGAGGCTAGGTATAGAAGAGAAGCATAGACAAAGAGCATTGGCCTTTTAAAGATGTGACCATAGATAAACTGTGTAAGGGTGGACATTCATGATAAACGATACCCATTCTTTAACATGATTCCAATTAGTGGTATGGTAATTATTAATATTTAATCATCACTCATTTAATCATGCATTTATAATGGTATTTTTTCTTATACGACCTATTGCATTCGAAGATTATTAAGGATTTCTATTCATATTTAGAATTTTAATTTGTAAGCAAGTGAAGATCTTATAGTATTTCAAGTTTTATAACAGGTTATAGAAATGTTGAATCTAAATATCAACGTAAACTCTCTATGATGACGAGGTTTGTTTAATTATTGGTAATAACTGGTATTACACATGAACCAGTCACAAAAACTTGCAGTATTACCTAATGTTGTACTTTATAAGTTGTGATGTGACAGGCAAATTGCGTTTGTAATAGGGACCTAATTGTAAAAAGTTTATTTACTATACATGATTATTGATTAATGAATGATGATTGATTGATTACAATAAGACTAATTAAAATCACCTACATGAAGCGTGACGTCACCAGCACGAAAAGTACGACCTCTGTATATCGCGATTTAAACGATTTTATCATAAAAATGCCGAAAAAGATACAACAAAAATCATCTTAAATACAATGAAATATTTTAACCAAAGAAAGGACGAAGGATTGAATAGCATTCCATTGAAAAATGTTTTGCAATTGGTTACTGACATGACCGGTACTGACACTATAGTGCGGTTGTATTGAACTTGTTAGTTGTTATAATTAAACTTAATAGATTTTATTTTCTCATTTAAGGTGTATGTAGATCTACGATTAAAAACATTTCTAAAATAATGAAACGTGAGGCTTTATTTTGTACAGTTGGCAAAGTCTCGACTTTGCCAACTGTACAAAATAAAGCCTCACGCAAAAGGAGAATTAATATACTTAGATGACTTCGATAAATGTGCCATACGGCATAAAATTCATGAATTTTATGTAATAATTACCGATATTTGTGAGATCAGCAAATATGGTGATAAATTATTAAAAATTAAACGGCTTCTCTATGCACAATAACTACGTCAAAAGTGTTAACATTAACGCGGAGCCTTAAAATGTTTAATTCCTTTATTTAAAGTATAACTAACAATACTTTAAATCATAGAAAAAGAAAATTACAGTTAATGAATTATGTCCAGGTTTTGCTAATTTTGTAGTGATTGAGATAGACGTACCTACAAATATTGTACACTTTGATACCTAAAGGTTCCGCTAAAATTGAATGAAAAACTCCAACTTCCGAAAACAAGAGGTCTCAAATTCTGTTTCTTTTTTCGAATTCGCAATTGGTTCTGACACACTCTAAGTTGACTTAAATGTTTACATATGTCATTGTAGTGCTTTAGATCCGTGGGTTGAGTTGACTAGGTATAAAAATATAAACAAAAGTTCAGGCTAAATTGACCAACACTTCATTCGTCGGAAGGCATTGTGGCCATCGTAGGTAGGTACACATACGCTTTCGGCAACGATAATTATTGTGTGAAATAGCATAAACTTACGGGCCTTTTCTTACTCTTGGTAAGGAGAAGCGTCAGAGAAACGGATTGTAGACGTTGTATAACAAAAGTATAGGTCGATTCATAAGAACTGGCGCGGAAAATGTATTAACTGTCATTTCATAGACATTCCGCGCCAGTTCTTGTGAACTGACCTATAATATCTATGAACTTTTAAAACTTTCAAGATATTATCCAGTTGTCTAAAAAAGGAATTTAGTGTACTGCGGCTTAAAATTTTCCTTATTTTGTACATATAGATTTGTAAATCGTTCATATTTGTACGATATTTATTAATAAATGCTTCATATATGCGGATGACGTATCTATTGTATTCTCAAGTCAAAATAAAAATGATGCGACATATAAACACTGTCCTTGTTATCCTTATAAAGTGGCTTGAAGATCATAATCTACAGTTAAACCTTAAAAAAACCAAGGTTATTCAATTCAGACCGCATCAGAGACTCCCACTAGATATTAACTACACATATTCAGGTCACAAATTGAAATTTGTAAGTAGGTAATTGCAATCTTCTTGGCATAAACATTGATGAAAACATAAACTGGAAATCGCATATAGATAAAATTTGTATGAAACTATCTCGTTTCGCCTATGCCCTAAGAAACATTAAAAAAACTACAGACCTGAAAACTGCACTAAGTGCATATTATGCGTTTACCCAGACGTGGTTACAATATGGGATAGTTTTATGGGCAACTCTACTGACATAACCGATTTATTTATACTACAAAAACGTTGCATACGGATTCTCAAAAACATTAAAAAGGTTGACAATTGCAAACCCCACTTTAAAAAAATATTTTTGTTAACATTACCTTCCCTGTACATATTGGAAGTTAATAAATTTGTAAGAAAACATCTAAATTTATACACAAAAGCAAATGAACGTCACACCTGCACCCTAAACTTAAGACATAAAAATAAAATAGCTCTCCCAACAAGTAATTTACAGATGAGTAATAAAAGCCCCCATATGACAACCATACGCATTTACAATAGCCTACCTAAAGAAATAGCTAAAGAGGTCAGATATACAACGTTTGTTAAGAAGTTAAAAACATATTTAATAGAAAACTGTTTTTATTCCCTGCAAGATTTCTTTAATGTAAATAGATGCCACAAATATTTATAGTTTGAAAATGTCATACTATATATTAATACATGTAAACTTCTAATGTACCTTTAGGATATAAGTTAATTTTGCAATACCCTTACAGGGTGTCATGTTGTATTCTTAAGTTAACAGTTATTTAAGACCTGCTGTATACCAAAAACATGAATGCAATAAAGTTATTATTATTATTATAAAACCAAACTTAGATCACAATGATTTTCACATAATTATGCGCAATGACGTTTCATATACATACTTAAAAGCTTTGAACAACCCCCGAAATGGGTAAAAAAAATAAGTAATAATAAATATCTCCGGAATGACTCATTCCATTTTAAAAACTTATTATGAGTGTATAGAATGGACCTTTTGGGTGGATAAACTTAGGCTATATTTTAATCCGCGACATCCTATGCGTTATTTGTAATAGGTACGCGAGCGAAGCCGCGCGGGGCAGTTAGCTATAAGACTTTTGAAAATATTTATTTTGTTAATGAGTAAAGAAAAGATATCACCATATTTATTGAGATAAATAATAGGGGACAATTTTTTACTCAAAATCGAACTAGTGACTAACTAGTCCTATAGTGAGCTCAATAAGGCTTGTGTTATGAGTACGAGACGAAGATATATTTAATAGATACCTACATAGTAAAGTAATATATGCCTAAATACATAGAAAACATTCAAGTCTCAGGAAGAAATGTTTCTGCTCAAACAGAAACAAATGCCCCTGCCAGGATTCGAACTCGGCTTCGGCGGCAGTGTCACTACCAACTAGGCTAAACAGGTCGATATGAAGGCTGAGGGAATTGCGAGGACTATTTTAATACCTATTCATACTTCATTTTCTTCTTAATCCATATTTCAAATCTTAGCTTCCACAATTTGTATAAAAGTCACAGGGTGGGGTGTTTTTTTTTTCAAATGTGGTAGGGACGTAAACATTTAGGTTCCAACTTACCTTTCCTTTTCATGATAGTATAGGCCCATAACCATGTTAGAAATCCTAAATATATGTTGTGTGACTGGTGTGTTACTGCATCTAATTGTTTTGTGTCTGATTTTGTCGCAATAAGAATCATCATCATCATCATGTCAGCCGAAAGACGTCCACTGCTGGACATAGGCCTCTCCCAAATACTTCCACAATGATCGGTCCTGCGCCACCCCCATCCAGCGGACACGCGCGACCCTTACCAGGTCATTAGTCCACCGTGTGGGGGGCCTGTCCTCGCTACGCCTTCCGGTACGCAGTCGCCAGTCAAGAACCTTTCCGCCCCAACTGCTGGACATAGGCCTCATCATCGGTCCACCGTGTCGGGGGCCTGCCCACGCTACGCCTTCCGGTCCGGTACGTAGTCGCCACTCGAGAAACTTTCCACCCCAGGGCCATCGGTTCTACGTGCTATGTGCCCCGCCCACTGCCACTTAAGTTAAGCGATTCGGAGTGCTAAATCGGTTACTTTGGTTCTGCTGCGTATGGCCTCATTCCTGATGCGATCACGCAGAGAAGCTCCCAACAAAGCCCTCTCCAATGCCCTTTAGGTGACTTTGAGCCTTCTTATGAGGCCCATGGTTAGCGACCTCGTTTCAGTTCCATAGGTCATCACTGGCAATACACACTGGTCAAAGACTCTCGTCTTGAGACACTGCGGAATATTTAACGGAAAATTGTGCCATAGCTTTATTTGCCGTCATAGGTGTCACACTTTTTTTTCTCACTGAACATGTTGTTAGTTAACATAGTTAGAGAATATACTCATACCAATAAAAAAAACCGGCCAAGAGCGTGTCGGGCCACGCTCAGTGTAGGGTTCCGTAGTTTTCCGTCCGTCACATTAAGTTGACATATTAAGTACAGAAACACAAAACCTTTGAAAGCACGTCATTTCATTGTGATTTTGTAGAAATGACAGGTACAATAAACACCTGTTTATACGGTTAAATTACAAACTTAGTTCAGAAATTATTTTTGTAATTTTTTCAAAAACTATTCAACCTATCAAGTTCAAAATAATTTTCCTACAAAGTTTTTATAAAGTTCTACTTTTGAGATTTTTTTCATATTTTTAAAACTTATGGTTCAAAAGTTAGAGGGGGGGGGGACACATTTTTTTTTTACTTCTGGAGCGATTATTTCCGAAAATATTAACATTATCAAAAAATGATTTTAGTAAACCCCTATTTATTTTTAAATACCTATCTAACAATATATCACACGTTAGGGTTAAAATGAAAAAAAAAAATCACTCCCCACTTTACGTATAGGGGAGGTACCGTAATAAAATATTTTTTTCCACTTTTTATTTTACCACTTTGTCGGCGTAATTGATATACATATTAGTACCAAATTTCAGCTTTCTAGTGCTAACGGTCACTGAGATTATCCGCGGACGGACGGACGGACAGACGGACGGACAGACATGGCGAAACTATAAGGGTTCCTAGTTGACTACGGAACCCTAAAAAGCAGAGCCCTTGTTTCATTTCTTGTAAAATGTTAATTATTTGGCCAGATCTTATATGTTTGTATATTACAGTACATTACATTTGAACAAAAATACCTACCTAAAAACTTGTTACACCTGATTTTGTGGCTAATATTAATTCTCATATTTCAATTCGAAAATATTATTTTTTCGAAAAATAACTTATTTTCGAAAAAAACAAAATTGCCCACAAACTCTCAGTTGCACTATGAAAATGGGTAATTTATGTCATTCATTGACTGAATAGTGGATATCATATCCGTACCACTCGAATGACTACATTAGTATATGTGAAAAACATCATTTAATTCCTTTACAAAAACGTCGAGAAATAGCAGATATAGTTTGCCTTCTTAAAATTACAACTGCCAATATTGATTGCCCCGAATTGCTTTCTAAACTTTCTTTCAACACACCTACTGGTCGAAAAGGTTATATTCCCCCATTTCACTTCAACGTACCTCATCTAATTATAGGCAAAATAGTTTTCTATGTCGTGCAACACGTAAGTTAAATAGCTTGTCGAAGGATCTAGATATTGACGTTTTCAATTGCTCTATTCCATGTGTGAGGCGAACTTTATCTAAACGTTGTTTCTTACCCATCTAGGTTGCGGGTGATGATATGCTTTCTGGGTGTGACTAACTTTATATATTTGATTAATTTTATACATATAGTTGCTGAGTATACAAATATACAAGTGGTATTTGTGTATTTTCTGAACGTCCAGTGAGTGATGGGCATCTCATGTTGTGTTTTTTTATAGCCTTTAATTTCAATTTTTAGATACAGTAACCTAGTGTGTAACCTTAGTTCATATCTTGTTTCTATTGGTGAGTTTCTGAAATTGGCTCCATAGGTACTTCTATTTAAATTGTTAACATGTTTATAAAGCTGTTGAAACTCCTATTATAAATAAATAAATAAATATTGCCATCTTTTGAAAAAGATAATCCTCACATAAAATTATTAAAAAAAAAATAACCTAGATTGTATGTGCTTGCAAACTATTTATTATTTAATAATATGGTGTTTCATGTAGTAGGAATATCCATTATAAACTATATAAAAGAAGTGGCTTATTTATTCACATCCAGATTGCACAACCAATCCACAGCTCCAGGTGTTAAATTATAGAGCTCCCCCGGGTCACCCTGAAAACATCTAAATAGTTGATTTAAAAAATATATTGGTTAAAGGGTTAAGTTGATAATTGCAATGAGTAAAAAGTAAACCTTATTATAATAATTTAATGAATATAACAATAATTATGTAACTACAGGATAGTTTTGACAGATTCAACAGCGAATTCCAGTGCCAATAGCCATAAATGTACCAAACGTTCCACCTCCTTGTAGCATTACTTTTCCCACCGAGTGAACTAATTCGCGCCCTCTTGCACCATACCTGCAATCATGACACTGAAATCACTGAATGCAACAAGTATATTCAATTATGGAATCACACTTGAAAACCAAAGCTTACAAATACCTCAGTGACAGATTCTCAATTTCTCATGTTTAAAATTTTGAATTGTAAATATGGGATCTAACCTTAACGCCGTAAAGCCACCAAAAAGTCCGCCGCTAGCCATTCCAACGCAGAATCCTATCATGAAGCCCATTTTCATTTTGTCGAAGCATGATGGACCTTGGGTATGGTACATGCCCCCAGGTACAGGCATTTTTAATTATTTTAACGAACTAGAATATGAATTAACTACAAGATTTAATGAAATCTTTACTGCCTATATTAATTTTCTACTTGGAAATTGACAATGAAGTGGCAGGACTGGTGACAGTTGATATGACAGTTGAATATCAATCGATATGGCCCTTAACTCGATTGGGGCCCTTTACACGATTAATATTATCTTAATACTGGGGTGTCAATATTGTTTGTAAACTCACACAATTTTTTTAAATTGCGTTACGTATCATGTGAATATTGTAGCAAAATCCATACAATTTTGAATACCATGATAATATTGAACCTCCAGTATTGTGATAATATTAACCGTTTATTAATTTTTATGTATAATAATAACCATGTCAAAGGCCCCAATATTATCAATTATCACAATACGGGGGTGTCAATGTTATAGCAGTTTTTTAAAGTTGTCTGGATTTTGCTACAGTATTTATCAAGGTTCACGTGATATGAGTGAATCGCGTGATAATAATAACCATGTAACAGGCCCCAATACTGTCGAGTATCGTGATAATTTCGGGACATCCGGATGGAGCCCTTTACACGATTAGTATTATCACAATACTTGGACGTCAATATTATCGCGGTTTTCAAAGGCGCCCTTTACACCGTTAATATTATTTATTACAATACTGGGATGCCAATATCATGGTTTTCAAAACTGTATGGATATTGCTTCAATATTCACGTAATACGTATCGCTCAGAGTATCCAGAGTAGACATCATCCTCCTAGCGTTATTCCCAGTACAGTTGCATCCTGAAGGATGCCTGGGGTCTGCTACCTAATCCCAAGAATTGGCGTAGGCACTAGTTTTAACGGAAGCGACGGCCATCTGACCTTCCAACCCGAGGGGGAAAACAGACCTTATCAGGGGTGGTATACTACCGTGACGTCATCGCGCCGCGCAAAGTACATGCGGCCGCCGGCTCACACGTCGTGTGACTATTCAATGGTTGCGGCGCAACGTTACGGATCGGACGCTCACGCGCTGCTGTACCGCTCTGTACGATCATAAAATAATCAGTTTCGTGTTAAATAATAATGTCTAAACCACAGCATTATTGTATAAAATAGTAAATTACGATACAAGTGCAGAGAACAGGAAATTCGCACGTGTATCGTACAACGTTTTACAGTACATATGGCTCTTTAAAGTTTCGACATATGCACGTAATCAGCTGATTACCGCACGAGTGCGGTAAAGTAGCACCATATGTACTGTAAAATATCTTTATATAGTTACCCAAATTCTGTGTCTTTATCTTAAAATGTTGAAAAAACTGACCGTTATCAATCAAAAAACTGGCAGTCCTTGAGTTTGGTATTCACCAACGGTTGACATAAAAGAAAACGAAAATGAAAACGTTGGTTCTAAGAATCCTCTTTTTAACCGACTTCAAGATTTCAAAGGAGGTTATCAATTCGGTTGTATGTTTTTTACTCCATAACTCCGTCATTTCTTAACCGATTTGGCAAATTCTTTTTTTTATTGTAAGTATATAGGTATTTTTTCAATTTTTCCCTTTAATTAGAAATTTTCGTTAGCAGCGTTACTGCTTTAGTACAAAACTAATTTAGTATGGGATGGCGCATCGTTACTGACGATTTCTCAATGTAATTTGAGACGTTGGTGCCGTTCATAGAAGCCTAAGTCTTCTACGGTAGATGTCGCTGTACGCCTCCCTAAGGCGTTGTAAGAGGGAACTATTGAAGGATTTCGTGGACGAGCTTGGTTGTTCCGATAGCTCAGAGGCTAGAGCGATTGGCCGCGTATGCCAGATGTCGCAGGTTCGAATCCTGCTCGGAGCATTAAAAAATTGTTTTCCCTTTAATTAGAAATTTCTTTAGTACAAAATTAATTTATATAGGTATATATCCAAGTTGGTCCCGTTTTTGTCAAAACGCAGTTCTGACGATGGGATTCATGAGGAATTGAGGGAACTCCTCAAATCTTAAAGGCAAACATATGTGATTTTTATGTTTTTATCAACAAGTCGAGCATTTTCATAAAAAAAAGGTGACATTTGATGAAATGGAACTGTTGATGATGATCAGAACAGAACTCTTCAACGACGAAAAGTTCACGTATGGCGATTTGTCCTTCTAGCTGTGTTTGTTAAGCAAGTTTTATTCTCACGATTATTTTTTGTCATGCTCGAGTTCTGATGATGGGATCCATTAGGAATCGAGGGAACTCCTCAAATGTGAAAGGCACACAAATAGTGGTTTTAGTATTTTCATGAATTATCAAGCATTTTCTTCAAAAAAGTGACATTTGATGAAGTGGAACTGCTGATGATGATCAGAACGGAACTCTTCAACGACGCGTAGTTCATGTTTGGCGATTTGTTCTCTTCGTTTTGTTTGTCAAGCAAGCTAGGTTTTCAGGACACATTTTCGTCAAGCTTGAGTTATGATGGAAGATTCCATGAGGAATTGAGGGTACTTAAGTATTCTACCATTATAAACATACTTGTAGCCATTTTTATTTTACTGTATGGAATCTAAGAGTGCACCATCTAAGTATAATAATCTTTCACCGGCCTCCCCATTGAAGCCGGTTTTTTTTTCTAAAAAATTATTATTTTTGAATGTGATGCCTTTATAAATTATTTAAAACTTTGTATCCCCTGGTTACATGTATGGAGTGTCCCCCTCCCCCTACTTTAATATTTTTTCGTCATTTCACATCACTTTTACGTAGCGGTCCATACGAGTAGAATACCCCTTCCTCTATTTGTAGTGCTTATACTCGTAGTCTCCGAGTAGGTACATCGGCTGTCACATACAGACGAAAAGACGGACGGACGGGTTCAGTTTTCACGATTTTGGCTATGGAAGCTTAAAAGTACTATTCGTAATTGTATTGTAAACAAAACTACTAATAATAAAGTACATATATTAAAATAGGTTCTCGCTGGTGGTAACCCTAGTGCTGAGGGCGGGGCCTCGAAAGAGCGCGTTGCGTGCGATAGAAAGAGATGGCCACATTTAGCGCATACCTAAACGGGGGATTTGTTAACAGAGAAACTTCTGTACTTGTACTATTACTTATTCTGTGACCTTATTGGGATTAGGCTTGTCAAGTGAGTGGGCAACTTGACCGTTAGAAGTTCCCAAGCCGACCCTAACTTGACTTAATCATAGACAGCAACCGGGATCAAATGCTTAACGTACCTTTCAAAGCACGGGAGCGCTCAGTTAGTAACCACTCAAAGCGGTCACCCATCCAAGGACTGACCTCGCCCGACATTGCTTAACCTCGCATACCGCACGCGGTACGCGGGCGCCGCTGGGCCTCGAGCGCTGCTTAGTACCCACAGTCAAATAATAATACCGCTAAGAGCGAGAAGATCATATACTAAATTGAATAAGAGCGACGGAGAGGGATATATCATTTGTTGTCCTTGTCATAGTTTTGCTTTTCTTTATTTGCCTCAATGTCATCTAAACGTCAAGTCAAATAGTTTGAGGCAAATAAACGATTACCCGGCCAAATTAAACAGGTTGTTTATTGTAAGCCGCCAGACGTTTAAGATTAGTTCTCAATTTAGCTGCATAAGAGCTTTTCTGTCCCCCTTGGTGAAACTCGTATTGGCTACACATAGCCGCACGTCTGAAACGTCAAAGGTCCCGAGACAATGTCAAAACTCAGAGATGTCAAATAATGACACATGAATATTTTATTTACTTTAGTAAACGAGAAAGACCCCGTATTGGAAATTTTACTCAAATAAATAAGAGAATAAATAAATACATACAAACGAAACGAATCGTAGGAAACCGTTAAGAAACCAATAGAAAACGTGAAAGTAAATTTGACAGTGGTCCCCGGTAAGTACACATTTCTGCCATGGTGTGCGCTATGATCGCCTAGCTTACCCCCACCACCTACTTCGCACATAGCCAATAGGATACCCGTGTAAAAGACCCCTTTCAGATATTGGTGTAGGACCATAGATATAATAATACAAGAGATGGGTGTTGTGGGCGTGGCGCGTGTCGCCATTTTCTGCCCGACCGGGCAGAAACGTGTTTCTTCGACTCAGTCGCCGGACGTTCGTTGCGTCGTAAATAAGTCGGTTTTTGTGGGTAAAATGCTGACTTGTGCAGTCATAACGTGCAGAAATCGAAGTGAAAATGTTAATTCTAGAAATAGCGGAGTCACTTATCACAGGTAAGTGTATATTTTTGATAAAAAACGAATTTTTTCTCTACGAGCAGCAAATAATATAAGAGTGGCAATAAAACGGATATTTTTATAATCCTAATATTCAATGCTTGTTTTGTATGCTACTACCTTAGACGTCCGCGTAACTTAACGCGCAATGGGCAGCAAACTAGCCGATCGTCACAATGATGACGCAACTTCTTGGTACGGCCGCATGTCGCGTCCGCGAACTGTCTATTTTTTTATGACCTTAGTGGAGCGTACGAGTGCGGTGCATTATTAAGTGAATCATTCTATCGATAGATTTGTGGTTTGAATTTTATCGATAGATTCCCTGTGTCGGATTACTAAGTTCTAGTCTCGCGTACCTAAGTAGGGTACACAAGTAAAGCTTATGTTTATGTATTAAATTTAATTTATAATACAGGTTGAAAAAAAAAGTGCCATAGTTATTTATTGCTTTCAATTTTTTTAAATCACGTTTTTTTTTTTAAAAGCGTACAACCCGCCTAATGGTAAGCGGTCACCGCAGCCTATGGACGCCTGCAACTTCAGGGGTGTCACATGCGCGTTGCTGACCCTCGACACATTTAGTTAGTTAATTATATCGTGTCGGTGGCAAACAAGCGTACGTCCCCCCTGATATTAAGCGGTCACTGCAGCCTATGGACGCCTGCAACTTCGGGGGTGTCACATGCCTGTTGTTGACCCTCGACACAGTTATTTATACCACGTTGGTGGCCAACAAGCTTATAGCCCGCCTGACGGTAAGCGGTCACCGCAGCCTATGGACACCTGCATTTTTGGGGATGTCACTTACGCGTTGCCGACTCTCGACATATTTAGTCAGTTATTAATATCACGTCGGTGGCAAACAAGCGTATGGCCCATCTGATGGTAAGCGGTCACTGCAGCTTATGGACGCCTGCAACTTCGGGGATGTCACATGCGCATTGCCGACCCTCGATAGGCTTGAATTTATTCCAAGAAATTGACTCACCAATTTGAGCAAGCGCCTATGCACAACACAATCATATTAATTTACTCATAAAGGCAGTGATGGAAAAATACTTAGACACCCGACTGCATTATCTAACGAAAAATGCAGTACCAAAACTATCACGAAGACAAGTACTCAATAAGTACTTACATTTCACTGGTCAGTAATGATTCAATTATTCAACGTTAGGATTACGAGTATTTTTTTTTTATTATTAATTGAAGTGAATGCTTACAGAAACAATGCGACTGCCTAGGGTGGTTCTTTCTGTGTAGGTCACCTACTGTAGTCAGTTGTTGTAAATATCCCTTCATTTAAATCCTTTGATTTTCTTAATCTTATAACTTATTAATCTTATAATAAATATTATCAGCATAATTGGCATTTTAATAATTAAATCATCGACAACAATGTTTTTTGATGCTGCCCCAGCCCTATAACCTTCACAGACGTTGTTATTTACGTGTAGTAGTTCTGTATTTACAACCTTTGCGAGTAGTGTACGTGCCAGTCAGAGCATTAGAATCCTAGTAGAGACCGTGAGCAATGTGTGCGTGAGTCGAATCTTTACAATGCCTATAAGTATATATGTGGTTGCAACGCACACGCGTTAAACGCGGCGACACCGGTTCCGGAGTAATCACTACGGTGACGGCCAATCTCTTGTATTATTATATCTATGTGTAGGACCGACACCGATATCTGTAAGGTGTATCAACATTTGTACTGTACACGTTGTTACATAGGGTGACTCCCATGCCAAAGACAAGCGAGACTTCGTATGGTGAAAACTATAGACCTATTGCAATACTTTCGGCCCTAGAAAAATTCTTTGAGTCTGTTCTGCACCATCTTATAAATGAACTATGCTAATTTTATTTGTTCATTTATGCATTTATATATCCTAACACGAGTCGCGCAGTTTGCGGTAAGTATGCTATCCCGCACACCTTACTGGATCCACTGAAAACCAGCGCCGTTGGCAGTACTGTGCCAACTGCATTGCTGAGTGGAGGCCTTTTCGGTAGCACATCTCTGTTATTTTTAGTTCTTAAGTTTTGCTGTATTACTTGTAATGTCATAGTGTGTTATCCGAATAAATATCTTTCTATTCTATTCTATTCAATTAAACATTTTGGAAGATATTTTTTTACGTGAAATCTTAACTCCCATAGACTAATATATCGTCGAAAATTCGACAAACTTCGTTAAAATATTAAGCTAGGTGAGGCAGCTGAGCACAAAATCAGGAATAGACCTAAGTAATCATAATTTAGAATAAATTTCGGCTTTTGCAATACAACATCTACAATCCGTTTCTAACGCTTCTCTTTACCAAAAGTAAAAAAGCCCTAAAGTCACACAATAAATATCATTGCCGAACGCCTATGTACACTCGTACGATTGCCACAATGCCTTCCGACGATTGAAGTTTTGGTTGTGCTGTGTTGGTCAATTTAGCCCACATCTCTCTCAGCCCGCGGGCCTAAATTACCACTATACTAAAATTAGTTTATATTTATACCTAGTCAACTTAACCCACGATCTAAATGACTACAATGAAATATGTAGACTTAGAGTGTGTCTGAACTCGAAAAAAGAGGGAGATATTAAACAGAATTTGGGACCTCTCGTTTTTGGAAGTTGGAGGTTTCCATTCAATTTTAGCGGAACATAAAATTTATCAGTCTTCTTAAATATTTGTTGATGGTTTATTAATAAATATTAATTGTATACCAAATTTGTTTTTTTTTTGTTTTTAGGGTATAAATGTTTGTTGTATAATTAATTTCAAGAAAACTGTAATTTTATTTAGAGCCTTTCTGGAGCTGACGTCGTTATATAAGTTAACTTAGCCCGTGGGCCTATAGTCGTCACTATGACATGTTTCTTTTTTCGTAGTCATTCCAGCCCGCAAGGGCCGCATGTCCTGTAAATTAACCATAAAAATAAACATATGTCATAGCGTTCATTTAGGCCCGCGCGCTGATGTGAGCTGAATGCCGTGAGTGCGACTTGCGAGGCAGGGGCCTTTCAGCTCGAAGTGCGAACTTTTCTTATGAGTTGTTAGTTTAACTTGTTTGTCACTTTGTACTATCTCTATCTCTATCGCACTTGCATATTGGAGTGACAGAAATACAGTGGTAGTGCGGTTAGTTCTTACTAAATACTACATCGGCGCTACGATCTATGTGGAGTATTTCACTGATATCTCAATCTCTGTACATATATATATATATATTGTACTTTGTGGAAATAGGCTAAAATGAGTTTGTATTCAATAAAGATGATGTAGAGATGACAATTTAATATTGACATTTATTAAGCCAATTGGGGCCTTTTACACGGTGAATATTATCTCGCGATACACTCATATCACAATCCGTATCACGTGAATATTAATGAATATTGAACACAGATATCAGAGTAGGTAAAGCAGATCCGCTCATATTAAGTTGAACGATTTCTGTACATCTGATCTTTTCTCACTAAACCACAATCAGTAAGCTTGAGAGACACAGGTAAGTGATATCTGACAGGTCTTCACATGTCGGTGTCTCCATTTTCATAACTGCAAATTATACTGAACTGACGTTTGTGACGTTTTGGTTTGTATGGGATTTGGCATTTACCCGGCTAGTATGATAGCTTATATGTAGACAATTCGTGAACAGCCGGAAATGATCGTACTATCTGTCCCGTTCTAACTCATCTTAGTTAACCATAAGGATTCAAAGAGACAACTATAATGAAAAGTCATCTTGCATAACACTACGGATCAGTTGGTATTATTAATTTAAGATATTGAAGTAAAGTACAAACAATTCGGAAAACCGCGATAATATTGACATCCCAGCTTAATTAAGATAAGATAATATGATTCGTGTAAAGGTACCCACCACCATATCAGCCCTAGGACGTCCACTGCTGGACATAGGCCTCCCCCAATTTCATGGGGGGTAAATACCATAATCGTAAAGGTACCCATTAAAAATAAATTAAAAAATGACATACTACGTCTGTCATTCATGTAAACATTGTAAACAGACCGTTTATTTGGTGATTAGTTATTTTACTGGTGATGCGGATATATAAAAACTTACTACAGGTTTGAGCTCTATTATATTTCCTCAATTTATTCTAAATATGTCAATGAGGCTAAGGACCTGCGCATGTATTATTGCGTACCGTACGTCAAATGCCAAAGAATTGATATCAACTCCATCTATTGTGCAGAATTGTTCAGCAGATCCGTTTTTTCTTGAAAACGCGATAACGACGCCACCTACCGGGTCCAATTGTATTTTCAAACCATCCAGGAACCCACCCGAATATACACACAAAATTTCATCCAAATCGGTCCAGCCGTACAGAAGAATTATATATAAGAATTATGACGTACCTATAAAAAAAATTTTTTTTCATTCATTAGTGAATTTATTTACTTTTTTCTTTCCGCGTTCCGCCTAAACGATATGAACTGTAAGAGAAGCGCGCGGGTGAGCGAGAAGAAGATAGAAATTCTACTAATGAATGAAAAAAAATGTATTTTTTTCAATAGGTACGTCATAAACGGCATTAGTACCTCAATTTACATAATAAAAAAGTAGTTAATATCATTTCTATCTATGAGTACTAAGTGGCGCCGCTGCAGAGTATGCACCCCAGCGGCGCCACTATCAAGGCCCATTATTTCGATCCCTAGAACAGGTACAGCCATAAACGTTATAGGTACATGATGTACGTTTCAGGTACATCATTTCAGCATATAATTCATTGATATTCATTGTGGTGGTGCTGCTGCAGAGTAGCACACGACTTTTCTCTTATTCCTCGCTGAAGAGGAAGTTGAAGAAATTGTGGTTGTCAGTACTTCTCGACTTAATATTTTATTTCGGTATCTATCTATCTATCTATTATAAGATACTTTTATTTTCTGTTTTTGTTGTAGATGTATTTATATTTTTTCTTTTATTCAGTGGCCGCCTTAGACATTGCGAGGCTCCGGGCAGCCCCGGTGCATCAAATCTTTGCGAGGCCTTCACCTGGGTTGCGCGGGGCCGGCCCCTGTAAGAGCGAGGCCCCGGGCGGTTGCACTGCTTGCCACCCCCTAAGGCCGCCACTGCTTTTATTCATATTAAATTATAATTTTGTGGCTTTTAATTATATAATATTATGTAGTTTAAGTATCAGAAAATGTTTGATGAAGACCTCTCATTATTTTTAAAGACTTATGCAACTATAGCACTCCATAGATTTTATTTTACGACTGTCAGTTTTATTGATTTTTATATCCGTAAATAAATTGCAGCTTTCTAGCACAAACAATCACAGAGCAAAGCCTCGGACAGACAGACAGACTGACATGGCGAAACTATAAGGGTTCCTAGTTGACTACCGAACCCTAAAAAGGGGACTTCTATGTACTGTATTTTGCATTAGTACCTTTTAAATACATTAAACGTCGAAAGCAAAAACACCCGTTTTATTTTTGAACTCAGATCGACACATCTCGCAACGTAATAATGGCTCCTCTACATGATGGCCCATCCTGCAGGCCCACTAGGATGGGCCAGCATGTAGAGAGGGTAGTGGTGTCGGATGGCTTATGGCGCGGCGGGATGGCGATGGGATGGCCGCGGTGTCGGTTTTTCTGACGCACATCAAAGGGACAGGACCAGCGATGGCGGTACGCATCTACACGTGGCTCATTCCGCAGTGCGCGGTCGACCGCGGTTGAGTGTGGACGTTCATGCTGTGTATTTTTTTAATCGAAAATGACGTTTACAGAACACGAAACAATAACGTTTTTGGAATTATATCGGGGAGAAAGCGTAATATGGAACCTCAAACGTAAAAATCGGCCAAGAGCATGTCAGACCATGCTCAGTTTAGGGTTCCGTAGTTGCCCAATGAATGAAAAACTGCTTAAATGATCATGTCCGCTAGTTTTCATTGAAAGTCTTTATTAAGCTTTACTTTCATGTTTTTTTTTCATATTTTTGGACCCATACTTCAAGTTAGAGGGGGAGGGAGACTTTTTTTTTTTCTCTTGGAGCGAATATTTCCGAAAATATTCACTTTATCAAAAAATGTTTGATGAAGGCCTCTATTCATTGTGAAAGACCTATCCAATAACATCCCACACCATAGGGTTGAAGCAAAATAAAAAAAAAACATGGCCACTTTAAGTGTAGGGGAGGTAGGTACCGTTTAAAAAAAAATTTTTTTTTTAGATTATATTTTACGACTTTCTTAGTTTTATTGATTTATATATCTACACCAAATTGCAGCTTTCTAGCACTAACAATCACAGAGCGAAGCCTCGGACAGACAGACAGACGGACAAGGCGAAACTATAAAGGTTCCTAGTTAACTACGGAATCCTAAAAATAACGCTAACGCTTCGACGTCCATCTCGCAAAGCGATTCGATCACAACTGAATGTCGCCATCGTGTAGTGGCGTTCAACCATCGCATGGCCATAGGATGGGCCATCAAGTAGAGGAGCCATAATAAATAACTAGTTTTATTTATTCAAAAGGTACTTTTATATAAGGTGTGGACCTTGTTGTAACAATTTAAATCTGTTTCAGGTGCTGTTATGTTTCAATACTACATAAAGATTGTACCAACAGTATATGTAAAACTAGACGGTACAGTTCTGTACACCAATCAGTTTTCGGTCACTAGACACCAAAAGTCTAGTCAAGTGCATTCTGAATCTGGGATGCCAGGAGCATTTTTCACTTATGAACTGTCACCTCTAATGGTCAAATATACAGAAAAAGAAAGGTAATTAAATTCAAACAATATAATATACTTTCACATTGTTTTCCTTGAAATTCTCCAATACATAAAACCAATTTCCTTTACTTTTATTTTTTCCTTGCAGGTCAATTGGTCACTTTGCAACTAATATTTGTGCAATCGTTGGAGGTGTATTCACTGTTGCAGGAATATTTGATACACTTTTATACCATTCAGTAAATGTATTTCAAAACAAAATATTATTAGGAAAAACTGGTTAATTTTATAATGTTTTTAGAAATAAATTGTAATCTGTAACATTACATTTTGCATATTCTTTACAAAATTCAATATCAGTACCTTCAACTAGTTTTATAATAGGAACATAGTTTTCCTTTTTGGGGTCATACTGAGCTCTTCCAAGCTTCTGTAAGAATAGATGGCGCTGCTTTATTCTAAAGTTCCTGCTGAGCAAAACTTCTGGTTCCTCTAATATTCTTTGATGAGGTATATGCATTGTATTGTGTATGTAATTAAACCTCTCCAACATAGTCTTCTGATCTGAAATAATACAACAAGTAGGATTAAATACCTAAGCTTATTTCTCTGTGTGATAAGAACAAGAAAACATTTACTGCCCAAAAATAACCTTAACCATACACATACAAAATCATAACAACAGTCGACAAACAGGTAGGAGTCAAATAACCTAATGTAATTAAACAAAAATCGGCCAAGACCATGTCGGGCCATGCTCAGTGTAGGGTAGTTGCTCAATGAACTTAATTAAAAATATATTATTTGATATTTATACAAGCAAAAGCGCAAGCGAATACCTTCGCAGCGTTTTATACGTCTTTTACTAAAAAGGGAAGACTTTTACGGTAACTGAAAAACAGCTTAACTGATCATGTCTGCTACACGTTTTCGTTGAGTCTTTATAAACCTAGAGGTTTATAAAGACTCTTTTATGGTTTTTTTTTCATATTTTTTGGACCCATACTTTAAAAGTTAGAATGAGGGTAATTTTTTTTTTCTTTTGGAGTTAATATTTCCGAAAATACTCGTATTCTCTTTATCATTTTTTTTTTCATGAATACTTCTATTCATTTTGAAAGACTTCTCCACCAACACTTCACACCATAGGGTTGAAATAAAAAAAACATCGCCTCCCCTACACGTAAAGTGGGTAAACTTAAAAAAAAATTTTTTATGTTTTATTTTACCACTTTGTCAGATTTATCGATTTATGAATCCCTGCCAAATTGCAGCTTTCTAGCACTAACAATCAGAGAGCAAAGCCTCGGTCGGACAGAAAGACGGACATGGCGAAACTATAAGGGTTACTAGTTGACTATGGAACCCTAAAAAGCTGAGGCAAAGGGTTCCATGCTCAGCATGTGCTGGGCAGGAGTGCTCGGCGCAGGTTTTCAGTCTGGTCCAAAATAGTATGTAGATTATACAGAGGGGATAAAGCACTGTTTTAAGTCACGGGCGCGATATTGAATCCTGAGCAAATGAGGGACTCCATATTTAACTCCCGAGCGAAGCGTGTGGGCTACTAGTTAATTCCTGAGCGAAGCGAGGGAATTAGAACGGGAGTCCTGAGTGCAGCGAGGGATTCAAGCTCGCCCAAGACGAAAACAGCAGCTTTATCCCAAAGGAAAATACTCTACCTTTCTCACCTTTTGCAAGACAATAAAAAGCAAGGCTACTTAGTAGAAACGTTTTTTTTTAAAGATAAAGTACCTTATTTAAAAAAAACTTACAAAAAGTAATTTTTAGTAGAAATTAGGAAAAATTGTTTCTTTATAATTCATTCAACTGCAACCTCCTATAGTGCTAGCGATTCGCCAAAAAAGCTGCAAATGGTGTTAAAAGCATGACAATCGGAACGACTGAACTTTAGGCTATACAAATCAATTTGACCTGTAGTAAGAAAAAAAAACATAAAAGGATAGGAGCTATATCATCTTTTTTTGTATGGGAAAAAAATGTTTTTGATCTGAACTCTATAGTGTGTGGTACCTAATAAAAGGGCTTAGTAATCCAATTCTAAAAATATATCCTACATTAATTACATACTATTTAAGTCACTTGTTTTAAATTAAAATAAAATCATTTTCAAAACAAATCAAAGTTTGGGCTCCTCTAAATATGATATGGTTGAATCATTATTTGTAAATATAGCTAAAATGATATGTAATAGCCTCCTATCCAACCCCAAGAAAGCAATTGATCAGATAAGGACTGAGGCCATCTGCAGCAGAACCAAAGTAACCAAGATAGCCCTCCAAATTGCTAAACTTAATTGGCAGTGGGCAGGGCACTTAGCATGCAGATCCAATGTCCAAATATAAAGGTTCTCGAGTGGAAGGCACATCATGGGCAGGCCGTCCACAAGGTGGACTGATAACCTGGTAAAGGTTGTGGGGGTCCGCTGGATGCAGGTGGTGCAGGACCGGTCATCGTGGAACTCTTTGTCTTATTTGAATATGTCTAGCAGTGGAAGTTCTTCAGCTGTTATTTTCCAAGTAATTTAACACTTTTGACTGTCCGTGCATTACATGTAATGCACCATCAAACTAGCTCTGATGTCACATGCTCTGTACATTCGTGCATTACCTCTAATGCACAGACGTACCAGCCCATGTCAGTGGTGGAAGCGAAGGACAGTTATAGTGTTAACATCAAACAACAGAAAATGACAATTTTAGCAATTTATCGAGTAGATTCTCATAACCAAATGGGCAGACGGACGGACTACAAGAGTCTAGATAAAACAAGTGTAAAGAACAAAAACCCAAGTTGAATAGAAGACTAATTGCAAAGGAGGCAAAACCCAATGTGATGTTGATGGATTAATATCAGCCATGTACAAGAACTTCATTATAGAGACCACATGGTTGTGGCCTGAAAAGAGAGATAACTAGAAAAAAAATAGTTCAATCTATATCAGAATACTTACTAATCATATAAAGTCTTGGTTTATATAAAATTAACTGTTTGAGTTCATGCTGTTCAAAACCCATCTCTTCTTTCAAGGCAAACATGTTAGTCTTGACATTGTGAAGATTGTATGTTATTAGCTTTGGTTGCTTTGAGGCAAGTGATCTCACCTCCTTGCCACATAATTCAAATCTTTTCTGAAAAAATCCCAGTCTTCTGTCTATTCTTGTTGTGCTAAGAAAAGAAATGAAACATAAACAGTTTAAAGTGCTATTATTATTGTAAATAACAGAAAAGGCATTTCTTATTACTGCATAATTTCGAATTTTACAATACTTACGTAAACATAAGCCAAAATGGATTCCTTGTGATAATTCGTTTTATTTGATGATCGGAAAAACTTTTAGATTGTAAGTAATTAATCCTTACTTCAAGGTCTGCTAATGGCTCACTAAGAATAAGCGAGTTCTTGGTAACAAATGTACCCATTTCTTCCAAATCAACATAATCTTTAAGGAATAAAAGATGTTCTTTGATATTTTTTTCAAAATCCAATTTAAGAAGCTTTTCTACGCGGTATGGTTTCTTCTCAATTTTAGTTAAATTGACATTCAATTGTATTAACTTCTGTAATGTTTCAGAACTATTCACATATCCGGCTAGGTTAAAAGACTTTGGATAATATGAGGTATATTCTGACAAATCTTGTGAGGTATTTTCTAAAGGGTTCGGTTCTATTTCAGAATCATTAGGAATCTTGATTTTTTGTATTAAACTGCCATAATTTTTAATCTTAATACATTTGCAAGAATAACGGTACAGCAACACATTTTCAATTACTCTTGAAAACATCGTCATAATTTGTAACAACACGCCCTTATATTTCAGTAATTCTTTTTCTTGCGTCCCTCTTGATGATATACACAAAATTATTTGAACTATTAACAATACCATTTACCTCCACTCCGCATGGCATTGGCCACAGATTACTAATAAGACATACCAGTGTTGCAAGGGTGCTACCGCGAACTTTGAAAATCGAATTTCGTATCGTACCGTCCCTTTCCGTCATATACAGTATAAAAGGAGAGTGAAAGGGACGGCACGACACGAAGTCGATTTTCGAAGGTCGCGGTAGCACAGCAGATGGGCTTTCCGTTCCGTAACGCGTAGCTCTTAAAAATATCCTGCTCTGTGGCTTATTGGCTATATGCACGTCTGCCCGGTTAGTATGATAGCTTATACCATCACATTTTATGTGACATTTCAGTACATTTTGGCCATATAACGTGACGGTATAAGCTATCATACTAGCCGGGCTGGAACGTCAAACGTCAAGGGTCCCGGGACAATGTCAAACTCAGAGATGTCAAATAATAACACATGAATATTTTATTTGTTTTAGTAAACGAGAAAGACCTCTTACTGGAAATTTTACTGAAATAAATAAGAAAATAAATATATAAATATAAACGAAACGAATCCTAGGAAACCGTTAAGAAACCAATAGGAAACGTGAAAGTAAATTTAACAGATGTCCCCGGTAAGTACACATTTATGCCGTGGTGTGCGCTGCGATCGCCTAGCTTACCCCCACCACCTACGCACATAGCCAAAAAATGTACTGTAACGTCACATATCACATAAAACATGACGGTATTGGCTTCTCGTTTACTAAAATAAATAAAATATTCATGTGTTTATATGACATACATGTACATGTGTGCATATTTGACATCTCTGAGTTTGACATTGTCCCGGGACCCTTGACGTTTGACGTTCCAGACGTGCACATAGCCAATAAGCCACAGACTTCGAATTGCGCCTTATGGACCATTTAGACGAAGTCAATCATTGAGACAATCCAGTAAGCCAGCAAATTAGAAATCGTTCTAGAAGGATTGGCTTCATCAATGGCTTGAAGACAATCCAATGCAGTGGACTGTCTCTATTTACACGATGCCAATATTGGATTGGCTTACTGGATTGTCTCAATAATTGGCCTCTTCAAAATGGTCCATTACGGCTGTATATTGGCTATGTGCGAAGTAGGAGGTGGGGGTAAGCTTGGCAATCGCAGCACACACCATGGCAGAAATGTGTACTTACCGGACATCTGTCAAATTTAGTTTCACGTTTCCTATTGGTTTCTTAACGGTTTTCTAAGATTCGTTTGGTTTGTATTTATTTATTTATTTTCTTATTTATTTCAGTAAAATTTCCAGTAAGGGGTCTTTCTCGTTTTCTAAAATAAATAAAATATTCATGTGTCATTATTTGACATCTCTGAGTTTGACATTGTCCCGGGACCTCTGACGTTTGACGTTTCAGACGTGCACATAGCCAATAGTCTGCCAATAAAGAGTATAAATTAATTGAGGTCGCCACTGTGCTTTAACGGGCAACATTTATAATATTGAAAGGAAGCGTAGGGCACTGGCAGTCAGAACAAACATGTTGATCCGTAGGTTCGCTCGCTGTACGACTGAGGTGAAGCAGACAATTTTTAGGTCTTTTTGCCAGTCGTTTTACGCTTGCAGCCTATGGATCAACCACACTAAGAGAGCTTACAGTGCCTTGCGTGTCCAATTCAATAACGGTTATAGGATGCTGTTGGGGCTGTCACGCTTTTGTAGTGCGTCGGGCATGTTTGCGGAGGCTCATATGGATGATTTCTACGCGATAATGCGCAAACGGGCAGCCTCCCAGATGCGCAGAGTACGAGGCAGCGCCAACAGCTTCCTAGTGGCTATAGGGGAGAGGATGGACAATCCATTCTTTCGTCACTGGGTGTCATTGCATGTTCCCAAGTACAAAGACTATAAATAAGTTTTAAATGTATTAGGGTTAAGATAAACTAACATAGATATGTAATCACCATTGTTATTAACGAATATGGACCATGTGTCTGAAATAAAGTGAATTATTATTATTATTTGTTTCTCCTTCGACATTCACGGGCCATTACATCCCGGTCTTTTGATAGGCTTGCGTGGGGACACAGATCCAACACGTAGAGGCCCTTTGGAGAGTTTTACTATGTAATACACCTGCTACAACCCATTCACGGGTACATCAATAGATACCCGTGAACCGGTCCCAGCAGGCGTTGGGACTATTGTAAATAAAATGAAAAGATTACTGAGCTATGGTGTTGAAGTTTGGCTGGTCAAGAGATTGGGCTATTACTTAGGTTCCGGACACCTGCCATAACAATGCTTACACCGTTATCGAGGCAGGTGGTGACTCGCCGCTGCCTAGATGGGCCCCTGAAACTGCCGTCGTAAAGACGGCCAGGAGCAACATCGGTGTGAGCGGCTCAGGGTGTGGAGAGGTGTGCACCGCTTTCTACCCAGTGGCTGTTAACAGCCACCGTGCCCACTCGCGACTTATGCAAGTTTCACTTCCACCCTGCGAGCATATAGCTCTGACGACTCCTCTCTGGACGGCCAATGAAGGCAAGCCAGAGCCGAGAGTCCTGCGGGTCCCCTTGGGGTTCCACTCCGACCGACGAAGACACGCCGGAGACGGAGACCCTGACCGACTCTCTGGAGCACTCGGGTCCGTGTGGTCGTCACTCCCCAACAGCTCGCCACAAGCTGCCCTTATTATTATTATTATTATTATTATAGGACTCGAACGATATTGATACTTGCTTATGTAAAAATTAAATGCAAAAAATATAGTACAATATATTCAATATTTCATAGTAGTTATAAAAATAAATACGAAAATGAATATAAATGATCTTTTATTAGTTTCGTCCAATTTATTGATTAAAAAAGTTATATATCAAAGTCATTGTTTTTGAGGACGTCCTTTCTGTGCTTTGTGGGCGTTCAAAATTTGCCGTTATTCTTACGTACTTCTTTCATTCATTACTTTCTTTACAGTACTGACTTCCCTGAAACAATGTACATTTTAAAGTTTTATGCATATTTATGATCATATCATAAGTAGTACTCAAAGTTATTTGGGTATCAGCCCGGCTAGTATGATAGCTTATAGCGTCACGTTTTATGTGACGTTTCAGTACATTTTTGCCATATAACGTGACGGTATAAGCTATCATACTAGCCGGGCAGATGACAAGTGTATTAGTATCTATGTACAAGTGTAACTGTTTAGTATTTTAGGTATTACTACATTTATTTAGTAATATTGAATCTTAACAGGCTATATGTACTAAATCGTTTTACACTGATAAAGTTGCAACCTTTACAAATAATATTGGCTATGTGCGAAGTAGGTGGTGGGGGTAAGCTAGGCGATCGCAGCGCACACCACGGCAGAAATGTGTACATACCGGGGACATCTGTCAAATTTACTTTCATGTTTCCTATTGGTTTCTTAACGGTTTCCTACGATTCGTTTCGTTTGTATTTATTTGTTTACTTTCTTATTTACTTCAGTAAAATTTCCAGTAAGGGGTCTTTCTCGTTTACTAAAATAAATAAAATAATCATGCGTCATTATTTGACACCTCTGAGTTTAACATTGTCCCGGGACGCTTGACGTTTCTGACGTGCACATAGCCAATACATATAGATTATTTTGTTCGTCTCGTTTGCTTCTGTGATCGAGTAGTAAAATATCAAGAAGTGGTATTTACGCTATATGACATTTCAACATCGAACATTATTTACCTAATCTTACATTATTCATAATAGTGAAATTATTGGCTATGTGCGAAGTAGGTGGTGGGGGTAAGCTAGGCGATCGGAGCGCACACCATGGCAGAAATGTGTACTTACCGGGGACCACTGTCAAATTTACTTTCACGTTTTCTATTGGTTTCTTAACGGTTTCCTACGATTCGTTTCGTTTGTATGTATTTATTTATTCTCTTATTTATTTCAGTAAAATATCCAATACGGGGTCTTTCTCGTTTACTAAAGTAAATAAAATGTTCATGTGTCATTATTTGACATCTCTGAGTTTTGACATTGTCTCGGGACCTTTGACGTTTGACGTTTCTGACGTGCACATAGCCAATATCCAAATAATGATTATTAAGGAAAGATGCGGAGAGAACGTCAGCGGAACGTCAATCGCGGTATTTTTAAAATTAATATAATTTAATTTTTCTACAGAGCAGACCAGATCAGTCGTGATTACTTTTCCATTAAGGTTTATTTTTATTTATTCTCTGGATTAGTTTTTGTAAATTATACCTAGCTTTGTATCATATGGGGGACAGGTCCCCTGGGGACCTGGGAGGGTCGGATAATCTGACCCTCCATTCCCCTCCTTCTCCTGGCGCCTTCATCTCGATTCGAGACTCCGGATCCCGTGATTTTGCTGCCCGAAAACTTCGCCAAGACCGTTCGAAGACTTAATCCGGTATTCCGATCTTAAGTAGTGTAGTTACGAAATCCCGTTCGCGCTCTAACTCCCGGTCCCGTTTGCCTCAGCCTAACGCGATGACAGACACCCAAGATTCGGCGCTGGCACTTGGTCAGGCCTCAATGACGCAGGATGCAGTGAGCCAGTCGACCCCTCCGGTGCACTTACAAACATCTCCTCCAACTACGGCTGTTTCAACTCCTCCATTGTCTTCCTCGATGACAACCACTGAGAGATCCCAATATGAACAGAGTGATCCTGGACCATTTACTGTCCACGTCCAATATGACAGCATATCTCCTGGGGCCACCCTACATCCGGTTACTTTCGGTCAGTTTCTACACTGCCACATAAGAGAATTCCTAAATATAATTGATGGCTCAGTAAAAGGTATAGGCCGCAATAGAGTGATGGTAAACTTCCACTCATATCAGGACGCCAATGATTTAATATTGTCCCCGATCCTCGCTAACAAAAAAATTAAGGCGTTCATCCCATCCTTCAACGTGACTAGGGTGGGTATCGTTAAAGGTCTTCCCACGGAGTGGTCTCCTGAAGACATAATTAACCTTGTAAAAGTCCCGATGGGATGTGGACGGGTAGTGAAGTCGCGTCGACTGAATTTTAAAAAACAAATTACCAAGATGGCTCTTATAAATGGGTACCGTCAGAGACAGTCGTATTAACTTTTGACGGACAGGTCCTGCCTCAAAGGATATTTGCCTGTTTTAACTTGCTGAAAGTTGAATTATATACGTTTCCTACTACCCAGTGCTTCCGCTGCTGTCGGTTTGGCCATACTAAAGATAAGTGCAGGTCCAATCCCCGTTGCTATCGCTGTGGTGGGAACCATACCGGGGACTCTTGTGACGACGAGGCCCTTAAGTGCGTCAACTGCAAAGGAGAATCAAGTCATTTAGCTACAAGCAAGACCTGCCCCGAGTTTCTCCGTCAAACGAATATTAAAACTTCAATGGCCGAGGGAAACATCTCATATACTGAAGCAGAAAAGCTCCATCCAGTGTTAGGAAAATCGTTCGCAAACGTAGTTGCCTCCACTTCTGCTCGCGCTCTGAACCGCTCATATAAAAAAAACTACCTTTTCCAGACCCCGTTCTCCGCCACCACCACGGAGCGGATACGATAGAAAAGCTCATATGTCCCTCGTTAATGATATTCCCCCCGAAACAGGCAATGGCACCGCACTGAACAACCTTCATTCAGTGACTTGGCGTGAAAATTCCTTGTCCATCCTCATCAAACTACTTTCTGCTCTCTCGCAAGTATTTGCCCCTTCTCACTCTGAAGTGAACCTGATGTTCCACGTTGCCCCTGTTCTCTCTTCTTTCATCGATTCATTAAACCATGTCCCAAATAATTTGGCTCAAACCTAACCAAAATTTCAATATTCCTGGATTCTCATGTCTTGGTACGGATAGGCCCGACGGCTTCGCTGGTTGTGCCTTATTTTTTTTAATTCGCTTTTATTTAACCCTATCAATATCCCTCCTTCGAATGATTTTGACATTGTGGCAGCTCGATTGGAAAATTGTACTTTCGCATCTGTCTATATCGTTAGCCCTACTAAATCAACTCTAACTCAGTTATCTGCTATTATTCAGTCTCTTCCACCCCCTCTCCTAGTTTTAGGGGACTTTAACTGCCATCACCGTGTGTGGGGCAGTGGTAAATCGGATATCAAGGAAATAATCTCTTGGAAGTACTTGACTCCGTCAACTTATGTGTTCTTAACACTGGCTCACCCACCAGACGAACTCGCCCTCGGGAACTGGTTAGTGTCGTTGATCTCTCGCTGTGCTCTCCTAACTTAGCTCCACTCCTACAGATGCCGTCAAACTTCTTGAACACTAGGCGCGGTGGTGGGGGAGAGTTTGCGCATCGTACACATACGTGCAAAAAAAGTACCTAATTTTTATTTCAAATCTCGGTATAATTATTGAGCCCACAACACAAGTCTTAGTGAGCTTATTGTGGGACTAGGTCGATCCGTGTATAATCACGCCTTTTTCCCGCAGGGATAGGCATAGATTACGGATTTCCATATACTACGATCCTGACACACTTCCTTCGCTTCACATACTCTCATAACCCTCTTCATACATCCTGATCAGTTATTTTATAGTTTTATATTTATTTAATTATATTGATAGTTGTATGGAACACAAGTTGAGAAATAAAACATAAGATATATATGTTTCAAATGGCTGTTATTGAAAAGTCTAAAAATGTCATGTTTGCGGTATTCAGTCTTCTTCTAAAAAGGAAATTCCTTCCATTAAGTTAGTTCCAGCGCTGACAAAACTTATATCGTCTTTTAATTTTTTTCTGAGTTTTTCTACGGTGGGGAATTCGTTATTTGTTTTATGGTAATTGTGAATGCACCTACGAATAACCGCTTGATCAAAACTATCAATGCCCGTTACTTTCTTTTTGCCAGATCTTTTTTTTCCTGGGGTTCGAAAGACAGTGAGCAAGTCAGAGCCCTTCGCTTCATTAATAATTCGGCGGACTGTGCTCACAGACGTTTTTGTGGCGTTGGCAGTGTTTTTTACAGTTTCAATAAAACCCTTTCCGTCCTTCTTAAAAAAACAGTACACATCGTACACCATCTTCCGCGCTTGTCTTTTTAAAACTGTATTATTTTGACGTGGCATTATAACGTCAAAGTCAAGCAATAACTATAACAATAAATAAACTCAACAAAAAAATTAACAAGAAACTCAACAATAATGTTCAATACCTATAACAATACTTTAACAAAAACTCAACAATTTTTTTTAATAAGAAACCCAACAATAACAATTGCCTTTATCACTGCACGCAAGTGTACGCGGGAGGCAAAGGAACGTGAACGTGGCGCGGAACGCAAACGTCAACTGATTGACCAATCGTGCGGACGCGACGAGACACCCCTGCCGCCCGCCACGCCGCCACCGCCCGCCCCCTCCCAACGACACCTAAAAATCGCATCTGCGCATGCAAGGTCAAATGTTCAAGAAGTTTGACGGCATCTGTATCTTAGGAGACACTTGACTCCTCTTTCGGCAGTGATCATTTCCCTATCTTTCTTCAACCTCTCATGTTGGAGAACAAATCTCAGATCAGTAACACTCCTCTTCTCAAATTCCAACTATTTAATGCTGTATGGGATGAATATAAAACTGAACTTGATAAATTGGTGTGCAAATTACCACCGATCTCATCTGAAAACATAAATGAATGTGCCGAGGCTTTTGCCACAACCATTATCCAGTGTGCTGAAATTGTCTTCCCACTTAAAAAGCCACCACCGAAGAAAATTCCGTCTCCGCCCTGGTGGGACCCACAGTGCACGGCTGCAATAAAGAGGAGGAAATTTAAGTTATATGAAAACGAATACCGCTTTAATATCAGTCTGTCAAAATTCATTGAGCTCAAAAAATGTATGGCAGAAACTAAATTACTCCTCCAGTCAAAGAAGCGAGAGGGTTGGAAATCTTTCTGCTCATCCATTTCCCCTTCCACCCCATCCCGTTTCCTTTGGGACAATATTAGGAAATTTAGGGGATGCAAAAAAACTACTTTTCGTTCTCACCCTCCATCCCAGGAATGGGCGGATTCTTTCATGGACTTACTCGCCCCTCAGTATGCCCCAAATGTCACTGAGATCCCCAATTACATTCCGGTCTCCCTTGACCCCTTAGACCAGCCATTCTCTATGGTAAAACTAAAAATGGTTCTTAGTCAAGTTAAAGATTCTACCCCAGGGCATGACGGTATTCCATATTCTTTCATTTCTAACGCTTGCGATAACTTTCTTTCATACTACCTAGAACTTATTAACTCCATATTCATGTCCGGTATTATTCTATGTCATTGGAAAACCCAATTAATTATCCCCATTTTGAAACCAGATAAAGACCCGACTGATCCCTGCTCCTACCGTCCGATAGCTCTGTCTTCGGTACTTCTGAAAATTATGGAACACCTTATTAAAATTAGAATAGAGTGGTTTGTGGAAAGCAATGATTGGCTCTCTAACTCGCAATTTGGTTTCAGAAAAGGCAGAAGCACCATGGACAGCTTATGTGTTTTAACGACAGACATTCGCATTGCCTTTTCCAATAAGAAATCGGTTGTCGCTGCGTTTCTTGATGTTAAGGCTGCATACGACAATGTCCAATTGCCCATCCTTTTGAAGAAACTCCGCCGGATCAGTGCCCCAGTGAGACTGACTAGTCTTATTATTGAAATGCTTTCGGGTCGACACATCACCCTTCAGGGTAATAATAGGGATGTGGCTCCAACGCGATCTGTTTGGAAGGGCTTGCCGCAAGGGTCTGCCCTTAGCCCTTTATTATTTAATATTTATACTGCTGATTTGCACTCTTCCCGTGGTCAGTGTAATATTCTACAATACGCAGACGATATTTTATTATATTCTTCCAATTTCTCTATTCCCAGTGCGGCCGAGTCCATTAAACTATCTTTAGAAAGTGTCAATAATTGACTTTCCCAACATGGTTTTGAATTGTCTCCCTCCAAAAGCAGCATTGTTATTTTTTCCAGGAAAAAAGCTCTCCCTTTAAGTGTAGCGCTTAATGGTCATGATATTCCTATTAAACCCCATTTCAAGTTTTTAGGTCTGGTCCTCGACTCAAAACTGACGGGACTGGCTCACTGTGAGTATGTTGAGGTCAAATGCGAACGAAACCTAAATATTCTTAGGTGTTTAGCGGGAGTGTGGTGGGGTCCCTAGTAACAAGCCTTCGGAGGTTTCATTCTATCAAGGACCCAACTTTTCACTTCCCTAATCTCCCAATGTTTGATCTTCCTTATCACGTGACTATTCTCCAACCACGCGTCATCTTGGATTTTAATATTTTAAAAGGGGATATCTGCGCTAAGCAACGTTCACAGGCAATTCTTGGAAAGGAATGGTTTAATTGGCACACTCTTTACTCAGACGCCTCTAAATTATCCCCAGTTGGATGTGTTGGAGTCGGCACCTTCCACTCTCAATATGGCATTGTTCAAAAAGTAAAATGACCTCCTGATTCTTCTGTTTTTACTGGAGAGTGCTTGGGCATTCTTAAATGCTTTTATTTTTTCAGACTCTCGCAGCGCCTTAGAATCCTTAATATCTAACCCATTTGCTTCTAAGATCCATAACCCTTTAGTTTTTATGATTAAGGACAAAATTAACCAGTGTTATCTTCGAGGGTATGAAATTGTCCTCGCTTGGATTCCCAGCCATACAGGTATAACTGGCAATGAAGCAGCTGATCGCATAGCCAAGGAAGCAGTTTCCTGTGGTGACAAGTCTCCTTTTAAGAACTGCTGCTATGATCTCCTATCCCTCCCGATTAAATACTTGTCCAAATCCTGGAATTCTCGGTGGCATGTGTCGAGTAAAAGCAAAGGCTCAAAATTTGCTTTGAATCAGCCGGATGTTGGTCGAAAAGTCTGGTTTTCCAAAATTAATTTAAGTAAAAAAGCAACCTCTTCCATTATTCGTATGAGGCTAGGTCACTGCCACTCTCTTGTCCATCTTGCTCGGCTGAGGATTCGGGACTCCTCCCTTTGCGAATGCGGTCTCGACGAGGGTAGCCTGAACCATCTGTTCCTGAGCTGCCCTCTCCTGAATCACGCTCATTTATACTCTGGTCTGATTTACCAAAAAGTCCCATTCCCCACCCATATGCCATCCCTTTTGGTTCCTAATACTGCTGTTTTCAGATTACTTGCAATTTTTTTATCTATTAACAAACTTAAATTATGACTTCTAAATCTGTTTGTGTATTCCCTCTTTCCATTTTTTTATTATTTTAATGTGTTCCTGAAATCTGGTGCTCTTAATTTTCTTCCTTTTTTCAAATCTCGTGATATAAATAAATAAATTGACGTGATGCTGGCAAAATGTCTTCGTGACGATAACCATAAAAAAATGATTATTAAGTCAATAGCTTTACATCTTTGCCTCGATTTATAAATATGAAACGAAGTTTTTAGTATTACGTACCCGTTATATTAGCAGTTCGTTTGTAAACTTCTTTAAATCCAGCAATAACTTTCCAGCTTCAAGCTTCGGAAACTCACGTTAAAAACACCTGATATTTTACTTCCCGTGCTTCACTGTGAATTGTTTTATTCATTAAATTGTCCATTACAATTGTGATTACAACGGACTGGCTTTATCAATGGCTTGAAGACAATCCAATTGCAGTGGACTGTCTCTATTTACACGATGCCAATATTGGATTGGCTTACTCGATTGTCCCAATGATTGGCCTCGTCTAAATGGTGCAGTAAGATCCTATACGAGTTTCACCAAGGGGGACAGAAAAGCTCTTATGCAGCTAAATTGAGAACGTATCTTAAATAACGTATCTTAAATGTGCCATAAGCAGCCCTTTTAATTTGGGCGGGTAATCGTTTATTTGCCTCAAAGTATTTGACATGACGTTTAGATGACATTGAGGCATATACATAATAGCGGAACTATGACAAGGACAGCAAATTATATATTTCTCTCTGTCGCTCTTATTCAATTTAGTATATGACCATCTCGCTGGGTAAGTAAGGTATTATTATTATTTGATGTCTACTCTGGTACTCTGAGGTATCACCGAAAGGGCTGAGAGGTGGCTGGGCACAGACATCAGATAAAAGCAGACTCGCAGTATTAAGCCAGACGAGTTTTCATATAGTTGTCTCGTTAATCCTTATGGCACACCAAATTGTCTCTATACTGTTTTTCACGTAAGAAGAGTCCGGTGACAGCTGTCAACCCAGTACAAATTATGTCATTTTTGACGTATAATGACATAATTTGTACTGGGTTGACAGCTGTCACCGGACTCTTCTTACGTGAAAAACAGTATACATGGGCACACCACTGTGAATTTAATAAATAACACACATGGGCACACCACTGTGAAATTAGACAACATCACAACGGTACGTCAAAAACAAAACGGAAGATCGAAAGTGCAAAGATATTGTGATATTTACGAAAATATATGTTTCAAAACTCATAATCTTTATTTATAAGTAAGCAGAAATGTGGTGCGTAGTGCCATGGTGCCGGAGCACTTTAAAATCAGTGAAAAAGTCCGGAGAAAATATCAGTTTTCATCGGTAAGAAACTTTTGCTATTATATCAAAAATTGCACGAACATTATGCAACATAATTGTCTGAGATAGACTACCGATGCTGAGGCGCTACGCGAACCGAAAACGAAGTATCTGCCTCTCTCTCGCACATGTATATTCGAACGACAGAGAGGAAGATAGTTCGTTTTTGGTTCGCGGTAGGCCCTCTGGATACTACAAAATGTACCTTTTGCGTAGTTCTAAATTCATTTCAGAAATGTTTTTTGGTAAAAATTCATCTAGCGTAAACTAGGCTAGTGTTGTTACTTAATGAAAAAAAATATGTCGACAAGTTATCGATATGAATTAATTACGTAAGCATTTAGATTAGATATCATTGCGTAAAATTATTAATTACATGGTTATTTGTCAACTTTAGATTCCCGAAAAATAATTTACATCAAAAATAGATTGATGCAGTAGGGCGCAATAACTGGACGCCGACCAAACATCACAGAACCTGCCCGGCTAGTATGATAGCTTATGCCGTCACGTTATATGGCCAAAATGTACTGAAACGTCACATAAAACGTGACGGTATAAGCTATCATACTAGCCGGGCTGTTCCAACCATTTTAAAAGTGACTTTTACGTTACTATGGACAGTAAAAGGTTATTATTGCCAGATGCAATACCTATAATATACCAGAGGCCCCTTGAGGTAAGTTGGGAAAGAGCAATATTTATTTACTGACTTTTCAGAGACCGCTTTAGTTGAGTTAGTTTGGTTTAGGTTTTGAAAATTATGTAAGACGTTACATACATTATTATTATTTTTATCTGAGAGAAATATTTTGATCTTAATGAGCTAAGATAATTTGTTTTATGACAAAACAATGAATGCATATATAAATAAATATTGGGGGACAATTTCTTACACAAATCAAACTAGTCCCATAGTAAGCTCAATAAGGCTTGTGTTATGGTCTAGAAGACGATATATTTAATAGCTATATACTTAAATACCTAGAAAACATCCAAGTCTCAGAAACAAATGTTGTGTTGTTGTATAATGTTGTCTTTTAGACTTTTTTTCTTATATAAATTTTGATCAATATACAATATTTTCAGGAAACCGAAACTTATAGACATGTTAAAATCGTTGAATAAAATGTCAGTAGGCCGACCTTTTTAGACATATGAATCATATGATCAATGAAACACGTTACCTAATATCCGTGTAGGTGGTATTTAATCTTCTAAATATATAAAAGAAGAACCTGACTGACTGACATATCAACGCACAGCCCAAACCGCTGGTCCTAGAGACTCCAAATTTGGCACGTAGGTTCCTTATAAGGTCTTGGGGTGCATTAAGAAAGGGTTTTTCCAAAATTCAACCCCTAAGGGGGTGAAATGGGGGTCCGCAGTTTGTGTGGGGAAACAAGATTAGTTGGACTATTTTATTCGAAACTTCACAGGAGTTCACTTGGCATGTAGGTTCCTTATAAGGTCTAAAGGTGCATGAAGTGCCGTGAGTTCCCTATGAAGATACGACCTTTTTTGATTCAATGTATTATTGTAAGTGATTTAATTAATCAGTGCCGTCCGATACGATTTCGCCAAAAATCTATATTTCAGCGTCTGAGAGGACTCTTAATAGGAATCCGAGGTACCTAAACTTTGAATAAAGTAATGGCCTATTGATTTTCTTCATTTCCGTCCCGATTTCGTCCAAAATCGATATTTGAGCGTCCGAGAGGTCCCCTAATACGACTCCGAGGTAAAATTTGGGAAACGTCGCAGCCATATTGATATTCTTCATTTCCTTCCCAATTTCGGTCATAATCGATATCTGAGCGTCCGAAAGGTCTCGTAATACGAATCCGAGGTAAAATTTAGAAAAAGAGGCGGCCATATTCTTTTTTATCATTTCCGTCCCGATTTCGTTCAAAATCGATATCTGAGCGTCCGAGAGAATTCTTGATACGAATCCGAGGTAAAATTTGGAAAAAGTGGCAGCCATATTGATTTTCTTCATTTCAACCCGATTTCAAAATACGAATACGAATAAATACGAATTTGAGGTAAAATTTGAAAAAAGTGGCGGCCATATTAATTTCTTTATTTTCGTCCCGATTTCGTTCAAAATCGATATCTGAGTGTCCGAGAGGCCTCTTAATACAAAACCGAGGTAAAATTTGTGAAAGTGGCGGCCATATTGATTTTCTTTTTTTTCGTCCCGATTTCGTTCAAAATCGATATCTGAGCGTCCGAGAGGTCTCTTAATACAAATCTGAGGTAAAATTTGGCACTCCATACATGCCTGTATGCAAAAAAAGTTTAATGTTACTATATAGGCGTGTGGGGTATCTATGGATTTGCTTTTAAAAACGACATAGAGGTTTCAATATTTTTTTCCATTAATCAACCTTTAGATTTTTTTCGTATGGCATTTACGAACCGTGAGATTTTCGAGAATACAAGTACGGTTGCCAGTTTTTGTTGCACTTTTAGCACCACCCAGGGGTCACGTGTAGGCTAACGGTGGGTACTCCCTACGTACGTGGTGCAACTTCGACCCCCCTTTGTCAAGTGAGTGGGCAACTTGACTGTTAGAAGTTCGCAAGCCGCTCGAAGGCCTCTAACTTAGCTTAACGATTGCAGCCGGGATCAACGGCTTAGCGTGCCTTCCAAAGCACGAGAGTCAGTTAGTAACCACTCAAAGCGGTCACCCATCCAAGAACTGACCTGCGCCCACATTGCTTAACCTCGCACACCGCACGCGGTACGAGTAGGCGGGTGCCGCTGGGCCACGAGCGCTCTAAATTCTTGATAGTTGTGCCAAATTGCAATTCAATGGGTCCAGTAAAAGCAACTTGGTTGTAACAGATGGACTGACAGTAAGGAGTGCGAATGGAAGTGAAGCTAACTTTTCTTTTTGGATGCTCCAATGGGAACTGGCAAAACCTACCTAATAAATTAAATTTTAGAAAAAAATAAATGTTACACGTGATATTGAATTAGCCGTTTTTCTGTACTTCAAAGGACCAGAGTTTATGACCGCTGCGCGCTGCTTGGTCGTTTACAGACCTATTGGTGTTACTGTAGTACACAGATACTTTTACTAAGGTCCATTCAAGGCATGCTTTTATTTCATCGGCCCTTTCCCCTTCGGCCTCTCGGAAATGTATGATAATAGTGTTCGATCCTTATTTTTACCAAAATCAAATGAAATTCAACAGTTTGCCGGTTCTCAGAATGTATACTGACTTTTCATCGGTTCATCTGTTAATGAATCACAATCACCAAACTTCGTATACCGAAACCCCCAGAATGTAACAACTACTTTTCTGGAGACCGCATCTAAATCGGTTCAGCCAAACGCGAGATAATCGTGGACAAACATACGAACCTGTTTTTTGTAGATGGTTAAAAATTTCGCTTAGCACGCGGGCAAATGCTATTGGGGAATGTCTGAAATTTTTAAAAGTCCTTGATTATTTTTCTAATGGTAGGAATAACCCTCGCCATGAACAGAAAAAAGTTTCAGAATTTTCGGTTGCGCCATTTTTTTTTTAAATATAAACAAGTCATACGATCAACCTATGATGAACTGTCAATGTCATTGCGTACCACAGATCCAAGCAGGTGTTTTTTTTAAATATTCGACGGACTTAGAAATGTCTTAGTAGTCCGATAAGGGGCAGACGCGAGGTGATATAAAAATTTGTATTTTTATAAAATATATGGCGCTTTCTGTTTCTGTTTCTGTTAATGGCGACGGTTATTCCTCCCAATAGAAAAATAATCAAGGACTTTTAAAAATTTCAGACATTCCCCATTTTAAATACCACGTCGGTGGCAAACAAGCGTACGGCCAGCCTGATGGTAAACGGCCTACTGACATTATATTCAACGATTTTAACACGTCTATAAAAGTTTCGGTTTCGGCCGAAACTAGCGCCAAAACCGAACCTTCGGTTCCGGCAAAAAAACATGTTTCGGCGGACACTACTATTCGCTGGGCACCCTAAGGTTATGGTAATCTGACTAAATTGAAAAGTACCAGGTGACTGATATATCCTTTTACACGTTTATGATATCTCATCTTTACTCGTGTTATAATATATGGTGAAGGTCATGAAGTAAGGATACATCTGGAGTCCGCATTGCACACATACAATCGTTGGCGAGAGAGATGAAAACATTGACAAGTACACACGTAGGAACGAGATACAATGTCACATCTCCTGTCCCTCATCGCGTACAGGCTTTTATTGTTTGTCACCAGCTTATTTGTCACCGGACTGTCATCGATGAACCGTCAACATATATAACACGACTAAAGATGAGATATCATAAACGTGTTAACGGATGTATCAATCACCTGATACTTCTCAATTTAGTCAGGTTACCAAAACTTCAGGGTGCCCTGCTGTGCTACCGCGAACTTCGAAAATCGAACTTCGTGTCGTGCCGTCCCTTTCACTCTCGTGTTATATACTCTATATGACGGAAAGGGACGGTACGATACGAAATTCGATTTTCGAAGTGCGCGGTAGCACCCCTGCGAATAGAAGTTTATTTTACCTATAATGTTATTCATTCATTCACTTAAGAGCTGGGCTCTTGTCGGTGCAGCGTGATGCAGTTTTCGCCATTTCTGTCGGTCCATTTATTCGCGATTAAATTAACCTTTTGGATACCAACTACGCATATATCCGTACCATCAGTTCAACGCCGACGACGAATATATCGGTCACGGCGTGCAGTGCGATACATTTCGTGTGAGTGCCAGCTTTTGTATTTGACAGAGCGTTGAAAAGGTTAATGATTGATGTTAGTTAAGTTTTTGAAAAGATTTTGCACTAATTGAGGTGAATGCATTTTTAATAACTAAATTACTAACACGTTTGTTAAGACTGTGTATAAGATGATTGAATATATTGAATTGGATTACTGTTTTCTCCTTGTTATATAGCTGCGTCGGCAGAGAATTCCAAACCGTAGAAGTGCGCATTATGAAGGATGATGCAAAGCGCTTGGTTCGAATTAGAGGAATTTCGACCAGGTAAGGATGGTAGCCAGCCGTACGTCTGGATGTCCGATGGAAGAAGGGGGAAGGCGGTATGAGTTCATGGAGCTCCTGAGCACACTCACCGAAGTACAGTTTGTAGAAGACGCACAGACATGCTACCTTGCGTCTATGCGCCAAGCTCTGCAGCTTATTTCCCACTACCGTACTGCCGCCAATAAGCCTCCTGGCTCTGCGGTCTACCGAGTCGAGTGCGGCGGTTGAATTATGAGCGAATGACGGTCCACTTCCACTTGCACTGTGCCTACCTGTCTTAAGCAAACATATGCACTGCACACGACCGCTGGGCATATTTATTAAACTGGCGTCACTAGATTGTAATGCTCCGTCTATCTGTTCTTCTTGGTCGGACGATTTTCTACTGTCCCCTAATATTTATTTAAAGTTTATTTTGAAGATTTCGGACTCAATAACAACCTACTTCTGTCAGTATAAATGGGGAGAATATTCTTCACGTGGTATCCCCAGAGGAACTGTCAAATTATCTTCCAGCCCTTTCGGTGATACGCTAGGGCTCGTTCTATATTACACATAAAGGAGAAAGCAAGTTGGCATAAATTATATAAATCCAGTAGGGCAGAATATGACTACCAAATGTTTTCATACTATAGAACCCTTGTGAAACAAAGTATTAGTAGTGCATATGAGAAATACCAAGAACGTTTACAAGATCAATTTGCACATGATCCTGCGTCATTCTGGGGTTTCGTTAAAACTCGACGCTCCGGTCCCAATACGTGCAATATATCGAAGAACGGCCAAATACTTAGACAAGAGCAATGTGCTCAAGAACTCGCAAATTACTTCCAGTCCGTATACAGCGACATCGAGCCTCGTCTCGACGCGGACGCGGCGGCGGCGGCAGCGGCGGCGGTGGGCGCCGCGGATCCGAGCGCGCGTGTGCATGTGGCGCGTTTGCAACTGCGTGACGTGCAGGATGCGCTCCGGCGGCTCAAACCAAAGCGGTCCGCCGGCCCTGACGGCATACCACCTTACGTCGTTAAGGACTGCAGGCTTCTGTTTGCGGAGCCCCTCTTACATATATTTAATTTATGCCTCGACAAAAGCGTTTATCCAGAATGCTGGAAGACAACAAGGGTAACGCCTGTACCGAAAGGAGGGCCCGGAACAGACGTGACTGGTTTCCGTCCGGTGGCAGTCCTATCGACGTTTGCCAAGGTTTTCGAATCAGTGATACACGCCGCAATATTTCCTCAGGTCAATGGGCGGTTGAGCGATGCGCAACACGGCTTTCGGCCGGGCCGCAGCACAGAGAGCAATCTCCTGTGCTTCATGAACTATTCGGCGCCGGAGGTGGACCGTCTGGGCGGACAGGTCGATGTTGCGTACCTCGACTTTAAAAAGGCGTTTGATACCGTTGATAACGACATATTACTGATGAAACTAGCCGAGGTCGGTTTCACTCCACGACTTCTTAATTTCTTTGCAAATTACCTGAAGAACCGGAAGCAATATGTCGATTATAGAGGTTATATTTCGGACTGCTATCGGACGCCCTCGGGAGTAAGTCAGGGGAGCAACTTGGGGCCGTTAAATTTCACTCTAATGATCAATGATCTTCCTGAAATTGTCAAGCATGCTACTTGCATACTTTTCGCAGATGACCTGAAACTACTACTAAAAGTCAATAATAGTTGTGACTGTGAACGATTGCAAAGCGACATTGACAGGGTTGTGAATTGGAGTCATGTAAATAAATTGTATTTCAATTTATCTAAATGTAATATAATTTCTTACAGCAAAGCACTTTCTCCGTTGCATCACGCTTATAATGTAGATGGATAGCCGGCCGCGGGCGTGTCAGCGGTGCGGGACTTGGGACTACATGTTGAATCTGATCTGTGTTTCCGGAAACACATAGTAGAAATTTGTAAAAAAGCTTTCAGGAACTTAGGTTTCATATTGCGCCAGACTAAGAATTTTTATAATACCGCAGCCGTAAAAGCTCTGTATAACGCCTTAGTGAGAAGCAGGCTAGAGAGTGGGGCAATTATGTGGAACCCTGTTGGAATAACTGTATGTATATACACCCTTAACATTTATTGTCTCTGATCTATTAAAAAGAAAATTTGTTGTCTGTTAGAGTTGCGCCTGCTCGGTCTTTAAAAAGAGCGCTCCGATCTCGGTCAATCGGTCTAAGGAACTAGTTCGGTCTTTTAGGTCCTTTAGTTCCGAACTCTGTAGCAAGTTTTAAGTTCTGGAAATGCTTCGATCTATGACTGACGCGGAACTGAATTTACTAAATTACTCGAATTAAATATTACAACTATTATCACATGGACTTTATTCAAATATAGTCTGGTATGGAGTTTACTTAATATATAGATTTTCCTTCATACTTTTCAGGCTTAGGACTGTCATTCTTATGAGAACAGCGTATTTAAAAATCAAATATTTACAATGATTATGGATTTTACTATTTACATTGATTTAAGAATTTTGACTGAGAGATACCTATTTACAATTATTAGCTACTTTTTTTTTGTTTTTGTATATATATTTTTTCATTATTATAGTCTTTTTATCTATTTACATATTACGGTAATAATTCAAAAAAGTATTTAGATGTACAGACACTCCTATTTTCGTAAACTTGATTGATGCAGCGAGAAAGTCAGTAATAACATACACAAATTGAATTTAGAAAATATTTGCTACAATAATAATAATAACATCGACATCGCTACCTCGCATTAATAAACTAAACTGGACTGTAATCCATGTTTATATGGCTTATTTTCTTTTGACCTTACAGGCCTCCAAACAATTTCTAAGAATATTCGTAGTTTGTTTTATTAGGTATCATTCAAATTGTAATGGACATCGGAATTGCTTTCTGTAATGTATGGGCTTGGAGCCTAAACTGTCAAATACGACTGATTCTTTCCGCGCTACGTATTAAGGTTTAAAACAAGCTGACGACGTAACAACGCGAAGATATCTATCTCACTTGCACTTGCGTAGGACACGCTTCGCAAGAATACTGCTACCGCGTTCGCACCGAGCGCTCTTTCGTTCGCTCCGTTTTGTCGCTCAACTCGCTCATACGTTCACCGCATCGAGCACCGATTGGCGACACTACAACTGAACTGAGCTAAAGGACCGAAGACCGATTTAGATCGTATAGGAGGAACTAGTTCATTTCGGTCCGTGACGGGATTTCATTCCTTTTAGTTCTTAGTTCCCGACCGACTCAAGCCTATTGTCTGTGCTCTCTCTTCGCTCGAACCTTATCCGGTACACACGTATGTCTTTGATCTGCAAATTACTTACTTAAATAATAAAACTAAGTCTGTCCTGAAGATGTGTTTGACTTCACCAACCACTCCGCTGATCGTCTCGTCCTCATCCACTGCCGCACACTCTCCAACAGGTTATGTACCCAGAGTTTTTCTTCGCGATACGAGATGAAGCGGTCAATTCAATTCAATTTGTTTTATTTCGCACACATAAGTTTACAGTATTAACAGTTAAGTCAAGAAAGTGGTTGGTCCAATAAGCATGCCACGCGGCAAGTCAAAATTGCAACGGAACGCAAGCTAAAGGTAATCATGCGTTTTCTACTTGCGTGCTGCGTGCTGCGTGATGGCGTCAACACTTTCAAGAATAATTCTTCGACATTAGAATGTCTAGAAGACGTTACTAAGGACAGAGGCTGACTTTTCAGCATTTTGCTTTTTGGACCGCACCAACACCAATCAGCTCACTAACAGCCTTATATCTAATGCTTCATTGCCTGCATATGGGTGTGCTGCAAAGAGACTTTTTTTTTTAATGATGAGGCCATGAGTTGCCACCATGGCAATGTGTTGCTGACGTTGCTCTTGCTGCAAACAAGATTGTGACATGTTTGTTTCCTGCTTTTATGGTCTGCCGTACCAATCCAAATGCTTACTGGTGAAATTAGTCTTCAAGGGACATCATGCTCGCCTTTGTACTTTAACGCTTTGTGACCTCTTTATGTTTCAACCTGTAATTGTGTACAATAAAGTGCTTACATCAGAGGCGTATTTAAAGATTTGGCGCCCCGGGCCTGTTAGCTTTGCTGCCCCATATTAAAGTGAAAACCAGCAATGGGTATAGATAGTCTATGTAGGGCTTTGACGCCCCTCGCAGGCTGCCGCCCCGGGCCATGGCCCCCTTGGCCCTAGGGTAAATACGCCCCTGGCTTACATACATACATACATACATGTTCTACCTCGACGACGGATTCACATCATTGGACCCTGTACTAGCAACCTGGTAGCCGGATAAAACTAGTTGAAGTGCAGAACTTTAAGAGATATTGGTGCTCATGTGTTTTAGTGATAAACTGTTGAATTGGTGGTGCTAGTTATGTGTACTGCGATAGTGGTCGTTTTGTTTTAACAAAAATATTGTTGTATTTTGTTATTTATAATGAATTGTAGCTTTTTAATATCCAAGCAAAAACTTGTGGTAGGCGATGAATGTTTATTTAACGCTTGTGGCCTTGTTATGTCACAATGACATAGGTATTTGTACCTTGTCTTGGTCTCTTGACACATTTAGATAGTGTTTTTTATCATGTTAGTAAATGTAGTGAGATGACCTGTTAAATTTTGTGATATTTGTAGTGCCTATATGAAGAAACTTCTGCCATTTTAAGTGCCACTAAAGTTAAAGTCGTTTTGGGGTATTTTTAGGGTTAGGATGTTCTGTTGTTCGCAGGTGGTGATTACATCAACCAAGGTGGTTACCATAAGTATGTGGTACTAAAATCGGTTGAGTCACTCAAGATGCAGATATGTACGCGTGAGGTATGTGGTCTGGTTTTATGTTTCAGTTATATACAGATGGAGTGAAACATGTTGGCGTATCTTGATGAAGAAGCCACTTTTGCCAGACTCATACTGGTGTTTGTACTATTGGACAGACAGACTGACTGGCCAGCAGTCCGTTTCCAAGATGCAGTTTACCGGAACAAGACTCCGCCCATTCAACTTGTTGACGAAGACTGTTAGATTGAACAATCTGAGGTAGTGTCCAAGTTTATTTTATTTATAGCTACAGTTTTAAAACTTGTTCGAAGAAGAGCTGTTTGTGTACAATTATTTTGTTTTGGTCATCACATTAATTCAAGGTTTTTTTTTAAGCATTGTCCATATCTATATGATAAGACAGCTGATCATTCATTACAGAAAGGCTGAATTAATTTGTTGTGAAAGTTGGAAGCATACTGAATATTAATTGGATATTGATTCTAAGCTCAATCTGTTTTTATTGCCTTTTATTTGAAAATTTAAATTCTCTATTGCCAATACACTTAGCAATAGCATAAGGTTCTGGTAAAAAGAAAGTCTATTCCAAATACTATTATTCTGGCAATATTAGTTCTTATAGCTTTATGAATATACCCATGGATTACTGATAATGCTAGGTCTGAAAGAAATTGATCTGTGTCATTGTCAGGTATGTCTTCGCTTTGTGCTTTGTCACTTATGAGATAAGTGGCAGTGAGCCCAACAAATTATTACTTATGTAGATGTCAATTCAATTTTTTTGTTTGTTGACTATTCTTATTATTCTGAGCTATCTGTGAAATGATAATTATGAAGTACCTTGAATATATGTTGAATAATTCTCTTTTTATTGAATTTTGTGATTGACATGACTAAAATGATATGAATATAATAAATGTATATGTGTGTGATGAGTCCACACTTGTATTATCAATTATGACTTGAATAAAAACAGTCTTATAATTTATAATATGAATATTGATTATGTTTTATGGATAATTACAATTCAACATTATTATTATTTTAAAACGATGACTCCTTGAACATTATGAATGAGTCTTGTATAATAAATAATATTCATATAAATGAAACATAATTGAACTAATGCAAGCAATTATATGGTTTCAGAGTATGATGCTGTGCCCGAGCTGGTGCCAATGTCTGACAGTTTTTGCTGTGACTAGTGGTCCATGTACTTGAGAGGAAGAGGATGAAGTGCTCAAGAAGTTTAGTCTGGCAGTTATGGCTGTGACTTTTAATCATTATCATCATAAGTCTGACAGTGTCTGCTATGAGCCTATGACTAGTGGTCCATTGTCCTGGAGGGGAAGAAGATAAAGTACCCGAGTTGACAGTTGAGTCTGACAGTTATGGCTGTGACTCTTAGTCAACCATTCAAAAGGTAAGTACTGTAGTACCCAAACTGGAGGCTGAGGCTAACAGCGACTGCTGTGTCTCTTAGTCATTAAAGTCCTTAATGGATCAAGCCATTTGTCTTTACCATTTCATGGCAAGTACTGCTCAAGCTGGAGTCTAAGACTAAAAAGAAATTTTTGTCTTGATTATCATTCATCATCATCATCTTCGAACGCACGTTTTGTTCGAGGGGAAGGATGCAGAGCTCGTGCTCAAGCCTGCGTCTGGCAGCGAGCGTTGCGAACGCCTCGTGCGTAGTATATGCTGTTACAGACCTTTAGCATAACTATTCCTGATGATGATCAGAGGAATATGGTAACTGTTTTTTACTATTTGTTCATATTTTTATTTTATCAGACTGATGTTCATGTGTCATGTTCCCAATGAAATTATTTTGTCGATGGAGGTTGTTTCCATTTACCTGCACTCCTTAAGGGGAAGCTAAGAACGTCAGTGAATCAACTCGTTGAATTTAATCTAATGTTTCATATTTTGACTCCAATATTTAATTAATTATTATGGGACAGATTCAATATAGGCACAATTTTTATTATTTATTGTTTCTCATAAACAAGGCCTATATATACTATGTGCAGAGCTAAATGCGAGTTGTGTTTTTACATTTATTTATGGTTTACAAGTAACATTGAAAAACTGTAGTAAACACATGTTCCTTTAGAAGTAAGAGTGAGAGGTAAAAAATATGCAAATGTATACATTTTTTTGGTTTTAAATTCAACATGGATACTATTTTGTTTTTGAAATGTGGAGGCATAAATATGCATATGTGTAACTTTGTCTTTGTGTGAAAACCAAAATACTTAGTTCTGAATTAATTCATATTTTATGTGCTCAACTGTACCTAAGGGTGTTTCTACTGTAACTTGGTTTCTACAGTCATCACACATTTGTAAACTTGAGAAACCCAAGAGCAAATCTATTCAATCATTATCATTAAAATTGTTAGCTATCCTGGGTGTCTCATATATATTTACTTGATAAATGAATAGATAATTTTTCTATTTGTGTGTAAGCTTTGGCATTTTTCCTCACTTTATTTTTGTCATATTTAAGCCATTTCTTTTGTAATTATTTTACAAATAGATCATTGAGTAAATATTCTTGCGTTATCTGTTAGCGACAATTAATTATTGTCTTTTACATGTTAAAAGTATGTTTTAACATTGTCAGATTTTGCATAAGTAGGGTTTGCCAATGATTTTAATGAAATCATCTAATGGCTTAATGATTTATATAAACTAGATGAAAGCCCGGCTTCGCTCGGGTGAAATAAATAAGAAAGAAATAAACAAAACATTTATTCGTGACAGTTATGCAAACGACGAAAGAAATAGTGTACAAAAATTTATAAAATAAAAACATTACAACAACGGATTATGATGAAACTTCGAATCGTATAGAAATATAGTCTGTAGTCTGGATTGGGAATAAAAGTATGGAATGGAATTATATGGAATTGGGAGTAAAAGATTACGCAAACGACGTCACGGGCAAAGGCTAGTATCTTTGCAAGTTAATCCTAAGCATTTTTATAAGGGTAGTATTTAAAGGCACATAAAAAATTTGACACCGTAATCAGTACTGATTTGTATAGCTAAAATACTAATCGTTCATTAAAATTCAATTCAGATGTGCATTGTTAAATATTGATGTGCCAGTCAGTATTTTTGGTGTGAAGTCAGAGCTGCTAACGCGAAAAACAAATGAAGTTCGTGTATCTCCCTCTCTGTCGCACTTGCAAATTCGAGCGACACAGAGGGAAATACACGATGTTCGTTCGTTTTCGTTTCGCGATAGCAGCTCTCTATTCTCCGCCAAATTCTATTCAGTGGGGCCCTTTACACTCAATATTATCGCGATTTTTAAAATTGTATGGGGTCTGTTAAACACTTAATACTATCACAATACTGGTGTGTCAATATTATCGTGGTTTTCAAAATCGTATGGATTTTTCTTCAATATTCATTGCACGTGATACGGATCGTGATATGAGTATATCGCGTGATAATAATAACTATGTAACAGGCCCCTATGGATGTTGCTTCAATATTCAGTGTTTCACGTGATAATAATAACAGTTGGTAATATTTTCTCCAATTAATGGAAGCTATTTAACAACTTGTTCCGTTTTGCCAAAGGTATTTCACATTCCGATACGCGCACCATCCAGGAATAGGAGCCGTCAGACCAGAGGGCCTACCACGATCTGAAAACGGAGTATTTCCCTCTCCGCGCTTGAATATGCAAGTGCGACAGAGAGGCATATATATTTAGTTTTCGGTTGGTAGCACCTTAGTCCGAGCGTGGCGGACGGTCGAAGAAAGTCAAAGAACATTCCGTGTGTTGTCTGTCACACATATAATTTTTTAGCTTCCCATCGACCTATGAACTTGAAATTAAGAGATAATGTTTATTATGAAGTATATTTTACCAAAAATATCAATATATTGATAAATCACATTTGTTTTTTAGTTGTACGGAACCCTCAGTGTGCGACTCCGACACACTTGGCTGGTTTTTATTACATTTTGAATTTTATTTCTCTTATAGCAAATTACCCTATTCGTTTTAAAGTTGACGCCTGAGGGCCTCCCGCGAACCAAAAACGAACTATCTTCCTCTCTGTCGTTCGAATATACATGTGCGAGAGAGGCAGATACTTCGTTTTCGGTTCGCAGTAGCGCCTCTAACGTCCGAGCGCGGCGAACGGCGTGAGCTGAGGGTCTACTCCGAAATTCAAAATCCTAACTTCGTATGGTGCCGTCCCTTTCACTCTCCTGTCATAGACTATATGAGTGAAAGGGACGGCACCATACGAAGTTCGGATTTAGAATTTCGGAGTAGTCCCCCAGTACCACTAAGTTATAAGAACAAAACAGAGACGCAGCTTTAAGATGGCGGACAGACTCAGCAAACATTCAAGTGGTGTCCTTTACACGATTAATATTATCACAATACTGGGGTGTCAATATTATCGCAGTTTTCAAATATTCACGTGATACTTATCGTGATATGAATCCATGTAACAGGCCCCATACATTCGCTTTGAAGGCGGTTGTTGTGACAATCAGTTTAGCTAGCACGATAGATTATACCGTTACGTTTTATGTGACGTTTTAATACATTTCGCCCATATAACGTGACGGTATAAGTTATCATGCTAGCTAGGCTGATAGGTGTATAGAACGCTTGAAAACTACAAAAACAAAACGCTGCAGACGCGGCTAGCCGAATCCACACAATGAGCGATGATGGCCCATCACCCAGAACGCAGCCCAGCAACCTGGCCAACATACCGGACGCAAAAATAGTTCACGATTTTCGAACGTAGCCGACACTGTCAACCAACAAATTTAATATAGCAAAATAGTCTGTGGGCAATATGGCCGACGTTTTGTCATCAAATTAACACTTTTAAATGCAAAATACGCGACAATCCGAATTTTGCGGATACATATGTTCTACTCAAAAATCGTTATTTTTATACGTTCTTCAATTTGAGACAGGTCTCGTTCGGGTCTACCGTACCCCTGCACGAAATTATTAATATAGATGACTCATTAAGGCTCTAATTGGTGATCTCGCAAGCAGCTGTTGTGTAGCTTTGTTTTAATCTGAGTGTTAAGCTTTTGCCGATGCAGTTGTGAACACTTTTGTCAGGAATTTCTTGCATGAAATTTTTGATAAAAATTGTAATTTCACACTTTACAGTAGTAACAAGTAAGTGCTTTGAGATTACCTAGAAACACGGGTATTGTCATAAGTGGTTGCATTACTGCTAAGTGCCTAACAAATACTATGTCTAGTTTCAAACTTTTTTTACCTTTGTCATTTGAATGTAGAGTCATAGTTTGTTGCATATATGTATGTAGATTTGTAACTGTATTTTTTTTTTCATTTAATGTCAAGTGTGAGGGCCAGGGGAAGTGTTGGAATAACTGTATGTATATACACCCTTAACATTTATTGTCTCTGATCTATTAAAAAGAAAATTTGTTGTCTGTGCTCTCTCTTCGCTCGAACCTTATCCGGTACACACGTATGTCTTTGATCTGCAAATTACTTACTTAAATAATAAAACTAAGTCTGTCCTGAAGATGTGTTTGACTTCACCAACCACTCCGCTGATCGTCTCGTCCTCATCCACTGCCGCACACTCTCCAACAAACCCGCACGAAAGGAAATACGTCCAGATGCTTGAGAAAATACAAAATAAATTTGTCAGGCATCTGTATTTCAAACAATACGGGGTATATCCATTTTACCCCCTAATGTACCCAACACTTTTCGTATTAGGTATGGTAGGGTATGTCAAGTTAGAGGTAAGAAGAAATGTAGCGCTGGCCACATATATATTTAGGGTATTACGGGGAAAGCTGCATAACCCTAGAGTGCTGGAGTTGCTCGGGCTGGCGGTGCCGAGCGGGCCGCGGCGGCGCGCGCCGCGCCTCCTCGCGCGCCCGACTGCGCGCACCAACTTACTCGCCAATGCACCCCTTGTTAGGGCCATAAACATGCTCAATGAAATTTCTACCAAAACTGACCTATTTAACTGCACTCTGACTGAATTCACAGATGTCGCATGTAAGCATTTAAGTTTTTCGTAATTATTATTATGTGGTTTGTAAGTATTTTGTTTGTTTGTTTGTGTTATTTTTGTAAATATTTTTGTTTTTTTGTAATATATATCACGTTTTGATACATCTGTAAGTGATATATGAATTTTGTAAATAAATAAATAAAAATAAAAAAAAATTATCCTCTTTCTACGGTGACGGTTCATCGATGACAGTTCGGTGACAAATAATAAAAGCCTGTACGCGATGAGGGACAGGAGATGTGACATTGTATCTCGCTTCCACGTGTGATATTGTCTAGGCTTACATCTCTTTCACAAATTTTTGATTACACGATTGACGTTGTGGTCTGTACGTACTCATTCGGTATGGTATTTTCAGTGTTGCCAGAGTTATTTAAGACCTGCTGTATACCAAAAACATGAATGCAATAAAGTTATTACTATTATTATTAAAAGGTTACATTTCTTACATTTTTCGTACCTTTGGACCCCTTCGCGTAACATGTAAGTAATTTTTATACTTAAGGCAATTTTCGTAACTTTTCAGAACAACGAGATTTGTCATACTAGATTTCTATTGCAAACAGTTTACGAACGCATCCAAACTGACGCATACTTAAAACTGGCACGTCTTTCACTCCATATCACACTCAGAGATGGCTCTCAATGGAACGCGCTATGACAAAATGATACTTATCCTGGGTACATTTAACTCGATTTTGCTTGACCGTATGCGTGCTCGTTTCCTACTTCGCGAGTTCGCGGTTTCTTATCTACTTAGCTAGAAAAAAAAAGAAAATAAACATGGCTCATTGTGATTAATTTTGTTTCGTTGTGTTTATGATGCTGTACAATTGATAAAAGTGCGCTACCTAGTATTACAACACAAAATTTTTAAAAAAAACAATGCAAGTTTGGTGGTTTAATGTTTTTTTGTATAATTTGCTAAATTTAACAATATTTTTAGTTTTTTGTCGCAAATTAAAAACCTGTCAAATATTTTATATTGTGTGATTGTGAACAAATATGTATGAATACTTGTAAGAGGGACATTGACTAGTACCTAATGTAATACTCAATAAAGAGAGGTGACAAATTATCGTGTAAAGTGTTTATCGTTTTTTTTTTCTCTTCTCATGCTCCAATAGTGTGACATATTAGATTTACCAAGCGGGTCCAAAGCAGTTCATCTAACCCCTAGAGAAAATATGTATACATAGTATGATTTACAAAACATCGTAACCCGACCAATCAAAACAGTTCACCACATCAAATTCACCAATCACAGTACACTATAGGTAGTTTACCTCTTATGAAACACAATTTATACTGATATCAATCAACCAGAGTACAGCGACACCACCACCACCACATCAGCCCTAGGACGTCCACTGCTGGACATAGGCCTCCCCCTATTTCATGGGGGGTAAATGCCATAATCGCCACGCTTGGCATGCGGGTTGGCGATCGCAGTATCTCCACTGCACTCTAGGAATGCTGCTGCCCATTCCCTGGTGGTCTTGGTCGTAGTTTAAGGACATACCCGGGTCACAGCGACACTAAAAACAAGCAATCGTAACAGAATTCTGTTCTCAAAATTTTAAGGTTGTTTGTTAGGTACTATTTCATAATAATTAAAAAGTGGTTAAATAATAGTAGATGTTATGACTAGTGTCCAAAATAACTACGAGATGGTTATTTTTTTCGAGAAGTAATATGGCTTTTAGACCAAAGCCCGTCAGTGTCTCCGCTTTCATAACTGTAAATAGTACGTTTGTGACGTTTTGGATCATATATATGGGATTTGACATTTTGGTGTGCTTTTAAATGGAAAAAATCCGTTAACAGCCGAAATTGATCGTACTATCTGCCCCGTTCTAACTCTACTTGGTTAACCATACGAATGCATGGAGACAACTGTATGAAAAGTTATCTTGCTTAACGCTACGGATCTGTTGGAATTATTAATCTAAGGGTTGGGAAGGTTGGTTGATATAAGAAACTAGGTTTTTTTAATGAGTTAAAAAGTTAGTGTTTTGTGATTGGTGGATCCGCCACGGTGAAGTGCTTTGTCCGGTCAAACTCAAATATCTTGTTAATCATGATAATGATTTTCCCCAGGGTCCAATGCACCACCCTAGCCCCGCCCGACAAGACCAATATGAGTCATGAGTTCATGATACACTTTTCGAGAATTAGAAGTGAAAAAGTAAAAAAGTTTGACTTTTTTGTACTTTTATTCGAGAAAGTTAGGCTTAAAACTAAATAGTAACAACAGTGAAAATGGTGCTGTATACAAATCAAACTAGAGTCCGTTTTATCATAGCATTACTTCATAGATTCCTTTATATTCCGCGATTTCGCTGCGATCAACAATGGGGCCTTTTATCATGCGATACACTCATATCACGATCCGTATCACGTGGATATTGAAGCAAAAGCCATACAATTTTGAAAACCGTGATAGTTGACAAACCAGTATTGTGATAATATTAATCGAGTAAAGCGCCCTAATTTGCCTCCGACCTCCGACTCCGAAAACACATAAATAAAAAAAAACACTATAATGTAATTTTTGCAGCAAAAATGTAACATTTCAGGAAACGAAACGTAACTTTCGACTCAAGTGCCCTGGCAACACTGGGTATTTTATTTTCACCAGTGTTGCCAGAAGGTTACATTTCTTACATTTTTCGTAACTTTTGACCCCTTCGGGTAACATGTAAGTAATTTTTATACTTAAGGCAATTTTCGTAACTTTTCAGAACAACGAGATTTGTCATACTAGATTTCTATTGCAAACAGTTTACGAACGCATCCAAACTGACGCATACTTAAAGGGCACGTCTTTTACTCCATATCACACTCAGAGATGGTTCTCAATGGAACGCGCTATGACAAAATGAAACTTATCATCGGTACATTAAACTCGATTTTGCTTGACCGTATGCGCGCTCGTTTCCTACTTCCCGAGTTCTCGGTTTCTTATCTACTTAGTAAGAAAAAAAAGAAAAAAAACATGGCTCATTGTGATTAATTTTCGTTGTGTTATTGTTTGTTGTCGTACAATTGTTTCTTTTGTTGGGGGTCGATGTTTTTTTGTATAATTTGCTAAATTTAACAATATTTTTAGTTTTTTGTCGCAAATTAAAAACCAATCAAATTTTTAATATTGTGTGATTGTGAACAAAAATTTATGAAGACTTGTAAGAGGGAGATTCTCTAGTACCTAATTTAATACACAATAAAGAGAGATGACAAAATATGGTCGATAGTTTAAGTCTCTATCGTTTTTTGTTTTCACTTATCATGCTCCAATAGTGACATAATAGATTTACCAAGCGGGTCCAAGGGAGTACATGTAACTGCTAGGGAGAATATGTAATGTATACATATGTATGATTTACAAAACATCGTAACCCGACCAATCAAAACAGTTCACCACATCAAATTCACCAATCATATTGTTTACCTCTTATAAAACACCATTTATATTGATATCAATCAACCAGAGTACAGCTACACACTAAAAACAAGCAATCGTAACAGAATTCTTTTCTCAAAATGTTAAGATGTCTTTGTCCCTATTTCATAATAATTAAAAAGTGGTTAAATAATAGTAGATTTTATGCCTAGGGTCTAAAATTTTGTTCGAGAAGTAATATGGCTTTTTGACCCGAGCCCGTCAGTGTCTCCGCTTTCCTAACTGTAAGTAGTACGTTTGTGACGTTTTGGATCATATGGGATTTGACATTTTGGTGTGCTTTAAAATGGAAAGAACGTACTATTTGCCCCGTTCTAACTATACTTAGTTAACCATACGAATGCAAGGAGACAACTGTATGTAAAATTATATTACTTAACGCTACGGATCTGTTGGAATTATTAATCTAAGGGTTGGGAAGGTTGGTTGATATAAAAAAACCAAGTTTTTTTAATGAGTTACAATGTTAGTGTATTGTGATTGGTGGATTCGCCACGGTACAGTGCTTAGACCGGTCAAACTAAAATATCTTGTTAATTATGATAATGATTTTTCCCAGGGTCCAATGCACCACAGCCCCGCCCGACAAGACCAATATGAGTCATGAGTTCATGATACACTTTTCGAGAATCAGTAGTCAAGAAGTAAAAAAGTTTGACTTTTTTGTACTTTTATTCGAGAAAGTTAGGTGTTAAACTGAATGGTAACAACAGTGAATATAGCGCTGTGTACATATCAAACCAGAGTCCGTTTTATCATAACATTACTTCATAGATTCCTTTATATTCCGCCATTTCGCTGACATCGATGGGGCCTTTTACATATTGATTATTATCATGCGATACACTCATATCACGATCCGTATCACGTGGATATTGAAGCAAAATCCATACAATTTTGAAAACCGCCATAGTATTGACAAACCAGTATTGTGATAATATTAATCGAGTAAAGTGCCGTAATTTGCCTCCGACCCCAAAAACACGTAAATTTAAAAAAACACCTTAATGTAACTTTTGCAGTAAAATGTAACATTTTAGGTAACGAAACGTAACTTACGACTGAAGTGCCCTGGCAACACTGATTTTCACCTTTCATCTCAACGCTCAACGCAGTCACAGTCAACAGTCGGCAAAGAGAATATAATCACTACATTCTACGTGCAGTCGGGTGTTGCTTGAATCTCTAACCTCTATGTTCGTCATAGAAATTTAATTGTGTGCATACTGACCATTTGAAAAGCTTAACTTTTCACCGTTCCACCTCATTGTGCGACAGAAACAAAGGTAAGCAAAGTATTATTCCGTATATTGTATTTAAGTACTAGCCATATGGCCGGTGGCTGTCATTAGGATTACGACGGTCGCCTGCATATTCATTTATCGTACCTATCGATTATAACTTCCCAGATACCTTGTACAAATGTAAATTAACATACGATTTACTACTGTACTTTTTCGGATATTCAATATTATCAAACCCCAAAAAGCCTTTCTAATTGCATTTGGCTGTTTTACCTCCGTAGGCTGATGCAACATTACGTTCCCATATGTTACTATTTAATAAATAATAATGTCACTTGTCTTTATCTGCTTAAAGATTCAAGCTCAGAGACATCAGACTGAGAATATGAATGTTATGAAATAATCAAAACAAACATTTATTGTAACATAGTACATAAGTTAACTTTAACAATTAATTTTCTCATTTCAGTTGAAAGTCTCAAGATGGACACTACAATCTCAGGAAAAGCAATTCGTGAGCAATTCCTGCAGTTCTTTAAAGACAAAGGCCACAGATATGTCCACTCTTCATCTACAATACCGCTGGATGACCCAACCTTGTTATTTGCCAATGCAGGAATGAATCAGTTCAAGCCAATCTTCTTGGGCTCTGTTGATCCTAATTCAGATATGGCTAGCTATGTGAGAGTTGTGAATACACAGAAGTGCATTAGAGCAGGTGGAAAGCATAATGACTTAGATGATGTAGGCAAAGATGTTTATCATCATACATTTTTTGAAATGATGGGCAATTGGTCATTTGGTGATTATTTTAAGAAAGAAATATGTGCCTGGGCTTGGGAACTCCTAACTGATGTATACAAATTATCTGGAGACAGGCTTTATGTAACTTATTTTGGTGGAGATGCTGCTTCTGGACTGGAACCAGATTTGGAATGTAAGAATATTTGGTTGCAGCTGGGAGTTCCCGAGTCCCATATCTTGCCGGGAAGTATGAAAGATAACTTTTGGGAAATGGGAGAAACTGGACCTTGTGGGCCTTGCTCAGAACTCCATTATGACAGAATTGGTGGTCGTAATGCTGCTCATCTTGTTAACATGGATGACCCAGATGTTTTAGAGATTTGGAATCTGGTATTTATTCAATACAACCGTGAAACTGATGGGTCACTAAAACCACTGCCAAAAAAACATATTGATTGTGGGTTGGGTCTGGAGCGATTGGTATCAGTCATTCAAAATAAGAGAGCCAATTATGACACTGACTTTTTCATGCCCATATTCAAAGCAATTGAAGTTGGCACTGGCACTAGACCATATTCTGGTAAAGTTGGGGATGATGATGTTGATGGTATTGACATGGCTTACCGTGTCTTAGCTGATCATGCTAGAACCCTAACAATTGCTTTGTCTGATGGAGGCTGCCCAGATAACACTGGCAGAGGCTATGTGCTGCGTAGAATTTTAAGAAGGGCTGTACGCTATGCATCTGAAAAGCTCAATGCAAAACCAGGATTTTTTGCTACACTGGTTTACACAGTTGTACAATTACTTGGAGATGTATTTCCTGAGATAAAAAAAGATCCTGAATCTATTATACAAACTATCAATGAAGAAGAAGTTCAATTTTTGAAAACCTTAACAAGAGGTAGGAACCTGCTGAACAGAACCATTGAAAAACTAGGTGGTTCAAAAACAATTCCTGGTGAAGTGGCCTGGCGCCTTTATGACACATATGGTTTTCCCATTGATCTGACACAACTGATGTGTGAAGAAAAAGGTCTGAATATTGACATGGATGCTTATGAGAAAGCTAAGAAGGAATCATTACTTGCATCCCAGGGTAAAACTGCAGGGCAAGAGGATTTAATCGCTTTGGACATTCATGCAATAAGCCACCTCCAAGAAAGTGGAGTTCAAGTGACTGATGACTCACCCAAATACGATTACCAAGCTTCTTCGGCAGGCAAAGACGCTGTATATACTTTTGCACCATGTACTGCTAAAATTGTCGCTTTGAGGCGAAATAAACAATTTGTAGATGAGGTATTGTCTGGGCAAGAATGTGGCATTATATTAGACAAAACTAATTTCTATGCTGAACAAGGAGGTCAAATATTTGATGAAGGATTCATGTTAAAAGTTGATGATGACAGTAATGAATTCACTGTTAAGAATGTTCAGGTTAAGGGTGGGTTTGTTCTGCATTTTGGCAAAGTAGAGGGGGTATTTAAAGTAGGCGATTCTGTATCTCTACACATTGACACTGAGAGACGAAGACTTGTAATGAATAATCATACAGGCACTCATGTACTTAACAATGTGTTAAGGAAAGTACTCGGAAATGATTCAGATCAAAGAGGTTCTCTTGTGATGCCAGACCGTTTAAGATTCGATTTCACTAATAAGGGCCCTATGACCACCAAACAAATTAAAGATGCTGAAGATCAAATCAAAGGCATTATTGAAGATAACAAAACAGTTTACGCCAAGCACACAAAATTAAATGATGCAAAAAAAATTCAGGGTCTAAGAGCTATGTTTGATGAGCATTACCCAGACCCTGTACGTGTCGTTTCAGTTGGCATACCTGTTGAAGAATTGGAAAAAAATCCAGACAGCCTGAATGGATTTGAGACTTCTGTGGAATTTTGTGGTGGTTCCCATCTTCACCAAACTGGCCATATTGGAGAGTATGTAATTGTAAGTGAGGAAGGAATTGCGAAAGGTATTCGAAGAATTGTTGCTTTGACTGGTCCTGAAGCTATTAAAGCGGTCAGTAAATTATGCACCTTGGAAAATGAAGTCAACAATCTTACTAATATAATCAAAGAAGAGGCCAATGAATTTAACCAAAAAGATGTTTCTAAGCGAATTGTAGACCTCACAAATGACATATCACAAGCTCAAATATCTTACTGGAAGAAGGATGAACTGAGGAACACACTCAAAAACTTGAAAAAACAACTTGATGATAAGGAGAGAGCTGCAAAAGCTGTAATTATCACAAAAGTGACTGAGAAAGCTAAAGAGATGTGTCTTGATGAAAAGACGACGGAAGTAATTGTTGCGGAACTGAAGGCTCAAGGAAACACGAAAGCCCTTGATGGCGCACTGAAACAGGTGAAGCAGCTACGCCCAAACACGTCCGCCATGTTCTTTTCGATCGATGAGGACGCCAATAAGATATATTGCTTGGCCGCCGTGCCTAAAACTGCAAACGCAAAGGGATTGCTGTCTTCAGAATGGGTTCAATCAGTAGTTGAACTTATCGGTGGAAAGGGCGGCGGCAAAGCCGAATCTGCCCAAGCATCTGGAAATAACCCGCACGTTCTTGAAAAAGCAATGAAAATTGCCAAGGACTTCGCTACTTCGAAGTTGATCTAGTTCTTTAAAAAGCTGTGCTATTTATTATTTAAGTGACCATTAATATGCATATTTATTATTTACAGTTTGTCATTCTAAATATATACTACAAATTCCATATTATGGTTGTTTCATTTCATAATTGGTAATTGGGCGATGGTTAAAATCACGGAATATAAAAACCAGAGGAAGTGTCATCCTAGCGATTGTACTAGAGAACGGCTGTCGCCACACGCAAACAACCATACCACACTCTATAAAAGAACTCTTTTCATTGATTACTTAAGAGGGCGCCGTACGTGGCAGTACGCTCGGTTCTCCATACAAACGTATTTATGCTCTCATTTTAAAACGCCATGCTAGAATAACATGAAACTTTGTATACAGAATGAGATCCGGCATATCTAGGTCGAAAATTACTTTCTGTTGCTAGAAAATGTAAAAGAAAAAATATACAACTGTTTTTTCAGCTTTTTACGGCTTGTATGAAAACCTTAATAATCGTTGTATTTTTTCTCCATTATAATTTCAAGCAACAGAAACTATTTTCCGACCTAGATATGCCGGATCCCATTGTGTATACAAAGTTTCATGTTATTCTAGCACGGCATTATGAAATGAGAGCATAAATACGTTTCTATGGAGAACCGAACGTACTGCGCACTCTTAAAACGTACCGTGGCAATATGTAGTTAGCTGTTAAGTAGCCCTTGCGCGTTGACAATTGGTGAGTGCTCATGCGCCACCGTGCGAGCCGCCTCCTTCGCCAAGAGGTGATGGCTGTGGCCGCGAAGGTACTTGACAGGAACAAACAGACAACCTGTTCTAGAGACCAAGTCGGAGCAATCTGACTCTCCTCTCAAGAGCCGACAAACAGTTGCCAAAAGTTCAATTTTGCGCCGGACCTCCAGAGAATTGAAACCTAACATTCCAAGTAAGTACCTATTTGGTAGGATAAAGAAAGGGATAGAAATCGTACACTTTTTTATACAAAAAGCGGAGAAAAGCTTTTTGTACTTTCTCTAAAAGAAGAGTATATGATTTCTCATGTGGATTCCAAATTATTGAGGCTGATTCAATTTTACTTCTTACTAATGCTGTGTATAATAACTGTATCACCTTGGGACGTGATCCCAAGATGGTACAAATCCTTAGCGTTACGAATAATAAAACCCAATCTTTTATAGGATTCCTTCGCAAGCGATTGGATATGTTCGTTAAAAGTCAGATTGTCATCATATATAACGCCACGGTCTTTAATATAGTTCACGCGGGCGATTGGACTACTGACTACTGTCTAACAAATAGATATTGTGTAGAGGTGAGCGAGCGCGGGAAAATGTCATAGAATAGCATTTTGATGAATTGAAAAGTAATTTGTTATTTTTACTCCAATTGAGCACGGCATCTATGTCTTTTTGTAATGGGACGTGATCGGCAAAACTATTTCGTTAAAAATGTGAAACAAAATATGCATCAGTGAATTTATTCATTTTATTTAAAATCAAAAATATTATCTAAGTTTTTTTTTCACAATATAAAAATAAAATTTATTTTAATTTTAAACATTAAAAAAATATATACAAATAAAAAGAACTAATGAATGACTAAATATATCGCTCCGCATCGCACCTGGTTCAAAGGTCCCCATGATGCCGGCAGCATTACCCCGCTGAACGGCGATGGAGACCTGTTGCACCAAGTACGACCCGGAGCAAGGGTCGCAGCCCCTTTCTCGTAGGCGTCGGCGTAGCTCCTTAAAAAGACGGCGAGCCTCTGAGCCACAGGGTCCCGCGGTTTCTACAGCCACGGGTATGAAGTCGTACGCTGGCTCCAGGGCCGAGTATTTGGCGTGCTTCAATTTGGCAGCAGATTCTGCTGCCGAGCCTGCACACCGTGAAGTCTGCCTCAAATGGGAAGCGGCAAAAGTACTTACGCATGTGGCATCCCATAAGAGGCAGCGCCCCTTACGCCATGGAACCAGCGTAAGACCGTCCGGTCTTTTTCCATCAGAGCGGCTCAGGCCTGGTGGCTCCAAGAGGCACGGCGCATTGGCCGAAACCATGGCCCGCCGAATAATGTCATTAATTGCGTGCCTCGGGAATCGCCCTGCACATCTCTGGCAACTTAGGCCGTGGTGGCCATCTTCTGCCACCATTGCCCCGCAACGACAAATTGCCAAACGTGAACTTTTCGTCGTTGAAGAGTTCTGTTCTGATCATCATCAGCAGTTCCACTTCATCCAATGTCACATTTTTGGATGCAAATGCTTGACTTGTTGATAAAAACACAAAAATCACTATATGTTTGCCTTAAAGATTTGAGGAGTTCCCTCAATTCCTCGTGGATCCCATCATCAGAACTGCGTTTTCACATAAACGGGACCAACTTGGATATATATACTTACAATCAAAAAAAGAATTTTCCAAATCGGTTAAGAAATGACGGAGTTATGGAGTAAATAACATTAAAAAAAAAAAAACATACAAACGAATTGATAACCTCCTCTTTTGAAATTTTGAAGTCGGTTAAAAAGGAATTACTTCGCAGCGTTTCATACGTCTTTTAGTCTGGAGGCAATCGGCCAGTTTTAGAAAAGTCGTCGACATCTCTTCTATATACCTAAAACAGGTATGGATGTGTTCCTTGTTGTCTCTAGAACACGAATCTACCTGTTTTAGTTCATGGAGGGGGGAACACACGTAGCTGTGACGTCATAAAGATGGCGGCCGACGGTCGTTGATTTTTGTCCAAATCTCGGGTTCTATAGCACTTACCAATCGGTTCGTGTGAGGTGTGGTTTGAAAGCTTATTAAACGTACTATAATTGTATTCTTGATGCCTATAACGTATAATGAACGGTTTTAAAAATAATGTTTAACTGCATCGTTGTACTCAAAAAATAATATTTACAACCGACAAATTGGTACTTTTTACCTAGAAGCGACATATTTCTGAGTATCCATGTCGGAGAGGTCTAAACCCGACTCGGAATCGGACTCTTAACGATTTAACTACCTTCACAAATGACTACAGCCACTACCTTAATACAACTTTATCGACATTAATAGGTAACTTACGTGCGTTCAAATAAGTTTGACCAGAAACAAATTCTGAAGTAATAAATAATTTCAACTACTGGGTATCTAAGTCGGAACGGTCAAAAGTCGAGTTGGAATTTGGAATAGGGTGCTAAAGATTTAATTACCTGAACAAACGTTAATAAACACTACCTAATCGACCTAGATACGTAACTGGCGGACGTACAAATAAGTTAGACAAGTAAAAAATTTCTAAAGAAAAAATAAATTATTAATCAAAAGGAATATGTAAGTCGCAGGGGTCAAAAGTTAAGTTGGAATCGGATCCTAACGATTAAACTAGCAGAACAAATGTCTATCAACACAACCTAAATGACCTAGACAGTTAATTTGCGGGCGTTCAAATAATTTTGACAAGTAAAAAAATTCTGAAAAAATAAATAATTATTCAAGTGGAGTATCTAAGTTGAAGGGGGAAAATTCGAGTTTCAATCGGATCCTAACGACTTGACTACCTGAACAAACATCTATCAACACTACCTAATCGATCTAGATCGGTAACTTACGGGTGTTCAAATAAGTTAGACAAGTAAAAAATTCTAAAGAAAAAATAAATTATTAATCAAAAGGAATATGTAAGTCGCAGGGGTCAAAAGTTAAGTTGGAATCGGTTCCTAACGATTAAACTAGCTGAACAAATGTCTATCAACACAACCTAAATGACCTAGACAGTTAATTTGCGGGCGTTCAAATAATTTTGACAAGTAAAAAATTCTGAAAAAATATATAATTATTCAAGTGGAGTATCTAAGTTGAAGGGGGGATAATTCGAGTTTCAATCGGATTTGACTACCTGAACAAACATCTATGAACACTACCTAATCGATCTAGATAGGTAACTTACGCGTGTTCAAATAAGTTTGACAAGTAAAAAATCTAAAGAAAAAATTAATTATTCAAGTGGAGTATCTAAGTCGGAGGGGTCAAAAGTCGAGTTGGAATCGGAACCTAACGATTTGACTACCTGATCAAACGCCTATTAATACTACCTAATCGATCTAGATAGGCAACTTGCGGGTGTTCAAATAAGTTTGACAAGTAAAAAATCTAAAGAAAAAATAAATTATTCAAGTGGAGTATCTAAGTCGGAGGGGTCAAAAGTCGAGTTGCAATCGGATCCTAACAATTTAACTACCTGAACAAATGTCTGTTAACACTACCTAATCGATCTAGATAGGCAACTTGCGGGTGTTCAAATAAGTTTAACAAGTAAAAAAATCTAAAGTAAATATAAATTATTCAAGTGGAGTATCTAAGTCAGAGGGTTCAAAAGTAGAGTTGGAGTTGAATCCTAACATTTTAATTGCCTGCGCAAACACTTATTAATCCTACCTTATCAATCTAAATAGGTAACTTGCAGGTGTTCAAATAAGTTTGACCAATAATTTTTTTTACAAAAATTTTACTACTCAACTGGAGTTTTAAGTCACAGGGGTCAAAAGCAGAATTGGAATAGGATCCTCCTAACGATTTAACTTCCTACACAAACACCTATAACACTACCTAATCGATCTTGATAGGTAACTTGCAGGCGTTCAAATAAATTTTACCAAAAAAAAAAATTAAATTCTAGTTATAATCAGATCATAACGATCCAACTACCTGAACAAACGTTTATTAACACTTCCTAATCGATCTATATGGGTTTTTGAGGGCATCACAGCTTAAGCACAATTAAGGGGGACAGCCAAGGCGGACGTAAAATTTTGTACGCAGCTCGGTCGGTGATAGAAGAGCCTCAGATCGTGCTCAGATCCCATGTTTAAAATCCGCGCCTTAGGGTCCCAGAGGCTTGGGCTGCAAATGCCCGCGATCTGGGATGGTTTTTATTTACCGCCTTATATGCATAAAGCTGTGGCTCAATATGGTCGCAGAGAAATAAACGCAGGTTTTTACCGTTAATTAATTATATTGAGTACAACTATTTACACTTCAAGGAACATAAAGGAAAAGCGATAACTATATCAAGTTAAAATGATTGACAGGACAACTTGCCACCAGTCAAGTTTCTATGGCCAAAGACACCTAGTTTAAATCAATCAATCGGTGTAGGTTGTAAAACCTCTAAGCAGTACCTACACTACTCCCCCACCGAGACCGTAGTTACGGTTGATACTCTTGGAGATATGCAGGGAATCGGACGCGTCGTCCAGAGCGTGTTGCCTGTGGTAGAACCCGATCTTGGGTTGCTTCGTTGTCCGTAATGGCTGTTGGGACCGTGTCCTCTCTGGCTACATACGCAGGTTTCAGTCGATCTATAGAGACTGTAACTATTTTTCCTTTAATTTCTATATCAAAGGTTTTCGAGCTGCGTCGTAGTACTTTGAATGGGCCTTGGTATGGTGCTTCCAGAGATCTTCGCTAAGGACCTTGGCGGAGAAAAACATATTCAGAACAATTTAAGTCCTTAGGAATGTAAAAGGGGCGGCTGGAGCTCGTGTGCCAGGATGTGGGCTGAGGAGTAAGTTTGCTCATATGATTCCGAAGGCGGCTGGCAAAATCAGCAGCATCTAGCACGGCGTCTGGAGTAGACGACGAGAAGAACTGACCTGGTAGAGTAAGCGGTTCGCCGTAAAGTAGTTCTGCTGGTGAGCCTTTTAGATCCTCTAAAGGTAGCGATTCAGTCCATTGAGCTGAAGCGTGGCACATTATTGCAGCCTTAAGTTGACGGTGAAGTCTCTCCACAAGGCCGTTAGCAGCCGGGTGATACGCTGTGGTAGCGAGATGAGTCGCACCCATAAGCGCGGAGATTTTATTGAAGATCTGCGACTCAAATTGTCGTCCACGGTCTGTAGTTATTCTTTCTGGGCATCCAAATCTTGCAATCCACCCTACAACGAAAGCAGCAGCGCATGTGTCGGCTGTGATATCTTGGAGCGGGTAAGCTTCAGGCCATCGAGTAAAACGATCAACAATTGTTAAGCAGTATTTGAATCCTGAAGAAAGTGGTAGGGGTCCCACTATGTCGATATGCACATGTCTAAAACGAGATGAGGGAAGATTGAACTCTACTAATGGCGCGCTTGTATGTCTAGTGATTTTACTGCGTTGGCATTGTTGGCATTCTCTAGCCCATGTTCGACAGTCTTTTCTTATGCCCGGCCAGACAAATCTTTCAGTTACCAGGCGAACCGTTGTTTTAGCTCCTGGATGACTTAGATTATGAAGGGAATGAAATACTAGCCGGCGGAAAGTAGGTGTAACATATGGTCTAGGAAAGGGTGTAGACACGTCGCAGTAAACTTGCGAACTTGACCCAGGCACATTAATCTTTTGAAGTTGTAACGAAGATCCTCCCTCTAAAAGTCCTAATAGTTCTGAGTCTGTAGATTGCGCTTGTGCGAGGGATAGGTAAACGAAAGGCGCTGTAAGTTCTTCTATCCTGGACAGCGTATCTGCTACTATGTTATCCCGCCCTGGTACAAATCGGATGTCGGTCGAAAATTGCGATATGAAATCTAAGTATCTGAACTGTCTAGGTGAACATGTATCACGGTTTGTCTTAAAGGCGAATGTCAGAGTTTTGTGGTCAGTAAGGATAATAAATGAGCGGGCTTCTACCATATAACGGAAATATTTTATAGCTTCATATATTGCTAGGAGTTCCCGGTCATATGGGCTATATTTTTGTTGAGCCGCATTTAACTTTTTTGAGAAAAAAGCTAACGGCTCCCATGAGCCACGTTTGCGTTGCTGTAATACCGCTCCAATCGCTACAGCTGAGGCATCCGTTTGTAAAGCTAGCTCCGCTTTGGCGTCTGGATGGGCCAGTAAAGTAGCCTTCGACAGATGTGACTTACTCTGCTTAAATGCTTCACGTAAAGAAGGTGTCCAGTCTATTGACTTAGATCCTTTAGGATCTCCAGAAAGTAGAGTAGTGAGTGGTGATAAAATTTTAGCTGCTCCAGTGACAAATCGTCGGTAGAAGTTGAGCATTCCTAGTATCTACGCAACTCCTTAATCGTCTGCGGTTCCGGGAAGTCATTAATGGCTTGTACTTTCGACTCTAATGGACGTATAGGGTATACGCTATAACCTAGGAAAGTCACTTGAGGCTGGCCGAATACGCACTTCGAGGTATTGATCAGAACACCATAATCTTGAAGGCGCTGAAAGAGCTGGTTCAGGTGTTCTCTGTGCTCAAGTTCAGAAGAAGAGGAGATTAAAATGTCGTCAAGATAACCATAAGCAAAATCAAGGCCGCGTAAAAGTTCGTCCATGAACCTTTGAAATGTTTGGGCTGCGTTACGTAGTCCAAACGTCATGAACGGGAATTCAAACATACCAAAAGGCGTTGTTATACTAGTTTTGGGGATATCTGGTCCATGTAGGTACTCGTATTTGGTTATATGCCTTAATTAGATCAATAGTGGAGAATATTTTTTTACCTGCCAATAGATAAGCGAAGTCCTGTATGTGACGAATGGGATATTGATCGGGTATGGTTCGAGCATTCAGGGCTCTATAGTCTCCGCAAGGTCTCCAACCGTTGCTTTTCTTGCGTACCAGGTGTAATGGCGACGACCAAGGACTTTCAGATCGGCGCGCGGTTCCATTTTGTAGCATGTCATCAAATTCCTGTTTTGCAATCTTCAATCGTTCCGGGTCCAGGCGCCGAGGACGGCTGGAAACTGGGGGACCGGGTGTTGTCTTTATGTGATGCACTGTATCGTGCTTAGGGTCACCTAATTTACCAGCTGGACGTGTGATATCTGGGTAAGCGCGAAGGAGAAGCATGTAATCGGAGTCATTCGCTAAGATGGTATGAACCGATGATATAGTCTCGGTTGAGCTATCCTGCGGTATGGTGACAGACAGAGAAGTAGTGCCATCGGTAAGTCTTTGGTTGCGGCAGTCCACAAGCAAATTGTAAAAAGCTAAAAAGTCAACGCCGATGATAGGTTTCGAGACATCGGCTACTGTAAAACGCCATTCAAAATCTCGCCGTAAGCCCAAGTCGAGATGTAAAGTGATGTAGCCATAAGTAGCTATAGCTGTACCATTAGCAGCGTACAACCACGCCACAGATCAAAGAATACTAGGCCATGCTTTGGGACTCGTAGTTACAGTTAAACTTTTGTAGTACCTATTTGTACAATAAAGATTAGCGACTTTTGTTACAATTTGTAAGTTTGGGGAATTTCTTTATATTACACGTTTAACTTTACTTATTTTGGGCCTTATCTATGAGACATAAGGTTTAAAACTCACTGTCGACTTCGGTTGATTTGCCAATAACGAATTAGGTATAGTGTTTTGATCACTTCGTTAGCACTTACGCCTGTTGTTTATAAGTGTAAAAATGAATGAACTGGAGAAAACCCGCCGTAATTTAGCGCTTAAGCGACTGAACGACGCATATATTTGTGCAAAGAGATGTTTAACGAACCCGGAAATGAAACCGCGACTTAAGGTTCATTTAACCAGATTAGAAAGTTGAGATATTGTTTGATGAGAATCATACGAAGATAGTAGCTTCTTTAAAGGATTCCCAGGAGATCGCTGACAATGAGGAAATAAGACAGGGCTTTGATGAGACCGTGATAGATATTCTGTCCATTAAATCGCAATTATTTCCCGAGGAAACAACTCAACTTCCTACTACCGCTTCGGCCGCACCCGGGGGTGCGTCAAGTAGCAATACGGGTCATATTCGCATGCCACCCATCCATATACCTACGTTTGAGGGCGGCTATAAAACGTGGATAACGTTCTATGATCTGTACCGAACTATGGTACATGAAAAAAATGAATTTTCGAAAATTGAAAAGTTTCAATATGTAGTCTCGTCATTGAAGGGGGAGCCATTAAACCTAATAAAAGCATTTCCTATCTCTTCTGACAATTACGATATGGCGTATGAAACTTTAGTGAAGCGCTATCAAAATAAGCGCCAGCTAGCCTTTTTAGCTTGGCAGTCTATTGTAACTGTTAAACTGCAGAACAACACAGCGCAAGCCTTTCGGTTTCTTCTGGATTCCTTTCAGGAAAACTTAGCTATTTTGAAGTCTTTAAATTTGCCCGTCGATAAATGGGACTTTATATTTTTTTATACGCTCTTATCGAAATTGGAACCGTCTATTCGTAAAGAGTTTGAGATGACCGTCACGTCGGAGGACATCCCGACCTATCAATCGTTGGAGACATTTGTAGAGAACTACTGCAAGGCAGTGGAGCACGCCGGCGGCGGCGCTAGTACGAGTTCAGCTCACAGCGGTAACCCACGACCTTCCGTGGTTAATACCATGCGATCTGATCACTTCGCGACACCGCCACGACGCTTTAGGCAAACGACCTTAGTAGGGAATAAAGCGTCTTCGTCCGCGCCGCCTTTGCCTCCGCCTTGTCAATTCTGCTCCAAAAAACATTTTCTTGCACACTGTCCAGATTTTCAAAACTTAACTGTTACGCATCGGTCACAAGTGGTCGGTGATAAGCAGCTCTGCTTTAACTGTTTACGCACATTGCACATTCAAGTCGGGAAACATCTAGGGCAGGCAGCAGTGGCCGAAAGCGTCTGCCCCACTTCACCACCAGGCCGCCTATTCATCACAGATCGTTCGACAAAAAATCAATATTTGATCGACACGGGTTCAGACCTGTGCGTTTTTCCTCGAGTGTCTGTCAACGAGCGCCGCATTAGGACCAAATATTAGTTGTACACTAGTATTCTTTGATCTGTGCCCAAAGTAAATATTTCAAATAACTTGCTACCAACTAGTCAGCTTCGCGTCGCATGCGCGCTAAGGAATTTAGAATTAGGAATATCTACCTTGCGATCGGCACATAAAAATATGTATGCGACGAAAATGTCACGAAATTTAATGAAATTCCTACTAAAACAGCAAAAATCACACTCAATTAAACAGGTGAACGTGTAATTAGAACGAAAAATTGTAATTGTATTATTTACTACACCAATAAAACCACTTTTTTAACTCGTAAAAAGTTCCTGCTCGGACAAAAGGTCGTAAGTGCCTACGAAATTGATGGTGGTTACGTCTTTTTTTATAGCTGTCGATTTTAATACAAAATTTTAAAAACAAATATGCTAATTATATGTTTGCTAATGATAGGTTTGCTAATCGTGTGTTTGCTAATTATTAAAGAATGCTATTCGTATAGTTTGGACTGTATTCCACATATAAAATTAGTTCGAATTGATATATCCGGTTCAGAAGGAACACAACTTATGTAGCAATTTCGATAGCTCAGCGAAAGAGCGGTACAGAAAGTAATCCCAAGGAAAGTAACCGAGGCGATTATCCAGAGAAATGAGCAATCCACTCACCTTGTGAACTTCAATGGCGGTAGCTCGTATCGTGGTATTGGTGGTGGATGCCCAGCTCCGTTCTCCTTCTGCTATGCCGGTCTTACAAGCCTCGATGTAGGTAAAGCACCGGACAGCGTAAAAGCACAATAACAATAGTGGCGATAAAGGATGCGCGCGCGACGATAGTTCCGTACACACTGATCGAATGTTCGGTAGGGAACGTTTCGCTACGGGCGGGATTTGCGCGGCATTGAAGGAGCCTTCAGTAAGGGACTGCTCTTCGCTCCTGACAAAAGCCTGGTTACGAAATCCTAAACACCCACCATGTACTTGGCACATAGCCACTAAGACTACTATGATTATGAATATATCCAATCCTAGGCGACAATAAATTAATACTTAAATTCATAGAAAACACCCAAGACTTAGGAACAAATATTCCGTGTCCATCACACAAATAAATGGCCTGACCAGGATTCGAACCCGGGACCACTAGCTTTGTAGGCAGGGTCACTACCGACTAGGTCAAAGTGGTCGTCATTATATAGGGTATAATATATATACTTTGGGTTGGGAGTCATAAATAGCAGTGAACATTAACATGGTTTCAAAATTATTTAATTAACTTTATAGACGACCTTTGCTAGGTATAGTTCAAACAAAATATTCTTATATAACCGACATAATACATTAACGATATCTACATAATGCATAAGTAATATAGTTTAATCAAAATATTCATACAAGTATTTGGTTGGTCTTTTTATGAAATTAAGCACCAATTCCATTGGTGAACGATAAAATTCCTCTCATGAGGTGGTGCAATAATATTATTGTGGTAATATTTTACATTATTTATTTCACATTAGTAAATATAGGGATAAATTACCCCCGCCACTGCAATTCCGCGTGGCTAGGATCACAGTAAAATGGATTTTATTCTTGGCCGAATCCTTCGGTTTCTTCGATAGCGTAGTTCAGCTTTTCGCATAGTTGTTCGTAACTTTTATAAGGCGGCAAATCCAGTCTGTTGAAGCACGTGTGCGACCTGGGTAGCCAGGTATCTTTCCCAACCTGGACAAATATACATAAGTAATGTTTATTTATTTTAATACTAGTGGCACTGTGAGCTGTAGACATCGTCTTTTTTTTCAATTTTGTTTTCAATTTCCAAAAACTTATATAATTATCGAACACGGTTCACGAGAACCGATTGAGAGAAGCGTACCAAATTGGCTTCACTACTATTTGATTTTGCGAATGAAAAAAAAATTCATGAAATACTTTGCTGTCTTTAAAATACAATCTGAAAAATTGGGCTCCATAAGTTTGAAGTTACGTCAGAAAATCCTTTTTAATTAGTTCTGTTTTATGTTTTTAACTTAAGTGATCAATTGATCATAATTAAATAATATATACCAAAAAAACCGACTCCAATTTTGTACTTGCTATGCCACAATTTGTAGTTTCCGTGAGCCAATGCTTGGTTACCTACAGAAAATACCGAAATCGACATATGCGTGTCTATCAAATTCGAGGAGTTCCCTCGATTCCTCCTAGATCCCATCATCAGACCTTCATTTATTTTATGTTCTGGGGCAATTCAACAGATCGACAGTTGGTATTTAAGGCCCAAAAAAAATGTCTACGTTCTGTTTGTGGATCCAACTGAATCATGCAAACCTTACTTTATTGAATTCAAAATATTAACTTTCCCCTGTCTATACATATTTGAAATAGCTATGTATGTTAAGTCCAATATAAAACAATTCTCTGTTTTTAATAATGTACGGCAGCGATATAAGATCTCAAATGAACAATCAAAAACCGCCTTACGTACAAGAATTTAAGAAAAAAATATTAGATTTTTTAACTCAAAATGCATTTTACTCTGTTAAAGAATATTTAGATTATAACCCTAATATTTAATAATTGTTCCCTAGTAATTTAAGTTAACTTATTTTGCATGCCCAGTATCAGGCAGAATACACTGTACTAATTGAAGGGATGTTTACAAAAACAACATAACTGACTACACTGGTCGACTCCTGAGCCCATTATAAATGTTCCTCCAGAAGTGTCAACCGGTCTAAGCAGATATGTTGTTTTTGTAAACATCCCTTCAATTTTATCACATATTAACACCTATTTGACTGTATTCTAACAAACAAACTATTTAGATTTTGATTTATATGGGACCAATGTCGGGGTGTTGTGCCGCAGTAGTAAACATCGGCTCCGTGTATAAATCGTTTTCAAAAATGTAAAAGTGACAATTTGTATTTTATAAAGTGAAAATAACAAAAATTAACAGTTAACCTACAGTTATAAATAAGGAGCATAGTGGATTTATACGTGAACTTAGGAAAAAAACAGTGAAATATGGTAACAACAACAAAGTGACTTTGATTGCTAATATCAATCGTTCGGGACGTAAATCGCTAAGTCATACGTATAAGAAGGACAATAACAGTGCATACATTTACAAACCGGACACTCAGTGCAATTGTAAAAAGAAAAAGAAAAAAAAAAACACACTCGTAACATAACTTAAAAATCTAGGCCAGATCATTGTCTACCTACCTACTTTGCGTTAAAAGTTGTATATACAGCGCCACCACTACTAACACCAGTGAAACTAATAACAACGCCATCTAGGAGTGTACACGGAAATTGCTTGTATGAGAACTATAACGCCACCTTGCAGATTTCTTAGGAACTACCATAAAGAATTCGATAAGTGAGAACCTTAAAACTCCACACGGAGTACACTGTTTCTGTTTCTCCAGGCTACCGTAAGAGGGCACTTTCGTAAAGAATGGAGGAAATTAAAAACATGTTACTAAATATGCAGGAAGACATGAGGCAACAAAAACAAGACATGTTAGATATGAAAGAGGACATAAAAGATGCAATTAACAACAACATAAATGAGAAGTTTAGATATTTAGAAGAAAAAAACGAGTATCTTGAACAAAAATTGGAAAGTCACAGTATCGAAATTGGTAAAATTGAGAGATTCATGAGAAGAAAAAATCTACTGTTTTTTGCAGTCGAGGAGCATGAAAGAAACTACAATGAATTAGAAAAAATAATAATAGACATAATAAGTAACATTTTAAAAATAAATTGCGATCACCGGGACATAGAGGCAGTAAGAAGATTAGGAAAGAAGGGAGAAAAGATTAGACCTGTTATCGTAACACTGCAAACTTTAGGACTAAAAATACAAATTCAGAAATGCAAGAAACTCTTAGAAAATTCACCATACTACATAAAAGAAGACTTCCCCCCGGATGTACTGAACAAACGCAAACAATTACAAAAAGAAGCAGAGAAAGAAAGAGAACTAGGAAAAAAAGTCATAATAAAGTACGATAAACTTATAATACTAAGTGGAAAAAATAGAAACATAGAGCCACACGACATCAATAGAAAGAAAAGGATATTTTCAAAATCACCTGAAACGAATAAAAACGCCGCGGAAGAAAAACAACCAAATAAAGTAAACAAAACAAACAATATGAAGAACTTTCTTATGACGAAGCCTACTCTGACATATAGAGAAGACAGTGCTCCCCGACCGGGTAATAGCACAGCATAGCAATTAAAGTCACTCCCTCTCGATTCCCCAAGCCGGCTGGTCACCGAGGGGACATTAGACCGACACCCCCCGCACTATACCGTTAATCTAAGCCAAGAGATAAACGAAAAACAGAACTACCTATATATTGGAAGCCTCAACGTGAGAACTCTACTGGATGAAGGAAGAATAACCGAAATGAGACATGCGGTGAAGGATCTCAACTGGGACGTTATAGGGCTCTGCGAGATAAGAAGACCTGCTGAAAAAATTGAAGAATATGAGGATTTCATACTCTACCATTCACATAGCACAAAAGGTCGAAATGGTGTGGGTTTTTTGGTAAAAAAAACCCTTAAAAATAAAATTATGTCCCTAAAAACATTTTCGGACAGAGTAGCAACCCTGGAGTTAGAACTTGATGATAATAGACCTCTATCCATCATCCAGGTCTATTCTCCGACTGAAAAATACAAGAAAGAAGACATTGAGTCCTTTTATAACACAATAGAGAAAGCGATGGAGTCTGTCGACAGTAAGAATATGATTATAATGGGCGATCTCAACGCCCAAATTGGAAAAAGAAGACATGGAGAACAGAAAACGATAGGTATACACTCCTCAGGCGAAAGAAGCAAGAATGGCCAGATACTAGTAGAGTTTGCAATAGAAAATAACCTTAGTATTGTTAATAGCTTATATAAAAGGAAACAGAACAGAAAATGGACCTGGAAACCACCGACTGGCAGTTATCGCAATGAAATAGACTATATCATGACAAACAAGCCATCTTTAATCAGCAACTTCGACATCATAAACAATTTAAACTTTTATACTGATCATCGCATGATAAGATGTAAAATAGCAGTGTCAGGCAAAAAAAAACAGCGAAATTTTATAAAAAATTACGTCAGACGTTCAATGAACACTATCGCACTCTCAGAGGAACAAGTACAGCTTTGGGAAAGCAAATTTATGAAATGTTTGAATAAAGAAAAAGACATTCAAACTCAATATAATGATCTGGAATTAGAAATACAGGACTTCCTTAAACATGTTCCTAACTCTAATGAAACAAAATACCACATATCGGAAGACATAAAAAACTCCTTAGAACAACGCAAAGAACTCTACAAGGAAAAAAGCACCAAGGAAGCAAGGAAAGCCATCACACAACTTAGTAAAAAAATCAACAGAAATATAAAAAAAGAAAGGAAAATGCATAGATTAAACACATTACAAAACTTTATTGAAAAATCAGGAGCAGTAAAAAAAGCTTATAAGGAATTAGGAGACAAGAAAGAATGGACAGAATACCTGAAAAACAGTTCGGGAAAAACTTTGAGTAGGAGACCAGAAATAATCAACGAAGCCACAGATTATTACAAAAACCTATATAACGAAACCGATGAAAAAAGAAATGAAGCTAATACAAAACACATAAAAAAATACGACTCTACTTTACCAACTATATTAAGTAGCGAATTAAAACTCGCAATTCAAACTCAAAAGGATGACAAGACGCCCGGCGAAGATAACATACCAAATGAGGCACTAAAATCACTTCTCGAACCACTACAATTACCCCTTCGAATATTGTTTGACAGAATACTACAGGAAAAAATAATACCATACCAGTGGACGCTCTCTACTATAACCTTATTGCATAAAAAAGGGGATAAAAGCAACCTTAATAACTACCGACCGATCAGCCTGATGTCAAACATGTACAAAATATTCTCAAAATTGATACTTAATAGACTTACCACAATACTTGACGAACACCAACCCAGAGAACAGGCCGGTTTTCGTAAGAACTATTCGACAATAGATCACATACATGTTGTAGCGCAAATGATAGAGAAAGCCTGCGAATATAAAAAACCTCTGTATCTATGTTTCATAGATTATACAAAAGCTTTCGACTCTTTGAACCACCATGCAATATGGAATGCATTAATAGAGCAAAATGTAGAGAAAGAGTATGTAGAGTTACTGAAAATTTTGTACTCAAACATCAAGGCTAAAATAAGACTAGAGAGAGACGGTGAGAAATTTCCTATCAAGAAAGGTGTCCGTCAGGGAGATCCACTTTCACCAAAACTTTTTTCTGCTGTGCTAGAGTCGATTTTCCGAGGGATTGATTGGAGTGCCAAAGGGATAAAAATAGACGGAGAATACCTGACACACTTAAGATTTGCGGACGACATTGTGATTTTTGCAAGCAACACAGTGGATCTTGAGGGTATGTTACTCAATATAGCCAAAGAAAGTAAAAAAGTAGGATTGGAATTAAATCCAGCAAAAACGAAAATACTAACTAATAGCGAAAGGAAAGAGATAACAATTGAAGAAAATAAAATAGAATATGTTGAGCAATATATATATCTGGGGCAGTGTGTTTCTTTTGAGAAATATACCAAAACCGAAATCGAAAGAAGGGTCACTTTAGCTTGGAAGAAATACTGGAGCTTAAAAGAAATTTTGAAAAACAAGGAAGTAAACATTAAAGTGAAAAAACGACTCTACGAAGTAGCTATATTACCGTGTTTGACATATGGTTGTCAAAGTTGGGCATTAAACATAGAGGACGAAAATAAGCTCGCTATATGCCAAAGAAAGATGGAGCGGAGTATGCTGGGGTTAAGACATTGGGATAAAGTCAAAAATACAACAATAAGAAAAAAGACAGGTTTAAGGGATGTATCTGAAACTATAAGATTACTAAAATGGAAATGGGCCGGACACATATGCAGGATGGATAATAATAGATGGACAAAGAAAATAACGGAATGGAATCCAAGAGAAGACACAAGAAGGCGAGGACGACCAAGGAAGAGATGGGCAGACATATTCACGGATAGAGCAGGACCGGACTGGATGACGAAAGCAAGAAACAGGAAAATATGGAGGAAAATGGGGGAGGCCTACGCCCTAGAGGCGACTACTACAAGCAAGGAAGAAGATCAAAATTTAAACAAATATTTAAGATAATTCAATAACACTACATAATACTTTAATCATAGTAGTCAAATATAACAAATAATTAAATAACTATGCAATCAATACAGATATGTGAAATGAATATGATAATTTTAAGGTAAAAAAAATGCAATCAAAATGTTTTATTAAAATATGTATATGTAAATATTGTAGAATTTAGATATAGTACAAAAAAAAATGCATGTTTGCGTAAAAAAAAAAAAAAAACTATTGTTAATTACCTAATACTTAAAACTACAATCGCATGAAGCAACTAGAAGTAAGTAAATTGTATACGAGTATGTAGTAGAGAATAAAGGCTTTAAATAAATAAATAAATAAATGTCGGGGTACCTGCTTTGAAACAAAAAAAAAAGAATTATCAAAATCGACCAAAGTGGTCAAGAGTTATCAGGGAACATACATACATGAAAAAACGAGCAAACATGCAGACGAACTGAGTACCTCCTTCCTTTTATTGAAGTCGGTTAATAAGTATTATAACACAATTACATCATGTTAGCTGGTTTATATTATACGTGTGGTGTGTAATAAAAACATTTTTCAGCATTATTCTGATTTATACTGCATATTATATATATTACGCGAGCGAACAGCACAGCATATCAAACAAGACAAAAAATTTGATCTTGTCAGTTTCTTAATGAGAAATCACTATAATACATGAATCCATACTTAACCTTCAATGGTTAACCTGATTCATTTTCCAGTAATTAATAAATAATAAACATGTAGATATTAGGGGACAATCTCACAAAATATCAATACAATAAGGCTTGTGTTATGAGCATATGGCAACGATATATTTGATAGATAGCATTAACATATTGTAGTACAGTTACACGCTGCATGCATGCAGGGAACCTGTATATTAGAGTGCATTTCGAACCTTTTCTATACAAAACCGTTGTGGTCCGTTGGAGCCCATCAGCTCGGCGAACCCGCCCACCGGCACCCGGCACGTTCCCGTTACAAACTGGAGCAGCCTCGCCCTCTTCTCATTATCCATTTGACGTACGAACTGTAATATGAAAAAAGCAGGCTAAATAATCCATCTACTCGTAGTATTACATATTTTAATGTAGCTTTTCACATTCACATCATACTCTATTATTTATATTCGATATTATTTACTTATAGATTGAAGGGTACTAAATGGTTCGTAGAGACCAAATTTAGAAATCTAAATCATTGTGTAACATGGTCAACATGCACTGATATAATAATAATATTCAATGATCTTATAAAAAAGAAAAATGTGAATGCACAAAGCAATATGCCGAAATTATCGGTATTGAATAAATAATACACAATGTACGAGGGGCGGCTGATAAGTCCTAAGCCTATGGTAGAAAAAAACAATATATAAAAAAACTTTTATGTTTATTTTTCAATATAATCTCCCTCTAATTCAATGCATTTTTTATTTTTTTTTATACAATGCCTTCAAAATGCTCCTGTACAGCCGCCTTCATCTCTTCATCACTGCCAAATTGCTTTCCCCGTAACTCTCTCTTTAAATTACTGAACAGAAAATAATCGCTAGGGGCTAGGTCTGGACTGTAGGGTGGGTGGTCGATTTCATCGAAGCCGATTTCCTTCAGAGCCTGCCTCGCAACCCGGGCGGTGTGAACGGGTGCATTGTCTTGCACAAACAAAATGCCTTTCCTTAATTTGCCCCTCCTTTTCTCAACTATCGCTTTTCGCACCTGTCTCAATAGATTGGCATAATAAAGTGCATTTATTGTAGAACCTTTGGCCAAATAATCTATTAAGAGAATGCCATCACAGTCCCAAAACACAGTGGCCATTATATATCGATGCCTTAGTTCACAATCGTACTAATTTAATTACGAGAAAAACGGTAGCGAAAGTAAGACTTTATGATTAGTGCACCAATATGTCGACGAGTACGTACTATGTACGCCAGACAGTATCCTTTGAAAACAGGCAGTACATAGAAACCTATGAAGGCGGTACTGAAGGGCGACCTCCCTTTTGTCTGAAGCAACTCGTTGACATGTGCATCCTGCCAATCTTAACTTAAGGTGCTAAACCTCGTCATTGATCGAGGCTCAAAAGTCTAAACTCAAGGTTTGCCAGAGGACGATGGGGCGCAGTGTAATAAAAAGGGTTTTCGCAGATCGAATCAGAAAAACTGCAGTCCAAACAAAATACGAGTTGTAGATGTGGGTGTCAAGTCAAGATCGCCAAACTGAACTGGGACTGGACTGGACATGTCTGCCGTATGCATCGAGAAAGATGGGCCAAAATAAGTACGGAGTGGACTCCTCAAGACGGCTACCGGAGCAGAGGCAGACCAAAAAGTAGATGACGGCCTTTGCCCAGCAGTGAAACGCAGAAATACGCTAAACAACATATTGGCACACTAATTAATTCCCTAAAACTTGAAACAATCTTATCATTATAATGCATTATAACTGGTATGAATGTGGGATTGGTACTATTTGATGGTTGCGTAAGGTGCTGGCTGCTAGATGATGAATAAAGGACGTCCGAATGTAGTTTGAATTGCTTTGGAATGGCGAATGAGTTGACGGTTGGCGCAATGAGAAGACGAGAGGGATTTTCATTTATTTCTACGTGGGCTCAGTCTAGGGTCCTAGATGAATACTGTCACAGTATATATAGCTCAAGGCAGTAACTCAAATAGATTCGCTTAAGACCTTTTTGGACCTGCGCTTCGTTAGAGCAATAGGATTGCACCTCTCAATTTATGTAAATTTGAATAAGATTATTATCATACGTCGCACTCCAGCGGGCATTTTACGGGCACGTCGTATGGTATGGTTTACAAAAAAACCTCTTAATTTACTAGTATACATACTTAGTATTTGTTACATAACTGTTATGAAGAAGAAGAAAAGAAGAAAAACCATTTATTCCATAAAGCACACAGAACAGGACTTAAAGATAAATAAAAATAAAAGAAAAACGTTAACATGAAGACGCACAGAGGTGTGCACAATGGGTCCAGCAAAGTGTGCGATAAAGAAAAGGCTGAGACTCAGCATGTGTTGCTATTCGCAGGTTGTGCGAACTGCAACGCTGTTATTCTGCCACAGCCTATGAGTCTAAATCGAAGTCGAGTCAGTTGTCATAGCGCCATGCAATTAATGTTGTTGACATTTTGGAAAATACCAGAGTATACCTGTTTCTAAAGTTTCCGAAAGGATTGAATAGAATTTTAAAAAAGTCAGTCGGAGAATAATGAAATATAAATGTATGTAAATAAATATTATAAATATATGAGTAAATAAATATATAATAATAATATGTGTATACTTAAGTAAATCAGAAGTATTTGTATAAGATTATGATATTTGCATACGAATATAGATTAGGAAGATATTAGGTCAGCGGTTCCAGCTTTTTGAGTAGCACATAATAGTTCTCGCAATTTTCGCTGAAAACTAAACTTGGATCTGCAATTCCTAATCGGGGGAGGCAGATCGTGTTGGAACATAAGAGTTCCTATACGTACCAATGCAAACTCAAACCGTTTTAGAATAGTCTTCTTCTATGACGGATGTCAATGTTTTATTTACGTTTGTTGTTTGTGCGGCCCAAAAATGTATTCACAATAAATTACTCGAACTAATAAGGTGGTTCGTATCAAGATCCCGGATCTCCAACATGGTAGCAGATCATTGGAAGTCACCTTAGTTCCTGAAGTGAACGCGTAAAATTTTTAGGCACAATATTTTTTCCAAATTTTTTCTCTTGAATAAACAAAAGATGGCATCTGCCAGTCAGAATGTTTCCGTGGAAAAATTATCGGGAATTAAAAACTATAATTCCTGGAAATTCATCATGAAGATGGTTCTCATCCACGACGAGCTATGGGATTGTGTCGGAGAAACGGTAAACAAGTGTGAAGATGCTAAGAAGCAAGAAAAGGCGCTAGCTAAAATCGCCTTGTCCGTGCAGACAAATGTGTTTCCACAAATTAGGAACGCGAAGACGGCTCATGAGGCATGGGCAAATCTGCAGAAAGCATACGAAGATCGAGGTCTGTGTCGACGCTTGGGCTTACTTCGAACGCTATTCGCCACAAAATTAAGCGAATATGCGAGTATGAAGGCATACGTTAACACGATAATGGATATATCGCAACTTTTGCGCGATATTAGATCGGCTCTAGAAGACAACTTCCTGGTCGTTATATTGCTCAGCGGTTTGACAAGCGATTACGATCCGTTGATTATGGCTCTAGAAAATTCGAACGTGTCACTGTCAAGCGAAGTTGTCAAACTGAAATTGCTTCAAGAAAATTTACGACGCGATGAAAAAGATTTAAACGTAACGGCATTCAAAGCTCAAAAAGCACGTAAACCCATTAGGTGCTTCAAGTGCAAGAAGACTGGGCACTGCATGAAAGATTGCCCTGAGAAGTCGGATGGCAACAAGAGCGGCCGGAAGAATCAGTCATCTCTTCTTACGGCGTTGGCTGTGGGAGTTCGGCGAGATGTTTGGCACGTGGACAGCGGGTCATCGCTACATCTTTGTAATGACCGCAGTGTCATGTCGAATTTTACAACCGGAAAGCCGAAGACGGTGTACATAGCCAACGGAGAGGCTATGATGACAGCAGGAAAAGGCACAGTGCAAGTTGTGTTGAAAGACAATTGTTTAAGAAATATAAGCGATGTGTATTTACTTATAGTTCCTAAATTAGCAACTAACTTGTTATCTGTCAGTGTTATGGTTAACAAAGGTTATGAAGTTGTGTTTCGTTCTGGTGTATGCACAGTTACCGAAAAAGGGGAGGTTTTGGCTACTGCAACCCTGAGAGATGGTACTTATCAACTCGATGCTATCGAAACAGTCACTGTCTGTAGGGAGCCACCTTCGCAAGCGATGTGTTCGTCTTTGCCAATAGGTACAGGTGACAGCGAGACGTCAGCACCTCAACTGAAGGATGATGGTCGTCCTGTTGAGCACGTCATGCAAGCGCAGTCTCCTGCAGCACCACCAAGCCAGTCTACGCAACATGTTTGGCACCGCCGTCTAGCACATCTGAACTCTAGAAGCATGGAGTTATTGCGAAAAGGTATGTCAACTGGTATTTCATATGATAACAATGACTTTAGGTCATGTGTTTCCTGTATTGTAGGATTACAAAGTAAAAGGACAAGAGGATAAAGTTTATAAGTTAAATAAAGCCATATATGGACTGAAGCAAGCTTCGAAGTATTGGTATGAAAAGATAAATGGTGTTTTGACGAATAAAATTAAATTTAAACGTTTATCTTCGGAACCCTGTGTTTATGTCAAGTCGAGCGGAAAATCAATGATGATTATTGCGCTCTATGTTGATGACATAATGCTGTTTTCTTCACCAGATTGCCAAGGAACGGCTGAAGTCAAAGAATAGTTGAGAAAGGCCTTCGAAATAAAGGACTTAGGGCCAGCACATCATATTCTGGGCATGAGGCTGTGCAGACAAAATGGCGAGATAACTTTAGATCAGTCAAGTTACATTAAGAAGGTACTAGAACGTTATAAAATGTCAGATTGCAAGCCTGCACGAACACCTATGGAAACGGGACTGAAGCTCGTGAAAGCTACTACCAAAAAGATTGTACTCACGACTACAGAAGCCTGATAGGCTGTCTCATGTACATCGCGATTTGTTCGCGCCCCGACATCGCACATGCTGTCAGTTCGCTGAGCCAGTTCAACGAAGCATATGACGAGACGCACTGGAAGGCGGCAAAACGAGTTCTTCGATACTTACAAGGTACGATTAATTATTGTTTAATTTTCCAGAAGTCAGGGTTGGACATTGTTGCATATGCTGATGCTGATTATGCTGCGAACGAGATCGATCGTCGATCTTGTACTGGTTTCGTTTTCAAACTTGGGAATTCTACCATCTCTTGGGAGAGTAGGAAGCAGAAAACGGTAGCTCTTTCAAGCTCTGAGGCGGAATATATGTCTTTGTCGGATGCTTTTAAAGAGGCTCTATTTCTGCGTAAGTTTATGTTCGAAATTTACAAGGTACATTACAGCATAACTTTATTAATGACAATCAGTCAGCTTTGAAGTTAGGCACTAATTCTATGTATCACGCCAGAACGAAACACATCGACGTCAGACATCATTTCATCAGGGAAATCTTTGATGAAGGTACAGTTACCCTCAAATATCTTTCCACAGATCAAATGGTGGCCGACTTGTTAACGAAACCGTTAGCAAAAGAAAAACAAGATAAGTTTTTATCTCATTTATTTGTTATGTCGAATAAGTGAGATGTGAATGTTTCTAAAGTAGTGTACTGGTATGGAACTAGTATAAATTATTTTAGATCCGTTTCATATATCGTTTGTAGTATTTACTATTTTATATGTAACGGATATATTTATTATTTTATACAGTTTCTACATATTTGATACCTTGTTGTTTTTATTAGTTGTAAGGACAGCAGATGTGTCACTACTTGTTTTTTATTCAATTATTGTGTTGTGTGTTAACTTAACCTGTTGACGGTGAGTTTATATTGGTTCAAGGGCCAGTGTTGGAATATAGAGTTCCTATATGTACCAATGCAAACTCAAACCGTTTTAGAATAGTCTTCTTCTATGACGGATGTCAATATTTTATTTACGTTTGTTGTTTGTGCGGCCCAAAAATGTATTCACAATACATTTCTCGAACTGATAAGGTGGTTTGTATTAAGATCCCGGACCTCCAACAGATCGTTCCAACATTTAGTAGCCTGGAACCATTATCATATATCAATCTTAAATTGTCTACATACGTCGTACTCGAGGGGCAGGATTCGCCGATATATATCCGCGGATATATATCGTGATACAGTAGCGGAAAAAAATCTATCATATTGTGATTTTTCTGTAAAATATTTCTAATTAGATGAAACCAAGAACTGAATTTGTTGATAACTAATGAAAAAAGGTTATATTGATTTATTCTCAACCAATTATACGTTAACAGGCCGGTACATATTTCGAAATTCAATTTGAATTCATTTTTCTGGAATTAGCGTCTGACACTTGTAGTATTTAAGTCGATAAAAAACGGAATATCGTGCTAATTCATAATCATATTTGTAAGAAATATCAGTTCCGCCATGGGGAGACCTCGTGGAAATAAAAACATAACAGTAGCTATACAATTATAAATGGCTATAGAAATGGCTTCACACAATCGTCGCTGGCTAAGCAATTTCAAGTTCATCAGTCTACTATATTGAAAGGTTTTGAAACGGGAAAAAGCTCACGGATGTGTCAAAAGGCCCAACAGACCTGGTCGCCCACGCTGCACATCAAAGTTTGGTAGACCGCAACATTTTTCGAATATCAAGACACAACCCACGACTCACGGCGAGCGACATTATGCGGGAAATATCGTGTGGAAATTCAGTTTCTGTGTCCGTACGTACTGTAAGAAATCGCCTGATGGATGGTGGACTTCGTGCTCGCCGTCCTGCAAAGAAACCACTGATTTCCAAGAAAAATCGAGCAGCTAGAAAAAAATATGCGAAAGAACATCTTTCTTGGACTACGGAAATATGGGAAAAGGTAATCTCGAGCGATGAATCCAAGTTTTTACTGTTCGGAACAGATGGAATTACCTACGTACGACGTCCCGACAATGCTCGCTATGACCCCAAGTATCAGCTCCCTACAGTCAAACACGGCGGCGGCTCCCTTATGGTGTGGAGCTGTTTCAGTGCAAGTGGAGTTGGTCCTTTACATCGAATAAACGGCATTATGACGAAGGAAGTTTATGAAGGAATATTACAAGATGTGTTTCTTCCCTGGGCACGCCAAAATTTCGGCAGAGCGTTTATGTGTCAGCAAGATAATGACCCGAAACATTCGTCTAATCTTGTTAAACAATGGTTCAAAAAACGTAGAGTGAGGGTTTTGGAATGGCCCAGCCAAAGTCCGGACTTGAATCCTATAGAAAACCTATGGAAGGAGCTAGGTCGTCGTGTGAGTGCAAGAAATGACAACGAAAGATTTGAACAATTAAAGGAAGAGTGGGAACGCATTCCAAGTTCTTTCCTAGCGAAGTTGATTGCATCACTGCCCCGAAGATGCCAAGCTGTTCTTGATGCAAAGGGTTTCAGTACCAAGTACTAATCTAATATTTTGATTTTCAGTGCAGAATCTGTAATTTTTGTTGTTTTCTTCATTAATAAACCACTTTTACCTATATTTCGAGTATTAGTTATTTAATGCACTTTTTAATAAACTCGTACAAAACCAGTTTCTTATATGGTGTCATACAAATGTAGTATATGATTTTACTCTCCATCTAAAGGACTTTCACATGATAATCGTTTAGGCAGCCTTAGTCGTTGTCATAAAAAATACTTTAAAAAAAACACAAATATGATAGATTTTTTTCCGCTACTGTATATATCAGGCGTAGCGTGGGCAGGCCCCCCACACGGTGGACTGATGACCTGGTAAGGGTCGCGGGTGTCCGCTGGATGCGGGTGGCGCAGGACCGGTCATTGTGGAAGTCTTTGGGGGAGGCCTATGTCCAGCAGTGGACGTCATCCGGCTGACATGATGATGATGATATATCATGATATATATCAATTGATATTTACGTTGATATATATCAGTGGCGGTACGGTCTTAAAAGCCCAAAAGCCTGGCTTGCGTTACTAAAATTAGCAAAAACCAAGTATATGTAAGATTAAATTTCTTTTTCCATTTCAAACTAACTTAAAATCCGCGCGGCGGCGCCTGATCTGTATATTCTATTCATCTTGGTCGGGGTAGTAGTACAAAATTCGACCGTAGCAAGTAAGTGGCGCTACTGCCGCGCGAAATGAGCGGTCTACGATAGAGTTGAGACACAAGCTAGTCATCTCGCTCGCACGCGCGGGCTTGCAAGCGGGCTTAATGCTGATATCTATTTTCTCTTTCTTATCTATGAAAACTGCTACAAAACGAGAGATACGTATCTATAGCTAGATCTAGCAAATACCTAGTCGGCTCATAAGTTCTGTCATATACATAGTATCAAATAAAAACAAAAGTTTAAGTTTATTCCGTATAATTTGTACAGCGTTTGAAAGCTTATAAACTAGAGAATCTAAATGTATAACATTTATTCAAAATGACCGCCATAATTATCTACACAGGCTTGAAGTCTGCGTGGCCAGTCGTCAATGGATTCACGCACCACTTTCATGTCGATATTGGCCACTGCCGTAGCAAGGGATTTTTTCAGCGAGTCTAGATTTGCATGAGGTTTTGAGCACACCTTTTCCTCTAAATACTGCCATATTTTATAGTCTAACGGATTAAGATCTGGGCTAGAGGAGGGCCAATCTTCATGCCGTATAAAGTGTATTTTATTGGAGGCGAGCCAGGCTTGTGTAGACTTTGCCTTATGGGCTGGAGCAGAGTCCTGCTGGAAAACCCAATGCTGGTTTAGAAACATCGTATGGGATAGTGGTTTCACAATATTAGTCAACACCGTGTCTTGGTACACTTTGGCACTAGTTTTTACTCCTTTCTCACAAAAATGCATACTAGTGACGCCCGCATAAGAAACTCCCAGCCAAACCATCACAGATGAAGGGTGATGACCTCTTTGAATACGGAGAATGCTATTAGACGCTTCTTTACTATTGCGAGCGTACACTCTATCATTTTGTTTATTACAGTTTTCTTCTATGTCAAAAATTTTCTCGTCCGAAAACAGTATACAACGATGCTTATTTTTAGCGTACTTCTTCAATAAGGCTTTAGATCTTTTAAGCCTTAAAGCTTTAAGCCAACCATTGAGAAGATGGCCAGTTTTTCGTTTATAAGCACGAAGTCTCAGGTCTTGATTAAGCACTCTTTTCACCGTGTTTCTGCTCAAACCCATCTGGAGGGCCATAACTTTTTGTTTCCTAGCGGGATTTCTGGCAATGCGTGCCCTAATTGCTTGTACAACCGCTGGAGTCCTAGCTGTACGCGGACGACCGCTTCTTTTCTTGTCATTTAAACTAGAGACCTCACTGTATCTTTCTATGGTACGATACACAAATCTTAGAGAGAATATTAGATTTTCAAGTAGCTTAAAAATTTTAGTCGGCGAGTGTCCACAACGATATAGTGCAATTATTGCGGTACGGCTATCTTTAAGCGTCCACTCCATGTTAAAGAAAACAGAAAATTGCAAAATTATACTACTCAAATATTTAAAAAAGATACGAAATTCAAATGCACAACGGTTTTTGTTTTAGGAGTTCCAAATTTAAATTTTAAAGGCCAGTGACAGAACTTATGAGCCGACTAAGTAGTTTGTGACTAGAAGCCCGGCTTTCGACGTGAAGTTATCAACAGATGTTAGTCCAATGCGAATTTCGCGCGTTCGTGTTCATGACTGGATGGATTATGATGCTAACTTCATTGATTACAATTATGTACATTACTTGAAACTGAACAATTTGTTTGAGCGGATAGTGTTATGTATTAATAATTTTTAAGAAAAAAAAACCGACTTCAAAAGGGGAGTTCGGTAAAAGATTATTATACTTAGATGGTGGACTCTTAGATAGATATACAATAGAATAAAAATGGCTATAATGTATGTTTATAATGGTAGAAGACTAAGTACCCTCAATTCCTCATGGAATCATGAAAAAACCTTGCTTGCTTGACAAAAAAAACGAAGAGAACAAATCGCCAAACGTAAACTACGCGTCGTTGAAGAGTTCCGTTCTGATCATCATCAGCAGTTCCACTTCATCAAATGTCACTTTTATGAATGAAAATGCTTGATTAGTTCATGAAAATACTAAAATCACTATTTGTGTGCTTTTCACATTTGAGGAGTTCCCTCGATTCCTAATGGATCCCATCATCAGAACTCGAACATGACAAAAATCAATCGTGAAAATAGAACTTGCTTAACAAACACAGCTAGAAGGACAAATCGCCAAACGTGAACTTTTCGTCGTTGAAGAGTTCTGTTCTGATCATCATCAGCAGTTCCACTTCATCAAATGTCACATTATTGTATGATAATGCTCGATTTGTTGATAAAAACACAAAAATCACTATATGTTTGCCTTTAAGATTTGAGGAGTTCCCTCAATTCCTCATGGATCCCATCATCAAAAATCGAGCATGACAAAAATTAATCGTGAAAATAGAACTTGCTTAACAAACGCAGCTAGGAGGACAAATCGCCAAATGTGAACTTTTCGTCGTTGAAGAGTTCTGTTCTGATCATCATCAGCAGTTCCACTTCATCCAATGTCACATTTTTGGATGAAAATGCTTGACTTGTTGATAAAAACAAAAATTACTATATGTTTGCCTTTAAGATTTGAGGAGTTCCCTCGATTCCTCATGGATCCCATCATCAGAACTGCGTTTTGACAAAAACGGGACCAACTTGGATATATATATTTACAATCAAAAAAAGAATTTTCCAAATCGGTTAAGAAATGACGGAGTTATGGAGTAACAAACATTAAAAAAAAAAAAAAAAAAAAAAAAAACATACAAACCGCACAAGTTATCGGCGCAGAAAAGGTACGAGGCTTGCACTGAAAGTGGCGGGAATCGAATACTTATTAATTTATTTTTAACATGTATTATACCTTTTTATAATCTCTGAAGTTTCCTTATCTCAACACACTGGCCACTTAGAAAAAAAAAAGTATGGTTCGGTTTCAATTGTTTATTGAAGTCGTCGAGTCACTGCTTAAAATGGAATTGTGCCGTGAAAATTTCAGAGCTATGATTTATTATGACTTTAAAAGTGGACTAACACAAAAACAATGTGAAGAGCGGATGGTTGCTGCTTTTAATATTGAAGCTCCTTCAAAGACTACAATATACAGGTGGTATTCAGAATTTCAACGTGGCCGTGTATCCCTCACCGACGAAGTGCGTGAAGGTCGACCAAAATCGGCAGTCACGCAAGAAAACGTCGATGTTGTGCGTCGTCTGATAAATGAAGACCGACATGTGACATATCGGGAAATTCAAGAGCACCTGGGTATTGGAATGAGTCAAATACAAATTATTTTAAAAGAAGAATTAGGCGTGAAAAAGTTATTTTCCCGTTGGATACCTCACCTATTGTCTGACGAGCAGAAAATAGTCCGTGTCAATTGGTGCCGCAAAACTTTGAAAAGATTTAACAAGGGACGCTCAAATGCTGTTTTTAGCATAGTATCAGGTGACGAGTCGTGGATATACGCTTATGAGCCTGAAACTAAAAACCAATCCCGAGTATGGGTCTTCGAAGACGAGCTCAAACCCACAAAAGTTGTTCGTTCTCGCAGTACGGCTAAGAAGATGGTGGCTACGTTTATCTCTAAATCTGGTCACGTAGCTACTGTGGCTCTTGAGGATCGTAGAACAGTCAATGCTGATTGGTACACCACTATTTGTTTGCCGAACGTCTTTGCTGAACTCCGAAAAACAAACCCTAGTCGTCGCATCATCCTTCACCACGACAACGCCAGCCCACACACCGCTCGGACAACAACTGAGTACCTGGACGGTGAAAAAGTCGAAATATTGGACCACCCTCCATATAGCCCTGACTTAAGTCCCAACGACTTTTTTACATTCCCCAGAATCAAGGACAAACTGCGTGGTCAGCGGTTTCAGACGCCAGAAGAAGCAGTGGAGGCCTATAAAATAGCCATTTTGTCGACCCCTACTTCAGAGTTCAAAAAGTGCTTTATGGACTGGTTTGAACGCATGCATAAGTGCATGAAATACAAAGGAGAATATTTTGAAAAACAATAAAAATAAATAAACTCACTTATACTGCATATTTTCTTCTATTCCCGAAACTTTCAGTTTTACCCTCGTAGGCACGTTAAACTTTGCACAAAAAAGCAATTATTTTTTCACCGAAACCTACGCCTGACTTGAGTATTTCTCAGATAAGCAAGTCACATAAACGACAATTTCAAAGATCAATGCGATTGCTGATATGTCTGTACAATTTTATCTAGTAATAGCATGCTTCAGTGTGTTGTTGGTCTGTCCTGTCTACGCCACACCAGTTAGTGATAATGAAGAGTAAGATTTAATAGTATGTTAATATGGCAAGGTATCAAGGTAGAAGATAGATTTATTGATATTGTGTGTGAAAAAAATACAAAAATGTATCCCTCGGGTTGCCCTTCTCTGCAACCCTAGGCACGCCACTGATATATATCAATTAATATTTATGTTTAAAAGTAGTTTTTACACAGGCATTACTAGAGTAAAATGTTTCACTTTAATTGCTATTATGAACTCAAGTTTCTAGAAATCACGTTCTTACTCGAACAGATTTTTATGACTTTCAAGCCTTATCACCACGAAATAAGATTTTTAATAAATAGTTATGTTTTCCACTAAAAATAAAAAGGCTATTTCTGGGAATTACCTCGAGGTTGAAATGAACTTCATTTGGAAGAAATTTGCAAGTGATTGTTTATTATTGTTAAGGGCTTTGATCAGTCAATGTAATCGCGCTTTGTCAAGTCCAAGTTAATGAGTGAAAAGTGTGATAACATACCTACTATCTATCGGGTATTTTGATATTTATAATATAAATATCATGCATTGATATATATATCAAATATCCGATATTTTGATATTTATAATAAATATCGGATATTTTCGAACCCTGTCGAGGGGGCGATATGCGGGCACGTAAGATTTTAAGGTTCACAAATATATCAATTTTCGAGTTGTCAGAAAAACGTATTTGTACTTAGTATTTGTTACCTAGTATTTGAAATATGCAGTTCCAAATAGCTTCCAAACTAATGCTGTACGATAGGTCGGTATCTATAGCGGTAGCCGAACTAGCCGAGTCTACTGACGCCATTAAAATTTAAATAACACAAGTAATATACAGTACCGGCCAATAACAACCTTTGTGTTTTTTTAAGTAAACATGTATATAGTAATATATATTGATAAGATTATAAAGTGTAAATATTACCCAGAGCTTTACCAAAAAATAGAATGCATATTTCAATAAAATAATGTGAAAGCACAGTTATACTCATCTATATTAATAATTTCGTGCAGGGGTACGGTAGACCCGAACGAGACCTGAATTGAGTTGAACATATGTATCCGCAAAATTGACGGGAGCGCTCGTGGCCCAGTGGCACCCGCGTACTGCGTGCGGTATGCGAGGTTAAGCAATGTCGGGCGAGGTCAGACCTTGGATGGGTGACCGCTTTGAGTGGTTACTAACTGAGCGCTCCCGTGCTTTGGAAGGCACGTTAAGCCGTTGATCCCGGTTGCTGTCTTTGATAGCAGTCGTTAAGCCAAGTTAGAGGCCTCCGAGCGGCTTGAGAACTTCTAACAGTCAAGTTGCCCACTCACTTGACAAGCCTATTCCCAATAAGGTCGGTTTCCCCCTCGGGTTGGAAGGTCAGATGGCAGTCGCTTCCGTAAAAACTAGTGCCTACGCCAATTCTTGGGATTAGGTAGCGGACCCCAGGCATTCTTCAGGATGCAACTGTACTGGGAATAACGCTAGGATATGATGATATGTATCCGCAAAATTCGGATTGTCGCGTATTTTGCATTTAAAAGTGTTAATTTGATGATAAAACGTCGGCCATATTGCCCACAGACTATATTGCTATATTAAATTTGTTGGTTGACAGTGTCGGCAACGTTCGAAAATCGTGAACTATTTTTGCGTCCGGTATGTTGGCCAGGTTGCTGGGCTGCGTTCTGGGTGATGAGCCATCATCGCCCATTGTGTGGATTCGGCTAGCCGCGTCTGCAGCGTTTTGTTTTTGTAGTTTTCAAGCGTTCTATACACCTATCAGCCTAGCTAGCACGATAACTTATACCGTCACGTTATATGGGCGAAATGTATTAAAACGTCACATAAAACGTAACGGTATAATCTATCGTGCTAGCTAGACTGATTGTCACAACAACCTCCTTCAAAGCGAATGTATGGGGCCTGTTACATGGATTCATATCACGATAAGTATCACGTGAATATTAAAGCAGAATCCATACAAATTTGAAAACTGCGATAATATTGACACCCCAGTATTGTGATAGTATTAAGCGTTTAACAGACCCCATACAATTTTAAAAATCGCGATAATATTGAGTGTAAAGGGCCCCACTGAATAGAATTTGGCGGAGAATAGAGAGCTGCTATCGCGAAACGAAAACGAACGAACATCGTGTATTTCCCTCTGTGTCGCTCGAATTTGCAAGTGCGACAGAGAGGGAGATACACGAACTTCATTTGTTTTTCGCGTTAGCAGCTCTGACTTCGCACCAAAAATACTGACTGGCACATCAATATTTAACAATGCACATCTGAATTGAATTCTAATGAACGATTAGTATTTTAGCTATACAAATTAGTACTGATTACGGTGTCAAATTTTTTATGTGCCTTTAAATGTGCCCTTATAAAAATGCTTAGGATTAACTTGCAAAGATACTAGCCTTTGCCCGTGACGTTGTTTGCGTAATCTTTTACTCCCAATTCCATATAATTCCATTCCATACTTTTATTCCCAATCCAGACTACAGACTATATTTCTATACGATTCGAAGTTTCATCATAATCCGTTGTTGTAATGTTTTTATTTTATACATTTTTGTACACTATTTCTTTCGTCGTTTGCATAACTGTCACGAATAAATGTTTTGTTTATTTCTGTCTTATTTATTTCACCCGAGCGAAGCCGGGCTTTCATCTAGTTATATACTTAAAACCTGCACAACATAACAAAGTGCAGTCGGTCTTTATGAACCTATTATAAATCAAAAGAAGTGATAGATTAACATTTTATATATCGAGTTGGTGCATAAGTTCTTGGACACTCAAACATATTTATTAAAAATAATTTTATATATTACTCAAGAAATATTAATCCGCAATATAATGACCGTCATGTTCAACGACATGTAACCATCTCTCTGGCAAAGACATTATACCGTGTTCCCAAAAAGCAGGAGCCTGGTGGTCAAAAAACTCGGCGATGTCGTCTCGGATTTGTTCATAATTTTCAAACTTCTTCTTTCTTAGATGTAACTTTAGAGCCCGATACAGACAATAGTCCGACGGCGCAATACCAGGGCTGTATGGCGGGTGAGGTACCACTGTCCAGTTCAGCTTTTCCAAAATGTGGCGGACAGACTTCGCAATATGTGGTCGAGCGTTGTCCTGAAGAAGTGATACAGACAGCGTTTTTGGACGCTTAGTCGCTATTTCTAAGGCTAACTTTTGCAGTTGCTCTCTATAAATAGTAGCGTTAATAGTCTGCTTCTCGTCCAACAGTTCCCAATAGAGAATGCCCTGCCAATCCCAGAAAACTGATAGCATTATCTTTCGTCCATGACGATCTGGTTTTGGTTCTGTTGGCGCGTTTTCTCCGCGTGGGACCCAATAGGCCTGCCGCGTTTTGTTGTTATAGTGAACCCAGGATTCGTCGACAATGACAATGGACCTGAGAAAGTATTGTCTGTGTGGTTGCAGGAGGAGACTTTCGCATATGGTCACACGTGCTGCACGCTCGCTGTCTGTTAGAGCGTGGGGTGTCCACCGACTCATTATTCTGTGGTAGTCCATTGCATGCAGGTGCCGAATTATAGTGGAATGGTCGTATCCAAGTTCTTTCTCCAAGTCCCTGGTAGTCGCATCCGGATGTCTTTCCAAATGTGAGCGTAGAAGGTCTTCGTCGAAGACAACTGGCCGACCGGAGCGAGGTTTGTCTTCACAACTCGTATCCCCCTTATCGAAAGACTTAAACCAATAACTCACTATGGAATGAACAGTAGCGCCTTGTCCAAACGCAGTGTAAATTTTCTCGGCTGTTTGTCTTGCACTCGTTCCTAGATTATGCTCGTAAAGCATGATCGCTCGTAGTTGACGCGGTTCCATTTTGAACTGAACTGAACAACTCGGAACGCGCGCGTCCTTTTATACCGCTTGGCTTAAAGCTCCTCGAACATTCTGGAGAATGATAGGTTATTCTAGCGTGTAACCGAATTAAAACCTAGAAAATTTTTAATGAAATCCAAGTGACCAAGAACTTATGCACCAACCCAATATTTATTAAAGTGTAACAACATTAATGACGAATATTGTTTTGAATAAATCAATTACAGAAAATATTACAATTACAAGAGAATTCCTGATGAAAACTTTCGTGTCTCGCGGGGTCATTATCTAGGTGTAGCCTACGCAATAAATGGCATCTAACATAAAATATTGGAACGCAATTTAAATAATACATATATAGGTATATTAATGAAACTATTGTCAAGTAAAATTAACAATATGTTATAGGTATATATAAAAATAAATTAAATAATTGAGAAAACATCGAGTATTTAGCCGTCTCAAAACTTATGAACACACAAGGTACTTTGTAGCAAAGCCTTTTGATTCAATAACTGCTTTACAGCGTCTAGGCTTGAGTCCACAAGAGCGTCAATAGTTGATTGAGGGATTTTATGCCATTCCTCCTGTAGCTGAGAGAACTCTTGGCTCGCATTAGTGGCTCTTGTACCTTTCAAACGTCTTTCTAGTTCATCCCATAGCGGCTCTATTATATTTAAGTTCGGGGATTGACTTGGCCAGTCCATTAGAGTAACGCGTCGCCGCTTGAACCATTCTTTGACACGTTTTGCACGATGCTTTGGATCGTTGTCCTGCTGAAACACAAACCTGCGGCCCAGAAATTGTCAAGCATATGGTAACATCACATTGTCCAGAATATCTAAGTACACATTCTGGTCCATAATGCCTACAATTTTATAAAGGGGCCCCATGCCTTTAGCGGAAAAGGCACCCCACACCATTACAGAGCCTCCTCCGTGTTTTACCGTGGGAAGTTGGTACTCGGGCTTATATCGGGTACCAGTGGGCGACGTACCCACTTTATACCATCGCTTCCAAATAAAAGAAACTTGCTCTCATCGCTCCAGAGTATATCAGACCATTGTCGCGGTGTCCAGTGTTCGCGTGCTTTACACCAAGCTACTCTTATCTTTCGGTTCATCTCAGATATAAGCGGTTTCTTTACAGGGCGTCTTCCGTTTAATCCGGCGTTCTGCAAACGACGTCGGACAGTCCAAAGAGTCTAAATACTACCTATTGCATGATGAGGTAAGGTAAAAACATTTAGGAATATATAAAAAAAAGTTTCGCCCTAAATATTTAAAGGTGATATATTATTGGCCGCGAAAAAAAACTAGTAATTCATAAAACGTAAAACACACAATATTATATATGGCTCATTTTTATTTCAAATATTTAATCGCATTTTCATCAAACCATTCGTCACGTTAAGTATGTCACGTCAAATCAAAATAGTGGCCAGCACTCGCTAGTTTATTAAAAACTTCTTAAACTATTCTACGCGATAGGTGCGCGGCACACGCTAAGGGCACACGTGATCAAAACCCCCCGAGACCCAATGACTAAGGAAACTCAATGGACCGGGCGTATTGTTCTATTTGTAACAAAGCTACTGAGGCTCAAAATCGCCATGTTTTGTTCCCCGGTACGTCAATCATACGTCAATTGAGTAGTACACGACCTGTCAGTGAGTGGAATAAAAATTGAAAAGTTATAAAATAAACAGTGTTATTAAAATAAAAACCGCACAAGACTTTAAAGGAATGTGAAGTTAAATGCTGCAATCATGCCTAAGTGTAGCATAACAGGATGTGGCTTAAGACAAAGCCAGAAACGGAAAAGTTTGTCGTGGCATAGCTTTGTTATGTTTTTCTATTGAAATATTGCATGATTTGAACATTGTCGAGAACAAGGCACATGTATCATAGCATAATTAGTGTACATATTAAGATAATTTATATTTTGTAGTGGGATTTAGCTTTATTTTCTATATTTTCGTACTAAAAGTTACCCTGAAGCAGTAGCTAGGGTTGTTCCTGAATATATTGATAATGAATTGTGATGACTTACTATAACTACTCATCAAAAAAAAAAGTATCATCTCGAGTCGTCAATGAGACCGGACGTGTCTCTTAGCATAAAATAATATTCATTTGCATAACTGTGACCTAGCTCAGTTCATTAGGCGTTAGCAAAATATCTGTGTCACCGTAACTGACAAGTGCTTTATTTTATAATGTTAAGTGCTGCTACATATAAGTAGTTATTTTAAAACCTAAGTAAAATGTCTCTCGAAAATAGCCCATTTAATCGAAGCGGGCTAACGCGCCGCAGCCCTCCGCCCACGCCCGCTCTGCAGCCCTTACCCGTACCCGAGCCCTCGGAAAAGGAAGAGCATCCTCCCAGGGTGATACCTACTCCCGACCTTCAGGGTTGGATGAAAACAATCGAACAGTACTTAAACGAAGTGTGCACTATTTCCTCTGAAGGGAAGTTAAACTCGGACCAAAAAAACAAAGTGAGTACCTTATGCCGCAAAGTGGCCCATTGCACATCTCAAATAGCTGTTGAATATCAGGCATTGAAACAGAAAGCGATCCAGAACTACAACTCATACCAATTTCTCCAGGAGAAGCTCGACCTTTCACTGCGTTTCCAAGAATTGAAAAAATGTGTAGAAGAGTCTACAAAGCCTAGCCCGGAATCAGCTACTTTTGCCGACATGCTTAAGAAGAACAATACTAGATATGTCCAGCCCTCTAACATTAGTTCGGTAGCAATTTACCCTATAGACAAACGAAAATCGAGTGAGGAGATAAAATCCCTTGTCCAAAAGATAATCCGGCCTGATGAAATGAAGCTGCACGTGAGAGGGTTGCGCAAGATTAAGAACGGGGGAGTAGTCATAAGCACGGACTCTAAGGATGACGTACTGAAATTGAAACAGTCGACGCAGTTATCATCATCTGGACTCACAGTGGACGAGCCGCCAAAACGTAAGCCCAGAATTGTAGTCATTGGTGTGCCTGCGGCTATGCAGGAAGTAGAAGACTTCAAGTGCATTTACCATCAAAACTTGGCTGAAAAATTGCGTGATATGACACTGGACACCTTCTTGACCTCGATTAAATTGAGCCATAAATCAGGAAAGAAGAATGCCGATACATGCAATTACATAATCGAAGTCCCTGCTCTCATACGGAAGGCTCTAATTTCAAACGACAGAGTTTTTGTGAACTGGTCGTCGTGCCCCATCAGGGACTTTACTCTAGTAAAGAGGTGTTTCAAGTGCCAGCAGTACGGTCATGCAGCAAAATCGTGCAAGATGGAGGTCAACATCTGCGGGCATTGTGGCGTTGCAGGTCACTCAATAAAGGAATGCACAAAGAATTCAGAGTCGTCAAAATGTGCAACATGTATGCAATTCAAAAAGCCATGTGACCACAAGACTGGTGATGCCGAATGTCCAGCTAGAAAACTAGCCGAAAAAAGGTATCTTAATTCTGTAGATTATGACGGCGCCTGAGAGCGCCAACTTATACATTTTTCTTCACTGTACTTTTTGTATTAGGTATTAACCTAGATCTAATTTCTTAATCTAAACTTGAACGTGATTTATTTAATATTGAATTTGGCCCAGTTTACAATTATGCTGATGCAGGTACTAGTAGCATGTCATATCTGATTAAAAATGCACAGCAAGCAATATTGAGTAATTACATTATCAAACATACGCGTTAGTCTTAAATACTTGTACTGATTTTTAAGAATAAAATTTTATTATATTCTTTTTTTAGTATATAAATAAGATATTTAACAGTTAAGTCCTTTTTGCCTGAAACACAGGGTTTCCTAGTTCAGGCACGTATTATTTACTGTCCTCTAATTGTTAACTCCAAGCCTATAGGTTATAATTGATGTACAACTGTTTTACCATTTTAGTATAATTTAGATAACTTAATATTTATCAGGTGCCTTTCGTGTACACAAATTGCATTAATTAGTATATTTTCTCTTTGCCTGAGATACAGGATCAACCTAGTTCAGGCAATTGTAATAATTTGTGAACTATGTATTAATACGCAAGCACAATGTTAACGCTAGCAATAAGGTTTGAAAATGAATAAATTTATTATTATATTATTATTATATTGATTCGGTGATTTATATTTTTAAATATTGCCAAGAAGTGAATTTCTGAAAAAAAAAATGGTTAGACGCTATTGGAACTGAGAATGAAACTAGTGGTAGTTGTTTGAATTGAAAAATAAAGACCTGTGTAAATTACTAATATAAAAATATCCTGATCTCACGTTGTTTTAATATTAACCTTTTAATATACCTAATTTGTGATTATCTCTTGGTTAGTTCTCTCTAATCTGTGGTGGTGGTGAAATGATAAGACGAAAGAACATCTATACAAATTATATAATATTATTAGCATATTCCAAAACTAGACTAATGGGATACATCCAGCATACTTGAGGATGTCTCGTAGGTTTTTATTATTGGTGACGGGCTGATCTATTTATGCTACATGCCGTTATTGACTGCAAGTAATTAATACACGATATTTACTTTAATCATGAAATCCCGTAAAGTAAATGCCTGTCTCATGGAATCATTAAAGAAAAGAGATCACTATTATTCATAAATATCTAATAACATCCTAGGAAACCAATACGTTCTAAGATCTGTCTATAATATCGATAAAAATGTTGATTATCGGGACAGCGCTATATCCGCCATGTTTAGTTCCAATATGGCCGCAAAATGGACACGCTCGTATTGTTGACACTTCGCGTCCAGAGTTCCCTTAGTCATTGCCGAGACCTGCTTAAGTTTGCTGTAAGGACGTGTGTCTGTGTGGGTGCGTCAAATCGGACAATTGTATGGATTTGTTTTACTGCTATAGGCTATATATCTACTGTGATACTGTTAAAAAGTTCACTCTTAATTATTGGTATAACTATTACACACTTGTAAAGTATCTTAGAATAAAGATGTTTTTTAAATATATTTTTATTTTAAATATATTTGCCACGTCGGTGGCAAACGCGTACGGGCCGCTTGATGATAAGCGGTCACCGCAGCCTATGGACGCCTGCAACTCCTAGGAGTGGCACATGCGCGTTGGCGACCCTTTAAGAATTTATACACTCCTTTCTTGACGAACCCTATACTGTAGTCCGTCGGGAAAACCTCGGCAGGGAGCTCATTCTACGATTGGAGCGTCCGAGGGAAGGAGGGAATTTGGATTTAGCATCATAAAAAGCAAGATTACCTGCCAGAACCAAGCGACCTGCTTGCTGGTGCGCGTGTAGTGGCGGTAGATGGTGTTGCGCTGCCAGTCGTCCACGTCCACCTCCTGCATGCCGCACAGCATCAGCTCCAGCTCGCGCTCGTCGAAGTACTTCAGCCACTCCAGGGGCACCACCTGCCACAAACGATCTTATACAGGCTGTTTTTATTGATTTCCGTTATTTCAAGCATATAGCCGAGTATAACCATAGAAACGACGTAGCATATTTAGTTTTCAAAATTAAAGTAATTATCTTTTTTTCTTACTAAATAATTATTCTATCGCCAAGGGTCAATGCAAAAGGGCCTTAAGAGTTAACGTGGAGTTGAGCAAAAGTTAATAACAAGTATGACAATAATCGAAATTGAAATGACGCACGCATTTTGATTTCTTTATGGTGAGAGTTCCGACCACAGACTAGTAAGGGTTCAGACCGCCAACTCACGAAGAAAATATATAGACCGTAAGCAACTATATTTAATCTGTACCCGCTGGTAAATTTTTGACGTTTCTTTTTTTTAATAATGTAATGGCACTGTGGCAATGGAACTTACTGTGAACATCCAACAATAAATATATAAAGCTCAATTAAATTTGTGTAGAAGCTCACGGCATTTCCATATCTTAGTTAAATGAAATTAAACCAACATTTTACTTATCAGCAGATTTATTTTATAATGTATCTCATCTCATATCCGGGAAAACGATATATCTTCGTCCTTTCACAGAGTTCTACGTTTTACAACCACAACACTCGTACATTTTGCAAAATAAGAACTTGCATGCCTTGCCACATACGATGCACTTCACTATCTTCCATTTGTTGTCCAAACAATGGTTAATACGCGCCCTTCATGGTCAACTGAGCCCGCCGGTCACTGAGCCCGCGGGTTCAGTTTACCACTTTGATTTCTTGGCGGGCAGCCTGACCCGCTTAAATTGTCAATTCAGCCCGTGGGCTAAGTTCACCACTATCTGAACTTATGGGTTAGCTGAACCCGTGGGCTAAGTTTACCACTATCTGAACTTAGGGGTTGGCTGAGGCCGTTGGCTAAGTCACCCAATAACCCAATATCTATCACTTATGGGCCAGTTTCGGAAAAAAGGGGCTGTGACATACACAACGGACAGACAGACAGACAGACATGACAAATCTATAAGGGTTCCGTTTTTTGCATTGGACTACGGGCTAAAATAGGTACAAATTATACTAGAAACGCTGTAACCAGCGATATGATCTGGCAACCTTTTCTCAGACCGCGTTATGATGATACACATAACAATGAAAAAAAAAAAAAGAAAAAAACTCAAATAAACCAACGTTATTATGAACGATATGCAATCTCCTTCTAAATAGATCTGAGAGATTGCATAGTAACAAGGTCACTCTAAAGGCCACAGAAAGATGGGTACCAATACAGATACATAATTAATAGTCGATTGTGATTGTCGTACCGAGTTGACCCTTAAGCTGTAGAGATAGATATGGGTATTTTAGCATGCGGGCTGAGTTGACCCTTAAGCGATATATAGTGGTGTACTAAGCCCGCGGGCTGAGTTGACCCTTAAGCGATATATAGTGGTGGACTCAGCCCGCGGGCTGAGTTGTCTGATCAGTGCGGCCCAGTCACCCACGACAAAAATAATATTGTTCAACTGAACCCGCGGGCTCAGTGACCGGCGGGCTCAGTTGACCATGAAGGGGAAACAGTGTGTAGCTAATCGAAAATTCATCTGGAAGCGCGTATTCCCTTCATGGTCAACTGAGCCCGCCGGTCACTGAGCCCGCGGGTTCAGTTGAACAATATTATTTTTGTCGTGGGTGACTGGGCCGCACTGATCAGACAACTCAGCCCGCGGGCTGAGTCCACCACTATATATCGCTTAAGGGTCAACTCAGCCCGCGGGCTTAGTACACCACTATATATCGCTTAAGGGTCAACTCAGCCCGCATGCTAAAATACCCATATCTATCTCTACAGCTTAAGGGTCAACTCGGTACGACAATCACAATCGACTATTAATTATGTATCTGTATTGGTACCCATCTTTCTGTGGCCTTTAGAGTGACCTTGTTACTATGCAATCTCTCAGATCTATTTAGAAGGAGATTGCATATCGTTCATAATAACGTTGGTTTATTTGAGTTTTTTTCTTTTTTTTTTTTCATTGTTATGTGTATCATCATAACGCGGTCTGAGAAAAGGTTGCCAGATCATATCGCTGGTTACAGCGTTTCTAGTATAATTTGTACCTATTTTAGCCCGTAGTCCAATGCAAAAAACGGAACCCTTATAGATTTGTCATGTCTGTCTGTCTGTCTGTCCGTTGTGTATGTCACAGCCCCTTTTTTCCGAAACTGGCCCATAAGTGATAGATATTGGGTTATTGGGTGACTTAGCCAACGGCCTCAGCCAACCCCTAAGTTCAGATAGTGGTAAACTTAGCCCACGGGTTCAGCTAACCCATAAGTTCAGATAGTGGTGAACTTAGCCCACGGGCTGAATTGACAATTTAAGCGGGTCAGGCTGCCCGCCAAGAAATCAAAGTGGTAAACTGAACCCGCGGGCTCAGTGACCGGCGGGCTCAGTTGACCATGAAGGGACTGTTTCGTTTGTTTACTGCATAGTAAACTATCAATACTACAATTTAAATAACAACATTAGAAAAAAAAAACAAAAAAAATGTTCAGAGACGACTAGACGAAATTCCGAGGAGACGCCATTTTATTTTTATTTGTCACTTTATTTTGACGTTTGACGTAGGCAGTGGCCAATCAAAGCTCAGTATGTCGTCAAAATCTTTTGACACAATATGGACGCTAACATACACGTTTCGTTTCGTTCTACGTAGATAAACAGCCGTGGTTCCGACAGACTACAGAGCTTCTCGTAGCGACCTTCACAAAGTTCGTCGTTCTAGTTAACATTGACGTCACGCACTGCGTTTGCATTTCTCGATCACGTGATACATAGATAATTAGTGTGATACATAGTTAACCGGCCAAGTGCGAGTCGGACTGGCGCACCGAGGGTTCCCTAAAACTAAAAAACAAATATGATTCCTAAGTATGTTGGTATTTATGGTAAAATATACTTAATAATAAACATTACCACCAAATTTCAAGTTCACAGGCCAATGGGAGTAAAAAAATCTTCAGAACAAAAAGTGTGACAAACAACAGACGGACACGCGAGTGACAGCAATAGTACTCGGTTTGGAGCCTTCGGGTACGGAATCCTAAAAATCATTAATTAATTTATTAAAATAAATTAATTTCCACATTATTTAGTTATAATAAATAAATTCATGAGTAGTTTAAAAAATACTAAACATGCCTCTCAGTATTAATTTCTATTATAGGGAGGTTTCATAATTTATTTTTTCCAGAGTCGAGTACCCTATTGAATAAGAGTGACAGAGATAATTATAATTTGCTGTCCTTGACATAGTTCCACTTATTTTTATTTGCTTCAAACTATTTGATATGACTTTGAGGAAAATAAATGATTACCACCCAAATTAAAGAGGTATGGTTAGCCGCCAGCAGCCGTTTAACACGTTCACTGCCAGTCCTTTCTCCTGATCATTGATCACCGGGTCATATTTTGCTGTGTGCCCCTGTTATGAACGCGTCTGTGCATTTAAGGCACTGGGTGAAAGTAACGAAAACGCATATATCTGTTGCTGGCAGTGAAAGCTCTTATGGAGGTAACTCTTATGGAGAACTAGTCTTAATCATCATATTCACGCATCAAAAACCAAAATAATGCATATTCGTTCAGTGCACAACAACACGAGTCGCGATGTTGCTGTGGTAGCGCACCGCCATGGCTGCCTGCACCGGAACAGCGCCGCGACTTGTGACTGTGAAAAACTTGAAGTGGTCAAGGAACACATGTACCTTGGGCTAATAATAGATCACACACTCAACTGGGGCCCACATGTTAACTTTGTGTGTGATAAGCTACGAGCCATTCTTTGTAAGCTATCTATACTAAAACACAAATCACCGTACAGAACCTTACGCTTACTATACTTGGCATTCGCTGACTCTGTGGTCGGTTGTGGACTGAGTACCTATGGTAGAACTTTTAGGACCTATAAAGAAAAAATATATAAATTACAAATAAGAATAATGAAAACAATTGTACCTAAACACATTAAAACGAAAAATGAATCTAATTATACACTACTATTTAAATATTGCAACTTACTTCCTGTACAAAACAAAACAAAACTAGTGATATTATTAGAAGAACAAAGTAATGTTACAACTCTTAAATTAAATAAAAGGTGTAAGGGGTCCAGGGTCACAGGGGTTTTGTGACATACGATAAGTAGGTAGTTTGTTATTTTAAATTACTCGTAGTTTTCAGTTTTATTTTATTTTATTTTTGTATTATTGTGTGGCACCTATGAATCTTAGTTATCCGAAATAAACGGTTATTATTATTATTAATAGTCTAAGGAAATTACCGAACCAAAAACTTTTCTGTATTTTTAAGAATGTCTATGGAACTCGAATGTATACATATTTACTGCCCAAAATTATAAATCAATTACCCTTAGACATTCAAAATACCTATGTTAACGGCAATAATAGTAAAAAAATAATCTAAGGATATCTTTTGAAGTCTAGCGACCTAAGCTATATATCTTATAAAAAAATGTTCGCATGCTGGTGGGATGGAGACGGGCACCCATTACGTTAAAATCGCATACCGGGCGGCCGTTTTCATTCTTACGAGCGCGTAATTTAAATACACTTTAATGTAAAAAAAGATTAGGAGATATTTTAATTTATGTGCCCATCGGCACACAAACCTCCTCAAGGTTTTGCCAATGATGGGTCTTGTAATTCAAAAATGTCATAACTAGCTATAGTTTTATTCAATAAATAAAAAAAAATAGTTCTCAATTTACCTCCATAAGAGCTTTTCCGTCCCTCTTGGTGGAACGCGCATAGGATCTCTATCGAAATCCTTACTCTGAGGCGTTGTTGTCTTTGGCACTAGTTGTTAATCCGAGTTAAGCCGGGTACTCTCTAGCGAGCTATAACTGTAACCGAACGGTAACAGTAAGCAGTGTATATGTGGCATGGTGGTTCGCGAACGCCTCGCAATGAGCCCATGATTGGCACTGTCTCAGTTACGTACACACTTGAGTTCTTCACAATATTTGTTCGATTACGGTTACAATTCGCTAATGAGTACCTTTCTTGGATACATTTAGGCGGCTTGAAAGCTTCTTGCGACAGTTAAGGTTACTAAGCCTAATCCGAAAAATGTATATTTTCCTCTGGTCTTAGAATGCAGTCGTTTTCTCAGCTAGGCTAGCTGCTCACAACGATGTATGGTATTGGATAGTTGTGCATTTAACATAGGTACGTACGTTAACTCATTTTTTACAAGCTTTTATTTAACTTGCCGTGTCAGTAACTTATGTCTTTTTTGTTTGTGTGGGTCAAATCTTAGAAGTTAAATTAGACCCACTTCTCGATTTCCGATTGAGCTAATATTTGACGTTAGTATGCTCGGCTGAACTCTATTCTCCATACAAACGTAGTTTCGTTCTCATTTTAAACCCCTTGCTGAAATAACATGAAACGTTGTATACACAATGGGAACCGCCATATCTAGGTCGGAAATTAGTTTCTGTTGCAAGAAATTGTAATAGAAAAAAATACAGCGAGTGTTAGAGTTTTTTAAGTCTTTTGTGAAAAGCTTAATAATCGCTGTATTTTACCTCCATTATAATTTCAAGCAACAGAAACCAATTTCCGACCTAGATATTCCGGATTCCATTGTGTATACAAAGTTTTATGTTATTCTAGAATGGCATTTTAAAATGAGAACGAAACTACGTTTGTATGGAGGACCGAGCTTACTGCATATACTCGTTTGTAAATTCAGTGACAATGCAATATATTGATAATATTATTATCGAGCTGATCTGATGATGGAACCGGAAAGTGGTCATAGGAACTCTGTAATAAGTTAACACAATCATACTGAGTTTGGGCTCTTTAAATTCACTCTTGGAATAGTTGATAATAATTTTATACAGGGTGTCCCAAGAAGTAGTGATATACTGAAGCTGGGAGGTAGAGGACCTAGAGGGCTATCTGAATCACCCCCATGTATGTTCCGCGATTTTTAGTATTTTCGGAGTTATGATTTTTTTTTTAATTTTTCACCTATCGCCGCGTACGATGGGATTTTTATTTATGTTGACGTGAATTATTGCGGTAGATGCTTGATTTTTTTTGTGTGCTAAGCTGATAGATAGGCCAATTCAGTATGGTAACATTTACTATCGTTAGATCTTTGAATGGCATAAAAAAAATTAAATGCCAAGAAAGATAAAATTACCCAGTATGTTCACAACTTCAAGGGCCCTTAAAAAAATAAAATCACATAAAAAATAATTACCGATTGGCTTTTAAAAACTTGCTCTATCTATCAGGTAGCTACCCTGAAAGTTTCATTTTATTATTAATAAGGCTTCAATCAAAAAATTGAAATCTAACTGTGGTAAGTGCAAAATTTTTATTTACATAATGATTAATGCGAGCAAAGTAAAACCAATTACAAGGTGTTTAATTACAATAAATTTTCAACATGGCCCCCCCTGTTGCTCAATGCAAGTGCGACATCGCCGGAAAAAGTTGTCTTTTAAACGTTTGAATGCACTTCTCTTATTTTTAATGGTTTCTTCTGCTACTCTCAATTTCCGGGTTAACTCGTCCAAATTGCGGCATTCTCTCGAGTAGACGAGGTCTTTGTAATATCCCCATAGAAAAAAATCTATGGGGTTTAGGTCGGGGGAACGTGGAGGCCAGGCTATAAGGCAGGCGTCACCCCGGCCGCAACGACCAATCCATCTTTCAGGGTATCTTTGATTTAAATAGTTTCTCATGTCCAAGGCAAAATGGCATGGTGCACCATCACACTGCAGTACTATGTTTCTGCGTGTCTCCAAATCCACATCTTCTAACAGCAGGGGCAGATCGACGCGTAGAAAATTTAAAAAGTGATTGCCGCCCAAGCGGTCTGGCAGCTGAAAGGGCCCGATTAACTTACCGTTAAGTATGCCAGACCAAAGGTTAACACTAAAGTGTTATTGGAATGTCGATTCCCTTATTAAATTCGGATTTTCAATTGCCCATGAGTGAGAATTGTGCATATTAAAAATCCCATTGCGTCTAAAGTGGGATTCATCCGTCCACAAAATTTGGTTTAAAAAAAATTCGTTTTCAGCTTGTCTCCTCAGCATTTCCTGACAGAATTCAATTCGCCGATTGTAATCTTCCGGTTTCAACTGTTGCACTTTTCTAATGTGAAACGGATGATATCCTACGGTCTGTAGTGTACGGTGTACCTGAGATTTAGAAAGTCCGGTACGACGTTCCGTAACTCTCACACTGGTCGACGGATCTCTTTCTACTTCTTCAACAACTGCATCTACTACATCAGGATCCGGCATAGTGGCCATACGGCCTGATTTCGTACCCGGTATGTGAACTTCCAAATACGCATTATGTACTCTTAAGATCATGCGATAGTCAGGAAACGTTTCAGGTTGAGGCCCGCCTCTTCGTTCCACATGTTCCCGGTACAGCCTTGAAGCTTCCGCCGCATTCCCCCTAGCATAACCGTAATAGTAATGCATTTCTGCGTAATCACGTGAAGTAAACATGATCACTTACACGCAAACTCAAGTCCAGTTAAATGATGCCAACTCGTCGATTCCAGGTAATAACACTAATCCAAATCGTAATGCAAGTCAAAGTCCATATGAATAGCCAAAATGATTAGGGAAACAAACAATTAGCAGTATTAAAAAACAATTTTTAAATTATTGAAAAATAACAACGATGACCAAACAACGTGAAAATTTTCTCATGCGTCAACCGTCTTTTGTTTTTTGTTCTTTTTCTATTGATGGCCAGTGCGTGATTTAGAACGAAATTTATTTAGAAAGGTTTTGCTTTGCTTGCATTAATCATTATGTAAATAAAAATTGTGCACTTACCACATTTAGATTTCAATTTTTTGATTGAAGCCTTATTAATAATAAAATGAAATTTTCAGGGTAGCTACCTGATAGATAGAGCAAGTTTTTAAAAGCCAATCGGTAATTATTTTTTATGTGATTTTATTTTTTTAAGGGCCCTTGAAGTTGTGAACATACTGGGTAATTTTATCTTTCTTGGCATTTAATTTTTTTTATGCCATTCAAAGATCTAACGATAGTTAATGTTACCATACTGAATTGGCCTATCTATCAGCTTAGCACACAAAAAAAATCAAGCATCTACCGCAATAATTCACGTCACCATAAATAAAATCTCATCGTACGCGGAAATAGGTGAAAAATTAAAAAAAAAATTAATAACTCCGAAAATACTAAAAATTGCGGAACATACATGGGGGTGATTCAGATAGCCCTCTAGGTCCTCTACCTCCCAGCTTCAGTATATCACTACTTCTTGGGACACCTGTATATTGTATGTATAGCGTAGTTACACACTTTTTCTTTTATTTTTATTTCGGTTTTAGTTCTTGTTAAAAATATATTTCAATTCTCGCTTCCCTCATATAGTTATATTCTAATTAGATTTAGATTTAGATTTATTTATTTTATCCTTGATTACAGTAGTACATTTAGGTCACTTAGTTGCAAGGTAATTAACAAAACAAGTGTTGGATAATACGGTATGGTATGCACAAGTAGGCAAGGATTCCTCCGTACTAGTTAAAACTGTATGACGGCAGGAAGCTCCACCACTCTCGGAATACACAGACAGGTCTATGGCAAGACACAAATAGTATAATATACATTGAAAACAATATAAAGTGTCCTAATTGATAGGTTTTGTTGAATCTTGAATTACAGTGCCTAATTGAGAAACTAAGTACTTATTGCTAAGAAATAAAACAATATCGATAAGGCTTGATATTAGTAAATACACAATATATGAGTATTGAGATAAATGAATGTGTGAGTGAATGTTTGTAGTGTATTGGGTCAAAGGTAAGATTTGTGGTATTGGAGAGTATGGAGAGGACATGTAAAATAGTGAGTTGAGACTAGAATGTGTAAATTTTGATTAGCTATAAAGAAAACATCCTACTTAATTCCTACCAGTAAGAATCAGTACAGCACAGGGCAATAGGAAATAACTTTCCAGGATTACATGTAATTCTCCAGGTAACATGTACTAACAAAGATAACGTCTTTTAACTTTAGCTCCAAGAGGCTCATAAATTACTATTTTTTATTATTTTTAATAATTTCTCTGTGTTTTCATAGTTATAAGATTTTAAAAATGATTCAATAGCGATTTTGCAGCGCCTATTAGTGAGTTGACTAAAGTTGACATGTTTGGAGATTCTATTATACAGGAATGGGCCAAGAAATAGAGCAAAACTTTGTGCAAACGCAGTGTTGCAAGGTGATTTAACAAATGCTCTGCAACGTCTTCTTTCAGGTAACATTGAAGAAGGTGCTATCTTGTGTTGCTTGAGAATAGTACATTTAACAAAAAGTTGACGAACTGTCAAAACATTAAATTCCTGATATAAACTATTCGTGGGGTATCTGAAGTTCTTAAAATTGGCCACCTTAATTACTGCTCTTTGGGCTCTTTCAATTGAAATCATATGAGACTTTTTGGCACCTCCCCAGGCTTCGATCCCATATGATATTATGGATTGACACAACGCGAAGTAAACACTTTTGACAATAGCTGTATCACCTATATGCCTGATGTTTTTGAAAATGAATATTAATTTTCTGATTCGGGAAGAGAGAAAGTTAATTTGATGGTTCCATTTTAGGTTTTGATCTATATAGACACCCAGGAATTTAACAACATTCGTTGCTTCCAGCGTGAAGCAGGAACATGGAGCTGAGTATGTGTTTAGACAGGTGTGAGCATTAATGTTAAATTCAGATGGTTGCGTAGATTTTTTTATACTAAACGTCATATATTTGGTTTTACTCAGGTTAAGGGATAAAAAGTTACTGTTTAGCCAATTCATAACTTGAGTAAGCCCTTTTTCTGCAGTATATTTTACATCGCTCCAGGAGGGTCCATCAAATACAAGCACAGTGTCGTCAGCAAAAGTAACGATAGCAGCATTTTGAAGTGGGAGACTACAAAGACCATCTATATAAATTAAAAATAGAGTAGGGCCGAGGACACTGCCTTCTGGAACTCCGAAGGTTAATACTGTCTCCTCACTTATGTGATCACCCACTTTTACAACCTGAGTTCTATTAGTGAGGTAATCTTTGAAAAGTTGGTGAGGTATTCCTCTGATACCCAATCGCTCGAGCTTATTAAGGAGAATCGGGACAGAGACAGTATCAAATGCCTTAGCTAAATCTAGAAATACACCCAGGCATTTAGATTTGGAATCAAGTTTATTTACTATATGCCCCACAACATGGTTAATTGCATCTGACGTAGACCTTTTATTACGAAATCCATATTGGTTGTCAGACAATAGTTTAAAGGTTTCTAGAAAGTGAAGTAGACGTTTATTTAAAACTTTTTCAATTATTTTGGCAACTATGGGAAGTAGGGATATGGGTCTATAATTGGTGATACTGTCTCTGTCCCCGGCCTTGTGAATAGGTACAACAATTGACCTCTTAAGAGCTTTGGGGAAGACTCCCATAGATAGGGCCAAGTTACAAACATGGGTTATGGGTTTAGAGACCGAATGGACTGAAAGCTTGAGAAATGCGGAAGAAATACCATCCCATCCTGTAGAGGGACTGTTTTTTAGTGAATTAATAAGATTTTTTATTTCAGTTTCATCTGTGGGTAATAAGAGCAAAGAATTGACAGGGTTATTCGGATAAGAAAGTCTAATTGGTGCGTTCGATACATTATTTTGTATACTTGGACTGATATTAGATGCCAGGTCTTGTCCTATATTACTAAAATAGTGATTAATGAAGTTAACAGAGTCTTGAGGAGTTGGTTTGAGTTTAATAAGATCAATATTTTCATTATTCTGTTTTTTAATGTGACATATATCTTTAATTATGTTCCATGTCCTTTTTAGGTCATTCTTGTGTTTATTAATCATATCACGCTCATACTTACGCTTTAGTTTATTTAGTATGTTATTACAAGTATTTCTATACCTCTTATAAGAAACCTGAGGTACTTGATTATTGGGATGTTTACGTAGTTTTAAGTGAAGCCTGTCTCTGAATTTCATGCAGCGAAGTAAGCCTGCAGTTATCCATGGCTTGTTTACTTTTTTCCTGTTCGCGATCCTGATAGACACTGTATTTTTCTCAATAATGTTAGTGACAATTGACAAAAATATGTTTGTAGACACCTCAGCATCATTACTATCAAGAACAGGCCCCCAGTCGATATTGAGAATGTCATGCAATGCAGTATTGTAGTTTATTTGACTTTTTGTTGTTATTTTCGACGGAGCGGGAATAGTGGTTGTTATGGCAGAAATAACACAACAGTGGTCCGTAACACTCGTCTGACAAACCAAGGTAGTAACTGGGAGATGAGTTTTAATAAGAGAATGGTCCAGGCAATTGTTTAGCCGGGTTGGAAGGTGGTGACTAGGCAAAAGGCCATGCATGAATACCATGTTCAGTAGTTCAGAGCATCTCTGGTCCGAAGAGTCAGGTTTAATGTCAATATTGATGTCACCCATTAAAATAATATATAATATTCATCATAAAATAATATTCTTAAAAGTCCGAATTAGAATCAATAGTCTAGTTGTAATTGTACTAAATGTCCCGTAATATTTATTTATTATGGAATTAGTTTACCTTTTTTAAACATTTTAATTTGTTGAGATACATGCTTTCATACAAAAATTAGTTATGTGCATGAAAGCATGTATCTCAAAAAATTAAAATGTTTAATAGGTATGTTAGGTACATTTTCATTCACCTATTAACATTTTGATGATGTAAGGTGGCATAACACCATCCCTATACAAAATCGGTTCCGAATAAAAAGTTAAACAAATATTTTTACCGCTTTACTTACATATAAAAAGTGAGTCCATCTTTTTTTTGTTTTCTAAAGTGATTAACGCACCACTTCACTGCACAAAAAGGCATATTTTTGATTTTTGAGATTTCAGTTAATACAACTGTTACGTTGCGCCGCCATGTTCAAACTAGACAGCCGTTGGACACAACTTTGACGCCCCGCCTTAGTGGACACAAGTTTGATGGTGTCATTTTGCGACCTTAGTTGTGCTTCTATGTTTTTTTCATTCGCTGGCGGCCATATTGATTTTCTTTAAACAAGTTCAGATATCTTTCAAAATCGATATCTGAGCGTCCGAGAGGTCTCTTAATACGAATACGAGGTCAGATTTGAAAAAAAGTGGCGGCAATATTTATTTTCTATAAATACGCTCCGATTTCATTCAAAATCGATATCTGAGCGTTCGAGAGGTCTCTAAATACGAATATGAGGTCAGATTTGAAAAAAGTGGCGACCATGTTGATTTTCCATAAATACGTTCCGATCCGTAAATCGTTTTGAAGAGGCCATCGAGCAGAATAAGGGCTCTAAAGTTTTCTCAAGAGATCTGTCTATTGGGCAGAGCCAGCTCGCCAGATTAAAAACTGAAGATGGTAGAATCGTTTCGTCCAAACCTGAGCTTCTGAGTGAGATAGAGTGCTTTTATGGACAGCTATACACGTCAACTAACAGACCCGAAGTTGGTCTGGCGGAAGACCCTAGAGCCAGATTAACCCGGCACTATACCGAAGATATCCCGGACATCAGCCTGTACGTGATTAGAATGGCTCTTAAGCAGCTGAGGAACAACAGGGCACCCGGTGAAGACGGAATTACAGCTGAACTCCTAAAGGCGGGTGGAAAACCGGTCCTTAGGGCCCTTCAGAAGTTGTTCGACTCCGTCTTACTGGAAGGGAAAACTCCAAAGGCATGGAACAGAGGTGTGGTGGTGCTGTTCTTCAAAAAGGGTGACAATTCCTTACTGAAGAACTACCGACCCATCTCACTTCTGAGCCATGTCTATAAAATGTTTTCAAGAGTCATTACGAACCGTCTCGCACGCAGGCTAGATGACTTCCAGCCTCCCGAACAAGCCGGTTTCCGAAGAGGCTTTAGCATCGTAGACCACATCCATACGCTCCGTCAGGTTATATAGAAGACTGAGGAGTATAACCTGCCCCTCTGTTTAGCGTTCGTGGACTACGAGAAAGCCTTCGATTCGATTGAAACGTGGGCTGTACTACAATCTCCCCAACGGTGCCAAGTGGACTACCGCTATATCGAAGTGCTGAAGTGTTTGTACGAGAACGCCACTATGTCAGTCCGACTCCAAGACCAGAACTCAAAGCCTATTCCGTTGCAGCGGGGAGTCAGGCAATGAGATGTTATTTCTCCTAAACTGTTCTCCGCTGCACTGGAGGATGTTTTCAAGACTCTGGACTGGACAAGGCTAGGCATCAACATAAACGGCGACTACCTCACTCACCTTCGGTTTGCTGACGATATAGTAGTCTTGGCCGAGACCATGGAGGATTTAAGTACAATGCTCAATGACCTCAGTAAAGACTCCGAGCGAGTTGGTCTAAGGATGAACATGGACAAGACGAAGATCATGTCAAATGTCCATGTCGCACCAACTCCCTTAACAATCGGACACTTTACGCTCGAAGTTATAGACGATTACATATACCTAGGACAGACTGTTCAGTTAGGTAGGTCCAACTTCGAGAAAGAGGTTAACCGTCGAATCCGATTTGGCTGGGCAGCGTTCGGGAAGCTACGGCACATCTTTTCGTTCAATATTCCGCAGTGTCTCAAGACAAAAGTCTTTGACCAGTGTGTGTTGCCAGTGATGACATATGGGAACTGAAACGTGGTCGCTTACCATGGACCTCATAAGAAGGCTCAAAGTCACCCAAAGGACAATGGAGAGAGCTGTGTTGGGAGCTTCTCTGCGTGATCGCATCAGGAATGAGGCCATCCGCAGCAGAACCAAAGTGACCGATATAGCCCTCCGAATCGCTAAACTTAAGTGGCAGTGGGCGGGGCACATGGCACGTAGAACCGATGGTCGTTGGGGCGGAAAGGTTCTCGAGTGGCGGCCACGTACCGGAAGGCGTAGCGTGGGCAGGCCCCCCACACGGTGGACTGATGACCTGGTGAAGGTCGCGGGTGTCCGCTGGATGCGGGTGGCGCAGGACCGGTCATTGTGGAAGTCTTTGGGGGAGGCCTATGTCCAGCAGTGGACGTCTTTCGGCTGATGATGAAGATGATGGTGATGACGTTCCGATTTCGTTCAAAATTGAGATCTGAGCGTTCGAGAGGTCTCTAAATACGAATATGAGGTCAGATTTGGTTAAAAGTGGCGGCCATATTGATTTTCTTTAAATACGTTCCGATTTCGTTCGAAATCGATATCTGAGCGTCCGAGAGGTCTCTAAATATGAATATGGGGTCAGATTTGAAAAAAGTGGCGGCCATATTGATTTTCCATAAATACGTTCCAATTTCGTTCAAAATCGATAACTGAGCGTCCGAGAGGTCTCTAAATCCGAATATGAGGTCAGATTTGAAAAAAAGTGGCGGCCATATTGATTTTCCATAAATACGTTCCAATTTCGTTCAAAATCGATATCTGAGCGTTCGAGAGGTCTCTTAATACGAATATGAGGTCAGATTTAAAAAAATGTGGCGACCATATTGATTTTCTTTAAATACGTTCCGATTTCGTTCAAAATTGAGATCTGAGCGTCCGAGAGGTCTCTAAATACGAATATGAGGTCAGATTTGGTTAAAAGTGGCGGCTATATTGATTTTCCATAAATACGTTCCAATTTCGTTCAAAATCGATATCTGAGCGTCCGAGAGGTCTCTAAATACGAATATGAAGTCAGATTTGAAAAAAGTGGCGGCCATATTGATTTTTTTTAAATACGTTCTGATTTCGTTCAAAATCGATATATAATAATAATAATAAACCGTTTATTGGTGACCACAATAATATCATAACATTAATCTGAGCATCCGAGAGGTCTCTTTACGAATATGACGCCAGATTTGAAAAAAAGTGGCGGCCATATTAATTTACTTTATTAACGGTCTGATTTTGTATAAAATCGATACCTGATTGTCCGAGAGGTCTCTTAATACGAAGCAGCGGTCTTCATTAGAAAAAGGTTGCTGCCATTATGAATGCCATTATTGTTTATTGTTTGATTTTGTTCGTTACCGATATCCGAAAGTTTGAGAGGTACGGTCGGCCTCACAAGGGGCTGAAAACCTGTTGTACTTTGCCGCTTTATAGTTATGTTTAAACTGTTCTACATTTAGACCAACAGGTGAAAGCGACAAAGTCGCAAAGTGTCGTCCAGCTACTTATGAGGCCGATGGTACCTACTTTTTTACTTTTTTTGTAAAAGATAAGTTAAAACAAGTTTTGGTTAACTTGTTTATTTACATTCAAATTATTTTTGTTAAGTACATGTATTTAAAATATTTTTTTTTTATCCACAGTTGGTTTTAGCTATTTATATTTAAGAACACTCGATTTTTTACCAGAGCTGACATAAATGTCCGCAAATTTGATGTCTTTGTGGGGCATTTATGGACACGACATTGAGAAGAGTGAGTGCCCTCGCAGTGAGCGTTTCAATAATAATTAGGTATAGTGTAAAAACGGCACCGTCTCTCTCGCTAATCAGGCTCTGTGGCAGACCTGATGTGGTCCAGTTGGAATTTAGCTAAGCGCATAGCTTACCCACCAGAGTAGCGGAAGGTAAACAATTGAATAAAAAGCGGTTGCGAATTGAGAATTGCGGTTGAGAATTCAAGACAAAGATTCACCGTGATGACACTAGCCCTAGGTGACCCACTTGGTCACCTAGGGCTAGTGTGTAGTAGTAGTGTAAGGACACTAGTCCAACAAACCAGAAGCATGGGTTTGATTTTTGTCTTAGGCTAGCTCTCGGACGTTCAGATGTCGATTTTAATCAAAATCAGAAGAATGTTAATAAATAAAATCAACATAGCCGTTACTTTTTTCACATTTTCCCTCAGATTCGTATTAGGAGACCTTTTGGACGCTCAAATATCGATTTTGAGTGAAATCACGACGTATATGAGGAAAATCAATATGGCCACCACTTTTTCCAAATTTTACCTTAGATTCGTTATAAGAGTCCTCTCGGATGCTCAGATATCGATTTTGAACGAAATCGGGACGAATATGAGGAAAATCAATATGGCCGCCACTTTTTCCAAATTTTACCTTAAATAAATAAATAAATATTAGGGGACAATCTTACACAAATCGACCTAGTCCCAAACTAAGCAAAGCTTGTACTATGGGTACTAGGCGACGATGTACATAGTTATATAGATAAATACATAGAGAACATCCAAGACCCAAGAACAAAATCCGTGCTAAATGCACAAATAATGCCCTGGCCGGGATTCGAACCCGGGACCTCTAGCTTCGGAGGCAGTGTCACTACCAACTAGGCTAAACAGGTCGTCTTAGATTCGTTATAAGAGTCCTCTCGGATGCTCAGATATCGATTTTGAACGAAAATGGGACGTATATGAGGAAAATCAATATGGCCGCCACTTTTTCCAAATTTTACCTTAGATTCGTTATAAGAGTCCTCTCGGATGCTCAGATATCGATTTTGAACGAAATCGGGACGTATATGAGGAAAATCAATATGACCGCCACTCTTTCCAAATTTTACCTCGGATTCGTATTAAGAAGCCTCTCGGACGCTCAGATATCGATTTTGAACGAAATCGGGACGAATATGAGGAAAATCAATATGGCCGCCACTTTTTCCAAATTTTACCTTAGATTCGTTATAAGAGTCCTCTCGGATGCTCAGATATCGATTTTGAACGAAATCGGGACGTATATGAGGAAAATCAATATGGCCGCCACTCTTTCCAAATTTTACCTCGGATTCGTATTAAGAAGCCTCTCGGACGCTCAGATATCGATTTTGAACGAAATCGGGACGAATATGAGGAAAATCAATATGGCCGCCACTTTTTCCAAATTTTACCTTAGATTCGTTAGAGTCCTCTCGGATGCTCAGATATCGATTTTGAACGAAATCGGGACGTATATGAGGAAAGTCAATATGGCCGCCATTTTTCCCAAATTTTGCCTCGGAATCGTATTAAAAGGCCTCTCGGACGCGCAGATATCGATTTTGAACGAAATCAGAACGTATATGAGGAAAATCAATATGGCCGCCATTTTTTCCAAATTTACCTCGGTTTCGTATTAGGGGATAACTCGGACGCTCAGATATCGATTTTTATCGAAATCGTTTCGGATCGGCACTGATTTAAAAATAAAACCTATAACCTTATTTTAACCGAACCTTTAATGAAGTCAGAAAGTTAATTTCTCAAACTTGACAGCCCTTCAAAATATAACGCGCAAACTCAATGAGTTTGCGCTTTTTTTCCACGCCGCCCAACTCCCCGCGTACCCCCCATCGTTGGCCCAAAAAGAGCCGAGTCGGCAGACTGTATGTAGTAAGACTGTGGTTGTGCGGACTCCAACGCAACACAATCAGCAAAGTGGAAATATGAGGAAGAAGGGGACATACATATAATCAATTAACCAATCCGAATAAAAGAACCAAAGGGCCTTTGTCCACAACGAGAACTAATGGGATTCCAAGTTCTTTATCCTTATTATTACTGCAAACATCGTTATCGCGGGTGCAAAAACGATTTGACAGTACTGAAAGATTATGACAAATAATCAATAACAGAAGTGACCCTTATATCGAGCAAGATTTATGCCTACGAGTTCAAAATTTATCAACTTTCATACTTGACTTGATTACCAGTATGTACATACTTAAAAAGATTAACTAAACAATCGCAACGTCAAACTCTTCAGTGACTTTTCCTGGCATTGTCATTTATTAATTTTTCGTATTAATAACCACAGACATCATATAAAAGCAGACTCGCAGTATTAAGCCAGACGATTTTTCATATAGTTGTCTCGTTAATCCTTATGGCACACCAAAATGAGTTAGAATGGGACAACTAGTACGATATTAACGAATTGTCCCGATTTAAAAAACACACCATGTCACACCACAGTGAATTTAGTAAACATCACAACGATACGTCAAAAACAAAACGGTACCGAAAGTGCAATAGATATTGTGAAAATTACGAAATTATATGTATCAAAACGCAACAATCTTTATTTACAAGTAAGCAGAAATGTGGTGCGTAGTGCAATGGTGCCGGAGCAGTTTAAAATCAGTGAAAAAGTCCGGAGAAAATATCAGTTTTCATTGGTAAGAAACTTTTGCTATTATTTCAAAAATTGCACGAACATTATGCAACATAATAGTCTGAGATAGACTACAGATGCTGGATACTACAAAATGTACCTTTTGCGTAGTTCCAAATTCATTTCAGAAAGGTTTTTTGGTAAAAATTCATCTGTCGTGAACTAGGCTAGTGCTGTTACTTAATGAAAAAAATATATGTCGACAATTTATCGATATGAATTATTTACGTAAGCATTTAGACGAGATATTATTGCGTTAAATTATTAATTACATGGTTATTTGTCAACTATAGATTTCCGAATAATAATTTACTTCAAAAATGGATTGACGCAGTAGGACGCAATAATTGAACGCCGACCAAACATCACAGAATCTGCTCCAAACATTTTAAAAGTGACTTTTATGTTACTAAGAACAATAAAAGATTATTATTGCCAGATGCAATACCTACAATATTCCAGATGCCCCTTGAGGTAAGTTGGAAAAGATCAATATTTATTTACTGAATTTTCAGGGACCGCTTCAGATGAGTTGGTTTGGTTTAGGTTTAGGCATAATATGTTAAGACGCTGCATACATTAACATTTTTTTTATCTGAGAGAAATATTTTGATCTAAATGAGCTAAGATTATTTGTTTTATGACAAAACTGGATTATAAACGCATATATAAATAAATAAGTATATATTAGGGGACAATTTCTTATAAAAATCAAACTAGTCCCATAGTAAGCTCAATAAGGCTTGTGTTATGGTCTAGACGACGATGGGGCGCTAGTCGGGTAACCTCCACGAGTGTCTGGGCTCCTCCAGTTCCTCTGAACCCTCGCGGGTCTGGGGGAAGGGGAAGGGTTCTGGCCGGTGCGCCCTGGAGGCAACCATAACCTAAAGTTTCAAATAAACATTTGAGTATAAAATGCTTAAAATCATTAGTCATTACCTACATAACTACATAATTTTAATTTGTAGGATATATTAGAATCTTTTGACGTTTGACGACCACTTTGGCTTAGTTGGTAGTGACCCTGCATACGACAGGGTTCGAATCCCGGTCAGGACATTATTTGTGCATTTATCGCGATTTGTGCATTTATCCTGGGTCTTGGATGTTTTCTATGCATTTATCTATATAAGTATGTATATCGTCGTCTAGTACCCATGGTTAGTACAAGCTTTGCTTAGTTTGGGACGAGGTCGATTTGTATAAGATTGTCCCCTAATATTTATTTATATTTATTATTGATATTGAATGCAGTTTGTGTTTTTAATTTCATAAATATTTCAACAAAGTATAGGAGTAAGATATACGACTTAAGAATATCAATAGTAATTAAATATCGATGTCGATATTTCGTAGTAAATTATCTTTCACTGCACTAACTCTCGTCACGAAGCGATGAATAGTTGAGACAATGACAGTTGAAGACCTGTCAGACTACATGATATATATTTCTTTCTTACTTACTGATAAGTACGTTAGTGGGAATATATCGGAAGTATAGAAAACGTTCAACTTATTAGCGCTTTTCTGCTTTTCTCTGATATCTGTGTTAATAACTGTGTTTACATCATAATTATCGAGTGCTTTTAAAAATGCTGCGAAGGAAAAGAACGAGCGCTGTACTTGTGGAATTGTGGATAAAAGATTATCCCGAATTACAGGCTCGCGATAAAAAATTAATTTGCTTTAAGTGCAACGTTAGTTTCCATCAAACAAAATCTTCTGTGGAACGACATTTTAAGTCAGAAAAGCATATTTCTGTCAAGAAATATTTTAGGTTGGAATTGTCAAAATTTAGGGCGGAAAGGTTCTCGAGTGGCGACCACGTACCGGAAGGCGTAGCGTGGGCAGGCCCCCCACACGGTGGACTGATGACCTGGTGAAGGTCGCGGGTGTCCGCTGGATGCGGGTGGCGCAGGACCGGTCATTGTGGAAGTCTTTGGGGGAGGCCTATGTCCAGCAGTGGACGTCTTTCGGCTGACATGATGATGATGATGATGTCAAAATTTGTGTTAAGGTGTAATATACCATGGTCTCAGCTAGAGAATCCTATATTAAAAAAAATATTGAACATTGCGTCTCTGGAAAGTTTAAAAAACTCTAAAAAAGTTTTTAGAAAATCACCTAAAAGAGTAAGAATATTCGAAGAAATGTTTGATGGAATCCCTTTGCCTCCTACAATTATTCGTTGGGGTACGTTGATTGAGGCTGCATCTTACACACAGGACACGTATTTTGACGAATAAAACGCGTACTAGACACATTTCGTAATTTTGACGCAGCGAGTATCGCATAAGCAAAAAAAACTTTTCGCAGTGCGAAAATTCTAACCGACTTAAAGTACATAGCAAACTATCTTCAGGTACTTCCAGACGCTATAAATAATTTGCAGTGCCCGAATCTATCTCAAAGCGAAAGTTTAGCCATCGTACAAAAACATACAAACATGTATTGAAATTAAATTTGAGTGCTAATGGAAAACATATATTTAAACAGCTAAAACTACTTTTGGAGAAAAATACTGGATTTGACATATTAAAAAATATATGAATTGATACTGGGGAAGGAAATAATACTTTAATAATCGGTTCGAGTATGTCGCTCTACTTTTGATTACTTCTACGGTTTCAAGTATGCACCCACAACAACAGTCGATGTTAAAAGATCATTTAGTCAATTGCATTGGATATTTTCTGCACAACGCCGCAAATGAACTGTAGAAATTTACGAAAACTATTAATACGAAAACCAAATAAAATACAAGTATATATACGTTAATATAAAATACACACATTGCTGGCTTAATATTCAAGTAGACACATTAGACATCTACCTTTTCTAGCGATAACTTGTTAGATATAACGAACTTCTTAGAGGTTTAGAATGTGTAGGCATAATATTCCGTATTTTACTAAACAGACATTTTGTTATATGTGTTCTTGAACTGATTTGTTTTTGCTCGCGCGATAACGATGTATGATTATTAGCAAAACAACACACAGTAAACAATCGCAAATAATACAAATTGAATATGTAGATAGGGCGTACAGGTTTAATGTTGCACCATCTAACGTCGAATCAAATGGCTGACCAAGCAGCAAATGGACGGCAGTCTAATCCATAATAATACCTCATTAAATCCTTCGAGGAAAGCTGACGTTTGTTCCTCGATGCCTCGCGTCATACGCCACTGCGTCACCAGTTGTAAGTATTGTTCTTTGTTTGACTGTAAATTGAAAAATAAGCGTTTAATATATATTTTTCCCACTGCACCCACCTTTACAAGTTTCTATATGGTCCTATGGTTGACTGGTAAAGAATGCCTCATTGCATTAAGCCCTTTCGTGCTTCGATGCTTTGTGATATGTGCAATTAAGTTTAAAATAAATAAAGAAATAATAAACAAATAATTTTTAAGAAAAAAAAACCGACTTCAATGGGGGAGGCTGGTAAAAGATTATTATAGTTAGATGGTGCACTCTTAGATAGATATACAATAAAATAAAAAAACCGGCCAAGAGCGTGTCGGGCCACGCTCAGTGTAGGGTTCCGTAGTTTTCCGTCCGTCACATTTTTTTTTTTGAAAAAATTACAAAAACTATTCAACCTATCAAGTTCAAAATAATTTTCCTACAAAGTTTTTATACAGTTCTACTTTTGAGATTTTTTTCATATTTTTAAAACTTATGGTTCAAAAGTTAGAGGGGGGGGGCACATTTTTTTTTACTTCTGGAGCGATTATTTCCGAAAATATTAACATTATCAAAAAATGATTTTAGTAAACCCCTATTTATTTTTAAATACCTATCTAACAATATATCACACGTTAGGGTTAAAATGAAAAAAAAAAAACACTCCCCACTTTACGTATAGGGGAGGTACCCTAATAAAATATTTTTTTCCACTTTTTATTTTACCACTTTGTCGGCGTAATTGATATACATATTAGTACCAAATTTCAGCTTTCTAGTGCTAACGGTCACTGAGATTATCCGCGGACGGACGGACAGACGGACGGACAGACGGACGGACAGACATGGCGAAACTATAAGGGTTCCTAGTTGACTACGGAACCCTAAAAATGGCTATAATGTATGTTTATAATGGTAGAAGACTAAGTACCCTCAATTCCGCATGGAATCATGGAAAAACCTTGCTTGCTTGACAAACAAAACGAAGAGAACAAATCGCCAAACGTGAACTACGCGTCGTTGAAGAGTTCCGTTCTGATCATCATCAGCAGTTCCACTTCATCAAATGTCACTTTTATGAATGAAAATGCTTGATTAGTTCATGAAAATACTAAAATCACTATTTGTGTGCCTTTCACATTTGAGGAGTTCCCTCGATTCCTAATGGATCCCATCATCAGAACTCGAGCATGACAAAAATCAATCGTGAAAATAGAACTTGCTTAACAAACACAGCTAGAAGGACAAATCGCCAAACGTGAACTTTTCGTCGTTGAAGAGTTCTGTTCTGATCATCATCAGCAGTTCCACTTCATCAAATGTCACATTTTTGTATGATAATGCTCGATTTGTTGATAAAAACACAAAAATCACTATATGTTTGCCTTTAAGATTTGAGGAGTTCCCTCAATTCCTCATGGATCCCATCATCAAAAATCGAGCATGACAAAAATTAATCGTGAAAATAGAACTTGCTTAACAAACACAGCTAGGAAGACAAATCGCCAAACGTGAATTTTTGTCGTTGAAGAGTTCTGTTCTGATCATCATCAGCAGTTCCACTTCATCCAATGTCACATTTTTGGATGAAAATGCTTGACTTGTTGATAAAAACACAAAAATTACTATATGTTTGCCTTGAAAATTTGAGGAGTTCCCTCAATTTCTCATGGATCCCATCATCAGAACTGAGTTTTGACAAAAACGGGACCAACTTGGATATATATACTTACAATCAAAAAAAGAATTTTCCAAATCGGTTAAGAAATGACGGAGTTATGGACTAACAAACATTAAAAAAAAAAACAAAAAACATACAACCGAATTGATAACCTCCTTTTTTGAAATTTTGTAGTCGGTTAAAAATAGAGAAGAAATCACTCACTTCAGATACGCGTTCCTTGTCTCCACTGGGCTTGAGTTCGTGGTGTATCACCTGGCCCAACACTTCGAAATCCACGCTAAACCACATTTCAAGGCCACATTCATCAATATTATTATCCCGAATCCAGACCAAGGAATTGTAGAATTCTGGATCGATCGATTCAATATCTTTCATTGTCAATTTCTTGTTTAACATTCTCTTGTAAAAGGGCATAGTAAACCCGGAATAAATAAATCTACCATGATATAGGGCCATGGCTATGAATCTCCCTATGAATTTGAAGTAGAGCAGGTGATCGGGGTTGACGTAGCTGGCCGGGTTGATCTGGAGGCTGTAATTGTTCTTGTTGGCGTACTCGAACAGGCAGTACATGGGGTTGAGCACCTCGTGCGACAGCAGGAAGAACCACTCCCGACTCACACCGCCGTAGTCCAGCCCCTCCTCGCCGCGGAATATTATGTACAGTCTTCTGCGTAACTCGTACGCGGGGAGCCTCATTATCTGAAATGTTAATGTCGCACGTCAGCACTAAAACAAATAAGTATAGATACATAACCTTATAAATATAATATACTATATATCTATTACTACAAAAGCCGGGAATTTTAGGATTGCATGACTACTATACGGGTGGATTCGCCTTTTTTATTATTTCATATTATTTTTGGACTTTTTTTTTAAATTGTTAGGAATGCGTGCTAAATGGCCTAAATTTAAAGATAAAATAAAGAGGAAGAAAAATCTGCAGGAGGCACCATTATACTTATACACTAATTGACTTAGAAGTTCTTGGCGTCAAAAGTTACGACATGAAAACGGTAATGACGGTAGGCATATGGCATGACGTTTTTAGATATGGTAATGATATCAAGTAGATGGTAATGACGAATATATTAAAAAATACCGGGATTGTGAATGAAACTAAACTTTATTTATAATATTTTGCTCTTCCAGCTTTTCAATTACTTTCAGCAGGTACTTCATATTTATCGGTTGCATCAATAAGAATTATCTCAGGAGCTACTACAAATTTTTCATTTGACTTTTCTTTCTTTCTTGTCTCTTTTTTTGGACACTTCGCGCCTTTTTTCCTTTTTTCCCGTTAGTCACGAGGGGACTTCTCGTGTACACTTTCGAACTACTTTTTTCTTTCCTCTCTTTATATCTTTGTTTCCCTTTTTCTAAGCCTTGTTTAATTTCCGCATATTCCTTTCGTCTTGCTATGTTCGATTTTTTATTTCTTCTTCGCTTAGGCTTCTTTCAAATCAGACAGCCAATGGTAGAGCCGGTAGAAACAATTACTAAAATTAATTAAAAACTGCCCATTGCTACTCCATCAACCTGAAGATAAAACTGACCTTGGAAAAGGAAATAATTCCCTTTTAAACAATGTTCCAGTAGAGTAACGTACTTTTCCGATATCCCATTTTCTTTTAATTTCGTTTTTACATGTCCAAACACTCCGCTAATGAACATTGGTGATTAACGATTCCATATCGAAACTCACCACAATCTCGCCTGTTTCGACACGTATTTTTCGAACAATGTCAATGAAATGACGCGAGTCTTTCTCGTATGACGAAGTATTTCCCACCATTGCAACACACCTGCCACATGTTTTGCCAGATCATATGATGGCGAGCCAATCTGAATCACAATACTTTACCCAGTCTATATAATTTAGGTGGCTGGACGGTTTTCGGGCTGTTATAACCCATTGAAATCGTCCTCCATAAATAGACCCTCCTGGTCTTGGATGAGGTTTCTTAGAGGGCGGGTTACCCTAGCGGTAGGATTATAGTTAACAGGCTTATATATAGTGTTTTCCGCTAAATCTTCCTTGAATCGTCCGGTTTATCACCCTACCCCTGCGTTCGAGGATAGTGAGAAAGCCGAATGCCATGCAAGTGGCTTAAGAGTTCCTGCACATCGAAGAAGCTAATAACATAATAGATGGATCGATTTCGAGGTGGACACGAGATCGCGTCTCCCCGTAACTTCACCCGTTTTACCGCTATTGGTTAAGAAGTCAGTGACCTTGTCAAGCGTTTTCTTCGGCTTCGGGTGCAGGTGGTATATCTAATCGTATCCTGATAATTTTCCCCGAAACTCACCTCATTTTGCTCGTATCTTAAATGCCGTGCTGACCAATACCAATGCTCATTTTCCAGCCGTATTGAAAGGTACATCGGTCATAGGGATAGCGAAGCTCGGTACACCCCGGACTTCGCCTTTGGAAAGCTATATGAGCGGATCCTTCTCACTAGAATTCTCAGATTTTCGGCTGAGAACAACATAATCATCGACGAGCAGTTCAGTTTCGGATCCAAGCACTCGTACGTTCAACAGGTGCACCGTGTTACGGAGCACGTACTGGACGGTTTCTCTCGATTCCAGGGGCTCAAGAACAGTGCGATCTTTCTCAACGTGGCGAAAGCCTTTGACATGGTCTAGCATAACGAATTGATATACAAGTTATATCTGATCGGCCTGCCGGACAGACTCGTACTCAATATACCCGTTTTTGCTCAGGGACCGAAACTGTTTTTACAGATTAGAGGGAACGCACTCAGACCCAAACCACATCTGAGCCGTAGCGCAAGGCTCCATGCTTTCTCCCACTCTATATTTGTTATTCACGAACGACATCACGGAGGCGGGACTGTAAATCAACACCCGGAAAACCGAGGAAATGAGGTGCGGGGCGACAAGCTCATTGCCGTTACTCATTGGCACAGAGGCTGTGAAAAGGATCCACAAATTCACTTACCTCGGTAGTGTAGTGTCGGAAACTGGAGGGACCGAAGGGGACATCTCTTCGAGAGTCACCAAAATAAAAGCAACCTTCGCACAGCTCCGTCCTGTGTGGCAATCGCTGAAACTGACTAGGAGAGTTAAGCTCAAGATATTCCGGTCCAACGTAATAACCGTGTTGCTGTACCGATGTGAGACGTAGAAGGTTACTAAGGACATCTCGCGCCGGCTTCAAGTCGTCATCAATCGTTGTCTTCGCCGTATTCTCGGAGTTTACTGGCCCAACATAGAACTGTGCGAACGTTGCGGTGAGACTCGATCAGCATTAAACGCCGCAAGTGGAACTGGATCGGCCACACGCTCCGAAGGGTCCCTGATCACATACCGAGGCAAGCCCTAGACTGGAATCCCCAAGGAAAGCGTAGGCGTGACCGCCCTTAGCAAACCTGGCGGCGGACGATCATCGCAGAGGCGAAGAACATAGGGAAAACTTGGAGCGAATTGAAGCGCGAAGTTCAAGACCGAACGGGATGGCGGCGCACTGTGGATGCCCTTTGCCCCATTTAGGGGACACAGTAACATAAGTCAAGTAAGACTAACGACATTCCCAGGCACCATAAAGTGCATCTGGGTTGTTGGCGGACAATACCGCGCTCTTTACGCTTCATTGTAAGTACGCTTTAATCTGGCGATACCGAGTTTTTTTAAGTATACTATTTTATAAGATGTTTATTCAAATTGAAATTTATCACTAAACAAATTCGTAGAGGACCTTATCTTTGATTTTATCTTAAAACTTCGAAAAGAAAATACCAGTTCGTCATTACCAGTCATACAAAAACATTACCATATATACAAAAAAATGGTAATGATGTCTACGGCGATGACGAAAACAGATAAATACCGAGAAAACTCTAAAATATAGGTTGAAACCAAATAACTTGCCTGCCATTTTAATAACTTGCATAATAGACATATCACGCATCGTAGTTCAATCAATGTAATATTTTTATCTTACCTAGTTTAGTGTGCTAATGGCGATGACGCTAAAATGTGACAAACATTTTTTTTTTATATTAAACTTAAGCCAAAAAAATTGTCTTCCACATGCAGGAAATTTGTTATAATAATATTTTTATAATAATAAAAATACTTTGACGCGGCTGCAATGGCAATAATGAAATTCTATGACCAAATTTTATATTTTTTTTATTCTTAGAAATTATTCATGAAACGCTTTGAGATTTCTTTATAAATATTAACATGATATGCATTTACGACATACAATATAAAACACGGATTCCTTGCGGTGGATTTTCAAGAAATATAGTACGAAGTTGTACGAGGGCTGCCTTTTAAGTTCTGGCGTTTGCAAACCTCCCGTGATTGCATAAAAAAGAACTAGTGTCATCTTAAAATATTTGAATTTAGAATTCGAAAACAAAATAATGACTCGAAATCGGCTCAACCGTTTTAGTACAGCGTTCGTTCAAAGTTGACAAGTCAGTTGTGAAAATGGAAATTTCGAAGGAAAATTTACGTGCGATAATTTTTTACAACTTCAAAAGGGGCTTAACGCGACTTCAGTGCTTCGAAGAGTTGAATACGGTTTTAAATGATAAAGCACCATGTCTCCGGACTGTGGAACGCTGGTATTTAGAATTTCAACGTGGTTGCTCTAGTCTTGGTGATAGACATCGTGAAGGTCGACCAAAAACAGCCGTAACCAAGGAGAACACTGATTCTGTACGGCAACTGATCGTCGAAGATCGCCATGCGACATACCGTGAGATAGAAGCTTCCTTAAGTATTTCAGGGACCAGTGTTCACAGTATTTTGCATGATCACTTAGGCGTAAAAAAGTTGATCTCACGCTGGATACCACATTTACTCAGTGAAGACCAAAAAACAGCTCGCGTTCGATGGTGTCGCAAAACTCTGCGGCAATTCAACCGAGGAAACTCGAAACATGTTTACGACATTATCAGTGGTGACAAATCTTGGATATATGCCTACGATCCCGATTCTACCGAACAGCAGTCGACTCAGTGGCGGCTGCTGACTACGAGAACCGGTGGTGCGCTAATTTATGGATATATGGAATATTATATTATATAACTCAAAAATTGCAATACAACCACGTTTTCCTACTAACAATTTTATTTTTTATGTATTACCTCAATCCGTCGATTTTCGTCCCTGGCAAACAGTGGCGGCTGCTGACTACGAGAACCGGTGGTGCGCTAATTTATGGATATATGGAATATTATATTATATAACTCAAAAATTGCAATACAACCACGTTTTCCTACTAACAATTTCATATTTTATGTATTACCTCAATCCGTCGATTTTGGTCCCTGGCAAATAAGACATGACCTTGGCGGTCCAGGTATTTTATTTCTAATTTATCAATCAATAAAAGTTTTATTATTGTTTTTAATATCCTCGATTTTATTGTTCACACTTATTCTTTCCATTAAACACACAGTTCCTCACTTCACAAAAGACAGGCACACTTACTTTACATACAAAAACAAACAATAAACACGAAACGAATAATAGCGCGCTGCACGGACAAGGTCGAAGAAAAGTGCACAGAGCATGTTATTAACCAACTAAGCGAACTTGACAATTGGTGCGCTAGAAAAGTTTTATATTTTGAGCGTTAACTTCGCTTGGTCGGGTAATGCATGAGTCATCCACTCGGCCGGCCGCCTCGTGTCTAGTCGGCAAATTCTCGAATATCTTCGGCTAAGCGGCAGTACGCGGGCATACGCGAGCTTCGTGCGGCGCACCGAATTCACCTATTTCTTCATAGAGTTTGTACGGAGTATCTTCCGTCTCACGCGCCTGGAGTTGTAACGCGTTTCTCATAGAAAATGTACTGACTAGTTCGTGCGCTCCACGAAGCGCACGGAGAGGTTTTTTGAGTTGAGACTGAGCGAAAAAGAGTTTTAAAGACTACGACATAGCGTAGTGGTTGGTTATTTTGCATTTTTTTAAATGTAATATATGTATGTATATTACAGATAATTGAGATTGTTTTATTGATGTCGATGGTATTGATGGTGCAAAATTTTTGGTAGTGCAACGCACGAGCGCACTCAAGGTACAGCCGCCACTGCTGGCAAATAAGACATGACCTTGGCGGTTCAGCTATTTTATTTCTAATTTATCAATCACTAAAAGTTTTATTATTGTTTTTAATATTCTCGATTTCATTGTTCACACTTATTCTTTCCATTAAACACACAGTTCCTCACTTCACAAAAGACAGGCATACTTACTTTACATACAAAAACAAACAATAAACACGAAACGAATAATAGCGCGCTGCACGGACAAGGTCGAAGAAAACTGCACAGGACATGTTGTTAACCAACTAAGCGAACTTGACAATTGGTGCGCAAGAAATCTTTATATTTTGAGCGTTAAATTCGCTTGGTCGGGTAATACATGATTCATCCACTCGGCCGGCCGCCTTGTGTCTAGTCGGCAAATTCTCGGATATCTTCGGCTAAGCGGCAGTACGCGGGCATACGCGAGCTTCGTGCGGCGCACCGAATTCACCTATTTCTTCATAGAGTTTGTACGGAGTATCTTCTGTCTCACGCGCCTGGCGTTCTAACGCGTTTCTCATAGAAAATGTACTGACTAGTGCGTGCGCTCCACGAAGCGCACGGAGAGGTTTTTTGAGTTGAGACTGAGCGAAAAAGAGTTTTAAAGACTACGACATAGCGTAGTGGTTGGTTATTTTGCATTTTTTTAAATGTAATATATGTATGTATATTACAGATAATTGAGATTGTTTTATTGATGACGATGGTATTGATGGTGCAAAATTTTTGGTAGTGCAACGCACGAGCGCACTCAAGGTACAGCCGCCACTGAGTCGACTGTTTGGGTGTTCCAAGATGAGCCAAAACCGACCAAAGTAATACGCTCACGGAGCACTTCGAAAAAAAATGGTCGCCACGTTTGTGGCGAAAAGTGGCCACGTGCTCGAGGATCGTAAAACGGTTAATGCTGACTGGTATACCACTGTCTGTTTACCAGAAGTCATCGGCGAGTTTCGAAAAAATAACCCAAGACGTCGTATAAGACTGCACCACGATAATGCGAGCTCGCACACCGCCCGGCAAACAATTGCGTTTTTAAAAGAGCAAAACGTCGAAATTCTGAAACCCCCGTCGTACAGTCCAGACTTAAGCCCTAACGATTTTTTTACTTTTCCAAAAATCAAGCAACGTCTTTGTGGTCAACGGTACCAGACGCCTGAAGAAGCGGTTGAGGCATACAAAAGGGCCATTTTGGAGACCCCGACTTCGGACTGGAATAAGTGTTTCGAAAATTGGTTCGATCGAATGACAAAGTGTATTACATATGACGGTGATTATTTTGAAAAACAATAAATACCATTTAACACTTAAATTGTCTTTAGTTTTTCCAAACGACACAACTCAAAAGGCAGGTCTCGTAAACCTCAAATTTTTCATCTGATGGTAATGACATTTAGTGCGTGTTAAGATTTTTAAATTACCTAAAACAAATGAACAAACTTGAATTGCGGCGACTTGTGGCTAAACACGTCCTGTATTGTTCTACAAATGAATAAATAACGATAAAGGCACTGACCATGACTGAGTGATGGGTGACTTTGAGTGGTTACTAACTGAGCGCTCCCGTGCTTTGGAAGGCACGTTAAGCCGTTGATCCCGGTTGCTGTCTATGATAGCAGCCGTTAAGCTAATTTAGAGGCCTCCGGGCGGCTTGAGAACTTCTAACAGTCACGTTGCCCACTCGACAAGCCTAATCCCAATAAGGTCTAGTTTCCCCCTCGGGTTGGAAGGTCAGATGGCAGTCGCTTCCGTAAAAACTAGTGCCTACGCCAATTCTTGGGATTAGGTAGCGGACCCCAGGCATCCTACAGGATGCAACAGTACTGGGAATAACGCTAGGAGGATGATGATGTCCAGCATGTTTCTAATAAAAATGCAAATTCCACATCAATAAAGAGAGGCTGGGGAGTAAGGCAAGGATTGATGTGTCGATCGCATGCCATATAGGATAATGATCGTTGTGTCACCTGGTGATAGGAGTCCTCGAACAGCGTCTGCCGCGACAGCGTGATTTTGATGTGGCTGGGCAGCGCGTTGCTCTGGCACAGGTAGCGGAACTGGCTGAGCTTCCAGCGGAACGAGCGCTCGTAGGCGCGCGGCACGCCGTACGCGCCTTGCGGGCCCTTGCGAGACAAGCCTCTTGTTAAACATTCATATAGATGACGCGCTGGGAGGCTGGTGATAAACAATAGAGAAGCTATTCTATAATAGTCTCTATTGTTTATCACTAGCCTCCCAGCCTCGTTATTCTAAGATGCTAGTCAACAATCCTACAAACATTCTACCCGAAAGTAAACATGTTAATATAATAAATGAAACATTCATTGTAAACTTTCGGATTGTTATAGAATAAGTAAAAATTGCCAAAAGACATACTTAAAATTAATAAGAGTTGTAATTTAATTAACACTTTTTATGATGGTTTAGTAGTAAATTCTATAATGACTGGTGTTTTGTAGGATTGCCTCAAAGTCATTACCATTATTCATTTCATTACTAAAATTATGATGTAAGTATCCGTTATACAGAAAAAATGCTATTGTTATAAAGTGTTTTAAGTAATCCACTTTCAATACCACGTTGGTGACAAATAAGCGTACCGCCCGCCTGATGGTGAGCGGTCACCGCCGCTTACGAACGCACATTACTCCATACAAGTGTAATAATGGGCGGGCTACCTTGGGCGCCCCGGGCCTCGGGTCCTGGAAGGTGGTGGTGCGCGTGTTGTGGTCGACGAAGTACCTCGTGCCCTCCTCCGTGAAGCGGATCTCCCAGCCGCCCGGCAGCGCCTCCTCCAGCGCGCTCACCTCCTGCCCCTGTCGACAGTCAAATAAAACACATCTAAAATACGTTAACGCTAGAATCAACTTCGCATGTCGATGTCGACATTTTAAAGCCAAATTCCACACTTTTGCAAGACAGCCGCGAAGCCCAAGACGTGGGGATCAGATACTAACATCACTTGATTTCCAACATATATTTAGCAAATTTCAATTTCTAAGCTGTTTGGCTCTATAATTTTTACGCTGCGCTCTTTGAATCCCTCATTAAATTAAAAAATTCACATGCGTGCGCCTTGAATAATTTCCATATTATAGACGCATGCGGCACAGTACGGTCACTAATTTAATCAACAACTAATCAGGACACACTGCGTGCGAGAATATCTCTCTGCGATGTGCCGTTTTTGCGGCTCAGGTAGTAGACGCGACCATCTAGCTGCGCGCGGCGCTCCCAGCGCGTCGTCGAGTGCCGCGGGCCGGCCAATGATGATCGACAAGGTGCAGAGTACAGACCTGTGTGCGGGGGTCCTCCCACTGCGTGGTGCGGTTCTTGTGGTTGACGTAGTAGACGCGACCGTCGGGCTGCACGCGGCGCTCCCAGCCGGCCGGCAGCGCCCCCAGCGCGTCGTCCGGCGCCGCCGGGCCCGCGGGCGCGGCGGCGGCCGGCCCGGGTCCGGGCAGCGGAGTGGCGGCGGCCGGCCCCGCGCGCACCGCCGCGAACCCTTCCGGCGGCGGACCGGGCAGACTAGGCCGACCTGGAAATCGGTCATATTTGGGTAACAAATAAAATCATTCCACCCGTTCACTTGAGAATTCATGACCTGATTTATATGTGGAGTTAAATAATTGTAAATGAAAAAACCGCCATAACAAAACTAATAATTTATACCCAAAAAAACGATTCCAACTATGTGCTTTGCCATGCCACATACATGAGATTTCCACACATCCTTCCCACTTCATTACATGTACCCACAGTCAACTATAAATAGATAAATCGATATTTGCAAATCTGGATGATCTATTTGTCTTCAACTGTACCGCTTTCCGATAGCAAATGAGGTGGTTATACAGAACAGCAAATAGCCAAGTCACATGATATTTGACGAGTTCCGCCGATTCCTCAGGGAACTCATACTGATCTTCAGTTCCTCATCATAATTTCCACTTCAAAATGTGTACGTAGGCTGCCCTGAAAATTTCGGGAATTGCAAAAAATATGCATTGAAATGGAATAAGAGTACTTTTATTGCTTTTCAAAGTATTCTCCTTTATGTTTAATGCCTTTCTCATTTTGTGAAACCAACTTTTAAAACAGTTATTGACCTCTGAAGTAGGGGTAGACAAAATGGCCATTTTATATGCGTCAACTGCTTCTTCCGCGGTCTGAAAACGCTGACCACGCAATTGATCCTTGATTTTCGGGAATGTAAAAAAAATCGTTGGGACTTAGGTCGGGGCTGTACGGAGGATTGTCCAGTAATTCGACCTTTTCACCGTCCAGATAGTCATTTGTTCTCTGAGCAGTGTGAGGGCTGGCATTATCATGGTGTAGTATGCGGCGTCTAGGGTTATTTTTACGCATTTCAGCAAAGACATTCGGTAAACAAACACTTAAATATCAATCAGCGTTGACCGTTCTTTGGTTTTCAAGCAATAGTCGCCACGTGACCCGATTTGGAGACAAATGTTGCTGACATTTTTTTTTATTGTGCTGCGAGAACAAACAACTTTTGTCGGCTTGACTCGTCACCTGACACAATACTAAAAACGGCATTTGACCTTCCTCCATGATTTTTTTTAAGGTTTTGCGGCACCAACTGACACGAGCCGTTTTCTGGTCGTCAGATAACAAGTGAGGAATTCACCGGGAAAGTAACTTCCTCACGCCCAACTCTTGCTGTAAAATAATTTGTATCTGATTCATTCCAATACCTATAAAGTCGCCTAAATTTCCCGATATGTCACATGCCGATCTTCCGTTATCAGTTGACGAACAACATGGATGTTATGATCAGTGACGGCAGTTTTTGGTCGACCCTCACGCACGTCATCCGCGAGGGATACACGGCCACGTTGAAATTCCGAATACCACCTGTGTATTGTTGTGTTCGAAGGTGCTTCACCACTAAAAGTCAATCGGTCTCTACATTGTTGTCAATTTTTTAAGTCGTAATAAATCATAGCTCTAAAACTTTCACGGGTCAGTTCCATTTTCACCCGCGACGCAACATTTTTTTTTCTAAGTGGCCAGTGTTTTCGGGTAATGAAACTATGGTTATAATAAAAAGGTATAACACATGTCAAAACGACGTCCTTAAGTATCGAATTCCCGAAATTTTCAGGGCAGCCTACGTACTTTGACAAGCATTAGTTGCTACGTCAACGAAATTTCATCGGAATCTGTGAAGTGCCTTCAACATTGAGGAGTTCATATGTCATCTGTGATCATCATCACCAGTTCCGCTTTACCAAACTTCGAGGAGTTCCCTCGATTCCTCCTAGATCAGAACTTCAAATTTATGTGGGATCACCTTGGTACCCACCTAGGTACCCACCTACTTAAAAAGAATTATCAAAATCGGCCAACGTGGTTAAGGGTTATCGGGGAACATACATACACAAAAAAAAAACAAAAACGCAAACAAACTGAGAATCTCCTTCCTTCTATTGAAGCCGGTTATTAATAACGGAAAATATCATCGCATTGTATGGCCATGACAGATTTTTGCGGTTTTGGCACGCGCTAACCTTCCGCCGGCGATCGGATTCCTGTTACATCCTTAATTCAACTGTGTATTGGCTATGTGCACGTCTGAAACGTCAAACGACAAAGGTCCCGAGACAATGTCAAAACTCAGAGATGTCAAATAATGACACTTGAATATTTTATTTACTTTAGTAAACGAGAAAGTCCCCGTATTGGAAATTTTACTGAAATAAATAAGAGAATAAATAAATACATACAAACGAAACGACTCGTAGGAAACCGTTATGAAACCAATAGAAAACGTGAAAGTAAATTTGACAGTGGTCCCCGGTAAGTTCACATTTCTGCCACGGTGTGCGCTACGATCGCCTAGCTTACCCCCACCACCTACTTCGCACATAGCCAATACAGGGCGTCCCACGGCTATGCCACACACAGGGAAAGTACCTTGAATATTGTAGATAGAACATTTTACTGAAAGAAGACATTATTTTAATTTAAAAAACAATTTAAACTGAAATCATAGATTTTTAAATAATTACATGGTTGAACCGGGAATAGAACCCGCTAAACGAAAAAAAAAAAAACATCCTGTAGTTTTATCATGCCGATCGAAAGGCTTCATCATAAGGATTATTTTTTGCTTAACATAGTGTCAGAAATAAAAGGAAGACGTGATAAAGCTACAGGATAATTATTTTTCTCGTGTACCGGGTTCGATGCAGTTTAGGTGTAATTAAAACTGAATAGGAACTCCATAATTTTTAGGAAAAAAAAAACCGACTTCAATGGGGGAGGCCAGTGAAAGATTATTATACTTAGATGGTGCACTCTTAGATTCCATACAATAAAATAAAAATGGCTATAAGTATGTTTATAATGGTAGAAGACTAAGTACCCTCAATACCTCATGGAATCATGGAAAAACCTTGCTTGCTTGACAAACAAAACGAAAAGAACAAATCGCCAAACGTGAACTACGCGTCGTTGAAGAGTTCCGTTCTGATCATCATCAGCAGTTCCACTTCATCAAATGTCACTTTTATGAAAGTTCATAAAAATACTAAAATCACTATTTGTGTGCCTTTCACATTTGAGGAGTTCCCTTGATTCCTAATGGATCCCATCATCAGAACTCGAGCATGACAAAAATCAATCGTGAAAATAGAACTTGCTTAACAAACACAGCTAGAAGGACAAATTGCCAAACGTGAACTTTTCGTCGTTGAAGAGTTCTGTTCTGATCATCATCAGCAGTTCCACTTCATCAAATGTCACATTTTTGTATGATAATGCTCGATTTGTTGATAAAAACACAAACATCACTATATGTTTGCCTTTAAAATTTGAGGAGTTCCCTCAATTCCTCATGGATCCCATCATCAGAAATCAAGCATGACAAAAATTAATCGTGAAAATAGAACTTGCTTAACAACCACAGCTAGGAGGACCAATCGCCAAACGTGAACTTTTCGTCGTTGAAGAGTTCTGTTCTGACCATCATCAGCAGTTCCACTTCATCCAATGTCACATTTTTGGATGCAAATGCTTGACTTGTTGATAAAAACTCAAAAATCACTATATGTTTGTTTTAAAGATTTGAGGAGTTCCCTCAATTCCTTGTGGATCCCATCATCAGAACTGCGTTTTGACATAAACGGGACCAACTTGGATATATATACTTACAATAAAAAAAAAAGTTCCAAATCGGTTAAGAAATGACGGAGTTATGGAGTAACAAACATTAAAAAAAAAAAAAAAAAACATACAACCGAATTGATAACCTCCTCTTTTGAAATTTTGAAGTCGGTTAAAAACAGAACAACTCTCGTGAACTGTATAAAACGAATATAGAAATGAGGTGGACCTTTATTAGAGTGGCGCGATAGTGCGTTTGATGCCATGCAACGATATTAATCATTTTTGCATAAATCAATATTATTTCATGGTCGAATCACGTCACGCGTTCTAATGATAACGATACCGATTAGGTGCGATTAAAACTGAACACCCCGAAATAAAACACACGTACGTAAGCGTAAGCAAATCGAAAAACAAGATAGATACTACTTTACTAGATAAGATCAAGTTAAATAAGATAACGTGAACTCTAACTGAAATGTGTGAAAGTGTTGAAGATGTAAATTATACATATTGTTGTATGCCGCTTTCGATTCGTGCGACTACAGAAAATAAAAAGGGAAATAAAACTATTTAAGGATAATATTACTAATAACCTTGTTAATATGTTTGTCTCATATTTACAGTGTGTCACATTATACACGTCATTTAATACCATGTAGAACCCGGCTGCAGCATGCTCGTCACGCCTAAAAATGCTGTTTTCAAAATGGTCTATGGCTGTGTTCCGAATCACGCTTATAACGCTCACAACGCTTACAGTGCTAACGGCCGGTCCGAATCAGTTAGCGCGCTCAAGGCCGCGTAAGTGGTGTTTTGTTTCGGACCAGTCATGAGCGTGTTTACTGTCATGTTCATGTCAACGTCGACTGAATTTGAATTTTGAGTTCGTCAATTAATCGTAGTAGGAAATTCCGGGCTGGGTATTTGATTTGCAGAAAATTGAAATTAATCACAATCTGCAACTAACTAATATAAAACTACTACTACTATACTAACTAGGCTGACACGACGACCAAAAATTAGTGTTTGTTTCCGAGACAAGAGCACGCCACTTTTCTGTCCTGCGCTATTTTTCGCCAGCTTGCACCGGCTCCAAGCTCACACAGGTCCTCGTCCACCAAATCCTTGCAGCGATACTTGGGGCGATCCACAGGACGCCGTCCGGTCGGTCGGCTCAAGTATGCTCTCACCTGGCGACCTTCTCGAGGTGACCAAGCCAGCGAAGACGATGCGCTTTGGTTTCACCCATAACATTTGGTTCGGCCACCAGCTCTTCTATTCCAACATTTTTACGTATCATCTAACTCCCATCGTCTCTTTTCACTGGTCCCAGGATTTTTCGGAACACCTTACGTTCTGCTACTAACAGGCTAACTGTTAAATAGCGTCCAGGCCTCACACCCATATACATTAAGGTGGGGCGGATTGCGGATTGGCATTTACCCCCCATGAAATTGGGGGAGGCCTATGTCCAGCAGTGGACGTCCTAGGGCTGATATGGTGGTGGTGGTGGATTGCGGTCTTATATATCCGAAGTTTAGATCGTTTACTGAAGAGCTTGGACGCCAACACTGTGTGCAGAGCAACACAGCAGCGTAAGGTGTTCTGGATGCGGGTGTTATTTTTTTTCTCTCTAGCATGCGTATCAGTGACAATGCATCCGAGATATTACTTTGCACACTCCCTTGTAAGAGGTTTCTTTCTCCTACAAGTAGGACTTCTAGTTTGGCACGACTGTTTCTGAAACGCATGTGGAGATATTCCGTCTTCCATGATTAATCCTGAGCCCCACTTTTGCTGCTTCTTGATCGAACATTCTCGCTGACATTTCCACCCTTTCTCGGTTTTCGCCTAGCAAACCAAAGTCTGCGTAGACGCGTAGAAATCATAGGCTGATAGGGTCAACACTATCAGCCTATGTTTTCCGTTTAGTTCAATTCCGGAATCCTGTGAAAGCAGTTTCCGAACGACATGTTCCAGGACCAAATTGAAGAGCATAGGAGATAGTGAAATAAGTGATTATTATACTTATATTATAGTAATAAATAAACTAATATAACCTGTGAAGTTTTGTTTTTTCGCGCCTATAATGAGATGTCATAACGTGTCAAACGTCAACTTGACGTTTGCGCTCAAGGTGCTTACGGCTGGGAGTGTGAGCACCGTGAGCTCCGACCATGACGTCATCAATTACGTCACGACATCTCGTGTAAGCGCTGTGAGCGTGAATCGGTCCGACCGTAAGCGCGCTCTGAGCGCTGTGAGCGTGATTCGGAACACAGCATATATTTTTTCGGACATCATTTCGCATCATGACAACATTTAGTTAAATCTGTTAAAAATAAACAGACAGTTATAAATAAATAAATAAAATCGCGGAACAGTGACAGAGATATGGAATGACAACTCCTTTGCATGACTGATATAAGATCTATTTCAAATATTTGGATAGTAAACTTTCGGTGAATCGTTTTCCGACAAGTGAAATAGAGAAAAAAATATTTTATTGTCCGCAACTTCGTTCACGTGGGACTCGTTTATATCGTACCTCCATACAAATTTCTGCCTCCCCCCATTTCACCTCCTTAGATGATTTCCGGGATGAACACTTGAACACTATCCTATGTCCTTCCCCAGTGCTCAAAACTAACTTCATACCAAATTTGCCCAAATCGGGTCAGCGGTTTAAGTGTGAAGAGGTAACAGACAGACAGACGCTCATTCGCATTTATAATCGACCGAGTGAAACGAAGGTCTCCGTTTCAGCTTCGAAAAAAATATTTCGCATGTCCGGATGTTCAGATGTCCGGATTTTTTCCGGTTGTTCTCCTCTATAGATCGCATTTCTCAACCGATTCTCGTGAAATTTGGTGTGCTGAGCTGCTACCGGGAAATAAAATCGTACGAAGTTCGAATATCTCTCTCTGTGCCGCTCGAATTTACAAGTGCGAGAGAGAGGGTAGAGATAAGGTCTTCGCACACTACAGTAACTCCACACAAGTGCGACACCAAATCAACTCAAATATGTACGACACGACACGTGGGCGACGCATAGATCACTCTCGTCGTAAACTCCCTTAACATCAATTTTGGAAATTGTCTTGAGGAAATACGACATAAGGCTTAAATTTCAATACTTAGCTTTGAATCGAGTGGCTGTTGTTTTGTTATAGTGTGCGAAGACCTTTAGACGAGCTTCGTTCACTTTCGTTTCGCGGTAGCAGCCCAGGTTGGATTATTTTATAGATTCTTTTGTTAAGTCGAGTTTTTGGAAACATTGAAATAAAAAAAATAAAAAACTGCAAGGTGTACATATTGCAGAGCCAATAGTCTTGTAAGTTGGAAATGTACTGAAACATAAGTCTTTACTATGTATACTTAAGCTGCGCCACTCTAAGCATCGGGTGTAGTTATCATAATTAGCTCCGCGATGCGACGAGATGGAGAAATATTGTAAACGGGTAGTACGATTACTGTTATCCTGTGTGGTACGAGGGGCGGCTGAAAAGTAACCTCCTTGGTCAGAAATATATACAAAAATAATTCTGGTTGGTATGGATTTATATTCGTTTGTTATTCTATTTTCAAAATGTATTACATTCATTTGTTTAGTATAGTCATGTCGGTAGCAAAAGTGAAAATGGATAAAATGCAGCAGCGTGCGGTGTTTAAGTTTCTGACTAAAGAAGGGAATACGCCTTCGGAGATCAGACAGCGTATGTTACGTGTGTTTGGCAGTTCGTGTTCTTCCGAATTTGTATAAAGTTTTGGTCAAGGCAGTTTAAATTAGGTCGTGAGAGCCTGGATGATGATCCTCGTAGCGGAAGACCAGTTTCGGCCGTCACCGATGAAAATGTAGCCAGGGTGACAAAATTTATTTGAGGACCGACGACTGAAGCAGTGGGAGATAGCTAGAGATGTGGGCGTCAGTAAAGAGCGAGTCAATGAAATAATTCATGACTTTCATGAGCATTTGAACATGTCCAAGGTTAGTGCACGTTGGGTCCCCAGAATGTTGACTGCATTTGACATGAAGAGGCGTGTCAAATGTTGCGAAGAGTTTTTGGACATGAGTCGAGGGAAAGAGGAAGAAATAATTTCTAGAATTGTAACATGTGATGAGACATGGATTCGACAATGGGACCCAGAAAGTAAGCAAGAGTCGTTACAGTGGAAATTTAAGGGTGAGAAGCCGCCTCGGAAATTCAAGGTCTGTTCATCGGCACGTAAACTTATGGCTACAATCTTTTGGGACACGGAAGGGATTTTGCTCATGGAGTGTTTACCGAAGAAAACTACAATAAATGCTGATTATTACTCAAACTTACTATATCAACTAAGAGAGAATAAGAGAGAGAGAGAGAGAGAGAGAGAGAGAGAAAACGGCGAGATAAAATAAGCAAAGGAATTCTGATTTTGCACGATAACGCCCCAGTGCATACCGCCCGCACAACGAAGCTAACAATTAAAGACAATGGCTTCGAAACCATTGACCGCCCCCTTATAGTCCAGATCTATCCCCCTGTGACTATTTTCTGTTTAGACTTCTCAAGAAAGACCTCAGGGGACTAAGGTTTATGACCGATAACGAAATGAAGGCTGCGGTTACTGACTTTTTTGACGACAATCCGAAAGGTATTTTTAATGGCTTAAATTCAATATTTGAAAAAGGTATTAAGTGTTTTTTATTAGCAGGGGACTATATAGAAAAATAAATAAAAATTAGCCACGACAGTCTTTTGTTTCATTGTTAGGTAGATTACGGTTCAGCCGCCCCTCGTATGAGCACGTTACCTGGAGCGGGTGCGGGCGCAGTAAGGGCTGGTGGCCTCACGCCACGCCTCGCCGATGCTGCAAACGCGACTCTAGACTGGTAAGTGGACAGGTTACCTGTGGCGGGCTCGTGGGACTCGTCCTGTTGCTGGTGCGGCGGGTGCGGCGGCTGTGGGTGCGGGTACAGGAAGCGCTGATTGCCCTGCGCCACCACGTGCCGTCGCTCACCACGCCAGTGCTGCAAGCAAAATCACCATTAACAACCATTCTATATAAGCAGCTGTCAAAAATTACCTCTTCACTTCTCATGCTTTAAAAGTTCGTCTTTATGCTGTGTATAGGCCACATAAAGTAGCTTTTTATGCTGTAGCTAGAACATAAAGTGAAACCCGTCCTCGGCGCCGCCGCCCGCGGTCTACGAACACAAAAGTATAAATTTGATAACATTACTTATATTAATTATTTGTTAAATTTTCTCGTAATCAAAGTGTGTAACTCGTGTACAAAACCCATTTTATCCTCTACTTTACATCGATCCGATAAATAAGATATTTTGTCCGAGACAATATATCGATCCGAGCCGCAGGCGACTGCGGGTTTTACTTTATGTTCTAGACTCTAGAATCTAGAGTATAAAAAGCTTCTTTGTCGCCTACGCGCAGCATAAAGACGAACTTTTAGAGCATGAGAAGTGAAAATTATATCATAATAAATAAATAAATATTGAGGGACAATCTTACACAAATCGATCTAGTGCCAAGCTAAGCAAAGCTTGTATTATGGGTAATAGACGACGATATAAATAGGTACTTATATAGATAATATAAGTGTTTACATACTTAAATACATAGAAAACATCCAAGACCCAAGAACAAATATCCGTGGTAAATGCACAAATAATTGCCCTGGCCGGGATTCGAACCCGGGACCTCTAACTTCGGAGGCAGCGTCACTACCAACTAGGCTAAACAGGCCGTCAGATATAGATGAAAAGTAGTCGGTTGACGGCTGCGGTCGTCATAGGCAGGCTAGGAGGCACGGGTACCTGGAAGCGCGCCAGGCGCTCGGTGTCGGGCCGCTGCCACGTGGTGGTGCGCGTGTTGTGGTCGACGTAGTAGACGCGGCCGCGCGCGTCGCGCCGCACCTCCCAGCCCGGCGGCAGCGGCTGCGGCCGCTCCCACGACGTCGAACGCGTGTTGTGGTCCACGTAGTACCTGCACACCATTATATTCTACTACTTGTTTTCGCATAATGAGGTGCCTTGAAAATTTGCGCAGGACCATAATGAATCAAAGAAATGCCGTTACGCTAATTTATGTAAGTGCGAGAGGAAGACTGAGCCCGAGTAGAAGCCATTATATTAAATACAATGTATATTGTTTTGAAAAAACTAGCAAAGCTTTTCATGGCAGAAATTATTTTTTCTTAACCTGCGGTAGATTATTGATATTCATAGGACTTTTACATTACGAAACAATTAGAAATATCAAAAATAAACTCAAGCCCGTATACCTAAAAGGCGTAGCCAGAGCACATGAAATTAAATTTTAGTGTCATTTATAGCAAAATGACATAGGAGGCAAACGAGCAGACGAATCGCCTGATGGTAAGCGATTAGCGCCGCCCATGGACACCCGCAACACCAGAGGGGTTGTAAGTGCGTTGCCAGCCTTTAAGATGGGAGTACGCTCTTTTCTTGAAGGTTTGAAGGTCGTATCGGTCCGCAAATACCGCAGGCGACAGTTCATTCCACAGTTTAGCTGTGCGAGGCAAGAAATTTCTGGAGAAACGCACAGTTGAGGACTGCCGACCATCAAAGTGGTGAGGATGGTAATGTTGTCGCGTATATGAACGGCAAAGTGAAAGTGACATGTTTAGGCCAGTGATGCGGCGCGTCTTGAGTTCGCAATGAGGTGCCATGTATGGAACTCGTCGGCACGACAATGTGACACTGCCTATCCAACTCGTATCAAATCTCGCTTATCGCCAACAAAGTTCCGATATCTCCATTTATTTCGCTCAAACGTGGCAAGTGCTATATAGTGGAAATAGAGCAACTAACACGATTTCCAATCAAATTGAGTCGCGCGCTCTTTTACGACTTTCGCTTTATGCAAGATAAAAAGAAGAGGGTAGCTTTATCTCATATCACGTCTCGTCGTGGCGGCATTTGTGTTAGCCGTACATAACGCATTGCGTTACCGTGGCTTCCGCCCAGAGGCGAAGCCAGGGGCGCCGCTATTCCGCCTTTCGGAGGGATGTTATCCACCTACAGCGTGAAATCTCAACGCCGGGAGACAATTCCCCGACCACTGCCACTGTTATCGCCTCGATACCACACTCATAGTACCTACGCCACTGCTTCCGCCTTAATCACGTACCTTCTGCCGTAGACGTCGTATCTCATTTCCCAGCCGCCGGGTAGCGGGTCCTCGGGCGCGGGCGCGGGGGCAGGGGCGTCCACGGCAGGCTCGGCGTGCGACGGGCCCGCGCCGTCCGCCGCCGACGCCGGTGCCGCCGCCGCCGCCGCCGGAACCGCGCCATTGCTCATAGGAGGAGGCCCGGGCGGTGGCTAAATGGTAACACACCCACAATCATTATCAATTATACCCTAACCTAAACTTAACGAGAAGACATCAAGAAAGTCTGTAAAGACTTCCTCACAGAGACACAAGATCGTGAAAGGTGCAAAATATTGCACTATACCCAAAAGGGGTTCTAACACTAGTAAGTAAGCATCCCTTTAGAAATTATTAGTAGCTTAAATTGTATTTTCTTATGCGCCTAAATGTATGCGTAAATGTCTCGAAAAGAGGACATGAAGTTACTTGTTTATGGCTCCCTACATTACTTCTTGGTCGGCGGCCGAGAAGTAATGTATGGAGAATGTATGAAACAAACATTATTGTCCGCTGCTCTAACTTTTTAAATTTGCTTACTAACATTAAACTGACAAAGGAAATACTACATAAAGCCAACCGCCACTAGACTCTGTAAGCATACTTGCGACATTATTCCGGCTCATCGCGATATGTTTTGGATTCATCGAGCGACATGTTTCGGATTCCTTGAGCGACATGTTTCGGATTAATCGACCGACATGTTTCGGACTGATCGAGCGACATGTTTCGGACTCATTACGCGACATATTTCAGACTCATCGAGCCACATGTTTCAAACTCATCGAGCGACATGTTTCGGACTCATCGACCGACATGTTTCGGACTCATCGACCGACATGTTTCGGACTCATCGAGCGACATGTTCCGGACTCATCGAGCGACATGTTTCGGACTCATTGAACGACATGTTTCGGACTCATCGAGCAACATGTTCAGGACTTAATGCCATAGTAGATGTTAGGAAATATTAAAACTAAATTTAATATTTCCTAAAAACTAAATTCCCCTCTTTAAAACTAAATTTAATATTTCCTAACATGTTTGAGACAAGCACTATACAATCTTCGGCCAGAACAGGGATTGCTGGACGAGTTTGGGATCAACGGCCTAGTCGTAGACGAGGCCGGTTAAAAACAAGTCCTGCTTCACGGCCTCTGCAGTAATGTACTATTATCTTAGAGTAGTTATGGAATAATTTATACCCAAATAAAACCAACTCCAATGTCTCCAATCAACTATAAAAAACCGAAATGGCCATACGCGTGCCTAGCAAATTTGAGGAGTTCCCTCGATTCCTCCTGGATCCCATCATCAGACCTTCACCAAATTTATATAAGACCACCTTGTCCGTTTAGAGGGAGTAAAACTCGTTTTTGCTCTAAATATGCCTTTGTGACCCTGGTGATTTGATTCATTATTTTGTATGAAAACGAAAAAAAATTTTTTCTATAAATTTGAAAAGCTAAATATACTACGTCGTGTCTATGGGTATAACACGCCTATACTTAGTCGGCTCATAAGTTCTGTCATATACATAGTATCAAACAAAAACAAAAGTTTAAGTTTATTCCGTATAATTTGTACAGCGTTTGAAAGCTTATAAACTAGAGAATCTAAATGTATAACATTTATTCAAAATGACCGCCATAATTATCTACACAGGCTTGAAGTCTGCGTGGCCAGTCGTCAATGGATTCACGCACCACTTTTATGTTGATATTGGCCACTGCCGTAGCAAGGGATTTTTTCAGCGAGTCTAGATTTGCATGAGGTCTTGAGCACACCTTTTCCTCTAAATACTGCCATATTTTATAGTCTAACGGATTAAGATCTGGGCTAGAGGAGGGCCAATCTTCATGCCGTATAAAGTCGATTTTATTGGAGGCGAGCCCGGCTTGTGTAGACTTTGCCTTATGGGCTGGAGCAGAGTCCTGCTGGAAAACCCAATGCTGGTTTAGAAACATCGTATGGGATAGTGGTTTCACAATATTAGTCAACACCGTGTCTTGGTACACTTTGGCACTAGTTTTTACTCCTTTCTCACAAAAATGCATACTAGTGACGCCCGCATAAGAAACTCCCAGCCAAACCATCACAGATGAAGGGTGATGACCTCTTTGAATACGGAGAATGCTATTAGACGCTTCTTTACTATTGCGAGCGTACACTCTATCATTTTGTTTATTACAGTTTTCTTCTATGTCAAAAATTTTCTCGTCCGAAAACAGTATACAACGATGCTTATTTTTAGCGTACTTCTTCAATAAAGCTTTAGATCTTTTAAGCCTTAAAGCTTTAAGCCGACCATTGAGAAGATGGCCAGTTTTTCGTTTATAAGCACGAAGTCTCAGGTCTTGATTAAGCACTCTTTTCACCGTGTTTCTGCTCAAACCCATCTGGAGGGCCATAACTTTTTGTTTCCTAGCGGGATTTCTGGCAATGCGTGCCCTAATTGCTTGTACAACCGCTGGAGTCCTAGCTGTACGCGGACGACCGCTTCTTTTCTTGTCATTTAAACTAGAGATCTCACTGTATCTTTCTATGGTACGATACACAAATCTTAGAGAGAATTTTAAATTTTCAAGTAGCTTAAAAATTTTAGTCGGCGAGTGTCCACAACGATATAGTGCAATTATTGCGGTACAACTATCTTTAAGCGTCCACTCCATGTTAAAGAAAACAGAAAATTGCAAAATTATACTACTCAAATATTTAAAAAAGATTCGAAATTCAAATGCACAACGGTTTTTGTTTTAGGAGTTCCAAATTTAAATTTTAAAGGCCAGTGACAGAACTTATGAGCCGACTAAGTATGCTTGAAGGAACGGAAATCAATAAAAACACCCTGTTTATTATATTTTTTGCATGAATGTTTGTATGCATATTCTTCTTGGTGACTACCAAAAAAATAGGATCAGACCCGAATCCTCAACCAAACTTAATAAAGCTTATGGATTAAAATTAGAATGCAGCTGATATTTACCTCAAATAATTATAATCCTTCATATTCACTATGCCGGAACTTGACTTGTGATGTGACGCCCCTTCGTTGTACGCACATACCAAAGAATATAATACTCACTAATATAATGGTACATACTCTTACGTGACGTGTTTCAGTGTGGTTCAATCTTGTCAAGTTTGTGAGCTCTACTCTACAGTCGTCAGAAAACTTGCTACCCGACTGCCTAACCCATGCCTACTCACATATCACCTCCATATATAATTCAAATGTTACTTGCTAAATTGAACTTAGTTGATGCAAATAGAGCTCAAATTCCAACAAAAGGATGCGAAAGAAAGCGAACTACGTAACTATATGAAGTTAATTAGGTTGATAACTCAGCGTCACATTTCACGATACTTATTGAACGCTATTGACCTTCGTACATTTTCAAGGTTGACTAACGCAAAAGGTTAAATTTGTTAAGAAAGGCGCTAGTTACATTGAATAATTATGTTATGAAGTAGGTATATCAAAACATGGACTCACTCTCAGTGTTTGGTTTCTTGAGCCAGTCCTACAAGACTCCGAATTAGCATTGCTGCGCGCTCTGATCCTGCCTCGCACTCCATCGTTAAGAGGACTGCGTGCATTTCCACTGTTAGTTTCACCTAGTAATTCTTGACATTGACTTAATACAGAGGAATCGATTTTTAAACCATCCAAATGTATTACTAAATCTGCTGCTTTTATTTCAGAATTGGTATTCACAGTATTTTCTTGCGATGATACAGTTTTCATCAAGTCTGAAATCAATAAATTTGATATATTGAAAAAGAATGACATATGGTCAAGTACAGTCGTGTAAGTTGATCAAACTGTAATTAGAACACTTAGAAAACACACTTTTTGAATGCTGAAAAGACCGAGATACTTACCAACAGACAAATAAGGCCAGTTATAGTGACAGGAAAATCTATAGAATATATGTGAATAACTATGTCTACCCCGTAAAACAAATACCATTCAATAAAACAAGGCATGATAGAGAGACACATAAACATTAAATAGAAAAAATTCTGGGAACATAATGATGAAATATTAAAAGGAAATTATAATATTAGCTTGATGAAAATAATTATGGGCACCTGTATACTACCATGTTTGACATTTGGGTGCCAAATAATAATATACAGTACAGACAAACAAAAAAAATAAGGACATGCCAGGGGAGTATAGAAAGAGGCATACTAAAATTAAGAACAATACACAAAATAAAAAGTGAAATAATATGGAAAAGGACAAAGGTAACATTTTTATTAAACATTGTATTAACTTATGCACTGAAAATTAAATGGCCATGGGCAGGAAACAGTTCACATATGTCTGCCAACAGATGCACTTCAAGGCATGCATGGAAAGGCCCAGTCACCAAAAGGAAAGTCAGACGACCAAGCAGGAGGTAGGCAGATGACACAAGTAAACACTGAATGGAAAAGGGAAAGGATAGACAGCTGGAAAGAGCTGGAGGAGATATTAACTAATAAGCACAAAATTAAACAGAAACTAAATGGCATATTATTATTATTACAAGTAGAGCAATAATAATAATTTTGTTAAGTATTACCCAAGCATTGAACATTCCCAGGAATATTGGTATTCTTACCCATGGACAGCTCAATATTTTCTAGTTTCCCATTGAAGGAAAGGAGGACTTTTAGGAGACTTATCCTTTTCTCCCCAATGACATTGTCTTTTCTAAAGCTATGGTGGTCGGCGAGCCTGAAAAGCAGCTGTGACTGTGGGGTCACCAGCACTGTGAACTCCTCTTTCCATTTTGGATGCAGAGTGTTCTTAATGACTTCAGTTCTCCTTGAAATTTTATCATCTATAATCACTTGCAAGTAAGGATTTGGTTTAAAGAGTCCAGAATTTCTTATGGTTGCTGTTTCAACTGAAATTCACATAAAAATATAAAGTAACAGTGTGAATCATGATTATAATGACATGCAAAACAACATATAATCATTATGTTATCAGTACCTGTAAGACTGAGTTGATGATATGTTGATAAGGAAATAGGAGTAGTGAGTGATGTTGTGCCTTCAGACATTTTGATTTTTTGGGTCAGTTCATGTTCAGTGTAACTACATAATTGTATTCCACAGGCCACCTGTATAAAAGAAGTAAATGATATTAAAGTATAAGCATATTGTATAACTGGCCTAAGAACAAGCAATCCTCATCCTTATCAATGATTTTTATTAAATAGAATAATTATGCTGTAACATAGATTGAAGTCTTATTATTTTACAAACAGTTTGTTTGATTGTTGGTAAGATGTAAACAAACGCCAACAATGATTGAACAGATTGTGAAATATGACTTGTTCCCTTGTAATTAATACAGAACTTTCATAATAATCTACAGAATCCCTATAAACCTGTCAGTCCATATTAAACCAATAAGGATCATAAACAGGTACCTTCGGAATGTCATTTAGATAATCAGTATGGTAAGTATTTTACTGATGGTAAAATTCTATTTATGAAATATCAAAACTGCTCAGTCACTATGAAGTATACAACTAATATTGTCAAAATTGTGTGTATGTGGTCAAACTGAATTCTTTTTTTCATCTTTATGTACAGCAAAATCCAGTTGAAATTTGTTGTTTTTTGAGTATTATCACTAAGTTCTGTTTATTGGTAATATATACCTATTAACATTTATTTTACATTGTTTGATACTGTATTGTTTTACCCCAGGTTTTTATGTCTAAACCTTTTGTTATACAACATTTCATTCTTGTAGTTATACCTGATACTTTTGGGCCTGACTTTAGAATATCAGTCAAAACTTATACAAATTTAATTTAAATTAACAATTTAAAGTATATACCAGCATTAATAAATGATCAAAAAGCGACTGCTTAGTTAAGTAATTTAATGCTTAGTTAAGCAATTTATTCAAGTGGTTATTAACCAGCCAACTTAAGTTAATAAATTGCCTAAATGGCCTGCCATCCAGACATAACATCCTGATGTTTTCTAATATTGTTAGTAAATTGCTGATAAATCAATAAATCAAATGAAAGCTGTCAACAATTATGTTGGTTCATTTAACAAGTCTATCATTATTATTTTTTATAACAGAATTATCTCAAATCAACAGCTTAAAAGGAAGGACTTTAGAATATGCAACACCGAGTTTAGCGTTCATATTTTGACAACGTTATTGTGACAAAGCACGGTCATCCATGCTCGGCTCCACAGCTTCGCCTTGCTGGTCGCCTCCGGCGACCAGGCTCAGCTGCTCCACCTCACACGGTTCCCACGCTTTGTCACGGCGGGCGAGGGTTGCTCTCCCTTCGCGCCTCCGAATTTTTATATACACTCTAGGGGTAGGGCAGACAAGACCACGTGGATAGTGGGGTGCTCTGATTCGGTTTTTGATATACCTACGCTCCATTGACGTGAGTGACGCAACTCATCTGATTGTCATGGCGTGGTATTATTTACCGATTTTAAGTATAGAAACTGCCCAATTTTTTTTTACGTTTCCGCAACTTGAAATTTTGTGGAGTTTTCCAATCATGAGCACTGTTTATAAAAAAAAAAAAACGCTAAACTCGGTGTTGCATATTCTAAAGTTGAGCCTTTTGGCACTATACACTATATGATTTCAGCTATGTGGTAATGTGTGTATATTTGTAGCCAACATCTGATGGTTTCATAAAGATTTTACAATTGAAAGGTTCATAAAAAACATATTCTAGGGAAAGCTATTGATATTGTCCTTATTTAAGCACATCTTCAAGATATGTAATGTGTAGAAACAGGAAACGCGATAAATGCCTGGACACTTCCTCCAGTCACAATAACATCACCTTTAATTAGTTTGAAACTTGGTTGCACTAGATATGCACCTGACTGAGAATTAATTACAATGGAATCACGTCGCTAGGGTATACATGAATAAATCCCAATCCCATTACCTTACTTATGACTGCTGGGTAGATTTCCAGATTTCTTTAGATTAACTTATTATCATTGTTCCTTTCCTTATCGCACTGAAAGGAAATAGACAAGAAATCGACATTTTACTGATTCATCGAAACGCACTAATTAGATCAGTTATATACAAAATAAAGCCACGTATACCGATAAACACATATTACAAATCACAATTAACTTACTTTGTTAAATCACTATTTACGAAAGGTAAGTAAATAATAATGATCTGAAGAAAACTAGTCAGTCAAGCAAGTTAAGGGCTATAGCTAATGCACAGATAGACAAAAAGAAAATTGTGGATTGTGGACAAACATCAAAATTCCTACAGATATTATCCTACATGTTCGTCTCTATGGTCCAGGGGCATTTCAGCTCGAAGAACGAGCTTTTCCAAGAAGATGTAAGTTTTACTTTAGCCAGCAGATGACACTGTGTGTACTGTTTCACCTGCCTCTCTATCGCACTTCCACATTGTGAGTGACAAAGTGGCACATCTTTCGCGGTTGTACTTCTGTCATGTATACTTTACCTAAAATTCAGTTGATATGTTTACTACCTAAATTTATGGTTCAATATTCTTTTCATGTTTACATTTCGAGCGTTCCAACGTACGCAAAATAATTACATAGTTAGGTAATGTACACAAAATTGTGACAACAACATTGTACTAATTTAGCCTCGTCAATTATTCGTGCAAATTGATAGTAGATTAGAGTGCTAATAAAATGCTCCGTAGGAAGAGAAGAATGTATATTTTCAACTTCTTCTACCTTACAAATTTCGAGTGAAATTTTATCGATGTGGAGTGTATATAAGCTTATAAAGCTTAAATATTTTGCGTGAAACTAAACGTTTGCACGGTACGTTGACATCGCTGTCAATTTAAAAAATTCAATTGTCAAATGGGTTTTTTAGGTTAATTGTATATTTATATAATTATGTGTAGTTAATAACTATATAGTACGACTTGCTGTTAATAGTAATAGTGTCAGTAAATAATTTCGACCCTACAACGTGACGGTAAAAGCTATCGTGCGTCTAAGCAGAGTGTATTCATTGAAAACTGAATATCTTCGAATGACAAAACCGCTCTCTACATAATGCCACCATACTACCATGTGCCACTTTTTACGTGTTAATTTTGTTTTATTATTTATAATACGGATAAATTTTGGTGCGATTGCTAATATCGAATGTTTGTAAGTAAAATTGTGTAATAAACGATATTTACTAAGTTACCTATTCCGTTTTATTGTCAGAAGAATGTCATGCCCATATTTATTAAAAATGGTCTGAAATTGATGCAAAGATTGCCAAATAGGTAATGTAACTATTATTTCATTACTTATTTCCTTATTTTTGCATTAGTTTCAGAAAGGAACTTGAAATATATTTTAGTAGTTAGTACCTGCCGCCGAGCGGTCGTGCGGTTAGTTTTGTACTCATACCACTGTGGCGCTACAATCTACGTAGAGTATTTCACTGATATCTCTATATCAGTCTATATATTGTACTTTGTGCTATGGTCAAAGCCATAGACAACAGGATATGTCAGTTATATTTACTTCACATCTCAATCATCACTATCCTATTTTACTTCCTTTGTTTTAAGAGTGCGCAGTACGCTCGGTTCTCCATACAAACGTATTTATGCTCTCATTTTAAAACGCCATGCTAGAATAACATGAAACTTTGTATACACAATGGGATCCGGCATATCTAGGTCGGCGCATAGTTTCTGTTGCTTGAAATTATAATGGCGAAAAAATACAGCGATTATTAAGGTTTTCATACAAGCCGTAAAAAACTCGAAAAACCGCTGTATTTTTTTTCTTTTACAATTTCTATCAACAGAGACTATTTTCCGACCTAGATATGCCGGATCCCATTGTGTATACAAATTTTCATGTTATTCTAGCATGGTGTTTTAAACTGAGAGGGTAAATACGTTTGTATGGAGAACCCAGCCAGACCGAGCGTACTGCGCCCTCTTAATCTTATTTATATAATTTTGGTTAAGTATTCTTGACACGATAGTGTACGTGTTCGCTATTCGCCTCGTTATTCGACGAAACATTCGTGTACGAGTGCGTTGTGTTCACACATTCGTGGGTTTATTTGCACACGAATATGGAGGACGTGAAAATAATAGCGATATGCGCGCTACATCATCCAAATGAGCTCTTACTGTTGATAAAAAGAACATTTATTTCTAAAAATTCGCACTTCAATCCACTACATTTTGTCTACACGTCGTTTTGGGTCGAGCGATGGCGAATGTGTGAACAGTAAGTTCGTGTTAGCTATTCGTACCTCGTGCCCTTTGATTCGCGTCCGAAAAGCCGCTCTCAACGCGAAAATGCGAATGCACGAATCGCGAGGCGAATAGCAAATGTACTGTTTACACATGCGTATTCGTTATTCGCCTTGCTATTCTTTCGAAAGTGTAAATGCAGCTTGAGAGTACCCCCAAATCAAATAATAATACTGCTACCAAGCGAGACGCACAGACTAGTATGGGTGGCGAGACGGTCATATCCTAAATTGGATAAGAGCGACGGAGAAATGTATAGTATTTGTTGTCCTTGTCATAGGTCCGCTTTTCTTTATTTGCGTCCTTCGATCAATAATAAACCTAGATACACTATTTGCCTGTCAACGGCGTCCACGCTCAAGAGTGCTTAAAATCCGTTTAAGCACTCTTGCGTTCGCAGTCGCGCGCTAGCCATCGGCGAGTCAACATGCCTAAGTGCTCCGTGAAAAAGTGCAAAAACAACACGTTAACGACGTTAAAAAAGGATGGAATTTCGTATTTTCGGTGAGTATTTATTTAAATTTTCATAATTTATTGAATTTGTAGTTATATCAGGCTATAACACGCTTATAAAAATATTTTATTTAAATATTTGAAATACTCAACCAGCCAACCAGCTACGCTGCTGTCTCTTTCCCTCGCGTTGAGTTAGTCGTATATTGAAACGGAACGGAGAACGGACGAAATGGACTATAGTAAAATTTCGAATGAATGGAGTCGCAGACTGAAAACTTTTTTACGAAAGTTTACGTGTATTGTTATTATTGTACACACATAAGTATGTATGGAGTGTATTTGTATTTTACTTTATTCATATATCAAAATCGGCTGGTAACAGTTTGTCTGACATCTCGCTCTGCTCAGTATACGTTGGTTAAATCAAAAACTTTTTTACTCATTTTGATACGGTTTTCACTTATATGTAGCTTACTAACCTAACTTACTATTAAACTTATTACAGAATTCCAAAAAATGAAATTGAGAGAGATAAATGGAGGCAAATTATAGGTAAAGAAAGAGGCGAAGAATATTTTAAACCAAATGATTCTAGCGCGTTAATGTATTCGTTTCTATAATATGTTACCTGATGAAAATTCTTGATATAATTTATATATTGAATAAATTACTTGAAAAAATCGTTGATTTCAAAGGCTTATTACAGGGTCGAGGACAATCTAACTGACAGAAATGCATGGCCCAAACCAGAGACCTAAATAGCATTAAAATTCATATTATGTATATATTCATTGTACCACGTCTAGTAAATTACTAAACACATGTTGTCTTCTTGAACATACATTGTAAATATTCTTTCCTCTTTTGTTTCCATACTCAGATTTATTTATATTAAGTAGGTTAAGTCTTATCATTGTAATAAGCATAATTTTTGGAAAAACTTACTGACTTTCGAGTTTCTTTTCGCGTTTCTTCTCGGCAGTGGTCTTCTATTGCAGAAAAGATATTAAAATTTGACTTGTGAAAGTGCCTTTGCGGCCTACTTGCAGAATAAAGTTCATTTATTTCATTTATCACTTGTTTCATTTAACTAAAAATGTCTTGTTGCAGTTCACTAATTCATTGAAGTGGTCGCTAACCGTAGTTATGAGCCAATATTGTGTTAGAAACATCGAATCAGTCCTCTAACGAATACTCAAATCAATAAAGAGACGGCAACGCGATTGTGACTCTTTTGATGTCAAAACTCTCTAAATCGATGTCAGTTTTATGGCGATAATTTGGCATGGAATACCAAGAAAAAATAACAACTTTCGCGTTTTTGTTTTGTGACAACGCATATAAGTGATAAAAATAAACTACATATTCAGTTTTCATTTAAATTAATTTCTTAATTATTGCCGCTAAACTGACATTGATTAACTTTTTTTAACAACTCACACTAATTGGGTATACTTATTTCTGAAAATGCCCTTGTAACATTTAGTTAAAGCAAATTGTTCGTCTAAATATATATATATAAATATATAAATAAATACATAGAAAACATCCAAGACTCAGGAACAAATATTCATGCTCAATTGCTCACCACACAAATAAATGCCCTGATCGGGAATCGAATCCGAAACCTCCTGCTTAATAGACAGATAGGGTCGCTATCAACTAAGCCAAAGTGGTCGTGGTGGTATAAAGGATGATTCACAGTAGGCCGTTCCGAAGAAATACGCCGGCCGTTTCGTTTGCTGTCATAGAAAACGGGCCGGCCCGGAAACGGAACTTTCTACTGTGAATCATCCCTAAATCGACGTTACCACCTGACAAGTCGTGTGCTTGTATTCCACCGATGCCAATTAAAAAAAAACAATTTCGACTCCACAGCACACGATACGGACTCTGTCCCAATGTTGACATCTAATCAGTGGAAAATCAACACAAACGAAACTGAACCTAATTGCTCTTTATTTACGGTATACAATCTGTTGACATAATGCGGACTTTTGTGGAATTTTTCCACAAAATTGTGGAATTTTTCCACAATTGATACGTGCATTTTGTAATGTTATAACCGCCAAACACTATCATTTGAAATAAAACGTTATGTTTGTGACGTAAGGCTTAATATCGAATAAAAGGAAATGGTACTAATCGCATTACGTTTTTTTGTGTGTCTCCTATACACGCACACACTCGCAATGAAATTCGGACACTTTTTCGACTTGAATTTGCAGGTGATAGTGTATCTAGGTTTATTATTGATCGAAGTTTGCGTCTTTGCCTACTTATCCTCATTTTCAATTTGGTCCGGATTAGATAAAATTGTCGTAGAAAGAATGCATACAGTACACAGACATCAGAGAAAAGCAGACTCGCAGTATTAAGCCAGATACATTTTCATATAGTTGTCTCTTTGATCCTTATGGTGCACCGAAATGAGTTAGAATGCAACAGATAGCACAATCATTTTCGGCTTGTAACGAGTTGTCTCCATTTGAAAGCACACGGATGTTAAATCCCATATAAACTTAACACACCACAACGTCAGTTCAGTACAATTTTCAGTTATGAAGACGGAGACACTGACAGGTGAAGACGTGTCAGACGTCATTTATCTGACTCTCTCAAACTTTCTGATTTGTGCATTAGTGAGAATAGAATAGATGGACAGAAATCGTTCAACTTAAATGAGCGGATCTGCTTTACTCTGATATCTGTGATACAGTACAGTAACATGTTAGAAAAGGCAACATTCATAAAAAAAAAGCGTATCTCTCACAGACTACTAAGAAGATACTGTGGAAGATACTACGTATCAGACGACCATCTTGGTACATTCAGATTGGACTGTATGTGCAACTTTTTGTGTGACATTTCTTTTTTTTTTATATATAATTTCAAGACGACCATGCCACTAAGCTCAAGAGCCAAGCGAAGGGGAAATTTAAATTATCGCGCACCAGAAGCATGGGAATATTCCAAAACACCATTTATAGTAAATGTTCATTAACTATTTCAAATGTGATCGTGCTGGTGAAGGCTGTCATCTCAGTACACTCACGTTTTTAGGTTATAGATTGTACTGAGATGATGGCCTTCCCATGCACGATCACATTTGAAGTAAATTGAAATAGGTTCTGAAATAAAACAATAATGTATTTATGAAGTGGTTTTTTTTTTTCTAATATTTTACAAGAATCATAATGGGCAAGTGCATATTATTTAATGGATATACTTCTGTATCTTTTTATATTTATTTAGTATGTTACACCAGCTGAATACATTGCTAGGCTGCATCTTTGTGAGCATCACATGTGATAAAATCAAATGATTTTTTATACAATGTACAGTCAGCTCCAACAGCTCTACCGTGTTTGAAAGTGTGTCGCTTACTGGTGTTCAGTCCGTGTGCAAATGATAACATATCTCATTAGAAACTAAATTAATAAACTAATGGAAAATATTAGTTGGACCTGTGAATATGTGTGATCATATTGCCGCTTCTTAGGTATGGTCAATATTTCTGCAGAGTTTGTAACATAATACAGCTAGTTGGTCATGTCACTTTCATATTAAAATAATTTCCCAAGGGACAGCTGATTACATTCATATTTTTTCTTAAAAATCATTATGAAGTTATAAGGCATAATTGAGAGACTTGGCGAGGACACTGCCGTGTCCCATATATTATTTTAAGGTCGATCTATATATCTAAACAAAGTTTACCTAAAGTAAAAGCATTTGCGTTAAAGAAACATTTGTAAACAGGATTCATACGGATTAAATAGTTAAAAGGAAAGGAAATGGAAAGTAGTACAAACATTACGTCCGAATACCTTTATTTATACCAGCTTAATCAATAACATAATATAAATACCACAGTAGAAATAAATCTTTTACCTAATTTTTACGTCATTACTTACTTCGCATCAAGCTAAGACAAAACACTCGGTAAACGAATTTCAACTCTATTGGTAAAGACCTAAGACCTATTTCTTACCTTATTACTTGCCTCCCTCCAAATAAAGATAAAGAACTTGTCAGGTGTCATACGATTTTCAACCATATTAGTATGAGCGTAAGGTCCATCTATAGGGCGTTACAATCTCTAATGACGGAAGGAGTGGGCGTGGCGCAATCCACCAATAGGAAAATGTCCAGAGTGTCCAAGATGTCCACAATGTCCAAAGTGTCCACAATGTCCAAAGTGTCCAAGATGTCCACAGTGTCCAAGATGTCCACAGTGTCCAAGATGTCCACAGTGTCCAAAGTGTCCACAGTGTCCAAGGTGTCCACAGTGTCCAAGGCGTCCACAGTGTCCAAGATGTCCACAGTGTCCAAGATGTCCACAGTTTCCAAGTTGTCCACAGTGTCCAAGTTGTCCACAGTGTCCAAGATGTCCACAGTGTCCAAGTTGTCCACAGTGTCCAAGATGTCCACAGTGTCCAAGTTGTCCACAGTGTCCAAGATGTCCACAGTGTCCAAGTTGTCCACAGTGTCCAGGATGTCCACAGTGTCCAGTGTCCAAGATGTCCAAAGTGTCCAAGATGTCCACAGTGTCCAAGGTGTTCACAGTGTCCAAGATGTCCACAGTGTCCAAGATGTCCACAATGTTTAAGATGTCCACAGTGTCCAAGGTGTTCAGTGTTCAAGTTGTCCAACATGTCCAAAGTGTCCAAGGTCTCCGGCGTCCACAGTGTCCAAGGTGTTTACAGTGTCCAAGATGTCCACAGTGTCCAAGATGTCCACAGTGTCCAAGATGTCCACAGTGTCCAAGATGTCCACAGTGTCCAAGATGTCCACAGTGTCTAACGAGTCCACAGTGTCCAAGATGTCCACAGTGTCCAAGATGTCCACAGTGTCCAGGGTGTCCACAGTGTCCAGGGTCGGATAGTATAAAAGGCGGAATTAGGGCGGGGCGCAGGGCAGTTGAATTTGGTTGGTCGGACTGTCAGTGTCTCTGGCATTGCGTTATCAGTGTATTTTCGTGTTACTTACGGGAGTGTTCCTATTCATTAAGGTCGAGATTCTCGTGCGGTGCGGAAGCTCTGCTCGGTGGGGAATCTTTCCTTGTTTTTAATTTATTTACTTACTCTTTCTTTTATGTGGTTGTGATTATTTATATAAGCCGGGCAGATCGCTGTCCATGTTTGTGGTATACTTGCGCGGGGTGCACGGTGTCGAGCTCTGTTTGCCCTGGAGTAACAGAGGCGTACCAGATTGGAGGTATCGTCTGGCGTCATCACTTTGCCAGCGTGGATGGCGCGTCTGGGCCCCTCCATGCCCGATGCCGGTTGCGGAGTGGAGGTGAGAGCGGCCATGGTTTGGGTCGGTTCGCCATATTGGAGGTATGGTCTTGATGTATTTATGTATCAATTACTTTTATATACACCTATAAATGCCCTTGGGTTGTGCGAGGGAAGGCATTTATACAGGCTGATAGTTTTTGCAATCCTCAATTTAGCCGACTGAACTTTACAGTTTAGAGTAGGGAAAACACATACTTATTTGAAGCTAAAATCCAGAATTGGACTTAGTTTTAAATAAGCAGATTAAGGCTGTATCTAGGGTAGAGTTAGGATTAATTTCACACACTAAAGCTTGGGTAATAGGTTTCTAGCAGGTTATTCTACAACTTATATTCTAGGGCTATTTAGGCGACCTAAATAGGGGTAACAAGGTTATAGGGTGATACATACATACATACATATAATCACGCCTGTTTCCCAGAGGGGTAGGCAGAGATCACGGATTTCCACTTGCTACGATCCTGACATACAACTTTCGCTTCATGAACTTTCATAACATTCTTGCATGCGCGCCGATTTAGGGTACTCCTGACCTGGCCTTTCTGCAGAATGTCTCCGATTTGGTCGGAGTACGTTCGCCGAGGTCTTCCCCTTCCAACTTTTCCATTCACTCTTCCTTCATACACTCGTTTTGTCAATCTTCTTTCATCCATCCTCTCTACCTGTCCAAACCATCTTAGCATACCTTTCTCAATTTTCGTCACTATATCTTCATTCACTCCACACCTCCGTCTTATAACGGTGTTTCTCACTCTATCTCTCAAAGTAACACTACACATACTTCTCAGCGCTCTCATTTCCACTGCATTCACTCGACTCTGATGTTTCTTCTGCCACACCCAACTTTCGCTACCATACATTAGTGTCGGCACCAACACTCCTCTATGCACGGCCAGCCGCGCCTTATAGGGTGATTTAGGAAACAAATAGGTATGTGTGTAGTAGTGTTAGGAAACATGTATGTAGTATTCCTCTGATTAGGTATTCTAGGTTACTGTTATGAAGACTTAGGTCTTAGGCATTTAGGTGGTCTAAATATAGGTATCAGAATAAGACTACCAGTTGTAGGGTGTTTTAGGAATAAATAGTTGCAATATCAGCTAAGATCTTAGGCATTAGAGGTCAAGGTTTCTGGTATCAAGGGTGGGAAGTGCTGAGTCTTCTTTTATTTATAACTAAAGGTGTTCATAGTAAGTTATAGATAGGAAACCAATTTATTCTGGAATATGGAATAAATTGATTTAGGACCTAATGGTGAAGCGGAGCAATCCATTAGTTGTTAGTTACTGAGAGTAGATGAAAGCTCGGATCAGTAACTAACCAGTAACAGTTCACTTCTTCACGATCAGACTCAGAACTTCTGACCTTCATATATCAGAATGGGTAGTGTTAGAGCTTACTGGCTGTTAGGGACCCCTAGGGCTCAGAGGTTTTAGCACCTCGAAGTAAAATGGTTAGTTAGAGATGATTCGCAATCATCTATAAGACTGACTAATGAGCTTATTCTCATTAGGGAGTCTAGATCGCTTTAGCTTAGCATAGAGGTCATACCCCATCCTACCGGTCCAGTAGCACGATATGGAAGCCAGAGGTCGCTCCATACAACAATAAACAATCAAAATTATTATTAGCTAGCTAGGTTATCAAGTACCAGAGTTCTGTATTAGGGAATAATTAGAAAATAATTTTGATTTTAGGGAAACTGAGTGGCTTTTAAGGAAAATGTTGCCTTTATTTAAAAACCCAATGGCTACTGATACCGGCAAGAGACCAGGCTACGTTAAGGTCGGGGTTAAATTACAACAAACAATAATTATTTATCCTATTTTGAACTCTATGAACTTCGGAATAGCCAAAGTTCAATAATTAGTTTTCCCTGTAGCAAATAAAGTTCTATATGTACGAAGGTTAGTATTAGTAACGATTATGAGTAGCTAGGTTAAATAGGCTTCATTCTAGGTAGGTTTAGGTAAGTTAAATAGTTGAGGAGTCCAAGGGTTTGACCAGTAATCACATTAAAGATCAGGAGTTCTTACGGTTCACAACACTACGGGGTCCTACCACAGACGATCACATTGGCCAAATCTTTGTTAAACCTTAGCTTATCTAAGGTTAGGAAATAAAGACACCATACGTTAATTTATTAGGGTAGAAAACTTAGTGCTAAGAGGGGCTTTTGCTGGGGTTGAAGGGGGGGGGGGGGGGGGGGTTACAAGTTCTCGCTCCATTGTCTCTATAAAATATATTAAGTACCTTATGAACCATACTTAAGTCTATATTATTTCTTAAGCAGACACTCATGGACATGTGCATACTTCCAATCCTCAACTACGGTGCACAAATTTGGTCTTTAAATGTTTTTAAATATATATAAGTATTTATCGTCTGCTACCCATAGAAGAATCATTGCTTAGTTAGGGATTAGTTTGTTTTGGTAAGTGTCCCTACGTTTTACAACCACAACACTCGTACATTTTGCAAAATGAGAACTTGCATGCCTTGCCACATACGATGCACTTCACTATCTTCCATTTATTGTCCAAACAATGGTTAATACGCGCTTCCAGATGAATTTTCGATTAGCTACACACTGTTTCGTTTGTTTACTGCATAGTAAACTATCAATACTACAATTTAAATAACAACATTAAAAAAAAAATATTCAGAGACGACTAGACGAAATTCCGAGAAGACGCCATTTTATTTTTATTTGTTACTTTATTTTGACGTTTGACGTAGGCAGTAGCTAATCAAAGCTCAGTATGTCGTCAAAATCTTTTGACACAATATGTACGCTATCATACACGTTTCGCTCTACGTAGATAAACAGCCGTGGTCTGAACCCTTACTAGTCTGTGGTTTTTACATTATGTATTTAGAATGTGTGGATATTCAGGCTTTGAAAGCTGTCAAAATATTTGGAATGGGATAGAAAATCGATTTATAATAAACTAATCTAGTTTCATAAATACCTAAATATAATTTACGGAGGTTACGTACTGTGTGTGCTATTATAAACAATCATACTATTTATAAAACTGAAAAGTATACAAGAAATTACCCGTTCGTACGTCTTTGTGCTTGGTGAGTTATCTTCTGTTTGTGTTTAACTTTAACAGCTGATGATCGATTCTTCGTAAATAAAATTATCTTTTTCATTACTATTATCTTATATTTCTCTGATTTTAATAAAGGAACGATATTGGTGGTTACAACTATTTTGTTAATATACTAATTCATATAAGTATATACCGTTAATATGTATCAATATGTAGGTTTGTTTAATTGTTATTTCTGCACAGAAAGTAAGATTTCAACAAATGTCTGGGTTTTATATCCCATATTCGTTGCTTCTTTAAACTCCGTTGTTACCCTAATATTTTTAACTGCTTCCTATCAGTCCTATGCACAATGTAATGAGCATGACCTTGGTATGTAATGTTAGTTTTTTTATTCTTTTGGATTCCACAAATGCATGCCTTTAACTTACTAAGCCCAGTGATAATAATCCAGCTATGATGCTACATGGCCGCAAATCATTCATCTGAGCAGAATCAGTAGCTATGAAATTAATTTGTTTTTATAAAATATGTAAGTGTTGGCAGGTAAAAGGTTGATTAAGTAGGTACTTTTTACTTTACAGCCTGTTGTCTTAATGGAGAGAAGTAGGTATTGAATTGAAACTTTAATTGTATGTATGTATGTATAATTCTTTATTGTACATGAGTAAACCACAACAATAAAACAGTGTAATTGTGTGTTTATGGAGGCCGTAAATGTGGTTTACAGCTCTTGACACCTAGACACGCATCTGCAGTTTTTCGGGGAAGTTTCCGCTATGCAGCTACCAAGTGTTATAATAATATCCCGCCGCCAATAAGAAGCCTGCAACATATTCACACATTTAGAATAAAACTTAAAAACCATATGCTTGAACACCAGCAAAGGCAGGAGACCTGCAAGCTTGATACAAGCTGTATATAAATCCTATACATTTTAGTGCATATATGTACCTCTGTTTTATGCTTCATCTGTATTTCATGCCGTATATGTTTTAACTTGTATGTCTTGAGTAAAATTACAACAGGAGAGGATCACGTGGCGTGACCATGACCTCAATATCTTTATTATTTCTGTTAAAACATGTTGAATTGGTTTGCTGCAATTAATTACATTACATTACGTCGGTGTGTTTCGCGTAGTGGCCGCTGGCAGCGGCGCTAGTTGTCTCTGGCAGGCTGTTGGGCGAAACAAGCACTGACGTTTGTAAGGTCGCGTTCAAGATCCCATGCCACAGCCTATGCAAAACTGTTTTTTTTTAAATGTTTGTTATTGTTTTTTGTATTTCTTTATTTCAATGCGTGTTAATTAAGAGTTTAGTTTTATATTTAAGTGTGTTATACGCCGTGATCTCACCAGTTGGCCCCGACGGAAGACCAGCGTTGACCGTAAGGTTGGCACTATGCTGAGTCGGGACCAATTCGTGGCGCTTTCTTATTTTTATTGTTTTATTTTTTTATCATTTATGTTTTTATGTGCTACGAATAAATGTATTTCTATTTCTATTTTATTATATGTTTTATTTTCAGACCGCAATGAGTCCTGTTGAAAGTGTACCAATAGCTGTACTGAACAAAGTTGATGATTATGTGGAATTGCTTTATGATGATATTCCAGAAAAAATCAAAGGATCAGCATTAATATTACAGCTTGCTAGAAACCCTGACAACTTAATTGAACTGGCTAGGAATGGTAATATAATATATCACATATTTTGTTAAACTAGAGAAAAGTTAAGCTAGTACCTCTGTGAGCTTTAGACTATGGTTTTTTTTTTCTTTCAAATTTCCTAAAACCAGCTCACATAACTTCATAAAAATTGGTTGAGAAATGCAACCTGCAAAGGAGAACCACCAGAAATCTGGATATCTGGATATTCCGGACATACAGAATCATTTTTGTTGAAGCTGAAGAGAAAACTGTTTTTTCCCTTGGTCAATTATAATAATGGTTATTGTCATATGCAAATTTGCTATCCAAAAAAAGAAGTTTTATTCAATTATAGTTGGACATTGACTTCTTGAATGGAGCCATCTTAATGAGTGAAGTATCCACCTTTTTACCTTATTTCATTGTAGTAAGGTCCAAAAGTGTATACATCTTCTTGTAGTTGACTGTATGTCATGGACACCAATATGTATACACTTTTTAACCGTCTTCAAGATCAAAAGAGGAGGTTATCAATTCGGTTGTTTGTTTTTTTTAAATGTTTGTTACTCCAGAACTCCATCATTTCTGAACCAATTTTGAAAATTCTTTTTTTGATTGTAGGTATATATATATCCAAGTTGGTCCCGTTTTTGTCAAAATGCAGTTCTGATGATGGGATCTATGAGGAATCGAGGGAACTCCTCAAATCTCACGCAAACTCAAATTGAAAACCAGCGCTGGTGGTACAAATATGGGCCGCCAGCAGTAGCTCAATGTGTTCCTTTTGCCACTTTCTAAATTGTTAACGGTTATTTTTTGTTAGTATTTTTTTGTTCATAACTTTTATAAGGCAATAAACTATTTCTTATTCTTATTCTTAAAATCTGAATGGCAAACATATAGTGATTTTTTGTTTTTATTCTTCACCTCTTCAATAAGGGCTGAAGATACATATTAATGCCCTCAACTGTACACAGGGGATTAAGGCTCCACATTTATTATGGATGAATAAATTATCTTATATGCAGTTCTTATAACTTGGACTGTAATAAATTTTACCAAACATTTATATATTTGTTGTCTATGTGATCTTATTATAGCATGAAACATATTTTCAGAGGCTTTACTTAGTGCTCTGTCTCGGGTACTTAGAGAAGAGTGGAAAAGGAGTATAGAGTTGAGCACCAATATTGTGTACTCTTTTTTCTGTTTTTCTACGTACAATGATTTCCATCCAATAATCATTCAATACAAAATTGGATCTCTCTGCATGGATGTGATTGATTATGAACTTAAAAGATATGATCAGTGGAAAGAAAAGGTTGAAGGGAAAAAACAAGTACTTACTCCTGATAAGGTAAGTAATCATCTACTGCATTTAAAACACCCATCAACACACATGTGGTAACAGAGGCATTTATATCAAATCAATACATAGAATAAAACAAAGTCTGCATTTGCCTGTCTGTTTATCCATTAACTCCTAGACCACGCAACGCAACATATTTTGATGCGGTTTTCACTATCAGTTACATAATTTATCATGGTAGGATTATATGTATATATTACACCTGTGCAAGGCCGAGTCATTTCGCTAGTATATTTTACATGTGCTCAATGAAAATCTAGATGAAGATTTTTATCACACAAATGTGGAAAAAAATATATATTGCATACTACGAAAACAACTTTAAAAAAAAAAGAATCATTTGTTATTCAAATTTATTTAATATATGCAGGAAATGAATAATATTTATTTATGTCGAATCTAGATTTACGAGTGGCGCTAGTGAACCTGTTACATTTTAGTAAAGCGCTCTTAACATTGATTTTTGTCAGATGAATATTTTGAATTTTGATACATCATGGCGGTACCAAATAGCTGTAAATACCACGTCCTAGTGGCTCCACAAATAGAGTCTTGTCCGATATTTGTGCGCGCTTTGTTGTAGCAGATAATAATGCTGGTGACCATTCAATATACTCCTTGCTGCTGCGCAAGTGTGCACACCCTTGTGCCAGTGGATGGTGTCCTGTACAGATATATTAAACTAGCGTTTGCCCGCGGCTTCGCCCGCGTACTAAGCGTAATTTTTAACTGTCTACAAAAAAGGGGTTGTATGTTTGACCCGTATGTATGTATGTATGTATGTACGTATGTATGTATGTTTGTCCACGATTATCTCGCGTTTGGCATAACCGATGTAGATGCGGTTTCCAAAAAAGTATTTGTTACACTCTGGGGGTTTCGGTATACCTAAAATATTCTTTACATCACGTGCGCTGCCAAAACTATTGAAGATAGAATAACTATTTGTTAATTGTTTGTATGTGCTGGGATGCTAGTATATAATACTAATCTAAAGGTTGATTTGAATGGAAAAAATATAGAAAAATCTATGTCGTTTTTAAAAGCCAATAACCCACACGGTTTTTATAACCCACACGCCTATATAGTAACATTAAACTTTTTTTTACAATCCCTAGCATGTATGGAGTGCCAAATCATGGAGACCTCGGACGCTCAGATATCGATTTTGAACGAAATCGGGACGGAAAAAAAGAAAATCAATATGGCTGCCGCTTTCACAAATTTAACCTTGGATTCGTATTAAGAGACCTCTCGGACACTCAGATATCGATTTTGACCGAAATCGAGACGGAAATGAAGAAAATCAATATGGCCCCCACTTTTTCAAAGTTTTACCTCGGATTCGTATTAGGGGACCTCTCGAACGTTAAAATATCGTTTTTAAACGAAATCGGGACGGAAATGAAAAAAATCAATATGGCCGTTACTTTATTCAAAGTTTAGGTACCTCGGATTCCTATTAAGAGTCCTCTCGAAGGCTCAAATATCGATTTTTGTTGAAATCGTACAGCACTGATTAATAAAACCGCTTACCATACATTGAATCAAAAAAGGTCGTATCTTCTTAGGGAGCTCACGGCACCTCATGCACCTTTAGACGTTATAAGGAACCTACATGCCAAATTTGGTATCTCTCGAACCAGCAGGTTGGGCTGTGCGTTGATATGTCTCTCACTCAGTCAGTCAGTTTCTTCTTGCAATTTGTCACAAACTTTTAAAAGTTTTCATGTCCGCAATATTAAATTTTAAAATCAATGCCATTTTGTAAATTAACGACCCAAAAAACCATAAAAACGACACCCATATTAATGTTTGGACATTCCAACCCCCTCGGTTCCAACATAGTGGATGGTATTTCACGTCCTCCACGTGGGATTTTAAAATCTTTGTTGTTTTCGTTATCAGCGTCCCGATAAACCATAAAAACAATACCCATGTCGATTTTCAGAATTTGTTACCACATTTCCCCCTTTTAGGGGTTGATTTCTCAAAAAACTTGAAACACGTGTTTACTCATTTATCGTTAGAAATACCCCTGTGAAGTTTCGAATAAAATAATCCAACTAATCTTGTTTCCCCATACAAACTTCGGACCCCCATTTCACCGCCTTAGGGGTTGAATTCTGAAAAAAAAAATTCTAAGTGCACCCTTAGGCCTTATAAGAAACCTACGTGCCAAATTTGGAATCTCTAGGACCAGCGGTTTGGGCTGTGCGTTGATATGTCAGTCAGTCAGTTTCTTCTTTTTAACCGACTTCAAGATTTCAAAAGAGGAGGTTATCAATTCGGTTGTTTTTTTTTTTTAATGTTTGTTACTCCATAACTCCGTCATTTCTGAACCGATTTGGAAATATATTTTTTTTTATTGTAAGTATATATCTCCAAGTTGGTCCCGTTTTTGTCAAAACGCAGTTCTGATGATGGGATCCATGAAGAATTGAGGGAACTCCTCAAATCTTTAAGGCAAACATATAGTGATTTTTGTGTTTTTATCAACAAGTCAAACATTTTCATCCAACAATGTGACACTGGATGAAGTGAAACTGCTGATGATGATCAGAACAGAACTCTTCAACGGCGAAAAGTTCACGTTTGGCGATTTGTCCTCCTAGCTGTGTTTGTTAAGCAAGTTCTATTTTCACGATTAATTTTTGTCATGCTTGATTTCTGATAATGGGATTCATGAGGAATTGAGGGAACTCCTCAAATCTTAAAGGCAAACATATAGTGATTTTTGTGTTTTTATCAACAAATCGAGCATTATCAAACAAAAATATGCCATTTGATGAAGTGGAACTGCTGATGATGATCAGAACAGAACTATTCAACGACGAAAAGTTCACGTTTGGTGATTTGTCCTCCTAGCTGTGTTTGTTAAGCAAGTTCTATTTTCACGATTATTTTTTGTCATGCTCGATTTTTGATGATGGGATCCATGAGGAATAGAGGGAACTCCTCAAATCTTAAAGGCAAACATATAGTGATTTTTGTGTTTTTATCAACAAATCGAGCATTATCATACAAAAATGTGACATTTGATGAATTGGAACTGCTGATGATGATCAGAACAGAACTATTCAACGACGAAAAGTTCACGTTTGGCGATTTGTCCTTCTAGCTGTGTTTGTTAAGCAAGTTCTATTTTCACGATTGATTTTTGTCATGCTCGAGTTCTGATGATGGGATCCATTAGGAATCGAGGGAACTCCTCAAATGTGAAAGGCACACAAATAGTGATTTTAGTATTTTCATGGACTAATCAGGCATTTTCATTCATAAAAGTGACATTTGATGAAGTGGAACTGCTGATGATGATCAGAACGGAACTCTTCAACGACGCGTAGTTCACGTTTGGCGATTTGTTCTCTACGTTTTGTTTGTCAAGCAAGCAAGGTTTTTCCATGATTCCATGAGGAATTGCGGGTACTTAGTCTTCTACCATTATAAACATACTTATAGCCATTTTTATTTTATTGTATGGAATCTAAGAGTGCACCATCTAAGTATAATAATCTTTCACCAGCCTCCCCCGTTGAAGGTGGGGTTTTTTTTCTTAAAAATTATTTATATTTAGATGTTAGTTTCATACACAAATGTAGTTGGCTGAACAAATAAGCGCCCGGGTATGTCCTAAAACTACGACCAAGACGACATGTCCAGTAGTGGACGTCTTTCGGCTGATATGGTGGTGGTGGAACAAATAAGTGCGTCATACATCAGCATCACAAATCGACCCGCAGCTTGCGTGTCCGTAAATTAGGCCTAACACCTGATGAACTTTGGATTTCAAATTAGTTATGATATGGATCAACCCCAAGAGACAAATCATTAAGGTATAATTTCATTTTTGTTTCAAAAACTCGCTGTGGTTTTAGCTTTAGCTTTAATTAAATTAATCTCTTTTTCAGAGTGAATTACCGAAGAGTCGTATTCCTGAGCCAAAGCGTCGTCCAAAATCAGGCACTTGGGCTGTGGCTGACGTGAGCCTGCAGAAAAGTCGGTCATTAGTCTCCAGTTACCATGAAGATTTGTGCAATGTTTCCGATGACTGTCTCTCTAAGAATGACGAGGAACAGATGAGAAGAAAGTTGAAAACTCTATCCAAACGACAAGAGCAGCTTCTAAGAGTAGCTTTCTACATGTTGCTGAATGTAGCAGACAATGTCAAAGTAGAGGAGAAGATGCACAAGAAAGATATTGTTGGTCTCCTTATTGGTGCAATGGAAAGACATTCCAATATTGATCTGCTTATTCTCATTGTCTCATTCCTGCAAAAGCTTTCCATCTTCATAGAAAATAAAAATGCCATGGCGTCCAAAAGCATCATTGAAAAATTGGCGCCATTACTTGAATCACCTAATGCAGATTTAGTTAATGTCACACTGAAACTTTTATTTAATCTTACATTTGATACAAAATTACGCAACAAAATGATTAAAATGGGTTTACTTCAGAAATTTATTAACTTCACTAGTAAGTTAACAGTACCTATAGTATGCTTAATTATTTTATCAATGTCTTTTCTTATTTTGTAAAACAGAATTTGGAGATCTGCATTCCAAATATACTAAAGGTACCTTGTTCCAGGTGATGATAAGCACATAACATTGGCAATGAAAATTCTGTACCATTTGAGCATGGATGACAGAGTCAAGTTAATGTTTACACAGTCTGATTGTGTCAAACTGGTTAGTATTATTTTTGACCCATACTTTGTACTCCTGGCTACTTAGTTCAAAAAGGTTCTGTCACTTATCTCAAGATTGTGAATTATTTTTAATCAAGTCAATAATGCAAGAGATATGTAATACCCAGTTATTTTATTACAAAACTCTTGTATTAGCTGGGTATTGGTTTGAAATTTGACATGAACTCTATTTCCTTGTAATAATGGTGACGCCTGGTAACCAGAGTTATTTAAAGCTAATGACTGTATACTTGATTACTAAGAGATGTAATCAATTATTCACATAATTACGTGGCCGTAAGGTGAAAGCCTTTCTTCTTTATTAAATTCACCTTAACTAGTGTTTTATTGATGAACATATTTCAGTTGACGGATATGCTTTTGCTGAACGTGAACAGCGAGAGCGGCGGCGGCTGTGCGAGCACGGACGTGCTGCTAGCGCTCTGCGTGAACCTTGCGTGGTGCTCACGCGCAGCGCAGCAAATGGCCGCCGAGGGCCGCCTGCGTGAGCTGCTCACGCGCGCCTTCCGCCATCGCAACACCATCCTCATGAAGCTGGTCCGGAACCTGTCGCACCATGCACAGAATAAATCGCTCTTCGTCGTGAGTACTACTACTGTATACACTTAAAGGTGCGTACGAATTAGAGCAGCCTCGGGTTGAGGCACGCACGGCTCACTTATTTTGCTCGAATTCGTACGCGCTGTGCGCGAGCGGCTCGGGGCGAGCCGTCCAGTGTCGGTCTTTTGACCGTGCTTAAACGCGCCTCAGTGTGCGTGCCTCGCGTAATTTGGACGTGTATCCGAGCGTGCCGCGGACAGAATGACAAGTTCTTTACAGTTGTCTGTGGTCGCGTACGAGTTTAGGCAAGTTGCTCAGCTTATCAGGTCAAGCTGTGCGTGGTTGAATTTATTTATAAGTGTTAATAATTCGGTGAATTACGATAAATGCAGCCGCAGCTGTCACGATGTCCGACGCCATTTTGAACGACGCACATGTCGGCTCGCGAGCAGTTCGCCGCGCGGGGCGAGTATGCTTCAAGCTGAACTGCTCTAATTCGTACGCACCTTATGAACCACATGCGCGGTGTAGCAAATTAGTCGGGGAAAGAAACTTTTTACTCACATTAAAACCTACAGTTTTGGAAGCTTTTTCTATTCATTAAATAAGGTCTTCAGATTATCATCGTGCGTTTATCCCCAGTGCAGCAATTGAGCATTTCAGTAAATTGAAGATCTTAATGTCAATCACTGGCGCAATGTGTTCACTAATTCCTACACACGGGATTATTTATCAATTATATATTTTCAAATAAGTTATGACTAATGATAAAATTTTCCCCTATTTGTCCATCGAGTTTATCAAAATAAACTCAGTTTTTCTGATTTTTTTTCTATAATTGCTATAAATGGATCTTACAAATTCATACAGAATTCAAAAATTTGGTAATTGGCTACAAATATGAATCTAAACATATTAGTAATTTTTCACCAAGGTGACTTAGTTGGATCTATTTATTACGATGAATTTTGGTTTTTATTTGCTTATACTATATTTGCATTAAAACCTACATTCGAGATTAAAACATTTCTTCAATTGTCTATTTATTTAACACGCGTACTCAAAAAATCTCCGAAAAATATCAAGTGCTTCAAGAGTAATCGAAATAAACAGCGAATCATTTGCGGCCTACTTTTTAAAAACACCGCTTTCGCGCGAATTTGCCTACTATTATGTGTCTAGCCTATGCCGTCTATATTGGTGCGACGCGTTCCGATGATGTAGTCCGGGAAAGAAACTTTCAGTTGTTCGAGAATTGCACATTAAATCCTACACTATATTTTTTTTTGCAATCTGATAGAACATTATTTTGGGATAATAAGTCAAAGGTTTTCCCCAAAAAATATATTGAGCTTTTCCGAAAAAAAATTTTTAAAGTTAATATTTTTCATTAAATATAAACATTAAATCCTACACTAGAGATTTTTGATCTAAAGGGACTAACATATTTATAAAAAAAGTATTTTAAAAAATCACCTCTTATATCGTAGAGCATATATAAATAATAATAAAAATATTGAAATAAATTAATAACAGCTATACATTAATTCAAAAGTTGGTGATTTTTGAGTATACTGTCAGGACAATTATTTTACCCATTCTTAAAAAATAAAACCACCAGGGATTTTATTATTACTATTTTTTAAACAATTTTAACTGATTTTAGTACAGACGCATTAATTCTACAGTAGTTTTTTTTAATACACCTTATGGCTATAAATTAAACCTACCATAATATCAAATAATCCCTCGTTAACACACTGAGCATTTACTACAATTGCCAAATTATTGATTGTAAAATAAACGTGATCGGCGTAGGGCGCGAATCAACAACGTTAGCAACGAGAGCCTCTAGGTACGATACGATTCTAACCTAACTGCACAAGGGTTTTCAAGCGTGTGCCCAGTAGATACGTCTCATATTTGAATGGCGCCATCCGGTCGGAAGCGGTATGAATAATTATTAAATAATTTTATTAATTACCTATGTACCAAATCGGTTTGATACAATTACAAATGATTGTAATGTATAACATATGAGATGTAACTAGAGTGCTCAGCCCGTTTGGTGTATGGGTACACATCACATCAAAAAGATTATTTACCTACATGTGAAAAGATGGAGAAAGATTCTTATACCTATTTACTACAAAAAAGTTTTGAGATGTAATATTAAACCAAGTCGATTATTTTAGTCAGTACCGAGGAGTGTCAATAAATGTTGTTACCTACAAACCTAAAGCATACAGGCTAGAAAAAACAATATATTCATTTTAAATTAGTAGTGTTACGGAGTTACAGATGTTTTTTATTTCACCTTTTATTGTAATGTTGTCTACTATTTCTGCGACTGATACTCATTAATGGTTAAGCGTTTAAAAATATTTAAAGGCTTAGAGAAAACAAAATTACGATTGCGTCCTTTTTGTAACGAAAGTGGATCATACCTACAAAATATATGGGTAACTTAACGAAGGAATCAGTTAAGTTTGATTTGAATTAAAGCCCTTAACTATGTAAATTTCTGTTAATAACGACTCAAATATAACAATTTAAACGAATTAAATCGCGGTTATTCTGTGATATTTCACAGAATATACGAAACTCAGTACGGGATTTTATTAGCTCAAATTGTTTTATTGTTTATAACTAATCATCAATGCCTTACCTCTTACACTTAACAATGACGGCTCAAAATTATCAATTACAAGGGCAAACCATAAAAACGGGCCCATTCACATAAAAGCAGCATTATAACTTTTATGTAACAGTTACATATAAGTACTTAAGGTAAAAGCTAATACATATATTTGATTCAAGATTTCGAGCTAACATGGTCACACTAGAATATTGTTAAGAACGGGGTATTTACCATGTATATTTGAGTATTTATCATCAAAAAATAACCAATATAAAATATGCCTAATAGTCGATGGTGATGTAAACAAGGTAAGTAAAACTTTCACTATACGAAATTATGCGACCACTTACCATCCAACAACACCCCACACCGTAGGCTTGAAGCAAAAAAAATCATCCCGACTTTACGTGTAGGGAACCCTTAAAAATATATATTTTTTAGATTTTATTTTACCACGTTGTCAGTTTTATATCATCATCATCATCATCATCATTTCAGCCGAATGACGTCCACTGCTGGACATAGGCCTCCCCCAAAGACTTCCACAATGACCGGTCCTGCGCCAGTTTTATATATCGATGCTAAATTGCAGCTTTCTAGCACTAACAATCACAGGGCAAAGCCTCGAACAGACAAATAGACAGACGGACATGGTGAAACTATACGGGTTCCTGCTTGACTACGGAAGTACAGAACCCTTAAAAAAGGTTTTAATTTTTGTTGACCAATGTGGAATTGACCTTATACCACTAATAAGTAACGCTACATCAGAAATCGGCAAAAAACGTTACATACGTCATATAATACCGACCTACACACGCTCCAAATCGATACAAAAACTGAAATTTTATGACATTACAACGAAAAGAAGACCACACACACAGCTTTATAGCATAGATTAAATGTACATTGCAAACTTAATTTTACATTCATCATAAACGATGACGAAGCAGTGTCCACTCGTTTTGACCGCCAGTAAACGACTAAATATGGCCAATAAGAAAAGCTATGTTTATGCGGTAGATAACAGACTGCGTTTCCAATGTACTTCATCTATTTCTACCAAATAATTGGTAGATTTTAATGAAAAAATATGGTAGTAAAAGTTTGGTTCCATAAAAGCGTGGATTCAGGGCACACAAAGTTTTTTATATAAAATTGGGAGTTTTTCAACGCTTAATTAAGCTGAGAGCGTAATAAAACTATTTTAAGTCTAAGTAAAATACTGAAAAGTACATCGAAAATGCTCTAAAATGATGAGATTAAAAAAAATGCACGAAAGCACATTTACAATTTGTATGGAAAAGCGTCATCACCATCAATTATAAAATCCAAAAAAAAATATTGTAAAACTTCCTTTTGTTGATAGTTGAGGATTAAAAAAATTGCTTAAAATACTTTTTTATGACATACAAGGACAGACATGATACTAGTATGAATGGTTTTTATAAAACATCAGAGCACATTTTGTATGTAACGAAGTCCAATTTTTGGGCCTTGCCCGCAAATCAGCGGAACCTGTATGGCAGGTATATTAGAAAAATACAGGTAATTCGTATTGGTTCATGCTGCGACATAAAAAGAAGTTATTTTCACCAGTCATGCTTATAGTAGTAACGCCCGAGAAGCAAACAAACTTACACATCATAAAATGAAAGCTTTTCAATAGTCATTTTGAAACCTAATTAATTACTTTAGCTGGATTCAGATAAAGTTCGACTTTGTACACTCCTATCCAAGGTAAACATGTGAAAATGGTGTGTTTAGTGTGGTTAAAAGCATTATTTCATGCATTTACAACATAATAATTGCAGATGTAACATAGAAGTAAAAACCAAATGTGATTGATTGATCATTTATTAAACATGAACTATAATATCCTTCTACAAATCACTGTGTTTAATATACGCGCTCTCTTCAACGCTCGAGAAGAGATTTCGTGTCCCGAATTTCGTTACATAAACACAAATATTTTTCATTAATATACGCCATTTTTTAAACATTGTTTTTATTCAATTGCCAACACTGTTTTCTTATTAGTATAAGTATATCTATGGATACCCCACCTGCTGTTGACCATAATAACTTGTATACCAACATTTGAAGTGAACGTTCGTTCATGAGTGTATCCAGTTTATGTAACACAGTATTATTTGGTCATTTTAAAGGTAACTTTGCATTCATTTGTTTTATACATACATAAACTCACGCCTATATTCCTAAAAGGGATAGGCAGAGCACATGAAAATTATTTTTCTGTGCCCTTTTTAGCAATTGCAGGTTTGTTTTATAATGTATACAAATTATATATATCTTGAAAATGTTATGTCTGGTGTATGATTTAGGTCTCATGCATGAAACGTATGAAATAATAAAAGTATATATTCAATACAATACAAAAACTCTTTATTGCACACCTCAATAAATTGCATAGCTTATTATAACAGCGTATAAAACTTAAAACTAGAGGTAAACAACAGGCGGTCTTATTGCTAAAGAGTAATCTCTTCCAGACAACCTAGCGCAAAAATAGCAATAAACGTATTAAAAGTGGGTGGCAAACAAAAAAATTACTGAATTCAAACTTATATACAATCACATAAATATTAAAGCACACATACATAAATCATACTAATTAACATAAATAGATACATTCCTACATATATAAATAAATATGAATATATATATAAAAGCAAATATGAAAATATATATATTCATTGGGATGTCTCAAGTTATGAGTTTGTATTCCTTTGGGAATTGTTTTCGTCACTTTTATGTAGCTATGTAACGCTTTTATGAAACTTTTATGAAACGTATGTAGCACTTCTGGACAGTTTTTTACGTAACACACTCTTACATAAAGAACTGACCATAAAGGTAACGTAAAGGCGCCATCACATTGGTTTATCATCATCACACTTAAAAAATACTTTAAGTTTGATGATGAGGAAGATAAACCGATTTAAACATCTATATTAATAATTTCGTGCAGGGGTACGGTAGACCCGAACGAGACCTGTCTCAAATTGAAGAACGTATAAAAATAACGATTTCGAGTTGAACATATGTATCAGCAAAATTCGGATTGTCGCGTATTTTGCATTAAAAAGTGTTAATTTTATGACAAAAAGTCGGCCATATTAAATTCGTTGGTTGACAGCGTCGGGTTGGGTACGTTCGGAAATTGTAAACTATGTTTGCGTCCGGTGTGTTTGCCAGGTTGCTGGGCTGCGTTCTGGGTGATGGGCCATCATCGCCCATTGTGTGAATTCGGCTAGCCGCGTCTGCAGCGTTTTGTTTTTGAAGTTTTCAAGCGTTCTATACACCTATCAGCCTAGCTAGCACGATAACTTATACCGTCACGTTATATGGGCGAAATGTATTAAAACGTAACGGTATAATCTATCGTGCTAGCTAGGCTGATTGTCACAACTACCGCCTTCAAAGCGAATGTATGGGGCCTGTTACATGGTTATTATTATCACGTGATACATTCATATCACAATAAGTATCACGTGAATATTGAAGCAGAATCCATAAAAATAAGACAATTGCGATAATATTGACACCCCAGTATTGTGATAATATTAATCGTGTAAAGGACACCACTTGAATGTTTGCTGAGTCTGTCCGCAATCTTAAAGCTGCGTCTCTATTTTGTTGTGACAAACTACTAGGTGACTTATGGCTTTAAACGTCTAGCAAAATTCTATCCCTATCTCGCTCTATCTTATAACTTAGTGGTACTGGGGGTCTACTCCGAAATTCGAAATCCGAACTTCGTATGGTGCCGTCCCTTTCACTCATATAGTCTATGACAGGAGAGTGAAAGGGACGGCACCATACGAAGTTAGGATTTTGAATTTCGGAGTAGACCCCCAGCTCATGCCGTTCGCCGAGCTCTCACGTTAGAGGCGCTACCGCGAACCGACAACGATGTATCTGCCTCTCTCTCGCACATGTATATTCGAACGACAGAGAGGAAGATAGTTCGTTTTTGGTTCGCGGTAGGCCCTCAGGCGTCAACTTTAAAACGAATAGGGTATTTTACTATAAGAGAAATAAAATTCAAAATGTAATAAAAACCAGCCAAGTGCGTCGGAGTCGCAGACTGAGGGTTCCGTACAACTAAAAAACAAATGTGATTTATCAATATATTGATATTTTTGGTAAAATATACTTCATAATAAACATTATCACCTAATTTCCAGTTCATAGGTCGATGGGAAGTTAAAAAATTATATGTGTGACAGACAACCTTCTTCGACCGTCCGCCGCGCTCGGACTAAGGTGCTACCAACCGAAAACTAAATATATATGCCTCTCTGTCACACTTGCATATTCGAGCGCGGAGAGGGAAATTCTTCGTTTTCAGATCGCGGTAGGCCCACTGGTCTGACGGCTCCTATTCCTGGATGGTGCGCGTATCGGAATGTGAAATACCTTTGGCAAAACGGAACAAGTTGTTAAATAGCTTCCATTAATTGGAGAAAATATTACCAACTGTTATTATTATCACGCGAAACACTGAATATTGAAGAAACATCCATAGGTGAATCATGAACTATTTTTGCGTCCGGTATGTTGGCCAGGTTGCTGGGTGGTGGGCCATCGTCGCCCATTGTGTGGATCCGGCAAGTCGCTTCTGCAGGGTTTTGTTTTTGTGGTTTTCAAGCGTTCTATACACCTATCAGATTGTCACAATAACCGCCTTCAAAGCGAATGTATGGGGCCTGTTACATGGTTATTAGTATCACGTGATGCGTTCATATCACGATACGTGTCACGTGAATATTGAAGCAGAAACTATACAAATTTGAAAACTGTGATAATATTGACTCCTCAGTATTGTGATAATATTAATGGTGTAAAGGACACCACTAGAATGTTTGCTGAGTCAGTCCTCCAATCTTAAAGCTGCATCTCTATTTTGTTGTGACAAACTACTAGGTGACTTATGGCCTTTAAACGTCTAGCAAAATTCTATCCCTATCTCGCTCTATCTCATAACTTAGTAGTACTGCTCATGCCGTTCGCCGCGCTCGGACTTTAGAGGCGCTATCGCGAACCGAAAATGAAGTATCTGCCTCTCCTTCGCACATGCATATTCGAAGTATTCGAACGATAGAGAGGGAGATAATTAGTTTTTGGTTCGCGTTAGGTCCTCAGGCGTCCACTTTGAAACGATAGGGTATTTTATTATATGAGAAATAAAATTCAAAATGTGAGAAAAACCGGCCAAGTGCGTCGGACTCGCGCACCGAGGGTTCCATACAACTAAAAAAACAAATGTGATTTATCAATATATTGGTATTTTTGGTAAAATATACGTCATACTACACATTATCACCTAATTTCAAGTTCAGTTAAAAAATTATATGTGTGACAGACGACACACGGAATGTTCTTTGACTTTCTTCGACCGACCGCCGCGCTCGGACTGAAGTGCTACTGGGAACCGAAAACGAAATACATGCCTCTCTGTCGCACTTGCATATTCGAGCGCGGAGAGGGAAATACTTCGTTTTTTAGATCGCGGTAGCACAGAATAAGGAATAGTACAAGTAGGCCCTCTGGCTGGTGCGCGTACGGCTCCTATTACTGGATGGTGCGCGTATCGGAATGCAAAATAACTTTGGCGAAATTAACGGAACAAGTTGCTAAATAAGTTCCATTAATTGAAGAAAATATTACCAACTGTTATTATTATCACGCGAAATACTCATATCACGATCCGTATCATGTGAATATTGATGAATATTGAAGCAACATTCCTACAATTTTGAAAACCGCGATAATATTGACACATAATCTAGAGTGTAAAGGGTCCCACTGAATAGAATTTGGCGGAGAATAGAGAGCTGGGGGTCTACTCCGAAATTCGAACTTCGTATGGTGCCGTCTCTTTCACTCTCCTGTCATATACCATATGAGTGAAAGGGACGGCACCATACGAAGTTCGGATTTCGAAATACGTAGTAGACTTCCTGTTACCGCGAAACGAAAACGAACGAACATCGTGTATTTATTTCCCTCTGTGTCGCTCGAATTTTCAAGTGCGACAGAGGGAGATACACGAACTTCATACGTGTTCGTTCGGGGTAGCAGCTCTGACTTCGCACCAAAAATACTGACTGGCACATCAATATTTAACAATTGCACATCTGAACCGAATTTTAATGAACGATTAGTATTTTAGCTATACAAATCAGTACTGATTACGGTCTCAAATTTTTTATGTGCCTTTAAATACTAGCCTTATAAAAATACTTACGATTAACTTATAAAGATACTAGCCTTTGCCCGTGACTTCGTCAGCGTAATCTTTTACTCCCTATTTCATATGTTAATCCACACTACAAACTATATTTGTATACGAAGTTTCATCATAATCCGTTGTTGTAATGTTTTTATTTTATACATTTTTGTACACTATTTCTTTCGTCGTTTGCATTACTGTCACGAATAAATGTTTTCTTTATTTCTTTCTTATTTATTTCACCCCAGCGAAGCCGGGCTTTCATCTAGTAATTTATATAAAAGTATACTTACGAATATCATTGACACACATAATCATAGAGGATTTTTAACAATTACGATATTTCTGGTACATATGAATATAGGTAGCTTCCTTTGGAATTTTGCTACTTTGCATTTTGTTACTTTTTGTATTTTTTTAGGGTTCCGTACCCAAAGGGGGCGTAAAACGGGACCTTATTACTCAGACTCCGCTGTCCGTCCGTCCGTTTGTCTCTATGTCTGTCCGTCTGTCACCAGGCTGTATCTCATGAACCGTGATAGTTCGACAGTTGAAATTTTCACAGATGATGTATTTCTGTTGCCGCTACAACAACAAATACTAAAGCCAAAATAAAATAAATATTTAAGGGAGCTCCCATACAAAAAAAAATAAACAAAAAGTTGCTCGTTGTATTCATCAGGCGCTAGGTCTCAAAATGTATGGGAAAACTAAAATCCGACTCGCACTTGACCAAAATTCTACTTGATATTATTTATTACTGATAAAATATATTAAATTAAAAAAGGGTATAATAAAGTGTCTAATGTTGTATAGATAATAGTACGGAACCCTTCTTGTGCGAGTCCGACTCACACTTGGCCGGTTTTATAAAACATATACCATGTGTTCTAATTTATGTGACACTGTTAACATTAACGCCTATTGTTGCTTTTATGTTAGGTACATAAATACTTAATTAGAATCACGCTCAAAATTATTCTACATTATTTTGCGCACTGTTTATAAATGTAAAACAAATGCAACAATTATATACCTAATTATTACCAACACTGTCGTCCGACGCCGGCCGGACGCGCCGCGCTCGCGCGGTATACTCGTACTTACAAAGAAAGTATACCTCTCCTTTTCACTCACATTAGTCGGGGAAAGAAAATTTTTTACTCACATTAAAACCTACAGTTTTGGAAGCTTTTTCTATTCACAGACATAGAGACAAACGGACGGACGGACAGCGGAGTCTGAGTAATAAGGTCCCGTTTTACGCCCCCTTTGGGTACGGAACCCTAAAAAAATACAAAAAGTAACAAAATGCAAAGTAGCAAAATGCCAAAGGAAGCTACCTATATTCATATGTACCAGAAATATCGTAATTGTTAAAAATCCTGTATTATTATTGTTAAGTATCTGAACACGCTTACTCCCGCGTGTTAAAAAATAAACCAACGATGTTGTCTGTGGTCTAAAAGTAATACAGAGGTTGTGCAGTAAGAATTAGTATTTTTTTTCAAAGAACCTGATTTGCCTGATTAAGGACATGTAACATGGTGTCAGAAGATGACGACGATCACGTCCTAAGAAACCCCTTCAAGTAAGTCAAGAAAATTGCAAGAAGAAATTCGTATCACAACCACAGCAAGTCTTTTCGCAAACGTGGGCAACATGTCGGACAGTGAAGGTGAAAATAAGCCTGTCGTCGTCACACCGACATCGTCACCCTTGCCGCCATGCAATTTTAAACTGGACATTCACGCGACAAATATGCCATTAGCATGGAAAAATTTCGAAATGTCGCTAAGGATTTTCCTTTTAGCAAACGACCTTGACAAGGTCGAAGACAAAAGAAAAGTAGCAATTCTCTTAAATTGCATCGGCCCAGAAGCACTCCAGATCTTCTACTCATTCAATGTTGACATCTCTGTAATTAAATTCCAAGAATTGATAACCAGATTCGAGACATATTTCCTGCCAAAGGTTAATGTCACTATGGAAAGGCATAAACTTTTCAACCGAAAACAAGGATTAAACGAAGCAATTGAACTATATGCCACAGACTTAAAAAACATAAGTCTGCAGTGCGAATTCGGCACCCTTGCCGACAGTCTGTTAAAGGATATATTTTCGTGGAATCTTAATGACTCATGTCACCACATCAAGGAAAAGATACTTGTCAACAAGCCAGACAGTTTTGATAAAGCAGTAGAGCTGGCTATAACCATCAGGAACATGAAGCAAGACGTCAAAGCCATCAGTCAAACTAATATAATGGATGTTAATGCAGTGAATAGGTCTAACCAACAATACCAGCAAAGTCATCAGTCAAGAAGTCGCTATTCCAGCCCTAGTCGTCAGTCAAACTACAGTCGCCAGCCCAGTTCCAGTGGCCCGAGCAATCGAAGTCGTCGGTCAAGCCCCAGTCAGCAACCCCAGTCGCAACCCTGTTATAAATGTGGCCAAATTCACCGCTACAGATGTCCAGCCGCTGGTGTAACATGCCGAAACTGCCAGAAATTAAACCATTTCGCGTCTGTTTGCCGTGCCAAGAAGTATGTAAACAATATGGAATTTGTCAACCATACAGGTAATACTGTCAATAACAACAATGATGAACAATATTTCCTTGGATCACTATTTTTGTCCACTATATCCTCCGATCCTTACCATGTCAATATTTCTATAAATAACACTGAAACGAAATGCCTTTTGGATACAGGTGCAGATACTAATGTCTTATCTTTTAATACATACAAAAATCTAAAATTACCACTTCACAATATAACTAAAAGCACACATAAACTCTCCACTTTCAGTGGTGAGGTCTTGCCTACTGTTGGTCAATGTTCTGTTCCTGTCATGCATAATAACCAACAATTCAATTTAATATTTCATATCATTGACTTACCATGTCAAAACGTTATTGGTCGTAAAAGTTGCACAGACCTCAAGTTAATTAAGAGAATTCATAATGTGAACTTCAATCATATTGTGCCAGCACCCAATGGTGATATTTTGACAAAATATTCAGACCTTTTCTCAGGCATAGGTTGCCTCAAAGATTTTGAATGTCATTTAACAATGAAACCTGATGCTATACCATCAGTTGATGCTTGTCGCAGAGTCCCATTTAGCTTGCTGGAAGGCCTGAAAGAGGAACTAAGCCTACTAGAAAAAAATGAAATTATCACCAAAGTGGATGAACCTACTGAGTGGGTCAGTTCTATAGTCATCACGTCTAAAAAAAATGGTCAACTTAGGTTATGTATAGACCCACGAAAACTCAACCAATCGATAATGCGTCCACACTACCAGTTTCCGACTATCGATGAAATAAAAAATTGCCTAGCAGGAGCAAAATATTTCTCAACATTAGATGCTAACAAAGGCTTTTACATGCTCAAACTTGATGAAGAATCATCAAAACTATGCACTTTTATTACTCCTCAAGGCCGCTTCAGGTACCTCAGACTCCCCTTCGGAGTCAATGCCGCCCCAGAACTATTCCATTCGGAAATGACTAAAAGGTTCAGTGACTTAGAAGGTGTAAAGGTCATGATGGATGATTTACTAGTTTATGGCACCACTAAATCAGAACATGATTCTAGACTAGAAAAAATACTCCAGAGGGCTAGGGAAATTAACATTAAATTTAACAAGGAAAAGTCAAATATTTGCAAAAGCCAAGTCCGGTATTTAGGCCACATCTTTAGTCAAGACGGTGTAAAAGTCGACCAAGACAAAGTCAAAGCAATATGTAATATGCCTTCACCCTCTAATATTACAGAACTGCAACGTTTTTTAGGTATGGTTAACTACCTAGGTTCCTACATTAAAAATTTGTCACAGAAAACCACCAATTTAAGGTCACTATTATCCAAAAACAGTACCTGGCAATGGTCTGAAACACATGAGAAAGAGTTCAATACTCTGAAATCTATGATCACAAATGCCCCAGTTTTAACATATTATGACCCTAGTAAGGACATAGTCTTGTCTGTAGACTCGTCAAAAGACGCCATGGGAGCGGTTATTTCCCATCATAAACAGCCCATTGCTTATTCCTCGGCATCTCTAAGTCTTTCACAACAGGCCTATTCTCAGATTGAGAAAGAGCTGTTAGCAATATTATTCGGATGTACAAAATTCCACCAGTACATATACGGCCGTCATACTACAGTAGAGACTGATCATAAACCTATTGTGTCATTATTCAAAAAACCAGTCTATGACATTCCAGCACGGTTACAACGCATAATGCTCAGACTACAACCCTATGACTTAAATGTAATATACAAACCAGGAAAATACCTATATGTAGCTGATACTCTGTCCAGATGTGCCCTTCCCGAACAGTCATTGAATGATCTTGAAGCGGATATCGATCTGCATGTAAATTTAATCAGGAAATCTTTATCGGTAAGCCCTACCAAATTAAAAGAACTACAATCACACACTGCTAAAGATCAAGATTTAATAACTGTAATCAATTACTGCAAAAATGGATGGCCAGAGCATAAGAGGTCAATACCTCTGAACATAAGGCCATACTTTTCTTTAAAAAGTGACATTCATGTGCTAGACAGCCTTGTCTTTAAAAACAACACTATTATTGTCCCCATGTCTCTTAGACAGGATATCCTGAAACTGATCCACACTGGTCATCAAGGCATAAATAGTTGCATCCGTGCAGCTAAAAATTCAGTGTACTGGCCGTACATGTCTAGTGATATTGAAAAATACATAAACCAATGCCATATTTGCCTAACTTACCGTAATAACAATAACAAAGAAACTCTAATTCAACATGATTACAAACCATTGCCATGGAACAAAGTTGGAGTAGATATATTTGAATTTAACTCTGAAAAGTACTTACTGGTTGTAGACTACTTCACAAAATATGTAGAACTGGCTCTCCTAAACACGGGGACTTCTTCTAAATTTGTGATAACTCATCTTAAATCCATTTTTGCCAGACACGGAATACCATGCACCATGATTTCAGATAATGGACCACCATACAATAGTAAAGAATTTGCAGATTTCACACGCAAATGGGACATTGAACACATAACATCCAGTCCATACCTGAGCCGTTCTAATGGTATGGTTGAACGAGCAATAGGTACTATCAAAAACCTACTAAAAAAATGTTCAGCAGACAATTCAGATCCCTATTTAGCTATACTACATTACAGAAATACTCCTAAAGACAATAGTCTGTGCTCCCCGGCTCAACTTCTTATGTCTAGAACACTAAGAACAACATTAGCAATTTCAGAGACATCTTTAAAGCCTAAAGTTTGCAATTACAAGGTGATAGAGGAGAGAAACAAAACTAAAAATAGTAAATCAAAGCTTTATTATAATATACACTCAAAAGACATGCCATCTCTAAAAGAAGGAGAAAGTGTATACATCAAAAAAAGACCACACAGTGTGTGGACTCCAGGTATTATATCAAAGGTTTGTCCCGAGCCTAGGTCCTATATTGTTGACACTCCGGAAGGCACTTTCCGTCGAAATCGCCAGCATATCCTCAAAACAAAGACCCCCCAGCCAGTCGGACAATCACCTCGATACAGCAGCGCTCAATCCTCTCCCTCGCGTAGTCCAGTCCATTCATCTGCACCTGAAATCACAGAAAATGTTAATACAAATACAAACAATAATACTTACCAGTCGAGTCCACTAACTTCCAATTCGAATCCTGCAGAACTATTCTCTTCTTTTGGCCGTCGAATTATTCCCCCACGTAGGTTCGACGACGAATTTAATTACTAAAGTATATTGTAATGATAATGAACACTTCTTTTTATGTTTGATATCACACTTATTGTATAAACTCTCATCTGGCTTACGCTTATTTTTCCCAAATAGGTTATGTGTCATGTCATCACTCAGTCACTCAAAAGTGTGACAAATGTCAATGTCACCTGTCAATTTGCGTTTAGTTTTGCATTGTATAAATTGTATTAGTATATGGAAACTTAAGTTTAGGAACTTTTACTTAAAATTATTTTAATTAGATAAATATTATTAAACATAATTTTATGTTTCTTTTAGAAGGGAGATGTTAAGTATCTGAACACGCTTACTCCCGCGTGTTAAAAAATAAACCAACGATGTTGTCTGTGGTCTAAAAGTAATACAGAGGTTGTGCAGTAAGAATTAGTATTTTTTTTCAAAGAACCTGATTTGCCTGATTAAGGACATGTAACAATTATGTGTGTCAATGATATTCGTAAGTATACTTTTATATAAATTATGTTTAAATCGGTTTATCTTCCTAATCATCAAACTTAAAGTATTTTTTAAGTGTGATGATGATAAACCAATGTGATGGCGCCTTTACGTTACCTTTATGGTCAGTTCTTTATGTAAGAGTGTGTTAAGTAAAAAACTGACCAGAAGTGCTACATACGTTTCATAAAAGTTTCACAAAAGCGTTTCATAAAAGTGACGAAAACAATTCCCAAAGGAATACAAACTCATGACTTGAGACATCCCAATGAATATATATATTTTCATATTTGCTTTTATATATATATTCATATTTATTTATATATGTAGGAATGTATCTATTTATGTTAATTAGTATGATTTATGTATGTGTGCTTTAATATTTATGTGATTGTATATAAGTTTGAATTCAGTAATTTTTTTGTTTGCCACCCACTTTTAATACGTTTGTTGCTATTTTTGCGCTAGGTTGTCTGGAAGAGATTACTCTTTAGCAATAAGACCGCTTGTTGTTTACCTCTAGTTTTAAGTTTTATACGCTGTTATAATAAGCTATGTAATTTATTGAGGTGTGCAATAAAGAGTTTTTGTATTGTATTGTATTGAATATATACTTTTATTATTTCATACGTTTCATGCATGAGACCTAAATCATACACCAGACATAACATTTTCAAGATATATATAATTTGTATACATTATAAAACAAACCTGCAATGGGGAATGTCTGAAAATTTTAAAAGTCCTTGATTATTTTTCTAATGGTAGGAATAACCCTCGCCATAAACAGAAAAAAGTTTCAGATTTTTCGGTTGCGCCATATATTTTTTAAAAATATAAACATTTTATATCACCTCGCGTCTGCCCCGTATCAGACTACTACGACATTTCTAAGTCTGTCGAATATTTAAAAAAAAAAAACGCCTGCTTGGATCTGTGGTACGCAATGACATTGACAGTTCATCATAGGTTGGTCGTATGACTTGAACTGTCAATGTCATTGCGTACCACAGATCCAAGCAGGCGTTTTTTTTTTAAATATTCGACAGACTTAGAAATGTCGTAGTAGTCTGATACGGGGCAGACGCGAGGTGATATAAAATGTTTGTATTTTTATAAAATATATGGTGCAACCGAAAAATCTGAAACTTTTTTCTGTTAATGGCGACGGTTATTCCTCCCATTAGAAAAATAATCAAGGACTTTTAAAAATTTCAGACATTCCCCATTGCTAAAAAGGGCACAGAAAAATAATTTTCATGTGCTCTGCCTATCCCTTTTAGGAATATAGGCGTGAGTTTACGTATGTATAAAACAAATGAATGCAAAGTTACCTTTAAAATGACCAAATAATACTGTGTTACATAAACTGGATACACTCATGAACGAACGTTCACTTCAAATGTTGGTATACAAGTTATTATGGTCAACAGCAGGTGGGGTATCCATAGATATACTTATACTAATAAGAAAACAGTGTTGGCAATTGAATAAAAACAATGTTTAAAAAATGGCGTATATTAATGAAAAATATTTGTGTTTATGTAACGAAATTCGGGACACGAAATCTCTTCTCGAGCGTTGAAGAGAGCGCGTATATTAAACACAGTGATTTGTAGAAGGATATTATAGTTAATGTTTAATAAATGATCAATCAATCACATTTGGTTTTTACTTCTATGTTACATCTGCAATTATTATGTTGTAAATGCATGAAATAATGCTTTTAACCACACTAAACACACCATTTTCACATGTTTACCTTGGATAGGAGTGTACAAAGTCGAACTTTATCTGAATCCAGCTAAAGTAATTAATTAGGTTTCAAAATGACTATTGAAAAGCTTTCATTTTATGATGTGTAAGTTTGTTTGCTTCTCGGGCGTTACTACTATAAGCATGACTGGTGTAAATAACTTCTTTTTATGTCGCAGCATGAACCAATACGAATTACCTGTATTTTTCTAATATACCTGCCATACAGGTTCCGCTGATTTGCGGGCAAGGCCCAAAAATTGGACTTCGTTACATACAAAATGTGCTCTGATGTTTTATAAAAACCATTCATACTAGTATCATGTCTGTCCTTGTATGTCATAAAAAAGTATTTTAAGCAATTTTTTTAATCCTCAACTATCAACAAAAGGAAGTTTTACAATATTTTTTTTTGGATTTTATAATTGATGGTGATGACGCTTTTCCATACAAATTGTAAATGTGCTTTCGTGCATTTTTTTTAATCTCATCATTTTAGAGCATTTTCGATGTACTTTTCAGTATTTTACTTAGACTTAAAATAGTTTTATTACGCTCTCAGCTTAATTAAGCGTTGAAAAACTCCCAATTTTATATAAAAATCTTTGTGTGCCCTGAATCCACGCTTTTATGGAACAAAACTTTTACTACCATATTTTTTCATTAAAATCTACCAATTATTTGGTAGAAATAGATGAAGTACATTGGAAACGCAGTCTGTTATCTACCGCATAAACATAGCTTTTCTTATTGGCCATATTTAGTCGTTTACTGGCGGTCAAAACGAGTGGACACTGCTTCGTCATCGTTTATGATGAATGTAAAATTAAGTTTGCAATGTACATTTAATCTATGCTATAAAGCTGTGTGTGTGGTCTTCTTTTCGTTGTAATGTCATAAAATTTCAGTTTTTGTATCGATTTGGAGCGTGTGTAGGTCGGTATTATATGACGTATGTAACGTTTTTTGCCGATTTCTGATGTAGCGTTACTTATTAGTGGTATAAGGTCAATTCCACATTGGTCAACAAAAATTAAAACCTTTTTTAAGGGTTCTGTACTTCCGTAGTCAAGCAGGAACCCGTATAGTTTCACCATGTCCGTCTGTCTATTTGTCTGTTCGAGGCTTTGCCCTGTGATTGTTAGTGCTAGAAAGCTGCAATTTAGCATCGATATATAAAACTGGCGCAGGACCGGTCATTGTGGAAGTCTTTGGGGGAGGCCTATGTCCAGCAGTGGACGTCATTCGGCTGAAATGATGATGATGATGATGATGATATAAAACTGACAACGTGGTAAAATAAAATCTAAAAAATATATATTTTTAAGGGTTCCCTACACGTAAAGTCGGGATGATTTTTTTTGCTTCAAGCCTACGGTGTGGGGTGTTGTTGGATGGTAAGTGGTCGCATAATTTCGTATAGTGAAAGTTTTACGTACCTTGTCTACATCACCATCGACTATTAGGCATATTTTATATTGGTTATTTTTTGATGATAAATACTCAAATATACATGGTAAATACCCCGTTCTTAACAATATTCTAGTGTGACCATGTTAGCTCGAAATCTTGAATCAAATATATGTATTAGCTTTTACCTTAAGTACTTATATGTAACTGTTACATAAAAGTTATAATGCTGCTTTTATGTGAATGGGGCCGATTTTTATGGTTTGCCCTTGTAATTGATAATTTTGAGCCGTCATTGTTAAGTGTAAGAGGTAAGGCATTGATGATTAGTTATAAACAATAAAACAATTTGAGCTAATAAAATCCCGTACTGAGTTTCGTATATTCTGTGAAATATCACAGAATAACCGCGATTTAATTCGTTTAAATTGTTATATTTGAGTCGTTATTAACAGAAATTTACATAGTTAAGGGCTTTAATTCAAATCAAACTTAACTGATTCCTTCGTTAAGTTACCCATATATTTTGTAGGTATGATCCACTTTCGTTACAAAAAGGACGCAATCGTAATTTTGTTTTCTCTAAGCCTTTAAATATTTTTAAACGCTTAACCATTAATGAGTATCAGTCGCAGAAATAGTAGACAACATTACAATAAAAGGTGAAATAAAAAACATCTGTAACTCCGTAACACTACTAATTTAAAATGAATATATTGTTTTTTCTAGCCTGTATGCTTTAGGTTTGTAGGTAACAACATTTATTGACACTCCTCGGTACTGACTAAAATAATCGACTTGGTTTAATATTACATCTCAAAACTTTTTTGTAGTAAATAGGTATAAGAATCTTTCTCCATCTTTTCACATGTAGGTAAATAATCTTTTTGATGTGATGTGTACCCATACACCAAACGGGCTGAGCACTCTAGTTACATCTCATATGTTATACATTACAATCATTTGTAATTGTATCAAACCGATTTGGTACATAGGTAATTAATAAAATTATTTAATAATTATTCATACCGCTTCCGACCGGATGGCGCAATTCAAATATGAGACGTATCTACTGGGCACACGCTTGAAAACCCTTGTGCAGTTAGGTTAGAATCGTATCGTACCTAGAGGCTCTCGTTGCTAACGTTGTTGATTCGCGCCCTACGCCGATCACGTTTATTTTACAATCAATAATTTGGCAATTGTAGTAAATGCTCAGTGTGTTAACGAGGGATTATTTGATATTATGGTAGGTTTAATTTATAGCCATAAGGTGTATTAAAAAAACTACTGTAGAATTAATGCGTCTGTACTAAAATCAGTTAAAATTGTTTAAAAATAGTAATAATAAAATCCCCGGTGGTTTTATTTTTTAAGAATGGGTAAAATAATTGTCCTGACAGTATACTCAAAATTCACCAACTTTTGAATTAATGTATAGCTGTTATTAATTTATTTCAATATTTTTATTATTATTTATATATGCTCTACGATATAAGAGGTGATTTTTTAAAATACTTTTTTTATAAATATGTTAGTCCCTTTAGATCAAAAATCTCTAGTGTAGGGTTTAATGTTTATATTTAATGAAAAATATAAACTTTAAAATTTTTTTTTCGGAAAAGCTCAATATATTTTTTGGGGAAAACCTTTGACTTATTATCCCAAAATAATGTTCTATCAGATTGCAAAAAAATATATAGTGTAGGATTTAATGTGCAATTCTCGAACAACTGAAAGTTTCTTTCCCGGACTAAATAGCCGCCTGCGTGAGCTTCTCACGAACGCCTTCCGGTGCCACAAAACTATGTTAATGAAGCTGGTTATGATTGAAACCTGTCGTATCACGCGCAGATAATAAACTCGATATTTGTGGTGAGCTCTCCACCACATGTATATTGTACAATTGTAAACCTCACACGCGGTGCAGGATAAGTCCGTTGCGGATCGCCTCCATAAGATGCTCTAGTGTGCCTTTGGCCATCATTGATCGGTAACGTCTGATCGACGGCCGCAAAATAGCTTCTAACTGTCGCTTCGGCCCTACCAGCGGGTGAAAATTACTTCTATGGTCTAAGCAGCTCAATCGTACTTATTACGCGACTGAACATGCCATTTTAATACCTGTAAAAAAGTAAATATGTACAGATATGCGCATTCACACGGTCTTGAATGGCAGTCCGCGCGGCGTACTGCAGCGTGATGCAACCTATAAGATAGAACGAGATAGAGAAATGGATTGCAATGCTAGACCGTATGATTGCGGCTATTGTAGATTTGGACTTGACGATTGATCTATCTTTTTATGCTGTAAAAGTGGAGGAGGTTAACTGAGCACTGCCTTTAGGAGTTTGTGGGAGACATCGCCGGAGCGGTGACCAGCAGCGACGTCGCCGAGGAGTTCGTGATCGAGTGCCTCGGGACCCTCAGTAACATACTCGATTTCAACGGCAGCATCGATATCTACGCTGTTGTGGAGCGATACAACCTCATCCCGTGTATTATGAAGATCTTGGATCCTGGTAATAGCTTTTTAGTTACACACTTTTGACCCCCCAATAACTCCAAAGCTATTTAACGTAAAAAAACAATTTGGTACATGTATTAAAATCCTTTAGAACAACTAGAACCTCTAATTTCATAAATATAGGTGAAATAGTTATTGAGATATTAAAGTCCAAAAACCGACCAAGTGCGTGTCGGATCACGCACAAAGAAGGGTTGCGTACCGACACCTGCTAGTCCACATTTAAAACCACTATACAATACATTAAATCCAAAAAGATCGTACCTTCACAGGGAAGTCACGCCACTTAAGTTCTTTATTTGTTTGGACAAGACAGTTCCCACGATTAAACCGTTAGATCTTATTTAAACAAAACAATATATTTTAACTTAACTATTCATTATTATTAATATTCTCTATGTTAACTATTCATTATTATATTTTCATACTCAAGCTAGGTTTTTTTATAACTTTATAAAAGTAAAATATGTATATAAACATACATACAAAATATAAAAGCATTATATAAAACCTAACTTAGGGTGCCGCCGGCAGCGAGGCAGGGCCTAAGCTACCGGTGGTTAGGGCGACACAGAGAGAAACCTCCGGACTATCCGCGCCGTGTCCAGGAATACCGCCTTCTGTATCTGACAGCCATCTAACGAGAGTCTCTTGAGATGTCGGTCGAGACTCTTCGCTATAAGACAGTTCGCAGAAACGACTATCGGGATAATGATCGTTGAATCAACACCCCGCATGGCAGGTAGTAGGAGGATGTACTTGCTGGATTTGTCCTTCTCAGCCTTCACGAGGTTCTTATGATGGGGGATGGTGATGACAACGAGTATTGCCTGGCGCTTCAATCGATCTGTCAGCACGATATCAGACTTGTTGGCTACAATAGTCCTGTCCGTGATGACAGATCGATCCCAATAGAGCGTTGCATAACCATTCTCGAGAACTGGCGCAGGCGTGTACTTATAGTATGGAACTTCGAAGTCCATTCCTGTTGAAGCGGCTGCAGTCTTTTGATGTCTTGCAGGATGCGAGAAATAATGCTGTCAGGATTTCCAAAACGTAGTTCCAACGTTGACATTACTCGGTCGGGTGACGTGGCGCTGATAAACAATGCTGCGACAGCATCTCTTGCGGCTCCGCGAAGACATTTTCGCAACCTTCATAAATGTTCTTTATCGGTAAATTTACAGACCTCAGTGGACTCGTCGTAGGCTTGTTTGAATTGTAGCCATTCCAACTGATCACCTGAAAATTCGGGTAGGTCTTTAGGCGTGCTAATGCGGCTGAGAAAACTAGCGTTGGGCACGTGATTGCTAGCGGTGGAGATGTCCTTGAGGGCACCAGCCAACAGTTGTACCGTGTGGTTAAGCGCGCTGACGGTGTGGTCGGCTGCGGCGACTTTAGGGGGCACGTACGGCGCTGGCTTCCATATTGGAACCGGAATGTGCTGCGCGCCCGTTATTTCTCCATTGTTCGGGGGTTGCTGCTGCTCCTGTTGTGGTTCCTGATGGCTACTTTGGTGCCTGACCCATTCGGTTATCTCACTGCGAGGTCGAGGAGGTAAATCGCCTTCAAGTGAACTCTTGAACTTCCTCTGGGTCCTCCTCGTTTTCACTAAGTGCTGCAAGTTGCGCGTCTAAAGTCTTGTCAATTAGGTCCATTTTAATCGCAGCCTTCTCTTTTGCGGCTTCTAGAAGTAACAGTTTCCGCTTAGCTTCTTTAGATGCCGATGATTTCCGTGAACTCTTGCTGCTTGGTGCGGGTGCGCCGACACACGATGTGGCGGGCTTTGTCTCAGGGACGTGTTTATCTAGTTGCATCGGTTCCGATTTTATGCTACCGGTATCGGTCCTGTTCATTAAAAACCTCTTCACCATGGGATCTAAGGGTTTTTCGCACGTGCTTTGGTCGCCTGACGACTTAACCTCACTTTCGGGCCTTTGTTCTTGCTCGAGCGCCGCCATTTGTTCGGTATGTACCCGACGCGCTTTTGCACTGCGTGTTTCCATTTTAGCCGGCGTACGTATGGTACTCATGATCCGGTTCGAAGACCACTTTGTTGGATGTAGGCAGTGACTCGAGGAATTAAAGACTTGAAAAACTGTGTATGAGGTATTTATTCCAAATTTGAGAGCAGAGCCGTACGGTATGGCTCGCGATTAGTAGCGGACTGTTCCGGCCGGCGATAGCACAACAAAAAACAGGGTAAACGTACATATTTAAAGTACCTTATTTTCTAAATCTTAACTATACTACTCGTAAGATATTATGTTGCCAACACAGAAAAAGGTATTACGTAGGAACAGAACGCGTCGCTAACAATTATAATTTCAGTCTTTTTTTTGTAACTCCTGTAAACTTCTATAATTTAACGTTATCAGGTTTACACTAGGGATGTTACGGAGCTTCGCCTCCGCATCCGGTAAGACGGAATCCTTCCGCCTTCGCTATTTTTTTATTTCACACCTCCGCCTCCGCCTCCGCATCCGTTATATTTTTACCGAAGTTATACCGGAGCTGAAGGTATTGCATTTGCCGCGGCAGCGCGGCGCACGTCTACAAGTTTTCACTTGTCCGGGAATTACTTACTATCACTATCACTCACGACTGCTCGCTTTATCGTCTTGTAAATCAGTTCTGTCAGTCACTTCCGTATTTATAGGTGTTGCGTTATATTACTGCGTGCTTTAAAACTTTAAAATTGAAGTCATTTACTAGTGCCATATGGAATTACTTTGTTAATATAAATACAAACGCGGCAAAGTGTAAATTATGTGAGAAAGTGTACCTATTCTAGGAAAAGAAAAACAACAATGTCTTTAAATTGCCACCTAAAATCGTTGCCCCGTTGCAATCCTTGAGCTTTTTTTAGTAATCAATATTTATTCAACTTAGTCATATCATAACATAACTTACGATTCATTGTGGCATCCCAGGTTTAATTTAACTGATTAATTTTATAAATAGCATTTCTTTTTCATACATTACATATGATACCATGTCACATTATTTTTGCATTTCATTTAAGTTTCGCGTTGATTTATATTCGTAATAAACGAACAAAAACTAGTTTATCTAAAATAGACATTTAGTTGACACATAATTAAAGCAAATAGTTTGATTGCATTGTATTGTGTTGTTTAAATTAAACTTGCCCTTCAATACATCAACCTTCCACTTAAAAGGTACTCGGCTCCGGCTCCGCCTCCGGTAAACCTCCGGATCCGGCTTCGGATACGGCTCCATTTTCGCCTCCGGTTCCGGATCCGAATCCGTTAAATGAAAAAAATAAACTCCGGATCCGGCTCCGGCTCCGGTAAAGCCGCCTCCGTAACATCCCTAGTTTACACCATTAGCCGACGATATAATTAATTGAACGCGGACGAAGTCGCGGGCAAAAGCTAGTGGTAATATAAATTAGATTGTTTATAAAAAAAATCTTTATTTAAATTGAAAACAATGTAAATATGAAAATAATTACAAAGATGATAAAAAATTATGAAACTAATGTAATTTTTTTCAATTACTTAAATTATAAAAAAGTATAATGTAATATTATACTTACACGTAGGTATAAATGAAAAACAACAATTTAAATTTCGTGAGTTGTCGATAAATTGCAGGATGCTTAAAATTCAAACATAACATCGCACCTTCTTATTTAAATACACCTATGTACATACATACACTGTACATTCTAAACAATATTGACGGCCTGTTTAGCCTAGTTGGTAGTGACACTGCCTCCGAAGCTAGAGGTCCCGGGTTCGAATCCTGGCCAGGACATTATTTGTGCCTTTAACACGGATATTTGTTCTTGGGTCTTGGATGTTTTCTATGTATTTATCTATATAAGTATGTATATCGTCGTGTAGTACCCATAGTACAAGCTTTGGTTAGTTTGGGACTAGGTCGATTTGTGTAAGATGGTCCCCCAATATTTATTTATTTACTCGCATCTCCCGCTATAAAAATTGTCGTTTAACTGATCATAATGCCTATAACGTCGTAAGTTTTCTTTCATCATAAAAATCGATTTCTTCAATAATCTAGATAAAAACACTCTGTATGTAGCTTGACGTCATACGTCTGTCATCGGCACCAAAGTTTCGCTCCCTGCTGATGACCTTTGATTAGTAGTTTTATAGACATATGCAAAGAAACAAACACAAACATCGATATAATATGTAGATCGGAGGTCGATAAATGAGAAGTCCCTATGACAGCTCAAAAGTGCTACGAGAATTCCGACCCCTGGCCACTACAACACGATATGCATCCCACACTCGCTGTTTAGGAAATAATCTCTGAGACTGCACACCTCGCGGTTGTGGAGGTCTTTGGCATTTAAGAAGCCGCGACCTCCAAGCTTCCGCGGGATGTACAGTCTCATTACAGACGAGCGAGGGTGCAGCATACGGTGCGTAGTGAGCAGTACACTCACCCTTCGATCCAGGAAATCGAGCTCAGTCTGAGTCCACCGTAATATGCCAAAAGAGTATGTGAGCAAGGGCATCACCCAGGCGTTGAAGGCGCGCACCTTATTGAAGGACGGACAAAAAACTATTTTACACCACACCTTGCCAAAAAGCGCGTTTTTCCGCACGCTGCGCGTCCGGAAAAACCCACTTTTTGACCAAGTGGTGACGTAAAATTGTGTACAAAACACGGGTCGTAAAACAGAAAGCCCTCTCTCGCATATTTATGACCCTCGCCTGCGGCTCGGGCCTCAAAGATCTGCGATATTGACCTTTCTTTGTTTTACAACCCTTGTATCGTAAATAGCTAGAGTATTTTTGTCAGGCGACAGAAAAAGCGCTCCTTCACCGCCCGCTTGATGCCCTCACCCTCGATACACAAAGACTGTGACATACCAAGATATTTATAGGTATCTGTTTCGGAGAGAGATCTGAGTGACGTTGTCTCGAAAGGCTGTAAATTTGTTGAATTTACAACTTTTCCCCGCTGTACATGCATGACCGCACACTTATAGACACCAAATTCCATTTTGATGGCACTACTGAAGACCTCTGTGGTTTTCAATAGATCCAACAGGTCATGTTTATTTGGTGCAAATAGTTTAAGGTCGTCCATGTAGAGCAGATGAGAAATGACCTCACCCTCTCTCCGCAGCTGGCAACCTAATACTTAATCCTTCAGCAGAGTACTGAGCGGATTTAGCGCTAGGCAGAACCATAAAGGACTCAGACTGTCAACCTGGAATATACCTCGCTCAATCCTGATAGAGTCTTGTGGGTCAGAGGGACCATCTCCCCCTCCTGGTTGACGAAGAACCCACAGGAAGGAAGGAGGAGGAAGGAAATTTTCTGTCGAAATTGCTTGTAACCACCCTCCCAGACTAAGTCACGCCGCCAAATGGCCCAGGTCGTGTTCCGGCATATAGTCAGGAGTAGCCATCATGAAGGACGGGCCTGAACAGGTTTGCTTTGTTGTTTACTAGTTTCAGTGCCTCTTGTATGCTGTAACTGGTCGCGGAGGGTAGCGGGATCCGAAGCACGGTTCTCCGCTGACCGACCGCAGGTAGTTGGGGGCCCAAGTACCGTCACGCCAATCTTGAAAGGCTGTCGGCGGGACTCGCGAAAAATCCCGGAGATGCGCTGTAGTGCCGATTGGCGACCAGAGAGAGGACCCGACAGCCGTCTTTGAGGGGGTTCGGGCGTCCTCACAGTCTCCAGACCAGGCTACCCCTTTATTGTTGAAGTGACTTTAATGCGCTGCTGGGTGAGCATGAGCGGTACTACGCCTGTTCAACTGCCGCCCACTCCAGCCTATTCACACTAATATTCAATGAAAGTCAAGAAAAAGACTCAGTTTAACAGCAGATGCACTTCATTTCGATATCCGAGGTCTGCACTCAAATCTCTGCAGTCCACCACCATCTCGAGATTGAAAAGCCCCACTTACTCTGCCTCACAGTGACGCAAATCCGATGTCCATTAGACGCGGTCTACTTGCATTACCCTGGGTATACCCTAGAGCATGCTTTTGTGCCTCGTGCCGGAGTATGTGTATTCGCTCGTGATGACATCTGCTGTCGACGTCTCAGCAACTTTGAGGGATCGATGATTTTTCTATTTTATGAATGCTGGTGGATCTAGGCGTACATCAGATTGGTTACGCTCTTGTCTATCGGTCGCACAGCGGTGATAGGGAGACAACTAGGCTGTTCCAATACCTCACTGAAGCGGCGGGTGTGGCTCAGCAACGATACCCGTGTGCGCAGTTGGTTTCTCTGGGGGACTTGAGGGACTTCAATGCCCACCATGAAGAGTGATTGTACCCTTACCAGTACACCGACCACGCTGGGAGAGAGGCGCGCAAATTTACACTATCGCTGGATCTCACCCAGCTGGTTGATCCACCATATCAGCTTAAGGACGTCCACTTCTGGACATAGGCCTCCCCCAATTTCATGGGAGGTAAATGCCATAATCGTCACGCTTGGCATGCGGGTTGGCGATCGCAGTATCTCCACCGCACTCCAGGGATGTTGCTGCCCATCCCACGGTGGTCTTGATGCAGGCAACCCGTATTCCGGTTGTTGCTAGCCATACATCCAATTGCTGACTACGGAACCAGACAGTTACAAAGTAACGGTTTCGCCCCCTTGGGAACGTCTGACCACTGTCTGGTGAAATCTGTTTCGTCCCACCGTCCTCCCGATCTCAGCTTGAGGGGCTCTCGGCGAGTGTGGCGATACAAGTTTGCAGATTGGGATGAGATGCGGCACTTCTTTGTGTCTTATCCTTGGCAGCAAGTCTGTTTCACTAGAGATAAACCGTTGAGCTGCGCGAAGGCTGTCACGGACGTGTTGCGTCAGGGCATGGAATACTTTATTCCTTACTCTGACGTTTCTGCTGGTGACTTAGCTCGCGTATGGTTTAGAGCCGAATGTGCTCAAGCAGAAGCGCTCTAGTACTCGGCTTATTTATCATGGGCTGATACTCGTAATCACAATGCTCCGGACGTAAGCGTAAAGAAACGACTGTTTAATAAGGCTGCCAAGTCCTGCAAGAAGGTGACGCGGAAGGCTCGATTTCTACACGTCAGTCGCATTGGGGCCAAACTAGCCTCTTACCTCTCTGGGACTAAGGAGTTCTGGTCGTTTGCGGAATCGGTGGAATCGAATTTCTGTCGCCCTTCACTCCCTCCACTACTAAAGCCCGATGGATCACTGGTTTATACTGCGGCAGAGAAGGCAAATTTATTTGTCTCCTTATTTGCAGATAATTTGCCTCTGGATGCTAGCAATGCAATACCTCTCTCTATACCCTATTGTGAGATTTCAATATCCGAGGTAAAAATACACCAGAGAGAGGTACTGAAACCGTTGCGCTGTCTTGACGTGAATAAGGCTAGTGGTCCTGACGGTATTCCAGCCTTAGTGACCTTGGTGTTGAGAACTTGTGCTCCTGAGTTGTGTCCCGTATTGACGCGCCTGTTTCGACTTTCCCTGAGGATGGGTCTAGTTCCTGATTCGTGAAAGCTTGCAAACGTGCAGCCTGTGCCGAAAAAGGGTAGTCGTGCTAACCCATCGAACTATCGGCCCATCGCGATCACCTCCATACTCTGCAAGACTATGGAGCGTGTTCTGAACACCAAGCTCTTGGCGTACCTTGAAGGTAACGATCTCCTCAGTGACCGGCACCTTCTGATACATGCCACACACCTTTGGGGCGAGGTCATCGAGAAGCATGGTGATTGGTGAAGCCTTAGCCGAGTGTCTCGATATCTCCAAGCGTTTGGCATGACAGCCTTATAAGCAAGCTTTCTGCGTATGGGAGCATCTGGTCTGCGCACTTGGATTGCTGATTTCCTGACAAACCGATCTACTCAAGTTGTCATTGACGGGTGCTCGTCTGATCTTTTGGCAATTACCGCCGGGGCGCCTGAGGGTTCAGTTCTTTCCGCGACTCTCTTTTTGCTGCACATTAATGATCTGCTTAAGCCCGGTATCTTTGGGTACGCCGACGACAGCATAGTTACGGGGAGATATTTGTCCAATTCGCGGGCTGCTGGCGGTGAGATCCAATCCTTCAGAGAGAATATGGTGGAGCGGAAAAGTGCGACCTTGAGAGCCGTATCTGATTAGGGTGAAGCCAATTTGGTCGCGTTCAACACCACCAAAACAGCGGCATGTATTTTCACTGCGAAACGGAGTCCTTTCACTTTGACTCCTACTTTCCAGAATGTATCCCTACCACTGACTGATCACCTTGAGCTCCTTGGTTTAAGTCTCAACTCCAACTTACACTTTGGGTCCACTATCGAAAGCAAGGCAAAAACCACAGTTAAAAAACTTTGTGTCCGTGTATAAGGCGAGGCCATCGAAATATAAAAAGTATGGAAGCATAACCGTCGCTCAAAACCGGTGCCACAAAATCTAGTGCCAAAGGCGGAGCTTACGTTTCCAGTGACTTTTCATTGCCCGATCGCAACTCAGTCAAATATCCGACGTAGAGTTGAACGGTTGACATTGTATCAAATGAAAATAATTAAATTTTAATAGTTACCGGCAACAGATATTATTTTATAAGTGTTGACCAGCACTATTAATTTGTGCATAAGCCACACGAATAGCAAGCTGGAAGATATTTCTTTTCATTATTTAAATATTCAATTTACAACAATCCCATACATTTGTGTGATGGATGACGCTATGCAATATATGTTTCGGAAAGAGTATATTAGAATATAAATAAAAGCGTTCAGATAAGTACGCTTTCGATATTAGTTAATAACATTCTAAGATATGCACAACGAAAAGTTGGTGTACAAAAAACGCATTTAGTGAAGGTTGATTTTTCTCGGACAAGAAAAAAGAAGAGATGAGGCGATACATGAAATTGAATACTGTCGACGATTACATAGTAATTTGGTCTAAAACCACAGTATGCTCGCCTTTTTTATACAACGACGGTGGCAAACAAGCTTACGACCTGCCTGATGGTAAGCAGACACCGTCGCATACGGCCGCTTTCGACTCCAAAATAATCACAAGCGCTTTGCCGAGGATTCGGTGTATCAACAGCTAGAGGCATAATGCAAACTCGCTCACAATAATGCTCACTCTCATCACAGCGTATCCTCGGGAGCTCTGGCGACCTTACTCACCCCCGCCTTTTCTCACTGATGTTGTTATTATTTATTAATTATGGGTATTTTTCATGACATAGACATGTATTATTTGTTTTGTGTAATGATTAGTTTTTTTTTTGTTGTTGTATGTGTGTATCGTTTTTTTTCAATTGTTTTAGTGTGTATTGACTTTTCAAAAGTGCTGTTTTATAAAGCCTACTTGAAATATGAATAAATTGAAATTGAAATTGAAATTGATGGACAAGCAATAATCTCATAATATTGGTCAAATTGTTTCGAAGAAATCTTAACTGGCCTGGAGGGCACTTCCTCCGTTTTGCAGGGCCGTAGCTAGGGGGGGGGGGGGGCATTAGGGGGCAATGCCCTACATTAAAATATCAGTGCCCTATCTTAAGGAATACCATCGACTACATTAAACTAGTCAACTGTTTGTTCATAGTTTGATATGATTTAAAAAATAATATTACCGATAGCGAGCGACATCGAAACAAATTCGAATTAAACAAGAAATCATAATTTATTAATCTTTTATCTAAATATATAAAATAACAAACTGACTGACTGACATATCAACGCACAGCCCAAACCACTGGTTTTAGAGTTTCCAAATTTGGCACATAGGTTCCTTATAAGGTCTAGAGGTGCAATAAGAAAGGATTTTTCAAACTTTCACCCACTAAGGGGGTGAAACGGGGGTCCTAAATTTGTATGGGGAAACCAGATTAGTTAGACTATCTATATTAATAATTTCGTGCAGGGGTACGGTAGACCCGAACGAGACCTGTCTCAAATTGAAGAACGTATAAAAATAACGATTTTGGAGTTGAACATATGTATCCGCAAAATTCGGATTGTCGCGTATTTTGCATTAAAAAGTGTTAATTTTATGACAAAAGGTCGGCCATATTAAATTCGTTGGTTGACAGCGTCGGGTTGGGTACGTTCGGAAATTGTAAACTATGTTTGCGTCCGGTGTGTTTGCCAGGTTGCTGGGCTGCGTTCTGGGTGATGGGCCATCATCGCCCATTGTGTGAATTCGGCTAGCCGCGTTTGCAGCGTTTTGTTTTTGTAGTTTTCAAGCGTTCTATACACCTATCAGCCTAGCTAGCACGATAACTTATACCGTCACGTTAAACGGGCGAAATGTATTAAAACGTCACATAAAACGTAACGGTATAATCTATCGTGCTAGCTAGGCTGATTGTCACAACAACCGCCTTCAAAGCGAATGTATGGGGCCTGTTACATGGTTATTATTATCACGTGATACATTCATATCACGATAAGTATCACGTGAATATTGAAGCAGAATCCATAGAAATTTGAAAACTTCGATAATATTGACACCCCAGTATTGTGATAATATTAATCGTGTAAAGGACACCACTTGAATGTTTGCTGAGTCTGTCCGCCATCTTAAAGCTGCGTTTCTATTTTGTTGTGACAAACTACTAGGTGACTTATGGCTTTTAAACGTCTAGCAAAATTCTATCCCTATCTCGCTCTATCTTATAACTTAGTGGTACTGGGGGTCTACTCCGAAATTCGTATGGTGCCGTCCCTTTCACTCATATAGTCTATGACAGGAGAGTGAAAGGGACGGCACCATACGAAGTTAGGATTTTGAATTTCGGAGTAGACCCCAAGCTCATGCCGTTCGCCGCGCTCGGACGTTAGAGGCACTACCGCGAACCGAAAACGAAGTATCTGTCTCTCTCTCGCACATGTATATTCGAACGACAGAGAGGAAGATAGTTCGTTTTTGGTTCGCAGTAGGCCCTCAGGCGTTAACTTTAAAACGAATAGGGTATTTTACTATAAGAGAAATAAAATTCAAAATGTAATAAAAACCAGCCAAGTGCGTCGCAGTCGCACACTGAGGGTTCCGTACAACTAAAAAACAAATGTAATTTATCAATATATTGATATTTTTGGTCTATGGGAAGTCTTTGGTCTAATTTCAAGTTCATAGGTCGATGGGAACTTAAAAAATTATATGTGTGACAGACAACACACGGAATGTTCTTTGACTTTCTTCGACCTTCCGCCGCGCTCGGACTAAGGTGCTACCAACCGAAAACTAAATATATATGCCTCTCTGTCGCACTTGCATATTCGAGCGCGGGGAGGGAATTACTTCGTTTTCAGATCGCGGTAGGCCCTCTGGTCTGACGGCTCCTATTCCTGGATGGTGCGCGTATCGGAATGTGAAATACCTTTGGCAAAACGGAACAAGTTGTTAAATAGCTTCCATTCATTGTAGAAAATATTACCAATTGTTATTATTATCACGCCAAACACTGAATATTGAAGCAACATCCATAGGGGCCTGTTACATGGTTCTTATTATCACGTGATATACTCATATCACGATCCGTATCACGTGTAATGAATATTGAAGAAAAATCCATACGATAATATTGACACATAATATTGAGTGGAAAGGGCCCCACTTAATAGAATTTGGCAGAGAACAGAGAGCTCTACCGCGAAACGAAAACGAACGAACAACATGTATTTCCCTCTGTGTCGCTCGATTTTGCAAGTTCGACAGAGAGGGAGATACACAAACTTCATTTGTTTTCGTTCGCGTTAGCAGCTCTGACTTCGCACCAAAAATACTGACTGGCACATCAATATTTAACAATTGCACATCTGAACTGAATTTTATTGAACGATTAGTATTTTAGCTATACAAATCAGTACTGATTACGGTGTCAAAATTTTTATGTGCCTTTAAATACTACCCTTATAAAAATGCTTAGAATTAACTTGCAAAGATACTAGCCTTTGCCCGTGACGTCGTCAGCGTAATCTTTTACTCCCTATTCCATATGTTAATCCAGACTACAGACTATATTTCTATACGAAGTTTCATCATAATCCGTTGTTGTAAAGTTTTTATTTTATACATTTTTGTACACTATTACTTTCGTCGTTTGCGTAACTGTCACGAATAAATGTTTACTTTATTTCTTTCTTATTTATTTCACCCGAGCGAAGCCGGGCTTTCATCTAGTTTTATTTAAAGCTTCACATGAGTACTCTTAACGATAAAAGAGTAAACACATGTTTCAGGTTTTTTTAAGAATTCAACCCCTAAAAGGGGGAAATGTGGTGAAGTCTGAAAATCACCATAGGTATTGTTTCTATGGTTTATTGGTCGCTGATTACGAAAACAACAACGATTTTAAAATCCAACGTAGCGGACGTAAAATACTGTCTCCTCTGTTGGGGTGAGATAGGATTGAAATGTTTAAATAACAATATGAGCGTCGTTTTTATGGTTTTTTGGGTCGTTAATTACGAAAATGGCATCGATTTTGAAATTTAATATTGTGGTCATGAAAATTCTTGAAAGTACGTATCCCAAATTGCAATTCAATCGATCCAGTAGTCGGAGCAAATCGGTTGTAACAGACGGACAGACAGCCACACGTGATCCTATAAGGGTTCTATTTTGGCTTTTGAGGTATGGAACGAGTTTTCTTATGCTAGGTCTATACAGGGTGGAAAGTTAAAACGGGGCAGTAAGGGCAGCTACTAGAGTTTCTTAGCCGAGTTTCTTATGCCGGTTCTTCTCGTGGCAGAGGTTTACTTTTCCGAACCGGTGGTAGTTTATTGACGTTCATAGGTGCATGTAATATGCCTAATTTGAAGAATAAACTACTTTTACTTTTTTTACTTTTTGATCCCTTGCCGCCACGCAAAAATGGCATTAGGATTTCATTTCTAACTTTTTAAGGGATGACAATCTACATGTACAGATTTTTGAATAAAAGTACAGTCAGAGAGAAAATCTTCAATTTTGACAAAAAAAATTAATGCCATTCGATCCCATTCCTATTAATACGTTCCCTGTCCGAAGGCCCCCAATGTGGGGGCATGAAGCTTTTTTTCAGGAGTCCGTGTCCCCACTGTGGGTCCACGGGTTGTTCACGGCTACTAACTACAACTGTCACTTGGACTTGTGACATTGAAGGATAATTTTGTATGGGGACAGGGAACTTGTTAAGGATCAAAATACTCTTTGGGACCGACTAAGTTTTGACTACTAGAACGCCCAGAAATCAAAGAAAACTTTTTCCATCCAGTTAGTATGGTAGTCAAACCTTAGTCGGTCCCAAAGATTATTTGGATCCTTAATAGGAATGGGATCGAATGGTAGTAGGAAAATTCGTCAATTTTTTTCAACAATCTGTGAATGTAGATTGTCATTACTTAAAAAGTTAGGAATGAAATCCTAATGCCATTTTTGCGCGGCGGCAGGGGATCTAGTAGCTGCCCTTACTGCCACGTTTTAACTTTTCAGCCTGTATACACAAGAAGCTTCAAGTTTCTAGTTTAAATAAATATATATTTGCCCTTCAAACAAACTTTTAACACCCTTTTCACCCCTTAAGAGACGAAGATTAAAGTTTCTCTTTTATTTGCACCCCAAACAAAGTTTTACTTAACCCCTTTTTCACTCTTTCAGAAGGTAAAAACCCAGCAAAAATTGGCATAATATTTTATTTGGTAAGATGCGCTGATGGCCACTCCAGTTATGTATGCTCTAAGCCTTACAATAGGTATTGGAAAGTTTCATAGAGAAGTCAGTTTAGTTTTTTTACGATTAAGAAGAAAAAACGTCCAAAATTTCGTTTTTAATATTATATTAGGATTGGAATACTATAAAATAAAATATAGATATTTTCTGAATTTCTTGCATTATGTTCGACATGAGGATAAAACGAGTCGTTTGGCGTATATTTTAGAAAAAGTCATTAGAAGTTTCCTGTCAGGAAGAGCTCAAACTTGGTGTGTGTTGATTTTTTATTTTATTTTACGTAAAAACTGGCTGTAATGAAATGGAGTGGTATATTTTTGGAATCAGCTAACGGAGTCCTTTGATTTGATATACGCCCCACTTATTACTTGATAGATTTTTGAAGAATATAATTTAGTTTTATACAAAAAAATTATGTCATTACTGGAAAATGCACCACGTGGCGGATATCCACCCAAGTTTAATATATTTACCAAGAATAAACCTAACCTTACCTGATTAAAAAAACCATATGAGAATATTCCTAAAAGACTGCGGTCAAATCCAAGATAACACGTATTTTCTTTTCACCCTGTTGATCCAAGTGTTTGTTTTTTTTTGGAAAATATGTTATATTTTAGGTATATATTTTTAATTTCCTTAACAACTAGCAGCATTCTATTGTTCATATTTGATGAAATTCTAGCAGCATTCTATTGTTCATATTTGATGAAATTACATATTATGTTTAGTTGAATAACTCAGGAAAAGGACAACAAATTTCAGTCTTGCTTGGGGCCGATTCCCCATACGTACGTAACCGGCTAAACCCTTTTTACTTGCGCCTTGGTTTGTGCCCTACACGTAATTACCGATGCCCTATCTTAAATTCAACTCTGGCTACGGCCCTGCCGTTTTGTCATGGATAAATAATTAGAATGAAAATAAATTCACTTATATCTTAGTAGTGATGTGTTTTGATTCAATTTTAGTCAGTCAACCCAATCATGGTTATAGGTCATAGGTGCATGTAATATGCCTAATTTGAAGAATAAACTACATTTAATTTTTATTTTTTTTACTTTACATGATTTACCAAAATTTACCGGATCGAAATCAAGTTTAAGATTTAATTTGCACAACTGCTTGATATTTCTCGGTGAGGTTTAGTATATAGTAGATATAGAAGTTTATTGATAGTATGAGGAGAAAGGAGAACTACTAGCAGATGAAGCAGGTGAGACCTAAGGTGAAAGTATACCGCGAGACAATGTACTGATCGCACAATCGTGTTTGCGTCCACTTATCATCCACTTGCTGGATTCACTAACCAGCTTTTATTTTCTTACTTTCGTTAAGAACGCGATCGTGCTAGCTATATACAATTTCGCGTTAGTAGCCTGTGTTTGGGACGATAGACGTTCCATCTTGACGGTATACTTTAGGAGAGAGTATGATTTATTAGTGGTTTTACTGGTTAATTTTATCAAACTATTAATACTTAAATCCAATTTTAGAATAGGTCCGTTGATATATATATAAATTAAAGATACAAATGTAGTCTACTTAAACTATTTTGAATATTTGATTGGCCAATGATACATAATACGTTTTAGTTTCAAAATCGTGAAAAATGGACCATATTTCGACGTCAGTTTTGTTTGACGTTACTCTTCTATACTTATTATATTTCGATGGGTGAGGCGGTATTTCACACGGAAACAGCTTCTTTCCTTGCACCAAGCACAGGTTCTGTCGTACATGGAGTACTACTCCCACCTTTGGGATGGTTCCGCTAAGTATATATCTATTAAATATATCGTCGTCTACTACCCATAACACAAGCCCTATTGAGCTTAAAAAATTGTCCTATAATAATATTTATCATCAGTTAGCGGCTTTGGATTCGGTAGAGCGCCGTGCTCGGAGGCTTTTCGAGGACGATCCAGCGGTTTAATCTAAGTTACAGAGCTTGGAATACCGCCGTCGAGTCGCTTTGTTTGTCTGTGTTCTATCGGATACATTATGGAGAGTGGGCACTGAAATTACATGACTTAGTTCCGCCTTCCCCGGTCCATCACCGGACGTCCAGACGTGGTGAGCGGTTACATCCTTACGTTGTCAGTCTACCATTTATTCGCACGAAGCGATTTTCTTATTCATTCCTAATGCGAACAGCTAAGGACTGGAATTTGATACCGCCGTCTGTATTTCCTGATACACACAATCTGGGTCTCTTCAAGACGAGAGTGAATAGGCAACATCTTAGGCCTTGTCATCGCTTTCTGTGAGACTAAGGCCAATCGCTGGTCAGTCTATCATAAATAAAAACTATTCGGGGCACAAGTCGCACTATTAGTAGTAGTAGTAGCAAATAATATAATAAATCATTTTAAGCAACTTAAATAACGTTATGCATGACAGGAGCTGTAATCTAAGGAGCCTTGAAAGAATTGGGCTTCCACTCAAATTTTATTAGCAAAAGTGTTTACGTATTTCCCTATTCGGCATTATTTCACATGTATGTTTTGATGTAATTATTTATTACCACACGTTGTGAATACAGAGAGCAGCAGCGACCCCGAGCTGGTGCTCGAGGGCGTGGTGCTGGCGGGCGCGCTGGGCGCCGAGCCGCGGTGCGCGGGCGCGCTCGCCCGCGCCGGCGCGCCCGACGCGCTCGTGGCGCTGCTGCGCCTGCGCCAGGCAGACGACGACCACGTGCTGCAGACCGTGTTCGCCTTCCGTCAGCTGCTCGCGCACCGCCCCGCCGCCGAGTACCTCGTGTCGCGCACAGGTCGGTACACGGACGGGTGTATCTCGAATAGCACCGAAGCTGTAACAATTGACCAATGACAGTAGACCTGGTCACAAACCCGTTTCAATCAAAATGCTATGACTACACTGGCCTGCAAAAGAAGGTATAACAGTTTTTAAATTAAAATTTCTCCTAAACTATTCAACTTAGAGACTTGAAATAAAAACAACATTTAGAACAGTTAATAAAGATTTTTTTCAGCCATCTTTTAAAAGGTTTTCAAAAATGAGTTTATATAACAAAACTAAATTTTCTACATAATGCTTTTTATTTCAAGTTTCTAATTTAAATAGTACAGAAGTTATCGTCATGTTTATGAGTGTTATACCTTCTTTTGCAGGCCAGTGTATTAATCGCCACTCCTCCCATCTCACATCAGAGGAACCGGAATGTTAGATGAGTTTCACTTCTGGATCACTAATATATGTTTTTTTTTCATTGTTTCACTTCTTACTTGTGTTTTTTCTTTGTACAGAAGCTCCAGCTTATCTCATCGACCTTATGCAAGATAAGAATGTGGAGATCAGAAAGATGTGCGATTCCTGCCTCGATATAATTTCTCAAATGCAGAACGATTGGGCAGCGAGGATCAAGGTATGTATATTAACAACCGGGAAGTTAATAAGATAAGATATCTATCTCTCACACCTGAACAGTTTGCCAACTTCAATGCAGAAAGGCCTAGGGAGAAGGCCCTTCAAAGTGGTATCACGTGAAGTTCATACCCGTCCATTCAGATCCTTGGTGTTCGGCATGACTCCCAGTTGCTTGAGCGTGCGGCGTCTATGTTAATCATATGCAAATACCGCCTCCGCTTCCGGATCGAGCGGCAAGGAAATTCTTCCCGTCTCGGCGTGATCCGTAATAATAGCACTCACCGTGGATATAATTCGACTCGCACATGAAATCAACATCTCATCAGCGGCCATTAACACATTCAGTGCCGGTGATAGGAATTCGTGTCATTTTTGTATGGCTAATATAATTGCCTGCGCCGAATGTGTTAAAAAAGATACACAGTCATTAATCATTCATTATTATTGAAATCGATATTCATCAATATTACGTAATACTGCTACAATGTTGTGTCGTGCGATAATAATGAAATGACTGTGAAAATGCCGCTATCCGTGATCCGTCATATTACGAGCTATAGGAAAACACATGTAATGTTAAACCAATTTGGTTATTTTAACAGTCGGTACCAAGAGGGTGTCAACAGAACTCTATTTTCACCGACTTGCCTATTATTTAAACGTGGAGGAACACATTTTATAATTCTCAAATAAAGGGTAAGCTAAATTAGCTCCAAACTGCCAAGCAGATTAGATTTGATGCTCTAGCACTAACTATCCATGGGAACATTTGTCTAACAAATATGTCACAATTTTTTACCTAATAAAATAACAATTAATTAATTAGTAAAAAAAGTGTACATATGTATTGTTGCACAGCACTATTTCGCGTTAACATTACTTTTGATCCTATTTTTATAGTTATATTTTCTTCCAAACCTGCTTGCAGGAACTACTAAATATAACTTTGTATCGCATGTATTTGTACAGGATTACAAACTTATTTATGCAGTTTATACATCTCTATTTGTATATGTATATTGCAATAGATTTTTTTATGAGTTCATAGGCTAAAAACTAATTATAAAAATAAAATAAAAAGCATTTATTTCGGACAAAGTAATCCATAGAGTGTTAGTATTACAAATAAACTTAAATAACTATGTTAGTACCTAAACTTCAAGTGCTGAGAGGTCCAGTGCCTGATTAAGACTGCGCAGTACGTTCGGTTCTCCGTACAAACGTATTTATGCTCTCATTTTAAAACGCCATGCTAGAATAACATGAAACTTTGTATAAACATTGAGATTTTTTAGAGAAATTAGTTTCTGTTGCTTGAAATTATAATGGAGAAAAAATACAACGATTATTAAGGTTTTCATACAAGCCGTAAACTCAAAAAACCGCTGTATTTTTTTCTTTTACAATTTCTAACAACAGAAACTAATTTCCGACCTAGGTATGCCGCATCCCATTGTGTATACAAAGTTTCATGTTATTCTAGCATGACGTTTTAAAATGAGAGCATAAATACGTTTGTATGGAGAACCGAGCGTACTGCGCCCTCTTAAGGTGCTGTCCCATCTCCCTGCCACGACGGCCAAGAGACTGTGGCGGCTGGCGCGCACTCTGCGGAGCTCTGGTTTTTATGTTTAAAAATTGGAGCTTGTGGTTCTGAGCCTAGACGTACCTTAGAATTAAGTTGATCAGTCAGTGAGTGTGTCAGAATTTCAAATTGAATGTTATTGAGAAAATATCTAAGTCATGTAATGGTTTATATATGTTACTAAAAAATCAGGGTTCTAGCTTTAGCCAGCACAAAATTACCGGGTGGTGAAAATGGCCCGAAAGGCTTCGAAAAAAGGATGGTACGGCCGTGCCTCTTTGTTTCGCTCGAGTTCGTGGGGACAGTTGCCGTGCCCCTAGACTAGATACTTAAGTAATTTTGGCAGATCCTTAAGGCACCAAGTCAGGTCTAGGGAGCCACCTTGGCCATGTGACTTGTTGAAGTAAAATGATTTAGGGGAGGCACCATGGCCTAGAAATGATTAGGGCATGGCATCAAAATTTCTCTCTAGCTTAGCGCACTAATGTAATAATGATTAAAATGTAATAAATAAATAAATATTGGGGGACAATCTTAAGGCGAAGGGATATGCAAATGACCTTGCCCCATCGGCGGCTAGCCACAGACAGCGGGCGTTCATACCAGATGGCGCGAGCGTAGGCTATCGATGTATTATTAATCGGATTGACGTATAGATGGCGTAAATTATGTGGAATGCGCTCCCTGCCGAGGTTTTCCCGAGGGACTACAGTATGGGTTCTTCAAGAAAAGAGTGTATAAAATTTTAAAAGGTCGGCAACGCGCATGTGTCACGCTTAGAGTTGCAGACGTCCATAGGCTGCGCTGACCGTTTACCATCAGGCGGGCCGTACGCATGTTTGCCACCGACGTGGTGAAAAAAAAAACTTGTTTAATTCATACCACCTGCACGGATTATAGGTGTTTCATTGATCATATGATTCATATGTCTAAAAAGAACGGCCTACTGACATTTTACTCAACGATTTTAACATGTCAGTAAAAGTTTCGGTTTCGGTTTCGGCCGAAACTAGAGGCAAAACCGAACCTTCGGTTTCGGTTTCGGCAAAAAAACATGTTTCGGTCGGACACTACTTTCAACCACAATATTGTCATCCACTACAAATGAATCATCATCAGCAGCAACAGAACTGAAATTAAAGTACAGAGAAAGAGTCCACAGTAATATAATAAAATAGCAAAGTACTGAAAAATTTAATATGTATAAATGTTTTGTATTAGTCATCTTCCCTAATAATCATTTACATAAACATTATTTTTTCAGATTATAGTATTTTAGGATAATAAAAAAATATTGGGTGACACATTTACACAAATCAACAGTCCCAAACTAAGCAAAGCTTGTATTATGGGTACTAGATGATGATATACACACTTATGTACATAAATAAATTCTTCTGCCAGTATCTTTGGCACTATGCTGCGGGGGGATAGATTATTTATTTTTAAATTTTTGGTAAGCATAACGGTGAACTTTCAAAACATCCACATGCTGTATTTTTAGCAAAAAAATCTCAGCAAAAACACCTCCATTTCATAGTTTTGCCATACCCTTCGCCTTAAGCCGAGTCCGCAGCGACAAAAATCTAACAAAACATGTTAGGAAAACATGTTTGTTACAACTGCCCGTCCATTGCGACTTTTGAGTGAATAATGTTTTGGTTTGCCAAACATTTTGCGGTCTACGAGGTTTATCATATCTTCATTTGACAGCTGTCATTCCAGTACTATTTATGTCATCTTTTGACGTTTATTGTATCGGGATGATAGGTGTCAAAGGAATCACAGAGTAGAAACCACAGATATCAACACAGACTTTTTTTTAATTATTTAATGACACTGTGGCAATGGAACTTGACTTACTGTGAACATCCAACGATAAATATATATATATATATATACAGCTCATTTAAATTTAACTTTATGTAGAAGCTCACGGTATTTCGAATTGAACACGTCCGATGTAAAATGAAACTGGTGTTCAATTGAAATACCGTGAACTATGTTGTGCCGTATTATATGAAATTAAACAAACAATTGACTTATCAACAGGTTTTATTTTTAATGTATCTCATTTCATATCCGGGAAAACGATATATCTTCGTCCTTTCACAGAGTTCTACGTTTTACAACCACAACACTCGTACATTTTGCAAAATAAGAACTTGCATTTGTTGTCCAAACAATGGTTATTACGCGTTTCCAGATGAATTTTCGATTAGCTACACACTGTTCCGTTTGTTTATTGCATAGTAACCTATCAATACTACAGATTAAATAACTACATTTGCAAAAATGAAAAAAATGTTCAGAGACGACTAGACGAAATTCCGAGGAGACGCCATTTTATTTTTATTTGTCACTTTATTTTGACGTTTGACGTCCATTGGCAGACAAGGCAGTAGCCAATGAGAGCTAAGTATGTTGTCAAAATCTTTTTGACACAATATGGCCGCTATCATACACGTTTCGTTCTACGTAGATAAACAGCCGTGGATATCAACACGAAATGAACCCTCCCCCTCCCCCCACAGACGAACGCGGGGAATGTTATCCATCTGGAGCGGAAAACATGTTTGAGTGTTCGTAAACAAAAAAACATCGAGGCCACGCCTTTTTTCTGATCGAAAAACATGTTAGATGTTTGTAAACATGAAAAACATGGCGCTGCGGACCCGGCTTTAGTTTTACACAAATCTACCTAGTCCTAAACTAAGCAAAGCTTGTACTATGGGCACAGTATAAGTAATAGTACTACGTACAGAAGGGCCACTGTTAACAAATCCCCCGTTTAGGTATGCCAAAATTGCCAAACGTGCCTAAGGGTAGCCATCTCTTTCTATCGCACGCGAGTGCATGCGTCCAGTCCTTGGCAGAGCGCGCCTGCGCGGCAACTACTAAATACTCGGGCGGGCGGCCGACACGGCGCGATGACGTCACGGAGTGAGCCGCGCCTGCTATGGGCACTAGACGACGATATACATAGTTATATAGATAAATTAATACTTAAATACTTAGAAAACATCCAAGATCCAGGAACAAATATCCGTGCTAAATGCACAAACAATGCCCTAGCCGGGATTCGAACACGGGACCTCTAGCTTCGGAGACAGTGTCACTACCAACTAGGCCAAGCAGGCCGTCATAAAATAATGTAATGTTCCACAGATGAGAGTTTATTGTTGTGTCAGGTGGAGCGGTTCCGCTGCCACAACGGTCAGTGGCTGTCGGTGGTGGAGAGCCTGGGCGAGGGCGCGGGAGCGGGCGCGGGGGACGCGGCCGACGACCTGCCGCCGTACCTCTCCGCCGAGTACCTCACCACGCACCGACTCGCCACTTCTGGTATCTATCTACCTACGTGTCATTACTTGTTTGTTAGCATTAACCCTAGCTCGTGCTGGGAAAGCTAAAAAACCGGTTTAGGAAAAAGTAGAAAGGTGATTTAAAACTTTGCATTTATAGATATTATACAAGTGTATAATACTAATGGGGCAGTGAGAAAAATCTGAAACTATAAGATATACGTAGACGTAGGGCAATCCGTTTTATAAAATAGGCTTCGTAAACGTATCCCTTATGGTTTCATATTTGCCCTAACTAATTTACCCTATTTGGATTATAAAGTAAGCACCAGTTGAAAACGCAAAAAAATTTAAACAAACAATGTATTGAATTTGACATATTAAATATCAAATTCAATACATTGTTTGTTTACATTTTTTTCGTTTTCAACTGGTGCTTGCTTTACACCATGTATTGCACGCATTTACCCGTACAGGGTTAAGGCTGCTGCTGCTGGTGTACGAGTAAGGCTGTTTTCTTAGCACTCCCAATGGTCAGCGCATTATAATATATCTATGCCTTTTAACAAGTTATGCACATCCTACGTATCGGCCGCACATGCGTGCCGTAGGCGGACGTACAGATAATGTGAGAAAAGGTTTCCCTTTTTGACTTTGACATAAGATTAAATATCAATATCACCTGGCCTACCCTTTCTCGGTTTTCTAATTAGAAAGAGACGGATAGTCTATCTCGCGCAGTCTCGGTCTTGTGCTAGCCGAGCGGTCAAACAAACAAATGAAGTCGCTCCTTTTCCCGAATGTTAACGCTGGGTAATAGTCTAACGCTGGGTTGCACCAAACCGTCTGTAATCGTAAGCGGTGTTCTTTAATATCTGAATGTATGGAAGGTTTGACAAGTTTCTATGGGATGACAGCTGTCGGCGCCATATTTAACGTTGATTGGTCTGTGATCGTAAGTTGGTGCAACTGAGCCTTAGTTTTGGATTGTGATTGGTATCGATCGGCATACGAGTATAGCGCTATATTTTAGTACTATAACATTATTTAATAGTCTGAAAGAGAAAACACGTTAGCAATTTGATTTATGAATAAAACAATCTCAATCAATCTTTTTAACTTATTCCAGATTCTCAAATATCACTTAACGATGATTCAGACAGTTTGTCGGGTGAAGTTGATATAAATCGCGTCAATGGCAGGTGAGTAATTTAGTCTCAGTCTTTCATTGTTCCTCTTAACACATATCTAAAGCGGCCAAGTGAGATGAAAATATTTTGAGGCCGATAGAGAGGGCACGTACTCCTAGCTTCCAACCAAACACTAATTAAGACAAAACGAAATACTATGTTTTCAATTGAATTAATCTATTAAAGTGACCCGTTTCATTATATTTTAGTATGTTGAGACATACAAAAATATAATGAAACGGGTCACTCACGTCTTTAAGGTCGAGAATATCGCTCGAGATGTTTCAGACCGATTCGCGGCCTTAATCATAAGTATCGGTCGGAAACATGTCGAGCGATATTCGACCTTAAAGACGTGAGTGACCCGTTTCATTATATTTTAGTATGTCTCAAACTCACGGGAGTTTTCTATACAAAATTCAATGAATGTACTCATTATTTTATGTATTCATACCATATTCACTAATTACAGAAACACTGCTGATAAGCAAGCTGAGGAAATATACGGGACGGATTCCCTGGCTGAGAGGGCTGTTGATAACGACGCTTTATATGTAAACAACCTGAAAGTATTTTCGTAGATTAGCTTGCTGTCTGCTACATGGAATAACACTGCGGTCCAAAGGTATCTTCGGAACTTCGGAGCCAAACAAAGCGTTCGTCACTTTCTAACACTAAGTAGCAAAGACAGAGACCTAATAATTTACGTCGGCAATAATTGCAATCGTTCTTCCGGTGCATGTAGTATTATTAGTTGTGATATACCATATATACCCAATTATAATTATAACAGCTACTTCAATATGCTTTGCCGTGTTTACGACACAACTAATGCCGGCAAATGTAACTTTTTTTTACTTATTACACATTTTCTGTCGGACTCAGGTGCCATGTTTGCAAATCTATGAATATATTCGAATGTATGAAGCCTGTGATCTGAGATACTTAAGAGTGCGCAGTACGCTCGGTTGTCCATACAAACGTATTTACGCTCTCATTTTAAAACGCCATGCTAGAATAACATGAAACTTTGTATACACAATGGGATATGGGATCCGTCGACTCCAAATTATAATGGCGAAAAAATACAGTGATTATTAAGATTTTCATACAACCCGTAAATAACTCAAAAACCGCCTTTTTTATTTTCTTTTACAATTTCTAGCAACAGAAACTAATTTCCGACCTAGATATGCCGGATCCCATTGTGTATACATAGTTTCATGTTATTCTAGCATAACGTTTTAAAATGAGAGGGTAAGTAAATACGTTTGTATGGAGAAACGAGCGTACTGCGCCCTTTTAAAAGATTTGTTAATACGGGTCTAACGCGTTATTCATCCGATATGTGCGCGGATACTGTGAGTGTTGTTGTGTGGTGTGCCCTAAACAATTAGTAACATAATAGACGGGTAGAAACCTTTTTTCAAGTTCTTTCCTTCACATTTTTAACCCACTTCATGATTTCAAAAGAGGAGGTTATCAATTCGGTTGTATGTTGTTTTTTTTTTTTTTTTTTTTTTTTTTTATGTTTGTTAGTCCATAACTCCGTCATTTCTTAACCGATTTGGAAAATTCTTTTTTTGATTGTAAGTATATATATCCAAGTTGGTCCCGTTTTTGTCGAAACGCAGTTCTGATGATGGGGTCCATGAGGAATTGAGGGAACTCCTCAAATCTTTAAGGCAAACATATAGTGATTTTTGTGTTTTTATCAACAAGTCAAGCATTTTCATCCAAAAATGTGACATTGGATGAAGTGGAACTGCTGTTGATGATCAGAACAGAACTCTTCAACAACGAAAAGTTCACGTTTGACGATTTGTCCTCCTAGCTGTGTTTGTTAAGCAAGTACTATTTTCACGCTTAATTTTTGTCATACTTGATTTCTGATGATGGGATCCATGAGGAATTGAGGGAACTCCTCAAATCTTAAAGGCAAACATATAGTGATTTGAGTATTTTCATGAACTAATCAAGCATTTTCATTCATAAAAGTGACATTTGATGAAGTGGAACTGCTGATGATGATCAGAACGGAACTCTTCAACGACGCGTAGTTCACGTTTGGCGATTTCTTGTCTTCGTTTCGTTTGTCAAGCAAGCAAGGTTTTTCCATGATTCCATGAGGAATTGAGGGTACTTAGTCTTCTACCATTATAAACATACTTAAAGCCATTTTTATTTTATTGTATGGAATCTAAGAGTGCACCATCTAAGTATAATAATCTTTCACCGGCCTCCCCCATTGAAGTCGGTTTTTTTTTTTCTTAAAAATTATTATGAGTAAACTTTTGTTTGTGGCAGTACTGGCAGTTAGATGTTGTGTACCCATATTTCCATTGACAACTTGGTGGAAAGTCAGCAAGGAGTATATTGATGAATATTAGGAAACGTCGGTTGCTTATTTTGTAGCGAACATGACCGGGTGAAATCCGTGTCGAACTTATCCTGTCTCGTACGAAAAATGAGTTGGCTTGTAAGCGTCACTGTTTTTTTATTAATAATGGCGTAGAAAGGGTTATTTAAAGTGTTATAGGTGAAAAACCTCAGAAAATTACCTTGTGACGTGTTCGAATAGACATTAATTAATTACATATTTAAAATGTGTAACACAAACAAAATAAATGTGTACTGTTTTACAGGTCATTTTCTTAAGTTTTTTACCTAAGTATATAAAGCTTGTGATCTCAATATGATATGAGTGAAGAAATTACATTGCAAATGTAGCTTTGCTTAAATGGTTTTAACCTCCTAGTATTCATGTAATCCCTAATTTATTTAATCGTATGGCATTTATTTACGAACCGTGAGATCTTCGAGAAGACAAGTATCCCTAATAAAAGAAAACAAACATCAATAACAACAGGCGTCTTCATAAATCTTAGGCTGGGTTGCACCAACTTACGATCACAGACCGATCAACGTTAAATAAGGCACCGGCAGCTGTCATCCCATAGAAACTTGTCAAACTTTCCATACATTCAAATTTTGACGAAAACCGCATACGATTACTGACGGTTTGGTGCAACCCAGCCTTAATCGCTTCTAATCTTGTTAATGTTAATACTTGCTCTTCATTAATTTACACTTGGCGATTAAAAGCACGGCTATTAGTTATTTACCTTTATTAAAAAGAAAAGCACTTTTTTTAATCTAGTCTTTCTTATATTTTATGATTTCAATATTGTATTATGTTTTGAAATAAAAATGTGAATGATAACATTCGATTTTCATTTTGTTTTCTAATAAGGCGTGGATTATTGTTTGGATAAATTTGACTGAAGCCGGGTCCACAGCGCCATGTTTTTCATGTTTACAAACATCTAACATGTTTTTCGTCGGCCTGTTTAGCCTAGTTGGTAGTGTCACTGCCTCCGAAGCTAGAGGTCCCGGGTTCGAACCCCGGTAAGGGCATTTGTTTCTGTGGTGAGCAGAGACATTTGTTCCTGAGACTTGGATGTTTTCTATGTATTTAAGTAAATATCTATTAAATATATCGTCGTCTAGTACTCGTAACACAAGCCTTATTGAGCTTACCATGGGACTAGTTCGATTTGTGTAAAAAAGTGTCCTAATATTTATTATTATTTATTTATTATTTCGAACAGAAAATAGGCGTGGCCTCGATGTTTTTTGTTTACGAAAACTCAAAACATGTTTTCCGCTCGGATAACATTTCTCGAGTTTGTCTGTGGGGGGAGGGGGAGACATTCATTTCGTGTTGATATCTGTGGTTTTGACTCTTGATTCCTTCCACAGACTAGATTCCATCTCAGGATTCCTTTGACACCTATCATCCCGATACAATAGACGTCAAAGATGAATAGTACTGAAATGACAGCGGTCAAATGAAGATATGACAAATTTCGTAGACCGCAAAGTGTTTGGCAAACAAAAACATTATTCACTCAAAACTCGTAATGGACGGGCAGTTGTAACAAACATGTTTTCCTAAAGCCGGGTCCACAGCGCCATGTTTTTCATGTTTGCAAACATCAAACATGTTTTTACATGTATTGTTTTTCGAACACAAAGTAGGCGTGGCCTCAATGGTAAGGCCGGTCCACTGCACCAAAAATCCAACAAAACATGTTTGATGTTTGCAAACACGAAAAACGTGGACCCGGCTTAAGATACGGCTCAACATAGTTGACGGTATTTCAATTGAACACCAGCCCGGCTAGTATGATAGCTTATACCGTCACGTTATATGTCCAAAAATGTACTGAAATGTGACATAAAACGTGACGTTATAAGCTATCATACTAGCCGGGCAGTTTCCTTTTACATCGGACGTTGGTGTTCAATTGGAAATGCCGTGAGCTTCTACACAAAGTTAAATTCAAATGAGCTATATAAATATATATGTATCGTTGGATGTTCACAGTAAGTTCCATTGCCACAGTTTCATTAAAAATTAAAAAAATAAATGTCAAAAATATACCAGCGGGTACAGATGAAAAATATGGTTGCTTACGGTCTATATTTTTCATATATGTCTTGTATATATATGTCTTGTTAAACCTTTCTTTTCTAATAACCTCATCCAAATACTGGAAGCATAAGAATCCCCCTTGCTTGATCACAAGTTTTGAAAGACTAAAATCAATTCAAGCCTCAACTGTTAGCTTCTCAACACTGCCTATATTCCAGTATGAATATGAATCTCTGACATTAGTTCCATCAGTTCTCTTAAATATAGGTATTTCAAAAAATGATGTAGAACAAAATCATCAATTCCTGAGTTTCATTGGAATGGAGGCCCAGGATGCTCATCATATATACACAGATGCTTCTAAGATGTCAGTCAATGGATGTGTTGGTATTGGAGTCCTACATATGCAATCCAATATATACCAAAAAATAAAGTTGCCCCCGGAGTAATCTGTGTATAGTGGGGAGTGCTTTGGAATCCTGAAAGCAATAGAGATGATCATTATCATGCGTCTCATAAAAACCATTATATTTTCAGATTCATTAAGTTCTCTACAATCAATTACAAAATTTCCTTTCAGGTCGAAATCTATTAACCCAATTATTTATAAAATACGTAGCCTTTTATTAAAATGTTCACTTAACAATTATTTAGTTTCCTTTGCTTGGATCCCTGGGCATAGGGGGATAAGAGGCAACGAAAGAGTAGACGAGCTGGCGCGGGATGCCATTGATTGCGGTGACATGTTCCCATATGAAAATATATCTGAGGACCTTTTAGCTTTGCCCAGAATATATTTACGAGAGGAATGGACTAAGCTGTGGACATCACCTGATGCAAGGACTGGTTTACGCTACCGGGACATCCAACCAGTAATTCCTGTCAAACCATGGTTTTCTCGGCTATCAATTTCTAAACCAGCAACCAGTATGATTATTCGCATGAGATTGGGTCACTTGTGCACACCGGAGCACCTCTCAAGGCTAGGCATCGTTTTTCCTTTAATCCCGTTTCCCTGTTTTTTGGCTGAATGCGCCAAGAGCGCGATGCCTTAAGAGGGGGCATAACGCCAGGAAAAAAGTAGAAATCACCCGCGCGTCCCGCGACTGGCCCGCTGTGCGTAAAGGCGATGCGTCTGTTGCTGCCTCGCTCACTCCGCATAGTATATGCCCATTAAGACAGATGGAACATGATTATTTAATAACCGATAGTAATGTTTATTTGTTAATTACAATTGGAAATTAAGAACGTCCATAGACTACGGTGTTAATTAGAAATGAATAACGTCCATGGCCTACGGTGTCAATTGGGCATTAAGAGAAGTCTCCCTGTCAGCCGCGCGGCCGCGTTAGGTATTCGATTGGGATATTGAAGTCTTTATCTCTCGTGACGTAAGCGCTCGCAGCCTTTTGCATTTCCTTCCGCAACCCGGACATCCATATTCTGATGTGTAGCAGCCATATTCTAGATGAAACGATTACAACCTCTTTTAAAAATGTTATACTTTTGAAGTCATCATAAAAGTTATTACTTACGAGTAGGTAAGTAAATTTATAAATGCTTTTAGGAAATAGTACGTACAGACTAACAATCGTTTTTAACTAGTAACCCACCCCGGAATCTAGCGGATTATTCTTATACATATACAAAGGTAAATGAAGTATAAGTTAATTGACAAAAGCTAGCGCAAAATGTCTGTGAAAAATATGACAGTTTCATACAAAATCCGCGCCAGCTTTAATGAATCGACCTATTATATGGCTACAATAAAATCGGCTAAGAGCATGTCGGCTCATACTCAGTGTAGGGTTTCGTTCGGTATATTCCCAATGAACTTGCTTTAAAAAAATCAATAACAAACAAAAGAGAATACTTTCACAGCGTTTCATACGTATTTTACTAAGAAGGGAAGACTTTTTACGATATCTGAAAAACAGCTCAACTGATCATGTCCGCTATGGTTTTCATTCAGTCTTTATTAAATTTTACTTTCATGATTTTTTTTCATATTTTTTGTCCCATAGTTCAAAAGTTAGAGGAGGAAACATTTTTCTTTCTCTTGGAAGATATATTTCCAAATATATTCACTTATCAAAAAGTGTTTGATGAAGACCTCTATTTATTTTGAAAGACCTATCCATATAGGGTTGAAGCAAAAAAAAAGCGCCCACTTACTTAGTAAAGGCATGAACAGTAGGGTAGACTGGGGACAATAGAAACACGTCATGATTGAAACAAGTCAAATTTCTCGAAAACTATAATACCTATAGTACGCGCCAGTTGAAAACGAAAATAATGTAAACACATGTTTACATTATTTTCGTACTATACGCGTCTGACGCAACACTGAGAACATGCGGTCGGTCATGATTGAATCCTTTTACTCTTGTATTTTGACTAATCGAATTATTTTGGTGTCATAGTTAGGAATAAACAAATGTTTTTAATGGCCGTTGATCAGCGTTCGGGTTATTTTTTATATATAATATTTGTCATTGAAGTGAAAAACGTAGTGTGGGGACGATAGAAACAACTTGCTTGTGGACGATTGAAACGTTTCAATCGTCCTCGTGTTTTAATCGTCCCCAAAAGTAACCGACTTCAAAATATAAGGTTCTGTATTAGATGCACATGTTTGTTATATTAATCTTCACATTTATTTGTGTAGCTTTTGACCTAGTTGATAAATAATAGATATAAGTTTTTTTTCTAATACTGGTGTTTTTTTAAATACTGCAATTTTTTTATTCGACATTATGTGAACATTTGTTTTTAACCGACTTCATAAAAAAGGAGGTTCTCAGTTTGACCCGTATGTTTGTATTTACGTTTCGTTGTCCACAATTATCTCGCGTTCGGCTACATCGATCTTGATGCGGTTTTTAGAAAAGTATTTGTCTCATTCTTGAGAAAGTTTTTGTGCATGATATTAAAAAATGGTTATTAAGAGAAATGCCTAGCTGAGCAACTTTTCAAATCTCGAATTTTAGAAGCAATATTTCTGTCGCGCTGCTGTGGGCGGGAGCGGGACCTGTCTATGTGTGAGCGCACGCACATAGGCGCGACCCGCGAGCGCTCGTTGCGCGCCGTTCCGTTGACATCGCCCGCGAGCCGAACAATAGTTATTTGTTCAACAAGAGAGCAAAGTAAATTTTTGCTGCGAGTGTTGATGTTGAGTCCCGAGCAAGCGAAAGACTCTACAATTTAAAAAATTAGAATCTTGAGCGTAGGGAGGGACTCAAAAACACGAGATGCAAATATCTTTGCTCTCGTGTGATATATACAACTTTTCACCTCAGCGGCGAGAAAATATAACGCAAAGGCATAGTGATAGAGAGAATGAAGTTACTTATACTAACCTACGATATGAAAAGTTAAAAAGTTGGTGTCGACCGAAATATGTTCAAATACTTTATCAGGTACAAAGAGCGTTAAAGTATCTTGAACATTTTTTTGCCATCGTTGCATTTTTATGCCTCTTCAGGGCGCATTTTTCCACTGATTCTCGTGAAATATCCTTTTCTCAAACATGCGCCTAAATGTATGCATTAATGTCACGAATAGAGCACATGAAGTTACCTGTTTATGGCTCCCAGGCTTTTATGGAGAATGTATGAAACTAACATTATTGTCCGTTGCTCTAACTTAAATTTGCTTACCAAAAACAACTGACAAAGGAAGTTTTTTGTTTTTTGATACTTTTGGACTTTTTAAAAGTTTTTTAATTTTTTTGTACTTTTCGACAATATTTTTGCTTTCTCATGTTTTTTGATATATTTTTTTTAGTTTTTACGTGATTTTTGGAATTTTTATAGTTCTTGCGTGTTTTTTTTTAATCGTGCTTGTATTTTGTAGCATTTTTAGTTGTTTTTTCGGGAATTTTGGTATTTTTTTTTGTTTTTACTCGTTATTTTAAAGCGTTTTTTGATGTTTTTGGACTATTTTTTGTACTTTTCTTCAGGTTTTTTGTTTTTTCATGGTTTATGTTTTTTTTTATTTTTATGTATTTTTGGGTTTTATTCGATTTTTTTTGTGAATTTTAGTATTTTTTTTAGTTTTTACGTGGTTCTTGGTTTTTTTTATAGTTCTTGCGTGTTTTTTTTAATCGTGCTTGTATTTTGTAGCACTTTTAGTTATTTTTTGTTTTTTTTTGTGAATTTTGGTATTTTTTTTTACTCCGAAGCGTTTTATGTGTTTTTTGATGTTTTTGCGTATTTTTTTGTACTTTTCGTCAGTTTTCTTGTTTTCTGATATTCTTTTAGTTTTTACGTGATTTTTGGTATTTTTTTTTAGTTCTTTCTTGTTATTTTGTAGCGTTTTTGTGTTTTTTGATGTTTTTGGACTTTTTAAAAGTTTTTTTGATTTTTTTTTTACTTTTCATCAGGTTTTTTGTTTTTGTTTTTTTTTATAAGTTTTAACGTGTTTTTTGGTATTTTTTTACTCATTTCGTGTTTTTTTAAGTCGTGCTTGTATTTTTGTAGTATTTTTCGTGTTTTTTGTTGTTACTCTCGAGTTTTTCGTGTATTTAAGGTATTTTTTTCGTGTTATTTTTTAGCGTTTTTTGAGCTTTCTGGATTTTTAAAAGTTTTTTCGTGTTTTTTTGTTCTTTTCATCAGTTTTTTGTTTTTTTTCATTTTCTCGTTTTTTGGTATTTTTTGTAGTATTATTCGTGTTCTTTTGCTTTTTATTTTTAATTATATTGATATTTTTGGTTTTTCGTGTTTTATGGATTTTTTTGTAGCAATTTTCGTGTTTTTATTTAATTTCCGTTATTATTTGTATTTGTTATTTTTCGTGAATGCTTTGGTATTTTTGGGACGTTTTGTATTTTTTAGTTTTTAGATTTTTTTACATTGTAGTTTTTAATTGTTTTTTTTAACATGTTTGAGAAAAGTACTATACAATCCCCGGCCGGAACAGGGATTGCTGGACGAGTTTGGGATAAAACGAGTCCTGCAAAAAGTACATAGTAAAAAAATCTAAAAGCTAAAAACTTACTTCACGGCCTCTGCAGTAATGTACTATTCTTTGTTTGTCATGTAAAGTTTTGAAAAGTAAAATAAACACACTCACGAGGTCTACACAGCTCACACAGCTACTATATTAGTGGTTTTAAATGTGGACTGGTAGTGTGTGTGGTGTGGTGGTGTGGTATATGGTAGGTGTCGGTAGGGAACCCTTCTGTGTGGGTAATCCGACACGTACTTGGCAGGTTTTTTGGAGTGTTTCCGAAAATGTTCACTTTATCAAAAAATGTTTGATGAAGACCTCTATTCATTTTAAAAGACCTATTAGACAACAAACCACACCGTAATGTTGAAGCAAAAAAAAATTGTCATCCCCACTTTACGTGCAGGAGAGGTACACATAATTTTTTTTTTAGATTTCGTTTTACCATTTTGTCAGATTAATGCTTTATAAATCCATGCCAAATTGCAGTTTTCTAGCACCAACAATCAAAGAGCAAAGCCTCGGACAGACAGACGGACATGGCGAAACTACAAGGGTTCCTAGTTGACTACGGAACCCTTAAATTTAGTGTAATAATTTGACTTGGAGTAAGACTCATACGTAAGAGAAATTTATCGTCTATTTTTGCATATACTACACACAATCGTTTAACCGAGGTTGACTGCCGCGCAATGATAACGTTGTAATTTGAACTGTGAAGTTTGTTACATAAGGTAGATATTAGATTTTTTGTTGAGAAGTTTTCATCAAACTTTTACCTGCAATTCATAAACTATAGTGTTGGGTTTTATAAACTCTACGTTTTATTTGGGACACACTCTTGTTGATACTATTATATTTACTTCGCAGTCTTGAGCGCTCCCTACACAGTCCTCTCGTCTCAGTGGAGCGATCGGGACTGGCTCCGCCCGTGAACAGCAACAGCAGATATACTGCGCCGCGCGGAACGTGCGACGGAAGAGACGGTATCGCGCGGAAGAAAAAGGGCTTATGCGCCAAATATGTTTTACCTCAATAACTCAGAAATATTACAACATTTTGATAAATCGCTAATAGCAAAAATTTATTATGTCGTAAGGTATTTTATGTAATTTTTTTACTTCAATAGTATGCAAGGTAACGTCACACAATTGAAATTAGGTGAAAATTAGACATGTTTTGACGATTTTTTTCTATCGAGCCAACTTTAGTCTTTAATGGTTTTGTCCAAACTCAAAAATAGCAAATATGATCTGGTTTTCGTGTAATTGGTTTTTTGGCATTTAGACTTTATTATGATAGGTAAATATTCAATCTGCGAACTGCAATTTGGCGTGGTACCCCCTCTTAAAAAAAAAAATGTTCATTAAATAATTCAAATGTGATCTTGCTGGCGAAGGCTGTCATCATGCTGTCATCTCAGTACACTCACGTTTTTAGGTTATAGATTGTACTGAGATGATAGCCTTCCCATGCACGATCACATTTGAAGTAAATTTAAATAGGTTCTGAAATAAAACAATAATGTATTTATGAAGTGATTTATTTTATTTTTTCTTATATTTTACAAGAACCATAATGGGCAAGTGCATATTATTTAATGGATATACTTCTGTACCTTTTTATATTTTATCGTGTATGTTACACCAGTGGAAAATATACAGCATTACAGCTATTTTTATGAAATATTGCTTGGCTGTATCTCTGTGGGCATCACATGTAATAAAATCAAATGATTTTTTATACAATGTACAGTCAGCTGCAGAGAAACCTGACGCCTCCTGCATACAAACTTCTATGCAGGGGGGTCACGTTCCTCTGCAGCTGACTGTACATGCACTGCAATGTGCATGTACTGGCACCATTGACGCTGTCGAACAGTTCATCAAGGAACTCCAACAGCTCCTCCGTGTTTGAAAGTGTGTCGCTCACTGGTGTGCAGTCCGCATAGTGGGCTGCAAATGATAAATATCTCATTAGAAACTAAATTAATAAACTAATGGAAAATATTTGTTGGACCTGTGAATATGGGTGATCATATTGCCGCTTCTTAGGTATGGTCAATATTTCTGCAGAGTTCTCGCTCCATTGTCTCTATAAAATATATTAAGTACCTTATGAACCATACTTAAGTCTATATTATTTCCTAAGCAGACACTCATGGACATCTGCATACTTCCAATCCTCAACTACGGTGCACAAATTTGGTCTTTAAATATTTTTTATATATATATAAGTAGTTATCATCTGCTACCCATAGAAGAATCATTGCTTAGTTAGGGATTAGTTGGACCCGAGTATGTCCTAAAACTACGACCAAGACCACCGGGCGATGGGCAACGGCATCCCTGGAGTGCGGTAGAGATACTGCGATCCAAGACCCGCATGCCAAGAGTGGCGATAATGGCATATACCCCCCCTGAATTTGGGGGAGGCCTATGTCCAGCAGTGGACATGCTTTGGCTGATGTGGTGGTGGTGGTAGGGATTAGTTTTGTCTGGTAAGTGTTCCTAAATATTTATTTACTAGATGAAAGCCCGGCTCTGCTCGGGTGAAATAAATAAAAAAGAAATAAAGTCAACATTTATTCGTGACAGTTATGCAAACGACGAAAGCAATAGTGTACAAAAATATATAAAATAAAAACGTTACAACAACGGATTATGATAAAACTTCGTATAGAAATATAGTCTGTAGTCTGGATTAACATATGGAATAGAGAGTAAAAGATTACGCTGACGACGTCACGGGCAAAGGCTAGTATCTTTGCAAGTTAATCCTAAGCATTTTTGTAAGGGTATTATTTAAAGGCACATAAAAAATTTGTCTTGCCTGGCTTCGTTACTCGGAACATTGAGCGAGAAGAGATTCCGTGATATATAATAATCATAGATAATTTAACATGTAGTCCCAAGTCCAACTTTGCATTTAGTAAAGACAAGAGGATAAGACTAGCGGAAGCATGGACTCCTGGCAAGGAGTTGTGTGACCTATCGTTGCAGGCACCAGGACAGGGAACATGTTAAAATAATGAGTGGTCTTAGGCAGCAGTTCTGATTAGAATCACCACAAATAATTAATTCGTCTAGGTGGTGGTGTTACAAGGTATGCACCTTTCTGTATGTGTGTACATCTTGGCAGAAATAGAGGTATTCCACTGGCTTCCACTGATCTTGCCTACAGAGGCTCCATTAATATGGTGTTCCTAGTGAAATTGACATGGTTAGGCATAGTATCTCTTGTTGTGGAGGCCGGAACAGTGAGTGAGAACATCCTAACTAGCATATTCCATTGACATGGACAATGGCGATGCTATCTGGGCAGATTCCATGATAGAAGGCATAATTCATTAAATATTAAAATAATGAATTATGCCTTCTATCTTGAATTAATGCTTGGTTGAATTAATGCTTTATTTCCCCGGTTCAGTTTGTTTGTTTGTCGTTGGTTGGAAGTTAGAATCGTTTCGCTTTTCATTTATCACTAATCTTAGTTTATTTAAAGTCAATAAATTATGAATTATTTTCCTGTGGTTTATAGTTAAGTATTTAATAATTTACTCATGCTCATGCCTGAGCCAGTGACGCGGGAATCCCACAAGATTTGGCAAAATGTGACAGATAATATCATGATATTATCATGATGCCTTTGGATGAACAATATTATTGAAGGCCCGCCCCTTTTATATCGCGGATTTCAAAATATCCGGATTTGCTCCGATATTATCACGATACTGCGATACTCGTCAATATTCACGTGATACGTATCATGATATGCCTGGATCGCGTGATAATAGTGACCATGTAACTGGGCCCATTCATTGCACGTGATACGGATCGTGATATGATTATATCGCGTGATAATAATAACCATGTAACAGGCCCCTATGGATGTTGCTTCAATATTCAGTGTTTCGCGTGATAATAATAACAGTTGGTAATATTTTCTCCAATTAATGGAAGCTATTTAACAACTTGTTCCGTTTTGCCAAAGGTATTTCACATTCCGATACGCGCACCATCCAGGAATAGGAGCCGTCAGACCAGAGGGCCTACCGCGATCTGAAAACGAAGTATTTCCCTCTCCGCGCTCGAATATGCAAGTGCGACAGAGAGGCATATAATTATTTATAAAAATTTTTTTCTTTTATATAATCTTGGACCCCTAAGTCCCCGCATGCCAAATCTCAGCGCGCTCGGACTCATTTGAAATTTGGCCAAAAAAAATTTTTGGATTTTGGCCAAAAAAAAATTTTTTTTGAATTCCGCTGGCGATGCTCTATGACATTTGGTCGAGCACTATATACCCATCTCTTTCCGTTTTCGAGATGGAAATTTTCAAAAAATTCTCCATACAAATTTTTTTTTTGAGCTAGAAATAAATTTTTTTGGTTTTTGGAATCTGGGGACCCATATCTCCCTACATACCAAATTTCAGCTCTCTACGACCATTTTGACTTTTTTTAAAAAAAAAAAGTTTTTTTTTTGGCCAAAAAAATAGTGGCGTCAAAAACTGCCAGCAGTTCCCTATGACATTTGGTCGAGCACCCCCCCTCTACCTCCCACCGTTTCGGCAGGCAGGTCATCAACTTTTTTCTGGTACCAAAAAGTCCAAATGTCAGATTTTTCTGGATATCACAGGGCCCCTCCCTACACGTCCGTACAGTCAGGCGCTCCACTTTAACCCTCCTTCCCGGAGAACAACTATATGAATGAGAAATCAGTGGTAATGCAGCTTTATATGAATGAGAAAAAAAAATCAGTGGTAATGCAGCTCTCTTTATATATAAAGCTGCAATACCACTCATTTCCAATGACATAATTGATCTCCGGGAAGGAGGGATTAAGTGGGGCACCTAACTACACGGTCGTATAGGGAATGGTCCCGTGATATCCAGAAAAATCTGACATTTGGACATTTTGGCACCAGCAAAAAGTTGATGACCTGCCTGCCAAAACGGTAAGGGTTAGCCCACAGGTGCTCGACCAAATGTCATAGGGAACTGCTGGCAGTTTTTCATGCCGATATTTTTTTGGCCAAAAGTGGCCATTTTTTTTGGCCAAAAAACTAAAATGGTCGTAGAGAGCTGAAATTTGGTATGTAGGGAGATATGGGTCCCCTGATTCCAAAAACCAAAAAATTTTTTTTCTAGCTCAAAAAAAAAAATTGTATGGAGAATTTTTTGAAAATTTCCATCTCGAAAACGGAAAGACATGGGTATATAGTGCTCGACCAAATGTCATAGAGCCTTGCCAGCGGAATTCAAAAAAAATTTTTTTTTGGCCAAAATCCAAAATTTTTTTTTTGGCTAAATTTCAAATTAGTCCGAGCACGCTGAGATTTGGCATGCGGGGACTTAGGGGGTCCAAGATAATATAAAAGAAAAAAAATTTTGGAAAAATCCAAAATGGCGGCCGTCAGGGGCAAAACAATTTTCGAGTAATTTTTGCGAGCCCGAAGGGCGAGCTTCAGGCTGCGAGGCCGCAGGCCGAGCCCGGCGGAGGGCCGAAGGCCCGGAGCCTCCATAAGAGTGGCCAGGCATGTCCCCCCCCCTCAACTTTTGGGCGAGGCCGAAGGCCGAGCCGCAGGAGGGAAAAACTACAGAAAATCCAATATAAACACTGTGTTAAGCGAGCCCGAAGGGCGAGCTTCAGGCTGCGAGGCCGCAGGCCGAGCTCGGCGGAGGGCCGAAGGCCCGGAGCCTCACTTCGAGTGTCCAGGCGTGCCCCCCCCCCCAGTAATTTTGCGAGGCCGAAGGCCGAGCTCCGTGAGAAAAGGGTTGCCCAAGCACTTGTATTACTCATAGTATCTTACAAGCGAACCTGAGGGCCGAAGGCCCGAAGGTGAGCGGCAAGGCAAGCGAGGCCGAAGGCCGAGCTCCGCGTAGGGCCGAAGGCCCGAAGCGTCCCATTAGGGCGCGCTCTCCGCGCGAGCCCGAGGGCCGTAGGCCCGAAGGGCGAGCCCAAGCGGTCCAACCCCAACTTCCAACTGTCTTACAAGCGAACCTGAGGGCCGAAGGCCCGAAGGTGAGCGGCAAGGCGAGCGAGGCCGAAGGCCGAGCTCCGCGTAGGGCCGAAGGCCCGAAGCGTCCCATTAGAGCGCGCTCTCCGCGCGAGCCCGAGGGCCGTAGGCCCGAAGGGCGAGCCCACGCGGTCCAACCCCTATTCCTAAGTGTCTTACAAGCGAACCTGAGGGCCGAAGGCCCGAAGGTGAGCGGCAAGGCAAGCGAGGCCGAAGGCCGAGCTCCGCGTAGGGCCGAAGGCCCGAAGCGTCCCATTAGAGCGCGCTCTCGACTCACTATCCCAAAGTGTTTTACAAGCTAACCTGAGGGCCGAAGGCCCGAAGGTTAGCGGCAAGGCGTAGCGAGGCCGAAGGCCGAGCTCCGCGTAGGGCCGAAGGCCCGAAGCGTCCCATTAGAGCGCGGCTCCTCCCCCCCACTAGCACCCCCCCGCCACAAGAAATATTAAGATCGTTTAGTGAGGAGCTTGGACGCCAACACTCTGTTCAGAGCAACACTGCAGCGTAAGGTGTTCTGGATACGGGTGTTAATTTCATTCTCTCTAGCATGCGTATCAGTGACAATGCATCCGAGGTATTAATTTGGACACTCCCTTGTAAGAGGTTTCTTTCCCCTACAAGTAGGACTTCTCGTTTAGCATGACTGTTTCTGAAACGCATGTGGAGGTATTCCGTCTTCCATGATTAATCCTGAGCCCCACTTTTGCTGCTTCTTGATCCAACATTTTCGAGCTGACTTTTCCACCTTTTCTCGGTTTTCGCCTAGCAAACCAAAGTCTGCGTAGACGCGTAGAAAGCATAAACTGATAGGGTCAACACTATCAGCCTATGTTTTCTGTTTAGTTCAATTCCGGAATCCTGTGACAGCAGTTTCGGAACGACATGTTCCAGTACCAAATTGAGATTGATCTCGTAGCATAGGAGATGGTGAAATAAATGATTATTACTATTATAGTAATAAATAAACTAATATAACCTGTGAAGTTTTGTTTTTTCGCGCCTATAATGAGATGTCATAACGTGTCAAACGTCAACTTGACGTTTGCGCTCAAGGTGCTTACGGCTGGGAGTGTGAGCACCGTGAGCGCCGTCCATGACGTCATCAATGATGTCACGTAATCTCGTGTAAGCGCTGTGAGCGTGAATCGGTCCGACGGTGAGCGCGCCCAGAGCGCTGTGAGCGAGATTCGGAACACAGCCAAAGAGTAATCGCATACAGAGCAATATACTTAATGTCTATGTGACGATTTTTTTTCACGCTAACGAAGTCGCGGGTACAGCTAGTTAATAATAATACTAATAAGAGCAAGGCTATGTGGGCCGCCATAAATCTCGAGCTGGGCCGAGGAGCACGCGACCGCGTCGATTTCACCGATGTAGTGCGGGACTCTGCCGGCTACCCCTTTCCAAGCAAGCGCCAGCTGCCGGATGAGTTTAACCGCGAGTTCGTGACGGCGGCCGTCGCTTGCGGCGCGCCCGCCGCCGACCCGCGCGCCTGCCTGGCCCTCATAGCGCGCCGGCGCCTGCGGAGTGACTCATCCATCCGGCTCACTCCCTTCACACCTGACGAGATCTACAAAATATTTTCAACCAACATAGCGCCCAAAAACAGCTTCGACATATATGGCCTGTCCGCAAACCTCTTAAAATATGCCAGCCCCGCGATCTGCTACGTTCTAGCTCACCTATTTAATAATTGCATGAGATCCGGATTCCCAGAATGCTTAAAAAGAGTTAAATTTAGCCCACTGTACAAAGGAAAGGGTAAGAGGTCGAGCATCAAGGCCTACCGCCCAATATCCTTGGTTCCTGGACCCAGTAAGCCTTTCGAAGTGGGTCTTAATATACGACTGCTGAGTTTTTGGGCCAAAAGAAACGTCTTATCCGGCAGTCAATACGCCTATCGAGCCGGTCGCTCCACCACCGACCTCGTGCGAGAGGTGACGCGGAGTGTGGTGCAGGCGCGTGAGGAGGGCCGCTACGTGGCGGTCCTGTGCTGCGATCTGTCGCGCGCTTTCGACACTGCTGACCACACCCTCGTCGCTGAGAAATTGAACCACTATGGTATCAGCGGCCCGGCTCTCGACCTCGTGCTCTCTTTCATGACGGATAGGGCCCAGATCGTCGTGGGCGACGAAGGTCGGGCGTCATCCTCAGATCTCCGGAACATAATGGGCATCCCCCAGGGCTCGTGTCTCTCGAATACTTTATTCAGCATCCTGTTAAATGACCTGCCTGAGGCTATACAGAATGCTGAAATATACATGTACGCCGACGATGTCACAGCTGTGATCACCACACGTAAGAGACACGAATTGGAGGAGGCGCTCAATGGGGTCCTGAGACAGCTTCACGACTGTTTTAAACCGAACGGTCTGGCCCTAAACAAGGACAAGACGTGTTTCCTGACGTTCCAGTTAAACGGTCACGCGAGCCCGCTTATCAGCGTGCGGGCGGACGACGCCCCTATACAGCACGTCACCTGCGCGCGGCTCCTCGGGTTTCGCGTGGACGATGCGCTGACGTGGGCGGAGCACACGGAGGCGCTGTGCGAGCGATTGGGCGGGGCATGTTTCGCGCTGCGACGGCTGGCTCGAACGACGGGACGCGCGGCGCTGCGCGAGTGTTACTTCGCGACTGTTCACTCGCTGCTCTCGTACGGGACAGAGCTTTGGGGGCGATCCTCGCAGTGGCGCCGCGTGTTCTCAATGCAGAAGAGAGCCTTTCGGGCGATGGCCGGCGCTCCGGATGACGCCCCAGCGCTAGAGTTCTTTCAAGATTTTTACATCCTGCCCCTGCCATGCTTATACATTCTCCAAGTGGCACAGTTCACGCACAAAAACCTCCACCTGTTTAAGCGCCAAGGGTCCAATGCGAGCTACCCGCTCCGCAGCAATGAGCACGCAGACCGCCTAGTCGTGAACAAGCACAAACTTGCTAAGACGGAACGTTGTGTGTACTACTCGGGACCTGACGTGTTTAACAGATTGCCCAAATACATAATAGATGCAGTTTCCACCCCGATGTTCAATGGAAGACTGAAAAAATGGCTCCACGAACAAATGTATTACGACTACAGTGAATTTGATAACCGACCACACACACTGTAACCGTCTGTGGCGACAATGTTTAAATTATTTAAATCATTATTTTATTAATTCTTATAATTATTATGTTCTGACAACATTTATTGGACAATTAATTCCCATATTTTTTATTATTTATAAATACGTAATTTCATAGCTTATTCATATTTAATTAATAAGCAACAAAAAGACTTGTAACAATTGTTATGAATAAATAATTTCATTTCATTACATATTATTAATTTTTATACGCTTCAGGCTAAGTAGATTTTTATTTCAGTTGTACTTCTTCTTTGGTTGTATCTTCATGTTTAAGACGACAACTATGGGTGATTCTCTCGACCACTGCTCTCCAGACTGAACTACTTTGTGTAAAAATGTAAACAGTTCAAATCTGTAGTGTGTAGTGGTGTATTTGGTGGCAATATATTATACTCATCATCATCATCATCTTTGAGTCTATTACAGACCAGTAGTGTCACATAGATTGAAAATCAAGTCAGTCTAAATATATATTCGCCAATCCTTTGTTCATACAGTCTCTCATTTCCTGTTTTATAAGATAGTTATTGAAGATGAACTGATCATGCACACTGCCAGGGAATCGTGCCAGAACTCCCAAAATGAAGAAATCTACATCCACCACCTGATAATTTTTTTTAAATTATATATACCAAGTAGGTACGGTCCATCAATTTGATTTTACTGCCACATCGTAGCTTGTCACCATGACAAATAATATGAAAGCTGCTAGAGATCTCATATTATTGTCACTGTGACATGGTAAGTAGTAGTGGCCCATACATTGAGACATTGACATTGGTTGGCTGTACATAGAACATGGCATCGCACAGTGCACAGTAACATCATCAATACAAAGCTTATTTGGTTCAAAGGAGTATAGCTATTCTTCCTATGTTTTTATTTATGTACCTACATATCATCATCTTATCAAAGTTTTCACAGTTGTACCTGTAACATTCTGGTGCAGAGCACCATGATACAATTATACAAGGTATGACACTCCAGGGAAAAATCAATAACACAAGCTTATGTCATCACTGCTATTGAGCCTATTCATGGTTAGCGGTTGTATTGTGAGTTCGTGTTTGTACACGCTGTACAGTTACGAAGGTTTGTGTCACAATTCGGAGTAACAGACCTTGTTTCCTTTGACCATGCCAAGCACAACTAGACCACTTTGATTTCATGTGAATATGTAATTATGGAAAGCTTCCATAATTGCATAGCATTATTAGTGTTTCTTACCTTTATATGGACGAGCAAGCTTTGTGCATTGAGTTGGTCGCTTTTTTGTTCACATATATATAGAGTGCCAAGTCTTTTGGCCTCCGGCAACTCAAACGCATCTCGTATAGTTCGCCGATGCAATTTGCGTGCCTCTTTATCGGCTTGCAAAGCGATTATATAGGAAACATAAGGTGAGGCCATCCTAAAAACAATGTCGGAGAGGTTAGTTTATTTTGACGAATAGGTATCATATATTTGTATGTCTTAAATAAAAGTAAATTACCTGTATCAATCAAATAATCAATGCCATTGAGCAAATAATCACCAAGTTCTAATTAATGCAAGCAAACTCGCTAAGTAAAGTCTCAAAACCGTAATTCGTTTTTTGTTTGTTTTGACGTTTTGACAGCGTTATAATTTACGGGGGGTCTCGAGAGACCCGCATAAATTTATGTCCGTCTACAGTTTATACCGTCAGTTTATATGTGCCTACATCGTGAGCATATTAGCACTTAACGTTAAAATTTTCGCTTTATGTGCGTGACGATATAAATTGTTATATTTTACGTCAATGTCGGGATACCATGTTAGGCCATGACGGTAAATTGTTTTATGTCGGTCATGACTATAAAACTTGACGGTATAAGTCGTCATTTTGCTATCATACTGTGTTTAATTGAAATACCGTGAACTATGTTGTGCCGTATTATATGAAATTAAACAAACAATTGACTTATCAACAGATTTATTTTTTAATGTATCTCATTTCATATCCGGGAAAACGATATATCTTCGTCCTTTCACAGAGTTCTACGTTTTACAACCACAACACTCGTACATTTTGCAAAATGAGAACTTGCATGGCATGCCACATACGACGCACTTCACTATCTTCCATTTGTTGTCCAAACAATGGTTATTACGCGCACACTATTCCGTTTGTTTATTGCATAGTAATCTATCAATACTACAAATTAAATAACAACATTGCAAAAATGAAAAAAATGTTCAGAGACGACTAGACGAAATTCCGAGGAGACGCCATTTTATTTTTATTTGTCACTTTATTTTGACGTCCATTGGCAGACAAGGCAGTAGCCAATGAGAGCTAAGTATGTCGGCAAAATCTTTTTGACACAATATGGCCGCTATCATACACGTTTCGTTCTACGTAGATAAACAGCCGTGAAGTAACCCTCAGAAGTAAGTGACAGAAGAATGTTGTTGGACGGCTGTTGTGCGAGCACGTTGTTGGGCGAAAAAAATAATAATTTCAGTGTTTTTTTGTGCTAAAATCATTTGTTATTGTGTTGTGTCGGTTCTGTGTTGTTGTAGTTGTGCCAGTCTTATTCTTTCTAACCCTTGGTGAGTAGGCGAACTCGGGGAGGGTGGCAACTATCTCCATGTGAGATACTTGCCACCTTGTCAGGGACGAGTCATGTCGTCCAATGATATTTTTGACCCTGGGACGGACCCAGGGGGTCAGTGTATTGTTACAAATCCGCCATCCCCCGCTTTACATGTGGAGGTTGGGATTGCCTCAGAGCCTTCAAGTCTTAAGAGAAATCACGGTAATCTAAATAGCCCTGATGGTATTCCCAGCCCCACTGAATTAGCAGCCCCAAGCAAAATTCCCCGAGCGGATGGAGATTGCCCCCCAGTGTTGTCCCAGGCTATCGCAGAGGTTGAGATGAACCCTATTGAGGCCCCACACCCTGACATGCTTGCCAAGCATTCCGTTAACAAGAATCAAGTGGCCCCTCACCTACCGGAAGAGTACGATACACTGCCCCAGAAGGTCGCCTCGGAGACCCAAGACTTACTACCTCTGACTCAGGAGTCTGCCTCGCAGGCTCAACCGGCGCTAACTCAATTAACTTCTCCCCCCCACCGGAATGAATATCTAAAATCAGACTTGGGACCCTATGTTGTCCATGTCACAAAGGTAGCACAGGACTCTTTCCTTAATCAAATCAAATTTGGTCAGTACCTACATAACAAAGGCACAGTGGGAATTAAAGAAGGAGGTGTGAAGAAAGTGGGCAGAAATAGACTGGCTGTAGAATTTAATTCAGCTGAGGCAGCGAACAGATTTCTTTCCTCCCAGCCCGCAGAGGACCTCAAGGTATTCATTCCCTCATTCCACATTACAAGGACAGGCTTTGTTAAATACATACCAAAAGATTTCTCGAATGAGGAACTTCCCTGACTCTTCTTGTCCCCCCAAGGCTTTGGAAAAGTTATAAAGGCGCGTCGAATCAACTTTAAGCAGAGAGATTCATGTGACGGGACTATCCAATGGGTTCCCTCTGAGAAAGTCGTAGTTACATTTGATGGACAGGCGCTGCCACCCAGAATATTCTTATTTAATTGCTCCGTGGAGGTAGAGCCCTATAATTTCCCTACCATTCAGTGTTTCAGATGCTGTAGGTTCGGTCACGTCAAGGCCCACTGCCGGTCTCGCCCAAGGTGTGCAAAATGTGCACAGCCTCATGAATCTTCAGAATGCTCTGTGGATGAAAACTCTGTGTCTTGTCTTCACTGCTCCGGCAGCCACTCAGCCACTGACAAAAAATGCCCCGAGTATAGCAGACAAAAATTGATTAAAGTTACAATGTCCGATGAAGGCATTTCATATTCGGAGGCCGAAAAGCGTCATGCTGCCTCTAGACGCCCTTACAGTGAGGCTGCCCTAAACTCCTATAAAAAAACAGTCTTCATCCAAAGAAAGGAACGAGCTCCCTTGTCTCCTGGCTATGACCGCAAGGCACACAACGATCTCATCGCAGGTTTCAACACCCCTTCTCCCGGAAACGGGACAGCTTACCCCAAGGACTCATCTCAAGCGAGAAATTCCCCCCAAGATTGTCACTCCCCAACCTTGCCTGCCCCCTCCTTCGACCTTCCATCTTTTGTCTCTTCGATGGTGTCATTGTTCATCGACTTCATCTTTAACAACCCATCCTACCTACCGTCCAACGTTGCCGAAATTTTGAAACTGGTCTCCCCCTTTTTAGGGAGGGGGCCTCGCCCCGCTTTCAGTCCTCAGGACGGCAGTAACAATTCTCCAATGGAACATTAGAAGCATTAATAGTAATAAATCTGATCTCCTCTATTTATGCAGTAAACATAACCCTTCTACTATAGCTTTATCTGAAACTTGGCTAAAACCTGACTCCACCTTTAGGCTTTCAGGGTATACATGTCTCCGGCATGATAGCTTGGATGGCTACGGTGGCTGTGGTCTTTTCATTAAGAATGGTCTTGAATACACTCGTTTCTTTTTCCCTCCTACCCCATCATTATTTATCGCAGCTGCTCGAGTCATGGATATCAGTGTAATTTCTGTCTACATTCCGCACCCCTCCCCTAGAATTATATCTTCTTTCTGGTCCCTTTTATCTAATATCCCTCCGCCCCTTTTAATTTTAGGTGATTTCAACTCACACAGCCCTCTGTGGGGTTCGGTCAACTCTGACCCCTCTGGCCTCAAAATGGTCGAATTTCTTGACTCCCAAGATCTTTGCATCTTAAACGATGGACGTCCTACTCGTCGCGTTTCTCCCTTACTAAACCCTTCTGCAGTTGATCTCTCAGTGTGTTCTCCTTCCCTTGCTTCTGTTTGCTCTTGGGATATCTCGCTCTGTGCTTTAGGTAGCGACCACCTACCTATAACTATAACCCTCTCAGCTAATTCTCCCCTGCCATCTCCCTGCCCCCCTTTACAGAAATTTAATCTCATTAAAGCCGACTGGCCCCTTTTTGCCTCTTCTTTAGATGTTAAAATTACCGATCTCCCACCAGTTTCCTCGGACAACTGCCTAGATATATACTCCCGTTTTGAAGCATGTATAACAGCCTGCGCTGAGGAATCTATTCCTCTCAAAAATGCTATGGTCAATAAACGGCCCTCGTTGCCCTGGTGGGACCCTGATTGTACGGACCTAGTTAGGAAACGTAAGGAGGCGGAAAAATTATACTGCGCTCAAATGACAACGGAGAATTTTATAGCTTATAAAAGGATTCAGGCTAAATGCAAACGAGGCCTGGCCTCCAAGAAAAAAAATGGTTGGAACAAATTCTGTGAATCTGTATCTCCTTCGACTCACCCTTCAATCGTCTGGAAAAAAATCAAAATTTTTCGGTGCTCCAGCGTTGCTTCCCCATCCCCCTCCTCGTTTTCTTCTAACCCCAAATGGATCGATGACTTTTTAGATAGATTAGCCCCCCCTTACGTTCCGGATTTATCGGAGTTACCCCCAGCCTACTCGTCTCCCTCTCTCAATTCAGCTAACTTCCTTCAAACCCCTTTCTTAATGTCTGAACTCCGGTGTGTATTGGAATCTCTCTCGGACTCAGCCCCTGGCCCTGACGGTATAATTTATTCCTTCCTGACCAAAGCCGGGTCTAGGACGGTGGCATACTTGCTAGACATTATCAATAACTTCTTCGACTCGGGGTTAGTCCCTGACTCCTGGAAGGAGCAATTTGTCATTCCTATATTAAAACCGGGCAAGGACCCGAATCAAGCATCTTCTTACCGTCCCATCGCCCTTTCATCTACTGTTTGCAAAATAACGGAACATCTCCTTAAAAACCGTCTGGATTGGTTCTTGGAGAACCATAATTGTCTGTCTCGTTTTCAGTTCGGCTTTCGTAAGGGTAGAGGTGTCTCGGACAGCCATTGCATCCTTTCGACAGATATTCGCCTGGCCTTCTCTAGAAATGAGTCTGTTGCCGCTGCGTTTTTAGATATAAGCTCAGCTTACGATAACGTCATCCTTTCGGTACTCAGGACTAAAATGTCAATGCTGAGTATTCCCCTGAAAGTTATTGACTTTATATCCAGCCTGCTCATGGCTAGAAAGATCAAGGTGAGATGGCAGGGTGGAATTGTCGGCGAGAGGTCCTTATGGAAAGGCCTGCCGCAAGGCTCGGTTCTTAGCCCTCTTCTTTATAACTTATACACTTTGGATCTGGATAAGTCAGTCAATTTGCACTGTAAAATCCTGCAATATGCGGACGACATTGCCATCTACTGCAATGATAGGTCCCCACAAGTAGCCTCCGAAAAAATTAATTCCTCTCTCGAGTCCTTACAATCTTGGCTTTCCTCGCATGGTCTCACTCTCTCTCCATCCAAAAGTTCGGCGATAATTTTCTCCAGGAGCAGACAATCCCCTCAGTGCATCATCCGACTTGGCAATGAATCTATTCCCATCAAAGAATCTACAAAATTTTTAGGTGTTGTTTTCGACAGGCGTCTTCAAGGCGTCCCCCATCTCTCCTACGTCGTTAAAAAGTGCGAAAAAAATATTAACATGCTAAGAGCCCTTTCAGGAGCATGGTGGGGCGCCCATCCATACTCTCAAAAACTCCTCTACAATGCTTTTATTAGATGCCACTTGGACTTTGGCACTTTTATCTTCGAGCCTTGCAATAAGGGAGCCCTTAAAATCTTGGAGACGATCCAAATGAAGGCCCTTAGAATAGTCTCTGGAAGTATGAAGTCTTCTCCCAATAGAGCCATTCAGGTGGAGTGCGGTGATCCTCCTCTCGACCTCAGGCGCAAATTCTTGTCAGATCGGTTCTTATTTCGTTCTGTCACTTTATCTTCCCATCCCCTGATCCCCAAACTGAAACTATTGCAAAGATTCTGCTCTACTAAGCCTTATTGGCGGAATAAATCTAAGCCTAATCTAGTCCTCAGCCTCGAAAATATCACCTCCCTCAGAGCTCCGGTGCAAAGATCTCCCTCCCTCCCTTTATACTCGATCCCTTATGATGCCATCCCTCTTTTCCCAAATGTTTTCTTTAATACTGGCATATCCAAAAAAACCGTAGATTGTAATTCAGCTTTTAATGAATTTGCCCACTCAAATTTTCCCAACCATCTTTATATATTCACGGACGCTTCTAAACTTTCTGACCTCGGGTGCGTGGGATGTGCAGTAGTCTCTCCCAGCATCACTCTGCCTCAAATACAAGCTCCCCCCTGAATCTTCAGTTTTTTCTGGCGAGGCCCTAGCTCTTTTCATCGCTGTAAACTATGCCCTTGGAAACAAAATTCCTAAATCTGTTGTCTTCACTGATTGTCTGAGTGTTCTTCAAGCTATTTCCACTCACCCTTTCAAAAACTGTTCCCGTAATTACATAATTTCCCAAATTAAAAATTCCATCCTATCTTGTCAGTTAGCAAATCTCGAGATTTCTTTTGTCTGGATTCCCAGTCACTGTGGCATATCAGGCAATGAAATTGCTGACCAGGCTGCTAAAGAAGCAGTCCTGCATGGAAATGACTCCTTTTTCAAAATATACTCATCTGATTTAGTAAATATTCCAGCCAAAATTTTGTCCCACAAATGGTCTTCTCGGTGGAAATCGTCGAAGAAATGCTTCTACTCATATATTCAACCTAATATTCCTGGCCGTCCGTGGTTTTTTAAATATCGTTCTCTCACAAAAAGACACACCAGCATCATCATTAGACTGCGCCTTGGTCGGGTTTGTTCGCCTGAGCTTCTTTACAAGTTTAAACTTAGAGACTCTCCTTTGTGTGAGTGCGGAGGAGAGGTTGGTTCTGTTGACCACATATTTTTTAACTGCCCGCGTAACTCCCCCTCCTTTAATCTCTACTCAATGCTGCCAAAATTAAATATCCCCCTTCCCACTAATGTAGCATCACTAATTTGTTTAACGGACAATAAGAAACTTTTTCGCTTACTTGCCAAGTTTATGGAAAAGAATAATATTAGACTTTAACCCTTTCTGTCTTAAATCTCTTGTGTATGTCATTTGTGTCGTTCTGAGCTTCACTAACTATAGACATTTTAATATATTTTGTAGTATCTAATTGCGGTGGGGTCAGTTTGTATGTTTGTGTTGTCCGTTTGATTGCAGATCTCGAACAGAGCAGTCTTATCAACTTGATATTGGCAAATTTGTGCCAACCCTGTTGGCCAGAACGCCACTAAAAAAGAGAAGAAGAAGAAGTAAGTGACAAGCGTAGAAAGAGGATAACTATAGAACGAGTCATAGCGTATCACCGAAAGAGCTGGAAGATAATTTGACAGTTCTTCCGGTGATAAAACATGAAGAATATTCTCCCCAGGTAGAAGTAGGTTATGTGGTTGTTATCGAGTTCGAGCTCTTCAAAATAAACTCTAAATAAATATTAGAGGACAGTGGAAAATCCTCAGCTCAAGAAAAATAGATAGACGGAGCAATACAATCTAGTGACGCCAGTTTAATATAATGCCCAGCGTTAGTGTGTATGCATAACCTTGTGTTTTTTTTATTGGTAATTGTTAAAAATCGGGTTGACTAGGTTTGTCGTAATGCCCCTTCTTTCTTCTTTCCTGAGGGACAATCACACAAATCGACCAAGACCCATATTAAGCTTAACTTGTCAATTACAACTTACAACCCGCTGCTATATAACAAGCAAAGAACAGTAATTCAATTCAATACATTCAATATTCTTATACACAGTATTATCAAACGTCTTAGTAATTAAAAATGCAAACTCCTCATTAGTGCATAATCTTTTTAAAAATTTAACTAACATCAATCAATTAACATTATGCGTAGTTGGAGTCCAAATATAATCGCGAATAAGTCTGGGTTCCACCGACTTACGATCACAGACTGATCAACGTTAAATATGGCGCCGGCAGCTGTCATCCCATAGAAACTTGTCAAACTTTCCATACATTCAAATTTTAACGAACACAGCTTACGATTACAGACGGTTTGGTGCAACCCAGCCTAAATGATTACTTTGTATTTTATAACCTTCGAGCTGGATTACCTAACATTGAACTGAAGCCATGCTAACCTGACTAAATTGAGAAGTATCAGGCGACAGATACATCCTTTAACACGTTTATGATATCTCATCTTTAGTCGTGTTATATATGGTGACGGTTCATCGATGACAGTCCGGTGACAAATAAGCTGCCCGGCTAGTATGATAGCTTATACCGTCACGTTATATGGCCAAAATGTACTGAAACGTCACATAAAACGTAACGGTATAAGCTATTATACTAGCCGGGCTGGTGACAAACAATAAAAGCCTGTACGCGATGAGGGAAACTGCTATCCCGAAACGCAAACGCAACGAAGTTCGAATATCTCTCTCTCTCTGTGGCACTTGCTTATTCGAACGACAGAGAGAGATAGTCGAACCTCAGCAGCCCGGCTAGTATGATATCTTATACCGTCGCGGTTTATGTGACGTTTCAGTACATTTTGGCCATATAACGTGACGGTATAAGCTATTATACTAGCCGGGCAGAGCAGCTTAGGCCGCGCCAGTCTGTGAGAGGCTTAACACAATTTTACAGTTGTGTGAAACAACCATTTGTCAATTAACAACAAACATGACAATTTGACAATTCTGAATTTGCTCGTATCACTCAAAGAGAATATAATCACTTTTTAAAAAGGAAGTCTAACTAAATAGATTTTCACGTTTGCCACTGAGCATATAATCACTACGTTTGCCAAGAGCCATCAGTTCGAGTAATCCTTCAAAAATGAGCATCAACAGGCTCCCCCCATTACTGAATAAAATTCCAGCCATTAGAGTGAACCCTACTATGTGTCGCTTTGTGAGCTCAAAACCCGAAGACGTACAAATTCATACTGGCCAAGTATTAAGATCATTTTATTTATGTTATTACTAACGTATTTTGAATATTAATTTATTTAGATCACCACCACCTTGATTTATCTATTGTCACGTTGATACTGTTTAGATATTACGATGTTCACATTGATATGACAAATATTATATAACCACAAATTTACGCAAATAAATCACTATCACAACAATCTTAATTATTATTTTATTTAGAAATGGAGTTCAGATGACTACAGACTTGCTAGATTCGAGAATGCTCCTAAGCAAGTTAATCCCAACTGGGCTATAAAGCTCATAGCTGGAGTCCCTACAAAGCAAGTGACACAGAGAGTGGTGTGGTGTGATGGAGGCAGTGGTGCTGAAGGACATCCCAGAGTTTACATTAATCTGGTAAATATTGCAATTCTTAGTCTCTAATAGTCATTTAATATTCTAGACTTTCTAATGTCAATAGTCTGATACTATCTTTAGACGTACTCTTTGCGTTAGAGAGGGTAAAATATATACTTGGCATGACATGTTAGTTAATGCAAATCTATTTTTCAGGACAAGCCAGGTAACCACTCTTGTGGATATTGTGGATTGCGTTTTGAGAAAAAGGACCATCATTAAGTCTTCAAAAGAATCTAACAGTTAAAAAATTGCTGCTGCAACCCTTATTTCAAAATACTAGTGTTAAATTTATTTTCTTAATGCTTAGAGCAAAAATAAAACATATGTGAAATATATAGTTTATTAATCTTATGTCTTGTATAATATACCCAGAAAGTAACAATAATCAAATTGCAGTAATAGCTACATAGAGAAAGTAACAATAATCAAATTGTAGTAATAGATATATTGACATAACATAATACAATCAATATATTCCTATCACAGCAAAGAGCTTGATTAACATAATGGTTAGGAGTTTGTTGACACTTGACAAGGTATGCTGAATAAGGTAGAACTGCTGAAGAAGGGGTTTAGGAATCAACTCGTCACACCAAAATTTTGTTCTAATCGGTCACACCGTCAAAAGCAGTATTATTTGTTTAACTCGTCACAACAAGATTTAGTTCTATTAAGTCACATCATAATTTTGTAGCTATTGGTCACACTACAATCCTACGAATCGTCGATTACGATCCTACAGTGCGCGAGCCGAGCGAGCGAAGCGAGCGCGCCGCGGCAGCAGCCCCGGCGAAGCGCCAGAACCGAACCTATTATTCTACTTGTGACCAGTTAGAACTGTTTGACGGTGTGACGAATAAGAAGAGATTTGTAGTGTGACCAATAGCTACAAAATTATGATGTGACTTAATAGAACTAAATCTTGTTGTGACGAGTTGAAACAAATAATACTGCTTTTGGCGGTGTGACCGATTAGAACAAAATTTTGGTGTGACGAGTTGATTCCTAAATCGAAGAAGGCAACATTAAAATTTCTCTCTAATATGCAGTTTGTCTTTAAGATGGCAGTTCTAGTGATATAAAGGCTCTTTCAGCGCAAGATCCAGAATAAGTGATATACCTATACCCTAGGCCAATTAGATTATCTAATTTTGACATCTACAAATACTATTAAACTAATGTGCTGTATACATGTTAATTAGAAATGTTTTGAATTTGAAACAAATTAACTACTGTCACACATTTCTGACTGAAAAAGCTAATCAATAGTGAGACAATGTTTTTGGGAATATCCAACATTTTAACACTTTCACTGTCCGTGAATTACCTGTAATGCACTGCCAAACTTGCTCTGTCACATCTACATGATGTCAGAAATGGATGGCTCTGTACATTTGTGCATTGCCTGTTATGCATGGATATATCTACCTATGTAAGTGGTGAAAGCTAAGGCTAAGGTAAAGTAACAACTTTTTTTTAGTGTTTAGAAGTTTAAATAAAGTTAATATTTGATATTCCCTAAATATGTACTAACAAATTATACTGATTCATCAATATTCCATACAGTTTCACATTTTGTTACTTATCAGCACCCAGTGAATTCTCGTTTTGCAGTTGTTGTCTAATATCTATGTTTGACTGAAGAAGCTCCTTCAATTTCTGATGGATATCATCATTCTTCTGCTCTAGAAAATCAAGAGCTGAATTTAATTCATCCAATTTTGAATCCAACATTTCATACTCTGCAAAAATAAATTATTAAAATATAGATACAAAGGACAATATAGATACAAAATAGTTTGATGGAGATGTGTTGTTCCCATGGTAAAGTAGCAATAAACTATATATATATATATATATATATATAAAAGAAGTCCTGACTTACTGTAGAATTGGTGTTGTTACATTATAAATGTAACCAACTGTGGAAAAATCAATTCTTTCACATTAGTAGTTTCTGCTGCGCATTGATGAGTGCAGTCAGTTCCAAAGAAGCTATGGATGAAGGGGATGTGGTGTTGGTGGTCACCCTTGATGTTAAAAATGCTTTCAACAGTCTCATATTTGAAATGCACAAAGGAAGCCTTCCTTCAATATTTTGAAGCACCTGTCTATCTGAGGAGACTGTTTGGAAAACTACTTGGAACACTGCTTTGTCGCATGGGAAGACAACACTGGACCTATGCTCCGGCAACAAGTCGAACTTGGTGTGCTGCATTGATGTAATGTTATAAATAAAAGGTACTCAGCGTTTCAACAAGTTAGTGTTTTAAGGCACAACAAAAGATTAAGTTGGTTGCTGAATATCTTCAAAGTAATTTTTTAGAAAATAGTTGACCAGATTTCTATCTTTATCATCGAAAGTCTACGTGGACTAAGTCGCAGGCGGCCGCTTGTTTGTATATATGCAGATTGTTAAAGAACAAAAGCAGTATTGGAACTAATGAAATTTTTACTGTAATTAAGCTAACTGACATATTCCCAATCCCCCACAAACGATGGACTGCTTGTGCACAATTATCCCACCAACCCTTCCTCAATTTCTTCCGTGTATCGCTCCACACGTACTTTTCACATTTGTATATACATACATGTATAGCTCACACACTCATAAACCTTTTAAAATTACTATGGTATACTTTTAAAGCTACCATGGGGATTATACTTAAAATTTGGGTTTTGAATCCAGCAAGGCTATCTAAACGCAATGATACACTGAATCTAAAAAACCTTTACCTTCGCATATATTATCATCAATTGGGACAATATCATCATTAGCATCAGTTTTGTCCTGATCAGGCTTGTTATTATCTTGCCCAGCCATTATGGTTTGTAGAAATAAAAGTGCGGTTTATATGAAATAATATCCAAATATGTTTTTTGAAACAGAAAAAATATTGAAGTAAATTCGATTGTTGTCAAAAATGATAGACAACATAGACTTATGTCAAGTGACTACCTACGATATGCCTTACGATCATTTTGGTAAATTATTTTATGAGGCCGTATTGGCTATGTGCGAAGTAGGTGGTGGGGGTAAGCTAGGCGATCGTAGCGCACACCATGGCAGAAATGTGTACTTACCGGGGACCACTGTCAAATTTACTTTCACGTTTTCTATTGGTTCCTTAATGGTTTCCTACGATTCGTTTCGTTTGTATGTATTTATTTATACTCTTATTTATTTCAGTAAAATTTCCAATACGGGGTCTTTCTCGTTTACTAAAGTAAATATAATATTCATGTGTCATTATTTGACATCTCTGAGTTTTGAAGTTCTCTCGGGACCTTTGACGTTTGACGTTTCTGACGTGCACATAGCCAATATATACTCAAGAGTAGACGTCAAATAATAATACTGCTAAGAGCGAGAAGATCATACTAAATTGGATAAGAGCGACAGAAAGGGATATCTATATTAATAATTTCGTGCAGGGGTACGGTAGACCCGAACGAGACCTGTCTCAAATTGAAGAACGTATAAAAATAACGATTTTTGAGTTGAACATATGTATCCGCAAAATTCGGATTGTCGCGTATTTTGCATTTAAAAGTGTTAATTTGATGACAAAACGTCGGCCATATTGCCCACAGACTATTTTGCTATATTAAATTTGTTGGTTGACAGTGTCGGCTACGTTCGAAAATCGTGAATTATTTTTGCGTCCGGTATGTTGGCCAGGTTGCTGGGCTGCGTTCTGGGTGATGGGCCATCATCGCCCATTGTGTGGATTCGGCTAGCCGCGTCTGCAGCGTTTTGTTTTTGTACTTTTCAAGCGTTCTATACACCTATCAGCCTAGCTAGCACGATAACTTATACCGTCACGTTATATGGGCGAAATGTATTAAAACGTCACATAAAACGTAACGGTATAATCTATCGTGCTAGCTAGACTGATTGTCACAACAACCGCCTTCAAAGCGAATGTATGGGGCCTGTTACATGGATTCATATCACGATAAGTATCACGTGAATATTAAAGCAGAATCCATACAAATTTGAAAACTGCGATAATATTGACACCCCAGTATTGTGATAATATTAATCGTGTAAAGGACACCACTTGAATGTTTGCTGAGTCTGTCCGCCATCTTAAAGCTGCGTCTCTATTTTGTTTGTGACAAACTACTAGGTGACTTATGGCTTTTAAACGTCTAGCAAAATTCTATCCCTATCTCGCTCTATCTTATAACTTAGTGGTACTGGGGGACTACTCCGAAATTCGAAATCCGAACTTCGTATTGTGCCGTCCCTTTCACTCATATAGTCTATGACAGGAGAGTGAAAGGGACGGCACCATACGAAGTTAGGATTTTGAATTTCGGAGTAGACCCTCAGCTCATGCCGTTCGCCGCGCTCGGACGTTAGAGGCGCTACTGCGAACCGAAAACGAAGTAGGTATCTGCCTCTCTCGCACATGTATATTCGAACGACAGAGAGGAAGATAGTTCGTTTTTGGTTCGCGGTAGGCCCTCAGGCGTCAACTTTAAAACGAATAGGGTATTTTACTATAAGAGAAGTAAAATTCAAAATGTAATAATAACCAGCCAAGTGCGTCGGAGTCGCACACTGAGGGTTCCGTACAACTAAAAAACAAATGTGATTTATCAATATATTGATATTTTTGGTAAAATATACTTCATAATAAACATTATCACTTAATTTCAAGTTCATAGGTCGATGGGAAGCTAAAAAATTATTTGTGTGACAGACAACACACGGAATGTTCTTTGACTTTCTTCGACCGTCCGCCACGCTCGGACTAAGGTGCTACCAACCGAAAACTAAATATATATCCCTCTCTGTCGCACTTGCATATTCGAGCGCGGAGAGGGAAATACTTCGTTTTCAGATCGTGGTAGGCCCTCTGGTCTGACGGCTCCTATTCCTGGATGGTGCGCGTATCGGAATGTGAAATACCTTTGGCAAAACAGAACAAGTTGTTAAATAGCTTCCATTAATTGGAGAAAATATTAACAACTGTCATTATTATCACGTGAAACACTGAATATTGAAGCAACATCCATAGGGGCCTGTTACATGGTTATTATTATCACGCGATATACTCATATCACGATCCGTATCACGTGCAATTAATATTGACAATATTAACACACCAGTATTGTGATAGTATTAAGCGTTTAACAGACCCCATACAATTTTAAAAATCGCGATAATATTGAGTGTAAAGGGCCCCACTAAATAGAATTTGGCGGAGAATAGAGAGCTGCTATCGCGAAACGAAAACGAACGAACATCGTGTATTTCCCTCTGTGTCGCTCGAATTTGCAAGTGCGACAGAGAGGGAGATACACGAACTTCATTTGTTTTTCGCGTTAGCAGCTCTGACTTCGCACCAAAAATACTGACTGGCACATCAATATTTAACAATGCACATCTGAATTGAATTTTAATGAACGATTAGTATTTTAGCTATACAAATCAGTACTGATTACGGCGTCAAATTTTTTATGTGCCTTTAAATACTACCCTTATAAAAATGCTTAGGATTAACTTGCAAAGATACTAGCCTTTGCCCGTGACGTCGTTTGCGTAATCTTTTACTCCCAATTCCATATAATTCCATTCCATACTTTTATTCCCAATCCAGACTACAGACTATATTTCTATACGATTCGAAGTTTCATCATAATCCGTTGTTGTAATGTTTTTATTTTATACATTTTTGTACACTATTTCTTTCGTCGTTTGCATAACTGTCACGAATAAATGTTTTGTTTATTTCTTTCTTATTTATTTCACCCGAGCGAAGCCGGGCTTTCATCTAGTATCATTTATTGTCCTTGTCATAGTTCCGCTTTTCTTTATTTGCCTCATAGAAATACTATAATGTATAGAATCACAATCACGTCGTAAAAATGGCTCTGTAAAAGCCGGTACATGTGCACAATTTAAGCGGGGTTTGTCGAGCGGAGCCGAACAGCACGTGCTTGATATTCACAATGCCTACTGACGTACGAAAACTTCATCTTAAAAAACCAGTATAAGCCTGACCTCCGATTATGCATAGTCGTTACGAATCTCAAGGTCCAGATATAATAGAACTAATGGTGAGGCAAGTCTAGACAGGTTTTGAATATCATAGTGTTTGACAAGACAACTTGTCATTGCCGGTTGCTTGCTTGTTAGTGCTTAAATGCAGAAATTCAAGCAGAACTAAAAAGAAAAAAGGTGGGTTATCTTATTTTCAGTAAGTACAGTCACCAGCACCAATATCTGCCACAACAAAGCACGCATAAATATCTGACACGACTCTATTTGTAGGGCCGTTAGGACGTGTCAGATATTTTTGCCGCCTTTGGTTAGGCAGATATTAATGCTGGTGACTACCACTCGTTATTGAATTAAAATTTGTATTTAAAAGGGTCTACTCGTTATGTTCATATATCATAGCGTAATTTGACAATCTCCAGGAATAAAATTTCTGTGGAGTAGCTACCCCCTTACTAATATAGTAATTCCGAAAAGTTACTTAATAAATGAATAATATATGTGAAATTATGTTTCTTCAGCATGCAACTGTACTGGGAGAACACTAGCTAGAATGATGATGAGGACATTTGTTGGTGATAGGGTCTTGCAAATTTTAAAATGTTTTAAACTTATACTATGATTTATGACTAAAGTACCTATTGATAATTCCAATAAAGTGATGGAAGGATGCTTAAATCAAAGTTAAGATAGTAAAGTTATACGTATACCTATACGTCGACATGTCGCGGCGTCATGTTCTTAGGAGCACATCCCATTATACAAGCGATACACTGAAAAAAATTTGTTAACAGTAGCCCAAATTTTAGCTGCTAGTAACTAAATCGGAGGACTGGCAAACTGAGAGTTTACTAGTAACCAAATTGTTTGTTGAAAATTAGCATAATTTTGGTTAATACTAAGCACAATTTGGCTATTTCTCAAGTAGCCAAACTAGTTGAGCTATCCTTTTTTTTTCAGTGTAGGACACTCACTAGGAGGCAAAGTTTCTTCTTAAACTTAACGGTTCAATATCGCTCGTGAGTTTGGGATCGTCCACGATTCGCACAGCACGTCTCTGAAGCAACTCAAAAGGCCCAAGCTGGTATCCATGTGCTCCCGCCTAGAGGTGACAGAAAACTCAGTGGGGACGGATTTGTGATTTATATCATAGAAGTCTCTGTCCAGGGGTGACGTATTGCTTCGCTCAATTGAGCACAGCTTTTTAGATGCCAGCCTGGCTTTGTCTTCTACGTAGCTCCGAAACTAGACGTCGCTTGAAATGTCGACACCAAGGATCCCAATAACTCCCTGAGATGGAGAGGGCTGTGTCTTGGAATAGGCAAAAGTGAATGGGTTTTTTTTCGTAGTGCACGCGTATACTTGTGTCTTGGTGGGGTTGAACTGGACCAGATTATCCTGGCTCTTACTCGCGCCTTTTTTGAAGACTCCCATGCTGTAGACCTTTGGTAATACCTCGGCAGGCTCAGCTACGAGATCGCAATGGCTCTTAAGGTGTGGGGATGTGCTCGAAAGCGAGAGGTGCGATGATGATAGGTGGCCGCGGGCATCATGTCATACATAGGCCTCGCCCAGGGAATGCCAAAACAATCAATTAGGAGCTACCCGCATCCAGAGGACCCACGCGACCTGAATCAGGTCATCAGCCCACCTCAAGCCTCAGCAACCTTGTGCGGGCATTCCCACGCTACGTCATCCGGTACGTGGTCGCCACTCGAGAACTCGCTTGCCACCCCGATCATCGGTTCTCCAGGAAACATAGCCCGCACCTGCCACTTTAGTTTGGCAAGCTTTCAGGCTATATCGGTTACTTTGATTCCTCTGCGGGTATCGTCATTTTTTAGATCTCGCAGAGTAACTTGGAGCATAGGCCATACCCTCTCCTCTCCATCGCTCGTTGAGTGACTTTGACCCTCCTTTTTCGGAGCCATAGGTCATAAATGGCAACACGCACTGGTCAAAGACTTTAAGTATTGACGAGAGAATAATCGATACATGACGAAAAGATATTGCGTCTCCTGAACGCCACCCAGCCAAGTCATTTTTGACTTTTGACTTTTGACAATTGATCTCCTTCTCGAAACTGCACCTGCCCAACTGAACCGTTTTTCCTAGGCTCAGGGACAGTACACAAATTTGTCGACGACTTTCAGCGTAGTCTCTGATATTAACTGGAGTACGTACTAGATACATGTGACGCCAAATACAAAAAAGGATAAACGATTTCTACATATTGTTATATATACACATTTATTATGGATATCTGTTCGTACTATTAATTTCCTATCAACCTAGGTTTTGGCGTTAACATGTTGGCGGTATTCATTATAATTTCCAAGTCCTACCTGAACGTTCTTGGTCGTGTCTTCGTCTCCGATTTGATCTGCTTCTATGTAGCTGCCCGGGGCCTAATTCCACCGCCTGTTGATAGGTAGTAAAATAAGTACCAAGCATAGACAGGACTTATTCTAAGCTCTACACGATACTAAGATGTATAAGAGTTACACGTAGTATTTGGGATCCCATCTACCAGCGCACGTGAACAGGTTAATAAGATTTAGTGAGTTACTATTGAAGCCTAGTCTAATACTTAGCTCAAGTTAATCAGGAGATTCAGATCTGCATGCTGCATCCACTTTACGCAACTTTATTCCACTATCACAAACTTATACTTTCAATCACTATTAACTTTTTTCTCGTCTAAACCGACGGCGCCAAATATTGCTAGTCATCTAAATGTAAGAATGTTACCAGCTACGAATTTATAAGGAATAGTTCACACGACTTACCACAGGTTCGCGATGATCCGCGACACTCCCGACTACAAAGAAGGTGCTTATAGAAGAGCTACCAAGTGGCGTGTCCACTCGGTAATCTTCTCTCGGGCTCGTTGAGCTGCAATCCTCTCCGGTCTCATGTTAGCAGGTAAGTCACTCTGTTCACTCTCTTGTGGACTATTATCCAACTCAGATTGTAAAGATTCCTCATTACGACAATCAGTAACTTCGACTTCAGGCTCTTTAGAAGATGATTCAGCGCCTTGAACTTCCTCAGCTTCTTCCGGATTATGTGCTTCATCTAAACTCTCAATCATATCTAACTTCTCACTTGGAAGGTTTTCCCAGCTCAGGTCTATTCTCTGGTGGTATGTGGTACTCCCACATTATAGTTTTCTTCATGGGTATCTTGAATAACTTTATCTGTAAAATTAGATTTGGGAGGTAACAGGATTGGATGCTTCATATCGTAGGACCAACGAGTGTTTGACAGTCGTCCTCGGCTTCTTAGCAATCCATCTACATCTAGGTATAGTCCTAAGTTTCGAGTCAGATGAGTTTCCTTTCCGGTGACTTCTTCAGGGAAATGTTCTTTCTGCAGATTTATAATTTCAGTTAACCGTATCTTATCCCCATTTATGTCAGTTACTTCCTGGTTTACATGTTCCTGTTCTTTAGTTGAACAGCATTCAACGTCAATATCAAGATGCATGTCAGGTATGTCCATCTCACAGACTTCCTTTGACATCTCTGGACCATCGGCAATGTCCAGGCCCTCCCCAGCAACGAGAAAAGCTTGTCGGTCTTCAGTTTTCGTACTACTTGGCCAATGTACTGGTTCCTTGGAAAGAAATTCAGGCCCATTGAACCATAATCCTTTTTTACTCTCCCATAGCTCAGGCCGAGTAGCTAAATCAGCTGGGTTTCTGTTCGTATCTACATAGCGAAATTCGAAGTCTCTGCTCTCCTTGATTTCGTTAACACGACGGGTAATAAAAGGAGACAGCAGTTTATTCGATTTGATCCAGCCGAGCACAACCAGACTTTCTGTCCACAAATATTGTTTCTGTATGGGCAAGTCTATGTTTGCTTTGACATACTTCATGAGCCTGCTACCAATTAAATACGCCAAGAGTTCCAGCCGGGGTATTTTTAAATTTTCTTGATCTTCTAGGGGTGTTATCCTCGATTTTGACATCAGGAAAGCTATTTTAATTTCTCTTTCCCCAATTATGCGCAGATATGTAACGGCAGCATATGCTTTCATGGAAGCGTCTGTATATGTATGAAGTTCATACTTGACATTTTCTTTCGGTACTACATTTCCTACATATCGTGGTATTTCAATATCTTTTATGAGTTTGAGGTTGTTCACAATAGTAGTCCATTTGTGCATGAGCTCTGTTGACAGGGTCATGTCCCATTTAATCTTCAACTCGCAGAGCTGTTGGAAGAATATTTTTGCAGGTAAGATAAGCGGTGAGGCGAAACCACAAGGATCATAGACTCTTGCCATTGTGCGTAAAACATCCCTTTTAGTAGGTCTGTTTCCTTGACAATTCACCTCTGTGGAATTTTCATTGAGTTTGAGCTCTAAACTATCTTTCTCTACGTTCCACATTAGGCCAAGAACCTTTATTCGGTCCTTAAGTGGTGCTCTTAGTGGCGGAGGAATAGTTTCCATAAAAGCCTTGTCATTTGACATCCACTCTCTTATGTTCATGCCTATTTCTTTGAACACAGTTCTGGTTTCTTCATACAATGCAGTAGCTTTGTTATAGTCTTCAGCGCATGTCACCAGGTTATCAACGTAACATCTGTCAGCAATGTTCTTCAGAAGGGTTTCATCTTGTGATAAATGATGTCGTATCGTGGCTGTTAAGAGAAATGGGCTCGAAATTATTCCAAACGGTACTCTACAAAATCTGTAATGAAGAATATTGTCTTCAGTGGGTTCTTTGGACAGATCCTTCACCCAGAGGAATCTGGCTACATCTCTATCTTCATCTTGGAGACCGACCTGAAGAAAGGCTTTTTCTATATCTGCTGTTATTCCTACTTCTCCACATCTAAATCTTAGAAGTAGGGCGGTTAAATCTTCTAGCATTGATGGTCCGCGATACATACATTCATTCAGGCTCTTGTAGTCCTTTACTTTAGCTGAAGCATCATAAACAATACGCCCCCTTTTTCCTTCTTGTTTCACTATGTGTCCAGGTAAGTAGTGTATAGGCGGGTTTACTTGATATATTGGTACTGTTTGAGGTTCTAAAACTTCAATGATATTGGCTTCAAGTTGTTCTGACAGTATCCGATCATATTCTGTTAACGTCGCACTATCAGATCTCCTCAGTAGGCCTTTCAATCTTCCATAAGCCAGGTTGTAATTGGTTGGTATATCTGGTGGGAACTGTATCCAAGGCCACTTTACTTCATACCGCCCTTCTACATACTTGATGGTATCATTGAAGAATTTAACCGCTTCTTCTTCTCTTGTTGTCTTGGGAGAGTCCGTTATGCCAATGCTTTCAAGCGCCCATAAGAACCTCATGTCTACATTTCTCAGAGGTAAGTCGGGTTCTGTAAAGTATGGGCAACTAGGTCCATGACATTGACAATATGTTGTTATGGAAAGAGCATTGTCATAAATGTTCCCATCTGTACTCCCCGTTAACATCCAACCAAAGTCAGTATCAACTAAGTGTAAATTCTCTCCAATGTGACGACTATTTCTAATAAAGGAGAAGTAATAGTCGTTTCCAATCAGTACATTAACTATATCTCCCAATGAGTCATCGTCAGCTATGATATCTACAGATATCTTCTCCGGAAAGTTAAATATCGGGATTGTATTAGTAATGTGTGGGACAACATTCACTCTTAATTTCTTCTTTAAGCCACGTTTGGTTTCTAACAAGATTTCAGCTGCAGGACTAATAATCTCCTTAGGTTGGTTCGAACCGAATGTGTATACCATTAGGGAGTCTTCATTTTCTGGTGTAAGATTGATTGATTTAGCTAACTTAGTTGTAATGTAGCTTCTTTGACTTCCACAGTCTAGTAGGATGCGGCATGACTGTGGATTACCCCGTTCTTTGTTATTCCTTATTACTGCAGTTGCCGTCTGCAGCCACCACCTGAGGTGTAGCAGGCTTCAACTGTCTTGGACAAAGTGCTCGATTATGTTTTCCTTTACAGTGATGACATTTAAAACTCATTCTGCAATTCCGTACAAAATGTCCTTCTTTCAGGCACAAATAACATTTCTTACCGAGTCTCTGTTTTCGCTCCTTCAGTATCGCATATTTAGTGCATTCATCACTGTAATGTGAATGAGTATGACAGAATCGGCATTCCATTCGGGGTTTCTTTCCATAATCCGGTTGAAAGTTGTCTCCCTTGAATGTACGTTTCCTTATAAAGTCACGAGGAGATTTCTTAGTGTTAGGGCCTTCACTAAAGGTGTTGTAAACCCGTCTGATATTCCTTTTAGAGATGTTTTCTACAGCTTGTAAGGTCCCTATTGTACAACCTTCTGTATTTGTAGAACTTTGTTTGACTTTGGAGACTTCTTCCTTGTCTGCAAGCAACTTTGAAAGCTGAGTCCTTATTTCTTTTGTGGTGTCATCTTTTATAACTCTTTTCAGCTCATACACAATACTCTCTGGAAATTTTTCAAAGATTAAAGTTCTGAAGAAACTGTGAGAGACATCTTCTCCTAGGGCATTCAAGACTCGCAGATGACGTTCTAGTTCATTAAACACTCTACGACAATCTATTATAGCCTCACAAGCCGGTGTTATTTTATTGAGTGCAGCATAATGAGCGTCCTTTATGTAGCTGTCTCTTCCATAACGCTCCCTAAGTGTTGCAACTGCTATGGCATAATTTGCGTTTGTTGCTTGTAAACCTTCCACTAAACTTTTAGCTTCGCCCTTTAAAGCCGCAGATAAATAAAGAAACTTATCTACGTCTGACAAATCACGCTGATCAATCTGAGACCTTAAATGGTCCCAAAAGGAGTGCCAGTTCAAAATATCTCCCTCAAATGTAGGCAAACTCAATACTGGAAGTTTCCCAGTTAAACATTTAGCAGATGTTACTTCCTTGGTCTTGGCATGTTCGATTTTAATCTTCAGCTCACTTAGAACCTCCTCCGCTTCCAACTGATGTGTAGATATATTTGAAATATCATCTGCTGATGGATTATTTACATATTTGAAGTAATTGTTTAAATCATTGTTTAGTTTTAGTAATACGCTTTCTAATTTAGACCCGACTACCTCTGCATTTAATACCGCTTCTTGCAGTGACTCTTTATTGATAGTTCCGCTTATTTGTTTAGCTGAGTCAGTAAGTTGTAAGAGTCTGTCGGAGGTCACTTTTAATATGTTCTCCCAGATTTGATCCATACTTAACTTGTTTGCAGATCTGTGAAAGACCATAAATATTGACTGTGTATACTATTCATGACTATCTTATATCATTTTCCGATGAAATCAAACGCAGTGAAAAATATTATAAACGAATTCACTTCACACTTACCATGAAAGTAACAACGCTGCGTTTCACTTTATCCAGATGATGTGAACACAAAATATGGGAATCTAGTTATAAAAACAAGTTCCTTTTACCACTTTTTACACGATAATTTCGTTTTTATTAACTTTTACATGAACTTTGAGTCAAACTTTATACGAATAAGACTTGTAGAAGAAAATTTTCACTTTGACGTTTCTCAACGAAACACCCAGCACGTCGGGTCGCGGGACTGTAACCTGTTCTTAGTCTGCGCCTCTGCCAGACCGAAACCGATACCACTCAAGACATACCGCGTCAAAACATGACTAACGGATTGTCAGCTATCTAAAAAATAGCTTCCTTCTAGCATAACAGGGTTTACACAGAATTAACAGACGTAAACGATAACAAATAAAGAAGACGGGGTATTACTGACTCGCATCATGAGACCCAAGATTATGGTTTACATAAAAATAATAACTCTTGATTTTCACGCTTATCACTCCACTACATATATTAAGCGCGCTCTATTCATCGGTGTTCAACCACGTCGCATCACAATTTGTCTTTTGAATCCACATTATAACATATTAGGTATTTTACTAAGGTAAAGTTAATAAGCTATTTTGTAGTGTAGCGTACGAAAAACTTAGAAATTAAAAAACAATCATCGTTACAAATCGATGATTTGGTCACTCCCAAATCGATAAGACAAACTCGCATACTCACCATTGCTCGGTAGATGGCGCGCTGCGACGACTAATTGAAAAATTAAATTATAGTAGGAAAATACACCTCTTTTTTTTGTGATGGCCAAAGACAGAACACGAAAAACCGTAAAGTAGTACACGAACAAACTGTTTATAACAAAACAATGCGTTCGATTAGTAAAATGAGACGAATTATAATCGTTCACATTGGACTTGGAAACATCCACAGCAAGCTCCACCATGACGCCAAATACAAAAAAGGATAAACGATTTCTACATATTGTTATATATACACATTTATTATGGATATCTGTTCGTACTATTAATTTCCTATCAACCTAGGTTTTGGCGTTAACATGTTGGCGGTATTCATTATAATTTCCAAGTCCTACCTGAACGTTCTTGGTCGTGTCTTCGTCTCCGATTTGATCTGCTTCTATGTAGCTGCCCGGGGCCTAATTCCACCGCCTGTTGATAGGTAGTAAAATAAGTACCAAGCATAGACAGGACTTATTCTAAGCTCTACACGATACTAAGATGTATAAGAGTTACACGTAGTATTTGGGATCCCATCTACCAGCGCACGTGAACAGGTTAATAAGATTTAGTGAGTTACTATTGAAGCCTAGTCTAATACTTAGCTCAAGTTAATCAGGAGATTCAGATCTGCATGCTGCATCCACTTTACGCAACTTTATTCCACTATCACAAACTTATATTTTCAATCACCATTAACTTTTTTCTCGTCTAAACCGACGGCGCCAAATATTGCTAGTCATCTAAATGTAAGAATGTTACCAGCTACGAATTTATAAGGAATAGTTCACACGACTTACCACAGGTTCGCGATGATCCGCGACAACATGGACGTTAGTTATGATCTTCGTTTTGTCCATGTTCATCTTAAGACCAACTTCTTCAGAGGCCCACCTTAGATCATCGAGTGCTTAAGTTCTCCATGGTCTCAGTTTTGACGAAGAACAACCAAACTCCTGTCCCATGCCTTTCAGAATGACTAAATCGAACAGCTTCTAAACAAGATATAAAATTAACTAAAATAATATTTTGATTTTTAATTTTATAAGATCACAATCAGCCAGCTTCGAAAGATTAATTAGAATTCACGATCCGAAAGTAGGTACAATTTTGTAAGTTTCGGCACGACCGAAAGGTTCGGCACTTTTTTGGCCGAAACCGGACCTTCAGCCGAAACATGATTTTTAGGCCGAAACCGGCCGAAACCGAAACCGAAACTTCGGTCGGACACTAACGGAAATGCTCTTGTGCAGCTAAATTGAGAACATTTTTAACATGTAACGTGTAATTTGAAAAGTAATAATAAAACTTGATTTTTCATTATTATGAATTGATATCAACATATTTCGACCACGTCACATAGTTCGACGACTAACTATAATAAATCCTTACATAAAAACATTGTTCAAAAAATATGAATGCGACTCCATTTCGAACTGTGTTCCCATTGTGACAGCTAACTAATTTGAGTCTTATCTTGGTTGTCATAAAGTAAGTTTTCGCATACTTTACTTTTTAGTTTTACGATCGTGGTTATGAATTGAGTGACTTCGCTTCTACTCGAATGCAACATTGTTATGAGCTATTATTGTGACAGATTTAGTTCGGGACTGTGACTCTAGGTATTATAAGAGCTCAATGATTTGCCACTAAACGTCAAGTCAAATAGTTTGAGGCAAATCCCGTTCGATGGACATCCCGGGATCTGCCTGTTTCCGGCAGATTGGGGTAACCGATGTCGGGCCAGTGGCTCATGATCGGGGTTAATCTTCGCAGGCCCGTGGAGACGCCACATACACGCGGCGATGTGTGCGCAACGCAGTGATTATATTCTCTTTGGTGTGCGCGGCCGCTTGTCCTACGCGCTAAATGATTGACGTGTCGGCCGGTCTCCCCCGTTCTCAATCGGGGCCGCCTCGCCGTCGCGGCAACACGTCGCGCGACAAATTAAGTCAATTTACAACCGTCATTATTATGTTTATGGATGTTTCAATTCATCAATATTGCCGACCACTTGAGTCTATTTATAATAGTGCGTAATATTGGGTATGAATTACATAGGAACAGATCAAGTAAGAGCACGTTGTACTTTGAATACCTAAAACACTTAGTACTTATTTTTAAAATAGAAATTAATGATAATAATATTTATCATAATGAAAAATATATAATAATGAAGTTCGTAATGTAGTAGTTCATTATTTTATGTCGTAATCATTTAAATACTCTTTTATGGAATAATATGCTTTCTTAACTGTAGTATCAATGAAACAGCGCAAGTTCAAAACAACAACTGATTTATTCAATCACGTGCGGGTACATTGCTAACCTTAAGTCTACCCACAACATCTCCCCCAAAGGATTTCGTAAGATTTACCCTAAACCATAACTTACTTATTTTGTATTATCCGATGAATCAGACAATACATTTACGATAAGTTGGGTCGTAAATGAATTGTATTCTAATCTTATCTACCCATATTCCCCTATGTAAAAAAAAACTTAAAACCTATTTTTAACACTGCTTGGACTTTGGACGCAGCAAGTAGGTTCTCCATCGTAGGTACTTACAAGCAATGAGATTTTTAAATGTATTATTGCTGACTGGTAATATTAATTACAGTGTATTATTTGTGAGAGTAGGTAAGTACCAACGATACGGATACGATACAGATTTACCTATAGTCCGTCCAATACTCATGTACATTGAAAAAGAGAGAAAGAAAAAACAAATGTTGAAGTGGTAACATTACATTATAACATTATAACATATAATGCATTTTAACTTTTAATCTACACGGATATCTAGTCACTTGACTTTGAACCTTATACGCAAGTAAATAAGTTTTTTTTTTTTTTTTTTCAGTATTCTTAAAATACCTTAAACTAAGTAATCTGCTTAAATTACGAGACTAATAAATCGTTTAAGTAATGCAGTTTTTTATTTATTTACTTTCTTGATTAAACTGATTTTCTGCTAATAACTTAGCTTTCCTTCGCGTAATGGGTCCCTCGGAAGTTGGCATTGGTCTAATGTCTACTTTATTGTCGACGCAATAAGGCATATTTTCGCCTGCTTCCTCGTGACCCATATCTTCGCAGGCGTCCTTGAACTCCTCCTCGTAGTCAGCTGATGGCTGTAGCGGGTTTGACTTCGAAGATGCCTGCTTCTCGTTCAAGGTACATTTTATTAAGTGACGACGGTTGCGTCTGAATTTACCCCCTACCGCATTCTGAATAATGTATGAACGTGGAGTCGCAGCTTTACCCACAACAGTAGCGCGAGTTCTAGCTTTTCCTTCTACACAAACTACGTCATCACCTATATTGAGTGTGGGTAACGCTTTACAATGTTTGTCATACCTCTCCTTAGCCTTATGTTGGTTACGTAACATTGTTTGGTATTCAGATGTGTCAACGGGCTGTGGTTTTAATAGTTCTGGGTGTACGGGAAGCTTACACCTCAACCTACGGCTCATCAAAAGCTGCGCAGGAGAGCTCAAACCATCCCGGGGGGTATTTCGGTAATTTAAAAGTGCCAAATAAAAGTCACCGTCACTCATTAGTGCCTTTTTTAACATATTCTTTACAGTTTGAACTTTGAACCGCACGTTCGCTTTTACCATTCGATTGTGAATAGTTTGGTGATGACGTGACGTGATTGAAATCCCATTCTGTGGCAAATCTTTTAAAGTCTCGGCTTGAATATTGTGTACCATTATCTGTTATGAGAGTCTCTGGTATCCCATGACGCGAAAATACTTCCTTTATGTTTGCAATTACAGCATTTGACGAGATATTGGGCAAATTACAAACTTCAACATAATTTGAATAATAATCCACCAGTATTAGAAAGTATTTTTTCTTTATTTCAAAAATATCCGAGCCCACTTTTTCCCATGGCAGATTTGGGATTTCAATCGGTAAAAGAGGTTCTTTGGATGGGGCATTTGAGCACTCTTGGCAGGTGTGACAACCAGGGGCGTATTTACCCTAGGGCCAAGGGGGCCATGGCCCGGGGCGGCAGGCTGCGAGGGGCGACGAAGCCGCACATAGGTGCTGGTATTTTTATAATAAAATATATTATCATCATAATATGGGGCGGCAAAGCTACCTGGCCCGGGGCGCCAAATTTTTAAATACGCCCCTGGTGACAACGTCTCACCATGCCCTCAATGTCACGTGACATGTTGGGCCAATACATCACTTGTCTCGCGCGCCGTTTGCACCTATCTATGCCCATATGGCCCTCATGTATTATATTTAACATTGTTGGTCGTAAAGATCGTGGTATTAAAACCGACAAGTTTTTAAAAATTACTCCGTCCACTACGAATAGTTCATCTCTGTAAGACCAAAACACTTTTAAATCAGCTACTAACTGTGACTTGTGATCCGGCCAACCCATATCAATATACTCAATTAGTTTTAAAAACTCCGGATCACGTTTTGTCTCTTTCTTGATGAGCGTCAATTTTGCGTTTGATATCGGAATATTATTAACAACCATTTGTATTTGATATGAGTTATTTTTATGAACTTCCTCGCTATATAGGTCTGGTAACGGCGCCCGAGACAATGTGTCCGCTAAATACATATACTTTCCTGGTTTATAAGTAACTACCAAGTCATAATGTTGCAGACGTAACATCATGCGCTGCAGGCGTGCCGGGACAGACATTAGGGGTTTTTTGAAAATGCTCTCTAAAGGTTTGTGGTCTGATTCCACCTGTACCTTCTCCTTGCCGTATATATACTGGTGGAATCGTTCACAAGCAAACACGATGGCTAATAACTCTTTCTCGAGCTGCGCGTACCGGCGCTGCGCGTCGGTGAGCGTGCGTGAGGCGAACTCCACGGGGCGGCCGCCCTGCAGCAGCACGGCGCCCAGCGCGTCGCGCGACGCGTCCACGGACAGCTGCACTGGCGCGCCCACGTCGTACAGCGCCAGCACGCCGGCGCTACAAACGCATTCTTTTAATTCATTAAACGCACGTTGTTCCGCGAATCCCCACTGCCAACTATTTTCTTTTTTAAGTAAGTTGGTTAAAGGTGTCGCGCGTTGCGAATAATTGGGTATAAATTTTGATAAATAATTTGCAGCCCCTAAAAATCGCTCAAGACTTTTCCTATCGGTTGGCGGCGGCATTTGATTTATTGCTCGAACTTTCTCATTATCCGGACGCATACCATTAGCGTCAAAAATGTGCCCTAAATAATTGACTTCCGAAACTGCGATCTTACACTTATCTTTGTTGAACTTAAGATTTATTTCTCTCGCTCTGTTTAACAATGCATATAACCTCTCATCGTGTTCCTGCCTAGTTTTGCCCCATACGATAATGTCATCTATAAAGTTATCCACCCCTTCGAGATCCTCAAGCAGTTGGCGCATTTTGGCGTGGAACACCTCCGAGGCACAATTTATTCCAAATGGTAAGCGAATAAACTGATACCTACCAAAGGGCGAAGCGAACGTACAAAGATCAGCGCTCTCGTCATCCAGTTGCACTGCCCAGAAGCCCGAGTTGGCGTCCAACACCGAAAAGCAGGTGGCGCCGCGCAGGCGCGTGGCCAGCTCAGTTAGCGAAGGCAGCTGATAGTGCGCGCGCTGTACTGCCACGTTTAACTCGCGCGGGTCGAGGCACACGCGTATGCCTTTATTTTTTTTCGCTACAAGTACTAATGGGTGAACCCACTGTGTAGGATGTGAAACCTTTCTGATTACCCCTAATGCTTCCATTTTTTTAAGTTCGTCGGCTAACTGATCCCTCAGTCCTAGCGGTATCTTCCTACTCGCACTGATGACCGGTGGAACCGATTTGTCGACGATGATGTGATATTTGCCTGGAAGACATCCTAACCCTTTAAAAAGATCGGAGTATTTTGTTAAATTTACAGCATTGATTCTTTTAATGAGACCTATCTCCTCACATGATTGCCGTCCCAGCACACTCTGGCACTTAATGTTAGCGACTGCGAAATGCAAACAATATTGTTTATTCTTGTACCACCAGTTTAAGTTACAAACCCCTTTAATAGGAATCTCATCACCGGTCTAGTTTTATTTTTGTTGATTGTAACATTTGAACCTTGAACCCTAAGTACAGAAATCGTTCCAAAGAAATAACATTAATATCCGCACCACTGTCAAGTTTGAATCGCTCCGCGCCATTCTCACATAGCAAGGTCTCAGACCATTGATCTTTACCCTGATCACAGCGGACCATGTCCATGTAAAACTTTTCCACTTCTCCCGACTCACTACTACACGAGTCAGTTTGTTCAATATCATACACTTTTTTAACCCCTTCATCAGTATGAATAAATCGAGACTTACACATTCTGGAGAAGTGACCACGTTTGCCACACGTGAAACAAGTAGCATACTGCGCCGGACACTCCCGAGTTGCGCAGCGCGTGCCGCCGCAGCCAGCGCACTCGCGAGGCGCGGGCCGCGCGCCGGCGCCGCCGCGCCCGCGCCGTGCGCTCGGTGCTGAGCCTTGTTGGTACCGCGCGCCACCGCCACGCGCGCGCTTTTCCACCCGATGTACCTGCATGGCACTCGAACACTCTCCACTTATACCTAACTGTCTTCCGCTCTCCTGTGACACTTCCTCGGCTTGGCACAACTTGATAGCCTTTTCCAGGTTCAAATCATCGCATCTCAGTAACCTGTCTCTAACTACGGGATTCCTAATTCCACAGACGATGCGATCTTTCATCAATTCTTCTTGCAAAGTACTAAACTCGCAATTCTTGCTAAGAAGACGCAAAGCCGTAACATAAGACTGAATCGATTCGCCGTCTTCCTGATTCCGAGTAAAAAACTTGTACCTTATTAAGGTTACGTTGACCTTTGCACCGAAGTACTCATCAAACTTTTTTATTATCGCCTTAACGTCATCTTTATCTGCCTCGCTATCAAAAGTGAACGTTTGAAATACGTCAAATCCGTCTGGCCCGATCAGGTTGACAAGTAGACTGGCCTGCACCCCGCCAACTTCACTGCTCACCCCAGACGCCTTCGTAAACAAGATGAATTGCTGTTTCCACCGCTTCCATGATTCCGCCCGGGTAACGGGTCCGCCCGCCATATTGAGCTCAGGCGGTGGCCTCGCGTGTTCCATTGTAAACTGTATAGCTCGCCAGTAACACTCTGCACACTGAATTACTGTCACAATATACTCAGTATACTCTTTTCTACGTAGCAAATTTGATTTTTCTATGAATTATATCGATTACAATACTACACCGCTGCCACCATGTAGTATCAATGAAACAGCGCAAGTTCAAAACAACAACTGATTTATTCAATCACATTGCTAACCTTAAGTCTACCCACAACATTAACTAGAAAATTAAACAACTCTTTCTTGAATATAATATATGTACTTAGATCATGAATGTGGAATGTATTAAATAAAACACAATGGCGTTCAATGCAAGACTGTTTATTGTAAGAGTGACGGTGGATGATCAAAATCCTATTTTTAGGCCTACCTACATTTCTACATATATTACATTTCTCCCCTCGGGAAAAACAACGTTACCTAGCAAAAAGAACGTTAAAAAAAGGAAACAGTATATAAATTAAAGATATTTTCATGCGAAAGAAGATCTTTAGCAATGGTCATAAAGTGCAAATTCCAATGATCGATATGTATTTATACTAATAAGTCTAATAACAAGTTTGTAACAAGAACACTACGTTACATACGTTAGCTACTGTTTTACATTTAGGCTAATTTGTTTGATTTGTGTTGCTATTAACAATTTAATAAAAACATATCAAACAGAATGTATATAATCTTCACAAACCGACTAAGCTGTTGTCTGCCTATTATAACAATGCATTTTTATATTTGTTACATGGAAAAAAAAAATAATGAGTTATCCTTATCTGTCTGATAACAAAAAAAAACAGACATCTGCGTTAAAAGTATCCTTTACAAAATACAACTATTACTTACTACTAAGAATACTTATTATAGTTATAATTCTTGTTCTAGAGTGATTGTAAATTACATAGCGCAATGTATAGAATATTCGGAGGTAAACCTACGGACAGAGATAGTATATAAACATCAAAGTTTGAGTGCCTATTTTTATAATCATTAGATTTATCTACACTTTGTAATTGCGCTTAATGCGCGGACGCAGACTCAGTGCCCTCGCCTGGAACGGGCTCGCGGGTGCCGCTGCCGGCTCGCAGCCCGGCGGGCTCAGCGCGGGCGGTGAGTCATCACTGCCAGCCCCATCATCTTCAAATGATGTCTCTGCATCACAGAATTCTGGGGATTTGGGTCTGGGAACGTTTGAATTATGCTCTGCGCCGCTTGCACGCGGTTGGCGGGCGCGGTACTGCCGCCGCGCAGCAGGTCCAGGCGCGTGCGCAGCCGCCGCCCCAGTATCGCCACGGCCGGCTCGCGGCCCGTGCTGCTATGAGGACTATTGCGATGCTGCAGTAAAAACTTAAAAAGAGCGGTCTCCGTGTCCTCACCTTCGGATGAGGCCTTTTTAAGTACCTTTTTCACAGTCTTAACTGCGTTTTCTGCGGCCCCATTATTACCTATAGATGGATGATATGGAGCCGTGACCACGTGAAATACGCCATTTTTTTGCAGGAACGTCTCAAATTCGTGAGAGGTAAAGGGGGGACCGCCGTCTGTTACCAATTGGATGGGTAGTCCAAACCTCGCGAAACACTGTCGTAGTTTATTCGTCACTGCTACGGCTGACGTTCCAGTCGTCATTGGAAACACCTCGATCCACTTCGAGTGTGCATCAATAACGAGTAAATATGTCCGACCATTATGATGTAAAAAGTCGGCATGAAGCCTCAGCCAGGGCTCTGCAGGCCAGGCGTAAGGGGCCGGGATGGCCCGCGGCGGTGCGTCCAGCTGGGCGCGGCAGGCGTCGCAAGAACGCGCGCGCTGTTCCAGATCAGCATCTAGCCCGGGCCACCACACGTAGCAGCGCGCAATCTGTTTCATGCGCATCATGCCCACGTGACCCGCATGTACCTCCTCGACTTCCTGTGTCCGCAGGCTGCTAGGAACCACTAATCGATAACCCCACACTATGCACTCATGATCAATGTGCAGCGTGTCCTTGCGATGGAAATACGGTTTTTCATTTTCAATTTCCGTTTCCAAAGGCCACCCGCTCATGTTGTACCCGTATATTTTGCATAGCGTTACATCTTTTTTTGTTTCCCTCGCCACGTCTCTGTGGCTTAGAGGGAAGGTTTCTTCTACAAAATGTAGATATGCCGCGTCGTCCGCGTCATTTTTCCTCGACTCTACTGGGAGCGGCAAGCGGGAGAGACAGTCCGCATTGCTGTTTTTAGCCGTCGATACGAATTCTATTTCGAAGTCGTACGCTGCCAGTCGAACTGCGTAACTTTGTAAACGGCTTGCGGCTGTTTGAGGTATGCCGTGTTTTGGACCAAAAATATAAGTGAGCGCTTTGTGATCGCTACGAAGAGTAAACAAACAAGAGTTGCTAAATCTGGGACAAAAAATGCAGGATATGTTTGAGAAATTTTCAAACACACAAAAACAATATTTTTCTTCAGTGCACGAGGACATGATGCTGATTAAAACCAAAATAGACAATATTCAAACCACAACAGAATTTCTTGCGTCGGAACACACCAAAATGTTGACAGAAATATCAGAGCTTAAGAAGAAAAGTAATGCCACTGAAGACAAAATTAAGCATTTAGAGAGCGACATTCAAGCCCTAAGTAACGGATCAGCACAGTGTAGTTCCCAATCATCCGCTGAAGAACTTATACATGAAATAGCAGATCGATCAGAAAGGCAAAAAAATGTGATTGTCATCGGTGTATCTGAACTCGAGGAAGGTACACCTGAAGAACGTCGGACAAGGGACAGGAGTGAAATATGTAACATTCTAAAATCTGTCCTAAGAACTGAAACCCCACCACTGCCATGGAAGCTACAACGAATCGGAAAACAAAAACTAGGAGCAAGTCGACCTCTTAAAATATACTTCGATACAGGAAGTGTTGCAAAAGACATCCTGAAGCACAGGAATGTTCTAGAGCAGGGAATCAAGATTTTCGCCGATCAAACACCAGCTCAGCAATCATATCTAAAAAAGTTGCGTGAAGAGGTCTCAAATAGGCTGAGAAACGGAGAGGCCGATTTAACAATAAAGTATGTTAAGGGCCAGCCTAAAATAGTGACCCTGTCAAAAAACGACATGCACCAATGCGATCAATAAGTAACCCTGAAATTAACCATGAGAGCAATAACTTCTTATCCTATCAACTACTACAAAGTTACGATGACTTAGACTTCAAAGAAAACTCACTTAATTTCTTCTACACAAATATCAGGAGTCTGGTTAAGCACGGAAAGCTCGATGAACTAAAATGTATTCAAAAGCTAATAAGTATGGAACTCCATTTGATACTCCTCGCTGAAACCTGGATTAAATCTGAAGAAGAAGCGACTTACCTTGAAATTCCCAACTATTCTCACTATTACAGTCATAGGACAGATAAACGTGGTGGAGGAGTATCTATCTATATAAACAAAAATGTAAAGCACGATTTACTAGAGGCCAAATATGTAAACGGAAATAATTACCTTTGGATACATATAAAAAAATTCGACATCAATGTTGGAGTGATTTATAAACCAGGAGATACACATGTTGACACATTTATCGAAGAGCTTGAAATACAATTACCTCGAAGCAAGCAAACAATAATTTTCGGTGACTTTAACATTAATTTATTAGCAAATGACAGGAACACTCAAGCTTACACAAATATGCTACGTGAAAACGGATACAACATTGTCAACCAAATAAATGAAGACTACTCGACTCGGACTACAGCTACGACAAAGAGTATAATAGACCATGTAATCACAAATATGAAAGATAAAGATATCCATGTTGCCCTAGCTGATTCCTCGCTATCAGACCACAAACAGATAATCACTGGAATAAAAAAACACTACATAATAAAAACTCGCTTAAAGGTACAATACGAAGCAATTAACTATGACAATCTACACAAGTTAGCTGAAGAAAATGTATTTAGTAATTCTCAAAGCTATGATGCACTTCACGATTCTGTAAAGGCCTTAGTAGGGGACAGTACAATCATAAAAACGAAAATCAGCAATCCGCCAAGACAGGATTGGATCAACAGAGACATAATTAAAAGAATAAATCAAAGAAATGAAATCTGGCAATTATTGAAAAAAGATCCACAAAATGAGGAACTGCGAGCTAAATTTAAAAGCGAAAGAAATGCGACCACGATTCTAATAAGTAAAACAAAAAATAAATTCTATTACGATTGCTTTGAGAAATGTAAACGCTGCCCAAAGGAAATGTGGAATTTAATAAATACACTAGCAAAAAATAAATATAAATCTAATTGTGCTCCTCCAAATCTCTCGACGCCCAATGGAATTATAACTGACACCAAGGAAATATGTGAATATTTCAACTATTTTTTCGCTACCATCGGCCCTAAATTGGCAAACGAAATTTCAGCTAAGTATCACGATAGCCCAAGTACAAATCCCAAATGTCACCTTGACTGCTTGTTAGCAGATCTGTTGCCCTGTAGTGAAGACGAAGTCGGTAATATCATAAATAACCTAGATCAGAACTGTAGCTCAGGCATAGACGAAATAACAACCAAATCAGTCAAATGTATTAAACAGTTTATTGTTCCAAAACTAACGCAGTGTATTAATTATTGTTTAGCAAATGGCACTTTTCCGGACGCATTAAAAGTAGCCAAGGTAACACCTATTTTCAAATCGGGGAACAAAAGTGACCCTGGTAACTACCGACCGGTATCTGTGCTGCCTGTGATGTCCAAAATTTTTGAAAAAATAATGTATCTTCGCCTTAATGATTATTTAACACAAATTAACTTTCTTTTTGATAGGCAGTACGGCTTCCGGTCTCAATCAAATACACTGTCTGCAACAATTGACTTGGTAACCAAAATCAAATTGAATATAGATGCAAAAAATGTCTGCCTTGGGGTCTTCATTGATCTCAAGAAAGCATTTGATACTATATGCCACTCAGTACTTCTAGAGAAACTAAGAAACATAGGTGTTGTAGACAATGCTCACAAAATATTTGAGTCATATTTAAGTAATCGTGTCCAAATAGTAAAAATTAATGATGTATTTAGCTCCCCTCAACCAATTACATGTGGCGTCCCCCAGGGGTCAATAATCGGTCCGCTGCTATTTCTGATTTATATCAATGACATAAGTGAATTGGGTTTGAATGGTGAGATAAGTTTGTTCGCTGATGACACTAGCATATTCTATTTCGGTAGCACCGTGGATGAAATACAGAAAATGGCTCAAGAAGATCTTAACACGTTGCATAGCTGGTTTCAACGTAATTTACTCACCATTAACGTCAGTAAAACGAGTTACATAATATTCAAAGCAAGGAATAAGAAAACAAACAACGATATTTCTCTCAGCATTAATGACATGCAGATAAAACATTCAACTGAAGAAAAATATCTCGGTCTGATTTTGGATAACGAACTTACTTGGAAACCGCATATACAAAAAATTCAATCTAAATTGTCATCTTTACGTGGTTGCATATATAATACAGTCTATTGTCTACCTCGTCAAGTTCGTTACACTATTTATAACTCTCTTGCTAAATCTCACTTGAACTACCTCATTGAGATATGGGGTAGTGCCACTAAAACCGCGCTTAAACAATTGCAAATTACTCAGAATAAATTAATAAAAACCCTATTCCAATATGAATATTTAACGGCCAGCCGAATAATTTACTCTGAAACCAAAATTATGAATCTAAGACAGCTTTATTTTAACAATACATGCATATTAATCAATAAAATTATTAATAAGAAAATCCACTCTCAATTAAGTTTTAAAACTAAAGCCGAGCATGGAATCCGACCGTTACGTAACGCCACTAATCTTTGTTTAAAGTCAACGCGGACTAAATTTGGAAAAAAAAATATCTGTTTTGAAGGAGCACAATTTTACAATCAATTGCCGAAATCTATAAAAGACTGTAAAAGTTTTAACAAATTTAAAAATAAATTACGAGAGTATGTAATAAGTAATGTTTAAGTACGGCCCTGGGAGATGTAGCTTGGAAACAAAGTAATGTTGTCGCTAAACTGGTTACCATCGTATTGCATTGCAGCTTATTTTACCAATGTGGACTTAAAGTGTGGCACGTTAAGATTGAAATGTAAAATAACTTGTTTTGCGTTGTGCTTGTAAGTTATTGGACTTTTGTAATACTACCCGCAGTATGCTACCTACATATAAGTTTAGCAATTATAGTTACAAAAAATATCTTAATATAATTTTTATATGCTTTTATTTGTATTGTATATCTGCGATGCTCACTGTTTCAACTTAGTTTTAGTATAGATTCTCATTAAGTGAAATGTAAATTTCTTTTGAGAAATAAACTTCTTTAACCAGAACTTACGACCGAATAGGTATTGATGGTGCTTGTTGACCACGTAGACGATGGCCAGTGACTCCTTGTCGATCTGGCTGTAGCGGCGCTCTGTCTCGCTGAGCGTGCGCGAAGCGCAGCACACGAGGCGCTCGGTCCCGTCCGGATAGCGCTGAGCCAGCACCGCTCCCAGGCCGTATGGGCTGCTGTCCACGCATAACACCAGCGGCAATGAGGGCTCATAATGTGCCAGCGCTGGGCTATTCAGCAACTCATCTTTAACCTGTTTAAAAGATTGATCACATAAATGTGTCCACTGCCAGCGGGTACCCTTTGCTAGGAGTGCATATAGTGGTTGTAAAATGGTGCTAATATTGGGTGTAAAGCGTGAATAATAATTAACAAGAAGCGGCTCTGAGCTGTGACACATTTTGTGGCACGGGCAAATTTTCAATCGCGGCAGTTTTATCTCTGTCCGTATGCAAACCATTTTTAACCGACTTCAAGATTTCAAAGGAGGAGGTTATCAATTCGGTTGTACGTTTTTTTTTTGTTTTTTTTTTTTTTTTTTAATGTTTGTTACTCCATTACTCCGTCATTTCTTAACCGATTTGGAATATTCTTTTTTTGATTGTAAGTATATATATCCAAGTTGGTCCCGTTTTTGTCAAAATGCAGTTCTGATGATGGGATCCATGAGGAATTGAGAGAACTCCTCAAATCTTTAAGGCAAACATATAGTGATTTATGTGTTTTTATCAACAATTCAAGCATTTGCATCTAAAAATGTGACATTGGATGAAGTGCAACTGCTGATGATGATCAGAACAGAACTCTTCAACGACGAAAAGTTCACGTTTGGCGATTTGTCCTCCTAGCTGTGTTTGTTAAGCAAGTTCTATTTTCACGATTAATTTTTGTCATGCTTGATTTCTGATGATGGGATCCATGAGGAATTGAGGGAACTCCTCAAATCTTAAAGGCAAACATATAGTGATTTTTGTGTTTTTATCAACAAATCGAGCATTATCATACAAAAATGTGACATTTGATGAAGTGGAACTGCTGATGATGATCAGAACAGAACTCGTCAACGGCGAAAAGTTCACGTTTGGCGATTTGGCCTTCTAGCTGTGTTTGTTAAGCAAGTTCTATTTTCACGATTGATTTTTGTCATGCTCGAGTTCTGATGATGGGATCCATTAGGAATCGAGGGAACTCCTCAAATGTGAAAGGCACACAAATAGTGATTTTAGTATTTTCATGAACTAATCAAGCATTTTCATTCATAAAAGTTACATTTGATGAAGTGGAACTGCTGATGATGATCAGAACGAAACTCTTCAACAATTAGTTCTCTTCTTTTTGTTTGTCAAGCAAGCAAGGTTTTTCCATGATTCCATGAGGAATTGAGGGTACTTAGTCTTCTACCATTATAAACATACTTATAGCCATTTTTATTTTATTGTATGGAATCTAAGAGTGCACCATCTAAGTATAATAATCTTTCACCGGCCTCCCCCATTGAAGTCGGTTTTTTTTCTTAAAAATTATTATTTATCCTATAACCCAGATAACACACCTCATCTTTGAAGAACTCACATTTTTCAAATTTTATGCGTAAACATGCCTCCCTTAATCGAGTCAAAGCAGCTTTCAAATTTTTCATGTGATGGTCTTTATTTCTACCAGTGACACAAATGTCATCGATGAAAGCCACGACCCCCTCTAAGCCGCTCAGTGTCTCCTCAATAAGTTTTTGAAAGATTTCAGGCAAACATTTTATTCCAAACGGGGCACGACGGTATACAAAAGTACCCACATGGGTAGTTATCGCAGTTAGAGTTTGTGAGGCGTCATCGAGAACGAGTTGTAAATACGCATTTTTTAGATCCAATTTAGTGAATTGTTCACCGCCACTTAAAGCAGCGAACAGCTGTTCAATGCGAGGTAACGGGTAATGAAATTCTTTTAAACACTTATTTACCGTGACCTTGTAGTCGCCGCAAATGCGTATCGAGCCATCGCGCTTGATAACGGGTACTATGGGTGTCCCGTACTCTGAGGTCTCAACTTTGTAGATGACATGGACGATGTAGATGTTGATCTGATTAAATTTGAATCGAAATTTGACTTTCTGGAGTTCCTTGATGATAAGGATGATTATGTTAAATTGTATATTGATGGCTTTTTATGATTCCTTTAATAATATAGGTAAGGTTTATGAATGTAGCAACTACTTTTCTGTATTTTCGGCTGAAGTTTTAGGCATAATTTATGCTTTAGAACACATTAATGACAATTAGGTACTTTAGTGAGAATAAATTTTTAATTTTTTCTGATTAAATGAGCGCCCTGCTAGTTCTTAAGAACAAACACTCGGGAATAATTGGGAATGAACTTGTTGACACACTTGCTAAGAGTGCAACGGATGTCCAGGTTTGTGATTTAAAAGTTCCATATTCTGATTTAGTGCCATTTGTAAAACAACTTATGATAAGACGTTGGACTAATTCCTGGGCTAAATCGACTTGGCAGGAATAGTTTCGGCTCCCAGTACTAAGGCGTTGTTTGATTAATCACAAAAAATATTTAGGAAGATCCTTTATTTCAACATTGTGTAGATTGTGCATTGGTCATGCTCGTTTCCCTGCACATCTTTTTAGATTAAAACTATGTGAATCTCCTGCATGTAATTTTTGTAATCACAATTTATGTGATCTTGACCATATTTTCTTTCATTGTCCTAAATTTAATTTACAAATATTACAAAGATTACTTGCAAATTTCACACACTTTAGGTGATATTTAAATACCTTAATTCAATGTTTATTACTTTTATTAAGGTATATTGTAATGTAAACAGCAATTCGTGTTGACTGTTGATTACTAAATGGTTTTTTGGTTGAAGTGGTATCTGTTGTTAGTTTGGTCCTGTCTATTTATTGACTTCAAAGTTCTTGTTTAGTGTTATTTATATTTTTAAAATTTCTTGTTTAGTATAAGGTATTATAATTTGTTTTTGTCATGTTTGTTAATTGTATTTTGGATTGAGCTGATCGCCTCGTTGCCACTGCACCAAATAAATAGAAAAAAAAATAGTTTAGTGTCAAGTGTAGAGTGATGACGTTTCTTGGAGGCAGTGAAAACATCGATTTATAAAAAATAGCAAATTACGGCAGCAAAGGAAGTCTTTGTTTTAATTGTTGACACATTGATTTAATTATTCAAAAATGTAAGTATGTTATGTTGATTACACTTATTTTAAACTGTATTTATTATGTAGAAACTTGCGTTTCTTTTACTAAATCAATCATTGTGACAATGACAAGCCTAGTATACGCCTTATATTGTGTCTATCAAAGCTATCCTCCTCTCCTATTGTGTTAATATTTTAAGCTCAGGATGCCCTGGTTAGTTATTCTCTTTCTATTAATTCCACTACCTTGGCAATCATAATGTGTATCATTATTATCTCTGTATTTATTTTCGTACTTAAGCTAGGTTTTTTTGCAATAACTTTATAAAAGTAAAATATATAAACATACATACAAAATATAAAAGCATTATAAAAAACTTAACCTAGGGTGCCGCCGGCAGCGAGGCAGGGCCTAAGCTACTGGTGGTTAGGGCGACAGAGAGAGAAACCTCCGGACTATCCGCGCCGTGTCCAGGAGTACCGCCTTCTGTATCTGACCCTTGACCCAGCCATCTAACGAGAGTCTCTTGAGATGTTGGTCGAGACTCTTCGCTATTAGACCATTCGCAGAGACAACTATTGGGACAATGATCGCTGAATCAACATCCCACATGGCGGTTACCTTGTTTGCTAGGTCTAGGTACTTGCTGAATTTGTCCTTCTCAGCCTTCACGAGATTTTCGTCATGGGGGATGGTGATGTCAACGAGTATTGGAGTATTCCCTGGCGCTTCAATTGATCTGTCAGCACGACATCAGGCTTGTTGGCTACAATAGTCCTGTCCGTGATGACAGATTGATGCCAATAGAGTGTTGCACAACCATTCTCGAGAACTGGCGCAGGTGTGTACTTATAGTACGGTACTTCGAAGTCCACAAGACTGTATAGAAGAGCAAGCTGCTGGTGAATAATCCGGTCCACCAAGTTATGTCTGTGCAAGTACTCGCCGTTAGCGACACGACTACAACCGGAAATAAAATGCCTGAGTGACTCACCGGGACAGCAGCATGCCTGACAAATGTCGACCGTACCATCCTTCGGGATATATTTCCGGTAGTTGTTCGTCATGATACCCTCGTCCGCAATTGCACAGACAAAAACTTAAGTTTTCCCAAAAACATCCCTAAACCGTAGCCAGTTCGCCGATGCGAGCAGGTTTACGTCGGGACCCGTAAGGGCCTTGTAGAACCGCCCATGTAGCTCCTTACTCTTCCACACCGCCCTGTGGTCCTCGGCGCTCGGCACTTTAAGTCTGCGCCAGTTCTTGTTTGCCATGGAGAGTAGGGTGAGGAGTGTATCTACTGCCACCACATCACGATGCATCCCACACTCGCTGTTTACGAAATAATCTCTGAGACTACACACCTCACGGTTGTGAAGGTCTTTGGCATTAAACAAGCCGCGACCTCCAAGCTTCTGCGGGATGTAGTCTCATAACAAAAGAGTGCGGGTGTAGCATATGGTGCAAAGTGAGGAGTACATGCACCCTTTGATCCAGGAAATTGAGCTCTATTATTATTATATCAATATTATTCTTTTATATTACTTACAATAAACAATAGAGCTTGACTTGCCCAACCTATTAAGATCAAGAAATGAGGATATTCATAATCTTTTCTATAACATGATTGTGTAACTTCTAAGAAACAGTACAACTTAGTGCCATATATACAGATGGGTAGCAATGGTTATTTTTTTATGATCCATGCCATATTTATAATTCTTGACTGTCTTATCCTAATTGTAAAGTAATTGATCAGACAGTATAAATAAATTTAACCTTCTGATCAAGATGCACACAAGTGCTATAAGGGTTTATTTAAAATATATTTATATAATAATAATTATAAAATAGTTCACATATTGTATGCATGTTTTAGAATATATGTTTTGTCATTTTACAAAATGACTTAATGTAATTTCTTTAAAAAAAGTTTTATACAGTAAATATAAAGCTGCTGTCACATACAAAGAATAAAAAAATGGGGCCTGCAGCTGTGATACTGCCCTAAAAAAGGTTTAATTATATGTATAGTTACAGTTTAGTAAATTTTGATTTTACTTTATTCCAAAGGTATACTTATAGGCGGTAAATATTCCTGTTCATTGTTTTTTTCAGCAAGATGACGTCAGGACCATACAATTATTCTTATATATTTAAATATATAATAATTGGTGATATGGGAGTTGGCAAATCATGCCTCCTGCACCAGTTCACAGAGAAAAAATGTAAGTTAAGAAGTATTAAAAATATTGTCCTATGTATCTTCTCTCAAAAAACAAGAATAGTTTTAGTGTGAAGTAGGAAAACCATCATTCAAAATAATTCAGTTTTGATTCTATTTGATCTTCTTCATATTGAGTCAGCATTGTAAATGTTTGATAACACAGCACTTTAAAATTTTAATACTATTAGTTTTATATACTTTTCTGTTCTTCCAGTTATGGCTGACTGTCCTCATACAATTGGTGTTGAGTTTGGCACCCGAATAATTGAAGTAGCGGGACAAAAAATCAAATTACAAATATGGGATACAGCTGGACAAGAAAGATTCAGAGCTGTCACTCGCTCGTATTATAGAGGTGCTGCTGGAGCATTAATGGTGTATGATATAACAAGAAGGTATGAAAGAATCATATTTAAATATTAGTAGAGTGGTGATGCAAAACAGCAAACAATAATAATAATAATAAATATGCTTTATTGCACCACACAAGAGAACAATGTTACACAAAACAATAGTGTAGGTAAAATGTGGAAGACGCACATGTTATTATTGCACCATTATAATGCTTTGTATGATATTTGCCTTCCAAGAATAGATTTTTCCAACACTAATCCATACCATATTGATAGTTAATGCGGCTAGATCCTTTTTCCGTGTGATCAGAATTCTCCTCAATCTTTTTTGTTGGAATGGAACATGTTCTAACATATCAAAGATATGTCCTTATGCATATATTGCTGTTATTTATTTTAGGTCCACTTACAACCATTTAAGCAGCTGGTTAACAGATACCCGTAATTTAACTAACCCAAGCACTGTGATATTCTTAATTGGCAACAAGTCAGACTTGGATGGCCAAAGGGATGTAACATATGAGGAAGCCAAGCAGTTTGCTGATGAAAATGGCTTGATGTTTGTTGAAGCAAGTGCCAAAACGTGAGTATTTCTTTTCATTGTATGTACGTGTTAGTGGCAGGTGTAAGCAAAAAACCGCAAATCAATCGATGTACAGTTAAGCCGTTTGGCACACACAGACTAGAGGCCAAAATAAAAAAATTTGACCCGCGGTTCTTAAAAAAAATCCCTCAGGAGGGTAGTGCCACATCCTCGTTTTTTTGTAAGGGATTTTTTTTTCAGAAACCTATCGTGTGTAGTATCATATGAAAGCGCTTTTTAAGGCAATTCTAAAAATATACCACATCATTACATTTCAGCCATTTTTTTTTTAAATTATAACAAAAATAATTTTCAAATCATACTAACTTTGGCCTACTCCAGATGCGATATGGCTGATTTTTTTTTGTATAATATACCACAAATTATACGTGATATCCTCATATCTAACCTATAAAGCAATTTTGAAAATAAAATCACACAGTTCTACTTCAGTACCTATTTTACGAGACTATAACATTATATACGTAATATCCATATATCCACATTATATACGTAATATCCATATATCCAGCGGGGAATGCCTTTTCACCCTTTAAGTGTGCTTTTTTATCAGCTGGTATAGTTTGTCTACCTTTAAGCAACTACTGTCTATAAGGAAAAATGACGAGGTATAAAAATGTCTGAGGCTGGAATGTCTGTCGAGGTATAAAGATATGGAAAAATGACAAAAATAGGGTTGAGGAATAAAAATCTCTAAATAGAATTTAGTTGAAGTATTGAAATGACTAATTTCACTCTGCCTTAAAATTGACGGAGCCCCGCGAGCGGGGCTCCTATTTCTGCGCAGTTTGCCCTTCGGGCATCTGAAGATACCTAAAGAACCTAGCCTACCTAGACCTGGGGCCGTTGTAGATCACGTATAGTAAGACTTTTTTTAGAATTACAAATCTGGACTACTTTCGGACCATTGTCAGTTCGTCTTTTCTACTCCTCGACATTTTTATACTCCGTCAATTTTAAATTTCAACTTTTTTCTTGACATCATTACACACACATTACACATCATTATACATCATTTAGAAATTTTTATACCTCGTCAATTTTCCTTATAGACAGTAGTTGCCTATTCGTTTGTTTAGTTTTTCACACAAAATATCAAGTATTCAAATTAGTCAATATTACAAAGAGGCACAGTTCTAATGGAACTGTGGTTTTATTATTGGTGTTATCTAAGTGATAATAACGATCATCGGAGGACCGGGGGACAAAGAACTTGTCATTTGTGATCCGTGCCACATTGTAATATTGTCTAATTTTGTTAACTTGTTATTTTGTGCTAAAAACTAACCAAACTATACCAACTGATGAAAAGGCACAGTTAAAGGGTTAAATGGTATTCCCCGTTGGACAAATGGATAGTACGTATCATTTTACGGGTGTAATATTATAAGTCTCGTAAAATAGGCACTGAAGTAGAACTGTGTCACTTTGTAATACTGAAAAATTCAAAAAATAAATAAAACTATATAAAATTATTTTCTAAATTGCTTTCTTAGGGTTAGATATGAGGATATCACGTATCATTTGTGGTATATTGTACAAAAAATCAGCCATATCGTATCTGGAGGAGTTCAAACTTGGTATGTTTTGAAAATTATTTTTCATCGTCCTCCTAGCGTTATTCCCAGTGCAGTTGCATCCTGAAGGATGCCTGGGGTCCGCTACCTACTCCCAAGAATTTTTGTTATAATTAAAAAAAAATATGGCTGGAATATTAATATGTGGTATATTTTTAGAATCGCCTTAAAAAGCCCTTTCATATGATACCACACATGATAGGTTTATGATATATATTTATAGGTATATGATGAGATATATTTAATGACTGTATAGACTATGGCATTTTTCCAGAGTTAATGAAATGTAGTAAAGTAGTTCCAATTTTCAAATCAGGTCATAGAGATAATCCTTCTGATTATCGTCCAGTTTCTATCCTACCTGCGTTTAGCAAAATATTCGAAAAAATAATGCTTACGCAATTGGTTTCTCACTTTAATTCTCACAATATTTTGCACGCACAGCAGTTCGGCTTCACGAAGGGTAGGTCAACTACTGATGCAGGCGCAAGTTTATTAAAATTTATTTTGCAGTCTTGGGAAGAGTCGCACGACGCCATCGGAGTGTTCTGTGACCTTTCCAAGGCTTTTGATTGTGTAGATCATGGTACTTTAATTTGTAAACTTAAGTTTTATGGCATCAGAGGGCATGCATTAGATCTCATGAAGTCATATTTAACACAGAGAAATCAAAAGGTAGCGATAAATAAAGCCAATTCGTCAGAGACAGTGGTAGAGATGGGAGTACCTCAGGGGTCTATTCTAGGTCCGTTCCTGTTCCTTGTTTATGTAAATGATCTGCCATATATGGTAAGCCGACGATCAGGCATTGTAATGTTCGCAGACGACACCTCATTACTGTTCAAGGTAAATAGGAGAGATACTGAACTCATTGAACCAAATAATACCCTCTCCATGATATCTGACTGGTTTGCTGCCAATAACTTAGTATTGAACCCGAAAAAAACGAAATGTATGAAATTCTCTCTAGCGAACTCATCAAACAGAAACTTAGATACAAATATTAAACTTAATGGTCAAACATTAGAATTTGTTACTTCTACTGTATTCTTAGGTATTACATTGGACTCAAAATTGCAGTGGGGTTCCCATATAACACCGATAGGAAGTAGGTTGAGCTCTGTTTCATTTGCAGTCAGGAGAATAAGGCAGCTTACCAATGTGGCAACGGCACGGTTAGTTTACTTTGCTTATTTTAATAGTATAATTACTTATGGTCTTATCTTATGGGGATCAGCTGCAGATATTGAAACTGTTTTTATTTTGCAAAAAAGAGCTATCCGAGCAATTTATAACTTGGGGTCGCGTGATTCATTAAGAGAATTTTTCAAAGAAATAGATATTCTAACCCTGCCGTCCCTATACATATTTGAAATAATAATGTATGTTAGGAAGAATTTGGGCAATTTTCCAACGAACGCTGATAAACCAATAGCCACGAGAAATACTGGGAAACTCAAAATAACCTTCTATAGACTAGTAAAGGCGAAAAAGTCGTTCTTGGGAAATTGTATCAAATTCTACAATAAAATTCCTAAACACATTACTGAACTTAGCAATTCTAAATTCAAATCTGCAGTAAAACAAACACTTATATCAAGAGCATATTATAAGATAAACGATTACATCATGGATAGGGATGTTTGGCAGTGATAGCGTCCTGCACGGGTAATCTATCGCGAAAATATATTTTCTACTGTAGCATTGTTATTTAAGTTATTTTGTAGTAATGTAATTTTATATTTAACTATATAATGTATATTGTTTTGAAAAAATGACACCTCGCCGAGTTTCTTACGCCGGTTCTTCTCGTGGCAGAGGTATATTTTTCCGAACCGGTGGTAGTTTATTGACGTTCATAGGTTCATGTAATATGCCTAATTTGAAGAATAAACTACTTTTACTTTTTTACTTTTATGAATACATATATATATATATATATATATATATATATATATAAATTTCCCTTAGGAGGGGTGCCACGTCCTACTTTTTATTGTATATATATATATATATACAATAAAATGTAGGTTTTTTAGGATCTGCGGGTCAAAAACTTTGTTTTGACCTCTAGTATGCGTGTGCCAAATGGCTAAACTGTACATCGATTTGCGGTTTTTCGTTGGAATTGGGCTCGTACGCTGTCCACTATGTTGCCTATCCACTTGACAGTCCCAGCCCGTGAGACCATTTTCCCTTCAACCATATGGGTTTATTAGCGATGCTTGCTCCGCGCTGCGCATCCACAACTTTCTAACAAAAAAGTCTGTATCTTCTAAACTACAATAATTAGCAGGCGTCGTACTTTTCATGCCAGTGACGTAAAATTGACGTCACACTGCATATAGGTGATTCCAATTGGTGTTAGGGTAAATATTAATATTTAATCATCAATCATTTAATCATGCATTTATAATGGTATTTTTTCTTATACGACCTATTGCATCCGAAGACTATTAAGGATTTCTTTTCATAATTAGAATTTTAATTTATAACCAGGTGAGGATCTCGTAGTCTTTCAAGTTTTATAACAGGTCATTGATGTACTATTATAGAACTAGATTCACAATCAGCCCACAAAAATGGCCCCCGTGAAAGTACCGCCCGCACGACTCGGGCGCTACATTCCTGTTTAGTCGTGTTTGGACCGCAGACAGTGACAGTTGTTCAACAATGACGAAATGTGCTATGAAAAACTGCTTTAATAGATACAAAAAATCGTGGAAAAGGATAGAATATATTTCTTTAGGTTAGTTAATTTGATAACGTTACAATATTTAAGTAAAGTCCTGGTAATTTCATGGTTTTGAATAAATAATTTTATTAGTTCAAATTAAAGGTTATCAAGAACAAAAATGTAAGGAGTCGCTATTAGGCCAATATTTTTTTTGAATGAAATTAATAAGAAATATAATTATGTTTCAAATCAAGATTTCCACAACATCTTCAGCGACGTTCAGAATGGACCGCTATTATAGCGCAAAATAGACGTGATGCACTCTATAAACCAAGCCACACGAGTGTTGTGTATTCGGCCCATTGCCCTAATTCCGACATATACAGGACCAATAAAGGCTTAAATCGACTAACTGCAACTGCTAAACCTGTCTTGAACGTAAGTCCGTTCGTTCCCGACTCAAACAACATTATTCAAATTCTGTTTTAACATATAATTTTAGCGTGCGAAATTAAGCCAAGGAAAACATATTCATATACTTACATGAAATTATGTAATAAAAATCATTTTAACGTTAATATGTTTAATTAATTTATCTTCCAAGTTCATAGTCGGTATCTTTGTTTTATAGATGTCAGAGAGAGATGACGATGACTTGCAAGGCAAAAGTTGCAAAAGTACAAATGCTGCTCCAATGGCAGCAGTCAGTACTTTTGAAATAACTACCTATAGACTTGCTAAAGAGTTTCATGAAAGTAAACATCTTTATCTCTAACACAGAAAAAGAACAGTAACTATCACAGAATGGTGCGCGAATGTGTGTTAATATTGAAGTGGAATGTTTTATTTATATTTTATTTGTTTAAAAATAAAATTAATATAAAAATAATTTAAATAACCAAAGCGACTCCATTACTTTATTTTACGGTTCACTTTTGACGTTTATAAAGAAAACATTGGTAGCCAGTATACGATAGTGCCATTTTACTAAAAAGTTTTAACCATGTTGTATGTTATGTTTGCAAAATTGACACTTGACGCTAATGCCTGTAAGTTCTTTTTTGTACGCAGTTTTTATCTTAACTCGGACTATAAAGAAGCGTTATTGTCAGCTATTGGAATGTAACTGTCAGTGTCATCTTGCGCCACATTTTTAGTTATTTATTTTCGGCATTGTGTGTCTATTTCTATTGGCTATGTGCACGTCAGAAACGTCAAACGTCATGGGTCCCGGGGCAATGTCAAACTCGGAGATGTCAAATAATGACACATGAATATTTTATTTATTTTAGTAAGCGAGAAAGACCCCTTACTGGAAATTTGACTGAAATAAATAAGAAAATACAAACGAAACGAACCGTAGGAAACCAATAGGAAACGTCGAAGTAAATTTGACATTCGGTCCCCGGAAGTTGCACATTTCTGCCATGGTGTGCGCTGCGATCGATTAGTTTACCCCCACCACCTACTTCGCACATAGCCAATATCTTAAGTCAATGTAACAGGTTATAGAAATGTTGAATATAAATATGAACGTAAACTCTCTATGATGACCAGGTTTTTTTAATTATTGGTAATAACTGGTATTACACATTAACCAGTCACAAAAACTTGCAATATTACCCTAAGTCCCTAACCTATCCTCAACTTACGACCATGAAGTACACAGGGATACCTGTTACCATGAGACCTAAGGCAACAGGTGGATTCCTACGGGGAGGAAATTGGGTAGCGGAGGGTGATTTTCTCACAGCTGATCAAGCAGGCTCTTTTGATCGATTGAGGGCTTGAAGGTGTCTTCGCCACTGTGAGAGGATTACACGTAGAAGGAAGGAAGACCCTACACTCCCGGAGAGAGCGTAGGGTTTAGGTAATAAAACACCAACGGACAATTGGTAACTCAACTTTAATACATATTTCTTATTCTATTTATACAATGTTTACCTACAGCACACTGCTACGCAAATTTCTTTGTATGCTGTAGGTGTAAAGTGCAAGATGTGACATTAGGTAAAATGAAGAGTTGACTATATATTGCTCTTTAGACTTGTTTATGCTAATTATGCGGAATCTTAAGATTTACTTAATACTAGGTCGATGTCGCCATCGAGGGCGCCTTGGGAGGCGCGTGTTTCTGTTCTCTGAACATACTGGCGTCTCTCGGCCAGGCGAGGCGTGGGCGTGTTACAGAGGCTGTATTTGTCGTAGCTCAGCCATCTCATAGCTGCCTCCGTTCTGTACTGGATGTTCTTGACTGGGCCGCTGACGCTCGGGTTTCGGCGGAGCCCGTCTGGCGGGGGCCCGGCCGGTGGTGTGAGGCGTTGCGTCGACCAAAGGGGCCTGGCGGGCGTTTGCTCTGGCTCGTACCGACTTGATGACCTGTGGACCATAACAAAATATTAGTATTATAAAAATATATGTCATTGCTGACGAAACGAGACTGACAGTTAGCGAGTGAGTCTGTATTTGTTTCCAAATCGTGTTGTCTAATTCTGCTTGAAGAGCAATTTCGTTATTAGCTAAATGTTTAAATAGGTCTCTGGAACTGTCAAGTACTTCCTCATCTCTGGCCATCTTCTGAATTAATCTTGTGGTTATATTTGTGTTCATTGAAAATTTGGCTTTCTTTGTGTATGTGGCTAGTACTCGGACTGTGTTCATTCGTCTGGCGGCTAATATGTTATTCCTGGTTTTTATTATACAATTTTCCGAAATATGAATGACTCCAGTCGTTTGTATCGTTATCTCTTCTCTTTCGCCGTCGCAGATGATCGACGTTTTGATTTGCTTATTTGTAATAATAAGCCATGTATTTGGCATGTATAATTGCTTCCAAATTGTTGATGATACGTTGAGAAGTCGGGTATTGCATTCGATTGCTTCAGTTTTCTTGAATAGTAGGTCATTGATAAATTTTTTATTTGATTGCATGTTTTTTACGGAGGTTGGGTAACATATATAATCATTGTTTCTCTTTAGGCATGACTGGAATTCGTCTTTATCAAGATCAAAGTAGTTTTCGTTGTTGTAATCAATTCCAATTATACTATGGTATATTTCTATGCTATACAGTTTTCCTTTTTTATCCTTTTTCGGAACCGGCGTTACATGAATCAAGGAATATTTAGCGATATCTTGAATCGCAAAATAGCCATAAACTTGAATATGAGTTGAGTTTTCTGTGCTTTTTGTGTTAATTAGTTGATTTTGAACTACTTTCAATTTGGTGGGCAGTTTAGTGTTTATAGTTGTTATAATTTGCTTTATCTCTTTAACTTTCCGGCTCGAAGGACCATATGTACAGTCACAAGCTGGATAACGCACCCCTGGGCGGGGTGGCAAGTAATTGGTATAAGGTACCCAGGACGGGTCGGTAATTACCCCAGGATGGGGAGAATGGAAGTAATTAGAAGTATCCCTAGGTTCGGGATTAAACTTATCCAGCGTGCGGCTGCACAGACTGCGTAGAATTGAGGGGTGGGTTTCAGCAAGGGAGCCTAACGCCCTAAATCCCTAAGTCCCTAACCTATCCTCAACTTACGACCTTGAAGTACACAGGGATACCTGTTACCATGAGACCTAAGGCAACAGGTGGATTCCTACGGGGAGGAAATTGGGTAGCGGAGGGTGATTTTCTCACAGCCGATCAAGCAGGCTCTTTTGATCGATTGAGGGCTTGAAGGTGTCTTCGCCACTGTGAGAGGATTACACGTAGAAGGAAGGAAGACCCTACACTCCCGGAGAGAGCGTAGGGTTTAGGTAATAAAACACCAACGGACAATTGGTAACTCAACTTTAATACATATTTCTTATTCTATTTATACAATGTTTACCTACAGCACACTGCTACGCAAATTTCTTTGTATGCTGTAGGTGTAAAGTGCAAGATGTGACATTAGGTAAAATGAAGAGTTGACTATATATTGCTCTTTAGACTTTGTAAACGCCTGTAGTGGTTTACTTGAAGATGTAGATCTTGGGGTTCGTGATGTGGTGAGAATTGATACTCGTAGTCCAAACATGCACGTATAATGAAGGTAAACTTTAAATGGTGATACAAAGGTGTTCGATCACAGATTTTATGTAGCGTTTGGGCATGAGCTGCCCGTTGTACGGTCGTTGAACTACTGGCGGCAGTGGCGGCCGCGCTCCGCACCATTCACTGCGCCGGCGACGGTTCACGATGATGCCCGAACAAAGACGAGGCGTAGACATCCTCCGCGGCGTTGAAAGCACTGCTTTCAAGACATGCTGCTGTAGATTGACTATTGGGGATTGTTTTGGTCATCCCTCGACTTATTGGCATCTTCGCTATCGTCAGAAGAAACGGGTAGAATGCACATTTTGTTGACGGCCCTTCTGATTGGCCCCTTTTCAGTCATGATATCGGCGACACGACACACGCCGTCTGGCCCTGGATAAAGACGAGTGACACGTCCCCTGCGCCATTGTAGCGGCATTAGGTTGTCTTCCTTTAGTAGGACGAGGTCTCCAACTTGAATTCCTCTCTGGTGGTTCTTCCACTTCACGCGTTGTTGTAACTCTGCCATGAACTCACGACGCCATCTATCCCAAAACTGCTGCCGGATTTGCTCGATGCGCTTATATCTGGTTGTTGGATTGCCAGTGACAGGTAATGATGGCACCGATGACGTAAGTGGCCGAGAAATTAGAAAATGCCCTGGACTAAGTGGACCCATATCGTTAGGGTCTGATGAAAGGGGTGTAATTGGACGAGAGTTAAGGATGGCCTCTATTTGTACAAAAAGTGTGGACAACTCCTCAAAGGTCAGGTTCGCGTTACCAGCAATACGTTTTAAATGAAATTTAGCTGCCCGGACGCCAGCTTCCCATATCCCGCCGAAATTCGGTGCGTATGCGGGTATGAATTTAAATTTAATAGCCTCATTAGCCGAATAATCCGAAACAGGATAACGGCTGGATCGCAAAACCCTACCCAGCTCATTGTGCGCGCCCACGAAGTTCTTGCCGTTATCACAATAAATCACGTCAGGCCTGCCACGGCGCGATACGAACCTACGTAGACAAAGTATGAAAGCCTCAGTGCTCAAATCACTAACTACCTCGAGGTGAATAGCCTTAGTAGTTAGGCAGACAAATACACATAGGTAGGCTTTAGTATTACGACTACCGCGACCCTTTCTGTTGGCGATCATAAACGGACCGGCGAAGTCAATCCCAGTAGAATAGAAGGGGGTACTTGTTTCCACCCTTGCGTTTGGTAAATCTCCCATTATAGGCTGAACTGTTTTACCTTTCAGTCGTACACAAGTAACGCATTTTTTAGAAATTCTCCGGGCTAAATTTCTCCCACCCACTGGCCAGAACTCTTCACGAAGAGAAGATAACATTAATTGAGCGCCTGCGTGATGTAGACGCAAGTGTTCATAAGTCATTAAAAGCTTTGTGAAATGATGTTTAGCATCTAACAACATAGGATGTTATTTATTATAGTGATAATCTGAATTACCAATTCTTCCTCCTACTCGCAAAACACCACTGGGATCTATGAAAGGGTTCAGAGATAGAAGTCTACTTCGGTGATGAAGTGGCTTACCCTCACTTAAATTTTGAATCTCCCTGTTAAACGACTGCAATTGACACTTTTTTCCTAAAAAAGCCAAAGAGTCTTTCAGCTCTTGAACTAGCAAAGGTCCTACTAGTTTTGCATTAGGATCCCTGCAATTACGTATAAACCGGAAGACATAAGCGTAAATCCGTTTTAATTTTATGTAACTAGAATGTCGGTGAAATGTTACAATGGGATCACAAATGCTCGAAACATCGTTTGTAGTAGTTAGGAGGACCTTTACTTCAGGTAAATTTGAAAGCGAAGTGTGGGGTTGCACGGGCCACTCAAAGGGATCCTTCTTAAGGAAAGAAGGACCTTCCCACCAGAAAGATAAAGACTGCAGATGCTGTGGTTCGACTCCGCGCGATGCCAAATCTGCGGGATTCAGATCAGTAGGTACATGTTTCCATTCAGAGCCTTGGGTCAGCTCATTAATTTTGTTCACTCGATTGCGCACAAAGGTTTGCAGTGTTTTTGATTGTGTTTTGAGCCAACCGAGTACTACAGTAGAATCTGTCCACATTACATGTTTGATTATATTAGTTTTTATTGACTGGGTTACTTTTGTGCACAATTGAGCACCCAATAAACTCGCGCACAATTCTAAACGAGGAATTGTCAAAATTTTAATTGGCGCTACCCTGGCCTTGGCACAGAGCAATCGCACTGTGATGTGATTATTATGATCTACTGATCGCAAATAAACACACGCTCCGTAAGCCTCTTGGGATGCATCAACGAAACAATGCATTTCCGTGCGTTCAAGATTAGGCACATCGCAAAAAACATATCTATCCAAATATATGTGTGACAAATGACTCAAATTATTAATGAATTTCAGCCATCTTTTTTCAAAGACTGGGGGAACTGCATCGTCCCAGCCTAATTTTGCAGACCATAAATTTTGGAGAAGAATTTTTGCTTTTACTATACAACAACATAGAAGCCCCAATGGATCAAACAACTTACAAGTTGTAGAAATAATTATTCGTTTTGTTATTTGGTTTGAAGTTTCAAAGTCAATGGGAAAGTGCAAGTTGTCCGTCTGAGGAAACTACTTTAGACCTAAAACACTAGCCTCATTAATAAAGTCAAGACAATTTGTAGATCCTGACTGATTTTTAAGAATTTCCGGACAATTGGTGCGAAACTTACGCAGAGGAAAGCATGCTGAGTCTAGAACCTTGACAAAATTTGCTTGAATATGTTTCAACTCTTCGATTGTTGAGGATCCTGTTATAAGATCGTCAATGTAAAAATCTTTATTAATGACGTTGGAAGTGATTTCATCTTGACACTCTAAAGCTAATTGCTTGAGACACCTTGTGCTGAGAAAAGGCGCCGAAGCTGTTCCGTACGTGAGAGTATTGAGTTGGAAGATCTTTATAGGCTGATCGACCTGGTCTCTCCACAAGATGAGTTGTAAATGACGTTGTCGCTCGCTGAGAGAGACCTGCCTATACATCTTCTCGATATCCGCAGTAAGAGTGTATCTATTCGTTCTGAAACGCAAAAGTATTGATAGCAAATCACTTTGTACGACTGGACCAATAGCCTGGATATCATTCAGAGATTTGCCAGTGCTTGATTTCGCAGAACAATCGAAGACGACTCTAAGCTTAGTTGTTTCTCTTTGCTCACGAATAACACAATGATGTGGCAAAAAGCAACCCAATACTGGCCGCTCAACTTCTGTCATATGTCCCAACTCAGCATATTCTTTTAAGAAATTCCTATATTGATCCTTTACATTGGGAATTTTATCCAATTTCTTCTCTAAACGTCTCATAGCTATAGGATATGAGTTGCCGAGATACTCCTCGGGCTTTTCCTTAAATGGCATCATTACAGAGAATAGACCATCAGGCAAACGACTAGTATTTTCAACATAGTGAGATTCACAGAACTCTTCGTCAACAGAAAATGACTTACAATCGGAAGGCAATTCTTCCACCTCCCAAAAGCGCTTTAAAGAGTCATCGACATCTTGTAGTGTCGTCCTATGCCTTGTAGTGGCTAAATGACAATTAACGTTAAATTGGTAGTAGCTTTCTCCTGTGAGTCCAGCTACTATCCATCCCAGCTTGCTATCTTGTAGGATTGGCTTGTTTTTGCCTAATTTTATTTGATTCGAGCTAATAATTTCGAAGAACTTGTCTGCACCTAACAAGATATCAATCTGTGATGGCTTATAAAATAGAGGATCAGCAAGCTCGATATCGTGCGGCAGATCCAATTTTTCAACATCAATTTCAACACTGGGTAAGTTGCCTGTAATTGCTGGGATCACCAAACAATCAGCACTTAATGCAAATGAGTTAATGCGAGATTTAACCTTTATTTGAACACGTTCAGTTATTTCTGTCTCCTTATTGTTGATCCCAGAAATTTTAAATGAATTTATTTTACTGGAGGGTAGTCCTAACTTTTTTCTGAAATTTTGCGACACGAAAGACGACTGGCTCCCAGTATCCAGCAAAGCTCGAGCAAGGTAAGTCGAATTACTACGAGGACAACAAACTTCGACCTGAGCTGTACAAAGGAGCACTTGACCCGATGTACCAGTTGACAAGTTAACTGAAAAATTTATATTTTCCGTAACATCTGTAGTCACAACATTATTACTGCTGACTTTATCGCAATGCAAAAGAGAGTTGTGCTTCTTTCTACAGCTACGACAGGAACCCTTCAGAGTACATTGAGAACCATTATGCCCAGTACGTAAGCAATTATTACAAAGTTTGTTTTTTGAAACCTCAGCAAGCCGGTCCTGGAGATTCATAGCCTTGAACTTATGGCATTGATAAACATGATGGTCCTGTCCGCATACTAAACACGGCTTGATGCGTGGCCCTTCAACAGAAGCAACAAAAGATTTTGTATATTTATTTTCCTTATGTACGCTTTTATTTTCGTTAGAACGACTACAATACATTGTCTCCAATATGTTTGCCCTATTACGCAAAAAATCTTTAAAATGATCTAAAGTGGGTACCTCGGACGAAAAAGATTTATTTTCGTTAGTCGAGGGTAGACGTGAGAAACAGCCTTTGTACTCTTCCCACTTTCCATTCGTTTTGGGATCCAACTTCGCCGAGACCAAAAAAATAACTAGAAGGTCCCAACCCTTGGTAAAAATACCCAACGCATCCAATGAACTTAAATTTTTTGTTACAGTATCTATTAAATACCGTAAAGCCTTGAAAGACTCTTTTTGTATAGGATTTATACTGACGATCGCATCTAAATGGTTATTTATTAAGATATTTTTACTATCGTATCTTTCACACAATGCCTTCCACGCCAGCTCGTATCCACTGGCAGAAAATCAATCAGTCAATTGACTTTATTACTAAACTCGCACTTCCCTGCAGCGAATTCCTTAAATAGTGAAATTTATTTACCGGTGCAATCGAATCATTGCTATTAATCAATGACTCAAACAAATCCTTAAATTCCAACCAACGAGTATAATTGCCATCGAATGTTGGCAAATTGATAGTTGGTAAACGAATTGAATTATGCGTATCATGGCAAAACCCCGATTTAAATGACTCAGTGTCCCCACTGTCTTTTGCCGAAAACGTATCAATTATGTCTTGTGCTAATGCAATTTGCGAGTAAAATATACTTTCTGTTTGAGTTCGTTCCGACATTTGCATCTCTGTGTCAGTTGAAATGTCTTCAAGTTCAATCTGAATTTTATCATAATCACCCATTAATTTACGTAGTCCTTCTAATCGCAAATTTAACTCCTTAATTCGCAATGACGTTAGCTCAGATTGTTGTAAATCCCTTACAAAATCTTTAAACACGGTCAATTGACGTTTAATTCCACCGCGCCTTCTATTAAGTTTTTTAATGGTATCGGCAAGAACAGCGGGGTCTGATTTGTCAACCATTTTAAATTAGCAATGAGCTGAGAAATAAATAGGAACAATCTAACCGGTAATACGATCCAGCCGTTTAGTCCAGCGCCGCTGCCGCCGAACCCGCCAACAGTCAACAGCACCCGCCGTGCCAGGCGAATTCAGTTCACAACGGTACCCGTTCCCGCTATATACTCGGGAACCGCGAAGTAACAGCCTCCGGCGAGAACGATCGGTGTTGATGACACTGGAATGTACCGAATGGACTTTGAACTGTAAGCGTAATTACTAGCAAAATACGGGAAATTGCCCTAAAATGCACTTTTGAATAGTCACAAGCATAAAGTTAATATTAATTACTTGCAAAGAAGACAGAAATCGAAATGTTGTAAAGAAATAGAAAGCGTAGCAAAGTATTTAACCTAACGGTATTTTAACGGTACCTTTATGAACCTACAAATGCTTAAATACTTCTATTCAACTTTAAACTACTAATCACTAGTGCACCGTTATGTGTAAAACTTTTAATTAATGCGTAAAACTTGTAATTATTTATTGCAGTTTATTTATTTATGTCTAAATCATCTGTTGCGAAGCGATGAGAAAGAACAAAGGGTGCATAAAATAAACCGGCAAGCTATAGGCTAATTACCGAACATGTAAACAATTGCGCATAACCAAAAGTGCATTGATTTATACAGAAATCAAGTGCAATGCATTCTTAGTGCCCAAATAACTGTGCAAATTGGCTGGTACGCATAAAGCTAGATACACAACCCGACGTTTGCAAGCAGCCAGGCCCTTATTGTACAAATAGAAGTTATTTAATTAGGGATAAGGCATAACAAAAGGAACGGGCTTACTTCGTTCGGCATAGACTTGTCTGGTACTTGTAATCCAAAGCGCCACGGCAGTATTCCGTTTCTGTTTCTTTGTTCTTGCGTAGTTCGTTATTTTTCGACGGTCGCCATTATGTAAACGCCTGTAGTGGTTTACTTGAAGATGTAGATCTTGGGGTTCGTGATGTGGTGAGAATTGATACTCGTAGTCCAAACATGCACGTATAATGAAGGTAAACTTTAAATGGTGATACAAAGGTGTTCGATCACAGATTTTATGTAGCGGTTGGGCATGAGCTGCCCGTTGTACGGTCGTTGAGCTACTGGCGGCAGTGGCGGCCGCGCTCCGCACCATTCACTGCGCCGGCGACGGTTCACGATGATGCCCGAACAAAGACGAGGCGTAGACAACTTGTTTATGCTAATTATGCGGAATCTTAAGATTTACTTAATACTAGGTCGATGTCGCCATCGAGGGCGCCTTGGGAGGCGCGTGTTTCTGTTCTCTGAACAATGACTGATGATTGAATGATTACAATAAGACTAATTAAAATCACCTATATGGAGCGTGACGTCACCGGCACGAAAAGTACGACGTACGACCTCTGATAATTAGAAATGAACGTACATATATTCAAATACATTTTATAGAATAGTAAAAATATACATGAATAGTGACTACAATCAAGGTTAAACTTATGAATTTGGTAAAAATTGCTGAAAGATTTTTATCAACAACTAACTGTGACACCCCTGGAGCTGCAGGCGTTCATAGGCTGCGCCCTGCGGTGACCGCTTACCAGCAGACGAGCCGTACGCTTGTCTGCCACCGACGTGGTATAAAAAATACACGAAATTTTGAGTGATGGCCTCCTTTTTTTATTACTTAGAAAAATATTCTATTTCACCTCTTTAATGAGCTCACAACCAACACATATCAATCATATCATTCTCAATAAGACAGCAATTTAAATTCAACACCTACTCCTTTCAACATTTTAACTCTGACCTGAGAAGTACCGTAAATGTTTTGATGAATCCTAAGTAGTGTCACTAAAATTAATTTCTTATGTTCAGTTTATTAAGAGGGTTGTAACGAGTCTACTAGCGCCACACGTAAATAATTGTGATTATTAAAATACAGGAAATTTTGAGTGATGACCCCCTTTTTTATTACGTATCAGAAAAATATACTATTTCACCTTTCTAATGAGCCAACAACCAACACATATCATTCTCAATAAGACAGCAATTTAAATTAACCAAATTCCCTACTCCTTCCAACATTTTAACTCTGGCCTGAGAAGTACCGGTAATGTTTTGATGAATCCGAAGTAGTGTGACTAAAATATATTTCTTATGTTTCAGTTCATTAAGAGGGTTGTAATGTAACGAGTCCACCAGCACCACTCGTAAATAATTGTGATTATTAAAATTTAACGATAGTTATTTATAAAAGTATTTTGTAAGCTCGGCAAGTTCACTTTCCGTTGCGCCAATAATGGTGGTGTTATCTGCAAAGCGTAGATTGTTGATAAGACGTCCGCCAATTCGTATGCCCCCATTCCAGTCTTCCAAAACCCGACGCATGATATGTTCGCCAATGAGGTTGAACAGCTGTGGCGAGAGTATGCACCCTTGCCTAACTCCGCGGTTGCTCTGGAAACATCGAGACACAGCGCCTTCCAACCTAATAACTGCTCTGCCGTCAATGTACTGGTTTTGCACCAAGAAAATCAGGTGTTCCGGGATTCCCATGTCTCGCATCACGTCGAACATTTTCCTCCATGAAATGCAGTCAAACGCCTTCGCGTAGTCTATAAAGCATAGAGCCATTGGGATGTTAATTCTCTACTCTTTTCAATCAACTGCCTCATGTTTAGAATCTGCTCACGAGTACCCCTGCCCTTGACAAAACCAGCTTGTTCTTTCGCGATTTGTCCACCAATGTAGTTTTTCAACCTCTTATTAATGAATATAAAATGTTTGGTTTATTGAAATATAATGTTTAGTTTATTTATCTTCATACGATGGGCGGCTGATAAGTCCTAAGCCTATGGTAGAAAAAAACAATATATATATAAACTTTTATGTTTATTTTTTAATATAATCTCCCTCTAATTCAATGCATTTTTTATACAATGCTTTTAGGCCGTTAAAAATATTCTTTAGATTGGCCTTCAAAATGCTCCTGTACAGCCGCCTTCATCTCTTCATCACTGCCAAATCGCTTTCCCCGGAACTCTCTCTTTAAATTACTGAACAGAAAATAATCGCTAGGGGCTAGGGTCTGGACTGTAGGGTGGGTGGTCGATTTCATCGAAGCCGATTTCCTTCAGAGCCTGGCTTGCAACCCGGGCGGTGTGAACGGGTGCATTGTCTTGCAAAAACAAAATGCCTTTCCTTAATTTGCCCCTCCTTTTCTCAACTATCGCTTTTCGCACCTGTCTCAATAGATTGGCATAATAAAGTGTATTTATTGTAGAACCTTAGGCCGAATAATCTATTAAGAGAATGCCATCACAGTCCCAAAATACAGTGGCCATTAACTTAGAAGCCGATTTTTGCACTTTAAACTTCTTCGGTGGTCTTTCACCCTTTTCAATCCACTGCATGGATTCTGACTTACACTCCGGATCATACTGCCTGATCCATGTTTCATCAACAGTTACTATTCGTGAGCAAACTTCATCTATAGCATCTCCGCACAGATCTAAAAAGGCCTGGGAAGTTTCAACACGACGTTCTTTATCGAACGCCGTCAGCATTTTCGATACCCAGCGAGCACTGACCTTAGTCATGTTCAAATGTTCATGTAAAATCTCCCCAACCCGTTCTTTACTAATGCCTACAGTATCAGCTATTTGTCAAACCTTAACTCTCCGGTCTTCTAATACCAATTTTCTGACTTTTCTTACATTTTCTTCAGTCACCACCGATATTGGCCTCCCTGAACGGGGATCGTCTTCAATAGACTCCCTACCCTGTTTAAATAAGCGTCTCCACTTTTTGACCGTAGCACAAGAAGGTCCATTAGCACCATAAATACTAGCCATTTTTTTTAAAATACATTTTGTTTTTAATAATTTCAAATAATTTGTTGTTAAATGGCCTTTCTAGTGCCATAAACGCATATACGACCTCGAAATACCATAGGCTTAGGACTTATCAGCCGCCCCTCGTATATACAATTACATTATAAAAAATGTTCGCTTATGTTGTTGCTAATCGTATATCGATCGTCAGTACATTGAAATTGAAATATAATATAATAATAGTGACATAAGGGTATATACTTTAATATATACCTGCCAATAATAATACAATGAAAAGATGACAGTTAATAAAGATTAAATTGAAACACTAAACTAATATCTATCTATCTATCTATCTATCTATCTATCTATATATATATTACGCGAAGCCGATCCTTACAACGCCCATCAGATCTACAGTTATGGACCAATTTTGATAAATTATATACCATAGGATTCGTCCCATGCTGCAGATTTGCAATAAGGTCTTAGTTTTTTGATTTTTATCCTGAAAATTTTTTTAAATTGATATTTACGAAAAATCCTGGATGCCCCGACAAATATAAGCCTCAAAATCGTGTTCGATGACGCCGCATACAAGCAACGGGTCAGCTTACCTTGGTAGAATTGTACGAGGTGTCAAAATTTAGCTTGGTTAACACGTGACTTGGGAACTGGCTATTGTATGATTCCGGATGACAAAATCAAATATGAATTAAAATGTTCCTGTAAGAAATATCTGGTACAGCATTACAAAATAAAATCTTTTGACTCGAGAAATACTCAATATTATTAACTATAAACGAAAGTAAAATTACTAATTTGTTTACAAGACAATACATAATATTCGGTGTATTCGGTCTAAGTATTTAAAGTTTACATGAATGCCAGACGTTTTGTGTCAACATTTAACTTATTTTTTATTGTGGCCCTTTACACGATTTTTATTTTCACAATACTGAGGTGTCAATATTATTGCGGTCTATAAAGACAATACAAATTTTAGTGATCGGTTAATTTCATGGGGCATTTTACACGGTTATTATTATCCCGTGACACACTCATATCACCATACGATTTACGTGAATATTGATGCATATTGAACCAAAACACGAACTATTTGGAAAAACGCGATAATATTGACATCTCAGTTTTGTCATTACATTAATCGTGTAAAGGGCACCATTCATTTCCCAACTTAAGACCCTGTTCACATTATCCGATTTGATGAAGGTTTCGGCTCCGACAAATGTATGGAAATGTGACCAATATCGTGTCGTGCAATGTGAACAGTGACCCGTTTTCGTAATTAATAATACTAACAGATCCGCAGTGTTAAGCAAGACGATTTTTCTTATAGTTGTCTCTTTGGATCCTTATGGTTAAGCAAGATGAATTAGACCGGGACAGATAGAACGATCATTTTCGGCTGCTAACGAATTGTCTCCACTTAAAAGCACACCAAAATTTCAAATCCCATATAATGCAAAACGTCACAAACGTCAGTTCAGTACAATTTGCATATAAACAAATATATTTGAAAGCAGATGCACTGACAGGTGAACACCTGTCAGATATCACTTATCTGTCTTTCTCAAACTTACTGATTTGTGCATTAGAGAGAAGAAATCAGATGTTCAGAAATTGTTCAACTTAAATAAGCGGATTTGATATCTGTGGCAGTTTTCTATACATATAGGGATAAGCTAGCCTTTTTACTTCCACTTTTTGTCTGTTTGTAATTTTGCCGTGTTTTATCTACAATAAAGCCATACATACATACATACATAACCGTGTCGGCTCTAACGCCGATATCGGATCGGATAATGTGAACAGGGCCTGTTCAGTTCTGTCGAATAAAGCAGAAAATAAATGTAATGTTTACATAAATGACATACGTATTGTGTCACTTTTTTTTATTGTGCTCTATTATGTCAATATTATATTGTCATGGTTTAAACAAAGAAGTTGGTATACAAACCAATGACGCTTCAAATATACGTTCCGTATATCTTGACTGATATTGATACCTGCCAAAACAATGACAAACCAAATTAAACTTTACGTTGTGAGTTACAGAACTGTTTCTGAGTCAATCATAGATAAGCTGCAAAACATTTTGAAAGAGAAGAGATTCGCTGTGTCTAAGTGTGTCTCTCTTCCACCTATTGCCATACCAGTAGGGTGATCAAGAGATCATAAGCAAAGAAGTTCTCATTGGAGTAGACGTTACTTATTGGTGGATTTAGATCAAACGAACGAGAAAACAATGTTGCACTAATTAACCTTTACGACGCCAACAACGCATTGAAGTATTTGCGCACCATCGATTCAATACAACGACAAATATATCCGTCATGGCGACGGCATCCAATGCGATATTAACCTACATGCATTTCTATAGATAATGCGCTTAAAAGGATAAAAATATAATTACAACCTTTAATTGCCGAGAACATAGGCGTTATGATATATGAAAATTTCGTACTTTATACTATGTACTATTACTTATTCTGTGATACTATGGTTTATATTCTATCTCTTATGAAAAATGAGTTGGCGTGTAAGTGTCACTGTGGTTCATGGCGTTCAAAAGGTTAATTTGCTATTTTTTTTTCAATGTTTGTCTGAGGATGTCAAACCCTACAAAGTTGAACCCTACAGAAATGCATGTAGGTTGATATCTCATTAGCCCATCATGGCCCACGTACAAGGCCCAGTTATGCGGTGGATCGGGGTGCAAATATGTTTGTTTATGATTGACTGTGACACAAATGTTTTTAAATCATCTTTGTAATCGAGAGCGAAGCCACGGGATAGAATATAGATAGGCTATATTCTATCCCGCGGCTCCTCTTGCATTCTTCGTAGTACGTCGACGCGGCGGAGCCGCGCGGGTAACTAGTACATACATAATACTTATAATTAAGTTATTACCATTTTTTTTTATCGTATGGCATTTATTTACGAACCGTGAGATCTTCGAGAAGACAAGTACGGTTGCCAGTTTTTGTTGCACTTTTAGCACCACCCAGGGGTCACGTGTAGGGTAACGGTGGGTACTCCCTACGGACGTGGTGCAACTTCGACCCCCTTTGTCAAGTGAGTGGGCAACTTGACTCTGTTAGAAGTTCTCAAGCCGCCCGAAGGCCTCTAACTTGGCTTAACGACTGCTGTCGTAGACAGCAGCCGGGATCAACGGCTTAACGTGACTTCCAAAGCATGAGAGCGCTCAGTTAGTAACCACTCAAAGCGGTCAACCATCCAAGCACTGACCTGCGCCCACATTGCTTAACCTCGCATACCGCAAGCGGTAGGCGGGTGCCGCTGGGCCACGAGCGCCCTTATTACCAATGTCAAGGTACCAATCATAACAATGTCAGTTTAATAAATTACTAGATGAAAGCCCGGCTTCGCTCGGGTGAAATAAATAAGAAAGAAATAAAGTAAACATTTATTCGTGACAGTTATGCAAACGACGAAAGAAATAGTGTACAAAAATGTATAAAATAAAAACTTTACTACAACGGATTATGATGAAACTTCGTATAGAAATATAGTCTGTAGTCTGGATTAACATATGGAATAGGGAGTAAAAGATTACGCTGACGACGTCACGGGCAAAGTCCTAAGCATTTTTATAAGGGTAGTATTTAAAGGCACATAAAAAATTTGACACCGTAATCAGTACTGATTTGTATAGCTAAAATACTAATCGTTCATTAAAATTCAGTTCAGATGTGCAATTGTTAAATATTGATGTGCCATTCAGTATTTTCGGTGCGAAGTCAGAGCTGCTTACGCGAACGAAAACAAATGAAGTTCGTGTATCTCCCTCTCTGTCGAATTAGCAAAATCGAGCGACACAGAGGGAAATACACGATGTTCGTTCGTTTTCGTTTCGCGGTAGCAGCTCTCTATTCTCCGCCAAATTCTATTAAGTGGGGCCCTTTACACTCAATATTATGTGTCAATATTATCGCAATTTTTAAATTGTATGGGGTCTGTTAAACGGTTAACAATACTGGTGTGTCAATATTATCGTGGTTTTCAAAATCGTATGGATTTTTCTTTAATATTCATTGCACGTGATACGGATCGTGATATGAGTATATCGCGTGATAGTAATAACCATGTTACAGGCCCCTATGGATTTTGCTTCAATATTCAGTGTTTCGCGTGATAATAATAACAGTTGGTAATATTTTCTCCAATTAATGGAAGCTATTTAACAACTTGTTCCGTTTTGCCAAAGGTATTTCACATTCCGATACGCGCACCATCCAGGAATAGGAGCCGTCAGACCAGAGGGCCTACCGCGATCTGAAAACAAAGTATTTCCCTCTCCGCGCTCGAATATACAAGTGCGACAGAGAGGCATATATATTTAGTTTTCGGTTGGTAGCACTTTAGTCCGAGCGCGGCGGACGATCGAAGAAAGTCAAAGAACATTCCGTGTGTTGTCTGTCACACATAATTTTTTAACTTCCCATCGACCTATGAACTTGAAATTAGGTGATAATGTTTATTATGAAGTATATTTTACCAAAAATATCAGTATATTGATAAATCACATTTGTTTTTTAGTTGTACGGAACCCTCAGTGTGCGACTCCGACGCACTTGGCTGGTTTTTATTACATATTGAATTTTATTTCTCTTATAGTAAAATACCCTATTCGTTTTAAAGTTGACGCCTGAGGGCCTACCGCGAACCAAAAACGAACTATCTTCCTCTCTGTCGTTCGAATATACATGTGCGAGAGAGAGGCAGATACTTCGTTTTCGGTTCGCGGTAGCGCCTCTAACGTCCGAGCGCGGCGAACGGCATGAGCTGGGGGTCTACTCCGAAATTCAAAATCCTAACTTCGTATGGTGCCGTCCCTTTCACTCTCCTGTCATAGGCTATATGAGTGAAAGGGACGGCACCATACGAAGTTAGGATTTTGAATTTCGGAGTAGACCCCCAGTACCACTAAGTTATAAGATAGAGCGAGATAGGGATAGAATTTTTCTAGACGTTTAAAAGCCATAAGTCACCTAGTAGTTTGTCACAACAAAATAGAGACGCAGCTTTAAGATGGCGGACAGACTCAGCAAACATTCAAGTGGTGTCCTTTATACGATTAATATTATCACAATACTGGGGTGTCAATATTATCGCAGTTTTCAAAATTGTATGGATTCTGCTTCAATATTCACGTGATACTTATCGTGATATGAATGTATCACGTGATAATAATAACCATGTAACGGGTCCCATACATTCGCTTTGAAGGCGGTTGTTGTGACAATCAACCTAGCTAGCACGATAGATTATACCGTTACGTTTTATAGGACGTTTTAATACATTTCGCCCATATGACGTATCGGTATAAGTTATCGTGCTAGCTAGGGTGATAGGTGTATAGAACGCTTGAAAACTACAAAAACAAAACACTGCAGACGCGGCTAGCCGAATCCACACAATGGGCGATGATGGCCCATCACCCAGAACGCAGCCCAGCAAGCAACCTGGCCAACACACCGGACGCAAACATAGTTTACAATTTCCGAACGTACCCAACCCGACGCTGTCAACCAACGAATTTAATATGGCCGACCTTTCGTCATAAAATTAACACTTTTAAATGCAAAATACGCGACAATCCGAATTTTGCGGATACATATTTTCAACTCAAAAATCGTTATTTTTATACGTTCTTCAATTTGAGACAGGTCTCGTTCGGGTCTACCGTACCCCTGCACGAAATTATTAATATAGATGTCAAAATCGAATCTAATTAAATTTGGAAATGATACCAAAAAAGTATCATTCAAGCAATTCCAGATCTTAAAACTAAAAACAACGTTTAATCTACAATAATAAATATTACAATAAGATTGAATAATTGCTATTTAAGAATTACAATATATTCAATTACAGAGTAAAATGACATATCCAATAGAAGGTTCTTCAGTTTGCGCCTAAACGTTTCCTCACTAGGTTCATTTTTTATGGACTAGGAACCTTTCACCATGTCCGTCTGTCTGTCTGCCTGTCCGTCTGTCTGTCCGGGGCTTTGCTCTGTGATTATTAGTGCTAGAAAGCTGCAAATTGGAATGGATATATCTATATTAATAATTTCGTGCAGGGGTACGGTAGACCCGAACGAGACCCGTCTCAAATTGAAGAACGTATAAAAATAACGATTTTTGTGTTAAACATATGTATCCGCAAAATTCGGATTGTCGCGTATTTTGCAATAAAAAGTGTTAATTTTATGACAAAAGTCGGCCATATTAAATTCGTTGGTTGACAGCGTCGGGTTGGGTACGTTCGGAAATTGTAAACTATGTTTGCGTCCGGTGTGTTTGCCAGGTTGCTGGGCTGCGTTCTGGGTGGTGGGCCATCGTCGCCCATTGTGTGGATCCGGCAAGTCGCTTCTGCAGGGTTTTGTTTTATTTATTTATTTAAGAAACAAACAGTCGTTTACAATCAGGTTTACAAAAATATTACTTGAATTAAGACCTGGAGTTTCCTTATTGTATATACACCGCAGTCTCTAACACAACAAACAACATTGTGAAGGTACTAGGTAGTTATATTTGAAAGGTATAGGTAGACTCACGAGAGCCGGCTCACGATCTGTGCACAGTTGTATCAAATTAATATTAATTTTACAACTTTATAAGAAACCCTCGCCAATTTTCGTGAATCTACCTATAACCCATAGGTACATAAGTATACTTATAGATAGTAAAGCTTAAGTGTAGAAATTTGTGACATTATTACCGAATGGTGACATAAGAAATGAGAAATTAGAAATTAACAATTTTAGTCGTTTTCAAGCGTTCTATAAACCTATCAGCCCGGCTAGTATGATAGCTTATACCGTCACGTTATATGGCCGAAATGTACTGAAAGGTCACATAAAACGTGACGGTATAAGCTATCATACTAGCCGGGCAGATTGTCACAATAACCGCCTTCAAAGCGAATGTATGGGGCCTGTTACATGGTTATTAGTATCACGTGATACGTTCATATCACGATACGTATCACGTGAATATTGAAGCAGAAACTATACAAATTTGAAAACTGTGATAATATTGACTCCCCAGTATTGTGATATAATTAATATAATCGTGTAAAGGACACCACTAGAATGTTTGCTGAGTCTGTCCGCCATCTTAAAGCTGCATCTCTATTTTGATGTGACAAACTACTAGGTGACTTATGACCTTTAAACGTCTAGCAAAATTCTATCTCTATCTCGCTCTATCTCATAACTTAGTAGTACTGCTCATGCCATTCGCCGCGCTCGGACGTTAGAGGCGCTATCGCGAACCGAAAATGAAGTATCTGCCTCTCCATCGCACATGCATATTCGAACGATAGAGAGGGAGATAATTCGTTTTTGGTTCGCGGTAGGCCCTCAGGCGTCAATTTTGAAACGAATAGGGTATTTTATTATATGAGAAATAAAATTCAAAAAGTGAGAAAAACCGGCCAAGTGCGTCGGAATCGCGCACCGAGGGTTTCATACAACTAAAAAAACATGTGATTTATCAATATATTGGTATTTTTGGTAAAATATACGTCATACTAAACATAATCACCTAATTTCAAGTTCAGTTAAATATTTTTATGTGTGACAGACGACACATGGAATGTTCTTTGACTTTCTTCGACCGACCGCCGCGCTCGGACTGAAGTGCTACTGGGAACCGAAAACTAAATACATGCCTCTCTGTCGCACTTGCATATTCGAGCGCGGAGACGGAAATACTTCGTTTTCAGATCGCGGTAGGCCCTCTGGTCTGACGGCTCCTATTCCTGGATGGTGCGCGTATCGGAATGCAAAATACCTTTAGCGAAATTAACGGAACGAGTTGCTAAATAAGTTCCATTAATTGAAGAAAATATTACCAGCTGTTATTATTATCACGCGAAATACTCATATTACGATCCGTATCACGTGAATATTGATGAATATTCAAGCAACATCCCTACAATTTTGAAAACCGCGATAATATTGACACATAATCTTGAGTGTAAAGGGCCCCGCTGAATAGAATTTGGCGGAGAATAGAGAGCTGTTACCGCGAAACGAAAACGAACGAACATCGTGTATTTATTTCCCTCTGTGTCGCTCGAATTTGCAAGTGCGACAGAGGGAGATACACGAACTTCATACGTTTTCGTTCGCGGTAGCAGCTCTGACTACTGACTGGCACATCAATATTTAACAATTGCACATCTGAACCGAATTTTAATGAACGATTAGTGTTTTAGCTATACAAATCAGTACTGATTACGGTGTCAAATTTTTTATGTGCCTTTAAATACTAGCCTTATAAAAATACTTAGGATTGACTTATAAAGATACTAGCCTTTGCCCGTGACTTCGTCAGCGTAATCTTTCGTCGTTTGCATATCTGTCACGAATAAATGTTTTCTTTATTTATTTCACCCGAGCGAAGCCGGGCTTTCATCTAGTAAATCAATAAAACTGACCAAGTCGTAAGATAAAATACAATTTAAAAAATTAAGGGTACCTCTCCTACACATAAAATGCGACTGATTATTATATTCTGGCTTCAACCCTATGGTGTTGAGTGTTGTTGGATAGGTCTTTCAAAATGAATAGCTGTCTTCATCAATCATTTTTGATAACGTGAATATTTTCGGAAATATATATTTCAAAAAAATCGATATTATGATATTTATAATAAATGTCGGATATTTTCAAACCCTGTATAATCAACTGTTGCTTCTTTCGCACCTTGGGATAGTAAGGTATCCGCGGACGGTTAGGAGCATTTTGTATTTGGATACTATGCTATTGTGGGACTGTCAAGTGGCTATGGGCACTGGCAATTTTATGAAAGTCACATTGCCATATATTATGCCACTAGCTGAAACTTGAAAATGTGTTCACACCTTTTTTGTATAGCCTTGCGTAGTTTGAGTATTTTAAAGCAGGTTACTTATTGCAAGGAGACAAGGTTCATCATGCAATGTGTGTTGTATTAAACCAATTCATGTGTTCATTTGTCTGTTGTGATAAAGTAGCATGTTTGTTTCACAGTGGCCAGAACGTGGAGGAGGCATTCTTGGAGACCGCCAAGAAGATATACCAAAGTATTCAAGACGGGCGGTTGGACTTGAACGCGGCGGAGTCGGGCGTGCAGCACAAGCCCGCGTCGCCCGGCCGCCCGCTCGCCGCGCCGCCCGCCGCGCGCGACCACTGCGCCTGCTAACCGCGCCCACACGCATCCACACGCACACACCCTGGGCTATTATCACATGTTACCACCAATCACCAATAGGCTAAATGGCTCATTTTTTTTACATATGCCAATCGAACCAGTTTTTGGAGAGGATCAAATGATTGTTTGGGTCAAACTACTATCAGAGCAAAAAAGACGAAAACGTGACTCAAATCAGTACATTTGCTGCTGAGCACTGAGAACGCCCCATAATAATTGACAACATTTCAAATTTTTAAGTAGTATGAATTATTAGCTCATTTCATTAACTTGTCAACTAGAAACCCATTTTTTTAAATATTTTTATTGATATTAGTTTTCAAGATATTCACGAAAATTTGAAGAATGCCTTACATCATCTATATGACGTCACAAGGCTGAATTGTGACATTCACAACGCACAAAGAGAACAGCAGGACACTTTTTTTAGTAAATCCACCTTATGAACAGTGCTTCTGTACGATTTTTTACGCTGTGACGCCTTACTTGTCACTTACTCTCTTTTAGAATGAGAAACTTTTGAAATTGTTTTTTTTAATATAAAATGGCGATATTTTCGAGTTATGAAATCGGAAAAACGCCCGCTTAAAAAATTAAATGTTGTCAATTGTTAATAATAACCAGGGCTCGAACTTTTCGTGCCAATGACGTAAAATTACTAATAGGATGATTCCAATTGGTGTTATAGTAACTATCAATCTTTAATCGTCAAGCATTTATAATGGTTTTTTTCAAATACGGCCTATTGCATCCAAAGATTATAAAGTATTTCCCTTTCTATTTAGAATTTTAATTTTTAAGCAGGTGAGCAACTGATATTCTTTCAAGTTTAGAACAGGTTATAGGAATGTTGAATCCTAAGTATGAACGTAAACTCTCTTCATTTATGATGGTATTTTTTCAATTACGGCTTATTTGAAAAAATACCGTCATAAATGCATGATCAAATGATTGATGATTAAAGATTGATGATTACTATAACACGAATTGGAATCAGTGTAGAATATATGCAGTGTGACGTCAATTTTACGTCATCCGCATGAAAAGTTGCAGCCCTGATAATAACCCATAACTTAAAAGTGACGTCACAGTTGAGCGACCTCATACTATAATAGTTGTATGGAAAAACAAGTAATATGCTGATTCCTCGTGGAATATTTCGTTTAGTTACATGGTTTTTATACAATTTATTGTTTATTAAAAAACGTCCTTGATAGTAGTTTTAATTTACTTATGGTTATGGACCATATAAAATATCATATTTTTGAAACTTTCAGTTTCATGTTCTTCAAAATGAGGACTATATTTTAAAATCTACTTTATGTTGTGATAACTTGATAGTTTACTGTCCATGTAGCCAACCTATGTTATAAATTGTAACATGGGTCATCTGATCTACCCTATTTTTACCACAGCAGGTAACAGATGGATTTCTTTTTCTGTATGTTCCCTATGGTAACCGCTGGGAAAATCTCAGCTGTTACCTTTAAGATGAGTAAATGTAGTAATAGTAACCACTGAGCCCCAATAATGAATAAACTATCTGCTGTTCCCAGTTGGAAAAAATTGATGGTAACAATTGGGAATAACCCCTACATTTCAGTGTGCACTAATGCTTTCGGGATATCATACTTTGATCGATAAGTTAGGCTATTTAAATAATATCATAAGATCTTAAATAAGAGTATTACCGATCCTGTTCTGTTTCTACTTACATTCCAAATCAAACACTGGTTATGGTGCATTAATTATGGAACAAAAGGGTTTTACATTTAATTATTACAAGCTGAAAAGTTGTCTAAAATTACTACAGATAAGTTGATACATTTAAACTACATTCGTTTTTTTAATTGTGTGTACTTGTGTTGTATTAATTTATTTATTCCACCGTGTATGAACCGATGTAACAAAAACGCATAGCATAAGGTGTAATACATTTTAATTGATATGATACAAATTTAATACCTAATTAAATATTTATATGAGCGAAAATCATAATTCATAACACTTATGGCGTTGTTTAAGGGCTGGTTGGTGTATTTTAGCAACTGATTGCCAAACGCGGTTGCCATCGCCGCCAGATGGGTAAAATCAAATTACGTTGGTGTTAGCTATATTATCGGTTCGTTCTATATTGTAAGAATTACTGTGACAGTAATTTTAAGGGTCGGCAATGCGCATGTGGCACTCCTGGAGTTGCATTGCGTCCATTGGCTGCGGTGACCGCTTACCGTCAGGCGGGCCGTACGCTTGTTTGCCACCGACGCGGTATTAAACGAAATACAATATTACTTAATACTTTTGAGGGTAGAATGTTGTAATACGCAAATAATTCCTACATACATAAATACTGTTTGTGTTTATTTTTATAGTTTATTATGAGAGCTGAGGATTGAAATTAAGAGCCATGAATTGCAAGCGGTACAGTCAAGGACTTTAATTTGGGGGACCCCCTCCTTAAGGTTGAAAATCCTGTCAACCTGTATAGAAATTCAAAACAAATTTGTCACAAACTATAGAGCGCGACCGTATAGCAAAAATAAATTTTATTTAATCACAGGTAATTGAAATAATTACTTGGGTACCAAAATACGTCGCCAAAAGGTAAGATAAACCATCAATTACAAAATATTATAAAAACTGTTAAACTAAACGTTAAACATACAACTGACTTCATATTAACAAAAAGAAAGCAAAGGTTTGATTCAATTCGTCTAGTTAAAACCAATGATATTTTAAGTATCATTGATTGACTTTTACTTGAGATTGTTTTTCATCTTTTATCTACTTCACATATATATTTTTTACACCCAAATGTTATACTTAATCAGTTTTCTTATTATAATAAAATGAATAGATTAGTAGTTTAGGTATCTATTGCATATTACGTGTAACTAACGAGTTAAATAAATATTATTTGTACAGTGTATATTTGTGTTCTTTTTCCCGTTCCGAAGGTCATTCATATCAGGTTATACTCGTGCGGTAGGTTTATGTGATATGATAAAAATGTGTTAATAGTTTTTAAGGTTGCAAAGGTTATTAATTTTTGTCTTAAGTAGGATTCCATACCAAAAGGCAACAAAGAAACCCTTATTGTGCTAAGTACCTACTCTGTCCGTCTTTGGTCTATAGTATTTGTATTCTGGGGGTCTACTCCGAAGTTCGAAATCCGAACTTCGTATGGTGCCGTCCCTTTCACTCTCCTGTCATACACTATGTGAGTGAAAGAGACGGCACCATACGAAGTTCGAATTTCGGAGTAGACCCCCTGGGGTGCTACCGCGAACTTAGAAAATCGAACTTCGTATCGTACCGTCCCTTTCCGTCATCTAAATATATAAAAGAAGAAACTGACTGACTGACTGACTGACTGACTGACTGACTGACTGACTGACATATCAACGCACAGCCCAAACCGCTGGTCCTAGAGATTCCAAATTTGGCACGTAGGTTCCTTATAAGGTCTAGGGGTGCACTAAGAAAGGATTTTTCAAAATTCAACCCCTAAGGGGGTGTAATGGGGGTCCAAATTTTGTATAGGGAAACAAGATTAGTTGGACTATTTTATTCGAAACTTCACAGGAGTATTTCTAACGATAAATGAGTAAATACGTGTTTCAGGTTTTTTGAGATATCAACCCCTAAAAGGGGGAAATCTGGTGACAAATTCTGAAAATCGACATGGGTATTGTTTTTATGATATACCGGGTCGCTGATAACGAAAACAACAATGATTTTAAAATCTCACGTGGAGGACGTGAAATACCATCCCCTCTGTTGGGGTGCGAGGGGGATGAAATGTCTAAATATTAATATGGGTGTCGTTTTTATGGTTTTTTGGGACGTTAATTACGAAAATGGCATCGGTTTTTTAATTTAATATTGTAGACATGAAAAATTTTGAAAAATTGTGCCAAATATCAAGAAATAACTGACTGACTGAGAGACTGACATATCACCGCACAGCGCAAACTTGTGGTTCTAGAGATTCCAAATTGAGTATGTAGGTTCCATATAAGGTCTTGAGGTGCATTAAGAAAGGAGTTTTCAAAATTCAACGCCTATGGGGGTGAAATGGGGGTCCGAAGATTGTATGGGGAATCAAGATTAGCTGAATTATTTTATTCGAAACTTCACAGAAATATTTCTAACGATAAATGAGTAAACATGTGTTTCAGGTTTTTTGAGAAATCAACCCCTAAAAGGGGGAAATCTGGTGACAAATTCTGAAAATCGATATGGGTGTTGTTTCCATGGTTTATTGGGTCGCTGATTACGAAAACAACAATGATTTTAAAATCCCACGTGGAGGACGTGAAATACCATCCCCTCTGTTGGGGTCCGAGGGGGATGAAATGTCTAAATATTAATATGGGTGTCGTTTTTATGGTTTTTTGGGACGTTAATTACGAAAATGGCATCGGTTTTGAAATTTAATATTGTGGTCATGAAAACTTTTGAAAAATTGTGCCAAATATCAAGAAATAACTGACTGACTGAGAGACTGACATATCACCGCACAGCGCAAACTGGTGGTTCGAGAGATACCAAATTTGGCATGTAAGTTCCTTATAAGGTCTAAAGGTGCATGAAGTGCCGTGAGTTCCCTATGAAGATACGACCTTTTTTGATTCAATGTATTGTAGATGGTTTTATAGATCAGTGCCGTCCGATACGATTTCGACATAAATCGATATTTGAGCGTCCGAGAGGACTCTTAATAGGAATCCGAGGTACCTAAACTTTGAATAAAGTAACGGCCATATTGATTTTCTTAATTTCCGTCCCGATTTCGTTCAAAATCGATATCTGAGCGTCCGAGAGGTCCCTAATACGACTCCGACGTAAAATGTGGAAAAAGTCGCAGTCATTGATTTTCTTTTTTTTTCGCCCCGATTTCGATCAAAATCGATATCTGAGCGTCCGAGAGGTCTCTTAATACGAATCCGAGGTAAAATTTGTGAAAGTGGCGGCCATATTGATTTTCTTCTTTTTGGTCCCGATTTCGTTCAAAATCGATATCTGAGTATCCGAGAGGTCTCTTAATACGAATCCGAGGTAAAATTTGTGAAAGTGGCGGCCATATAGATTTTCTTTTTTTTCGTCCCGATTTCGTTCAAAATCGATATCTGAGCGTCCGAGAGGTCCCTAATACGACTCCGAGGTAAAATGTGGAAAAAGTCGCAGTCATTGATTTTCTTTTTTTTCGTCCCGATTTCGATCAAAATCGATATCTGAGCGTCCGAAAGGTCTTTTAATACGAATCCGAGGTAAAATTTGTGAAAGTGGCGGCCATATTGATTTTCTTCATTTTCGTCCCGATTTCGTTCAAAATCGATATCTGAGTGTCCGAGAGGTCTCATAATACGAATCTGAGGTAAAATTTGTGAAAGTGGCGGCCATATTCATTTTTATCATTTCCGTCTAGATTTCGTTCAAAATCGATATCTGAGCGTCCGAGAGAATTCTTAATACGAATCCGAGGTAAAATTTGGAAAAAGTGGCGGCATATTGATTTTCTTCATTTCCGTCCCGATTTCGTTCAAAATCGATATCTGAGCGTCCGAGAGGTCTCTTAATATGAAGCCGAGGTAAAATTTGGAAAAAGTGGCAGCCATATTGATTTTCTTCATTTCCAAACCGATTTCGTTCAAAATCGATATCTGAGCTTCCTAGAGGTCACCTAATACGAATTTGAGGTAAAATTTTAAAAAAGTGGCGGCCATATTGATTTTCTTCATTTTCGTCCCGATTTCGTTCAAAATCGATATCTGAGTGTCCGAGAGGTCTCTTAATACGAATCCGGGGTAAAATTTGTGAAAGTGGCGGCCATATTGATTTTCTTTTTTTTTCGTCCCGATTTCGTTCAAAATCGATATCTGAGCATCCGAGAGGTCTCTTAATGCGAATCTGAGGTAAAATTTGGCACTCCATTCATACCTATATGCAAAAAAGTTTAATGTTACTATATAGGCGTGTGGGGTATCTATGGATTTGCTTTTAAAAACGACATAGAGGTTTCTATATTTTTTCCATTTAAATCAACCTTCAATTCTTTTTTAATCGTATGGCATTTATTTACGAACCGTGAGATTTTCGAGAAGACTAGTACGGTTGCCAGTTTTTGTTGCACTTTTAGCACCACCCAGGGGTTCTGTGTATGGTAACGGTGGGTACTCCCTACGGACGCGGTGCAACTTCGACCCCCCTTTGTCAAGTGAGTGGGCAACTTGACTGTTAGAAGTTCGCAAACTACTCGAAGGCCTCTAACTTGGCTTAACGATTGCAGCCGGGATCAATGGCTTAGCGTGCCTTTCAAAGCACGAGAGTCAGTTAGTAACCACTCAAAGCGGTCACCCATCCAAGAACTGACCTGCGCCCACATTGCTTAACCTCGCACACCGCACGCGGTAGGCGGGTGCCGTTGGGCCACGAGCGCTCTAAATTCTTGATAGTTTGTGCCAAATTGCAATTCAATAGGTCCAGTAAAAGCAACTTGTTTGTAACAGACGGACTGACAGTAAGGAGTGCGAATGGAAGTGAGGCCAAATTTTCTTTTTGGATGCTCCAATGGTAACTGGCAAAACCTACCTAATAAATTTAATTGTAGGAAAAATAAATGTTACACATGATATTGAATTAGCCGTATTTCTGTACTTCAAAGGACCAGAGTTTATGGCCGCTGCGCGCTGTTAGGTCGTTTACAGACCTATTGGTGTTACTGTAGTACACAGATACTTTTACTAAGAGCCATTTCAGACATGCTTTTATTTCATCGGCCCTTTCCCCTTCGGCCTCTCGGAAATGTATGATAATAGTTTTAGATCCTTATTTTTGCCAAAATCAAATGAAATTCAACAGTTTCCCGGTTCTCAGAATGTATACTAACTTTTTATCTGTTCATCTGTTAATGAATCATAATCACCAAACTTCGTATAGCGAAACCCCAGAATGTAACAACTACTTTTCTGGAGACCGCATCTAAATCGGTTCAGCCAAACGCGAGATAATCGTGGACAAACAGACGAACCTGTTTTTTGTAGACGGTTAAAAATTTTGCTTAGTACGCGGGCGAAGCCGCGGGCAAATGCTAGTATAAAATATAACACGAGAGTGAAAGGGACGGCACGACATGAAGTTCTATTTTCGAAGTTCGCGGTAGCACAGCTGACACAGCTCTGTCATCCCAGTACAAATTATGTCATCATTGACGTTATAGGTTATAGGTTTACGCGGGCTGGTTTTCCGCAACTCGACGTCATATGCGCCTATTTTGCGTGATGGGTTGTTGACGCTACACGTGCCAACCCAATTCTACCAGAAAGCCTAGCAGACCCTTGATGTTGCCGACGACTTCTGGCAGCGACCTCGGGGATCCGAGGTATTTTGCCCGGTATGCTGCCACATCAGGACATGTCAGGATGACGTGGGCGGCTGTCTCTTCGTCCTCCATGCAGGCTCTGCAGAGAGGGCTATCTGTAACACCTAAAGTGAAGAGGTGCTTGTTTAGTAAGGCATGTCCAGTTATGGCCCCTGTTAGGAGACGGAGTGCTGGCCTTTTCAGCTGCATCAGCTTCCTAGACAATCCGGGGTTGATTGTCGGGAGGGCCTCCCTGGTTTGCCTGCAGGTACCTAGGTTATGCCAATATTTTTGGTGTTCTACCTTAGTGTTCTGTCGTAGTGTGCTGCGCAGCCATGCAGGAGGTAGAGGTATTATAGGCTCTGGACCCTCCATACTGGAGTCTGAACCCTCTCTAGCTAGTGCGTCCGCTGCGTCATTACCACGTGAGTTACTGTGACCTTTGATCCACTGCAGGGTAATTCCATTGTCGGTACATACCTCTGTTAGAATCTTGTGGCACTCGTATATTAGCCCTGATGTTGTTGTGTGCTTTTGCAGAGCTTGTAGCACTGATCGACTGTCAGAGAGTATACGGATGGGATATCCCCTTACCTCCCTGGAGACGATTGCGTGGGTGGCCATTATTATGCCCATACACTCTGCCTGGAAGACTGTGTTGTGGACTCCTAATGGTGTCGAGATATGTATGTTCAGGTATTCGGAGAATACACCCGATCCTGTGCCTGACCTTGTCTTAGACCCGTCCGTGAAGATTCTTAATTCCCTAGGGTTAAGACCCTCGTGGGGGGTTTCGTACAGTTGGATTTTGTACTTTTTGTCAAAGACGAATTGTCTGGGTATCATATCGTTTGTCGCCTCTAAGAGAGGTTCCTTACCTATTGCCTCGTATAGTATTTCGGTATGTGGTACCCTAGGCAACCGCCAAAGTTGTTGTTTCTTAAGCCGTATAGCAGAGGCTAGGGCCTCTTGCCTGATAAAGAGGTGTAACGGCGGTAGGTTCGTGATGACTTCCAAGGCCGCGGTAGGCGTGGTTCTCATGCAGCCTGTGGTCGCCATGCATGCTAATCTTTGGAGGCGTTGTAGTTTAGCTTCGACTGTGGTTAGCGTGGTGCGAGGCCACCATACTATGGCGCCGTAGCTTACCATTGGTCGAATTACTGCCTGGTAGAGCCATAGGGTGATTCTGGGGTTAAGTCCCCATGTTCTACCTACCATTCTGCGACACTGCCAGAAGGCGACTGTAGCTTTTTCAATTTTGTTGTTTAGGTGGCTGCTCCAGTTCCGTCTGCTGTCGAGTATTACACCTAGATACTTCACCTCAGATGACAATTGGAGCTCTGTATTGAACAGCCTGGGTAGTCGGTAGTTACCCAGATTCCGTTTGTTAGTGAACATTACCATCTCAGTCTTCCTTGGGTTGACCGATAGTTCGTTGTCGCTGCACCAGCGTTCCACGATAGAGAGCGCAGAGCGGGTGACATCACAAACTGTACCTGCGTGGATGCCGCTAGTGAGTATCGCTATGTCATCGGCATATCCAATGGCGTAGTGACGACTGTTGTTTAGCTTGGTGATCAGGTCGTTTACCACCATGTTCCAGAGGAGTGGTGAAAGGACACCTCCTTGGGGGCAACCTTTTGACACACGTGCTTGTCTTGTTTTGTCCTCCCCGAGTCTGATGACTCTCTGGCTCAACATGTTATTTATCCATTCTATCATGACTGCGCTCACTCCATGTCTCACCAGTGCCGCAGTTATGCTGGTAAATTTTGTTTTGTCGAAAGCGCCTTCAATGTCAATAAAGGTGCCTAGACACATGGTCTTGTTTTTGATCGCTACTTCAATTTTGGTAACTACCGCGTGAAGAGCAGACTCTGTTGACTTACCTGAACTGTATGCGTGTTGGTTCGGGTGTAGGGGCAGATGGACTAGTGCTTTCTCCCTCAGGTGCCTGTCACATAGCCTTTCCAAGGTCTTTAGCATAAAGGAGGTCAGGCTTATTGGTCTGAACGACTTGGGGTCCGTGTAGTCTCCCTTACCTGGTTTTGGTATGAAGATGACTTTGACTTCTCTCCATTGTCTCGGCACGTACATGTGTGCCAAACAGGCACACAGGACGGTGGTGATCCTGTGGGTCAGTCTCTCCCCACCCCACTTCATCAGTGCAGGAAATATACCGTCTGGTCCTGGTGACTTGAACGAGTCAAAGCTGTCTATGGCCCATTGTGTTCTGCAGGGTGTAATTACCTCGTTGGCCAGTCGCCATCCTTCCTCTGTTGGGATGGTTTCCTCATCCGACCACTCGATTGGACTCGTTATTTCGCAGTCCGGGAAGTGCGTCTGTACGAGTACGCATTGTGTTTCCTCAGGTGAGTTGGTGAGGGTGTTGTCTGGCTTTCGCAGGGATCCCAAAGTTATGGTTGGATTGTTGGAGAGGACTTTCCTTACCCTGTTAGCCTGTGTGGTTGTCTCAATGTTGGTGCAGAAGTTTCGCCATGAGCTAGTGCTTCTGTATCTGAGCCGTTTTTTATACCTGGACTTGGTGTCCTTGTAGTTGTCCCAATCCTGGTCTGCCCCAGTGTTCATAGCTCTGTTGAGCTGCTTCCTCATCTTCCTCCTGAGTCTCTCCAGCTCAGGTCCCCACCAGTTAGCTTTGTTGCCGCCGCCTGTTGGTGGAATGGATAGAGGGCATGTTTGGTGGTAGCAGTCCATGACGGTATCCGTGAGGAATCCTACCTGTTTTTCTATCTCCGCAGTGCCCATTATTTTAGGGGGACCCATTTCCCGTTGTAAGGCCTCGCCTATGCGCAAAGCGTATTGGGCACGGTCCGTTTTGCGGGGGTTCCTTCGGGGCACCGTCGCTAGTGTATTTACCTGAATGTCGAAACGAATCCACCTGTGGTCTGAGCATGACAATTCGCTTGATACATGCCAGCTTGAGATGTGCTTCGATACTTCTTCAGTTGCCAGGGTCAGATCAATGATTGTCTTGCTACGTCTGTTCACAAACGTAGGCGTTGAACCTGTGTTGATTATGTTTAGGTTTGTAGTGAATAGGTATTCGACGAGCTTCTTACCTCTATCGTTGCCTGTAGTCATTCCCCAGAGGGTGTGGTGTGCGTTGGAGTCGGTGCCTACGATGAGTTCAAGCCCCGCTTCTTCGCAGTAGCTGACCAGCCTGGCCAGGTCGTGTGGTGGCGGGTCATCCGCTTCCGGCATGTAGACGGAAGCTATAACCACCTCCTGTTGTTTGTCGTCCTGCGCTCCTCGCACTTTTATGGCGCTTATGTCTCTGGAACAGAAACTCATTAGAGGGTGCGCTTGTATGTTATTTGTAGTGTAAATGCAGGCTCGGGGGTTTTCCGGACCTACTTGTACTGTCAACTTACCTTCCGCATTGGGGAGTCCGCAGACAGAGCCCTTCCTGACCCACGGCTCCTGGATCAGTACAATGGCTGTTGTGTTGACCTCCAACCACTTCCGGATTTGAGCCGTTGCGGTTTGACTGTGGTGGAGGTTGGCTTGGAGGCAACTACTGATTGGAGAAGAACGGGACGGCGACATCGTCATCGATCTCCTCCGTCAGCATCTCCTCCTCCTCCTTGTCCTCCTCCCTGTGTATTGCCAGCTTACCTAGCTCCTCCACGCATTCCTCCCCGCTTTCCGAGTGGTCGCGAAGTAGGAGTTCTTCTTCGTCCGTCTCGGAGGCAGGGTTGGTCTGCTCTGGAGCAAGGGGTTCAGGTGCCTGGTCATTGGCAACCGTCACCGTGGCGTTCTCAGTGGGAGGGAGGGTTGTAGTACCTGCATCCGTGGTGGTAGTCGTTTCGGCTGGTGGGTGTTCCACGTACTTGCCTCGGGATCCCTCGAACTTAACGTACACCGAGCCCAGCATGAAGCTGAGCCGGCGCCCGCGTTCCATCAGGGATCCCACTACCGTCTCCGGGATGCTGAGGGTGACGAACGTCTCCGTCGCCTGCTTGTCGAATTTGTGGAGCAGCCATTTGTCAATGTCTGCCCACTTGTTTTGATAGCGCAGCGTGTGTGCTACCTCCTTAGGATCGTCGTGGATCCCAGGCAGCAAGATGCCGATGCGCACGCGCTTCGGCAGCTCGCTAGGGCGCTTCACTACCAGCCCTTGCCCGTCGGACAGGGTGATGGTGGCCACACTGCGCTTCAGCCACTCCAAAGTAGCCTTGTCCTCGCACCACAGCCTCAGGGAACCGTTGGAGAGCACCGGTTTTCCCCGAAATCTTGGGCCCTCGGACTCGCTACTTCCAGGTTGCATCGCCTCCTTGACTAGAAGGCGTCCCACCTGGTTTTGTACCTCAGCGGATTGTTGCGGGCTCAGGTGTTCCGCTGTGGCAGTGGTAATGGCCACGAGCAGGTCCGCCTTCACAGCCTCCGCATAATCAATCCGGGGCGTTTCCCCAGGAGACCCGGTCTTCTGCCTTTTTGGCTCGCCTCTTGGAGAGATTGTCTCGTCGAGACGTGCCCTTTTGGTGGAAGGTCGGGTCGCTTGGGTACTCCCCCCTCTGGGTGTTTTGTGGGCCCCTTTCCCTTGGGGAACGGTACGGTCTGCTGCTGGGGGTCCAGCTGCTGCCTGCGCCGATCCTTTTTTGGGAACAGTACGGCCTGCTGCCGGACGTCCAGCTGCTGCCTGCGTCGATCCCTTTTGGGGAACGGTACGGTCTGCAGCTGAAGGTCCAGCTGCTCCCAGCGCTGATCTCTTTTGGGGGCCGGTACGGTTTGCCGCTGGGGGTCCAGCAGCTGCCTGCGCCGATCCCCCTCGGAGGTCGTCCTGCTGACGCGGGGTCGCCGGGACTGTACTGTCTTGGCCGGCTAGTCGCGACTGTCTCATCTTGCGGCGTTGCTTTTTATTGTTTTTGTGGTACCCTGCCTTGGCGTCTGGAGCTGGCACCACGCGCTTGGCGCGTTTAGCCTTCGACGCCTTCTTTTTTTTCGGCAAGGTCCACCCAGCATTCAGCCGCAATGTCGCCTCGTCCCATGCGGGTTCCACCGCGGCGGTCTGCTTCGGTTTGGTGGATTTATCCCCCACTGAAGCGTCCGCCGCTGCTTCTTTCCGCATTGCTGACGGGGTACGGCCTTCCACCTGTACCGGGTCAGCGTGATTTGGGGGGATGCTAGGCCTCTTGGTTACTGGTTTCCCAGTGGCCTTCCTGACCTCCCCACGGTCTACTGGTCTGTGCGACGGTGCCGTATAAACAGCGTCGCCGCCAGATGTGTTGGCGTTACCTTCAGGAGTTGTCTGCGCATCTCTGAAGGCACGTGTCGAGGTGCAAGTTACTGTGCTAGACGCAGCGCCCGCACCTGTCTTGGTGTCGGGTGCAGCGGGGGCTGCGCCGTCTACCATTTCTTTTTGGGTTAGGGATCTTTGATTCTCCATTTTTTGTCCAAAAACTATTTCACCTCTCGAGCTTCCCACCCTCCGTGGAGCCCGCACCTTTGGGGATGTCCCTTAGGACACCAGGAATACCCAAGAGGTATAGACATGGTGAGGTGGTACTCCTGCGCGACATCGGGTGCTGCAGACTGGCGGCTGGGTAAGACGATCCGATCTTCCCCAGTTGTTCCTCCAGACCTTGCTCCGTCAGCATGGCTGAGTCCCTGTGTTCTCCCAGAGAACACCCCCCCCCATATCTGGCCTGCGGACCGTACCACCTCGACCGTACGGGACGCGTGTCCATTCCCTGTGATGGCTGGCCACAGGGCTGCCGTTTCGCCTGAAATCGGGACCAAAGAGAGCGTGTTGCGTCACGGTAGTGACTAACCCCGACTCCGATTAGCTCAACTCTCCAGGACTCCTTCATCCGAACTCACGGCGCTCAACTGCGCTGGACCAGCGCAGGTAGGTGAGGATAGTCTGCCGAGGTCACCTACGACCCTCGGCAGAGCCGTGGAAATTAATTCCCAAGGAGGGGAAATTGGAAAGGGGGGTGTCAGGAGTTGTGGAGGGGATGTGTTGAGTGAGGGGGGAAAGGAGGAGGAAGGAGAAGTTTGGAGCACAGGATAAAGGTATAGGAATACTCAGCTGGTGGGATTTTCCAGCTGGGTATGGCCTTTCTTGCTTAGCTACTGGTGATCCGGGGTAGATGGTCAAGGTGCGGCGCCCGTTAACGACCACCAGTATTTCCAGGGTGCACGGTCCACTTCCTGGAGAAGCAGACTCGCCCCTGACCTGCGGCGGCAGAGTCAGAGGCGACGAGGACGTGCAAGAAAGACTTGAGTAGCTGTGCCGGTAGTCCAGCGCCGCACACCTGGACGAGCACACCCACCCTGCACCCCTTGACGTTTATTGTACCGGGATGACAGCTGTATCAGAATGCTAATACTATAAAGATAAGGATATGGAGTTGAAACAATTAAACATAATTATTATAGTCTATTTTTTATAAAAAATGACCGATATGAGCGGTCAATAATTCAAATTCTGAAAGTAACTAGGTCAAATGGAACATCAACGGGTCTAGGGCTTGAGTTGTAGTTCCTGAAACATATTATTTTAATGTGATTAATTTTCAATTTATCAAAAATTTTATCGCAGACCGAGGTTCATATCGGTTAATACGTACGAAGTCGCGAGCAAAAGCTAGTGGAAAATAAAACAAACGTTATTATTATGCAATGATTTACTTACCTACATGTGTTGCACAGCCAGATAATTACGTGAGATTTTGTGTTTAGATGTTTTAAGTTTTCTATTATTAAATTTAACTATGTAATTTATTCGCATGCGTATGAACAATTTGAGCATAAATGTTTGTGGGAAGCGGTAGGTTTAATGCCTACCTACAATCTTCACGCGGCGTTAGTTAGGTAACACTTGAACTTGAAACTACAAACTGCTTTATTCATCTCGCACGGCACTTCTGTTTACATTTTAGAGCAATCCCATTTTTAATAAAAAAAAAATAAAATAAAAAATTAAGGGCTGTGACGTCACACAGCTATCTTGAAACTTTACAAAGTATAAACATAGAAATTATATTTACAGTCGCGGAATGAAAAGGTTAATTACTTTTCAACTCTATTTCAATGTCGTTAAGGTCGAAAAGTGACGAACCTTATCATTCCGCGACTATACCCCAATTGTTTGTGACGGGCCCGTAACTTTCATGCCGTTGACGCAAAAATGACGTCACGCTGCATAGAGTATGATTCCGATTATAATTATTCGTCATAAATAAATAAATATGTAATAAAACCTTTTTTTAATGTGACCTTTTTATTTATTCTCGTTAAAAAAACGTTCTGTCAACAATGTTACAAGTGCCACTGAGAAAAAATTATACTGATAATAACTAATAGAATAAGTTGTTAAAATCAGAAAAAATGTGTCCATCAATTCAAAATTTTCTTTTTAACAGAGAAGTTGGAAAAATTAACCTAATGTGTGAGACAACAAATAGAAATATGGTTACAAAACAAAAGGATTTTTATGAATATTGCATTACGTATGAACGCGAAGATGACTTCGATTTACTTTGCATGGGAATTAATGCAAGAAGGATGGCGTGCTTTACGTTAGAGAGGAATTCTGTCTTCTACGTAATTATTGAAACTTGTTATTATTAACAATAAAATTTAATAAAATGTATGTATATAAAAATCAAAATAGTTTTATTTACGTTTCACGTATCAAGTAGATATTATTTATTACACGTGTAAATAGACTAGTTTTGAAGTCATTTGTACATGATTAAAATGAATGACGACTAATGATTAATATTTTACAATAAAACTATTTGGGATCAGCAACTATACGGAGCGTGACGTCAAATTGATGTCATCGGCATGAAAATTACGGGCCCTGTTTGTGACAATTTTGAATTGTTGACGTCTTTTTAACCGACTTCAAGATTTCAAAAGAGGAGGTTATCAATTGGGATGTTGACAACAATAAAAAAAAAAATTGGTTGTTTGTAAAGTAGGTTTACGATCGAGATGTTTACGTGATAACGTCTTACTTCACTTGCACTTCACTTATACCTGCGATCGCGCTCGTGAGGTTTTGGTGTGACACAAGTTTCTGGGGTGCTACCGCGAACTTCGAAAATCGAACTTCGTATCGTACCGTCCCTTTCCGTCATATACTGTATAACACGAGAGTGAAAGGGACGGCACGACACGTAGTTCGATTTTCGAAGTTCGCGGTAGCACAGCTGAACATGTCACCCGACTAAAACGATTTTAAAGACGTTATCACGTCAAAAATAAATTACTCTTACATTACCAATAAATTAATCTCACGAAAATACTCGGAAAATATCACGCCCATACTTATTTTTGCTATTTTAAAGATTTTTAAATACATGAAGTACAATAAATGGACGCTATTTGATCATAGATAAGGCGTGACGTCACTTGTTGCTATTTCCCTACAAACTTCATACTAACAGAGCGTTATTGACGTTTAATTAAAAGTTGCTGATTTGACTTGTACTATTCCTTAATCTGTGGCCAAACCACCGAGCCACGGATGAGTTGTACTCGTAAGCATATGGCGAATTTTTGTGAGCGTCGGATGACAGGACCATGATAGATTTTTATATCGAGAGTAATTCCAAGTTTTAGTACCTTTTTGTACTATTTGGTACCCGATGACATATATCTATGGCAACGAAACTGTTCCCCGTCACATCAGTATTTTCTCTCCATATAAAGTTTCATCCCCTTTTTTGCTCCTAAAAGGGATGAGATTTGACAAAAATTATAGCCTATGTCCTATTCTGATATATAAGGTACATAACTGGAGAGTTTCATAAAGATTCGTCCAGTAGTTTTTGTCACGTACATACATCCAAACTTTCACGTTTATAATATTATTAGGATTTTGTGACAACCCTGGCACATCCGCGCGTGACAGCGTAAGTATTTACACGAGCGGCGGCGTCGCCCGACATCAAAGGCCTTTCACTACTGTAGGGAATATATTGTAATACTGTGCCCACTGCTGTCTATGACCATTTCTCTTATATAATAATAATAGTAACTAATTTACACTTCTTTATGCGGTTATTACATCTTTTTGAATTCAGAACCTTTAGAGCGGAACATACATATATGTAAGAGCGAGAGGCTTCAATTCCCTCTCCCTATTCAGGACAATGTAATGCCGGCTTTAGTCGTAATCAGTGGGGAAAGGATTATTCCCTACGTCAACCAATTATTAACATTAATACGCAATCAATAGAATCCAAGTGGTAGACCTCTTCCTTGGTTGACTGTACAAGGTCTGTCCCAGAAGTTGTAAAGGTGTTACACTGTTCTACGAGTCCAGTCCTAAGTCAAGTTATAAATATTGTTCCCAAAGTGACAATAATATTAATATCTGACATATATGTACTCTTACACTCTTATACACCCTTGTCAGTAACCTTTTCAACACTGTCAAATACAAAAGCTGGCACTCATACCCCATGACATCCACAAAGTTGAATCCTATAGAAATGCATGTAGGTTGATATCACACTGCACACTGTGACTGATATCAGCGGTGTTGGCGTCCAAAAGGTTAAAGTTCTTGTGTTCGCTTATGAGTCACCAAGTGTGTGAAGATATATTAAAAGTTGTCTGTACCTATTTGATTTGCTCCTGAGAAGTTTCTTGGCTTTATACCATTACTAAAGGGGCCCTAATATAAATGTGATGATTCTATTCCTTCCAGCATAGTTCTAATGCACAAATGGAAATTACCTCACATATGTATAGAATTCTTTAAGCCCCAAAGATCTTATATGCCCATCACAATAGTTTGCTGAAGCTTTAAGAGAAACGGGTTAAATAAAATCATGGCCTTATGTTGAAATTGTATTTCTATAAAAGAGAAATCAGGGGCTTTGCATTTCAGTATACTCATTTACTCAATCATTTGGTAAATTTTTAGAACTTACATAATAGTTAAAATACAAATTATGTTTACATGGAATGAAAACTAAATGCATGTACTAAGTAGTTAAATTCTAAATACCACTTCCTACATACAATACTGTATTTTTTAAACATTGAAGTAATGCATGTAGCCTGTATTATCTTCAAATTTTTGTATTGTTATTAATTGATATTATTATCCTTACAGTACATGATGCAGATTTGCTCAATTTATTAACTACATAATAATTAAATAATTGACATCAAATTACATCTATTCAAACATCATCTATAGTTGGCAACCAGAATGCCATATTAGTACATGCAGATGCTAACATCATAAACTTAGGATTGAACTGAACACACTGGATGGGGGCTGGATGGTCACCGTTCAACACACACACTTTGTAGCCAGTGTCTGCGTTCCACACATGTACACGCCCATCTGTAGACCCGCTGAATATGTACTGGGAGTCCGGGCTAAAAGATGCTTCTATTGGAATACCTTTGTTATTCAGATGGCCCGTGAATGTTTGTAGAGGTGTGCCATGGTATGCATCAACCAGTCTAATTATTGACCCATTTGTGCTAATCAGCATAGTTTTTCCATCACGCGAAAATTTTAATCCTGTCCAGTCACATTCTTTTTCTTGGTTTAACTTGAATGTTACAAAAGGACCTTTGTCAAATGATCTCAAATCATACAGTTTAATGCTCTCAGAATTTACTCCAGCAGCAAATATAAGACCTTCAGGGTCATAGGCAGCTACAGGTCGTCCAGACAAATGCATCAATCCTTGGCAGTTTGGAGAGCGCAGATCCCATAAGCGTAATGTTTTGTCTAGAGAGCCTGACAAGAATGTGTCTTCCACTGGTGACAAACACAATGTCACCACTTTTTTGGTATGGCCTGGAAAGTATCTGATATACTTGTTGTCGTGAAGAGAGAGATATCGGATGGTGTCGTCTACTTTCGTGGAACTGTGGATTGCAGTATTTTTTGCATGTGTGAAGTGTATTAAATCAACTCCATATTTTTTACTGTTTACTGTTATCATTTGGGTGCCTTTTTCACAATCGTAAATAACAATTTGGTCATCTTCACTGCATGATATTAACGTCTCTCCACTTGGTGAAAAATCTATACTGTTTATTTTGTCTGTGTTTTCCCTGAACACCTTTGCGACCTTAAAACTCCGGACGACTTGATCAACTAATTTAATCATTTGTAACAGATTCTCAGTATCTAGTTTTATAAAAACTCCTTCTATAGAATATAATAACCGTGAAAGATTCTGTATTCGGTTTTGAGAATTCGATACAGTTCTTAATTCTTAAAGCATCTTTGTATAACAATAGCAGCACACCACTTTTGATTGACACTTATGTTACCACAGGTAAGGCAATTTAAACGGGCAAGATACGTTCCTTCTACAATACAATATTTTCTGAGTTCGATATCAGTTTAAGCAACCTTGCAAACAAAATATTGCCCACGCCCGTCTCTATGAAATGTTATCTCCCCAATATGGCCGAATGAGATGTGTGCAGTGCAGTTCAATCACAGGCGCTCATGGAAAAAAAAACACTTTGGAATCAAAATGGACGGAGTGTAATGGCGTTCGTAATTGTTACATAGTGGTGCGAGTTTTACTGCGGTTTTAAGAGTTGAATCTCATTAATACGTTAGAAAACAATTATAGGCTTTGCCCTTAAAGTATTATACAGTAGCTGGCATTAATCTATAGGCATTTTAATTGATCCCAGTTTCTTAGAATATGGTATCCATTTTGTGATCACAGATCAACCTTGTTGTGTGGCGTTTTCGGTAAGTACTAGTTAAATAAATCATGTTATTTTACTAGAAATATTGAATTTGATGTAGTATTGATACTTTTTTGCTATGTTGTTCAGCGGTCGGCTTTTGCTTGTAAGAAGTATCCACTCTTTTCATTTGTATTACATCTATCTACGTATAACTGTAGCTTTCCTTACCTTTGTTACCTTTCTAATTCACTCATTTTTGGACCTATATGGACGTCTATCTAGTGTTATAATTGATTATGAGTTCATGTTCCGATAATTATATAACGCTGTTTATTCGTATATATACATAAAAAATAATCATATGCTCGTAAAAGTCTGCTTACTCTGTCCACTCCAATAATTTTATTGGAGTGGAAAGAGGGAGCCGACTATTATTTTGTTTTATTTTTGTTAATATTATATATAAGTATATTTATGATATTTAGTAATACTGCATATAGATTTAAGATATGTCCTAAAATTTTGCATGCCTGTAAGGTAGATTTTAGTGATACTTTTAACTGTACCTGTGTCACCCTACTGTACCTAAAATCGAGCATAATAAATTATTTCAATTTCAATGGGGGTATAATTTATAAAGTTTTTTTCACTGTCGTAAGTGTAACCATTTAGTTTAGGATCAATAAATAAAATAATGACTAACCTACATACACTTTTTATATTGTAAGGATTTTTAGTATATTTTGACTACTTCATATTCAGGATCATCCTATCAAGAGTATGCTGTATATCTGAAGGAAAAAGTTATATCGCTGTATGTTTTTAATGTCATAAGCGTATAGCTTTTCCCCTTGGGCATACAAGCAGAGTCGTCTATGAAGACAGAAGATTGAGGTATGGAAGTTTAGCCTGGACTAATGTTCTGGTTGTAAGTATTAAGTAGGCACAAAATGGGTTGTACATTAATTGAAAGAAGCAATTATTTATATTTTGGGTGGATGCTATCTTACTCATACTTAGGGTTGCCAGGTGGAAAAATGCAAAAGCCGGACTCGGCACTTAATTAAGCTGGACATTTTACCCTAAAGGCAGGACGGTCCTTTTTTGTGCTAATTATAGCTTTTTCAAAGCTGGACATTACGTTCTAAAAGCCGGACCATCAGAACACACGCACGGCACGGGACGGCAGTGTTTTACTTGCGATTAGCGCTCAAGTTTTAACTCGCGCGGGTTACGCGGCCGCCAGGCAAAAAGCCAGACAGGCCGGACAAGTGAATATTTGGCCGGACACGGCCCTAAAAAGCCGAACATTTCCGGCTTTAGCCTGGCAACCCTACTGGCATTCAGTATTATTATTATTTATAAATAATAAATATCAGGGGACAACCATAGTAGTGCATATGGATGTAGGCCACATCACTTTATTAGATGTAATGTTTCTATTACCTATGTGTACTTCTATTTCTATTTTATGACTTGGAGGGATCTTTAAATTCTTTAAAAATAACTTTACTTCAATTTCTATAATAATCCTTGGCTGGTTTTAACTGCAGAAGCCAAAATATGACGTGTCAAATTTTCGTCATAAGAAAAGGAAACTCGTAGAAACAGATTTATGTATACAAATCAACCTAAATAAATATTCATAAACAAATACTACGGGACAAATTTACACAAAATAGTCTCAAAGTAAGCTCAATAAGGTCTTAATTATTTATTGTTACAATTCATTAACCCAGCATTGCAGTTTTCACCAAGGCACTGGAAAATTTAGTTAATTATCATAAATTGCTGCAATGTTCCATTTCAAACAACAATGAATAAATACGGAATAATGATAAACAACACAATACAAATTATTATGAGTCACTACAGAATACAGATTAGGGATACTAGATGACAATATATTTATTAGATATATACTTAAGTACATACAAAACATTCCAAGTTTAAGAAACGAATGTTTTTGCTCATCACATAAACAAATGCCTTTACCGGGATTCAAACCCGAGACAATGAGGCTTAACAGGCTGACAAACCTTGTAATATTGGTCCAAAAATATTTAAAAAAAAACTCTTTTTTTGACAGTGTTTGTTCATTCAAATAATTAGGGAGGCAATTACTAGATTACTGAAGAAACTGTAAAAACTTTTTTTATACAGGTGAAAATCTTAAGTATTCATTAAATATGATTTTACTTCAGAATTTAATCTTCGGGCATATCTTGCTCCCTCAGACTCATCCATACATTCAAACCTCATACAAGAAAAACATTGTCCTAAATTGTTATGTAAAAATGTAAATATTTCTCAGTTTTGTTACATTCATTAAAAACTAATGGCTCTGCGAGCTGTAGACCTCACAATTTTTTTAAAAATTTTATTTCTAAAATCTGTCTATGTACAATAGAATTCTATAAAATTATCGACCTTGCTCAGATAATTTCTCGAGAATCGGTTGCGAATGCGACCTGCAGAGGAGAACAACCGGAAATTCTGACATACGAAACTTGTTGAAGCTGAAATGGAGACATTCGTTTCACTTGGTCGAAAAAAAAAACACTCATACTAAACTTTAAATAAACTGAGATGGAGATTTTGCAACGTTAGGGTTCCATAGTAAACAAGAATCCCTTATAGTTTCGCCATGTTCGTCCATCCATGGCTTAGTTCAGTAACCATTTGGCGTTGGCCCTTTACGCGTGGAAAAACAAGCACTTATTTAAAGAACCCCAAAGTACCAGAAACAAATATCAGATTCTTCTCCCACCCGCTAATTTAAAAATGCTATCCAATAGCCCACAATACACTGCAATCAAGACATATAATAAACTACCTAATACTTTAAAAGCACTGGACAGTTATGAAATGTATTATAAGCAGCTAAAGTTACTATTACTACTAAAGTGCTATTATTCGTTGAATGAATTTTGGACTGACAATCTTAAAGAAATTAAATAACTTTAATCTTGGTATTTATTTTTAAATTTATCCATAAATAACAAAAATAATTATAAATTACAGATTACTTAAGTAAAATAAAATAAAAAATTATTGAAATGAATAATACTACTTAATGCATGGAAATTGTATCAATTGAATCTAATTAATGTTTAATGTTGGTATGCTTACACCTTAGCTATGAAATGTAATTATAGTTAGTTGAAGACGTTTTAGTAGATTGCTATGGCTGAAAGGATACATGTTGAATTAAATTTAATAATCACTTTTGCCATAATGTAATTAGGTATATTTAGTTGTAGACGTTGAAGTACATTGCTATGCCCGACAGGGTACATGTTGAAACAAATTGTATTATGACACCAATGTAAACACATGTATTTATGCAATAAATTATATGATCTCTGCCTACCCCTATGGGAAACAGGCGTGATTATATGTATGTATGTATGTATGTATGTATTATATGAATATGAATATGAATATTACTACTAGAAAGCTGATTTTTTGGTATAGGTATACATATCAATCATGCCAACCATCCACCACCACCATATCAGCTCAAGGACGTCCACTTCTGGACATGGCTTCCCCTTTCATGGGGGGTAAATGCCATAATCGCCACGCTTGACATGCGGGTTGGTGATCGCTGTATCTCCACCACACTCCAGGGATGCTGCTGCCCATCCCCCATGGGCTTGGTTGTAGTTTTAGGACATACCCGGGTCCAATCATGCTAACAAAACAGTATAGTAAAATTTTGGAAAACTTTTTTTTTATTCATCAGTAATATAGTTAAGTAGTTAATTTATTTTAAATAATATGATAACTAGTGGAAAAATAAAAGCAAACCGTAATTACCACCTCAGGAAGACCGAGTCCTCCTGACACAGGTGTGTACATACCTACTAGGATGAAATGTTGAGCCCGACATTTTGTAATTATTGTTAAGTTGATTCCATGAATAAATTATTATTATTATTTATACGAAAGCATATTTGCCGATCCTGAAACGGAGACCTTCGTTTCACTCGGTCATTTTACATAAAATCTCAACCAAAAATTCGTAACACGTAAACAGCCTCAGAGGGTATAACTATCTTTTCCTTATTTCAGAATGATTATTAAGGCACTCACAAAACCTAAATTGGCTTCTCTAGCAGTATTTTAAGAAAATATTTTGATTTGGCAAAGCGAAAAAGTATATATAAGTGGGTCCCGAGCGTGCCTACGCCCAGCAGTGGACGTTTTTCGGCTGATATGGTGGAGGTGGGTCCCGAGTATGTAAACTTGTATTAGATGGGCTATCTATACGGGGTGGGAATGAGCATACCGACAGATTTTAACCATCGATTCTAGTGCCTATTTGGACAAAAAAAAGTAATATAAACATTGCTGGATAAAGTCTAATTTTCGACATATTAATTTTATTCAGTAATTAACAAGTTAATAAATCTCAAGGGTAACACGTCTTAATTATGTGACTTGACCACACACACAAGCGCACACACGCAATACGGAAGTGGCAATATCAGTGTTACCTGACATCTGCCATAATTTTGACTACATATTTTTTAAATAAAAGTCAAGTTTAAACAGCAGAAATTTTTCATTGGGTATTAAGAGAAATGAATGTTATGTCTAATGGTACATACCTAGATAGCGATTGCTGTGTAACAAACTAAGATACAATTAGACACTCATACTTTTGCGTAAGGTATTTTAAATCAGAATCAGTAATACTCAAAAGTGATCAACTTATTATTACTAGCTTGGTCTTTAGTTTTACTTCTGTTCTCTACCAACGAGTCGGCACGCGTGCAAACTTTTTTGTATAGTCTGACAATAAACAGTAGAAATTAATTGAGGTCGCCACTGTGCTTTAACGGGCAACATTTATACTAGGACTCGATTGATATTGATACTTGCTTATAATAATAAATAAATACAAAATAATATATTTAGTACAAAATATTCAATATTTAATACTAATATATTCGTTAGTCATAAAAATAAACACGTGAATGAAAATACCACCGGGCCATCGGGGGTTGGGCAGCAGCATCCCTGGAATGCGGTGGAGATACTGCGATCGCCAACCCGCATGAAAAGCGTGGCGATTATGGCATTTACCCCACATGAAAGTGGGGGAGGCCTATGTCCAGCAGTGGACGTCTATGGGCTGATATGGTGGTGGTGGTGGTGGGAATGAGAATAAAATATGATCTTTTATTGGTTTCGTCCAATTTATTGATTAAAAAAGTCATATATCAAAGTCATCTTATTGTTTTTGAGGACGCTCTTTTCTGTGCTCTGTGGGCGTTCCAAACTTGCCGTTATTCTTACGTACTTTTTTTTATTCACTATTTTCTTTACACTACTGTCTTCCCTGAAACAATGTACATTTTAAAGTTTTATACATGTTTATGATCATATCAATAAGCAGTACTCAAAGTTATTTGGGTATCAGATTACAACTGTATCTACCTATGTATAAGTGTAACTATTTAGTATTTTAGGTCCTCATTATTTAGTAATATTTAATCTTAACAGGCTATATGTACTAAATCGTTTTACACTGATTAAGTTGCAACCTGTACAAATAATATAAAGATTAATTTGATCGTCTCATTTGGTTCCTTTATGTGATCGACTAATAAAATATTAAGAAGTGGCATTTACGCTATATGACATTTCAAGTTCGAACATTATTTAACTAATCTCAAATTATTTACAATAGCGAAATTAAATCCAAATAATGATTATTAGGTCAATAGCTGTACATCTTTGCCTCGCTTCATAAATATAAAATAAAGTTTTTAGTAGTTCGTACCCGTCATATTAGCAGTTCGTTTGCAAACTTCTTCTCAATCTATCAATAACTTTCCAGCTTGAAATTCGGATAATCACGCCAATAGCACCTGATATTTTACTTTCAGTGCTTCACTATGAATTGTTTTATTCATTTTCACTTTATTTAGATATTTTCGTCGAACAAAAACTAGGTAAACAACGATAATACTTACCAGCAGCAATTTAATGTTTATTTACGGGCCAATATTTGACAACTTTGACATCTTTGACATGACACCTGGTGCTGCCATGTAACGTCCTATGTTAGTTCCATTTTATTTAATTTCTACTCTTTATTGCCAGATACAGCTCTATACTGGCCGTTAATCAGATTTTAAAACGTCGCGTCGGGAGTCGTTCGTGAAGTGTGAAGTTTTCTTTATCACTCATTAGCATACACCGGATAGGCGGGGGCAAAAATGTACCAGTGCTAGTGACCTTTTTTACCCGACTTCAAGATTCCAAAAGACGTGGTTTTCAATTCGGTTGTATGTTTTTTTTTAAATGTTTGCTACTCCAGAACTCCGTCATTTGTGAACCGATTATGAACATTCTTTTTTTTATTGTACGTATATATATCCAAGGTTCGACACAGATTGACTACTTCCTTGTAAAAAGGAAGAAAATGAAATGTGTCAAAGACTGCAAGATAATACCCGGAGAACATTTAGTGTCACAACATAGACTGCTTAGTATAGACGTACACTTGAAAATTCAGTTACAGAGGAAGAAAGAACGACCCCCTGCTAAAATAAAATGGTATGAGTTACAGAAGGATGAGTGCGCTAGTAAGTTTAAAGAGAGAGTGGTAGATAAAATGATAGAAATGAAAGATATGGAAGGACTAAGTGCGAATGAATGTTGGAAAACGATGGCGAACTATAAAAGGAGAGAAGCGAAAGATATCTTAGGTGAATCGAAAGGGAAGTGTGTGATAGACAAGGAAACGTGGTGGTGGAATGACGAAGTGCAAGAAAAGTTGAAAAAGAAGAAGCAATCATTTAAGGAGTGGCAGAGTGTTGAAAGTGGAAACGAAAGTGGGAAAGAAACTAAGAGGATTGAGTATAAAGAGTGTAAGAAGATAGCTAAGCGAGCAGTTGCTATTGCCAGATCAGCAGCTCAGGACCAATTATATGAGGCTTTGGAAAGTCCTAAAGGTGAGAAACAATTGTATCGCTTAGCAAAAGCAAGAGAAAGGTATGCTAGAGATGTATGCCATATAAAATATGTGAAAGATGATACTGGAAAGGTGTTGACCGAAGACGAATGTATAAAAGATAGGTGGAAAGACTACTTAAAAAAGCTCATGAATGAGGAGAATGCGTGGAATAGAGTGTTAGAAAGCCAACCAGTGAATGTGGGTGTTGTGAAAGAAATAGACATTGATGAAGTAAGGAAGGCTGTGAAAAGTATGAAGGATGGGAAAGCTGTTCGACCAGATGGAATACCAGGAGAGGTGTGGAAGCTGTTAAGTGAGGATGGATGTAGGTGGCTAACTTTGTTCTTCAATAAGTTGTTGCAGGAAGAGAGTATCCCCGACGAATGGTGCGACAGTGTACTTGTGCCCATTTTTAAAAATAAGGGGGATGTACAAGTATGCAACAATTATAGAGGAATAAAGCTCATGTCACACGGTATGAAAGTGTGGGAGAAAGTAATAGAAAGACGAATGAGAGATGAGAGTGATATAACACAAAACCAATTTGGATTTATGCCGGGCAAATTGTACAACAGACGCCATATTTGCGCTTCGCCAGCTGTGCGAAAAATATAGACATGCGTAAAAAACCTGCATATGGTGTTTGTTGACCTCGAGAAAGCTTACGACAGAGTACCACGCGAGGTTTTGTGGTGGGCCTTGAAAGAGAAAAGTATGCCAGGGAAGTATGTAGGGCTGATTCGGTCTATGTATGAAAGATGTTGTACACGTGTCCGGTCGGCGGCTGGCACCACCGACAGGTTCAGTGTTGCGGTGGGCTTACACCAGGGTTCGGCGTTAAGCCCCTACCTCTTCCTGCTTATAATGGACGCACTGTCGTCAGACATTCAGGAGGAGGCACCATGATGTATGCTCTTTGCCGACGATATTGTCCGTGTCGGTGAAGAGGGGCCCGAGGTTCAGAGCAGATTAGAGAAGTGGCGGCAAAAATTGGAGAACGTGGGCTTGAAAATCAGTCGTTCTAAAACTGAACACCTGTTCTGCGATTTCGGCGGTCTCTCCAATTTTATGCCCATAGAGCTCGATGGCGTAACGCTACCGGTCTGCTCTGATTTCCGATACCTCGGGTCCCTCATACAGTGTAATGGCGATATTGACCGTGACATCAAAAACCGAATCAGCGCAAGATGGATGAAATGGCGACAGGTCTCAGGAACCATATGCGACGCCAGAATGCCCTTCCGATTGAAGGACAAAATCTACAAGACCATTGTAAGACCTTTCGTCATGTATGGATCGGAATGTTGGGCCGCAAAGGTGACGGATGAAAAGAGATTGCATGTTACGGAGATGAGAATGTTGAGATGGATGAGTGGCGTAACAAGAATGGATCACATAAGAAATGAGTATATAAGAGCAAGGCTGAAAGTGGCACCCATAGATGATAAGTTAAGAACTAATCGTCTACGGTGGTATGGGCATGTTATGCGGATTGATGAAAGTCATGTGACAGGAAAGGTATTAGGCATGAATGTGGAGGGATGTAAGAGGAGGGGTAGACCAAGGAAAAGGTGGATGGATTGCGTGAGAGACGATATGAAAAGGAAGGATTTGAGTGACGAGATGACGGGCGATAGAGTTATGGAAGAAAAAACATGCTGCGCCGACCCCTAGTAAATGGGAAAAGGGCACGCGAATGATGACGTATATATATCCAAGGTGGTCCCGTTTTTGTCAATACGCAGTTCTGATGGTGAGATCCATGAGGAATCGAAGGAACTTCTCAAATCTTAAAGGCAAACATATAGTGATTTTTGTGTTTTTATTAACTAATCGAGCATTTTCATACAAAAATGTGACATGAACGAAGACACCACCACCACCACCATATCAGCCCTAGGACGTCCACTGCTGGACATAGGCCTCCTCCAATTTCATGGGGGGTAAATGCCATAATCGCCACGCTTGGCATGCGGGTTGGCGATCGCAGTTTCTCCACCGCACTCTATAGGAATGCTGCTGCCCATTCCCCGGTGGTCTTGGTCGTGGAACGAAGACACAATGAAGTGGAACTGCTGATGATGATCAGAGCAGAACTCTTCAACGACGAAAAGTTCACGTTTGGCGATTTGTCCTCCTAGCTGTGTTTGTTACGCAAGTTCTATTTTCACGATAAATTTTTGTCATGCTTGAGTTCTGATGATGGGATCCATAAGGAATCGAGGGAACTGCTTTAAATGTGAAAGGCACACATATAGTGATTTTAGTATTTTCATGAAATAATTTTCATTCAAAAAAGTGACATTTGATGAAGTGGAACTGCTGACGATGATCAGAACGGAACTCTTTAACGACGCATAGTTCACGTTTGGCGAATTGTCCTCTTTGCTGTGTTTGTTAAGCAAGTTGATTTTCAAGACAATCATTTGTCAAGCTCGAGTTTTGATGATGAGGAAAATGTAAAAGGCATAGATATAGTGATTTTAGAATTTTCATAAACAAATCAAGCATTTACAAATGTATACGTTACATTTGATGAAGTGGAACTGCTGATGATGATCAGAACAGAACTCTTCAACGACGCATAGTTGGAGTTTGGCGATTTGTTCTCTTCGGTGTTTCTCAAGCAAGCTAGGTTTTCAAGACATATCTTTGTCAAATATGAGTTCTGATGGAGGATTCCATGAGGTATTGAGGGTACTTAGTCTTCTACCATTATAAACATACTTATAGCCATTTTGATTTCATTGTATGGAATCTAAGAGTGCACCATCTATGTATAATAATCTTTCACCGGTCTCCCCCACTGAAGTCGTTTTTTTTCTTAAATATTAATTATTTAATGTATTGTATAGTGGTTTTAAATGTAGAATAGAAGGTACGGAACCCTTCTCTGTGCGTAACCCGTCACACACTTGGCCGTTTTTTTAATGTACGTATGTTCCCCGATAACTCTTGACCACGTTGGCCGATTTTGATAATTCTTTTTTTGTTTCAAAGCATGTATGTACCCTGACATTGGTCCCATATAAATTTGAAGTGAAGTTTTGATGTTGGGATCTAGGAGGAATCGAGGGAACTCCTTCGAATTTGATAGGCACGCATATGCCGATTTCGGTATTTTCTGTAGGTAACCAAGCATTGGCTCACGGAAACCACAAATTGTGGCATAGCGAGCACAAAATTGGAGTCGTTTTTTGACGTGATAACGTCTTTAAAATCGTTTTAGTCGGGTGACATGTTCAGAAACTTGTGTCACACCAAAACCTCACGAGCGCGATCGCAGGTATAAGTGAAGTGCAAGTGAAGTAAGACGTTATCACGTAAACATCTCGATCGTAAACCTACTTTACAAACAACCAATTTTTTTTTGGTATAAATTGTTATTTATTTCTTGGACCCAAGTTCGTTAAGATTGTTTTCCTTTTGTTTTGCCATCAGGTAAGTAATAACAAAATCTCGTCATCGCTAGCCGTTTTTAAGAATAGCATTTTTGATCTTTGACCGAAATTGTCGACTGTAGATTACCGCTTCATATGTCACCCAAAGCGCCTCCGCTCCGCAATCCCGCGGTTTTTTGATGCGACGTCCTCCAGACCGCATTCGCTTGGCCGCGAAACCGATGCCGACCTTAATAAATCTATTTATAGATATGGAGACTCCGTTTACAGGGCTCGGAAACCGGTACTCTCACCATACAAAAACACTATTGTTTTTTCGTTATTATCTTTATTTTAATCAGGCAATCTAATATTACGAAGTAATAATCTAAATACATTATTAAGTCCTAAGCATGAACTAATTCGAAATATTTGGCCATTTCAGGACTGAGGTTGACCGGTTCCGAGCCCTCCCCGTTTATGCGGATAATGAGAGTGACCAAAAAAAATGTTATTTCCATATAAATAATATAGATAACTATAAAAGACAATAAATAGTCTTTATTATGTTTTATACTACATTAACATCTTTTATACTACAATAACATTAACAGACGTAATGGATTTCATTATTTATTTCAGATTAAGATGGGCACATCAGATAATGATAGCTGTCTTCAACACCAAATTATTCTAATTCACTCTTAAAAGAGTGATGGACTCATACAATTTATTTGGTGACGATGGAAGCGGTATGTTGGAAGGACTCACTGATCTTGGTGGAACAGACAGCTTTGCTGGTAGCTCAACATCGGGAGTAGCTGGGGACAATAAGGATTCTACGGAGAACAGGTTAATTGTAGCATTGTTCATAGTACATATTGTTATAAATAATTTATGTGTACCCTTTATCTATCTTATAATTACGTTTTTTTAGTTACAGGCAACCATACAGTCAAGGGAGTGTAGGTCAAGAGAGTTCCATTCAGAAACTGGCTTCATTTGGTGGAGCAAGTGCTGCGGGGCTAAGCAGTAGCGCGCAACCTGTACCGAATCCTGGTGCAGCTCCGTCTGCTCCGGAATACCATGACTATGGAGGCTACCCGCCGCGTCCGCGCATGCCGCAGCCGCCCCACGCGCCTCTCCATCCGACGCACCATGTACACCCCTCGCACTCGTACCCGGGATACCATCCAGGGCCTGACCCTATGTATGGTATGCCAGACCATCCAGGTGAGAAGTCATAATATTGGTCCAACTACAAGTACGACATTTGTAAAAACATTTCATCATTTTTTTTTTTTTCATCTCTAGGCATTGGCGATATGGGAGTATGGTCAAGCGCTCCAGCTCCCAATAGATATGCTCCTATTACGCCGCCGTATAGAAATTACGAACATCAGCAAAAAATGCATCAATATCCCACACAACAGGTACAATTTATAAAATATATTAAGGCCTTGAAACAAATTATTTTTTAAAACATAGTTTCATTTATTTATTGTTTTACCAAAACTAAACTAATGAAAATATTTTTTAAAGACTTCTGCGATAGGAGGAATACAAGCTCAAAATGGTGCATACTTGCCCAGACAACCACATTTTTCACAAGCTACATCACAACAAGTTTATGGACAACAGCAGGTGAAACCTTCTTTCCATTTGAATTCTGTGAGTTTGACATTATTTAATTTCTTTACATTTTATTATGTAGTAGTGATTTGCGATTAATATTACAATTAAGTTTTTATATAGCATCAATTTGAGTTGTTTGTAGTAAGAGGAAACATTTTTCGATCCAAAAGTTCCGTTTCCTCCCTGGTTTTTCACCCTACTTTAATATATATTTTTTATTAGATCAATATTATCATTATCTTTGTCCGTAACTTTTTATTTCTTCATATTCTTATTTTTATTAGTGCTAAAGAACTCCGTAAAGTGCCTAAACCCGGCCAACTGAAAAGGCCGCAAACACAAGCCTATCATACAAATCTGTCACCAATAAGTGCCGAAATCTAAACTGTTCGATACAGTATATTTCTTGCCCATTCAGTTTCCAAAATTATGCCATGATTGGTGATTGAAGGAACGTTCTATAACCGCACCTCGATTTTTCAGTTTTCACTTAACAAGTGGTCGGAGCTTCAGTTGTTCTTATCGCACTGATTTTGAAGGCTGTCGGTCTTCGGTCTGTTTGTAAAAAAACTGAACTAATTCTCATATGTATTATATAATCTAAATAAAATAGTTAATCAATCAGCAATATTAACCGCCTACTTTATCAACTTTAAGATACGGAGTCAGTGGCGGTACGGTCTTAAAAGCCCAAAAGCCTGGCTTGCGTTACTAAAATTAGCAAAACCCAAATATATGTTAGACTAAATTTTTTTTCCATTTCAAACTAACTTAAAATCCGCGCGGCGGCGCCTGATCTGTATATTCTATTCATCTTGGGCGGGGTAGTAGTACAAAATTCGACCGTAGCAAGCATTGATGTACTATTATAGAACTAGATTCACAATCAGCCCACAAAAATGGCCCCCGTGAAAGTACCGCCCGCACGACTCGGGCGGTACTTTCCTGTTTAGTCGTGTTTGGACCGCAGACAGTGACAGTTGTCCAACAATGACGAAATATGCTGTGAAAAACTGCTATAACAGCTACAAAAAAATAAGGAAAAAGAAGGAATATATTTCTTTAGGTTAGTTATTTTGATACCGTTACAAAATTTATGTAAAGTCCTGGTAATTTCATGGTATTGAATAAATCATTTTGTTAGTTCAAATTAAAGGTTATCAAGAAACAAAATGTAAGGAGTCGCTATTAGGTCAATATTTTTTTACATGAAATGGGTAAGGAATAAATATTTGTTTTAATTCAAGATTTCCACAACATCCTCAGCGACGTTCAGAATGGACCGCTATTATAGCGCAAAATAGACGTGACGCACTTTATAAACCAAACCACACGAGTGTTGTGTGTTCGACCCATTTCCCTATTTCCGACATATCCACCACATCAGCCGAAGGAAGTACACTGCTGGACACAGGCCTCCCCCAATTTCATGGGGGGTAAATGCCATAATCGCCACGCTTGGCATGCGGGTTGGCGTTCGCAGTATCTCCACCGCACTCCAGGGATGCTGCTGCCCATCCCCCGGTGGTCTTGTTCGTAGTTTTAGGACATATCCGGGGCCATTTCCGACATATACAGGACCAATAAAGGCTTAAATCGACTAACTGCAACTTTTAAACCTGTCTTGAACGTAAGTCCGTTCGTTCCCGACTTAAACTATAGTATTCAAATTCTGTTTCAACATATAATTTCAGCGTGAAAAATCATGCGGAGGAAAACATATTCATATACTTATATGAATTGATGGAATAAAAATCAATTAATTTATTTAATTAATTTATCTTTAAGTTCATAGTCGGTATCTTGTTTTATAGATGTCAGAGATAGATGACCATGACTTGCAAAGCAAAAGTTGTAAAACTACCAATGCTGGTCAAGTGGCAGAAGTCAGTACTTTGGAAATAAATACCTACAGTCTTGCTCAAGAGTTTCATGAAAGTAAACATCTTTATCTCTAACACAGAAAAAGAACAGTAACAATCACAGAATTGTGTGCGAATGTGTGTAAATATTGAAATGGAATGTTTTATATTTTTTTTATATTTTATATTTTTTTCGTTTATAAATATTATTAAAATAAAAATAATTTAAATAACCAAAGCGACTCCGTTACTTTCACTGTTCACTTTTGAAATTTATAAAGTAAACATTGGTAGCCAGTATACGATAGTGCCATTTTACTAAAAAGTTTTTACCCTGTTGGTTCTTATGTTTGCAAATTTGACACTTAACGCTAATGCCTGTAAGTTCTTTTTTGTACGAAGTTTTTATCTTGACTCGGGACTATAAAGAAGCGTTATTGTCAGCTGTTGGAATGTAACTGTCAGTGTCATCTTGCGCCACATTTTTAGTTAATTATGTTCGGCATTGTGTGTCTATTTCTATATCTTAAGTCAATGGTAGCAAGTAAGTGGCGCTACTGCCGCGCGAAACGAGTGGTCTTAACCAGTGTTGGGCATTCAAGAAAAAAATCATTATTTGAATAAGAATTCGTAAGAATAAAATCACGCCGATTTTATACCCGTCAAAATTATTCAAATAATTTCGTCGGGAATAATTCTTACGCGAGAAAATTGAATGGGAATAACTTATTCTTATTAAAATAAAGTTATTCATGATTTTTTATTTTAAATAATATTTCACGAATAAGAATGAAGTCTGGTCCGGGTACGGGGAAAATATGGATTACTTGTTAGGTGGTAGGATTACCTCTATCTAGAGGTACTAATGGAGTCAGGAATTTTATAGTGGAACTCATTAAACGGCCATTTAAATACTCGTCGAGTGTGGGCTCATTTGGTTTGTTTTTATGAGTCTTATACACCATCCTTGGTGAAAATGGTCTGATGATGGAGTCAGGAGTTGGATAATGGAACTCCTCAATGGCTATTTGTATACCCCTCGAGTGTGGACTCATTTGAGTCCTATACATTGAAGTCATTCTTTTTTTCAAATATTTCTATACAGGGTGTCCCAAGAAGTAGTGATATACTGAAGCTGGGAGGTAGAGGACCTAGAGGGCTATCTGAATCACCCCCATGTATGTTCCGCGATTTTTAGTATTTTCGGAGTTATGATTTTTTTTTTAATTTTTCACCTATCGCCGCGTACGATGAGATTATTTATGGTGACGTGAATTATTGCGGTAGATGCTTGATTTTTTTTGTGTGCTAAGCTGATAGATAGGCCAATTCAGTATGGTAACATTTACTATCGTTAGATCTTTGAATGGCATAAAAAAATTAAATGCCAAGAAAGATAAAATTACCCAGTATGTTCACAACTTCAAGGGCCCTTAAAAAAATAAAATCACATAAAAAATAATTACCGATTGGCTTTTAAAAACTTGCTCTATCTATCAGGTAGCTACCCTGAAAATTTCATTTTATTATTAATAAGGCTTCAATCAAAAAATTGAAATCTAAATGTGGTAAGTGCACAATTTTAATTTACATAATGATTAATGCAAGCAAAGCAAAACCTTTCTAAATAAATTTCGTTCTAAATCACGCACTGGCCATCAATAGAAAAAGAACAAAAACAAAAGACGGTTGACGCATGAGAAAATTTTCACGTTGTTTGGTCATCGTTGTTATTTTTCAATAATTTAAAAATTGTGTTTTAATACTGCTAATTGTTCGTTTCCCTAATCATTTTGGCTATTCATATGGATTTTGACTTGCATTACGATTTGGATTAGTGTTATTACCTGGAATCGACGAGTTGGCATCATTTAACTGGACTTGAGTTTGCGTGTAAGTGATCATGTTTACTTCACGTGATTACGCAGAAATGCATTACTATTACGGTTATGCTAGGGGGAATGCGGCGGAAGCTTCAAGGCTGTACCGGGAACATGTGGAACGAAGAGGCGGGCCTCAACCTGAAACGTTTCCTGACTATCGCATGATCTTAAGAGTACATAATGCGTATTTGGAAGGTCACATACCGGGTACGAAATCTGGCCGTATGGCTACTATGCCGGATCCTGATGTAGTAGATGCAGTTATTGTGTGTAGTGTGAGAGTTACGGAACGTCGTACCGGACTTTCTAAATCTCAGGTACACCGTACACTACAGACCGTAGGATATCATCCGTTTCACATTAGAAAAGTGCAACAGTTGAAACCGGAAGATTACAATCGGCGAATTGAATTCTGTCAGGAAATGCTGAGGAGACAAGCTGAAAACGAATTTTTTTTTAACCAAATTTTGTGGACGGTTGAATCCCACTTTAGACGCAACGGATTTTTAATATGCACAATTCTCACTCATGGGCAATTAAAAATCCGAATTTAAAAAGGGAATCGACATTCCAAGAACACTTTAGTGTTAACCTTTGGTCTGGCATACTTAACGGTAAGTTAATCGGGCCCTTTCAGCTGCCAGACCGCTTGGGCGGCAATCACTTTTTAAATTTTCTACGCGCCGATCTGCCCCTGCTGTTAAAAGATGTGGATTTAGAGACACGCAGAAACATAGTACTGCAGTGTGATGGTGCACCATGCCATTTTGCCTTGGACGTGAGAAACTATTTAAATCAAAGATACACTGAAAGATGGATTGGTCGTTGCGGCCGGGGTGACGCCTGCCTTAAAGCCTGGCCTCCACGTTTCCCCGACCTAATCTCCATAGATTTTTTTCTATGGGGATATTACAAAGACCTCGTCTACTCGAGAGAATGCCGCAATGGCAATGGACGAGTTAACCCGGAAATTGAGAGTAGCAGAAGAAACCATTAAAAATAATAGAAGTGCATTCAGACGTTTAAAAGACAACTTTTTCCGGCGATGTCGCACTTGCATTGAGCAACAGGGGGGCCATTTTGAAAATTTATTGTAATTAAACACCTTGTAATTGGTTTTACTTTGCTCGCATTAATCATTATGTAAATAAAAATTTTGCACTTACCACAGTTAGATTTCAATTTTTTGATTGAAGCCTTATTAATAATAAAATGAAATTTTCAGGGTAGCTACCTGATAGATAGAGCAAGTTTTTAAAAGCCAATCGGTAATTATTTTTTACGTGATTTTATTTTTTTAATGGCCCTTGAAGTTGTGAACATACTGGGTAATTTTATCTTTCTTGGCATTTAATTTTTTTTATGCCATTTAAAGATCTAACGAAAGTAAATGTTACCATACTGAATTGGCCTATCTATCAGCTTAGCACACAAAAAAAATCAAGCATCTGCCGCAATAATTCACGTCACCATAAATAAAAATCTCATCGTACGCGGCGATAGGTGAAAAATTAAAAAAAAAATCATAACTCCGAAAATACTAAAAATCGCGGAACATACATGGGGGTGATTCAGATAGCCCTCTAGGTCCTCTACCTCCCAGCTTCAGTATATCACTACTTCTTGGGACACCCTGTATAGCTTGCTTTCGCTGTTAAAGCAGGAGCTACATTTTTAGGGTTCCGTAGTCAACTAGGAACCCTTATAGTTTCGCCATGTCTGTCCGTCCGTCTGTCCGTCCGTCCGCGGATAATCTCAGTGACCGTTAGCACTAGAAAGCTGAAATTTGGTACTAATATGTATATCAATTACGCCGACAAAGTGGTAAAATAAAAAGTGGAAAAAATATTTTAATAGGGTACCTCCGTAAAGTGGGGAGTGATTTTTTTTTTTCATTTTAACCCTAACGTGTGATATATTGTTAGATAGGTATTTAAAAATAAATAGGGGTTTACTAAAATCATTTTTTGATAATGTTAATATTTTCGGAAATAATCGCTCCAGAAGTAAAAAAAAATGTGTCCCCCCCCCTCTAACTTTTGAACCATAAGTTTTAAAAATATGAAAAAAATCTCAAAAGTAGAACTTTATAAAAACTTTGTAGGAAAATTATTTTGAACTTGATAGGTTGAATAGTTTTTGTAATTTAAAAAAAAAAAAAATGTGACGGATGGAAAACTACGGAACCCTACACTGAGCGTGGCCCGACACGCTCTTGGTCGGTTTTTTTTATTTTTACAATCAGAAAAGGAAACTTCTGCAAATACGGCTCTATAGATTCCGTGGCAACTTAGCTCGAGCGAAACAATAATAAGTACTTTGGTTATATTTACAATTTACAAATAGAAAAAGAAAATATAGAATTTTAGTTGTTGTTTCTAACTATGTCTTTTTATTATGACAAATAATATAAAAATGTTTTTCTTTGTACTGGCCATCTCAACTCAACTTACAATATCAGCAAACTAAAGAGGCCAATAAGTAGTTGTGTGATTAAAGTCGAGTCCAGAATTAGGCGAACTAACTTGACAGCCGAAAATGTTGCCAGACATAGAAAAAAAAAAATAGTGATAGGTTTATGTCGACTTAAATATGTCGATATTACCTTGTGCCTTCTATAAATCTGGTTCTATTTATATTTTATCAAGTTATTGTCGTCGAAACTTTCACAGTCATATATACTTGCCAAATAGGGACGAACTACAAGATTTTAATTAAACAAAAACAAAATGCCGGACAGCGTCCTTAACGATGTCCAAAATGATGTTCGATGTATTTTTAATTCCAACCAATTTTCATTATTATTATTTTGCTTACTAAAATTATTAGTTTGATTCCAAACACAATAATAATGCTTAACTAGACTTTTTAAACATCGATATTAACAGCACTAGCCAAACTGTGGCAACATTAGTGTTGCTAAGCTGTTTAGCTTAGCAAGTATTTAGTATTCTTTTTTATGATTTGACGTGTGACAGGCGGTGTTTCAAATGATTTTTTTACTCTTCTTTTGTTATATGTTCCTGTCATAATATTAGCAAATTTTAAACAACAGAAAGATTCGTAAAAATACCATGTCATTATAATAGCAATAACAATAGGATTAAGTCGTGGCGGGCGCACTTTTTGTAAACAGTTCCTAGTCCCTATTTTTGTTGCTAATAATGCTAATGAGGGTCTCAAGTGTAAGTTCCTTCGATGTAGCCTTACTTACCCCATCGTCTTGGTATATAATTTGAGGAGTTCCCTCGATTTTTCCAAGATCCCGTCATCAGATCCAGACTTGGTGACAACGGGACCAACTAGAAAGAAAACTCACCCTTTCAAACAAAAAAGAATTTTTGAAATCGGTCCACTAGTCTCTGAGTAATCGGTCAACATACATAAAAAAAAATATTCCGACGAATTGAGAACCTCCTCCTTTTTTTGAAGTCTGTTAAAAACTTATCCCAAATTCATTGGGGTTGAATTTGCAAAAATCCTTCCTTAGTGGATGCCTACGTCATAAGAGGAATACGTGTGCGAAATTTTGAGTTTCTAGCCCTAAGGGTTTGGCCTGTGCGTTGATCCTCGGTCAATCACCTTTGCCTTTTATATATATAAATATAAATTGATAGATTTAGGCTAGTTAACTCAGAACTCCGTCATTTATTAACCGATTTGGAAAATTATTTTTTTGTTTGTAACGGTATAATTCAGGGGTGGTTCCATAGTTATCAGGTAAGAATCTGATCATTGGGGTTCTGGAGAAATCGAGGGAATTCTTCAAATATTTGCGGTGCATCTATAGCGATTTGGGTATTTTAATAATAATAAATAAATAATAATAATAATAATAATGTGAAATAAAAAAATCATAAAAATGTGAAAATGGGAGCCAAGTTCAATATAAGAGTATGCGATGCTTGGTTGTCGTCTTCACCGACAAAAGAATTGAGATCCAAATGGGTGCTTAGTTCCGTAGATTCTCAGAAAAGGTGCCAATTCGGGCACTACATTGTTTACAGTAAAACTAAATTACTGCGGCTTAATGTCACCGAACGCGTTAAGACATTTAAGTCGAACACAAATTCTGCCTTGTCAACAGCAAGCCAATTAGGCTTACATATATTTATTCAAGCCTCTGATATGGCATGGTCCTATGGGGAGCCAGCGCAGACGCCCACCAACTCTTCGTCATACAAAGAAAAAACATTCGAACACTAGCGAACATACGCATTCCTAACAGCTGCCACGCCCACAGTTCTTAACACAAGAAACTCCCGACACTACCCCCTATATATACAGGTTGGATTTATTTAATGCCACCTGGAGGGAAAGTTCTCGAAATAATGGGCATAGCAAATTACACTCAAAGGAAACGTGCAGCTTTGAGCCTTTAGTTGTTCTAAAGAACCTTAATACATGTACCAAATTTCATTTATTTTATGTTAGATAGATTTGGAGTTATTGGGGGGTCAAAAGTGGCTCCAAACGGTTCGTGTAAAATAACACACGGCTGCTGTCCGCCAGTTCCTGTGGTGAACTTAGCTGGACACGCTGCCGCGTGTCTAGATTTTGAAGTATACCTGATGAAGAGGTACGAAAGGTTTGGGTTATGTTTACAGAAGATGTTTCCCCTCTGTTTAACACAGCGAATAGCGCTGAATGTAATTTAGCTATCCCACTAGTTGACGGCCTACGAGCCCAATTTCGAAGAAAAACCGCAAATCGATGTACAGTTTATTAGAGGTCAAAGCATTTTTTTCCACCTGTTCTAAAAAAAATCCCTTAGGAGGGAAGTGCTGAGTCATTATTATTTTGTGTATGAGAATTTTTTTTTCAGAAACCTCTTGTTCGGCATTATATGAAAGGGCTTGATAAGGCAATTCTTAAAATATTACCACATCATTACATTACAGCCATATTTTTTTAATTAAACAAATAATATTTTTAAACCATACCAAGTTTGGGCTGTTCCAAATATGATATAGCTGATTTTTTTTGTATAATATACCACAAATGTTACGTGATATCCTCACATCTAACCCCAAAAAAGCAATTTTGAAAATAAAGTCATTTAGTATTCGTGGTATATTGTACAAACGTAAGTAACATTTGTGGTATAATGTACAAAAAAATTAGCCATGTCGTATCTAGAGGAGCCCAAACTGAGTATGTTTTGTAAACATAGCCCAGACCTTTCGTACCTCATCATAGTTATCATCAGGTCTACTTCAAAATGTGTATTACTAGGAATGTAATGCAGTTTGCTGGTTGCGAATGTTGAGCTGAACGCGTCTTCCCGGTCTCAAGTCTCAAACTCCCTGAGAGTTACTCGCTTAGCACAGAAATACACTGAAATTCAGTTTTTCGGTGGTATATCGTCACTACTTTAAAAAAAATCTCGTATCTATTTTTTCCTTTTTTCGTTTATTTTCGCATTAAACTAATAAAAATACACCTCGTATGATGCACTAACTCCAACGACGATAAATCGTGATTATAGTAAGTATTCGTTAGTTAAAAAAAAATCGTATCTAAACAAATTATAGTCACTACTTTGAAAAAAAACTCAACTCGTATCTGATTTATTTTTCCTTTTTCCTTTCTATGCTGCAAAAAACTATGCCCCACTTAAGCACTACACATCTATAAGACCTGGAAAGAGAGCAGGTGACCCATGTGTGGTAAATTTATCCTATTGAGTTTAAACTTCGCTTTGATGACATCTGGACTGTTCTACCTCAAAGATTCCATGATATTTCCGAAGATCAAGCGATTCCTCTGCTATATTCTGGACCCGTCCCCATTAAAAAACGAAAGTATGATGATTTGCAATCTCTAAAGCCGATTTTGCCAAAAGACTTTCATGCATTTTACGATAGTTTATTGCATGTATAGTAGAGAAAAATAATTCGACCCGATCTTTTTTTACGTAGGCACGTTGTTATTTAAGTTCGTCTATTGTTACTCGAAGAGAGTTTACTTAGTTCATTTATAGTATAAGAGCTAGCGACCAAATCGGTCATGTGGCTTCAGCTGTATTGAGCCTGGGTTGCACCAAACCGCCTGTAATCGTAAGCGGTGTTCGTTAAAATCTGAATGTATGGAAAGTTTGACAAGTTTCTATGGGATGACAGCTGTCGGCGCCATATTTAACGTTGATCGGTCTGTGATCGTAAGTTGGTGCAACTCAGCCTGAAACTCCGTTAGCTACTTCCCTGAACAACCTTTTCCTATAATCTTCGTGCTGGCAGGCCGCGGGCGGTGGGTGTGGGTGTAGTGGGGTGGGAATAAAAGAAAGAAAAGAAATGTGGGCTCAGCAACTTTATTTTTTTTTTCAAACAGTTGCTCTGTACTCCCTGTGCCCCAAAAAAAAATTAAATCGATCGGGTGGTGGGAAGGGGTTGCCAGCGTTAATTAAAAGTACCTACCAAAATAATAATAATTTTCGTGTGGGCTCAGCTGTATTGGCTTTTTTTTCTGACGCGAGATTAATTAATATGTGAGCCCCAAAAAAATAACTTTGACAAGGAATTGAGGGCACACGGAAGCTAAATTATCACTCTGGCACTTCGGTAAGCTGCACATTTTGACCGTTGAACGTGACTTTCGTTTAAAACATTCTAAAATAACGGAATGAGAATGTAAATACTAAAGAATATTACTGCCACCATAAGCAGCTGATTGGATGTGTCAACTGACAGCTGCGTTTACCGATGTTGCCACAACACAAAACCGCTTGGACGCTTTACATTGCTGCTTTAAGCCTGTCACAAACACGCGCGGCCTGCGGTGGCGGCTGGCCGCAGGCCGCTTGACAGGCCGCAACAATAACACATTGGCGCGGCCTGCGGTGGCGGCCTAGGTCAATATTCGCGCCAAACCAAACGTCAAACCGGTTACATAAATAACCAAAAAAAACTTTTTTGCTAACTTTTGGACCCTCAAAAGTAAACTTGATCCTGCAGTTTGACTCTTGTCTAGCTGATAAATGTACGATCAATAGTTTTTAAAAATACATTTATTATATTGAATATAATATAATCTAACTATGCATTTTTATCTATGGTTAATGATGGTCAGTTGTAAAAATTTGCAACAGGCCGCGCGGCCGGCCGTTCACGCATGCGCAGTAGCGGAGGGGGTGTGGCTTGCGGCCGCGGTCAGCCGCGCAACCACCGCGTCCAGGCCGCCTGTGTCTGAATCATTGTTAGGATTGTCATACTTTACAACTGGCCGCCACCGCAGGCCGCGCCTGTTTGTGACAGGCTTTAATGTACATCGCTGCGCTTCGCATCCGCACTGCACTGAAAGATCCGAGAATTTCAGCAATTTTTTTCGATACCTTCCCACCGATATTTTTGCATGGCTATTTTTTTGAGGCTTACATATTGATTAATCTCGCGTCAGAAAAAAAGCCAATACAGCTGAGCCCACACGAACATTATTATTATTTTGGTACTTTTAATTAACGCTGGCAACCCCTTCCCACCACCCGATCGATTTAATTATTTTTGGGGCACATGGAGTACAGAGCAACTGTTTGAAAAAAAAAAGTTGATGAGCCCACATTTTTTTTCTTTTTTTTCTCCACCCCTCTACACCCTCACCCACCGCCCGCGGCCTGCCAGCACGAAGATTATAGGAAAAGGTTGTTCAGGGAAGTAGCTAACGGAGTTTCAATACAGCTGAAGCCACATGACCGATTTGGTCGCTAGCTCTCCGTCCATTAATAAACAATAAAACATACATTTCGTTTCATTTTGTAGCATAAAATTCAAAGCAAAATTATCGTAACTTAACAAATTTCAGTCAATACTAAAACAAAAATCTTGTATCTTACGAATACCTGCAAATTTTATAAAAAATGTTTGAGTGAGTTATTCGAATATTTGTGAAATTAATGACTGGCTATGAAAGTATCTCATGAAACTAACAAGAACTTTTTTGATCAATCGCAATAATTTACAGAATGTTTATTGTTCCTCCTAGAAACTTGATGATTTTCAGATACGAGTTTTTTTTAAAGTAGTGACGATATGGTATATTGGCCAGAAAATGATTATTCCTCCGTGGTATGTCCGATTTAATTTTTTTAACAATCTAAACCATCGTCATGTCACCTATGAACATGCAAATTGTGAGCGTTATCGGTTGATGCGTCTAGGAGGAGTACGAACTCAAACGAAATACATCTGTCGCCTAAGAATGAGCTTAGCTTCGCTCAGCTCAATTATTAGTATTAGATGCTGCTTCAACGAACGACAACGAAATCTGTGAAGTTCCTACATGATTGAAGAATTCCATATGTCATCATTCACTCCAAAAACCTAACTTTGTTTTCAAACGAACAAAAAAATCAAAATCGATCAACATACGAAAAAGCAAACATGACGACAAACTGAGAATCTTATTCTTTCTATAGAAGTCGGATAGCAAAAACCGTTAAGTTTAACTATCACTTCTTTCATATCTTGCAATAGATGTGATTATCGGCCCATCTATTTATTAAATACTTGTGTAATTTTAAACAATTGCCGAAGCGGACAGGAGCTGGCATGCCCAGTTGCCAGTGATCGGCACCGTCCGTGCAACACGGTGTTAATGACCTCAATCATTATGTTAATATGGATATGCCCGGGATTCCGGGATTCGCTTCGTAAAAGGAAGTCAATATTTCTGATTTTAGTAAGTAACAACAGCTTAGCAAAGAACTGAGCTTTCCGCGCCATATTCAGAACCCCAGTCTAGTTAGAGTAAGCCACAGTATTTATAAGAAATTATCACAGAGTCCGGAAAACAATTCAAAGTCGTTTATATAAACGTTAAAAAAAATTTAAAATCACAACGTGCGAACTCAATGAACCGAAAAACATAAGTAATTATATGTATGTATGTATGTATATAAAGCAATTAAACGATAATGATCAAGCTAGGCGTCGTACCTTAAACATACAGCAAAATGCACATACGATGTTTTTGGTTCCAACTACACCTCATGATGTACTTAAAGTTATATCATCATTAAAAAATACTAGAAGTGTCGGGTTTGACGGTTTTAGCACTAAAGTTATAAAACATGTCGGATGCCACATTGCTACACTGCTAAGTCATATTATAAACTTATGTTTTGAGACGGGCATCTACCCTAGCAATCTAAAACCAGCCATTGTTATACCTCTCTACAAAAAGAGTGGTAAGAGAAAGTCTACAAAACTATAGACCTATTGCACTATTATCAGTATTTTCTAAAATATTTGAAAAAAATATTTATAATATTATGTATAATTTCCTGGATAAATATAACATTTTGATCAAAGAACAGAAAGGGTTCCGTAGAAATACGAATGTTAATGCTGCTATATATGACTTAGTTAAACGTATCACTAACAATCTTGATAAAAGGAAACCATCATGTGCCATATATATGGATATGTCCAAAGCCTTTGACCATGTAGATCACGGACTTTTAATTGAAAAATTAAGTCGCTATGGTATCCGCGGTAACGCTCTAAATCTTTTAACATCGTACCTTAGTAACAGGGCCCAGCGTACAGAATTAACTCAGATATGTATTGACACTAAAGAAGAGAGAAAGTATAGATCAGATATTATGGAAATAGGATATGGTGTGCCGCAGGGAAGTGTTTTGGGACCCTTATTATTTTTACTATATATCAACGATGTTACTACTTGTACACGGCACCCAATGATACTTTTCGCAGACGACTGCACGGTATTTATTGAACATGATAATAACGATGACTATGAAACCGAAATTAATAGCACTATTATCAATATATTTCAATGGCTTAGTGACAATAATTTATAAATCAATTTAGAAAAAAACGAATCTAATGCAATTTACTCAACGCAAAATAGTTCCTGAAATAAAAGTTAAATATCAAGGACAAGCTATAGGCAAAACACTTACACATAAGTTTTTAGGTATTTATATAAACCATAATATGTCGTGGGAGACACAATGCATTGAAACTTGCAAAAAGATTTACAAATTTTCCTATGCATTATATAGATTAGCAAAAACTGCGGATCGTAGAACAGTACTAACAGCTTATCACGGTTTCGTTGCATCCACCTTGCGGTACGGCATAATCTTCTGGGGGAATGAAACATACAGAGATATATTATTCAGAGCCCAAAAGAGATGCATTAGAGCCATCTGTGGATTGAAATCCTCGGAAAGCTGCCAGCCTCACTTTAAATCATTACAACTATTAACTTTACCATCCCTCTACATATATGAGTGCTGTGTATTTGTAAACTTTAACCCCGACCTGTTTCAAAGGAAAGAAGCAGTACAAGGACTCTGCCTTCGCCCAAGAAACCCTGGTGTGCATTTTGGAATGTGTCAAACTAGCCTAATGAAAGAAAGTATCGTAACAATGGGTCCAAAGCTATTTAATAAATTACCAGGCGATATAAAAAATAAGAACTCGAGTCAATTTAAATCTTTGTTGTTTAAATTTCTTGTGGAAAAATGTTATTATAGTGTTCAAGATTACCTTAATATTAATTAAATCTGATTAGACATCTATATATATATTACGCGAAGCCGATCCTTACAACGCCCATCAGATCTACAGTTATGGACCGATTTTGATAAATTATACACCATAGGATTCGTCCCATGCTGCAGATTTGCAATAAGGTCTTAGTTTTTTGATTTTTATCCTGGAAAATTTATTAAATTGATATTTACGAAAAATGCTGGATGCCTCGACAAATATAAGCCTCAAAATCGTGTTCGATGACGCCGCATACAAGCGACGGGTCAGCTTACCTTGGTAGAATTGTACGAGGTGTCAAAATTTAGCTTGGTTAACACGTGACTTGTGAACTGGCTATTGTATGATTCCGGATGACATAAAATCAAATATGAATTAAAATGTTCCTGTAAGAAATATCTGGTACAGCATTACAAAATAAAATCTTTTGAGTCGAGAAATACTCAATATTATTAACTATAAACGAAAGTAAAATTACTAATTTGTTTATAAGACAATACATAATATTCGGTGTATTCGGTCTAAGTATTTACAGTTTACTTTACATGAATGCCAGACGTTTTGTGTCAACATTTAACTTATTTTTGATCGTGGCCCTTTACACGATTTTTATTTTCACAATACTGAGGTGTCAATATTATTGCGGTCTATAAAGACAATACAAATTTTAGTGATCCGTTAATTTCATGGGGCCTTTTACACGGTGATTATTATCCCGTGAAACACTCATATCACCATACGATTTACGTGAATATTGATTCATATTGAACCAAAACACGAACTATTTGGAAAAACGCGATAATATTGACATCTCAGTTTTGTCATTATATTAATCGTGTAAAGGCCCCCATTCATTTCCCAACTTAAGACCCTGTTCACATTATCCGATTTGATGAAGGTTTCGGCTCCGACAAATGTATGGAAATGTGACCGATATCGTGTCGTGCAATGTGAACAGTGACCAGTTTTCGTAATTAATAATACTAAAAGATCCGCAGTGTTAAGCAAGACGATTTTTCTTATAGTTGTCTCTTTGGATCCTTATGGTTAAGCAAGATGAATTAGACCGGGACAGATAGAACGATCATTTTCAACTGCTAATGAGTTGTCTCCACTTAAAAGCACACCAAAATTTCAAATCCCATATAATCCAAAACGTCACAAACGTCAGTTCAGTACAATTTGCATATAAACAAATATATTTGAAAGCAGATGCACTGACAGGTGAACACCTGTCAGATATCACTTATCTGTCTCTCTCAAACTTACTGATTTGTGCATTAGAGAGAAGAGATCAGATGTTCAGAAATTGTTCAACTTAAATGAGCGGATTCGATATCTGTGGCAGTTTTCTATACATATAGGGATAAGCTAGCCTTTTTACTTCCACTTTTTGTCTGTTTGTCATTTTGCCGTGTTTTATGTACAATAAAGCCATACATACATACATAACCGTGTCGGCTCCAACGCCGATATCGGATCGGATTATGTGAACAGGGCCTGTTCAGTTCTGTCGAATAAAGCAGAAAATATATAAAATAAATGTTTACATAAATGACATACGTATTGTATCACTTTTTTTAACCGACTTCAAAATTTCAAAAGAGGAGGTTATCAATTCGGTTGTATGTTTTATTTTTGTTTTTTTTTTTTAATGTTTGTTACTCCATAACTCCGTCATTTCTTAACCGATTTGAAAATTTTTTTTTGATTGTATGTATATATATCCAAGTTGGTCCCGTTTTTGTCAAAAGGCAGTTCTGATGATGGGATCCATGAGGAATTGAGGGAACTCCTCAAATCTTTAAGGCAAACATATAGTGATTTTTGTGTTTTTATCAACAAGTCAAGCATTTGCATCTAAAAATGTGACATTGGATGAAATGGAACTGCTGATGATGATCAGAACAGAACTCTTCAACGACGAACAGTTCACGTTTGGCGATTTGTCCTCCTAGCTGTGTTTGTTAAGCAAGTTCTATTTTCACGATTAATTTTTGTCGTGCTCGAGTTCTGATGATGGGATCCATGAGGAGTTGAGGGAACTCCTCAAATCTTAAAGGCAAACATATAGTGATTTTTGTGTTTTTATCAACAAATCGAGCATTCTCATACAAAAATGTGACATTTGATGAAGTGGAACTGCTGATGATGATCAGAACAGAACTCTTCAACGACGAAAAGTTCACGTTTGGCGATTTGTCCTTCTAGCGGTGTTTGTTAAGCAAGTTCTATTTTCACGTTTTATTTTTGTCATGCTCGAGTTCTGATGATGGGATCCATTAGGAATCGAGGAAACTCCTCAAATGTGAAAGGCACACAAATAGTGATTTTAGTATTTTCATGAACTAATCAAGCATTTTCATTCAGAAAAGTGACATTTCATGAAGTGGAACTGCTGATGATGATCAGAACGGAACTCTTCAACGACGCGTAGTTCACGTTTGGCGATTTGTTCTCTTCGTTTTGTTTGTCAAGCAAGCAAGGTTTTTCCATGATTTCATGAGGAATTGAGGGTACTTAGTCTTCTACCATTATAAACATACTTATAGCCATTTTTGTATTTTATCGTATGGAATCTAAGAGTGCACCATCTAAGATTAATAATTTTTCACTGGACTCCCCCATTGAAGTCGGTTTTTTTTCTTAAAAATTATTTATTGTGCTCTTTCATGTCAATATTATATTGTCATGGTTTAAACAAAGAAGTTGGTATACAAACCAATGACGCTTCAAATATACGTTCCGTATATCTTGACTGATATTGATACCTGCCAAAACAATGATAAACCAAATTAAACTTTACGTTGTGAGTTACAGAACTGTTTCTGAGTTAATCATAGATAAGCTGCAAAACATTTTGAAAGAGAAGAGATTCGCTGTGTCTAAGTGTGTCTCTCTTCCACCTATTGCCATACCAGTAGGGTGATCAAGAGATCATAAGCAAAGAAGTTCTCATTGGAGTAGACGTTACTTATTGGTGGATTTAGATCAAATGAACGAGAAAACAATGTTGCACTAACCTTTACGACGCCAACAACGCATTTGAAGTATATGCGCACCATCGATTCAATACAACGACGAACATATCCGTCATGGCGACGGCATCCAATGCGATATTAACCTACATGAATTTCTATAGATAATGCGCTTAAAAGGTTAAAAAAATAATTACAACCTTTAATTGCCGCGAACATAGGTGTTCTGATATATGAAAATTACCTTCGTACTTTATACTATGTACTATTACTTATTCTGTGATACTATGGTTTATATTCTATCTCTAATGAACAATGAGTTGGCGTGTAAGTGTCACTGTGGTTCATAAAGTATGGCGTTCAAAAGGTTAATTTGCTATTTTTTTTTCAATGTTTGTCTGAGGATGTCAAACCCTACAAAGTTGAACCCTACATAAATGCATGTAGGTTGATATCTCATTAGCCCATCATGGCCCACGTACAAGGCCCAGTTATGCGGTGGATCGGGGTGCAAATACGTTTTATTATGATTGACTGTGACACAAATGTTTATAAATCGACTTTGTAATCGAGAGCGAATCCACGGGATAGAATATAGATAGGCTATATTCTATCCCGCGGCTTCGCTTGCATTCTTCGTAGTACGTCGACGCGGCGGAGCCGCGCTGGTAACTAGTAATAATAATTATTGGGTATGTTGTTACACCTGACATATCGCAATTTTATTCAATGTTATATCTTTTTGCTTATTATTTAACATCATTATTATTTTTAGGATTAAGTTTGTGACATTTTATTTGTAATTTATCGTACGCCGAAAGGTACATCATGGTTGTTCCACTTTGTAATACATATCACCTGTACATAACCTACCTATGATGACGAAATAAATGATTATGATTATGTAAATACTTTATTGTACACAAAACACAGGTAAAAATACAGACAAATTCAGTTATATCGGTACAAAGGCGAACTTATCCCTATAAGGGATCTCTTCCAGTTAACCTTTGAGCAATTGAGTGGAAGACAGGAACCAAAAGATAGACAAACTAACACGTGTACAAATAGGTACGTAATTATTACAACTATTGCCTATATACTACAAACTAATTAATACTATAAATACTAGTACATATACTGACTAATATATTAAATAATGAATACATATATTATACATAATAAGAATGCTTACTTATATAATATATACATATACATACAGTATCCGATTTAATCACAAGTCATTGGAGAGCCACAACTTTTTCAACTTGTCCTTGAATGATGCCACAGACTGAGACTGTCTAAACGACAACGGTAATCCGTTCCACAGCTTGACAGCACGTACCGTAAAAGACCTTGAATAGGTGCGCGTCTTATTAGACGGTATTGCGAGGGTGAGGTTAGCACTCGACCTTAAGCGGTGACCGCTGCCGTCAGCCATATATGTGAATCTTTCAGTCAAGTAAGGAGGGGAAGCAGGATGGTAGAGTACGTTAAAAAGTAAGGACAGGATGTGCACATCCCTGCGCCGACGGATCGGTAGCCAACCGAGCTGAGAACGGAACTCGGATATGTGGTCGTACTTTCGCAGGCCAAATATATATCTAATACATACATTTTGTAGTCGCTCAAGCTTACTAAGCAGTTCCTCTTTGACATCTAGGAAAGCAATGTCACCATAATCCAAAAGAGGAAGCAAGAGTGATTGGCCAAGAGTCACCTTGGTTTGAAACGGTAGAAAATTTTGCAGTCGCCTTAGGGAGTGGAGGGAGGCAAACAGTTTTTTACTTACTTCGGCTACGTGTGGAGACCAGGAGAGCGTCTGGTCCATAGTAATACCCAGATTCCTTACCGTGGCGGTGAAAGGGATACTAGTTCCACCGAAAACCACATCCGGGCACACCATTTCAGAGAGCTTGCTAACATAGTAAGGACTACCAATGACAACCGCCTGCGATTTCTTAGCATTAACTTTTAAACCGTAGTTACACGCCCAACACCGAATGGATTCCAGATCACTATTAATTTTAGTAACTAGGTACGGAAACTCCTCAATAGCAGCCGCTGCATAGATCTGCAGGTCATCTGCATAAAGGTGATAAGAAGAGCTAAGGGACTCGGTGATACTATTTATAAATATCGAGAACAGGAGCGGAGAAATTATATTTGCTGTAAGAAATTTGTTGCAATCCTTATCACTAAATAAGAAAAGTATGGTCAGTCAGTATTTTTCGAACCTGTTTCGACTATGCGTTGGTCATAAATAGGGCGTGCAGTACCGGGACCGGTTCCGAGATTTTCCTTTCCCGGTTCTGGGTTGGGGCCGGTACCGGGATTCCCGGTTCTCCTGGTTCTTTATACTTAGCTGATTTATTTTCATAGTTTTTTTTCTTTAAGACATAATTCAACTGACAATCGTGCGGGGCTTCCAATCCCGGGATTTATTACAACTACAATACCGCGGATCCCGGTATTGTAGTAGTAATAAATCCTACAATCGTGTAAGTAACTCTAATAATATTGAAAAAGAAATCGTTGGAATAATTTGGAAAATGTTATACCTACATAGGGGAAAAAATAAAAAATAGTTTTAGTAATAAAACACTTTGATTCAGTCTTCCTTAACATAACATGTGTAAAAAGTAATACTTAAAAACATATTCTAAACATTCTTATTGTATTCACGCATCGTCTTGAAATTATAATTAAAAATAATAATAATCAACTTTTGCAAAATTAAATGTCATTAACTTAAGATAATTGTAACATTTGCAGCAACAGCAATATCATAATCTACATAAAACAAATATCGTTCTTAGTTAACAAAAATCGAATTACCTTACAAATAATTCAACATAAAGGACTAACCCAATACCTAATCTAATCATTGGCTTAAAAGCGGAAAACTGGAGATCAATAAGACACAAAAACAAAATGAATTAGAATATTTATAATGTGATTTATACAAACACATTGTAGTGTATCTATGGTACGGTCACTTAGAGATGTTCGCAATCGATTGACAATATAATCGACCGATGAAAAAATTCTTTGTGGTTCTACACTTGTCGGTGGAATAGGACTCAGATATTTATAAGCCAATGATAGATTTTTACCGCGATCACTACCATTCTCGAACAAAACCATTTCAATCTTGACTTTTCAGAATCGTCTAAGTCGTTTTCTTGTTGTCGCTTTTTACTCTGCTTACCTAGTTACCATTATACTTTTTTCAATTCTACGTTTAATTCATCAGTTTTACTCATTATAGCAGCGGCCGGATTTAAAACGTTTTCATTGCCCGTTTGTATTTCGTCTTCAATGACTTCTTCATGCTCAGTAGAAGGCTTAAAATTCGCCCGTCGCTCCGCACACTTCACGCTTATCACGATTCACGATAAATGCGAGGTTGCCGGTGCCGGTGCGTTACATTTACTGATAATATATTTTTTTATTTGACGTTATGGAAGGAACCGGGAGAACCGGGACTCGGTGCTCGGTACCGGTTCTTTGGATTCCAAATAAATCCCGGGATTTCCCGGGAGCACGCCCTAGTCATAAACACAAACAATAGAAAATCCGAAAGTGACCTTCGACAAGCCCCCAAGTATGGCAAAGGGTTTTGTTGCACTTCAAATGGTTATATTTAAACACTTACATACATATTTTATGAGTGCGAAAAATAAGAGATACTACTTAAGACTGCGCCGACCATAATCAGGAAAAACAGCAGTCAGCATTGAATCGGTGGAGTTCACAATTCTTTACAAAAATATGTAAAATATATGTTATAATTATATCAAAGAGTGTATTTACAAAAGATGACTATTGATAATTTATAATAAGTTCTACTTTAACAAATACAATCCCGTAAAGTTGCACTTAAAATGACAAAAACGAGGGTCGGCGTTTATGTAAAATTTAATTAACCATCAATATCTTGGTTTCAAAACCCTACTCAAATAAATCTCAAACGTATTAACTACAATTCTTGAGTCCTTTCATGTAATAATGTGCTTTGGTTATTTAGTGACGATTTTTTAAAAACGCCCTTTAAATCCGCCATACAAAATTACTATGGAACCAAGACGTCGAAATATAATACCTGAGCTTCGCACGATAAATTCAGTCACCCACGAGAGTTCAAGGAGGGAGCACGTCTCGATGCGGAGCGACGTCACTGTCAAATACTTCGATGTCCATAATCTATCTTTACACAGCAGGTACAGGCAGCAAAACAGGGTAACTTTTGTTATTATAAATATTTTAGAGCCTGTGATTTGCTTGAAGGTTACTACAATATTTGTAATGTACTAAATATATTCACTACACTACTTATGGCTCATGTCTCATGATGGAGCCGGAACATGGCTAGTAGAACTCTATGATGAAAGGCGCTAAGGTAGTCGAGTTTGGGCTCGTTTGTTTTGTTATCTTCAGTATTTACCATTAAACATGATGGCGAGGGTCTCATGATGGAGCCGGAAGATGGCTGGTGGAACTCTATGATGAAAGGCGCTAAGGTAGTCGTCTTTGGGCTCGTTTGTTTTGTTATCTTCAGAACTTACCATTAAACATGATGGCGAGGGTCTCATGATGGAGCCGGAAGATGGCTGGTGGAACTCTATGATGAAAGGCGCTAAGGTAGTCGAGTTTGGGCTCGTTTGTTTTGTTATCTTCAGAACTTACCATTAAACATGATGGCGAGGGTCTCATGATGGAGCCGGAAGATGGCTTGTGGAACTCTACGATGAAAGGCGTTAAGGTAGTCGAGTTTGGGCTCGTTTGTTTTGTTATCTTCAGAACTTGCCATTAAACATGATGGCGAGGGTCTCATGATGGAGCCGGAAGATGGCTGGTGGAGCTCTATGATGAAAGGCGCTAAGGTAGTCGAGTTTGGGCTCGTTTGTTTTGTTATCTTCAGAACTTACCATTAAACATGATGGCGAGGGTCTCATGATGGAGCCGGAAGATGGCTGGTGGAACTCTATGATGAAAGGCGCTAAGGTAGTCGAGTTTGGGCTCGTTTGTTTTGTTATCTTCAGTATTTACCATTAAACATGATGGCGAGGGTCTCATGATGGAGCCGGAAGATGGCTGGTGGAACTCTATGATGAAAGGCGCTAAGGTAGTCGAGTTTGGGCTCGTTTGTTTTGTTATCTTCAGAACTTACCATTAAACATGATGGCGAGGGTCTCATGATGGAGCCGGAAGATGGCTGATGGAACTCTATGATGAAAGGCGCTAAGGTAGTCGAGTTTGGGCTCGTTTGTTTTGTTATCTTCAGTATTTACCATTAAACATGATGGCGAGGGTCTCATGATGGAGCCGGAAGATGGCTGGTGGAACTCTATGATGAAAGGCGCTAAGGTAGTCGTCTTTGGGCTCGTTTGTTTTGTTATCTTCAGAACTTACCATTAAACATGATGGCGAGGGTCTCATGATGGAGCCGGAAGATGGCTGGTGGAACTCTATGATGAAAGGCGCTAAGGTAGTCGAGTTTGGGCTCGTTTGTTTTGTTATCTTCAGTATTTACCATTAAACATGATGGCGAGGGTCTCATGATGGAGCCGGAAGATGGCTGGTGGAACTCTATGATGAAAGGCGCTAAGGTAGTCGTCTTTGGGCTCGTTTGTTTTGTTATCTTCAGAACTTACCATTAAACATGATGGCGAGGGTCTCATGATGGAGCCGGAAGATGGCTGGTGGAACTCTATGATGAAAGGCGCTAAGGTAGTCGAGTTTGGGCTCGTTTGTTTTGTTATCTTCAGAACTTGCCATTAAACATGATGGCGAGGGTCTCATGATGGAGCCGGAAGATGGCTGGTGGAGCTCTATGATGAAAGGCGCTAAGGTAGTCGAGTTTGGGCTCGTTTGTTTTGTTATCTTCAGTACTTATCGCTAAACATGATGGCGAGGGTCTCATGATGGAGCCGGAAGATGGCTAGTGGAACTCTATGATGAAAGGCGCTAAGGTAGTCGAGTTTGGGCTCGTTTGTTTTGTTATCTTCAGTACTTATCGCTAAACCACTGTTGGAAGATTTTATAAGTATAATTATATAAGAAATAAACGAATCATGTACGATATCATAGATTTTTGTTTATTTGCTTTATATCAAAGGTTTATTCAAGGTCACGCCGCCGACTGATTTTAATCGGCGCGCCGCCACCGGCCAAATAGCCTTCGGTTCGGTGCTCATATCCGCATGTAATGCCGGCTCTAAATAAACTGAATACAGCCATTAGGGAGCGTTCAAGTATTACGTAACGAATTTGGGGGGAGGGGGGAGTCTTGTAAAATGTTACGATGCGTTACATAGGCGGGAGGGGGTATTTTGAACTAGGCGTTACGTAACATTGTTTTTTTAACCCTTCAGAACGGTTGCCTAGAGAGATTCTCTCACGCATTTATTAAACATTATTTTTTTTCTAAATTTGAAATGGAATGACTACTCTAGGTAAAAATGGTCAATTGGTGGTTACGTAACGTTTTACTAGGGGGGGGGGGGGTACAGAAAAACGTTACGGCACGTTACAAGGGAGGGGTGGGAGGGTCAAAAATCTCCAAAAATTGCGTTACGTAATACTTGAACGCAGGGAACTCTTGCATCGAGCAGCGTCCAATTTTTTCACTCATACCAAAAAAAAAAAAAAAAACCAAATACATATATGTAGGAGCGGCGCAGGAAAACAATGAATAACTGTGAAAAATCTTCAATTTATTTACAGCTACTATATTAAAACATCGTTCACCGTCCAACGCTTCTTTCATACTCAATCCTACGTCAAATCATTCGCCATTCCAAAACAATTCAAACTACATTCGAACGTCCTTTATTCATCATCTAGCAGCCAGCACCTTACACAGCTATCAAAAAGTACCAATCCCACACTCGGCCAATCCTGCAATCATGATCTGGTCCCTCAGTCATGCACCTTCAGACACCGCACTTACCCGTCACCAGCATCCACATCTTACATACACCGTCACTTACAACACACCCTATATACAACGTCATATAAAAATACATCAAACCATCTAACAAATCATAAATACACCGTACAAGTAAAACCAATACTTCCAAACAAACACATAAAAACACATGAGACATTGTAACTGACGCCGTCGCTGCGTCGCGTTGTAGTAGCGCCGTTGTTCTGTAGTAGATCTTCGCCGTGCCCGTGTCATTGTAACAGAAGCCTTCTTTATGGGAACTGTCCTCCGCGAAATGAATCTTGGGTCTAGCGGACTTTGAGAAATTGTGGCAGGCTACACGCGCACATAAATCTTCCCACCTCTGCTGTCGAAATCCCCGCATATCCTGCATATTTTCGTCAGTTTTGCGAATGTAGTCCCACCGCTGCTCCTCAGGTACGTCTTGATTTCTGCTTTCGCCCATTCCTCCAAATTCTTTGATTTTGCTACGTTCGTCGACAGTTTGGCGTTTAAGTTCCATATGACACGCATTCGCATCGATTGACATTGACAAATTTTCTTCTGTTTTTGTTTCGAACTCTTTCGTCGAATTATCAAAACTTGTCACTTGCGCGGTCGGATGCGCGTCGTAGCGTATTAAACCGTCATCGTCATCGTGAATGTCATGATACTCATGATTTTCAAATCCGTCGCCATTGTCTTTGTTTCTTTCATGTATTTCAGACGTATCCTCGCAGAATTCACGCAGCAAGGCTAACTTCAAATCTTACCAACTGTCGAGTGGTTCTTCCTCCGCAAGCTCCGCCCGTAGCCACAGCGCCGCCGTGCCGAAGAACCTTTTCTTCGCTATCAGGAATTGATGCCTCGGCGTCCATCCGTATAAACATGCTTTTTTCTCTACATCCTCTATAAACATCTGCACATCGTAATCGTTTTCTGCAGTAAAAACACGCAATGTCATAATTTCATGTAGCCTATTCATGTCTCGTCTTCCGTCTTCTCACGTACCTAATAAATTCGTCTTAACTTCTTCGTCGTCCGTCTTCTTAATCTTTGTCGTCTTCTTGAATATTTTCTTCTTTCATGGCCGTATTTGTCTAGGGTTATATTCTCAGTATTCGTTCATCCTGGCGTCGCGATCCCGGACGAGCCCCCAAAATGTAGGAGCGGCGCAGGAAAACAATGAATAACTGTGAAAAATCTTCAATTTATTTACAGCTACTATATTAAAACATCGTTCACCGTCCAACGCTTCTTTCATACTCAATCCTACGTCAAATCATTCGCCATTCCAAAACAATTCAAACTACATTAGAACGTCCTTTATTCATCATCTAGCAGCCAGCACCTTACACAGCTATCAAAAAGTACCAATCCCACATATACAAAGAGACATGATTTGTATTTTATTTATATTCACATGTGTAGCGTTATCCCATCCCAGTATACAGTTGCATGCTTAAGGATGTCCAGGGTCCGCTACCTAATCCCAAGAAGGAATGCACTTTTTACGGAACCAACTGATATGTGTCCTTCTAATCCAAGGGGGAAAACTAGACCTTATTGTCAAATCCTACAAGCCCGTATTTTAAAATAAATATTGAATTGCTGTAGATATGTCAAAACTAAGAAACTATGTAGTTAAATCCACAATAGGATCGTCAAAACGTAAAAAATGTATAACAAGATTAATTAATTAAAATACTAAAATACCCGACTGCGTGATGTCGGTGTAATTTGGAATTTGGCGCCATAAATCCGCCATATTTTTTTTGATATACATAGTTTCACTCTCACAGTAAATACGAATCTAACAACATCTCACAAGCTAAAATCCATCGTGCCAAACAATTATACATACATACATACTCTCGAAAAACATAACCCTCCTTTTGGCGCAGTCGGGTAAAAATAGAAAGCTTGACAGTTTCTAGAATAAAATCAAAATGTCAAAAAGAAAATAATATGTGATTAATATAATATGATGTCATAAGTTTATTGTTGACCGTACCGACCGAGCGAGCCGGCAGTAGTGTGCGTGATGACGCACACATACTCGTAGGTGCAAAAGCCTAAAGCGTGCGCGCTTGAAAAGGTCTGCGCAGTCTTAATATTTTACACTATGTAAAATGATAACAGTCAGAATCAAAGTACATATATCAATATTTTCTTCCATGAATACCTAATGATACAATTTATGAATTTCTTAAATATTTAAATGTCTATTTACGGATATACAACACGCAATAGAATTATTTTTTCGAACAAGATCACGGGATTATAGTCATATCCATATTAAGATTTCTACTCGGAACCCCGCGGTGTTGCACGGATCGTGCCGATCACTGCTAATTGCCTATGTTCGTTCGACTCTCGCGCACAAGAACAGGCGCTCGCCCTACGTTTCCTCCTCCTCCCGCCTACGTCAGCGTGACAGGAATAATGGTTTAAAATTCTCAAATCTGTAAAATGGACATGCTAATGTTTCCTCTTAAATCTGTTTGGCTTATTAACTTATTATTCAGCTTTAGAGCGGTGACTCTTAATACAGGTGTTGTTAATACTTACAATGAGGCAACAGCCTACGTTAAATAGTACTTATAAGATATTGAACAAATATTTTTTACTTTTTTACTTTACTACTTTTTTACTTTTACTAGCTTTGCTTAGTTTGGGACTAAGTCGGTTTGTGTAAAGATTGTCCACAAATGTCATGTATATGAAAATTTGCATTTGTCTCATGTAAAAGCAAAATTAATAAAATGATAATCGGTTTAATGTTGCAGAATTATCCGAATTATACGCAGATGCATCCACCGGCAGCATCTAGGATAAGTCAGCATCCCTCCTATCATCAACAGATGGATGTAAATCCTCATCAATATGGATTACCCCTGGGTCAACAAAATCATGGAACCGTGCCACAACATCAACCACACCAAAACATGTCCAGTCACTCAAGTGGCATAGCTCCAGGCATTCAAGGACATCCAAATGTACATCTTCATCATGGAGCAGCACCACCACTACATCACGTGGCGCGGCAACCTTCAGGGCCTCCATCCTCGGGTGCACCTTCGCATCCAGTTCCATCACAAATGCCGTATGGCTCACCCCATCATTCCATTTCTATGAATTACCAATCACATCAGGTACAACACCCTCTGGATGTGAATGTTAGTAATCAGTACAATCCGCCTAAACCTCCGGGTATGGATACTGGAGCCACTCAGTACCGCCCTCCTTTTCCTCCTCAATTATCTCCACAAATGTCGCCAAGAGCACAAATGTCTCCGCGGCAGCAGCAGCAACAACAGCCACCTCAGCTATCACCGCGTCCTGTGATGTCGCCAGTAAAAGGGTCTAGTGCGTCACCCCATGGTCCTAGAAACGTAGTGCAATCGCCAAGTTCGGCTGGACCTCCACCGACATCTACGTCATTCACAACTCAAAATACTCTTCAAGCACTAGAACAAATGGTTTTACCAACAGGTTCAGAGTATTCATACCAACGAAATCCGGCGTCGCCAGCTGTCCCTCACGTTGTTTCATCACCTTCTCAATGGAACCAAAACAAGATTCCGCAGCCTATGAACAATGTAGTGGCGGTTGAAGCTGAACCACCTGTTAAACCTGGAGATCCTCCGCCCACGCAACCTCCAGTATTAGCGGAATTGACAAAGAATGTGCCAAAGCCTGCCATCAACATAGACAACAAAGATATGGAAAAGAAAAGCACACTCACTCAAAATTTGCCGGCAAATGATAATGCTCCACATATATTTATGCCACCATCAAGCATCAGTAATGTTACTAAAGAGAGCACACCTAACAACACTCCTAACACCGGACATAACATGACTTCGAACATTGTTAATGCACCTAGTGTACCCGAAACATCAGAACCACATGAAAACAATTCCCTAGGACCGCTTATTACTAGTGATAACAAACCTGAGCCTATTACTGCCCCAAAACAAGAAGCTAAACCAGAACCTGTTTTAGGTTCATTTGACAAAGAACAAAATTTGGATACCAGTCCAAAATCAGTAGAATCCAATGTTAGAAAAAATAATGAACAATTAATTGCCCAAAATCCTCAAACATTTACTCCCGTCACAAATATGAATAATACACCCATTGACCATCCTCAGGTAACTTGTTTACCAAGCACTTTGAGCCATCCTCCGAATATGGCCACAACTACAAGTAATCCATATCTGCCCGAGAATCTACCTCCGCTAAATATAAATAGAACCCAAGGATTTCCACCTAGCAGTCTTCAAAATGTTACTGGTAACATGCCAAATATTTTACCACCAGGTATTTCACCGAATCTGCCCACTAATGTTTCGACTAGTTTGCAAAGTAATGTGTCGCATAGTCTTCCTGCAAATTATCAAAGCGGACCCAACGGACCTGCAGCACAACCAACTTCCAATGGGCAAACCAGTGTTACGACTAACCATTCAATGCAACTTGTAAATATGACGTCAAACACCATGTCAGCTAGCCTGCCGCCACATAATCCTCAGGTTAATTTGCCTTGTTTGCCACCTGTTCACCCGACTTTGCCGGGAAGTCTGCCGCCAAATATGCCCGGTGGTGCAAGTAATATACCGCCAAATGCACCTGCAAATATACCTAACGTACAGGGGTTGCCTATGGGAGTACAAAACATGCATCCAACCATAGGCCAGAATATGGGGCCAAGTATGCAGCAAACTAGTCAGGCTACTATGATGGGTAATTTGCCTCATAACGTAAACCCTAATATGATGATGTTGGGAAGTAACCCAATGCCGCACCATCATTTGCCAGGCATGTATCCATCTTCTCATCACCAAGAAAGGGCTTCACTGCAGCAGCAAATACAGGAGATATATTGTTTGCCCCCTTCAGCTGAAAATCAAGAAAAAGTGAGGTGTCTTCAAGAAAGATTAGCCTTTCTTCAGCAACACGAAACAAATGATAAATGTAATGGTGGCCCTAATTGTGCTATACAAAATCCCTTATACGGATCTAAAATGGTAGAGAGTCCACAAGTTACAAGCACAACAGGTCGAGGAAGAGGTAAAGGTCCTGCTAAACCTAGAAAACCTAGAGCCAAAAAAGAGAAATTGATTGGTACAATGCAATCTCTTGATCAATTGCCAGTATCCGAAGATTGCGTCACAGCAGGTACCGGATTAAAAAATAACTCTGAGATGGATATAGATTTAACTGAAGATGTTACTAATCTAGACAGCAGTGCTATGCTAATAGATGACCTCAATGGAGGCAAGGTGAAAAAATTACGAGGCCCTCGTAAAAATAAGGAAAGAAAACCACGAACTCCTAAAGAACCTAAACCGGAAGTGGGAGAAAAACCTGTTAAAGTACGCAAGAAACGTCAACCTAAAGATCCAAATGCTCCCAAAAGACGAAGAAATGCTAAAAAAGACGCGTCAGACATTCAGGCAGACACTACTACTAATTACGATTTATTGGACAAAGACCCTAACGATAGTAAATCGATGGATGCATCAATGAACCAAAGTTTTATGAGTGACGCTCTTAAAAATCCACAAGATGCATCGACTGCCGATGAAACGAATGTTACGGATTTCGACGATATACCTGTGTCGAAAATTGCTATAAAAGATTTATTAGAAGAAGCAGAAGCTAAAAGAGATCAGGTAGATAAAGATGACGATCCAGATGTTTTTAATCCAAAGAAGAGGTCAACAAAGAAGCGTTCATCTGGTAGCGGAAGTAGTAAAAAAGTGGCTTTGAAGAGAACTCCCGGTGGAGGAAAAAGGAAAAAGAGAGGTGGATTGATACCCGATTCAGATGGCGAACCTGATGATTTAATGTCAACACCTCCGCCATCTCCACCTCCAGAAGGCGATGACAGTTTGAAACGAAGATCAGCAAGAAATACGCAGCGCAAAAAGTATACGGATGATGTTATGCTGCGTTTATCAGATGAAGAATGTCTGGGTATTCCCAATACGAAAAAAGAAAAAGAAGTAATATCAGATGATTTTCTTAATGATACCAAAGATAGTAGCAGATTAGAAGGCACACCCAAACCAAACTATATTTTTATCAATACAACAGAGGAAGACAATATGATTGTTCAACACGTGCTAGCTTGTCGAATGGGCAAGAGAGAGCTGAAAAAGGAGCCCCCGCCTGCAGTGGAAGCTGCTCCGAGACAGGACCCGGAGAAATTAGAAGGTACTGATGTAAATGATACCCCTGAAGAGACTAAGTTGAATGCTGATGCGATTACAGTTCAACCTGACGCGACTGAATCAAAGGATCCTGAAGCTGGACCTGCGGTAATGGAAGAAAATGTAATCGATCCTGAAGCAGTTCCAAAAGAAGACCCAAAAGGGGATACTGTCAGACCAGACACTGGCAAAGAACTCAGTGAAATAGATAATGAGAAACCTGTAATAGTTGATGTTGAAGAATATTATGTTAAATACAGAAATTTTTCATATTTACATTGCGAATGGAAAACAGAAGAGGAATTATATAAAGGCGACAAACGAATATTTTCGAAAATAAAAAGATTTAAGCAGAAACAAGCCCAGCAAATGAACATTTTTGAAATGCTGGACGATGAGCCCTTTAATCCGGATTATATAGAAGTGGAAAGAATTCTAGATATGTCTGAGCATGAAGACCCTGCATATAATAAGATAACATACTACCTGGTTAAGTGGAAAAGTTTACAATATGAAGACAGCACTTGGGAGTTGGAAGAAAATATTGACGTTGACAAAATCAAACAATATAAAATTTTCAGTGAAATACCACCGAAAGAAAAATGGAAATACAAAAAACGACCATCTACTGATCATTGGGTCCAATTAAAAGAGTCTCCGCTATACAAAGGTGGTAATACTTTAAGACCCTATCAACTAGAAGGTCTGAATTGGCTTCTGTTTTCATGGCATAATAATCGTAATTGCATTTTGGCAGATGAAATGGGACTGGGTAAAACTATCCAAAGCTTGACATTTGTTAATGCTGTTTGGGAATACGGCATAAGAGGCCCCTTCCTAATCATTGCTCCACTATCCACTATTCCAAATTGGCAAAGAGAGTTTGAAGGTTGGACAGATATGAACGTAGTGGTTTATCATGGTTCTCAACAAAGTAAAAGTATGCTACAAGAGTATGAATTCTACTACAAAAATGAAAAAGGTGAACCGATTACAGAAATAACAAAGTTCAATGTTTTAATAACGACATTTGAGATAATAGTTACAGATTTCCAAGAGCTGAAGTCTTTTAATTGGAGGATATGCGTCATCGACGAAGCACATAGGCTAAAAAATCGTAACTGCAAATTATTAGAGGGATTGAGACAGCTTCATTTGGAACATAGAGTTCTTTTGTCTGGTACTCCACTTCAAAATAATGTAAATGAATTATTCTCACTATTAAATTTCTTAGAACCCGCTCAATTTGCCAGTAATGACGCATTTTTGAATGAATTCGGGCAGCTGAAAACTGAATCTGAGGTAGTCAAGCTACAAGCCCTATTAAAACCTATGATGCTAAGAAGATTAAAGGAAGATGTTGAAAAAACACTTGCTCCTAAAGAAGAAACTATCATTGAAGTAGAATTAACAAACATACAGAAAAAATACTATAGAGCCATATTAGAACGGAATTTCAGTTTCTTACAAAAGGGTACTGCTTCTGCCGCGAATATTCCTAATTTGATGAATACTATGATGGAACTTAGAAAATGCTGCATTCATCCATATTTATTAAATGGCGCTGAAGACCAAATACAGTTCGACTACAAACAGACATATGGTGAAGACGATGAGGCATATTACAAAGCCCTAATCCAGTCATCGGGTAAAATGGTTTTGGTTGACAAATTACTTCCAAAACTAAAGGCAGGCGGACACCGTGTGTTAATTTTTAGTCAAATGGTAAGATGCCTTAATATATTGGAGGACTATCTTGTCTTTAGGCGTTACCCCTACGAGAGAATTGATGGGAGAATCAGAGGCAATCTAAGGCAAGAAGCCATTGATAGATTCTCAAAACCTGACTCTGATAGATTTGTATTCTTGCTTTGTACTAAAGCGGGAGGACTTGGTATTAATTTGACAGCTGCAGACACTGTTATTATATATGACAGTGACTGGAATCCACAAAATGATCTTCAAGCCCAAGCTCGTTGCCATCGCATAGGACAACAGAAAATGGTTAAGATCTACAGATTGATTTGTCGTAATACGTATGAAAGGGAAATGTTCGACAAAGCATCTATGAAGCTTGGATTAGATAAAGCCATTTTACAAAGTATGAACACCACACAAGGAAAGGAGACAGGACTTAAGCAAATGTCGAAAAAGGAAATTGAAGATCTTCTAAAGAAAGGCGCTTATGGCGCAGTTATGGATGAAGACAATGCTGGTGACAAGTTCTGTGAAGAAGACATTGAGATGATTTTGGCTCGGAGAACGCAAGTCATTCAAATGGAATCGGAGAAAGGGTCGACCTTTTCTAAAGCTAGTTTCGCGTCTACTGATCAACGATCCGACATTGATATCAGAGATCCGGACTTTTGGAACAAATGGGCCAAAAAAGCAGAAATTGACACAACTGAAAAGAAAGAAGATGAAGATTTGATCGTAACTGAACCCAGAAAAAGAACTGTTATAAAAAGATACGGACACGATGACGGCCCAATGGAAATGTCTGATATGGAAGTCACTCCAGATTCAGAGGAAGATGAAGAAGGTAAGGCTTATTTTATGCGGCTTATTACTGTTGAAATGCTTGAACTATCAAATACTACAGAACGTTGACTGAAACTGCGCCACTGACAGGTGATGTTAATCCAATTGATATTCTGTCTTAACAATATGATAAAAGTATTACAAACATATTTTTTAAACTGTGTTGTTGTAATATAAAACTATAAAATATCAAATTTTCAAGTAGTATAAAATATTAACTCATTTCGTTAACTTGTCAACAAAAATTTCTTTTATTCTTTTATATTTTTATAGCTATTCGTTTTCAAGATATATACGAAAATGCGAAGAAAGGCTACCATCGACAATATGACGTCACAAGGCTGAATTGTGACGGTCACAACACACAAAGAGTACAGCAGGACACTTTCTTTAGTAAATCCGCCTTATTAATAGTGCTTCTGTACGATGTTTTACGCTGTGACGCCTTACTTGTCACTTACTCTCTTTTAGAATGAGAAACTTGTGAAATTGTTTTTTTTTATATGAATTAAAAATGTGGTTGTATAATTTTTTATCCTCTATTTGAGATAATCGGAAAAAAGCCCCCTTAAAATATTAAATGTTGTCAATTAGTGTTAAATAGAATATCCAATGGAATAAGAGCATTTATCAGTAGTAAGTTTAATATTAGACTAGAATCTAAAATAATATTTTAGACCAGAGGGCGATATTTGAGTTTCGAACGCTCGTAGAAAATGGTCGCACGCGAAAATTGGCACGATTATTTCCGAATGAACCCAAAGAGCTATTTTTGAGAGTACTATCTCGAAAGCTAGTGATCGACTATCGATATTTTCAATTCGTTACCGTTACCGTTTATTGAAATTCGCATTTGTAATAGAGATTAAACAATAATATATTAAACATTGAATTCTTAGTAATAATTTTAATGTTTAGTACATCTTCAGTATGTGATGATTTGATAAATGTAAATACGAAACGACATGACCAATCTCTTCTCCCCACTTCTTTCATAACTGTCACGGTTGGCGGTCGAACTAAATAAATAATACGTGTTCGAATTCTTAATTTAAAATAATTATAATATTTTTCTATAAAGATGTTAATTCTCTAAAACACATTCAAAGCATAACAAAATTATGGGAACTAATTGGTGCGTGCCTATTTTGTGCATTGAAAAATCGGCCAAGAGCATGTCGGACCATGCTCAGTGTAGGGTACCGTGGTTGCCTAATGATCTTAATTTTAAACGGAAACTATAGCGGACATGATCAGTTAACCTGTTTGGAGTTATCGTAAAAAGTCTTCTTGAGTAAAAGACATATAAAACGCTGGGAAGGTATTCCCTTTTGCTTTTTTAACCGACTTCAAGATTTCAAAAGAGGAGGTTATCAATTCGGTTGTGTTTTTTTTTTAATGTTTGTTACTCCACAACTCCGTCATTTCTTAACCGATTTGGAAAATTCTTTTTTTGATTGTAAGTTTATATATCCAAGTAGGTCCCGTTTTTATCAAAACGCAGTTCTGATGATGTGATCCATGAGGAATTGAGGGAACTCCTTAAATCTTAAAGGCAAACATATAGTGATTTTTGTGTTTTTATCAACAAGTCAAGCATTTTCATCCAAAAATCTGACATTGGATGAAGTGGAACTGATGATGATGATCAGAACAGAACTCTTCAACGACGAAAAGTTCACGTTTGGCGATTTGTCCTCCTAGCTGTGTTTGTCAAGCAATTTCTATTTTCACGATTAATTTTTGTCATGCTTGATTTCTGATGATGGGATCCATGAGGAATTGAGGGAACTCCTCAAATCTTAAAGGCAAACATATAGTGATTTTTGTGTTTTTATCAACAAATCGAGCATTATCATACAAAAATGTGACATTTGATGAAGTGGAACTGATGATGATGATCAGAACGGAACTCTTCAACGACGCGTAGTTCACGTTTGGCGATTGGTTCTCTTCGTTTTGTTTGTCAAGCTAACAAGGTTTTTCCATGATTCCATGAGGAATTGAGGGTACTTAGTCTTCTACCATTATAAACATACTTATGGCCATTTTTATTTTATTGTATGGAATCTAAGAGTGCACCATCTAAGTATAATAATCTTTCACCGGCCTCCCCCATTGAAGTCGGTTTTTTTTTTCTTAAAAAATATTTTTTAAATAATTAATGTCATTGGGCAGCTACGGAACCCTACACTGAGCATGGCCCGACATGCTCCTAGCCGATTTTTTTTTTAAAGTTTAAATGTGTATACATGATGAGTCAGTCTAATATGATACACATTTATTTTATCGCGGCAGGTATCAGTCTACGAAGTAAGAAAAAGAAAGATAAACTTGGTAGAAAGGGTAGACGATATGCAAGTGATGATTACATACCTCGACACGAAGGTGTGCCTGTGGACGAGGAGGTTAACTACGGATCTTGGACTAGATCAGAGTGCTTTAAAATTGAGAGAGGCTTACTGACGTTCGGGTACGTTACTTTAAACATTTCCCTTCTATTCCTATCACATTGAATATTATCGAAATACGATTCAACGTATTCCCTCTTTATAATAAGAATGAAAAATATCATTGCAGGTGGGCGCGATGGGACGAAATTATTGATAAAAACCAATTTAGAAAAGGTTGGACTCTCCCGGTGATAGAAGATTGCGCCCGGATTATTGTAAGTATATATTTTCTTCATGTATCAGTATGCATATGCATTAAATGTGATTAATTGTGGCGCGGCCTGCGGTTGCGGCTAGTTTATACTCTGCTGTTCGAGTCGTCTCTCAGGCCTTTGTGGGGCCCGGGGAAGCTTTGCGCGGCTGAGCCGCTTATAGTGGGGTCGGGCGCCGTCCGCTACTACGGACGGATAGCTTTTGTGAGCTTATAGCTCGTCGAGTCCGGTTGGGGTGGTCCGCTTCGTCCGCCGGCGAGGTCGAGCCCTGCCGGGTGAGTCCCCATTAGGGGAGGCCCAGCCAGCGACACTCGAGCCGGCGGTACTGCAGGTACTTCCTGTCTTGTTCCGTGGGCTAGCTGTCTTGGTATAAGTTGGCTAGTCCCCTTAGAATGATGGGGACGGGGTTTTCGCCGCTTTGTACAGCGGCTAGCACATTTTTGAGAATAATGACGCATTCAGCGATCACTTTCTCCCTTACGCCGACTTGTTTCGGCGGCGGTTGTGTTCGGGGGCGTGGGGCTTCGCTTGTAGCCGTTGGTGGCGGCTGAGGCGGGTCGTTTGGCGTCTGCTTTCTACGCCTGCTTCCACTTCCCCTCTGACGCCGGCGTTGGGGCGCGGCGCCGTTGGGCGATTGATTGTCCTTGCCGAGTGGTGAGGGGGGCCGTTCCTGCCTTCTTGTTCCTCGCCTCCCTTCGGTAGACGGGGCAGCTCATATTATTTGCAGTGTGCGGACCGCCGCAGTTCCCACAGGTTCCCGGGACGACCCGGGGCTGGTCACACTGGCCTACAAAGTGGGGGCCCGCACATCTGACACATTTTGGTGGGCGGTGGCATCCTATTGAAGCGTGGCGAAACCCCTGGCAGCGATGACACTGCTGGTCCCTTTCTTCCCCGCCAGGCTTCAATTGTTACACTCGGCATGCCCAGTAATTCCCTTACATGGTAAATAGCCGGGATGGTGTTGTGTGTGCGTTGTATTTGGGTGTAGAAAATACAACCCGGTCTTCCTTGGCGAGCTTTGACGTGCCGTGTGTAGGTTGCGTCGAAGCCCTTCTCCCTTAGTTCCTCAGTAATAAGCTGGGGAGGCTTGTTTACAGGGAGGCCCCTGACACAGATCTTGAGGGGATCTCTGCTTCGAGCGAGTATACATGCCACGCCAGCACCTCACCCTGGGCGGCAAGTTCCTTTTCAAGGCCTTCGAGGTACTTTTGTATTTCCCGGTATTCTAGGTCTGTGGGAATGAACCGTATGCCATTACCGTAGGGCTTGGCATTTGGGTTACGTCCCAACTGGCTTTTCAGCTGTTGGAAGTGATGTGGCCAGTCGGGAAAGTGGTCTACGGTAATCGGCCGCCGGCGTTTGACTCGTTGCTGTGGCTGGGCTGGTAGCGGGGGTGTGCCCGGCACGACAGTGTCGGTGGGGGCTCTGGTCTCGAGATCTTCCTCTGCCGAGTATTCGCTCTGAACCTCTTCTGCAGTGTCCATCGGGGGCAGCAGCAGTCGAGGGAGGCTCTGTGTCTGCGGCATTTCGGGCGGCGAAGAGTCTTGCTTGCCAACAGGTACAGCAGTGCTGGACGAGGCTGTCGGTGCTATAGGTGGTGATGCACTGGGCGTGTGGTGAGTCGGAATTGTGTCGCGCGGTGAGGTCTGGCTGGCCTGTGGAGACCTTGTCCTGCGGCTTGGCTGCAGTTCCTTTTGTCGGTGTTCGCGGCGCGGATGTAGACAGCGTAGCCACGCGGGGCAACGCAGACACGGCGCCTTGCGGGGCGCGGCCTTACCCGCTCCGAGGGCGGGCGGCGGTCGCGGTGTGGTTTTCGGGGCCGCTTTTGGGCGCGGCGCTGCGGCCGCGCGCTGCGTCAGAGGCGCCGCGGCCCTGCTGGCTGTGGCGTCGGCGTAATTTGGTTTGGTGCGGGTGTCGGCGGCCGATGCGGGCGGCATGGCAGGGAGGGCTTTTGCTGTCAGACGAGCGCCGGAGGCAGTAGTGCTTTCTACGGCGGTGGTGTTTGCGGCGGCATTCGGTGCGGCGAGGGCGCGGGCGCCGGCGGCAGGCGTAGTGGCGCTTGTTCTGGTGGCGGTGGTATTTGAGGCGCACGGGGTTATTTGCCCCAGTATCGCCTTTATTACATCGGCTGGCTTGGGGAAAGGCGCCTCTCCAGCCCCTTCGCTGGTTGGGGTGCTTGGGCTGGCGGAGTTCGAAGAGCGCATAGCCGGCGCGGTTGCGCGCAATACATTCCTAAATGCATTATGTATGCGCGGGTCGCGGGCTCTGGAGGCGTCTTCAAGGCCCCTTGTACGGCGGAAATATCTCGGCCGGGTCGGAGCTCGGGTCGTTGGAGGTCGACGGGGGCGGTGATGGCATGTTGCACGGAGGTCAGAAACCGGGAGGTCGAACTCTCCCGCTTTTTCTCACTCTACCCCCACTTTTGATTTCTCAAAGGCCGGGGGTGGAGGGGGTTCTTGTTATGCCGATTATGAAGTCGGCAGCTTCATGCACGAGAGGTGTTTATCGTGCGCAGTTTTGCGCGATCGCTACGGCGCTGTCGTCCTTTCTCGCTTCGCCAGGGCTTTCCCCGGTGAGACCCGCTTGTGGGAGGCCGGGTACAGCAACGGCTAACGAATAGGGAACGACGAGCGCGAAAGGGAGTTAGAGCGATCCGGACGCGAGCGAATGGTTTGGGGAATACTTAGGGCAGCATACGCATACACAAAGCATCGACAAACAACGGAAAACTGCGGCTAATCCAGTTTATACTCTGGTAACCCTAATAATAGTAATAATGATTCAGACACACGCGGCCTTGACGCGGTGGCAGCGTGGCTGCGCCACGCCCCCTCCATCACCGCGCGTGTACGAACGGACAGTTGCAAATTTTCACAACTGACCGCCATTACCGCAAGAAAGTTTTGTCCAGTTTAGTTATCATTATGCCCTATAATAAATATAGAGCCCGCGCAGACAGAAAGCGTTCCGAGTTCCGCGTTCTTTGTAAGTAGTAGACCACTACTTACACTTTGTAAGTACTTACTATCGCGTAGACAGCGGCAATCAGACCACGCCGGTCAGTGTGATCGCTCGCATTCTTGCTTGCTATTGTCAGAAATATAAAGAACTCCTGCAACGCCTCGCTGGCAAGATGGCTGAGACAGAATCTAGTAAGGGAAAGGCGGTGTTCATAGTGACACGGACTATAAAAACCGTCATAAAATAAAAACAGCATGGCTTGAAATAGCCCCGGAAATGGGTGCAGAGGATGGTAAATGGTAAGTGAAAAAAAAGCATTATTACCTTCTTAACTTCATTTTTTCTTATTAGGCTCCTCTAAATTCCACAAAAGGAATGCTTCGTCTTCTGAAGACGAACTATCGAAATATATGTTTCACGTACAAGTTTGCTGGGGAAATGGCACGCAACATTCTTGACCGTGTTCTATGTGTGTTAAAACTCGCGTAGAACTCGACTGGACGAACGCTGTGTGACGCTTTCTTGTCTGCGCGGGCTCATTAAATTAAAAACTCCTGATTTTGTATTTATTGACCAGACAGCAGGTAGAGGTTTAATTTTGAATGTTTAAAAGTAAGCAAAATTGGTAATAATAGTTCTTGTATCCGAATTTCCTGGCATTTATATAGAAATGTTGTAAACGCTAATCAAAATAATAACTTCCTCACGATTATGCTTCCAATCTCACAACAAATTGATTGCGAAAAAGGTGAAATGATGACGTAGTCCCTCAACGCGGTCGCGGCAGTGTGTTATAAACCCCTTTTTTGTCTCACCCACTTTTTTTTTCAGTATACTAGGTGGCCCATTCAAATCGGTCAGTATGGGAAAGTCTGAAACTATAAGACATACGAAGATTTGTTCTTAGGAACCATGTCACCGATTTTGATAAAAAGAAAAACTGCATTCATACATTTGAAAAAAACACTGTACCCAGCTAGGGAATCGAACCCGGTTGTTTTGAAAAAATAAACTTACACTATTTCTATTCAGATATCGTTTGTGTAGGTCTTAAGCAGTAAATGTCTCTAAGAAACATAATGTCTAAAATGAATAAAATGCATTTTTTTTCACATACTTTAATTTATCATAGTAGGTGTTCAAAGTGACCACCGTTACAATATTCAACAAGTTCAGGCATGTAAAATTGTCTCTATGGTTGTTTGTACCTCTCTACTTGTAAAATCGGTGACATGGTTCCTAAGAACAAATCTTCGTATGTCTTATAGTTTTAGACTTTCCCATACTGACCGATTTGAATGGGCCACCCTGTATATACAAGGTGACAACCCTGAACACAAATCAAAAATGTTGATAACTTCTAAGTTCCACGGAATTAGCAGCAGATTTTTTTTCTGTTGATAAAGCTAGGAGTAAACTATCGTTTACTATTGGTTTCGTTTGCTATTACGGCGGAACTCTAGAGTAAAAAAATAATAACAGAAAAAGAGAAAAATGGATATTTCTAGTTATCTACTTGCAGAAAATTATTCTAAAAAGTTATAAAAGACGAAGCACTCAAATGGTAAAATCAATATTTCATTAAGTAATTTAGTTCATTAGCATTTTTAGTTTTTGTACAAGCCGACAAACTACAAGCCGTATCCACGTGGGAGTTTTAGTCTGCTGTTTAGAATCGTGTAAACTATAGGATTCTGGAAAAAAAGTGGGTGAGACAAAAATGGGGTTTATAACAATTATAACACACTGTGCGGGGCAGTGTTTGTTCTCGCTGCCTGTCAAGCGGTCAGCCGCCACCGCAAGCTGTGCCAGTGTGTGATAGGAGGCTTTACTAAGTAATGCGTGTAAATGATGACCTGCCATGCTAATACCGAGAAAGTTCCAGATTTTCGCTGAGTTCAATGTGCTCTTCTGACTATGTATTATAGTTCACGTAAGAATTTAAAAAAAAAACATGATTATTAACTTCACTTTAACTTTTAGGTGCTGTATTGCCTGCGACACTACAAAGGAGACGAAAAAATTAGAAATTTCATTTGGGATTTAATTGAACCCTGTGAAAATGGGGAAGTAACAATATCCCGAAATCACAGTGGCCTTCACAATCCTGTTCCACGAGGTAGAAATGCTAAAAAAAAGAACAGACCAAAAGATTTACCAAAGCCTAATGATGTACCAAGGTGGGAAGATCCTAATCATTGGAGTTCTACAGAAAAGTACGATTGCGAGGCGTATTTGGAATCTAGTTATAAGAAGCATTTGTTTAGACATGCAAACAAGTAAGTACCTTTATTGCTGCTGTACGAACCAGCATAGTACACATTGAAGTTCCTTCTTTTGTTTAATATCATGGTATCGATCTGATTAACTTGGAATGAAATCACAATAAATATAATACACCCAAGGTTGTCAATTGTGGAGATTCCAGTTTTCGAGTGGCATAAATAAGAATTTATCATTTTCAGGGTGTTGCTGAGGGTTCGCATGATGTACTATATCAAACATGAAGTTATTGGTGAATATGCCACGCAAATTGAGAGTGGAATACATGCCAGGTAAATGAAAACCATTCATTTAATTTTCTGAAAATCAAAACTTAATGCATTATTTCTAATCAAAAATAGTTACTGTTCTCAGTCTTATGTATAAGTTTTTCGTTGTACGTCTCATTCTCATTCGTTGTACGGCCGAGCGCATAATTAAGTATACATTTTCGGACCTTATTTAAATGGAATAAAGTAGAAAAAATTATACATATTGATGCCCCTGAGTTAGCATCATACAATGAATTTAACTCTTGGGCGACTAGTAGGTGAATCCCATAGTGACAATTAATGCGCTAGTTTAACAGTGTATATACAGCGCGAGAAATAAGAATGGTCTCTTGACACATCGTTATACCCATATAATGTAAATTGGCGCTGCTCATCGAAATAATAAAATAAATATTCAATAGTATACGAGTTACCGAAATAAGTACAATCACAATGCAATCTTTTTTTAGCATTATGAAGAATATTTGTGCAGAAATTCGCATTGGAAACTCGGTACGCGAACAATTACGTTCTACATTTTCTTTTTAATTCACTGTTGTACCGATCCAATCGTTTAGAGCCTGCCTATATATTAGACTAAGACCATTTTTGAAAAAGTAGAATGCAAGAAGCAAATCATGTAACAGTTGGGGTGACAGCGTTTTCAGAGTATTTTGACCATGCTGATTACGGATCTGCCTGTCGCCATTGCGAAATTTGAACCGGAAGTACGGTAAACCGGAAAAGGTGCCGCCCATAGAAGAGAAATCGCCATACATTTAGTAAATCGTTGTTCCGGTACCCTAAAAGAGGTCCGATTGTTATGGTTTTTTGATCTGTTGTAAAGGACAATATAATAATGACTACCCAGAGTTTTCTTCCTTCCAGCTCTATATATTTCTACGCCATCTTAAGAAAGCTATTTTGGTTTTCAGTTTTTTTGCCTGTACTGTCTTTAAAGTTCATTCTAGTGCTTATCATGTTCTACAATATTGTAGATTACAAAATTTGCTGTAACTTGTGGGTTTAAATATTTTTTCCATGACCTCTAGGAGCAAATCATCTATGGAGAGTTACCGTCGAAAATTGCTTCCATTGTCCAGTTTTCCTCTCATGTTTACGTTTATGTACACTTTAGCGCAAACTGTAGTTTGGCAATATTATAGATCATAAAATTTGCTGTACCTTTCGGTAAATATTTTTTCCACTACCTCTTGAAAAGAAGATATGGAATCATGGAGTGCTACCGTCGAAAATTGCTACCTGTTCCAGTTTTCATCCCATATTTACGTTTAAGTGCATTTTAGCGCAAACTATCTGCAATCTTAAAGAAGACAAAATTATTTGCAAATTGAACGTATGTACGATCATAAACTGGTAACCGTAATACGGAACGCTCACGAAAAACGATGGCTAACTGTGAGTAAAATCAATTACTTTTGCGGTACTGAATACTTATTCAAAAATCTTTCAGGTGAAAGTATGGGAAAATGCTCATCATGCCGGTGGTGATGGAACCTGAGTTATATGGGCAGAGTACTTCACCAAAACCAATATATTCCCATTATTATGACCCTCGAGCTCGTCCCCAAAGTCTGCACGGATATTGTATCCTACAATAAAATTGTTTATCCCAGAGTGCCTGACTACCATGCATGTCATGCATGAAGAATGGATTGATATGCACTAATGAAGTGCCACCGTTCTCATGTTTGAACTCCATTTTCCCTGATGCGAGGGTTTGAAAGTCACAATTTTTACAAGGTATACGAGCTAAGCCCCTCTTGAACATTCCATATTACTATTACTAGGTATGGTAGAAAATTTCAATTTGTAAATAATTTTGTCTTCTGCAGAGAGGCCAGGTCAAGAGTACCCTAAATCGGCGCGCATGCATAAATAATGATTTGGGAGTTCATTCGTGATTCGCTTCAGCGAAAGTTGTATGTAAGGATCGTAGATGGTAATCCGTGATCTCTGCCTACCCCCCTGGGCAACAGGCGTGATTATATGTATGTATGTTTGTCTTCTGTCAGATTGCAGAACTACAGTTTGAGCTTAAATGCCCTAAAACGTAAATATGGGAGGAAAACTGGACATAGGTAGCAGTTTTCGACCGTAACTTTTCGTAGATGACTGACTCCATATCTTTCGCCAGCTTCTGAGAGCTTTGGTGAAAACCATGACTATATACGAGGGGCGTTCAATAAATTCTCGGTATTGATATCTTTTAAACCTCTTTAGTAAACTTTTTACTACTGGCCGGTAAAAGTCATTCATTAATATTTAAAAAAAGTGAAATTCAAACGGCGATGTCCTTTTGTTTTTCTGGAACTGCTGAACAAACGTGATCAGTATGAGAGATTTGTCAATGTTAATTGAATTAGAGAACCGAGCGGTAATAAAATTCTTGACCAAACGGGTAAAAAATGAAATACCTCTAAAAAAGAAATGGATTATGTTTACCGTGAGTCTGTTCCTTCTTTATTAACAGTCCAGAAGTGGTCAAGTCAATTTAAGCATGGGGGAGACCGTATCGAAGACGACCATAGGGCTGGTCAGCCCGTCGATGCTTCTGCACCAGAAAATTCAGAAAACGTGGAGAAAATTATATTTGAAAATGGTTAAGTGAGGGTAAAAGCAATAGCTCAAATAACCAACCTTTCTATTGGTACTAGACACGATATAATTCATGACCATCTTGATATGTCAAAAGTCAGTGCGATATGGGTACCGCGAATCCTGACATCGCTTCAGAAAAATACGCGTGTTACTTATTGATCCGAATTTCTTGAGGTGTGCGGTGAAATTCCTGATAACAAACTACAAAATTTTGGTAGTAGTGATGAAACGTGGGTTCATCATTATGACTCTGAGAGCAATTAAGAGTCCATGCAGTGGCATTTTAATGGAAGTCCTCATCCCAAGAAGTTCAAGGTAATGTCTTCAGCTGGCACGGTCATGTTAACAATATTCTGGGATTGTGATGGAATATTGCTGATCGATTATAAAGAAAAGGTTGTAAGTATTAAAGGAGAGTATTACGCTTATATTCTACGCCAAATAAGGGAAGCAATCAAACATAACAGAAGGGGAAAATTAGCCAAAGGTGTTCTGCTTCTGCAGGACAACGCCCTTGTGCATATTGCTCATATTGCCAAGGCTGCTTCTCTGGCTAGACTTGACCCGGAATGACTTCTTTTTGTTTCCCAATCTCAAGAAGGATCTACGTGGAAATTGATTTTCTAACGATGAAGCATTAAAGACAGTAGTGCAGGAGCATTTTGACACCAGAGACAAAAATATTTTTATGACGGGTTAAAAAAAAGGAATTGACCCGTCTTATAAGTGCATGAACATAAGGGAGGAGTATATTAAAAAACAAAAATAAGACACCTATCGTATTCTTTTGTTTTCATTCTAATACCGAGAATTTATTGAACACCCCTCGTAGTCCTTTACAACATATCAAAAAACCATAACAATCGGACCTTTTTAAGGTACCGGAACAACGATTTAGTAAATGTACGATGAAAATTTTTGTATGGGCTGGGGTTCAAATTTCGCAATGGCGATAGGCAAATCCATAATCAGCAGGGTCAAAACCCTCGGAGAACGTTGTCACTTCAATGCAAAGTTTGTTACATGATTTGCGGCTTGCATTGTTTAGAGACGCGTTTTCAAGTTTTGGCTCTAGACTATATTACTAAATCGGTATTAATCAAATAATTTTAAGTACAAAAATAACAATATTTTAAGTAATTATATACTTACTAGCTTTTGCCCGCGACTTCGTCCGCGTTCAGTTAATGATATAAAACTATAATTAGGTTATTTTTTCCCCTAATTCCAACATAAAAGACAGGGCAAGCGTTTTGTTTATCTATTTTTTATGATATGATATGATTCTAATCTCACTGTATTTTGCAATCAAATAACGTTTTAAATTATGGATTTAGCGGTTTGTCGAGAGAAATAAAGTAAATAGATCTTCATGTAAAGTACCTAAATTCCTAATATATATATATATATATATATATATATATATATATATATATATATATATATATATATATATACTTAGTCGGCTCATAAGTTCTGTCATATACATAGTATCAAATAAAAACAAAAGGTTAAGTTTATTCCGTATAATTTGTACAGCGTTTGAAAGCTTATAAACTAGAGAATCTTAATGTATAACAATTATTCAAAATGACCGCCATAATTATCTACACAGGCTTGAAGTCTGCGTGGCCAGTCGTCAATGGATTCACGCACCACTTTCATGTCGATATTGGCCACTGCCGTAGCAAGGGATTTTTTCAGCGAGTCTAGATTTGCATGAGGTTTTGAGCACACCTTTTCCTCTAAATACTGCCATATTTTATAGTCTAACGGATTAAGATCTGGGCTAGAGGAGGGCCAATCTTCATGCCGTATAAAGTCGATTTTATTGGAGGCGAGCCCGGCTTGTGTAGACTTTGCCTTATGGGCTGGAGCAGAGTCCTGCTGGAAAACCCAATGCTGGTTTAGAAACATCGTATGGGATAGTGGTTTCACAATATTAGTCAACACCGTGTCTTGGTACACTTTGGCACTAGTTTTTACTCCTTTCTCACAAAAATGCATACTAGTGACGCCCGCATAAGAAACTCCCTGCCAAACCATCACAGATGAAGGGTGATGACCTCTTTGAATACGGAGAATGCTATTAGACGCTTCTTTACTATTGCGAGCGTACACTCTATCATTTTGTTTATTACAGTTTTCTCCTATGTCAAAAATTTTCTCGTCCGAAAACAGTATACAACGATGCTTATTTTTAGCGTACTTCTTCAATAAAGCTTTAGATCTTTTAAGCCTTAAAGCTTTAAGCCGACCATTGAGAAGATGGCCAGTTTTTCGTTTATAAGCACGAAGTCTCAGGTCTTGATTAAGCACTCTTTTCACCGTGTTTCTGCTCAAACCCATCTGGAGGGCCATAACTTTTTGTTTCCTAGCGGGATTTCTGGCAATGCGTGCCCTAATTGCTTGTACAACCGCTGGAGTCCTAGCTGTACGCGGACGACCGCTTCTTTTCTTGTCATTGTATCTTTCTCACTGTATCTTTCTATGGTACGATACACAAATCTTAGAGAGAATTTTAAATTTTCAAGTAGCTTAAAAATTTTAGTCGGCGAGTGTCCACAACGATATAGTGCAATTATTGCGGTACGGCTATCTTTAATCGTCCACTCCATGTTAAAGAAATCAGAAAATTGCAAAATTATACTACTCAAATATTTAAAAAAGATTCGAAATTCAAATGCACAACGGTTTTAGGAGTTCCAAATTTAAATTTTAAAGGCCAGTGACAGAACTTATGAGCCGACTAAGTATAATTATATATAAATATTAGGGCACATATTTTTTTTTTTTTTACACAAATCGAACTAGTCCCACAATAAGCTCAATAAGGCTTGTGTTATGGGTACTAGACGACGATATATTTAATAGATATATACTTAAATACATAGAAAACATCCAAGTCTCAGGAACAAATGTCTCTGTTCACCACAGAAACAAATGCCCTTACCGGGAATCGAACCCGGGACCTCTAGCTTCGGAGGCAATGACACTACCGACTAGGCTAAAGAGGCCGACATAAATATATACATAATATATACATATGCATATAAATGCAGCAAAGCAAAAGGTACTTAATAGGTAATATACAAAGAAACTTTTTGAAAAAACTAAATTAAATCTTCTGAAATAAAAATATCTATTGGGTGTTGTGCGAAAATATTCATTATGCGCAACAATTACTCGCGTTACTCATGCACTCCTATTTTCTTGGGCAAATAAAACGGTTTAAATTTCACTAAATTACATTTATAAATAAAATTAACGCGGGCCTTAAACACGACTACACCTTGCGGTGGTCCAAGGGAAAGCGGCCCGGTCCTGCGCCACCCGCATCCAGCGGACTACAGCGACTTTCACCAGGTCATCAGTCTATCTTGTGTGGGGCCTACCTATGCTGCGCCTTCCGATAAGTGGTCGCCACTCGAGAACCTTTCCGCCCTAACGGGCATCGGTTCTACGTGCAATGTGCCCCGCCCACTGCCACGATTTAGCGATTCGGAGGGCTATGTCTGATAATTGGGTTCTTTTGCGGATAGCCACATTTCTGATGCAATCACGCTGAGATACTCCCAGCACAGCCCTCTCCATTGTTTTTCGGTGACTTTACGCCCTCTTACAGCGACTACGTTTCAGTGCCCATTATGTCATCACTGGCAACACACACTGGTCAAAGACTCACGACTTTAACAACTACAACTTAGAAAAGTGGAAAAAACCCCGACATTTTCATTTCAAAGCTCAATATCTCAAATAGGATGATCAGATTTTAATGAAACATGGCTAAGAGCACTCGGGATGAAATTATCTATGACACAAAAAAAAACTAAACGAAAAACCGTTTTATCCGTTTGGGAGCTAAGATACCACAGACAGATACACAAATACACAGACAGACACGTTATACTTACATATAACACTCCTTTTTGCATCAGGGGTTAAAAGGGGTTGCCACACATCTAGGCGATCAAAATTCTTATGAAAATGGCGGGTATCTATATATATATTACGCGAAGCCGATCTTTATAATGCCCATCAGATCTACAGTTATGGACCGATTTTAATAAATTATATACTATAGGATTCGTCCTATGCTGCAGATGTGCAATAAGGTCTTAGTTTTTTGATTTTTATCCTGGAAAATTTATTATACAATATTTACGAAAAATCCTGGATGCCCCGACAAATATAAGCCTCAAAATCGTGTTCGATGACGCCGCATACAAGCGATGGGTCAGCTTACATTGGTAGAATTGTACGAGGTGTCAAAATTTAGCTTGGTTAACACGTGACTTGATAACTAGCTATGATATGATTCCCGGATGACATAAAATTAAATATGAATTCAAATGTTCCTGTAAGAAATATCTGGACAGCATTACAAAATGAAACTTTTGAGTCGAGAAATACTCAATATTATTAACAATAAACGAAAGTAAAATTACTAATTTGTTTACAAGACAATACATAATATTCGGTCTAAGTATTTACAGTTTACATGAATGCCACTAATGACGTTTTGTGTCAACATGAAACTTATTTTTTATTGTAGCCCTTTACACGATTATTATTATCATATTACTGAGGTGTCAATATTATTGTGGTCTATAAATGCAATACTAATTTTAGTGATCTCAGTGATCCGTTAATTTCATGGGGGGCTTTTACACCGTGATTATTATCCCGTGATACACTCATATCACCATACGATTTACGTGAATATTCATGCATATTGAATAAAAACACGAACTATTGGGAAAACTGCGATAATATTGACATCCAAGTTTTGTCATTATATTAATCGTGTATAGGGCCCCATTCATTTCCTAACTTAAGACCCTGTTCACATTATCCGATTTGACTAAGGTGTCGGCTCGGTCGGCAAATGTAAAAATAAATGTGACCGATATCGTGTCGAGCAATGTGAACAGTGACCAGTTTTCTAAATTAATAATACCAACAGATCCGTAGTGTTAAGCAAGACGATTTTTCATATAATTGTCTCTTTGAATCCTTATGGTTAAGCAAGATGAGTTAGACCGAGACAGATAGTACGATCATATTCGGCTGCTAACGAATTGTCTCTACTTAAAAGCTCACCAAAATTTCAAATACCATATAATCGAAAACGTCACAAACGTCAGTTTAGTACAATTTGCATATTTGAAAGCGGAGGCTCTGACAGGTCCAGGGGTGACCTGTCAGATATCACTTATTTGTCTCTCTCAAACTTACTGATTTGTTCATTAGAGAGAATAGATGTTCAGAAATTGTTCAACTTAAATGAGCGGATCTGATATCTGTGGCAGTTTTCCATACATATAGGGATAAGCTAGCCTTTTTACTTCCACTTTTTGATTGTTTGTCATTTTGCCGTGTTTTATGTACAATAAAGCAATACATACATACATACATACATAACCGTGTCGGCTCCAAAGCCGATATCGGATCGGATAATGTGAACGGAAATGTTTTCATGAATGACAGACGTATTGTGTCAACTTTTTTTTATTGTGCTCTGTTATGTCAATATTAAATTGTCATGGTTTATACTTCAAAGAAGTTGGTATACAAATCAATGACATTTCAAATATTCGTTCCGTATATCTTTACTATTATTGATACCTGCCAAAAAAATGACAAACCAAATTGAACTTTACGTTGTGAGTTACAGGACTGTTTCTGAGATAATCATAGATAAGCTGCAAATAATTTTGAAAGAGAAGAGACTCGCTGTGTCTCAGTGTGTCTCTCTTCCACCTATTGCCATACCAGTAGGGTGATCAAGTGATCATAAGCAAAGAAGTTCTCATTGGAGTAGACGTTACTTATTGGTGGATTTAGATCAAACGAACGAGAAAACAATGTTGCACTAATTAACCTTTACGACGCCAACAACGTATTCGAAGTATTATAATATGCGCACCATCGATCCAACACAACGACGAATATATCCGTTATGGCGACGACGTCCAGTGCGATATCAAGTAAACCTTTTAAGCGCATTATCTATAGAAATGCATGTATTCTATAGATAATGCGCTTAAAAGGTGAAATAAAATAATTACAACCTTTAATTGCTGAGAACATAGGTGTTATGACGTACTTTGTCAAACTCACCTTCGTTCTTTATACTATGGTTCATATTCTATCTCTTATGGAAAATGAGTTGGCATGTAAGTGTCACTGTCCTTCATAAAGTATGGCGTTCAAAAGGTTAATTTGCTATTCGTCTATGTTTGTCTGAGGATGTCAAACCCTACAAAGTTGAACCCTACAGAAATGCATGTAGGTTGATATCTCATTAGACGCCAAGACGGATATATGCGTCGTTGGCTTCGGACCGTTGGTGCGCAATATAGGTACGTTGGTAGCGTTGAAAAGGTTAATAATACTCGAAAAGGTAGAGGACATGTACCTATTTTCCTTTTCGTTACGTTTCAGTAAACACGTCCAAAATAAGGGGGATAATGGTCGCGTTAAACTGCCACGTCCTAAAAGGGCGTAGGTACATTGAAAGGATGATTAAGATTACCACAATAGTGGTCGGCGGTTAAGAAGTCAATCCTGACACCTGTCATTTCCATACAGATTATAACCTCAAAGTGACTTTTAGGTTATAAACTGTATGGAACTGACATGTGTCAGGATTGACTTCTATAACCGACGACTACTATATTGGTAACATGTTCAATTAAAATTATACTGTATCTATGTCACCTGCAACAGTGCCTGTGCCGGTTTTCAGGGGGTGAACCACAACAGGAATAGATAGGCTATATTCTATTCCGCGGCTTCGCTTGCATTCTTCGTAGTACCTCGACGCGGCTGAGCCGCGCGGGTAACTAGTATTTTATTATTAGCCGATAACTTTTAAATTCGTGGAGTTGACTCATCATGTGATTTTAGCAATTTGTTACAATAACTGGCAGTAGCTTTTATTTTCAGGCGATGCACCTTTTTTTTGCTACATAATAGTGGGTTAAACGAAAAAATATTAAGTTATGGTTTTTAACGTTTACACTCTTAGCAAATACACACATACACATATAGAAATAATTACACAACAACAACAACATATACAGAAATAATTGCTATTCAAATATTGTAGGCGCCCATTCACACTTTTGCCCCCTTCTCATCCCCTATAATTACACAACAACAACAACATATACAGAAATAATTGCTATTCAAATATTGTAGGCGCCCATTCACACTTTTGCCCCCTTTTCACCCCCTAAGGAACGATTTCCGGAATAAAAACTATCCTATGTCCTTTCCCGGGACTCAAACTATCTCTATACCAAATTTCGTCTAAATCGGTTAAGCGGTTTAAGCGTGAAGAGGTAACAGACAGACAGACAGACGGGTGACTTTCGCATTTATAATATTAGTATGGATTAACATTAAGTAAAGTCACGATAATACGAAATAATATCACGTGCATCGACAAAACTGACATATTTGATTGTGTGCAAAAATTCCCTATTAGGCGCGTAATCCTATCCTACCACAGACTAGTAAGGGTTCAGACCGCCAACTCACGAACCAAAAATATAAACCGTAAGCAACCATATTTAATCTGTACCCGCTGGTAGATTTTTGACGTTTATTTTTTTAAATTATTTAATGACACTGTGATAATGGAACTTACTGTGAACATCCAACGATAAATACACGGTGCTCTTGAGGAACCCAAATAATTTAGCCAGCGTATTCCTGCCCATATTTACAAAATAAAAAGTCGTATAAAGTAATCTGGATTCGGCATAGTTTTCGAGTAATTGATGATTTTTGTTTTAAAAATATTCCAGTATAATGCACCTTTATGATAGCGACGTTGCAAGACCGACACATCATCTGACTGACGTAGACTGCATAAATCAATTTCGTTCTTCTGTCACTATCATTGTTTAAGTGTCAACCGTTAGTGTACTTTTTTCCCAAAAGCTCATAATAATAAATTAATAAGTGGAATCTAAAAGTTCAATAGCAACATCTAAAGTATGATCATTCTTTTCGTTAAATCAACGCCTAGAACAGTATTTTTTGTAAAATCTTGATAAATAAAATGACTAAACGTTAAATAAACGAATAGATAAATTCAACAAACTAAAATTAAAGTATGTAATAAGTATTTATTCATTAAAATGCATGCATATTCCTTTTGATGATAATAGCGATGGCTTTGAGTTTTTGCTAAAAATTGGACATAGAAGTTCGAAGTGTTTTTGCTAACGATATTTTTTTATGTGAATTTTGTTATTGTTTAAATTGATTAAAGTTTACGATACCGAAGTATTTTGATATTATTTCCTGAAATAAATCAACACAGATTTTAATAAAAATATCCATTTATTACACAGCAAGCAAACAATATCACTGTCAGGAATTGCAATGCCCGATCTGTATCCAGACGATCAATCTCGCTATATCAGCTGTACAGCTACGTGCACTTCATTGAAATCCGTGACCGCTAAAGTAGAAACCACCACTTCACTCCGAGTATTTTCTGTTACAGCATCCTTAGTTAGTAGCATTTTGCACCATGACGCACTCAAAAACAAATTTATTTACTTTTCTTTCAACTGATTTACTTTGACTAGTACAATTATTATTTGCAAGTAGATTACATTCTTCGCATCGTTCAAATCAATGAAAACAATGTGACACATCATGTTCATATGACTTACGTCATTATCTAAAGTATTAAGAAAACACACTCCGAGGAAATTTAAGTGGCCAGTCTGGTCAATAATCCATGGAGTTTGATAGCATGGTATTAGTCTTATTTGACAGCTGATGCCAAGTTTGCCGCGCCAGTTTGTGACGGGCTTAAAACTTCGGAAAAAACGCCTAGTGTGTGGAAAGTTTTAAATCATGAGTAAAGAGTTCTGATTGCACTTTAAGCCAATCCTGCTTTGAAACAATTTGTCTGACAAAGACATATCATTATGACTTTGATTAGTTTCTACTAATGAAAAGAGATGACAATAACAAACGTTGCCAGCTCGTCCTAAGGCATTGTTCTACTGGTGAAACAAAAAATATTTATTTATTATGTATGAAAACTAAAAAATACTTAATAGTTGTATTTGGACCTAGGTTCATATAAACTTTTTATTCCTCACGAGCCCAGGAACACGCCGGAAAAATGATTTGGGTTCCTCAAGAGCACCGTGTATATATAGCTCATTTAAATTTAACTTTGTGTAGAAGAAGCTCACGGCATTTCCAATTGAACACCAACGTCCGATGTAAAACGAAACTGGTGTTCAATTGAAATACCGTGAACTATGTTGTGCCGTATTATATGAAATTAAACAAACAATTTACTTATCAACAGATTTATTTTTTAATGTATCTCATTTCATATCCGGGAAAACGATATATCTTCGTCCTTTCACAGAGTTATACGTTGTACAACCATAACACTCGTACATTTTGCAAAATGAGAACTTGCATGGCATGCCACATACGACGCACTTCACTATCTTCCATTTGTTGTCCAAACAATGGTTATTACGCGTTACCAGATGAATTTTCAATTAGCTACACACTGTTCCGTTTGTTTATTGCATAGTAATCTATCAATACTACAAATTAAATAACAACATTTGCAAAAATGAAAAAAAATATCAGAGACGACTAGACGAAATTCCGAGGAGACGCCATTTTATTTATATTTGTCACTTTATTTTGACGGTTGACGTACATTGGCAGACAAGGCAGTAGCCAATGAGAGCTCGGTACGTCGTCAAAATCTTTTTGACACAATATGGCCGCTATCATACACGTTTCGTTCTACGTAGATAAACAGCCGTGTATACTACTAATATTATAAACGTGAAAGTTTGTGCCCATGTACGTTCCTCTTCATCTTAAATACTCGCGAACGGATTTCTATTAAACTTTCCAGTTATGTAGCTTAGACATTCGAATAACACAAAGTTCATCACTTATTTAAAAAAAATAACGTGACAGCTACCGCGGAGCGCTTGCTAGTCCGTTTTCTATTGGGCATGCTTGTATGGAGAGGTATACAATTTTGAGTACAGCAATGCCATTTGGTACGGGTATTATACACGTCCACCTGAACCCAAAACGCCCGGTAGCCAGTTTGAACTCCACGACAGGTGGGGGGATGGGGGTCCATGGTACGGAGCTCCCGGCGCTCAGAAAAAAAAAACAGCCTGATTAGCTTGAACCTTTGAGTCAAGTTTGGTGTCGTTATCTGATAACTCGATAATGCCCAATTCATTTCCCATACCAGTTTTGTCGGGTTCGCAGTTTTGTCGAGGGGAAGCAATAATTAAAATAATAAACTTTTAGTAGTGACGAAATGGAAACACCCCCTCATATTTTCATATTTTTTGTATTAAACTTAGTTTATAAAAATACTGTTCGAAAGCCCATTTAGTGCAAATTCTTAAAACATTAACAGTAGATATAAATTTATCTATTTAATAAAATAAAATAAAATATTGAAAGTACTGCGACGTTCGCCAGCGCAGCGTAGGGGGCGGCAAAAAGACATGAAAAACAAGTACACTAACAAAAAAACCAGCTCAGTGAGAGTCTGACTCGCGCACCGAGCGTTCCGTACAAATTTTTACTTATCCCATCCCATCTTCACTGGTAGGGCCAGGTTAAGTTAAGTTTTCCCCTAGTACGTACGGCGCCGCATACAAATGAGGGGCTAACTTAACGCAACCGGGTTGTCCTCATATAATTTTTGAAAACACTATTTTTTATGATTTATTTGGAAATGTATAGTTTTCAGTAGTATAAAACGATATTACTTGTCATATTTCATAGTTCTAGGTCAACGGAAAGTACCCTATGTAATTTGATTCTCTTGAGAGTGGCGAAATATACATAAACGGCCGTATTTTTTTTTGCGTTAACTTATAAGTTTGATTTTTTTACAGCTCCAAGGGACTGTAGACTTGAGTATATGGTTTTAATTTCAACTCGATACCTCCACGCGTTCCTGAGATTAAGGGCCCAGACGGACCGACGGACAACAAAGTGATCATATAAGGGTTCCGTTTTACAGGCTGTTTATATTTGGGGGCAGTGCCTAAAGAAGACGCCAAATATTCCTTGCCCACCTGAATGGGGTTGGCAGAAAGAAGAAGAAACTTGTTTGCCAATGTGGACTCAAAGCCCCATGGCTGCTAAAGCATGCCTAGAATTAATAACTTGTCGGTGCGTGAAATTTTGTAGTTCCAGGTGCAATTGTTTCAACCGCTAGCTCAAATGTACCGAGTTATGTAATTGTGTAGGTGGTTGTAAATAAAATTAAGTTACAAACGTTCGATTATTATTTGTCTTTATATTTTACAATGTTACCTGACTTCGTTTATAAATTGAAGATGATTAAAAATCACACTAATATTACAAAGGCGAAAGATTGTGAGAGTGTGTTTGTTACTTCTTCACGCTCAAGGGGCTAGAACAATTTTCATAAAATATGGTGTTCAGGTAGCTGACACCCTGGATTGATACATAGGCATCTGCAGATAACACCGCGGGGCGCTGCTACTATAATGTTAAAAAGAAGAAAGATATAGGTAAAGAGAAAGCATATTGTTTTACTCAATAATAAATAAAATAATATATATTACAGTTATGATATTATTGTAAGCACTTTAATTTATATGAATATGAAAGCTATGGATATCTTATTTTTAGGGTTTCGTACCTCAGTGGGCAAAAACGGAACCCTTATGTTATCACTTTGTTGTCCGTCGGTCCGTCTGTCTGCCAATACCCTTTATCTCGGGAACACGTGGAGGTATCGAGTAGAAATTAAACCATATACTTAAGTCTACAGTCCCTTGTAGCTGTGAAAAAATCAAACTTGTAAGTTTACGCAAAAAAAAGATACGGTTGTTTATGTATATTTCGCCACTCTCAAGAGAATCAAACTTCATAGGGTACTTTCCGTTGTACTTCTAACTATGAAATTTGGCCAGTAATAACTTTTTATACTACAAGTACAGTGAATAATCTGAAAATGATACATTTCTAATTAAATCATAAAAAATAGTGTTTTCAAAAACCAAAATGAGGAATAAAATATTATTTTATCAAAAAATAATTATTTAAACATAATTACTCCTACTTATAGTGTTACGATATATCTGGTAACCTTGGCTGTGAATAACTACATGATGCTGACATTGCTGACAGTAAGTAACTGTTGTTTAGGGAACTACATAATTACGATGAATTTCGAATAGCATTGACAAGTAACGAAATATATGGGCGAGTAAATTAGCATGATGGTTAGGTTGGTATTAGTGTAAACAGTCGCAGTTGTTTTAATGAAGTATATATTTGTTACCAGCTCGCTGGGCATGCGCGTGCCGCGGGGCGTGGACAGCGCGCCGCCGCGCGTGTGGTGGGACACGGAGTGCGACGTGTCGCTGCTGGTGGGCACGTACGTGCACGGCTACGAGAACTACCTCGCCATGCGCTCCGACCCGCAGCTCTGCTACGTCGACAAGCTCGGCCCGCCCGACGACGCCGAGTGTACCGACATCAAGTAAGGAGCACTCCAGCTTGCCTATCGCTTAAGAGTCCCCAGTAAGCTCGGATTTCCATACAAACGTAGTTTCGCTCTCATTTTAAAACGACATGCTGGAATAACATGAAACTTTGTATACACAATGGAATCCGGCATATCTAGGTCGGAAATTATTTTCTGTTACTCGAAATTATGATAGAGAAAAAATACAGCGATTTACAGAAAAAACCCAGAAACTCCCTGTATTTTTTTTCATTACGGTTTTAGGCAACAGAAACTAATTTCCGACCTAGACATCGGATCCCATCGTGTATACAAAGTTTCATGTTATTTCAGCACGGCGTATTAAAATGAGAACGTAACTACGTTTGTATGGAGATCCGAGCTTACTGGGGACCCTTAAGCGATAGGCTAGCTGGAGTGAGTTATTATCTCCAGTTCTGTCACCAAAATTAGTGTGTTTTTCGACTTCTCAAGGACTAATGAACCATACCAATAAAAACTGCGAGAGCTTTCACCAATTGAGCTCAAATATTATTGGAGAGTTGTATAACGTTATTCTATCAGAGATGTAAAAAATGTTATAATTAAGGTGAAGAAAAATAAAACATAATTTGCGGCAGAAATTTTGCTTCAGGGCCTTCTAATTGTCAAGGGAGCTGCTCTTCGACCAAAGGTCAATTTCAATTTATTCATATTTCAAGTAGGCCTTATAAAACAGCACTTTTGAAAAGTCAATACACACTACAACAATTGAAAAAAAAGATACACATACAACAACAAAAAAAACCCTTAAGCGATAGGCAAGCTGGAGTGAGTTATTATCTCCAGTTCTGTCACCAAAATTAGTGTGTTTTTCGACTTCTCAAGGACTAATGAACCATACCAATAAAAACTGCGAGAGCTTTCACCAATTGAGCTCAAATATTATTGGAGAGTTGTATAACGTTATTCTATCAGAGATGTAAAAAATGTTATAATTAAGGTGAAGAAAAATAAAACATAATTTGCGGCAGAAATTTTGCTTCAGAGCCTTCTAATTGTCAAGGGAGCTGCTCTTCGACCAAAGGTCAATTTCAATTTATTCATATTTCAAGTAGGCCTTATAAAACAGCACTTTTGAAAAGTCAATACACACTACAACAATTGAAAAAAAAGATACACATACAACAACAAAAAAAAAACGAATCATTACACAAAACAAATAATACATGTCTATGTCATGAAAAATACCCATAATTAATAAATAATAACAACACAAATGAAAACAATAAAATTAAGTACTAATCGTACGAGTAGAATATATGTCAATTGATATGCAAATAGATTATAGAACTAAAACTAACAGGTCGATAATTAATTATTATGCTACCACAGGAATTAGAGCAATTCAGCCCCATGTGTTTTTATCACTAAGGTAATCCTTGGTGCTGTAATAAGCTTTAGAAATTAGCTTAAGTTTGACCTGTTTTTTAAATCTATTCACTGGAAGTTCTGTCATACTGCTTGGGAGTTTGTTATAAAAGCGTATAAAATTTCCCTTAAAGTTTCTAATTTTTTGTAACCGCGTAGGTGGCATTGCAAGTTTGTTTTTATTTCTTGTATTAATGCTATGAATGTCACAATTTCTCTTAAAACTATTGATATTTTTATGAACATACACGATATTTTCATAAATGTATTGACAATGCATTGTCAATACATTAATTTCCTTGAACTTATTCCTTAGCGACTCCCTAGGACTCATTTTATAGATTGCACGTATGGCACGCTTCTGCAGTACAAAAATGACATTTATGTCAGCAGCACTACCCCATAGTAAGATACCATAGGTCATTACACTATGAAAATAGCTAAAATACACCAATCTAGCTGTCTTCCCGTCTGTTAGTAGACGGATTTTCCATACTGCAAAAGCTGCCGAACTGAGCTTATTCGCAAGATTATTTATGTGAGGACCCCATTGTAACTTCGGTCAGAACTGATAATCGCCCACTTGTTATCTAACCCTAACTTTCGATTACTACTTCTCATTCACTACTTATATGTTCAAAAACAGCTACTTACATGAAAATCATGAGCTGATGATTTTTTAGGGTTCCGTAGTCAACTAAGAATCTTTATAGTTTCGCCATGTCCCCGTCTATCTGTCTGAGGCTTTGCTCTGTGATTTTTAGTGCTAGAAAGCTGCAATTTGCTATCTAAATATATAAAAGAAGAAACTGACTGACATATCAACGCACAGCCCAAACCGCTGGTCCTAGAGATTCCAAATTTGGCACGTAGGTTCCTTATAAAGTGTAGGGCTGCACTAAGAAAGGATTTTCAAAATTTAAACCCTAAGGGGGTGGAATGGGGGTCCGAAGTTTGTATGAAGAAACATGATTAGTTAGACTATTTCATTCGAAACTTCACAGGAGTATTTCTAACCATAAATGAGTAAATACGTGTTTCAGGTTTTTTGAGAAATCAACCCCTAGAAAGGGGAATGGTGGTGACAAATTCTGAAAATCGACATGGGTATTGTTTTTATGACAACGGAAACAACAATGATTTTTTAAAATCTCACGTGGAGGATGTGAAATACCATCCCCCTGTTGGGGTGCGAGGGGGATGAAATGTCTAAATATTAATATGGGTGTCGTTTTTATGGTTTTTTGGGACGTTAATTACGAAAATGGCATCCATTTTGAAATTTAATATTGTGGACATGAAAAATTTTGAAAATTTGTGCCAAATTTCAAAAAATAACTGACTGACTGACTGAGTGAGTGACGTATCACCGCACAGCCCAAACTGCTGGTTCTAGAGATTCCAAATGTAGTATGTAGGTTCCATATAAGGTCGTGAAGTGCATGAAGAAAGGATTTTTCAAAATTCAACCCCTAAGGGGGTGAAATGGGGGTCCGAGGTTTGTATAGGGAATCAAGATTAGTTGGATTATTTTATTCGAAACTTCACAGAAGTATTTCTAACAATAAATGAGTAAACATGTGTTTCAGGTTTTTTTAGAAATCAACCCCTAAAAGGGGGAAATGTGGTGACAAATTCTGAAAATTGATATGGGTGTTGTTTTTATGGTTTATCGGGTCGCTGATTACGAAACCACCAATGATTTTAAAATACCATGTGGAGGACGTGAAATATCATCCCCTCTGTTAGGGCCCGAGGGGGTTGGAATGTCTAAATATTAACATGGGTGTCTATGCTATGGTTTTTTGGGTGGTTAATTTCAAAAATGGCATTGTTTTTGAAATTTAATATTGTGGACATGAAAACTTAAAAGTTGGTGCCAAATTGCAAGAAGAAACTGACTGACTGAGTGAGTGACATATCAACGCACAGCCCAAACTGCTGGTTTGAGAGATACCAAATTTGGCATGTAGGTTCCTTATAAGGTCTAAAGGTGCATGAAGTGCCGTGAGTTCCCTATGAAGATACGACCTTTTTTGATTATATACGATTTCGACATTAATCGATATTTGAGCGTCTGAGAGGACTCTTAATAGGAATCAGAGGTATCTAAACTATGAATAAAGTAACGGCCATATTGATTTTCTTCATTTCCGTCCCGATTTCGTTCAAAATCGATATCCGAGCGTCCGAGAGGTCCCCTAATATGAATCCGAGGTAAAATTTGGAAAAAGTGGCAGCCATATTGATTTTCTTCATTTGCAACCCGATTTCGTTCAAAATCGATATCTGAGCGTCCGAGAGGCCCCCTAATACGAATTAGAGGTATAATTTGGAAAAAGTGGCGGGCATATTGATTTTCTTCATTTCCGTCTCGATTTCGTTCAAAATCGATATCTGAGTGTAGGAGAGGTCTCCTAATACGAATCCGAGGTAAAATTTGTTAAAGTGGCGTTCATATTGATTTTCTTTTTTTTCGTCCCGATTTTGTTCAAAATCGATATCTGAGCGTCCGAGAGGTCTCTTAATACGATTCTGAGGTAAAATTTGGCACTCCATACATGCCACAAAAAGTTTAATGTTACTATATAGGCGTGTAGGGTATCTTTGGATAGCTTTTAAAAACGACATAGAGGTTTCGATATTTTTTTTCATTTAAATCAACCTTTAGATTTTTTTTAATCCTATGGCATTATTTGCGAACCGTGAGACCTTCGAGAAGACAAGTACGGTTGCCAGTTTTTGTTGCACTCTTAACACCACCCAGGGGTCACGTGTAGGGTAACGGTGGGTACTCCCTACGGACGTGGTGCAACTTCGATCCCCCTTTGTCAAGTGAGTGGGCAACTTGACTGTTAGAAGTTCTCAAGCCGCCCGAAGGCCTCTAACTTGGCTTAACGACTGCTGTCGTAAACAGCAGCCGGGATCAACGGCTTAACGTGCCTTCCAGAGCACGAGAGCGCTCAGTTAGTAATTACTCAAAGCGGTCACCCATCCAAGACCTGACCTGCACCCACACTGCTTAACCTCGCATACCGCACGCGGTAGGCGGGTGCCGCTGGGCCACGAGCGCTCTAAATTTTTGATAGTTTGTGCCAAATTGCAATTCAATCGGTCCACTAAAAGCAACTCGGTTGTACCAGACGGACTGACAGTAAGGAGTGCGAATGGAAGTGTGGCCAAATTTTCTTTTTGGATGCTCCAATGGGAACTGGCAAAACCTACCTAATAAATTTAATCTTAGGAAAAATAAGGACACACGTGATATTGAATTAGCCGTATTTCTGTACTTCAAAGAAACAGAGTTTAAGACCGCTGCGCGCTGCTTGGTCGTTATCAGACCTATTGGTGTTACTGTAGTACACAGATACTTTTACTAAGGGCCATTTAAGACATGCTTTTATTTCATCGGCCCTTTCCCCTTCGGCCTCTCGGAAATGTATGATAATAGTTTTCGATCCTTATTTTTCCAAAATCAAATGAAATTCAACAGTTTGCCGGTTCTCAGAATGTATACTGACTTTTCATCTGTTCATCTGTTAATGAATCACAATCACCAAACTTCGTATACCGAAACCCCCAGAATGTAACAACTACTTTTCTGGAAACCGCATGTAAATCGGTTTAGCCAAACGCGAGATAATCGTGGACAAACATACATACATACCTACATACGTAAATACATACATACGGATCAAACAGAGAAGCTTTTTTTGTAGACGGTTAAAAATTACGCTTAGTACGCGGGCGAAGCCGCGGGCAAATGCTAGTGGATATATAAATCAATAAAAATGATAGTCGCAAAAAAATAAACAATCTAAAAAAATTAAGGGTACCTCCCGTACGCATAAAGTGGACATGTTTTTTTGCTTCAACCGTATGATGTGGGGTGTTGTTGGATAGGTCTTTTAAAATGAATATATAGGTCTTCATCAAACATTTTTTGATAAACTAAAAATTTTCGGAAAAATTCACTTCAGAAGAACAAAAATGTGTCTACCCCTCTTAAATTTGATACTATGGGTCCAAAAAATATGAAAAAAAGAAAACTGGCCAAGTGCGAGTCGGACTCGCGCACGAAGGTTTCCGTACCAAATGCGCATATTGTAATTAAAATATAACCATTTACATATCTCCTATATTTAATACCGATTATCAAAAGTTATGGATCACTCCTCGCATAGCATGATCGCACTTCTTTTGGACGTAAAGCTTTCGTCCAAAAGAACGAAATTGATCAAAGGGTTAAGGCATTGCAAAAAATAACCAAAACCTAAAATTTGTTGATTTGCGCATCAGTCAATATTTAATTAAATGGACCGTGAGAGAAACAGTCCTCTCTTAAATCAATGCCTGTCATTTTCAGTGACTGTTCTTGGGATTTATTAATAGTCATTGCGAAGCATAACTGTGTTGTTTTGGATTCGAACTAGTCTGATGGAATTAACGGTATTCTAGGGATAAACACTATTTCGCCTCGAGCGCTACCTGTGATTACTGTAGCTTCGACAACGTTTTTATCGAGAGCTTTTATTTGTATTCTAGTTCCGTTACATAATTTAGGCGGTCTAAGATTCCTTATTAACATAACAGGTGCTCCAACGTTAACTTTAGTATGTGAGGTGGGTGGAAGGCTGGAAGTTGTTTGAACAGAAACTAATTTCCGACCTAGATATCCCATTGTGTATACAAAGTTTCATGTTATTCTAGCATGGCGTTTTAAAATGAGAGTGTAAATTCGTTTGTATGGAGAACCGTGTGTACTGCGCACTCTTAAGAGACACGTCCGATCTCATTGACGACTCGATATGATGATGCCGTAAACATGTGTGCGTGCGTGGTTTTAGAATTTATATGATATGAAAGCTTGTAGCGTAAGTGCGCCATATTGGATTTAGATTGATGTCACTTTTTTTTCGAGTTGTTCTCAGCTAGCCCTTTCATTTGATACCCATATTGTATGAGCGCAATAAAAATTACCAGTCCGTCATCTTGGGTGTTTCGCCATGTTGGATTTAGAATGACGTCACATCGCTTACTATGCATTGTCAACCAAACTAAACGTGTATACTAAATTTCAGCTCAATCAGTTGAAGATATCTGCTTCTAAATTGTGTTGCAAGATTCCACCCAAACAAACATAGTAGCTTTGCAAGTTAAGTAAAAGATTTAACAATATAACGCAACTCCTGTCTACAGCAGACCTGTTCCTCTTGCCACTTCGGCTAAATTAGGCCCTGGCACACCCCATGCCGGGACCACATTTTATTTGAGTGCGCCGTATTTGTGGAAATATTTGTTATGTGCGCGAAAAAAACGTGCCCATCGACACTTCGTGCCGGTACACCCATTCGACTTATTTGTGTTCTTTGATGTGCGTGCGAATAAAGCAAAAATAGACGGTTAGACCCTCCACACTTAGTCAAAGGCAGGCGCAAAACTGACTCAAGACGAATAACGAATAGCGCATAGCGAAGTGTGGTGCCGGCACCAGGTTTTAATTCACCGAACGCGGCTGACGCCGAAGTACAACCAGGTTGTGTAAACACGTTCCTAGGTGAGGGCGTCAACGCGCCAAAGAGACTATCCTAACTAGACAACAGAGTATGTGCTATATTATAGAGCGGGATAGCATGGTACGGTGTTTTCTAGCTGTGAAACATAGCATTCCTTCGATATAATTATTCTGTGTCTGCAGTAGGGAAACCCAAACTAGTAAGTAATGACTAATAAGAATTATTGGGATGCCTCTTTTGCATTGAACCATCTTGTGTTATAAGTTGGTTCGACGTATGTCTCTGGCGTTTGTTCGACTTAAAAACTATACGAGCCGCAATTGAATTTAATTTTACGGTCTTCCTATTCTGCCTTGTGTGTCGTTGTATTGTTGTTTAGGGTTTCTATTGACACTTAATACGTGGCCGTGTACATTGTACTAGTTAATGAAATAAACAAGTTTACATAAATGTGTGATTCGGTAGGAGCGAAGAAAGGAAAGTGCGCGGAAGTGCAGTCGGCGATGAGGACTGCACGGACGACGTGTCGAGCGGTGCGGGCGCCACGTCGCCGGCCGCGTCGCCGCGCCCCGACGACGACGCGGCCACGCACCAGTGGCCCTCCATGCAGGACCTCAACACCCGTCTGCGCCGCCTCATCACCGCCTACCAGAGGAACTACAAGCGCGAGGAGCTTAAGATGCAGCAGAAAGCTAAGGTGCGCAGTTACACCCTCTATTACTTCTTCATTTCCGATCCCATCATAAACAAAACCAGCATATTGCTTCGTAAAATCACTAGGAAAGCTTACACATTTTTTCTCCTTTACTTTGTCATTTACATAGTCGGAGACTGATAATAAGTCGATGAAAACTATACTCTCTGGTCCATGAAAGATATATAAACTACGAGGGTGCTTTGATAAGTAACTGGTTTCGGGCACTAATAAATGGCGTTAGTGGTAACTGTCTATTTACTCAATAAAGTTTGATTACTAAATATACGAGGGCTGTTCCGAAAGTTTTTAGCTGCTCTCACTCTGTTCATGCGATATATTTTTTATTTATACTATTATGTGGGTAATTTCAATAGTTATGAGCTGGGATAAGTATTTTTATCACAACATTTTTTATTACCAAAAGGCCTTTTGTATGGGCTATTAAAAATTTGCGAAAATAGTACAATTTTTGATACCTAAAAATAGTTTTGACATCTAAATCCCTAACAACTGTGGTGGAAAATGCCCGGGATGACTTCCTAACTTAGTTTTGCTGATTTTAATGTAAAATCACTAAATGATTTTATTTAATTTAGTTTTTTGTGATGATGACCAGTCCCTAGCCTCGCGACCTAGACTAATATTCGACACACCTGCTAATTGTCGCTGATTTTCATGCAATCGAAACAGATTACGTGGGTAGAGACAGGGAATATTCATAGTTTGTGGTGTATAAAATTTCGTTTAGTTGTGGTGATTAATTAATATTGGCCCGCAACACAAAATTGGTATTGTGACCCATTCATCGCATATTCGATAGGGCTGTTGACACGTCGTACTTAAAACACAATAAAAAAAAAACCCAAGCGACTTTCATCAACAGTTTCACCCCAACACATATGTATCGAAATTACCCGCATAATGGTATCATTAAAACATATATCGCATGAATAGAGTGAGAGCAGCTAAAAACTTTCGGAACAGCCCTCGTAATGTATAAGTATATGTGGCATTAAGTAGTTTTTGGCGGGAATTTTACATTTGAAAGTTGTTGAAAAAAACTAATCGAAGTAAATCGGCGTAATGGAGAAAATTGGAGTTCGTGGTGTTTTGTCAATTCTTTTTTTGGAAGGTAAAACGGCGAAAGAAATTCATGAAAGGATTTCGCCTACGTTGGGCGACTCGTGTCCTTCGGACGAAACAGTTCGAATTTGGTAAATGAGTTTAAACGAGGCAGGACAAGCATTGAAGATGCACCCCGACCTGGTGCTCCGAAAAAGGCGGTTTTACCAGAAATCTCGACTGAGGTACATTTCATGTTGCACAACGAATTGCACATGAAAAAGCTTTGTGCAAGATGGGTGCCACGGTTAGTCACTACAGAACAAAAGCGTATTCGCGTGCAAACATCTGCTGGATACCTGCAGGTGTTTAATAAAAATCCAGCAGAGTTTATTCGACGTTTTGTGACCATGGATGCAACCTGAATCCATCACTATATTCTGGAGACGAAACTATAGTCGAGACAATGAATTAGCCATGGTGAGTCGGCTCCAAAGCAGGCGAAGTGCGTCCCATCAGCTGGAAAAGTGATGGCGTCTGTGTTTTGGGATGCAAAAGGAATTATTTTGATTGACTACCTTGAAAAGGGAAAACCTATCACTGGCGTTTATTATGCTTCGCTTTTAGAACAGTAAATGCCAGCGATAGCTAAAAAACGTCCAGGGTTGGCAAAGAAAAAGATGATGTTTCACCATGACAATGCTCCGGTGTGCACTCATGTCGTCTCGTTGAACAATATTGGCTGAATTACGGTTTGAAATGCTTCCGCATCCTGCTTAACTATTCGCCAGATTTAGCTCCTTCAGACTATTAACTTATTCCCAAAACTGAAAAAAAAACTGTCAGGACAATAATTTCAGTGTAATGAGGAAGTGATACTGGAAGTAAACACATATTTTGAGGACCTGGAAGAATCCCATTGTCGTGAAGGCATCGAGAAGTGGCAGAGGCGTTGGGATAAGTGCGTTGAACTTTGGGGAGATTACGTAGAAAAATAAAATATATACAAAATTTAAGTTACTTTTTTATCATATCAAACAAAGTTACTTATCAAAACATCCTCGTATAAAATCATTTCCGTGTGCTCTGCCTACCCCTCTTGGGAATATGGACGTTAGTTTATGTATGAACTTAAACAGTGCGATTTCGGATTCAGTTTGGTTCGGATGTCAAGTGCAGCAAATTAAAAACAAAACTTAAAGAAGAAGGGTGATATTTCTATTTCCTACCAAAATTCCAAATATGTGTTGGCAAAGAAATAGTTATTTGTTATACAAGGGTGCAAAGTTGTATTTTACCCGCGAGTGCGGAATTGAAACACGAGCCAGCGAAAGGATTCTATAGTTGAACCACGAGCGAAGCGAGTGGTTCTAAAATAGAATCCTGAGCGTAGCGAGTGTTTCAACACACGAGAAGTAAAATACAACTTTGCACCCGTGTGTAACACAAAACTGTACTCCTCACTATAGCGAGGAAAGTGCAACATGCAAAAAAACACAGTTCCACAGGCATGATTTTCATCACTGGAATCACTGATTTTTTTACGATATTACTTAGTCGGCTCATAAGTTCTGTCATATACATAGTATCAAATAAAAACAAAAGTAAAAGTTTATTCCGTATAATTTGTACAGCGTTTGAAAGCTTATAAACTAGAGAATCTAAATGTATAACATTTATTCAAAATGACCGCCATAATTATCTACACAGGCTTGAAGTCTGCGTGGCCAGTCGTCAATGGATTCACGCACCACTTTCATGTCGATATTGGGCACTGCCGTAGCAAGGGATTTTTTCAGCGAGTCTAGATTTGCATGAGGTTTTGAGCACACCTTTTCCTCTAAATACTGCCATATTTTATAGTCTAACGGATTAAGATCTGGGCTAGAGGAGGGCCAATCTTCATGCCGTATAAAGTCGATTTTATTGGAGGCGAGCCAGGCTTGTGTAGACTTTGCCTTATGGGCTGGAGCAGAGTCCTGCTGGAAAACCCAATGCTGGTTTAGAAACATCGTATGGGATAGTGGTTTCACAATATTAGTCAACACTGTGTCTTGGTACACTTTGGCACTAGTTTTTACTCCTTTCTCACAAAAATGCATTACTAATGACGCCCGCATAAGAAACTCCCAGCCAAACCATCACAGATGAAGGGTGATGACCTCTTTGAATACGGAGAATGCTATTAGACGCTTCTTTACTATTGCGAGCGTACACTCTATCATTTTGTTTATTACAGTTTTCTTCTATGTCAAAAATTTTCTCGTCCGAAAACAGTATACAACGATGCTTATTTTTAGCGTACTTCTTCAATAAAGCTTTAGATCTTTTAAGCCTTAAAGCTTTAAGCCGACCATTGAGAAGATGGCCAGTTTTTGGTTTATAAGCACGAAGTCTCAGGTCTTGATTAAGCACTCTTTTCACCGTGTTTCTGCTCAAACCCATCTGGAGGGCCATAACTTTTTGTTTCCTAGCGGGATTTCTGGCAATGCGTGCCCTAATTGCTTGTACAACCGCTGGAGTCCTAGCTGTACGCGGACGACCGCTTCTTTTCTTGTCATTTAAACTAGAGACCTCACTGTATCTTTCTATGGTACGATACACAAATCTTAGAGAGAATTTTAAATTTTCAAGTAGCTTAAAAATTTTAGTCGGCGAGTGTCCACAACGATATAGTGCAATTATTGCGGTACGGCTATCTTTAAGCGTCCACTCCATGTTAAAGAAAACAGAAAATTGCAAAATTATACTACTCAAATATTTAAAAAAGATTCGAAATTCAAATGCACAACGGTTTTAGTTTTAGGAGTTGCAAATTTAAATTTTAAAGGTCAGTGACAGAACTTATGAGCCGACTAAGTATAACAGAAAACTCTGAAAGTTGTGTATAATATTTACGCGAGTCGGAGTCGGTGACAAATTTTGTATATTTTAGTTGAAATTGACAAGATGACATTTCTGAAGATGCGTTTTGAAATTGCATCGACTCAATTTACTTATAGAATTTTAAGTATTACGACTTAAATCATTAAATAAAGCTAAAATTGGTATTTTTTATTAAATTCTCAAACCATTTATTCAATGATAATTGATATCAAACGAACCATTAATATGAGCGTTTTACGTTTTGTTATCTGTCAAAAGCTACTCAAACACGCTCCAAGGTCAAATTACTTTCCCCACTTGTGGATAAAATGCGTTTTTACCCGCTTGTTTCAAAGGATAAAAGACGGCTTTCCGAGCTAGTAAGAGGAAAATAAATAAATATTGAGGGAGAATCTTACACAAATCGACCTAGTCCCAAACTAAGCAAAGCTTGTACTACGGGTACTAGTATACTAGACGACGATATACATACTTATATAGATAAATACATAGAAAACATCCAAGACCCAAGAACAAATATCCGTGCTAAAAGCACAAATAATGCCCTGGCTGGGATTCGAACCCGGCACCACTAGCTAGTTTCGAAGGCAGTGTCACTACCAACTAGGCTAAAGAGGCCGTCTTTGATTCTTAGACTAAACTGCAAAAAATGGACGTTGATTCTTTTAAAAATGCATGAATAGAAATAACTGCACTTCCGAAGAAATTACGTAAGTTGCACAACAACAAAGGGAAAAAACATGGTGCGTGCATATTTATTTGACATGATTGATAGAAAATGTATTGTATTGATGCAACAGTATATAAGTGGTCTAAAAACGCTTGTGGCGTCTTTACTTGCAATGTAACACTCGCCAGGCTCGAATCGCAACCCACGGCACTCGCGTTTTAAGACCCTTCATATACAACAGTTGCATAAATAGTACATTATTCTCGAGGCATGGAAGGAAACAATCGCAGGCTGAGTATTAGTTTGAAACGGACGACCTTGGGAGTCCGTTTAATTAATAGCCTGCAAATGTCATTCTCGCCGAGGCTAGGTGGCTATATCATGCTTTTCTAAAAAATGGGGAAAAAAGGCTGAATTAATGGGAAAAATTACACACACAATTACCAATGTGGATGCCAAATTTCACCTTTCTAGGTCACCTGGAAGTGAGTTAGGTTTTTGATTACTAGTCAGTCAGTGGTAAAATTGCCTTTTTTTGGACTTTAATATCTCAATATATATATCACCTATATTTATGAAATTAGGGGTTCTAGTTGTTCTAAAGGATCTTAATACATGTACCAAATTTCATTCTTTTATGTTAAATATATTTGGAGTTATTGAGGGTCAAAAGTGGCTCCTAACGGTTCGTGTAAAATAACACACGGCTGCTGTCCGCCAGTTCCTGGGGTGATCTTGGCTGGACACGCTGCCACGTGTCTAGATAACTATGGACAAGTTGCATCAATAGTTGGATGTACTTATAGTTTAACACACTTCAAATACGTCAGATTCATGAATGATCTGTTAACTTTTTAAATTCTTAGTAACAACTTGCTCTCAAGGTAGCTAACCAAATTATGGAAGTTATACATACACTATTACCAAGACCTTATCACTTATCAGGTTGAAAATAAATATCGAACATCTTAAACATATCTCATCTCTCACCTTGTACATATACATAGTGCTTTTATTGAATCCCGGAAATTGCGAGGGTACAATCCTGAGATGAAATAAAGTAATCTTCTCTAAGACACTAGTAACCCAATTCGTACCATTTCGAAGATATTCAAGAATTAATTTTCGTGAACTAGGTGTTAGTTCACGAAAATTAATTCTTGAATATCTTGTATAGTATTGTATAAAAGATCCTTAACCACAGAATAAGTAATAGTACTACGTACAGAAGGCCCACCTTTAACAAATCCCCCGTTTAGCTATGCCAAACGTGCCTAAGCGTGGCCACCTCTTTCTATCGCACGTGAGTGCATGCTTTCCGCCCTTGGCAATGCGTTAAGCCCTCTCGTTGAGTGTGAGCCGCGCCTGCCTTAACAATTTTTGCGTGTCATTCGAATTCCGAATTGTCATACTTGACATTAATTTTTGCTCCACGTTAACTCTTAAGGCCGTTTTTTATTCATCTTTGGTGATATAATTCACGGAATATAAAAACCAGAGGAAGTGTCATACTAGCGATTATACTTAGAGAACGGCCGTCGCCACACGCAAACAACCATACTTAAATCAGAACACTCACACACTATAAAAGAACTCTTTTCATTGATTAAAACGTACCGTGGCAACATGTTGTTAGCGGTAGTAAATTTCATAAAGAAAAACAACTCCAAGAACTACCATTTACGGTCTAAATTAGAGTGCAAAGTAAATATTTCTTACGTCCGTTTGATTCTTTGCAGGTCGTCTTCTAAGCGACGTGTTAGTTCGGCTACTTGACACCAGATTTGCCACCAGACCAGCCATCTGGTGTCGAGTAGCCGAGGCGGTCAATTCAAACCAAAAGGTCGTATGCGATTTCAAATTTCGCATCGTGATAAGACTTTTTACATACGCTTAGTAGGCTTAAGAAATAAGGATGGGGTATGATTTTTATAGGTCGATTCACAAGAGCTGGCGCGGAATGTCTATGAAATTAATGACAGTTACATACATTTTCCGCGCCAGCTCTTGTGAATCGACCTATAACTACAATTTAATTTAACCAACCATATTTACGTAAGTCGATAATGCCAAACGCCACAGAGCGGGAACTGTCTTAAATGCAACTTTGCAATCAGAATACATATATTATCGGAATATTCGTCCGAAATATTATCCGAATACAACAACATGAACTATCCGAATTTTCATATTTTTTGTATACTACTTATATAAAAGAATTGATAATAATTACTATTACGCTTACTTAAACATTAGGAGCGGAGTAAAATCAGTAATTATACTAATTTTAAAGTTCCAAATCAAAATAGGTAGCTTTTTAACTGACTTCGATAAAATAGGATTAGGAAGGAGGTTCCCGGTGCAGCACATATGAGGATTAAAGTATGAAAATGTAATGATCAAAGGAAATAGAATTAAAAAAGAAGTATGTATACTCTTGGCAATGGAAAATTTCGCCACGACCAGGACTACGACTAAGGACTCAGCCAGAACTCTGAGCGGCATCTCGCGTAAGTATATGCCGAAGCAAACACTTCGGTGCACGTTTTATATATTTACCTGGCTATGCATTAAATTGTAGAACGTCATAAAGTATAATTCCATGGAGAAAAGGAGAGACCATGGTCATATAATTATGAAATTGTTAGTACTTACGCTACATACGATATTTTGAATAGGAATTGAATTTTCATGTATGACTCATTTGCCTTTTTCCGATATCCAGTAATCTTACGGAACAAAATGTTCCGAGCAAATTGTGTTATACTGTTGCGGAAACCAATCCCTTCTGCCCGTGACACAATATTCAAATAATATTTAATTAGAGTATTAACTCTAATTAAATATTATTTGAATATTATTAGAGTATTAACTCTAATTAAATATTATTTGAATATTGTGTCACGGGCAGAAGGGATTGGTTTCAGTATTTTAGAGTATAAGAGAAATAGTTACATTATTAATTTCGAAGACACAATTTGCGTCTGTAATTAAGCAAATATCTATTCTATTCCTCTGAGATTTAACTTCATAATCTTGTGTGTTATTTCGCTATCCAGAACGTCAAATTTTGCTCCCGAGTTGCTAGTCAAATTCTGTAGCTATGTCGATAATTATAATCGATACCTTTAAATAATATAAATAACACACAAGATTATGAAGTTAAATCTCAGAGGAATAGAATAGATATTTGCTTAATTACAGACGCAAATTGTGTCTTCGAAATTAATAATGTAACTACATATTAAAAGTAAAAGTAGTTTATTCTTCAAATTAGGCATATTACATGCACCTATGAACGTCAATAAACTACCACCGGTTCGGAAAAATATACCTCTGCCACGAGAAGAACCGGCGTAAGAAACTCGGCGAGGTGTCATTTTTTCAAAACAATATACATTGTATAGTTAAATATAAAATTACAGTGTCAGCTACTACAAAATTACTTAAATAACAATGCTACAGTAGAAAATATATTTTCGCGATAGATTACCCGTGCAGGACGCTATCACTGCCGAACATCCCTATCCATGATGTAATCGTTTATCTTATAATCCACCACCACCACCATATCAGCCCTAGGACGTCCACTGCTGGACATAGGCCTCCCCCAATTTCATGGGGGGTAAATGCCATAATCGCCACGCTTGGCATGCGGGTTGGCGATCGCAGTATCTCCACCGCATTTAAGGAATGCTGCTGCCCATTCCCCGGTGGTCTTGGTCGTAGTTTTAGGACATACCCGGGTCCATCTTATAATATGCTCTTGAAATAAGTGTTTGTTTTACTACAGATTTGAATTTATAAGTAGAATTGCTAAGTTCAGTAATGTGTTTAGGAATTTTATTGTAGAATTTGATACAATTTCCCAAGAACGACTTTTTCGCCTTTACTAGTCTATAGAAGGTTATTTTGAGTTTCCCAGTATTTCTCGTGGCTATTGGTTTATCAGCGTTCGTTGGAAAATTGCCCAAATTCTTCATACATTTCTCTTATACTCTAAAATACTATTTACGGATGATAGGAAATCCCTCCATGGGTCACATTTTTTATATTGCTGTTGTTTCTACAGCTTTTCACGGCACAATAAGGCATTTTACAATTAATAATTTTTAAGAAAAAAAAACCGACTTCAATGGGGGAGGCCGGTGAAAGATTATTATACTTAGATGGTGCACTCTTAGATTCCATACAATAAAATAAAAATGGCTATAAGTATGTTTATAATGGTAGAAGACTAAGTACCCTCAATGCCTCATGGAATCATAGAAAAACCTTGCTTGCTTGACAAACAAAACGAAGAGAACAAATCGCCAAACTCGAGCTACGCGTCGTTGAAGAGTTACTATCTGATCATCATCAGCAGTTCCACTTCATCAAATGTCACTTTTATGAATGAAAATGCTTGATTGGTTCATGAAAATAATAAAATTATTATTTGTGTGCCTTTCACATTTGAGGAGTTCCCTCGATTCCTAATGGATCCCATCATCAGAACTCGAGCATGACAAAAATCAATCGTGACAATATAACTTGCTTAACAAACACAGCTAGAAGGACAAATAGCCAAACGTGAACTTTTCGTCGTTGAAGAGTTCTGTTCTGATCATCATCAGCAGTTCCACTTCATCAAATGTCACATTTTTGTATGATAATGCTCGATTTGTTGATAAAAACACAAAAATCACTATATGTTTGCCTTTAAGATTTGAGGAGTTCCCTCAATTCCTCATGGATCCCATCATCAGTAATCGAGCATGACAAAAATTAATCGTGTAAATAGAACTTGCTTAACAGACACAGCTAGGAGGACAAATCGCCAAACGTGAACTTTTCGTCGTTGAAGATTTCTGTTCTGAACATCATCAGCAGTTCCACTTCATCAAATGTCACATTTTTGGATGAAAATGCTCGACTTGTAGATAAAAACACAAAAATCACTACTTAGTCGGCTCATAAGTTCTGTCACTGACCTTTAAAATTTAAATTTGCAACTCCTAAAACTAAAACCGTTGTGCATTTGAATTTCGAATCTTTTTTAAATATTTGAGTAGTATAATTTTGCAATTTTCTGTTTTCTTTAACATGGAGTGGACGCTTAAAGATAGCCGTACCGCAATAATTGCACTATATCGTTGTGGACACTCGCCGACTAAAATTTTTAAGCTACTTGAAAATTTAAAATTCTCTCTAAGATTTGTGTATCGTACCATAGAAAGATACAGTGAGGTCTCTAGTTTAAATGACAAGAAAAGAAGCGGTCGTCCGCGTACAGCTAGGACTCCAGCGGTTGTACAAGCAATTAGGGCACGCATTGCCAGAAATCCCGCTAGGAAACAAAAAGTTATGGCCCTCCAGATGGGTTTGAGCAGAAACACGGTGAAAAGAGTGCTTAATCAAGACCTGAGACTTCGTGCTTATAAACCAAAAACTGGCCATCTTCTCAATGGTCGGCTTAAAGCTTTAAGGCTTAAAAGATCTAAAGCTTTATTGAAGAAGTACGCTAAAAATAAGCATCGTTGTATACTGTTTTCGGACGAGAAAATTTTTGACATAGAAGAAAACTGTAATAAACAAAATGATAGAGTGTACGCTCGCAATAGTAAAGAAGCGTCTAATAGCATTCTCCGTATTCAAAGAGGTCATCACCCTTCATCTGTGATGGTTTGGCTGGGAGTTTCTTATGCGGGCGTCACTAGTATGCATTTTTGTGAGAAAGGAGTAAAAACTAGTGCCAAAGTGTACCAAGACACGGTGTTGACTAATATTGTGAAACCACTATCCCATACGATGTTTCTAAACCAGCATTGGGTTTTCCAGCAGGACTCTGCTCTAGCCCATAAGGCAAAGTCTACACAAGCCTGGCTCGCCTCCAATAAAATGGACTTTATACGGCATGAAGATTGGCCCTCCTCTAGCCCAGATCTTAATCCGTTAGACTATAAAATATGGCAGTATTTAGAGGAAAAGGTGTGCTCAAAACCTCATGCAAATCTAGACTCGCTGAAAAAATCCCTTGCTACGGCAGTGCCCAATATCGACATGAAAGTGGTGCGTGAATCCATTGACGACTGGCCACGCAGACTTCAAGCCTGTGTAGATAATTATGGCGGTCATTTTGAATAAATGTTATACATTTAGATTCTCTAGTTTATAAGCTTTCAAACGCTGTACAAATTATACGGAATAAACTTTTACTTTTGTTTTTATTTGATACTATGTATATGACAGAACTTATGAGCCGACTAAGTATATGTTTGCCTTTAAGATTTGAGGAGTTCCCTCAATTTCTCGTGGATCCCATCATCAAACTGCGTTTTGACAAAAACGGGACCAACTTGGATATAAATACTTACAATCAAAAAAAGAATTTTCCAAATCGGTTAAGAAATGACGGAGTTATGAAGTAACAAACATTTAAAAAAAAAAACATACAACCGAATTGATAACCTCCTCTTTTGAAATCTTTAAGTCGGTTAAAAACAGATTTATTTTACTTATTTACTCATGTCAAACGCCGCTTGCGGTTGCCAAGTGACTGATAATAATCTGTGCAAGAAGGCGGAAACACATTTATTAAAACGCGACGCGACCCGATGAAACGCGATGCGTGTCGAGTCGAATCAAATGTATTGTTTTCTATAGTCCAGAATCACACTATGAACACCGTCGGGTGTAAGCGCGCGGTGTTCCGCCTGTAAGCTAATATTAGCTCATGTTTGCTCACCACTTCCACTGGTTTTTATATTCCGTGATATAATTAATTAATTTGCATCGAAATATAATAAGTATGGAAGCATAACCGTCGCTCAAAATCGGTGTGTCACCCCCGCCTTTTCTCACTGACGGACAAGCAATAATATTAGTCAAATCGTTTCGAAGAAATCTAAACTTGCCTGGAGGGCACTTCATCTGTTTTGTCTTAGATAATTAATTAGGATGAAAATAAATTCACTTTTATCTTAGAATTGATGTGTTTTGATTAAATTTTGGTCAATCAACCCAATCATGATTTACCAAAATTTACCGGACCTAAATCAAGTTTAAGGTTTCATTTGCACAACTGCTTGATATTTCTCGGTGAGGTTTATTATATAGTATATAAGTTTATTGATAGTATGAGGAGCCTATTATTTCAAGAACTACTAGCGAACCTCTAACTGTTATGACAGCACTTTGATTACGAAGAAAGTAAATTGTCACATACGTTATCTCAAAAGTAATCGGACTCAGATGACATTCAATTTGACACGTATCACTTGACTGAAGTATTCTGATTGTAGAGTTACCATGAATTTCGTAAATAATTTAAAACATTTTGTTTTCAACACCAAAGATAAATGAACGTTCATTTCACTAATAGTGGCACGAAGCAGTAGCTTATGATCTACTGAATCCGTAGTGTTGATCTTGCTCACGTCTCCCGAATCACCCTGTATACTATTTCGCATTAGTCACCTGTGTTTGGGGCGATAGAAGTTCCATCTTGACGGTATACTTAGGAGACAGTAAGGTTTATTAGTGGTTTGACTGGTAAATTTTATCAAACTATTAATCCAATTTTAGAATAGGTCCGTTGATAAATATAAATTAAAGATATAAGCTTGAAAGAAGTTACAAGATTGGGTCATTTTGTAGTACACCATCCATGTCAAAAGTAGGCGTATTTATATCAAGTTCTATCAGCATCAAGGTTAACTGACCATTCGTGAACCTTATTGCAACATAGATAAGGTCTACCAGTGGGCAGTTAACTGTGATGCTGATAGTTCAAGAGAACTGAATTCAACTAATTAATGACAAATAAAAATCACGTGTCACATGTATTCTAATATACCATACATTGAGACTAAACCTTGACTTTCGTCCAGAAGATGGAGCGCCGAGAGCGCATGGAGCAGCTGGCCCGCGACGAAGTATCAGCGTGGCGGTGGAGCCGCGCCGACGAAGAAGCATTCCGGCGCACCGTGGCCTCGTACGGCGTAGAGTTCGACCCTGCCACCAAGAGCCTCCGCTGGGGCCGCTTCCGCTCCCTCGCACGTCTGGATTCTAAGAGCGATGACGCTCTCACGGACTACCTCAAAGCCTTCATGGCCATGTGCAAACGCCAGTGCGGGCTCTCCGTTGGCGAAGCCGAGCTGCCTACGCGCGCCGACCTCAAAGCGGAGCCCATTGGGGAAGAAAGAGCTATCGCTACTCTCGAAAGGTAGGTTTGATGCCTGCAACAATAACGGGATCTTATTCTTATTGAAACAGCTCAGGGGCTAGAGTTAATAGAAATACATTGGGAAAAGTGGGGCCTAATCTTGATATCTGCGCCAGTTAAGTTACTAGGTCAAGTTTGGTATCATTTTCGTGTAAATCAAGGGTGCCGAATTCATTTATGGAATTATTTGTGAACCATTTAATAGCAAAAACTTGTAAAATAACAAAAAAAAAGGATATTTTGCGCTCTTATTAAAAATAGAAAAATTACCATAACTTTAAAACTACCTAAAATATTAAAAGAAAATTAGATCTATAGAAAACTCTGTTATTTTTATTTATTTAAAAAAATATTCGAAAAATATACCCACTATAGATATATTAAAAAATAATTTATATTCGTCGATACCGCCAAAACCACAGAATAAGTAATAGTACAAGTACAGAAGTTTCTCTGTTAACAAATCCCCCGTTTAGGTATGCCAAACGTGCCTAAACTTGGCCATCTCTTTCTATCGCACGCAACGCGCTCTTTCGAGGCCCCGCCCTCAGCGCTAGGGTTACCACCAGCGAGAACCTATTTTAATATATATACTTTATTGTTAGTAAGATAAGATAAGATAAGAACTCATTTATTCAAATAGGATTCATTGAACCACTTTTGCATCGTCATCAACCACAACAATCTCAAATAGGTACATTAAGGTCTGTAAAATTTAAACCTATCAAAATGACATTAATTATAATACTAATATAAATATACGAGCATGTTTACATGTGATTATATTTTAAAATTAAAGCTTCTTATAAGTAACATGGTAAATTATTCAGCTACGATTAAGTGCATCGTCAAAAGAACAGTAAATATCACACACATCATATCATTAATTGCATTAGTAAATATCATTAACAAATATTATTAAATCGATTAAATAATCAAATCAAAAGTAGTGTTGTGTTGTTTAGGTACAATACAATTACGAATAGTACTTTTAAGGTTCCGTAGCCAAAATGGTGATAACGGAACCCGTCCGTCTGTCTTTTCGTCTGTATGTGACAGCCGATGTACTCGGAGACTATAAGCACTACAAATACAATTAAGAGCGGGGTACTCATCGAATGAAAAAAACATAGAAGCACAACTAGCGTCGCAAAATGACACCATCAAATTTGTGCCCACTAAGGCGGGGCGTCAAAATTGTGTCCAACGGCTGTCTAGTTTGAACATGGCGGCGCAACGTAACAGTTGTATTAACTGAAATCTCAAAAATAAAAAATATGCCTTTTTGTGCAGTGATGTGGTGCGTTAATCACTCTAGAAAACATAAAAACAAGATTGAATCACTTTTCATATGTAAGTAAAGCGGTAAACATATTTGTTTAATTTTTTTAGTCGGAACCGATTTTGGATGGTGTTATGCCGCCTTACATCATCAAAATGTTAATAGGTGAATGAAAAAGTACCTAAGATACCTATTAAACATTATAATTTGTTGAGATACATGCTTTCATGCACATAACTAATTTGTGTATGAAAGCATGTATCTCAACAAATTAAAATGTTCGCAAAAGGTAAACTAATTCCATAATAAATAAATATTAGGGGACATGTAGTACAATTACAACTAGACTATTGATTCTAATTAGACTATATAATTATATGAGGGAAGCGAGAAATAAATATATTTTTATCTAGATATAAAACCGAAATAAAAATAAAACAATAAGTGTGTAACTACGCTATACATACAATATATACAATTCTTATCAACTACTCAAAGAGTGGATTTAAAGAGCCCAAACTTGGTATGATTGTGTTAACTTATTACAGACTTCCTATGACCACTTTCCGGTTCCATCATCAGATCAGCTCACAGTGTTCCAAAAACGCTTGGGATCGGACATTTTGTTATAACTCTGGTAATCGATGTAGTTCAATATGGTAAATAAAAGTGTAGAAGTGACCCCCAGTCAAATCTTTATAGATTCGGAGAAAAAAAAAAGATAAAGTTGGCCATTTCCGGTAGGTACTAAAATGGAAAAATTGCAATTTCTTTTTTTTTGTGAATTTATGGAAAAACAGTAATTTGTCATGTGATAATGCATATAGTTGCGCGTTTTTTGAGCTATTAAACGTGTATTATTAGTAAATAGAGTGAAAGAAATTGACGAAAAACCAGTTTTTGATTTTATTTATTTATTTTTTATTGGTAATGTGGTCGCATTCAATTGTTATTGCGTATGATAGTTACTATCTATGTCTATCGCCATTAATAATTACAGTTTCGAATCTCATGGAGACTCTGAGAAATTGAATTTTAAGTATCCGTGAAAAGCGCCTAAGAGTTCCTTTATGGCAAAAATATTGAAAGCATAATTTCATATCTTGTAGGCACTTTGAACTTTACTTTTGTTGTCTGAATTTTTGTTTTATTTCGCTATTTAGAAATGCTAAAATTACTTGAAAGATCACAAGTTACTTTTAGAAGTTCTACATACTCGTACCTATTCGTTCTTATAAAATAGGTACGAGTATGTATGCTCAAGAGGATATAAGGCCATGGGTCATTTTATTACTATGCCATCTAACCACCATCCCACACTGGGTGAGGAGAACGATGTAATAGAATATAATAGAAAAAGATATAACAGAAAAATCAAGTTTACCGGTTGGGTTCCTCTCTGAGCAGACTGCCGAAACAAAATATGGCGCAATGACCGCGAGCACCATACTAGAAAATCAGAAGGACATTTCTCCATGTTGGATCTGTTTCACTGTGCTCTCGAGCCGAGCCGTATACTATACGTATACGGGATCTTCAGATCCCGTTATTCTAGTATACGAGTACGGCTCAAAGACCGTCAAAATACTATACCGTAAAAATCTAACGACGTAAGATCTTTGCTCGAACCCATCGAAGAAAATAGTTTGACCAATGAAGATGACGGTGAGGATTTGTTATTTGTACTGACAGAAAATGATTATTCCAGCCACTGTTGCACAATACCCACACACAGTCATTTTAGCCACGGAAATAGATATTTTAGATGATAATATTGACGATGAACAAGAATAAATTAAAGGATACGAGTATCCACATCTAAAATATCTATTTCCCTGGTTATTTATTGTCACTGTTGGAAGAATTATTTTGTTTCAGTACAAATAGCAAAATAATATATACATATATATATCTCAAAGTATACCGTTAAGGGTAAAAAAACTCAAGAAAAGGAACTGTTATATGTAGTTGTGATGTGTGTGAATAGAAATTTGTTTTGTTTGTGTTACTCATTCTAAATATGCAATGTCTATTGGAACACGTCAGAACTACATTCAACAGGTCCTTTTCTTAAGTTTTTTACCCATATTTCGTTTTAAGTAAGTGCCTACAAAATATGAAATAGTGCTTACGATATTTTTGCTATAAAGGAACTCTTAAGCGCTTTTGACGGATACTTAAAATTCAATTTCTCAGAGTCTCCATGAGATTCGGAACTGTAATTATTAATGGCGATAGACATAAATAGTAACTATTATATGCATTAAGAATTGAATGCGACCACATTACCAATAAAAAATAAATAAATAAAATCGAAAAACTGGTTTTTCGTCAATTTCTTACACTCTATCTACTAATAATACACGTTTAATATCTTAAAGAACGCGCAATTATATGCATTATCACATGACAAATAACAGCTATTCCATAAATTCCAAAAAAAAAGGACGAGCAATTTTTCCATTTTAGTACCTACCGGAAATGGCCAACTTTATCATTTTTAACCGACTTCAAGATTTCAAAAGAGGAGGTTATCAATTCGGTTGTATGTTTTTTTTTAATGTTTGTTACTCCATAACTCCGTCATTTCTTAACCGATTTGGAAAATTACTTTTTGATTGTATGTATATATCCAAGTTGGTCCCGTTTTTGTTAAAACGCAGTTCTGATGATGGGATCCATGAGGAATTGAGGGAACTCCTCAAATCTTTAAGGCAAACATATAGTGATTTTTGTGTTTTTATCAACAAGTCAAGCATTTTCATCCAAAAATGTGACATTGGATGAAGTGGAACTGCTGATGATGATCAGAACAGAACTCTTCAACGACGAAAAGTTCACGTTTGGCGATTTGTCCTCCTAGCTGTGTTTGTCAAGCAATTTCTATTTTCACGATTAATTTTTGTCATGCTTGATTTCTGATAATGGGATCCATAAGGAATTGAGGGAACTCCTCAAATCTTAAAGGCAAACATATAGTGATTTTTGTGTTTTTATCAACAAATCGAGCATTATCATACAAAAATGTGACATTTGATGAAGTGGAACTGCTGATGATGATCAGAACAGAACTCTTCAACGACGCGTAGTTCACGTTTGGCGATTGGTTCTCTTCGTTTTGTTTGTCAAGCAAACAAGGTTTTTCCATGATTCCATGAGGAATTGAGGGTACTTAGTTATCTACCATTATAAACATAGTTATAACCATTTTTATTTTATTGTATGGAATCTAAGAGTGCACCATCTAAGTATAATAATCTTTCACCGGCCTCCCCCATTGACGTCGGTTTTTTTTTCTTAAAAATTATTTTTCTCCGAATCTATAAAGATTTGACTGGGGGTCACTTCTACACTTTTATTTACCATATTGAACTACATCGATTACCAGAGTTATAACAAAATGTCCGATCCCAAGCGTTTTTGGAACACTGTGCAGTGCAGCTCGATAATAATATTATCATAATATTGCATTGTCACTGAATTTACATATATGCAGTAAGCTCGGTCACCCATATATACGTAGTTTAGCTCTCATTTTAAAATGTCATTCTAGAATAACATGAAACTTTGTATAAACAAAGGAATCCGGAATATCTAGGTCGGAAATTGGTTTCTGTTGCTTGAAATTATAATGGAGAAAAAATACAGCGATTATTAAGGTTTTCATAAAAGACGTAAAAAACTCAAAATCTCGCTGTATTTTTTTCTATTAGAATTTTTTGCAACAGAAACTAACTTCCGACCTAGATGTGGCGGCTCCCATTGTGTATACAACGTTTCATGTTATTTCAGCAAGGGGTTTAAAATAAGACCGAAACTACGTTTGTATGGAGAATCGAGTTAAGCCGAGCGTACTAACGTCAAATATTAGCTCAGTCGGAAATCGAGAAGTGGGTCTAATTTAGCTTCTTAGATTTGACCCACACAAACAAAAAAGACATAAGTTACTGACACGGCAAGTTAAATAACAGCTTGTAAAAAATGAGTTAACGTACGTATGTTAAATGTTTGCGTTGTATACTGTAAAAGTTTCGATTACGAGTGGTTGCTGTTCTCTATGTCTAACAGTGTTTAGCAAGCTATAAATTATGTACATGGTCGTCCAATATGCATAGTATAAGTCTGGTACAGCTTAATTAGCGACAAGTTAGAGTCTCGTAAGGTTATCCTATGATATTTCAATATAAAATAAAGCTTAAATTCAAATAATACGGCTGTTTTGCGTATGAAGATGACTTTTTGTTGCATGCAACCATCCACCCGCTAAGCGTTGTCGTTGTCGCCGCCATTTTATTTATTTATTTATTTGGACCTTCAACAATTTGACACATAAAACGTCAGCACACGCATACCAAACACAGCCAGTCATTTTGAAATTTACCTATCACGTTTATTTGTTTTGGGTAATAGAAAATCGGCTGACATTTTTGGCAATTCTTATTGGTACAACACCGCGCGTGCGTATTACGAATAAATGCCCCGTTTCAAAGTGGACTGTAGGAAGCACGTGTTCTATGCTTTTTTCGTTCACTGGGGGCACTCCATACATGTAACCAGGGGATACAAAGTTTTATATTATTTTTAAAGGCATCGCTTTAAATATAAAAAGACGTTTTTTAGAACCAACGTTTTCATTTTCGTTTTCTTTTATGTCAATCGTTGGTGAATACCAAACTCAATGACTGTCAGATTTTTGAGTGATAACTGTCCTGATGGGAGCATAAAAAACGAGATGTCCAAGTTTTTATTATTATTGGTGCAACCTGCTGCAATACAATAATGCTGTGGTTATGACATTATTATTTAACACGAATCGGATTATTTTATGCGCGTGCGATCCGTAACGCTGCGCCGCAACCATTGAATAGTCACACGACGTGTGAGCCGGTGGCCGCATGTACGTTGCTCGGCGCGATGACGTCACGGTAGTAAACAACACCTGCCAAAACTAAAAAAAAAAACTAGTTTGTGATCTTGGAATGGTAGGAATAGGTTCGTAAACACAATTTTCTTTTTAATCGTATGGCATTTATTTACGAATCGTGAGATCTTCGAGAAGACAAGTACGGTTGCCAGTTTATGTTGCACTTTTAGCACCACCCAGGGGTCACGTGTAGGGTAACGGTGGGTACTCCCTACGGACGTGGTGCAACTTCGACCCCCCTTTGTCAAGTGAGTGGGCAACTTGACTGTTAGAAGTTCTCAAGCCGCTAGAAGGCCTCTAACTTGGCTTAACGACTGCTGTCGTAGACAGCAGCCGGGATCAACGGCTTAACGTGCCTTCCAAAGCACGAGAGCGCTCAGTTAGTAACCACTCAAAGCGGTCACCCATCCAAGAACTGACCTGCGCCCACATTGCTTAACCTTGCATACCGCACGCGGTACGCGGGCGCCGCTGGGCCACGAGCGCGTAAACACAATAATAGTACATTACTACAGAGGCCGGGACGGAAGGGGTTGCCGGCCGAAGACATATAGACGGCCGAGCGCAGCGAGGCTGGATAGGTCTGAAGCGGGCAACCCCATATTTCCCGCCGAGGTATGTATAGTGCTTTCCTCAAACATGCAATGAAATAAACAAAAAAAAATTAAAGTTTTATTTTTAATACGCATAGTGACCGAATGTCATGGTGCCTGTGCCACAATTTATGTGGAATGGAAATTAAAAAAGAGGACTTTGTCGGCCTAGGCCTGCAAGATTTGTATGAAATTCCATTAAAGACCTCTTGTCCTAGCCGCACCTGAAACGTCATACTTCGCAGCCTATTCATCATCATCATCATCATAAAACTATAAAGGATATATTCTATAGGATGCTCCAGCGCCACTATGTACATATATCTCCGCGACACTAGAAAAGAAAAGTCAAGTATGGGAATTGGTAGGTATTGGGTACAAAGATTTTTTCCAAGACCTCTGGGGACAAAGATATTGAATCGTCTATGGGGAGCTAGCGTTAAAAACTGCTCCTTTTTTCTCTCCTTTTCTTCCCATGTTTACGTTGTAGTGCATTTGGAACAGGAAGCAATTTTCGACGGTAGTACTCCGTAGATGATTCCATATCTTCTTTCCTAGAGGTAGTGGAAAAAATATCACGATTCAAAAGTTATAGCTAATTTTATGATCTACAATATTGTAGAATCATGATAAGCACTATACCAAGGGACTTGCAATGGGCGGAGCGCGTCGCGTTTTATACCCACCGCTTGCAAACCCCGGGGTGATCAGTCAGGCGAGGGCCGTCGCCGCGCGAGCACGTGTGTCGTGTCGCGATCCGCCTCCGCCGCCGACTTTAATTACGACTAACCGCGCGTAACTCCTATCCATAATATGGATGTCTTTCTTTTCTCATATTAATTTCCAATTCAAGTCTTTTTTAATTTTTTTTTAATATTATTATTTTACTCCTATTTATTCTATGGTTTATAAACCCACGACTAAATTGTTAATGAATTATTTGTAGCCTCTCTTTTACCTTCTTATGTAAGTAAGTGCAGGAAATTACCAAATAATTTGTACCTTTCTAATATTAAAGAACGTATCCTCATAAGAAAACTACGGCACTTACGGTATACTTTACTTTATTAACTTACTTTTTGTGTTACTCACAAATTAAAGTTTCAAGAGTTAAGTGGAATTTCCGTTCACGAGATCAGTTTTATTATTGGTGTTATTCATAAAGACACTGACATACCTACATGTGAAGTAATATGTACTTATTAATTTATTAGCAAGTGAAATATCTGTATGTACTATTACTTATTCTGTGACTATACTAATTGCCAAATGACTGAAATAACATCAATAGCGAACATTGACCACACTTTCATCCTGATGTCAAAAGTAGTTAGCGCCAGGGATTCTTCAACCTTGGTCCGCCATGACAAACATTCCGTATTAGATTAGAGTCAAGGCGTATTAACTACGCTATGACATGAAGGGTGCTTCGTAATTGCATAAGTATGCGTTCAACGTTTATTCCCAATAGTTCCGTGGAAGTAGTTCCGTGGCGGAACTAGTGAGACTTTTTTTCCCAATAGTTCCATTCCCAATGTTCAGTTGTGGCGCTTCGCCGGCCGCTGCCGCGGCACGCTCGCTTCGCTCGCTCGGCTCGCGCGTTGTAGGGTCACAGTTCTACTAACACTCCTCCTCGCTTCGCTCGTCGTCGTACCTAACTACCACTCTGTACCGTTGACGGAACTATTGGGAAAAAAAGTCTCACTAGTTCCGCCACGTAACTACTTCCACGGGACTACTGGGAATGAACTGCGTTCAACTTGGATCCCATTTGACAACTAGGCTCCCATTTTCACATTTATGTTTTTGATGGAATCTACTACTAAACTAACATACCATCAGTGTGTTGATATAATAAAAACAATCAAAATTATACCTAGTTTAAAAATATGCTTTTACAAATACTTACGTTCCATACTTGACTTTTCTTTTCTAGTGTCGCGGAGATATATGTACATAGTGGCGCTGGCGCATCCTATAGAACCTTCTTTTTCATTGATGCGATATTGGGAAGTTCGGTTTTGAGGCATCTATTCGTTTTACCCTAATATGAACCATATGTTCAATGGCGAAATGATCGAATTACAATGGTAACACCTGAGGTCTCAATAACATTTGGACACAAATATATTATCGTCTGAAGATGTGTGTAACGGTGTATATGAAGGGTACACGAAAAGAACATGTCCAGTCACTTCTTTTTAAATTAGACTTTAATCACAAAGTGAACGCGATGAACTATTGCGTACACAAGTTACAACTTTTGTTACAGCTGTAAATGCTAACGTAACTATTATTGTTAACTTACTTTGAGCCCGCTGAAATGCATGAGCGCCCGCTCACCGCCTCGCTGCCCGCTGGCGTCTACTCCGCGACCTTGTACTAAAGCGCGGCTGTAATGTAATGATAATTGTCACCCAGGATCGACTTGCTGCGAGTGCTGCGCGAGGAGGTGGCGCCGCACGGCGCGCTGGACGCGCGCCTGGCGCTGTGCGAGCGCGCGCCCGACGCGCCGGCCTGGTGGCAGCCCGCGCGCCACGACAAGCTGCTCGTGCTCGGCGTCTGCAAGTCAGTACACCCGAGCGGCTCACCCACTCCCCACACACACTTCGTGGCTTCCATCCGTGGAGAACTACTGCCGCGCATCAACATTATACATTTTGAAAAGTAGCTCAGAACAATCCCTAGGTCTATAATAACGTAGATTTTTATATTTCTCTTTTATCAAGTCGGTAAATGGTGTAAAAATACTTTTGTATTTTGAATTTCCGGTCGATAACGTTAGCCGCCATGTCGTGACGCGCCATGCGGCAACAAAAGATGAAAAATTTGCATTTCATGGTGACGTTGTTGCGACAAATTAGCAGTCAAGTAACTTTATATTTATGGCACTTACGGTCGAAGCATGTAGGATGAGCTGTAGTAATGTTGGCTCCCCTCCAATCATTGGCTTCTTGAATGTTAATTCAATGTATTAAGCTTAATCCTTGAGTACAAGGACGAAAATAAATTTCATATTTTTCTTTGTTTGCTACACTCTAAAATGTAGTAGGTCGTTTCCAAACTTGATAGGTAGAACACATGAAAAAGAAATTATTTAGCAGTTACTATATTTTCGAGTGTGCTTTGCTATGCTATGAATATCTTAAGGATTAAGTATTTTCATTTAGATTTTTACCTACTTTCTTTTAGTCGGGGCTGCCTGGTAAATATTCAAAACGTATCATCATCATCATATCAGCCGAAAGACGTCCACTGCTGGACATAAGCCTCCCCCAAAGAGTACCACAATGACCGTTCCTTTGCCATCCGCATCCAGCGGCCACCTGGGACCTTTACCAGGTCATCAGTCCACCTTGTGGGGGGCCTACCCACGCTGCGCTTTCTGGTACGTAGTCGCCACTCGAAAACCTTTCCTTCCCAACGGCCAACGGTTCTACGTGCAATATACCCCGCCCACTGCCACTTAAGTTAAGCGGGTCGGAGGGCTATGTCGGTTACTTTGGTTCTACTGCGGATGGCCTCTTTTCTGATGCCATCACGCAGAGATACTCCCAGTATAGCCCTCTCCATTGCTTTTTGGGTGACTTTGAGCCTTCTTATGAGGCCCATAGTAAGCGACCACGTTTCAGTGCCATATGTCATCACTGGCAACACACACTGGTAAAAGAGCCTCGTCTTGAGACACTGCGGAATATTGGACGAAAAGATTTGCCGTAGCTTCCCGAACGCTGCCCAGCCGAATCGGATTCGACGACTAACCCCTTTCTCGAAGTTGGACCTACCTAACTGGACAGCCTGTCCTAAGTATATATATAATCGTCTACAACTTCAAGAAAAAAGGTCCGATTGTAACGGGAGTTGGTGCTACGTGCTCGTGCTTTCAAAACGAATGATTAAGCTTATTTCAGAATATCAAATGTACCTATTCTAGACGAATGAAGCCCGTAAAATATTGCATCATCATGTCAGCCGAAAGACGTCCACTGCTGGACATAGGCCTCCCCCAAAGACTTCCACAATGACCGGTCCTGCGCCACACGCATCCAGCGGACACCCGCGACCTTCACCAGGTCATCAGTCCACCGTGTGCGGGGCCTGCCCACGCTACGCCTTCCAGTACGCGGTATCGGTTCTACGTGCTATGTGCCCCGTCCCGTAACAATCGGACACTTTACGCTCGAAGTTGTAGACCTACCTAGGACAGACTGTCCAGTTAGGTAGGTCCAACTTCGAGAAAGAGATTAATCGTCGAATCCGCCTCGGCTGGGCAGCGTTCGGGAAGCTACAAGCTAGTCTCAAGACGAAAGTCTTTGACCAGTGTGTGTTGCCAGTGATGACATATGGCACTGAAACGTGGTCGCTTACTATGGGCCTCATAAGAAGGCTCAAAGTCACCCAAAGAGCAATGGAGAGAGCTATTTTGGGAGTTTCTCTGCGTGATCGCATCAGCAATGAGGCCATCCGCAGCAGAACCAAAGTGACCGATATAGCCCTCCAAATCGCTAAATTTAAGTGGCAGTGGGCGGGGCACAAAATATTGCATGTACAATGATAAAAGTCTCGCTACGCGGTTCTTCCGTAAAACGTCCCAACAAAGCGGGTTCTTCATGTAAGTATGATGGCCGAAGGCCACACAGAGCGGGCTTCTTATGTAAGGTTGAGGGCCGAAGGCCTGAAGCAGGGTGGCGAGACACGCGAGGCCGAAGGCTGAGCATTCAAATAGAGCGGGATCCTTATATAAGGCTGAGGGCTGAAGGCCCGGAGCCGTGTGGCACACACGCGAGGCCGAAGGCCGGTGGTCCCAACATAGCGGGCTCCTTATGTAGGGCCGAAGGCCGAGAGTCCCAACAGAGCGGGCTCCTTATGTAGGCCGAAGGTCTGAAGCAGAGGGGCAAGGCATGCGAGTCCAAAGGCAGATCATTCACACAGAGCGGGCTCCTCATGCCGATCATTCACACAGAGTGAAGTGTAAGGCTGAGGGCCGAAGGCCCGAAGCAGAGCGGCAATGCACGTGAGGCTGAAGTTGAGAGTCACAATGCCTAGACATATAAACCGATAGACAAACAGACACGAATTCTTAAAACTGTTGAAATGTGTTCTGTTTCGATGCCAAGGGCCCTTCAATCGCTCCATTGATTTATCCCATATCTTCAATGTACAGATTTTCGACCCTCTACAGCTGTATTATATGTATACGGATAAGCATAGATCCTGGGGCCTTTCAGCTCTAAGTACCAAATTTTCTATGGAAATATTAGTTTAACTTGTTTGTACCAGATGTCACTGGGTGCTATCTCTATCGCACTTGCATATTGAAGTGACAGGGATGCAGCGGTCGTGCGGGTTAGTTCTTACTAAATAAACAATGGCGCTACGATCTATGTGGAGTATTTCAATGGTATCTCTATTTCAGTATTTATATTGTACTTTGTGCATAGATCTAAGGTGCTTCAACCAGTGGCGGCTGTACCTTGAGTGCGCTCGTGCGTTGCACTACCAAAAATTTTGGACCATCAATACCATCGTCATCAATAAAACAATCTCAATTATCTGTAATATACATACATATATTACATTAAAAAAAATGCAAAATAACCAACCACTACACTATGTCGTAGTCTTTAAAACTCTTTTTCGCTCGGTCTCAACTCAAAAAACCTCTCCGTGCGCTTCGTGGAGCGCACGCACTAGTCAGTACATTTTCTATGAGAAACGCGTTAGAACGCCAGGCGCGTGAGACGGAAGATACTCCGTACAAACTCTATGAAGAAATAGGTGAATTCGGTGCGCCGCACGAAGCTCGCGTATGCCCGCGTACTGCCGCTTAGCCGAAGATATCCGAGAATTTGCCGACTAGACACGAGGCGGCCGGCCGAGTGGATGACTCATGTATTATCCGACCAAGCGAAGTTAACGCTCAAAATATAAAGCTTTTCTTGCGCACCAATTGTCAAGTTCGCTTAGCTGGTTAATAACATGTCCTGTGCACTTTTCTTCGACCTTGTCCGTGCAGCGCGCTATTATTCGTTTCGTGTTTATTGTTTGTTTTTGTATGTAAAGTAAGTGTGCCTGTCTTTTGTGAAGTGAGGAACTGTGTGTTTAATGGAAAGAATAAGTGTGAACAATAAAATCGAGAATATTAAAAACAATAATAAAACTTTTAGTGATTGATAAATTAGAAATAAAATAGCTGGACCGCCAAGGTCATGTCTTATTTGCCAGGGACCAAAATCGACGGATTGAGGTAATACATAAAAATTAAATTGTTAGTAGGATAGGAAAACGTGGTTGTATTGCAATTTTTGAGTTATATAATATAATATTCCATATATCCATAAATTAGCGCACCACCGGTTCTCATAGTCAGCAGCCGCCACTGGCTTCAACCGTCAATGTTGACGATTGGGTTGCCCAGCCCAAGTGATCTCTTACATCAGACAGTTATTATAGTGTGAAGGTTCACCAATTACGTAAACAATAATACACGACAAAATTAAATTGTACACCGACGATACAAAGACTGCATTGAAGCAGCTGTTTTTGTATTTAAGCATATGAAGACAAACAATTCCAAAGTATCGCAAATTTTATTTGATTTACACGCAATAATAGACCTAATTGCTAAAAGGTTATGCTCAAAAATAGCGTCATCAATCAGAAGGAATTATGATATTTCGGCTTTGACATATCGAAACGTCAGCTTGTTTACAATACGTCAAATTCTGCTATGGCTTACGTTAAATTTATTGACACGCCGTTATACTCCCAATTGGCTGAAACTTAAAGCTTAGAATGGCGTATGAGGATCTAAATCACCCCGTTTCATAGACCATATTTGCACACCGGATTTCATCCCTTTGAGGGTGATTATCGGGATAAAAAGTATACTTTAAGTGAATCCAGATTACATACTGTTAGTTTTCAAAAAATCATCTTGCTCTGTTCAGCCGTTTTTGCGTGATTGAGTAACAAACATCCAAACATCTAAACTTTCGCATTTATAATATGAGTGGGATTACCATTCCATTTTGGTTTATATACTGGAGGTAATTGGTGGGAAAAGGCCCAAGATGACGTACATCGTTGGGCGCCACTATAACGCTATGGGTTCCTTTAGGGGTCCCTGGCTACAGGAGGTAGGGTCGCGGGTCAATGAAACCACAAGTTCACAAAGAAATATAATGTCCGTTCCTCATAGCACGGCACGAATTGAGTGAGCGCACACCAATTAAATGACACTGGCCTGACAAGGTGTCGGTAGAGGAGAGCTCCCAGCATCCGTACTCCATCCGTCAGGCCCACGGGCCGAAGAGGCAACCAGGGCGGCAGGGTGGTAAACAGCCTAACCCGGTGAGTTGTCGGGCAGGTTCGCTTTGCGGTAAAATAGTCCCTGGAAGGCGCATAGGTAAACTTTAGTGTTCGGAGCATTGGCTGGTTTGAGACCGAGTCAGGGTCCAGTGTTGTATTGGTGGCAATGATAAGCTCAACTGGCAACTAATTACTTTAAAATATTAATTATTACACTAGCACAGCTCTAATTTATTAAGCAAACTAAATAGGAACTCATCCCAGCGGGAATAGCACAATACTTTTAATATTTAAAACGGTAGGCGATGCGACATGCTACGCAATCTTACAACGGTTCTTTTACTTGCTGCAAGGTGTGTTCCAAGTAAAAAACGATTGCCGCATCTCGGCGGCGTTCGCGCATCTTCGGTTATTAGGAGTCCGCGGCTAGCGATGCATAGCAACGCCGCCGCAGCTAAAACCATTAGCGTTCAGCTCAAATAATGCGGTTACGTATACACGTAGTATTGTGTAGAATAAACTTAAATATTGTAACGCGCAGTGCTACACGGTGCAACGTTACAACGGGTAAGCCCAAGTAAACTATGGTTTATATGAAGGATTAATTTATTGGCCGGGGGGCCAATAATAGTATTTAGTGCTTTAAGGGGAGGTTGTCAAGCGAGTTAGCGTTTTCGAGTTTTCTAAAAACAATCTGAAACGTAGAAAAAGGGTTCTAAAAATTTGAAAAAATTATATGTTTTACTTAAGGATCTAGTCTAGTCAAAGTTGCACTCAGTTACACGATTTAATGAATTTCGCTCGATAGAAAGAGACCCCAAAGTTACTCCTTTTTATAAAGCATTTACAATCTGACGACTAAACTATTGATGTTTTAAATAAAGTTTTTGAACTAAACTAAAGCCATTCAGTATTTATAGTCATTTTTGCAGAATTTAAATAGATAAAATGATTGTATTAATTAATATGTTTAAATACCTACAAAATGCGCGAGCGCGGAGGCTCGGCAGGCCCGATCAGTCGCGCGCTGGCGCTTACGGACAACGGACCTGTGTCAGTTTTATCCGCGACCGTTTCGTGCACCAAACAAGCAGTTTTTGACGAAATTATATAATTGTTGCAAATTATTTAAGAAGGGCAATAAAAACCCGTATGAAAAAAGTCGTAATTATTAAGAAATAAATTATGGTCATAGTGCTGCAGTATAAAAATGACAGTATAACAACTGAACTGAACCCCTGCAGAAATGGAACCAAAGTTGGTAAAATTATAAATGAAATGTTAATTACCAGAAATTGTAGATATAGTAAGAGATCTACTGCTTTGCACTTGAATATTTTTTTTAAGCTATGAGCTTCACCACATCAAATCCGGCCGTCTTTTTTTAAATACCACGTCAGTGGCAAACAAGCGTACGGCCCGCCTGATGGTAAGCGATCACCGCAGCCTATGGACGCCTGCAACACCAGAGAGAGGAAGAGGAAGTCACATGGACCCTTTTAAAATTTATACACTATCTATCTTTCTAGCTAATCTTCTTTTAAAAGATCTACCCATTTCCAGGTAGCTAACGTGGCAAGTTTGGTATTATTTCATATACCATATTGATTCTTTTATCATCTTTATGTAAAAATCATTTCTGGTATTTATTTTAAAAGAATACGGTAATCTTTCGCATAAATAGTAAAAAGTAAAAACTTCGCAATGTTTTTTATGCTTTGAGAGCTAATAACTTTTGACGAATAAATTAAACCACCAAAAAATATTCTGTCTGTATTTTATTAAATTAATGTTTTTTCCAAGCTCGTGGCTCATAAAACGATAGTTGTTACAATAAAGCTTCAAACTAGTGGCTCTGTGAGCTGTAGACCACGCAAAAAATAATATGTTTTCAAATTTTACAAAAACTGTCTCGAAAAAAATCATTTTAATTATCGAACCTGCTCACGAAATGTCTCGAGAATCGGTTAAGAAATGCGACCTGTAGAGGAGAACATTCGAACAGACAAGACATATGAAAGAATTTTTGTCGAAAGCTGAAACGAGGATGCTTCGCTCGCTTCGCTCGCTCGGTCAAAAAACTATATTAGTAATAATTTTATGACAGTCGTGGTTCACTACTACTGGGCCTGTGTTTATTAAAATTTGAACATTATCAACTTATATCCATACGTTTCGTCAGGCTTTACACTAGACTGAGGAATATAACCTGTTACCTGCGCCCTCTGTTTGGCGTTTGTGGACTACGAGAAGGCCTTCGATTCGGTTGAAACCTGGGCTGCACTACAATCTCTCCAGCGGTGCCAAGTAGACTACCGCTATTATCGAAGTACTGAAGTGTTTGTACGACAACGCCACTATGTGAGTCCGACTCCAGGACAAGAACTCGATACCTATTCCGTTGTAGCCGCGAGTCAGGCAGGGAGATGCTATTTCTCCCAAACTGTTCTCCGCTGCACTGGAGGATGTTTTCAAGACTTTGGACTGTAGAAGCCTAGGCATCAACATAAACGGCGAGTACATCACTCACCTTCGGTTTGCTGACGATATAGTAGTCTTGGCTGAGACAATACAGGATTTAAGTACCATGCTCAATGACCTCGGTAAAACCTCCGAGAGAGTTGGTCTTAAGCTGAATATGTACAAGACGAAGATCATGTCAAATGCCCATGTAGCACAAAAACTGTTGAACGTTTTGTACAATAATCACCCCGTACTGCGCTAAGCCACGGCGCAATGTATCATGCCGCTGTAGCTTTGGTTGCTGCGTGAATTATTTAGGTGCCGGTTAAAATTGCAGTTTATGCGTCATCGATAAAATATGAATAGAATGTCGAACTAGTCATTTAATATCAACGGTAAATTCACAAATCAATATTTAATAAACATAACTTTGTTCCAAAAGATTGCAGACCAACTTCCAAATTGATCTTATTAACCGACTTTGATAGAAGAAAGATGGTTCTTACTGTTCTCAGTTCGTATTCATGTTTTTTTTATGTATGTACCGCTATAATGCTTTACTATGTTATACAACTTTGGTGATTATATGAACTCCATCTAAACTGGCCATTTCAATAGTCATCAATATCTTAACATAATAATTTAAAGATCGATGTCGATAGAACATCATTTAACATTTGTCTCCCTCTAGTGTTCATTGCCTTTTTTGAGCGGTGCGTAAAGCCAATCGCAGCGCTTGTTTGCATGATGTCGTAAACTCGGCGGCACCGCCCGAGGTTTTCACGGTTCAATGTGTGTGTGTGTGGACTTGGTGGAAGAAAACTGGAGACATTGGTTTTCGTTGAAAGGAAGCACTACGGCTCTTCTCCCTTTTTTATGTTCTGAGATTGGAGAAGGATTAATGCTGTATTGCTTAAAATCCTTTCGTAAATAAGCCATTATTTTTCGTAATAAGTAAAGGATACAAAATGGTTATTGTGGGTTATCCCTAAGAGATAGATATATACCTAGTTGGTTACTAAGTTATGTTACTGTAATAAATAATAATCCTTATCTACATAAAATATACTAACGAAAGTTAAATAAATTATATATTAAAACGAAGTACACACAATCAGGATTTACATTTGTCAATTTCATTCAAAATGGCCTCCTTGGGCCTGAACACAGGCCTTCAGACGACGAGGCCAGTCATCAATAGCGGCACGCACGGTTGTCATATCTAATTCCGTCACTGTCTTGACTATGGCCCGCTTGAGGGAATCAAGATTTGTGTGGGGTTTAGCACAGGCTTTCTCCTCAATAACCTGCCATATAGCATAATCCAGGGGGTTGAGGTCCGGGCTGGAGGAGGGCCAGTCTTCGTGGGCAATGAAGTCAATTGTGTTGCTTCGAAACCAGGCTTGAGTTGTTTTTGCCTTATGTGCAGGGGCTGAGTCTTGTTGAAAGACCCAGGGCTGGTTTTGAAATAGAGAGTGGCTTAAAGGCTTCACTATTGGTTCCAGAACGGTTTCCTGGTAAACTTTAGCCCCAGTTTTGACCCCTTTTTCACAGAAATGGACCTGTGTTAACCCTGAGTATGACACACCTAACCAAATCATGACATAAGAGCGATGATGGCCTCGTGGCACTCTCGGAACAGCTACACTCGCTTCTTGACTGTTTTTTGCATACACTCTGTCATTCTGGCGGTTACAACATTCTTCAATGGTAAAAATTTTTTCGTCTGTAAATAATATATTTCGGTGGCCATTTTGTGCGTACCGCTTCAGTAGCATGCGACTTCTATTCAGCCTCATAGTCTTCAATCGTCCATTAAGCAAATGACCTTTCCGTCTACGATAAGCGTGTAGTCTAAGGTCTTGATTGATAACTTTTTTAAGGGAGCTTCTCTTCACGGACATCTGAATTGCCAACAACTTTTGCTTCCGAACGGGGTTTCTTGCGATTCTCGCCTTCACTGCCTTTATTAGAGCTGGGGTCCGAACGGTGCGTGGTCTTCCAGACCTCTTGCGGTCATCAAAGCTCAGGGTACTATTGTACCTATTAATGGTACGATAAACGAATTGTTTGTTGATTTTCAGATTTTGAAGCAACTTCAAAATCACGTTTGGCGGATGCCCGCATTTGTGCAACGCAATTACAGCGACACGATTTTCTTTTAGACCCTAATCCATTATAAATATGACGAGATAAGTGTTGTGTGTGCTATAAAATTATAACTGACAACCCGCCATTATATGTCATTTTTTATTTTTTCGGTAGCATTTGTTTTAACGCAAGAAAAGAGTCTGCAAATCGAGTAACAGAACTTAGTAACCAACTAGGTACCATAATGTGTGTGTGTGTTGCCAGTGATGACATGTGGCACTGAAACGTCGTCGCCTCATAAAAAGGCTCAGTCACCCAATGTCAAGAGCAATGGAGAGGGCTACGCTGGGAGTATATCTGCGCGATCGTATCAGAAATGAGGCCATCCGCAGAAAAACCAAAGTAACCCATATAGCCCTCCGAATCGCTTAACTTAAGTGGCAGTGGGCGGGGCACATTGCACGTAAAACCGATGGCCATTGGGGCGGAAAGGTTCTCGAGTGGCGACCACGTACAGAGAGGCGCAGCGTAGTAGCGTTGTGGGGGCCTACAAAGTGAACTGATGACCGGGTAAAGGTCGCGAGAGTCCGCTGGATGCGGGTGGCGCAGGATCGGTCATTGTGGCACTCTTTAGGGGAGGCCTATGTCCAGCTGTGGACGTCCATCAGCTGATATGATGATGATGATAACACGCACACGACAAATAAATATAACACCCTGTATAAATATAACACAAATAGAGAAAAATTGCATGACCTATTTATTTATTATTATTTATTTTTTTATTTCCCTTTTATGATAAATCGAGTAGAGAGGTATAAGACATATTTCTTAGGTTTCATAGATTAAATAACGAATTTCAGGGTTGTACTATGAATTCTGTTTTTTTTTTTCATTATAATGGATCCTACCGTAAGTTCGACTTTCAATTATTTATTTACTACTTATTTATTAAAAAATGATATCAATTACATACTAAAGTTTAATCATAAATAATGCATTTCTTATGTCAAAATACAGTTATATTTCTATACTGTGACCAGTATGAAGCTAGCGGGGTCATCCGAGTTCACAGTCGCTTCGTCCGCGCGGGCTTGTTCACGCACCGCCAGGACAGCGCTAAATACCTACTCTCGCAGGACTAGGGGGCCTTAAATTAATCACTATTTTAGACTTTTAATCAATGATATTACCAACTCTTTTTTTGAATAATTCTAATCAAAAATACATAATATCACAACACCGCAACTAAATTTTGGCAGGATCAATAATTATAATTTTTATGTCATTGGCCATGCCAATCATTGTACTTTTGCCTATTTAAATAATTGTACAAAAATGTTTGTTATACGTAGTGATTCACTACGTATAACAAACATTTTTGTACAGTGATCAATCTGATCATGTAGTGATGTACCAATTTCGATACTATTTAAATGTATGGCGTGCACAGAGTTTTTTGAAAGAAAGCAAAAAATGATGTAACGTTTCGCATGATGTTATGTTTGATATACTGCGATTTATTCGACAAAATATAAACTCAAAATATAATGAAACGGGTCACTTTTTTATATAGAAAACTCCCGTGAGTTTGAGACGTATTAAAATATAAATATAATGAAACGGGTCACTCACGTCTTCAAGGTCGAATATCGCTCGACATGTTTCAGACCGGTTCGCGGTCCTTAATCAAATAATCATACGTACCTATCGGTGCTAAAAGAAGAAGACCCGTTTAATTATTTTTTAATGGCCACTTACTTCTTTAGAGACTGAACTTCAACCTACTTTTTCATGATTTTTTCCTAGCATATCCAATTGGCAGCTTAAGCCAGATTATATTAGATTTTATAACAACGCGTGTTATTTCAAACGTTACAATTAGGTAAAATATTACATTAGGCATAAACATATATTTTCTGCGGTGACCGCTTACCATCAGGCGGGCCGTACGCTTGTTTGCCACCGACGTGGTATTAAAGAACAGTTACAGAAAACATTACACACCCCCGATCGATATACCAAGAAAAAATAGTCCCTGCCCAGCACTACCACTTAAGTATTTTTTTTAGTACATTGATATAGTGATTGGACGTTGCACGGTATAAAAACTGGCAGGGCCAATAAACGCAAAGTACTATTATTGGCAGGCCAATCATTGTACTTTTGATATGAAAATGACTATGCATCAGGGGCCAATGATTGTACTTTTCGCACCATTATCAACTCAATTAAGTTATAAAAGAGTTACAGTATTATTACGGTTGTAACTTGTTCGAATTCTCGGGTTCATAGAGACGCGCAGCATAAGCAATTAAGCAGCCCTAAATTCTGCAAAACTATGCGGACAATTTATCGGCACTAAAACATAATGAAAATTCCAATACCGGTTTTCCGGTATTTCGGTATTTTTCCGATATTATAGAAAGAAAGACTAGGCTACGAAAAAGCCTTCGACTCCATGGAAACCTGGACCATTCTAGAGTCCTTTCAGCGATACCAAGTCGATTGGCGATATACATCGAGGTTCTGAAGTGTTTGTTTAGTGCCGCTACGATAACTGTTCAAATCCAGGATATCCAGTCAAGTACAAAGTCTTCAATTGACATTTCTCCATAGGACACATCATCACGCGCGCGAGTTTCAAAGTCCAAGTGCCATTAGTTTCAAAGTCCAAGTGCCAAGAGTCGACGGCAATCGTATGGAGACCGTATGAGAGTTCTTATGCTTTACTTTTAGAGAAAGTACAAAAAGCCTTTTTAAGGTTAACGGAAAAATACGATTTTAATAGGCTGTATACTAGGGTGGATCACTCGATGTATGAAAAAAATTTTTTTTGCTTCAATTCTTTTCGGCTGCTATGAAAAAGTTGTTACACCTACCCAACATTCAAAATATAAAATATGAAAGATATACGTTAATATTTAGTACTGCCCCAAGCTAACGGAACTTTTACAGAATAGTTTAATTTGGCATGATTTCTGGTACCCCGCTATTTAAAACGATTCGGTTATTTATCCCAAAAATGTTGATTAATCGTTTCATTTTACCGTGGTGTATCACTACAAACCTCTTCCCCCACCTACGCGGGGATGCGTTGCCCCATTAGTTGCACTTTAATTATTGTTCTGAGTAGTCAATTATTGCAAAAATTATGTCCTTATTACGAAGTGACGCAGTGTGTCCTGTGTTCGGGGTTGCTCGGGATTTGCCTACAAATACATTGCCAACGTATGAAGATGTGATGTTGTGTTATTTATGGGTTAGTCGGAACAAGCAAAAAGAGGGCCAATATAAGAACTTAGTGAGTGACACTTGTTTGGAAGTTTCTGTGAAAATTACGAAGCAATGGGAGCTAGCTTCGATACCTACTATTGACGATCGATCCGTAGTTCGCAAGATTAAGGACTATCATGATAAGTACCGCAACCTTTTAAAACCTTATTCATCAAGGAAAAATGTCGAATCCTATAAAGAACGCATGAAAACATTCAAACAGGAAGCACAGGTTTTATTTGATATAGCAGCATGCAAATGTAAATGTTGTAATTCCTGTAAGTGCGATAAAGCCCTTAAAGTACCTATTCGAGAACGAATGTTTTTGCAAGACCAGCGAACTAATCGAAAAATGGGCATCGGCAGTGTTGATACAAAGGTAACCAAACTAACTGAGAAAAGTCTCAGTAGAAAAAGAAAACTGGAAGTTTGGTGTCAAGCTCAACGCCAGCAAGTATTTGTTTCGGAGTCTGAGCCTACGCCGTCTACAAGCAAGTGCTTTTTGATCGAGTCTACTGCTTCCGCAGATACTTCTGTCGAACTACCCTCTAAACACAAAGACACAAGTTCTTCCATCGAATTACCTACGAATGAAAACGATTCACATTCTTCACAGAGTTCGATAAAAAGCGGTCACATACTACAGGACTCTTCCGCCATTGCCAAGACTTTAGATCGTTTTGGTGTATCTGATCGGGCTGGAGCAGCGATAGTATCGGCAACGCTGCAAGATATTGGAATTGTTTCCGCAGCAAATATGGCAAATGTTGTGGATAGAAATAGAATCAGACGTGCACGCGATAAAGAGAGAAACAAATTGATTGATGTATCCTTTTCGTTTGAGCATAACGAGTTCGGCCTCTATTTCGATGGACGCAAAGACAAAACTTTAATATTCCAAGACTCAAGAAGGAAGGTCGTGTTAGAGGAACACATAAGTTTGCTTAAAGAACCCGGTTCTGAGTACATGGGTCACCTGGCTTTGCAAAGCGGAAAAGCTCTACACGTGAGCAAGAAACTGCATGAGTTCTTGGTCCAGAAAGAAATTGACTGTGGTGAGCTTGTTGTGATTGGTTGTGATGGTACTGCAGTAAACACAGGGCACAAGGGTGGTATTGTAAGATGTCTGGAGTTAAAACTAGGAAGGCCTTTGCAATGGTTTATTTGCCAATTACACGCAAATGAGCTTAATTTGCGTCATTTATTTGAGACCCTTGATGGCACTACGACTGGACCTCGCAGCTTTTCAGGAAATATAGGTAAAGCGTTGAAAGACTGTGAGACACATCCAATAAAACCCTTTCAGGCAATTAAGTGTACTTTGCCTATAATAACAAATAAAAGTGATTTGAGCACGGATCAGCTTTATTTGTTTGACATTTGCGAAGCTATCAGTTTGGGATCTTGTAATGAAAGTCTGGCTAAGAAAAACCCGGGCAAGATAGTTCATTCAAGATGGCTTACAACAGGAAACCGGATTCTGCGGTTGTATATTTCTACGTCTGCACCGACAGAGAATTTGCTTTTATTAGTAAATTTTATAATTAAAGTCTATGCCCCTATGTGGTTCTCTATTAAAACTGAACCACTTTGCATTCACGGCGCCAAACATTTACATAAGACTATGATGCTATCGCGATACCTTCCCCAGCAGATGAGAGTCATCGTAGACCGTGTTATCCAACGCAATGGCTATTTTGGGCACCCAGAAAATATTTTATTGGCCATGTTAGCTGATGAAAGAGAGCAAGTGAAAGTTTCAGCTTTAGAAAATATTATTAAAGCCCGAGATTCGGTCACCACATCTCCCCGAGTTTTCGTGCTGCTAAGATTTAATTTTGAAGCTGAAAATTACACAGAAATCATTAATTGGAACGAAGTTACTTTGACAGAACCGCCATTAACCAAAAATATAAGCAAAGATTTGATTTTTGATTGCATTGAAAACCCACAGTTAGTCGAAACTAGAATTATACCTCGTATTAAAAACTATCCATGCCACACTCAAGCCACAGAAAGGTGCGTCAAAATAGTCACCGAGGCAGCTGCAGCAGTTTGTGGCCCATTCAGAAGGGATGGATTCATCAAAACGAGGTTGGAATCTCGAAAAATTATGCCATTTTTTAACACCAAAAAAGATTTTAAAATACAGTGAAAACCTAAATTTTACGTTTACTTATGTTTTTTTTTTTGGACATACGGACTATTAGGTATGTTTTTTTTTATTTCATATTGTTTTTGTAACCCTTAACAACGACTAAAGTGTAATAAACAGTAATTTCCTGCTTCTTATATACTCACAAGTTCAGTTTACCCGTGGCGCTTTTTTGGTTTTTTTAGAAAACTTTGACAGTCCTGGGGCAGTACAAAGCATTTGAATAAATAAAAAATTTTTACTCATCTGATATCATGTTAGTGCGTAACAAGTTTCTCGTAGTAGCCAAAAACAAAATTCAAAAAAAAATTTTTTTGATCCACCCTACTGTATACGACATGCCATTTTGTGTATAGGTAAGGATTTTATATTATACTTTGTAGTCGCGCAGTGCGAGCCTAAAATTTTTTTTACAAGCTGTTATATAACATGCACTGTTCGTATGTAAGTAAGTTGTCATCATAATTTTGAAAAATCTTTTTTCAGCCACCTGCCGATATGATATCCGATTGAGCTGTAATTTGGCATACTTACGTAAGTTCGGTGACAAGACAATACAATATTATGGTATCACTGAGCTGATCTGATGATGGAGACAGAAGGTGACCATAGCAACTCCATAAACTACACAAGATAAACCCCAACAACCAACCCATAACACAATTTTTTATTAATCTCAATCAAACTGTCAATGAATAGTTGATGATTGTGGAAAAGTACAGTCGGGAATAAAACCTAATAACAAAAATGAATGATTTTTTGACAGAAATTTACTTTAATTTATGACTGCCCATGAACTGTACACTTCACCTTCCAATATGTACGAGTAACATCTACTTTTACGGCTATTATTGAGAAACAATAATTTTTCATATAGAGATATTTCGTGGCACTATGTATCATGTTGTGTCACTAGAAGTGAGCATTAAACCACTAAACATGAAATATGGAAATGTTGATCGAAGTTTCAGTTAATTAAGTAGGTACAATGAAGTAATAATATTTTAATAACGATATCTTTTTACAGACATGGGCTGGGCGACACCTACCACAAACTGTTTTGCGATCCAAAATTACCATTCGCCGATTGCGCCAGCAAATGGTACAACAGCAACAAGAGTGGAACTAAGAAGTCAGAGGAGGCTCAAAAGGTGTCGTCCGATGAGGATGAAAAGGGATCCGAAGCTTCGGGTTCCGAGAGCCGAGTGTCGCTCCGACGCAGCAAGCGGACGACTACCGCGTGCGAACGCGAGGACGACGACACCGACGCGCTCTCCGAGCTAGAAACGCTCGCGAAACTCGGCCGCGCCGATGAGGCGCTCTCCCCCGAAATGTGGTTCACCGAGCGCGCGCTCGAGACCCGCCTGCACCACATCGCCCACGCCGTGCAGAACTGCGAGTGGCCCTCCGCCTCCGGCTCCAAGGCCGACACGCGCAGCCTGCAGGCGGAGCTGCAGGAGGAGCGCAAGCAGAGCCAGAAGCGGCACATCGCTATCGACGTGGAGACGGAGCGCGCGAAGCTGCACGCGCTGCTGTCGTCACCAGCTGCGGCGCACGCGGGCGCCGGCGCGCGCGACGACGCGTCCAGCGACTCGGGCTCGCGCCGCTCCACGCCGGCGCCACCGCCCGCGCACCAACGCGTCGCACCATCGCCCGCTCCCGCCGCGGCGCCCGCTGCTGCCGCCGCGCCCGTCGACCTGTCGGCGCCGCTGGACCTGAGCGAGGCGCAGGACTTCAGCCGTGGCCGGCGCACGCCGCTCGGCGAGCCCGCGCCCGCCGCCGCCTCAGCCGCCGGGTCCGCCCGAGGCCGCCTCGACGATACGCTCAGCAAATTGATGAAAAGAAAAAATGTCGTAAGTATTCATTGAGCTTGACTGTTTGGTCTCCAAAACTATTAGTATCAAAATGCTTCGATCCCAGATGCCTAATTTTAGGGTTCCGTACCAAAATGGTATAAAGGGGTCCCTTATGGTACCGCTGTCTGTCTGTCTCACAGTGATTCTTTTTTACCCAAAAAAATTACATCCTCTTTTTATTTGATATTTCTACTCACTAGCTAATTATAAATCTTGAATTTGACTCCTGTCAATTATGTATTGATTACTTTTTGACCTTGTGAATCAAGTTACTGTACTAGGCGCATACGAGGGGCGTTCAATAAATTCTCGGCATTGACATGTTTAAACCTAAGTAATCTTTTTAATTCTACGAATTATTTTCAGCAAGCTTACACGAAAACTTAAGACTTTTTATAAAATATTCTATAGAAAATTGACATGGAGTTAGAACTCAAGACTAGAGTCTTGCATTTGACTTTGTAATTAGCTAATGTGTAGAAATATTCATTTAATATTATAATAAATTTCGAATTACTATGGAAATTGTAATAAATAGTGTATCATTGTCTAGCACCCATATTACAAGCTTTGCTTAGTTTGGGCCTAGGTCGATTTGTGTAAGGTTGTCATCGAAATATAATAAGTATAGAAGAGTAACGTCAAACAAAACTGACGTCGAAAAACGTCTTATGTACCATTGGTCAATAGTATTAGTTTAAGTAGACTACATTTTCACAAAGGTTTTACACTATTGCACCAATAAAAAAAGTTACATGTGTCGTGACTGGTTAGAATACATTTGACGCGTGATTTTTATTTGTCATTAATTAGTTGAATTCAGTCTTCTTGAACTTGCTATAAATACGCCTACTTTTGACATGGATGGTGTACTACAAAATGACCCAATCTTGTATCTTCTTTAAATCTTATATCTTTAATTTATATTTATCAACGGACCTATTCTAAAATTGGATTTAAGTATTAATAGTTTGATATGATAAAATTAACCAGTAAAACCACTAATAAACCTTAATCTCTCCTAAAGTATATAGCTATCCATGCCGTGATCGGCAACGGCGACCCTAGCCGAACTTACTTTTAAAAATTCTATCGCAGGTGGGGCAGTAAAGCTGACCAGACATATTTAAGGTGTAATTATAGGAGGGTTTCGGCCGGGATTTACGTATCTTACGTTTCGCATCAAGATCAGTGAGACGAGCGTCTTCAAAGTTCTTTACGCTCGTTTTGACACGAGAACGCCATTCCGGCCGCAGAGCAGCATCCACCATATCAGCCCTAGGACGTCCACTGCTGGACATAGGCCTCCCCCAATTTCATGGGGGGTAAATGCTATAATCGCCACGCTTGGCATGCGGGTTGGCGATCGCAGTATCTCCACCGCACTCCTAGGAATGCTGCTGCCCATTCCCCGGTGGTCTTGGTCGTAGTTTAAGGACATACCCGGGTCCAGTTATGAGAGCAGCATACTCCTCCCATTTGTCAGGTGGTATACCGCAGGCAGTCAGGTGGCGCTTAAGGACGTCCTTGTAACGTAGGTGCTGCCCTCCTTGGTTCCGTTAAGATGGAAGGTCTATCGCCCCAAACACAGGCGACTAGGTACACACGTACGAGACTCGCACGCGAGTTTCATTACATTGCGGGTTACCGTGGTATAATGAGTTCCATCGATCTGTCTAACCCCGCAATGTAGTGAAACTCGCATACGAGTCTCATACTTGTGTCAATAAGGCTTAACGCGAAATAGTACATAGGTAGCACGATCGCGTTCTTACCGAAAGTAAGAACAAAAAGCTGGCTAGTGAATCTAGCAAGTGGATGATAAGTGGACGCAAACACGATCGTGCTATCATTAAATTGTGTCTCGCGGTATACTTTCACCTTAGGTCCCCCCTACTTCATCTGCTAGTAGTTCTTGGAATAATAGGCTCCTCATACTATCAATAAACTTCTATACTATATACTAAATCTCACCGATAAATATCAAAGAGTTGTGCAAATGAAATCTTAAACTTGATTTAGGTCCGGTAAATTTTAGTAAATCATGATTGGGCTGATTGACCAAAATTTAATCAAGACACATCAGTACTAAGGTAAGTGAATTTATTTTCATCCTAATTATTTATCCATGACAAAACGGAGGAAGTGCCCTCCAGGCAAGTTTAGATTTCTTCGAAACGATTTGACCAATATTAGCTTGTCCGTCAGTGAGAAAGGCGGGGGTGAATAAGGTCGCTCTGGCGACCCCCCCTCCCTCTCCCCCCTCTGGGGCTCCCGAGGATACGCTGTGATGAGTGTGCATTATTGTGAGCGAGTTTGCATTATGTCTCTAGCTGTTGATACACCGCATCCTCAAGTTAGCAAAGCGCTTGTGATTATTTTGGAGTCGAAAGCGTCTTTAGGCGACGGTATCTGTTTACCATAAGGCAGGTCGTAAGCTTGTTTACCACCGTCGTTGTATAAAAAAGGCGAGCATACTGTGGTTTTAGACCAAATTACTATGTAATCGTCGTCAGTATTCAATATCATGTATCGCCTCATTTCTACTTTCTTTTTGTCCGAGAAAAATCAACCTTCACTAAATGCGGTTTTTGTACACTAATTTTTCGTTGTGCATATTTTAAGATGTTATTAACTAATATCGAAAGCGTACTTATCTGTACGCTTTTATTTATATTCAAATAAACTTTTTCCGCAACATATATTGCATAGCGGCATCCGTCACACATATGTATGGGATTGTTGTAAATTGAATATTTAAATAATGAAAAGAAATATCTTCCAGCTTGCCATTCGTGTGGCTTATGCATCAAATAATAGTGCTGGTCAACACTTATAAAATAATATCTGTTGCCGGTAACTATTAAAATTTAATAATTTTCATTTGACGCAATGTCAACCGTCGGATAGAAGAACTCTACGTCGGATAGTTGACTGAGTTGCGATCGGGCACTGAAACGTCACTGGAAACATAAGCTCCGCCTTTGGCACTAGATTTTGTGGCACCAGTTTTGAGCGACGGTTATGCTTCCATACTTATTATATTTCGATGAAGGTTGTCCCCCAATATTTATATATATCTATCTAGTTTTTTATCAAAAACATTTCTAAACTACAGTAGCGGAAAATAATCTATGATATTTGTGTTTTCTTTTCAAGTATTTTTTTATGAGAACGGCTAAGGCTGCCTAAACGATTATCATGTGAAAACCCTTTAGATGGAGAGTAAAATCATATACTACATTTGTATGACACCATATAAGAAACTTGTTTTGTATGAGTTTATTAAAAAGTGCATAAAATAACTAATACTCGAAATATAGGTAAAAGTGGTTTATTAATGAAGGAAACAACAAAAATTACAGATTCTGCACTGAAAATCAAAATATTAGATTAGTACTTGGTACTGAAACCCTTTGCATCAAGAACAGCTTTGCATGTTCGGGGTAGTGATGCAATCAACTTCGTGAGGAAAGAACTTGGAATGCGTTCCCACTCGTCCTTTAATTGTTCAAATCTTTGGTTGACATTTCTTGCACTCACACGGCGACCTAGCTCCTTCCATAGGTTTTCTATAGGATTCAAGTCCGGACTTTAGCTGGGCCATTCCAAAACCCTCACTCTACGTTTTTTGAACCATTGTTTGACAAGATTAGACGAATGTTTCGGTTCATTATCTTGCTGAAACATAAACGCTCTGCCGAAATTTTGGCGTGCCCAGGTAAGAAACACATTTTGTGATATTCCTTCATAAACTTCCTTCGTCATAAGCCAACTCGTATTCGATGTAAAGGACCAACTACACTTGCACTGAAACAGCCCCACGCCATAAGGGAGCCGCCGCCGAGTTTTACTGTAGGGAGCTGATACTTGGGGTCATAGCGAGCATTGTCGGGACGTCGTAAGTAGGTAATTCCATCTGTTCCGAACAGTAAAAACTTGGATTCATCGCTCCAGATTACCTTTTCCCACATTTCCGCAGTCAAAGAAAGATGTTCTTTCGCATATTTTTTTCTAGCTACTCGATTTTTCTTGGAAATCGGTGGTTTCTTTGCAGGACGACGAGCACGAAGTCCACCATCCATCAGGCGATTTCTTACAGTACTTACGGGCACAGAAACTGAATTTCCACACGATATTCCCGCATAATATCGCTCGCCGTGAGTCGTGGATTGTGTCTTGAAGTTGATATTCGCAAAATGTTGCGTTCTACCAAACTTGATGTGCAGCGTGGGCGACCAGGTCTGTTGGGCCTTTTGACACCTCCATGAGCTTTTTCCCGTTTCAAAACCTTCGATATAGTAGACTGATGAACTTCAAATTGCTTAGCCAGCGTCGATTGTGTGAAGCCATTTCTAATTGCTTCTTGTATAGCCACTGTTAAGTTTTTATTTCCACGAGGTCTCCCCATGGCGGAACTGATATTTCTTACAAATATGATTATGAATTAGCACGATATTCTGTTTTTTATCGACTTAAATACTACAAATGATGGACGCTAAAATTCCCGAAAAATGAATTCAAATTGAATTTCGAAATATGTACCAGCCTGTTAGCGTATAATTGGTCGAGAAAAATCAATATAACCTTTTTTAATTAGTTATCAACAAATTCAGTTCTTGGTTGCATCTAATTTGAAATAATTTACAGAAAAATCACAATATGATAGATTTTTTTCCGCTACTGTATGTTTGTATAATGCTCCGATCCATGCGCGATGATGGGCTGTATCCATGGCGTGGGATCAATGGGGTTGGGACGGGTACACACTCGTTGTAAGGAACCCTCGGTGCGCGAGTCGGACTCTCACTTCAATTTTCGATGTTCACTATATGTTCAAAACACCCCAGTGTATTCAACTTTTTAACAAATGACGTTCCATAACAGAAGGGCCTCGTGGCCCATTATGGTTTCCTAGATTTCAACGTTTTAGTAAAATACTTTTTTTTGTATGTTGATAAAGTTTATAAATAGAATAGCATATTTTTAGCTTGTTTGATTTGTATGCGTTCGGTATTTCTATATTAAAATGAGTTGTAAAGTTTTGTAAAAAAAGAGTCCTTATGGCACAGCACAGATAATAGCTATTTACGATACAAGGGTTGTAAAACAATGAAAGGCCGATATGGCAGATGTTTGAGGCCCGAGCCGCAGGCGAGGGTCATAAATATGCTAGAGAGGGCATTCTGTTTTACGACCCGTGTTTTTGCACAATTTTACGTCACCACTTGGCCAAAAAGTGGGTTTTTCCGGACGTGTAGCGTGCGGAAAAACGTGCTTTTTGGCAAGGTGTAGTGTAAAGTATTTTACAGTACATATGATGCTATAGTGCGGTAATCAGCAGATTACGTGCATATGTCGAAACTTTAAAGAGCCATATGTACTGTAAAACGTTGTACGATACACGTGCGAACAGGTAATTCGCAACTCGTGTCGATTTAATACACTCCCTTCGGTCGTGTTTCAATTTATCACCACTCGTTGCGAATTTCCTGTTTTCCGCACTTGTATCGTAATGTACTATTACAGTACATATGGTGCAACTTTACCGCACGAGTGCGGTAATCAGCAGATTACGGGCATATGTCGAAACTTTAAAGAGCCATGTGTACTGTAAAACGTACGATACACGTGCGAATAGGTAATTTGCAACTCGAGTCGCCACGCTCGTGTCGCAATTTATCACCACTTGTTGCGAATTTCCTGTTCGCCGCACTTGTATAGTAATGTACTATTAAAATAGAGTTACGATCCGGGCACTAAAACGTCACTGGATACAGAAGCTCGGTCTTTGGCACTACATTTTGTGGCACCGGTTTTGTGCGACAGTTATGTTTTCATACTTATTATATTTCGATGTCGATGAATGATCGAAGGGTGTTCGGCTTATGTAGCTGGATTTGTAGCAGTTTGAATCTAATTGTTTTCGATATGAAATTAAGCCGTAATTAATGGAACCTAAGCATAATTTTTGCTCTGGAAGTAGGCGAAATTTTTGTATCTTTTCTAAACACATTCTTTTTCATTCAGCCCGCACCGGAGCAGATTGTCGGCAAGGAAAAGAAGAGGAAGAAGCTGGACGAAATAGTTTTAGGTTTATCGGCCGCTAAAGGGCGGGGGCCGCCATCGGCGCCGGAGCCGCTGGCGCGCGGCCGCGGCTCCATCCTGCCCGACGTCACCGTGACGCCGGCCGCCCCGCCCTCCTCGGCCACGCCCCCCGCCCAGAAACCGTTCTCGGTCACCGTCACCAATGTACCCTCGCCTCAAATGTCGAAGGATCTCTCGTCCTTCTTACAACAATCGTTGGAGCACAGCAGTAAGAGTCCGAAGGTTCCATCGTCCTCGACGACAATGAAGGCTTACTCCCACGAGGCGAAAGTGAACAAGTGGCTGGCGGAGCAGGCGAGCGTGGAGCCGCGGCGGCGCAGCACCACCCCGCGGCTGGCACCCGACGAGCACGTGCCCGTTGTGCACCGCGTTACCGGCAAACGCATCGTCGGCCATAAAGCGCCGCAGCTCAGAAATCTCGCGCAGTGGATCGCCGAAAACCCTATGTTCGATATCGACCCCAAATGGACTGAGGGCATTAAGGAGCACGTCAAACTACCTCAGGACGCGCGAAGTCAGAGGCATTCGCCCATGCAGCCGAGTAGCTCGATGACTGAACGAAAAAAAGGGCGACCCCCCACGCTAGATTCGTCTACGGCGAATGTTTTATCGACCGGGTCGCATCTGAATCAAAATGTAGCCGGACTGAATCCGGCTCTTCTAGCTAGTCTATCCAGCTTGAGTGCATTTGACCCAAAAACCTTAGCAGCTACACTGTCGAATTTAACAGGATTCGACCCCAAACTACTAAATACATTTGATCCTAAATTACTATCAAGTCTGAGCAGTTTCGACCCCAAAAATAATCCACTGCTGAGCTCTTTTAGTAGCATGCCGAATTTATTAGGCAACATGACAGGAGGTAACATATTTGCCAATTTAGCTGGCTTAGGTCTGCCCGGATTTTCTTCTCTAGATATGAACAGCCTTGGAAGTGCGGCTGCTACCAGTGAAGCTAAGTCTAAATCCCGAAAGTCAACTGAGAGTGGAAACACGTCCAGCTCTAAAAATGCTAATTCACAGTTTCCATTCGTTTTCCCTAATCCGAACATGTTATATCCACAACTGGGACTAGGTGGTTTAAATCCATTCAGTATGCACTCTGGCATATCGTCGGCATATGACGCGCTAGGATTGCTCAGCAATAACTTGGCAGCCAGTTCCGGGTCGTCCACTATGCATAGCTCCAGTCACGGATCGGCCCGTGGCAGTTCAGTGAAGACGACGACACCTCGATCCTCAACTGTAGTAACAAGTTCCGCAACGTCTCGTCAACAGAAGGTTTCAGACCGCCAGCAATCGAGTCAATTACCTCAAATCCTTTTACCTCCGGATCCATATCTTTTAGAATCACTATCTAAGCAGTCTATGAATTATGATGCTAGTTTAAAAGCAGACAAAAGAAGCAGAGAGACCGAAAGCCATGAACAAATGGCGACAGACTTGTCCAAGAGTGATAAAAAGAAACTTCCGTATGACTCATTAAGGTCACAGATGCCACCAGAATTTGCGGCTGTGCAAGAAAAATTATTAAAGGGTGATAAGAAGGATATTGATATTAGTAAAATGTTATTGGAGCAAATGGCTTCTGGTGCTTTAAGTGCCAGCCTGGTTAGTTCAGCAGACGCGAAAAAAGTCAAAGAAATGGAGAAAGACGCTTATGAAAAACTAAGTAAGAGTTCATCCGAATATATTACCAGAGCACTCTCTTCAGAAGACTCTGTACCATTGAGCTTGAAAAGAACACACGACGAAATGAGTAATGAACCTGAGAACTTGGCAATGCAAACGTCTGATCATAGTTCCGCTAAAAAGGCGAAAGAAACTGCGACTTCAGACTGTATTTCTACAATTGATAAGCAGCAAGATCACCCCACTGGCGAAATGGACCTAGAAGACCTCATTGCTCCCTCAACAGTTATCAGAACTGGAGTTAAAGCTGGTGACATCGAGAAAAATGTTCCAAAAATTTCAATAGACTCTCATATTGACAAAGAGGATAAAATCCAACCGAAATCCAATAGTTATGAAGATTCAATGGCGCAGAGAGCCGGAGATTCTGTTCACGGCACGGAATCTGGCGGAAACATCATAGCGGAAGAGCAGAATAAGGAGGGTGGTGCCGCTGACGAGTCCAGTAGCGTCGACGATACGTCAGCTAACGATGGCAGTCGCCGAGGCAACCGAAAGAAAGGCCGCAAGTCATCTGAAGAAGCATCAACGGGGCCGCGACGAGAATTGCGCTCCAGTGCAGGCCGATTGTCCACAGAGTCTAATACAAATCATTGAACAGGAATTTTACTGGCAATAATTTAATTTACATCACACTATTTATTAATAGGCAGTATTGCGAGATGTCTAAAATGGGTCTAGATGTACGTACTTAGTTGCAGCTCTGTTGAAGTTATCATGTTATATCTGTTATAAGTATATACAGAAAGTAAATTGGGACATCCTTTTCTTTCACAGGTTATTCTAGCATTCATAAAAATAATGGTTAGGTTAGAGGTATAAGAATACCATTTTTATTGTAACGCAATGCATGTCGCAAGCACAAATAACTAACTTTATCAACGGTTCTGCTATATCTTCAAAAGAAACGGGTAGGGAGGATAGTGATGCTGAGAGTATTTTCTTGCGACGTCCATTCTTTATAATAAAATTTATAGAAGACTGGATACTCCACGTACTAATGACTTGCAATTATGGTATATATATAATTCATACATTTTGTCGTAAGAAGTAGGTACGTTTTATTGTATTTATTAATTTATAATCATAAAATGCTTTTGATACATTTGATAGGTATATTTTGTTCTCGTCGTAGGCAGACTCACTAATAGGTATATTTTAGTATCGTTATACTTTCTTTTTGAGTTTGACCTATGAATATCATGAAATCAAATTACATAACAAAACATACTTTCATAATTTTGATACTAGTGACATAAAGTATCCCAAGATCTCTTGCAAAATGCAACACATTTTAGATTAATTTGTGGCCGTCATTAGATTGGTTTCGATAGGTATTTTATATTTGGATTTAATGTTAAATTACACTTGGCGATGCAATTGCAATCACATTTTATTATATCGTTTAATTAATTTTATAGATTGTGAAATACGTATCAACCTATGATTTCGTTTTCCATTAAGTAAGAGCAACACTGGATGTGATAAAATAATTTATTACATTGTATTCTTATTAATCTTATTATTTTGCATTGCTGTATTGATGAACTGTAATATAGATAATTATGTGACAAATCATAAATAAAAAAGAAACGTACATCATTAGTTTTACTGCCACACACTTATTAACCCTTTGAATGCTTTCATATTTGAGTGAAGTGATCACACCACGGAATATATAAAAAGATGGAAGCGGCGTGACAGCTATCTACTTAGAGAACCACCGTAGCCGTTCCAACACAATCATAACTAAATACATACACGCCAACACTAACGCAAAACGCTTTTAATTGGATAACGCTTATAATTCCATTACGATTTTAACGGTTGTCATTTTTAGAAAGAAAATGACCTCAAACTAGATCAATTTACGGCCTAAATTCCAATGCCCAAAAAATGGCAGGTAAGTCTCTGCTTTATCAATATAGGGGCTAAAAATCGGAAAGCTTGTAAGGCATAAAAATTATATGCTATTAGTATTGATATATGCTTTCCTTCTTGCATTATTACATAGCCAAGCGTGTGTGAGCGAGATGCACTTTGGACAGAAATTGGTATGGAATCCTTGTTTGCAATATGGAGACCGCGGTCAAATACTCTTGACATTTGATTGCGTTCGAAGCCAAAGGTCTTATGTTACTATGAATGTCTGTGGTGGCACACCTATTTGGAAAGAAATAGGGGTGAGGGGTATAATCGTTAATTATCGATATAAATACGTTGAGTAAAACATGTCTAAAACGAAAAGCGCTTCCAATAGGTTTTCGTAATTTTGAACGAATTTGGACGTTGTAAGATCACAGTTCCTGTCATGCATAACGTTTACCATTGCTTTAAATGACTTGTTATGTTATGCAGAGTATGTCGTTGGCAACGATCTAGTTAAATATTCGAATAAGTGTCTCGAAGTTAAGGTATGATAATTTAAGGAAGCGATTCACTTTACGTTAAGATCAATCGAGAAGCAGAATTTGATAAGAGAAAACTTTACAAGTAGCACTTTTGAGCAGCAAATAACATAACAAATCCTTTAAGCAAAAAACCGTTATGCATGACTGCCCGGCTAGTATGATAGCTTATAACGTCACGTTTTGTGTGACGTTTTAGTACATTTTGGCCATATAACGTGATGGTATAAGTTATCATACTAGCCGGGCAGGTGCTGTAATCTAAGGAGCTTTGAAAGAACGTGATTTCCAGTTAGATCAATATATTAATTTTACTATCGATAATAACCATTCACGAACTTGTCTGTTTCACATTTATTAAATAGAGGCACGTTCATTTAAAACTTGGGTTTAAGTTGAGTCTACAAGGCTTAATGTGATTATATACCAATAATGAAATAGAATGGATGTATTGTAATGTGATGTAATTTTGATTTGCAATAAATACGTTTCTTTTTCTATTACAGTACAATATGTAGGTATTTATATAATGTGGGCTAGAGTTCTAGCGCGTAAAATAAAGTAAATAGAAAGTACTTAAATAAAATAATAATAATTCTATAAGCAAAGCAAACTATGCTTAGTCAAGCCAGGGTCAAAATATTATTTATTCAAATAGGCCTAGCAACAAGCACTTTCGAATATAATATAGTATAAAATAATATATCACCAAGAGCAATCCCATTTTTAATAAAAAAATCGTCAGTTATAACATGTATTAACATTAATTAATTATTTAGAGCAATTTATTGATGCTATTATTATTCTTTGAAATAATGAAATTGTTGTAGACATGTTAAAATGACAAAAAAATTACATGTCAAAGAAATTATGATGTAATAAAATTCACAATAGGATCGTCAAAACATAAATAATAATATTAATAAAAAATGTATAGAAAATAGAAATGTAGACAGTTTCTAGAATAAAATCAAAATGTTAAAAGAAAATAATAAGAGAATATTAATACCTAATACCATAATGACTTATTCAATAATATTTCAATCACAATTAATCCCACGGTGTTTTATCATTCATGTAGTCGTGTGTGCTACAATATACTATCGATATCAATTTACGCTTTACATATTTTTTGAAATTATAAATAGATAATTCAGTTAGGTTTCTTGGAAACTTATTATAAAACTTCACACCATTACCCATGAATGATATTCTAATGTTTTGGAGGCGAGTGGTGGGCACCACGAGCTTGTGTTTATTTCGAGTATTAATATTATGTATGTCACAGTTCTTCCTGAAATTTACAATGTTTTTATTAATAACTTAATACGTTATTTTAAATTAGAACTATGACGAATAAATACAGGACTACCATCCGTTATGTTATATAATGACATGAAGAAATTATTCGATATTTTTATTTATTGTTCTGCCCAAGTTAAAACATAATTATTTTTATTTTAAAATAATCGATAAATTCCAACATAAGGTACGAGTACCACTCTAGCCCTGCTACCAATTGCTCCGATGAAACGACAGACGGAAAGGAGCTTGAATAGCGCGATACATTGCGGTGACATTAGGGTAGTTCCTTAATCAGTGCCATTCGCAAGCAAGCAATGTCAAGCATCTATACCGATTCTCTCATATTAACGGAGTAATGGCGAATGTCATAATCCATCGCAATGTTTTCCAAGAAACAATTATTTTAGTGCTGATCAGTGAAAAGAAATCACTCCCGGCTAATCCTTTAGGTTGTTGTAGCTTCGTTGTTGGTAGGACAAAATTGCACAATAAGGTATTTTTATATTTTTAAAAGGGTATAATTCGTCACTCGCAGTCCATTGACAACTGAACTGCCTTTGGACTGCGTTTGACAGATGTTTGTAAATCCAATCATACATGCGGCTACGCGTGACCCGCCCATTACCATTTCTATAGTATTTATTTGTTCTGTGGATCACACAGACCCCAAGGTATAAAAAATTTAATGTAACGTTTAAACCAATAAAATGAATTCATAATAGATATTTTTCATGATCATAGTAAACCTTCACCTTCACGCCAACCTTTGTGGTCAGCACGACGACCAGTGCCTATTTGGACCTGAGATTCTGAGAAATGGCGCTGCAAAGAACATATTACACTGGCCTACAAAAGAAGGTATAACAGTTTTTGTTCAAGAAAGCTAAAAGTAAAAAACCGGCCAAGAGCGTGTCGGGCCACGCTCAGTGTAGGGTTCCGTAGTTTTCCGTCCGTCACATTAAGTTGACATATTAAGTACAGAAACACAAAACCCTAAAAAGCACGTCATTTCATTGTGATTTTGTAGAAATGACAGGTACAATAAACACCTGTTTATACGGTTAAATTACAAACTTAGTTCAGAAATTATTTTTGTATTTTTTTCAAAAACTATTCAACCTATCAAGTTCAAAATAATTTTCCTACAAAGTTTTTATAAAGTTCTACTTTTGAGATTTTTTTCATATTTTTAAAACTTATGGTTCTTAAGTTAGAGGGGGGGGACACATTTTTTTTTACTTCTGGAGCGATTATTTCCGAAAATATTAACATTATCAAAAAATGATTTTAGTAAACCCCTATTTATTTTTAAATACCTATCTAACAATATATCACACGTTAGGGTTAAAATGAAAAAAAATCACTCCCCACTTTACGTATAGGGGAGGTACCCTAATAAAATATTTTTTTCCACTTTTTATTTTACCACTTTGTCGGCGTAATTGATATACATATTAGTACCAAATTTCAGCTTTCTAGTGCTAACGGTCACTGAGATTATCCGCGGACGGACGGACAGACGGACGGACAGACATGGCGAAACTATAAGGGTTCCTAGTTGACTACGGAACCCTAAAAAATTACAGTATTTGTAAAGGGAGCGTTTTTTTTTTGTTCTTTTTCAGCCATCTTTTAAAAGGAGTATATAACAAAACTAAATTTCTACATAAAGCCGGTCACAAACTGCTATGTTATTCACAAAGCCAGCCAGAGGTGGGGTGAACGTCCAAGACCGATGATGTCACAGCCCACCCCTAATATATATTGACGCCGGGGCTCATAATAATAACACGTAATCGGAGGTTTAACGCATTCGTCCGCTCGAGTCATCACCAGCAGGGCTAGTATGATCGCTTATATGTCGGACATATAGCATTCGTCCCGTACTGTCAAGTATGTAAGTGCGAGAGGGACGAATGCTATATGTCCGACATATAAGCGATCATACTAGCCGCACAGACGTCCGTCTATTTGACATTGCACCTAATTCACATACTTCTGACATTGACAGTGCGACGTGTGCAAGAAGAGACGGACGACCGAGACATTGGCGTGGTAGGGATTAACTAATCCGAATTGGTATTATTTTATCGATAATATTGTCTAGGTATATCATATCATGTTTTAGGTAGTACATGCGTAAGGTCCGCGGCATACAATAGCTGCACGGTTTGTCGGAGTCAATTTTTACCCGACTTTGAGGATAAAGCGTGACCATAAAATCTGCCATTGTGCTATCATGCTAGCTAGACAGGCCACGTCACGTATGTAGCGTTCTCAGTCATCCTATAATATAGACAGAGATAGCAGTAAAGAAAAAAGTATTGTCTCGGTCTATTTTAAAGCTTGAAGAATGTTGCGCATATTGCTATGTAATTCGGGGTTAACAGCTTGAGATTTTTCAAATTAGTCGCATTTTGCAGCTGGATACTTCTTTGATTGTAAACATGTATGAAAAAGCAGTTCAAAAATATGTGCGCTTCATGGTTCTTTTATGGCTTCATAGTTTATTATGTATTCCAATCGTTCTGAAGATATGACTAGTTATTCATAGTCGTTTATGATCGTCATTATAAGGCCATTACATATTACACATCTTGCAATTTGTCACAAAAACCGATAGAGTTGCAGCTTTAGTTAAAATGAGACAGCAATTCATTTCAGCCATTTCAGGCTGTCATGACAAATTGCATCGTTTGTATTGTGCTATGAGTAAGTATACTCAAATGACGCCCTTGATTTCCCATGTTATTTATTTATAAACAATTCCCCAAACTTAAATGAATGAAAATGATCACAGTCAATTCCGACTATACACAAAGAAGGGTTCCGTACCGACACTTCCTAATCTACATTTAAAAGCACAATACAATATATTGAATCAAAAAAGGTTGTATTTTCATAGGAAATTCTTGGGTAAGACAGGTTTTCAGCAATAACTCAAAAACCGTTAGATCTATCTTGTTCAGACGCAAAATAGTTGAAAGTATTTATTATAAATCTTGATTTTTTTCATTTTAAACTATTAAAATAGTTTGGAAATTAGAGAAGGGGGGGGGGGGTACACTTCTTACGACTTTGACAGCTAATATCTCACCAAACAACGGTTGACATAAATGGATTTTTATAGTATCCTCTGTAATTTTTGAAGGCCTATCTATACGTAAAGCATATCAAACACGCCTATTCGTATAGAAAAAAATATTTGTAACCCTCCTGTTAAATGTATGGGGTGCCCACCCCGACAACTTTAATATTTTTTTCGTAGTTTCACATCACATTTCTATAGCGGTTTATAGACTACACCTTCCTACCAAATTTCATGCTTAATTGTAGTGCTCATAATATAGTCTCAGGTAAATCGACTGTGACATACAGACGGACGGACAGACATGACGGATCTATAAGGGTTCCGTTTTCTCCATTTTGGCTACGGAACCCTAAAAATCAGACGTGTATATGTTATTAAACAATGTAGACAAAATATTTGTTCTTCAAAAACGAGCAGTGCGCGCAATCTACAATTTAAAACCACAAATTTCTTTAAGGAACTTGTTTAGAGAAGCGAACATAATTACATTGCCATCATTGTTTATTTACGAGGCAATCATGTATGCAAGAAAAAATTATCAAAACTTGCCAAAAAATTGTGACCTGCATAAGTTCAATACGCGAAACAAAGATAAACTAGCCGTACGACGTATCCGACTTGCAAAATTTAGGAAATCATTTATTGGGCAATCAATACATTTTTATAATAAAATACCTTATACAATAACTAACCTCCCAGACCATAAGTTTAAGAAAGTTGTTAAACTTATATTAACTAGGAAATCGTACTATAAAGTGTCAGATTATGCAAGAGATAAAGATGTTTGGGATCAATGTATTTGTAATGAATGATTCATAATAATTAGTTTTCACGATTTTATCTAATGTAAATATTGACGAACATAAGTGTATCTTTGTATACCTACATGAGAATTAAATGAACTATGAACTATACATCTTGTATAGTCGGGTCTTAGTGATCTACCTTTTTTTTTACTTTGTTTGGGACTTTTTAGGGTTCCGTACCCAAAGGGTAAAAACGGGAGGGACCCTATTACTAAGACTTCGCCGTCCGTCCGTCCGTCCGTCTGTCACCAGGCTGTATCTTAACAACCGTAATAGCTAGACAGTTGAAATTTTCACAGATTGTGTATTTCTGTTGCCGCTATAACAAAAAATACTAAAAACAAAATAATAATAACTAAGGGGGGCTCCCATACAAAAAACGTGATATTTTAGCCCTTTTTCATGGCTACCTCTCGCCGAGCTAGATCTCAAGAACCGTAATAGAGGTATATTGGTTAGAATAATCACGTGAAACAGCTGCATGGGGATAGGCAAATTTGCAAAAAGTCGTCTCTATACCCTACTATATACCTTGTGTTCTTGTCTCTAGAACACGAATCTACCTGTTTTAGTTCATGGAGGGGGGTGTCGCGATTAGCGAAAATCTGTGGTAAGTTCGTATGACCACATCCTTATAAAACGTAGCTGGCAACATTATTTAGTTATAGAGATATTTGACGAGAGATGATTTTGGTGGGAATACTGTTGTAGACGAGCAGAGTTTAATAGTGGAATAAGTTTGTGTAAAGTGGATGCAGCCTGCAGACAATAGAGCCTCAATCTCCTGATTAACTGGAGCTTAGTATTAGACTAGGCTTCAATCGTAGATCACTAAATCTTATTAACCTGTTCACGTGCGCGAGTAGATGGGATCCCAAATACTATGTACGTGTTACTCTCGTACAACTTTAGTATCGTGTAGAGCTTAGAATAAGTCCTGTCTATACTTGGTGCTTATTTTACTTCCTATCAACAGGCGGTGGAATTCAACTCCAGGCAAACTACTTAAGGTGCAGGGTAGGGCAGGCAAGCCATACTCCATACAAAGGTTGTGCAAGTTTTTAACCGTCTTCAAGATTTCAAAAGAGGAGGTTATCAATTCGGTTGCGTGTTTTTTTTTTTTTTTTTTTTTTAATGTTTGTTACTCCATAACTCCGTCATTTCTTAACCGATTTGAAAAATTCTTTTTTTGATTGTATGTATATATATATCCAAGTTGGTCCCGTTTTTGTCAAAAGGCAGTTCTGATGATGGGATCCATGAGGAATTGAGGGAACTCCTCAAATCTTTAAGGCAAACATATAGTGATTTTTGTGTTTTTATCAACAAGTTAAGCATTTGCATCCAAAAATGTGACATTGGATGAAGTGGAACTGCTGATGATGATCAGAACAGAACTCTTCAACGACGAAAAGTTCACGTTTAGCGATTTGTCCTCCTAGCTGTGTTTGTTAAGCTAGTTCTATTTTCACGATTGATTTTTGTCATGCTCGAGTTCTGATGATGGGATCCATTAGGAATCGAGGAAACTCCTCAAATGTGAATGGCACACAAATAGTGATTTTAGTATTTTCATGAACTAATCAAGCATTTTCATTCATAAAAGTGACATTTGATGAAGTGGAACTGCTGATGATGATCAGAACGGAACTCTTCAACGACGCGTAGTTCACGTTTGGCGATTCGTTCTCATCGTTTTGTTTGTCAAGCAAGCAAGGTTTTTCCATGATTTCATGAGGAATTGAGGGTAAGTACTTAGTCTTCTACCATTATAAACATACTTATAGCCATTTTTGTATTTTATTGTATGGAATCTAAGAGTGCACCATCTAAGATTAATAATCTTTCACCGGACTCCCCCATTGAAGTCGGTTTTTTTTTCTTAAAAATTATTTGCGTTAGTTTTGGCACTTCAGCATTTAATTTAATTTTTTATTGGTATGTAGCTACTGCGCACCTTACCGCGCATTTGCTTACCGGCGCGTTTTTAAAAAATGTCTAGAGAGACGTCTGTCATTCTTGAATAAATAAATTACGGAATACATCTGATCTGTTTTAATGTTATCATTTTGGGCCTTAAAGTGGTGACCCCGCATTCAGAGCAGCAAACAGCTTCAGAACAGCTTCAGAAAACATGTCTACAGAAAATGATGCAAACGAAAAATTCGAACCGGCAGTCTCAAGCCCCATACAAGAGCTCTCAGGCATTGCATCTCACAATCGAATTCCGCCATTATGGCGCGATAGAATACGCCTTTGTTTTGTGCAGTTTGAAGCCATGATCAATCCACTAAAAAAAGGTGACCAAGCAATGTACCTACGAATTTCTAATTGCTCAACTCGAACGCCAGGATATTGACGAAATTAGCGACATTCTTTTAAAACCACCTGAAACGAAAAAGTTTGATGCTTTGAAAAACCGATTGATTTCCGTATACGAGGAGTCAACAGATCGAAATTTGCAGCGACTTTTGACAGACATGGAGCTAGGTGACTTAAAACCGTCTCAGTTACTGCGCCGCATGAAAACTCTCGCCGGCGGCAACGTGTCTGAATCAGCACTCCGAATTCTGTGGTCTAATCATCTTCCGTCGTCCGTTCGATCCGTCATCGCAGCAAGTGTTATATTGATGATAAACATAAATCTGCACGATATTCCATTGATGGCTGACAAAATATTAGAACAATCGCGTAAAGATATATGTGCCGTTGCAACACCATCAGTGGCGCAGCCGTCATCTTCATCAACGCACTGTGAATCTTCTCTGCCGCAAACTTTAGAAGACAAGCTCGACCACCTTGTTCTTGAAGTCGCTGAATTGAAAATACACAATAAACAGTACCGCCGCAATCCGCGTCCAGACACGTAATTTAATGCAACGTATTACTCACGCCCTAATTATCGCGCGCGCGGCGCATTTCACCAACCCGACCATTTGTCGAGCGGTATCTGTTATTATCATCGACGTTTCGGAGATTCAGCTTTTAAGTGTACCATTCCCTGCAATTATAAGAAGAGAGCAAACAAGGAAAACTGATTCCTGCGTTAGCTGAGGCGGAAACTAGCGCATGGGATACTTCACACCGCCTATTTGTCACAGATCAACATACCTATACAAAGTCTAAATATCTTATCGACACTGGCGCAAACATTTCTGTTGTCCCAAAACCTAGAGGTTTTCGTGGACAAGCGACGTCATTCAACTTTTATGCGGCAAATAACAGCTCAATACCCACTTTTGGCGAGAAGACCTTAGATATAGATTTTGGTTTAAAACGGTCATTTAGATGGAAGTTCATAATTGCAGCAGTCAGTAAGCCAATCATCGGCGCTGATTTTCTTAAATACCATCAATTACTCGTCGACCTTTCTGGGCGATGCTTGATTGACAAGAAAAGTAACTTGGCTATCAGAATATCTGTTTGCAAGACCTTGGAGCCAACCGTTCGCTCTATAGAGCTAGAACAGAAATATCATCACGTACTCAGTGAATTCCCTGATATTACCCGACCGTCCTCGATGAAGATCGCTCCAAAACATAACGTCGAACATTATATCGAAACGAGTGGACCTCCAGTACATGCCAGACCACGCCCGCTGCCGCCTCACCGGTACCTCGCGGTCAAGAAGGAGTTTGACCATATGATCGAACAACAGCTATGTCGACCTAGCAAGAGCCCATGGGCAAGTCCTCTCCACGTCGTGCCTAAGAAAAACGGTGACATACGCGTATGTGGTGATTATCGACGGCTAAACGCGGTCACAAAACCGGACCGCTACCCTGTACCTCGTCTAAGAGATTTCAATTATCAAGTTTACGGTATGAAAATTTTTAGTACAATCGACTTGAACCGTGCTTACCAGCAAAAACCTATGCATAAAGATCATATAGAGAAAAGTGCGATTATAACACCGTTCGGCCTTTTCGAGTGAATGAAAAGAGTGAAAGTACAATGATGAGAGAAGGTTTAAAAAATGCTGGCCAGACTTTTCAAAGATTTATTCATCAAGTCCTCGCTGGTTTGGATTACGTTTTCCTATTTATTGACGACATCATCATAGCATCGAAGGATGAAAGCTCTCACGAGGAACACCTCCGGACAGTCCTGGGACGACTGAACGAGTACGGTGTCACGATTAATCCTTCAAAATGTGTGTTGGGTCAAGAACGTGTTAAGTTCCTTGATTATACAGTTACACCTGATGGTATCAAGCCACCTGACGACAAGATTCAAATTATTAACATGTACCCCAAACCTGAAAACGTCGAACAATTAAGAAGATTTCTCGGGATGGTTAATTTCTACCACGACAGTATTCCCAACGCAGCCCAGATTCAGGCGCCACTGAATGCATATTAATGGTAGGAATAACCCTCGCCACGAACAGAAAAAAGTTTCAGATTTTTCGGTTGCACCATATACTTTTTTTAAATATAAACATTTTATATCACATCGCGTCTGCCCCGTATCAGACTACTACGACATTTCTAAGTCCGTCGAATATTTAAAAAGAAAACGCCTGCTTGGATCTGTGGTACGCAATTACATTGACAGTTCAAGTCAATCAATCAATCAATCAATCTTTGTGTAGTCATACGGCCAACCTATGATGAACTGTCAATGTCATTGCGTACCACAGATCCAAGCAGGTGTTTTTTTTTTTTAATATTCGACGGACTTAGAAATGTCTTAGCAGTCCGATACGGGGCAGACGCGAGGTGATATAAAATGTTTGTATTTATATAAAATATATGGCGCAACCGAAAAATCTGAAACTTTTTTCTGTTATTGTCGACGGTTATTCCTCCCATTAGAAAAATAATCAAGGACTTTTAAAAATTTCAGACATTCCCCATTTTCACGGATCATAAGCCGCTGACATACGCTCTTATGAAAACGTCATCCGATTCCAGCACATACACGCAGATATCGTCGGACCTCTAAGTATTTCAACGAGTGGTCACCGTTATCTACTTACAATAATTGACAGAACGACGAATTGACCAGAGGCTATACCTATTCGGGATATAACCGCTGAAACTGTTGCCAAAACTATATATGAAGCATGTTTAGGGGATGATGGTTGAGCAGAGTTTCCCCTAGTAAAAGATGTCTTGACTTGAAGATCGTATAATGGAATGTTTTGTATTTACAGAATGGCTTCTTATATACTAAAACTTAACTATTGCTATTTCACTATTTACATTTATACAAGACAAGGATAGCCATACAAGTTTTGGCGGGAAACTAACGCGCGCTGTAGATTCGTAGTGCGCATGCGTAGAACTCGCGAAGGCAGGCGGGAGCGACTGCGGCGCGTTGGCGCATGCGCAGACCAAAGGAATAAATACACCCTGTCGCGCGCGCAGTGCAGTCAGTATCGAGGAATCTTCGGCGGGAACGCACGTCTGTCGGCTGTTGTCACAGCCAAACAAAACTTCTGTTTCCTGGAGCACTGCGTCAATCGATTATATTTGATGTCAATCGAAAAACGTTCTTTTCAGAACGGTCAATCATTTTGTCGCTACGTCAATCGAAAGCGTTCTTTTCAGAACGGTCAATCAATTTGTAGTTGACGGGACTCGGCAGCTACATAGCTCCCTCCTTAGCGATAGCGTACGGGGAAATGTACGGTGCGTCCGCTGCGGGTCACTCGTGGTTGCTGTGCATGTGCAGGCGTCGGAGTGGTGTGTGCAGGCGGTGCAGGCGTCGGAGTGATGTGCGCAGGCGATGATGTCGGAGTCTGCGGCGGCGGCGACGATCTCGGAGTCTGCGGCGGCGATGGCGACAGCGGGGGCAGCGGCGGGGGCGGCGGCGACTGCGAGCGCGAGGGGCGCGGGGGCGGCGGGTGTATCGGCGGCGGCGGCGGCAAATTTGTGTAGTTGTAGTTAGTTATTGTTATTGGAGTATGCGCTGGTTCGGATGATTCGTTTTCGGCGATGGTGTATGCAGGCTTCAGTCGGTCGATGGATATGTTCGCTTGACGTGTAGGTAATTGGATGGTGAATATCTTGTCGTTGCGTTTCAGTACTTTGTAGGGTCCATCGTACGGTGCTTGCAGAGGTTTCCTAACTGCGTCGACACGTAGAAATACGTATTCGCACGTAGTTAGGTGAGGATGAACGAATATTGGCTTCTTGTTGCTATGCGGCTGGTTTGGTACTGGTTTCAGGTTTCGGATGGTTTCTCTCAGCTGTTCGACGTAGATACTGTCCATTATGACGTCATTGTGTGATTCGGTAGCGAGGAAGTCTCCGGGCAGGCGAATGTTGCAACCGTAGGTAAGTTGTGCGGCGCTTACGCTCGTGTCGGTGCGTAATGCTGCGCGCACGCCGAGTAGCACTGTAGGCAGTTCGTTAATCCAGCTGTTGGCGGATAGGAGTCTAGCTTTCAGCGCACTCTTCATTACTCGGTGAGAGCGTTCAATGACCCCATTCGAGATTGGATGATATGGCGTCGTGCGTGTTTTTTTGATACCGAGTAATTGCGTTAGGTGAGCAAAGACTCGGCTTTCGAACTGTCGGCCTTGGTCGGTTGTTATTGTTGCTGGGCAACCGAATCTTGACATCCATCCTTCGTAGACGGCCTTGGCGATGTCTTCGGCGGTTATTTGCCTTAGCGGGATCGCTTCGGGCCAACGGGTCGCGCGGTCGATGATAGTCAGGCAGTAACGGTAACCGTCGGACGTAGTGGGCATCGGGCCGATGACGTCACAGTGTACGTGTTCAAAACGCGCTGTAGGTTTGAACGTTGATAAAGAACTTGTAGTATGTTGCTGTATCTTCGCTCGTTGACATGAAATGCACGCTTTCGCCCATTTTCCGATGTCCGTATTCATTGCAGGCCAGAAGTATTTGCTTGTAATCATCTTGCGCGTAGTCCGTATACCGGGGTGACTGACCTTGTGAATAAGGTCGAAAATAGTGCGTCGGTAGTCGGCAGGTAGGTATGGACGATTGGTATTGGTTGATGTTTCGCAGTATATCTTGTGATCGGTTCCGGGAATCGTAATTTGCTTTAGTGTGATATTATTCTGTTGCTGTAGTTGTGCGATGTTGCTATCTGTTTCTTGAGCGGCGGCCAATTCCTGGAAGTCGATCGGCGAAGGACAACTGATTGCTTCGACGCGTGAGAGTGCGTCCGCTACAGCGTTCTCTTTCCCACTTATGTAGCGTATATCGGTAGTGAATTCGCTTATATAAAGTAGGTGTCGGGTTCGTCGTGGAGATTCGCTGTCGTTTGATGGCTTCGTAAATGCAAATGTTAATGGCTTGTGGTCCGTAAATATTATTAGCGGTCTTCCTTCGAACATTTTTCTGAAGTGTTTCACGGCAAGGTAGGCAGCTAGAAGTTCGCGGTCGTACACGCTGTATTTCTTCTGGGCTTCTGTGAACTTGCGTGAGAAATATCCGAGCGGTTGCCATTGGTTACCGATGGATTGTTGTAACACGGCGCCGGCGGAGGAATTTGAGGCGTCGCAAAAGATAGCGAGCGAAGCGTTATGCAGTGGGTGTGCGAGTAGAGCGGCGTTTTGTATGCTCACTTTACACGCTTCGAAGGCTTGCGTAGCTTCGTCGGTCCATTCGATTTGCGACTTGTCTCTCTTCCGAGCGTTGTGTAGGTACTTGCAGAGCGGCGATTGAATGGTTGCGGCGTCCTTGATATTTTCCCGGTAAAAGTTAAGCATACCGAGAAAACGACGTAGTTCTTCTATTGTGTTAGGTTTAGGGTAATCGACTATTGCTTGAACTTTTTCTTTAGGTGGTTGGATTCCGTCTTTGTTTACTTCGTATCCGAGGAACATCACCGATGGCTGGCCGAAAACACATTTGGCGGGATTTATAGTGATGCCATACTCGTCGAGTCGTTGTAAAATGGTGCGGAGATGTGTTCGGTGCTCCTCTTCGGTGGTTGAAGTGACTAGTAAATCATCGACGAATGGGAAAACGTAGTCCAGGCCTCTCAGTACTTCGTGTATAAAACGTTGAAATGTTTGACCGGCGTTCTTCAATCCCGGGCACATGCGCGGGAATTCGAATAATCCGAACGGTGTTATTATGGCTGATTTTTCGACGTCTTGCTCGCTGATAGGTAGTTGCTGATAAGCGCGGTTCAAGTCGAGTGTTGAAAATATTTTCTTGCCGGCGAGTTGGTAGGTGAAATCGCGTATCCGTGGTATGGGATAGCGGTCGGGTTTCGTGATAGCGTTGAGTCTTCGGTAGTCACCACATACGCGTAGATCTCCATTATTCTTAGGTACCACGTGTAACGGTGAGGACCATGGGCTCTTGCTGGGACGACATAGGCCTTGCTCGATCATGTTCTGGAACTCTTTCTTGACTTGTTCATAGCGATGCGGTGCGATTGGGCGGGCTCGGCAGTGAACGGGTTGACCGGTGGTTTCGATAACGTGTTCGACGGAGTGTTTCGGGCTGAGCTTCATCGATGTGAGTCTTGTAATTCCAGGAAAGTCGGCTAGTATGTCGTGGTAAGTTTGGTGCTCGTCGATACTTCGAACTGTAGGTATATTTGAGCTGCATAGTTGTGCGTTGGTAGTTAGAAGCGTCTTGCCATCGATCAATCTTCGGTTCTTCACGTCGACTATCAGTTGGTGATGGTTGAGGAAATCTGCTCCGAGGATAGGTTTCGACACGGCGGCGACGATAAACTTCCATTTGAAGGGACGGCGTAAGTTGAAGTCGAGCTCGTAAGTCTTCTCGCCGTAGGTAGGTATAGTTGTATTGTTGGCAGCGTACAGTTGAAAAGGTAGCGGCGTTGCAGGTGTGCCTTTAGCTCTTGGTATGAAGCTTTTTACATCGTTGACCAAATTGCTCGGGATAGACCACGGATCTATACCTAAACCGGATTGAGTACTGTGACGAAAAAGTGAGACCGACAGAGAAGCCAAACTCGAGGATTGCATCTCGTTTTAATTAGGGTGACCAAGTACATCTGTGGATATGAGAATTATTTCTAATATAGAATAGGTTCTATGTACAATGAAATTAAAACTAAATTAGGTAGTATATAAAATAAGAATATTTTTCAAAGAAATATTTATTTTCGCTAATCATAAGTTTATGTATCCATACATTGTTAAATAATATAGTCTTGTGTAATTTTTGCCTAAGCCCTACTTTATTTTCCAAATCTCTTAACAAACGTGTTTTACCGTGATGAGCCATGCGTAAATTAAAAAAAGACGAGGCAATAGCCTTTTTAATTCACCATCATCAGATCAGCACGGTAGTGCCATGATACACGAGTTCGGTAGGTAACAATAAAATAAAATAATATTACATTGTTACCGAACTTGGCGGTATCCAATTGAGCTGAAATTTAGCATACTTATGTACAGCATGCTAAATTTTAGCTCAATTGGATACCGGAAAGTAGCTGTGTTCAATCCTCGTATCGAATATCGGTTTTTTTATTAGGGTAACATTAATATTGTTTCCGTTTTACATATGGCAACGCTAGGTAGAACGACTTCCTGTAGCCATTACTTACTAGAACTTGCTTTCGAAGACGCACACAAGGAGCGTCCAATTTATTACAATATTTGTGTAAAGATCCCTCGTCCTACATAGAACTTAGAAATCACATCAAGAGCGTGCGTGGGCTGTGTCGAGTAAGGTATCTCTGGTGCGAAACACGGTCGGTAAGTCAGGCCTGCACTTTACTGTGTAGTAGCGAAGAGTGCCTTCAGAGGAGCCCTACGAGCTCCAGACCCGGATGCTTCAGGTATGTGAATTTGCACTTAAAACTGTCGTAGCTATCAAAATTAAAATTATTATCGGTTTCTCGTATTTTCGGATCCTAGTGATTTCGGCTCATTTTACAGTACGAACTTAATTTTCGCATTACATACATATAAAAACAAGCTGTAAAATAGTTAAAAAATTGGAACGACAACTTAAGTACTTGCACAGTTTAATTACATACAGTCCAAGTTAAACAAAAGCTCGTAATGATAACAAAATTAGTAAAAGATTGAATTTCAACTGAAAGGTTTTCTCACTAAACACTTATTAAACTACTTGACCGTCACTGGAAGCTTTATAATTGAGATAGCATATCTGTTTCCGTCGAATTATCACCAGTTTCATTGCATTATTTGACTTTATTTCCGGCGATAGTGGCGACACCTGGCGGACCGCGCCATTTTTTACCAAGTTAGTAGATGTCCGGTGAGTTTTATTTCATTGGCGTTAAGTTTCCCGTCGAATCAACACGTTCGCAACGAATGCGACTGATATACGTTGAAAATAAATTTGAAATAGTATTCAACTGAACAACGTTCAAGGAATTTTAATATAATAGTAGGTGCTCATGTAAGTACCCGGTTACATTTTTTTATAAAAAGCACGTGGCCATTTGCATTTAACAGATTTTCTGTTCGGACCACTACGTAATAATGATTTTAAATTAACAGTACCAGTTAATGAAGTGTTTTATTTGCAGCTCGGACTGATTGTATTTGCGATTGAAGGTACCTTTACAATCGGTTACAGTTTTGAATAGAATTTAATCCTATTTCTTTTACAGAAATGGATAACGAACAAAAGGACTTGGCACAGCCGCCGGCTGGGCCAAGTGGGTTAACGCGAAAGCGGAATAGAAGTGCAAGTTCGTCTAGCAACAGCTCGGACAGTAGCAGCTCATCATCCTCGAGCGGGAGGAAGCGGTCACGACGCAACCGTAATAAGAAAAGTAAGCGCTCTCAGCATTCTTCGCGTTTGATGAATAAGCTGTTTAAGGAAATCGGTGAGTTCCGCAAACAGATTACATCTGTGGGGCTAGTATGATCGCTTATATGTCGGACATATAGCATTCGTCCCTCTCGCACTTACATACTTGACAGTACGGGACGAATGCTATATGTCCGACATATAAGCGATCATACTAGCCCTGCTGGTCATGATGAAATTTGCCATGATAATAATAGTTGCAATGAATTTAGAACTCACCATGAAAATTTTGTCCATAACGAAAATGCAGATAATATGTCAATTTTATCAGCAGTGAGTGGCGATCTGTATGATAATAATAGTGGTAATGATGAGCCGTGCCCTAATGCTGAAAGTCAAGATGCAGGTTTGTCGTTCACTTTCGATATCGAAACTAAATTAAAGGAACCGACTGTTCCCAAGACACCGAATCTTTTTCTGAAATTCCTTATTGACGTTCAGCGATTAGGAAGCGCAGCCTGGTCTGAAGTTAGATACTCTGACACACAAAAACTTTACAACCATACTCCAGGTTTCATAGACTTGGAAACAAACGAAGAGGTAAAAATGTATTATACCTTACGTCATCTAGCTTATGCTGATAAATCATATGCAGCCATAACCTATTGTATCTTAAAGCAAAAACAGGCTGTGCAGGATAGTATTCGTAACCTTCTATCGTGGGCAAAAGGTATGTATTTTACTTTTGAGGATCTCAACACAAAAGTGGACGATCTTTTCCACAATGGAGATTTGCAAAAGATTTCTTCTGACCTTTTGCAATTAGTTTGTGGCCACCGCGCCGAGGCGATCGAAATGCGCCGAGATGCCATTACGAACCAGATCAGAGACCCATTGGTTAAAACTATGGTAAATAAGATTCCCCCTTCAACATCTAACATATTTGATGCAGAACCCTTTACATCAACTCTTGAAAAGGCAGGGGGAGTTCGAAAAGCCTTTTGGCCTCTAAAACCAAATACAGGCAAGGCTACTAACTCAAATAATAGCCGCCCCTCGCGGGGGCAAGGCATTAGAAAGCATGGAATTCCATCGCGTGGAATTCAAGGTAATGCTAACACAGGGTATTTTCCCTTGCAAAATACGCATACACAGGTTTGTAACAATACACCCTCGCGGGGTGTATGCAATTGCCAAAGTTGTCAGCAACCAACTTACCCGTGGATAACTCAACCTCCAAATAATCAAACCACTTACCACCACACAAGTGGAAGAGGTACATTTCAGAATCAAGGCTCGCGGCCCGATAGCGGAGGTAGCAGAGGACGAGCAAATTCCGGTAGAGGATATAGAGGCAACCAAAAAAGGCAGAAACAATGACTCGGAATCGTTCCGAGCAGGTCAGTTGGCACTCTTTCATACACAGTGGAAGAAAATGGGAGCACCAGAAATTGCATTAAACTTAATTCAAGGGTATCGCATACCCTTCTTTGCAAAGCCCCCATTAGTGTATCCCAATGTAAACACAGGTGCCTTTTACACCCCTGTATCAGAACAAATGTCTGCTGTTGTAGAAAATATGAAATCCCAATGTGTATTAAAGGTGGCGCGCCCGTCACCGAGTTTCATTTCCCCTCTATTCCTGGTTCCAAAGCCAGACAGGTCAGTACGACCAATATTCAACTTAAGAGCGCTAAACAACTATGTAATGACCGAACCTTTTCATCTCATAAACATGCATCGTGTTCCCGACTTTCTCCAACCAAACGATTGGATGTGCAAAGTGGACATATCCCAAGCATACTTTCACGTGAAAGTATCCGAGGCAGTCGGGCTTCTTACGCCTCATTTACGACAAGGAATTGCTAGAAATGACATGCCTTCCATTCGGTTTGAGCACAGCCCCAAAGACGTTTTCGATACTCACAAATTGGGTAGCTCAAACGTTGCGACAGCAATGGAATGTACGAATTATAGTATACTTAGACGATTACTTAATTGTCCATCAAAATGCTCGCATACTACACGACCATGTCAAAATCACAGTTCAAACACTTCAGCGTCTCGGCTGGAAAGTAAATTTCGAGAAGTCAATCCTCCACCCACAAAAAAGCATAGTATACTTGGGAACACTTTGGCGAACTTGGGACAATCTAAAATCCCTACCAAAGGACAAGGTAATGTCACTAAGCCAAAAAATAAATCAAGTCCTCACACAAGGAAAAATTACGTTGAAAGATACTCAAAGGATCGTAGGATCTCTAAATTTCGCAAGTTTTGTAGTCCCAAGGGGACGGCTCAATCATCGGCGACTTTTGATGTTTTTAAACACCTTGCTAAATCCTTCGAGCAAGGCGTTCCTGATACCGAAATACGTGTTGAACGAATTGAGTTGGTGGATTCATAATTGTCAGGCGTCAACAATCCTGCATCACCCTCCCCCTGCCAACTTCCTAACGACCGATGCATCGGACCTAGCTTGGGAGGCACAGCTGAACGATCTAGCTCTCTCGGGCTTATGAAATCGAGAAGAGCAGAACCTTCATTGCAATCAAACGGAAATGCTAGCCATTCTTCACGCTCTCCAAGACCATGCCCAACTGTTGTGTCACAGTTCGATTTTAGAATCGAACTGTGACACAACAGTTGGGCATGGTCTTGGCACTGTATTAGTACAGTGCGACAGCCGGACGGCTGTAGCTCACCTAAGAAAAGAAGGGGGCTGGAAATCACTGGCCCTGATGAACATAACCCATCAGATTTTGGATCTCTTAGACCGAAATCAAATACACCTCAGGATACACTATCTACCAGGCAAGTACAATTGTCAAGCCGACAACTTGTCACGTCACCGTCAACCTTCAGAGTGGCACTTACTACCGGCGTGCCTGGAGATAGTGTTTGCGAAGTGGGGGACGCCAGTAATCGACCTGTTTGCCTCGGCAACAGCCCACGTAGTACACAATTATGTGTCTCGAGACCTGAAAGATCCTCAAGCCCTGTACCACGATGCATTCAGCACTCCGTGGAATTACCCACTAGCGTGGGTATTCCCACCACCATTTCTGGTTCCCAGAGTTCTGTCCCATTTGAACCAGTCGACTGGAATATTTCTGATGGTGGTACCTCGCTGGGAGAAGGTATTCTGGCGCGCGGATCTCAGAGCCCGAGCGCTAGCAGCACCAGTAACTTTGAGGAATCTGCAGAAGAATCTAGTCGACACATCGACAGGCCTAACACCTCCCAAAGTCGAGGACATCACTCTCGAGGTTTGAAAATGTGGGGGTGGTCAGAGGCGATAGAATCATGGACTACTGAACAACAGACCTTGCTTCAAAATTCTTGGAGAAAATCGACCTTAAGAACTTATAAAATAGCTTGGCAACGTTGGATTTCGTGGTCAAGTACTAAAAATATAAACCCAAAAAATCCAACAGGAGCACAACTGGCACAGTTTTTATCGGACTTGTATTTAAAAGATAAACTATCTTATAATACTATACTTTTACACAAGTCGGTCGTTTCCACATTGTGTAATACTGAGACCGAGAGTCGTTTGAGTTCACATGTTCTGGTAAAACACATTTTAAAGTCGATTTCCTTAAAATGTCCTAAAAATACTAAACCACCCGTTTGGGACGTTAGCAAGCTGATAACATTTTTATCTGATTATGAGGTATATATAAATAACGTTTTTCAGACATCGCGTCACACTGCAGCTTTGTTACTGCTTTGTTCTGGTAGGCGCATACACGATTTGACCTTGCTTGCAATTGACCCTGATCACTGTATAAAATCAGATGAAAGTATAATTTTTTGGCCTCGATTTGGCTCAAAAACGGATTCAAGTAAATACAGACAGTCCGGTTGGAAGTTGTTAATAAATACAAATAATCGGAAATTAAATCCCGTATTCTGGATAGAACAAACTATATCACTGTTAAATGAAAGACGTAATTCTGCAAAATCATTTAATTTGTTCATTACACTTAAAGGTCAGCCGCAGGCAGCCTCCCGTACAGTTGTAGCTAACTGGATAAAAACATTGTTTAAAGAAGCAGATATTACAGCTGCTCCAGGTAGCATTCGATCCGCTGTAGCTTCTAAGAGTTGGTTAGATAATCATTCCCTCGATGAAATTATGGCACGTGGTAATTGGCAATCAGCTAATACCTTTCAGAGATTTTATAGGAGAGAAGTAGCAAATGCAAATACTTATTCCTCTACTAATGTAACGCAATTGTTTGATCCTGTGTAAGTGATTATGAAATTTATAAATAGTAAATTTGATTTTGTTATGTAAAATTACATACTTATACATAATACTGTATAATACAAATAGGCATCTTATGATAAAAATATTGTCATCAAATTTAAGTTTATATGAATACTTGGCTACTTAAGCAACGGATTGCTAAGAAGTCTGCAGATTGTTTACATCTGTTGTAAACTTACATAATTATTTAGAAAATAAAATTATTTAAATTTAAGTTTTCTGTTTTTTTTTTTATTATAAAATACTTTATTTTATAAAGAATCACATTGACGTTAAAATGGACTTTATTTTATAAGTGACGGCACCAGCCCGGCTAGTATTATAGCTTATACCGTCACGTTATATGGCCAAAATGTACTGAAACGTCACATATAACGTGACGGTATAAGCTATCATACTAGCCGGGCAGGCGATAACAAACAGGTCTCAATTATAAAGCTTCCAGTGACGGTCAAGTAGTTTAATAGACGCGTTTTACCTGAAATAAAACGCATATTAAAATACTTACCTCACTGGAAGCTTTCCATTCATTTCTGCCTGGTGAAATTGAGCCAATGAAATAAAACTCACCGGACATCTACTAACTTGGTAAAAAACACAGTAAAAAATAGCGCGGTCCGCCAGGTGTCGCCACTATCGCCGGAAATAAAGTCAAATAATGCACTGAAACTGGTGATAATTCGACGGAAACAGATATGCTATCTCATTTATAAAGCTTCCAGTGAGGTAAGTATTTTAATATGCGTTTTATTTCAGGTAAAACGCGTCTAATAACGAATATTTCTGCAAAAACAGCCCAAGTCATAGTCACCCTAATCAGCCCGGCTAGTATGATAGCTTATACCGTCACGTTTTATGTGACGTTTCAGTACATTTTGGCCATATAACGTGAAGGTATAAGCTATCATACTAGCCGGGCAGTTTGACATTTGTCTTGTCGTTTTATCGTAAAATATAACAAATTGTTCCATACCTGTGAAATGATATTCCACAATTAATAAAACTTTCACTTTTACAACCCTTTACTCAACATGTTTTCATTATTTTCAACTAATTTCATCAGTCGCTTATTTTTATAATTTCAAATTTGACACCATTAACGTTGGGGATACCAATCAATATTTGAAAATACTACTATATTTATTGCAATACTAGGTTTTAAGCAGTTAATAATATTGATATTTTATACAATTACAAATGAGGTCAAATGTTTATTATCCCTGATAAACACGCAGTAGTAGTTAGTACAAGCAAGTAATTATTTTCAGTATTCTAAAATACCACTACATATATTTTTTTACATTGGCAACTTGTGCGAGTGGGATACCGTCCTCCGGTTGGTTCACAGACTAGTAAGGGTTCAGACCGCCAACTCACGAAGAAAATATATAGACCGTAAGCAACTATATTTAATCTGTACCCGCTGGTAGATTTTTGACGTTTCTTTTTTTATAATTTAAAGGCACTGTGGCAATGGAATTTACTGTGAACATCCAACAATAAATATATATATAGCTCATTTAAATTTAACTTTGTGTAGAAGCTCTACTTTGTGTAGAACTATGTTGAGCCATATCTTAGTTAAATGAAATTAAACAAACATTTTACTTATCAGCAGATTTATTTTTTAATGTATCTCATCTCATATCCGGAAAAACGATATATCTTTGTCCTTTCACAGAGTTCTACGTTTTACAACCACAACACTCGTACATTTTGCAAAATGAGAACTTGCATGCCTTGCCACATACGATGCACTTCACTATCTTCCATTTGTTGTCCAAACAATGGTTAATACGCGCTTCCAGATGAATTTTCGATTAGCTACAGCTACACACTGTTTCGTTTGTTTACTGCATAGTAAACTATCAATACTACAATTTAAATAACAACATTAGAAAAAAAAACAAAAAAAATGTTCAGAGACGACTAGACGAAATTCCGAGGAGACGCCATTTTATTTTTATTTGTCACTTTATTTTGACGTTTGACGTAGGCAGTAGCCAATCAAAGCTCAGTATGTCGTCAAAATCTTTTGACACAATATGGATGCTATCATACACGTTTCGTTCTACGTAGATAAACAGCCGTGGGTTGGTTTCTCTCGCTCGGACCGCTTTCTCTAGTCTGTCTGTCATAACAGGATATTAACTGTATTACCCGGGAATATGATTCAATTTTGACTGGCGCATAAAAGTTTGTACTCAATCCGGTTTAGGTATATCTATACCTAAACCGGATAAAAATACAAACATTTTATATCACCTCTCATTTATTAAAAAAAACCTCACATTTATTTAAAAAAAAGCCACAGATATCAGAGTAAAGCAGATCCGCTCATTTAAGTTGAACGATTTTTGTACGTCTGATCTATTCTCACTATTGTACGAATCAGAAAGTTTGAGATAGACAGACAAGTGACATCTGACACGTCTTCATCTGTCAGTGTCTCCGTCTTCATAACCGAAAATTGTACTGAACTGACGTTATGGTGTGTTAAGTTTATATGGGATTTAACATCCTGGTGTGCTCACAAATCGAGACAACTTGTTAACAGCCGAAAATGATTGTATTATCTGTCGCATTCTAACTAATTTTGGTGCACCATAAGGATTAAAGAGACCACTATATGGAAAATCATCTGGCTTAATACTGCGAGTCTGCTTTTCTCTGATGTCTGTGAAAAAAGCCTAATCGAATCTGTGGTACGCAATGACATTGACGTACGTATACAACCAACCTATGATGAACTGTCAATGTCATTGCGTACCACAGATCCAAGCAGGCGTTTTTTTTTTGTAATATTGGGAGGACTTAGAAATGTCTTAGTAGTCTGAGGGCGTACCGCGAACTTCGAAAATCGAACTTCGCATCGTACCGTCCCTTTCTGTCATATAGTGTATAACACGAGAGTGAAAGGGACGGCACGACACGAAGTTCGCGGTACGCCTTCTGATACGCGGCAGACGCGAAGTGTTATAAAATGTTTGGAATTTAAAAAAATATATGGCGCAACCGAAAAATCTGAAACTTTTTTCTGTTAATACCGACGGTTATTCCTACCATTAGAAAAATTATTAAGGACTTTTAAAATTTTCAGACATTCCCATATGTGCACGTCTGAAACGTCAAACGTCAAAGGTCCCGAGACAATTTCAAAACTCAGAGATGTCAAATAATGACACATGAATATTTTATTTACTTTAGTAAAGGAGAAAGACCCCGTATTGGAAATTTTACTGAAATAAATAAGAGAATAAACAAATACATACAAACGAAACGAATCGTAGAAAACCGTTAAGAAACCAATAGAAAACGTGAAAGTAAATTTGACAGTGGTCCCCGGTAAGTACACATTTCTGCAATGGTGTGCGCTACGATCGCCTAGCTTACCCCCACCACCTACTTCGCACATAGCCAATACCAACTTAAGTAATTTTTTAAATAAATATATATTTTTTACCCCGCATCATTGCATGAGTACGTTAAAAGATGCTTATAACTCAATAAATAATGACTTTAGAGCAATGTATGTCATTACAAAATAAGTAGATCATTTTATAAGTTGTCCTGCACGGCTAATCTATCGCGAAAATAGGTTTTCTACTGTAGCTTGTTATTTTTGTAGTAACTGAGACTGTAATTTTATATTTAACTATACAATGTATATTGTTTTGAAAAAATGACACCTCGCCGAGTTTCTTACGCCGGTTCTTCTCGTGGCAGAGGTTTATTTTTCCGAACCGGTGGTAGTTTATTGACGTTCATAGGTGCATGTAATATGCCTAATTTGAAGAATAAACTACTTTTACTTTTTACTTTTACTTAAGCTTTCCAAAAATATAAGTTTTATTGGTGTGCAATAATAAGTAAACAAGTCTTAACCAATTTTGCACAACATGGGTCTTTACGCGCCGACTGACAATCACCGCGCTCGACTGCGTTGCGAGCGCTGGCGTCGCGCCTTGGTGTAAATATTAGTAGGAAGCACATTCACAGGTCACCGATGTGGATTAAGTTTTTGACAGTTTTTGATTACTAGTCAGTCAGTCAGTGGTTGGTCAGTGGTAAAAATTCCGTTTTTTGAACTTTAATATCTAAATAACTAAAGCTCTTTAAAAGGATCTTAATGCATATACAAAATTTCATGTTTTTATGTTAAATAGATTTGGAGTTATTGGGAGTGGCTCCAAACGGTTCGTGTAAAATAACACACGGCTGCTGTCCGCCAATTCCTTGGGTGAATTAGGCTGGACACGCTGCGCACCGCGTGTCTATGGATGTATCGCGTGATATCAATCACCGTGTAAAAGGCCCCATTAAAAACCATGGCATGGCAATATTTGTTTGACTGGGGTTTGCGCTGGCATGACAATATTAGTGTAACGATGGGGGCCTGTTACATTGTTACTATTATCACGCGATACACTCATATCATGATCCGTATCTCGTGTCTATTGATGAATATTGAAGCAAAATCCATACTATTATGAAAACCACGATAATATTGACACCCAAGTATTGTGATAATATTAATCGTGTAAAGGGCCCCATTATGACATGATGTCAAGAATAAAAAAAAAAAGATTATGACATGACAGAAACCGTAAACGTAACATTACTTTGATTACTTACCATTGTTACTTACACAAACCAATAAGGGATACCACGTACAACGTATTGAACGTATGTTCCTTACCTACATAAATAGTAATAAAATGGTTACAGAGTTGTAAAATTTGGATTATTTTAATGTGAGACAGGTACCTAAGATTAACATTGTGAAAGTAAAACATAATGATGATCGTAACCGGTTTCATAATTGTTTGTGATCATTCTTAGGCATTAGGAGGGAGTTAAGTGAGCCCCCTCAATCGGTATCATGGACGCAAGAGCGGCAAAGCTTGCATTAGCCCGCAAAAAGGTAATATTTGTACTATCCACTTGAGTGCTTTGAATTTTTGATTGAACTCTACTTGTCTTGACATAAAAGTGAGGCCTCGCAACTACAGCACAGTTGCGGAAAGCATGTGAGTCGCTATTCTTCTATGCAAAAAAATCTAAAACAATAGTACATTACGATACAAGTGTAGAGAACAGGAAATTCGCAATGAGTGGTGATAAATTTATTAAATCGACACGAGTTGCGAATTACCTATTCGCACGTGTATCGTACAACGTTTTACAGTACATACGGTTCTTTAAAGTTTCGACATGTGCACGTAATCTGCTGATTACCGCACGCGTGCGGTAATGTAGCACCATATGTACTGTGCATATGCATATTCTTTTCTTTTTCGAAGCTTTTATTTAACTTGTACTGTTCGTATAAATGTAAGTTATCTTCTAAATTTGCAATCCATTTTTCAGCCACTTGTTGGTACCGATTGAGTTGAAATTTGGCATATTTATGTAAGTTCTCTGATGATGCAAACATTATGAGAACACCAGCTGATAATAATGATAATTTATTGAACTGTACACTATTTTGAAGCCTGTGACTTCTGAACTAAGTAAAGGTAAACTATTAATGTATGACTATTGTCAAGAGGGCGCTATTATTCTAATTTATATGTTATGGCAACAGTTCAGTATAGTCGGAACAATGTGAATTGGCGACTCGTCATTTTGAATTACTTTCATTCACCGTAATCAAACTCAGAATCCAAATATTCGGTGTCCATAGGGCAAGTGGCATTAAATTCAGACCCAGAAAGTGACTTATTGGATTCACTTTCAGAGTTAGAGGTGTCACTGGTGTCAGAGCCAAATTCAATCACGAACTTCTCAATGTGGATATCAAATTATATGATCTGATTTCCTATAATAATTTTCTATTTTGATAACATGATCGCAACAGCTCTTCCAAGTATCGGCAGTTAGGTATTTCCTGAAAATAAAAACTGCATAACATATGTGATTTAGCATTATCATTTGTGCTGAATTGAGGTAAATAGGCATCTCAAAACAATTTTGCACTAAATTCTAAAAACCATCTCCTCCATGTGCAACATTTTCGATGCATCATTGCCTTTTACTATACCCCATACCATTTCAATGGGGTTAAAATCGCAATGATATGGCGTTAGACATTAAAGTTGCCGTGGTTGCCTTGGCTGGATAAACAATATTGTTCTAATCAAGCCACTTTTGTATCAATGCCTTTATCATTGTATAAAAGCATTTGGTACAAAACCAGTAGCTCTACCTGCATGTGCCATTATGTACCTTTTTCCTGTAGCTACAGATTTAGATACACCTGGTTCATCATCACTTTGCCAGCACTTGCTATGGTTTAACGATGTATGAATGTATGACTCATCCAAATACACAATGGGTATGTTCTTTTTTCAAACATTTTCAATGATCAAGATTGATTGTTTCCGAAGCCCATTATAAATACCTATTTTTCAAACGCAAACTCAATTTCTTTATGGCGGTATTTCCTCGCTTGTATAACATAACACTACAATAACCGATTTATAATAACCAGAGTATAATGACACCTTGACTTGTTTACCCTGTAAGCTCTGATGTTAATTTTGAAAAGTTTTTTAGTGAAATAGTTTCATTTCCCGAGCGTTTTTTTTTTCCAGCTGTTTATTATATACATTATTAATAATGTGCCGCTCTTGACTATGAATACTTTTGGGCATTTTTTGTCATTTATCATTTAATATTCAACACTTTATTATTATTCAAATAAACCGCCACAGTGACACTGACAACGTATCATTAGAATTATTGCCAGTGTAAGAAATTAGTTCCAAAGAAATTCCGCAACATGGCCCATGGTCATATATTAATGGATGTAATTCCTAATACCTAAACTCAGTTAACCTGTAATTCAGTTGTTAGTGTCTTCTATCTTTATCACAAATAAATCACTTAGAGATACCAGTGAGATATATACATCACAATGATGGAGACCCAGAAAGTGGTTGTCACTAAATTAGTATGGTTCCTGTGTGTAATTTAAACAAATTGTTTAGGTAGGCTAGTTGTTAGGGTTCCATACCCAAAGGGTAAAACAAGACCGGTTGTCACAGGGCTGTATCTCATAGTTAGATAGTTGAAATTTTCACAGATGATGTATTTCTGTGGCCGCTATAACAACAGATACTAAAAACCGACCAAGTGCGTGTCGGACCATGCCCAAAGAAGGGTTCCGTACCAACACCTCCTAATCTACGTTTAAAACCACTATACCAAACATTATTAAAAAAGGTCGTATCTTCATAGGAAACTTACGGCACTTATGCCCTTTTTCATGGCTACCACTCGCCGAGCTAGATCTCAAGAACCGTAATAGCTAGACAGTTGAAATTTGCACAGATTATGTATTATTATTGTGGCTACAACAACAAATACTAAAATCAAAATAATAATAATAATTAAGGGGGGCTCCCATACAACAGAGTAGTTGTTGGCGTTTTTTTCTGGTACGGAACCCTTCGTGCGCGAGTCCGACTCGCACTTGGCCGATTTTAGAGTTATTGCTGAAAAACTGTCTTGCCAAAACAAAAGGGCGTAAGTGTCGTAAGTTTCCTATGAAGATACGACCTTTTGTTATTAAATGTATTGTATAGTGGTTTTAAATGTGGATTAGGAGGTGTCGGTACGGAACCCTTCATACGCGAGTCCGACTCGCACTTGGCTGGTTTTTTTATTGCTATTTTTATAGATGATGGAACGGAACCCTTCGTGTGCGAATCCGACTCGCACTTAACCGGTTTTTTACCAAAAAAAATTGTTTCAGTTGAAGGATCATCAGGATAAGAAAGTTGTTCATAATGAAGGAAGTACAAATGAATATCATGAAGAAAAAACACCATGTAATAAGACACAACAAAGTTATGAGGCAACTAATACCATTACTAGAAATAACGATATTGAAAAATATGACAAGCAAACAGTAACTGAAATTGACCAAAATCAAAATAATACTCAGGAGGTTCTTAGCTCGGAAATAAATGTAACTGAACTTCTTGTGTCAAGTAAAAGAGACCTTGAGCTAAAAGTGAACGAGTTACAACTGAAGCTATCCCAGGTTGAGGGAGACTATGCTGCTGCTGTAAATAGCCATAAATTATCAAAGCAGCATATTAACAATTTGGAAAAAAATCTGAGGAACTTGAATGACAAATATGTGGCTGTAACTGAAGACATCTTGGCAAAAGATAGTGTTATAGATAAACTCTATGTAGAGAAAAAGTCATTGACTGATATGAATAACAACTTGCAAGACCAACTGGAATTTACAAAAACTGTTCTTACCGCTAAAGAAAATGAAAATGATTGCCTAAACAGTCAAGTTTGTAAACTTCAAAATCAATTGGATGCTGCGCAATTGCATTTACAACAAGTAAGTAATGGTTCCGCTGATTGCATTACCCCTGCAGGTGAAAGAGATAATGGTCAAGTAAATGTGGGGTTGCAACAACAAATTTTAACTCTAGAACAACAATTAAAGATTTTGCAGAAAGAAAGAGATCAGATAAGTGCACACTACGAACATTATGTCAATGACCTCAATAATCAGCTTAAGGTGGCCCTAGTTAAAAATGAAGAATTAACAAGAGAAGTCCAAGACTTAACCAATCGAGAAACTAGTCTTGTAGAGCAGATCGCTGATATGGAAATTCGATTACAGAATTTTCGTATACTTAAAGAAGCTGTGGATAGTAAAGCCAGTATCAATATTGATATTAATGAATTGCAGCAAAGCTATGAATGTGCCACGGTAATCCATATCATTATAAATTTATCCACTATTATCAAAAATAAAGTAATAAGTATGGCTTAGTTAAAATAAGTGGTTTAACTTGTTTTTTTTCTAGGAAATGCTAAAACAATTAAACAACAAGTATGAAGAGCTTCAGAAATGTTATACAGACAGTGAAGCTAAAGTAAAAGAATTGAGTCAAGCAAGAGAGTCGTCAACATGTACCCATGATGAGATTAGCATCACAAAGTTAACAGCAGATATAGCGAGTGATAAGATTGCTGCCCAAAGAGCAACTGAGCAGAATAGAAAATTGAAAACCAGTGTTCAAGATCTTGAGGCGGCTTTTATTAAACTGGTAGGTATTGTAAAAAAATGTTTTTTACAGAATGCACCTACATTCATTCACACTCCACAACTAAAATAGTAAATACAACAAGCCACCCAAGCAGATGAGATATTTTAGGGCTCTAATGTAGTGAGAGTGCCAATAATTGACAACAATTCATATTTCAAAGGTGGCCATTTTATGATCTAGACCGATAGATAGAAAATGAAATTTTAAGGTTCACGTGATTTTTATATCTCCCGAAAACCTAATTTTCTTTCTAAAATATCGAATCTAAAAGTAGCTAATTACGAAAGGTCGTAAGTAAATTGTTTATCTACAAAAACTTGGAGTGTTCACATTTTGTTGACATGTCAAGTGTCAAGTAGTGTCAGTCATGACATGGCTACCTAAAACTAAGCAAACATCCAGATTTCTATTGAAGACAGTGCCATCTATCACAGAAGTAGCACTAAAATATCAGTGTTGTTATATGAAAATACTTTTGATGCTATAGGGAAATTGATACGTGTTATTTAAATAAGAATAATTTATATTATACCATAAAAAGTAATCGAAATAGGATTATCCGTTTTTTGAAGTTGCTGTATAACCGGCTTTACGCACCGCCTCCTGTAACGGGGTTTATAAAATGTCATCGTATTTTCCTTTTAGCAACGTACCAGCTCGTCAACAATGTTATTACAATAAATATATATATTTTTTTACTTGTACTAGTATATAATATAACAGAAGTTGGTTAAAAAGTTTCACCAGCTCAAATATAGATGGCGCCTCTAATCAAGCCTTTTTTAAGAGTGCGCAGTACGTTCAGTTCTCCATACAAACGTATTTATGCTCTCATTTTAAAACGCCATGCTAGAATATCATGAAACTTTGTATATACCATGAGATCCGGCATATCTAGGTCGGGAATTAGTTTCTGTTGCTTGAAATTATAATGGTGAAAAAATACAACGATTATTAAGGTTTTCATACAAGCTGTACGGTTTTCATACAACTCAAAAAAACCGCTGTATTTTTTTTCTTTTACGATTTCTAGCAACAGAAACTAATTTCTGACCTAGGTATGCCGAAACCCATTGTGCATACAAAGTTTCATGTTATTCTTGCATGGCGTTTTAAAATGAGAGCATAAATACGTTTGTATGGAGAACCGAGCGTACTGCGCCCTCTTAAATATGATTGACTTGCCAGTATATCTCAGTATGTATGCTTTGTAGGCACAACCGGAAGTGATAAAAAAAAAATCTAAGTCTAAACAGTGATGAACTAAAGTGTTGTCCCTTTACAGCCACAGTAATGACGTCACACTTCTTTGTTTTATACATATTCGTGATTTTCTTGGAAACCAATAAAGAAAAATATTTACCAAAATGGTTTTCGATTTATATTATACATTTTGAAATGTTGTCAATTGCTAAGGCTGAAATGGGTGGTTTTACCCTAATTAATCACAGCATTTTATTTTGAATGAAAGGAAACTAAAAATGCAATATTTACAAAATTATTTTCTGAATCAGTATCGATACAGGGCGTTTTTATTCAATTCCGTTAATTGCGAGGGCACATTCCTGGTATGAAATAAAGTAATCTTCTCTAAGACACTAGTATCCCAATTCGTACCATTTCGGAGATATTCAAGAATTCATGTTTGTTAATTAACATCCCTAATACAGTATCTTCTCTTCTTCATGTGCCTCTCCATTACTGAAGGTTGGCAGTCAGCTTTTTAAAATTCTCCTTATCACGTGCCAGGCTGAACAGATGCTAAAGGGTCTTAATCCCAGCCCACTCCCTGATACTACGAAACCAAGACATCCTGCGTCCTCCAGATTTGCGTTTTCCGAATACTTTTCCCATCATGATGGTCTGTAGGAGAGAATACCGATCATGCCGTAGAACATGTCCGAGGTAGGCGACCTTTCTCTGTTTGATGGTACGGATAAGTTCTAGGTTTTTTCCCATTTGCCGCAAAACTTCTACATTGGTCACTTTATCCGTCCCACTGATGCGAAGCATGCGTCGGTAAGACTACATCTCAAAAGTTTCTACCTTTTTACGGAGCTCTGCTTTCATGGTCCACGCTTCACAACCCTACACAACAAAGATTTTTGAGAAAGCGTTCTATACTCGAATGAATGACTTTTTATCGAAATACAATATACTGTGTCAAGAACAATATGGTTTTCGTGAAAATAGGTCAACGACTCAGGCTTGTTTCGAACTTATAAAATACATCACAGAGAGTATTAATAGTGACATCCCAGTTGCATCGGTTTTCCTAGATATGTCAAAGGCTTTCGACTGTGTTAATCACTCGAAGCTTTTGCACAAACTTGAGTGCTATGGTATCAGGGGCAGAGCTTTTGATTGGGTCAAGAGTTATTTACAAGACAGGGTTCAATGTACAGAAATTAGTAGATTTACAGAAAAAAGCAACTATATTACGAAGAAAACTTACAGATCTAAATATAAAGACAATCATACTGGTGTCCCACAAGGAAGCATCGTAGGGCCGCTTCTTTTCCTTCTCTACATCAATGATTTGCCCAACGCAACTGTTCAAAAGACCATTTTATTCGCAGATGACACTACATTAGTGATACAAGGTTTTAATAGAATAACCTTTAATCGAAATATAGAAAATTCTTTGACAGACATAATAAACTGGATGAATACGAATAACCTAAGTATTAATATTAAAAAAACAAAGTATATGGAATTTACGTCTTATAACTCGAATAGCTTACCAATGACATTAAAATATAATGATGAAGTTGTTGACGAGGTAAAATCTATTAAATTTCTTGGTGTCACGATAGATAAGCATCTCAATTGGAAAGAACACATAGAACAGGTTTGCAAAAAGCTCAATCGGTTTGTGTTTGCTCTCCGGAGGCTGAGAAACACTGTGTCAATAGAGGCCGCACTAACAGCTTACCACGGCTATGTATCATCTGTTCTCCGGTACGGGCTAATACTGTGGGGTAATTCTGTAGATGTGGATAGAGTTTTCATAATTCAGAAAAAGTGTGTCAGGGCCATTTGCAATGCGTGGATAGATGATAGCTGCGTACCCTTATTTAAAAAGCTAAACATACTCCCATTACCCTGTTTATATATAAGAGATGTGTGTATTTTTGTCTGCAACAACCGGTCATACTTCAGAAAACGTTCTGAAATCATGCACAGGCAAACCAGACCAAGGGTTATGAATCTGTTGCATAAACCTCGTGCTCGTAAGGCGATGTACGGTAGAAATGTGTTCAACATGTGTATAAAACTATTTAATATCTTACCTGACGAAATAAAATCACTACGAGGTAATAGTTTTAAACACAAATTGTCCACTTGGCTTCTGGACAAGTGTTTCTATAGCGTAAAAAGTTATTTAGACCAAAGTTGACGTAGAAAATTGAATTTTTACTCCGTTATATTGACATTTATTTTATAATTATTACCGACTAATTTTGTGATTTCTAATATTCTGTTATTGTATTGTTTGCTTATTTGTTAATGTTGACGTAACGTAGCACTCTGAAATGTTTGCATGCCTGCTTGCAGGCTGAATACATGGAACTGTATTTTAAAATTTAATGTATAACACCTGTTTGTACCTACTGTATTCCAGCAAATAAACAATTTGATTGATTGATTGATTGAACAACCGGCCAGATGTAGCACTGGAGGAGCCTGGTTCTCAATTTAATGGAGAGTTGTGAACTACATAGTACTCTCTGCATGTTTGTAAATGAAGCTCGGGCTATTTCGATACGAACCCGGATTTCAGTATCGCTTTCCCAAGTGTCAGTAAGCCATGAGCCTAAATACTTTTACTTGTCCACGTTCTCCAGAACGTTACCATCAACCGGGATGTATGCTAGGATTTTCTGCGTGATATTACCATGCCTTCAGTTTTTAAGACGTTCATTTTCAATCCGACTTTTTTGCTGTGCAACGAAACTCTTCCTCAGTGCTTGCTATTAAAACGGTGTCGGCAGCATAGCGCAGGTTATTAATAATTTGTCCGTTGATTACGACACCCTGTTCCACATGTTCAAGCGCTTCTTTGATAACTACTTCCGAGTAATTGTTGAACAGAATCGGCGACGTAATGCATCCCTGTGTAAACCCCTCTGTATGGAGATTGGATTCGTCTGCTCGTCATCCACCTGAACCGTCGCACTTTGTTTCCATTACAGATTCCGGATTATACGTAGATCCTTGCCGTCTAGACCTATTAGTTAGTTAGTTTTACTGGGCATTTTCCGCAAGTCGACACCCAGCGTGCCTATTTTGCGTGAAAGGGGTAGCACTACTTTAACCATCCTAGCTCCTGTATGAAATTTACCAATGCTTTGATATTGTTTACTGCTTCGTGCAGTGTGTTCGGAGTTCCTATGTGCTTTTTCCTGTGTACTTCTACCTGCAAGCGTCTAGACCTATATTCTCCAACATCTTCAAAGGCTTTTTCATAGTCTATAAAACAAAGATACACGTTTTGTTGCTTATCACGGCATTTTTGGACCAAAACGTTAAGTGCGAACTGCGCCTCTCTCGTCCCCATACCAGTACGAAAGCCAAACTGGCTTGCCCCTACTTGATCATCGCATTTAGCTCTTATGCGACCGTGTATTATTGAGAGAAATAATTTGAATACATGACTCATCAGGCTAATAGTCCTAAACTCCGAACACTTTTCGGCACTGGCTTTCTTGGGCAAGGTGATAAAAACAGATTTCAACCAATCTTCGAGTATTTCACCGGAATCATAAATGAAGTTAAACATGTTGGTCAGTGCATCGATGTAATACAGTATAAAAACTCCTTAATAATTTAAACAATGTTGACTTGCGTGTCATTCGAATTCCGAATATTGTCATACTTGATATTAACTTATGCTTAACTCCACGTTAACTCCACGTTAACTCTTCCGTTTTGCATTCACCATTGGTAATATAATTAACTATTTTGTATGAAAAAAAAAAATTATTTAAATAAAAATATTTATTTTGCAAAATTAAATGTGCTACGTTGTTTCTATGAATATACACGACTGTATGTATGCTGGAAGGAACGGAAATCAATAAAAACAGCCTGTAGAGATTTTTTTTTGCGGGAACTGTTGAGTGTTGTCTGTAGCTGTCCTAAAGGGCTTATCTAAATATATAAAAGAAGAAACTGACTGACTGACTGACTGACATATCAACGCACAGCCCAAACCGCTGGTCCTAGAGATTCCAAATTTGGCACGTAGGTTCCTTATAAGGTCTAGGGGTGCACTAAGAAAGGATTTTTCAAAATTCAACCCTTAAGGGGGTGAAATGGGGGTCCGAAGTTTGTATGGGGAAACAAGATTAGTTGGACTATTTTATTCGAAACTTCACAGTAGTATTTTTAACGATAAATGAGTAAATAGGTGTTTCAGGTTTTTTGAGAAATCAACCCCTAAAAGGGGGAAAGGTGGTGACAAATTCTGAAAAGCGACATGGGTATTGTTTTTATGATATACCGGGTTGCTGATAACGAAATCAACAATGATTTTAAAACCTCAAGTGGAGGACGCGAAATACCATCCCCCCTGTTGGGGTGCGAGGGGGATGAAATGTCTAAATATTAATATGGGTGTCGTTTTTATGGTTTTTTGGGACGTTAATTACGAAAATGGCATCGGTTTTGAAATTTAATATTGATGACATGAAAACTTTGAAAGTTTGTGCCAAATTTCAAGAAATAACCGACTGAGTGACTGACATATCAACGCACAGCGCAAACTGCTGGTTCTAGAGATTCCAAATTTAGTATGTAGGTTCCATATAAGGTCTTGAGGTGCATTAAGAAAGGATTTTTCAAAATTAAACCCCTAAGGGGGTGAAATCGGGGTCCGAAGTTTGTTAGGGGAATCAAGATTAGTTGGATTATTTTATTCGAAACTTCACAGGAGTATTTCTAACGATAAATGAGTAAACATGTGTTTCAGGTTTTTTGAGAAATCAACCCCTAAAAGGGGGAAATCTGGTGACAAATTCTGAAAATCGATATGGGTGTTGTTTCTATGGATTATCGGATCGCTGATTACGAAAACAACAATGATTTTAAAATCCCACGTGAAGGACGTGAAATACCATCCCCTCTGTTGGGGTCCAGGGGGGTTGGAATGTCTAAATATTAATATGGGTGTGATTTTTATGATTTTTTGGGTCGTTATTTTTGAAAATGGCATTGCTTTTGAAATTAAATATTGCGGGCATAAAAATTTAAAAGTAGGTGCCAAATTGCAAGAAGAAACTGACTGACTGAGTGAGATTTTCGAGAAGACAAGTACGGTTGCCAGTTTTTGTTGCACTTTTAGCTCCACCCAGGGGTCTCGTGTAGGGTAACGGTGGGTACTCCCTACGGAGTACGGACGTGGTGCAACTTCGACCCCCCTTTGTCAAGTGAGTGGGCAACTTGACTGTTAGAAGTTCGCAAGCCGCTCGAAGGCCTCTAACTTAGCTTAAAGATTGCAGCCGGAATCAACGGCTTAGCGTGCCTTCCAAAGCACGAGAGTCAGTTAGTAACCACTCAAAGCGGTCACCCATCCAAGAACAGACCTGCGCCCACATTGCTTAACCACGCACACCGCACGCGGTAGGCGGGTGCCGCTGGGCCACGAGCGCTCTAAATTCTTGATAGTTTGTGCCAAATTGCAATTCAATCGGTCCAGTAAAAGCAACTTGATTATAACAGACGGACTGGCAGTAAGGAGTGCGAATGGAAGTGAGGCCAAATTTTATTTTTGGATGCTCCAATGGGAAATGGCAAAACCTACCTAATAAGTTTAATTTTAGGAAAAATAAATGTTACACGTGATATTGAATGATAATAGTTTGATAATAGTTTTCGATCCTTATTTTTGCCAAAATCAAATGAAATTCAACAGTTTGCCGGTCTCAGAATTTCTACTGACTTTTCATCTGTTCATCTTTTAATGAATCACAATCACCAAACTTCGTATACTGAAACCCCCAGAATGTAACAACTAAGTACTTTTCTGGAGACCGCATCTAAATCGGTTCAGCCAAACGCTAGATAATCGTGGACAAACATACGAACTTGTTTTTTGTAGACGGTTAAAAATTTCGCTTAGTACGCGGGCGAAGCCGCGGGCAAATGCTAGTATTGAATAAAATAATTGTTATAATTTAACGTTTTTAGACAGCCTGTTTAGCCTAGTTGGTAGTGACACTACCTCCGAAGCTAGAGTTGCCGGGTTCGAATCACGGCCAGGGCATTATTTGTGGCACGGATATTCGTTTCTGGGCCTTGGATGTTTTCTATGTATTTATCTATATCTATATAAGTACGTATATCGTCGTCTAGTACCCATAAGTACAAGCTTTGCTTAGATTGGGACTAGGTCGACTTGTGTAAGATTGTCCCCCAATATTTATATATTTTATTTTTATTTATTTCCCAAATATTTTTTTATTCCATTATAATTATCAATAACTATAAAAAATCACTACAATTTAATGACACTGTGACTCGTGTGAAGTTTCTACCATTATTGAATTATTTTAATGAGTTTTGGACGCGGTTTTGAAGCGTTATATTCAGAATCATTTGCATTTAAATTACTTACTCGTTGGGTCCGACCGAATAAAAATCATGTTTCGACCGAAGGTTCGGTTTCGGTTAAAAAACTGCCGAACCTTTCGACCGCACCGAAACATGTAAAAGTAAAAGTAGTTTATTCTTCAAATTAGACATATTACATGCACCTATGAACGTCAATAAACTACCACCGGTTCGGAAAAATAAACGTCTGCCACGAGAAGAACCGGCGTAATAAACTCGGCGAGGTGTCATTTTTTCAAAACAATTTACATTGTATAGTTAAATATAAAATTACAGTCTCAGTTACTACAAAAATAACAAGCTACAGTAGAAAACCTATTTTCGCGATAGATTAGCCGTGCAGGACACTATCACTGCCAAACATCCCTGTCCATCATGTCCATGATGTAATCGTTTACCTTATAATATGCTTTTGAAATAAGTGTTTGTTTTACTACAGATTTGAATTTAGAATTGCTAAGTTCAGTAATGTGTTTTGGAATTTTATTGTAGAATTTAATACAATTTCCCAAGAACCACTTTTTCGCCTTTACTAGTCTATAGAAGGTTATTTTCAGTTTCCCAGTGTTTCTGGTGGCTATTGGTTTATCAGCGTTCGTTGGGAAATTGCACAAATTCTTCGTAACATACATTATTATTTCAAATACGTATAGAGACGGCAGGGTTAAAATATCTATTTCTTTGAAAAATTCTCTTAATTAGTCACGCGACCCCAAGTTATAAATTGCCCGGATAGCCCTTTTTTACAAAATAAAAACAGTTTCAATATCTGCAGCTGATCCCCACAAGATAAGACCATAAGTAATTATACTATTAAAATAAGCAAAGTAAACTAACCGTGCCGTTGCCATATTGGTAAGCTGCCTTATTCTCCTGACTGCAAATGCAGCAGAGCTCAACCTACTTCCTATCGCTGTTATATGGGAACCCCACTGCAATTTTGAGTCCAATGTAATACAGAGAATACAGTTGACGTAACAAATTCTAATGTTTGGCCATTAAGTTTAATATTTGTATCTAAGTTTCTATTTGATGAGTTCGCTAGAGAGAATTTCACACATTTAGTTTTTTTCGGATTCAACACTAAATTATTGGCAGCAAACCAGTCAGATATCATGGACAGGGTATTATTTGGTTCAATGAGTTCAGTATCTTTCCTATTTACCTTGAACAGTAATGAGGTGTCGTCTGCGAACATTACAATGCCTGATCTTCGGCTTACCATATATGGTAGATCATTTACATAAACAAGGAACAGGAAAGGGCCTAGAATAGACCCCTGAGGTAGACCCCATCTCTACCACTGTCTCTGACGAAAGGGCTTTATTTATCGCTACCTTTTGATTTCTCTGTGTTAAATATGATTTCATAAGATCCAATGCATGTCCTCTGATACCATAGAAATTAAGCTTACAAATTAAAGTTCCATGATCTACACAATCAAAAGCCTTGGAAAGGTCACAGAACACTCCAATGGCGTCATATGACTCTTCCCAAGACTGCAAAATAAATTTTATTAAACTTGCACCTGCATCAGTAGTTGATCTACCTTTCGTGAAACCGAACTGCTGTGCGTGCAAAATATTGTGTGAATTAAAATGAGAAACCAATTGCGTAAGCATTATTTTTTCGAATATTTTGCTAAACGCTGGTAGGCAAAGCTGCGTACGCATTTGAGCGGCTCGGCCCGAGGCGTGCTCGCCCCAAAACAATTGCACATAATATAAACATGATGGAGTGAGGCAGCGCGCTCGCGGCGAGCCGAAATTGTGCGTCGCACAAAATGGCGTCGGACTCGATAACAGCTGTTGCTGAATTTATCTAGACACGCGGCTGCGTGTCCAGCCAAGTTCACACCAGGAACTGGCGATGGCGGAGAGCAGCCGTGTGTTATATTACACGAACCGTTTGGAGCCAGTTTTGACCCCCCAATAACTCCAAATCTATCTAACATTAAAAAAATTAATTTGATACATGTATTTAAGATCCTTTAGAACAACTAGAACCCCAAATTTCATAACATAAATATAGGTTAAATAATTATTGAGATATTAAATTCCAAAAAACGGCATTTTTACCACTGACTGACTGACTGACTAGAAATCAAAAACCTAACCCACTTCCAGGTGACCTAGAAATCTGAAATTTGGCATGCAGCTAGGTAATTGTATGTGTACACCAGACAAAAACAGAAAACAGTGATTTTTTATTATTATTATTATTATTATTTATGGTAGTTACCTCAGAACTCCGTCATTTATTAACCGATTTGGAAAATTCTTTTTTGTTTGAAACGGTATACTTCAGGGGTGGTCCCATAGTTATCAGGTATGAATCTGGTCGTAGGGTCCTGGAGAAAACGAGGGAACTCTTCAAATATTTGAGGTGCACCTATAGCGATTTGGGTATTTTGTATAGTAACTCGTGCATTCGCTCTTGGCGAAGATTGACAAAAAGTAATGATATCCCATCAAAAACATAAATGTGAAAATGGGAGCCAAGTTCAATATTAAGAATATTCGATGCTTCGTTGTCGTCTTCACCGACAAAATAATTGAGATCTAAATGGGTGCCAAGTTCCGTAGATTCTCCGAAATGGTGCCAAGTCCGGCAGTACATTGTTTATAGTAAAACTAATTTACTGCGGCTTAATGCATTTTGAGCTTTAACTTGGCAGTTTTCTTAAATATTCAAAAGCTTTTATGGTATTATAACATACTGCATAGAAAACTGCCAAGTTAAGGCTCAAAATGCATTAAGCCGCAGTAAATTTAGTTTTACTGTAAACAATGTACTGCCGGACTTGACATCCATTTAGATCTCAATTCTTTTGTCGGTGAAGACGACAACCAAGCATCGCATATTCTTAATATTGGGCTTGGCTTCCATTTTCACATTTATGTTTTTTATGGGATTGTAATTGTCAGAATTTTATAACAAAAAAAATGCGGTGATGGTGGATGAAACAAATGTAAAATAAATCGTAATTCATGTTTTGCTCAAATTCGTACGCGCCTCACGAACAAACAAGTCATAATTTGTAAGAAAAAAAAACGACTTCAATGTGGGAGGCCGGTGAAAAAATATTATACTCAGATGGTGCACTCTTAGATTCCATACAATGAAATCAAAATGGCTATAAGTATGTTTATAATGGTAGAAGACTAAGTACCCTCAATACCTCATGGAAACCTCCATCAGAACTCAAGGTTGACAAAAATATGTCTTGAAAATCTAGCTTGCTTGACAAACATAACGAAGAGAACAAATCGCCAAACTCCAAATATGCGTCGTTGAAGAGTTCTGTTCTGATCATCATCAGCAGTTCCACTTCATCAAATGGCACTTATTTAAATGTAAATGCTTGATTTGTTTATAAAAATACTAAAATCACTATATGTATGCCTTTGACATTTGAGGGGTTCCCTGGATTCCTCATGGATCCCATCATGAGAACTCGAGCTTGGCAAATGATTGTCTTGAAAATCTAACTTGCTTAGCAAACACAGCAAAGAGGACAATTCACCAAACGTAAACTATGCGTCGTTGAAGAGTTCTGTTCTGATCATCATCAGCAGTCCACTTCATCAAATGTCACATTTTTGTATGAAAATGCTCGATTTGTTGATAAAAACACAATAATCACTACATGTTTGTCTATAAGATTTGAGGAGTTCCCTCTATTCCTTATGGATCCCATCATCAGAACTGCGTTTTGACAAAAACGGGACCTACTTGGGTATATATAATTACAATCAAAACAAGTTTTTTTTTAAATCGGTTCAGAAATGACGGAGGTCTGGAGTAACAAACATTAAAAAAAGAAACATACAACCGAATTGATAACCTCTTTTTTAACAGACTTCAAGATATCAAAGGAGGAGGTTATCAATTCGGTTGTATGTTTTTTTTTCTTTTTTATGTTTGTTACTCCATAACTCCGTCATTTCTTAACCGATTTGGAAAATTATTTTTTTGATCGTAAGTATATATATCCAAGGTGGTTCCGTTTTTGTCAAAACGCAGTTCTGATGATGGGATTCATGAGGAATTGAGGGAACTCCTCAAATCTTAAAGGCAAACATATAGTGATTTTTGTTTTTATCAACAAGTCTCCACTAATGTGACATTTGATGAAGTGGAACTGCTGATGATGATCAGAACGGAACTCTTCAACGACGTTCATGTTTGGCGATTTGTTCTCTTCGTTTTGTTTGTCAAGCAAGCTAGGTTTTCAGGACACATTTTCGTCAACCTTGAGTTCTGATGGAGGATTCCATGAGGAATTGAGGGTACTTAGTCTTCTACCATTATAAACATACTTATAGCAATTTTTATTTTATTGTATCGAATCTAAGAGTGCACCATCTAAGTATAATAATCTTTCACCGGCCTCCCCCATTGAAGTCGGTTTTTTTTTTAATTATTTAAAAATGTGTCCTAATAGCCGTAGCGCTCGCGCGCTGCTCGCGGCACGCTTAGTAGGTACACGTCCAAATTATACGAGCCACGCACACCGAAGCGTCTTTGAGCACGGTCAAAAGACCGACACCGGCCGGCTCGCGCGCCGTGCGCGCGAGACGCGTACGCATTCGGGCATACAGGCGAGCCGTGCGTGCCTCAACCTGAGGCTGCCTCAGATGCGCGTACGTACCTTTACACCATTATACAGAGTGTTTTTATTGATTACCGTTCTTTCAAGCATAGAATATAGCCGTGTATAGCCATAGAAACATTGTAGCAAATTAAGTTTCTCAAAATTCAAGAAAAAAATTTTTTTCCTTTTTCATACAAAATAATTAATTATATCACCAAGGGTGAATGAAAACCGGCCTTAAGATTTAACGTGAAGTTAAGCAAAAGTTAATGTCAAGTATCGTCAATCGTCTCCATCTCCAAAAAGAACTCCAGCGTCTATTACAAAAAATAAGGAAAAGAAGATAAGATTATCGAAGCAATCGTTTACCCACTGCCTAAAAGAGTCCTCAGCGTCAAGTTGTACCACATTTAAAGTAAACACTATGAATAACACGAAATGCCAAGCTGAATCTACCATAGTGAATAGTGGAAATGGAAACATTCACAACCTTTGGACGCTACAAATGGAGTCACTAAGGAGCGCATATCTATGCGGGATTCCTCTAGCAAACATAAACTGCTCATACTAAGCAGTAATAACAAAAACAAAATAGTTGAAATTATAGGTAATAATGATTGCTTTAATCTCAAGCAATACAACAATGTTCCTAATAAAAATAACCGGTTATGACCCGGTGTCAACTCTAGATGATATTAATGTCTATGGGGCTGTACCTTTAAGTCGAATAGATGAGCATCACCCCCCTTGCTAATAGACATTGATATGGTCGCTTCACCAGCTAAAACCATTACTGCAAAGTTTCAGGCTAAACCTAACTTTAATAAGTGTAATTACGATGAAATCAGGAGAGAGCTGGCTTCTGTCAAATGGGAGGGACTTGTGTTAAACGCCAACGTGGATACGGCTGTAGAGATATTTCAGGAAAGGTTAAACGACATAATTAGGAAACATACACCTATGAAAAGAATCAGAACAGAAACCTACCCTAAATTAATTATTTCATACTGAGCGAAAGGAGATGTTATACCTACTACAGACTGATTTGCCACTACTACTCTATTGATATGATATGATATAGTAAACATACGTTCGTAAATGTTTTTTTTTGACATGACGCACCATGATATTTTCAAAATATTTTTAAATGTGTAGTACGTATTTGACAATTGTGCCTTATTAAGTAATTTTTTTGATAGTTGTGTCTCCGCGTGAAGTGGCAAAAAAATGAAGCGAAAAAGAAAACTTTTTTTTTTCATCTAAGTTCAAGGATATGAATGTCTATAAAAATATACATTATGAACCCCATTTTATGCTCCTTAAATCTGAATTTATTTGGTTACTCTCGCTTGCTTGGTTTAGCTAAAATAACAGTTTAAAAATTACCTTGTTTTTTTTTGACATTTTCGTGAATAAGTCTGAAACAAAAGAAGATCGAAGGCTGATATTACGCATACAGTATTCTTAGGTCCTGCCACTACTGCATCTCAAATTACAACCAAATCCCTTGCGGGGGCCACTCTTGTTAGCTTAGCCTGCTAGACCCTTTGGTAATACTCTCGACTACAACACTTTTGACCTTCTACGAACAAGATGCAAAAAAGTAATAAGCGATTGTTATAAAACGTATATTAATTCAGTCCAAATAGCAATCAAACAAAATACTGAATTCTTTTGGAAATATGTCAATGACAATAAAGCGTCTAACTCTATCCCAGTTACTATGAAGTATAACAACTTGGTCTCGTCAAACGCGAGCGAGGTGGCCCAAATGTAATAATAATAATAACTTTATTGCATTTATGTTTTTGGTATACAGCGGGTCTTAAATAACTGTTAACTTAAGAATACAACATGACACCCTGTAAGGGTATTGCAACATCAACTTATATCCTAAAGGTACATTAGAAGTTTACATGTATTGAGATATAGTATGACATATTCAAACTATAAATATTTATGGTATCTATTTACATTAAGAAATCTTGCAAGGAATAATAGTTATTTGTTATACAAGGGTGCAAAGTTGTATTTTACCCGCGAGTGTGGAATTGAAACACGAGCCAGCGATAGGATTCTATAGTTGAACCACGAGCGAAGCGAGTGGTTCTAAAATAGAATCCTGAGCGTAGCGAGTGTTTCAACACACGAGAAGTAAAATACAACTTAGCACCCGTGTGTAACACAAAACTTTTCTCCTCACTATAGCGAGGAAAGTGCAACATGCAAAAAAACACAGTTCCACATGCATGATTTTCATCACTGGAATCACTGATTTTTTTACGATATTATACGCGAGTCGGTGTCTGTGACAAGTTGTGTATATTTTAGTTGACATTGACAATGATGACATTTCTGACGATGCGTTTTGAAATTGCATCGACTCAACTTGTGCGTTTACAATTATACTCGAAAGTCATTATAAAAAAAAAATGTTACTTATAGAATTTTAAGGTTTACGACTTAAATCATTAAATAAAGCTAAATTTGGTATTTTTTATTAAATTCTCAAACCATTTATTTAATGGTAATTATATCAAACGAACCATTAATATGAGCGTTTTACGTTTTGTTATCTGTCAAAAGCTACTCGAACACGCTCCAAGGTCAAATTACTTTCCCCACTTGTGGATAAAATGCGTTTTTACCCGCTTGTTTCAAAGGATAAAAGACGGCTTTCCGAGCTAGTGAGGGGAAAAAACATTTTTCTAACAAATATGTTTTTAACTTCTTAACAAACGTTGTATATCTGACCTCTTTAGCTATTTCTTTAGGTAGGCTATTGTAAATGCGTATGGTTGTCATATGGGGGCTTTTATTACTCATCTGTAAATTACTTGTTGGGAGAGCTATTTTATTTTTATGTCTTAAGTTTAGGGTGCAGGTGTGACGTTCTTTAGCTTTTGTGTATAAATTTTGATGTTTTCTTACAAATTTACAAACTTCCAATATTTACAGGAATGGTAATGTTAAAAATTTTAATTTATTAAAGTGGGCTTTGCAAGTTTGCAAGTGTCACCGTTTTTAATGTTTGTGAGAATCGGTATGCAACGTTTTTGTTGTATAAATCCACCATACCACCACCACCACCATATCAGCCAAAGGACGTCCACTGCTGGACATAGGCCTCCCCCAAATTCACGGGGGGTATATGCCATAATCGCCACGCTTGGCATGCGGGTTGGCGATCGCAGTATCTCCACTGCACTCTTGGGATGCTGCTGCCCATCCGCCGGTGGTCTTGGTCGTAGTTTTTAGGACATACCCGGGTCCAGGACATACCCGGGTTGTATAAATAAATCGGTTATATCAGTAGAGTTGCCCCATAAAACTATCCCATATTGTAACCACGCCTGGGTAAACGCATAATATGCACTTAGTGCAGTTTTCAAGTTTCAAGTGCAGTTTTTTTAATGTTTCTAAGGGCATAGGCGAAACGAGATAGTTTCATACAAATTTTATTTATATGCGATTTCCAGTTTATGTTTTCATCAATGTTTTCCATCTACTTTGCCTCTGTTTTTGAAAAGCCCTCGAGCGACGTACAATGTGATTTTTCAATGACTCCATCTCATAACAATAGCTTAAGTGACACATGTGTTAGCATTAACCAAATTAGAGAAACTATCAAAAGACTAGACTATAGTAAGGGAGCTGGCCCGGACGGTGTTCCTCCATCTTTCATAAAAAACTGCTGTGAGGAGCTCTGGTAACCGCTATACTTAATTTTTAACAAGTCCATTAAGTGGTATCTTTCCATCCTAGTGGAAAGTCGCTCATATTATACCAATTTACAAATCGGGAGATAAAATCCATTGTAGCAATTATAGACGTATTAGTATTCTATCAGCATTTTCCAAATTATTCGAATCAGTCATGTACAGTTGTTTGTACTCTCACTTTAAAAGTATTATCTCTCCTGGTCAGCATGGCTTTGTCTCAAATAGATCACCAATAAGTAATTTACTAATTTTTAAATAGTTACATCTGCGGTGCATTTGCAAAACGAACTCAAGTAGACTCAATATACACAGATTTTTCCAAAGCCTTTGACAAAGTCAATCACTCCATCTTAATATATAAATTAGAAGGATATGGAATTCATGGTAACCTGCTAAGGTGGATTAAATCTTACCTGGATAACAGGAGCCAGCTTACAGTGTTAAGGGCCATCTCTCTCAGCCAATAAGGGCCACATCAGGCGTACCTCAAGGATCCCACCTAGGTCCTCTTCTTTTCGTTTTTATTAACGACCTTGTCGAGCGTCTATCGTGTCCTTGCTTGCTGTATGCAGATGACCTCAAGATTTGCTCAACAGTTAAAAACAGTGAAGACTGCGAAAATCTGCACAGTAATCTGGATATAGTTACGGAATGGTGCATCTTAAACCATATGTTCCTGAACATAGAAAAATGCTATGTAATTTCTTTTTCAACAAGTAAACATAAGTTAATCTTTAATTATTCCTTAAATAATTTTGCGCTCAATCGCACATCTGTAATTCGGGACCTTGGTATCTACTTAGATGATAAATTAACATTTAAATCTCATTACGAGTATTTAACGTCGAAAGGTACCAAGTTAAATGGATTTATATCTCGTTCCACTAAGCACATAAGAAATCAATATGTCTTGAAATATCTATATTGTTCTTTGGTTAGGACATAGATAACCCCCTCTAGATAGCCCCTATGGACGATTTAGTTCGAATCAAAAGTCACCAAAGTAAGCGGTATGTGCGGGTCGCGGGGAGGTCGGTAACGTCGCTGCCATTGGCTGTTTCATAGAGCGCGCGCTTTAGTTCAACATGGCGCTCGCGGCGTAGGGATGGGACGCGTTGTTTATTACCGGATTTTACCGGTAATGCCATTTATTTTAGGTTAACAATTTAACCTAGCCTATATGCTCATCTATTGACTTGGTATCTAGAATAATATTTTAGGCATGTTTATACATAGTGTTTTGGAACACTATGTATAAACCCAGTGCGTTCCAAAACCCACATTGCTGATGTAGCTCACACAGCCGCCAAACTTAAATGGGACTGGTGGTCTACTCCAAAATTCGAAATCCGAATTTCGTATGGTGCCATCCCTTTCACTGATATAGTGTATGACAGGAGAGTGAAAGGGATGGCACCATACGAAGTTCGGATTTCGGAGTAGACCCCCTGGGCCGGGCACAACTGCTGTATGCCGGAAGACTTGTGGGCTAAAATCACCACCAAATAGGTCCCACAAAATTGAACAAGGCGTCGTGGCCGACCTCGTCGGAGATGGCGAGATGGTGGGAGACTGCCCAGGACAGGGATATGTGGAAGAAAAGGAGGGAAGCCTTTGCCCAGCAGTGGGACACAAATGACTGTTAATAAAATAATACATAGTGTAATGTAGTGCGGCTGGTGAATGTTAAAAAATTGCAGAGTATTTTGACGACCACTTTGGCTTAGTTGATAGTGGCCCTGCCTACGAAGGCGGAGGTCACGGGCTCGAATCCCGGCCAGAGCATTTATTTGTGTGATGAACGAACACGGATATTTGTTCCTGAGTCTTAGAAGTTTTCTATTTAAATATTTGTTTATCTATATCAATAAGTACAGTAAAACCACAAATATAAGTTACATTGGCAATCTTCGTTGACACTAGCCCTCATTGCTCACTAAGACGATTCGAAAAAACCCAATTGCAATGGCTCCATCTCTAACCAATTCCGAGATCCTTTATACTTCGTCGAAGTCCAGCATAGGGCGCACCTCGTGATACTAGTCCTAATTGCCAGAGAAATCTATGTCCTAGTGGTAATACTGTTACTAATTTGTTATTTCATTAGATATACATACTCGATTTTACATAGCAATAAATATGACACAACCGCCTAATAAACTTTATAATAAAATAAAAGTACAGAATAACTATTTCTGAACTAAATATTTCATTCAACTACACTGATTTGTACCCGTATCGTACCTATACCGTATAAATAAAATAGATCGAGACACTAATTTACTACATTACTACTTTAATTAAAAGAACACTGGTAACACAGACAATTTAATGTCAAAAATATAAAATAACAAATAATCTTTTCCAATAGAAATTCAGTATTAAAATGGTGGAACCAAACACGGACGAATACATAATTAATTGCAATCGGGACTTATACGGTAATGTCGAAAGCGTCACTGGCACATCACTAGCCCGAGCATGTACTTTCGTCAGACGGGAGAGTATATTGACATTTGAATTGGTTGGAAAGGGACAAGAATACTTCAGTACTTCTTAATGGCTAGTGTAAAATGAACTCCGCCTGGCAGAATAAAATATGTTTTTTTTGTAATTAATTTTACTTCCTGTGAAATTTTTATTTCGTCATTCTTGTAGTTTGCTGTTCGAGAGCTTTTCCTACACAACAAAAAACCATTTCTAATGGATGAAATCGACTATTAATGCTCATTTATTTGACGTACGTATAGATCGCGAACCTAGACAAGTCTGACTGAGAGCGCGAGGCGTTTCTGCTTACATGTACTAGTGGTACATAGGTGAGGTGACCGCACGTCGCCCTATAATCTCCATCTAGAGGGGGTTATCTATGGGTTAGAAGCACCCTAGAGTACGGATCTGTAGTATGGGCACCCTACTATAATACTCACATGAATAGTATAGAAAAAGTGCAAAAGCAGTTTCTCAATATCCTCAGCTTCAGTCTCCAGCTCGGTCGTAGCCTCAGACCATACGCCAGTAGGCGCAAGTATTTCAATATTCCATCGCTTACATGTCGTAGGAAGTGCAGCGACCTACTTGTACTCCATAAAATGATACATTCCCAAATTGACTGTCCCTCTCTCAGTTTCATCACCCGATACAAATCTCGCAATCCCTCACCCAAAATATTTCAGCTTCAAATTTATAGAAATAACACCTCATTTTATAATCCCGTAACAACAATGTGTCGCTTATACAACGAAATCACTACCGAGAATCCCTCCATAGACATATTTAAATGCAGCTTACCCTCATTTAAAACTATAATCAAAAAGGTCTTCCGTACGTAAGCTGCTTTCACACCTACCTTTCTCTTGTACCCTAATCGCCTGTGTTTAGTTTAGTTTTATTGTTTAGTCTAGTTATAGATTTTAGTTTAGTTATAAATTTAGTTTAACTAAATACATAGATAACCCCCACTAGATAGCTCCTATGGACGATTTAGTCCGATTCAAAAGTCACCAAATTAAGCGGTATGTGCGGGTCGCGGGGAGGTCGGTAACGTCGCTGCCATTGGCTGTTTCATAGAGCGCGCGCTTTGACTCAAAATGGCGCTCGCGACGTAGGGATGGGACGCGTTGTTTATTACCGGTTTTTACCGGTAATGCCATTTATTTTAGGTTAACAATTTTACATAGCGTATATGCTCATCTATTGACTTTTTATCTAGAATAATATTTAAGGCATGTTTATACATAGTGTTTTGAAACACGATGGCGAGATGAAATCGACGTCTTTGAGCAAGACTGGTGGGAGATTACCCAGGACAGGGATATGTGGAAGGGGGCTTTTGCCCAGCAGTGGGACACAAATCACTGTTAATAAAATAATACATAGTGTAATGTAGTACGGCTGAATGTTAAAAAAAGCGGAATATTTTGACGACCACTTTGGCTTAGTTGGTAGTGGCCCTGCCTACGAAGGCGGAGGTCCCGGGCTCGAATCCCGGCCAGAGCATTTATTTGTGTGAGACGATTCAGAAAAACGCAATTGCAATGGCTCCTTCACTAACCGATTCCGAGATCCTTTATACTTTTTCGAAGTCCAGCATAGGGTCCACCTCGTGACACTAGTCCTAATTGCTAGGGAAATCCATGTCCGAGTGGTAATACTTTTACTAATTTGTTATTTCATTAAATATACATACTCGATATTACATAGCAATAAATATGACACAACCGCTTAATAAACTTTATAATAAAAAAAACTACGGAATAACTATTTCTTAACTAAATATTCCATTCTACTACACTTTTTTAGCCGATTTTTACCCGTATCGTACCTGTAGCGTATAAATAAAATAGACCGAGACACTAATTTACTACATTACTACTTTAATTAAAAGATCACTGGTAACACTGACAAAAATGTAAAATAAAAAATAATCTTTTCCAATAGAAATTCAGTATTAAAATGGTGGAACCAAACACGGACGAATACAAAATTAATTGAAATCGGGACTTATACGGTAATGTCGAAAGCGTCACTGGCACATCACTAGCCCGAGCATGTACTTTCGTCAGACGGGAGAGTATATTGACATTTGAATTGGTTGGAAAGGGACAAGAATACTTCAGTTTTCCAAAATTCTTTTCCAAAATTCCTATAGTCACGACTCAAAGTTTGGCATCATCTACCACAATAGCAGAATCCCTTCTGAATGAGAACGTAAAATTAGAGTCACTAAATATTTTCAAATTTCATCATGTTTCTCCTCTAGATGTACTGAAGTCTTTTAAAATGTTAAAAATAAAGAGGACTGAGGACTTATGGGGCGTGTCAGTCATGGTACTGGAATCTATTCTCGAGGTCGTTGCACCCACTCTAGCTCTCATTTTTAATAGTTGTGTAGACAATGGCATTTTTCCAGACTTAATGAAGTGTAGTAAAGTAGTTCCTATTTTCAAATCAGGTCATAGAGATAATCCTTCTGATTATCGTCCAGTTTCTATCCTACCTGCGTTTAGCAAAATATTCGAAAAAATAATGCTTACGCAATTGGTTTCTCATTTTAATTCACACAATATTTTGCACGCACAGCAGTTCGGTTTCACGAAAGGTAGATCAACTACTGATGCAGGTGCAAGTTTAATAAAATTTATTTTGCAGTCTTGGGAAGAGTCATATGACGCCATTGGAGTGTTCTGTGACCTTTCCAAGGCTTTTGATTGTGTAGATCATGGAACTTTAATTTGTAAGCTTAATTTCTATGGTATCAGAGGACATGCATTGGATCTTATGAAATCATATTTAACACAGAGAAATCAAAAGGTAGCGATAAATAAAGCCCTTTCGTCAGAGACAGTGGTAGAGATGGGAGTACCTCAGGGGTCTATTCTAGGCCCTTTCCTGTTCCTTGTTTATGTAAATGATCTACCATATATGGTAAGCCGAAGATCAGGCATTGTAATGTTCGCAGACGACACCTCATTACTGTTCAAGGTAAATAGGAAAGATACTGAACTCATTGAACCAAATAATACCCTGTCCATGATATCTGACTGGTTTGCTGCCAATAACTTAGTGTTGAATCCGAAAAAAACTAAATGTATGAAATTCTCTCTAGCGAACTCGTCAAATAGAAACTTAGATACAAATATTAAACTTAATGGCCAAACATTAGAATTTGTTACGTCAACTGTATTCTTAGGTATTACATTGGACTCAAAATTGCAGTGGGGTTCCCATATAACAGCGATAGGAAGTAGGTTGAGCTCTGCTGCATTTGCAGTCAGGAGAATAAGGCAGCTTACCAATGTGGCAACGGCACGGTTAGTTTACTTTGCTTATTTTAATAGTATAATTACTTATGGTCTAATCTTGTGGGGATCAGCTGCAGATATTGAAACTGTTTTTATTTTGCAAAAAAGGGCTATCCGGGCAATTTATAACTTGGGGTCGCGTGACTCATTAAGAGAATTTTTCAAAGAAATAGATATTCTAACCCTGCCGTCCCTATACGTATTTGAAATAATAATGTATGTTAGGAAGAATTTGTGCAATTTCCCAACGAACGCTGATAAACCAATAGCCACCAGAAACACTGGGAAACTGAAAATAACCTTCTAGGGTGATTTTGGGGTCGTGATCCGGAATGATTGTACATGGTCAAGAATTCAAAGTAGACAACATCACAGTTGGTATGACGGTTAATAAATCAAATAATTCTCTTTGTCTTCAAATTCTAATGGAAAATAATACTTTTTCATACAACTTGGTCACCCTACCCCACTGTCAACTCTCCATACTGTACTATTCCTTATTCTGTGTTCATACTATCCGTCAAAGAGAGAAGGGTAACCATGATTTTCGGAGATTTTGTATTTTTGTCATCAAAATAAATTAAAAAAGAAATACGTTTGTTTCGTGTCACTACAATTTTTTTGAAATGGCTAACCGATACCAAGTCGTAAAACTTATTCTTGATCCACGACCCCGAAATCACCCTGTAGACTAGTAAAGGCGAAAAAGTCGTTCTTGGGAAATTGTATTAAATTCTACAATAAAATTCCAAAACACATTACTGAACTTAGCAATTCTAAATTCAAATCTGTAGTAAAACAAACACTTATTTCAAAAGCATATTATAAGGTAAACGATTACATCATGGACAGGGATGTTTGGCAGTGATAGTGTCCTGCACGGCTAATCTATCGCGAAAATAGGTTTTCTACTGTAGCTTGTTATTTTTGTAGTAACTGAGACTGTAATTTTATATTTAACTATACAATGTATATTGTTTTGAAAAAATGACACCTCGCCGAGTTTCTTACGCCGGTTCTTCTCGTGGCAGAGGTTTATTTTTCCGAACCGGTGGTAGTTTATTGACGTTCATAGGTGCATGTAATATGCCTAATTTGAAGAATAAACTACTTTTACTTTTACTTTTACTTTTTACTAGTACTTCTTAATGGCTAGTGTAAAATGAACTCCGCCTGGCAGAATAAAATATGTTTTTTGTAATTAATTTTACTTTCTGTGAAATGTTATTCCGTCATTGTTGTAGTTAGCTATTCGAGAGCTTTTCCTATACAACTTTACACAACAAAAAACGATTTCTAATGGATAAAATCGATTATTAATGCTCGTTTACTTGACGTGCGTCTATACGCACGTCAAGTAAACGAGCATTCAGCCAGACACGAGTCAGACTCGTCCAGGTTCGCGATCTATATCGCGAACCTGGACTAGTCTGACTGAGAGCGCGAGGCGTTTTTGCTTACATGTACTAGTGGTACATAGGTGAGGTGACCGCACGTCGCGTCGCCCTATAATCTCCATCTAGAGGGGTTATCTATGACTAAATACCAGCAAACGCAACTTTTGTATGAACCTCTCTATTAAAACCACTTGTCCTCTTGTCCATATGTACACCACATATGGACAAGTGGTTCAGATGACATCTCACCTCTCTAGCGCTCATGTTCTGTTTTTACAATTTTCTTTTTCCTTCTGTGCACACATGCTTAGAGTTATAGACCAGATCTGAACCATTATGTACTTAAACCTCATATCGTGTAATTGTCCATAACTTGTTTTGTGAGCCAAATAAATAAATAAATAAAAACACATTTACTGCGGCTTAATGTATTTTGAGCCTTAACTGGGCAGTTTTCTATGCAGTATGTTATAATACCATAAAAGCTGTTGGATATTTAAGAAAACTGCCAAGTTAAAGCTCAAAATGCATTAAGCCGCAGTAAATTAGTTATACTGTAAACAATGCAGTGCCGGACTTGGCACCGTTTCAGAGAATCTACGGAACTTGGCACCCATTTAGATCTCAATTCTTTTGTCGGTGAAGACTACAACCAAGCATCGCATATTCTTAATATTGAACTTGGCTCCCATTTTCACATTTATGTTTTTGATGGGATATGTATAATGCACTAAACAAGTTCCTTTTATCTTTCAGAGTCAAGACAAATTGGATTTGGTAGAAAAATTAACAGCAGAGAAGTATTTAAATAGAGAGCTAACTATTAAACTGGCAGAGTTTGAAGAAAAGGCAAAAGGCATGCACATAAAGTTAATGGCAAAAGATGAGGAAATGATAAGGTTACAAACTAGCTGCCGGGATATGCGGAAACAGCTGGAACAGCTGACAAGTGACGTCAATGTCTTTGAAGCAGCTGAAATAACCACTGAGCATGATGATAACACGGAAGAAACTATGAAAGTTAATCATGAGCATCAATGTAATGTTGAACAATTGTCAAATAAATATAAAGTTGAAGAAGACCCAGTAATTGTTGGAATTGCTTCATCGGAAACGTCAAGTGAATCAAACATTCCTAAAGAACATGCCATGTTGAAACTACAAGAAAGGTTTCTCAAAATAATGGCTGAAGTGGCAGATCTATCAGATGAAAAACACAGACTCGAGCATATAATATTGCAGTTACAGAATGAAACCGATACAATATGTGAATATGTTGCGTTGTACCAACAACAGCGGAGCTTGTTGAAAAAGAGAGATGAAGAAAGAAGTGCTCAAATAAAATTATTCCAAGCAGAGTGTGACCGCCTGAGAAAGCAGTTGGAAGAGCTAGGAGCAATACTTGTGCGCTTTGCTGGAGACGCCAAGTTGTCTTCCTATTTCAAAGATGAAGCTAAACAGGCTGATATGGTGAAGGTGATGGATTTACTTACCAATTTGAAACACAATTCATTGATTGATCCAAAAAAGATAAGTTTAGACCTGAACAATTTTTATCCATGTAGTTGTTGTTCTGGTCAACTTATAGAAGTATGATCATAGTTTTTGTTTTGTATCGTCAACTCAACATTACCGTATTTAATCTTGTAAATTATAAATCTTGTATCTATAAATATATGAATAATAATATGAGTTTGTAGTTTTTTTTTAATGTTATAGCATGTCCGTGCTCCACTGTGAACTTTGATTACTGTGAATATCTAAGCCATCCATGAGGAACCCACAATTTAAGAGGCTATATCCCGCACGGCGCAAGTCAAATGTTGGGGGATTTCATGACGATTTCCGCGACACACAAATAATTACTGTACATGACTACATGTACTGTACACCAGATAGTAAGAAGAGCTGCAAAGCGCCGGTATATTCATGAGAATATTTCGACCTGGCAACCCTAGTCGTAAGCGTGTGTGCAATAGTATTTAATTATGTATGTATTACGGTATATAAGTATTTGGTTAAGTAGTTTAAACACCTTTTTTTGTAATTAGCTCAACCTTAGGATTTTTTTTGTTTTTCTCACCTAGTTTGTCTCTTGCACCTACTTTCGCTGTTAGGCCCCATGGTTGACTGGTACTGGTAGAGGATGCATTAAGTCCGCCGTTTGTACCGATTTATTTGTGCAATAAAGTTTTAATAAATAAATGATGTACGGACGTGATCGTAAACAACACGATGTATATAACCATTCGTTTAATTTTTTACCTTGAAATTTGAACCTTGATAAGATGCAATAAGGTCTACAAAGATAAAGAAAGCCAATATAGCTTCGTATGTGGTAAAGCGACGAAAATGGCGAAAGATCATGTTGTTTCTTTCGAAACTTTGTATGTATCTTTCCTATAAATTACATGTAACTTTTGAAAAAAACAACACTGACGTTTGTCTGACAAATACAATCATACTCGTATACCTGTTTTATACTTTGACTAGTATTCTTTGATCTGTGCTTTGACTATGGAATTCAATGGACCGGGCGTATTGTTCTATTTGTACCTAGCAAAGAATATAATACTCACTAATGAGAAGAACGATAACTCCATACAAAAAATATTACACACTCCCGAAACGTCAAAAAGTCGTTTATACTACTAGCGACATCGCTTTTGAGTAGAGAACTAAAAGGTGGCTTGTTGGTAGGTAGGTTGCCTCCGGAGATTGGGGCCCGGGTTCGAATCCCGGTAAAGAAATATTTTTTTTATTTTTTTTTACTTCGGTTTCGTAGCATTGTATTTATCTATATAGATTTAAATAAAATGCAGCTGTGTATGTGTGAAAAAATATTTATTTTGTACTATTGTTGATTTTCTCTTTAAAAAGAGATATTTTGTTCGCCTCTTCCGGCAAATAGATCCCGTTTGTTAGGCTATGGGAAATAATGCAATCAAACTTATTCTTGATCATGGGCAGCATCTCCACATTTAGCACACACCGTGTATTCATTTGTGGATTTAAGTACATCTTTCATCTAAAAACCACTGGAGAAAAACTGAAGGTGGCATAATCCACAAACGTGACGCAAGTGGGTACTATTCCAAGGCCCAACTAAAGTCCAGTATAACACACAAACTATAATTCTCTTCTTTGCTTTGATTTTATACTGAACACTGAATATAATGCAATGCATTTGCATGCGTTGTCGCTGTCGGGCAAGACAACGCGACACGAAGAATATATTAGCCAAAACTGAATTTAATACACAATTTCCACAAATAGATTATTGTTCGTGTTCGGTCTTCAATCGTTCAACTTTATTACAGACAAGAAAAGTAGCTGTAATGTTCCATCGATGTTAACTTATGCTTGTGGATTTCTATTACCAACAGCATGCCACAAGAAAAGCAAAAAGAACGTTTGTAAATATAACTGTTTGTTTTCTTGAAATACGTTTTGACAATATTTATGATATGGTAGTTTGACACAAGTGTTATTTCAATATATGAAGTTTCCATGGTAACCGAACCATAGAGTTCACTTGCTATACTTCACAGTAGCGCTAATATAACAATACTTTAACAATACAAAATTTAACACAGAATTAATCATGAAATAATATATCTCGCGCGACTAAAATGCAAGAGCAAATTTTACATAAATTTAAACGATTTTTCAGATGCATGGCACCATTGATAAATCAAATTAAGCCCCACCCAGACGTTCCAGCATTGCAGTTGTGGGATCTATAAGATAGAACGAGACAACAGAGGTCTATAAATCTTCCTATTTTGCTCTATCTTATAGGTTGCTTCCCACGGCAGACTGCAAGGTGGACTGCTATGTTGCACTGTCTGGATGCCCTTAAAGTATTACTGGTAACAATTTAATTCACTACAACTCACACATACGCAATTACGAAGCACCCTACATGGCTTAGCGTAGTTAATACCCCTTGATGGAAACTTCATATATTGAAATAACACTTGTGTCAAACTACCATATCATAAATATTGTCAAAACGTATTTCAACAAAACAAACAATTATATTTACAAACGTTGTTTTTGCTTTTCTTGTGGCATGCTGTTGGTAATAGAAATCCACAAGCATAAGTTAACATCTATGGAACATTACAGCTACTTTTCTTCTCGGTAATAAAGTTGAACGATTGAAGACCGACCACGAACAATATTCTATTTGTGGAAATTGTGTATTAAATTCAGTTTTGGCTAATATATTCTTCTTGTCGCTTTGTTTTGCCCGACAGCGACAACGCATGCAAATGCATTCCATTATATTCAGTGTTCAGTATAAAATCAAAGCAAAGAAGAGAATTATAGTTTGTGTGTTATACTGGACTTTAGTTGGGCCTTGGAAGATAGTACCCACTTGCGTCAAGTTTGTGGATTATTCCACCTTCAGTTTTTCTCCAGTGGTTGTTAGATGGAAGATGTAATTAAATCCACAAATGAATACACGATGTGTGCTAAATGTGGAGCTGCTGCCCAAGATCAAGAATAAGTTCGATTGCATTATTTCCCTTAGCCTAACAATCGGGATCTATTTGCCGGAAGAGGCGAACAAAATATCTCTTTTTAAAGAGAAAATCAACAATATTACAAATTAAATATTTTTTCACACATACACAGCTGCATTTTATTTAAATCTATATAGATAAATACAATGCTACGAAACCGAAGTAAAAAAAATAAAAAATATATTTCTTTACCGGGATTCGAACCCGGGCCCCAATCTCCGGAGGCAACCTGCCTACCAACAAGCCACCTTTTAGTTCACTGCTCAAAAGCGATGTCGCTAGTAGTATAAACGACTTTTTGACGTTTCGGGAGGGTGTAATATTTTTTGTATGGAGTTATCGTTCTTCTCATTAGTGAGTATTATATTCTTTGCCCCTCAGTCCGCTACCGACTACTGTCAGCGTTGGGCCTGTGCTAGGGGAGCTCCCACGCGTTATGGATACTGTTTGATTTAAAGTGGTATTTTATTCATTTAAAAATAATGAAATAATTGGAGAAGATCTCTAAAAAAAGGAAGGCTTGTTCAATTGAGCAATGTAAATTTTTTTAAGTAATTTTCCCAAAATAACTTTATTTACCAAACTAAATAATGTTCCAATTATAAAATAATTAGTTTTTTTAAACTCGTGTATACTAAACAGAGATGTTTCTACTGACAAAATATTCTTTTAAATTTATAAGTAAACCAAAAATTAATTTTATTTGCCTATTTTAGAAAACAATAATTAGAACAAGGCAAAGCCATGGAGTCGTCTCCGGATTTAGGCGAAATCGAAACTATGTCAGATAAGTCCTTAGAAAGGTTAGTATTGGGGAGATAGGAAGGTACTTATAAACTAATTTAAAGGTATCATAATACCTACTTATATTACAAGCTTTTATTTAACTTGCAATGTATGTATGTATGTTGGACCCGGGTATGTCCCAAAACTACTACCAAGACCATCGGGGGATGGGCAGCAGCATCCCTGGAGTGCGGTGGAGATACTGCGATCGCCAACCCGCATGCCAAGCGTGGCGATTATGGCATATACCCCTCGTGAATTTGGGGGAGGCCCATGTCCAGCAGTGGACGTGTTTTGGCTGATATGGTGGTGGTGGTGGTATGTATGTTGGTCGGTCGGTGTTGTTGGACCCGGGTATGTCCTAAACCTACAACCAAGACCACCGGAAGATGGGCAGCACCGCAGCAGCATCCCTGGAGTGCGGTGGAAATACTGCGATCGCCAACCCGCATGCCAAGCGTGGAGATTACAATACAATACAATACAATACAATATGCTTTATTGCTCACCTCAAAAAAGAATTACAGATAGAAACAGCATAAAGATACAAGCAGAGGTAAACAACAGGCGGTCTTATCGCTAAATGAGCGATTTCTTCCAGGCAACCTTAGGGTAGCGGAGAAAAAAAAAGTAAACAAACATGATAAGTGGGTGGTGCAAACAAAAGGAATAAGTACTAGAAATAAAAATAAATATAATAATAATAAAAACCACATAAAGCACTATATATAAATATATATACAATAAATACATAAATAAGTAAATAAATAAACATACATATATACCACAAACTTAGGCGAGACCCAAAAGTAAACTACAGACCAGTATCGAAAAATATTATGGAAGAGACAAATAGTGCTCTTTCAGACTAGATTTAAAAGACGCACTAGATTTAGCCCGTCTTACATCAAGGGGCAGAGAGTTCCATAGTCGGACTGCTTGAAAAGTAAATGAACAGTTATAAAATTTAGAGGAGGACGAAGGCACAGCAAGAAGAAATTTATTAGAAGATCTAATTGAACGCAGATAGTTAAATCGTTCCTTGAGGTAGCGAGAGGTTGCCGGATTAAAAAGTATATTAAAGAGAAGAGAAAGAATTTGAGAGTTACAACGAAGACGGATTGGGAGCCACTTGAGTTTTAAACGGAAACTCATACTTGCGTAACCCAAATATGAACCGTATGCATACATTTGAATACGCTCAAGTTTATTGAGTTGCTCCTCAGTGATATCAAGATATGAGATGTCCGCGTAATCGAGAATAGGGAGAAGAAGGGTTTGGGCAAGCGCAATTTTAGTGGCGATGGGAAGGAAGTTACGAAGGAGTCTTAGAGAAGCTATTGCAGCAAACATCTTCCTGCTGACCTCGCTCACTTGCGGCACCCAGGATAGAGTGCGATCCATAATAATCCCTAGATTTTTCACCTGGGTTGAGAAACGAATCTGAATACCATCGAAATATACAGAAGGGAGATTGGCGAAGTCGATTCTGGAAATCATATTACTACTGCCGATAATAATAACTTGGGTCTTTGTTGGATTAACTTTCAGCCCAAAACTCTCGCTCCACTTTAGAATGCGTAGTAGATCCTCATTAGTCGACTTAATTACAACAGGTAGATCCCTAAGCACGAACGCTAAGAACGAACACTATTGCATATATATCTCCCGTGAATTTGGGGGAGGCCTATGAGCAGCAGTGGACAACCTTCGGCTGATACGGTGGTATGTATGTTTGTTCGGATGGAATCTTGTAACTCGATTTTGAAATAGATATCTTCAACCGATTGTGCTGAAATTTGGCGTACTTATGTAAGCACCACCACTAGGTATATCAGCCCAAGGACGTCCACTGCTGGACAGGCCTCCCCCAATTACATGGGGGGTAAATGTCATAATCACCACGATTAGCATGCGGGTTGGCGATCGCAGTATTTTCACCGCACTCCAGGGATGCTACAGCTCATCCCACGGTGGGCATACTTATGTAAGGTGACAATACATACAATATTATGGTACCATCGAGCTGATCTGATGATGGAAACAGAAGGTCGCCATAGCAACTCCTAAACTATAGAAGATAAACCCGTTTCGTCAAACCGTCTCAACAAGTAGTTGATGATTATGGAAAAACTGGCCAAGTGCTTGTCAGACCACGCACAAAGAAGGGTTTTGTACCGACACCTCCTAATCTACGTTTAAAACCACTATACAATACATTCAACCAAAAAAGATCGTATCTTCATAGGAAACTCGCGGCACTTGCGCCCTTTTGTTTGGGCAAGACAGATTTTCGGCAATAACTCAAACACAGTTAGACGACTCTTGTTCAAACTAAAAATCATTCAATGGATTTATTAATGTACATCACCTTAAATGAAAAATTGAAAAATTGATCACCCCGGGGCGGGATTTGAACCCGCGACCTCTGGAATCCGTCCATCGCTCTTACCAACTGAGCTACCGCGGGTTATCCCGAGGCGACGAATCTTTCAATCAGTTCACTCTTTTAATTAAGCCTTAGGGAGACTTGTAGCGACATCTACCGTCAAAGTTACTACAACTTTTTGAAACGGCACCATTGTCTCAAGTTACATTGAGAATCATTAGTAACAATGTGCTACCCCATTCTAAATGTAAATATTTTTACAAGTGGAAACGTCCACTTAACGGAATTATAATTTCCAACCGAAAATGAAAAATTTATCACCCCGGGCGGGATTTGAAGTTATACTTGTAGCGACATCTACCGTCAAAGTTACTACAACTTTTTGAAACGGCACCATTGTCTCAAGTTACATTGAGAATCATTAGTAACAATGTGCTACCCCATTCTAAATGTAAATATTTTTACAAGTGGAAACGTCCACTTAACGGAATTATAATTTCCAACCGAAAATGAAAAATTTATCACCCCGGGCGGGATTTGAAGTTATACTTGTAGCGACATCTACCGTCAAAGTTACTACAACTTTTTGAAACGGCACCAATGTCTCAAGTTACATTGAGTCTCCCTAAGGCTTAATTAAAAGAGTGAACTGATTGAAAGATTCGTCGCCTCGGGATAACCCGCGGTAGCTCAGTTGGTAAGAGCGATGGACGGATTCCAGAGGTCGCGGGTTCAAATCCCGCCCGGGGTGATCAATTTTTCAATTTTTCATTTTCGGTTGGAAATTATAATTCCGTTAAGTGGACGTTTCCACTTGTAAAAATATTTACATTTACATCACCTTGATTATTTCTGAATTTTAAACTTTAATTCAATACAAACCGTATAGAAAAGGGCCATCGAGCAAAATAAGGGCTCTAAAGTTTTCTCAAGAGATCTGTGTTTTGGGCAGAGCCAGCTCGCTAGATTAAAAACCGAGGATGGTAGAATCGTTTCGTCCAAACCTGGGCTTCTGAGTGAGATAGAGTGCTTTTATGGACAGCTATACACGTCAACTAGCAGACCCGCAGTTGGTCTGGTGGAAGACCCTAGAGCTAGATTAACCCGGCACTATACCGAAGATATATTGGACATCAGCCTGTACGAGATTTGAATGGCTCTGAAACAGCTGAGGAACAACAAGGCTCCCGGTGAAGACGGAATTACAGCTGAACTCCTGAAGGCGGGTGGAAAACCGGTCCTTAGGGCCCTTCAGAAGTTCTTCGACTCCGTCTTACTGGAAGGGAAAACTCCAAAGGCATGGAAAAGAGGTGTGGTGGTGATGTTCTTCAAAAAGGGTAACAACGTCTTACTGAAGAACTACCGACCCATCTCACTTCTGAGCCATGTCTATATAGGTAAGCTGTTTTCAAGAGTCATTACGAACCGTTCGCACGCAGGCTAGATGACTTCTAGCCTCCCGAACAAGCCGGTTTCCGACGAGGCTTTAGCACCGCAGAGCACATGCACACGCTCCGTCAGGTTATACAGAAGATTGAGGAGTATAACCTGCCCCTCTGTTCAGCGTTCGTGGACTACGAAAAAGCCTTCGATTCGATTGAAACCCGGGCTGTACTACAATTTCTCCAGCGGTGCCAAGTGGACTACCGCTATATCGAAGTGCTGAAGTGCTTGTACGAGAACGCCACTATGTCAGTCCGACTTCAGGACCAGAACTCAAAGCCTGTTCCATTGCAGCGGGGAGTTAGGCAAGGAGATGTTATTTCTCCTAAACTGTTCTCCGCTGCACTGGAGGATGTTTTCAAGACTCTAAACTGGATAAGGCTAGGCATCAGCATAAAGAGTACCTCACTCACCTTCGGTTTGCTGACGATATAGTAGTCTTGGCTGAGACCATGGAGGATTTAAGTACAATGCTCAATGACCTCAGTAAAGCCTCCGAGCGAGTTGGTCTAAGGATGAACATGGACAAGACGAAGATCATGTCAAATGCCCATGTCGCACCAACTCCCGTAACAATCGGACACTTTACGCTCGAAGTTGTAGACGATTACATATACCAAGGACAGACTATCCAGTTAGGTAGGTCCAACTTCGAGAAAGAGCAGGTTAATCGTCGAATCCGACTCGGCTGGGCAGCGTTCGGGAAGCTACGGCACATCTTTTCGTCCAATATTCCGCAGTGTCTCAAGACGAAAGTCTTTGACCAGTGTTTTTTGCCAGTGATGACATATGGCACTGAAACGTGTTGTCGCTTACTATGGGCCTCATAAGAAGGCTCAAAGTCACCCAAAGAGCAATGGAGAGAGCTATGTTGGGAGTTTCTCTGCGTGATCGCATCAGGAATGAGGCCATCCGCAGCAGAACCAAAGTGACCGATATAGCCCTCCACATCGCTAAACTTAAGTGGCAGTGGGCCGGGGCACATAGCACGTAGAACCGATGGCCGTTGGGGCGGAAAAACTACTACACGAAAAGACTACTTGGGCACGAATTCGTTTGTTTACAAGAAAAAAGAAAACATCAAAATCCCAAAGAAAATACCAGAGGGGGTATCGGCAATAAAATCATCAAATTTGTGTAGTTACAGCGGTGACGGCACATTCAAAACAGCTCCACGTCCTTTTAGTCAGCTTTATATTATTCATCTAGACATATATTCGGACCAAACAACAGTAAACATATTCCCTGTTATATACGCATTTCTGCCAAATAAAACACAAAAAACGTATATGAGATTATTTAAATTAATAAAACAAAAACTGCCTGTCGTCATGAAGTCCTTTAAGTGTGATTACGAGGTTGCCCAGATCAATGCCGTCAAATCGACTTTCCCAAACGTTAAATTATCTGGATGTCATTATTTAAATTATCAACACTTTAATAAAGCCATCTGGAGGAAGGCAAAGTGCTGAAAATAGCAAGGGTCCGAAAACCTACAAGTGATGATAGGAGTGCAAGAAACATTGCAAGAATTTGCTCTAATTTTGTTTTACTTCCACACACTTTTATGTCACAAGCTTGAAAGGCTATTAAAAATGTTGCTCCTGCCACGAAGAAAATGAAATTATTTTTTGATTACTTCCATGAAACATGGTATAACAGGAACCACAATTTGATAAGTTGTGCGGGAGACACTCATCGCACTACTAACAGTTGTGAGGGTTACCACAGTCAAATTAATTCGAGATTATCCTCTGAACCCAAACTGGTATTTGGTGTTCAGTATACTTTTGATAGAAATACAACATTACGACAGAAAAATGGAAAAGTATATGCTGTTCGTGCCATTTAAAAAGAACAGGCGGACAAGAGATATCCTTTTCGATAAACAACATTCAGCCTTCAATAGAAGGAGCTAAAAATAAAAACAATATCACCGCTAAGTTTCCTTAAAAAGATTAATTTTCTTAGATTGAAACTGGGTTTTAAAAAAGGGAAGGGAAAGAAGGTTCGAATATAAATATAAGTGTATGCACATTTATGTAGCGGACCGTGAGATCATTTAATTTGTTATTATAAGTTATTGTTTATTATTATAAGTTACCCCTAAAGAGTAAGGATGTTTTTTGTTGCACTTTACCATACCGCAAATTATTGATTTAATTTGCGGTATGGTAAAATTACTTTTAGATTCGACAATCAAAAAATTATCAATTAGACTTATACAACCTAATCCAGCATTGTAAATTCCAAAAAGTAATGTATAGTTAAAAAATATTTAAATAAATGTGAAAGCATAGAATCTCCTTGGACGTCTATGTTCCAGCGCGCGGCCGCGCAGCGCACGAGCCGAACGACCGGGCTCTGTCCGGCCGGCGCTCCGCGATCGCAAGCCGCGTAAAAATACAGGGGTAGATGCGGGGAAAGGGTAAGAGGGCTCTATTTGAGTTTAATTGTTTATCAATGCGTCGCCTTAACACCTACAGTTTTGGAAGCTTTTTCTATTCATTCAATAAGGTCTTCAGATTATCATCGTGCGTTTATCCCCAGTGCAGCAATTGAGCATTTCAGTAAATTGAAGATATTAATGTTAATCACTGGCGCAATGTGTTCACTAATTCCTGCACTCGGGATTATTTATCAATTATATATGTTCAAATAAGTTATGACTAATGATAAAATTATCCCCTGTTTGTTTTTCTATAATTGCTATAAATGTATCTTACAAATTCATACATAATTCGAAAACTTGGTAATTGGTTACAAATATGAATCTAAACATATTAGTAATTTTCACCAAGGTGACTTAGTTGGATCTATTTATTACGATGAATTTTGGTTTTGATTTGCATATACTATATTTGCATTAAAACCTACATTCGAGATTAAAATATTTCTTCAATTGTCTGTTTATTTAACACGCGTAAACAAAAAATCTCCAAAAAATATCAAGTGCTTCAAGAGTAATCGAAAGAGTCAGACCAGTATATCTTTTCCAAGCAAATGAACTGTCAAACATTTAAAAATTACGTATGGCAATGTTTTATATTTGACGCGAATGTCTAATGTGAATGTGTCATACGAATTAAATTAAATTAATTTGTTTACGATTGATAGCACTAATTATGGGCAAACCGTATAAAAGTGGCGAGCGAGAATTATTATTCCGAATGGTCAATAATTATGACGCCGTGAGCGAACAATGAGAGGCGATTATCGCAGAAAAGCGGCAATGTTTACATCTCATCAAGTCTTTGACCGGTAAGTTTATCAAACAATATTGGTACTTTTTCAATGTTTGTATGAAATTCCATTAAAAACCTCTCATCTAACAGAACCCTCAACGAGAATTATGTTGCAGCTAAGCTAACAGTTATACAGGGTGTAATCCCTTTTCTGTAAAAGTTACTAAAATTTACGTTTTTTACTACATATACAGGGTGTTTGGTAACTAGCTGCAAAGACTTTCCGGGATGATGGAGGAGGTAATTTGAAATATTTTAGACACAACATGCGTTACTACAAAGTCTTTTAGTTTCCAAGATATGCACCATTTTATTTTGAAAATTGTATGTTTTCCATACAACCATACATTTGGAAAACGTTTAGATTTTTTTAAATGCATATGTTGAACTAACTGTCAAAGTAAATACTAAGTATTATTTTTGTTAAAATTTCCAGTGTTTTACTGCTTGAATTTTTCTCATAGAACATGAACGCAAAGAAAAAATCATGAAGAATTTCCAACAGCCGTTTGTTATTGTTAAAAATATTACTCAAACGATTTTAGTTAGTTATGCCCTACCTTAGACAACTTATCTGTCAACCGAGTTTGACGTTTCTCTTTTCCGTGGAACATGATCGTATGTACACGCCATTTTGTGTCGTACCCTTTTTTAATTATAATTATTTTATCAATCAATAGAAACATGTGAATATATATATACCTAAGATTAACAAAAGGGCGATATGTCCCATTTATTTTCGTGAAGAAATAAAAGCCATATTGCCAGACATTCTTTTTATTCATTGAAATCATTGAAGTTCCCTAGTTTGCTGCGCTCATGTCTGCACAATAGGTTATGGGCCCAGCTAAGCGCTTGAAGACTTCTAGATTACACTGTGAGTACAACAAGAAACTAACCACAATTACTAAAGATGTCTGTGCAACAAAAAATATGAATATGGCTAACATAACCTCAATCGAGAAATTGGAAGGGATAAGCAACTACATAAATTGGAAATTCGCCGTCAAAATGGTCTTGACTCTAGATGGATAAACTTACCGGTCAAAGACTTGATGAGATGTAAACATTGCCGCTTTTCTGCGATAATCGCCTCTCATTGTTCGCTCACGGCGTCATAATTATTGATCATTCGGAATAATAATTCTCGCTCGCCACTTTTATAGGTTTGCCCATAATTAGTGCTATCAATCGTAAACAAATTAATTTAATTTAATTCGTATGACACATTCACATTAGACCACAGATATCAGAGTAAAGCAGATCCGCTCATTTAAGTTGAACGATTTTTGTACGTCTGATCTATTCTCACTAATGTACAAATCAGAAAGTTTGAGAGAGACAGATAAGTGACATCTGACACGTCTTCACCTGTCAGTGTCTCCGTCTTCATAACTGAAAATTGTACTGAACTGACGTTATGGTGTGTTAAGTTTATATGGGATTTGACATCCTGGTGTGCTCGCAAATCGAGACAACTTGTAAACAGCCGAAAATGATTGTATTATCTGTCGCATTCTAACTCATTTTGGTGCACCATAAGGATTAAAGAGACAACTATATGGAAAATCATCTGGCTTAATACTGCGAGTCTGCTTTTCTCTGATGTCTGTGCATTAGACATTCGCGTCAAATATAAAACATTGCCATACGTAATTTTTAAATGCTTGACAGTTCATTTGCTTGGAAAAGATATACTAGTCTGACTCTAATTATATGATACTTTTATGTAACTGTTACATAAAAGTTATAATGCTGCTTTTATGTGAATTGCGCCGATTTATAGGGTTTGCCCTTGCAATTGATCATCTTGAGCCGACATTTTTGAGTGTAAGAGATAAGACATTGATGATTAGTTATAAACAATAAAACAATTTGAGCTAATTAAATCTCGTACTGCGTTTCGTATATTCTGTGAAATATCACAGAATAACCGCGATTTAATTTATTTAAATTGTTATATTTGGGTCGTTATTAATAGAAATTTACATAGTTAAGGGCTTTAATTAAAACCAAACTTAACTGATTCCTTCGTTGAGTTACCCATATATTTTGTAGGTATGATCCACTTTCGTTACAAAAAGGACGCAATCGTAATTTTGTTTTCTCTAAGCCTTTAAATATTTTTTAAACGCTTAACCATTAATGAGTATCAGTCGCAGAAATAGGACGACATTACAATAAAAGGTGAAATAAAAAACCGCATCCGTAACTCCGTAACACTACTAAATTAAAATGAATATATTGTTTTTTCTACCCTGTATACTTTAGGTTTGTAGGTAACAACATTTATTGACACTCCCAGCTCCCCGGTACTGACTAAAATAATCGGCTTTGTTTAACATTACATCTCAAAACTTTTTTGTAGTAAGTAGGTATAAGAATTTTTCTCCATCTTTTTACATGTAGGTAAATAATGTTTTGATGTGATGTGTATCCATACACCAAACGGGCTGAGCACTCTAGTTACATCTCATATGTTATACATTACAATCATTTGTAATTGTATCAAACCGATTTGGTACATAATTAACAAAATTATTAATTATAAAAACTACCATTTTAAAAGGGGTTCTTTGGCACCGATTTAAGGCTCAATAAATCAGCTAAATAAAAAATGCAAAATGCAAGCAAACCTGTCAAGCTTAGAGCAGTTGGTTTAATGCTCTAAGCTGTCAAGGGACTCTGACTTGGCAGTGTATTTCTGAAAGTATACAGATGTGTGGAAAAAGGTATGGGTGCCTAAATACTTATGAGCGGTAGTGTACCTAGCTGGTCCTCCGAGCGAGCTGTCATTTGATGTGACAGAGGAGCAATATAAATTAATAAACCTTTTGTTTTAACATATTACCTAATTTAATGTCATAATATGTCAATTTCAGCGATAATACAATCAGAAGTAGGTACCTATAAAGAAAAAATTAAAATATTTCGAACGTGTTTCGGTAAATAAGAGATACTTCAGGGTTCTATTTCCACAAGCTTTTCTGCTAATTCATGAATGTGTGGATGAGATTACATAGAAATTTATAGATTTTTTTATAATTATGTTTATGTTTTTAATTACATGTTCTAAGTTTAAACTGTAAGCAATAAACGTAGGTACCTCATCAAAATCATGTTAAACATTTCTGTGAAACGATCAATATACATAGGCTACTTGTGTCGGCTATCCATAAACCAAACTTACAAATATTAAATATAACTTAGGTATATAACACATACGGTACGTTCTCTTCTCTACTGTTCTTCACTAATCACCACACACATAGTAACCATAATGACATTAATGACTAATGAGCAACTAGCAGCGTTTTTGGTATTGTTTTCAGCTTATCTACTAGTTTATTTATACACACATAGCATTTAAGCCAACTCGTACTTTTATACATTTCTTAGAGAATTACCTATTTATAGGGATATTTCGTGTAGGTATTCCATTTTCAATAATAATTACAGTTGTTTTATCTTACGAAGGCGGGTTGTCAGCACTCGTGGTGTGGTGTGGGACTGGAACTAAAAGTACACATCGGCTTTATATTCGTAAGCTGAGAATCAGACCTACAATCAAATTAAGTATTTAAATTGTTGAGCCACCACGACACGATGTAATTTGACACGTCTTACACACGGATAATACGGATATTGTGTAATTGACTGTGAAACCTACTCTCTCGTATCAACCGGCTTTCATGAGTTAGAACACCTGTAAGGGCGATGACAGAGTTTTTGGATACCTATTTGAATCCTTTTAAGACAATGTATGTAATTAAATTAATTATTAGGGATCGAGAAATCGAATACAAATGACATAAGGAATATAATAATAATATAATAATGGAGTAGAAATCAGTGTTACATTTTTGTGCAGTCAATTTTGTGGATGTCATCGTCACGGGTCTATACTTAAGACGGATTAAGTACTGCGACAAAAAAGTGTGAGGGGCAGTTTAAAGAAGCGAAACTAGGGGATTGCATCTCTTTTTAATTAGGGTGACATTAGGATTATTTTTTATATAAGTCCTGTTTTTTAAAGAAATAATTATATGTTACAACAAGTGGAAGAGCGGTGTTCTCTTAGCACAAGTATCAAAAATACTTAAAAAGAGGCAGCATATATAATGGTTTTAAAAGTAACAGTTAAGTAGAGATTAATTACTAGTTACCGAGTCATTTATACCTAGCCGAAATTAATAAACGTACTTGAAAAAACAATTTTTCGTACAATGCCATTGATTACCTGCTTAAATATAATGAGATTAATTGTAACTAATGTAATATATACCTTACCATAAGTTTAAGTCCACATAATGTAACGGGTGGCCGACTACGGAACCCTACATTGCACGTGGCCCGACACGAACTTGGCCGGTAATAAAACGCAACTTAACACCGCGGAATAAAATATAGCATGAGTCCAATATGTCCATTCCGAAGATTTATTCTAGTAAATTAATTTTATCGATCCGAGGCAGTATTGTTATTGTTACCTCGCGCCATGAAGAAGATGGTAGCGGCAAAAATAGTTAGAACTCCAGTCGCATCTTACACTATTTCATTTTATTGTAAATAATCAGATCGTGACAACAAGCGACACAGCCTTCCCGCTCGAAGGTCGGCGCTAGACTGAGCGCACGTACCTTTTCGCGACATTTTGAATAAAAATTCATATTAGGTATCAAAACGAATGATCGTATCGAAATTTCAAACGTTCACATTTTAGATAAATCAGTTACCAATCTTTTTCCGAAATAAACGTGTGAATATCACTTGTAGTTTAGAAGGAGTAGTAAATTCTATGTTGAAAACAGCCTTTTTTCTAGATTTCATTTTGACATAGTATTTAAGGTCATACAAAAAATTCAAACGTTCAGATTGTTAACAAAGGATCAAAAAATATTTTTTTTGTTTTTTAGATTTTTTCACTGGATAGTTTCAGAGCCTTAGCGTTTCAAAGTCTATAGTTTAGGGCATACCCGCGCCTTAAATTAGTTTTTTATTAATTTATTATACAATTGATTTAAATAGTTTTTTTCAATGGCATCATTTTATTAGGAAGGGTCCCTCCCGGTCATTCGATTATGATGCTGGGATCCAATTTGAAAATTTATTGTAATTAAACACCTTGTAATTGGTTTTACTTTGCTCGCATTAATCACTATGTAAATAAAAATTTTGCACTTACCACAGTTAGATTTCAATTTTTTGATTGAAGCCTTATTAATAATAAAATGAAATTTTCAGGGTAGCTACCTGATAGATAAAGCAAGTTTTTAAAAGCCAATCGGTAATTATTTTTTATGTGATTTTTTTTTAAGGGCCCTTGAAGTTAGGAACATACTGGGTAATTTTATCTTTCTTGGCATTTAATTGTTTTTTATGCCATTCAAAGATCTAACGGTAGTAAATGTTACCATACTGAATTGGCCTATCTATCAGCTTAGCACACAAAAAAAAATCAAGCATCTACCGCAATAATTCACGTCACCATAAATAAAAATCTCATCGTACGCGGCGATAGGTGAAAAATTAAAAAAAAAAATCATAACTCCGAAAATACTAAAAATCGCGGAACATACATGGGGGTGATTCAGATAGCCCTCTAGGTCCTCTACCTCCCAGCTTCAGTATATCACTACTTCTTGGGACACCCTGTATAACAATGTTAGCTCCAGGAAGCCTCTAAAACTACAGTCTTCTTGAAATTAAATATACAACAAAAATTTATACCCTAAAAACAAAGAAAATAAAAACAAATTTGGTATGCAATTATTTATTACAAAACCATATACAAATATTGTAAACTTTGATAAAGATTCCTCTAAAATTGAATGGAAAACTCCACCTTCCAAAAAAGAGAGGTCTCCAATACTGTTTAATATCCCTCTTTTTTTGAGTTCGGACACACTAAGTCTAGTTACAAATTTCATTGTAGTCGTTTAGATCCGTGAGTAGAGTTGACTAGGTATGAATATAAAAATATAAACAAATTTTATAGTGGTAATTTAGGCCCGCGGGCTGAGAGAGATGTGGGCTAAATTGACCAACACAGCACGGCCAAAACTTCAATCGACGAAAGGCATTCTGGCCATCGTACGAGTACATAGGCGTTCAGCAATTATAATTATTGTGTGTAATGTAATGGCATAGACTTAAGGGCCTTTTTTTACTTTTGGTAAGGAGAAACGTCAGAAACGGATTGTAGACGTTGTATAGCAAAAACCAAAATTTATTCTATTTTATGATTTTACTTATTCCTGATTTTTTGCTCAGCCGCCTCACCTAGCTTAATATTTTAACAAACTTTGTCGAAAATTCGACAATATATTACGATATTAGTCTATGGGAGTTTAGATTTGCCTATTTAGTAGCTGTCTACAATATGTCTTTCACGTAAAAAAATATCTTCCACAAATATTTAATTGTTTCCTGATACTCCATCAACACCTCAATACGGTGTTAGGTGTGGGCGGCGGGTGTGGGTATGGGTGTGGCGGATTTTTTCGGTCTGAGAGGGTTAATAATAAGAAGTAATAATAAATATATCCGAAATAAACCATTCCATTTTAAAAAGCTCATTATGAGTGTATAGAATGGACCTTTTGAAAGGATAAACTTGGCTATAATTTAATCCGCGGCATCCCTTGCGTTATTTGTAATACGCGAGCGAAGCCGCGCGGGGCAGCTAGTATATTATATATTAGGAAAACTTGTAGCAGATTCTATGCCTTATTATATACAGATAATAAAATTCCAAGATTCAACAAATATATTTATTTACGTAGGTGTTTATCGACAGCACTTCATTATGCTCTGGACAAATTAAATCATACAGTACGAGGGCTGCCTTTTAAGGCCCTCTAGTTCTGCGAGAGTAGGTATATAGCGCTGTCCTGGCGGTGCGTGAACAAGCCCGCGCGGACGAAGCGACTGTGAACTCGGATGACCCCGCTAGCTTCATACTGGTCACAGTATAGAAATATAACTGTATTTTGACTCAAGAAATGCATTAATTATGATTAAACTTTAGTATGTAATTGATATATTTTTTTAATAAGGTAGTAAATAAGTCGAACTTACGGTAAGATCCATTATAATGAAAAAAAAAAACAGAATTCGTAGTACATACCTACAACCCTAATATTCGTTATTTTAATCTATGAAACCTAAGAACCTAAGAAATATGTCTTATATCCTTCAACTCGATTTGTTTAATAGGTCATGCAATTTTTTATCTAATTGTGTTATATTATACAGGATGTTATATTTATTTGTCGTGTGCGTGTTATCATCGTCATGTATATGTACTTATATGTATGTATAACACTTTATTGCACAAAAAACAATAACAATCGAAGCAAAATAACAAAATGTAAAAGTACAAAGGCGAACTTATCCCTATAAGGGATCTCTTCCAGCTAACCTTCGAGAAAATGAGAAAAATAAATATAGTATACACAAGGCAACAAACTAATTTTGCACAAACACGGATATTTAAGAAAGCAATGACAGATTATGAATACACGTAAAACTAATAAGCTTGTATACACTATAACAACTATTCATGTAAAAATATCAACATCATCATCATATCAGCTGATGGACGTCCACTGCTGGTCATAAGCCTCCCCTAAAGAGTGCCACAATGACCGGTCCTGCGCCACCCGCATCCAGCGGACTCTCGCGACCTTTACCCGGTCATCAGTTCACTTTGTGGGGGCCTATCTACGCTGCACCTTCCTGTACGTGGTCACCACTCGAGAACCTTCGTTTTCGCCCCAATGGCCATCGGTTTTACGTGCAATATGCCCCGCCCACTGCCATTTAAGCGATTCGGAGGGCTATATCGGTTACTTTGGTTTTTCTGCGGATGGCCTCATTTCTGATACGATCGCGCAGATATACTTCCAGCGTAGCCCTCTCCATTGCTCTTTCCTCTTGGTTACAGGTGTATAGTAGAGAAACACAGATAATTTAATAGGTTTCTATTGTGATGTCGTAAATAAACATATTTTATTGCGCTTACATTGCAAACGCTGGCTGAACCCTACGAGATAAATCAAAATAATGTACTACAGTATTGTACAACTTAAAAACTTTAGGTGCCACGAGCGTGGAAAAAACGTAAATTTAATTTAATAAAAAACAGATATTTTTTGGTGGTTTAATTTATTCGTCTAAAGTTATTAGCTCTCAAAGCATAAAAAACATTGCGAAGTTTTTAGTGTTTTTACTGTTTTACTATTTATGCGAAAGATTACTGTATTCTTTTAAAATAAATACCAGAAATGATTTTTACATAAAGATGATAATAGAATCAATATGGTATATGAAATGATACCAAACTTGCCACGGTACGAGTAGCTATCTGGAAATGGGTAGATTTATTAAAAGAAGATTAGCTAGAAAGATAGATAGTGTATAAATTTTAAAAGGATCGGCAACGCGAATTTGACATATCTGGAGTTGCAGGCGTCCATAGGCTGCGGTGACCGCTTACCATCAGGCGGGCCGTTAGTTTGCCACTGACGTGGTATTAAAAAAAAGACGGTCGGAATTAATGTGGTGAAGCTCATAGCTTAATAAAAATATTCATGTGCAAAGCTGTAGATCTCTTACTATATCTATAATTTCTGGTAATAAACATTTCATTTATAATTTTACCATGTTTGGTTCCATTTCTGCAGGGGTTCAGTTTAGTTGTTATACTGTCATTTCTATACTGTGGCACTATGACCATAATTTATTTGTTAATAAATACGACGTTTTTCGTTTGGGTTTTTATTGCCCTTCTTAAATAACTTGCAACAATTATATAAATTCGTCAAAAACTGCTTGTTTGGTGCACGAAACTGTCGCGGATAAAACTGACACAGGTCCGTTGTCCGTAAGCGCCAGCGCGCGACTGATCGGGCCTGCCGAGCCTCCGCGCTCGGCATTTTGTAGGTATTTAAACATATTAATTAACACAATCATTTTATCTTTTTAAATTCTGCAAAAATGTCTAGAAATACTGAATGGCTTTAGTTTAGTTCAAAAACTTTATTTAAAACATCAATAGTTTAGTCGTCAGATTGTAAATGCTTTACAAAAGGGAGTAACTTTGGGGTCTCTTTCTATCGAGCGAAGTTCATTAGATCGTGTAACTGAGTGCAACTTTGACTAGACTAGATCCTTAAGTAAAACATATAATTTTTTCAAATTTTTAAAACCCTTATTCTACGTTTCAGGTTGTTTTTAGAAAACTCGAAAACGCTAACTCGCTTGACGACCTAGCCTTAAGTTCTGTCGTTTGCAAACCTCCCGTGATTGCATAAAAAAGAACTAGTGTCATCTTAAAATATTTGAATTTAGAATTCGAAAACAAAAGAATGACTCGAAATCGGCCCAACCGTTTTAGTACAGCGTTCGTTCAAAGTTGACAAGTCAGTTGTGAAAATGGAAATTTCGAAGGAAAATTTACGTGCGAAAATTTTTTACAACTTCAAAAGGGGCTTAACGCGACTTCAGTGCTTCAAAGAGTTGACTACGGTTTTCAATGATAAAGCACCATGCCTCCGGACTGTGGAACGCTGGTATTTAGAGTTTCAACGTGGTTGCTCTAGTCTTGGTGATAGACATCGTGAAGCTCGACCAAAAACAGCCGTAACCCAGGAGAACATATGCTGTACGGCAACTGATCGTCGAAGATCGCCATGCGACATACCGTGAGATAGAAGCTTCCTTAAGTATTTCAGGGACCAGTGTTCACAGTATTTTGCATGATCACTTAGGCGTAAAAAAGTTGATCTCACGCTGGATACCACATTTACTCAGTGAAGACCAAAAAACGGCTCGCGTTCGATGGTGTCGCAAAACTCTGCGGCAATTCAACCGAGGAAACTCGAAACATGTTTACGACATTATCAGTGGTGACGAATCTTGGATATATGCCTACGATCCCGATTCTAAACAGCAGTCGACTGTTTGGGTGTTCCAAGATGAGCCAAAACCGACCAAAGTAATTCGCTCACGGAGCACTTCGAAAGAATGGTCGCCACGTTTGTGGCGAAAAGTGGCCACGCTGCCACCATCGTGCTCGAGGATCGTAAAACGGTTAATGCTGACTGGTATACCACTGTCTGTTTACCAGAAGTCATTGGCGAGTTTCGAAAAAATAACCCAAGACGTCGTATAAGACTGCACCACGATAATGCGAGCTCGCACACCGCCCGGCAAACAATTGCGTTTTTAAAAGAGCAAAACGTCGAAATTCTGGAACACCCGTCGTACAGTCCAGACTTAAGCCCTAACGATTTTTTTACTTTTCCAAAAATCAAGCAACGACTTCGTGGTTAAGGCTAGGTCGTCAAGCGAGTTAGCGTTTTCGAGTTTTCTAAAAACAATCTGAAACGTAGAATAAGGGTTTTAAAAATTTGAAAAAATTATATGTTTGACTTAAGGATCTAGTCTAGTCAAAGTTGCACTCAGTTACACGATCTAATGAACTTCGCTCGATAGAAAGAGACCCCAAAGTTACTCCTTTTTGTAAAGCATTTACAATCTGACGACTAAACTATTGATGTTTTAAATAAAGTTTTTGAACAAAACTAAAGCCATTCAGTATTTCTAGACATTTTTGCAGAATTTAAAAAGATAAAATGATTGTATTAATTAATATGTTTAAATACCTACAAAATGCCGAGCGCGGAGGCGCGGCAGGCCCGATCAGTCGCGCGCTGGCGCTTACGGACAACGGACCTGTGTCAGTTTTATCCGCGACAGTTTCGTGCACTAAACAAGCAGTTTTTGACGAATTTATATAATTGTTGCAAGTTATTTAAGAAGGGCAATAAAAACCCAAACGAAAAACGTCGTATTTATTAACAAATAAATTATGGTCATAGTGCCACAGTATAGAAATGACAGTATAACAACTAAACTGAACCCCTGCAGAAATGGAACCAAACATGGTAAAATTATAAATGAAATGTTTATTACCAGAAATTATAGATATAGTAAGAGATCTACTGCTTTGCACATGAATATTTTTATTAAGCTATGAGCTTCACCACATTAATTCCGACCGTCTTTTTTTTAATACCACGTCAGTGGCAAACTAACGCCCCGCCTGATGGTAAGCGGTCACCGCAGCCTATGGACGCCTGCAACTCCAGAAATGTCAAATTCGCGTTACCGATCCTTTTAAAATTTATACACTATCTATCTTTCTAGTTAATCTTCTTTTAATAAATCTACCCATTTCCAGATAGCTACCGTGGCAAGTTTGGTATCATTTCATATACCATATTGATTCTATTATCATCTTTATGTAAAAATCATTTCTGGTATTTATTTTAAAAGAATACAGTAATCTTTCGCATAAATAGTAAAACAGTAAAAACTTCGCAATGTTTTTTATGCTTTGAGAGCTAATAAACTTTAGACGAATAAATTAAACCACCAAAAAATATCTGTATTTTATTAAATTAAATTAACGTTTTTTCCAAGCTCGTGGCTCCTAAAGTGTTAGCTGTTACAATAAAGCTTAAAATTAGTGGGCTGTGACGAGTACATCACTCACCTTTGGTTTGCTGACGATACAGTAGTCTTGGCTGAGACCATACAGGATTTAAGTACCATGCTCAATGACCTTGGTAAAACCTCCGTGAGAGTTGGTCTTAAGCTGAATATGTACAAGATGAAGGTCATGTCAAATTCCCATGTAGCACCAACTGTCGTTACTATCGGACACTTTATACTCGAACTTGAAGTTGATTATGGTATACTAGCGACCCGCCCCTGCTTCGTACGGGTGCAATGCTGATACTAATTATAATTATATACTACAGAATGTATTTATATACAACCCGGTCGATACCGCCGCAACCGCTATGTTCCTGCATTTTAAATCAGTAATATCTTCAAAAATATTCATTTAAATTACATGCTGTCAAGTGCCATATTGATTTATATAAAATGCAAAATGTATTTAAGGTATTTTATTGGAGAAGGATTAATGCTGTATTGCTTAAAATCGCTTCGTAAATAAGCCATTATTTTTCGTAAAAAGTAAAGAATAAAAAATGGTTATTGTGGGTTATCCGTAAGAGATAAATATATACCATAATTGACTTTTTTGTAGACCTTTTTAAGTTGTACAATACTGTAGTACATTATTTTGATTTATCTCGTAGGGTTCAGCCAGCGTTTGCAATGTAAGCGCAATAAAATATGTTTATTTACGACATCACAATAGAAACCTATAAAAATATCTGTGTTTCTCTACTATACACCTGTAACCAAGAGGAAAGAGCAATGGAGAGGGCTACGCTGGAAGTATATCTGCGCGATCGTATCAGAAATGAGGCCATCCGCAGAAAAACCAAAGTAACCGATTTAGCCCTCCGAATCGCTTAAATGGCAGTGGGCGGGGCACATTGCACGTAAAACCGATGGCCATTGGGGCGAAGACGAAGGTTCTCGAGTGGTGACCACGTACAGGAAGGTGCAGCGTAGATAGGCCCCCACAAAGTGAACTGATGACCGGGTAAAGGTCGCGAGAGTCCGTTGGATGCGGGTGGCGCAGGACCGGTCATTGTGGCACTCTTTAGGGGAGGCTTATGACCAGCAGTGGACGTCCATCAGCTGATATGATGATGATATATTTACATGAATAGTTGTTATAGTGTATACAAGCTTATTAGTTTTACGTGTATTCATAATCTGTCATTACTTTCTTAAATATCCGTGTTTGTGCAAAATTAGTTTGTTGCCTTGTGTACTATATTTATTATTCTCATTTTCTCGAAGGTTAGCTGGAAGAGATCCCTTATAGGGATAAGTTCGCCTTTGTACTTTTACATTTTGTTATTTTGTTTCGATTGTTATTGTTTTTTGTGCAATAAAGTGTTATACATACATACATATACATGATGATGATAACACGCACACGACAAATAAATATAACACCCTGTATAATATAACACAATTAGATAAAAAATTGCATGGCCTATTAAACAAATCGAGTAGAAGGGTATAAGACATATTTCTTAGGTTCTTAGGTTTCATAGATTAAAATAACGAATTTCAGGGTTGTAGGTATGTACTACGAATTCTGTTTTTTTTTTCATTATAATGGATCTTACCGTAAGTTCGACTTTCAATTATTTATTTACTACCTTATTAAAAAAATATATCAATTACATACTAAAGTTTAATCATAATCAATGCATTTCTGAAGTCAAAATACAGTTATATTTCTATACTGTGACCAGTATGAAGCTAGCGGGGTCATCCGAGTTCACAGTCGCTTCGTCCGCGCGGGCTTGTTCACGCACCGCCAGGACAGCGCTAAATACCTACTCTCGCAGGACTAGAGGGCCTTAACGGTACCAGACGCCTGAAGAAGCGGTTGAGGCATAGAAAACGGCCATTTTGGAGACCCCGACTTCGGACTGGAATAAGTGTTTCGAAAATTGGTTCGATCGAATGAAAAAGTGTATTACATATCACGGTGTTTACTTTGAAAAACAATAAATACCATTTAACACTTAAATTGTCTTTGGTTTTTCCAAACGACACAACTTAAAAGGCAGCCCTCGTATATACAATCCCAATTAAATTTAATCTAATATTTTGTATGGCCTCCTTTTGCTTATAACACCGCTGCTAATCTTCTAGGCACGCTTTCGACCAATGATTTGAGGTATTCAGGGTCGATATTGTCCCAAGCTTCTTCCAGTGCACCGAAGTACTTATAGAAATCCTTGTTAGTTACATTTATTTTATTTTATTTTCCTGTCCAAATAAGACCATAAATTCTCAATCGGGTTGAGGTCGGGCGATTGTGGCGGCCATTCAAGCTGTTTGATCCTATTTGCCTTGAAAAATGCAGTGGTTATTTTAGCTGTATGCTTTGGGCCATTATCTTGCTGAAATATATACCGGCCCTCCAAGCCGCATTTAAGCAAAGAAATCTCCAAATTTTCTTGCAAATATTTAATATAATCTGCAGCGGTCATTATTCCATAAATTCGAGCTAAGCTGCCAACTCCAGCCCAAGCAAATGAGCCCCACACCATAACATTGCCTCCACCATGCTTAACAGTTTTTTTGTATGTTACGTTCTGCCAATGCTTCGCAAGGCTTACGCCATACCCTGAACCGGCTTTTTTGTCCAAACAGCTCGAATTTACTTTCATCAGTCCATAATACTGACTTCAGCTCGCGATGATATTGTTGGATTTAGCTTCGCACATCGAACAATTCTAGCTTTTTAGCATCATCCCCCAGAGTTGTTGATCGCTTGCGACCGGCTCCAGGCAAGTTCGCCACAGTTCCTTGTTTTTCATGTTTCTTCCAAATGTGCTGTTCAGCTCCAACCGAGATGGAATACTTTTCGGCAATTTTCCGAAACGACATTTGCTATGGAAATCTGTTTTCCTGGCATCATCAACAATGAAATAATACATGATAGTTAGGTAAAATTGCCAAGACTGACACAAAGACTCATTTATTTATTTATTTTCAGTCAGTAAATACACTGTACAATTATTTATTGCTAGTAAAGCGTCCGTATTATCTATTTTGTCCAGAGAGAAATGGCGCAGTAAAAACATTCAAACACTAGAAAACAAGATTTTGATAAGAACTGTGATATTTTTTTAATTATAATAGAGCTCATTAAATGTGCTAAAAGTTTTCTATACAAACCAACACATTGGGAAGTTTGCAAAAAAAGTTATAAATTAAAATATACTTTTCGTGTAAGTGTATGATTCATTTTGTCCATCACTGTATATGTTTGTATATCGTCGCCAAGTGCCCATAGTAGTACAAGCTTTGCTTAGTTTGGGACAAGGTCGATCTTACTGATAAGCACGTTAGTGAGAATAGATCGGAAGTATAGAAAACGTTCAACTTATTAGTGCTTATCTGCTTTTCTCTGATAAGTATCTGCGCCGCCGTTCGGGTCATCGCTCAGACCTGTAAGGGTCCGGGGAAGCCTTACGTGGCCTAGCCACTTTTGGCGGTGTCGAACGCCGTCCGCGAATACGGACGGGTGACTGGGGTGAGCTATGCTCGTCAGGGTCGGTGGTGGGGTCATCTGCTTCGTCCGTCGGCGAGGTCAAGCCCTGCCGGGTGAGACCCCCTAAGGGGAGGCCCAGCGAGCGACCTCGAGCCGACGGCACTGCAGGAACATCCTAGTCTTTTCCGGTATCGTCGCGAGTCAGGTCTCGCGGGTAGGCCCTAAACTGGGCCGCCGGTCGCGGCGCGTGCCTACAAAAACAGGGGACCTACTCCGAACTTCGAAATCGAACTTCGTATCGTGCCGTCCCTTTCCTGCATATAGTGTACAACACGAGTGAAAGGGACGGCACGACACGAAGTTCGATTTTCGAAGTTCTGAGTACATTCACTCTCGTGTTATACACTGTATGACGGAAGGGACGGTACGATACGAAGTTCGATTTTCGAAGTTCGCGGTAGGCACTCAGGTTCCGAACTTTCTCCCGGGGAATCTCGGGGAGTCATTCATTTGTTTTGTATCGGGTTTGAGGCTGGACCTTACCGCATTGCTTATAAGGTCCTTATGCTTATGAGCATGGGCCCTTCTCTAATGGACGACGGTCACACAAATAGTTCTCGCTGCCTCAGTTTTCGCCTCTTGTTTCGGTTCGATACGGTTTCGGTATCGATTCGGTTCCGTTAAAAGCTCCGAATTCGGCTTCGGTTTCGATTAAACCATCTCCGTACAATGATATTTTAAGTATAGATAGGTTATGCTCAAACATTACAAGCGCAAGGAATACTTCCAACATCGCGGCATCACACATTCGTATTCTGTTTTATTGTTTACCTACAATAAGCACACTTCATCAAAAGCGTAAAAGAGATAGCTTTATCAAAATAATACACAAGAAAGAGACAGCTTTCATCCGGAACACCAATCACCGCATGTTTGACATAAAAGGTGCAAACTCTTTCTACCTATTAATCGACGGATGATCGCGAGTGTAAGTAGTGATAATACCGGTATCGGGTGGGCTTTGCGTTGTGGCCACGTCAACGAATTACAAAATACCTGACTCTGACACAAGATTACTTAAAAAAATTTTTATTATAAATAACTTACATATTATTTTAAATTTATTTGAATCACTAAACTATGGAACAGATTAAGCGAAAAATAAATGTCATTTACTAATAAAAACAGACATCAGAGAAAAGCAGACTCGCAGTATTAAGCCAGACGATTTTTCATATTAGTCTATAGGCAAATTTGCAAAAAGTCGTCTCCTTCACGATTTTCGTCGACATCTCTTCTATATACCTAAAACTGGCATGGATGTGTTCCTTGTTGTCTCTAGAACACGAATCTACCTGTTTTAGTTCATGGAGGCAGGAACACACATAGCTGTGACGTCATAAAGATGGCGGCCGACCGTCGTTGATTTATGTCAAAATCTCGGGTTCTATTTTACCAATCGGCTCGTGTGAGGAGTCGTTTGAAAGCTTATTAAACTTACTATAAATGCTTCTATGACACTTATACCATAACTAAAGTCATTTTTAAAATATTTTATAAGATGTGATTTTTTTACCCCGCATGATTGCATAAGTACCGATAAAAGATGCTTATAACTCAATAAATAATAACTTTAGAGCAATGTATGTTAAACAAAATAAGTAGACAATTTTATAAGCTTTCCAAAAATATAAGTTTTATTGGTGTACAATAATAAGTAATCAGGTCTAGACTAATTTTGCTCAACATGGGTCATTACGCGTCGACTGACAATCACAACGCTCGACTGCGCTGCGAGCGCTGGCGTCGCGCCTTGGTGTAAATATTAGTTGGAAGTCTGTATGTTTTCTCAGTAAGTATATTGCAGACGGTCATTATTTAGTTTGCATTATGCATATAAGGCGGTAAAATAAAAACCGTCCCAGATCGCGGGCATTTGCAGCCGAAGCCTAGGACCCTAAGGCGAGGATTTTAAACTTGGGATCTGAGGCTCTTTCTATCACCGACCGAGCTGCGTACAAACTTTTACGTCTTGCCTTGGCTTTCCCCCTTCATTGTGCTTAAGCTGTGACGCCCTCAAGTACCTATATAGATCGATTAGAAAGTGTTAATAAACGTTTGTTCAGGTAGTTGAATTCAAATTTCTGTTTTAATCTTTTTACTCGTATATTTTATTTGAACGCCTGCAAGTTACCTATCAAGCTCGATTAGGTAGTGTTATAGGCGTTTGTGTAGGAAGATAAATCGTTAGGATCCTATTCCAATTCGGCTTTTGACCCCTTCGACTTAATAGTCCAATTGACTAGTAAAATTTTGTTAAAAAAAATGCTCAAACTTATTTGAACACCTGCAAGTTACCTATTTAGATGGATAAGGCAGAGTTAATTAGTGTTTGCGCAGGCAATTAAAACTTTAGGATCCAACTCCAATTCTACTTTTGAACTCTCTGACTTAGATACTCCACTTGAATAATTTATATTTACTTTAGATTTTTTTACTTGTCAAACTTATTTGAACACCCGCAAGTTGCCTATCTAGATCGATTAGGTAGTGTTAACAGACATTTGTTCAGGTAGTTAAATTGTCAGGATCCGATTCCAACTAGACTTTTAACCCCTCCGACTTAGATACTCCACTTGAATAATTTATTTTTTCTTCAGATTTTTTACTTGTCAAACTTATTTGAACACCCGCAAGTTGCCTATCTAGATCGATTAGGTAGTATTGATAGACGTTTGTTCAGGTATTCAAATCGTTAGGATCCGATTCCAACTCGACTTTTGACTCCTCCGACTTAGATACTCTACTTGAATAATTCATTTTTTCTTTAGATTTTTTACTTGTAAATCTTATTTGAACACCCGCAAGTTGCCTATCTAGATCGATTAGGTAGTGTTAACAGACATAAGTTCAGGTAGTTAAAGTGTTAAGATCCGATTCCAACTCGACTTTTGACCCCTCCGACTTGGATACTCCACTTGAATATTTGTTGTTTTCTTCAGATTTATTTTACTTGTCAAACTTATTTAAATGCCCGTAAGTTACCTATCTAGATCGATTAGGTAGTGTTGATAGACGTTTGTTCAGTTAGTCAAAGCGTTAGGATCCGATTGCAACTCGACTTTTCCCCCCTTCAACTTAGATACTCCACTTGAATAATTATTAATTTCTTCAGAATATTTTTAATTCTCTAACTTATTTGAACGCCCGCGAGTTACCTCTCTAGGTCAATTAGGTTATGTTGATAGACATTTGTTCAGCTAGTTTAATCGTTAGGATCCAATTCCAACTCTACTTTTGACCCCTGCGACTTAGATATTCCTTCTGAGTCATTTATTTTTTCTTTAGAATTTTTTTACTTGTCAAACTTATTTGTACATCCGCCAGTTACGTATCTAGGTCGATTAGGTAGTGTTTATTAACGTTTGTTCAGGTAATTAAATCTTTAGCATCCGATTCCAAATTCCAACTCGACTTTTGACCCAACCAGACTTAGATACCCAGCAGTTGAAATTATTTATTTCTTCAGAATTTGTTTCTGTATCTGGTCAAACTTATTTGAACGCACGTAAGTTACCTATTAATATCGATAAAGTTGTATTAAGGTAGTGGCTGTAGTCATTTGATAAGGTAGTTAAATCGTTAGAACCCGATTCAAAGTCGGGTTTAGACCTCTCCGACATGGATATTCCGAAATATGTCGCTTTTACGTAAAAAGTATCAATTTGTCGGTTTTACATATTATTTGATGAGTACAACGATGCAATTAAACATTATTTTTATGGGTATTTTTCAAAAACACCTTTTATTTGGGAACATAACAAATGCACTTTCAAAGATTAACATCATGCCGATTTACCGCGTCGCTCTGTATGACGTTGGAAATGAAATGAAATGAAATTATTTATTCATAACAATTGTTACAAGTCTTTTTGTTGCTTATTAATTAAATATGAATAAGCTATGAAATTACGTATTTATAAATAATAAAAAATATGGGAATTAATTGTCCAATAAATATTGTCAGAACATAATAATTATAAGAATTAATAGTATAATGATTTAAATAATTTAAACATTGTCGCCACAGACGGTTACAGTGTGTGTGGTCGGTTATCAAATTCACTGTAGTCGTAAAACATTTGTTCGTGGAGCCATTTTTTCAGTCTTCCATTGAACATCGGGGTGGAAATTGCATCTATTATGTATTTGGGCAATCTGTTAAACACGTCAGGTCCCGAGTAGTACACACAACGTTCCGTCTTAGCAAGTTTGTGCTTGTTCACGACTAGGCGGTCTGCGTGCTCATTGCTGCGGAGCGGGTAGCTCGCGTTGGACCCTTGGCGCTTAAACAGGTGGAGGTTTTTGTGCGTGAACTGTGCCACTTGGAGAATGTATAAGCATGGCAGGGGCAGGATGTAAAAATCTTGAAAGAACTAGCGCTGGGGCGTCATCCGGAGCGCCGGCCATCGCCCGCAAGGCTCTCTTCTGCATTGAGAACACGCGGCGCCACTGCGAGGATCGCCCCCAAAGCTCTGTCCCGTACGAGAGCAGCGAGTGAACAGTCGCGAAGTAACACTCGCGCAGCGCCGCGCGTCCCGTCGTTCGAGCCAGCCGTCGCAGCGCGAAACATGCCCCGCCCAATCGCTCGCACAGCGCCTCCGTGTGCTCCGCCCACGTCAACGCATCGTCCACGCGAAACCCGAGGAGCCGCGCGCAGGTGACGTGCTGTATAGGGGCGTCGTCCGCCCGCACGCTGATAAGTGGGCTCGCGTGACCGTTTAACTGGAACGTCAGGAAACACGTCTTGTCCTTGTTTAGGGCCAGACCGTTCGATTTAAACCAGTCGTGAAGCTGTCTCAGGACCCCATTGAGCGCCTCCTCCAATTCGTGTCTCTTACGTGTGGTGATCACAGCTGTGACATCGTCGGCGTACATGTATATTTCAGCATTCTGTATAGCCTCAGGCAGGTCATTGAGCAGGATGCTGAATAAAGTATTCGAGAGACACGAGCCCTGGGGGACGCCCATTATGTTCCGGAGATCCGAGGATGACGCCCGACCTTCGTCGCCCACGACGATCTGGGCCCTATCCGTCATGAAAGAGAGCACGAGGTCGAGAGCCGGGCCGCTGATACCATAGTGGTTCAATTTCTCAGCGACGAGGGTGTGGTCAGGAGTGTCGAAAGCGCGCGACAGATCGCAGCACAGGACCGCCACGTAGCGGCCCTCCTCACGCGCGTGCACCACACTCCGCGTCACCTCTCGCACGAGGTCGGTGGTGGAGCGACCGGCTCGATAGGCGTATTGACTGTCGGATAAGACGTTTCTTTTGGCCCAAAAACTCAGCAGTCGTATATTAAGACCCACTTCGAAAGGCTTACTGGGTCCCGGAACCAAGGATATTGGGCGGTAGGCCTTGATGCTCGACCTCTTACCCTTTCCTTTGTACAGTGGGCTAATTTTAACTCTTTTTAAGCATTCTGGGAATTTACCGGATCTCATGCAACTATTAAATAGGTGAGCTAGAACGTAGCAGATCGCGGGGCTGGCATATTTTAAGAGGTTTGCAGACAGGCCATATATGTCGAAGCTGTTTTTGGGCGCTATGTTGGTTGAAAATATTTTGTAGATCTCGTCAGGTGTGAAGGGAGTGAGCCGGATGGATGAGTCACTCCGCGGGCGCCGGCGCGCTATGAGGGCGAGGCAGGTGCGCGGGTCGGCGGCGGGCGCGCCGCATGCGGCGGCCGCCGTCACGAACTCCCGGTTAAACTCATCCAGCAGCTGGCGCTTGCTTGGGAAGGGGCAGCCGGCAGAGTCCCGCACTACATCGGTGAAATCGACGCGGTCGCGTGCTCCTCGGCCCAGCTCGAGATTTATGGCGGCCCACATAGCCTTGCTCTTATTAGTATTATTATTAATTAAGGAATTGAAATATAATGTTCGTTTGGTTTTAATTTTATGAGTTTATGAGTTTAGTAGTTTAGATACAGTGTCGGCTAGTTTCGTGTCTCCTATATTACTCTTTGATAGGTTTATGAAGTCGAATACTAATAGTTTCATATTTATTAACTCGGAATCTACCCACGGGTTATAAAAATGGTAAATATACTGTTACTAATTTTAATGGTATGTGAGTGTCAAGTGTGTTCGTTAATATATTGATTACCGACGTAGCAAATTGGTTGCAATCGTTTCGGTGCTTGTTCACTTGTTGGTACTCGCGTTACGGAATTGGCCCTAACATAAGTATTTATTACTGTACGACGATAAAAACTATATTTTTAGGAACCTAATAAAATATTCTACCTTTTTTATAATAACATCCTTCACGCTAAAGTACCATTTTCTTGAATTATTCTGGTAAGTAAGCAAACGTAAAAAGTAAAAAACACACTTTCATAAATATTTTTAAAACCGTTCATTATACGTTATAGGCGTCAAAAATACAATTATAGTACGTTTAATAAGCTTTCAAACGACACCTCACACGAACCTATTGGTACAATAGAACCCGAGATTTGGACAAAAATCAACGACGGTCGGCCGCCATCTTTATGACGTCACAGCTATGTGTGTTCCCCCTCCATGAACTAAAACAGGTAGATTCGTGTTCTAGAGACAACAAGGAACACATCCATACCAGTTTTAGGTATATAGAAGAGATGTCAACGACTTTTCTAAAACTGGCCGATTGCCTCCAGACTATATAGTTATCTCGTTAAATCTTCATTGAGCACACCAAAATGAGTTAGAATGAGCTAGTACGATATTAACGAATTGTCTCTATTTAAAAACATACCATGTGCACACCACAGTGAAATTAGTAAACATCACAACGAAACGTCAGAAACAAAACGGTAACGGAAGTGCAAAGATATTGTAATATTTAAGAAAATATATGTTTCAAAACTCAATAATCTTTATTTATATGTAAGCAGAAATGTGGTGCGTAGTGCCATGGTGCCGGAGCACTTTAAAATCAGTGAAAAAGTCCGGAGAAAATACCAGTTTTCATTGGTAACAAACTAATGCTATTATTTCAAAAATAAAATTAGTGGAGACAATGACAGGCGAAGACCTGTCAGACAGAATGGTATCTATTTCTTTCTTACTGACTGATAAGTACGTTAGTGTGAATAGATCGTAAGTATAGAAAATGTTCCAACTTATTATACGTATCTTTATCGCTCTAATTGTAAACGACATCAGGTTGTCTCTTTCTCTGAGACACCGTGTTCATGGCATCATAATAAATATAATATATATATATATATATATATATGGTCAATTTTTACACAGATCGAACAAGTCCCATAGTAAGCTCAATAAGGCTTGTATTATATTTGGTAAGTTGAAGGAATAAATCTATAAAATAACATAATTTCAGCTTATTGACTTGTAGATTATAACGTCTCTTGCCTTAGTGCGTTTTAATGTACAGTGAGTGCACTTAAGGATCACGCATGACAGCATTTTTCGGGTCAATCACGTAGTTAGCGGGAACACGTGTCACCGTGCGCCTCTCAGACTTGCCCGAGAGCGACAAGCGATTGACGATAATTATCGCCTATATAATATACAGCGCCTCACTTTAGAAACGCGGGTACCGTATCTATACTTAAAAATATCATTGGCTCCGTAACATCCCTAGTTTGGAGGTTAAGGCCTGATTCACACTGGCGCGGCCTGCGGTGGCGGTCAATATTCAATTTGACAGCTAATGACAAGTTTACTATTGACCGCCGCGGCCAGGCCGCGCCAGTCTGTGAGAGGCTTAACGGTGCGGTGTGATTTACTCGGTTGGTTTAGAAAGGTCGTGTCAAAATATTGTAAAGGATTTGGTTGCGAGCGCGCGGCAAAAGGTGGGCTGAGAAAACGGCTCCGATATGATAAATAGTAATTGTACTCGTATTTATTAATTGGTTGTGTTAAAATTGCGTGTATTGTATACACGCAATTTTAACACCTTCGTGGCCTGTGCTGTGAAAGAATATTTGACAATAACGTGTGGGATAAGTATGTGGTGCGAGGCTGGTGGATTAATATTTATTCCCATGCTATGACAATCCGGAGCCAAATCGATGATCAGCTTGCACCAGGACAAAGAACCACCCATCCACGTGAGTGAACTTTTTCGGTAAAATATTTTCTATTTTTATGACCGGATATTAAGGGCGGAATTTAACAGAATGGTGCGACAGTGCGTAGGTGTGGTCGGACCTTTAGTCTGATTTTTTAGATCTATCGCGTTCGAAGTCGTAATCTGACTTTTTATAGACGAAATGTATCTCCATTTATAACAATAAAAATTATGTAGATATGTTATCTACTAAAACATTGACAAATTTATCGACTGCATAAAATATGTACACTTGATTCCTACTCCATTAGTCCTGTTCCTTACGTCATATGCACTGGATCGTCGAATTCCTAGTAACCTATTATATTATCAATTATCAGCTTATAATTACCACATAAATATTTATTAATGACTTTATAACGCACAATAAGATAAAAGTTGATTAGACACATCTACTTTATTCACGAAGTTGCGAAGGAGCAATTTCGACAAGATATTTGATCGATATCGCAAAACGGTTCACCATAAAAATTCTAGTGCCTTTATACTGAAAACTATATATTGCTGAACGAGAAATATGGTTCTAGGTGGTTGTACATCTTATGTACTTATTCACGTATGTATTTATCCACATACATCCGTTTGAAAAGATAGAAACTTAGTAAAAGGGAGTCGCCAGCACGGTCGATGATTCATACAAACGTAGTTTGGTTCTCATTTTATAACGGCATGCTGAAATAACATGAAACATTGTTACACAGTGGGATCTGGCCTATCCAGTGAACGAAAAAAACATAGAACACGAACTTCCTACAAAATTCCACTTTAAAACGAGGCAATTATTCTAAATACGCACGCGCGTACACAAATCATACACAAAACACTGACAATGAGCACGCTTAGCTAATGATGGTTGCATACAATTCAAAGAGTCATCTTCGTAGGCATAACTGACGTATTATTTATTTTGATTTTAAGCATTATTTTATCTATACTAATATTATAAAACTGAAGAGTTTGTTTGTTTCTTTGTTTGAACGCACTAATCTTAGGAACTACTGGTTCGAATTGAAAAAAGCTTTTTGTGTTGGATAGTCCATTTATCGAGGAAGGCTTTAGGCTATATAACATCGCGCTGCGACCAATACTCGTAGGAGCGAAGACAACAGCTAGTTTTTAATAATCATAGGATAACCTTACGAAAGTCTAAATAGTCGCTCATCAAGCTGTAGCAGACTATACTATGCATATCGAGGGTTGCGTGGCCCGATATCGCGTTTTTTTTTTTGAAAATAGTACTAGGTATGCGTAACGGGTGGAGAGTTTTTATTTCAAAAAGCAATTATTTCGACTTATCGGGTTTGAACACGCAACCCTCGATATTGGATGACCGTATATATAATTTATAGCTTGCTAAATACTTTTAGACATAGGGAACAACAACCTCTGGTAATCGAAACTTTTACAGTATATTCAGACAACGCAATAATTAAAAATTCTAACGTGAATTCCATTTTTACAAGCTTAGAAATACCGAGGTACCGAAGTACCAACCGAGTACGACATAGCCAACACGTAGAGGCCCTTTTGATATTTGATATTGACGCTAGTTGTGCTTCTATGTTTTTTTTTTGTTCGCTGGGCATATCTAGCTCGGAGATTAGTTTCTGTTGCGTGAAATTTTAATGGGGAAAAAATACAGCGATTATAACGGTTTCAGACAATAACAATCCCTAATAAACTCGAAAACTCGGCACAGGTGCAATGCTGATACTAAATATACTATAAAATGTCTTTATATACAACCCGGCCGGTACCGCCGCAACCGCTATGTCCCTGCATTTTAAATCTTTAATATGTTTGTCCCCTATGTCTTAAAAAATATCCATTTAATTTACATGCTGTATAGAGCTATATTGATCTATATTAAATGTACAATGTACTTAAGGTACTTAATTAGATTAGGATTAATGCTGTATTGCTTAAAATCGCTTCGTAAATAAGACATTAATTCTCGTAAAAATTAAAGGATAAAAAATGGTTATTGTGGGTTATCCCTAAGAGATGGACAATAAAATATTGACATTACCCGCGATGTATATTTATGAAATATGTAAATTTGTCAAAAAGCACCCTAGATGTTTTAAAACTATAACTACAAAATCTAAAAGAAGTGCATATAGAATTGTATTATAATTGCATGTATAATTACATGCCCAATGCAAACCTGTCACTCAGCAGGAGAAATGCCCATTATATGGCAATAAAAATATTCAACAATTTAACAGATGAGTTTAAGGCTCTACCATTGAACATATTTAAGAAATCACTATTAGATCATCTGATAAGAAACAGTTATTACACAAATGAAGAGTTTATTACTAAATGCAATTATTTTTTTATTTTCTTTGACAATTACTATTATGAAATGACATCATGACTTCAATGTAAATTATTAAATTACACTTGTTTATACAAATAAAAAAAATGTTTGATTGATATACCATCGTGGACCTTTTTGTAAACCTTTTAAAAGTGTACAATACTGTAGTACATTATTTTGATCTATCTCGTAGGGTTCAGGCAGCGTTTGCAATGTAAGACATCACATTAGAAACCTCTAAAATTATCAGCGTTTCTCTACTATATTATGCATGTATATTATGTATGCAGTCACCAGCATTAATATCTGCCTGACCGAAGGCGGCGAAAAAATCTGACACGTCCTAACGGTCCTACAAATAGAGTCGTGTCAGATATTTATGCGCGCTTTGTTGTGGCAGATATTGGTGCTGGTGACTGTACAGATAAACCTTCCTCTTGAATTACTCTATCTATTTAAAAAACACATCAAAATCCGTTGCGTAGTTTTAAAGATTTAAGCATACATAGGGACAGACAGCGGGAAGCGACTTTGTTTTATACTATGTAGTGAGAATTTCAAGCAATAGCCGACTAGATTTGGCCCATTGTGTATAACACGGTTCATGTTATTTCAGCATGGCTTTTTAAAATGAGAAGCAAACAACGTTTGTATGGAGAATCGAGTTCAGTCGAGCGTGCGGGGGACTCTTATGTACTCCAAATTGTCCCATAATTTTAAATTCTTGCTTTAGTACGTAATGCAAGCTTACCAAATTAATATGTGAGGTAGAATGAATCCGACATGTTTTCAATAAATAGTAATAAATATTTGTTAACTCGCAGAACTCAAATATATTCACCGAACAAATATCAACTTGGAAAATAAACATAAAATACTACTATTACTCACATGTGAGCATTATCAGACTTCGGTACTCACAGCTATATTTTTCCGTCGTCCAGACGCACGTTTCTTATCTACACATTTCAGCTACTTAATTAAAATTAACATCTATTTTATTTGATAATGTTCTTTTCCTATAGTTAACACTTCTGGCCGTGTAGCTAACCTGAAACAATGAAAAGTAAAGTTAAAAAAATGTGTTCAGTTGTGAGTTCGATTCGTTTCGCTTATAGAGAATTTCACCTCAATATTTACTCTGGCCTCTTCGAATTCGTACTCTTTTTTTCAATAAACTTAGTAACGCAAACGACGAGTACAAAAAGTAAACGACGTAACTGTGTGACTCCGCTGCGCCGTCAGTTCTGATGTTGGGTTCGGTTTGGTGGTTGGGTTGACCGTTGGGTGGTTCGGTTGAGCAAACATGCCTTATACTTTGTGTCAATCAAACGACCAAGGCGAATATAATATGCAAAGATCGATTGCGGCGACAGAGTGTGGTAAAAAATTGTCATACACAATTACACATGCAGATATCCACTAGGATCGAAGTTCAATGTACCTACATAAAAAACCTTAAAAATATTATGTTATGTTAATGTAAAAATTAATGTATTAATAAAAATTATGTGGTAGGTTTGGGTTAGAGTAGTTTATGCAATCGTTATACAATGATTCTTACGAGGCTTGCCTGGTGATCTAAGTAGGGTACGAGACTATAAAAGCTAATTATATAACTATTGTATACAATACTTTTTCTCCGAGTCAGCCGAAATTAATTAAACAAACTCTCCTGCGGAAACAACGCGCAGGTCCAACGGTTGTACATAAGTAGAACACAAAAACAATAAGAATCACAAGGACATTTGAAGTAAGTACAAAGGCGAGCTATAAGTGACCTATAAGGGATTTCTTCCAGCAAATCTTTGCGCAATTGAATGGAGTGATTTATAGGCAAATGAGAATTAAACATGTACAAAACCAGTAAATATTACTATTATCGTCCAGTTTTAGCTCAGTGCAAGTTGCAAATAAAATCTTGATAAAATAGACAACTTCATTTATCATCAAACGTACCTACCTACCAGTACCCATTACTTTTATCGTCCAGTTTTAACTCAGTGCAAGTTGCAAATAAAATCTTGTTAAAATGGCATATAAATAGCATGTAAACGACGTGCGGGCAGCACTGTATGTTTATTATGTGACTGAATAACGCAAAAAGTGTGTCTGTCTATGTATGGTACCGTAGCGCCTAAACCAATGGACCGATTTGGACACAACTTTTTTTATCGAAAGCGAGTTTAATTAAGATGGTGCTTAAATTTCGTTTCATCAAAATTATTTTAGCCGTTTTTTAGGTGTTGAAGTTTGATAAGAAAATGAAAAGACTCAATTGGCATTTGATATATTATATCTATTACACCATTTCATTATAGGTACATATTCCGAAAACATATTCCGATAAAGAGAGGTAGGGAACAGCGCATATCATCTCGCTTGAATCCGGAGCAGCCCAACTGGGGAAGTACCTCCACCTTACAGAAGATCACAGCCATAATATCACTGCTACTTACTCTGTAGGTATGTAGTGTTGTGTTCCTGATATCCTGATGGTGAGTAAGGTTCCCAGAGCTCCAAACCCCCAGCCTCCCCTTAATGATGATGCTGGAGAATCCCTCTCTGGGCGTCCATGTTCAGGTAACAATATGCCTGAGCGTGGACGCCGAGATTGCCCCGTGTCGTACTCTGGGGTTGGGGGGGGCAAACCGCGCTCTGTCACCTGCCATCTGCCCGAGGCAAGAATAAGGCAGCTACAGCATCCCCTGCCTCGCTGGCCGTGGACTTCTGCAACATCAGGGCTTACATTCAAACCTCAATGCTGTCCTCCAACATCTTATCTCTCCTATCCTGGGTACGAACTGGAACATTCCTTTCTACCTAGAGCTGGGGTATGTGTGTACGTTAGAGATGATATCAGTTCTCACCGCCTCAGCAATCTTGAAGGTAGGGATCTCTCCACCTTATGGCTGCGAATTGACAGCGATGACCATCCTCGCGTCTATGCATGCCTATATAGATCCCGTAGCGGCGATGCTGAAACTGACCGTCTCTTGGAGCAGATCCAAACGGCTGCAAATTCCGTGCAGCAGCAGATCCCATCCGCTGAAATCATAATTCTTGGTGATTTTAACGCCCATAACGCCGATTGGCTCGACTCTAGCAAGACCGATCATGCGGGGAGATCTGTTAACGACTTTGCTCTGGCATATGGCTTAACACAATTGGTTACGGCGCCTACGCGAATCTCTGATGTGGAGAGCCAAGCACCTTCCCTGTTGGACCTTCAGTTGACTTCCCATCCGGTTGGCTACCATGTATCCGTTGAAGCCCCTCTTGGCTCCTCGGATCACTGCCTGATCCGGAGTACCCGCCCCGCCGTGCCCGCCGCGTCGGCGAGTTGCATGTAGCCGCCGTGTGTGGCACTATAAGTCAGCAGATTGGGACGGGATGCGGTCGTTTTTTGCATCCTACCCTTGGGGGCAAATCTGCTTCACGCCGGATGATCCCAATGTCGCTGCTGATTCTGTTGCTGATGTGGTGCTGCAGGGAATGGAGCTTTTCATACCATCCTGTGTAGTTCCCGTTGGTGGCAAATCGCAACCTTGGTTTGGTCAATCTTGCAAGAAGGCTTCTCGCCGAAAGCAAGAGTGTTACCAAGCCTGGGTCAATGCAGCGGCGGTACGGGATGGAAAATCCAGCGCATTACGAAGGGAGTTTAACTTTGCCTCCAGGTCCTTCAAAAGAGTTATTGCCAAAGCAAAGTCGTTGCACATTGGTGGGATTGGCGAGAAACTAGAACGCCTCCCTTCGGGAACTCGTGCGTTCTGGTCTCTTGCCAAAGCTATCCAGGGGAATTTCTGCACGCCGTCTTTTCCACCTCTGCACATGGGAAATGATTCATTAGCCCACGACGCAAAAGACAAAGCTGATCTTCTGGGTAAACTCTTTGCGTCCAACTCGACTTTGGATGACGGGGGCCACGCGCCGCCGACCATTCCGCGGTGCGGGAGCTGTATCCCGGATGTTCGCTTCCACCTGAACTCAGTCCGTAAAGCTCTTCTTTCTCTCGACGCTCATAAGTCTAGTGGGCCCGATGGAATCTCTGCCATTGTGCTGAAGATGTGTGCTCCTGAGTTGGGACCAGTTTTAACGCGTCTTTTTCGGCGGTCTTACTCTTCTGGCATAGTCCCGACCTCATGGAAGTCAGCTTTGGTGCACCCCATCCCTAAAAAAGGCGATCGCTCAAATCCGTCCAACTACAGGCCAATAGCTATAACTTCCCTTTTCTCGAAGATAATGGAGACCATTATCAACTGCCAGCTCCTTCGGTACCTGGATGACCACCAGTTACTTAGTGACCGACAATACGGTTTCCGTAGGGACCGCTCGGCTGGTGATCTACTGGTTTACCTGACACATCGTTGGGCACAGGCGATCAAAACAAAGGGTGAAGCATTGGCTGTTAGTTTGGATGTAGCGAAGGCCTTTGATCGCGTTTGGCACAAAGCACTTCTCTCGAAGCTTCCATCCTATGGGCTTCCCGAGAAATTATGTGAATGGGTCAGCAGCTTTCTAACAGACAGAAGCATAAAGGTCGTAGTTGACGGTGTATGCTCTGACGCCATGTCTGTGAATGCTGGTGTCCCTCAAGGCTGTGTGCTATCACCCACGCTATTCCTTCTGCATATCAATGACATGCTGCAAATCAGCGGCATTCACTGTTATGCGGATGATAGTACGTGTGATGCCTCTTACACCGGTCGCGCCAATATTTCTCGGGAAAAATCACTGAGAGCCGAAACAAACTTTTGTCTCAGATTGAGACTTCCCTGGATGAAGTCTCAGAATGGGGTCGACTTAATCTGGTCCGCTTTAACCCTACAAAGACGCAGATTTGCGCGTTTACTGCGAAAAAGCTTGCGTTTGTCGCATCACCTCGTTTTTAAAGCACTCCCCTAACTGCCACAGCCAATATCGAGATCCTTGGCGTCGACATCTCGAGTGAAGTCCAGTTCCGCGGTCATTTAGAGGGTAAGGCCAAATTAGCCTCGAAAAAGCTCGGTGTGCTAAACAGATCGAGACAGTATTTCACGCCGGCCCATCGCCTACAGCTTTATAAGGCACAGGTCCGCCCACATATGGAATACTGTTCTCATCTTTGGGCAGGGGCACCACAGTACCAGCTTCTCCCTCTGGACCGCATCCAACGGAGAGCGACTCGAATTGTCGGCTGCCAGCGGGTTTCGGAACGGCTTGACTCCTTGGCGCTGCGTAGAAATGTAGCCTCGCTCTGCATTTTCTACCGCATGTATTACGGGGAGTGCTCTGAGGAATTGGTCGGATTAATCCTTGCCGCTTCTTTCCGCCATCGCCCAACGCGACAAAATTTCCATCCTCACCACTTAGATGGTTGGCAGTCCTCAACTGTGCGTTTCTCCAGAAATTTCTTGCCTCACACAGCTAAACTGTGGAATGAACTGTCGCCTGCGGTATTTCCGGACCGATTCGACCTTCAAACCTTCAAGAAAAGAGCGTACTCCCATCTTAAAGGCCGGCAACGCACTTACAACCACTCTAGTGTTGCGAGTGTCCATGGGCGGCGCTAATCGCTTACCATCAGGCGATTCGTCTGCTCGTTTGCCACCTATGTCATAAAAAAAAAACCTTAGATGTAGGTACTTGTTAAATGTATTTCAAGACAAAATGCATCCATATACTACCTATAGCCACCGCTAAGTATTTAAACCCTCAGGCGTGTAGTAAATGCTTGAGATTCTGTGAGGTGATTTGATAAGATAATTTGTTAGTCTAAGTTTCGTGACGCATTGGTTATACTATACTGTAATGTCATGTAAACGTTTTTATCAAATAAATAAATAGTTAGTTGATTAAATGATTACATTGATTATACTGTTATTTCGTTTTTCTAATAAATAAAATTATTGTCGCGCCGATGCATGTGTGCGGCAAACCCGTCTCGAGGCTACGTATAGGTGTGCGTGTCCCGACGCGAGTGGGGGCACGCGGTGTATGGCCGCGCAAACCACGGTTTGCCGAATCGCAGAGGCGGCAGAGGCTCAATCCGGCGCAACTCGCATCAAAAGTCGCGCGCGTGAAGTGCGCTCTGAGGGCGTACCGCGAACATCGAAAATCGAACTTCGCATCGTACCGTCCCTTTCTGTCATACATAACACGAGAGTGAAAGGGACGACACGACACGAAGTTCGATTTTCGAAGTTCGCGGTACGCCTTCAGCTCACGCAACTCTCAGAGATCGATAATCGATCGGCCAGTGGCGGGCGCGTAACTATTTTTATTTATTTGTAATTCGTAATAATAGTATCCCGTCAAAAATTCAATATTAAGAATATGACTGTGATCCATGGTTGTCGTCTTCACCGACAAAAGAACTGAGATCTATATGGGTGGCAAGTTCCGTAGTTTAACTGAAAGGTGCCAAGTCTGGCACTACATTGTATATAGTAAAACTAATTTATTGCGGCTTAATGCATTTTGAGCCTTAACTTGGCAGTTTTCTATGCAGTATGTTATAATACCATGAAAGCTGTTAGAAAGTCAAGAAAACTGCCAAGTTAAATCTCACAATGCATTAAGCCGTAATAAATTAAACTTACTATAAACAATCTAGTGCCAGACTTGGCACCTTTTCAGATAATGTTCGGAACTTAGCACCCATTTATATCTCAGTTCTTTTGTCGGTGAAGACGACAACCACGCATCGCATATTCTTAATATTGAACTTGGCTCCAATTTTCACATTTATGTATTGATGCGATATCATTACTTTTGGCCAAACTTCACCAAATAGTGTTTTTCAAGAGCGAATGCACGAGTTGCGATACAAAATACCCAAATCGCTATGGGTGCACCTAAAATATATGAAGAGTTCCCTCGATTTCTCCAGGACCCTTTGATCAGATTCTGACCTGATGACAGTGGGACCACCCCGAAAGTATACCGATTTAAACATAAAGAGAATTTTCTAAATCGGTTAATAAATGACGGAGTTCTGAGGTAACAAGCATAAGTAATAATAATAATAATAACACAAAAATAAAAATAAATCTCTTTTTTTCACTATTTTATTATTTTTCGGATTATTCGGATTCGGAAGGTCGATTTAAAAACATTCGTGCTTGATCGTCACGGCTAGTCGTCAAATTTACAGTAAATGTCAGTCTTATTTCAAGAAATAAGATCTACCTAACCTACTAACTGTGAGAATTTCTATGAAAAATATGCATCTTAGCAACTTCAGTCAATTTGGCCATCTGATTATAATCAGATAATTTTAGTGTTTTGAATGTGTGTGCGTTTATTGTTTCAGTGTAATGGTGCGTAGTAATAGGAAATTATTTTGTATGTGTGGTTTTTTATGTGTGTGTTACCTCCCCCAATTTACAAAATATTTTGTTCGGTAATGTGCGCTAATGGCGTCTCTTGTCTAAATAAGACTCTAATAAGGTACGCAAACTCAGAGTACCCCAGAAAAGACGTCTAATAATAATACCGTTAGCGAGCGATATGATCATATCATCACTGACTGATCGCTCACTGATGGTCCCAACGGAAGACCAGCGCTGGTTGCAATGCCAGCTTCATGCTGAGTTCGGACCTTTTCGTGACATATTTTTGTTGTAGTTTTATTTTTCTTTTCTTTTATGTTTGTTTTGTCATGAATAAATGTTTTATTATTATTATTATTATATACTTACTAAATTGAATAAGAGCGACTGTGAGGGATATATAATTTGTTGTCTTTTTCATAGTTCCGCAATTAAGAATATATCTCGGATCGCTCGGAGTAAGCAGACGCGTTTACCACCAGCGTCTAAATGAATATTTAGGGGATGGAGATTGGGCAGAGTTTCCCCTAGTAAAAGATGTCTCGACTTGAAGATCGTATAATGGAATGTTTTGTATTTACAGAATGGCTTCTTATATACTAAAACTTATCTATTGCTATTTCACTATTTACATTTATACAAGACAAGGATAGCCATACAAGTTTTGGCGGGAAACTAACGCGCGCTGTAGATTCGTAGTGCGCATGCGTAAAACTCGCGAAGGCAGGCGGGAGCGACTGCGGCGCGTTGGCGCATGCGCGGACCAAGGGAATAAATACACCCTGTCGCGCGCGCAGTGCAGTCAGTATCGAGGAATCTTCGGCGGGAACGCACGTCTGTCGGCTGTTGTCACAGCCAAACAAAACTTCTGTTTCCTGGAGCACTGCGTCAATCGATTATATTTGATGTCAATCGAAAAACGTTCTTTTCAGAACGGTCAATCATTTTGTCGCTACGTCAATCGAAAGCGTTCTTTGCAGAACGGTCAATCAATTTGTAGGTGACGGGACTCGGCAGCTACATAGCTCCCTCCTTAGCGATAGCGTACGGGGAAATGTACGGTGCGTCCGCTGCGGGTCACTCGTGGTTGCTGTGCGCAGGCGATGTCGGAGTCTGCGGCGGCGGCGACGATCTCGGAGTCTGCGGCGGCGACGGCGACAGCGGGGGCAGCGGCGGGGGCGGCGGCGACTGCGAGCGCGAGGGGCGCGGGGGCGGCGGGTGTATCGGCGGCGGCAAATTTGTGTACTTGTAGTTAGTTATTGTTATTGGAGTATGCGCTGGTTCGGATGATTCGTTTTCGGCGATGGTGTATGCAGGCTTCAGTCGGTCGATGGATATGTTCGCTTGACGTGTAGGTAATTGGATGGTGAATATCTTGTCGTTGCGTTTCAGTACTTTGTAGGGTCCATCGTACGGTGCTTGCAGAGGTTTCCTAACTGCGTCGACACGTAGAAATACGTATTCGCACGTAGTTAGGTGAGGATGAACGACTATTGGCTTCTTGTTGCTATGCGGCTGGTTTGGTACTGGTTTCAGGTTTCGGATGGTTTCTCTCAGCTGTTCGACGTAGGTACTGTCCATTATGACGTCATTGTGTGATTCGGTAGCGAGGAAGTCTCCGGGCAGGCGAATGTTGCAACCGTAGGTAAGTTGTGCGGCGCTTACGCTCGTGTCGGTGCGTAATGCTGCGCGCACGCCGAGTAGCACTGTAGGCAGTTCGTTAATCCAGCTGTTGGCGGATAGCAGTCTAGCTTTCAGCGCACTCTTCATTACTCGGTGAGAGCGTTCAATGACCCCATTCGAGATTGGATGATATGGCGTCGTGCGTGTTTTTTTGATACCGAGTAATTGCGTTAGGTGAGCAAAGACTCGGCTTTCGAACTGTCGGCCTTGGTCGGTTGTTATTGTTGCTGGGCAACCGAATCTTGACATCCATCCTTCGTAGACGGCCTTGGCGATGTCTTCGGCGGTTATTTGCCTTAGCGGGATCGCTTCGGGCCAACGGGTCGCGCGGTCGATGATAGTCAGGCAGTAACGGTAACCGTCGGACGTAGTGGGCATCGGGCCGATGACGTCACAGTGTACGTGTTCAAAACGCGCTGTAGGTTTGAACGTTGATAAAGTACTTGTAGTATGTTGCTGTATCTTCGCTCGTTGACATGAAATGCACGCTTTCGCCCATTTTCCGATGTCCGTATTCATTGCAGGCCAGAAGTATTTGCTTGTAATCATCTTGCGCGTAGTCCGTATACCGGGGTGACTGACCTTGTGAATAAGGTCGAAAATAGTGCGTCGGTAATCGGCAGGTAGGTATGGACGATTGGTATTGGTAGATGTTTCGCAGTATATCTTGTGATCGGTTCCGGGAATCGTAATTTGCTTCAGTGTGATATTATTCTGTTGCTGTAGTTGTGCGATGTTGCTATCTGTTTCTTGAGCGGCGGCCAATTCCTGGAAGTCGATCGGCGAAGGACAACTGATTGCTTCGACGCGTGAGAGTGCGTCCGCTACAGCGTTCTCTTTCCCACTTATGTAGCATATATCGGTAGTGAATTCGCTTATATAAAGTAGGTGTCGGGTTCGTCGTGGAGATTCGCTGTCGTTTGATGGCTTCGTAAATGCAAATGTTAATGGCTTGTGGTCCGTAAATATTATTAGCGGTCTTCCTTCGAACATTTTTCTGAAGTGTTTCACGGCAAGGTAGGCAGCTAGAAGTTCGCGGTCGTACACGCTGTATTTCTTCTGGGCTTCTGTGAACTTGCGTGAGAAATATCCGAGCGGTTGCCATTGGTTACCGATGGATTGTTGTAACACGGCGCCGGCGGAGGAATTTGAGGCGTCGCAAAAGATAGCGAGCGAAGCGTTATGCAGTGGGTGTGCGAGTAGAGCGGCGTTTTGTATGCTCACTTTACACGCTTCGAAGGCTTGCGTAGCTTCGTCGGTCCATTCGATTTGCGACTTGTCTCTCTTCCGAGCGTTGTGTAGGTACTTGCAGAGCGGCGATTGAATGGTTGCGGCGTCCTTGATATTTTCCCGGTAAAAGTTAAGCATACCGAGAAAACGACGTAGTTCTTCTATTGTGTTAGGTTTAGGGTAATCGACTATTGCTTGAACTTTTTCTTTAGGTGGTTGGATTCCGTCTTTGTTTACTTCGTATCCGAGGAACTTCACCGATGGCTGGCCGAATACACATTTGGCGGGATTTATAGTGATGCCATACTCGTCGAGTCGTTGTAAAATGGTGCGGAGATGTGTTCGGTGCTCTTCTTCGGTGGTTGAAGTGACTAGTAAATCATCGACGAATGGGAAAACGTAGTCCAGGCCTCTCAATACTTCGTGTGTAAAACGTTGAAATGTTTGACCGGCGTTCTTGAAGAATACATGGATACATGCGCGGGAATTCGAATAATCCGAACGGTGTTATTATGGCTGATTTTTCGACGTCTTGCTCGCTGATAGGTAGTTGCTGATAAGCGCGGTTCAAGTCGAGTGTTGAAAATATTTTCTTGCCGGCGAGTTGGTATGTGAAATCGCGTATCCGTGGTATGGGATAGCGGTCGGGTATGGTGATAGCGTTGAGTCTTCGGTAGTCACCACATACGCGTAAATCTCCATTTTTCTTAGGTACCACGTGTAACGGTGAGGACCATGGGCTCTTGCTGGGACGACATAGGCCTTGCTCGATCATGTTCTGGAACTCTTTCTTGACTTGTTCATAGCGATGCGGTGCGATTGGGCGGGCTCGGCAGTGAACGGGTTGACTGGTGGTTTCAATAACGTGTTCGACGGAGTGTTTCGGGCTGAGCTTCATCGATGTGAGTCTTGTAATTCCGGGAAAGTCGGCTAAGTCTCTCGGGGAAGTCGTGGTAAAATTGGTGCTCGTCGATACTTCGAACTGTAGGTATATTTGAGCTGCATAGTTGTGCGTTGGTAGTTAGAAGCGTCTTGCCATCGATCAATCTTCGGTTCTTCACGTCGACTATCAGTTGGTGATGGTTGAGGAAATCTGCTCCGAGGATTGGTTTCGACACGGCGGCGACGATAAACTTCCATTTGAAGGGACGGCGTAAGTTGAAGTCGAGCTCGTAAGTCTTCTCGCCGTAGGTAGGTATAGTTGTATTGTTGGCAGCGTACAGTTGAAAAGGTAGCGGCGTTGCAGGTGTGCCTTTAGCTCTTGGTATGACGCTTATGTTGGCACCAGTATCTACCAAGAACGATAATTTCGTCTTCTTGTCGGTTACGAAAAGGCGGTATGAGTGTTGCGGTACGCTGGGTTCCGCCGCAGCCAGCGTTTTCTCTAGTTTTCCGGCGGCGACGGGAGAGATCGGAAACTGCACGGCGGGTTGCATTTCATTGCGTCCATTCCGAAGCGACGGTGGTAGTAGCAATATGGTGATGGTGATTTGCCTCTGTTATCGTCGGTCTTCGAATAGCTGCGGGAACGAGATTTCGAGCGACGGTGGCTAAAAGGGCGACTTTGGTGTGGCTCGGGATGCGGGCGAGCGCGTAGTTCGGCGACCTCTAGCGCGAGCTTTCGCATCTCGCTGATTAAATATTGGATGTCGGCGTTGCTTGCTTGTGATGTTGATGGTTGTGCTGCTTGCGGGTGATGTTGTGGCTGACTGTGCGAAGATGTGGACACGGCGGATATTTGATGTGAATTCGGCGATTCTTCCATCATTTTGTCGGCTAACTGCGCTATTTCGTCGAGTGTGGCTTTCTGGCTGAAGGTTTCGCTGACGACGAGGACTGAGCGGATGTACGGCGGCAGGAGATTCGTCCACATTATTCGGATAGTGCTGTCGGTGAATTTGTTGCGGGCGAGATCGAGCATTCTTCTTAGCAGCTGCCAGTCGTAAATCTTCATCAAGAAGATCTTCAACATCTTCCCTAGAAGCTCGTAAAAAGAAGTTGGAACTACAAGCGGCCGAGGCAAAAGCACAAATACAAATGCAGCTTATCGACAAACGCTTAGCAGCGGACCTTGCCGAACTAGAAAATGTATACAGTCCACCGCCGTCAGTTACCGATAACCGGAGCGAGGTTGCTAAATGGGTAGATCGCAGTTTAAACGAATTGGAATCGCAACAAGTCACCAAGCAGAATAAACCTTTTGACCTGTTGTGCCCGCCGGCTGCAATGGATGCCGGCACTGATGATCCAATTAAACAGTTAGCCTGCGTACTTAAGGATATGCTCGCTACCTCTGCCAGCAACCATAACAACAGTAGCAATTTACTAAGCCGCATCAGCACACCCAAGGAACTACCGCTGTTCGCTGGTGACTCATTGGCTACAGTTCAAGATGGCCTACGAAGAATCAACCCAGTTGTGCCAATTTAGTGATTCGGAGAACTTGTGGCGCCTACGAAAGTGCCTACGTGGCGCAGCCAAAGATGCTGTCCAGGCGTTACTCATCACGGCTACATCTCCTGAAATAATCATGTCCACGCTGGAACTACAGTTTGGGAACCCAGATAGAATATTATCCCATATAAGGCAAGAGATCAATAAATTACATCCCGTGTCTTCAGATTATCACAAAGATATTGTGATATTTTCAAACAAAATAAAAAACTATGTCGCCGCCGTACGTGCACTTGGCCGTGAAAACCATCTAGAAGATTCGAGCTTAATCACCGTTGTGTTATCGAAACTACCTACTATTCTGCTGTCTAAGTGGGCAGACTACAGCTTCGTGCACAACACTAGAAGTTATACGACTAGACTCGACCAACTATCGGATTTCCTTAACCAAGAAGCAATAAAAATATCACAGTGCAGTGTCTCTCTAATAAACCCGCCAAAAGACAATTATAGGCGTAAATATGCGGACAATAGTGCAAACTCACAAACAATACTAGTGCAAAGTCAGCAAACTAATACTAAGTGTCGTTATTGCCACGGACCTAATCATAAACTATCAGACTGTAAAAAATTTAAAAGGTCATTAAGAAAAGATCGTTGGTGCTACGTTAAGCGGTGCGGACTTTGTTATAAGTGCCTATCACGTCATCAAGATAAACAACTGTGCCCGGCACCCGTGTGCGATATCGATAACTGTGGCCTAGCGCATCACCGATTGTTGCATTTCGTGCCGAATAGTGAAAGACAGTCAGAGAACAATAGTAGTACAGTGCAAGTGACAGAAATCGAGACCGAGTCTAACTCTGAGGTAGTAGCGCATATGAACTCATCGTCGAAAGTTTTACTAAAAGTAGTGCCTATAAACATTCATGGCCCGCGCGGCGTAATTAGTACTAGTTGTTTGCTTGACGACGGCTCTTCGGTAACGGTAATAAGCGCTAACCTTGCCGAGCGAGCGGGCCTGCGCGGGCGCCGGGAGTGCATGCGTGTGCGCGGCGCATGGGACAATTCAGAACTAGTGTGCGACTCCTACCTACTCGACTTAACGTTATCTATTCGAGATGGACAACAGTTTACGATTAACGCGCGAAGTGTTAAAGAACTTAATTTACCAAGTCAAAGTGTAAACTCAGTGAACTTTGAAAAGGTTACGCACCTGCAGAAACTTAAAAATGAGTTATGTTTTGAACAATTGAGACCGGAGATTTTAATTGGCCAAGATAACTACCACCTGCTATTACCTTTGGAAGTTGTCGCCGGTAACCCTCAAGAGCTGTGTGCCACTCGCTCAGCTCTCGGCTGGTGTTTACATGGAAGAGCCTCTGTACGTATGACGTCATCCGCGCGAGTACCACAGCCGCACTCAACGTTGTTTATCTGCGATAATGACGTAAGCGATGACGTTGCTGAGAACAAACGACTGCTGCTAGATCTGCACGAAGAAGTACGTCGTTCTTTCACATTTGACTCATTGGGCATAACCAACAAGCCTCGTGAAAACCAGAACGACGAATGCGCCCTAGAAAAATTGGACAGAAGTGCTGAACTTATTAATGGAAGATGGTACGTCGGTCTGCCCTGGAAAAATGAAGACTGCGTCCTGCCCGACTCATATCCACACGCCATGTCACGACTTAAATCAGTGGAACGAAAGATGATAAAATGCGAAGGCTACAGAGAGAGATACAACGATCGCGTCCAGCACCTGTTTGAAAACGACTACGCACAAGAGTTACACAATAATGAAAAAACTAGTAAAACATGGTACCTACCTCATTTCGGGGTAGATAATAAAAACAAGAAGCGCCTCCGGCTCGTATTCGACTGTGCTGCTAAAACCAATGGCTTATCGCTGAACGATTGCCTAAACAGGGGCCCGGATTTACTAAGGTCACTCTTTGGAATAATGTTGCGATTCCGAGAACAAAGAATAGGTATAACCGGAGACATAAAAGATATGTTCCTAAGAGTGAAGATACGAGAAGAGGACCGAGATGCACTAAGATTTATATACCGAAACGAACCTACGGAACCAGTAAAAACATACGTCATGACTTCGTTAATATTCGGAGCAAACTGTAGTCCTTTCGTGGCCCAGTACATAAAAAACAAGAACGCTCAGCGCTTTGAGTCTACGATGATGCCTGCCTGTGAAGCGATATATAACCAACACTATGTAGACGATTATATAGACAGTATTTCAGACGAAACAACTGCTATCGATTTAATAAAGAACATAAAAAAATATTCATCAACAAGGCGGCTTCGAACTACGAAACTGGACTTCTAACAGTAAACAAGTCCTCGAATCCATGCCAAAATCAACCCTCGGTGAAGCAGCCGTAAAGTTCAAAGTTGGCGAACAATATGAAAGCGAGAGGACCCTTGGTTTAATCTGGTTTCCACATGAAGATGCACTGGGGTTTGATGTTTCGTTCAAAAAGATCCCTGGAAATATAATTAACGGAACACAAAGGCCTACAAAAAGGGACATGTTAAGAGTTGTCATGTCCATATTCGACGTCTACGGATTTTTATCTCCGTTCACAATTAATGGGAAACTTATTTTACAACAATGTTGGCAGCTAAATATCGATTGGGACGACGAAATACCAGACGCAATTTATGAAAAATGGTGCCATTGGGTTAGTTGTTTGAAATCACTACATGACATAAAACTGCCCAGATATTATTATAACGCAGCAAACCTGAACATGAACGCGCCGGAATCGAACCCGGCGACGACCGCCGACCCTAACCACCCAGCCGCTGCGCCTGCGCCCGGCCGGCCGCTGCCGATACCGAACGCCAGCGCCGCCCGCTATACAAACCTACAGCTACATATGTTCTGCGATTCGTCTGCTAAAGCGATGTGCACCGTTGCATACTGGCGCTGGGAAGATAACTCGCATGTAAACATTGCATTTGTGGCTAGCAAGTGCCGCGTTTCGCCTAACAAGTTACAGTCAATACCTAGACTTGAATTAAATTCAGCTGTTTTAGCTGCTAGATTGGCTGACACTATAACGAAAGAGCACAAAATAAAAGCGGATCGAAGAATATTCTGGAGCGACTCGAGCACAACATTGCACTGGATAAGAAATAAGTCGCGCACCTATAAACCTTACATAGCCAATCGCTTAGGAGAAGTAGACGAACTTACCTACACTGATGAATGGAGATACGTTCCGACGCACCTTAATATAGCGGACGTAGGTACACGAGAAGCATACGATGTTACTATTCTGCAGAATCAATGGCTTTATGGACCGGCGTTTTTATATGATAATGAGCGCACTTGGCCAAAGGATTTTTTGCAACCTGCAATGAATGAAATTGAATTAGAATGCATTTCAACTATACAAACTGCAGATAAAGACTTACCTGTTCCTGAGGCTACAAGATTTTCGTCCTGGCTGCGTCTGCTCAGAAGTACCTACACAGTTTTGATGTTTATAAAAAAGTGTCGTAAACTTACCGATGACGTCACTCTCGAAACAATGGAGGAGGCCGAGCGCCTTTTGATAAGATATTCACAGGCGCAAACGTTTAATGAGGAGATTAATATCCTGAAAAAAGGAAAATACATAGAAAAAAGTAGTAAACTACTTACCTTGTCTCCTTATCTCGATGAGCACGGAGTCCTGCGCGTCGGGGGCCGGATCGATGATGCCGCCGACGTGTCACCTGAAACAAAAAGACCCGTAATTTTGGACGGACGAGATTATATAACTAGACTGATCGTTAAATCTTACCACGTCAGCGCCGCTCATGAGAACCAGGAGACTGTGGTGAATAACCTTAAACAAAAATATTGGATTGTTAAACTACGTCCCACGGTGAAGAATGTCGCATCTAGATGTATGATATGTAGAATAAAGAAATGCAGACCAGAAATCCCGAGAATGGGTAACTTACCTGAAGCACGGATGGCTCATCACCAAAGACCCTATACCTTCTGCGGAATCGACCTCTTTGGCCCCCAAGAAGTTACTATTGGTAGAAGAAGGGAGAAGAGGTATGGAGTGATATTTACGTGTCTTACCGTGAGAGCTATTCACCTGGAAACAGTTGCTTCGCTGACAACAGATTCCTTGATTATGGCCCTTCGGCGCATGGCGGCTAGGAGGGGATAACGGCACTAATCTACGAGGCGCTGATGTTGAACTAAAAAGGGCAAGTCAGGAACTGCAAAATGACGAGGAACTTCAGAACACAGCCGTTCAACATGGTACTAAATGGACCTTCATTCCTGCCGCAAGCCCACACTGGGGTGGGGCTTGGGAAAGGCTCGTGAGGAGTGTGAAGAGCTCGCTGAAAGTAGTCCTGAAAGAACGTGCGCCTAAAGAGGAAACATATAACACCCTTCTAGCGGAGGTGGAAAATATAGTAAATAGCCGACCTCTTACACACGTCTCTGTCGAACCTGGAAGTAAGGAATCGCTAACACCGAACCACTTTCTCTTGGGGTCATCGTCGAACCTACCTCAAATGGGAACCTTTGATGACTCCGACCTGTATTTAAGAAAACAATGGCGGACCGCGCAAAGACTTGCCGACTTATATTGGAAGCGATGGGTCAGAGAGGTACTGCCCGATATGCTACCGCGACGGAAATGGAATCAGGAACAAAGGCCCTTGCAAGTGGGGGACTTAGTTTTCCTCGCAGACCCTGATGGGGCCCGAAACACTTGGCCGCGAGGCATAATCGAACAAACCTTACCCGGAAAAGATGGGCGCACCAGAATGGTAAAAGTGAGGACGAAAACTGGTGTACTTACCCGATCCGCCGCACGCGTCGCTCGTATACCTATTGGTGAAGAGTGCCGCTAGGGCAGCACTGGGGTGGGGCATGTGAGCGACGTAATCCAAATACTTACCTTTTAGTTAATAAGTTTCAAAATAGTTTGTCAAAGCCGAGGAGTGCGCGGGGAGAGCGAGATGCGCAGGCGCGGTGTGCCCGTGACTGTTAGCTTACCTTAGCGTTGCGAATTTAAAAACCAGTCGATAAGAGCTATTGCACTCGCCGCACGTTCCTTCAGCTTATTTTTTTTATGTGTACCGACCCTTTCAAAAATATAACGTTGTCGTGATTTTCGCTATTTTTCATAGTAAAACGAACCCCAATCGCTACACCTGGTTTCGAAGCAACAAAATTGACTTCATTGCCCACGAATACTGGCCCTCCTCCAGCCTGGACCTCAACCCCCTGGATTATGCTATATGGCAGGTTATTGAGGAGAAAGCCTGTGCTCAACCCCACACAAATCTTGACTCCCTCAAGCGGGCCATAGTCAAGACAGTGACGGAATTAGATATGACAACCGTGCGTGCCGCTATTGATGACTGGCCTCGTCGTCTGAAGGCCTGTGTTCAGGCCCAAGGAGGCCATTTTGAATGAAATTGACAAATGTAAATCCTGATTGTGTGTACTTCATTTTAATATATAATTTATTTAACTTTCGTTAGTATATTTTATGTAGATAAGGATTATTACAGTAACATAACTTAGTAACCAACTAGGTACCTTTTTGGCTAAACACAATAAACATCCTAAGTCTAAGGCTTAGGCCATTACATCCTAGGAAACCACAAAACTCCTTAATTTAAGTACGATTAGTTACCACTATTCATAATACAATACAACATACAACATCAATCAATCATGAAAATAAACCAAACCTGGGTAAAAAAAACTAACTAACTATAATAGGCAGAAAACTGTTCAATAATCAATAACCAACTGTAAAAACAGAAACTCGTGACATCTACAATGAGCGCACGTTGTCCAATTCCACCATTATAATATAATACAGCACACAAATCATTAAATCATTAAAACATGTAACATATTAAACCATAAAACATTAGAAAGGAAAATTAACTAAAATAATGAATTGTTCCGCGGCCTTGATCTTGATTATTATAATCGGTATGCATTTTTACTCGGTGCTAAGTCGCCAATATTTCCCCGCGTGCTGCACTTCTAGGTCGGTTTAATTCTGCCGAGTTGCGTTTTCACCCACTGTGTCACGATGTAGCCTTGTCCTTGAGACGTCCATGACCTTACACTTCTTCTCTGCGCAAATTCGGAGGCAGGCTTCAACGGCTGCGTATGCATTTTGATTCTCCCGGCATGTCGTGTGTATTCCTTAACTAACAGCTTATAGGTATATAGGTAAACTAACAGTTAGTTACCCTGCAGCTGATGTTTCTTCATATTTAGGAGGCGGGTGCGGTCCTGGCTGCTTCTTCTTAATTCGGCGTTGTCATGGCGTCACGCTGTCACGTTGTCACGGTGTCTCGGTCACACCAGATTCTTCATCGTCACGGTCCAGCATCCCGGTGTCACGGTGTCGCCATGTGATATGTTGGTTGCGTAGGGTGGTGAAGAGAGAGAGGGTTCACAAAGAAACACACTATCCGGTGTACATAGTATACTCGTCCGAACCTCTGTACAACTGAGTTCCATTCTATTCTTAACCTAACAATTTATATTAGGAAATCCCTTATCCAGTTAGCACACACTCTATCTGTCGTTGATCTAATAATTACTTATTATATTCATACGTGCAGATATGAGTGTTTGCCTATCACACGAGTAAGATAGCCCTTAGGACTTTATTCTGGAACCTTTGCAGTATCTCAAGGTTCGAGTAACTGGCAGTTCCCCACAGTTCGATTCCATATGTCCATATCGGTTTAATTATGCATTTGTAGATTAATAACTTATTAGTTAGTGTGAGAGGGGATTTTCTCCCTATCAGCCAGTACAAACGCTTGTAGTGTAGATCTGTTTCTTTTCTCTTACTTTTAATATGTTTATCCCATGTTAACCTTCGAACAAAGTGAAGCCCAATATATCTAACACTTGTTTCCTGTGGTAAATGTTCTCCTCGCAGGTTTATTGTTGGGCACTCTCCTCTTCGAAGTGTGAATGTTCAAAAAAAACCCTGTTTCTGATTTTTTCATGTGTACACACAATTACCAATTTAATTTAGCTTTCTAGGTCACCTGGAAGTGGGTTAGGTTTTTGATTACTTAGTCAGTCAGTCAATCAGTCAGTCAGTGGTTAAAAATGCCGTTTTTTGGAATTTAATATCTTAATAATTATTAAACCTTTATTTATGAAATTTGGGGTTCTAGTTGTTCTAAAGGATCTTAATACATGTACGAGGGCTGCCTTTTAAGTTGTGTCGTTTGGAAAAACTAAAGACAATTTAAGTGTTAAATGGTATTTATTGTTTTACAAAGTAATTACCGTGATATGTAATATTTTCATTCGATCAAACTAATTTTCGAAACACTTATTCCAGTCCGAAGTCGGGGTCTCCAAAATGGCCGTTTTGTATGCCTCAACCGCTTCTTCAGGCGTCTGGTACCGTTGACCACGAAGTCGTTGCTTGATTTTTGGAAAAGTAAAAAAATCGTTAGGGCTTAAGTCTGGACTGTACGGCGGGTGTTCCAGAATTTCGACGTTTTGCTCTTTTAAAAACGCAATTGTTTGCCGGGCGGTGTGCGAGCTCGCATTATCGTGGTGCAGTCTTATACGACGTCTTGGATTATTTTTTCGAAACTCGCCGATGACTTCTGGTAAACAAGCAATGGTATACCAGTCAGCATTAACCGTTTTACGATCCTCGAGCACGATGGTGGCAACGCGGCCACTTTTCGCCACAAACGTGGCGACCATTTTTTTCGAAGTGCTCCGTGAGCGTATTACTTTGGTCGGTTTTGGCTCATCTTGGAACACCCAAACAGTCGACTGCTGTTTAAAATCGGGATCGTAGGCATATATACAAGATTCGTCACCACTGATAATGTCGTAAACATGTTTCGAGTTTCCTCGGTTGAATTGCCGCAGAGTTTTGCGACACCATCGAACGCGAGCCGTTTTTTGGTCTTCACTGAGTAAATGTGGTATCCAGCGTGAGATCAACTTTTTTACGCCTAAGTGATCATGCAAAATACTGTGAAGATTGATTCCTGAAATACTTAAGGAAGCTTCTATCTCACGGTATGTCACATGGCGATCTTCGACGATCAGTTGCCGTACAGCATATGTTCTCCTGGGTTACGGCTGTTTTTGGTCGACCTTCACGATGTCTATCACCAAGACTAGAGCAACCTCGTTGAAATTCTAAATACCGGCGTTCCACAGTCCGGAGGCATGGTGCTTTATCATTGAAAACCGTAGTCCTCTTCGAAGCACTGAAGTCGCGTTAGACCCCTTTTGAAGTTGTAAAAAATTTTCGCACGTAAATTTTCCTTCGAAATTTCCATTTTCACAACTGACTTGTCAACTTTGAACGAACGCTGTACTAAAACGGTTGGGCCGATTTCGAGTCATTCTTTTGTTTTCGAATTCTAAATTCAAATATTTTAAGATGACACTACTCTTTTTTATGCAATCACGGAAGGTTTGCAAACGACAGAACTTAAAAGGCAGCCCTCGTACCAAATGTTTTTTTTTATGTTAGATAGATTTGGAGTTATTGGGGGGTCAAAAGGGGCTCCAAACGGTTCGTGAAAAATAACACACGGCTGCTGTCCGCCAGTATTTTGTATAGTAACTCGTGCATTCGCTCTTAAAAAGCTTGGCGAAGATTGACAAAAAGTAATGATATCCCAACAAAAACATAAATGTGAAAAAAGGAGCCAAGTTCAATATTAGGAATATGCGATGCAGTATGTTATAATACCATAAAAGCTGTTGGATATTTAAGAAAACTGCCAAGTTAAAGCTCAAAATGCATTAAGCCGCAGTAAATTAGTTTTAATGTAAACAACGTAGTGCCGGACTTGGCACCATTTCAGAGAATCTACGGAACTTGGCACTCATTCAATTCTTATGTCAGTGAAGACGACAACCAAGCATCGCATATTCCTAATATTGAACTTGGCTCCCTTTTTCACATTTATGTTTTTGTTGGGATATTGTTGACTCGTATCATCTTTCGAAAATTCGAGCCTTCATGCTTAGAACGTAAGGTCGGTATTTGAACATCTGTCTTTTACCTTTTCACGCTTAAACCGCTAACCTATTTAGATGAAATTTGGTATAGAGATAAGTTAAGTCCCGTAAAAGGACATAGGATAGTTTCGATAGTATTCCGGAAATCATTCCTTAGGGGGTAGAAGTTTCTATGGGCGACCGATATTTAAGTTAGCGCCTACAACAATTTAATAGCAATTATTTCTATAATATAACAAGTTGCACGCGGACGGAGTGGCGGGCAAAAGCTAGTAGTACATATTTATACAAATCTTTGTCAATTAAAGATTTCAATTCTTTCTACACGCCCGTATAAACTTTCTCAAAATAAAATAATTATAATAAAGTTGGATACACAACTTTTAAATCAGAATCCTATAATAACATCGGCGATGGGTAGGGACTCGCTTACGGTTCGGGCTGCGGATAGGAAAACCTCATTACGAAAATTAATGTGTTATTAAATTAACTCTTATGAATGCAGAGGAGATTTAGCGACCGCTTACGATACGTGTCAATAGAATTTCAATCATAGGTTCAAAACGCCGAAATTCTAAAGCGTAATAAATACAAGGGCCTCGGCGGAGAGTACGTACATGTTTGTACCTTTTGGCGTCGAAACTCTAGGTCCATGGGGTCCCAGCGCGCATAAGTTATTTGCAGAAATTGCGAAGCGTCTGGTTGACGTAACTGGTGACCGAAGAGCTGGCGGTTTCCTCGCTCAACGTATCAGCATTGCGATACAGCGAGGAAATGCCGCCAGCATCCTCGGTACAATGCCTCAAGGGCCCGTTTTAGATTTAAGTTAGTTTTAATTTTCTTTATATTATTTTGGTTAAGTATTCTTGTATATATTTTCGTTGTACATAAATAAATGATTATCTTAGGTCTGCGATTTAAAGTTCAAATTTGGTTGCATTTTTGTAGAAAGTGCCATGTCTGAAATTAATCATCTAAACGAACTACACATATCTACATTTATTTTGTTTTTGTAAAGCTTTTTAGAATGGTGGTATTTATCATATTAATTTTACTTACCATCATTAATCTTCTTTTCTTGAGCTCTCCGAAACAGATCCTCTTCGAGGCTGAAAAAAAACCAAAAACAAATTGAATTGTTTTGTGAGGGTATCCTTGTACGAGTACGGTCACGCTCTTTAATTTGTGACCCATTCCGTATTTTTATCTATGAATTTCAATACAGTATAACAGGACGGTCAACCTTAAGGAGATCCCAAATTAAAGTCTAACCCCCTTATTCATAAACGTCCATCAAGCCTATATACAAGCCGCTAAAGTTGATTTGTCCTTATCTGTCACTTTGACATTTACGTTTGTGAGAAAGGGGCATACCGTAAAATGGGGTGAGTTGGGTCGAAATCGAAGTTCAAATCTGGATAAAAGTTTATTTTTATATGTGGCACATTGATTTAAATACAAAAAAAGTGTTCCGGAGGTATGAATTTTAGTTTGTCAATGATAATTTGTTGCTTCATTGCATAGTTTCAACGAAAAATACATAATAGTAGACAAACCCAGCTCAATACGTAGTTGGGGTTATAAGCAAGCAATAGGGTGAGGTGGGAAAATTGCTAGGGTTGACACTTTCGGATTAAGACAATAATAGCTTGACTTGTCAAGATATTTTTTTATTAATGTAGCAAAATTATGTTTTATTTATGCTCCTACTTAAACCGGTTTAATGTTTTCTGTAAGTTGTGACCCTTATTTTTAAAACGTATAAATAGTTTTTTAGATCAATAAAAAAATACTTTGACCTATATGGAATTAGTCCCATCAAAAACATAGCGTGCGACTAGCGTGAGACTGCGTCGTCAGAAAGGACGTATTTAGGTATGTAAATGCATGATCAGCACAGCACATTGCACATTGACATTTAAGCATGGTCAAATATGTTCAAATACGTCGATAAAATGCCACGTCTGTCGAAAAAAAAAACTCGCTAGTTGAATAAAAGTCGACTAAACACTCAGTAGGTAAGCCTGTATTATTGTATGAAATAAATAAAATGCACATTTTAATATAATATATTTATTTAATTTGCAATCTCTTTACTTCCTCCGCTACTTCAATATTATTTTAAATAATATTTACTATTTTATCATAATGTAAGACACTTTTGACTTTGACTACTTATGTAAATCGACAACCCTGAACTACGAACACCAAATCCCCCCTCTATCATCCCGGTACACCCCGTTCGTAACACCAACTCTCCCCATTCATAACCCAACTGTCCCCGTTGTCGACCCAACCCATCCCTCAGTACATCCCTGCTCTCCCCATAAAAATCCTCAAATGCGGTTGAATCGTTATACATGTTAAAACCATTATAAATAAAGAAAATATAACTTATGTTTTTCTGTTTGCAATAAGCCATGTACGTATAAACGATATCCGAATGATGGATGAACACTTACTTTGGCAAACATCACATAAAAACAAAGTTAAATTCAACTAAAGTTAAAATCTACCGCTTTCGAGCATAAACTTTGACAGTGAATTTGTGTTTTAAAATTGTATGATTTGGTAGTTTAGTGTTGCGATAAGAAGAAAAAATATGTATAAAAATATAATCAAATTACTTTGAGAGCAACCTGACCCCGAAAATTAAAGTAGCTACTGAAAAAAGAAATTCTGGATTCGCAACCCAACTCCCCCCGCGAACCCTACTCACCCCATTTTACGGTAACAAATTTTAGTTAACCGAGGTTTGTTAAGTTTTATGAATAAGGGGCTAAATGTCCTGCTGGAAGTTCTTACGAGGACGCACGGAATGTGAGACCATAGTAAAAAAGAAATAAAATATCTGGGAGTCCATTTCGACAAGGCCCTGAAAATGAACCCCTATCCATACCGATAAAGTTGTCAAGAAATTTAAACAAGTAAGAGGTGCTCTAGGACCCATCATTGGCTTTAACGCTAAGACGCAGCTCGAAGTTAAACTGGCCATTACCCAAGCTTGCATTCTTCCTATCATGGACTATGGAGTGGTACAGCTACTATCAAGATACAGCAATACAAATTTGCAAAAGATCGAGAGACAGTACAGAATGGCGCTGAAAACGTTTACATACGGAGGTCGGAGACGCTCTGGGAAATATCGGACATTGAGGCGTGGCACCTCCGGGCTACTGACCTGAATAACAAAATGCTGGATAAAATCGCGAGACTGGGCATAGAAGACCTCGTCACGCCTGGGGACGCTTACCTGGCGCATGGCGAATTTAACCCTTTACTAAAAACCATAGAATAAATAGGCGAAATTTTATATATTCCGAATAAAGACATGAGACGTTGGGCTCGAGGAGCGACGGCTCCTCGCCCCCTTAGAATTAAATAGAATTAGTTTAGTTGAAATGTATTAGTAATATTCTAACCACATCTTAATTTATCATCTGTGACTCAACACCATCAGCTTACACAGATCTTTTTTAGACACAAGTTAGCTGACACAATCCTACGGGAACCCAAAGATGTAACACACTAGTAGTTAATAAATGTATTCTCATTCATACGAGAAATTACGGGATTTGAAGACTCGAGAGCAAGGTGAAACAGATCCAGGATGGAGAAGTGTTGTCCGGTTTTCTTGTATAGTGCTCGCGGTCATTGCGATTCTATAAATTTACAAAAACGGAAAAATAGCTTAATATTTCTTTTTCTCCGATTCTATAAAGATTTGACTTGAGAGTCTCTTCTACAGTTTTACTTAACATATTGAACTCCGTCGATTACCAGAGTCATCAAATAATGTCCGATCCCAGGCGTTTTTGGAACACTGTGCATTGTCACATGATGTTGCCAATTTAAATCACGTTTACTTATTAACTCAGCAATGTAACTGGCGTAACTATACTATATAAGAACCGTCGCAAAGTGATCGGATGGGGCCCTTCTTCAATGGTAGGTGTAGGTACTGTAGACCTCGCTTGTCCTGCTGATGTACCTATTGATGTTGTCTAAAATAATACGGTGTTGCGCCTGGCTTGTGTTGATAATTATCCTGCATAGGTAAATATAGTTACAGGAGTCTTTGGCGTAGTATATTGCGGCTGATGAGACTGAAGCATTTATTTCAGGTCTAGAAACAACTTCAGTCGACGGTATACCGAATGAACTAGTGACAGGCGAGATGTTGGGCACATTCGGATTTAATATTAGCAGGTTCACTGGCGAAATTGCTGTATTGTCATGCTTTGCCATATCGTATTCTTCAGATCATTCTTTTTTTATATACGAACATTTGGTTTAAATTTTCTCTTCTTCGTGGAAATAATACACTCGGTTTTATTTTATCTACGTTACATTTAAGTCCCTATCTGTTATAATAGTCCACAATAGTTTCGGCTGCCCACTCCGCTCTCGTGGTAGCGTGGTCTGGAATTTTAGCTCTGTTAAGGATACATAAATCATCCGCATATTGAGACAGTTTCAGCCCTCGTATTCTGACGTGACTATCCCATATGTCATAGACGTATAAGTTAAAAATGACCGGGCCAAGGATTGATCCTTGAGGCACTCCGTGCGGCATCTTCCTTTCTTCTCCATTCGTTGTCCGAAATCTTCCTTTTAGCGATCGGTCTTCCAAATAATTTTCTATTATTTTGATCACATTATTAGGAGCGTCTGGAGTTCTGCAGTTTCTTGATCAGCCCTTTATGGTTAATTGAGTCAAATGCTCTACTGAGCTCCGTGCATATCATAGATACGCTATCTCCAAGCGCCAGGGCGTCCGTTATTATTTTACCAGTGCGAAGGATCTGCGTGGCCGTCCCTCTGAATCCGGTAAAGCCGTGTTGAAATGGTGGTTGCATCTTATTTACCGTACCCTGAAGCCTTGAGAGAGAAACCGTACCCTGAATTAGTCGTATACGGCTGTAAGAGCGTCTCAATAGGCAAAAAAACCGCTCTCTAACAACTTAAGATCTTTGCTCAAACCCATCGAAGAAAATAGTTTGAGCAATGAAGATTACGGGGAGGATTTGTTATTTGGACTGACAGAAAATGATTGTTCCAATAGTGACAATACCCACGACACAATCATTTTAACTAGAGAAATAGATATTTTAGATGATGACATTGATGAATAACAAGAATGAAATGATAGGATATCCATAATTGTATTGTACGAGGGGTGATCCATAAGTTTTGATAATCAGTATTAAATATGGGAGATATGTAAATCGTTATATTTTTACCCACGACGGAACGGAGAAGGTATATGCGTTTAGGGTGAGAGGTTGTTTGTTTGTTTGTTTGTTTGTTTGTGTGTGCACCTCAATATCTCCAAAACGGCTTGACCAATTTGGATACGGTTTTCTGCAATGGGTTCGTGGTTCATTCGGGACGAACCCCATAATAATTGTTACGACCATAACTCGCCAGGGGGCGCTGCAGTGAACATTTTTTGCTTGAAAGTGCGTTTGAGCTGGTTTGAGCGCATTTTTCACCGGAACAACTTCACCACCGTGGATGATTTTGATAGTGCTGGGTAAAGAGTACATGTACTTGAACTCTGAGGAACAGACGATGGAGCAAAAAAATTTAGTAGGGAACTGTACAGGGGTTCGATTACTTACTGTTCATTTTTGGGCCCTTTTGTTTATGTTTGCTTAGCAGCCATTGTAAATGAACTTCTGAAGGTCTGATGATGGAGTAAAATAACATCACACGGAACCTTTCGAAGGCATATAGGTATTTGGTCGTGTTTGGGCTCTTTTAATTGTGTTTACTGAGTAGCTTCTGTACATAATATGTTAAGGGTCTGATGATGGATCAGAACAATATTGCAGGGAATCTTATTAAGGTGATCATTTAGTGGACCGTGTTTCGATTGTTTGGCTAGTATGTATTGAGAAACCTCTTCACATGAACTGCTGAAGGCCTGATGATGGAGCAAAACAGCACCATAGGGAAGTGTGCGAGAGCACATATTTATGCATTAACGTGTCGTGTTTCTTTTGATAGTGTTTTCTGAGTAGCTTCTGTGTATGAACTGCTGAGAGCTGTAGGTATGATGAAACAGAATAACATAGTAAGGAACTTTGTGAAACCTCATGGATAGAAAACCGTGATATAGCTCTTTAAAAAGTTATGATTGAGTAACCTCTCTACCTATAACTCATGAACTGCTAGGAGCAGAATTTTTGCTCTTTATCCACGGAAGAGTAGGCGTAAGTCATATTCATATGTCCCCCAAACAGGTCTGCTTATCTAAATATTATGGTTTCGGTTAAAGTAGGTATTACTGTGGAGTTAGAACTTATCGGCGATACACGACGTGAATATGCCATGGGTCACACTACGCATGGGTAAAACGCGAGTCGGACTCACGCACGAATGGTTTCGTACCATTATCCATATGTTTTTATATTTGTTATTATAGCGGCAACAGAAATACATAACCTGTGAAAATTTTAACTGTCTTACTATCGCGGTTCTTGAGATACAGCCTGGTGACAGACAGCGAAGTTTTAGTAATAGGGTCCCGCTTTTACACGTTGTAAAAACGGGACCCTATTACTAAACGACCCGACGGAACCCGATTACGTTGTTTCGGGGGTACAGAACTCTGAAAAAGGGATTTTGTACATTTATTCCAAAACGGGTTCACTAAATTATATGCAGAGCAGAGCGCAATTAATATGCTGGTTGGTTACCCACGACGAAAATGATAAGGTATAAACATTTAGGGTGAATTAAGGGCAATAGGCGTAGATTCTCCAAATCGGCTAAACCGATTAAGATTGTTTGCAATATATTTGTAAAAAAGTAAAAGTTCGTCGAAATTTAGAATGAATGATCCAAGTAAGTGATATTAAATTTGATGTGCTTGTGATAGAGGAAGGAGGATGTGAGTGTCTACGTGGGCTCGCATATAGTCGTAGTGCGCGATCTGAGGAGAAGCTTAGGAGTTTCGGCCCCACGCAGAAATCGGATCGGCTCTCATCATCATCATCATCATCAGCCCACCGCAGTCCACTGCTGAACATAGGCCTCTCCCAACGTGCGCCACAAAGTACTGTCCTCTGCTTTACGCATCCAGTCGCTTCCCGCCCTCCGACATACGTCGTCACACCACCTGGCCGGCGGGCGACCCACACTACGCTTGCCGAGGCGCGGCCTCCACTCTAGGACAGGCTTACACCAGCGGTTGTCAGTTCTACGACAAGTGTGGCCAGCCCACTGCCACTTCAGTTTGCTAATTTTAAAAGCTATGTCGGTTACTTTAGTTCTCTGACGGATTACTTCGTTCCGTATTTTATCCCTGAGAGAGACCCCAAGCATAGCTCTCTCCATAGCGCGCCAAGCTACTTTTAGTATGTGGACTAGCCCCACAGTCAGTGACCACGTCTCGGCTCCGTGGGTCATAACGGGAAGTACGCACTGGTTGAAGACTTTCGTCTTTAAGCTTTGCGGTATCACCGACGAAAATATGTGACGCAACTTTCCAAACGCTGCCCAGCCTAAATGGATCCTCCTACCGGCTTCCTTCTCCAAGTTGTTCCTGCCTAATTGCAAGAGCTGCCCCAGGTATACATACTCCGAGACAGCTTCAAGAAGTGTGCCAACAACATTAACTGGCATCGGTACGACTAGATCATTGAACATGACCTTAGTCTTGTCGAGGTTAATCCGAAGACCGACTCGTTGGGAGGATTCATTTAAGCTGTACAGCATCTCCTGTAATCCCGGCGGCGTTTCCGCCATGACAACGATATCATCGGCAAAGCGCAGGTGTGAGATGTACACTCCGTTTATGTTGATGCCGTGTCCATTCCAGTTTATAATCTTGAACAGATTTTCAAAAGCATTTGTAAACAGTTTCGGAGATATAACGTCCCCTTGTCTTACACCTCGATACAATTGGATAGGTCGTGTTTAACTGTTCTGTACTCGGACCGACATCGATGATCCGTTATACAAGCATCTCAACACCTCGATATAACGCCAATCACCTTGGCTCCGCTGCAGGGATTCCAGCACAGAAAACTCGATCGGCTCTACTTTGAACATTTAACGATAGAATAGTGCACGAGAATCCCGTGTAGGCTCGCGTACAGAGCCTGACCTTGCAACTCCAGGGGTTTCAATGCGCGTTGCTGACTCTTTAAACATGTATACACTCCTTTCTTGAATAGCCGTATACTATAATATAATCCCTTGGGAAAACCTCGGGAGGGAGCTCATTCTACAACTGGAGCGTTTGAGTGAGGAAAGTATAGACATTTATCTCTAAAAATAATAAAATAAAAACAAAATTAAAAATTTTGAAAAACCCACGACGGATTAACCTAGTTGAAAAATTATAAAATAAAGTAAATGTGAATCCCCCGACTGGGTATTTACGAAGTAAGCACATAGAGATTATAAATAAATTTCAAAAACGGTTGTATGGTCGCGAGGTATAGTTACAAAGCCAGAAAAATCCGTCGGGGGCTGCCATTGCCATGTCTGTTCCTAATTTAATTAAAATATTAATAATAGTAAAGCTCGAGGTACATTACATACAGCAACTTAAATTGAAGTACCTATAACACGGACTTCGTAATCTTACTTCATTTCAGGTCAGGCAATGGCAGCCCCCGACGGATTTTTCTGGCTTTGTAACTATACCTCGCGACCATACAACCGTTTTTGAAATTTATTTATTATCTCTATGTGCTTACTTCGTAAATACCCAGTCGGGGGATTCACATTTACTTTATTTTATAATTTTTCAACTAGGTTAATCCGTCGTGGGTTTTTCAAAATTTTTAATTTTGTTTTTATTAACACAATATGCACACTTTCTATATTTTCAAATACTTATTAACGTCATTCAATTGTTTTATTTTACCACAATAAATATAATTTTACTTTTTGAGGTCAAATTTTATACCTTCACTAAGTCATCACCAGCTCTTAATTTTCATGTAGTTGGTTTTGAACATAAGAGAATGAGAAGTAGTAGTCGGAAGTTAGGGCTAAATAACAATAGGAACGGTTATCAGTTCTGATCTTTACTCGAAGAGCTGCACCTTTGTCAATTAGAAGGCTCTGAAGTACAATTTCTCCCGAAAATTCGTGTTTTTTTTTTCTTCAGCTTATTTATAATATTTAACACAACTCTGATAGAATAATGTTATACAACTCTCCAACAATATTTGAGCTCAATTAGTGAAAGCTAATTTCGCAGTTTTTATTGGTAGGCCTCAATAGTCCAGGAAGAAGTCGAAAAATACTCCCTAATATTGGTGACAGAGCTGGAGATAAAAAAAAAACCAAGGCACAGATAACTTGCTTATCCTTTAAATCATAATGATAAACCAAGGTTTTATTTTTAATTACAATATTCTTCATTTAGTGCATCAGGACTTTTTCAACACCGCTCCAAATAGTTACAAAACCAACTCTTATATCCGCCATCTTCTTATTTTTTCAATTCGGATTTTTTTTTGTTCAGCAATTACAGAAAAACAAATGAATAATGTTTATATATTTTTACTCTAATTTAATGTTGATTAGTGTCATGGTACAGCCCACATTAAAAGAATATCATTAACGGGGTGTTTCATACCCATTATCAAAACTTATGGATCACCCCTCGTATTAAATCTCGAAATAAGCCGTTACTTTACTTTAAATAAGTGCCTAAAAAAATGAAATAGTGTTTTCGATATTTTTGCTATAAAGGAACGCTTAGGCGCTTTTGACAGACTGTTCAAATTTAATTTCTCAGAGTATCCATGAAATTTCGAACTGTTAATATTAATGATGATAGAGATAAATGTAACGATCATCCGCAATAACAATTGAATGCAACCAACCACCTTGCCAATAAAAAATAAAATCTGAAAAACGGCTTTTTCGTCATTATCTTTCACTCTATCTACTAATAATACACGGTAAATAGCTCAAAGAACGCGCAATTATATGCATTATCACATGACAAATTCTATTCCTTAAATGAAAAGACAGACTTAATGAAAACGATTGCTATCCCGATTATTAAGAATAAAACTAGTGATGTAGCGGATGAAAACAATTATAGACCTATATCTCTGGCGACTGTAATTGCAAAAGTTCTGGATAGCCTGCTTGATCAAGAGTTAAGTGCTCACGTAAAGCTGAATGACGCTCAGTTCGGTTTCCGAGCTGGCTTGTCGACTGAGTCAGCTATTTATTGTCTCAAGCATACTGTCCAGTATTATGCCAAAGAACGAACCCCTGTGTATGCTTGTTTCTTGGACCTGTCTAAGGCTTTCGACCTAGTGTCGTATGATATCCTGTGGTCAAAGTTATCGAAAGAGACAAGCATGCCTTGGGAGACAAATGTTGTGAGGTGGTCTGGGTGTGTGTCGGACGTGTACAGGTTGAAGTGTGGAGTGAGGCAGGGCGGATTGACGTCTCCGAAGCTTTTTAATCTCTATATTAATCGGCTGATCGATGAGCTCAGTAACACACCAGTGGGTTGTTATGTAAGTGGAAAAATATAAATAATATTAGCTACGCGGACGACATGGTGTTGCTGAGTCCTTCCATCAGTGCGATGAGGAAATTGCTAGCTGTTTGTGAGCGCTATGCTGATGCACATGGCCTCAAGTATAACGCGAAAAAGAGTGAGCTGCTGGTGTTCAAGGCAGGCAATAAAACTTACGATATTGTCCCACCACTTGTACTTGAGGGCACACCGTTAAAAAGAGTCTCACAATTTAAGTACTTAGGGCACTGGTTAGTGGAAACTCTATGCGATGACGTTGACATAGAGAGGGAGCGCCGAGCATTGGCGGTTCGGTGTAATTTGTTGGCTCGTAGGTTCGCGCGGTGTAGTGAGGGTGTCAATGTTACCTTATTTAAGGCATTTTGCCAATCCTTCTACTCGTGTGCGCTATGGACTAACTATATAAGTACGCAGCGAGCCGTCAATGCATTGAGAGTACAATATAACAACGCGTTCAGGGTGCTGATGGGTCTGCCCCGATATTGCAGTGCGTCCGGCATGTTCGCGGCGGCGGGCGTGCCGGGATTCCACGCAATAATGCGCAGTAGAGTGGCTTCGCTCATGCGTAGGGTGAGGGGTAGCCCTAACAGCATCATGTGTGCCGTTGTTGAACGGGTGGACTGCCCGATAATGCGGTATTGGGATGAGGTACATGCTCCGGTGCGTGCCCCCGCCCGCCGATATTAGCTATTAAGTCTATTTTTTGCTAACATTAGATTTAAGTTTGTAATTGTTACTAACAAATTATGGATTCCGTGTCTGAAATAAATAATATTTAATTTAATTTTAATAATTTAATTTAACTTCACACAAAAAGGTAAAAAGTAATTTTTCCATTTTAATACCTACGGGGAATGAATTTAAAGTATTTATTTCGAACCGTGATCCATGTCATAATTATGTTAATTACAATAATAATACTCAATCCCTATTGTTAGTTTTTTTAATTACAATACACACACGAAACAAAGTACATAGGTACTTACACAAAACATATTCCTAAATTAGACTGCCCTTTGTAAGTGGAGTTGCATCTAATGATTCTGAAAGGGCAGTCCAACTTAGAACAAACTACGGATAGGAGCTATTGGTGCTGGCGGTGCCGCGAACGCGCCGCGCCACTCGCTTCCGTATGATGGCGTGGAAGCAAACCGTGCGGGCTGCCGCGAACATGCCTGACGCACCCCCATTAGCATCATAAACGAATTGTTATATTGAACCCTTAAAGCGGCAATTACACTTCGTCGCATGCAGCATGCGGCGACCGCAAAAGTGTAAAGAACACGTTAGTCGGCCGCATTCGGCGATCGACAGCGGCCAACGATTATAAGTAGGCGGACAGACTAATGTAAAACGACGTTAGTTGGCCTAAGTAGTTTAAAATGAATTCGGCGACCGCATTAGGTGAACGACGCTGTGTAATTGCCGCTTTAGGTGTTTACGGTTCAAAATGGCCAACTTTATATTTGTTTTCTCCGTATCTATTAAGATTTGACTGGGATTTACATCAATTACCAGAGTCATCAAAAAATGTCCGATTACAAGCGTTTTTGGAACACTGTGCAATGGTCAACTTGGTAAAAGGGGGTTGATGACACAGTCAAATGTATAGGTAGGTACTACCAGTACAGTGGCTGAGGGATTAACAGTAAATGACTTACCCCAAAATATCGATGGTAAAGTACGACTCCATACACGCATCCAATTGAGACTAGAATTTGAATAATCAGCCACACAATGACATTACACACTTGCGCTTGACCAAACAGCTGCTTTCCGTTTTTGATGCACAGCATGGATTCTGTGACCATAATGGCACCATACACCCAACACTGAGTTCCAACTCTCTTGCAATTGGGGTCTGTCACGTATATATAATATTGTCTGAAAATAAAGTAGAACCTTTCACAATTCTCAAAAATATATCAAACTAAGATGTGTATTTAGTGCTCTCAATTTTTTCATGTAAACAAGTCATTGTCAAAATAATGTAACTTTTTCACAATGTTGCTCTTTAGGACAATTCTTTTTACTAAACGATCTTAATCGCGTAAAATTATATTTATTTACCTCGATCAACAATAATGGTTTTACTATTAAATTGGTGGTGTGAAGACTACAACACACACGGACAATGTCCAGGTGAATTAAAAAAATAACTCATTCAGCCATTAAGTGCGCTATTTGTACCTTTTATTTAGCATTGTGCAATTAGCAAAATTAAATTATTACGCAATGAGTGTCAGCTCACCTGACGGATGGAGTTACAATAACACCAACAAGGCACAGCCGCGCTATTACCAGCGGATGTGACGGTGGCATTTCAAAGATATGTTTCAAGAAGAATGTATTCAATTCAGAAATTTGCCAAAACACCACAAGTTGTGCCAGTGCAAAGAACCTCATGTAGGTGCATGTAGGATCTAGCCATCGTACAGGAGCCCACTGGACAGGGGTGAACTGTAGAATAGCTCTTTTGATCTTGCCTGTAGTAGATGAAATATCCCTAAAAACAGAAAAAAGGTTAAAAAATAAGAAGTGTGACAAAGACATGGAAAAGGGAATGGATGGTGCTCAAATATCTTCATCAAGGAGTTTTGGTGGCTATTATACTTATAGTCAAAGAAGCAAGACCATGTTAAACATACAACTTCTTCCTTTTTATTCATTTTAACTAGAACAGTTTTAAAGCAGCAATAATTTGGAGAAACCATAGAATTAGAATTATAGCCGTAAGGCGCAATCCAAAGTCTTTGGGAGAAACAGTGGCACTGCCATGGAGATTAAATATACTGGTAATGTGTCATGACAAAACATGACATGACACATTATCAGTAATAACAATTCATCACTTATGCAAAAATTAAATGTAAACAAAAGCTTACCTAATACTGACCCACTTGTATTCTCTCATTTCTAAAGCTTTACAAATCTTTAGACCACACCAGATACCCAAACCATTGCAGACTAATACATCCAGTATCACAGAGTCCCACCAGCATTCAAGAAAGTTTGGCAGCAAGTGTGCAAAAGCTATTTCTGTTATTTCCCACATAATAGATATTGCCCATAGTAAGCCAGCATGTCGGAATAATACAGCTTTAAACATCCAGCCAAAGAAATGTCCCCAGGCAAAGACATCAACATGAGACCATACTTTGGCAAAACTAATATCTGAACAATTGACAGCATACTCCTGAAAAAAGTAATTAAACTTATTAAGAATTTTTATTTGGAGTTAATGTAGGAACAATGTAAGAAAGGTATATCATATCATACATAAATTAATAAATATTTTAACATGCATTACCTTGTCCATATCTATGTGAAAATTACGTAGATTAGGATCAATCCAGTACATTATTTCATACACTGTAGAATAACTTTGGAATAATAAGAATAATAAAGCCAGCAGGTAGAGTACGGACATGCCAAACACCATCCTCCACAAAGCAGGGTGAGGTCTGGTAAACGGCCCATTTGGAAATGTAAGGACTGATATTATTAGGAAAAAAAATACTACACAACATATTCCTGACCATATGTTATCTTGGATAGTTGATTCATCCCTGTAAATACAAAAAATAACTATTAGACAAACTCTTGGGATTTTTTACCATGCCAGCCAATCAACATGAGTTATGTATGTATGTATAACACTTTATTGCACAAAAAAAAACAATAACAATTGACACAAAATAACAAAATGTAAAAGTACAAAGGCGAACTTATCCCTATAAGGGATCTCTTCCAGCGAACCTTCGAGAAAATGAGAAAAATAAATGTAGTACACAAAGGCGACAAACTAATTTTGCACAAACACGGACATTTAAGAAAGCAATGTCAGATTATGAATACACGTAAAACTAACAAGCTTGTTTACACTATAACATAACTATTCATGTAAATATATACGATTGAGTTTATTATGTTAAAGACATTGTGGGCTAAATCTATTGTTAGAGATATAATATACCATGATGTAGTGTGAAAAAAGACATAAAATGCCTATATACTACTGTAAAATGTGAATGATATATTTTGAATTATTAACCAGTGGTAAACGATGTGGGCCACACATACTGTTAACATTTTCTTTAAAACCTATTTTAAGTAATCATTGTAGTGGCTATTTCTTTACCCAAATAAAGTAAAAAAAATGTTTTCTACTACATTTAACATTTTGGTGTTAGTTGCACATCAGTTTTGATTGGTGTTAGAAAACTGTCCAAAAAAATGAGCCAATAGCAAGCAAACATTGTAGATTATCCTTTAAAATCAATTAATGGATGAATACCATTCATATGCTTAGGCATGGATCTGTTCCAAATACTTAAAACAATTGTTTTATATTTTACATCTCAGTCATAATTTGATTCAACAGCCACATGTGACGTTTCAGGTACCAATATAGTTTCAGATGTTAAAAGAAAGTAAGTTTTTTTATAATCAAATTAGGGTAATACGTTTTATAGGCAAAGTAGATTTAGGTATATTCCAATGAACTGAATTCAATTAAAAATTTCAAGCTACATGAAACATTACTTCCACAAGATAAAAGTAAAACGCAGAAATAATTTCATGGAGATTACAGATAATTAGTATAAAGTTCAAGTGTTAGAGCATTGCATTACCCATTATACCATGTATTTTCTGGTACATGCACTAATTGTCTTCTTCATAACATGGTGTGTTAGAACAGCATTATTGTTATACTTAATTGTCGGTAGAGAAGACCAGCTGATGCATGATAGAAGATAAATATTCCAGGGTGAGTCGACAGTTGGATGCAAAGTCCCCAAGATAATTATTTCTGCTAGTTGCATCAGACATTTTAATTATAAATGGTAATTGGATTTACATTAATAATATGGTGACAACTTTACAATACCTTACAAACGCAGTGTAAATAACCGAAGCAATAGATACTGCCAATAGGGTTATAGTATGTGGTTTGTAGAAAAATTCTATGGATATGTCATCAACCGGTCGTTCATTAATAGAACTAAACGCGTCCGCATATTCAGAAGATGGAGTCACACAGGGTCCCGACATTTTTCGCTCTTTCATTCCGAGTTATATAATTCAGATCCACACAATAAAAGTGTTTCAAGGAGTGAACCCAAACAATTCTCCACTGACATTCATTGGGCTAATCCTAATCTAATCAAATTTTGAAAAGATCTAGGTCGTAGAAAGAGAATAATATAGAGGAGCCTTAGCGTATCTGACCACAAAGTACAATATATAGACTGGGATAGAGATAGCAGTGAAATACTCCGCATAGATCCGAGCGCCGTTGTGTATTTAGTAAGAACTAACCGCACGAACGCTGCATCTCTGTCACCTCAATATGCAAGTGCGATAGAGATAGCACCCAGTGACATCTGGTGCAAACAAGTTAAACTAACATTTTCATACAAAAAATCGTACTTCGAGCTGAAAGGCCCATGTATCTGACGTATCTCTCCGAAAGGGCTGGATGTAGTGGATGTGGGCTGGATGCACGGCTGTTTATCTACGTAGAACGAAACGTGTATGATAGCGGCCATATTGTGTCAAAAAGATTTTGACGGCATTGGCTAGCCTTGTCTGCCAATGCACGTCAAACGTCAAAATAAAGTGACAAATAAAAATAAAATAACATCTCCTCGGAATTTAGTCTAGTCGTCTCTGAACATTTTTTCATTTTTGCAAATGTTGTTATTTAATTTGTAGTATTGATAGATTACTATGCAATAAACAAACGGAACAGTGTGTAGCTAATCGAAAATTCATACGCGTAATAACCATTGTTTGGACAACAAATGGAAGATAGTGAAGTGCGTCGTATGTGGCATGCCATGCAAGTTCTCATTTTGCAAAATGTACGAGTGTTGTGGTTGTAAAACGTAGAACTCTGTGAAAGGACGAAGATATATCGTTTTCCCGGATATGAAATGAGATACATAAAAAAATAAATGTTGATAACTAAATTGTTTGTTTAATTTCATATTTCTTGTCGTTCTATTCGTCGGCCTGTTTAGCCTAGTTGGTAGTGTCACTGCCTCCGAAGCTAGAGGTCCCGGGTTCGAATCCCGGTAAGGGCATTTGTTTCTGTGGTGAGCAGAGACATTTGTTCCTGAGACTTGGATGTTTTCTATGTATTTAAGTATATATCTATTAAATATATCGTCGTCTAGTACCCATAACACAAGCCTTATTGAGCTTACTATGGGACTAGTTCGATTTGTGTAAAAAAATGTTCCCTAATATTAATTTTTATTTATTTATTTATTTATATAATACGGCAAAACATAGTTCACGGTATTTCAATTGAACACCAGTTTCATTTTACATCGGACGTTGGGGTTCAATTTTTTATTTTTTATGACATAGGTGGCAAACGAGCAGACGAATCGCCTGATGGTAAGCGATTAGCGCCGCCCTTGGACACTCGCAACACCAGAGGGGTTGTAAGTGCGTTGCCGGCCTTTAAGATGGGAGTACGCTCTTTTCTTGAAGGTCGAATCGGTCCGGAAATACCGCAGGCGACAGTTCATTCCACAGTTGGAAATGCCGTGAGCTTCTACACAAAGTTAAATTTAAATGAGCTATATATATTAATCGTTGGATGTTCACTGATATCTGTGTGACTGTGTCAAAAATCTACCAGCGGGTACAGATTAAATATTGTTGCTTACGGTCTATACTTTTGGTTCGTGAGTTGGCGGTCTGAACCCTAACTAGTCTGTGGCTGGATGGAAGATAATTTGACGTTGACAATTTTGACATTTGACAGTTTTTCTGGGGATACTACATGAAGAATATTGTCCCCATTTTTAGGATTCCGTCTGTGGGTCCGTAGTCAACTAGGAACCCTTATAGTTTCGCCATGTCCGTCTGTGTCTGTCCGAGGCTTTTGCTCTGTGATTGTTAGTGCTAGAAAGCTGCAATTTGGTATAGATATATAAATCAATAAAAAAAGTCTGAAAATGTTTTTTAAGGGTTTCTCACTTACAGGTATTTTGGGGATGTAAAAATTTCTGCTTCAACTCTATGGTGTGGGCACAGTATTACAATATATTCCCTACAGTAGTGAAACGCCTTTGATGTCGGGCGACGCCGCCGCTCGTGTAAGTACTTACGCTGTCACGCGCGGATGTGCCAGGGTTGTCACAAAATGGAAAATAATACAAACGTTATTATTATTTATTTTCCTACATGTGTTGCACAGCCAGATATTTACGTGAGATTTTGGATGTTTAAAGTTTTCTATTATTAAATTTAACTATGTAGTTTATTCGCATGCGTATGAACAATTTGAGCATAAATGTTTGTGGGAACCGGTAGGTTTAATGCCTACCTACAAGCTCACGCGGCGTTAGTTAGGTAACACTTGAACTTGAAACTACAAACTGCTTTATTCATCTCGCACGGCACTTCTGTTTACATTTAAGAGCTGTGACGTCACACAGCTATCTTGAAACGTTACAAAGTATAAACATCTAAATATATAAAAGAAGAAACTGACTGACTGACTGACTGACATATCAACGCACAGCCCAAACCGCTGGTCCTAGAGATTCCAAATTTGGCACGTAGGTTCCTTATAAGGTGTAGGGGTGCACTAAGAAAGGATTTTTCAAAATTCACCCCCTAAGGGGGTGAAATGGGGGCCCTAAGTTTGTATGGAGAAACATGATTAGTTGGACTATTTTATTCGAAACTTCACAGGAGTATTTCGGACCATAAATGAGTAAATACATGTTTCAGATTTTTTGAGAAATCAACCCTTAAAAGGGGGAAAGGTGGTGACAAATTCTGAAAATCGACATGGGTATTGTTTTTATGATATACCGGGTCGCTGATAACGGAAACAACAATGATTTTAAAATCTCACGTGGAGGACGTGAAATACCATCCCCCCTGTTGGGGTGCGAGGGGGATGAAATGTCTAAATATTAATATGGGTGTCGTTTTTATGGTTTTTTGGGACGTTCATTACGAAAATGGCATCGATTTTGAAATCTAATATTGTGGACATGAAAACTTTTGAAAGTTTGTGCCAAATTTCAAGAAATAACTGACTGACTGAGTGAGTGACATATCACCGCACAGCCCAAACTGCTGGTTCTAGAGATTCCAAATGTAGTATCTAGGTTCCATATAAGGTCTTGAGGTGCATTAAGAAAGGATTTTTCAAAATTCAACCCCTAAGGGGGTGAAATATGGGGGTCCGAAGTTTGTATAGGGAATCAAGATTAGTTGGATTATTTTATTCGAAACTTCACAGGAGTATTTCTAACGATGAATGAGTAAACATGTGTTTCAGGTTTTTTGAAAAATCAACCCCTAAAAGGGGGAAATGTGGTGACAAATTCTGAAAATCGATATGGGTGTTGTTTATATGGTTTATCGGGTCGCTGATTACGAAACCACCAATGATTTTAAAATCCCACGTGGAGGACGTGAAATGTCATCCCCTCTGTTGGGGTCCGAGGGGGTTGGAATGTCTAAATATTAATATGGGTGTCATTTTTATGGTTTTTTGGGTCGTTAATTTCGAAAATGGCATTGATTTTGAAATTTAATATTACGGACATGAAAAGTTTTAAAAGTGCCAAATTGCAAGAAGAAACTGACTGACTGAGTGAGAGACATATCAACGCACAGCCCAAACTGCTGGTTTGAGAGATACCAAATTTGGCATGTAGGTTCCTTATAAGGTCTAAATGTGCATGACGTGCCGTGAGTTCCCTATGAAGATACCACCTTTTTTGATTATATACGATTTCGACATTAATCGATATTTGAGCGTCCGAGAGGACTCTTAATAAGAATCAGAGGTACCTAAACTATGATTGATGAGATTTAATGAGTGGGCAACTACCGGAATTCGGAAAAGTAGAGATAACTTATATCAACTTTATGAAAGGAGATCTTGCACCACTGACGAATGTTTCCATCAGTATGTTAGGGATTATTCCAAATTGTTTAAAACAGTGTGCACAAAAGCAATGAACTTGAATAATAAAATTAAGTCCTCAGATAATAAAGCCAAGACAGTCTGGAAAATAATTAACACAGAGACTGGAAAGGGAAATAATAAAGAGTCCACAATTTCTTTGAATGTAAAGGATAATTTAATAACTGATGCAGTAAAAGTAGCTGATGAATTTAATAATTTCTTTTCTAAAATTCCTATAGTCACTACTCAAAGTTTAGCATCGTGTACCACAAAAGCTGAATCCCTTTTGAATGACAACGTAAAATTAGAATCACTAACTTATTTCAAATTTCATCATGTTTCTCCTCTAGATGTACTAAAGTCCTTTGAAATGTTAAAAATAAAGAGCACTGAGGACTTATGGGGCGTGTCAGTCAAGGTACTGGAATCTATTCTGGAGGTCGTTGCACCAACTCTAGCTCTCATCTTTAATAACTGTATAGACTATGGCATTTTTCCAGACTTAATGAAATGAAGTAAAGTAGTTCCAATTTTCAAATCAGGTCATAGAGATAATCCTTCTGATTATCGTCCAGTTTCTATACTACCTGCGTTTAGCAAAATATTCGAAAAAATAATGTTTACGCAATTGGTTTCTCACTTTAATTCTCACAATATTTTGCACGCACAGCAATTCGGCTTCACGAAGGGTAGGTCAACTACTGATGCAGGTGCAAGTTTATTAAAATTTATTTTGCAGTCTTGGGAAGAGTCGCACGACGCCATCGGAGTGTTCTGTGACCTTTCCAAGGCTTTTGATTGTGTAGATCATGGTACTTTAATTTGTAAACTTAAGTTTTATGGCATCAGAGGGCATGCATTAGATCTTATGAAGTCATATTTAACACAGAGAAATCAAAAGGTAGCGATAAATAAAGCCATTTCGTCAGAGACAGTGGTAGAGATGGGAGTACCTCAGGGGTCTATTCTAGGTCCGTTCCTGTTCCTTGTTTATGTAAATGATCTGCCATATATGGTAAGCCGAAGATCAGGCATTGTAATGTTCGCAGACGACACCTCATTACTGTTCAAGGTAAATAGGAGAGATACTGAACTCATTGAACCAAATAATACCCTCTCCATGATATCTGACTGGTTTGCTGCCAATAACTTAGTATTGAACCCAAAAAAAACGAAATGTATGAAATTCTCTCTAGCGAACTCATCAAACAGAAACTTAGATACAAATATTAAACTTAATGGTCAAACATTAGAATTTGTTACTTCTACTGTATTCTTAGGTATTACATTGGACTCAAAATTGCAGTGGGGTTCCCATATAACAGCGATAGGAAGTAGGTTGAGCTCTGCTGCATTTTCAGTCAGGAGAATAAGGCAGCTTACCAATGTGGCAACGGCACGGTTAGTTTACTTTGCTTATTTTAATAGTATAATTACTTATGGTCTTATCTTGTGGGGATCTGCTGCAGATATTTAACTGTTTTTATTTTGCAATAAAGGGCTATCCGAGCAATTTATAACTTGGGGTCGCGTGATTCATTAAGAGAATTTTTCAAAGAAATAGATATTCTAACCCTGCCGTCCCTATACATATTTGAAATAATAATGTATGTTAGGAAGAATTTCGGCAATTTTCCAACGAACGCTGATAAACCAATAGCCACGAGAAATACTGGGAAACTCAAAATAACCTTCTATAGACTAGTAAAGGCGAAAAAGTCGTTCTTGGGAAATTGTATCAAATTCTACAATAAAATTCCTAAACACATTACTGAACTTAGCAATTCTAAATTCAAATCTGTAGTAAAACAAACACTTATTTCAAGAGCATATTATAAGATAAACGATTACATCATGGATAGGGATGTTTGGCAGTGATAGCGTCCTGCACGGGTAATCTATCGCGAAAATATATTTTCTACTGTAGCATTGTTATTTAAGTAATTTTGTAGTAGCTGACACTGTAATTTTATATTTAACTATACAGTGTATATTGTTTTGAAAAAATGACACCTCGCCGAGTTTCTTACGCCGGTTCTTCTCGTGGCAGAGGTATATTTTCCCGAACCGGTGGTAGTTTATTGACGTTCATAGGTGCATGTAATATGCCTAATTTGAAGAATAAACTACTTTTACTTTTACTTTTATGAATAAAGTAACGGCCATATTGATTTTCTTCATTTCCGTCCCGATTTCGTTCAAAATCGATATCTGAGCGTCCAAGAGGTCCCCTAATACGACTCCGAGGTAAAATTTGGAAAAAGTGGCGGCCATATTGCTTTTCTTCATTTCCGTCCCGATTTCGTTCAAAATCGATATCTGAGCGTCTGAGAGGTCCCCTAATACGACTCCGAGGTAAAATTTGGAAAAAGTGGCGGGCATACTGATTTTCTTCATTTCCGTCTCGATTTCGTTCAAAATCGACATCTGAGTGTCCGAGAGGTCTCTTATTACGAATCTAAGGTAAAATTTGTAAAAGTGGCAGCCATATTGATTTTCTATTTTTCGTCCCGATTTCGGTCAAAATCGATATCTGAGCATCCGAGAGGATTCCCCTTCGGCCTCTCGGAAATGTATGATAATAGTTTTCGATCCTTATTTTTGCCATTATCAAATGAAATTCAACAGTTTGCCGGTTCTCAGAATGTATACTGACTTTTCATCTGTTCATCTGTTAATGAATCACAATCACCAAACCTCATATACCGAAACCCCCAGAATGTAACAACTACTTTTCTGGAAACCGCATCAAAATCGGTTGAGCCAAACGCGAGATAATCGTGGACAAACATACATACATACCTACGTACGTAAATACATACACACGGGTCAAACAGAGAAGCTCTTTTTTGTAGACGGTTAAAAATTACGCTTAATACGCGGGCGAAGCCGCGGGCAAATGCTAGTCTAAATATATAAAAGAAGAAACTGACTGACTGACTGACTGACTGACTGACATATCAACGCACAGCCCAAACCGCTGGTCCTAGAGATACCAAATTTGGCACGTAGGTTCCTTATAAGGTCTAGGGGTGCACTAAGAAAGGATTTTTCAAAATTCAACCCCTAAAGGGGTGAAATGGGGCTCCGAAGTTTGTATGGGGAATCAAGATTGGCTGGACTATTTTATTCGAAACTTCACAAAAGCATTTCTAACGATAAATGAGTAAACACGTGTTTCAGGTTTTCTGAAAAATCAACCCCTAAAAGGGGGAAATGTGGTGACAAATTCTGAAAATCGACATGGGTATTGTTTTTATGGTTTATCGGGTCGCTGATAACAAAAACAACAATGATTTTGAAATCCCACGTGGAGGACGTGAAATACCATCCCCCCTGTTAGGGTGCGAGGGGGATGAAATGTCTAAATATTAATATGGGGGTCGTTTTTATGGTTTTTTGGAACGTTCATTACGAAAATGGCATCGATTTTGAAATTTAATGTAGTGGACATTAAAACTTTTGAAAGTTTGTGCCAAATTACAAAAAATAAATGACTGACTGAGTGAGTGAAATATCATCGCACAGCCCAAACTGCTGGTTCTAGAGATTCTAAATTTAGTATATAGGTTCCATATAAGGTCTAGAGATGCAATGAAAAAAGGATTTTTCAAAATTCAACCCATAAGGGGGTAAAATGGGGGTTCGAATTGTGTGTGGGGAATCAAGATTAGTTGGACTATTTTATTCTAAACTTGCCAGGAGTATTTCTAACGTTAAATGAGTAAACATGTGTTTAAGGTTTTATGAGAAATCAACCCCTAAAAGGGGGAAATGGTGACAAATTCTGAAAATCGAAATGGGTAGGTATTGTTTCTATGGTTTATCGGGTCGCTGATTACGAAAACAACAATGATTTTAAAATCCCACGTGGAGGACGTGAAATACCATTCCCTCTGTTGGGTACCAAGGGGGTTGGAATGTCTAAATATTAATATGGGCGTCGTTTTTATGGTTTTTTTGGTCGTTAATTTTGAAAATGGCATTGATTTCGAAATTTTATATTGCGGACATGAAAACTTTTAAAAGTTTTGGCCAAATTGCAAGAAGAAACTGACTGACTGAGTGAGTGACATATCAACGCACAGCCCACACTACTGGTTCGAGAGATACCAAATTTGGCATGTAGGTTCCTTATAAGATCTTAAGTTGCATGAAATGCCGTGAATTCCCTATGAAGAGACGATCTTTTTTGATTCAATATATTGTAAGTAAGTGGTTTTATTAATCAGTGCCGTCCGATACGATTTCGATAAAAATCGATATTTGAGCGTCCGAGAGGACTCTTAATAGGAATCCGAGGTAAACTTTGAATAAAGTAACGGCTATATTAATTTTCTTAATTTCCGTTGTGATTTCGTTCAAAATTGATATCTGAGCGTCCGAGAGGTCCCCTAATACGACTCCGAGGTAAAATTGGGATAAGTGGCAGCCGTATTGATTTTCTTAATTTCCGTCCCAATTTCGTTCAAAACAGATATCTGAGCGTCCGAGATGTCTCTTATTACGAATCCGAGGTAAAATTTGGAAAAAGTGGCGGCCATATTGATTTTCTTCATTTTCTTCCCGATTTCGTACAAAATCGATATCTGAGCGTCCGACAGGTCTCGTAATATGAATGCGAGGTAAAATTTGGAAATAGTGGCGGCAATATTAATTTACTTCATTTCCGTCCCGATTTCGTTAAAAATCGATATCTTAGCGTCCACAAGGTCTCTTAATACGAATCCGAGGTAAAATTTGGAAAAAGTGGCAGCCATATTGATTTTCTTCATTTCCAAATCGATTTCGTTCAAAATCGATATCTGAGCGTCTGAGAGGTCCCCTAATACGACTCCGAGGTAAAATTTGGAAAAAGTGACGGCCATATTGCTTTTCTTCATTTCCGTCCCGATTTCGTTCAAAATCGATATCTGAGCGTCCAAAAGGTCTCCTAATATGACACCGAGGTAAAATTTGGAAAAAGTGGCGGCCATATTGATTTTCTTCTTTTCCGTCCCGATTTCGTTAAAAATCGATATCTGAGCATCCGAGATGTTTCTTAATACGACTCCGAGGTAAAATTTTGAAAAAGTCGTAGCCATATTGATTTTCTTCATTTCCTTCCCAATTTCGTTCATAATCGATATCTGAGCGTCCGAGAGGTCTCGTAATACGAATCCGAAGTAAAATTTAGAAAAAGTGGCAGTCATATTCATTTTTATCATTTCCGTCACGATTTCGTTCAAAATCGATATCTGAGCGTCCGAGAGAGTTCTTAATACGAATCCGAGGTAAAATTTGGAAAAAGTGGCAGCCATATTGTTTTTTTTTATATCCAACCCGATTTCGTTGAAAATCAATATCCGAGCATCCGAGAGGTCCCCTAATACGAATCCGAGGTAAAATTTGATTTTCTTCATTTCTAACCCGATTTCGTTCAAAATCGATATCTGAGCGTCCGACAGGTCTCGTAATACGAATTTGAGGTAAAATTTGAAAAAAGTGGCGGCCATATTGATTTTCTTCATTTCCGTTCCGATTTCGTTCAAAATCGATATCTGATTGTCCGAGAGGTCTCTTTATCATGAATCCGAGCTAAAATTTGTGAAAGTGGCGGCCATATTGGTTTTTTTTTTGTCCCGATTTCGTTCAAAATCGAGATCTGAGCGTCCGAGAGGTCTCTTAATACGAATCTGAGGTAAAATTTGGCACTCCATGCATGCCAGGGATTGTTAAAAAAAGTTTAATGTTACTATATAAGCGTGTGGGGTATCTATGGATTGGCTTTTAAAAACGACATAGAGGTTTCTATATTTTTTCCATTTAAATCAACCTTTAGATTAGGCATTAGTTCTTTTTTTTAATCGTATGGCATTTATTTACGAACCGTGAGATCTTCGGGAAGACAAGTACGGTTGCCAGTTTTTGTTGCACTTTGAGCACCACCCAAGGGTCACGTGTACGGTAACGGTGGGTACTCCTTACGGACGTAGTGCAACTTCGACCCCCCTTTGTCAAGTGAGTGGGCAACTTGCCTGTTAGTACTTCTCAAGCCGCCCGAAGGCCTCTAACTTGGCTTAACGACTGCTGTCGTACACAGCAGCCGGGATCAACGGCTTAACGTGCCTTCCAAAGCACAAGAGCGCTCAGTTAGTAACTACTCAAAGCGGTCACCCATCCAAGACCTGACCTGCACCCACATTGCTTAACCTCGCATACCGCACGCGGTAGGCGGGTGCCGCTGGGCCACGAGCGCTCTGAATTCTTGATAGTTTGTGCCAAATTTCAATTCAACGGGTCCAGTAAAAGCAACTCGGTTGTAACAGACGCACTGACAGTAAGGAGTGCGAATGAAAGTGAAGCCAAATTTTCTTTTTGGATGCTCCTTTTAATGAATCACAATCACCAAACTTCGTATACCGAAACCCCCGGAATGTAACAACTACTTTTCTGGAAACCGCATCTAAATCGGTTCAGCCAAACGCGAGATAATCGTGGACAAACATACATACATACCTACATACATATATACTAAACTATGTTGAGCCGTATCTTGGTTAAATGAAATTAAACAAACATTTTACTTATCGGCAGATTTCTGAGGTATGAAATATTTTTTTTATAATATTACCTTCTAATTTTGATAAAAGTAAAAAAAATTAAAAGTAGTTTATTCTTCAAATTAGGCATATTACATGCACCTATGAACGTCAATAAACTACCACCGGTTCGGAAAAATATGCCTCTGTCACGAGAAGAACCGGCGTAAGAAACTCGGCGAGATGTCACTTTATCAAAACAATATACATTGTATAGTTCAATATAAAAGTACAGTGTCAGCTACTACAAAATAATTTAAATAACAATGCTACAGTAGTAAACATTTTCGCGATAGATTACCCGTCGCGATATTGTCCGTAAGTTTAATTTCATTTTCTCAAACATGCAATGAATTATTGATGTTATGTTCCTTATAGTAATAGGCTGCGAAGTATGACGTTTCAGGTGCGGCTAGGACAAGAGGTAGTTAATGGAATTTCATACAAATCTCTTTTTAATTTCCATTCCACATAAATTTGTGTCACAGGCATCATGACATTCTGCCACTATGCGTATTAAAAATAAAACATTGATTTTTTTGTTGTTTATTTTAATTGCATGTTTGAGGAAAGCACTATACATACCTCGGCAGGAAATATGGGGTTGCCGGCTCATACCTTTTATTCTGTTGAACTCCGATTAGTGGTACTAATATTATTCTCATTTCCAATAGCGTCTAACCATTTTTTCTTCTGAAATTCACTTCCTGGCAACCTTTAAAAATATAAATCACCGAATCAATGAGTAGGTAGGTATAGTAAGTCATCACAATTCATTATCGATATATCAGGAACAACCCTATATACTGCTTCAGGGTAACTTTTAGTACGAAAATATTGGAAATAAAGCTAAATCCCACTACAAAATATAAATTATCTTAATCTGTACACTAATTATGCTATGATACATGTGCCTTGATCTCGACAATGTTCAAATCAACCAATATTTCAACAGAAAAATATAACAAAGCTATGTAACGATAAACTTTTCTGTTTCTGGCTTTGTCTTAAGCCACATCCTGTTATGCTACACTAAGGCATGATCGCAGCATTTAACTTGACATTCCTTTAAAGTCTTGTGCGATTTTTATTTTAATAACACTGTTTATTACATAACTTCTCAATTTTTATTCCACTCACTGACAGGTCGTGTACTGCGCAATTGACGTATGATTGACGTACCGGGGAACATAACATGGCGATTTTGAGCCTCAGTAGCTTTGGTACAAATAGAACAATACGCCCGGTCCATTGAATTCCATAGTCAAAGACCTGTCAGTACACGAAAGTCGGGAACTATCTTATTTGACAAGTCCTTGCGTCTAGAAAGCAGACAATGATATTTTAAGTATAGATACGGTACCCGCGTTCCTAAAGTGAGGCGCTAATTATCGCCTAATGCTTTAGTCACTCCCGGGCGAGTGAGAGAGGTGCACGGTGACCCAAGTTCCCGCTAACTACGTGATTGACCCGAAAAATGCTGTCATGCGTGATCTTTGAGTGCACTAACTATACATTAAAACGCACTAAGGCAACAGGCATTACAATCCACAAGTAAAATAAGCTGAAATTATGTTATTTTTTCGATTTATTCTCTCAACTTACCAAATATGACGCCATGAATACGCTGTCTCAGAGAAAGAGACAAACTAATGTCGTTTACAATGAGAGTGATAAAGATAACGAACATAGATCAATGTAACAGATGCGTCATACCAAATCTCATTCAATTCGAGGTTATAATGTGTTATATAGAGAACTTGAACTTAATGCCCTATATGTTTCTTGGGTTTTATTTACAAGAAAATAATGGTTTAGCTATTAAATGTTATTTTTTACAGTAGACTTTGGTGTACTTACCAGTAATCATCATCATCATCATCCTAGCGTTATTCCCAGTACAGTTGAATCTTGAGGGATGCCCGGGGTCCGCTACCTAATAATTGGCGTAGGCACTAGTTTTTACGAAAGCGACTGCCATCTGATCTTCCATCTTTGTTGTACCAGTAATGATAATGTAAATAAGTAAGAATGAAGCGGAAATTACCATATTAAAATGTTGATATTTAAAAGTTAGGTACAGTTACCTCTCAAAATAATTTCAATATTTTAGTACAGTCAAGATCATAAATACAATACAAATATTCTTTATTGTTCACAAAAAAACTTGGTTTTATCGCTAAAGAGCTATCTCTTCCAGACAACTTTTAGGTTTAGGTGGGTGGGTTGGAGGTTTTGTATAATATTTATTTATACACTTCCCAAAATATATAAATAATTACTACATAGGGACATGGTACCGACATATATACATTTCATATTTACGATGCTGGCTGCAGGTAGTATAGTGGTTTAAATTTATCGTGCCTATTAGTAAGTGCGACAATGTACAGTTAGCATTAAAAATATGTACCTATACAATTTTGAGACCACAGACAGAAGTTCCGAAATGTAGACATAGTTCTGATGCTGGTTTACACTTTCAGACTTTATTTCATTGTAATATAATCCAAAATTGCCACATTTACTACCTATATATTTTTTATTTTACTATTGTATATATGCCGGATGCTTGCCCACTTGTAACATAACACAGCTCGCTGGTCATGTCACTTTCATATTAAAATAATTTTCCAAGGGACAGCTGATTACATTCATATTTTTTCTTAAAAATCATTATTAAGTTATAAGGCATAATTGAGAGACTTGGCGAGGACACTGCCGTGTCCCATATATTATTTTAAGGTCGATCTATATATCTAAATAAAGTTTACCTAAAGTAAAAGCATTAGCGTTAAAAAACATTTGTAAACAGAATTCATACGAAATAAATGGTTAACATTACGTCCGAATACCTTTATTTATACCAGCTTAATCTATAACATAATATAAATACCACACTAGAAACAAATCTTTTACCTAATTTTTACGTTATTACTTACTTCGCATCAAGCTAAGACAAAGCACTCGGTAAACGAATTTCAACTCTATTCGTAAAGGCCTAAGACCTATTTCTTACCTTATTACTTGCCTCCCTTCAAATAAAGATAAAGAACCTGTCGGGTATCATACGATTTTCAACCTTATTAGTATGGGCATAAGGTGCATCTACTCGTAAGAATAGGGCGTTACAATCTCTAATGACGGAAGGAGTGGGCGTGGCGCAATCCACCAATAGGAAAATGTCCAAGGTGTCCACAGTGTCCAAGATGTCCACAGTGTCCACAATGTCCAAAGTGTCCACAGTGTCCACAATGTCCACAGTGTCCAAGGTGTCCACAGTGTCCAAGATGTCCACAGTGTCCAGGGTCGGATAGTATAAAAGGCGGAATTAGGGCGGAGTGCAGTTAGTTGAGTTTGGTCGGTCGGACTGTCAGTGTCTCTGGCATTGCGCTATCAGTGTATTTTCGTGTTACTTACGGGAGTGTTCCTATTCATTAAGGTCGAGATTCCCGTGCGGTGCGGAAGCTCTGCCCGGTGGGGAATCTCTCCTTGTTTTTAATTTATTTACTTACTCTTTCTTTTATGTGGTTGTGATTATTTATATAAGCCGGGCAGATCGCCGTCCATGTTTGCGGTATACTTGCGCGGGGGTGCACGGTGTCGAGCCCTGTTTTGCCCTGGAGTAACAGAGGAGTACCAGATTGGAGGTATCCTCTGGCGTCATCACTTTGCCAGCGTGGATGGCGCGTCTGGGCCCCTTCATGCCCGATGCCGGTTGCAGAGTGGAGGTGAGAGCGGCCATGGTTTGGGTTGGCGCGAGGGTGTGTGATCTGCTCGCAGAGGTTCGCGATATTCGATGGTATGGTCTTGATGTATTTATGTATCGATTACTTTTATATACACCTGTAAATGCCCTTGGGTTGTGCGGGGAAGGCATGTATACAGGCTGATAGTTTATGCAATCCTCAGTTTAGCAGACTGAACTTTTACAGTTTAGAGTAGGGAAAACACATACTTATTTGAAGCTAAAATCCAGAATTGGTATTAATTTCAAATAAGCAGATTAGGGCAATAAGAGATTTAGGATTAATTTCACACACTAAAGCTTGGGTAATGGGTTTCAAGCAGGTTAATTTAGAACTTATATTCTAGGGCTATTTAGGTGACCTAAATATGAGAAACAAGGTTATAGGTTAGTTTAGGGAACAAATAGGTATGTGTGTAGTAGTGGTAGGGTACATGTGTGTAGTATTCCTCTGATTTGGTATTCTAGGTTACAGTTGTGAAGACTTAGGTCTTAGGCATTTAGGTGGTCTAAGTATAGGTAACGGAAGAAGTGTTTTAGGGATAGATAGTTACAATATCAGCTAAGATCTTAGGCATTAGAGGTCTAGGTTTCTGGTATCAAGGGTTCAAAGTGCTGAGTCTTCTTTTATTTATAACTAAAGGCATTCATAATAAATTATAGATAGGAAACCAATTTATTCTGGAATATGGAATAAATTGATTTAGACCTAATGGTGAGGCGGAGCAATCCATTAGTTGTTAGTTACTGTGAGTAGATGAAAGCTCGTATCAGTAACTAACCAGTAACAGTTCACTTCTTCACGATCAGACTCAGAGCTTCTGACCTTCATGTATCAGAATTGGTAGTGTTAGAGCTTACTGGCTGTTAGGGACCCCTAGGGTTCAGAGGTTTTAGCACCTCCAAGTGAAATGGTTAGTTAGAGATGATTCGCAATCATCTATAAGACTTGACTAATGAGCTTATTCTCATTAGGGAGTCTAGATTGTTTTAGCTTAGCATAGAGGTCATACCCTATCCTACCGGTCCAGTAGCACGGTATGGAAGCCAGAGGTCGCTCCATACAACAATAAACAATCAAAATTATTCTTAGCTAGCTAGGTTATCAAGTACCAATGTTCTATGTATTAGGGAATAATTTTGATTTTAGGGAAACTGAGTGGCTTTTAAGGAAAATTTTGCCTTTCTTTAAAAACCCAATGGCTACTGACACCGGCAAGAGACCAGGATAGGTTAAGGTTGGGGTTAAATTACCACAAACAATAATTATTAATCCTATTTTGAACTCTATGAACTTCGGAATAGCCAAAGTTCAATAATTAGTTTTCCCTGTAGCAAATAAAGTTCTATATGTAGGAAGGTTAGCATTGGTAACGATAATGAGTAGCAAGGTTAAATAGGCTTCATTTTAGGTAGGTCTAGGTAAGCTAGGTAGTTGAGGAGTCCAAGGGTTTGACAAGTAATCACATTAAAGATCATGGGTTCTTACGGTTCACAACACTACGGGGTCCTACCACAGACGATCACATTGGCCAAATCTTCGTTAAACCTTAGCTTATCTAAGGTTAGGAAATAAAGACACCAAACGTTCATTTATTAGGTGTAGGGTACTAGGACTAGACCTAAGGGGGTTTTGAGACATATATTACAGCTAGGCGCGCTCCATGGGGTTAGTTGGGAGGTAGTACATTTTAGCGACGAAGACGAGATGGCGGGAAATACATTCGTTCCCGTGACCGTGGATATTAGGTTAGGAGTCTTGTCTTATTACACACTTTCGACCTCACATATACCGCAGCAAAGGGATCTCTCTCGTCAGCATGTCAACAAACGCAAGTCGTTGCCCTCGCGTCCAGTGATTAACGGTGTGTGTCTAAATCACAAACTGCAGGCAATTGAACCCAACAAGCGTATACATGCCTGCTTCTTCAAACCTGACACAACAACGGAACTTATAAAAAACCATATGGAGGAAGTAAGTCGTGCAAAAAACTTTAAAATTGATAAACTGATGTTACGCCATGACAGCTATTCGTCGTTTATTCTTACTGTACCTGAAAGTTCGTATGAACTCTTTATGTGTGCTGAAGTCTGGCCTGTCGGTGTTCGGGTCAGTGAGTGGTTTCAGCGACCCGCCGGGAGCGTACACCGAGCTCGCCGCCACCCCACTCCCGGTCGCAGAACAAGCAAGAAGGGTGATGAGGCCACAAACACGCCTTCGCAATGAAGATAAAGGCGCGTCTTCTCTGCACATTGTTTACCAGAACGTTCGGGGTTTGAAGACAAAGCTAAAGTTCTGGCGGCATAACGCTACCCTCCTACCATTTGACCTAATTTCTGTCACTGAGACCAATTTGGACACATCGATAGGCGATCTAGAAGTCGTACCATACGGATGGACTATGCTTAGACGAGACCGGGGCTCTAGAGGCGGTGGTGTGCTATTGGCTGCGAGACCAGGTATCGCTCTTCGTCGTCGGACTGACTTGGAGACTGCGAGTGGGGAGGATCTCTGGGCTTCCGTCACACACAACGGTCATGAGTTTTTAATATGTGTAGTATATCTCAAACCCAGTGCTTCTGATTCTGACTATATGACGTGGTTCTGTAAAGTCGAGAATAACTCTACAGGTATCCGAGGAGAAAAAATTGTAATTCTAGGCGATTTAAACCTTAATAGTGCCAGTTTGAATGTGAACAATTACTTTTGCTACTTCTTGTCATTTTGTAAGCTGCTTGATTATAATGATATTGTAAACATTAAGGGTAGTAAATTAGATGTTGTGTTGGTATCGGAATGTTTGGGTGCAGTGAGAGTATGCACAGCGTCCGAAGGCCTGGTTAACCATGCTGACGTTTACCACCCTCCTTTAGACATCTCTATCTCCCCTGAGCGTCCCGATGGGGCCTCAGCTATGGAGCCTAGTAACATACACCCAGCCACTGATTGGAATTTTGTTAAGGCCGACTTTCCTTTGCTGTATGATCTTGTTTCTAAGGTTGACTGGAGCCCGGTCTTAACTGAAAAGTGCGTGAATAGGGCAGTGGACTGCCTGTATTCCTTGTTAAACTCTTGTTTTGACTCCAGTGTTCCCAAAAAGTCCCGTAGTATCAAATCGACTAGAGTGTACCCAACTTGGTTCTCGTCAGATATAATTAAAGACTTAAAGCTCAAAGGTGACTTGCATAAGCGTTGGAAGGTCACGTCTGATCCTTCTGTGTACAAAAGTTATAGCGATCTCAGGACTGACATTAAAAATAGAGTGTCTGTAGCTTATGACAGCTACATTACTAATATTCAGGGATCCATTAGAACTAATCCCAAGTCGTTTTGGAAACATATTTCAAGATTGCGAACGAAAGGCGGTTTTGATTCAAATATCACCTATAATGGCACAACATTCAGTGGACAAGCAGCTGCAGGCGCGTCCGCAGACTATTTCAGTGGTGTGTTTCTTCCACACACACCACAACTAAATGCTGAACTGGCGGGTTCCACTCATAGTCACTATTTAATAAATATAACGGGGTTTTCACATCATGAAGTTGATCTCGGGATTGATAAATTAAAACCAAATAGCTCTCCTGGCCCTGATAATGTACCACCTTATATAGTTAAAGCCTTTAAGTCCCAACTTATATCTCCTCTGGCTCATATTTTCAACCTTGCTCGTGAAACCGGCACCTACCCTGATCGCTGGAAAATCACGAGAGTGACGCCAATCCTGAAGTGTGGTGAAAAGTCCCAGGCTACAAATTACCGTCCAATCGCGATCTTAAACTCGTTCGCCAAGGTCTTCGAAAGTGTTCTGCACTCGAAATTATATAGTCAAGTTGATCCTTACCTTGATGATGCTCAACACGGGTTTAGGAAGGGGCGCTCTGTCAATACAAATCTTCTGTCACTCGTAGACCACGTCGCCAAGAAACTGGACGAGGGGTGCCAGGTCGACGTGGTTTACCTCGACTTCAGGAAAGCTTTCGATCAAGTTGACAACGACGTATTATTAGAGAAGCTCTCCTCGATAGGATTTGCGCAGCTAAAGGATCGAAGACAGTTCGTTCGCCTGGGGTGCTTTGACTCGGATATTTACCGTACTAAGTCCGGTGTAAGTCAGGGTTCCCTCCTGGGCCCCTTTTTATTCACTATTATGGTAAATGATCTTCCCAGCTGTATAAAAACTGGAAAATGCTTGCTGTATGCTGACGACATCAAAATAGTGGTGGATATTAATAGCCCACTGGATTGTCAGAGCATGCAACACAACCTTGATGCGATCTGCTGCTGGAGCGTCAAAAATCGCCTCTTTCTTAATGCGTCGAAATGCTATGTCATGAGTTTCACTAGGTCTAAGCAAGGAATAATGGCAAAATATTTAATTGACAGCAAAGCTCTCATTCGTACCAAATCTATGAAGGATCTTGGAGTTGTATTTGATTCGGGACTCACTTTCCATGACCATGTGCGCTCGTTGGTAAAGGAGCGTTTTAAACGTTTAGGCTTTGTTACCCGTAACTGTAAGGACTTTACTCAGGCGGGCGTTGTTAGGTTGCTTTATTCTGCGCTCGTAAGGTCCAAATTAGAGGCAAGTTCATGTGTCTGGAACCCATATGAAACGACCTATACCCTAATGCTGGAAAAGATACAGAAATGTTTCCTTCGCACCCTCTATAAAAAGCTGTACGGTTACTACCCATTTATGTACCCTACTGCCTATCTGCAGGGAACTCTTGGATATAACTCCCTGGCCACGAGAAGACTGTTCGACCAACTGATCACGGTACTTCGTGTCCTCCGAGGTCGTCTAGACTGCCCCGGCCTAGTCAATGAGGCTTGCCGTTTCTTTGTTCCCGATGGTCGTACTCGGTTTCGCGTGGACCGGTTGCGTCTCTTTGCCGTGCCACCTGCGCGCACTATATCGCGTCGCAACTCTCCCATTTGCCGATCCCTTAAGGCGCTTAACAAGCTCGACACTGTGCAACTCTCCTGCGATGTGTTTGCGGATGGCTGGGCTGTAATTGAGCGAGGATGCCTGAAACTGTGTGAGATCATGACCTAGGTTATTAAGTTTAACATTATTTTTATCATATTTCTCTATTTCTAACTCCTCTATTGTATTTTTCTTAGTTATGTAAAAAATGTAATGACTTAGGATGTTTCCTGTAATGTTACATGTTTTTCTTAAATAAATAAATTAGATTTATTTGTAAATGTCATTTATTTTACGCTTAATCAGCTTAAACATATGATGTAAGTTATTTAAAATAATTTTAATTTGGTAATCTTGTGTCACAGTTAGTTATATTCTAATTCGTTGACGTGCCTACAACGTAAAACAACCACTCGATACCGGTATTATCACTACTTACACTCGCGAACTACTTACACTCGCGATCATCCGTTGATTAATAAGTAGAAACAGTTTGCACCTTCTGCCTAGTAGTAGTAGTTTCTTTAATCTATGTCAAACGTGCGGTGATTGGTGTTCCGGGTGAAGGCTGTCTCTTTCTTGTGTATTATTTTAATAAAGCTATCTTTTTTACGCTTTTGATGAAGTGTGCGTATTGTAAACAATAAAACAAACTGTGAATGTGTGATGCCGCGATGTTGGAAGTATTTCTTGCGCTTGTAATGTTTGAGCATAACCTATCTATTGGCTATGTGCACGTCTGAAACGTCAAACGTCAAAGGTCCCGAGACAATGTCAAAATTCAGAGATGTCAAATAATGACACATGAATATTTTATTTACTTTAGTAAACGAGAAAGACCCCGTATTGGAAATTTTACTGAAATAAATAAGAGAATAAATAAATACATACAAACGAAACGAATCGTAGAAACCGTTAAGAAACCAATAGAAAACGTGAAAGTAAATTTGACAGTGGTCCCCGGTAAGTACACATTTCTGCCATGGTGTGCGCTACGATCGCCTAGCTTACCCCTACCACCTACTTCGCACATAGCCAATACTTAAAATATCATCGAAAGCAGACGGACCTCTTTCTCGCTCTTGCTCTCATAATGTAGTAAGTAAGTAAGTGAACATAGTGCGATCCACATTCGATAATAGATATCGATATGATATTTTACTGTCCATGAGTTGTGCCATTGATGACAACAGTTAAATAATAAGTATTTTATAGTTTCGTAGGTACCCTAAGGGTGCCAAATGAAATCCTATCACTAAATTTGAAACATTGAAAAAAAAAATGCCGGTAAAAGACACCCGATTCTTCTAAGTCGGATGTCGATGTACGCGTCCATAAGGCGTTGTAAGAGCTGAGCTTGGCTGCTTTGCTTCGACAGCTCAGTGGCTAGAGCGATTGGCCGTATATGCCAGATGTTGCAGGTTCAAACCCTGCTCAAAACACTGAATTTTAAAAAAATTCCCCTTTAATTTGGAATTTAGAAAATTCGTTAGCAGCGTTACTGCTTATTACAAAATTAATCCTATTACTGTCGCTACATTTTCTGTCTGTCTGTCGACCTTTAGCGGGCTTTTTCTCACTGACCGTAATAAGTGTCAGGTAGCCAATAGAAATTTTCACATAATACAAACAGCACACATAGTTTGCTTAGTTTGGGACTAGGTCGATTTGTGTAAGATTTTCCCCCAATATTGATTATTATTTATTTTTAATATACAAAGTCGGGATGTCCTTAAACTTAGCTTGATCTCCGGCGAAGATCCGGCTACCACCACCGTCGACTCCTGGCCCTGGCAACTTACAACACGTGTACACTGCGGACTGACGAAAAGATAGGGGAACTAGAGGAAGGATTGAGCAAGTTGCGTTAGGACGTCGTGGTTCTGAAGTCCGAAGAGAGAGGGAGGACACGATAACCCTAACGTCCGGCAACTTGCTCTATTTCCGGGAGGGCGACCAACAGTCCCAGGGAGGTATCGGGTTCATCGTCCACAACTCCCTCGTCAACAATGTGGTGAAGATCGAGAGTGTGTGGGCTAGGGTGGCGAACCTTCAGAGTATCAAAGAGATACTCGTTGACGGTCACACAGCACAGGTGTACGCGCCGACCTCAGCACACTCTGACGACGAGGTGGAGGCTATGTATGAGATATAACTAAGGCCATGTGCATAGTTCCAAAACCTACTTCACCGTTGTTATGGGGGGCTTTAACTCGAAACTGGGCAAGAGAGACGGCAATGAGCTGAGGCTAGGACAATTTGGAGTTGGGAGTCGGAACGGAACCATCGAGGTCAAATACTGAATGGTTTATTGGAGAAGGAGGGACTCTATATGATGAACTCCTTTTTCAAGGACCGTGAGCACAGGAAGTGGACCTACATAGTCCCGACGGTGCAAATAAAAACGAGATCGACTTCATCATGTCGACGAAGAGGCATATATTGAATGTCTCTGTGATCAACACGGTTAAAACCCGAAGTGATCACCGTCTGGTAAGTCTACGCTCCGACGCTCCGAGAGCTTTCAGCTGGAACTCCAAAACCGTTTCACTTGGCTAGGCGGACTGGGTCTAAGTTCTTCAAGGCCCAACGGACCAACAGAACTAAAAGGCTCTAACTCCACTCGAAGGCTCATCGAGAAAAAAGAGTCAAATGATTCTAGTCTTCGACCGATGCGATATTACAACGGCAGCTCACTAAACGGATCTCCAAGTCCCTTACCCGTGAACTATGCCAATTCAATACAATGCGTATTGAAGAGGCCATCGAGCACAATAAGGGCCCGAATGTTTTCTCAAGAGATCTGTCTGATCTGTCTGGTGACTAGATTGGGCAGAGCCAGCTCGCCAAATTAAAAACTGAGGAGTCGTTTCCTCCAGACCTGAGCTTTTGAGGGAGATAGAGTGCTTTTATGAACAGCTATACACGTGAACTAGAAGCCCCGAAGTTGATCTGGCGGAAGACCCTAGAGCTAGACTAACCTGACAGCCTGTACGAAATTAGAATTGCTCTTATCAGCTCAAAAACAACAAGGCACCCGGCAAAGACGGAATTACAGCAGAACTCCTGATGGTGGGTGGAAAACCGATCCTTCAGAAGTAGTTTAACTCCGTCTTACTGGAAGGAAGAACGCCAAATGCATTGAGCGTAGGTGTGGTGGTGCAGTTCTTCAAAAAGGGCGACAACGCTCTGTTGAAGAACTTGCGGCTCATCTCACTTTTGAGCCACGTCTATAACCTGTTTTCAAGAGTCATTACGAACCGTCTCGCACGCAGGCTAGATGACTTCCAGCCTCCCGAAAAAACCGGTTCCCGAAGAGGCTTTTACGAACCGTCTCGCACGCAGGCTAGATGACTTCCAGCCTCCCGAAAAAGCCGGTTCCCGAAGATGCTTAGTACCAGAGTACACCGGGTAGGGACAGTGCGGCCGTTAGGAGCAGTTATGACGTCATCGGTAATAAGTAGTTGTTCGGACGCAGGGTTGTACAAAACGTCTTTCTTTGTTTTGACATGTGATTAGCATCATTCCTAGATAAGATAAGATAAGATAAGATATGTTTATTGTTTAAGCTGTGTACATTGTGGTAGTAGACATAACATTATGGATTCAACAGTTTGCCCATTTCGGACGTACAATATTATAGCATATAATTAGTAAAAAATAAAACAGTAGATAAAATAAGTTACAGACAAGGGAGACAAATCAATTTCACATGAAGATATCATCATTAAATTTGTAAATAATTACGGTCGTCATATTATGGCATTAGAAACCTAGGAATTGTAAAAATGTAAAAAAAATGTATAGAATTAATAATTTACAATACATATTCACTTAAATTATTAAAAAACATTTCAGGTCTACAATATTATGGCATTTAAATTCATAAAATTATAAACAGTGAAGATTGTAAATAGAATTCATTATAAAATTTGTATAAAAGTAATAAAATTAATAATTTACAAAAAAAAATACATTTAAATTATAAAAATTTGCCTAAGAGCCACTCTTTCAATTTTGTTTTAAAATGTTTGCCCTCTAATGGTTTGATACTTTCCGGTAAGTTATTAAATACATTTATTCCAGTGACGTATGTGCTCTTTTTAGGGTTCCGTAGTCAACTAGGAACCCTTATAGTTTCGCCATGTCTGTCCGTCCGTCTGTCCGTCCGTCCGTCCGCGGATAATCTCAGTGACCGTTAGCACTAGAAAGCTGAAACTTGGTACTACGGACAAAGTGGTAAAATAAAAAGTGGAAAAAAATATTTTATTAGGGTACCTCCCCTATACGTAAAGTGGGGAGTGTTTTTTTTTTCATTTTAACCCTAACGTGTGATATATTGTTAGATAGGTATTTAAAAATAAATAGGGGTTTACTATAATCATTTTTTGATAATGTTAATATTTTCGGAAATAATCGCTCCAGAAGTAAAAAAAAATGTGTCCCCCCCCTCTAACTTTTGAACCATAAGTTTTAAAAATATGAAAAAAATCTCAAGAGTAGAACTTTATAAAAACTTTGTAGGAAAATTATTTTGAACTTGATAGGTTGAATAGTTTTTGAAAAAATTACAAAAACTACGGAACCCTACACTGAGCGTGGCCCGACACGCTCTTGGCCGGTTTTTGCTTCATCAAATGTGTCTAATACAATGGCTTGACTTCTGTTTGAAAGATAACTTTGAAATAGTTTTAGTGCAGGGCCCCGAATCCCAATGTGCTCAAGCTGATCTAATAGTATTTCGTGCGACACGCAGTCAAATGCTTTAGATAGATCTATAAATAACCCAATTGATGCTGTATTCTTATGTATATCTGTCCACAGGCGATGTAAAAAAATTAATATGGCCACCGTTGTGCTTTTCCCTTTTTGAAATCCAAGCTGGTTCTTATTAAGTATATCATACTTATTAAAGAAAGAAAGTACACGATTAAAGATAACTTTTTCAAATATTTTAGAAAAATTTGGCAACAATGCAATGGGTCTGTAGTTGTTTAAATCTTGTTTGGAGCCTTTTTTATGAAGGGGTTTTATTAATGCCTTTTTTAAATCATCAGGGAAAACTCCACTTTCCAATGCCAAGTGCGCTATGCGCTAACGGTCCCGCAATTGTATCAACACTTGATTTCATAAGCTTCATGGGTATACGATCATAACTAGTACTTTTTTATTTTGGTTTTTTTTTATGATACTAGCTATTTCATAGATGGTCACTGGACTCATAAAAATGCTACTGAAATTGGGTTGAGTCACCGGTTTATTAGTATTTATAACGGTATTTGTACTAGAATCATTAGTGACGTTTATAAAGTATTTATTGAATGTATTTGCAATGTCAACAGGTTTAGTAATTAATTCATTTCCGATTTTTATTGATTCTACTGTTTCTTTTATTGAACTTGTTTTTGTCGTATTTTGTTTAATAACTTGCCATGTAGCTTTACTTTTATTAGTACTCTGCTGAATAAATGCTACATTGGCCTTACGTTTTGATAACTTTGTGACCCTTTTTATAACCTGGCAATATTTTTTATACTGGTTTCGTACCATTGCATTGTTAGATTTTAAAGTCTCTAAATATAACTGTCTTTTATGCTTACTAGCTATTTTTATCCCTTTATTATTAGTTTGAATAGATAGATAAATAAAAATGCGTGTAAATTAATGAAAAAAAAAAACCGCCAAGTGCGAGTCGGTCTCGCGCACCGAGTGTTTCATACAACTAAAAAAACAAAGCTGATTTATTATTGTACTGGTATTTTCTGGTAAAATATACGTAATGATAAACAAATCACTAAATCTCAAGTTGATATGTCTTCAGGAATTTAAAAAAATCTTCGGAACAAAATGTGTGACAGACGGACACGCGAGTGACAGCAATAGGGCTCCAATTCCTCCACATCCCAAACATTCATGAGCTAAGTACATATATTCTATTCAAGAAAGAGTCATTTAATTTTCTAGTTGAGAAAGCATATTATTCCATAAAAGAGTATTTAAATGATTACGACATAAAATAATGAACTACTTCATATAACGAACTTCATTATTATATATTATTCATTATGAAAAATATTATTCTCATTAATTTCTATTTAAAAATAAGTACTAAGCGTTTTATGTATTCAAGATACAATGCTCTTACTTGATCTGTTCCTATGTAATTCCTAATATTACGCACTATTATAAATAGACTCAAGTGGTCAACATATTTATGAATTTAAACATCCATAAATATAACAATGACGGTCGTAACTTGACTTAATTTGTCGCGCGATTGTAATGATTGTCGAAGTAATTGCCGGCCTGACTTTACATTAAACGTGTTGCCGCGACGGCGAGGCGGCCCCGACTGAGAAAGGGGGAGACCGGCCGACACGTTAATCATTTAGCGCGTAGCACAAGCGGCCGCGCACACATCGCCGGGTGTATGTGTGCGTGAGCGGCGGAAGTACCTTTTGTAAGGAGTGTCCTTACCCGGTGTACCCTGTTAGTACCGTAAACCACATCCATACGCTTCGTCAGGTTATACAGAAGACTGAGGAGTATAACCTGCCCCTCTGCTCTGTTTAGCTGAAACGTGGTCGCTTACTATGGGCCTCATAAGAAGGCTCAAAGTCACCTAAAGAGCAATGGAGAGGGGTATGCTGGGAGTTTCTCTGCGTGATCGCATCAGGAATGAGACCATCCGCAGCAGAACCAAAGTGTCCGATATAGCCCTTCGAATAGCTAAACAAAAGTGGTAGTGGGCGGGGCACATAGCACTTAGAACCCATGGCCGTTGGGGCGGAAAGGTTCTCGAGTGGCGACCACGTACCGGAAAGCGTAGCGTGGGCAGGCCCCCCACACGGTGGACTGATGACCTGGTAGGGGTCGTGGGTGACCGCTGGATGCGGGTGGCGCAGGACCGGTCATTTGATTTCTGTGACTGATTGTGGTAAAGTGAGATATAGTATTGGTTAAGACTACCGTTGTTAATATGATTGATTAGATAAAAACAACGCGGAACATTGAAGAGCTTAATTGCAAACAAAGTACTGTTGTTTCAACTGTTGTTTATTTTTCAGTGTAAAGTATACAATAAAATATTAAAGCATTGCATTACTTACATTAATTTAATTGCTTTGTTTTTAACCCTTATGAAGGCAGGAGCGATTCAGCGACCAATACGTGTTAATAGAATTTGAATATTAGTTCTGGGAATTAAGATACAAATTAGATTACATTTTCGTAAAATAGCGATTTGTCTTGAAATGAATCACCAAAACGTTCCTATTTTGTACATATAGTTTATTCTTTATCAAGCCTTCTAGATTGGTGGTGCCTTGTTAAGGGTTAATTATTCCATAATAAATACGCGAAAACAATATTAATTTATGACAATTATGTACCTACAGTATAAATTGTGAACATTACCTATTACGTAAAGGTAACAGAATACTTATTCGATATACATAATATAAATGTCATATCATAGGTACAATCAATCAACCCTCTGAAACAGGAGCACAATTTGTCACTTCTAGTACTGTGCTATATATATATATATATATATTTATAATATCTTTGTTTGTTTTTAGGGTCAGGCCGTAGATTTTGCCACAAAAGGTATAACCCAACTCTCCGCTTCTTTTTTTTAAATCTTTAATACGTAATATTAATTTCTCAACCGAAGCATTGTATTCCCTAAGAAATGGTGAACCGCGGCCACTGAAGATATTTAAATACAATATTTTTTTACGAAAAGCGTCGAAAATTTCTTAAAAAACGCGAATCCGCTTAGGTAGTGGTGCACTTTACTAAATCAGAAAAAAAAGAAAAAGAAATATTTTTGATAATCTTTTTGATTTGACGTTATGAAATAATAGTTACCTAGCCGCCTTTTAAATATCATTTAGTGTTTTCTAAGAAAGTACATTAATTTTCATACATTAAAAAAAAAACACACAAAACCATTTTACTGCGCAACCAACATCTCCCCATTTTGTAGAGTTAAACATTAGTAGTATTTGTATTAGAGTAGCGGCAATACCGAAGCTACTTTATCTATGGTTCATCTATGGTCTTGATTATATCTCCGTCACGTTACGCAGAATGCCAGTGTGCCACTCTGCGCTACTTAGTAACGGTGTATGCACACTTACTTGCTTATATTTGCGGGTTTTCGGGTGGGCTTTTTTTTGCTCTTGGCTTAGTTTGCAAAGGACTATAATACTAAATACGAGAAGTTCTATGGACAAAATTTATATCTCGGCTGTAATGGGTTTTTTCTTCCCTCGGTTGACAATCTACTATTAATATATATTAATTCCAAATATTTTATGAAAAAAATCACACATGTTGCGCGCACCTTAACTATTTTGCGTTTCCGTTGTGCGTCACTCTGCGCATCCGTTTTGTAGAAAATTCTGCGTCATCGCTGCGCTCTTTGTGGCAAAATCTACGGCCTGACCCATTATTATTGTTATTTAACTAAAAATACTCTTAATAAATTGTTCCTCGAATGCCGACTAAACTTCTAAACAATAGGCCACCCAACGAAAGTCAACACGTATAAGTATGTGTGGGTAGCAATATAACTTATAGGTAAGTACTATTAGTCCCTATCTATTTAATATAAGAAAATATTTCATGATAGTATACGACTTAACAGCAAAGTCCGGTTCGAGGGACCATATGTACGAAACGTTACATTGTTGTAACACACTTCTGTTGCGTTTCATCCCTTCGCTGTATTGCCTACTGTTTATTTACAGTAGAATCAGTAATTTCTCTCTGAATAAAAAATCACGTCAACAGCATGGGAGCCCATACTAATCATAAGAGCGTGTTCAGAAATTTTCGAGTACGTTCCTGCTAAGATACGACCTCGTACACAAATCACATTCTTTAGTATATATTTTTTACTTATTACATGACTAATCATATATCTATCAAATTCGTATTATTATTAAATTTAAAGTAGCATCTCAGATTAATAAGGCCCCATTCCAATTTAAAAGCTTGTAAAAAGCAAAATTGTATTAAAATTACAAAGTATGTACTTATACTTAGTATCTTTTCAAAGATTATATCTAACTTTAGGTACTCTAATCATTTCGATTTCGATAAAGCTCTTCGCGTTGTCTCGTCCTCCTTCTCGGGTAATAAATATTGACTTACATCAATGCCAACAATATTAAAGCCTTTTAAAAAACATTATAGTTGTAACATAATGAAAGGAATCAAAACACGAGTGTGGTTTTATTAAACGAGCCGCAGGCGAGTTCATAATAAGTGCACACAAGTGTTTTAATGAATGATTGATTGTGATTATTTCACCCGACCTTTTTAAACATATTCTTTTTCCTAATCATAACAGCCTGCAGCAGCTCATAGCTTTAAAGGCACTACTACTAACGACTAAACTTAAGATTGTCTTCTAATGTAAAAAAGCAGTTATTTCCGCAAACATGAATTATTCCTCATTAATTAATAATTAGATCAAAGAAAATATTATAAATAAACTGTTATATTCATACTAAAAATGGCTGATTAAGCGAAAGAACATGATAAAAACTATATAATTTATTATATTAGGCACCCTTTTCCTAAATCTGGGTAGTGAAAGGTGATGTCACCCTAAACATTGGGACCTCAACGCCGAGTAGATATTTATTACATATTTATATGTTACCTATGTCGTTTAGGTTCACGTCTTTCCTGTGGTACTAATCCGTATAAACGGTGTATCTTATTATGTAGTTTAAGCCGTAATTGTAGTTTTTGTGACTGTTACATGTATGATAAGATCACACGAGTGTTTAATTCCTAATTATCTACATGTACGAATACATCATAAGTTTTCTACGATATGTATAGATATGGTTTGAATTTTAAAATTAGTGGTACTATTGGGGCCTTTTACACGGTCACTATTAACACGGAATCCAGTCATATCATGTGAGGATATCGTGATGATTTTGGATCAAAAACGGATATTTTGAAATCCGCGATACCCGACCCGGGGCGTGCCTTCAATAATACTGTTCATTTAAAGACATTGCGATATCATCCGTCACCTTCCGTCAAATTTGTGCATTTTCGTCATCGCCAGTTTTTCAGCGATCGAATTAAAACTAAAATAACTAGTATTGCATTATTGTGCATCATCATCATCATCCACCATATCAGCCAAAGGACGTCCACTGCTGGACATAGGCCTCCCCCAAATTCACGGGGGGTATATGCCATAATCGCCACGCTTGGCATGCGGGTTGGCGATCGCAGTATCTCCACCGCACGCCAGGGATGCTGCTGCTCATCCCCCGGTGGTCTTGGTCGTAGTTTTAGGACATACCCGGGTCCATAATCATCATCATGTCAGCCAAAAGATGTCCACTGCTGGACATAGGCCTCCCTCAAAGACTTCCACAATGACCGGTCCTGCGCCTCCCGCATCCAGCGGACACCCGCGACCTTATATTGTGTATAGGTACAAAATATTCTTGACTAAATATTGCAGAGTATATCAACTTAACAGTGCCGCGTGATATATTTGCTGTGTAAATGCTCCAATCAATACAGCAACAATACCGAGTATTTCTGATAACACTGACACACCAGTATCATAAATAATAATAACCGTGTAAAAGACCCTATTTACTTATTTGTAGACATGAGATTACAACCGGAAAACGCTCCATTTATGTTTTTTGTGTAAGAACTTGTTCGAAATAAAATGCCCGTTTTTACTTTGAACGCATAGATCAACGACTCCTTCAACCGGAAAACTAGTTTGATGTATTGTTTTTGTGTCGCACTGTAGTAGCCTCCTTTTTTAAATAACTAAGGCCTGAATCACCCTGGCGCGGCCTGCGGCGGAGGTCAATAGTAAATTTTACAGGTAATGACAAGTTAATATTATCATTTATCACGCGATACACTAATATCATGATCCGTATCACGTGCTGTTTAATGAATATTGACGCAAAATCCAAACAATTTTGAAAACCACGATAATATTAACACACCAGTATTGTGATAATATTAAGCGTGTAACAGAATTGACCGCCGCGGCCAGTCCGCGCCAGTCTGTGAGAGGCTTCAATACGAGTAATCACAATTATTTACGAGTTGCGCTAGTGAAATTATGAATGTGATTAAATGATTGCTTATCGAAATATTAGTTTGCAACGACAAATACAGGTTTCTTAATACAGGTAATTTTCTAATAGTTTCTAAACATATTGTAGGGAAGTTATGATATGGATGTAGATAAAATCTATACTTAAGTAATATTATAAAGCTGAAGAGTTAGTTTGTTTGTTTGAACGCGCTAATCTCAGAAACTACTGGTACGAATTGAAAAATTATTTTTGTGTTGGATAGTCCATTTATCGAGGAAGGCTTTAGGCTATATTATAACATCACGCTGCGACCAATAGGAGCGAAGAAACGGACGAAGTCGAGGGCAACAGCTAGTCATTTTATATGTGTAGGTACCTATGCACGTAAGCGCCCAACTACTGACAACCGGAAATACTGCTTTTGCTTTTTGCTTCGTGTAGGTATTACTCTAAGCGCATTGCGTTAAGTATGCTACAAGGTATCCAAGGCTGGATGTTTAGGATGCCAGAGGCTTTTGCAAGGAATTAGGGCACATTTCCCTTGATACACTACCGTCACTACGTTGATTTAGGGGAAGAGTCACCGAAACTGCTTAACGATCAAGCCGAAACGAGCATCGCAGTATCCGCACATCGCGCCCTATCAATATTTTATGTACCTAATTTAGGCACTCGTGATAGTAAAACTTGATTAAAAACCAAACCAACACCACTAATAAGTAACTAGATATAAAGTGCGATTATTGTTTATCGTACCAAATTAGTCTGTATCATTTAATATAGGCGCAAATACAACATAAAAACCAATATCACCACCACTAACGTTATGACCAATATACAACTCAAAAACTTGAGATTTAGTGTGGATGTAGAGTCGATGTTTCTATTTTGGCAAAAATTTTGCTCATACCATAAATAAACCTATACTTACGTAGTTATTGGAAACGACCGTTCTAATTACATGACAATATATATCTATATATAAGTACGTACGATAAACAAAGGCATTGTGCACAACAATAAAGCTGAAATTTCACTGGTGAAAAATATGCATGTAACTTTAGAACGATCGAGACCTAAAATAGGCTATTTTTATATTTCATAATAGCTGTGAAATATTATCAATATTATTATTAATAATAATATAGATAATAATATATATATATATTACAAAATAATACAGGGTGATGTCGAAACCGTAATCGCCATTTCAATTAAATAAGTAGGTAGTAATCCTAGGCACATATCTACAGGCTGTCCGGTGGCATATTCATGTTTTCGAAAATTAATATAAATTCCCAGCAATTATACGTATAATAGAACAAGATTATTTAGGTCCCGGGTTCGAATCTCAGCCAGGGCATTTATTTGTGCATTTTTCACGGACATTTGTTCTTGGGTCTTGGATGTTTTCTATGTATTTAAGTATGTATTTATCTATATAAGTATGTGTATCGTCGCCTAGTACCCATAGTACAAGCTTTGCTTAGTTTGGGACTAGGTGGATTTGTGTAAGATTGTCCCCCAATATTATATTATTATTATTATTTATTACTATTAAAAGAAGACAAATGCGGATTTCGTTTTTTGGGTTCCGTAGCCAAAATGGCGAAAACGGAACCCGTCATGTCTGTCTGTCCGTCCGTCCGTATGTCACAGCCGATTTACACGGAGACTATAATCACTACAATTGTGAAATTTGGTAGAAAGGTGTACCTATTCTATAAACTGCTACAAAAACAATGATGTGCAATTGCGAAGAAAAATGAAGGGGGCCACCCATGGGCCACCCCATACATGTGCATGTGACCGGGGGATAAAAAACATTCCATCATGCACCAATTAAGCGTGTGGGGTATCTATGGATAGTCCTATAGAAATGATATGAAGGTTTCTAAAAAACTTTTCCATTCATGTCAACCGTTGGTGAGATTTACTCGTTGCTGTAAAAGTCGTATAAAGTGTCCCCCCCCCCCTCCGCCCCAGCCTCTAATTTCTAAACTATGAAATTTAATATTCTGAAAAAATTGAGGTGAGGTGTACATTCATAAATACCTTACATGATTTTTTTATTTGAACGAGATAGGTCTAACAATTTTTGAGTTATCGGTTATCGCTGAAAAACAGTTTTGCCCAAACAAAAGAACTTAAGTGCCGTGTGTTCCCTATGAAGATACGACTTTTTTATGGTTCAATGTATTGTATAGTGGATTTGAATGTGGGCTAGTAGGTCTCGGTACGGAACCCATCTTTGTGCGTGATCCAACATGGAATGGTCGGTTTAAAAAAAATTATATATTTTTTGAATGTTGAACAAAGTTGTGTACGTACTCCTTAAACCTATGCTTAAGTTTTTCGTAAGACGCCGAACTGGAATGTGTTACTTTAGATGGAATAACTTTCTTTCACGTAACAATATCCACATTCAGATAATTAAAAACTTTAGTTTTGGATACTACTCCATTAACAAAAACCTTACTTGCATAGAGATAAAGGCTAGATGCTGGCCAAGAGCAATCCCATTTTTAATAAAAAAAAGGGATGAGTCAGGCGACGAGATGGGTTAGAGATTTTTGAGAAATACCTAAACTGATCAATGATAGCTCGATGGCGAGGAAAGTGGCATCCTTTTATTAAAACGACATGTTTCGATTAAAGAAGTTCCTTCAACATATTGTCTAAAAATGTGCTACCTACTCAGTACTGATTAAATAATTTCTTTCGTAGGTGTAGGTTCCTAAAAAGCAATAAACATGTCTATAATGGCACCCCAAAAGTTATTGAATATGCGACAGCATCACATGTAACAAATTTGAGTTATCAATAACCCAGCTGCAGTGTACTTACGTTTATTTGGATAACACTAGGAACGATAACATGGCTTTATTTTTTAATTTGATAGTATTAGATTAGTATTAGATTCCCATTCCCTTTATTTGCATTCCAGCAATATCCCGTAGGTGACATTAACCCTTAATTAACTAAAAGGAGTGATTCTTCTTACACGTGCTTAATGATGTCAAAAAAAACTGCCTTGAAATATGTTATTTCTACCAGGTACCCTATACTACCTGAAAACGAACCTTGATGTCAAGAAGACTGACTTACAATAACGCAGTCACACAATAATTTTTAAGAAAAAAAAATCGACTTCAATGGGGGAGGCCGGTGAAAGATTATTATACTTAGATGGTGCACTCTTAGATTCCATACAATAAAATAAAAATGGCTATAAGTATGTTTATAATGGTAGAAGACTAAGTACCCTCAATTCCTCATGGAATCCTCCATCAGAACTCAAGCTTGACGAAAATGTGTCCTGAAAACCTAGCTTGCTTGACAAACAAAACGAAGAGAACAAATCGCCAAACATGAACTACGCGTCGTTGAAGAGTTCCGTTCTGATCATCATCAGCAGTTCCACTTCATCAAATGTCACTTATTTGAATGAAAATGCTTGATTAGTTCATGAAAATACTAAAATCACTGTTTGTGTGCCTTTCACATTTGAGGAGTTCCCCCGATTCCTAATGGATCCCAACATCAGAACTCGAGCATGACAAAAAATAATCGTGAAAATAAAACTTGCTTAACAAACACAGCTAGAAGGACAAATCGCCATACGTGAACTTTTCGTCGTTGAAGAGTTCTGTTCTGATCATCATCAGCAGTTCCACTTCATCAAATGTCACATTTTTGGATGAAAATGCTCGACTTGTTGATAAAAACATAAAAATGTAACAGTAACACCTTTGAGCAACGACATAAGAGGAGAAAAAAAAAGTTTAGTCCTCAAGAAACGTGTCAATTATATGTTTTTGTTTAACGAAAAATATTTTTTTTTGTATGACGACCCCAAATTATTTAATTGTCTATAACAGTTAATTCTAGCTTCCTTAAAATGAGCACGCAACCGCCTGAATCAGACACGTACTTTTGTAGTTATTGTAGGGTTAGACTCAGTTGAATAAGGTGTCCACCATTCAGTTTCCATACTTATTTACATTGACTCACTTTCGCACCGAACTCTTTGTAGCCAATAATTACCTCCTAAAATATATCTCATCAACATACTTTCCGAATCACTCTTAAGAGACTGAAATTGCCTATTTGGTAAGGTGGATTCAGTTTTTTGGGTTGACTTAAAAAAAAAAAAAAAAATTAGGAAAAAAAATTAGGTTAAAATTCCAGTTTTTAGGTTTCAGTAGGTAAAAAACTATAAATCGTAAGTAATACATTTGTACAGCAGTTTTGTTGCTCATTTCTAGGAGTAATATTATATATAAAACATTTATATTTTTATATAGTTTGCCATCTATTAAATCGAATCCTACTAACATACGAATATTGACTCACTTATGCTACTAACTGTAAGTACGTCCCTATATATAGTGACTTGGGTACAACTGGTCATGTGGTCACGTGACGACTTCGACACCACCGTGCATATACCTTCCATAGCGTTATTAAGACACTATGAATTTGCTATTCAATTAAACAATAGTCTTTTATTTGATCACTATTTTAATCTTAAAAGAAGAAGCTAGGTCATTCATCATCACCAGTCATCTAAGTATTTTTAGGGTTCCGTACGAAAAAGGTAAAAAAGGAATGGTGCGACTCCAGCTGTCTGTCTTTTACGATTATAGTCATAATTATGTACCTCAGGAATTACTTATTAAATAGTTTTTAACAAGGCCAACACAGTGTTTTGAAAATTTAAACTTTATGACGCTGAAATTGACTGACGCGGTATAATCTCCTGGTGCCAAGATCCAGTACTAGAGGTCATAACTTTAGATCCCAATTGAGAATAGTTATTCGTTCAACAAGAGAGCAAAGTAGATTTTTGCTGCGAGTGTTGATGTTGAGTCTCGAGCAAGCGAAAGATTATATAATTAGAATCTTGAGGGTAGCGAGGGACTCAAAGATACGAGATGCAAATATCTTTGCTCTCGTGTGAATTTGAATCTCGTGTGACAGGTACATACAACTTTTCACCTCAGCGGCGAGAACATATAACGCAAAGCAATAGTGATAGAGAGAATGAAGTTACTTAAACTAACCTACGATATGAAAAATAAAAAAGGAAGTTTTTTTCACGCTCGCAGCAAAATTGCATTATGCTCACTGGTTTCAAGCAGGAGTTTTCACGGTCGCAGCAAAATTGCATTTTGCTCACTGGTTTCAAGGTTAGGAAAATCAACGTATTGTTACATGATTGTTACTAGATCAAGTGTGGTATCATATGAAAGGGCTTGCGTTGCAAATTCCGAAACGGGTTTTATTTATAGTGGTTAATTTTCGATTTATGAAGGAAAATGTGAAATAAATACCATGTCCCAAGCTTACTTTGTTTTTTCCTTCACTTTGAAATTTAGAATTTTCGTTAGCAGCATTAATACTTAGTACAAAATTACTTTAGTATGGGATGAATGGCGTATCTTTACTGACGATTTCTTAATGTAATATGAGATATGAGACGTTGGTCTATTACTTATTCTGTGCGTTGGTGCCGTTAAAAGAAGCCTGTCTTCTAAGGTAGATGTCGCTGTATGCTTCCCTAGGGCGTTGTAGAAGAGAACTATTGAAAGATTTCTTATCTGAGCTTCATTGTTCCGATAGCTCAGTGCCTAACAGAGCGATTGGCAGCGTATGCCAGACGTCGCAAGTTCGAATCCTGCACGGAGCACTAAATATTTCAATTTTTCCCTTTAGTTTGTAATTCAGAATTTTCGTTAGCAGCGATACAAAATTGGAGTAAATTTTTTGGGAATAAATTATTTAATCAACACAATTCCTGTTTAGACTAAATTTGTACGGAACCCTTGACACGCGAGTCTAACTCGCACTGAACCGGTTTTTAAGGCATAAAGTAATAAATTGTCGACGACATGTTATCATAAGAACAATGTATAATATAATATTGGGAGACATGTTTCGATGAAAACAGTATAAATATATGTCTTAATTGTGAATATCGCGTATAAAATGTATGTCTTAATTGTGAATATCGCAATAGCGAAACTCACTCCCGACGGTGTGTAAATAAATTGACTGTCTCCTTTCATCTTTATTATACATAGTCTCATTTTGTATGCAGAGCAGTCTGTTAGATATAGCAATACATATAACTAACTAAAATGTAAAGTTTAACATTATAAAAGACATATACATAGGCTGCGCGTATTTGACCGGTCTAATCCCAACAAGGTTAAGTTTTCCCTCAGGGTTGGAAGGGCAGATGGCAGTCGCTTTCGCTAAACTAGTGCTACCACCAAATGTTAGAACTAGATGCCAAAGCAGACCCCGGACTCCTTGAGTATAGGTACGACTAGAATAACATAACTCTAAGAAGATGATAATAGCGGCTGCCACACATCAAACCTACAGCTAGCCATCTCGAATAACACGTTTCTTTCACATTGTATGTTCTGACAACTTGAGTTGTCAGTTGCGTCATCACCACATAATGAACGACTTATTTAGCAAACATTCATAAGCACGAATGCTATCGTGTTAAAACATCAGCTGCCTTTAACTGGCGCAGGGAACAACATATTTATGTATCAAGTGCTGTACCTGCTTGGTTTGTAAACCGGGGAATTTCTTATACTGTATGTGTAAATACAGCACCAAAACACCAGTCATAAGATTATGCACATTATTTCACCTAGTGAGCTGATTGTCGTTATCAGCAAACATAACTTACATTATTAATTGATTCGGTTGTTGTGGACGTGTAAATATACAATGTATAACGTAACGTATTACCAAAACAGTGTTCTAAGAACGTTTCTGGGCCCACTTGAGATCGTCAGCCCTGGGCTTGCAGCCCGTCACCGCCTCAATGACAATCTCGAGGGTGGACCAGAAGCGCAGTTTCTCGAGCGGCCAGTTGAGCCAGCCGGTGGTGATGCAGAAGTAAGTCTCGTGCGGCGCCACGTGGTGGATGCGGTGGTGGCGGCGCGGCAGCACCACGTGCCACTCCTGCAGCGCCACCACCCACAGCGGCAGCCCGAAGTACGTGTGTGACCATTTGTGGATCTGAAACGTACACGAATACCGTTGTACACCAATCCAAACACGCACAGTAGTATCAAAACAATGCGAAACGTAGTCATAAAACTCAGCCAGCACACTGCTTCCTTTTTTAATTTTGTATGACGTAAGGGAAAGTTGGTTTAGCGGTCAGTGTAAAGCAATTTTTTTCATTGAAGTCAAATGGTAGGATCGCTAGGCCGGTTGCGCTACTAAACTGTTGCGTCCACCTGAAGAATGAGGTTTTATTAAAAAAAATATTATTCATATTTTTTTGTCGGCCTGTTTAGCCTAGTTGGTAGTGTAACTGCCTCCGAAGCTAGAGGTCCCGGATTCGAATCCCGGTAAGGGCATTTGTTCCTGAGACTTAGATGTTTTTTTATATATTTAAGTATAATATATACTAATACATAGTATATCATCGTCTAGTACCCATAACACAGAGCCTTATTGAGCTTACTATGGGACTAGTTCGACTTGCGTTAAAAAATTGTCCCCTAATATTTATTATTTAGTTTACAGATTCTAAAGAAACAGTGAGTTACGTGCATTTTATTTGGTAATTATTGAATGGGAATCCATTAAAAAAACGATAAAACCTCCTTTCTTTATCAACTCATCCAAGTGGTCGCAAACCGGCCTGAACCGGCACACCAAATTAGATAGTCGCGCTAACCGACCTATTTATTGATCCTAAGTGCCCCCGCCATGACGAACAAAAAAGTAGGCGGAGGACTATGTACCTACCTAACTTTTCTCGAACCGTTTCGTCTTATTTTCAAACCCTCATATCGTCGTCCCAGATAACACCAGAGCCCAAATTCACAGGATAATAGGTTGTTAGGGAACATATAAAATACATTAAGTTTCATTAGTCTAGCTACTACTATAGATTTTTAATTTGTACCTGAAATACGACGAATTGACCACTCACTCATCAAAACCTCTAGGGTACTTCTCGATACCCAAAAATCTGAAATTCCGCATTTAGCCTAGGATTGACATGACATGCAAAGAACATAAAAATTAAACTCTGAAATATATAACCTTCACTCTCCCACCTTCATAAAGAGTGAGGGGGGGGGGGACTCTCTATATGAAACTGGTAAAACTACGTTACTTCCTAGTATACCTACCTAGTAGTAGTATACCTACAAGAAGAAGTATTATTACCCTCCTACCCACCCCAGTAAGGGGAGGATCTCTATATAAAATAATTTATACCAAAAAAAAACGACTCCAATTTTGTACTTCGCTATGCCACAATTTGTGAGCCAGTGCTTGGTTACCTACAGAAAATACCGAAATCGGCATATGCGTGCCTATCAAATTTGAGGAGTTCCCTCGATTCCTCCTAGATCCCATCATCAGACCTTCATCAAATGTATGTAGGACCAACTTGAAGGCACCTGCTTTGAAACAAAAAAAGAATTATCCAAATCGGTCAACGTGGTCAAGGGTTATCGGGGAACATACATACATTAAAAAAAACAGACTTGCAGACGAACTGAGAGCCTCCTTCCTTCGATTGAAGTCGGTTAAAAAGTAAACTATGTCATTGGTCTAGCAGAAAACTAAAAAAAATAATTACCTAAACCGGCCAAGTGCGAGTCGGCCTCGAGCACGATGGGTTCTGTACCAGAAAAAAATACGCCAACAACTACTCTGTTGTATGGGAGCCCCCCTTAATTATTATTATTATTTTGATTTTAGTATTTGTTGTTGTAGCCACAATAAAAATACATAATCTGTGCAAATTTCAACTGTCTAGCTATTACGGTTCTTGAGATCTAGCTCGCCGAGTGGTAGCCATGAAAAAGGGCTAAAATCTTCGATCAATAATAAACCTAGATACACTATCACCTGCAAATTCAAGTCGAAAAAGTGTCCGATTTTCATTGCGAGTGTGTGCGTGTATAGGAGACACACAAAAAAACGTAATGCGATTTGTACCATTTCCTTTTATTCGATATTAAACCTTACAACACAAACATAACGTTTTATTTTAAGTGATAGTGTTTGGCGGTTATAACATTACAAAATGCACGTATCGATTGTGGAAAATTTCCACAAAAGTCCGCATCATGTTAACAGATTGTACACCGTAAATCAAGAGCAATTAGGTTCTGTTTCGTTTGTGTTGATTTTCCACTGATTAGATGTCAACATTAGAACAGAGGCCGTATCGTGTGCCGTGGAGTCGAAATTGTTTTTTTTTTTAATAGGCATCGGTGGAATACAAGCATCATACGACTTGTGAGGTGGTAACGTCGATTTAGGGATGATTCACAGTAAACCGTTCCGTGTCCGGGCCGGTCCGTTTTCTATGACAGCAAACGAAACGGCCGGCGTATTTCTTCGGAACAGCCTACTGTGAATCATCCTTTATACCACCACGATCACTTTGGCTTAGTTGATAGCGACCTTGTCTGTCTATTAAGCAGGAGGTCTCGGATTCGATTCCCGGTCAGGGCATTTATTTTAGTGGTGAGCAATTGAGCATGAATATCTGCTCCTGAGTCTTGGGTGTTTTTTATGTATTTAAGTATGTATTTATTTATATTTAAATATAAGTAGTAGATATTATGTAGTACCCATAGTACAAGCTTTATTAAGTTTGGGACTATGTCGATTGGTGTAAGATTGTATCCTCATATTTGTTTATTTTCATACCATATAAATCATCACGAACAATTTGCTTTAACTAAATGTTACAAGGGCATTTTCAGAAACAAGTGTACCCAATTAGCGTGAGTTGTTAAAAAAAGTTAATCAATGTCAGTTTAGTGGCAATAATTAAGAAATAAATTTAAATGAAAACTGAATACATAGTTTATTTTTATCAGTTATATGCGTTGTCATAAAACTAAATTCTGAAAAGTGACAGGAACAAACCACGCTAGAATCATTTGGTATAAAATATTCTTCACCTCTTTCTTTAGCTATAATTTGCCTCCATTTATCTCTCTCAATTTATTTTTTTGGAAAACTGTAATAAGGTTAATAGTAAGTTAGGTTAGGCTAAATGTAAGTGACAACCGTATCAAAATGAATAAAAAAGTTTTTGATTTAAACAACGTATACTGAGCAGAGCGACATGTCAGACAAACAAACTGTTACTACCCGATTTTGATATTTGAATAAAGTAAAATACAAATACATTCCATACATAATTACGAGGCTTGCACTGAAAGTGGCGGGAATCGAATACTTATTAATTTATTTTTAACATGTATTATACCTTTTTATAATCTCTGAAGTTTCCTTATCTCAACACACTGGCCACTTAGAAAAAAAAAAGTATGGTTCGGTTTCAATTGTTTATTGAAGTCGTCGAGTCACTGCTTAAAATGGAATTGTGCCGTGAAAATTTCAGAGCTATGATTTATTATGACTTTAAAAGTGGACTAACACAAAAACAATGTGAAGAGCGGATGGTTGCTGCTTTTAATATTGAAGCTCCTTCAAAGACTACAATATACAGGTGGTATTCAGAATTTCAACGTGGCCGTGTATCCCTCACCGACGAAGTGCGTGAAGGTCGACCAAAATCGGCAGTCACGCAAGAAAACGTCGATGTTGTGCGTCGTCTGATAAATGAAGACCGACATGTGACATATCGGGAAATTCAAGAGCACCTGGGTATTGGAATGAGTCAAAAACAAATTATTTTAAAAGAAGAATTAGGCGTGAAAAAGTTATTTTCCCGTTGGATACCTCACCTATTGTCTGACGAGCAGAAAATAGTCCGTGTCAATTGGTGCCGCAAAACTTTGAAAAGATTTAACAAGGGACGCTCAAATGCTGTTTTTAGCATAGTATCAGGTGACGAGTCGTGGATATACGCTTATGAGCCTGAAACTAAAAACCAATCCCGAGTATGGGTCTTCGAAGACGAGCTCAAACCCACAAAAGTTGTTCGTTCTCGCAGTACGGCTAAGAAGATGGTGGCTACGTTTATCTCTAAATCTGGTCACGTAGCTACTGTGGCTCTTGAGGATCGTAGAACAGTCAATGCTGATTGGTACACCACTATTTGTTTGCCGAACGTCTTTGCTGAACTCCGAAAAACAAACCCTAGTCGTCGCATCATCCTTCACCACGACAACGCCAGCCCACACACCGCTCGGACAACAACTGAGTACCTGGACGGTGAAAAAGTCGAAATATTGGACCACCCTCCATATAGCCCTGACTTAAGTCCCAACGACTTTTTTACATTCCCCAGAATCAAGGACAAACTGCGTGGTCAGCGGTTTCAGACGCCAGAAGAAGCAGTGGAGGCCTATAAAATAGCCATTTTGTCGACCCCTACTTCAGAGTTCAAAAAGTGCTTTATGGACTGGTTTGAACGCATGCATAAGTGCATGAAATACAAAGGAGAATATTTTGAAAAACAATAAAAATAAATAAACTCACTTATACTGCATATTTTCTTCTATTCCCGAAACTTTCAGTTTTACCCTCGTATGTGTGTACAATAAAAACAATACATGTAAACTTTCGTAAAAAAGTTTTCAGTCTGCGACTCCTTTCATTCGAAATTGTACTATAGTCCAATTCGTCCGTCCTCCGTTTCGTTTCAATATACGACTAACTCAACGTGAGGGAAAGAGACAGCAGCGTAGCTGGTTGGCTGTTTGAGTAATTCAAATATTTACTTAAAATATTTTTTATAAGCGTGTTATAGCCTGATATAACTACAAATTCAATAAATTATGAAACTTTAAATAAATACTCATCGAAAATACGAAACTCCATCCTTTATTAACGTCGTTAAAGTGTTGTTTTTGCACTTTTTCACGGAGCACTTAGGCATGTTGACTCGCCGATGGCTAGCGCGCGACTGCGAACGCAAGAGTGCTTAAACGGAATTTAAGCACTCTTGAGCGTGGACGCCGTTGACAGGCAAATAGTGTATCTAGGTTTATTATTGATCGAAGGTTAAAATATCACGTTTTTTGTATGGGAGCCCCCCTGTATTATTATAATTATTATTATTTTGTTTTTAGTAGTTAATACACAATCTGTGAAAATTTCAACTGTCTAGCTATTACGGTTCTTGAGATACAGCCTGGTGACAGACGGACGGACAGACGGACAGCGAAGTCTTAGTAATAGGGTCCCGTTTTTACCCTTTGGGTACGGAACCCTAACTAGGGTACCTACCTTGCAAAAACAAAACCCACTAAAACATTTTACTAAGCGTGGAGATAATGGCATGAATTTGGGGGAGGCCTACGTCCAGCAGTGGACGTCCATCGGCTGATATGATGATGAAATAAAGGCTGTAGCAGGAAAAAAAAAAAACGTTATACGGTTAAATGAATGCTTGCAGTGAGGTTCCAGGTGGCAGTAGAGGTTAAAAATTGGTAAAGTATTTTCTCTTGACGGGGCATCAACTGGTAATAGTTTCGAACTCAAAGCTTTGGGGGCAATTTTCGAAGGGATATCCTGCTACAACCTTTAAAAAGACATTTTTTACAGCGAAAGCGAAGAGCTTCTGAGCCATGGCCGCCAATTTTTAACCCCCGACGCAAAAAGAGAGAGGTGTTATAAGTTTAACGAGTCTGTCTGTGGTATCGGAGCTCTATGTTTTCTGAAAATCCGTTCAGCCGTTTTTGAGATAATGAGCTTTGAAATGAAAATGTCGGGGGCTTTTTTAAGTTGTAGTTATACATGATATGGTTTTGGTGGGATCGATTAATTACTAGCATCTAAACTTAATAGAAGATCTCACCTGATTAGTCATAGCCACAAAAATGCAACAGAAGTACCAATACGCAATCCAATGGAACTCTCTCTCGATACTTGTATTGTCATAGGTTAACAGTTGCCATACGATCCGCCCTAGCACGGGTATGGTAATAGCGAAGTTGTCGCCGTTCGTTTCTACGAAGTCGTGACGTGTGATTGAGGTAGGATCAATGTGATGTTCGCGAAATGGTCTCAGGAAATTCTGAAAGTGACAATCATGTCAGATAAATTACAAGAGCAAAGACTTCAAGGCCATAGTCGGGTTTCCAAAGTAAAATAAAAAAAAAGTTCAAGTGGGATGTTCACATTCAGCATAAATATATAAATATTCTTCACTATAGGTAGGTACTCTATCAAAGAAGTACTCACAAAAATATAACCCAAGCACATTTGATAATAAGGGCCAACATACCTACTATGGAAACCCGACTATGGCCTTTAGAAAAAAAAATATTTTATACTGATAACGATAATTCTGATATCGTCAAAACAACTAAAAGTTACACAAATTATCATCTTTCATTTCTACGCACGTAACTAGTTTTTATATCGTCTTTTCCCGACAATAGAACTGGAAAGTATGTCTTTCGAAAATCCCTTAGAGGGATAAATTCGCCTTGTCTAGATTGTCTCCAACAACCCTCCTTCTTAACCAGACAACGAAGTATGACTACTGCCTAGCATGATATCAAAATTTACTGCCTTTATTGTCAATAGGTAACATTTTTTGAAATCACAATCTTACTTATGTATGCTAGAATTTAATTTTCAATGCATATATCCTACTTTAAACGTTCCACGTGTAGTGTGTGCTGCGCCACACGCACACACTCTCACTATATTATTAGTATATAAGCTCATGTACAACCATATTTAGAGAGAATATATCATAATCCCAACGTGAACAGTTGTATTACTACGCCCATCCCTACATGGCGACCTGCTAGTGCGGCCTTGTGCCGTGCTGGCGGCGCGCTGCGCCAGCCAGCTTTACAAAAAAGAACCTTGAAGTGAAATGTGAAGTTGAAAAAAAAAACAGTGAATATATAATAAAATAACTTAAACAATACGAGCCAGTGAAAATTAGTGAACGGGAACTATTAAAAAATCGACATAGACATTGTGCGCTATCGGAGCCTATAAGAGACATCTTACAAGGACATTTATTTTTACAAAAGCATAATATAACAAATATGTAATAATAACAATCAACACACAAAAAAAAAAAACGCTGCCTTGGTCCTGGGTCCCCGCCCCGAGTGATGCCCCGCTACTGAGATGAAATAGCTGCAGGGAGATGATGGAGTCAAGGATACCAGTCACGGTATGTGGTCAGGTCAGGAGTTCCGGCGTCGTATGCGACCAAGTGATTATGGTGAAAACTTTATCGGCTCAACGTTTATGTGAAATGAAAGTGGGACAGTGTACTTGTGATAGGAGATATATTTTTGGATAATTTTTAGTGTTAATTACTCTATATTATTCATTGCGTATTAGGTCTGACATATATATATTTTTGTTTGTTTTTGTAATTTAACCCCGATTTTATTTTCTAAAAACATATTAAGTGATGACGTTAGTAGTGTTCTTAAAACAAAGAGAAATATTTAATAATGGTTAATAGAAGATATACCTACGTACAGATATTGTGACAACAAAACTGTCATTTGGTTAAAAGGACGACATTGTACTCATGTTTTCTCATCAAAAAAATTTTTTTTTCGTCGGTTCATTTCCCAATTTATAATTTCAATAGCATTGTGGTTAACTCGTGGACATTATATTCATTTAATTTAGGTACAGCACAAATACGATACAGCACGGGGTACGTGTCGCTGTAAAAGGAATGGAATGCGTTGTCTGTTATTACATCTCGGATTACAATAGCAACTAGAAGCATTGTGCATCATTTAAAATAATTTAGATTTCGTAATTATATCTTGATTGCCTTTAAACCATATCATAAGTTTATATAAAATATGAAATATAATTATGGATATAGTGAAATATGTTATAGCTATGATATGACTAGTTAATTACATGTTTATTACATAATTATTTGGAAAATAGTTGGATAAGTACTTATTTTAGGAAGGCCCCACTATCTAGAATAGGATCGTAACTTTGTAACTTAATTTTAGGAAAATATTGTTTGATAAAATACTGGATTTATGATAAATAAATAAAGAGTGGCGTAAATATGAAGAAAACTGATAGTGTTTGGTTGAAAAGTTTTATAGGCATTGAGTATAGGGATGTTTTGGTTGGACTAAAGTTAGATTTTAATGGTTTGTAGATTCGTCAATATGTTTGCAATGGAGTGAGTATGTAAAAGTTTTGACAGGGGTAATATGAGGTGTAAAATAATACAGTTTATTTCGAATAAGTGGACAAGTTTGGGAGATGGTATTGTGAAAGTGCTTTAAGCATAGTGAATGGGAAAACTAAGCAAATAAGTTTTTCACAGAGCGATTAGCCCGATCAACTAAGAGCTGTTGAAATGCTTGTATGGTTATGTTTTCATTTTGAACGAGTAATCTGAAACGCATTCTAAAATGTAATTTTATAGAGATGATGGAAAGAAAGATTCTATGACAAATATGCTTTTCGTTATCGGCGGTCGCCCGAGAGGCACCGTTGAGCGAATAGGTATATAATATGTGTTGCAGGGTACATCAGGATACAAGGCAGGCAGGGAATCCTTGGAATTCGGTCGAGTTTCAATCGTGAAGGTCCTTGGACACATGGCAAGTATAAATGGAAGGATGTGTTAAAAGAACTGCCTGAAAGTTATAGTAAATAGTATATGTGTGCGCGTATAAATAAATAATCTCCTTGTATCCTGAGCAAATAAATAATTATTATAATGTAAGGTCGGCCGACCAACTGTTAATGCTTTGTGTACCCTTGCTATATGTGTTGCATATAACTGTGCACACTTCAAATAAAAATATATAATAATGTAAAGACGTCTAAAAAAAAATTATGAACATTGTAAAGAAGGAAATCATGATTATGACAACAGAACTCTGAAGGACAAGTATGAAATATTTTATAAAAAATATATTCAAGGACAAAGTTAATGAAAATAAAAATACGTAGTACGTATCTTATAACATGGATTGACGGCATAAAATGTACTATTATGTAGTAGCATTTCAATATATTTCTTTGTATTAGAATTACTTACTTATATGCCATTGTTTTATCATGTAGCAATAATTAAAGACATAATAAGGGTTAATTTTTATAACACAGGATATAATTGTTTAGAGATATAGATATACCTATTAATACAGTTTTAAATGTGTATTCATGATCCAATCTTATTTTCTTTTATTATTCTTACATTCATTAAAATAGTAATAGTGTGTTTTTTACTTTAAAATTATCCTCTTTTTGCATTTTTCGAAAATTATTCAACTATTAAACCTAACATATGTTTTTCATACTTAATTTGTATTTAGCTATTGTTTTGTGTCAATTAAAAACTAGATTAATTAATTTAATCTATTTTTTTTTCTCCAAGGGGGGTGGTGTAGTGTGTGCTGCACCACACGCACACACTCTCACTATATTATTAGTATATAAGCTCATGTACAACCATATTTAGAGAGAATATATCATAATCCCAACGTGAACAGTTGTATTACTACGCCCATCCCTACACACGGGTTAAATAAAAATAATAAGCTTGACGGAAATAATTGCCAAATTTCAGCTTTCTAGGTCACCTGGAAGTGGGTTAGGTTTTTGATTACTAGTCAGTCAGTCAGTGGTAAAAATGCCGTTTTTTGGACTTTAATATCCCATCAAAAACATAAATGTGAAAATGGGAGCCAAGTTCAATATTACTGTAAACAATCTAGTGCCAGACTCTGCACCTTTTCAGATAATCTACGGAACTTGGCACCCATTTTGATCTCAATTCTTTCCCACGCATCTCATATTGAACTTGGCTGCCATTTTCACATTTATGTTTTTGATGGGATAATAATAACCTAACTAAACAACACCTAATCAAGTAGATACAATGATTTTTTCCGATAATATTCACTTTATCAATTTTTTATGAAGACCTGCATTTATTTTGAAAGACCTACAATACACCAAATCATAGGGTTGAAGAAAATAAAATGATCCGCACTTTACGTGTAGGGGAGGTACCATTATTTTATTTTAAATAGATTTTATTTGACCACTTTGTAAGATTTATTGATTTCTATATTCATGCCAAATTGCAGCTTTCTAGCGCTAACAATCACAGAGAAAAACCTCGGACAGATAGACGGACATGGCGAAACTAAGGGTTCCTAGTTGACTACGGAACCCTAAAAATGAGTCCGAAAGAGACTTTGTTTTAGCCTGTCCCTTTCGCACTCATTGCCATAAGGCACTGGTCCCACCGCGAGCTAGTAAACTATGAGCTATCGGCTATTTTCTAGCCCAATAAACGAACAAAAGATAATCGCTTCCGTGTAAATAAAAGAGAGAGATATATTTTTATAGTTAATCGCTCGCTGTTCACACTCCCGGCGAGGACACTATCCCACCGCCCGGCGAGTAAGCTATAATTCCAAAGAATTTTTACTAGCCTCCCGCCGATTGTCAATTGTTTTTAGTACATAATTTTACTAGTTGCTCGTCGAGCTCGCCGATATCTGGCGGTGGGACCGCTGTTTACTAGTTGACCGCAGCGATAAAAGCTATCGACTATAAAACTAGCTCAGCGGTACTCGCCGATGCCTGCTTGGCGATCAGAGCGATCACTCTACGTGGATTCGAGTGCACGTATTTACAATGAATTTAAAACAAGCATATGAACTATCTTTGTGGATGACGATGATGACGTTTTTTATAAAAACATGCGAGTAGTGGCAATGGCAATAATGAAGAGACGGAAGAAAAAAGGGATATTTTAAAAAACAATATAGGGATATTTTACAATTAAGTGTTACAAAATAATAGATTGTGTCACAAGGGAGCAATATGGCATATTTACGGCGAGGGCGTAGATTGAATCCTGAACGAAGCGAAGGATTCTATAATAGAATCAATGCTTTTTGGAGTAAAGCTAAAAATAATAATTGAATGTTATATGATCAAATACTGCCGTATCGTAATGATAATCAGTTACAGAGTCAGAAAAATAATATATTATATGTTATTCATCATCATCATCATCATCATGTCAGCCGACAGACGTCCACTGCTGGACATAGGCCTCCCCCAAAGACTTCCACAATGACCGGTCCTGCGCCACCCACATCCAGCGGACACCCGCGACCTTCACCAGGTCATCGGTCCACCGTGTGGGGGGCCTGCCCACGCTACGCCTTCCGGTACGTGGTCGCCACTCGAGACCCTTTCCGCCCCAACGGCCATCGGTTCTACGTGCTATGTGCCCCGCCCACTGCCACTTAAGTTTAGCAATTCGGAGGGCTATATCGGTCACATTGGTTCTGCTGCGGATGGCCTCATTCCTGATGCGATCACGCAGAGAAACTCCTAACATAGCTCTCTCCATTGCTCTTTGGGTGACTTTGAGCCTTCTTATGAGGCCCATAGTAAGCGACCACGTTTCAGTACCATATGTCATCACTGGCAACACACACTGGTCAGACTTTCGTCTTGAGACACTGCGGAATATTGGACGAAAAGATGTGCCGTAGCTTCCCGAACGCTGCCCAGCCGAGTCGGATTCAACGATTAACCTCTTTCTCGAAGTTGGACCTACCTAACTGGACAGTCTGTCCTAGGTATATGTAATCGTCTACAACTTCGAGCGTTAAGTGTCCGATTGTTAAGGGAGTTGGTGCGACATGGACCTTTGACATGATCTTCGTCTTGTCCATGTTCATCCTTAGACCAACTCGCTCGGAGGCTTTACTGAGGTCATTGAGCATTGTACTTAAATCTTCCATGGTCTCAGCCAAGACTATTATATCGTCAGCAAACCGAAGGTGAGTGAGGTACTTGCCATTTATGTTGATGCCTAGCCTTCTCCAGTCCAGAGTCTTGAAAACATCCGCCAGTGCAGCGGAGAACAGTTTAGGAGAAATAACATCTCCTTGCCTGACTCCCCGCTCCAATGGGATAGGCTTCGAGCTCTGGTCCTGGAGTCGGACTGACATAGTGGCGTTCTCGTACAAACACTTCAGCACTTCGATATAGCGGTAGTCCACTTGGCACCGCTGGAGAGATTGTAGTACAGCCCAGGTTTCGATCGAATCGAAGGCTTTCTCGTAGTCCACGAACGCTAAACAGAGGGGCCGGTTATACTCCTCAGTCTTCTGTATAACCTGACGGAGCGTATGGATGTGGTCTACGGTGCTAAAGCCTCTTCGGAAACCGGCTTGTTCGGGAGGCTGGAAGTCATCTAGCCTGCGTGCGAGACGGTTCGTAATGACTCTTGAAAACAGCTTATAGACATGGCTCAGAAGTGAGATGGGTCGGTAGTTCTTCAGTAAGGAGTTGTCACCCTTTTTGAAGAACAGGACCACCACACCTCTGTTCCATGTTTTGGAGTTTTCCCTTCCAGTAAGACGGAATTGAACAACTTCTGAAGGGCCCTAAGGACCGGTTTTCCACCCGCCTTCAGGAGTTCCGTTATAATTCCGTCTTCACCGGGTGCCTTATTGTTCTTAAGCTGTTTAAGAGCCATTCTAATCTCGTACAGGCTGATGTCCGGGATATCTTCGGTATAGTGCCGGGTTAATCTAGCTCTTCGGTCTTCCGCCAGACCAACTTCGGATCTGCTAGTTGACGTGTATAGCTGTCCATAAAAGCACTCTATCTCACTCAGAAGCTCAGGTTTGGACGAAACGATTCTACCTTCTTCAGTTTTTAATCTGGCGAGCTGGCTCTGCCCAATAGACAGATCTCTTGAAAAAACTTTAGAGCCCTTATTCTGCTCGATGGCCTCCTCAATACGATTTGTATTGAATTGGCGCAGATCGTGGGTAAGGGACTTGGAGATCTGTTTATTGAGCTGCCTGTATAATCTCGCATCGGCTGAAGACTGCAGAATCATCTCATTCCTTTCCTCGATGAGCCTCTGAGTGGAGATAGAGATCCTTTTGGCTCTTTGAGTTCGTTGGGCCTTAAAGAACTTAGACCCAATGCTATGGACAGCTTCCACAAACCCGTCGTTGAATTCGTCCACATCGCCGCCTAGACAATCGAAACGGTTTTGGAGTTCCAGCTGAAAGCTCTCGGGGTTTCGGATTTGGACTGCTGCTGGACGGAGCGTGGACTTCATCAGTCGAGAGCGCTCTAGCTTGACGCATATATTCAATGTGCCTCTTACCAGACGATGATCACTTCCGGTTTTAACCGTACTGATCATAGAGACATCATTGAATATACGCCTCTTCGTCGACATGATGAAGTCAATCTCGTTTTTTGTTGCACCGTCGTGACTCATCCAGGTCCACTTCCTGTGCTCGCGTTTCTTGAAGAAGGAGTTCATCATGTAGAGTCCCTCCTTCTCCAAGAAACCAGCCAGTAGTTGGCCCCGGTGGTTCCGACTTCCAATTCCAAATTGCCCCACTCTCAGTTCTTCACCATCTCTCTTGCCCAGTTTCGCGTTGAAATCCCCCATAATAACGGTGAAGTAGGTTTTGGAACTATGCATGACTTTTGATACCTATATCCTCATACATAGCCTCCACCTCGTCGTTGGAGTGTGCCGAGGTCGGCGCGTACACCTGTAGGACCGTCAACGAGTACCTCTTGGATACTCTGAGTATAAGGTACGCCACCCTGGCCGACACACTCTCAATCTTCACTACGTTGTTCACGAGGGATTTGTGGACGATAAACCCGACACCTCCCTGGGACTGTTGGTCGCCCTCCCGGAAATAGAGCAAGTTGCCGGACTTCAGGGTTATCGTGTCCTCCCCCTCTCTTCGGACTTCAGATAACCCTACGATATCCCAACGCAACTTGCTCAATCCTTCCTCCAGTTCCGCTACCTTTTCGTCGGTCCGCAGTGTTCGTGTGTTATATGTTGCCAGGGCCAGGAGTCGTCGGTGGTGGTAGCCGGATCTTTGCCGGAGATTCTTCGCACCCCTGACCCCGCTAGTACCCTGGCCGTTACCAAAGCCAGGGCACTGGGGGTCGCCGGAACCTCGGGGCCGTGGCCTGTTTGTATCTGTCATAGGGGGTAATTGCCATAATCGCCACGCTTGGCATGCGGGTTGGCGATCGCAGTGTCTCCACCGCACTCCAGGGATGCTGCTGCCCATCCCCCGGTGGTCTTGGTCGTAGTTTTAGGACATACCCGGGTCCAAATATGTTATTAGTGAAATTAAATTAAAAAAGGTTTAATAAAATGTCTAATGTTGTATAGATAGTACGGAATGTCTAATGACTCTAATGTCTAATGTTGTATAGATAGTCTAATGTTGTATAGATAGTACGGATAGTACGGAACCCTTCGTGCTCCTACTCGCACCTGGCCGGTTTTTTTTCAGAATTTTAAACTTCATAGTTTGGAATTTAGAGTGGTGGGGGGACGACGACACACTTTTTACAACTTTGACAGCTAATATCTCACCAACGGTTGACTTAAATGGAAAGGTTTTTTAGAAACCTGTTTGTCATTTTTTAAGGGCTATCCGCCACACGCTTATGTGCATCGAAAAAAAAATCATGACCCCCCTAATAAATGTTTAATATTATTTTAGTAACTTGACATTATGATGTCTTGACATTATGGTGTTTCTATAGGGGTTCATAGCATACACCTTCCTATCAAATTTCATAATTGTAGTGCTCATAATCTCCGAGTAAATCGGCTGTGACATACGGACGGACGGACGGACAGACATGACGAATCTATAAGGGTTCCGTTTTCGCCATTTTGGCTACGGAAACCTAAAAAGTAATTAATTTCGTGTTTGTAACTCATCACCATCCTAGCGTTATTCCCAGTACAGTTGCATCCTGAAGGATTCCTGGGGCTCGCTACCTAATCCCAAGAATTGGCGTAGGCACTAGTTTCTACGGAAGCGACTGCCATCTGAACTTCCAACCCGAGGGGGAAACTAGACCTTATTGGGATTAGGCTTGTCAAGTGAGTGGGCAACTTGACTGTTAGAGGTTCTCAAGCCACTCACTGCTATCATAGACAGCAACCGGGATCAACGGCTTAACGTGCCTTCCAAAGCACGGGAGCGCTCAGTTAGTAACCACTCAAAGCGGTCACCCATCCAAGGGCTGACCTCGCCCGACATTGCTTAACCTCGCATACCGCACGCGGTACGCGGGCGCCGCTGGGCCACGAACGGCCGAGTTACGTGTTTGTAACTATTAGGACTTTTATGATATAACTAATGCCATAAACATTTGAGGACTACCATTATTAACAATCCTGCATGATGGAATCATATTCCAATAATGTGTGGCTCAAAAACTTGGGAGTTAATTTATTTTATTTAAAAACGGACTCCAATCATTGTACGTACTTGTAGACTCGATTGATGAAATATATGCTTGATCTAAGTTCAAGTCAATGGTTTCTATGGAGGTTGCTAGACTGGAGGTGTGTAAATTTTACGATGCGCCTGTTATGTACAGGCCTTTTTAATGCCTACTTAAAACACTGTGTACAATAATTATGCTGTGTTGATCTAATTCTATTCAGATTTATTATTTATTACATTATTAACACAGTATAGTTGTTTTAACCGCATGGTACTTCATTCGGAATACATGTATATGAACATATTTAGGTACGTAATGTATGTATGAAGATGAACGCAAGTACGAGCGTAAAAATGATCATGTAATTTGTGTATCATTTAAAAAAATTCTAAATGTATATTAATATAACGGTAATGCGTCAATTGATTAATAATAGTCTATTTGATGTAAAAGTATATTAGTAGTAGTTTGTTGTGTATTTATTTATTTTCTCCCTGAATGTTTTGTAAATAACGTATTGATGTATGATATACACTTCGTATTTTTAATATGATTTGTTGGGCATCAAAATACCTTTAATATGATACCTCGTATGTTAAAATCGGATAAGTAGTTATTGAGGAATCACTACAAACGTGACAACGTGTGCGCCTACTAGCGCGCAAAGCGCCCCGCGCGGCGCGCCTTTCGGCGGATAAAAATCAACGTAGTTTCGTTATTTATAAACCGATTTCTAAAATTCAAAAAGTAATATGTAGATAATAAGTGTAGCTATCTCTTTTATATGAAGTATTTTTGGAACAATCGATTATTTCACTGCTTATTTTAAACTTCAAAAAAAATCAATTTTATATTTTTGTTTATTTTTCAAAAAATAAAAACTGTATATGATTTGCCATATAATTTGTACATACATTTTGTTAGCTATTTCACCAGCTTTCATATGACATCTCATTTGTTAAAATCGAATGAGTAATTATTGAGTTAATCGAAAAAAAAAAACCATATGCCGCCATCTTTGTGACGTCATAGTTATCCCCTCCACCACTTTAAAGAGCGACAACCGCACTTTTCATACTCGGGAGATATTACTGAATCCCACGATACCACTTGTTGGTATGCACCTGTTCAGTCAAGCAGAAGTTTGATTTTAGCCTCTTTAGGGATACTATTAGTGATTAAACGTCCTCAAATATTGTCGCACTAATCGTAGTAGACCTTGGTGATAATAGGTTATTTTATTAAACACAAGAACCGTGTGATTCGGAGTCTCTGTTACTCACATACAAAGAAAAATGCTCTATCAGTTCTTTGAAAAGATGTCTTTCAGGCGGAAAAGTCCTGCGTTCTCCCTATTGGATTTCAGAATCTGGAGCTTTTTCAGTTATTTATTTATTTAAACTTTATTGCACATATTAATACAAAAGGCGGACTTAATGCCGTGAGGCATTCTCTACCAGTCAACCATAGGTATCAACATAGTTATCAACTTGCAATATACGTCTAGACAAAACCACAGTATATACATATAGCTTAAGTCAGTAACTTAAATAGAGTCGCTTAAGACCTTTCTCGTTAGAGCTTCGTTAGAGCGATAGGGTTGCACCTCTCAATTTATGTAAATTTGAATAAGTTTATTATATTTCCTAAAACATTGATTTGTATTCTACTCCGTAGATACTCAAATGACAATTAGCGGGTAATTTAGGTATACTAATTGTATTTGTGTGTAGGGGACGTAATCTCCGAAAGAACTTAAAATAGGGTATATTTTTAAACCCCGACGCAACGAAAAAGAGGGGTGTTAGAAGTTTAACGTGGGTTTCTGTGTATTTGTCTGCTGCTTCGTAGATCCCTAACGTTTAAACCGAAACAGTTTGTACGGAATAGCGATAATCAAGCAAACGCCTGAAATAATTAAATAGCAATTGTCTTCTATATGGCGATTAAACGAGTTCCACGCGGGCGAAGCTAGAAACTAGTAATTCATAAAACTAATTATATTATGATATTGTGTGGTTTATCCACACAATATTATATATGCCTAATTTTGATTTCAAATATTTAATAACATTTTCATCAAAATCATTGCTTCACGTTATGTCACGTCAAATCAAAATAGTGGCCAGCACGCGCTTGTTTATTAAAAACTTCTTCAACGCTGTTCTTCAACTGTTCTACGCGATACGTGCGCGACACACGTGATCGAAACCCCCCGAGACTTCTTTAAGTTTACTGTAGACATAATCCTGTTCTGGATTAGTTTTATTGTTCTTGACGCTTAGAGACCTTATACATCTCTAACAATATTAAGTTTACTTATTTTAATTTTAGCGCTTAGAGATCATTTACATCTCTAAGGACTTTTAAATAATTGTTATTAATCGTATTTGGACGCTCAGAGACCATATACATCTCTGAGATATTAAATTAATTTTATGTACTTTTTGTTTATTCGGACAGATCGTATTCAATACGTCCTTAATATTTGTAAATTTATTTTTATATAATTGTTAATAAGTATATTTTTTTAATCATTATTATTAAGTAAGATTGTCAGTTTTTTTTTTAAATTGTATAAATTCACGCTTTGACTTGTAAAAGTGCCCTTGTGACCTATTTGCAGAATAAATAGTTGATTTTGATTTTGATTTTGTAATGACGTGTGTCTGTTGTGGGTGCGTCAAATCGAACATTAAAGTAATAAGCACCTAAAAGTAGCAAAAAATGCGTCCAATTAATTAATCGTCCCACTTTAAGACGTGGAGCACAAAATCTAAAAAATCGTGTTTTCGAAGCCGTTGAGCATACCCTTCCTACAGAGCTAGGTCAACCAAAATTTATACAAGCAATGGCATGTACATGAACTAAAAAAAAGGGGGGGACTAAAACTTAAAAATGTGACTTTTGATAAAGAGGAACTCCTGATGATGATCAGAACAGAACTCTTCAACGACGAAAAGTTCACGTTTGGCGATTTGTCCTCTTTGCTGTGTTTGTTAAGCAAGTTAGATTTATAAGACAATCATTTGTCAAGCTCGAGTTCTGATGATGGGATCCATAAGGAATCGAGGGAACTCCTCAAATGTAAAAGGCATACATATAGTAATTTTAGTATTTTCATAAACAAATCAAGCATTTACATTTAAATAAGTGAAATTTGATGAAGTGGAACTGCTGATGATGATCAGAATAAAACTCTTCAACAACGCATAGTTCACGTTTGGCGAATTGTTCTCTTCGTTATATTTGTCAAGCAAGCTAGGTTTTCAAGACACATTTTTGTCAAGCTTGAGTTCTGATGGAGGATTACTTGAGGAATTGAGGGTACTTAGTCTTCTACCATTATAAACATACTTAACCTTTTTTATTTCATTGTATGGAATCTAAGAGTGCACCATCTATGTATAAATATCTTTCACCGGCCTCCCTCATTAAAGTCGGTTTTTTTCTTTAAAATTATTTTGTTCATGTACATACCATTACTTGTACAAATTTTGGATGACCTAGCTTTGTAGGAAGGGTATACACAACAGCTCCGAAAACACGATTTTTTCGACTTTCTGCTCTACGTCTAAAGTGGGACGATTAATTGGACGCATTTTTTTGCTACTTTTAGGTGCTGATGATAATGTTGTAGGTTTTGTTTAGACGTATATTGAAAGTTGATAACTGAAAAAACTCCAGGTTCTGAAATCCAACAGGAAGAAAGCAAGACTTTTCCTCAAAGATCTCTTTTCAAAGGACTGATAGTGCATTTTTCGGTGAACTAAACGACACCTCGCCAATATTATTGCTATGAAATAAAATTAAATATCACTAAAAGACTAGTTGTTTGTGAGCAACAAAGACAGTTCATCACACAGTTCTTGTTTTTAACAACCTATTATCACCAAGTTCTACTACGATTAGTGAGACAATATTTAATATTTATATACTTACAATCAAAAAAAGAATTTTCAAAATCGGTTCAGACATGACGGAGTTATGGAGTAACAAACATTTAAAAAAACACATACAACCAAATTGAGAACCTCCTCTTTTGAAATCTTGAAGTCGGTTAAAAAATATAATACATATAATGTAATAATATCGTGTTTTAGTGATTACTATTGTATTGCACATATTCCAGAAATATGAACACGTGTGCTAATTTTGTACTAAAGAATCATTTTTAATAGATTTCTATAATTCAAATTTAAGGGATAAAATTGAAAAATTTAATGCTCCGAGCAGGATTAGAACCTGCGACATCTGGCATACGCGGCGGTGGAAACTATTGACTGTCATTACTGCCTCATATGTCACCCACGCCGCCTCCGCTCTACCGTGCTACCGAATACTGAGCGGATTTTTTGGTGCGCCGTCCCCCGGACCGCGTTCGCTTCACCAAAAAACGGCCTCCGCCACGCAACGACGCTGCTCCGCGCTTTGTGAGTTTTAAGCTTTAAAAAAACCTTATTGCGGTTATTAAATTCTAGATGACCTGAAATTTTTGACCGCGATTGTAGGTCGATATTTATTATATTCAATAACTTCTTCGTCAACAATAATATATAGATATCATCGCCACCACAGTTAACTGACCATTCGTGCACTTTGTTCTTATTATAATAAGGCTCACGAATGGTCAGTTAACTGTGTTGGCGTTTGTTCCTACTAGTATAATATACAATCGTATGTTGGGCTATGTGAAAGTACCTATTCAAGTTAATTGCAGACTGCGAACCAAACTAAGGATTTGTCATGTTACACCACAATTACTGCAATAATTCAAACAATTGTAGGCAACTACTTGCTTCATCATAAATTTAAGAGCCTTGCTCTTGTCGGTGGAGTAACGTTTGCCCTCTATTATACTAGTTTTAATGTAATGGTCATGTCGTATCAGGTGCCCCAGCATATTCCCTCTTCTATTTTCCATCATCTTTAGCAAGAATCTTTTCTCTCCTATCATGTCTAATACTTCTTCGTTTGTTTTTATTTCTCAACTTATACTACTTTATAACTACTTGCTTAAGTAATAATAAATGAATAAACTGAATAAAACAGATGGTACGCGACCGTGAGAATATAAACACATGGATAAAAAGCCGATGCGATGGTGCAATGTGTTATTCGTCTATTCTATGTATAAGTAAGTACGTCCGAACCCGAATGTATGAAACTCAATCCTGTTGAACACTGAATATCTGTTTTTTTACTGAAATTATGTTATAAAAGGTCGCAAGAAACAACGATTGTAGGTATGTATTATATTAAACAGTTAAGGTAGGTCTTAACTCAACCACCTCAACGATTGAGTTTGATGAAATTATCAGCAAGTGGCTCAATTGAAATGGTCGTGATTGTTACACTGGGGTACAATATCTTACAGTGCGTCAAAATCAAGGATAGTTAGTAGCAACTGGAACGAAGTGCATGCTTTTTAAGACAGTAGAGTTTTGGTCGGGTTTTTAGAGTATCCATATCCATACTTCCATACTAATATTATAAATGCGAAAGTCACCCGTCTGTCTGTCTGTCTGTTACCTCTTGACGCTTAAACCGCTAAACTGATTTAGAGGTAGTTTGAGTCCTGGGAAAGGACATAGGATAGTTTATATCCCGGAAAGGTTCCTTAGGGGGTGAAAACGGGGTAAAAGTTTGTATGGGCGCCTACAAAAAAAAATATAGCAATTATTTCCATAATATCTTTTGTTAAAGTGTAAAAACTCCAAATCCATTTCTTAACATATTCGTTTTGCCCAACATTATGTAGCAAAAAAAAAGATGCATCGCCTGAGAAAAACAGCTACTGCCAGTTATTTTAACAAATTGCTTAAATCACATGGTGAGTAAAACAGTCAACCCCAAGAGTTCAAAGTTATCGGCTAATCCCAATATACCTGCCATTTTCGTAAGAATTTTGATCGCCTTGATATGTGTTCTCGCAAAAGATAACATTGTTTCGAGTTTTTGGTGTAAACGAAGAAGTATAACATCGCAAAGATATGTATCGTTTTTTATTAATATTTCATGGCATTTGAGCTGTGTAAATCCAATACAATCACTCTTTTCGGGTTAGGTTAACCTCTTATCATAATTAATGGGAGTTTTTATTCTTACTATCGGGATAAACGTACTTAGCAGGTATTTTTCATATTTTCAAAAGAACTTTGTTACAAGACGAGATTCTTTGATCAGTGTGTGTTGCCAACAACATAATGGGTACTGAAACGTAGTCGCTTACTATGGACCTCACAAGAGGGCTTAAAGTCACCAAAAGAGCAATGAAGAGAGCTATGCTGGAAGTATCTCAGCGTGATTGCATCAGAAATAAAGGCATCCGCAGTAGAACCCAATTTATCTGACATAGTCCTCCTAATCGCTAAATTTAAGTGGCACTGGGCGGGGCACATTGCACGTAGAAACTATGGCCGTTATGGCGGAAAAGGTCTTCAAGTGGCGACCACATACCGCAAGGCACAGCGTGGGTAGGCCCCACACAAGATGGATTGATGACCTGGTGAAAGTCGCTGTAGTCCGCTGGATGCGGGTGGCGCAGGACCTGGTGCCACAATTGGTACTCTTTGGGGGAGGCCTACGTCCAGCAGTGGATGCCCTTCGGCTGATATCATGATAATGAATATTTTTGCACAGCACCTAATATGTACAGGGTGTGGCCTGTAATAGGAGCAATAAATTAAATAGTACACTATTGAGCTCTCTAGCAATTATTTCCAAATGGTTTCAATAGACAAAAAAAAGTTATATTTGGATTTTTTTATACTAAAATAGGTTACGTGTACTTTTTTACTCTACTGGAGTGATATTAATAACTATGTATTTAAAAAAAAACTAAAAATTTATATAAAAATAAAAAAACAATTTAAAAATCCCAAAAATATCATTTTAAACCAAAAATTCGACAACGAATATAAGTCATAACTTGAAGCAACCTTAAAATAAATCAGCATTGACTGCCACGCTATAATCTCTGGGTGCCAAGATCCATTACTTGGAGGTCATAACTTTAGATCAAAATTTCTCTCAATTGAAAAAAGATATTTTTTTTGGACACTAGAGGCTACTGCAGATGTTCTAAGAAAGCGTCCTTAAAATTCATTGCTCCTATTACAGGCCACACCCGTATATACATATTTATTGCAGAAGATTTCATTTAGTTCCGTTCAAGAAGTTTCTGTATATTAAGTACCTTTTGGTTTACATGAAGATCTACATATTTACTTTCTTTTAAACGTTATAATAATAATATTGGGGGACAATCTTACACAAATCGACCTAGTCCCAAACTAAGCAAAGCTTGTACTATGGGTACTAGACGACGATATACATACTTATAAGTATATACTAGATAAATACATACTTAAATACATAGATAACATCCAAGACCCAAGAAAAAATATCCGTGAAAAATGCACAAATAAATGCCCTGGCCGGGATTCGAACCCGGGACCTCTAGCTTCGGAGGCAGAGTCACTAACCAACTAGGCTAAACAGGTCGTCAGGTTATTTGATTGCAAAATACAGTTAAGTTACAAAAGTCATCGTAAAAAATAGGTAACCAAAACGTTTTACCTGTCTTATATTTTGGTATTAAGGCAAAAAAATAACCTAATGATATTTTGCCCGTTTTTAGGGATTAATATTTTAATTTCAATCATGTTTTTTGTCTCTCCTGTAAACTTCCATAATATGACGTTAGCAGGTTTACACTATTAGCCGACGATGTAACGCGGACGAAGTCGCGGGCAAAAGCTAGTTTGTAATAATTGTAAAATATGTATGCCCTCGGCCGAAAAAGTAACAAAGGGAGTGTACTGTGTGTATAGGTTTGATAACAGGAATGATTAAAATGGACGGCCATGGATACTTACTCACTGGCAATTCCCATGTGCGACTTTTTTCACGGAACACATGCACAGTGTGTGTGTGTGTGTGTGTGTGTGTTTTATATTTACATTCTTAAGTCCTTGGCCTTACTACCGATTCGATAGGAGATAGTATACTGATATATTGGTACTGATAAATAAATAATTTTACTGAAACATTCAAAAAACTGAAATTTGGAATTAAACCTTTTACTCACCTAGAGAATACTGCTAAAATTTATCGATATTAGGTTTCTAGTCGGTCTAAGAACTTTTTTCGGATGTTATATTTTTGATGGTGAGAGGTGATACTGGACACTGGACTTTTAACTTATACGAGTAGCCAACTCGCTTATTAGTTGACTACATCTACCCTCGAGTAACAAATTATCATTACTATAACAAGATACGACATAGAAATACATTTAAAACGGTTATTACTTCAGTACTTAGTTTTGATTTGGTTTTGTGATTTTATTTTTTGATTTGGTTTGGTTTGATTTGAGTACTTAGTTTTGATTTGGTTTTCTCACAAAAAATAATATCTTTTTTTGTGTACTTTTAAGACAATTATTAATTTAACATAACATACTAAACTTTCACTGCAATTAAGTAAAGAAGCATTATATAAATTATATTCTAAAATTCAAAATAGCGTAAGCTAGCATTGGAGAGGCAGAGTGCATGGAAATGTTTCATAAGCCCAACTCCAAGCTGTGCAACGTGAGTGAGAGAGAGTGACAAGCACATAAGCTGCTCAAATCCACTTTGTACTTGACTTGTAAATAGCAATTGGAAATGTGTGTCGTCACTGCAGTAGTATAATAATGTGGTCAAGACATGCGAACTAATGTACCTCCCGACACCAATCATAATTGAACCAAATGGTATTAGTCGTTTTTATATTAGTTACATTCATATATATTCACACATAGTGGCAAAACTATAAAGAAAAGTTACATTGGAGTGAGAATAGTTACATGTATACGCTAGAAGCACTTAAAACAGAAATATCTTGTAATTACTTTGCCTATAATAGGTAGGTCAACCGCTCCCCAAGTGTCTGCTGCCCAGTGCACAAAACCCGAAGCAAAATCTGCTGTTAGAACACCAGCTAGTGCTGCCAATAATAATGAGGCATCAGCGCGAATGTACCCGGCCATGAGGAGCCCGGCACACACGCACAATGTGCAACAAACCACCACGCACACCCATTCTTGTAGTCTCTTGCCTGTCAAAACAAAAGTTATTGTATTCATCTCATGCATTACAACATAAGGGATTATTACTCGTACATGCCTTAATTTTGTCACTAACTACAAGAGAAGTTTCTGGCGCATTTATGGTCCTAAATTTAAGAATGTGTTTGTGTAATAATCCCTTTCATGTTGCCCTAAATAAGTTATGGGAATTCATTGTAGAGTGATCCCATAATAAATAAATAAAATACCAATTACAGTTAGTTCATCGCTAACGTAATGCATCCATCTTTTTTACCATACAGGTATGGAACCCGAAGGGTCCAGAAGAAGGTCCGGCACCCTATTGCTGTCACTCGCGTGACCGTCTGTTGTCTGTCACACATTTTGTTCCGGACACTTTTTTAACTTCCCATTGACTTTTTTGAACTTGAAATTTGGTGATAATGTTTATTATTCCAAATTTGTTACATATTAATTTTACTCGTTTTTGTTTTTATGCCGAATTGCTCCCTTTTTTATTAGTTACTAGACGTACCCGCGCCTCCGCCCGCGTAAATGAAACATGAATAATTTTTAAGAAATTAAACCGACTCCAATGGGGGAGTCCGGTGATAGATTATTATACTTAGATGGTGCACTCTTAGATTCCATACAATAAAATAAAAATGGCTATAAGTATGTTTATAATGGTAGAAGACTAAGTACTTTCAATTGGACGTAGTTATGGGAAAATGATCCAACCCACGCGATGTAAAATTTGAAATTTGAACATTCTGCTTAAAACAAAAGTCGTACATTGGATTGGATCCTTTTCCCATAACTACGTCCAATTCCTCATCATAACTTAAGCTTGAAATGTGTCTTGAAAACCTAGCTTGCTTGACAAACAAAACGAAGAGAACAAATCGCCAAACGTGAACTACGCGTCGTTGAAGAGTTCCGTTCTGATCATCATCAGCAGTTCCACTTCATCAAATGTCACTTTTTTTGAATGAATGCTTGATTAGTTAATGAAAATACTAAAATCACTATTTGTCTGCCTTTCACATTTGAGGACTTTCCTCGATTCCTAATGGATCCCATCATCAGAACTCGAGAATGACAAAAATTAATCGTGAAAATAGAACTTGCTTAACAAACACAGCTAGAAGGACAAATCGCCAAACGTGAACTTTTCGTCGTTGAAGAGTTCTGTTATGATCATCATCAGCAGTTCCACTTCATCAAATGTCATATTTTTGTATGAAAATGCTCGATTTGTTGATAAAAACACAAAAATCACTATATGTTTGCCTTTAAGATTTGAGGAGTTCATGGATCCCATCATCAGAACTGCGTTTTGACAAAAACGGGACCAACTTGGATATATATACTAACAATCAAAAAATAATTTTCAAAATCGGTTACATAAAAAAAACATACAACCGAATTGATAACCTACTCTTTTTAACCGACTTCAAGATTTCAAAAGAGGAGGTTATCAATTCGGTTGTATGTTTTTTTTTGTTTGTTTTTTTTTAAGCATTTACAATCTGACGACTAAACTATTGATGTTTTAAATAAAGTTTTGAACTAAACTTTGAACTAAGGCTTTAGCCATTCAGTATTTCTAGTCATTTTTGCAGAATTTAAATAGATAAAATGATTGTATTAATTAATATGTTTAAATACCTACAAAAATGCGCGAGCGCGGAGGCTCGGCAGGCCCGATCAGTCGCGCGCTGGCGCATACGGACAACGGACCTGTGTCAGTTTTAGCCGCGACCGTTTCGTGCACCAAACAAGCAGTTTTTGACGAATTTATATAATTATTGCAAATTATTTAAGAAGGGCAATAAAAACCCAAATTAAAAAAGTCGTAATTATTAACAAATAAATTATGGTCATAGTGCCACAGTATAAAAATGACAGTATAACAACTGAACTGAACCCCTGCAGAAATGGAACCAAAGTTGGTAAAATTATAAATGAAATGTTTATTACCAGAAATTGTAGATATAGTAAGAGATCTACTGCTTTACACTTGAATATTTTTTTTAAGCTATGAGCTTCACCACATTAATTCCGGCCGTCTTTTTTTAAATACCACGTCAGTGGTAAACAAGCGTACGGCCCGCCTGATGGTAAGCGATCACCGCAGCCTATGGACGCCTGCAACTCCAGAGGAGTCACATGCGCGTTGCCGACCCTTTTCAAATTTATACACTATCTATCTTTCTAGCTAATCTTCTTTTAAAAGATCTACCCATTTCCAGGTAGCTACCGTGGCAAGTTTGGTTTTATTTCATATACCATATTGATTCTTTTATCATCTTTATGTAAAAATCATTTCTGGTATTTATTTTAAAAGAATACGGTAATCTTTCGCATAAATAGTAAAAAGTAAAAACTTCGCAATGTTTTTTATGCTTTGAGAGCTAATAACAGTAATAACTTTTGACGAATAAATTAAACCACCAAAAAATATTCTGTCTGTATTTTATTAAATTAAATTAACGTTTTTTCCAAGCAACAATAAAGCATAAAACTAGTGGCTCTGTGAGCTGTAGACCACGCAAAAAATATATGTTTTCAAATTTTACAAAAACCGTCTCGATAAAAAAACATTATAAATATTATAATTATCGAACCTGCTCACGAAATGTCACGAGAATCGGTTGAGAAATGCGACCTTTAGAGGAGAACATTCGAACAGACAGACATATTGACGACCTGTTTAGCCTAGTTGGTAGTGACTCTGCCTCCGAAGCTAGAGGTCCCGGGTTCGAATCCCGGCCAGGGCATTTATTTGTGCATTTTTCACGGATATTTGTTCTTGGGTCTTGGATGTTTTCTATGTATTTAAGTATGTATTTATCTATATAAGTATGTATATCGTCGTCTAGTACCCATAGTACAAGCTTTGCTTAGTTTGGGACTAGGTCGATTTGTGTAAGATTGTCCCCCAATATTATTATTATTATTATTATATAATAGTACATTTCGATGCTAGTGCGGAAAGTATGTCATTTCTTCACGAGTACCGAGGGATGCCACGAGCCGTAGGCGAGAAGAAGAAATATCTGGTACAGCATTACAATATAAAACTTTTGAGTCGAGAAATACTCAATATTATTACCTATAAACGAAAGTAAAATTACTAATTTGTTTACAAGACAATACATAATATTCGGTCTAAGTATTTACAGTTTACATAAATGACAGACGTATTGTGTCAACTTTTTTTTTATTGTGCTCTAATTATGTCAATATTAAATTGTCATGGTTTATACTTCAAAGAAGTTGATATATAAACCAATGACGTTTCAAATATACGTTCCGTATATCTTGACTGATATTGATATCTGCCAAAACAATGACAAACCAAATTAAACTTTACGTTGAGAGTTACAGAACTGTTTCGGAGTTAATCATAGAGAAGCTGCAAAACATTTTGAAAGAGAAGAGGCTAGCTTTGTCTAAGTGTGTCTCTCTTCCACCTATTGCCATACCAGTAGGGTGATCATAAGCAAAGAAGTTCAATCAGTAGACGTTACTTATTGGTGGATTCAGATCAAACCGACGAGAAAACAATATTGCAATAATTAACCTGTACGACACCAATAACGTATTCGACGTATATGCGCACCATTGATTCGACAAAACGACGAATATATCCGTCATGGTGACGGCGTCCAATGCGATATCAACCTAGATGCATTTCTATTGATAGTGCGCTTAAAAGGTTAAATACTTTAACAAAAATAAGACGTCAGAAAAATAATAAAACCCTTTGATTGTCGACAACATGGGAGTTATGACGGACGTTGTCAAAATTCCTTTAGTTGACGTGTAAGTGTCACTGCCGTTCATAAAGTATGGCGTTCAAAGGGTTAATTTGCTATTCATCAATGTTTGTCTGAGGATGTCAAACGCAAAGTTGAACCCTATAGAAATGCATGTAGGTTGATATCTCATTAGAGGCCATGACGGATATATACGTCATTAGCTTCGGACCGTTGGTGCGCAATATAGGTACGTTGTTAGCGTCGAAAAGGTAATGGGTAATACTCGAAAACTTTGAGGACATGTATATTTCTCTTTGTTACGTTTCAGTAAACATGTCCTAAATAAAGGGGATAATGGTCACGTTAAACTGCCACGTTCTAAAAGGGCGTAGGTACATCGAAAGGATGAATAAGATTACCACTATTGGTAACATGTTCAATTAAAAGTTAAAATTACACTGTATCAGTGTCACCTGCAACAGTGACAGTGCCGGTTTTCAGGGGGTCTACCTGAAACACCCGAAGATCGAAGTTCATTATATTTCCTTCTCTATCACACCAATAAGCAAGTGTTATAGAGATAGATATAACGAAAGATTTTAACCCAGTTACTTCACTTGACAAAATAGACCTCACAACTGTCATGCCAAAACCACACGATGGGCCATGATGGGCCACGTACAAGACGCAGTGACGCGGTGGAACGAGATGCAAATATGCTTTTTTTTATGATTGACTGACTGGCGATTGGCCTTAGTCTCACCTGATGGAAAGCGATGGCCTTTCATCCTTGAATGCATATCTGCGACCTATACGTTGGCCCATAATGGTCCATTGTGTGCTTCTGGCATCAAATGTTAATACCAATATTGCCAATGTCGCATGCATTGGTTTTTTTCTAGATTAGATAGAATAAGTTACGAGGATACTTAGAGTATTTCTAAAGAGATCCTATACGAGTACGAGTTCCACCAAGGGGGACGGAAAAGCTCTTACCCACCTAAATTGAGAATTTGTCTTAAACGGCTGGCGCCTTATCATAAACAACCTCTTTAATTTGGGCGGGTATGACGTGGACATGATAATGAGGCAAATAAAAAAGTGGAACTATGACAAAGACTACAAATGATGTATCTCTCTCTGTTGCTCTTATTCCATTTAGTACATGACCTCGGTAGTGGTATTATTATTTGAAAATTTCTCAGGGGTACTCTAAGGGAGGGTAGGATAGGAGTCATATCACAGAACATTCTTAATTGCGGATATCCCTCACAGTCGCTCTTATTCAATTTAGTAAGTATATGATATGATCTATCGCTCGCTAACGGTATTATTATTAGACGTCTTCTCTGGGGTACTCTAAGTTTGCGTACCTTATTAGAGCCTTATCTAGACAAGAGACGCCATCACCGCACGTTACCGAACAAAATATTTTGTAATTTGGGGGAGGTAACACACACATAAAAAACCACACATACCAAATATTTTCCTATTACTACGCACCATTACACTGAAACAATCAACGCACACACATTCAAAACACTAAAATTATCTGATTATATCAGATGGCCAAATTGACTGAAAGTTGCTAAGATGCATATTTATCATAGAAATTCTCATACCAGATAGTAGTTAGATCTTATTTCTTGAAATAAGGCTGACATTTACTGTAAATTTGACGACTAGCCGTGATGATCAAGCACGAATGTTTTTAAATCGACTTTGTAATCGACCTTCCTAATACGCATATTCTATCCCGTGGCTTCGCTTGCATTCTTCGTAGTACGTCGACGCGGCGAAGCCGCGCGGGTAACTAGTATTATATAATAAACAAAATATTTATTCGGCAAGAAATTTGAATCCTCCGAAATCAAATCCGAAAACATTAAAAAAGAAAAAATTTTTTCAGCGATTTAATAAAATTTACCCTCTGAAGAGGTGAAAAGGGGGTTGAAAAGATGTTTGGGGAGCAAATCTAAATATATAAAAGAAGAAACTGACTGACTGACTGACATATCAACGCACAGCCCAAACCGCTGGTGCTAGAGATTCCAAATTTGGCACGTAGGTTCCTTATAAGGACTAGGGGTGCACTCAGAAAAGATTTTTCAAAATTCAACCCCTAAGGGGGTGAAATGGGGGTCCGAAGTTTGTATGGGGAAACAAGATTAGTTGGGACTATTCTATTCGAAACTTCACAAGAGTATTTCTAACGATAAATGAGTAAATACCGTGTTTCAGGTTTTTTGAGAAATCAACCCCTAAAAGGGGGAAAGGTGGTGACAAATTCTGAAAATCGGCATGGGTATTGTTTTTATGATATACCGGGTCGCTGATAACGAAAACAACAATGATTTTAAAATCTCGCGTGGAGGACGTGAAATACCATTCCCCCTGTTGGGGTGCTAGGGGGATGAAATGTCTAAATAAAAATAGTCATCAATTTTGAAATTTAATATTGTGGACTGTGGTCATGAAAACTTTTGAAAGTTTGTGCCAAATTTCAAGAAATAACTGACTGAGTGAGTGACATATCAACGCACAGCCCAAACGGTTCTAGAGATTCCAAATTTAGTAAGAAAGGATTTTTCAAAATTCAACCCATAAGGGGTCCGAAGTTTGTATGGGGAATCAAGATTAGTTGGTTTATTTTATTCGACACTTTACAGGAGTATTTCTAACGATAAATAAGTAAACATGTGTTTCAGGTTTTTTGAGAAATGAACCCCTGAAAGGGGGAAATGTGGTGACAAATTCTGAAAATAGATATGGGTGTTGTTTCTATGGTTTATCGGGTCGCTGATTACGAAAAAACGACAATGATTTTAAAATCCCACGTCGAGGACGTGAAATACCTTCCCCTCTGTTGGGGTCCGAGGGGGTTGGAATGTCTAAATATTAATATGGGTGTCATTTTTATGGTTTAGTGGGTCGTTAATTTCGAAAATGGCATTGATTTAGAAATTTAATATTGCGGACATGAAAACTTTTAAAAGTTGGTGCCAAATTGCAAGAAGTAACTGACTGACTGAGTGAGTGACATATCAACGCACAGCCCAAACTGCTGATTCGAGATATACTAAATTTGGCATGTAGGTTCCTTATAAGGTCTAAAGGTGCATGATGTGCCGTGAGTTCCCTATGAAGATACGACCTTTTTTGATTCAATGTTTTGTAAGTGGTTTTATTAATCAGTGCCGTCCGATACGATTTCGACATAAATCGATATTTGAGCGTCCGAGAGGACTCTTAATAGGAATTTGAGGTCCCTAAACTTTGATTAAAGTAACGGCCATATTGATTTTCTTCATTTCCGTTCCGATTTCGTTCAAAATCGATATCTGAGCGTCCGAGAGGTCTCATAATACGAATCTGATGTAAAATTTGGCACTCCATACATGCCAGGGATTGTAAAAAAAAAAGTTTAATGATACTATATAGGCGTGTGGGGTATCTATGGATTGGCTTTTAAAAACGACATAGAGTTTTCGATATTTTTTTCCATTTAAATCAACCTTCAGATTTTTTTTAATCGTATGGCTTTTATTTACGAACCGTGAGATCTTCGAGAAGACACGTACGGTTGCCAGTTTTTGTTGCACTTTTAGCACCACCCAGGGGTCACGTGTAGGGTAACGGTGGGTACTCCCTACGGACGTGGTGCAACTTCGACCCCCCTTTGTCAAGTGAGTGGGTAACTTGACTGTTAGAAGTTCTCAAGCCGCCCGAAGGCCTCTAACTTGGCTTAAAGACTGCTGTCGTAGACAGCAGCCGGGATCAACGGCTTAACGTGCCTTCCAAAGCACGAGAGCGCTCAGTTAGTAACCACTCAAAGCGGTCACCCATCCAAGAACTGACCTGCGCCCACATTGCTTAACCTCGCATACCGCACGCGGTAAGCGGGTGCCGCTGGGCCACGAACGCTCTTAATTCTTGATAGTTTGTGCCAAATTGCAATTCAATCGGTCCAGTAGAAGCAACTCGGTTGTACCAGACGGACTGACAGTAAGGAGTGCGAATAGAAGTGACGCCAAATTTTCTTTTTGGATGCTTCAATAGGAACTGGCAAAACCTACCTAATAAATTTATTTTAGGAAAAATAAGGGTTACACGTGATATTGAATTAGCCGTATTTCTGTACTTCAAAGGACCAGAGTTTATGACCGCTGCGCGCTGCTTGGTCGTTATCAGACCTATTGGTGTTACTGTAGTACACAGATACTTTTACTAAGGGCCATTTAAGACATGCTTCTATTTATTCGGCCCTTTCCCCTTCGGCCTTTCGGAAATGTATGATAATAGTTTTCGATCCTTATTTTTGCCAAAATCAAATGAAATTCAAGTTTGCCGGTTCTCAGAATGTATACTGACTTTTCATCTGTTCGTCTGTTAATGAATCACAATCACCAAACTTGGTTTACCGAAACCCCCAGGATTTAATTCAACAACTTTTCTGTAAACCGCATCTAAATCGGTTCAGTCAAACGCGAGATAATCGTGGACAATCATACATACCTACATATGTACATACATATATACGGGTCAACCAGAGAACCTCTTTTTTGTAGAAAATTACGCTTAGTACGCGGGCAAAGCCGCGGGCAAACGCTAGTATTTTTATAAACAAGAGAGTTAAAACTTCGTTTTTAAAAAGTGGTACTTTTTGTAGCTATATATCGTGCGGAAAGTTGGATTTTACGCACTAGTGCGTTTTCTTTTCCATTTTTTTAATTATCAATTATTCAAAGCCATACAGCGAAGTACTGAAGTGTTTGTACGAGAACGCCACTATGTTAGTCCGACTCCAGGACCGGAACTCGGAACCTGTTCTGTTGCAGCGGGGAGTCAGGCAAGGAGATGTTATTTCTCCTAAACGGTTCGCCGCTGCACTGGAGGATGTTTTCAAGACTCTGGACTGGAGAAGGCTAGGCATCAACATAAACGGCGAGTACCTCACTCACCTTCGGTTTGCTGACGATATAGTAGTCTTGGCTGAGACCATGGAGGATTTAAGTACAATGCTCAATGACCTCAGTAAAGCCTCCCAACGAGTTGGTCTAAGGATGAACATGTATAAGACGAAGATCATGTCAAATGCCCATGTAGCACCAACCGTGTGATACTTACTGGCCGGGTCATAACGCTGGATGAGCTTGTGATTACGATGAATAATTAGTACCTTTTTAACCGACTTCAAGATTTCAAAAGAGGAGGTTATCAATTCGGTTGTGTTTTTTTTTAATGTTTGTTACTCCATAATTCCGTCATTTCTTAACCGATTTGAAAAATTCTTTTTTTGATTGTATGTATATATATACAAATTGGTCCCGTTTTTGTCAAAAGGCAGTTCTGATGATGAGATCCATGAGGAATTGAAGGAACTCCTCAAATCTTTAAGGCAAACATATAGTGATTTTTGTGTTTTTATCAACAAGTCAAGCATTTGCATCCAAAAATGTGACATTGGATGAAGTGGAACTGCTGATGATGATCAGAACAGAACTCTTCAACGACGAAAAGTTCACGTTTGGCGATTTGTCCTCCTAGCTGTGTTTGTTAAGCAAGTTCTATTTTCACGATTAATTTTTGTCATGCTCGAGTTCTGATGATGGGATCCATGAGGAATAGAGGGAACTCCTCAAATCTTAAAGGCAAACATATAGTGGTTTTTGTGTTTTTATCAACAAATCGAGCATTATCATACAAAAATGTGACATTTGATGAAGTGGAACTGCTGATGATGATCAGAACAGAACTCTTCAACGACGAAAAGTTCACGTTTGGCGATTTGTCCTTCTAGCTGTGTTTGTCAAGCAAGTTCTATTTTCACGATTGATTTTTGTCATGCTCGAGTTCTGATGACGGGATCCATTAGGAATCGAGGAAACTCCTCAAATGTGAAAGGCACACAAATAGTGATTTTAGTATTTTCATGAACTAATCAAGCATTTTCATTCATAAAAGTGACATTTGATGAAGTGGAACTGCTGATGATGATCAGAACGGAACTCTTCAACGACGCGTAGTTCACGTTTGGCGATTTGTTCTCTTCGTTTTGTTTGTCAAGCAAGCAAGGTTTTTCCATGATTTCATGAGGAATTGAGGGTACTTAGTCTTCTACCATTATAAACATACTTATAGCCATTTTTGTATTTTATTGTATGGAATCTAAGAGTGCACCATCTAAGATTAATAATCTTTCACCGGACTCGCCCATTGAAGTCGGTTTTTTTTCTTAAAAATTATATGTACTATTTTGTACCTGGTTGGAAATTAATTGTACCTCTATAGTTTGCCAGTTATAGGTCATTGAAGGTGGCCCGGCTGGGAAGTATACTTTCCAGCCGGATAGCTCCCGGATCCGATGATATCCGCAATTTCAAGATACGGTTTGTATATGAAAAATATGTACCTATTATGTACCCGAGAATAAACACTTTTTTTTCTTTAAAAAGGACCGTACAAACCTTGTTACGGCACATCAAACATTTTAACGATGCAGCGCCTAGTGAAATAAAATAGCAATGTTGCAAAATACGTTTAGCACACCTATATGGTCGGTAATGGAGGACTTAGATCTAAGTTAGGGAAAAAACTCTTTTGTGACGTAAACGTTGGACTTTTATGACCATAATGAAATTAAAACAATTGTGGAAAACGGTATATATTTCTTACTTTAAGGCTGGGTTGCACCAAACCGCCTGTAATCGTAAGCTGTGTTCGTTAAAATTTGAATGTATGTTATGTATGTATGTTTGGTTGCACCGACTTACGATCACAGACTGATCAACGTTAAATATGGCGCCGGCAGCTGTCATCCCATAGAAACTTGTCAAACTTTCCATACATTCAGATTTTAACGAACACCGCTTACGATTACAGGCGGTTTGGTGCAACCCAGGCTAAGTCTATCACTTTTGCCGACTTGCCAGTTCGTATTTAACACAACATACACATGGGTTTTTTCAAGTTAAAAATGTTTCGGTAATGTTATATATTTTAAGTGCATGTACCTTAATCACTTCATATTATAATATAAACTCCCCCACCGCGTATGTCTGTCTGTCTAATCACACATACTCCATACTCGTAATTCTGCCCTCGCAATGAAGAATGCAGTATGTAGTTCCAAAAGCACTGTTTCGAGAAAAATGCCCTTAAAGGTTTTTTGTATACTTACCTTTACACAAATTAGTACATTTGAAATGTTAATATGTAATGTAATAAATTTTAAAATAAAGCCCAGGCGTCTGTCGGTAGGTATGTCTGTTTGTACGCGATAAACAATATAATTCGTGCGAAGCTTGGGGCGGGTCGACATTACGACTGTGTGTCGGTACCTATTAACAAAACAGGGATTAATTTATGAGCGGAATAGCTGTCTCTATATTATATAAATATATACATTTTGAGGTAAGTATACAGGAAAACCTGTCACCTCTAATCGTATTCTAATCGCCGCTAAGTAATAGAATCTCAGTATTTCGATGTACATAAGTAGGTTCAAATTGCTAATTTGTATTTATTTGTGGCCAATATCCTCAATTTATATAAACAAAATGTCTTTACAGCTTCTTTGCGAGCTCTCCACGGCAATAAATACGTATTAATATATTTACACAATAAACATACATGTGATGTGTAATTTTAAAAAAAACCGGCCAAGTGCGTGTCGGGCCACACGCAATGAAAGGTCCTGTACCTACTAATACTACACTACTACTCCGCTTTTAAACTTGTACTTACAATTCCGTATCTGCATTAATGTACGTAGGTATTATATGAAGAAGTAGAATGGCCCACCAATAAATACAAATTAGCTATTTGAACGTGCCTACCTAGATCTAAGTAGGTATCGAAAATCGAAATACTGAGATTCTACCGAGACACTGTCGCAAATACGACCCGTCCGAGCTTCGCACGAATTATAGGTATTATGATGAATGTGCGAAATAAACATGAATTGTGCACAAAAACCGTCCGGAAGACTACACACGTTACTCAAAATTTAGTGGAGGTTATCTGTGCTGAAAATGCCAATTAGTGTAAAGAAAGGTATTCAAAAAACCTTTAATGACATTTTTCTCGAAACAGTGCTTTTGGAACTACATACTGCATTCTTCATTGCGAGGGCAGAATTACGAGTATGGAGTATGTGTCATTATACAGACAGACATACGCGGTGGGGGAGTTTATATTATAATATGAAGTGATTAAGGTACATGCACTTAAAATATATAAACTTACCGAAACATTTTTAACTTGAAAAAACCCATGTGTATGTTGTGTTAAATACGAACTGGCAAGTCGGACAAAGTGATAGACTTAAAGTAAGAAATATATACCGTTTTCCACAATTGTTTTAATTTCATTATGGTCATAAAAGTCCAACGTTTACGTCACAAAAGAGTTTTTTCCCTAACTTAGATCTAAGTCCTCCATTACCGACCATATAGGTGTGCTAAACGTATTTTGCAACATTGCTATTTTATTTCACAAGGCGCTGCATCGTTAAAATGTTTGATGTGCCGTAAAAAGGATTGTACGGTCCTATTTAAAGAAAAAAAAGTGTTTATTCTCGGGTACATAATAGGTACATATTTTTCATATACAAACCGTATCTTGAAATTGCGGATATCATCGGATCCGGGAGCTATCCGGCTGGAAAGTATACTTCCCAGCCGGGCCACCTTCAATGACCTATAACTGGCAAACTATAGAGGTACAATTAATTTCCAACCAGGTACAAAATAGTACATAAAAAGTACTAATTATTCATCGTAATCACAAGCTCATCCAGCGTTATGACCCGGCCAGTAAGTATCACACGCACCAACCCCCGTAACAATCGGACACTTAACGCTCGAAGCTGTAGACGATTACATTTACCTAGGTCAGACTGTCCAGTTAGGTAACTCCGACTTCGAGAAAGAGGTTAATCGTCGAATCCGACTCGGCTGGGCAGTGTTCGGGAAGCTACGGCTTATCTTTTCGTTCAATATTCCGCAGTGTCTCAAGACGAAAGTCTTTGACCAGTGCGTGTTGCCAGTGATGACAAATGGTACTGAATCGTGGTTGCTTACTATGGGCCTCATAAGAAGGCTCAAAGTCACCCAAAGAGCAATGGAGAGGGCTATGCTGGGAGTATCTCTGCGTGATCGCATCAGGTATGAAGTTATCCGCAGTAGAACCAAGGTGACCGATATAGCCCTTCGAATCGCTAAACTCAAGTGACAGTGGGCGGGACACATAGCACGTAGAACCGATGGCCGTTGGGGCGGAAAGGTCCTCGAGTGGCGACCACGTACCGGAAGGCGTACCGTGGGCAGGCCCCCCACACGGTGGACTGATGACCTGGTAAGGGTCGCGGGTGTCCGCTGGTGGCAGCGGATGGCGCAGGACCGGTCATTGTGGAAGTCTTTAGGGGAGGCCTATGTCCAGCAGTGGACGTCTTTCGGCTGACATGATGATGATGATGATGACATTACACAACTAGGGTGATAAAACAACGAAAGGCTGAGATCGCAGATTTTGCGGCAAGAGCTGTAGGCGAGGGACGTATTATATGCGATCGAGGGCTTTATTTATTACCTCCCGTGTTGTGTACATCATTTTATTACTATACTTGGCCAGAAAGCGGCTTTTTCCGTACGCGTAGAGTGCGGTAAAAGCCATAAATATAAAAACAAATTTGGCAAGTAACCTTACTTTATTCATTGAAATATTAATCACTCATATGAGATCCCGGGTTATACTCGAAATAACTGATTTATCCGATCAGATCACTTGATTGAACAATCGGATTAGAAGAATAAAACCAGGGTAATAGCAAAACGGGCCCGATTTTAGGACAGAAAATTTACGGCCAATTTTTTTTACATATACTTTATTTACTAATAAACTTTATATGAAAAACATGCTTATTTTATCATGTTCCACATGATTCAGTAATAAAAAATGATTTTTTATGTATTTTACTAGTCCTGGTTTCATAGTATTTGTATGACCTAACTTACAACTTCGGATTGCTCTACGTGTAGGCTTCGGATTGCGCTATGGGTAGTATTCTAAAAAAGTTTAATTCAAAATTTTATTATGTTTTGTTACCATGATTGATTTGGATATGCATACCAAAATACACCTTTTGAGTTGCATCGGACACTGAGCTAAGCCACAGCCAGACAGATGGATGGACTGACCCGGTGAACCTATAAGGGTTCTTTGTTTACTACGGAACCCTCAAAAAGTAACAAAATTTATAAATATGTGTAGACACAGGTTTAATATTAAGATGGACTAATTCAGAGTGGTTTGGGACAAGGATAGTATGCTCCTAATACAGTTTCAGAGATTTCAAGTCTTGCATTTTAGTTTTACTGAAGTTCATTTCAACTGGGCATATGTTTTTATTTTATCTAGAAAAGTAACAAAATAGTTTATGTCATGTGTTGAGAGAAATTTACTTATTTATTATGGGATCACTTAAACATTTTTAATGCACTTTTAATAAGTAATTAAAATAAATTGATTATTTTTTAAGTTATTGCATAGAAGCATGCAATAAATGACTTACCTGGACTGTAGAGCTCAGCCAGCTCCTGTGCCCCTCGGTGCCGCGGTCCCCACCGCGGCTGCTTCCCTACATCACTGGACAGCTGCGTGTTGGCGTTAGGGTCGTCTTCGGACATAGAGTGTTCCAGGATTTCACGCTCAGTTTTCACAGGTGCTAGTAACGTTGTGGCCATTGTGCTAGCATACTCGAATTGCTCGCAGCTTAGTCCACTTATGCCATCCCTTTTGGCGCAAGGCGGTATCGGCAGTGGTAGAGTCATAGCTCTTTATTTGTTTTTAAAGAGAGGTGTCATTCAATAAAAACAACATCTAAAGACAATTCAAATCGTAGTGTGCAAAAGATTTTAAATAAGTTTTACCCTAAAATGTATTAAATTTACTTAGCTAGCAAAGAATATAACCAAATTTTAATGTATATAATATAGATTACAATCACTCACCGCTGATCTTTTGATCAGCAAGATATGACAATGATGTCAATGATGACAAATGACAAATAAATGACATGTATGTAATGTAATGACAATGACTGATCTGATCCTCAGAGTACCCCAGAGTAGACGTCAAATAATAATACCGCTACCGAGCGAGAAGGTCATATAGTAAATTGAGTAGGAGCAACAGAGAAGGATATATCATTTGTTGTCTTTACATTATTTTATATGACAATTGCTTCCTTGGGGTATTAAACACAATAACAGGTAAAATAAAATAGAAATAACTCTAGCTTAAAAATAGTTAAAAATAACCCATAAAAATCTAAATTCCGTCGCCCCGCACGATCTTGGGCTCCAGAGCAGCGGGAACGTTGGCGCTGACGAGCGCCCTTCTCAGGAAAACTCAAGTGGCAGTGGGCGGGACACATAGCACGTAGAACCGATGGCCGTTGGGGCGGAAAGGTCCTCGAGTGGCGACCACGTACCGGACGGCATACCGTGGGCAGGCCACGGTGGACTGATGACCTGGTAAGGGTCGCGGGTGTCCGCTGGATGCGGGTGGCGCAGGACCGGTCTACTCATTTCAAACATGCGTGTCTAGCAAATTAAGTTTAATATTGGTCTTGGTCGATGTGTGTATGATTATCCCTCAGAAAAGAAGAAAGAAGGAAGGAGCATTACGACAAACCTAGTCAACCCTATTTTAAACAATGAGCAATAAAAAAACACAAGACCAGGCATGCAACGGAAACATTGTTTTCCTTACCCTTTACGACAATCTTAAAAAACTTGTCACCTCTTTCAACCACTGGACGCGGTCCGGTGTACGTGGGCTGCAGGGGTTTACGAACGGCGTCATTAGGCAAAAAGACATGAGACGAAGTTGCCAAGTCTCTGTGAACAAATACTTTTCGCGTGCCGTGATGAATAGCTGTTGCAGGCTGCAGTTTGCGCAATTTAAGATGCAGGCGAGTTAGGAAATCCGTGTAGTCTGCTGGGGCGTCTTGACCTAGGGATCCGAAGAAATCTCTAGGCAAGCGTAATTGTTCACCATACATGTATTCCGCGGAGGAAGAGCGACGATCGTCTTTCCATGCCGTTCTAATTCCCAAAAGAACCAGAGGCAGGACTTCGACCCAATCCTCACTCGCGTGGCATTTCAATGCAGCTTTCATTTTCCTGTGGAAACATTCCACCATACCATTCGCCACAGGGTGATAGGCCGTGGTCTGAATGTGTTCAGCTCCGACCATCCGTGCTAGGCGACGAAAAGTCTCAGAAATGAACTGTCGTCCCCTATCAGTGGTTATTTTCTTGGGGCATCCAAATCGCGATACCCATCCTGAAAAAAATGCGTGAGTGACGGTTTCTGCTCTTATATCAGAAATTGGCATCACTTCAGGCCATCTTGTAAAACGGTCCACCGCAGTTAAACAATATGGTTTTCAATATTGTTTAACTGCGGTGGTGCGGTATCGTGAAATAGGCAGCGGACCCATTATATCTACGTGTATGTGCGCGAAACGCTCTGATTCGGTAACAAAAGACATCACCGGTGAGTGTACATGCCTTGATACCTTACATCGCTGGCAGTGCTGACAAGCTCTCGACCATTGGCGACAGTCTTTATTTAACCTTTATTTTCCAGGCCAAACGTAGAGTCTGTCAAGCAAGTCGTGTCCTTTCAAAAAGGCGGCAAATCCAAAAGTCTTATAGATGTTAACACTGGTAGTACGCCGATTACATGTGTTTGATACTTGAATTTTATTACATAAAAAACATAATTTGTAATTTTTGTTGTGTGGTTTATGATGTATTAGTAGCTTGGATTGTATTCAAAATAGCGATATAGATACCGCAAGACTTGCTTTTATCCCGTGACAATTTCCTTTGGAATTGTTAGTTGTATCGATATTTATAAAATAAAAATTACGGTACTACCACTAAAAATAAAAAAATAATCATAGGGGATAAATTAAAAAAAGTACATTTCAATTTAGACCTTTATTAGTCAGAATCAGAACCAAAATCAGAATCTAGAAATTCAATGCCTTCATACGAGAAATCACTGTCAGTATCATCATTACGTAGAGAAATGATAAAGGGTTCAAATTCCGTTTCCGTTATCCTATCTCTTATTTTATATTTGACTAGCATTTGCCCGCGGCTTCGCCCGCGTACTAAACGTAATTAATAATAATAATAATATTCTTTATTGCACCACAAATACAAGAGTAAAATGTGTAAAGATTTGTCAGTATTAACAACGGTGACAACAGGCGGTCTTATCGCTTTAAGCGATCTCTACCAGACAACCTTTGGGTAGCAGGAAATATTTGAATAAGATTAATAACAGGCAGTGCAGAAATACAGCAAGAAGAGCGTAATAATAACACATACATCTACAATTTAACATAATCATAGTATACAATAAATACACAGATAAATACATATACATGATAATAAAAACATACATAGACATACATACAATCTCACAAATATATATACATACATACACATACAAAAAGGCATTTTAAGGGAGTGACAAAAAATATTGTCTCAGCTGATTTTTGAAAATGAGAAGCGATTTAGCACATCTTATATTCAACGGCAAAGCGTTCCACAGCCGAACAGCCCGAAAAGTGAACGAATTATTATAAAATTTTGTGGATGACGGTGGTGGAGCGCGAAGATGGTTTTGCGAAGATCGGATGGACGTGAGACGTTTAAAACGCTCTTTGAGATATGGAGGAGTTGTGGGGACAAAAAGTATGCTATAGAGTAAGGCAAGAATATGAGAATCACGACGGAGACGTATTGGAAGCCATTTGAGCTGAGAACGGAAAGAAGAAACGTGGTCATACTTGCGTAAACCGAAAATGAATCTAATACATAGATTTAACCAAGCAGGGCGCAGCGGTCATAAACTCTGTTTCTTTGAAGTACAGAAACACGGCTAATTCAATATCACGTGTAAAGGATGATTCACGGTAGGCCGTTCCGTGTCCGGGCCGGCCCGTTTTCTTCTAGAGAAATACGCCGGCCGTTGCGTTTGCTGTCATAGAAAACGGACCGGCCCGGACACGGAACGGTCTACTGTGAATCATCCTTAACCCTTATTTTTCCTAAGATTAAATTTATTAGGTAGGTTTTGCCAGTTCCCATTGGAGCATCCAAAAAGAAAATTTGGCCTCACTTCCATTCGCACTCCTTACTGTCAGTCCGTCTGTTACAACCGAGTTGCTTTTACTGGACCGATTGAATTGCAATTTGGCACAAACTATCAAAAATTTAGAGCGCTCGTGGCCCAGCGGCACCCGCCTACCGCGTGCGTTATGCGGTGTTAAGCAATGTGGGCGCAGGTCATTTCTTGGATGGGTGACCGCTTTGAGTGGTTACTAACTGAGCGCTCTCGTGCTTTGAAAGGCACGTTAAGCCGTTGATCCCGGCTGCTGTCCACGACAGCAGTCGTTAAGCTAAGTTACAGGCCTTCGGGCGGCTTGAAAACTTCTAACAGTCAAGTTGCCCACTCATTTGACAAAGGGAGGTCGAAGTTGCACCACGTCCGTAGGGAGTATCCACCGTTACCCTACACGTGACCCCTGGGTGGTGCTAAGAGTGCAACAAAAACTGGCAACCGTACTTGTCTTCTCGAAGATCTCACGGTTCGTAAATAAATGTCAAACGATTAAAAAAAATTCTAAAGGTTGATTTAAATGGAAAAAAATATCGAAACCTCTATGTCGTTTTTAAAAGCAATCCAAAGATATAGTAACATGCCTATATAGTAACATGAAACTTTTTATTGCATGTATGGAGTGCCAAATTTTACCTCACAATCGTATTAAAAGACCTCTTGGGTGCTCAGATATCGATTTTGAACGAAATCGGGACGAAAAAAAAGAAAATCAATATGGCCGCCACTTTTACAAATTTTACCTCGGATTCGTATTAAGAGACCTCTCGGACACTCAGATATCGATTTTGAACGAAATCGAGACGGAAATGAAGAAAACCAGTATGCCCGCCACTTTTTCCAAATTATACCTCAAATTCGTATTAGGGGACCTCTCGGACGCTCAGATATTGATTTTGAACGAAATCGGGTTGGAAATGAAGAAAATCAATATGGCTGCCACTTTTTCCAAATTTTATCTCGTATTTGAATTCTCTCAGACCCTCAGATATCGATTTTGAACGAAATCGGGAAAGAAAAGAAGAAAATCAATATGGCCGCCACTTTTTCCAAATTTTACCTTGGAATCGTATTAGGAGACCTCTCAGATGCTCAGATATCGATTTTGAACGAAATCGGGACGGAAATGAAGAATAGCAATATGGCCGCTACTTTTTCCAAAATTTACCTCGGAGTCGTATTAGGGGACCTCTTGGACGCTCAGATATAGATTTTGAATGAAATCGGGACGAAAATGAAGAAAATCAATATGGCCGTTACTTTATTCATAGTTTAGGTACCTCTGATTCCTATTAAGAGTCCTCTCGGACGCTCAAATATCGATTAATGTCGAAATCGTATATAATAAAAAAAGGTCGTATCTTCATAGGGAACTCAAGGGCATTTCATGCACCTTTAGACCTTATAAGGAACCTACATGCCACATTTGGTATCTCTCAAACCAGCAGTTTGGGCTGTGCGTTGATATGTCACTCACTGAGTCATTCAGTTTCTTCTTGAAATTTGGCACTTTTAAAAGTTTTCATGTCCGCAATATTAAATTTCAAAATCAATGCTATTTTCGAAATTAACGACCCAAAAAACCATAAAAATGACACCCATATTAATATTTAGACATTCCAACCCCCTCGGACCCCAACAGAGGGGATGACATTTCACGTCCTCCACGTGGGATTTTAAAATCATTGGTGGTTACGTAATCAGCGACCCGATAAACCATAAAAATAACACTCATATCGATTTTCAGAATTTGTCACCACATTTCCCCCTTTTAGGGGTTGATTTCTCAAAAAACCTGAAACACATTTTTACTCATTTATCGTTAGAAATACTCCTGTGAAGTTTCGAATAAAATAATCCAACTAATCTTGATTCCCTATACAAACTTCGGACCCCCATTTCACCCGCTTAGGGGTTGAATTTTGAAAAATCCTTTCTTAATGCACTTCAAGACCTTATATGGAACCTACATACTACATTTGGAATCTCTAGAACCAGCAGTTTGGGCTGCGCGGTGATATGTCACTCACTCAGTCAGTCAGTTATTTCTTGAAATTTGGCACAAACTTTCAAAAGTTTTCATATCCACAATATTAAATTTCAAAATTGATGCCTTTTTCGTAATTAACGTCCCAAAAAACCATAAAAACGACACCCATATTAATATTTAGACATTTCATCCCCCTCGCACCACAACAGGGGGGATCGTATTTCACGTCCTCCACGTGAGATTTTAAAATCATTGTTGTTTCCGTTATCAGCGACCCGGTATATCACAAAAACAATACCTATGTCGATTTTCAGAATTTGTCACCACCTTTCCCCCTTTTAGGGGTTGATTTCTCAAAAAACCTGAAACACGTATTTACTCATTTATGTTCAGAAATACTCCTGTGAAGTTTCGAATAAAATAGTCCAACTAATCATGTTTCCCCATACAAACTTCGGACCCCCATTTCACCCCCTTAGGGGTTGAATTTTGAAAAATCCTTTCTTAGTGCACCCCTACACCTTATAAGGAATCTACGTGCCAAATTTGGAATCTCTAGGACCAGCGGTTTGGGCTGTGCGTTGATATGTCAGTCAGTCAGTCAGTCAGTCAGTCAGTCAGTCAGTCAGTCAGTTTCTTCTTTTATATATTTAGATTTCTACATGAATAGTGTGATCTGTGCATTTTTTTCAATCATCAGCTGTGACACTATTAAAACATTGTTTGATAAGGTTCTCCATTTCTTCACCTGGGATTCCTAAGTTTTTGCTCGCAATTTTTCTTTTAGCCAAACTCCATATGAGTTCAATTGGCTAAGTAAAGTTTTTTGACGAGGTGCAAATTATATTTTTCTTCGATAGTCGTCATCTTAAGGGTTGAGAAACTGCAGTTCTCATATTTTTATGACCTATAGTTTTTTAGAAATATTTTTTCAAGTGGATGAGATGACATTTGGCCAATTAAATGGCGGACAAGCTTAGTGCCTTTGTGCTTCAAGAAATAGAAAAAAAAGCGATGTCAACTGTCACCGCTGTCATTGTCAAACTCTAAATTGAAATAATTAAAAGGTTCTGTTTGAATGTTTCTTTCTTGCGTATTTGGTGTGATCAGTGTTTTTTAAGGGATATTTGCAACGACCTCAGCACAAATCCGGACTTGCGATTTTGCCGCATTCCTCCACGACCTTAGCATGATATTTGAACCACGATTAATCTCTTTACGACTACTTAGGCACTGCTTCTTGGACAACGTTTTCTGGCTTTACGGTGAACCTTACGTGAAGTATTGGACTGCAACATAATAGCTTCAGATCCCGAAAACAGTCGAGCGGAAATGGAGTATTACAGAGATATACTCCAATGCTTTGTGCATTCTTGTTTGAAATACAGACGAGACTTTCCAAATTCGGCGTATTTAAGTATCCCAAAGTGTTTACAAGCAACTTGCCAAGCTTTGGGGAGAAATTGCCCGAAACGGATCTTGTGTGTCTGTGAGGAACATATCAATAAGTAGGTATATTATATTACTATTTGTGTTAATTAGGCTTAAATTCCTATGGTCGTAACTCTTTTTTGCGGCCAGCTCGCTATACATTTAACAGGTCTTCTGTTTTTTTCTTCATCAGTATCTTCCACCAGCATAAGCATATATATGTTCATCATCATCATTGACTTAGCATGGGTTATGAATGGTAGTAACTAATAAATTATTATGGACCCTTAGGATGCACATAAGTGTATCTGGGTTCTCTCTGAAACTGACCACATTTATTATAAAAATATAACTACATTTAAGTTTTATGCACAATATGAACCCTTTTAATTAATACTTTGGAACACAGTAAAAGCTCTTTAATTCTGTTTATAGATTGAGGAAGATTGCTACAAAAACAAATCTGGCAAGTTACACCTGAAAAAGACAGCAATTTTGATTATACGCAATCAGCAAATTTGACGACCTGTTTAGCCTAGTTGGTAATGACTCTGCCTCCGAAGCTAGAGGTCCCGGGTTCGAATCCCGGCCAGGGCATTTATTTGTGCATTTTTCACAGATATTTGTTCTTGGGTCTTGGATGTTTTCTATCTATTTAAGTATGTATTAGCTATATAAGTATGTATATCGTCATCAAGTACCCATAGTACAAGCTTTGCTTAGTTTGGGACTAGGTCGATTTGTGTAAGATTGTCCCCCAATATTATTTATTTATTTATACCAAAACATGTTGAGAATGTAAGTATCAACTAGGCCCATTATTTTACATTCATACACATACTTATACTCACACCCATATCCCATTGGGGTAGGCAGAGACCAGAGAATGCCAAAAACTATGTATATCAGGGCTCGGAACCGGTATTGATTTACCGGTTAATATCGTTCTAAAACCGTTACATTATTTCGTTCATTCATTAACCGGTTATTTGATGGAACGAACAAAATAAATCGTAATGATCTCGCTTACCGGTAAGTAGAGAGAACGGAAATTTAAGGCTCGCGATAACGATATAATACCGGTTAAACCCAGCCGTCGGCGGCGGCATGCCTTTGTGACTTTGTTAGGTTAGTAGCGGCACCGACGCGGACGCGCGTTATTATGCTGTCTCTTTCACAATCGTTTTGTTTAGTTTGTATCTCACTTTCTCAACTGTTCTCTTTGTTTGTTTTGATTTATAAGGGCATAAAATTACCAAAACCTGCACATAATTCGATAACTCGTTGTTTTTATTATTTTATCGGATATTAATATTAAGTATCAAATAATAATTACATATATTTAGTAAAAAATCCTCGGTTCGTAACCGTATCTTATAAAAATCTTAAGATTCTCTACCTAACTTTTTCCTAAAAGGAAAATAGGTAACCAAATACCTTGTTAGTATAATCTTGTGGTGCATTTAAATGCGATCACTTAATAGTGAAATTAAACTAAAACCAAATTCTCATGTTCGTTTTTTTTAGTTTTCATCTGAGATCAATATCTAAATAAGTCAAAATGGTAACTATGATATTTGTAGTTGCTTACGCTATATTTTGTCTTTTTAGACATTTAAGATAAAAATTAAACATTTATTGTTAAATGCTTCATAATGATGTATTTTCTCATTAGTTAAAAATATTAACTGTGAATTTATTGCTTTAAATAAGTTTGTTGTGTACTGTAATCATGTTTTCATCAAAATTATACATATCAACGTCACGCTTAAGAAATTCAAAATTTAATTGTAAATACGCGCTAATTTGTCGTGGAGCGGGATGTATGCGGTAAATGGAGCGGGGAGAGAGCGGGGCACTAGCGGCGAGCGTGCGGCGAACCTGTCATAACGAGTTTATTTTAATTATGTTTATATGTTGTTATTATGTTTATGTTTATATATACCACGTCTTTCGCACCGACCGCGCCGTATACTGATAAAAAATGTAAATATGGAATATCGTCATTGTAGGATACGAGTATGTATATGTGCGTTGGGCTTTGATGTGATGGGTGGTGGGTGATTCCTAAATCGATGAAAAATTGTGTTACCGGGTATATCGTAGTGACAAACGACAATAACGTAACACATTACGTTAGCAAACAAATTGGTACAGATATATCTGGGTTAATGTGTTCTAAGCATTTCATTATAACATTTAATAAATATAGTCAATTGTCTTATAATGGACCGCACACCCGTATCACCTGTGTAACAAATCAATTCCAACAACTTTATTAATAGACTATATTTCATAAAGCGATTCGTAATGAGACGAGTTCCGTATGGTGTGTTCGTGAATGTTCGGGAGCGGTCGTTCTCAGATAGACGTCGCACGCAGCGGGCGAGAACGACCGCTCCCGAACATTCACGAACACACCATACGGAATGCCGCGGCCGAGGCGGCGGGTCAGAACGTCCACGGCCTAAGGGCACTCCATACAAAAGTACATCCGCGGCTCACGCACAAATACACGTACCTATGATTGCGCGGTGGGCTGTGCTACACGGTGGCTATGCGCTTTTTGGCCGTCGCGGTAACGCATTTAAAGTGAAGTGATGCCTGAAATTATTATGGGCGACAAAAATGTCAACGTCACGGTCGTTATTGTTTTGTTTCTGGATGTTTCAATTTATAAAGATTGCCGAGTTGGGTAGTTTACTATAAAATTATTATAAGCTCCGAGTAGCAGTGAGAAGTATGAGCGTGAACCGTCGTAAAGGTATATAGTTACTTATAGCTAAAATATTGTCAGTGGTGTTAGTCGAATAAAAATATTAGTTCATTACTTAGTAGTGCATAGAATTACATAAAAGTAGAAATAGATCTAGTAAGAGTACATTGTACCTCAAATTAGTTTCAAAATTTTCATATATGTCGTTACTTATGTATATCGGTAACCTATTTGTTTGTTTGTTAAATAAAATTGATGCGAATAATCCATAGCATTTATTGCGCATTAGCCCTATGTCAATGTATTATAATTTTGTACTTACTTTTTGTTCTTATGAAGTTATCTAGGTTCACCTATGTTAATGTAGATTAAAGATAAATTGGTTCTGCTGCGGATGACCTCATTCCTGATGCGATCACGCAGAGAAACTTCCAACAAAGCTCTCTCCATTGCTCTTTGGGTGACTTCGAGCCTTCTTATGAGGCCCATAGTAAGCGACCACGTTTCAGTGCCGTATGTCATCACTGGCAACACACACTGGTCAAGACTTTCGTCTTGAGACACTGCGGAATATTGGACGAAAAGAAGAAGGTTATGATCTGTGTTGATGTCTGCACCGGGCATTGTTTTACATGAAATAATCTGCTCCCTTTGTTTACTTTTTGTTATAATATAGTCTAGTTGATATCTACCAATTTCTCGTGGCATTTTCCATGTATATAATTGTCGTTTGGGTTGCTGAAATATTGTGTTAGCTATTATCAAGTTATTCTCTTCACAAAACTGCACTAAACTTTGTCCTCTGCTATTTCTCTTTCCGAGTCCAAAACTGCCTACCACGTTTCCCTCAATACCTTCCCCTACTACTGAATTGAAATTGCCCATTAAAATTAATCTATCGTTTTCTTTAACTGCATCTAATATTAGTATCAATATGGTTATACAATCAATATACATTTCCTCAATTTCATCGTCTGAGTAGCTGCTGGTGGGTATATAAACCTGGATTATTATAATATTATTTGGACTAGCTGTAAGTTTTATCGCTGTAACCTATCGCTGTAGTGTATAGTGTTCTCCACTTGATTACCATTTTTTGTTCAAAACTATTGCCGTGCCATTAGACCCTTGTTCTTCTCCTGTGTATCATCATCATCCTCCTAGCGTTATTCTCAGTACAGTGGCATCCTGAAGGATGCCTGGGGTACGCTACCTAACCCCTAGAGTTCTTCTCCTGTGTATATTACCCTATAATCATCGCTCCAATAGTCACCGCTTCCTCCCCATCTTACTTCGCACAAGCCCAATATGTCTATATTTAACCTATCCATTTCTATCTTTATCTCTTCTATTTTCCCTAGTGGGAGCATGGTTCTTACGTTCCATGTATATAGTAGTTAAATACATTTATATGTAATAAATTGTTCCAGACTGAATCATACGATTGTACGGAAATAATAATTTGTCGGTCCACTTCCGCGACGATACACAATAATAACAACAAATGTACCAAACAGAACAGTACAAATATAAAGGCTAAAACAGAGAGATAAGATTTTTTGTTTACAGTACAGTATACACAACAATACGCAACAATATCAATTGTAGGACCTTACAACTATAGCAGAGACTGAGACTACGGGCTAGTTCAGACGTAGCGCCAAGACGCGGCGCGTGCGGCCTCACGGGCCCGCTGGAACAGCTGCCGGTTGGCGATGACGGGCATGAGTTGACATAATTTGTCGGTAATTGCAGGCCTAACTCCACTTTAAACGTGTTGCCGCGACGGCGAGGCGTCCCCGGCTGAGAACAGCGGAGACCAGCCCAGCCGACTCGTCAATAATTTAGCGGGTAGCGCAAGCGGCCATGCACACATCGCCGCGTGTATGTGTGGTTGAGCCGCGGATGTATCTTTTGTATAGAGTTTCCTTACTCGTTTACCCTGACAGCGACGTCCATCTCGTACAAATCACCTTGATTTTAAGAAGTATAGAAACCTTATATACCTGCATATAATCTTTTATCATGTCTGCTTATCATAATATACTTGATGTCACCCATCTAAATCTAACCTATTTTTATTTAAATAATTCTGCAGAAAACTGAGAGCTTACTCGTATAAATAGGTGAACGTGATTCCACGACAGTCATGTACAGAGAGCGAAACTTTGGTGCCTGTGACAGACGTATGACGTCAAGCTACATACAGAGTGTTCTTATCTAGATTATTGAAGATTTTGATCTTGCTAGTTTGACTCACAATAATATTTTGTTCTAGCTGCATTTACAGGCATTATGATCAGTACAACGACAAATTTTATAACCGGTGGGAGGAACGAGAGTTACATTGTTTAGTGTGTACTAGGTATGTATGTATTTAAAATAAGAAGATAAAATATTATTTTTTAATTTTAAGCGTTCTGCATAATTTTGACAACCCACGAAATTTTAATTTGTTGTTTTACATTTTTATCCGCGGTGTTAATATATTTCTTACAATTACTTACTCAGTAAAATATGTTTTTCTTAATGTCTGTGTAATTATTTTGATATTTAAGTACATTGTTTTCAATATAAATAAATAGACATTTTATAAACTATAAAATTTTCATTACCATTATTGCATTACATATTAATAATCAATGGTGTGTTGCAAAGTCGTTTATATAAAATCATCCTATATGTGAATTTGCGTCATAATGATGTCACCGGCACCAAAGTTTCGCTCCCTGGTCATATATCTCACCCTGAACAATTTAGGTATTATCGATGTAATGAACACAATATTTTAATAAATCTCCAATCTAGCCGAACCGTGGCTACTACATGAAAATCGCTCGCGACTCGCGACAGCACGGTCGGGAGTTGAGGCAAAAATAAATGACGACCTTATTTTGCAAGAAATAGCGTTCATATAAAAACGTACGTTAGAAAACATATCATTTAATCAATTATCGTGGATATTTTTGTTTAATATTTTTCTTATAGTACTAATAAAATGTTGACGACATCAATTAGACACTTTTGACGTAGTTATGTATTTTGCTTTTCCAAAAATTACCCATATTTGTGACATTAGAGATCTGCAGAGAAAAGTCGTTTAATTTTTAATAATTTATCACCGCACTATTCAGATTAAAATGTCGAATTACAGTTATCTATAATGTCTGGTAAGATAAGCTATAAAACGTGCAATTTACTGAACCTTCTTTATTAATGATAGTTCCCATTGATTAATTAGTTTAATTTTTATTTCTTTAACGGGAATGCAAGCGTCATATCATAATACTAGTACTTTTACAAAGTTATTTATTATGGCGTACTTACGAAATCAAAATGTGTTAAAAAATGTTTTTTTTTGTTTTTTAACATTGATGCGGAGCCTTAAATTTTTTAATTCTTTTTATTTTATCTATAACTAACAATACTTTAAATAATAGAAAAAGGAAGCTTATTTCTGCCAACATAGTGTCATACAGTTTGGCGGAAATAGTTAAAAGTTTTAAGAGTACTGGTTTAGAAAACTCCCGTGAGTTTGAGACATATTAAATATAATGAAACGGGTCACTCATGTCTTTAAAGTCGAATATCGCTCGACATGTTTCAGACCGGTTCGCGGTCCTTAATCATGAGCACCTATCGCGGCGTATATAGCTCGGCATTGAACAATTGTGCAGAAAACGAGGGTAGATTCTCGCCGCTGCCTCCGCCCGCGTCGAGCAACCGAGCGGACAGGGCACGGGCACGCAGTGCTAAGAAAACCGGCGCCGCGATAGGTGCTCATGATTAAGGACCGCGAGCCGGTCTGAAACATGTCGAGCGATATTCGACCTTAAAGACGTGAGTGACCCTTTTCATTATATTTAATAGTACTGGTTTTCGTGAATAAATGCTTTCTTTTTTACTTAAAGTTAATGAATACTGATAACCTCAAGATATATAAGATAGGGTTATCTTAATTAACCTACTGTCTGGGAGTAGGTATACCTTTTATAATTAAAATAGTAAAATAAGTATGTATGTACCTCGAAAATAATTTTAAGAAAATATGTGGGTTGGTTATTAGGGTGATTCCCAAAACTGGTCATTACGATTTCCCTCAGTAGTTAATGTGGTTATTAATGCAAAAAAACAGTCTTCAGCGTGGCACGGCGGCCGCACGGCTAACACGAATATTTTTAATCACACAAGTCACAATAAGTACAGCAACAGTCACCAAAAGCCACATGCCAAATAACGATTCATTGAGCAAGCAACAAGGTCAAAATCGAGTAAAGTAGGTAATGTTATATTGTGGATTGCTTCCGTAGTGGTATAAAAGAGATAATAATACTCGTTCTATCTTTTTACGTCACTTTCAATTTAACCAGTTAATATCGTTCCTCAAGAACGGAAAACGAACGAATATGGCACAAACTGGTATCTCAATTGAACAGTTCTTTAACCGGTAACCGAAAACGGAAACGAAATCCTTTTCGTTCAGGGGTGAATGAACGAAACCGTTATGGAAAAAATACCGTTTTCCGAGCCCTGATGTATATACTTCTTTCACCCCAATCACATCCATACATCTCCTCATTGGTTGCGAGTACTTCTGACTTGGCCTTTTTTCAGTATCATAAATATTTTATACCGTGGTAATTGTTAATGTATTAATTACAGACCCTTTTTCTATGGAACAGGTGGGGATATGAAGTTGAAATTAATGTTGTCTTCTAGGCAATTACTATTTTGTTGTCTGTAAATAAAAATAAATATATAATATTTACGTCATTGTGGCACTCTTTTAAATAGTGATATTTTAAAATAAAAAAATGTTTGCTGGTATATACTTAATAAGCATTTATTTACTTTTAGGAAATTCTGATTGATGAAACCAACAGAACCCGAGATACTCTGGATAACTCAAAAGATCTGCCTACTATTTAACTCAGTTTATGCAATATGGAAACATGTCACATGCAAATGTAAATATACATTTTTGTATATAGAAGGTAGTATAGTCAAGCCACCTTCATGCTTTACACTAAGGTTCATATTCTATCTCTTATGGAAAATTTGTTGGTGTGTATCTGCCGTTCATGATGAATGGCATTCAAAGGGTTAAGAGTTATGTTTATTTATTTTAAAGGTATTATGATAGAGCATGTGTGTATACTTAATTTGCTTGTATTCTTTCAGTGTGATTCTTCGACTCAAACTGAAATGGAGTTTAATAATAAAGATGTTTTGGTGAAACCATTCGTAAGAAGTATACACTGTTCCGCCAATATTAAAGCTGAAAGCTTAATGGAAAGTCAGCCCACATCTTCCAACCCAAGTCGTTCGCTAACACCATCACCATCATTATATGAACCGTCTAGCCCATTATCATCAAGCCCGACTAAAGAGATCATAACAGGAGGTAGAGACATGTCGGGACGAAGACATATTTTGAAAATAATCAAAAACCCCAAAATGTACCTTGGTGTTCCTAAATCATATTATTGGTTAATAGATATTTTATTATTGTTTAGCGAAACAATGTAAATTATGCAGAGTAGTATAATAAAAATGCAATAATTTTTGTTTTGTTTTATTTATAAATGTACAAATGATTATTCTTAGGCCAAAAAACTTCAGAAGCGTGTTAATGAATAGAAAAGGTTTGTTACTTCTCAAAATCTGGATCAGCAATACAAAAGGCACATTTATTGTACCAAGTTGCTAACATTTGGAATTGACATAGAGCCAAAAACCTTTCCTTTATTTTATAATTATCTATATAATTTTTGGTGGGTTTCGTTGTACTTGGGCATATCACTTCTACAATATAATACTTGCTACACTAAAAGCTAAGCTCCACTAAATAAGTTAATCAACTTGAATCCACATTCTTCAATTTGGACCCCCAATTTCCTTTCAATCTCCTTTACCACAAGTTTTTTAAAGTAATTCACCTCTCTTCATAGCTTTGGTGTCATACATTTTATATCCGCCAAGAATTTGCTCTGCAAGCCATCAGGAACCATGATCAAGTCCATGTGTGGCAATTTTCTAGAATCTGCTCGCACGTATCCACTCATTTTGCGACCAAAGGCGAAGCCTCAGAAATACAATATCAAGTCCAAGAGTCAGGGCAAGAGTCGTCGTAAATAAATGCAGGAAACTTTATCCAAGAAGCAGTGCCTAAGTAGTCGTAAGTAGATTAATCGTGGTCCAAATATCGTGCTAAGGTCGTGGAGGAATGCGGCAAAATTGAAAGGCCGGATTTGTGCTGAGGTCGTTGAAAATATCCCTTATCACACCAAATACGCAAGAAAGATTAGTTAAACAGAACCTTTTAATTATTTCAATTTCGAGTTTGACAGTGAGTACAGTGACAGCGGTGACAGGTGACATCGCTTTTTTTTCTATTTCTTGAAGTACAAAGGCACTAGGCTTGTCCGCCATTAAATCGGCCAAATGTCATCTCGTCCACTTAAAAAAATATTTCTAAATAACTATAGGTCCTAAAAATATGAGAACTGCAGTTTCTCAACCCTTAAGACTACGACTATCGAAAAAAAAAATTAATTTGCACCTCTTCAAAAAACTTTACTTAGCCAATTGCGTTCAAAGTCACAATGATATGGTGGAAGTTTCAAAACCTCATGGCCATTTTCTTTCAATAATTCTTCAGCTTCAAAAATTGGAGTTGTTTTATGTTCATTGACAAGGCACATATAAGCTCTTCCTTTGTGAAGTATTGTTCATAATGAACACCATTTTCAACTAGCCATTTTTGAATATCAGTCTTCAAATTATTCATAGTTGGTGGCTTATTTATCCGCGTTACATGGTAGCTAGCATTGTCCATGACAATGACACTGGGTTGTGTTAAGTTGGGTATTAATTTTTCTCGTAACCATTTCATAAAGTTATTTCGATTCATGTCGTCATTGTAATCAGCCGTTTTTGATTTAGTACTGAAGACTAATAATGCATTGGGAACAAAACCCTGTTCGGATCCAGCATGAACAACAATATGCCTTTTGCCCGAAGATATTTTGTCGATTACTCAGCTTGTGGACGGGCCTTGCCATGATTTTTTTACTTTGTAGTTTTGGTGGACATAGGTTTCATCAATGTAAACTATTAATTTACCTTGTTTTCGTTTTTCATCAATAGTTCTGAGAAACCTATGTCGCCATGCTGATAGTTCAAACTTTTCAATAAGAATTGATCTTTCATTTTTATTATTTCTGAATTCAAATCCATTCTTAAGCAATATTTGTCTCAACGTTTCATAAGAGCCAGTAAATCCAATAGATTCTCTTAAATCTGCAAGTAAATTTCGCAGAGTTGGAACTTGCTTTTATACGCAGTAAAATTCATTGGTTTTATTTCGTATTACTGATATATCAAAATCGTCGAGGTTTGCTACAGTTGGCTGTCGTGGACGCTTTTACCCCGGTGTGTTCCACTCACCTTGATTAATTGCACCTTCTTTTTTTATTTTTTTATTCTTCGCAGTGTTTTAACACTTACATTTGAAAGTTCAAAATATTATGAGTTTCGAACACACAAAAATAAAAATTATTTTATTAGATAGCTTATGTAGAAATGCAGGGTAAACTAAAAACTGTACTAACCTGTCATAGAAGATATTTTTGTCAGATAGTGTTATCTGACAAAAATATCTTCTATGACAGGTTAGTACAGTTTTTAGATTTAATTTTTTTATTATTTTCTATGCCTTTGATTTGCTAAACTAAATTATCAATCGTACTTTTTATTACATCATCATCCATGGCAGCTGAAGGGGAATGTCTGAAATTTTTAAAAGTCCTTGATTATTTTTCTAATGGGAGGAATAACCGTCGCCATTAACAGAAAAAAAGTTTCAGATTTTTCGGTTGCGCCATATATTTTATAAAAATACAAACATTTTATATCACCTCGCGTCTGCCCCGTATCGGACTACTAAGACATTACTAAGTCCGTCGAATATTAAAAAAAAAAACCTGCTTGGATCTGTGGTACGCAATGACATTGACAGTTCATCACAGGTTGGTCGTATGACTTGAACTGTCAATGTCATTGCGAAAAATCTGAAACTTTTTTCTGTTCATGGCGAGGGTTATTCCTACCATTAGAAAAATAATCAAGGACTTATAAATTTTTCAGACATTCCCCAAAAAAGCATAAAATTACAGTTTTAGTTGAAACGGGAAACAATATCATAAAAACTAGATATCGTCTAAACCGAAACCATTAATACTTGAATACAGTACCTAAGTACTGAATATAGTAATAAATATTAGATGAAACAAATAAAATATGATAAATTGATTGAGCTAAAAGAAGAGTATCAAAATTTTTCAATAGACCTTATTGCCCGGCTAGAATGATAGCTTATACCGTCACGTTTTATGTGACGTTTCAGTACATTTTTTTTTATATGGCTAGTGCCGGGCTGATGGTGCCGCGAGTTCATCCAAAAGTCGTAGTTTTTCCTGTATCACGTTGTCTGAGTCAATCTTTACATGATTATATTTATTAATCATAGTAAACAACATGCTCTTGACACTGCTTTTTATTGGTTTCGCCATTATAAAATCAAATAATCCAACAAGTACCGTGATGCTACGAGGTTAGAACAGATATTTGTGACACTTCGTTTGACAGATAATAATGTTGCCATTGTAAGAAATCAGCAAAATGGTCGTGGACACGACTCGCTTGACAGACTCTACCCCTGAGTAAGAAGCTTCAAGGTAGCTCTGGCGCTGGGATGACTCAGTCCATGTATCGAGTCGAAAATGGATGAGCTGATGGTCCAGATGTATCGCAATAAACAGCTACATAACCAGACGATCCAGGAATGACTAACCTCTTAAGCTGCAACGTTGACTCTACCTTTAGCATCTGTTGCAACTCACCATCCGATTCCTGTGCAGAGCTAGAGCGGCGTAATTAATTACACTGCTGCTGATTGCTTCGACAGGACGAGAAAGAGCGTCGACAGCCACGTTTTCATCGCCAGCTGTGTGCCGAATATCAGTAGTAAATTGGCCTACAAAATCTAAATACCGAAATTGACGGGGAGAACACTTATCTAAGGGCTTGCTGAACGCGTACACGATCGGTTTGTGGTCGGTGTATACTGCAAAAGGTTTCAGCTCCAGCATATGCCGAAAGTATCTTACACCTTCGTAAATCGCAAGCAGCTCCCGGTCATAGGGACTGTACTTGCGCTGGGCTGAATTCAGCTTCCGCGAGAAAAAACCTAATGGCTCCCACGGCGTTCCCAGCTCGTTGTTGCACCACTGCACCGATTGCGGAATCCGAAGCGTCGGTTACCAGGGCTACGTCAGCATTTGGGCGCGGATGGACTAGTAGTGTAGCCTCACCTAGACTTGACTTACTAAGTTCGAAGACATCGTTCAGATCGGCTATCCATTCGATCTTAGCGGCGCTCTTGCAATGGTTTGTATTTCCGAATTCATATAACCTAGAACTTTTTAAGGCACGAGGGAATAGGCATCTTCCGGGTGAGCTCGCTGCATAGTCGGCCTCATCTTTGCCCCCTGGCTAGATACTGGCCAAGAGCTATCCCATTACCAATAAAAAATATCCGGCCAAGAGCGTGTCGGGCCACGCTCAGTGTAGGGTTCCGTAGTTTTCCGTCCGTCACATTAAGTTGACATATTAAGTACAGAAACACAAAACCCTAAAAACGGGCCCTAATGTATGGGCGCACCTGCTCAGACCCCATTAAATCAGGAATAATCTTAACACCGCCATGTAGAAATGAGCGTTCCACGTACAGCGACATCTATCGGCAAATTAAGTAAACTATAGCGCGCGAGCTTAAAGTATGGAAGATGATTTTTATGGAATAATTCTTTATTGCGTGAACCGATTTTCACCGGTTTTACTTTATTTGAAAGCACGTCATTTCATTGTGATTTTGTAGAAATGACAGGTACAATAAACACCTGTTTATACGGTTAAATTACAAACTTAGTTCAGAAATTATTTTTGTAATTTTTTCAAAAACTATTCAACCTATCAAGTTCAAAATAATTTTCCTACAAAGTTTTTATAAAGTTCTACTTTTGAGATTTTTTTCATATTTTTAAAACTTATGGTTCAAAAGTTAGAGGGGGGGGGGACACATTTTTTTTTACTTCTGGAGCGATTATTTCCGAAAATATTAACATTATCAAAAAATGATTTTAGTAAACCCCTATTTATTTTTAAATACCTATCTAACAATATATCACACGTTAGGGTTAAAATGAAAAAAAAAATCACTCCCCACATTACGTATAGGGGAGGTACCCTAATAAAATATTTTTTTCCACTTTTTATTTTACCACTTGGTCGGCGTAATTGATATACATATTAGTACCAAATTTCAGCTTTCTAGTGCTAACGGTCACTGAGATTATCCGCGGACGGACGGACGGACAGACGGACGGACAGACATGGCGAAACTATAAGGGTTCCTAGTTGACTACGGAACCCTAAAAAGACCCATATAAAGCTTAATTTGTCAATTACAACTTACAATCTAGAGACACAGCTATATAACAAGGAAATAACAGTAATTCAATTCAATACATATTTAATATACTTATCACATCACAGTTTTAATAAACGTGTTAGTAATTTAGTAATTAAAAAAGCGTTCACCTCAATTAGTGCAAAACTCTTTTTTTTAACTTACCTAACTTCATACATTAACCTTTTAAACGTTCTGTCAAATACAAAAGCTGGTACTCACACGAAATGTCAAACACGAATTTGAGCCCTGTTGAAATGCATTTAAGTTGATATCGCACTGCACGCCCTGACTGATATATTAAACGTCGGCGTTGATCTGGTGGTATGGATATATGCGTAGTTGTCGTCCAAAAGGTTAATATAATCGCGAATAAATAATAACTTTATAATTTATAACCTTCGGGCTGAATTACCTAACATTATGGGTAAAATATATTTCTATTCGCTGGGCACCCTGAAGTTATGGTAACCTGACTAAATTGAGAAGTATCAGGTGACTTATACATCCCTTAACACGTTTATGATATCTAATCTTTAGTCGTGTTATATATGGTGACGGTTCATCGATGACAGTCCGGTGACAAACAAGCTGGTGACAAATAATAAAGGGAAAATACGCGATGAGGGACAGGAGATGTGACATGGTATCTCGTTCCTACGTGTGTACTTGTCAATGCTTTCATCTCTCTCGCCATCGTTTGTACTTTCTATGTGTGCAATGCGGACTCCATATTTATCCTTACTTCATGTTTTATAATGTCTGTGCTTCACATGAACATTAACGCAAAATCCAATTTTGAAAATCGTGATAATATTGACATCACAGTATAAGTAGTGATAATATTAATCTTTTGAAGGGCCCTTGAGTATATTGCGTGATAACATTCACCGTGTAAAAGGCCCCATTGCCTTGAGGAATATAGATATCTTTATTTAAATTATTAAAATATTTGAATTAAACAACTGTCTCAACTTAAACCTAGTTTCTTATTTACTGCAATTCGTTTTTTACTGCATTTTAACTAGAAAATTAAAGTTACTAATTGGCATTGCGAGTGTATACTGTACACGCATTATTACATATGAGACAACAGAAATAAGTTCGCCCGAACGAACACATTTATCGTTCATCTAAAAATATACCTGCGCGTTATTTTGATCATTCATGTTTCTCGCGCCTTACTGATTTGCTCGGAAATGTATTGTTTGGAAGTGATTTAATTTCGGCTCCACCATAAGGTACAAAAGAAAGGTAAGTGAAATCTAAGAGGATTAAGATTTTAACGACAATGTTTACGATGTTTGTTCAATTAGATAATAGATTATATATTATTGTTATTGCCCACACATTATCTCGCGTATTCTTTGCTTATCAATTGGAATAAATAAAACAGTATGTTACATTCTTAGATTTTGAAGTTTCTATGTCAACTGCTAAGTTTAATATGCCTCGCGCAATGAACTATTTATACCTATCACTAACTTTCATTACGAGGTATGCTATTGGTAGTACTTTATGTATTCTACGTTTTAACTTCATATGTGTTGCGGTTGCAATAACCTTTTTAACCGACTTCAAGATTTCAAAAGAGGAGGTTATCAATTCGGTTGTATGTTTTTTTTTTCTTTGTATTTTTTTTTAATGTTTGTTACTCCATAACTCCGTCATTTCTTAACCGATTTATTTGATACATACCTACATATGTACATACATACATACGGGTCAACCAGAGAACCTCTTTTTTGTAGAAAATTACGCTTAGTACGCGGGCAAAGCCGCGGGCAAACGCTAGTATTTTTATAATAAAGAGAGTTAAAACTTCGTTTTTAAAAAGTGGTACTTTTTGTAGCTATATATCGTGCGGAAAGTTGGATTTTACGCACTAGTGCGTTTTCTTTTCCATTTTTTTAATTATCAATTATTCAAAGCCATACAGCGAAGTACTGAAGTGTTTGTACGAGAACGCCACTATGTTAGTCCGACTCCAGGACCGGAACTCGGAACCTGTTCTGTTGCAGCGGGGAGTCAGGCAAGGAGATGTTATTTCTCCTAAACGGTTCGCCGCTGCACTGGAGGATGTTTTCAAGACTCTGGACTGGAGAAGGCTAGGCATCAACATAAACGGCGAGTACCTCACTCACCTTCGGTTTGCTGACGATATAGTAGTCTTGGCTGAGACCATGGAGGATTTAAGTACAATGCTCAATGACCTCAGTAAAGCCTCCCAACGAGTTGGTCTAAGGATGAACATGTATAAGACGAAGATCATGTCAAATGCCCATGTAGCACCAACCGTGTGATACTTACTGGCCGGGTCATAACGCTGGATGAGCTTGTGATTACGATGAATAATTAGTACCTTTTTAACCGACTTCAAGATTTCAAAAGAGGAGGTTATCAATTCGGTTGTGTTTTTTTTTAAATGTTTGTTACTCCATAATTCCGTCATTTCTTAACCGATTTGAAAAATTCTTTTTTTGATTGTATGTATATATATCCAAATTGGTCCCGTTTTTGTCAAAAGGCAGTTCTGATGATGGGATCCATGAGGAATTGAAGGAACTCCTCAAATCTTTAAGGCAAACATATAGTGATTTTTGTGTTTTTATCAACAAGTAAGCATTTGCATCCAAAAATGTGACATTGGATGAAGTGGAACTGCTGATGATGATCAGAACAGAACTCTTCAACGACGAAAAGTTCACGTTTGGCGATTTGTCCTCCTAGCTGTGTTTGTTAAGCAAGTTCTATTTTCACGATTAATTTTTGTCATGCTCGAGTTCTGATGATGGGATCCATGAGGAATAGAGGGAACTCCTCAAATCTTAAAGGCAAACATATAGTGTTTTTTGTGTTTTTATCAACAAATCGAGCATTATCATACAAAAATGTGACATTTGATGAAGTGGAACTGCTGATGATGATCAGAACAGAACTCTTCAACGACGGAAAGTTCACGTTTGGCGATTTGTCCTTCTAGCTGTGTTTGTTAAGCAAGTTCTATTTTCACGATTGATTTTTGTCATGCTCGAGTTCTGATGATGGGATCCATTAGGAATCGAGGAAACTCCTCAAATGTGAAAGGCACACAAATAGTGATTTTAGTATTTTCATGAACTAATCAAGCATTTTCATTCATAAAAGTGACATTTGATGAAGTGGAACTGCTGATGATGATCAGAACGGAACTCTTCAACGACGCGTAGTTCACGTTTGGCGATTTGTTCTCTTCGTTTTGTTTGTCAAGCAAGCAAGGTTTTTCCATGATTTCATGAGGAATTGAGGGTACTTAGTCTTCTACCATTATAAACATACTTATAGCCATTTTTGTATTTTATTGTATGGAATCTAAGAGTGCACCATCTAAGATTAATAATCTTTCACCGGACTCCCCCATTGAAGTCGGTTTTTTTTTCTTAAAAATTATATAATTTATTATAGACCTATTTGTTTTTTTCTATCCTTTTATAATTTTGTATTTTGTTTTTTACATCTGTCGTCAATATATTTTCCTGCAGCAAGAACGTCTGCTTGGTTTTCTTACTTTTTGCTCTACAAAGCTATCGAACTCTTTCATTTTGGTCCTTCGAACCGGATCCAATGTTAGTTTTGTGTAACAAGTTAGCTAGAAAGTTGAAGACTTATATATGTCTAACCTGATTAGCTTATTATAGGGCCGACGAAGGAAACCACCTTGTGTAGCCACGTCTACCACCTTGACTACAATATGTATGCACTAGCACTACTGTCTAGCTAACACGGTATTCGCTTATACAGTTACGTTATATGGCCGAAATATACTAAAACGTCACATATAACGTGACGGTTTAAGCTATCGTGCTACCTAGGCTAGTCTGAACTACCATCGGATCGGCGACCTTACTTTTTTTCAAACATCAACTTTTTTTAAATTTATTCTCAAATTAAGCATATTACATTACATGCACCTATGAACGTCAATAAACTGCCACCGGTTCGGAAAAATAAACCCCTGCCACGAGAAGAACCGGCGTAAGAAACTCGGCGAGGTGTCATGTTTAGGATTCCGTACCCAAGGGTAAAAACGGGACCCTATTACTAAGACTTCGCTGTCCGTCCGTCTGTCACCAGGCTGTATCTCAAGAACCGTAATAGCTAGACAGTTGAAATTTTCACGGATTGTGTATTTCTGTTGCCGCTATAACAAAAAATACTAAAAACAAAATAATAATAATAATTAAGGGGGGCTCCCATACAAAAAACGCGATATTTTAGCCCTTTTTCATGGCTACCACTCACCGAGCTAGATCTCAAGAACCGTAATAGCGTTATTGTGGCTACAACAACAAATACTAAAATCAAAATAATAATAATAATTAAGGGAGGCTCCCATACAACAGAGTAGTTGTTGGCGTTTTTTTTTCTGGTACGGAACCCTTCGTGCGCGAGTCTGACTCGCACTAGGCCGGTTTTTCAAATCAATATACCTACATTGTATAGTTAAATATAAAATTACAGTGTCAGCTAAGTACTACAAAACTACAATGCTACAGCAGAAAACCTATTTTCGCGATAGATTAGCCGTGCAGGACGTTATCACTGCCAAACATCCCTACCATGATGTAATCGTATACCTTATAATATGCTTTTGAAATAAGTGTTCGTTTTACTACAGACTTGAATTTTAAATTTCTAAGAATTTTAAATTACTGATAATGTGTTTAGGAATTTTACTGTAAAATCCATTGACTCTAATAAGGTGCGCGCCGACCACAGCCGTTTGGTGACTTTGGTGTGAATCGGACATGAAGTCTAAAAACTTACCGTTTAAAACAAGTCAGACGGTGTATGCGCGTAGCGCGGCGCATGATACACATGATACTTCATAGGCACGGGTGGCAAGCAAAAGGAACCTGCTAATACTAATACCTACGCACTCTACATGGTGGAAAGTTAAAACGGGGCAGTTAGAGCAGCTACTAGATCCCTTCCCGGCCTTGCTGCCACGCAAAAATGGCATTAGGATTTCATTCCTAACTTTTTAAGTGATGACAATCTACATTCACAGATTTTTGAAAAAAAGTACAATCAGCGAGAAAATCATCAATTTTGTCGATTTTCTTTAATGCCATTCTATCCTAAATACTCTTTGGGACCGACTAAGGTTTGACTACTAGTACTAGTATGGGAATCCTCATTTCTAATCTAAATGCAGAAGTTATCTCCGTCTCCATACAATTTGATGATCGTCTTACTAAACTACTTGTTGACTACTTGCAATTTGGGATTTTCATACTAATAACTGTATGGAAAAAGTCAAACCTTATTAGAAATGGGATCGAATGGAATTAAAAAAAATCGTCAAAATTGATGATTTTCTCGCTGACTGTACTTTTTTTCGAAAATCTGTGAATGTAAATTCACAGATTTTCATCACTTAAAAAGTTAGGAATGAAACCCTAATGCCATTTTTGCGAGGCGACAAGGCATCGTTTTAACTTTCTATCCTGTATAGTCTGGAACTGAAACACAAAGACAACCAGTTAAGCGGAATGGTTATTCCACGTTCTTAACTCAGATAACTAGTTATCCTTGGAGAATGTATCTTCCGCGTAGAAAACGAGACGACGATTTCTGAGTCTAGTTTTTTCCCCTTGGGTTGGAGTTGAAAGCTCAAATGTAGAGTCGTATCCATAAAAACTAGTGCATACGCAATTCTTGGGATTAATTAGCGGACCCCGCGCATCCTCCAGATGCAACTGTAATAAGATAATGCTAGGATGACGATGAAGTGATGAAACATTGTGTGAACCACAGAAGTGTTGTCGTCGTCGTCTTCTCCTGTAGTGTCAGAGAATAGCCTGCCATTTGTACATTCCTGGTTTGTGCAATAAAGTTGCGATAGATAAATAAGTTGTTAGTTGTGCCAAATACATAGTAAATATAAGTCTGTGACGTTTTAAGTCTGCTTAGTCCTGCATTTCGCGTGGCCCAACTTTCTTGTGAAAAGCGCTGTACATCGGCGTGAATTGCTAGCCTAATATCTACTTGGTCGGCAATCCCTAATATTTTACCGGTCTGTGAAGAAATGTATATTCTATCCCGTAAGTTGGGTGAAATAAATAGCCTAGGTAATTTGTGTATGTAAAATGATATTAGAAATTTGTAACGTTCTTTTACAGATCGTGAAAGGAAAATGTCGAGGTACAAACAACCTAAGCCGCTAGAGAGCTTAGCCTTGAGCAGGCTCGGCGACTGGATAGCTGTCCAAGCAGAGCTTCTGATGACGCCTATTGCCGCTGTAGCTCAACGGGACACCACCATCGCTCAGCTATCACTATCACGTCATATCGATAGTATTCGGAAATACGTTGATTACAACGTTCCATGGATGGTTCATGATTTGTTAGTCAATGAAGTTATACGAGCACTGTCAACACTTTTGGAAAATACTAAAAAGGCACAGTTCCGAGGGTCCATGGGGAAGTTTGTCAGCAAAATGAATGTGATCGTGAGAATGGTCGAGACACTGTTTACGAGGAATTTGACATATGTTTCTATCGATACCATACCGAAGATGATGCGTAGCGTTTTCTATTCAAAATTACAAATGCTTAAGGGACTAGTTTACCTGAACCTAGGGTCTCTCTCGGGAGGCTGGAAAACAGCAGATATGGAAGGATCAATCATTGAAGCTCTGAAGGAACTTCACAATCTCAAATATTTGACAATAAATTACGACTGTACCGATAATATCTTACATTGTATAACAGAAAACTGTAAAAAAATAGAAAAATTGGATATATCTAGCTCCAAATGTGTAACGAACGAAAGTATAAACATATTGGGCAAGTTATTAACCTTAAAAGCTATTCAGTTATACAGGACATCCGTTACATATGAAGGATTTGCAAGATTACTCATTAAGAGTAAAAGTCTGGAAGACATTGGGCGCTGCGACGATATCGGTAAAGTTTTAGAATACATAGATTTGACAACCTCTTCCGCCAGACGTCTTAAATTGAAAACATACGTTAGTCGATACGCTCCAGCTAACCACTTGCAATTAGCTGTCGATATGTGTCGGGACATACGGAGCATGACCGTTTTCCACAACGCTGTACATGGCGATTTAATGATGCTCATAGGTCTTAAAGACCTTTGTGAGCTCAAATTACTCTCGTGCGACTTCTATGGGGACCAAGTCAAACAGATACTTGAAGTTAAGGGCTGTAACATCTTACACCTACATCTGGAGCACGTGGATCAAATAGATTTAAACGCTTTAATGTACATTAGCCAGATGTGCCCTCTCTTAGAACATTTTACTCTCTACAATTGCACGTTGATACAACATACCTCGCTATATACAAAAAAGCTAGAGTTACTGCCGTTCCGAAATCTAAAAAAGTTCACCTGTGTTGCTACTTGCAACGATGATCAGTTATCTTTTGTGCTTACTAATTGCTTAAATGTAGAATATATTCACTTGGGTACTGCTGTCAACCTTACTGACGAATTTGTATTCAAACTTTTAGACAAGAACCCACTTATACATTTAAAAGAGTTTCGAATCATGCAGTCAGATTTTTTAACAATGGAGTCGGTTGAGAGGATTATTCAGAGTTGCATGAACCTACAAATTCTAGTAGAATTAGAAAGTTGGACTCTGTTGACTGAGAGCGACCGAGAATACATAAGAAATTATATTAAAATTAGTAATTTCGATATTGAGGTAGCTCCTATCAGAACGTATGCGGTTTAATTATTTTGCATACCGTGTACCTTTGGTTGGACAAAAATGAAAATCAATGTGTCACGTTAAACTGTTTAAATCTCATCTATACACAACGACAAATAACAAGTATAACAGAGAAAGCTTATGGGATCTGCCGTGCCCCCGCCAAGTCGAGCAAAACAAAGAGGCACGGCCGGCCGTACCATACCATCCTTTTCTCGAAGTCATTCAGGCCATTTTCAACATCTTGTAATTTTGTGCTGGCTAAAGCTAGAACGCTGAACTTTCAGTAACATACGGGGCATAATATGACTTAGATATATACCCAATAACATTCAATTTAAACATTTAGTTAAAGAACTATTGCCCGTCAAATTTACATAATTCTAAGGTACTTCTAAATCTTCAGACTCCTATTAATTCATAAAAAACCTAAATATATTGCAATTTCAGTTACGTTTCAGATATATACAAACTGTGTAAGTTTGTAAACCTATGCAAATACGTGCGATACAGTGTTATATTTTGTAGTTCCTACAAACTGGTTAGGAAAAACATATAATTATGAAACTAGGATCAAAAGTAACGTTAAGGCGGAATATTGACGTCAGCCTTGGTTAAATTACCGGTCCATTGGTAAAGGTAAAGGTTGATCCTGATAATAAAGCTATAATTTAAAAAATATATTAATATTGAACATATTTACGACCTTGGCCTTATGGCTAATCCAGCAGTGCATATCAATATTAGATATCTTTATTTTTGGGGTTCCGTAGGTAGTCAACTAGGAACCCTTATAATTTCGCCATGTCCGTCTGTCTGTCTGTCCATCTGTCTGTCCGAGGCATCCGAAGCTTTGCTCTGTGATTGTTAGTGCTACTAAACTAACAAAGTCGTAAAATAAAATATATTTTTTTTAATGGGATATTTTTCTACTCGTAAAGTGGGGATGAAATTTTTGTTTATGGTGTGGGGTGTTGTTGCTTGTTGGATAGGTCTTTCAAAATGAATAGAAGTCTCAACTAAACATTTAAAAAATAAAATAAATAAAATAAATATTGGGGGACAATCTTACACAAATCGACCTAGTCCCAAACTAAGCAAAGCTTGTACTATGGGTACTAGGCGACGATATACATACTTACATAGATAAATACATACTTAAATACATAGAAAACATCCAAGACCCAAGAACAAATATCCGTGAAAAATGCACAAATAAATGCCCTGGCCGGGATTCGAACCCGGGACCTCTAGCTTCGGAGGCAGAGTCACTACCAACTAGGCTAAACAGGTCGTTACAACACAACACACAACAGGTTTGATAAAGTGAATAGTTTCGGAGATATACACTCAAAAAGAAAAAAATGGGTTCAAAAAATAAAAATAAAACATTAAATTAAAGCTTAATAAAGACTTTCAACGAAAACTATTTTTTAAAGTAGGTAAGTTCATTGGGCTACTAAGGAACCCTACACTTGGCATAGCTCGACATCCTCTTGGGCGATTTTTTAGGGTTTCGTACCCAAAGGGTAAAAACGGGACCCTATTACTAAGACTTCGCTGTCCGTCCGTCCGTCCGTCTGTCACCAGGCTGTATCTCAAGAACCGTAATAGTTAGACAGTTGAAATTTTCACAGATTGTGTATTTCTGTTGGCGCTATAACAACAAATACTAAAAACAAAATAATAATAATTATTAAGGGGGGCTCCCTTACAAAAAACGGGATATTTTAGCCCTTTTTCATGGCTACCACTTGCCGAGCTAGATCTCAAGAACCGTAATAGCCAGACAGTTGAAATTTACACAGATTATGTATTTTTATTGTGGCTACAACAACAAATACTGAAATCAAAATAATAATAATTATTAAGGGGGCTCCCATACAACAGAGTAGTTGTTGGCGTTTTTTTTTCTGGTACGGAACCCTTCGTGCGCGGGTCCGACTCGCACTTGGCCGGTTTTTTTTTTTTATATATATATATATATATATACAATGACTTTGCCATCGCACACAACGCTTTACTCACACACGTGTCATGTAAATCTCTCTCATTTTGTGACGTTTTAAATTCCAATAATGCGCTGGAAGGGTTTAACATATTTTATGAACTACTGAAAATGTTTTACGACCTGTGTTTTCCTATAATTAAAGTCAAAGTTAGCAGTGGTTACAAAAAGGTTAAATGGCTATCGAAAGGTATACGTAAATCATGTCAGATCAAATGTCAAATGCTTTTTGAAAGTAGAAGTAGTAAAAATAAAATAGGCAAATATCTAGCACAATTTCTCTTAAAAAATACGGCAAGCTATTATGAAAATGTATACACAAATCTCAACAAATTAATAAAAACAAGTGTAAAGCAACTTGGAATATTATAGCATCCTTGACATCAAATTCTGAACAACTGACTGACATAGAATGTTTGAAAACAAATGATAATATATACAGTAATCCTGACGAAATTTGTACTATTCTCAATAACTACTTCATTGAATCAAATAATAAATACTAAGAGAGATAAGTAGCAGTCAGCCAAACCGTAATGTATAAAATAGCCCATTTACAATGTTTTTAATGCCAATCGATAATAAAGAGGTTTATAAACGTATTATGTCGCTAAATAACAGCAAAACTTCTGGAATCGATGATATTTCAACTGAACTAATGAAATCAACTGGATTATTTTTAAGCATCCCCCTAGCTCATCTCTTCTCTCTCATAAATTTGTCATTTTGTCAAGCTTATTTTCCTGATCAGCTAAAATATCTATTGTAAAACCAATATACAAAGAAGGCGATCGGAACAACCCTGGGTAGACCTATTGCTATTGTCCCGATCTTGTCGAAGGTATTTGAGAAAACATTTTGTGTTAGACTAGATAACTTCTTATTTTGCATCCTAATCAATATGGCTTTCGAAAAGGTCTCAATACTTGTTTTGAATTCATTAAATAGTTAACCGAAACTATTAACGATAAAATACCGGTTACGTCTATATTCCTTGATATAACAAAGGCGTTTGACCTGGTTGACCACTTGAAGCTTCTTGGAAAATTAGATGCATGTGAAATCAGAGGACAAGCAAACGATTGGTTGAAATCTTATTTGACCAATAGAAAACAATGCACAGAGATATAAAGATTTATAGAAGCTAAAAACCAAATCCACAAAACAACTTATAGATCGCATCTTCGTGCTATTACTTCAGGCGTACCCCAAGGGAGTAATCTAGGCCCATTATTGTTCTTAATATTTATCAATGATCTTCCTAAAGCTACGAAGCCTAGGACTATATTATATGCCGATGATACAACTATCATAGTTAGGGGAAGTAATCGTTGTACATATGAAGCAGATATAAACGAAGCGTTAAGACGAGGCAATCTAAAATAATTCCCACGCTTGCTCCGCCCATCACCCGCGCCAACCCGCCACCCGCTAGATACACTCGTTCGCCATGCTCGTGCGGCGCGTGTAGTTATCAAAACGAAAAGTGGAGCAAGAACATAGAATGAATAGAGATTTTTTTTATTGAAATACGTTAACTATTTTTTTTCATGGTGCCATTTGAACCAGTTTTTGATGACAATCAAATGTCATTATTGTAGTTGGTCAACAAACAAAGGACAAACCTAGCTCGATGCTAGTGGCCTCCGAAAAGGCTCCTACAATATGACGTCACGTGCCACTTATCAAACCAACAGTTGTATGGGAAAATAAGTACCCATCAAAAACATAAACGTGAAAATGAGAGCCAATTTTAATAGTAAGAATATGCGACGCGTGCAATGACAGTATGTTATAATACCATGAAAGCTGTTGGGTATTTAAGAAAACTGCCAAGTTTAAGCTCAAAATGCAATAAGCCGCAATAAATTAGTTTTACTGTAAACAATCTAGTGCCAGACTTGGCACCTTTTTAGTTAACCTTTTGAACGCCACGGTCGGCCATAGACGTCAACGTAAAATCGTCACCCCGACGCCAACGACGGCACTGACCGACAATTTTTTTTTAATGAAAAACTACTGAGAAGCTGCCCAATTTTATATTGGCTTTATTTCTTTACACATCATTTTTTACCGTTGTGGCGTCAGGGGCACGGCGAATTACTTTGACGTCTGGCGGCGAAAAGGTTAATCTATGAAACTTGGCACCCATTTAGATCTCAATTCTTTTGTCGTTGAAAACGACAACCATGCGTCGCATATTCTTAATATTGAACTTGGCTCTCATTTTCACATTTATCTTTTTGATGGGATATCATTCCTTTTTGTCAAACTTCACCAAATGGTACTTTTCACGAGCGAATGCTCTAGTCACGATCTAGACACGCGGCAGCGTGTCCAGCCAAGTTCACCCCAGGAACTGGCAGACAGCAGTCGTGTGTTATTATTAGATGAACCGTTTGGAGCCACTTTTGTCCGCCAATAACTCCATCTAATAATCTCCATCAGATCCTTTAGAAAAACAAGAAACCCAAATTTCATAAATATAGGTTTAATAGTTATTGAGATATTCAATTCCAAAAAACGGCATTTTTACCACTGACTGACTGACTGACTAGTAATCAAAAACCTAACCCACTTCTAGGTGACCTAGAAAGCTAAAATTTAACATGCAGCTTGATAATTGTGTGTGTACACCAGAAAAAATCTGAAAACAGTGATTGTTTTATTAGTTTTTTTATTATTATTATTTATGCTAGTTACCTCAGAACTCCGTAATTTATTAACCATGTGGAAAATTCTTTTTTTGTTTGAAACGGCATAGTTCAGGGGTAGTCCCATAGATATCAGGTAGGAATCTGATCATAGGGTCTAGGAGAAATCGAGGGAACTCTTCAAATATTTGAGGTGCACCTATAGCGATTTGGGTATTTTGTAAAGTAACTCGTGCATTCGCTCTTAAAAAGCACTATTTGGCGAAGATTGACAAAAAGTAATGATATCCCATTAAAAACATAAATGTGAAAATGGGAGCCAAGTTCAATATTAAGAAAATGCGATGTTTGGTTGTCTTCTTTGCCGACAAAAGATTTGAGATCTAAACGGGTGCCAAGTTCCGTAGATTCTCTGAAATGGCGGCAAGTACGGCACTACATTGTTTACATTAATATTAATTTACTGCGGCTTAATGCATTTTGAGCCTTAACTTGGCAGTTTTCTATGCAGTATGTTATAATACCATAAAAGCTGTAGGATATTTAAGAAAACTGCCAAGTTAAAGCTCAAAATGCATTAAGCCGCAGGAAATTAATTTTACTGTAAACAATATAGTGCCGGACTTGCCACCATTTCAGAGAATCTACGGAACTTGGCACCCATTTAGATCTCAAATCTTACACTCTGACCTGATGACAATGGGACCACCCCGAAAGTATACCAATTCAAACATAAAAATAATTTTCCAAATCGGTTAATAAATGATGGAGTTCTGTTGTAACAACTAATAATAATAAGAAAACTAATGAAAAAATTAAGAGTTTTCAATTTTTTTTATGTGTACGTACACAATTACCAAGCTGGATGCCAAATTTCACTTTTCTAGGTCACCTGAAAGTGGGTTAGGTTTTTGATTACTAGTCAGTCAGTCAGTCAGTGGTAAAAATGCCGTTTTTTGGACTTTAATATCTCAATAATTGTTTCACCTATATTTATGAAATTTGATGTTCTAGTTGTTCTAAAGGATCCTAATACATGTACCAAATTTCATTATTTTATGTTAAATAGACTTGGAGTTATTGAGCGGTCAAAAGTGGCTCCTAACGGTTCGTGTAAAATAACACACGGATGCTGTCCGTCAGTTCCCGAGGTGAACTTGGCTGGACACGCTGCCGCGTATGTAGATATTGCTGTGTCAGTCGTGAAATTCTGCGTTAAGATACATAGTTGTGATACAATTAATATTTAAGAAAAGGATTGTATTGGTACCTATGTATTGAACACATGAATGTATTTTAATAAGATGTCATACTTTCAGTTGAAAAAAAAGTATAAAGTATTTAATCATAATAAAGTTTTCTAGAAATAAATATATAAATAGTAGGTGGACGTTTTCCGGCTGCAATGATGATGATAATATAAGTCATTCCTAAATCATCACCACAAATATTGTCTAAAACAGCAGGGTTTGTGTATGACTGTGCAGTGTGACTATTTTCGATACTAATTGTCAGCCCATACAAAACCTGACAAAACGAGCACGTGGCGATTTCATGCGCGTTGGACAATAAGCCCTCAGAATCAATTCTGAGGAAAAAAGTATCGCCGTACCTTATTATTGGTAAAAGGGACTTAATCGCGTAAACTGAAATGTATTCACCTTTTTTGGAGGTTTGGCCGACGTTTCAAATGTATTACAACATCCGTGGTCACGAGCCGACCCAAAATAATTTTTAAGAAAAAAAAACCGACTTCAATGGGGGAGGCCAGTGAAAGATTATTATATTTAGATGGTGCACTCTTAGATTCCATACAATAAAATAAAAATGGCTATAAGTATGTTTATAATGGTAGAAGACTAAGTACCCTCAATTCCTCATGGAATCATGGAAAAACCTTGCTTGCTTGACAAACAAAACGAAGAGAACAAATCGCCAAACGTGAACTACGCGTCGTTGAAGAGTTCCGTTCTGATCATCATCAGCAGTTCCACTTCATCAAATGTCACTTTTATGAATGAAAACGCTTGATTAGTTCATAAAAATACTAAAGTCACTATTTGTGTGCCTTTCACATTTGAGGAGTTCCCTCGATTCCTAATGGATCCCATCATCAGAACTCGAGCATGATAAAAATCAATCGTGAAAATAGAACTTGCTTAACAAACACAGCTAAGGACAAATTGCCAAACGTGAACTTTTCGTCATTGAAGAGTTCTGTTCTGATCATCATCAACAGTTCCACTTCATCAAATGTCACATTTTTGTATGATAATGCTCGATTTGTTGATAAAAACACAAACATCACCATATGTTTGCCTTTAAAATTTGAGGAGTTCCCTCAATTCCTCATGGATCCCATCATCAGAAATCAAGCATGACAAAAATTAATCGTTAAAATAGAACTTGCTTAACAAACACAGCTAGGAGGACAAATCGCCAAACGTGAACTTATCGTCGTTGAAGAGTTCTGTTCTGATCATCATCAGCAGTTCCACTTCATCCAATGTGACATTTTTGGATGCAAATGCTTGATTTGTTGATAAAAACACAAAAATCACTATATGTTTGCCTTAAAGATTTGAGGAGTTCCCTCAATTCCTCGTGGATCCCATCATCAGAACTGCGTTTTGACATAAACGGGACCAACTTGAATATATATACTTACAATCAAAAAATTTTTTTCCAAATCGGTTAAGAAATGACGGATTTATGGAGTAACAAACATAAAAAAAAAAACATGCAACCGAATTGATAACCTCCTCTTTTGAAATTTTGAAGTCGGTTAAAAAGTCTAATGCATTTCAGTTGTACGCGATTAATTCGGTTCAGTAATAATGTGTAAAAATCGCCATATCTATTCATTACTATTATTAGACACGTATATTGACATGATGCGTTTTCTTTAATATGCTTTTGATATGAGTTTATGCTTTACATAATATATATATATATATATATATATATATACGACTACTGACCGACTTGTATCGACAGAATAGTTGTCCAAATTTAAAACTGTCAATGATGATGACTCCATTGGTTTTTTGCTCTGCTGTGCTCCGTCCGCTTTCATTTACGAAATCAGCGCAAATTTGGCACACATCCGTCGTCGGCAAAAGCCACAGGCGTCTGAAGGCGGAGTCACGGCGGAGTCTTGACGAGACAGCGTCAATTGCTTTCGCGCGTAAAAAAAGAGACAAAAGACAGTGATGGCGCTCATGAACACAAAGGCGTATGCGGCATAACTCCCGAATTTATAAAATAATTCATATAAAATAAACTACACAAGTAAATAAAATGATATATCCCAGTTTGCTAGATAGATAGTATTACCGTCGTTTCTGAAAATTTCAAAGGTTGGATGCGTATAGTTCCGGAATAATTAGCAAAAGAATAAAAAAATGGACCATAGTTTGGAACGAAAAACTATCGAGAAAATTTTCGCTTTGAGTGTTTTCCGATCCCAGTTTGTTAGATTATATAATGAAAATTAACATACCAAAATTTCATATGTGTAGATTAACTGGTTTGCTTACAATATCGAAAAGAACAATACCAAAAATTCGAATGCCTCGTCTTAACAGACATTAATAGCTGGATTACACTACTAACAATCTTCTTATAAATCTAAATAAAACACAGTACATGCAATTTCACTCTTACAGAACAAATCCTCTGAAACTAAATATCAATATTAATAACATAGAGCTAGAGGAAACCAAAAACATTAAATTCTTAGGTATAAATATCGCCTCATTTTTAAACTGGAAAGAACACGTTAGCAAGATATGCTCAAGGCTGGATTTATATTTGCTCTAAGGAAACTTAGGCAGTGTGTTTCCTATGAAGCAGCTCTCACGGCTTACCATGGCCACGTGTCGTCCATACTTAGCTATGGCCTCATCCTTTGGGGCAAGTCAGTCGATGTTGAAAGGGTATTCAAACTCCAAATAAAATGTGTTCGAGTAATTGCAAATGTTGGATAGGGAGTAGCTGTAAACCTATTTTTAAGCAACTCAACATTTTAGGAGACGTGAGCAAGATCAACACTACAGATTCAGTAGATCATAAGCTACTGCTTCGTGCCACTATTAGTGAAATTAACGTTCATTTATCTTTGGTGTTGAAAACAAAATGTATTAAATTATTTACGAAATTCATGGTCACTCTACAATCAGAATACTTCAGTCAAGTGATACGTGTCAAATTGAATGTCATCCGAGTTCGATTACTTTTGAAATATCGTATCTCACTCAATGTGACAATTTACTTTCTTCGTAATCAAGGTGCTGTCATAACAGTTAGAGGTTTAATCTTTATAAACCAGTTGTTGTAGGGTGACCATTAGGGTTTCTCATTTCTCGACCTTTTTTATTTCCCGGAGCACGAGAATTCTCGACCACTATTTCCCGGGAATTCCCGGGTTGTCGAGAAATACGGAAATTTTTAAAAATATGTGTGATTTAACAATAAAACTTCGCTTTTTATGCAATATTCAACAACATTTATTAATCAACAACGTTTATTTTTAATGTCATGTGACTATAACTATAGAAAACTTTAATAAAGCGAAATAAACTCTAGCGAGATCTTTTAATCATTATTTCTACAAACAATTAGAACTAAATAGTCTTTTTCTTTGGAATAAACAAATAAAATATCTTCTAAAAACAATGTCATCATGTCACCACAATAAAACTTAGTACCTTACATACTAAATAATTTACTTTAGTCTCTGTCTGTACTCCAAATTTTTAAGTATGTAACATAAAATGACAGTTTTTCAATTAGGTATAAAAAATAACAATCAGACTAGCTTAATAATTACGAGTAAGATACCTTAGTTTAGTCTTTGTATCAACTTTTCAATATTTGTTATTAATGGACAGTCTTTTCGTTACTACGTACGTAAACATAAGAACCTAATAAATAATTAATAATCTTAGACTAATTACAATCACAATTTAAAGCGGAAACTGCTTCAAAATCAAAAGCTAGCCCACTATGTCTTGTTATTAAGGAAATAAGCCTTTAAAAATACGAGGGCATTTATAGCATCATCTGACAATCGGTTTCGTATTTTCGTCACAAAGTTTCCAGACAAGGAGAAAACCCGTTCATTTTCTGTCGACGTAGGCTTTACTGACATAACAGCTTTATACAAGTTTTCCAGATTTGGTGTTCTTTTGCCAGTTGATTCATATAACTGAAACTCTTTTTTAATCAAGCCTCTTGTTAAAACAGTTTCAATATTGCTCGTAGTGTCTGTGGCTGCCATTTCAATAGCCTGTTTTAGTTTAAAAAGTTTAAATTTTTTGACTGAATTTCTCGATTTCTCGATTTCTCGACCACTTTTTTCTCGTCTCGAGTAAGGCAAAATTTCCCGGGAAATCTCGGTTCGAGAACTCTCGAAGAGAAACTCTAGTGACCATGATTGTAGAGAATTAAACTTTAACTTAACAAAAATTTAAATACAGGAAAAAGGTATGGGTGTTTCACTTAAATACAATGGTGAACGATTCATTGCCATTTACTATGTAGGTAGTGTTGGTCCTGCTCACGTCTCCTGAATCACCCTGTGTATTAAAAATTTGTAGCTTTGTTAAGAAATTTCCAAAATATTTCGTGAAACTATCTGATATTTGTTCTGGCAATCCAAGATTTCAATATAGGGATCTCTTGATTAAACCACGCTGTGAAACTGACATTTACAAAAGAAATGCTTATATGAGTATTAGTCTTTATAATAAGTTACCAGCACATATAAAATCATTAGAGGGCAAAACATTCAGGCGAACCTTAAGAACGTGGCTCTTAGAACACTGTTTTTATAATACGAGTATGAATGATTTTATGGACTACAACGCTGATTAAGATTAGTAATTACACATTTTACTGTCAATACTTTTGTGTAGCAGTGCAGTAGTAACAATTTAAAGTATATAGTGTTGATAAAGTTATGTAGTTTAGTGTATTATTTAATTGTACCCATAGATGATAATCCATGTTTATCTCTGTGTAACATAATATTTGCATGCTGTTAAGAAATGGCTGAAGAAGGCTGAACAATTGTTAACCCAAGACCTGTAACAAATTTACCTACCCTTCTGCAAATAAATTTATTATGATTATCTGTGTATTTATTTTCGTACTTATTATTATTATTAAAACTCGCTTAGCTGCATATCATTTCTAGGGTGAGACACCTTTAACGCGTCAACTACTCGTAAATAATTGTGATTGTGCGAGTGAGTGACACTATACTTAACCGACTTCAAAAAAGTAGGAGGTTTTATGTTCAACTGTCTTTTTACCGACTTCAATAGAAGGAAGGAGGTACTCAGTAGTGTCCGACCGAAGTTTCGGTTTCGGTTTCGGCCGGTTTCGGCCTAAAAATCATGTTTCGGCCGAAGGTTCCGTTTCGGCCAAAAAAGTGCCGAACCTTTCGGTCGTGCAGAAACTTACAAAATCGTACCTACTTTCGAATCGTGAATTCTAATTAGTCTTTCGAAGCTGGCTGATTGTGATCTGTTAAAATTAAAAATCAAAATATTATTTTAGTTAATTTTATATCTACTTTAGAAACTGTTCGATTTAGTCATTCTGAAAGGCATGGGACAGGAGTTTGGTTGTTCTTCTTCAAAACTGAGACCATAGAGAACTTAAGTACTCGATGATCTAAGGTGGGCCTCTGAAGAAGTTGGCTTTAAGATGAACATGGACCAAACGCAGATCATAACTAACGTCCATGTATCTAGTACGTTCTCCAGTTAATATCAGAGACTACGCTCAAAGTCGTCGAAAAATTTGTGTACTGTCCCTGAGCCTAGGACAAACGGTTCAGTTGGGCAGGTGCAGTTTCGAGAAGGAGATCAATTGTCAAAAATTACTTGGCTGGGTGGCGTTCGGGGACCCAATCAATATCTTTTCGATATGTATCGATTATCCTCTCGTCAATACTTAAAGTCTTTGACCAGTGCGTGTTGCCATTTATGACCTATGGCTCCGAAAAAGGAGGGTCAAAGTCACTCAACGAGCGATGGAGAGGGTATGCCCTATGCTCCAAGTTACTCTGCGAGATCTAAAAAATGACGATACCCGCAGAGAAATCAAAGTAACCGATATAGCCTGAAAGCTTGCCAAACTAAAGTGGCAGGTGCGGGCTATGTTGCCTGGAGAACCGATGATCGGTGGGGCAAGCGAGTTCTCGAGTGGCGACCACGTACCGGATGACGTAGCGTTAGAATGCCCGCACAAGGTTGCTGAGGATTAAGGTCGCGTGGGTCCGCTGGATGCGGGTAGCTCCTAATTGATTGTTTTGGCATTCCCTGGGCGAGGCCTATGTATAACATGATGCCCGCTGCTACCTATCATCATCGCACCTCTCGCTTTCGAGCACATCCCCACACCTTGGAGCCATTGCGATCTCGTAGCTGAGCCTGCCGAGGTATTACCAAAGGTCTACAGCATGGGAGTCTTCAAAAAAAGCGTGAGTAAGATCCAGGATAATCTGGTCCAATTCAACCCCACCAAGACACAAGTATATGCGTGCACTACGAAAAAAAACCCATTCACTTTTGCATATTCCAAATTATTAGAATCCTTGGTGTCGACATTTCCAGCGACGTCTAGTTTCGGAGCTACGTAGAAGACAAAGCAAGGCTGGCATCTAAAAAGCTGTGCTCAATTGAGCGAAGCGATACGTCACCCCTGGACTGAGACTTCTATGATATAAGTCACAAGGCCGTCCCCACTGAGTTTTCTGTCACCTCTGGGCGGGAGCACCTGGATACCAGCTTGGGCCTTTTGAATTGCTTCAGAGACGTGCTGTGCGAATCGTGGACGATCCCAAACTTACGAGCGATATTGAACCGTTAAGTTTAACAAGAAACTTTGCTTCCTTGTGAGTGTCCTATAGCTTGTATAATGGGTTGTGCTCCTAAGAACTTTTCAACATGATGCCCACGGCCCCCTTTCTACCATCGCACCGCTCGCCGTCCGCAGGGCATTCACCTTCACACCTTAGAACCTTACGAATCGGTAATGGAAAAGTCCCGTTTTGAAGCCTGTTACCGAATGGTATTTTTTCCCGTTTCGAAGTAGGTTACGAACTTTTAGTTACCAAACGGTTCCAAAGGGGAATTTGCCGAGGTTTTCCCGAGGGACTACAGTATGGGGTTCTTCAAGAAAGGAGTGTATAAAATTTTAAAGGGTCGGCAACGCGCATGTGTCACGCTTAGAGTTGCAGACGTCCATAGGCTGCGGTGACCGTTTACCATCAGGCGGGTCATACGCTTGTTTGCTTGGTATTTAAAAAAAAACTTGTTTAATTCATACCACCTACACGGATTATAGGTGTTTCATTGATCATATGATTCGTCTAAAAAGAACGGCCTACTGACATTTTATTCAACGATTTTAACATGTCAGTAAAAGTTTCGGTTTCGGCCAAAACTAGAGGCAAAACCGAACCTTCGGTTTCGGTTTCGGTTTCGGCAAAAAAAAACATGTTTCGGTCGGACACTAGTACTCAGTTCGTCTGCATGTCTGCTTGTTCTTTTTTTTATGTATGTATGTTCCCCGATAACTCTTGACCACGTTGGCCGATTTTGATAATTCTTTTTAGGGTTCCGTTAAAACGGTTAAAAGTTTTAAAGGGTTAAAACGAGACCCTATTACTAAGACTTCGCTGTCCGTCCGTCCGTCCGTTTGTCACCAGGCTGTATCTCAAGAACCGTAATAGCTAGACAGTTGAAATTTGCACAGATCATGTATTTTTATCGTGGCTACAACAACAAATATTAAAATCAAAACAATAATAATAATTAAGGGGGGGGTCCCTAGAAGAAGGCGTCTTCTTCCCTGACAACTTAAAAAAATCAATCATCAAACCTTTGTTTAAAAAGGGTAAACGAAATAATGTCGAGAATTATAGGCATATCATTGATTCCTGTTCTATCCAAAATCTTTGAAAAAATTATGTACTTTAGACTTACCGAATTCGCTAATAAATATTCTGTCTTGAGTGATGAACAACATGGTTTTGGAAAGAATAAATCAACTTCAACTGCTGGTTTCACGTACGTAATTGACATAATTGATAACGTAGTAATTGACAACAGGCAGCCTGTTAGCGTTTTATTCTTAGACATGTCCAAGGCTTTCGACCTTGTATCACATAAAAGGCTCTTAGATAAGTTAGAATTATACAGGGTACGAGAGGTATTGTAAATTGTTGGCTAAAGTCATATCTAAGCTTCAGATTGGTACAGAAGTAGTTAGAGAAGAAGTGACCTTCTTCTCAATAGCTCTTTACAACTCAGAATATAAAACATATGGATTTGGGGTACCTCAAGGGAGTGTCCTGGGCCCACTATAAAAAGGGGGAACTAATCATTTGTTCACACTGTAAGGGAACATATCACTAAGCATGCCTCAATATGACCTCAGCGTTTATTAGGGAACACGGCAACGAGTTAAAAAACACCTGGAAATGCCCCGCCTGTGATAACATCACTCGTCGGCGCCGCAATGACAACATACCGGCGTCCCCAGCGGGCCAGCATCAGCAAGCGACACTCTCAGAAGACGCAAATATGTCATTGGATGACAGCAACGTCTCTTGCATTCATGAAACGCACTCAGGATCCCTGTTGATTCAGTCGCCCCAGAGCCCCCTTAGAGATATTCAAAGAGGAAACAATACTCCTTAAAGTTCCCAAGTGTGAAATGCAGAAGGGCAACCTAGGATACTTGTAAATCCGCCTAGTAGCCCGGCTGAGCAAAATCATGCAATTTCCGAGACTATACTTATTGAACTGAGAAGTTTCCGTTCCGAAATCACCAAACGATTCGAACACCAAGAACAAAAAATCACCAGTCTTATCGACAATATAAAATCGAATGTTTGCGATTTGTTTAAAAAATATAAGGCGCTTAATACCGACATGGACACCATCAGAGCAGCTGCTGACAAATCAAACACACAAGCATGCAACATTTTGCGAATAGCCAGCTCCCATGCTCAAAGTATTAATGATGCAATTATGAAAATCACATTCCTGGAAAGCGAAGTAGCGGCATTAAAAGAACTAACCAGCGCACTAGAAAACAACATAAGCGGTTGCATGTCCTACTCAACTGCTGTGAAATCCCGGACTAGAAATGAGTCAAATGCGTCAAACGCATGCAATAACTAACCGTTACTTGGAATCTATATCTACTCTGAGTTCCATCATTAAGTATAGCCTAAAATAAAGTTACTTACTAAAACAAATTATTTGAATGATGTATAATGTTAACAATAATTGACTAGTGTTTTTAATTTTTTTATGTTTAGTATAATCTCCAGTTAACACTGTGTAGCTTGACTGTGAAGTGTTAATTTATGGAATATAATAAATAAATAAATAAATAAAATAAAATATTATTTTCGTTTTATATAAATGATTTACCTAGATCAATAAAATATTCATCAGTTTTATTTGCAGATGACACGTCTATTATTATTCCCTGCACAAACGCACAAAGCTATGAAGACGAAATAAATAGAACATTGGATTACACAGTGAAATGGCTGGAAAGAACAACTTGTCAATTAATATAAGCAAAACCAAGTGTATTCAGTTTCGAACAAATACAGCAAAAGATGTAGGACTCTCTATTGCTTAGGTACTGAGATAATCCTACCAACCTCCTGACTTTTACCGATTACCAATCTCCTGACTTTTACCGATTTTATTATTAATAGCATATCAACTGGCTGTCAGGTGGATGCCGTGTATACTGACTTTTCTAAGTGGTTTGACAAAATTAACCACAATAACTTAATCAAGAAACTCTTGGAGCTCGGTATACATGGTGACCTCCTTAGATGGATTAAGTCTTATCTATCCAACCGTAGTCAGGCGGTAGCCCTGAAAGGCGATACCTCATGCTTTCTTCCCGTTCCCTCCGGAGTACCTCAAGGGTCACACCTTGGTCCCTTACTTTTTATCTTATATGTCAATGATATGGCAACCTGTTTCCGTAGTTCTGAACACCTCATCTACGCAGATGACACTAAAATTTATAAAGCTGTATCCTCGGAAGCAAATTGCCGTGCATTACAGCAGGACTTAGATATTTTTTTCTTTTACTGCTTGAATAATCACCTTATCTTAAATACTGAAAAATGTTTTGTAATAAGCTTTAATCGTAAAAATGACCCGGCAATTTTTAATTATACCTTAGCTGGGCATAATATTGCTCGGGTATATTCTATCAGGGACTTAGGGGTTACTTTAGACTCACAATTAAATTTTAATTTACACATCGATAATTTATGTAAACGAGCTTACCAAAAGTTAGGGATGATCCTTCGGATCGGACAGCCTTTCAGGCGTCCAAATACTTATAAATTATTATTTTATACTTTCGTTAGGAGTATCCTTGAATTTGGTTGTGTAGTATGGACACCGCAGTACCAAGTCCATATTGACCGTTTGAAGAGGATCCAAAAAGTTTTCCTGAAGTCACTCTGCTATCGAACGGGTAATTATTTCGAGCATACCGCGTCAGCTGCGAAGCATTTTTGTGTTCCTTCCCTTCATAACCGGAGGCAGTATTTAGATATGATGTTCTTATTTAAAATTCTTAAAGGTGTGATCCACTGTCCGAACCTCTTAAAATTAGTAACTTTTAGTTGCCCGCGTCATCCCTTACGTCCTAGATCTCTATTTCATATTAGCTTTGCCCGCAAAAATTACTCTCGGCATTCTTTTTTCAGGCGAGTCCCTAGTTTTTATAATAAGCATTGGATCGATATTGATCCTTTCCAAAGTTCATTGTCTAGTCTCAAAAGGTTAGTTAAAGCTAAATTATTTAAGTTCACCCCATAAAATAATAGTTAAGGTAAATGTAACTTTTCAGGTCATCTAAATTTCTAGAATGTGTGTTATTCACTCTCTTTTTGTTTTTGTTTATTTATTTATTTTCCTAAAATATGTAAGAAAATTATTAGTTAGTGCGACGTGTGTGCCAGTCTTCGACTCTTTACCTGCCATGATTGACGCTTGTCAATTATTATAATTATTATCACTTTTTTTTTTCATGAGTGCTTGTGTCAAACACTGGTACTGAGTCAGGGGGGCGACACGGCCTATCGGTGTGAGCCGAGCGCCGGTGACCTTGTAACGTCACGTCTGTTGCATAGGGTTGGCAATGTAGCTGCCTTGGCAAGGGGAAATAATGTTTATTCAATGATCATGATATTCATCAATCAAACACCGGGAAGCTATACAAATTTAATCTATAAGTTTTGATTACAAACAGACAGATGCACTGAGTCAGGAGAAAACTTACTAAAAGCTCGTAAAATAGGTACCTACAAAACTTCTCATAATATGGAAACTTACTTTTCTTGTGTAAATCTAAGCTTCACATGAATATAATTGTATGCTAAAATAATAACAATAATATAAAAAATATTTTTTTAACCCTCAATCCATAGAAATTATGTGACATGAAATGAAGTCATTCACTGCGACCGCGACACCCGCGTTAAGTATAATTTGAAAGACTCAATTGACATTTGATCTATTTCACCATTTCATTTTTTTTGTTTAATTTATTCCGAAGATGTAGGTACTTCTTAATGTATTGCAAGTCAAAATGCATCCATACTCATACCAACCTTTCGTCTTTCTTTAGTCTTTCGAATTAATATACGGATTTTAGGTGAAGTCTTAATTCTAAATGTAGGGAAGGACACAACATATAAAATTTTATAACTAACTTATCTGGATCGGTAGGTAGCCTAAGGTAGTCTAGAGGTGCACTAAGAAAGGATTTTTCAAAATTCAACCCCTAAGGGGGTTAAAAGGGGGTCCGAAGTTTGTATGAGGAAACAAGATTAGTTGGACTATTTTATTCGAAACTTCACAGAAGTATTTCTAACGTAAAATGAGTATACACGTGTTTCAGGTTTTTTGAGAAATCAACCCCTAAAAGGGGGAAATGTGGTGACAAATTGCGAAAATCGACCTGGGTATTGTTTTTATGGTTTATCGGGTCGCTGATAACGAAAACAACCATGATTTTAAAATCCCACGTGGAGGACGTGAAATACCATCCCCCCTGATGGGGTGCGAGGGGGATGAAATGTCTAAATATTAATATGGGTGTCGTTTTTATGCTTTTTTGGGACGTTAATTACGAAAATGGCATCGATTTGACATTTAGTATTGTGGACATGAAAACATTTGAAAGTTTGTGTCAAATTGCAAGAAATAACTGACTGACTGAGTGAGTGACATATCAACGCCCAGCCCAAACTGCTGGTTCTAGAGATTCCAAATTTAGTACGTAGGTTCCAATTTAGGTCTAGAGGTGCATTAAGAAAGGATTTTTCAAAATTCAACCCCTAAGGGGGTGAAATGGGGGTCCGAAGTTTGTACGGGGAATTAAGATTAATTGGACTATTTTATTCGTAACTTCACAGGAGTATTTCTAACGATAAATGAGTAATCATGTGTTTCAGGTTTTTTGAGAAATCAACCCTTAAAAGGGGGGAATCTGGTGACAAATTCTGAACAGCGATATGAGTATTGTTTGTATGGTTTATCGGGTCGCTGATTACGAAAACAACAATGATTTTAAAATCCCACGTGGAGGACGTGAAATACCATCCACTCTGTTGGGGTGCGAAGGGGTTGGAATGTCTAAATATTAATATGGGTGTCGTTTATATGGTTTTTGGGTCGTTAATTTCGAAAATGGCATTGATTTTTATTTATATTGCGGACATGAAAACTTTTTAAAGTTTGTGCCAAATTGCAAGAAGAAACTGACTGACTGAGTGAGTGACATATCAACGCACAGCCCAAACTGCTGGTTCGAGAGATACCAAATTTGGCATGTAGGTTCCTTATAAGGTCTAAAGGTGCATGAAGTGCCGTGAGTTCCCTATGAAGATACGACCATTTTTGATTCAATGTATTTAAGTGGTTAAATTAATCAGTGCCGTCCGATACGATTTCGACAAAAATCAATATTTGAGCGTCCGCGAGGACTCTTAATAGGAATCCGAGGTAAACTATGAATAAAGTAACGGCCATATTGATTTTCTTCATTTTCGTCCCGATTTCGTTCAAAATCGATATCTGAGCTGTTGGAACATAGAGTTCCTATATGTACCAATGCAAACTCAAACCGTTTTAGAATAGTCTTTTTCTATGACGGATGTCAATGTTTTATTTACGTTTGTTGTTTGTGCGGCCCGAATATTCATTCACAATAAATTACTCGAACTGATAAGGTGGTTTGTAGCAAGATCCCGGATCTCCAACATGGTAGCAGACCATTGGAAGTCACCTTAGTTCCGTAAGTGAACGCGTACAATTTCCGGCACAATAATTTTTCCAAATTATTCTCAGCGGCCGGAAGAATCAGTCATCTCTTCTTACGGCGTTGGCTGTGGGAGCTCGGCGAGACGTTTGGCACGAGGACAGCGGGTCATCGCTACATCTTTGTAATGACCGCAGTGTTATGTCGAATTTTACAACCGAAAAGCCGAAGGTGTACATAGCCAACGGAGAGGCTATGATGACGGCAGGAAAAGGCACAGTGCAAGTTGTGTTGAAAGACAATTGTTTAAGAAATATAAGCGATGTGTATTATGTGTGTTGTTGTGTGCATTTACAATTGTAGCCATTGACTTGTAACACCTTATTACCAATAAAATATGTCTATGTCTATTTAGTTCCTAAATTAGCAACTAACTTGTTATCTTATTTAACCCTTAAATAAAACTATATCTAAACTTAAAATATGTTTAAAAAATTGGGCCCCCTAGGCATGGTTCCTAAGATGCTGGCAGCATTTCCTCGCTGAATCGCAACGCTAATGCGTTGAGCGAGGAAGCTGCCAGCTCTTCGGCCCCCTGTGGCGTCTACTTATCTGTCAGTGTTATGGTTAATAAAGGTTATGAAGTTGTGTTTCGTTCTGGTGTGTGCACAGTTACCGAAAAAGGGGAGGTTTTGGCTACTGCAACCCTGAGAGATGGTACTTATCAACTCGATACTATCGAAACAGTCACTGTCTGTAGGGAGCCACCTTTCGAAGCGATGTGTTCGTCTTTGCCAGTAGGTACAGGTGACAGCGAGACGTGTAACATAACACATCTAGCTGGTCATGTCACTTTCATATTAACATAATTTCCCAAGGGACAGCTGATTACATTCATATTTTTATTTAAAAATCATTATTAAGTTATAAGGCATAATTGAGAGACTTGCCGGGGACACTACCGTGCCCCTTATGTGGTTTTAAGGTCAGTCTATATATCTAAACAAAGTTTACCTAAAGTAAAAGCATTTTTGTTAAAGAAACATTTAAAAACAGGATTCATACGGAATAAATAGTTAAAAGGAAGGGAAATGGAAAGTAGTACTAACATTACGTCCGAATACCTTTATTTATACCAGCTTAATCTATAACATAATATAAATACCACACTAGAAATATTTCTTTTACCTAATTTTTACGTTATTACGTACTTCGCATCAAGCTAAGACAAAACACTCGGTAAACGAATTTCAACTCTATTCGTAAAAACCTAAGACCTATTTCTTTCTTTATTACTTGCCTTCCTTCAAATAAAGATTAAGAACTTGTCGAATGTCATACGATTTTCAACCTTATTAGTATGGGCATAAGGTGCATCTACTCGTAAGAATAGGGCGTTACAATCTCTAATGACGGAAGGAGTGGGCGTGGCGCAATCCACTAATAGGAAAATGTCCAAGGTGTCCACGATGTCCATAGTGTCCACAATGTCCAAAGTGTCCAAGATGTCCACAGTGTCCAAGATGTCCACAGTGTCCAAGGAGTCCACAGTGTCCAAGATGTCCACAGTGTCCAAGATGTCCACAGTGTCCAAGGTGTCCACAGTGTCCAAGATGTCCACAGTGTCTAGGGTCCGATAGTATAAAAGGCGGAATCAGGGAAGTTCATCGCCTCTACCATAAGACGAGGGGCAAGTACGACATCGTACTCATAGTCACCGACCCAGACCAACGTAAGGCAGTTCATGCTCTCAAAGAGGTCCTTAAGATCTCAATTAGGGTAGAGACTCCGAACAGGAGGAACTACATCTCGCAGTGTCACAACTGCCAGAGGTTCGGCCACAGCGCTCGTGGCTGTTTCTCTCCCCCCCGATGCGTCAAGTGCGCTGGTGATCACGCGTCTCGGGATTGCAACCGTCCAAAGGGTTGTAAGGACCCGGCCGGCGTCCAGTGCTGCAACTGTTTGCAACGCAAGCTCCCCCATGGGCATACTGCCAACTTTGGGGGATGCCCTTGTCGCCCAAAGAGTCGCAATACTGGTGCAAAGCCAAAATCCTCACCCCCCTCTGGCCAGAAGCAGAAATCGAGCCGGGCTGCTCCCCAACTTACTTCGCAAGCTTTCCCTGCCCTTCAGGCCGTAGGACTAGGTGCCCCCAGGAACCTGCCGCCCTCTGCGGCCGTAGGCCCCCACCCGGTGCCTTCCGCACCCCAATCCCAGGCGTGCCCTCCTGCATGGGGGCCCGCCGCCAGTCAAGCGGGCCGGCCCGCTCTAGCTCCCCACTTTGCGCTTATGCAGGTTCTTCAGATGCTCCCCGCGGAGGCGGCGAGCGGTCTGAGTGCTTACCTAAGTGCTGCGACACAGAAATACTTCGCCGCTCAGTTCGGCAGTCAGGGTCTCGGTGCTTATTAGTATGGATCGTACGGCCCTAAAGCTTAAACCTACTTCGCTTACCATTGGTATTTATAATGCCAATGGCTTGAGAGGTATGAAAGACGAGGTGATAAACTTCCTTCGCGATCACTCAGTAGATATATTCCTGGTCCAAGAGACCTTTTACAGATCCGGTACTAGAGCCTTTCGCGTCCCTGGATTCAATCAGATTAGAGATGATAGGCAAGATGGTAGGCCATTCGGGGGCACGCTCATTTTCTATAAACGTAGCTTACATTGCATAAGTCTTACTCCCCCACCCCTGACAAATATGGAAGTGTCAGTTTGCCGCATATCGATGGAGGGCCATCCCCCGATATCGATTGCGTCAACCTACCTTTCACCTCAACGTGACTTACTTAAGACCGACCTCGACTCGCTAGCCTCCCTAGGTCCTTCGGTCATCGTGGCTGGGGACCTAAACAGTAAGCACATTAACTGGGGTTGCACGGCAACCAATCCCAACGGCAATCGGCTTCATCACCTTTTGATCGACAGCCTCCCTTTCGATCTCCTCGCTCCCCTAGAACCGACCCATTTCCCTCATAACGTAGAGCACCGACCTGACATACTCGACATCGCACTTCTAAAGAACGTAGCATTAACTCTGCGTTCTATAGAAGTGATACACGAACTTGACTCGGACCATAGGCCAGTCCTTTTGAGACTAGGACCTCACCCCAATAGTACACCTCGTACCAGAACACTCGTGGACTGGGACAAGGTACAATCAGGTCTCCTACAGACAGATCCTCCCCTGCTTAGAGACATCCCCGACAATATAACCACTACTGAACAGACCGACCAAGCGATCGATTCTTTCACTAACTACCTCAATACTGTTCGAAGTGAGGCCTCAAGGGAGGTATCGGCGGAGGATATCCAAAACCGACCCCTACCTAGGGAATTGAGAGAGTTAGTGACTAGGAAAAATCGTGCCATCAGGACCTACTCTAATCACCCTTCTGCCGAAAACCGTCAAATCCTGAGGGACTTGTGCAACGAGTCCAAACAGAGAATTGCCGAGTTTCGGGAGAACTCGTTCAGGGATCTGATGGGTGAGATCGCGCCTAGTCATCTGGCTTACTGGAAACTAGCGAGATCTCTCAAATCAGACACCTGTTGGACTATACCCCCTTGGATCGTCCGGATCACCCTACCCCTGCGTTCGAGGATAGTGAGAAAGCCGAATGCCTTGCGAGTAGCTTAGAGTCCCAATGTTCGCCTAGTCTCCTGCACACCGACGAAGCCCATATTAGATGGGTCGATTCCGAGGTGGACAGGAGATCGCGTCTCCCCGTAACTTCACCCGTTTTACCGGTGTCGGTTAAGGAAGTCAGTGACCTCGTCAGGCGTCTTCGTGTTAGGAAGGCTCCGGGTGCGGATGGTGTATCCAATCGTATCCTGAAACTTCTCCCCGAAACCCTTCTCCTCATTTTGGTTGGCATCTTCAATGCCGCGCTGACCAATGCTCACTTCCCAGCCGCGTGGAAAGGTGCATCGGTCATAGGGATAGCGAAGCCCGGCAAACCCCGGACTTCGCCTGCCTCTTACAGGCCGATCAGCTTGCTTAGCTCCCTTGGAAAGCTATATGAGCGGATCCTACTCACTAGAATTCTCAGATTTACGGCTGAGAATAACGTCATCATCGACGAGCAGTTCGGCTTTAGATCCGGGCACTCGTGTGTCCAACAAGTGCACCGCGTCACGGAGCACGTGCTGGACGGTTTCTCTCGTTTCCAGGGGCTCAAGACCGGTGCGATCTTTCTCGACGTGGCGAAAGCCTTCGACAAAGTCTGGCATAACGGGTTGATATACAAGTTATATCTGCTCGGCATGCCGGACAGACTCGTACTCACAATACGAGATTTTCTCAGGGATCGAAGCTTTCGTTACAGACTAGAGGGAACGTACTCGGACCCACACCCCATCCGAGCCGGAGTCCCGCAAGGCTCCGTGCTCTCTCCCACTCTGTACTCGTTATTCACGAATGACATTCCCAGGCACCCTAAAGTGCATCTGGGGTTGTTCGCGGATGACACCGCGCTCTTTACGACTCATTGTAAGTACGCTTTTATCCGGCGATATCTCCAGGAGGCAATCACCGACCTTGGTCGTTGGTTTAATCTTTGGCGTATCGAAGTCAATCCGGAGAAAAGCACTGCAATAGTCTTCCACCCTTCTGACTGCGTTAGCACAGAAAGGCGGGTGGCTCCGATCCAAATGTTTGACCGGCCTATCCCCTGGGCCAACGAGGTCAAATATCTTGGAGTGACCCTCGACAAGAAACTGACTTTCCGCAGCCACATCCGTAGGGTACGCAACCGTGCGTTGTTCGTGCTAGGAAGGCTTGGGCCGATGATCAACAAGTTTAGTAAAATGTCGCTTAGAAATAAGCTGACACTTTACAAAACTTGTGTTCGTCCAATCATGTCTTATGCAAGTGTAGCTTTTGCTCACGTGCCTATGACATCGCTCAAGCCGCTTCAGGTCATTCAAAATCGTTTTCTCCGTAGGGCGACTGGTGCCCCGTGGTACCAGTCGAACCTCAGCCTGCACCACGACATGGGGATTAGCACCATGTATGGTTTCTTTAAGCAGACTGCCAGGCGTTATTTTGACATAGCCCCCCATCATAGGAATCCGTTAGTTAGGAAGGCTGTCGACTACGTTCCCATCCCTCCCCCCTCTGTCGTAACTCGGCGATCACTGATTAGGGGCCGCACGGTCCGGCGTCCTAGGCACACACTCACGGACCCGGACGACGTAATCACAGCGTCCATCGAAAGGTGGAACGCTGCGCTTACGGCGTCCAACTCAGACACGACGCGTACACTTAGGCTTTCCCGCCGGCGGGGACGTCCACCGCGCGATCGCGACAACACAGACACATATAGTCCCTATTCGTCCCGGTACCGCCGCATACCGGGTAGAGTCAGTCCGACGCAGGTCGGGCCTAGCTGAGTTTCTTGCTGGACTCTTCTCAGCTAGGCTAGGTTTAGTGAACCAGCGACAAAACTCCCAGTAGCTCGATTCCACTCACACCCCAGATTTGGTTGAAACCGTTCAACCAATCTCACTGGAGCGCAAACTCTTAGAGTATTCCAGTGTTTAAAACCGCCCACGCGGTCGTGTCGGAGGTTTTCCCCTGGATTTTCCCCAGGCAACTCTCCCACCGCGTATTCCTATCGCTTTAATGGGCTCGGCCTATAAAGCCACAGTCAGGTCAAAAAAAAAAAAAAAAAAAAAAAAGGGGTGCAAGTCAGTTGAGTTTGGTCGGTCGGACTGTCAGTATCTCTGGCATTGCGTTATCAGTGTATTTTCGTGTTACTTACGGGAGTGTTCCTATTCATTAAGGTCGAAATTCCCATGCGGTGCGGAAGCTCTGCTCGGTGGGGAATCTCTCCTTGTTTTTAATTAATTTACTTACTCTTTCTTTTATGTGGTTGTGATTATTTATATAAGCCGGGCAGATCGCTGTCCATGTTTGCGGTATACTTGCGCGGGGTGCACGGTGTCGAGCTCTGTTTGCCCTGGAGTAACAGAGGAGTACCAGATGGAGGTATCGTCTGGCGTTACCACTTTGCCAGCGTGGATGGCGCGTCTGGGCCCCTCCATGCCCGATGTCCGGTTGCTGCGTGGAGGTGAGAGCGGCCATGGTTTGGGTTGGCGCGAGGGTGTGTGATCCGCTCGCAGAGGTTCGCGATATTCGAGGTATGGTCTTGATGTATTTATGTATCGATTACTTTTATATACACCTATAAATGCCTTGGGTTGTGCGGGGAAGGCATTTATACAGGCAATGCAGGCTGATAGTTTTTGCAATCCTCAGTTTAGCAGACTGATCTTTTACACTTTAGATTAGGGAAAATACATACTTATTTGAAGCTAAAATCCAGAATTGGAATTAATCTCAAATAGGCAGATTAGGGCAATATTTAGGGTAGAGATTTAGGATTAATTTCACACACTAAAGCTTGGGTAATATAGGTTTCTAGTAGGTTAATTTAGAACTTATATTCTAGGGCTATTTAGGTGACCTAAATATGGGAAACAAGGTTATAGGGTGATTTAGGAAACAAAAAGGTATGTGTGTAGTAGTGTTAGGGTACATGTGTGTAGTATTCCTCTGATTTGGTATCCTAGGTTACAGTTGTGAAGACTTAGGTCTCATTTAGGTGGTCTAAATATAGGTATCAGAATAAGACTACCAGTTGTAGGGTGTTTTAGTGATAAATAGTTACAATATCAGCTAAGATCTTACGCATTAGAGGTCTAGGTTTCTGGTATCACGGGTGAGAAGTGCTGAGTCTTCTTTAATTTATAACTAAAGGTGTTCATAATAAATTATAGATAGGAAACCAATTTATTCTGGAATATGGAATAAATTGATTTAGGACCTAATGGTGAGGCGGAGCAATCCATTAGTTGTTAGTTACTGTGAGTAGATGAAAGCTCGGTTCAGTAACTAACCAGTAACAGTTGACTTCTAAAAGACTCAGAGCTTCTGACCTTCATATATCAGAATTGGTAGTGTTAGAGCTTACTGGCTGTTAGGGACCCCTAGGGTTCAGAGGTTTTAGCACCTCCAAGTGAAATGGTTAGTTAGAGATGATTCGCAATCATCTATAAGACTGACTAATGAGCTTATTCTCATTAGGGAGTCTAGATCGTTTTAGCTTAGCATAGAGGTCATGCCCCATCCTACCGGTCCAGTAGCACGGTATGGAAGCCAGAGGTCGCTCCATACAACAATAAGCAATCAAAATTATTCTTAGCTAGCTAGGATATCAAGTAACAGAGTTCTATGTATTAGGGAATGATTAGGAAATAATTTTGATTTTAGGGAAACTGAGTGGCTTTTAAGGAAAATTTTGCTTTTTTTCTTTAAAAACCCAATAGCTACTGATACCGGCAATAGACCAGGATAGGTTAAGGTCGGGGTTAAATTATCTACAAACAATAATTATTTATCCTATTTTGAACTCTATGAACTTCGGAATAGTCAAAGTTCAATAATTAGTTTTCCCTGTAGCAAATAAAGTTCGATATGTAGGAAGGTTAGCATTAGTAACGATTATGAGTAGCTAGGTTAAATAAGCTTCATTTTAGGTAGGTCTAGGTAAGCTAGGTAGTGGAGGAGTCCAAGGGTTTGACAAGTAATCACATTAAAGATCATGGGTTCTTACGGTTCACAACACTACGGGGTCCTACCACAGACGATCACATTGGCCAAATCTGCGTTAAACCTTAGCTTATCTAAGGTTAGGAAATAAAGACACCATACGTTAATTTATTAGGGTAGAAAACTTAGTTCTAACAGGGGCGTCCGTGCTGCCGGGGTTGAGCAGGTTAGGAGGACCATAACAAATTGATGCTGTTTACGAGAAGAAGAAGATGTTGAAGAGGGGGGGGGGGGTTACAAAGTATGGCATAGATTACCTAGAAACTTTTTCTCCTCCAGTAGTGAGATATTCTACTATACGCACGCTATTGGCTTTAGCTGCAGAATATAATATGAATATTGAACATCTGGATGTCAAAACGGCGTTTTTGAATGGAGATCTCAAGGAAACTGTTTATATGGAGCAGCCAGAGGGTTACAAAGTAAAAGGACAAGAGGATAAAGTTTATAAGTTAAATAAAGCCATATATGGACTGAAGCAAGTCTTGGTATGAAATGAAAAAAATGAAATTTAAACGTTTATCTTCGGAACCCTGTGTTTATGTCAAGTCGAGCGGAAAATCAATGATGATTATTGCGCTCTATGTTGATGACATAATGCTGTTTTCTTCACCAGATTGCCAAGGAACGGCAGAAATCAAGGAAGAGTTGAGAAAGGCCTTAGGGCCAGCACATCATATTCTGGGCATGAGGCTGTGCAGACAAAATGGTGAGATAATTTTAGACCAGTCAAGTTACATTAAGAACGTTATAAAATGTCAGATTGCAAGCCTGCACGAACACCATGGAAACGGGACTGAAACTCGTGAAAGCTACTACAAAAGATTGTACTCACGACTACAGAGGCCTGATAGGCTGTCTCATGTACATCGCGAGTTGTTCGCGCCCCGACATCGCACATGCTGTCAGTTCGCTCAGCCAGTTCAACGAAGCATACGACGAGACGCACTGGAAGGCGGCAAAACGAGTTCTTCGATACTTGTTTACAAGGTATGATTAATTATTGTTTAACTTTTCAGAAGTCAGGGTTGGACATTGTGGCATATGCTGACGCTGATTATGCTGCGAACGAGATCGATCGTCGATCTTATACTGGTTTCGTTTTCAAACTTGGGAATTCTACCATCTCTTGGAAGAGTAGGAAGCAGAAAACGGTAGCTCTTTCAAGCACGGAGGCGGAATATATGTCTTTGTTGGATGCTTATAAAGCGGCTCTATTTCTGCGCAAGTTTCTGTTCGAAAATTAACGGGGTACATTACAGCATAACTTTATAAGTATATAATGACAATCAGTCAGCTTTGAAGTTAGGCACTAATTCTATGTATCACGCCAGAACGAAACACATCGACGTCAGACATCATTTCATCGGGGAAATCGTTGATGAAGGTACAGTTACCCTCAAATATCTTTCCACAGATCAAATGGTGGCCGACAAACCGCTAGCAAAAGAAAAACACGATAAGTTTTTATCTCATTTATTTGTCACTAGCTTTTGCCCGCGACTTCGTCTGCGTAGAACTCATTCTTGCTTTAGAATTATTTGTTTTCCCATGCATCTTTCACCCTTCTTTACATCCCTTAAGAAATGATTACATTCAATATGAAATGCTCTTTACCGCGCACGGAAAATTTTAATAGTAATCCTTTTTTCAAAACGAATCATCATCATCATCATATCAGCCGAAAGACGTCCACTGCTGGATATAAGCCTCCCCCAAAGCGTGACACAATGACCGTTCCTTTGCCATCCCCATCCAGCGGACACCTGCGACCTTCACCAGGTCATTTGTCTACCTTGTGGGGGGGCCTACCCACGCTGCGCCTTCTGGTACCTAGTCGCCACTCGAAAACCTTTCCTCGCCAACGGCCAACGGTTCTATGTGCTATATACCCCGCCCACTGCCACTTAAGTTTAGCGGTTCGGTGGGCTATGTTGGTTACTTTGGTTCTACTGCGGATGGCCTCACTTCTGATGCGATCACGCAGAGATACTCCCAGCATAGCCCTCTCCATTGTTCTTTGGGTGACTTTGAACCTTCTTATGAGGCCCATAGTAAGCGACCACGTTTCAGTGCCATATGTCGTCACTGGCAACACACACTGATCAAAGAGCCTTGTCTTGAGACACTGCGGAATATTGGACGAAAAGATGTGCCGTAGCTTCTCGAACGCTGCCCAGCCGAGTCGGATTCGACGATTTACCCCTTTCTCGAAGTTGGCCCTTCACTAACTGGGTACCTTGGACCTAACTGGACAGTCTGTCCTAGGTATATATAATCGTCTGACAACTTCAAGTAAATGTGTCCGATTGTAACGGGAGTTGGTGCTACGTGCTCGTGCTTTCAAAACGAATGATTAAGCTTATTTATATCAAATGTACCGATTCTAGACGAATGAAGCCCTTAAAATATTGCATGTACAATGATAAAAGTCTCGCTACGCAGTTCTTCCTTAAACGTCCCAACAGAGCGGGTTCTTCATGTAAGTATGATGGCCGAAGGCCGTAAGCAGAGTGGCAAAACATGCAAGGCGAAAGGCCGAGTATTCACACAAAACGGGCTTCTTATGTAAGGTTGAGGGCCCAAGGCCTGAAGCAGGAAGGCGAGAAACGCGAGGCCGAAGGCCGAGCTTCTCAACAGACTGGATTATTCATGTAAAGTTGATGACTAACGGGCCGAAAACAGATAGGCAATGCATGCGAGGCCGAAGGCCGAGCATTCAAATAGAGCGGGCTCCTTATATAAGGATGAGGGCTGAAGGCTCGGAGCCATGTGGCACGCATGTAGGGCCGAAGGCCTGAAGCAGAGTGGCAAGCCTAGCCGAGTTGGATTCGACGATTAACCCCTTTCTCGAAGTTGGACCTACCTAACTGGACAGTCTGTCCTAGGTATAATATATAATCATCTACAACTTCAATTAAGTGTCCGATTGTAACGGGAGTTGGTGCTACGTGCTCGTGCTTTCAAAACGAATGATTAAGCTTATTTCAGAATATCAAATGTACCGATTCTAGACGAATAAAGCCCGTAAAATATTACATGTACAAAGATAAAAGTCTCGCTACGCAGTTCTTCCGTAATACGTCCTAACAGAGCAGGTTCTTCATGTAAGTATGAGGGCCGAAAGGAGGAAGCAGAGTGGCAAAACATGCAAGGCGGAAGGCCGAGAATTCACACAGAGCGGGCTTCTTATGTAAGGTTGAGGGCCGAAGACTTGAAACAGGGAGGCGAGACATGCGAGGCCGAAGGCCGAGCTTCCCAACAGAGCGGGCTCCTTATGTAAACGATGTAACCAACGATGACTAACGGGCCGAAATGGAGTGGCAAAGCATGCGAGGCCGAAGGCCGAGCATTCAAATAGAGCGGGATCCTTATATAAGGCTGAAGGCCCGGAGCCGTGTGACACGCACGCGAGGCCTAAGGCCGAGCGTCCCAACAGAGCGGGCTCCTTATGTAAAGCCAAAGGCCTGAAGCAGAGTGGCAATGCAAGCGAGGCCTAAGGCCGAGAGTCCCAACAGAGCGGGCTCTTTATGTAGGGCCGAAGGCCTGATGCAGAGGGGCAAGGCATGCGAGTCTAAAGGCAGATCATTCACACAGAGTGGGCTCCTCATGCCGATCATTCACACATAGTGGCAAGATAGCCAACAGAGCGGGCCCCTCATGTAAGGCTGAGGACCGAAGGCCCGAAGCGGCAATGCACGTGAGGCTGAAGGCCGAGAGTCACAATGCCTAGACATATAAACCGATAGACAAACAGACACGAATTATTAAAACTGTTGAAATGTGTTCTGTTTCGATGCCAAGGGCCCTCCAATCGCTCCATTGATTTAGCCAATATCTTCAATGTACAGATTTTCGACCTTCTATAGCTGTATTATATGTATACGGATAAGCATAAATCCAGGGCCCTTTCAACTCGAAGTACGAATTTTTCTATGGAAATTTTAGTTTAACTTGTTTGTACCAGATGTCACTGGGTGCTATCTCTATCGCACTTGCATATTGAAGTGACAGGGATGCAGCGGTCGTGCGGTTAGTTCTTACTAAATACACAACGGCGCTACGATCTACTATGTGGAGTATTTCACTGGTATCTCTATCTCAGTATATAGATTGTAATTTGTGCATAGATCTAAGGTGCTTCAACCGTCAATGTTGACGATTGGGCTGCCCAGCCCAAGTGATCTCTTATATCAAACAGTTATTATAGTGTGAAGGGTCACCAATTACGTAAACAATAATACACGACAAAATTAAATTGTGCACTGACGATACAAAGACTGCATAGAAGCAGCTGTTTTTGTATTTAAGCATATCCACCATATCAGCCCTAGGATGTCCACTGCTGGACATAGGCCTCCCCCAATTTCATTTAAGCATATGAAGATAAACAATTCCAAAGTATCGCAAATTTATTTTGATTTACACGCAATAATAGACCTAATTGCTAAAAGGTTATGCTCAAAAATAACGTCATCAATCAGAAGGAATTATGATATTTCGGCTTTGACATATCAAAAAGTCAGCTTGTTTACAATACGTCAAATTCTGCTATGGCTTACGTTAAAATTATTGACACGCCGTTATACTCCCTATTGGTTGAAACTTAAAGCTTATAATGGCTTATGAGGATTTAAATCACCCCGTTTCATAGACCATATTTGCACCCCCGATTTCATCACTTTGAGGGTGATTATCGGGACAAAAAGTATACTATAAGTGAATCCAGATTACATACTGTTAGTATACAAAAAATCATTTTGATCTGTTCAGCCGTTTTTGCGTGATTGAGCAACAAACATCCAAACATCTAAACTTTCGCATTTATAATATTAGTGGGATGTCGAATAAGTGAGATGTGCATGTTTCTAAAGTAATGTACTGGTATGGAACTAGGTAAGGAACTATTATTTTAGATCCGTTTCATATATCGTTTGTAGTATTTACTATTTTATATGTAACGGATATATTTATTAATTTATACAGTTTCTACATATTTGATACTTTGTTGTTTTTATTAGTTGTAAGGACAGCAGATGTGTCATTACTTGTTTTTAATTCACTTATTGTATATATTATATATTGATTTTCGCCATGTCCCGATTTCGTTCAAAATGGATATCTGAGAGTCTGATAGGCCTCCCTATACTAAGCCGATGTAAAATTTAAAAAAAGTGGCGGCCATATTGATTTTCTTCATTTCCGTCCCGATTTTGTTCAAACTCGATATTTGAGTCTCCGAGAGGTCCCTTGATATAAAATTTGGGTTAAAAAAAAAGCTTAATGTTAGTATATAGGCGTGTGGGATATCTATGGATTGGAATTTAAAAACGACATAGAGGTTTCTATAGTTTTTCCTTTTAAATCAACCTTTATATTAGTATTACATACGAGCAGCCCGGCACATACAAATAATTACCAAATAGTTACTTTATCATCAATAGTTTTCGCAGCGCACGCGATTTAAAGAATATTTTTGATATTTTTTATTACACCTTGGGTTACATTATTGGAGTTTTAGTAAGAATCCTTAATTTTTTGAAAATATAATGTAGCCCATGTCAATGTCACCCAAGAATAGAGTAGCTTCCCAACAGTGAAAGGACCAGATTTTATGACCGCTGCTTGGTCGTCATCAGACCTTCTATTGGTGTTACTGTAGTACACAGATACTTTTACTAAGGGCCATTCAAGACATGCATTTATTTCATCGGCCCTTTCCCCTTCGGCCTCTCGGAAATGTATGATAATAGTTTTCGATCCTTATTTTTACCAAAATCAAATGAAATTCAACAGTTTGCCGGTTCTCAGAATGTATACTAACTTTTAATTTTGACATTGAAAATGTCTTTTCGTTCGCTCCAGTATAGGGTCCCATTTCACGAAATAGTGCGATCCCCTTATATTTCAGAGAGTTGTGAAGGTATGATATTCAAACTAGGCTCAAAAGACGCGTATTTACGAGATGTGTAAGATGCAAAGAGAATTATTTGAGAAAGTCCAGAACGAATAAGTTTTGGCCGAAATAGTGAAAAAAAAAATTCAATTTCCTCCGATTTTTTCATTTTGGCACTCGATATTTTGGAAACGAAGAATGATATCAAAATTTTGATCAAAACTCCTCTGGACAATTTAGTCGGCTACAATTTGAGCCTAAAACAAAGACGATCGGGTCAAGGGTTTGCGCTGTAGCCTAACCTTTTTGAAAGAAGTCAAAAAGTCAGAACGACTATTAGTAGGTAATATATATTTTTTTAAATCAACACTATTGTACAATTGTAGTTAGTTTTAGTTTTATATTTCAAATTGTTTAAATTAAACATGTATTGTTTCTATAATAAATTATTATTAATTATAGTTCGAGACAACAATAGCACATTATTGCAGTGCCCGGGAAATAGCAATTCGTGGATAAGTCAATGTTTTGGAAGACCAATATCTTCCAAAACCTTGGCAAATAAAATAGTTGATTGAGATTGCATAAAAACAAGCCATTTTATCCGAGACAATTTAATTAACAAATTGCCTGCGGCTCGGGTCGATATAAAGTAGAGGATAAAATGAGTTTTATACATGAGTTATACATCTGCTTTTCACTTCGATTGCGAGAAAATTAAACAAATAATCAAGGTTATGATATCATATAATTTATCCTTCTCCTGGGGCCTAGGGTGTCATGTTGAATTCGACTTTGAAAATTCTTGTTATAGTTATAGTCGGAGTTTGGAGGTCGAGTTAATTTGAAGTCGCCGTTATCTTGCGTGAATATTAGTAAAGTGGCAAATGCCTTTTTACGAGGTTACCGTAACTTGGCTGCGCTTTGAAAAATTGCCAATTTAATAGGATTTTTTTTATGTGAGCTATGTTTATATATTATATATCAACCAAATTGGTATAACGTTAGCAAATGTAATGCATTTTTTTATTTTGTTGAGTTCATTTTCAATGTACCTTGATGGTCGTGTAGTGCACGAGATTTGTGAATTTTTTTCATCTGTTAATGAATCACAATCATCCGGTCATTGTGGAAGTCTTTGGGGGAGGCCTATGTCCAGCAGTGGACGTCTTTCGGCTGACATGATGATGATGATGATGATGAATGAATCACAATCACCAAACTTCGTTTACCGAAAGCCCCAGAATGTAACAACTACTTTTCTGGAAACCGCATCTAAATCGGTTTAGCAAAACGCGAGATAATCGTGGACAAACATACATCCATACCTACATACATACATACATACGGGTTAAGAGGGGGCATAACGCCAGGAAAAAAGTAGAAATCACCCGCGCGTCCCGCGCCTGGCCCGCTGTGCGTAAAGGCGATGCGTCTGTTGCTGCCTCGCTCACTCCGCATAGTATATGCCCATCCAGACAGATGAAACATGATTATTTAATAACTGATAGTAATGTTTATTTGTTAATTACAATTGGAAATTAAGAACGTCCATGGCCTACGGTGTCAATTGGGCATTAAGAGAAGTCTCCCTGTCAGCCGTGCGGCCGCGTTAGGTATTCGATTGGGATATTGAAGTCTTTATCTTTCGTGACGTAAGCGCTCGCAGCCTTTTGCATTTCCTTCCGCAACCCGGACATCCATATTCTGATGTGTAGCAGCCATATTCTAGGTGAAACGATTACAACCTCTTTTAAATATGTTATACTTTTGAAGTCATCATAAAAGTTATTACTTACGAGTAGGTAAGTAAATTTATAAATGCTTTTAGGAAATAGTACGTACAGACTAACAATCGTTTTTAACTAGTAACCCACCCCGGAATCTAGCGGATTATTCTTATACATATACAAAGGTAAATGAAGTATAAGTTAATTGACAAAAGCTAGCGCAAAATGTCTGTGAAAAATATGACAGTTTCATACAAAATCCGCCCCATCTTTAATGAATCGACCTATTATATGGCTACAATAAAATCGGCCAAGAGCATGTCGGGCCATACTCAGTGTAGGGTTTCGTTCGGTATATTCCCAATGAACTTGCTTTAAAAAAATCAATAACAAACAGAAGAGAATACTTTCACAGCGTTTCATACGTCTTTTACTAAGAAGGGAAGACTTTTTACGATAGCTGATGATGTTTGTTATATTAATCTTCACATTTATTTGTGTAGTTTTTGACCTAGTTGATAAATAATGGATATAAGTTTTTTTTCTAATACTGTAGTTTTTTTTTCATATACTGCAGTTTTTTTATTCGACATTATGTGAACATTTGTTTTTAACCGACTTCATAAAAAAGGAGGTTCTCAGTTTGACCCGTATGTTTGTATTTACGTTTGTTCGTCCACAATTATCTCGCGTTCGGCTACATCGATTTTGATGCGGTTTTTAGAAAAGTATTTGTCACATTCTTGAGAAAGTAAATTTTTGCTGCGAGTGTTGATGTAGAGTCTCGAGCAAGGGAAAGAGTCTACAATTGAATCACGAGCGTAGCGAGTGATTCAAAATGCATTAATGTCACGAAAAGAGGACATGAAGTTACCTGTTTATGGCTCCCAGGCTTTTATGGGGAATGTATGAAATAAACATTATTGTCCGCTGCTCTAACTTTTTAAATTTGCTTACTAAAAACAACTGACAAAGGAAGTTTTTTGTGTTTTTTGATATTATTGGACTTTTTAAGTTTTTTCATTTTTTTGTACTTTTCGATTTTTGCTTTATCATGTTTTTTGATATATTTTTTTAGTTTTTACGTGGTTTTTGGAATTTTTATAGTTCTTGCGTGTTTTTTTTTAAACGTGCTTGTATTTTGTAGTATTTTTAGTTGTTGTTTTGCTTTTTTGTGAATTTTGGTATTTTTTTTTGTTTTTACTCGTTATTTTGAAGCGTTTTTTGTGTTTTTTGATGTTTTTGGACTATTTTTTTGTACTTTTCGTCAGGTTTCTTTGTTTTTTCATGGTTTTATTATTTTTACTTATTTTTGGGTATTTTTCGATTTTTTTTGTGAATTTTAGTATTTTTTTTTGTTTTTACGTGGTTTTTTTTAACTTTTACGTGGTTTTTGGTATTTTTATAATTCTTGCGTGTTTTTTTTTAATCTTGCTTGTATTTTGTGGCATTTTTAGTTATTTTTTTGTGAATTTTGGTATTTTTTTTTTACTCAAAAACGTTTTTTGTTTTTCGTTGTTTTTGGACTATTTTTTTGTACTTGTCGTCAGTTTTTTTTGTTTTTTGGCTTTTTTATTTTTTTTGTACTTTTCGTCAGTTTTACTTCTTTTTTTTTGTTTTTTGGCTTTTTTATGTTTTTTCGTATTTTTTTGTACTTTTCGTCAGTTTTTCTTGTTTTTTGGTATTCTTTTAGTTTTTACGTTTTTTTTTAGTTCATACTTGTTATTTTGTAGCGTTTTTGTTTTTTGATGTATTTGGACTTTTTAAAAGTTGTTTTGTATTTTTTTTTATAAGTTTTAACGTGTTTTTTGGTATTTTTTTACTCCTTTCGTGTTTTTATAAGTCGTGCTTGTATTTTTGTAGTATTTTTCGTGTTTTTTGTTGTCTCTCGAGTTTTTCGTGTATTTAAGGTATTTTTTTTAGTTTTTTCGTGTTATTTTGTAGCGTTTTTTGAGGTTTCCGGAATTTTAAAAGTCTTTTCGTGTTTTTTTTGTACTTTTCATCAGTTTTTTGTTTATTTCATTTTCACGTTTTTTGGTATTTTTTGTAGTATTATTCGTGCTCTTTTGCTTTTTATGTTTAATTATATTGATATTTTTGGTTTTTCGTGTTTTATGGTTTTTTTTGTAGCAATTTTCGTGTTTTTATTTCATTTCCGTTATTATTTGTATTTGTTATTTTTCGTGAATGCTTTGGTATTTTTGGGACGTTTTGTATTTTTTAGTTTTTAGATTTTTTTACATTGTAGTTTTTAATTGTTTTTTTTTTAACATGTTTGAGAAAAGTACTATACAATCCTCGGCCGGAACAGGGATTGCAGGACTCGTTATATCCGGCCTCGTCTACGACTTGGCCGTTTATCTCAAACTCGTCCAGCATTCCCTTACTTCACGGCCTCTGCAGTAATGTACTATTCTTTGTTTGTCATGTAAAATTTTGAGAAGTAAAATAAACACACTCACGAGGTCTACACAGCTCACAGAGCTACTAGATTAGTGGTTTTAAATGTGGACTGGTATATGGTAGGTGTCGGTAGGGAACCCTTCTTTGAGGGTGATCCGACACGCACTTGGCCGGTTTTTTTTCTTTTGGAGTGTTTCCGAAAATGATCACTTTATCAAAAAATGTTTGATGAAGACCTCTATTCATTTTAAAAGACCTATCCAACAACAAACCACACCGTAATATTGAAGCAAAAAAATTTTTGTAGGAGAGGTACACTTAAAAAAGTTTTTTAGATTTTGTTTTACCATTTTGTCAGATTAATGCTTTATAAATCCATGCCAAATTGCAGTTTTCTAGCACTAACAATCACAGAGCAAAGCCTCGGACAGACAGACGGACAGACAAACAGACAGACGGACATGGCGAAACTACAAGGGTTCCTAGTTGACTACGGAACCCTTAAATTTAGTGTAATAATTTGACTTGGAGTAAGACTCATACGTAAGAGAAATTTATCGTCTATTTTTGCATATACTACACACAATCGTTTAACCGAGGTTGACTGCCGCGCAATGATAACGTTGTAATTAGAACTGTAAAGTTTGTTACATAAGGTAGATATTAGATTTTTTGTTGAGAAGTTTTCATCAAACTTTTACTTGCAATTCATAAACTATAGTGTTGGGTTTTATAAACTCTACGTTTTATTTGGGACACACTTGTTGATACTATTATATTTGCTTCGCAGTCTTGAGCGCTCCCTACATAGTCCTCTCGTCTCAGTGGAGCGATCGGGACTGGCTCCGGCCGTGAACAGCAACAGCAGATATACTGCGCCGCGCGGAACGTGCGACGGAAGAGACGGTATCGCGCGGAAGAAAAAGGGCTTATGCGCCAAATATGTTTTACCTCAATAACTCAGAAAAATTACAACATTTTGATAAACCGCTAATAACAAAAATTTATTATGTCGAAAGGTATTTTATGTATTTTTTTTACTTCGATAGTATGCAAGGTAACGTCACACAATTGAAATTAGGTGAAAATTAGACATGTTTTGATGATTTTTTTCTATCGAGCCAACTTTAGTCTTTAATGGTTTTGTTCAAACTCAAAAATAGCAAATATGATCTAGTTTTCGTGTAATTAGTTTTTTTGTCATTTAGACTTGATTATGATAGGTAAATATTCAATCTGCGAACTGCAATTTGGCGTGGTACCCCCTCTTAAACAGAGAACCTCTTTTTGTAGAAGGGTAAAAATTACGCTTAGTACGCGGGCGAAGCCGCGGGCAAACGCTAGTGTTTGCAATAAAATAAATAAATTTATAAATCCACTACGCACATTACGTGAAACAGTATCTCAAGAAGCCGCCTTAGTAGCGTACCATGGGTATACTTAGTCGGCTCATAAGTTCTGTCATATACATAGTATCAAATAAAAACAAAAGTTTAAGTTTATTCCGTATAATTTGTACAGCGTTTGAAAGCTTATAAACTAGAGAATCTGAATGTATAACATTTATTCAAAATGACCGCCATAATTATCTACACAGGCTTGAAGTCTGCGTGGCCAGTCGTCAATGGATTCACGCACCACTTTCATGTCGATATTGGCCACTGCCGTAGCAAGGGATTTTTTCAGCGAGTCTAGATTTGCATGAGGTTTTGAGCACACCTTTTCCTCTAAATACTGCCATATTTTATAGTCTAACGGATTAAGATCTGGGCTAGAGGAGGGCCAATCTTCATGCCGTATAAAGTCGATTTTATTGGAGGCGAGCCAGGCTTGTGTAGACTTTGCCTTATGGGCTGGAGCAGAGTCCTGCTGGAAAACCCAATGCTGGTTTAGAAACATCGTATGGGATAGTGGTTTCACAATATTAGTCAACACCGTGTCTTGGTACACTTTGGCACTAGTTTTTACTCCTTTCTCACAAAAATGCATACTAGTGACGCCCGCATAAGAAACTCCCGGCCAAACCATCACAGATGTAGGGTGATGACCTCTTTGAATACGGAGAATGCTATTAGACGCTTCTTTACTATTGCGAGCGTACACTATCATTTTGTTTATTACAGTTTTCTTCTATGTCAAAAAATTTTCTCGTCCGAAAACAGTATACAACGATGCTTATTTTTAGCGTACTTCTTCAATAAAGCTTTAGATCTTTTAAGCCTTAAAGCTTTAAGCCGACCATTGAGAAGATGGCCAGTTTTTCGTTTATAAGCACGAAGTCTCAGGTCTTGATTAAGCACTCTTTTCACCGTGTTTCTGCTCGAACCCATCTGGAGGGCCATAACTTTTTGTTTCCTAGCGGGATTTCTGGCAATGAGTGCCCTAATTGCTTGTACAACCGCTGGAGTCCTAGCTGTACGCGGACGACCGCTTCTTTTCTTGTCATTTAAACTAGAGACCTCACTGTATCTTTCTATGGTACGATACACAAATCTTAGAGAGAATTTTAATTTTTTTAAGTAGCTTAAAAATTTTAGTCGGCGAGTGTCCATAACGATATAGTGCAATTATTGCGGTACGGCTATCTTTAAGCGTCCACTCCATGTTAAAGAAAACAGAAAATTGAAAAATTATACTACTCAAATATTTAAAAAAGATTCGAAATTCAAATGCACAACGGTTTTTGTTTTAGGAGTTCCAAATTAAAATTTTAAAGGCCAGTGACAGAACTTATGAGCCGTCTAAATATAATGTCCACTCTCCGTTACGGCCTCGTTATTTGGGGCAATTAAATTGATTTACAGAAAGCTTTTGTAAAGCAAAAAAAATGTATTAGGGCAATATTTCTCTGCCGGCGTCTGTATTTCCGAGTTCATATAACCTGGACCTTTTTAAGGCACGAGTGAATAGGCATCTTCTGGGTGAGCTCGCTTCATCGTCGGCCTCATCTTTGCCTCCTGGCTAGATGCTGGCCAAGAGCAATCCCATTTTTAATAAAAAAATTAAAAAATAAATATATTCTCACTAGGCCAACGTGAATCATGTAAACCTCTATTGAAACGCCACAGATTGCTATCATTACCTTCCATGTATATATATGAAGTGGCCATCTTTGTGCATGTTAATGGATACTATTTCGAAAAAAACTGTAATGTATACTCCTATAATAACGGTCGTATATCTCGACAATGTAAACTATTACATGTGCCTAAAACCCGCTTGAGAAAAAACACTTCGCGGTCCATATTTTATGTGCTTAAAAAATTTATAATAAGCTGCCAAGAGACATAAAAAATTAAAAAACCTCCCTCTGATAAAATTTAAAAATACTTTTGTATTCATGGCTAAGTGAACTGTGTTTTTATACTGTTAATGATTATTTTAAATTCAAACAATAAATAAATAAATGCATTATAATTAACTGATAATAGGAAAATACCCCTATTTTGTCTGATCTACGAGGGGTGATCCATAAGTTTTGATAATCGGTATGAAACACCCCGTTAATGATATTCTTTTAATGTGGGTTGTACCATGACACTAATCAACATTAAATTAGAGTAAAAATATATAAACATTATTCATTTGTTTATCTGTAATTGCTGAACAAAAAAAAATCCGAATTGATAAAATAAGAAGATGGCGGATATAAGAGTTGGTTTCGTAATTATTTGGAGCGGTGTTGAAAAAGTCCTGATGCACTAATGAAGAATATTGTAATTGAAAAAAAACCTTGGTTTATCATTATGATTTAAAGGATAAGCAAGTTATCTGTGCCTTGGTTTTTTTTATCTCCAGCTCTGTCACCAATATTAGGGAGTATTTTTCGACTTCTTCCTGGACTATTGAGGCCTACCAATAAAAACTGTGAAATTAGCTTTCACTAATTGAGCTCAAATATTGTTGGAGAGTTGTATAACATTATTCTATCAGAGTTGTGTTAAATATTATAAATAAGCTGAAGAAAAAAAAAACACGAATTTTCGGGAGAAATTGTACTTCAGAGCCTTCTAATTGACAAAGGTGCTGCTCTTCGAGTAAAGATCAGAACTGATAACCGTTTCTATTGTTATTTAGCCCTAACTTCCGACTACTACTTCTCATTCACTTATGTTCAAAACCAACTACATGAAAATTAAGAGCTGGTGATGACTTAGTGAAGGTATAAAATTTGACCTCAAAAAGTAAAATTATATTTATTGGGGTAAAATAAAACAATTGAATGACGTTAATAAGTATTTGAAAATATAGAAAGTGTGCATATTGTGTTAAAAATATAACGATTTACATATCTCCCATATTTAATACTGATTATCAAAACTTATGGATCACCGCTCGTATAATGTAAATCGACAGAATTAGGGCACATAGGTAACATTTGCATGCTAGATTAAGCAGAGTTTGGAGGTCCATCTAAATTGTAAAATAACAACTACTGTAACCCATTCTCAGCAAATAAAGGGTCTAGCAGGCTAAGCTAACAAGAGTGGCCCCCGCAAGGGATTTGGTTGTAATTTGAGGTGCAGTAGTGGCAGGACCTAAGAACACTTTATGCGTAATATCAGCTTTCGATCTTCTTTTGTTCAAGACTTATTCGCGAAAATGTCAAAAATCAAGGTAATTTTTAAACTGTTATTTTAGCTAAACCAAGCAAGCGAGAGTAACCAAATAAATTCAGAATTAACGAGCATGAAATGGGGTTCATAATGCATATTTTTACAGACAATCATAAAAAAATAACTTTTTCTCAAACATTCGCCTAAATGTATGCATTAATGTCACGAAAAGAGGACATGAACTTACCTGTTTATGGCTCCCTACATTACTTCTTGGCCGGCGGCCAAGAAGTAATGTATGGAGAATGTATGAAACTAACATTATTGTCCGCTGCTCTAACTTTTTAAATTTGCTAACTAAAATCAACTGATAAAGGAAATATTACATAGAGCCAACCGCCACGATTTTGTATTTATATTTTTAATTTGCTATGTAAATTGGTATTTTTTTTAGGTCTTTCCGGTTTTTTTTTATCTTCCTTGCATTGTTGTATTTTGTTGTTTTTTTTTCGAAATTTTCGAGTATTAATGTATTTTTTTAGTTTTTGTGTTATTTGATATTTTGTAGCTTTTTTGTATTTTTTGATATTTTTGGACTTTTTAAGTTTTTTCGTATTTTTTTGTACTTATCGTCATTTTTTTGTTTTTCCATGTTTTTTGGTATTTTTTTAGTTTTTACATGTTTTTTGGTATTTTTAGTTCTTTCGTTTTTTTTTAAATGGTGTTTGTATTTTGTAGATTTTTCGTGTTTTTATTTAATTTCCGTTATTTGTCGCGATGCTTTGCTATTTTTGGACGTTTTGTATTTTTTTTTACAGTGTAGTTTTTTTATTGTTTTTTATTCTAACATGTTTGAGAAAAGTACTATACAATCCTCGGCCGGAACAGGGATTGCTGGACGAGTTTGGGATAAAACGAGTAACTACTTTTCTCAAACATGTTAGAATAAAAAACAATAAAAAAACTACACTGTAAAAAAAATACAAAACGTCCAAAAATAGCAAAGCATCGCGACAAATAACGGAAATTAAATAAAAACACGAAAAATCTACAAAATACAAGCACTTTTTTTTAATTACTTCACAAGCACAATTACTTCACGGCCTCTGCAGTAATGTACTATTTTTTTCGCTTCATTTTTTTTCCACTTCTGAGACAACTATCAAAAAAGTACTTAATAAGCCACAATTGTTAACTACGTACACATTTAAAAACATTTTAAAAAATCATGGCGCGTCATGTCAAAAAAAATCATTTACGAACGTAAGTTTACTACATCATATTATATCAATAGAGTAGTAGTGGCAAATCAGTCTGTACTAGTCTGTAGTAGGTATAACATCCTCTATCGTTCATTATGAAATAATTAGTTGACATTAATCAATGACGTATGTCATATATTTAAATAAAAATAAATATTGGGGGACAATCTTACACAAATCGACCTAGTCCCAAACTAAGCAAAGTTTGTACTATGGGTACTAGGCGATGATATTTAAATATAAATAAATATTGGGGGACAATCTTACACAAATCGACCTAGTCCCAAACTAAGCAAAGCTTGTACTATGGGTACTAGGCGACGATATACATACTTATATAGATAAATACATACTGAAATACATAGAGAACATCCAAGACCCAAGAACAAAATGAACGAAAGAGGATGTTATACCTACTACAGACTGATTTGCCACTATTACTCTATTGATATGATATGATGTAGTAAACATACGTTCGCAATGTTTTTTTTGACATGACGCACCATGATTTTTCAATATGTTTTTAAATGTGTACGTAGTCGAAAATTGTGGCTTATTCTTATTAAGTAATTTTTTTGATAGTTGTGTCTCCGCGAGAAGTGGCAAAAAAATGAAGCGAAAAAAAGCCTTTTTTTTTCATTCAAGTTCAAGGATATGAATGTCTGTAAAATATGCATTACGAACCCCATTTTATGCTCCTTAATTCTGAATTTATTTGGTCTCTCTCGCTTGCTTCGTTTAGCTAAAATAACAGTTTAAAAATTACCTTGATTTTTTGACATTTTCGTAAATAAGTCAGAAACAAAAGAAGATTGAAGGCTGATATTACGCATAGTGTTCTTAGGTCCTACCACTACTGCACCTCAAATTACAACCAAATCCCTTGCGTAGCTTAGCCTGCTAGACCTTTTCATTTCATTTCAAACAATATGAAAGTTTTATTGTCACTGTGACAAGGTATGAAGTGGCCCAGAAATCAAATCTATTAATGTAATTTTGTCTCCAAGTTACCACCAAAAATTTTTCTGCTTCGCCTTATGGTTGACTGGTAGAAAATTCTTTATGATACTAAGCCAGCCTTCATTTGTGCAGTAATGATTAAGTTAAATAAATACGTTAACATTTATATCCTTGTTTACTATGGAACCCCAAAAAAGTAAGATTTATCCAAGGTGGAAAGTGAAATTATCTTCTTAGTAACTATGGATGGAACTCCAAAAAACCGGCCAAATGCGAGTAGGACTCGCGCACGAAGGGTTCCGTACCAGAAAAAAAACGCCAACAACTACTCTGTTGTATGGGAGCCCCCCTTTATTATTATTTTGATTTTAGTATTTGTTGTTGTAGTAACAATAAAAATACATAATCTGTGCAAATTTCAACTGTCTAGCTATCACGGTTCTTGAGATCCAGCTCGGCGAGTGGTAGCCATGAAAAAGGGCTAAAATATCACGTTTTTTGTATAGGAACCCCCCTTAATTATTATTATTATTATGTTTTTAGTATTTGTTGTTATAGCGGCAACAGAAATATACAATCTGTGAAAATTTCAACGGTTCTTTACGGTTCTTAAGATACAGCCTGGTGACAGACGGACGGATGGACGGACAGTGTAGTCTTAGTAATAAGGTCCCTTTTTACGCTTAGGGTACGGAACCCTAAAAAGGAAAAAATTACCAAAATGGAAAGCGAAAATTTGTCTAAGAACCACTATATTCTCCATAGTTATGGCAAAACCTACCTATGGTTAAATTATTTTGACAGTCACTTAAGTACACCCGTACTTTAACCCTTAAAGAAAACAAGAAAGAAATTCAACCATGTCAACACTCAACCTCTTGAAGGCCTCCAACTGAAGTCTGAAAAATGTTGCAAACTATGACTTTACAAGTGAGTACTTATCAATTTATGCATACTTTAACCGGAAACAATTATCTTTCGTTTTGTTTAGTATAAGTACATTTATTTATTACATACCTATTGTGTAATGAATTAATGATTTAATATATTTTTAATGTTTTAGGAATGACAGCAAATAGGTGCATTGCGATTTGTGATTGATATTTATAAGAGAAGGAACTACAGTAATTGAGATGTTTAATTTTCAACAACATGCTCAACTGACTGCTAATTTTGAAACAGCATGTATAAGGTAAAAAAAAAGTAATAAGAATCTTTGGTTTGTTCAATGTCAATTATATTGATGATCATAGAACTGTACATGTTTATTCAATACACATTTAATATAAAACCCAGACATTTTTGTGACATGACTTGTCCTATCATAAGTTGTCATCTGCTTTTGGTGTTGATGTATTAGGTACAAGAGCAAACATATACACTGGATATAAACCATTAGGAAAATTGGTTTGCTTACATTGTTTTATCCGTTTCAATTTAGCTTTGGTAAAGATTTTGATGTATTCTTTCAGTGGTCTTGTTACAGATGAATCTGCGTCATCTTTTTCTATTTTTCCAGAGGAAGTGACATTTTCTTTAACAATAATAACTCCATTTTCTGACAGGGCATTCCTGGAATAAAATAAAAGAATGTAATTATATAACACATATTATGTATATCACAGCCTTACTACATACAGTCTGCAAACTCAGCACTTTTTGGGTCAACTGTGGGGGCATGCAGGGAAGTGTGTGGCATGTAAAATAAACATTATATTCAGAAGGAATTTGTACAGTACAGATTAAGATTGAAAAAAACCGGCCAATCTTGAGTCAGATTCTCGCACGAAGGGTTCCCTACAACATTATACACTTAATTATAACGTTTTTTAATTTAATTAAAATATATATTTTTTATCAGTAAAAAGAATGTTAATTAATTATAAAGTACAATTTTGGTCAAGTGCGAGTCGGATTTTACTATTCCCATATATTTTCAGACTCAGTGCCTGATGAACACAACAAGCATAATTTTAAAAGTTTTTTGTATGGGAGAACCCTTAAAATATTAAATTTATTTAAAGATTCAAAGAGTTTTATTTGTCCATCATAGGTAATAACAAGGTGTTTACAATTTTTCGTATCACTATGTGGTGCCTGTCGGCATACAAATATAATTGTCAAAATCATACATAAATTCATTAAATAAAATTGGAATTGCAATGTATATTATTTCAAAATATGTCATGGTGTGTAAAACAGATAAGTTAAAATCAATATCATACAATTGTTATAGGCATACAGGTCCAGTTTCTAATAGAAATAATAATAATACATCATAAGTTTTCGTCAGTCAAAAATTCTGCTACAGAGTAATAGGCCTTTTCTGTAAGATATGCTTTTAAACATTTCTTAAAATCGACTTCGTTTCCATTTTTTGCGAGGATGTTCTGTGGAAGCTTGTTATAAATTTTATGAGACATGCCAAGAATACTTTTTTGTAACAACGCTGTGTGACTTGGCTGTGATTTTAATTTATTACGAAGGCGTACACTTTTAAATTTATTAAACATATGGCGGTTAGTGTTTACAAAAATAACTGTCTCGTATACATACAAACAAGGTAAGGTGAGTATCTTTAGTCTTATAAAATACGGTTTACAAGAGTCATCTTGTTTTAGACCACATGCCGACCTTAAACATTTCTTTTGAGCCTTAAATACATTATCTCTGTTCGTCGAGTTCCCCCAGAAAATTATACCATACCTCAAAGTAGATGTCACAAATGCATGGAAGGCAGTTAATACCGATGATTGATTTGCAATTTTTTTCAAATTATATAACGCGTATGAGAATTTACTTAATTTCGTACATATAATGTCAGTTTGGTTTTTCCACGTCAACTTATTGTCTATGTTTAGGCCAAGAAATTCTGTTATGTCCGTTTCATTGATTTTATGTCCTTTATAAGTTATGTTTAAATTAGTAGATTTGGTTCTTTGTTGAAAAGTCATAACATTGGTCTTGTCGAGATTTATTTTCAGGTTATTATTAGTTAGCCATTGTATGATTGTGATTAATGTATTGTTAATGTCAGATTCATATGTGTTTAAATTATGTCCAGAAAATATAACGGTACTGTCATCTGCGAAGAGAACCATAGAGTGCTTCGTAGCTTTCGGCAAATCATTTATGTAAATCAGGAATAATAGTGGGCCTAATACACTGCCCTGAGGTACACCATAACAAACTTCTCTATAATCAGATGAATAGATTTCTTCAGTTTTTGTTCTAGGTGATATTCTTTTTATTTGTGTTATTTGCTTTCGATTACACATGTACGAACGCAACATGCTAAGAACATTTCCACGAATTCCATAAGCAAATAATTTGTCAAATAGAATATTATGATCTACAAAGTCAAATGCTTTTGACATATCCATGTACAAAGCGCATATGGGTGTTTTCCTGTCCATGTTAGTAATAACGTTTTTAATTAGATCAAATATAGCCATATTTATGGATTGATTCTTGCGAAAGCCTTTCTGTTCTTGTGCAAATAGCTTATTATTTTCAAAGAAGTTGTATAGGCTATTGTATATTACTTTTTCAATTATTTTAGAAAAAACAGAGATTAAAGCGATCGGTCTGTAATTATTCATTTTATCTTTTTCCTCTTTTTTGAAAAGAGGCCTCACAATAGATATTTTTAGTTTGCTAGGAAATACGCCTTGTTCGATACACAAGTTGATTATATAACTTAGTAAAGGAGATATAATATTAGAGACTCTCTTCACTACTTTTGTATGGATACCGTCATAACCGGTGCTATTTGTACTTTTCAAGGAGCTGATAATTCGTTTTATTTCATTTGCATTTGTGGGATTCATAAATAAAGAATGAGGGTTATATGTCAACGTAGACTTATAGTTATTATTGATATTTCCGGACAAATTTATAGGACAGACTTGGTCAATGAAATAATTATTGAATGTTTCTGCAATTTTATTTAGTTTTTAGTATTTGACGTATTTTTTGTTATAGTGGCAACAGAAATGGATCATCTGTGAAAATTTACAGCCTTGTGACATATGTACAGACAGACAGACAGACGGACGGACAGCGGAGTCTTAGGAATAGGGCCCCGTATTACCTTTTGGGTATGGAACCCTAAAAATTGACTTCAAGAAAAGCTTAGTTAAAATTGGGTTACCAGGTTTTCATATTTCAGTTAAATTTTGTTTAAGGACCCTCAGATATTGATTTGTAAACAAATCTGACAATTATTGATCTACAATGTGAATCATAAGCAAAAGTCCTAACACAAAAAGTGTATGTTTTAATTTATACTGCCTAAACTTTTAAAATGTAATATTACTAAAATAAAATAAATAACTCTCTTAAAAACATTGACAACCCTGAACCTGGGTTACAATACACATGTATGTAATTTCAAAAGATGATGATTATTATATTCAAACACAATGTATATTATGTGAATAAATGACTATGAATATGACAATGAATGAAGGCTGCATATGGTTGTAGTTCCTTATGTCCTTCTCTGTGGCTACTACTACCAGTGTACCACCATGACTACCACTGTGTTACTGTGTTTGTACGGGAAGTAAGGACAGCTTATATATATATATTTTAAGCTGCAATGTATTTTTTAGATTAGATTAAATAAATAAAAAGAACATCTAGATATACAATATAACATCAAAGCAAAACTTGTTAAGGTGTACATATAATATTTTTTTTTTAGTATTCATTGTTTCAGTTAATATGCCACAAATAACTATGGATATATATATATATATATATATATATATATATATATATACTACAGATAGTGGCTCTGTACTTAGTAAGGTTTCTAACCTAGTTGCTGCATAACATGCATTTCTAAAGAACCAGTAGTTGTGTATGGCCCAACAGGTTAGCATAATAATGGAAAACTTGTATTATTATTTTTTACATAAGTATTTGATGCATAATAAACAGACACCTTTACCTGCAATGGGTTAAATACATCAGCAAGTCATCATCTTTTAAATATCCTAACACCCATTGGTTCCAAATCACGTCATATTTTTTCTCTGGTCGAAATTCTTGTAAGCTCACTTTATACAAATTCCCTAATTTATCAGCATTTTCTCCCACATATTCCCTAATGGCCTTAATGAATTTTTCATCTGGTTCAACAACATCCACTGAATGGAAGTGAGGTATCAATAAAAACTTAGTTATTCTTCCGATGCCGGCTCCACAGTCAAGAACTAAATTAGTAGATGGTGCTTTTTCACTTGAGAATACTGACTGTAAAAACAGTTTAGATCCTTGAATATCAATATCTGAAATAAAACCAAAACCTCCGAGCACCCCATCCACAGTAGCCGGAATTTCAGACCAATACTCTAAAGCTTTTTCATAGCATATACTTTCGTCCGAGTCGGCCATCCTTCTTACAAACGGGACAGGAACTTAAACACAGCGTAGCCAAGTTATGTTACATAAAAATGAGATTAGAATTTTAAGTTTTTTAGAATTTTTAGCACTAATCATGAGTAAACGGTTGCTACAAAGAATATAATACTCATGCCATTCGATATTCAATTCAATTTCCCATACATATATTACCTTACCACAGTTACGACAGACCAATAAGAGTTACTACGTATCAGGGGTGCTACCGCGAAGTCTGTCAACGGAACGAAAAACGAAAACGAAGATCGAACGAAAGAAAGATGTGACACCTACCGGGAAGCATTTTCGATCGAAGCCTTTAGTTTCGTTTCCATAGACAACTTGCGGACTTGCTATCGTGAATGGAAAGAACGAATGAATTAGTAAAGTGATTTCAAACGCAGCGATAAAAAGGCGGTAAAATGATATTTTGCTAAAAATAAGCCTGAAATATTGATAAATATTATATAATCCGCATTAAGAACGTATACTGGCATTAGATACTTCTGTAGAACTAGATTTAATGCCAGATTTTATATTTTTGGTTAATATACAGAATAATTTCCTCTATGGTTAACATTTTGAAGACGTCAAATCGGCGGCTGTAGATTTTGGCGGGATTTTAAATTACCGCCTTTTGAACTGGACCGATTTAAAAAATCTTTAATTGCTTAATTTGTTTGCTGTTTTTTTTGTTCTTATTGTTAGATCTGTTTGTTAATGGGCTTTATTGAGCTTACTATGGAACTAGGTCGATTTGTGTGACGAACATTTATAACAAATGTATAAATTTATTTTCTAATGTGATCTTATCGTCATGTGAAAACTTTTAATTTATTTATTTAAGGAAAAGTAACATCTTACCAACTAAAATGATACTTAATACAATACAAGGTCGTACAATTTACATATTTTGCAAAATAAGTTACTCGAATATAATATATGTCAACTGTTCTTGTAATTACTGTTTTATTATTATGTTTTACTCATGTACAATAAAGAATTTTACATACATACATACATAATGTATGCTCTATATCTAGATATATTTCTCTTTGCATATATTATTGCTAAATTACTGCATTATGATATACGTTGCTCCTGAGATAATTTTCAATTGATGCAAGGGAAACACACGGACTGCAACCATAACAGAACTACTTACTCTTTAGGTATGTGGTATTGTGTTGCCGGTGATGTGAAAGGTCGCCAGACCTCCCGAGGATGCGCTGTATTGAGTGGGAGAGACCTATATGTCGCTAGCTGTCAACATAACGAATCCTCAATTCAATCGCATGCACAACACGGCACACATATCGGCAGCACACTTGTGATTCTTCTGGAGTCGCAAGTGTCCATAGGCTACGGTATCTGTTTTATACCATCAAGTAGGCTGTAAGGTTGTTTCGCACTGTCATTGTATATATAAAAATAAGTATGATACTTAGCTGATAATTAAAAGTTAAGAAACGCTGATTAGTGATTAATAATTCCGTCAATTATCCATTTTTTGAGATTTGGTAGTCGAGCGGACCCCTGGTTCCCAAGAAAAGGCTAAGATGAAGTCACTGCAGAGGCAAGAACTTATTTATTTGCTGTCTGGACATCAAGACCTATTTGTCTATACCATGTTAGTGATCAAAGTACGAGGGACCAAAGGCGAAAAATGCAGTACATGAAGTAATTATATCCTCCCACTAGTTCTATTATCTTAATTCATTCATTCATTAATAGAAATAATACATTTCCCATAAAATATTTTCAAAATAGCACTTTGGCGAGAACACACCTTAAATAAAACAGATGTTAGTGTTTAAACAATTTATTTGACATACGAATGGATTACACTATATTCTCAGTTTACATTAACCTCCTAATAATCGCAGATTAGGTGCTGTTCAATTTTAATAAATGCATTAGAATGGCATTTTAGATCATAAGTCGGCTTTCTTGCATACATTTTTATCAACTCAAGGTAAAGTGTATTACATAATCTATACATATAATAAAGCTGAAGAGGGTCGTAAGTCTGTACATGGAAGATATTCGAAAAAAAAATTGGTTGGGGATACATAGAATCGATAACAGAACACGATACAACAGTTTTTAGAATTTTTGTCTGTTTATTTATATATTATTCTAGGGAATGTCATATTGACTGTAATCATTTCTTAAGGGGCTGTAAAGAAGGGTGAAAGATTGTATCATCATCATCATCTGAGGCGTTATAGCCGCGGGTGGGCCCTAGGCTAGCCTGGTGAAGCAAATATCTCCAGTCCGATCTATTCGTGGCTTTCCTTCTCCAACATGTCACCCCTAAGTTCCTGGTGTCCACCTGAGCTTGAGAAAGATTGTATGGGAAAACAAATCATTCTAAGGCGAGGACGAATCTTTGATTTCCAAATCCTTTGATTTCCCAAGACCCGAAGAGGTATCACTTAATAGTGACTTAACAAAACAATCACATCAAAACTACCTGTATCTGTACATATTTGCATGCCAATTTTATTGACGAGATATGCTGATATCTCTATCAATGATAAAGATTTATATCTGTAACCATGTCTCTTGCAAATAAATTTCTTTGTCTTTGTCTAAGAGTCCGCAGTATGCTCGGTTCGCCATACAAATGTAGCTACGCTCTCATTTAAAAACGCCTTGCTAGAATGACATGAAACTGTATACACAATGGGATCCGGCATATCTAGGTCGGAAATTAGTTTCTGTTGCTTGAAATTATAATGGAGAAAAAATACAGCGATTATTAAGGTTTTCATACATGTCGTAAAAAACTCAAAAACTCGCCGTTTTGTTTTGTATTACAATATCTAGCAACAGAATCAAATTTCTAGATATGGTGGCTCCCATTGTGTATACAAAGTTCCATGTTATTTTAAAGTTCAAAGTGTTTTTACTTGTGACAATAGGTAAATCTAGTTACAGAGGTGAAAACAATACATAATACTCTGCCTGATGGCGTACAAATTATTAATTAATGATGTCCTTACATACTAACATGCCAAATATATTTACGTATTTCTAATTCTTACTATTTCAAATAAAATCGTGTCATATTTAATTATTAAATTTAAACAATAAAAACTCAGAAATAGAATTAAAGCAATTTTCATCTAAAAATGTCAAGAGTTTATGCCTAAATTGTTTTATGGGTAGCATTCTAAAATCGACAGGCAATTTGTGGTAAATTTTACTGGCTAAACAAAATACACTATTGCGCATTAGGGCCGTGTTGGCGCAAACAGGAAAGAGATTCTAGGGGTACTAAGAATTTCTAGTAAATACCTCGGAGATTGTCCTGAATAGTGATGAGTTTGTCTTAATGTACATGGCAACTTCGAAAATGTAGAGGCACGGAACCGCCAAAACATACAAATCTCTAAAATGCGACACACAGCTGTCAGTCATTGCAAGCCCTCGAATAGCCCTCACGCACCTTTTATGTGCTATAAAAACCGCTTCCCTGTTTTTTGAATTACCCCAAAAGAGGATCCCATAACGTAAAGTAGATCCAACAAAACAATGATATGCCATCATCACAGTCTCCATACTCGCTTGCTTAGAGAGTTTGTACAAAGCGAAGGCATATTGATGTAGCTTTTTACATATGAGTTCAGTATGAGCAGTCCAGTCCAATTTGTTGTCAATTTGCACTCCCAAGAATTTCGTATCACAGACTGATTCAGTTATTTCAGCAAGGCGAATCGAGTTCAGCCGAGCGTACTGGGGACTCTTAATATGGAACAAAATGAACGGTTAGTTTAGTTGATTCCGCCGTTTGGTTTTGGGTTACTTAGTACCTTATATTGGGGGTGCCTTAAAAGTCGACAATAGCTTTAAAACGTAATTTTTTTCCCTTTTCTCCAGAACTGATACAGAAACTTACATTTCACATGCTCCGTATACCGTTTTTGTACAGGGGTGTGTTTTGTACAGGCGTTAAATTAAATTAAGTCTATTTTTCATTTAACTTCATTCAAATTTGTGGCGGGCGTCACGAGTATGAATAAACAGAGAAAGTTACAAAACTATTTTGGTAAAACTGCAAATCTTATAGATCCTCTAAATACAGTCAAGAGCAAATGTATGTTAACAATTTTTCACCTTTTTCCATTGTGGTGAGGTAAAAAACTGTTAACTTATTGATCTTATTATCTGCTGTTGACTACACGTTTCTAGTCGACATCTGCTTGAATTGCCGTTTCCTCTTCTGCTTTGGTGCGTCGCGTCAATAATTCAGGACCGTTCATATTCACAAGCCTGAAATGACAAAAAAATGTTTTAAACCACTGTACTGGGACATACGAAAAGATGCGTCTGATTTGGACTCAGATCATAGAAAGAAATAGATTTGGATTGGGCGTGGCGCATGTCACCGCGACATTGTCAAAAAGAAGTGTAAGTGATAACATATGAAAAAGCCTTATATTTTCTGCGGGTTGTACAATGAACGTTTTGTACAATAATCACCCCGTACCGCGCTAAGCCACGGCGCAATGTATCATACCGCTGTAGCTTTGGTCGCTGCGTGAATTATTTCGTGGTGCGCAGCCGCTGGCCCGCTTTTTGGCTCCGCCCAACTAGAGTGGTACCAGTTAAAATAGCAGTTTATGCGTCATCGATAAAATAGGAATAGAATGTCGAACTAGTCATTTACTATCAACGGTAAATTCACAAATCAATATTTAATACGCATAACTTGTTCCAAAAGACTGCAGACCAACTTCCAACTTAATCTTATTAACCGACTTTGATAGTAAAAAGAAGGTTCTTAGTTCGTATTTATGTTTTTGTTTATTTATGTACCGTTATAATGCTTTACTATGTTATACAACTTTGGTGATTATATGAACACCATCTAAACTGGCCATTTCAATAGTCATCAATATCTTAACATAATAATTTAAAGATTGATGTCGATAAAACGTCATTGAAGTAACGTTTGTCTCCCTCTAGTGTTCATTGCCTTTGATGGGTGCGTAAAGCCAAGAGAGGTAGGGCACAGCGAAACGTCATCTTGCTCAAATTTAGAGCAGCCTAACCGGGGAAGTACCTCCACCTTACAGAAGACCGCAGCCATAATAGCATCACTTTTTGCCTGTTAAGTAGGTATGTGGTGTTGTGTTCCTGGTGGTGAGTAAGGTCGCCAGAGCTCCCGAGGATGCGCTGTGTTGGGAGTTAGGGGCCTGCATATGTATCTAGCTTGACAGCTGGAGACGTCTGCGGGTCCCTCAGTCTCAACACAGCGCATCCCCAATTCAATAAAGGGTCGGCAACGCACTTGTGATTCCTCTGGAGTCGCAAGTTACCATAGGCTACCTACGGTGTCTGCTTACCATCAGGTAGGCCGTTGGCTTGTTTGCCACCGTCGTTGTATAAAAAAAAGCCAATCGCAGCGCTTGTTTGCATGATGTAGTAAACTCTGCGGCACGCCCCGAGGTTTTGTTTTTACACGGTTCAATGTGTGTGTGTGGACTTGGTGGGACAAAACTGGAGACATTGGTTTTCGTTGAAAGGAAGCAGTAGGGCACTTCTCCCTTTTTTATGCTCTGAGGATTTGGACTAGCACATTGAGTGAATAAACCTACCATTTTAAAACATGTACAAGGTCGTCTACACGCAGTTTCGTTTATTTTATAATTATTTATTGTAAGTCCTATTTTGTATGCTTTATATTATGTTTTCTTTATCCCGCATTAAAAAAAATTACGAGTTAGAGTCTAATAAAAACGGCATTTTTTACAATCAAGAACTAGAGGCTTTGTGTACTAATATCGCGAGTGATATATTGTACGGTTTTATACCCTACAGCTCCGCTTTTTTGGAAAAATTAAAAGAAAACTGGATCCAAAAATAAAACTCGTGTATTTACTAAGTCTGCTCACAAAATTCCACGAGAATCGTTTGAGAAATGCGACCCATAGAGCACAGCCGCAGGTCATCAAAGAATTTTTAACCAAGCGGAAACGGAGATGCTTGGCTCGCGCTCAGTTATTAATCCCTAAAGCCTTATTTATGCACGTACGAGACTGTTATGCGAGTTTCACTACATTGCGCGGTTTGACAGATCGCACTCATTATACCATGGTAACCCGCAATATAATGAAACTCGCATGCGATTCTCGTATGTGTGTACCGAGGCCTTAAGGTTGTGTTTACGGGCGACATCGCGCGGCGTGTCGCGCTCTTTCCAGAATGTACGGAAACTCACGGTTTGATAAGCGCGAGCAGCGTGCAGCGCGAAATTCTATGCGTAAAAGCCGCCTTAGTGTTGCTGCTACGTGAAGGCTAGCGAATGACATTCGGTATGATGATGATGACTTGATGTGATACGTAGTACCGCCTGGCAGTTTTCTTAAATATCCAACAGCTTTTATGGTATTATAACATACTGCATAGAAAACTGCCAAGTTAAGGCTCAAAATGCATTAAGCCGCAGTAAATTAGTTTTACTGTAAACAATGTAGTGCCGGACTTGGAACCATTTCAGATAATCTACGGAACTTGGCGCCCATTTAGAACTCAATTCTTTTGTCGGTGAACTTGCCTGCCATTTTCACATTTATGTTTTTGATGGGATACTCTTTTAAAAATCTACACTTCTAGGCAGTATCCTTTACTATTCGATAATCTATCATACTTCATATACTCGTAAATAAGTTTCTAACAAATCTAACCTGTCAAAGTATCCTGTCATACTTAAGCAGGAACTCGCCATTATTCACATTGGTAGCGCCACCGTATACTGCTGGAGAAAATTTGAACTTCTTTATGTCAGCAGACCACCGGGGGATGGGCAGCAGCATCCCTGGAGTGCGGTGGAGATACTGCGAGCGCCGACCCGCATGCCAAGCGTGGCGATTATGGCATATACCTCCCGTGAATTTGGGGGAGGCCTATGTCCAGCTGTGGCCGTCCTTTGGTTGAGCACTGTAACAGTTTGTCACCAGATTAATCTTTACGTTCTTTTCAGATGTTTCCTATAAATATTTAGGCCAAATCTTACGAGTCGCATTTTACCCACTTCTCGTAATACCGAAATAATTAAAACAATACATTTATTTACGTACCAAGAAAATATATACAAGAATACTTAAGCAAAACAACCTAAATAAAATTAAAACTAACTTAAATCTAAAACAGGTCCTTGAGGCATTGTGCCGAGGATGCTGGCGGCATTTCCTCACTGTATCGCAATGCTGATACGTTGAGCAAGGAAGTTGCCAGATCTTCGGTCACCAGTTAAATAATTTACTTTTTTTACACAGTGATCAACTACTAATTGAGTAGATCCTAACGACCGCATTCACGGGACGCCGTGAATTTGACTTACAAGATTTGTTTATTGCCATACAAAGTGAGACTAAACGCGTTAGCTTGCGTTTATGTTTCGAAAGTAATATACTTAAGGTACCTATATCGAGCGAAAGGAGATAATGAATACGTCCGCCGACTACGGTATAGAAATGTATGGGCATAATTGAATTTTCATTGTAGCTAATATTCCAATCGCGTATTTTACCATTCTATTTTTTTTAATACGCTTGTAATATTAGTATCTTATATTCTCACTAGCTAATATTTAAAGTACTGGAGTTCTGGGCATGGTTTAGTTTATAAGTCAGCGTGTTCTTACTTATTGGGCAAGATTTTAAAACCCGTTTAACTCAGTTGTCCGTAATGCTCAGTCTATCTTTTTTCTTGGTCTGAGACAAAAGAAGGAGGGCAAATTTATTTACTTTAACTTTATTGCACGAAACTCAGAAATGTAAGCTTAATGCTATAACGTTGGAATTGGAACGTTACGTCACCTAGGTTGTGATTGTTGTGAATATAATCTTATTATAATATCTACAATTTAAGCCTTTTCTGTGACACTTACCTTATAACAGTTAAAATACTAGATTATGGTGCATAGCTTTAACGTCTAGGAGTTTTATACATACATAAAAGCATAACATTAATTATCCGTCACAACATGTAACTCATTTCCGCGGGTCACTGTACTTGGCTCGCCGGGGTAGTTCTATATAATTATAATTATCAAACCTACTAACGAAATTTCAAGAGAATCGGTTGAGCTATGAAACCTATAAAGAAGAACAGCAGGACATACGAAAGCATGCTTGCCCAAGGTGAAACGGAGACGCTTCGCTCGCTCGGTCAAATAGATCGCGATTTGCTTAGATTTATAATAAGTTTATTAGAAATTTTACATTATTAACATGGTTAGGTATCGAATTGGCCCTATCAGATCATAGGTCCACCACAATAAATTAGACTACCCACTTAAATCGGCATAGTCATAATCTAATTTTAAAAGACCGGCCAAGTGCGTGGCGGATCACGCAAAAAGGGCTCCGTGCCGACACCAATACTAGTCCACATTTAAAACCACTATACAATACGAGTAAGTTTTATCTTCATCGGGAACTCATGGCACTTACGAGTACATCCCCCCGGTTACGTATTTTCGCATCACTTGTCTGTGGCGGCTTATATATAGTCTCCGAGTAAATCAGCTGTGACATACGGACGGACAGACGGACGGACGGACGGATAGATATAATGAAACTAATAAGGGTTCCGTTTTCGCCATTCTGGCTACAGAACCCTCAAAACGTATAAGTTTGAAATCATCAGTACGAGTATAAGGATTACTGATTGGAGAATTATTTAACATTACCATCGTTTACGCTGTGGCCCGCGTGTCCGTTTGCTTGTCAGGATCATTCAGCCTATTTCCCTGAAGTCGAGCTTAAGGTTGCGCGTTGGACACCAAGGACCCGGCGACGTTCCCGGCCCGTAGCGCAGCGCACGGCGTGTCTCCTGAGCTTATTCTATGCCTGTATGTATAATACAGTGATTTACGTATTCATAATGACCGATTGTGTGTGTTCGTTCAAAGTGACCCTTTGGTCAAATTAATAAATTACTCGAGCGGAAATTAAAATGGTAAACTCTCAGTTGAAGTACATCGTAAATTTGAGGCACAACCGGTACGTTGTCTCGTGCATACGACGGTGACACACAAACTTAGGTACAAACTGCCTGACGGTAAACAGACACCGTATTCTATGGACGCTTGCTATTCCAGAGCTAAATATTACTTATCGGCGGTGTCAAAAAGGTGCAACTCCTTAGTAACGCAATACAAAAAAATACACGCACATAAAGAGACGATAAAGCATTTGTGACACCTTTGGCGATGCAAATGTCCTTAGCTTATGGTATCCTCTTATACAGGGTATATCTGAGTGCTATTACATTGTTTAAAAGCATTAGGCCGTTTTCATCGACATGAACCGAAGGAAAGATAGGCTGTTCTGCAGTTTAGCTTTCGATGTTTTTACGAAACGGATTTTTTTTGTATTTAAATGACAGTGGATCTCATTAAAACGGTTAAAGCTCACGTATAAACTGTCGTCCCCGGCGACATGTTTCCAACTCTTCGAGAGGCGCACTATACACCTGCAGCACAGCGCTGCTCCCGAAGAGTTCGAAACATGTCGCGAGGAGTGACCTTTGATACGTGCGTTTTAATCGCATTAGTAATATAGTTTTAAACATGACTCATGAAAGGTCAAGCTCTAATAGTAGATCTTGACGCACGCTAATCGTACCTCAGTATCTCCCATATCACCAAATATGTATTCCGTTTAAAGCCACCTCAAATTATTACCATTGTCAAATGACGGATTCGTTCGTGCTTCTTCCCTGCACCGTGCGCGGCGCTATGGAGATCTACCATGGCTTCAGGCATATCTAAATTATCAAACGGTGCAGCTGACGATCCCGCCCGCTCGTTAGTGTAGATTTCTGGAAAGTTGCTCCTGAATTTCTATTTTGCCTGTAATAAACAAAAAAAATCGTCAAAGATAGCACACGCGTATTTTTTGAAGTGATATCGAGTGTGTTATCTCATTATGCCGTTTCTATAGTGCTGCTATTGATATCTTATTACGACATGAAGCGACGATAGTAAATAAGGTTCTGTCAATTTTTTCATTTTTGGTATACGCTTCTAAATACAATTTCACTTCTTTTTTACAGTCATAAACTACTCGTTGAGATGGTTGAAATGAGCTCGAACACGACGGGGTTATCATGTGTAGTTTAGGAATTGCTATGCCCACCTTCTGTCTCTATCATTAGATCAGCTCGGAGGTACAGTCGAGGAATGAAAAGGTTCGTCACTTTTCAACTCTATTTTAATGCTGTTAAGGTCAAAAAGTGACGAACTTTTTCATTCTTTGACTATACCATACTATTGCATTGTCACCCAACTTACATAAGTATGAAAAATTTCAGCTCAATCAATTTTGCATGACTGCTATAAAACTCTGTTGTATTATTTGACCCGAACATGGGTATGTTCCTTCTTTCTATCTTTATCGTCAAATCAGCTCGGAGGTACATAGGAGGGTAGGCATTGCATGGTCACCGAATTTCCATGCCAACACACATGCCAAATTTCAGCTCAATTGGTATTGCATAACGGTTTTTAAACTCAGTTGCATGATTCGACCCGAAAATAGATAGATACATACCCACACACTAACAAATATTGCAAGTTAAATAAAAGCTTGTTAAAATATATATGAACTAAAGCAAGGCAAATAAATAACTGCAATTAACATATATAAGTAGGTATGCCGATTTTCAGCTCATTCGGATACCGGAAATTGAGTGAAAAAAAAGAATGCGGTAAAACTCGTCTAGTTCGTCTACGCGGCGAAGAGGCTCCGTCATTTAGGGTTCCGTACCCAAAGAGTAAAAAAACGGGACCCTATTACTAAGACGTTGCTGTCTGTCCGTCCGTCTGTCTGTCACCAGGCTGTATCTCAAGAACCGCGATAGTTAGACAATTGAAATTTTCACAGATGATGTATTTCTGTTGCCGCTATAACTACAAATATTAAAAACCGGCCAAGTGCCAGTCGGACTCTTTGCCGATTTTATAGATAATGGTTCGGAACCCTTCGTGCGCGAGTCCGACTCGCACTTGACCAGTTTTTTTACACATCTTTGCCACTTCATGACCTGTACTGCTTTTCGATAGCAAATGAGGTGGTAACTACAGATCCCAACCAAGTCACTTTATATGGGCCAATGATGATGATATTTGAGGAGGTCCGTCGATTCCTCAGGGAACACATAGGTCAGTATGTGTTCCTCATCATAAGTTCTACTTCAAAATGTGTATTTTTACGAGCATTAGTTGCTACCTACGTGAACGAAATTTCATCGGAATCTGTGAAGTGCCTACATCATTGAGGAGTTCCATATGACAACTGTGGTCATCAGCACCAGTTCCGCTTCACCAAACTTTTAGTTTCCGTGAGCCAATGCTTGATTACCTACAGAAAATACCGAAATCGGCATATGCGTGCCTATCAAATTCGAGCAGTTCCCTCGATTCCTCCTATATTCCATCATCAGACCTTCACCAAATTTATATGCGCCAACTAGGGGGTACCTGTTTTGTAACAAAAAAAGAATTATCAAAATCGACCAATGTGGTAAAGCGTTATCAGGGAACATACATACATACATAAAAAAATCGGTCAAGAGCATGTCAGGTCATAAATAAATTAATAAGTGTAGGGTTCAAATAATCAAAATATCAAATAATAACAAAAAAAGGAAATACCTTCGCAACGTTTCATACGTCTTTTATTAAGAAGGGGAGACTTTTTACAATAACTCAAAATCAGGTTAAAAGTTAGAGGGGAGGGATCATTTTTTTTTCTTCACGAGTGATTATTTCCGAAAATATTCACTGTATCAAAAATGTTTGAGGAAGACCTCTATTCGTTTTGAAAGTTCTATCCAACAATACCCCACACGGCCACACCACCAGAAAAAAAATAACATACCCACTACGTGTAGGTGAGGTACCTTTAATTTTCTTTCCTTTGTTTTTATTTTACCACTTAGTCAGATTTATTGATTTATATATCCATGCCAAATTTCAGCTTTCTAGCATTTACAATCACAGAGCAAAGCCTCGGACGGACAGACAGACGGATATGGCGAAACTATAAGGGTTCCTAGTTGACTATGAAACCCTAAAAAGCAAACATGCAGGCGAACTGAGAACCTCCTTCCTTCTAATAAGTTGGTTAAAAAGGAAAACTACCACAGCTAGTTAGACATTACTAGTTAACGAGTAATAGCTGAACTTAAGAAATATACCTGGAAAAGCAAACTTTTGTACAATTTTCATTGATTACTTAGATAATGTTGTTAACTTGTTAGTATGTCCAACACTACTAACAACATTATTAAAATATAGTTTGTGAACAACTACATTGTATGTTGCTCGAAATGCACTAGGCCAGTTTTTACATACTTGACCTGCCTACTTCCCTAGTCACTGCTGTGGAAGTGAGCAAAATCTTAAATAGGGTATTAAAATGAACAGGACATCTACGAATTCAGCCAATTTAAAATAATGCTCTCCATTGATTTATGTATAATTTAGTTGTTCCTGTTCACTTTGGATATGTGCTGTTGTAACCATGTTAGGATGATGGCCTGGGCGAGGATGCACTGTGTTGAGACTAAGGGATCTACTTATGTCTCCAGCAGCTAGATAGCTGCTATAAACAAAACAAATCCTCAAGTCAATAAATGGTTGGTAATGCGCCTGTGATTCTTCTGGAATCGCAAGTCACTTTTAGGAAAAGGTATTATCCAACACTAGGCATTTGACTGGCATTTGCCAGTGCCATTAGGCCATTACAAACAGTACCTCTAAAACCAGTAAACTATGTATGTATGAATATTGACTTTCAGAAAGTGCATAGACTATAAATAATTAACTTTGACATTTAATACTTTAGTTGCAGGGTTAATCACGCTGGTGTTCACTTTTGGAAGCAAAAGTGGAATTACCTCCAAAAGAGTTTCAAACCTCTCCGGAGTGAAATTATTCAGAAGCTCTTTGTCTGGAGGCATTAGTATTAAAACTGTGTGGCGCGTTCTCTTCGCTTTTCCTGTTCTGTCATCTCCAATAAATATAGGCGCTCTGCAATAACGACGCAAATCTTAAAATAATAGAGAACTATTTATAACATATCAAGTTAGTGCTAAGAAGGTATTAGACCTACTCAACATTTTAATCCCGGTCAAGCCATTTCTTTGTGTCATGTACACAAATATTTGTTCCTTACTCATGACTATGTTTTCCATGTATTTAAGTATTTGTTTATATATATAAGTATGTATTTCACTGTCCAGTACCCATAATACAAGCTTTGCTTAGTTCGGGTATAGGTCGATTTGTGTATGATTATACACAAATATTTATTTCTATCTCATTTAATAATTCAAAGGCAACCTAGAGGGTAAAATACTGCACCAATCAATATCAATTCTTCAATAAACTTTCCTATGTTTGTTAAACTTACCAAATAAAAACTTTGAACATTTGAGAAAGCTGGTTAGAATAGAGGTGTTCAGGTTGCTTACAGCACAACTTTATACAGGACCTGGAGGCAGCAAATCTGAAAGTGTCTATGAAAAACAGATGATTAGAAAAGTTGGAATGAGTACATTATTTAAAGGAATAATACTTTTATTTGTTTTCGACTTATGAACACAAAGCTCTTGGGTCTCTTAAATCTCTTTTTGAATCTATAATGCAGGTACAGTGGTTGCAAGGGAAGGGCTTTAGAAGAAGTGTCAGAAACTTAATTCTTTATAATGTAAAATTTGTTTTGTGAGGCTAGGAATAATAGTGACTATTCAATAGGGGGTCCCTTGTGGGTCCATAGGTTTACACATATTTTAAACAATACAATAATTTATTGATAAATAGATCCATAGTTACAAGTCACATACCATCATCCTCCTAGAGTTATTACCAGTACAGTTGCATCCTGAAGGATGCCTGGGGTTCGCTACCTAATACCAAGAATTGGCGTAGTTACAAGAGAAATAATAACGTAATTAATATGACTATAATTATAACCTCTGTCACGTAAATAGGGGATGACGGATAGATATATTGGAGGACTTGATAGGTCCAGCTCGAGTAAATTTTTTTGTTGGACAACATAATTAGTCCGACACCGTGACAAATCTTAAACATGTAAGTTATTGCCACCTTCTGAGGTAAAACTAGGATCTAAGTGTAGGTATCCTTAATGCTACGGGCCGTGATCACTTTCATATTTTCTCTAAAATTAACTACTTACATAGAACTTGCTGCCTACAAGGATAACACTAAACACTGACACAGCTAAAGCCAAAACAACGCACTTTTGATTTGATCAAAGAGAATATAATATAAGTATAATACTTTTGATATTACTCAGCCCGGCAACTTTTTGGGGATAGGGAAAGCATGAGAAGCCAATACAAAAATGGCGCATCCAACGAAAAACGATAACTCTTGAGCTATCGTTGGATTTTGACGTTTCTTGCGAAAATGGAGCTGTCAAAATCTTCGAAAGTACGGAGTTCCCGGTAGGTTTTTCACAATATCATTCAATCTTTCGAACTTCGTTCTTCGTTTAGCGTTTGACAGTTGTTCGCGGTAGCGTTTGGTCAAATCCGTCATTCGAATGTTCGATTTCGAACTTCCCGGTAGCACCCCAGGCACGGCTGTTTATCTACGTAGAACGAAACGTGTATGATAGCGGCCATATTGTGTCAAAAAGATTTTGACGACATACTTAGCTCTCATTGGCTACTGCCTTGTCTGCCAATGGACGTCAAACGTCAAAGTAAAGTGACAAATAAAAATAAAATGGCGTCTCCTCGGAATTTCGTCTAGTCGTCTCTGAACATTTTTTTCATTTTTGCAAATGTTGTTATTTAATTTGTAGTATTGATAGATTACTATGCAATAAACAAACGGAACAATGTGTAGCTAATCGAAAATTCATCTGGAAACGCGTAATAACCATTGTTTGGACAACAAATGGAAGATGAAGTGCGTCGTATGCACAGACTAGTAAGGGTTCAGACCGCCAACTCACGAACCAAAAATATAGACCGTAAGCAACCATATTTAATCTGTACCCGCTGGTAGATTTTTGACGTTTATTTTTTTTTATTATTTAATGACACTGTGGCAATGGAACTTACTGTGAACATCCAACGATATATATATAGCTCATTTAAATTTAACTTTGTGTAGAAGCTCACGGTATTTCCAATTGAACACCAAAGTCCGATGTAAAATGAAACTGCCCGGCTAGTATGATAGCTTATACCGTCACGTTTTATGTGACGTTTCAGTACATTTTGGCCATATAACGTGACAGTATAAGTTATCATACTAGCCGGGCTGGTGTTCAATTGAAATACCGTGAACTATGTTGTGCCGTATTATATGAAATTAAACAAACAATTTACTTATCAACAGATTTATTTTTCAATGTATCTCATTTCATATCCGGGAAAACGATATATCTTCGTCCTTTCACAGAGTTCTACGTTTTACAACCACAACACTCGTACATTTTGCAAAATAAGAACTTGCATGGCATGCCACATACGACGCACTTCACTATCTTCCATTTGTTATCCAAACAATGGTTATTACGCGTATCCAGATATATTTTCGATTAGCTACACACTGTTCCGTTTGTTTATTGCATAGTAATCTATCAATACTACAAATTAAATAACAACTTTTGCAAAAATGAAAAAAAATGTTCAGAGACGACTAGACGAAATTCCGAGGAGACGCCATTTTATTTTTATCTGTAACTATATTTTGACGTTTGACGTCCATTGGCAGACAAGGCAGTAGCCAATGAGAGCTAAGTATGTCGTCAAAATCTTTTTGACACAATATGGCCGCTATCATACACGTTTCGTTCTACGTAGATAAACAGCCGTGGTCGTATGTGGCATGCCATGCAAGTTCTCATTTTGCAAAATGTACGAGTGTTGTGGTTGTAAAACATAGAACTCTGCGAAAGGACGAAGATATATCGTTTTCCCGGATAAAAAATGAGATACATTAAAAAATAAATCTGTTGATAAGTAAATTGTTTGTTTAATTTCATTTAACTAAGATATGGCTCAACATAGTTCACGGTATTTCAATTGAACACCAGTGGTGTTCAATTGGAAATGCCGTGAGCTTCTACACAAAGTTAAATTTAAATGAGCTATATAGATATTTATTGTTGGATGTTCACAGTAAGTTCCATTGCCACAGTGCCATTAAATAATTAAAAAAAAGAAACGTCAAAAATCTACCAGTGGGTACAGATTAAATATAGTTGCTTACGGTCTATATATTTTCTTCGTGAGTTGGCGGTCTGAACCCTTACTAGTCTGTGGTTCATTCCATCATTCCGAAAGACTACTGACTGATGCCAGAATGAAAGAAAATAGACACGGTTACACGATCATTCCACTCTGATAAAAGTACCATATAGTCACCGTTTGGACACAGAAGGCAACCAGAGTCATGAATGGATATTATGAGGAAAGAAATCCGCCAAGAGCATGTCGGGTCATACTCAGTGTAGTGTAGAGTTCCGTAGCAGTGCAGGCGGCAGATCTTGCGACTTGCGACACGTCTTCGCCTTGATCCATTTTGGCGTGGACGGTGACTGACGGGAGAATAACGGGTCCGCAGCGCCATGTTTTCATGTTTGCAAACTTCTAACATGGTTTGCTTACATGTTTCGTTAGATTTTTTTGTGCAGTAGACCCGCCTTAACATTGAGGCCACGCCTATTTTGTGTTCGAAAAAGATGTTTGCAAACATGAAAAACATGGTGCTGCGGACCCCGCTTGACACAATCAGTTTTCTGTCATACAAAACTTACTGACGAATATTTAATTTACTTCAGTCCGGTCTATCAGTCCGTCAGTACATCGGTTACACTACAATTCTCTTGTCATTCTGACCTGAATGATGGACTGAACCGAAGTCGTAGTCGTTGCGCCGTCCATTTCATGATTTCGACGATTGCTGGCAACACCAAGCTTTACGTTCTTTACGTCAAGTTTTATGGTGACAAAGTGAGGGATTTTGTGAAGATTCCAAAATGGTGCGTGAAATATTATCAAATCCCTTGAAATTATAAAGATCTTACCTACAATTACTACATCTACACACCCGTTGTACATTTTATGTTATATTCATGCCTTAACTGTGTATATTTTGAGTGTTAATACAGTGTGATTGAATGCTCTTCAGCAATAATATTTCTCTGAGTGCCGTATTTTTGGTTTACAAAAAAAAATGCTGTGCCGTCATGAAATTGCTAGGCTATCCATAGTTTTCAGTTTTTATATATCGAATTGCAATATTTTCAGTCTTGTGTCTCACTTTGTTTTGATTGTTATAACCTCAATAAGCAGTCGGGTTCCTTAACTTGAAGGATCGTTCCATAGTCCTGAAATTGAGTTCGGGAGATGTAACATGCAGCCCCGGCATTATACTAAAACCCGAGAGGATATTTTTTACGCAAATTGTTTATAGCAGTGCCCATGCCGGATAGATCAATTTTCATCTTTGCAGGGTAAGGTCAAGTGCTCAGAACTGCGTACGAAGGATAAGAAGGAGCTCTTCAAGCAACTGGATGAGCTAAAAACTGAGTTGACAAATCTCAGAGTAGCTAAAGTAACTGGGGGTGCTGCTTCCAAGCTGTCCAAAATGTGAGTATCAACTCTTTCTTTAGTTTTCACATATGAGGGTTATTCAATAAGTTTTGATAATCAATATTAAATATGGGAGATATGTAAAATGTTATATTTTAATTACAATATGCACACTTCCTATATTTTCAAATACTTAATAAAAACAATTTAGTTTTAGAGGTCATATTTTATACCTTCACTAAGTTATCACCAGCTCGTGATTGTCATTTAGTTGGTTTTGAACATAAATGTGAATGAGAAGTAGTAGTCGGAAGTTAGGGCTAAATAACAATGGGAATGGTTATCAGTTCTGATCTTTACTCGATGAGCGGCAGCACCCTTGTCAATTAGAAGGCTCTGAAGTACAATTTCAGTCAAATATTCATGAATATTTTTCTTTAGCTTATTTATAATATATCTTTAAGGAGAAGATACCAATTAAACTTAAAAAACTTGCTTTTGATACATGTATTTTGCCATGCCTTATATATGGCTATCAAACATGGGCACTCATGAGAGACATTATCAAAAAAATACAAGTGTGTCAAAGGTCCATAGAAAGAAGCGTCCTCAACATAAAACTATCAGACAGGGTACGAAACACCGAGATAAGAAAGAGAACAAAATTTATAGATGCAGCAAAACACATAATTAAGTTTAAGTGGGCAGGTCACATAGTAAGAATGTCAAATAAGAAATGGACAAAAACAATAACAAATTGGAAACCAAGAGTAGGGAAAAGGAAAGTGGGTAAGCCAAATACAAGGCGGGAAAAGGACCTAATTGAAAAAATAGGAAAAGACTGGAGAGAAGTAGCAATGGACAGACAGCATGGAAGAACATTGAAAACAAGTACATAATGGCGATTCGGAAGAGGCCAAAGACCTTACAACCATTAATTAGTGTGTAACAAAGTGATCACAAATACGTCAAACATTTGTTTGTAAAATAAAGGCTTATATAAAATAAATAAATAAAAATATTTATAATATTTTTTATAACTGATAGCTTAATGGTATAACTCTTCAATAATACTTGAGCTCAATTGGTGAAAGCTAATTTAACTAACCGTCAGTATGGCTTTCGCCACGGTCGCTCGACTGGTGACCTTCTAGTGTATCTTACTCACCGGTGGGCTTCTGCCATTGAGAGTCAGGGTGAGGCTTTAGCGGTCAGCTTGGACATAGCGAAGGCGTTCGATCGGGTCTAGCACCGAGGTCTTCTGTCGAAGCTACCATCCTATGGACTGCCCGAGGGTTTGTGCAAGTGGGTTGCCAGCTTTCTGTCCGGCAGATGCATAAGAGCCGTAGTAGATGGCAGTTGCTCCAAAAGCATGGACATTAACGCTGGCGTCCCACAAGGCTCCGTGCTATACCCGACGCTGTTTTTGCTGCATATCAATGACATGCTCTATACGGACTTCCTTTTCAAATCAATGGATAGAAAAGAGCAAGTAGATGTCATCTTTACTGATTTTCGAAAAGCGTTCGATAAGGTAGACACCTATATCTTCTTAAAAAGCTAGCATTTAATGGAATACACGGTAATCTTCTGCGTTGGTTTGTGTCATATCTGGCACATAGAACACAAGTAGTAGTAATCAATGGCTTTAAGTCAAATGTAGCTGAAGTTACTTCCGGAGTAATTCAAGGCTCAATTTTGGGTCCTTTGTTGTACAGTATATTTATTAATGATATCAAGCCATGTTTTAAGCATTCTAACTTCCTATTGTTTGCAGATGACTTGAAAATATATAGAGCAATTAAAAATGATAATGACAGCAAATTACTTCAAAATGATTTAGACACATTTAACGAATACTGCAAAAGGAATAAGTTACAATTGGCGGCTGATAAATGTATGCAAATATCGTTTACAAAGAACAAGAAAAAATATATAAATCATTTGTACAATATAGGTAATACCCAAGTAATGAAAGTTAAGTCTGCTCGAGATCTTGGCGTGCTATTCGATGACAAACTACATTTTGATCTTCATATAGATAAAATAATACGTAAAGCGTACCAAATGCTAGGATTCATCACTAGGTCAGCTAAAGTATTTAAAAAGCCCGACACATACCTATTACTCTACAAGGCGTTGATAAGACCTCACCTAGAGTACGCATCTGTTATATGGAATCCTTTTTATGCCAAATATTGTACTAGTATTGAAATGGTCCAAAAAAAATTGTTAAGAATTATGCACAGGAGAGTAACAGGTAAAAAAATGCCATATAAAAACTTGCTCAAACATTACAATATCCCATCATTGTCAACACGTCGTCAAATATCAGACGCAGTAGCACTCTATAAAATCTGCCGAAGCGAATACAACTGCAGTGAGTTATTGCAGCTAGTGCGGTTCCGGGTGCCGCCGCGGCGCGGGTCGCGCTCCGCAGCGCTGTTCGCCGTGCCGACGTGCGCGACCAACGCCGGCGTGCGGGCGCCGGTGCGACGCATGTGTGACGCGTACAATAAGGCTCTTGTCTCGGTCGACATCTTTAACACGTACATAAGCCGTTACAAAAAAGAACTGCTTGAAATTGTCTCTGGTGACAGTGGTGACTAATGTTAGTATTAATATTTAAGATTCTAGTTAAGCATTATTCATTTAGGTATACAAAGAAAGATTTAAAAAAACATATGTGGTATAGGAGTAGTAACATTGTAGCATTAAATTTTAAATTGTAAACCCTTGTCTAACTATAACTTTGTGTAAAACATACCCTTTTAACGAATGTAACTAATAGCATTTAGTCATAAATCGTAAACTAAGTTTTATGTTTTAGTGGGAACTGTTGAGGAGTTAAATGCATGTCCATTCGTAGTCTAGGTTTTCAGTTGTTTCTATGTACATTTGGCTCTGTTTGTTCTCCAAATAAATAAATAAATAAATAATGCTATCTATTGACGGCATCCATTATTATGCGGATGACAGCACCGGGGATGCTTCTTACACGGGCCGTGCCAACATTCCTCGTTCCTGTGTGTTAAAGAGTCGCGAACAACTTGTGTCCGAAATTGAGAGCACTCTAGTCAGAGTCTCTGAGTGGGGCCAGGATAATCTGGTCCAGTTCAACCCCACCAAGACACAAGTATGCGCGTTCACTGCTAAAAAAACCCCATTTACTGTAGCCCCGCGGTTCCAAGACGCAACCCTCTCCATCTCAGAGACTATTGGGATCCTTGGTGTTGATATTTCCAGCGACGTCCAGTTTCGGAGCCATTTAGAAGGCAAAGCCAAGCTGGCATCTAAAAAGCTAGATGTGCTCAATAGAGCGAAGCGATACTTCACCCCGGGACAGAGACTTCTTTTATACAAGTCTGTCTCCATATGGAGTATTGCAGTCACCTCTGGGCGGGAGCACCTGGATACCAGCTTGGGCCTTTTGACTCGCTTCAGAGACGTGCCGTGCGAATCGTGGACGATTCCAAGCTCACGAACGATATTGAGCCGTTGAGTTTAAGGAGAAATTTTGCCTCCTTGTGCGTGTTCTATCGCTTATATAATGGGTTGTGCTCCGAAGAACTGTTCGACATGATGCCTACGGCCGCGTTCTACCATCGCACCGCTCGCAGTCGGCAGGGCATTCATCCTCACACCTTAGAACCTAAATGGTCGCGTACGGTACGGTTTCAGAGGAATTTCCTCCCTCGGACGCTCCGATTGTGGAATGAGCTCCCTGCCGAGGTTTTCCCGTCGGGACTACAGTATGGGGTTCTTCAAGAAAGGAGTGTATAAATTCTTAAAGGGTCGGCAACGCGCATGTGACACCCCTAGGAGATGCAGGCGTCCATAGGCTGCGGTGACCGCTTACCATCAGGCGGGCCGTACGCTTGTTTGCTACCGACGTGGTATTAAAAAAAAATTGCAGTTTTTATTGGTAGGCCTCAATAGTCCAAGAAGAAGTCGAAAAATACACCCTAATTTTAGAGCTGGAGATAAAAAAAATAAACCAAGGTTTTATTTTCAATTAAAATATTCTTTTCTCAAACATGTAATGAAATATTGATGTTATGTTCCTTATAATAGGCTGCGAAGTATGACGTTTCAGGCGCGGCTAGGACAAGAGGTCGTTAATAGAATTTCATACAAATCTTGCAGGCCTAGGCCGGCAAAGTCCTCTTTTTTAATTCCATTCCACATAAATTTGTGGCACAGGCATCGACATTCTGCCACTATGCGTATTAAAAATAAAATTTTGATTTTTTTTTGTTGTTTATTTCATTTCATGTTTGAGAAAAGCACTATACATACCTCGGCGGGAAATTTGGGGTTGCCAGCCTTAGACCTATCCGGCCTCGCTTCGCTCGGCCGTATATATGTCTTCGGCCGGCAACCCCTTTCGTCCCGGCCTCTGTAGTAATGTACTATTTTAGTGCATCAGGACTTTTTCCAGACCACAACAAATAATTACAACACTTAACTTTTATTTTTGCCATCTTGTTATTTTTTCCATTCAAATGTGTTTTGTTCAGCAACAATGTTGCCAGATTACTTATAATAATAATAATAATAATGTTTATTTCGGACTTTCATCCATATATTGTTAGTACATACATTGTCAGTTCTTATAGACTAAGGTTAGTAAAAAATATATCTATGGCTCGTGAAGGCTAAGCCAGTGTCTCAGGACTGGACTGTCCCATCGGTGTACGACCGTATTTAGAATGCAGTTGGGGCTGGCGCGCGCGCGCTGCATCGTCGCGGCGCAGCGCTTCCGCATGATGGCGTGGAACCCGTCTACTCGCGCCGCCGCGAACATGCCGGACGCGCTGCAGCGGCGCCCCAGCCCCATCAGCACCCTAAACGCATTATTGTATTGCACCCTTAGGGCGCTGTACGCCCGCCTCGTATAACTGACCCACAGGCTGCAGGTATAAAAGGATTGGCAAAATGCTTTAAACAATGTGGTTTTTACCTCCCTAGTACACCGCGAAAACCTGCGAGCCAACATATTGCAACGGACGGACAGCGCCCTGCGCTCCCGCTCGATGTCACTGTCATCGTTGAGGTCCTCGGTGACCCAGTGGCCCAGATATTTAAATTTCTGTACTCTGGCGAGTTGTGTTCCCGTCAGGTAGAGTGATGGCAGTGTGGAGAACGTCTTTTTACCTGCCTTAAAAACCATCATTTCACTCTTGGTCGAGTTATATCTGAGCCCATGAGCCTCCGCGTAGCTCTCACAGATGCGTAGCAATCTTCTCATCGCTGCTATCGAGGGACTCAGTAACACCATATCGTCTGCGTAGCTGATATTATTGACACATACGCCTTCTACATGGCAACCGATGCCGGTGTTACTGAGCTCCTCGATTAGCCCATTGATGTATAGGTTGAAGAGGCGTGGAGACGATAGACCCCCCTGCCTCACTCCGCATTCCAACCTATACTCTCTTGAAAAAGAGCCTGCCCACCGTACACTATTTGACTGCTCACTGTACCAGAAGTTGAGCAGCTTAATAACCTCGTCAGAAACCCTCGTGTTGTTCCTCAACTTATTCCAAAGTATGTCATAATTGACCAGATCGAATGCTTTGGATAAGTCAAGGAAACACGCTACTACAGGTGTGCGCCTGCTTGCATAATATTGGACGGTATGCTTGAGGGCCAGGATCGCACTTTCGGTGGATAGTCCTGACCTAAAACCAAACTGCGCGTCATGTATATTAATACGACTTTCCATGTGTTTGTCAAGCAGACCGTCCAACACCTTTGCGATTACAGTCGCCAGGGAAATGGGCCTGTAGTTACAGATATCAGAAGTATCACCTGTTTTATTTTTTACTATTGGCACCACTATAGTTTTAATAAGCGTTTCTGGAAGATGACAATGGCCAATACACAGTGTGAAAAACATTGACAATACTCTAGGCAGGTGAACTCCAGCGTGCTGTAGGTGCTCGATGCTAAGGTGATCATGCCCTGGGGACTTACCTCGAACCATATTGTTGATGACGGATGCCACATCTTTGGTTGAGAATCTAACAGTCAACTCCTTGGCAGCCCCCTCCGCATCGAGCACCCGAACGGCACGGCTTCCGGACGATGATACCCTGAACTGGTCGATGAACCGGTTGGCTATGGCAGCAGGCTCTTCTTCCCCTGCTACGCTGACTTAACCTAAAAGTTTCGTCGCTATTCCTGATAAACATACCGTTTATTGAAAAATTTTATGAAAAAAAAATTTTATACTTATTTTGTCTCATAAAATATAGATTTGATTATAATCTGAAGAAAAAAATATTACAGATTTGTTTACTTAATCAAGTAATATTTAAGATTAACTGTTACTTTGTGCCTTTTATAGAAGCTTTTAATGAGTGCGCAAAAAGTTTCGAAAATTGTCCTAAAATCTAAAGTTCCACGCCAAAAGTTCCGAAAAACTGAACAAACAGAACCAAACGGCAACACTGTTCAGCAATTACAGAAAAACAAATGAATAATATTTGTATACTTTTACTCTAATTTAATGTTGATTAGTGTCATGCCCACATTAAAAGAATATCATTAACAGGGTGGTTCATTCCGATTATCAAAACTTATTGATCACCCCTCGTAAGTGTTTTGCTCTCGAAAACCGATGTGCTGCTGTTGAGATAATTAAATTGATAAAATAATAATATTAGATTGCCTGGTAGGGTAGGAGTCACAGGATGCTTTAGGTATCTTCTGTTCATCAATATATAACATCTTGAATTCACTGTAGTGCTTGTATGGTTTTTTATGCTGAAACATATGAAATTGGAACTTGAAAAATATTAAGTGTAAAATGTAGAAATTATTGACATACGATTGAAAGCCCCAAAAAGCAATGGATGGATTGTGTGAGAGAGGATATGAGAAAGAAAGGAATAAGTACTGAAGTGACGAGTAATAGAGAGGAATGGAGGAAGAAAACATGTTGCTCCGACCCTGCAAGTGCATAAGCGGGATAAGGACAGGGAGATAGATGATGATTGACATACTTAACAAATACAATGTGTACAAGTGTGTCTGTCTGTGGCATTGTATCTCTTAAACGAGTGAACCTATTTGAAGTTTTTTTTATTTATTTTAAAGCCAGATTTCCAGTTTGGTTCTTAGACATGTTTTATCAATATCAGTTCAGCCGGTTACAAGATATTGAACTTTGAAATGAAAGTGTTGCAACTTATTATATTTGGTATTAAGCCTTTTGGTTTGGTGGTGACCACTGCCACCAGGTTGGTGACTGATAAATAATCTTAATTTCCAGCCGGGTGGTGAGGAAAGCTATCGCCCGTGTATACATTGTGTATCACCAGAAGATGAAGGTTAATCTGCGTAACCATTACAAGAACAAGAAGTACAAGCCCTTGGACCTGAGGCCCAAGAAGACCCGTGCTATGCGCAAGGCCCTCACAAAGCATGAAGCCAAGATCAAGACAAGGAAAGAGATTAGAAAGAAGTCTCTCTTCCCACCAAGGGTGTATGCTGTTAAGGCTTAATAAAATCACTTAAATATTCACTCACAATCTTTTATTTTTCTACTTATTCAACAATAATACCATGACTGCCAGTGGTTGATTTACCATAAGGAGGCTAACCCTTTGAACGCTTTCATATTTGAATGAAGTGATCACTTAGACGCCCAGGACGGCTAGCATAACTTGGCGCGCGAGCTATCTCACGCGCGAGATAGACTATCCGCCTCTTTCTAATTGGTACACACAGAAAGAGACGGATTGTCTATCTCGCGCGTGAGATAGCTCGCGCGCCAAGTTGTGCTAGCCGGGCAGGTATCAAAAATTGATGTAGCGTTTAAACCAATAATAATAATTATTATTAAGCCTTTATTTTTCCGTAATAGTTCTATTCTTTTTTTATATACTACTAAATTAAGGACCCCTGACGGGTATAGGCCTCCTCCATGTCTTTCCATTGATCTCTGTCTTTGCGCTGTTACTCCAATTTGTTCCTGCCGCTGCTATAATGTCATCAGACCATTTTGCTTTGGGTCTTCCCACTCGCCTTTTCCCTTGTGCGCCAGGCCATTTGGTTACCCATCCAATGAGCCTGGCGCACAAGGGCATCCAAGTGGCCAGCCCATCTCCATTTTTGTTTGAGGATGAAGTCAAGTGCGTCTGTGATCTTATATACTTGCTGTTAATCCTATCCATTTTAATCTTCAATATATTCCTCTCCATTGACCTTTGGCATGTACGGATTTTTGATTTTATTTTATTGGTGTTTTGTTGGCTTGGTAAGACGCATTTGTCCATCACTGTTTTTTTAGGTATAGGTTAAAATTGCCTTTTAACAAAACAAACCAATAATAACAATTCATAATCAAAGTACACCTTCACTCTGACCTTTTTCGTGGTTGTTGGCGTGGTCGGTATGGAGTTATTGGTTTCATAATATACATATTAGCTAACGAAACATGGAAAAAACATGTGTCTAGGTATAATAGATGATTTTTTTATAATCAAAAGTGATAAAATGCAATTATGAAAAAATGTAATTCAAACTTCTACATGTAAATAAAGTAGGTTCTGAGGAGTAGATTTTATGGGCTTTTAGGTTTTGTGTACCATTAAACCATTATATATATATTAGTATACATATTAATAATAATAATAATAATTTATTCATGGAATCATCTTAACAATAATTACAAAATGTTGAGCCCTTCTAGTAGGTATGCCACACCTGTGTCAGGAGGACTCGCTCTTCCTGAGGTGGTAATTACAGTTTGCTTTTATTAGTCCACCAGCCCAGCCAAGTTCACCCCAGGAACTGGCGGACAGCAGCCGTGTTTTTTTACACGAAGGAACCGTTTGGAGCCACTTTTGACCCCCCAATAACTCCAAATCTACCTAAATTAAAAAAATTAAATTTGATACATGTTTTAAGATCCTTTAGAACAACTAGAACCCCAAATTCCATAAATATAGGTTTAATAGTTATTGAGATATTAAATTTCAAAAAACGGCATTTTTACTTTACCACTGACTGACTGACTAGTAGGTAATCAAAAACCTAACCCACTTCCAGTTGAGCTAGAAAGCTGAAATTTGGCATGCAGCTTGGTAATTGTGTGTGGTACACCAGAAAAAATCTGAAAACTGATTTATTTATTCGTTTTATTATTATTATTATTTATGCTAGTGTAAGGATTATAAAAGCGCATACTTCATATGTCTATACCAGCCTTTATGTTGATTGTTCTAAGTAGTGTGTGCGTGGCTGTATACCGACTTGCTTTAGTGTCTATGGCAGTCGGCAGGTTTTAAAAAAGTAATTGAAAGGCAGAGAGATATTTTGGTTGTCAAACAATAATACATGTTTTGTAATTTTATAGATTGTTTTAGTGAATTAAACAAGTTAATGTTCATTGGAGTTTCAATACAAATCATAATTGGATTGGCTTTACACTTCAGAAGAGGGATTTAGAAAATTCAGCCCGCATTTCGCTCGAAACAAACGTAAATACTCTTACGTAAAGGACAATGGGCAAAGACGACTTTGATAAAAAGAGGAGATCCCGATCGCGACGAAGAAAACATATTGACAGGAACAGCAAAAGTCGATCAAAATTGCAGAAACGGAAACGGGGTAAAAGGGCAAATTCTAGCGGACACAGTACACGCACACGTACGCCGAGCTTAATCGAAGAAAGTAGCTGTTATCGTTATCGTAGTGTACATACTTCGAGTTCATATAATCAAAAACGATCAGATGACGATATCCCGCTACAACAAGATGATGACTACGATGCGCAGAAGGCTCGCGACGAACGCAAGAGTAGATCGCGCGATCGTCGACGGCATAATTCTCGTCGTAGTCACGAAAGGAGCCGGAGTCACCGCCGACGGCCTTCAACGCGTGATGGTGGACGGAGCAGTAGATCACGAGAACGCCGGCAGCGGGACTCGAGGCGTAACAGCAGGCGAGCGCATAGCAATGGCGGGAGGAGCAGGTCAAAAGATAATTATAGCACAGCGTCACAGCAGGCTTATGCAGACACAGAAACTGGTAATGTAGTCAAAATTTTGTCAGATTTAGTCAAAACTTTAGCGAACAAACGGCCAGAAGGGAACAAGTTCCCGGTCTTGGGCAATGTTATACCCGAATTTGACCCAATGGTTAAAGGCCAAACAATACATATTTGGCTGAAAAAGGTAGAGGAATGCGCAAAACTATACAAATGGGAGAATGATCAAATTATTCACTACACTCTGCCAAAATTGGCTGGTGTTGCTCGCACTTGGTACCAAGCTCTTCCCACTATGTCGTTTTCGTGGCCCGAGTGGAAGAATAAACTTATAGACTCATTTCCCAGTAGTGATGATTATGCAGAACTGTTAACTGAAATGCTATCCAAAAGAGTAAGGTATAATGAATCTTTAGAGTTATACTACTATGAAAAAATTAACTTGTTGCATCGTTGTCAAATAATGGGTAGGCGTGCTGTTGACTGTTTGCTGTATGGAATAGAAGATAGATCCCTGAGGCTCGGGGCAAAGGCTCTTAAGTGTCAGGAACCCGAACAGGTTCTTGAATATTTTCAGTCTATAAGGCAACAGTCTCGTGAACCATTTAAAAATAATCAAGATAAAAGATCTAATGTACCGAGCACAAATCAGACAGGAACCTATAAGATATCCAAACCACAAATCAGTGCAACTACATCTGCGGTTTGCTACAATTGTAATGAACCTGGCCATTACAGTTTTAAGTGTACAAAGAAAATACTGAAATGTACAATTTGTAACCGTTTAGGTCATACAAATAGTAACTGTGATAAACAAGGTAAAGGTCCCACTAGCAAAAATAGTACAAATATAGTAGAAAAGAATGTGATGCACTTAAATTCAGGTGGTATGAATGATGATAAGTATAAAATTGATTTAATAATAAATGGTAGTATGATAAATGGGTATGTGGATTTAGGAAGCCAGTGTACACTTTTACGTTATGGCGAGGCATTGAAATTGGGTCTTTCATGGGTAACAGGCAACTTACCCTCATTGCGAGGTATTGGAGGTAATATTGTATTACCTATTGGTTTAGCTGATGTTATTATTAAAATACAAGGAATTTCAGAGCGAGTTGAGGTACTTATAGTGGAAGATAATGTTATTAAGTATCCTATTTTGATCGGACACACTTTTACCGAAAAACCGGGAATAACTATTACTAAAACATGGGAATCATTAGTTTTTGAACGGGACTATCAAATGAAAGTAAATTTAACTTTACAAAATGATGTCGTTATTTCCCCAAATGAGGCGGTTGTTGCACCAGTCAAATGCGATTCAAGATATTCTGGTATGGTTTATGTACATGGCACACTACGTGGCTTGCCAGATTATTTATTTTATTTAATGGCTGGTGAATATAGTATTGAGGAGGGATGCGGTGGTTTAATAGTACTAAATGTTTCTCACAATACCGTTCGTCTGGAAGCAGGGTCATTAATTACTCGTGCTTTACGTACCAACAATGTCTTGGATGTTAATGTATTAAATCTTGATGATTCAGATGCTGAGAATAGTTTTAATTTTGGTGAGCAATTAACGGAAAGTGAGTTGAGTCGGCTTAAAACATTATTGAATAAGTATGAATCATGTTTTTCAAACAACTTAAAAGATCTAGGGCTTACTAATGTAACACAGATGGAAATAGAATTGACAGATGATAAACCTGTCGTATACCGCCCCTACAGGCTTTCATACATAGAAAGAGAACGTGTTCGAACAATGGTACAGGAAATGCTCGACGCAGATATTATTAACGAGTCAATTTCTCCTTACGCGAGTCCCATTCTTCTCGTTAAGAAAAAAACTGGTGAGCAAAGACTTTGCGTGGACTACCGCGCGCTTAATAGAAAAACAAAAAAAGAGCATTATCCTTTACCACTGATCGACGATCAACTTGACATGTTGGCAGGTCATTCCATTTTTATTTCGCTGGATTTGGCATCTGGTTATTACCAGATACCAATCGCTGAAAGCTCTCAGGAAAAAAGTTCATTTGTGACTCCCGATGGTCAATACCAATTTAAACGCATGCCTTTTGGTTTAGCCAATGCACCATCATTGTTCCAACGCACTATGAACAAAATACTTACCAAGGCAAAGCTTAAATACGCGTTGGTATACATGGATGACGTATTGATTCCGGCACACTCATTTGATGAGGGCCTAAGTCGTTTAGACGAAGTTCTCGGTCTTCTAAGAGATGCTGGACTGACCCTAAAGCTCAAAAAGTGTCATTTCTTTTATACGGACATAGATTTCTTAGGATTTCGAGTAAATAAGGAAGGTATTCGCCCTGGCTTAAAGAAAACTGAAGCAATATCTAAGTTTCCTAAACCGGAAAATGTACACGACTTGAGACGTTTCCTAGGTTTGACAAGTTTTTTCAGACGTTTTGTGAAAGGTTTTGCACTAGTAGCTCGTCCGCTTACTGACCTTCTTAAGGCAAAGTTTGAATGGAGGTGGGAGGAGGAGCATGCAAGGGCTTTTGAAGCTTTAAAACAAAAATTAGTTGAACGACCTGTACTTGCCTTGTACGATGCTCGATTAGATACAGAGCTTCATACTGATGCGTCAAAATATGGGGTGGCAGGTATTTTGATGCAATGTGGGACAGATGCTTTGATAAGGCCTGTAGCGTATTACAGTCGAAAAACAACACCATTCGAGCAGAAGATGCATTCGTTCGAACTTGAAACTTTAGCCGTCATATCATCATTGAGTAAGTTCCGCGTATACCTTTTAGGTATTCATTTCAAAATAGTTACCGACTGTGGTGCGCTACGGACCACTCTCACAAAGAGAGATCTTATACCGCGTATATCACGGTGGTGGGTGCAATTTCTGGAGTACGACTGTGAAATTGAGTACAGAGCGGGAAAACAGATGGCACATGTGGACGCTCTCAGTCGTGCTCCTGTAGCTGAGCCTAGCCCAGACGATGATTCACATGTAATCGACGTTTTGCAACTTGATGCAAAGGACTGGATATCGACCGTTCAAAGTAATGATGACGAAATAAATAGGATCAGAGAGATATTGCAAGACAAAAATACGAAAATGGCCGCTGATGTGCACAAAAACTACCAGTTAAAAGGGAATTATGTGTACAAGATCGTTGAAGACGGAATTCGATGGGTAGTCCCAAAGTCGGTAAGATGGCAGGTTCTACGTATGAATCACGACGATGTGGGACATTTTGGATATGACAAAACGTTGAGTAGGATTAGAGGCATATTTTGGTTCCCAAAGATGCGACGCTTTGTTAAAAAGTATGTAGAGGCTTGTCTCCAATGTGCTCATCATAAGAGACCCGGCGGTAGTAAAGAAGGTATGCTCCATCCGATACCAAAGTTGGAAATACCGTTCCACACACTTCACGCTGACCATCTAGGGCCTTTCGTTCGTTCTAGGAGGGGCAACACATATATATTAGTTATAATAGACGCGTTTACAAAATTTATTAGCATTAAAGCCGTACGAGATACAAAGACTGCAACGGCTATTCGAGCATTTAAAGAACATTTCAGCTACTTTGGTACACCTACACGACTGATTACAGATCGAGGATCGTGTTTTACGAGCGTTAAATTTAAATCTTTTGCAGAAAACTTGGGTATAAAACACATACTTAATGCAGTCGCAACACCTAGAGCGAACGGGCAGGTGGAACGGTATAACCGAACTATCACCGAGGCATTGAGTACAAAATGTCACGGCCAAAATGATAGTTCTTGGGATGAACATGTCGGTAGTGTACAGCTAGGCATGAATACAACTTTGAATAAAGCAACAGGAAAAAGTCCTTCGGAACTCTTGTTTGGGTTTAAAATGGTTACCTTATCTGAAAATATACTAGGAAATGTAATAAATGAAATAATTGAACCACTGACTGACGATAAATTGAAGACCTTGAGATCGGCAGCTAGTGAATCAATACAACGGCAGCAGCACGCATCAAAAATAATGTTTGATAAGCACAGAAAACCTGGGACTAAATATAACGTAGGCGATCTAGTAAGAATTGAAAGGAATGTATTTGATAAAGAACTCGTAGGAAAATCAAAAAAATTAACACCTAGATTTCATGGGCCTTACCGTATATTGAAAATCCTTGATAACGATAGGTTTGTTGTAGAAGATACACCACTAGTAAGAAAGGGAAACAAACGATATGAAAATATCGTAGCTTTAGACAAGATACATCCTTGGTTAAATTTTAAAGATTTAGATAGCGAGGGTAGCGAAAACGACAAAAGTGATAGTGCAATGTTGTCTGATAATGACGAGTAAATTTTAACCTATCAGTTAAACAATCTAGATATCACAATTTATAGTAGACCTATGCAGAGAAATTGTTGGATATTATTACATTATATCTATTGTAACATAAAAGTTATTGTATATTTACTGTTATGACCAAAATTCTGTAACGAACTAAAATACTGTATGACATGGGTGTAGGCTGTGAGCGGTCAGTGTAGTGTACTCTGCATAGATGATCGCAGATCATAGCAGACTGCAGACTGCAGGCTATGAGCGATCAGTGTAGTGTGCGCCGCATAGATGGTCGCAGATCATGGCAGACTACCCCGTAATATTAGCTGTATAAGTGATAAGTAGATAGATAAGATATTTAGGCTATGAGCGATCAGTGTAGCGTGCTCTGCATAGATGACCGCAGATCATAGCAGACTGCAGGACGCGGGCTATGAGCGATCAGTGTTTTATGAGCCGCATAAAGGTCGCAGATCATGGCAGACTGCTTCTAAAGAATTTAGAATATATATATAGATGATCATGAATCATGATGCATATGGGAAATAATGTAAAAACTGTAGGTCATGATCATGAGCTTTCATTATAGTGAACACTGCATAGATGATCGCAGATTGTAGCAGACTGCCGAGTGCAGGTTATGAGCGATCTGTGTAGTGTGCACTACGCAGATGATGGCAGATCATGGCAGACTGCACTTAATGTTAGATATATAAGTAAGAAATGAATAGTGACTATAGGTTATAAGTGATCAGTGTGGTATATTGTCACGCAGACGATTGCAGTTCGTATAGACAGTTTTTAATTAGCGCCTTGACATAATTTCAGCAGTTTTATTTTTATTACAAGCAATCATTGTGATGATGTGATGTGCCGCATAGATGATCACTTATTGAAATAAATTACTTTTAAGTATCTTTGTGATATTTTTGTGTGCCTGGCAAGATCTCAGTATAAGTAGTTATAGAAAGTTTTGTGAACAAAGTAGATAATCTTAATTAATATTTGATGGCAATGATGTCATGTTGTAGGTCACGAACGATATAAAGCATAAGTCGTTGTTGTACAGATATTAGATGGTGGTAGGCACAAGGTGTTACAAGTTTATATAGAGATTATAGCTTGTTAAGTTTGTTACCTTTTATTACATATGTCAAGTACATATTTGTTCACTAAAACTGTGATTTTAGTACTAGAAGTGAGAGGACTCACTTATTGAAAAGGATGGCCGAGTTGTAAGGATTATAAAAGCGCATACTTCATATGTCTATACCAGCCTTTATGTTGATTGTTCTAAGTAGTGTGTGCGTGGCTGTATACCGACTTGCTTTAGTGTCTATGGCAGTCGGCAGGTTTTAAAAAAGTAATTGAAAGGCAGAGAGATATTTTGGTTGTCAAACAATAATACATGTTTTGTAATTTTATAGATTGTTTTAGTGAATTAAACAAGTTAATGTTCATTGGAGTTTCAATACAAATCATAATTGGATTGGCTTTACACTAGTTACCTCAGAACTCCGTCATTTATTAATCGATTTGAAAAAAAATCTTTTTTTGTTTGAAATGGTATACTTCAGGGGTGGTCCCATAATTATCACAGGGTGTCCACTTTCTAGAAAGTCAGGGAAGCTCATGGTGGTCATGGAAAGTCGGAAGTTTCGGAGAAGTCAGGGAAAAATATTGGTCTAAGAAGAAAGTCTAAAAAACTCCTGAAGGTTAGAGTAGACATTTCAATGTCAAGCATGACAACTTCTATAGTTGAGTAACCATACGAGTATCGTGAATTGAAATGAAGCTATTTTACAATTGAGGTTTATAAATTTTTTTGAGGTACATTTTTAAAGTTTTGTCAGTTCTAGATAATATTTTGAAACCAGTGTAAACACTTTCGTTTTGATGTTATGTTTATATAGAAACATAATTTGCTGGGTTACGACCCAGAAAATAGGAGCGAGGAGGAGGAGAAACTATAGGATACGTCCTATAGCCAGGGACCGGAAAACCCGTTCTTTCGCTTAACCCGTTCAAAAGGGTAACCCTTTCATGCGATATCCCAATCGTCCTGGCTACCCGTTCATCGGGTTACCCAATAATAATGATATCCCGCATTATCCGGGTTAACCCAATCGTAACAAGAGGTAACCGCTTACACCGACTTATTTGGTTTGGGTTTTTCACGTACTAATCGCTTACCGTTCGGGTTAGGGAAACCTTTATTCTCGTGCCTACTGCCCAAGGCCATCGAGCGGTCGTGACTCGTCTCGTACGCGCGCCTGAAGGTAATGCTTTTTAACCGACTTCAATAGAAGAAAAGAGGTTCTTACTTCCTCTGCATGTTTGCTTTTTTATTTTTTTTATCGCCGATAACTCTTGACTACCTATGATATAAAAATATCATTGTTGACTACGTAGACCGATTTTGATAGGTAATTCTTTTTTTTGTTTTAAATCAAGTATCTCCAAGTTGGTCCCATGTAGATTTGGTGAAGGTCTGATGATGCGATCTAGGTGGAATCGAGGGAACTCCTCGAATTTGATAGGCACGCATATGCCGATTTTAGTATTTTCTGTAGGTAACCAAGCATTGGCTCTCCGAAACCACAAATTTGGTAAAGCGGAACTGGTGATGATGACCACAGTTATCATATGGAATCCCTCAATGATGTAGGCACTTTACAGATTCCGATGAAATTTTGTTGACGTAGCAAATAATGCTCGTAAAAATACACATGTTGTAGTGAAACTTATAATGAGGAACTGAAGGTCAGTATGGGTTCTGAGGAATCGATGGAACTCCTCAAATATCATCGCCCCATATAAAGTGACTTAGTAATGGGATCTGTAGTAAGGTGGTGAAGTGAGAAGGATATGAAAAAATGACATGTGTGTGGTATAGCGAAGTACAAAATAAGAGTGTTTTTTTGGGAATAAATTATTTCAAAGTTACGTCGGCCGCGTTAGGTAATTATCTAAGTATTGTGAATCGGATCCCGGATTTTTTCCATGACAGTTTCTTTGTTAATATGATCCCGGTTGTTATAAATAATGTACAGTGCATCTCCCGCTTTTTTGAGGTCGAATATCGTTCGACATATTTGACAGACCGGTTCCATTTCGGGACTGGCGTGTGCTAATTGAGCACCGCTGCGACAAGTACTCATCACTAAGGACCGCGATCCGGTCTGAAACATGTCGAGCGATGTTCAGAAATACGGTAAAACAAAAAAAAAACGGGAAAAACACGAAAAATGCTATAAAAATACGAGGACTAAAGAAAACTCGAAAAATTAAAAAAATAATACAAATAACCTCAAAAACACGTAAAAACTGAAAAAATAAAAAACATTAAAAAACTGACGAAAAGTACAAAAAAAACATGGAAAACTAAAAATAATACGAAAATACACGAAAAATGCTACAAAAATAAGAGATCGATAAAAATACAAACCAAAAAAATAATTAAATACATGAAAAATTGAAATAATATACAAAAAACACGTAAAAAACAAAAAAAACATGGGAAAACCAAAACAATAGACAAAAATACATGAAAAAAGGCAAAGAACATGATATAATAAAACACGAAAAAACTAAAAAAAACACCGAAAAACATTAAAAAAACTAAAAAACTGTCAAAAAGTACAAAAAACATGAAAGAACTTTTCAAATTTTCAAATGAAAAATATACAAAAAAAACACAAAGAAACAAAAAAGCATACCGAAAAACATGAAAAGACCAAAACACACAGCACTACAGCTGGAGACCTGGCCCACAGCGCAAAAGAGAAAGCCGATCTACTGGGCACCCTCTTTGCCTCGAACTCTACTCTGGACGACGGTGGCAGCGCCGTACCTCATGCTATCCCTTGGTGTAGATATTCTATGCCCGAAATTAGTTTTTCGCAAAGGGATGTCTGGAGGGAGCTGCTGTCCCTAAACATCCACAAGTCGAGTGGGCCGGACGGCATACCAGCAGTGGTGCTTAAACTTTGTGCTCCTGAGTTGTGTCCCGTGCTAACGCGACTGTTCGCGCTCTCATACCACAAACGGCAAGTTCCGTCTTCATGGAAGACTGCCCTCGAGCACCCTGTGCCTAGAAAAGGGGATAGACTCATCGAATTACAGGCCTATCGCTATCACCTCCCTGCTCTCCAAGCTGATGGAGCGAGTCATGAACACAAAGCTCCTAAGATACCTAGAAGAACACGATTTGATCAGCGACCGTCAGTATGGCTTTCGCCAGTGTATATTACTCACCGGTGGGCTTCAGCCATTGAGAATCAGAGTGAGGCTTTAGCGGTCAGCTTGGACATAGCGAAGGCGTTCGATCGGCCTATGGACTGCCCGAGGGTCTGTGCAGATGGGTTGCCAGCTTTCTGTCCGGCAGATGCATAAGAGCCGTAGTAGATGGCAGTTGCTCCAAAAGCATGGACATTATCGCAGGCGTGCCACAAGGCTCCGTGCTATCCCCGACGCTGTTTTTGCTGCATATCAATGACATGCTGTCTATTGACGGCATCCATTGTTATGCGGATGACAGCACCAAGGATGCTTAATACACAGGCCGTGCCAACATTCCTCGTTCCTGTGTGTTAGAGAGTCGCGAACAACTTGTGTCCGAAATCGAGAGCACTCTAGTCAGTCTCTGAGTGGGAACAGGATAATCTGGTCCAGTTCAACCCCACCAAAACACACCGCGATGCGATGCGCGTTCACTGCTAAAAAAACCCCATTCACTGTAGCCCCGCGGTTCCAAGACGCAACCCTCTCCATCTCAGAGAGTATTGGGATCCTTGGTGTCGATATTTCCAGCGAAGTCCAGTTTCGGAGCCATTTAGAAGGCAAAGCCAAGCTGGCATCTTAAAAGCTAGGTGTGCTCAATAGAGCGAAGCGATACTTCACCCCGGGACAGAGACTTCTATTATACAAGTCGCAAGTCCGTCCCCATATGGAGTATTGCTGTCATCTCTGGGCGGGAGCACCTGGATACCAGCTTGGGCCTTTTGACTCGCTTCAAAGACGTGCTGTGCGAATCGTGGACGATCCCAAGCTCACGAGCGATATTGAACTGTTGAGTTTAAGGAGAAATTTTGCCTCCTTGTGCGTGTTCTATCGCTTATATAATGGGTTGTGCTCCGAAGAACTGTTCGACATGATGCCTACGGCCGCTTTCTACCATTGCACCGCTCGCCGTCGGCAGGGTATTCATCCTCACACCTTAGAACCTAAATGATCGCGTACGGTACGGTTTCAGAGGAATTTCCTCCCTCGGACGCTCCGATTGTGGAATGAGCTCTCTGCCGAGGTTTTCTCGACCGACTACAGTATGGGGTTCTTCAAGAAAGGAGTGTATAAATTCTTAAAGGGTCGACAACTCGCATGTGACACTCCTAGGAGTTGCAGGCGCCCATAGGCTGCGGTGACCGCTTACCATCAGGCGGGCCGTACGCTTATTTGCCACCGACGTGGTATAAAAAAAAACAGACAAAAAGTCCAAAAATACACGCAATACTCCAAAAAAGGCAAAAAACTATCGATAAAAAAACTAATACTTTATTACTGACGTACAATAAAAATACGAAAAAACTTTTTAAGAAAAAAAAACCTACTTCAATGGGGGAGTCCGGTGAAAGATTCTTAATCTTAGATGGTGCACTCTTAGATTCCATACAATAAAATACAAAAATGGCTATAAGTATGTTTATAATGGTAGAAGACTAAGTACCCTCAATTCCTCATGAAATCATGGAAAAACCTTGCTTGCTTGACAAACAAAACGAAGAGAACAAATCGCCACACGTGAACTACGCGTCGTTGAAGAGTTCCGATCAGATCATCATCAGCAGTTCCACTTCATCAAATGTCACTTTTATGAATGAAAATGCTTGATTAGTTCATGAAAATACTAAAATCACTATTTGTGTGCCTTTCACATTTGAGGAGTTTCCTCGATTCCTAATGGATCCCATCATCAGATCAGAACTCGAGCATGACAAAAATCAATCGTGAAAATAGAACTTGCTTAACAAACACAGCTAGAAGGACAAATTGCCAAACGTGAACTTTTCGTCATTGAAGAGTTCTGTTCTGATCATCATCAGCAGTTCCACTTCATCAAATGTCACATTTTTGGATGAAAATGCTCGATTTGTTGAAAAAAACACAAAAATCACTATATGTTTGCCTTTAAGATTTGAGGAGTTCCCTCAATTCCTCATGGATCCCATCATCAGAACTCGAGCATGACAAAAATTAATCGTGAAAATAGAACTTGCTTAACAAACACAGCTAGGAGGACAAATCGCCAAACGTGAACTTTTCGTCGTTGAAGAGTTCTGTTCTGATCATCATCAGCAGTTCCACTTCATCCAATGTCACATTTTTGGATGCAAGTGCTTGACTTGTTGATAAAAACACAAAAATCACTATATGTTTGCCTTAAAGATTTGAGGAGTTCCTTTAATTCCTCATGGATCCCATCATCAGAACTGCCTTTTGACAAAAACGGGACCAACTTGGATATATATACATACAATCAAAAAAAGAATTTTTCAAATCGGTTAAGAAATGACGGAGTTATGGAGTAACAAACATTAAAAAAAAAACATACAACCGAATTGATAACCTCCTCTTTTGAAATCTTGAAGTCGGTTAAAAAGCCAAAAAACAAAAACTGACGAAAAGATGATGTTAGTTTCATGATACAATAATGTTACTTTCATACATTCTCCATACAAATGTAGGGAGCCATAAACAGGTAACTTCATGTCCTCTTTTCGAAACATGAATGCATACATTTAGGCGCATGATTGAGAAAAGTAAATTCATAGTCGTTTTTGAATGATAACATTTTTAAAAAATATCAGTCCGGCTTACACCGTCTCGTTTTATGTGACGTTTCATTTTGGCCATACGAGTATAACCAGTGTACCCTGATATAACGTACGTGACGGTATGAGTTAGTGCACTACTCGTCATTTTCCCTGATTCGCCATTTTCGTTAATTCGTCAGTTTCCCTAATTCGTCAATGCCATCAAAATCTTTAATTCGTCAATTTCTAATTCGCCATTTTATTCATTAAGTAACTTTCACTAACTGGTCAAGTACAGTCGCAGTAGATATTTAGATAATTTTTTAACCTGATATTTTTAAGTGAATGATATTATGATATTACCGAGTCTTTGGGGCCAATATTAATGAATGAAATATTTTTAACATTAGTGTTAGAACATAATAGTCTGAATAATGTACTAAAAAAACAGGAGGAAAACGTTACTCTTTTATCTGAAAAATTTTGATTCTTCTCCATTCTTTTCAATATCTTGATACAACTTATATTAATTATCATATTTCAGGCATTAAATTAACGGTAAGTCTACAAAAAACTTACTGAGTACTTAGTGAGTTTTGGTTGTCACCTGACGATATGTCACTCGTAGATTGATAGCGGCATAGAAGATTGTATCACAAGGGAACAAAATTACATATTTACGGTGAATCCTACACGAAGCGAAGAAGTCTACAATTAAATCCCGAGCGTAACTGCAATTTCTATAGAAACGGTGCAGTCGTCGTCCAGTTCCCATATACATTTTGTGTACCTAATTGCAGTTGGTCGCAGTCCGTGTGTACCGGCCCCTACATGAAATGGTTTTGGAATTGGTTTGGCAATTATTGGCTATGTGCGAAGTAGGTGGTGGGGGTAAACTAAGCGATCGCAGCGCACACCATGGCAGAAATGTGCAATTTCCGGGGACTTATATGTCAAATTTACTTCGACGTTTCCTATTGGTTTCCTACGATTCGTTTCGTTTGTATTTATTTATTTATTTTCTTATTTATTTCAGTCAAATTTCCAGTAAGAGGTCTTTCTCGCTTACTAAAATAAATTAAATATTCATGTGTCATTATTTGACATCTCTGAGTTTGACATTGCCCCGGGACCCGTGACGTTTGACGTTTCTGACGTGCACATAGCCAATACCCATGTCTTAATTCCAAAGAAAAAACAATCCTAATTATTAAAAATATATTCATGACTATGCCGACAATGACACATGACGAGTCGAAGAAAATGACCAATTAGGGAAATTGACGAATTAAAGATTTTGATGGCATTGACGAATTAGGGAAACTGACGAATTAACGAAAATGGCGAATCTGGGAAAATGACGAGTAGTGCACTAACTCGACGGTATTAGGACGGTAGGTATAAGCTATCATACTAGCCGGGCTGGTGATTGAACTATCTTTTATCTTTGGTTTTAATGGTTTTGAGACTGAAAAAACTAATTCTTAAAAACTTATTGATTTAATTTGATCTCATTTGTCTGTGTTTTAGCCTAATAAATATATAAGTTTGTTGATTTTGACTGTTTAATTAGAATTGTATATTATAAACCACATAATTATTTTTGTTAATGTTTTTTTTATACAATAAACGACGTTGGTTAAAATCGGAGTAGTTCTCATTTTTAGTGTCTACGCATTATTTATTCCCTCGGTAAAACTCAAAGGAAATATAAATTAAATGAGAAGTTAAATAAAAAACCTTCGATCGTCTTTTTTCGACTTAGACTTTGGCGAGGTAGGTAATGCGAGGAACAAAAAAAAAGGTGTCGTTATTAGAAATCAAGTTTCGTAGTAGGAGGCGTCAATGTTCGCTATTGACTTGTTATTTGGCAAATAGTACTCGTATGATGAAGAAATCACGGAAGTAACGGGAATTACAAAGTCAGTCCAGGTACTAGATGAATCTCACATTTCCCGGGACTTTCGGGACCGGAATTTCTCGGTCCCAATTAAACAGGTCGACAAAACTTGCACTTAAGGCTGGCCCTACCTACGGGCCAGAACCAGATACCATTCAGAAATGCGTTACCTCATATCCTACATACCACCATACATAATATAGGTATGGTGTAGTTCGGTAGGTACCCTACACCATATATTTTGTATGTAATTACCGCAACACCCCAAGTGAGGTACAACCATTATGTTGGCCGCCATGGTCATCTAGCTATGGCGGTCAAATGGTTATAATAAACTAGCTGTAACCATACATGATAACAGATACAATTTAAAATGAAACTTCATAGTTCATGCATTGTCAGAGATTTTTATTATTACGTATTAGGTAATAAAACAGTCGTGGCGGTCAACAGGTTGGCAAACCTTTCGCGAAACGATGGATTTTCGTAGAACTTTGGAATTTTCCGGCGCGTAGGCGTTAATATCCTCCTTTAAAGTTTCACCATGTCCGTCTGTCTGTCTGTCCGAGGGTTTGCTCTGTGATTGATTGTTAGTGCATGAAAGCTGCAATGTGGCATGGATAAAAGCAAGAAATCTGACAGTGGTAAAATAAAATCAAAAAAATATATTTTAAGGGTACCTCCCCTACGCGTAAAGTGGGCATGAAACTTTTTTGCTTCAACCATATGGTGTGGGGTGTTATTGGATAGGTCTTTCAAACATTTTTTGATAAAGTGAATATTTTCGGAAATATTCACTCCAAAAGAAAAAAAAAATGTGTCCCCCCCTCTAACTTTTAAACTATTGGTGCAAAGAATACGAATAAAATCATAAAAGTAAAGCTTAATAAATAATTTCAACGAAAACTAAATGATCGTTGTATAAGTTCATTGGGCCACTACGGAACCCTACACTGAGCATGGCCCCACATGCTCTTGGCCGATTTTATTTCTAATTAAGTTCATTGGGCAACTACGGAACCCTACACTGAGCATTGCCCGACATGCTCTTGGCAGTCTTGGCCGATTTTTAATGATTGAATAAGGTATATATTTTTCAAAAAGGTTTGGTATATTTGCAGGAAGTGTTTAACATACAAGATTTCTATGTGAAATTGAGTAAAAGCTTTAAATTAAATAAAGGTACTTGCTTATGGAAGTCAATGCCAGATATCTGGCGAATAATGAAAATACAAAAAAGACTTATAATAAATTCGAAACTTCTAATTTAAATAATCGTAATATAATTTCTTCCAGTTCTATTTAGCAAAGCGCTCAATAATATCGCGAGTTCTGTAAAAATTTTTTGCGCATCTTCATGATTGATCACCTGATTAGAGTGATCAGATTACATTGCAATGACTAGGACTTTAGCTTCTTTCTGTCTCAAACATCAAATGTCCAATTTCTTCACATAGCCCAGGAATGGACAGTATGTACACAGCAGGCAAATAAATGGTAGGTATTGCCTTTCTTATGTCAGTCAGTTCATTGTTTTCATTGGTTGTTCATACGCTAGGTGTGTGTGCACCATTGTGTACCTTAATTTACATGCGTCACCATGTAACGTGCAGAAGACTGTTGTGTCACTAACAGGTACACTTAATTGTGTGTGCTTGCCTCACTGCCAGATGGTTCTTTTGGTCAGATACTAAAGCACTATAGTTCATCATGTTTTTGTTTCTTGCGTTCAGGGAATGACCAAAACTCTGAACCAAATCCTCTGACATCTCTTTCTCGTTTTACAAATGCAGTAAATGACGAGACACAATTCCCAATGAAATAATTTGCTTGTCCAAGAATAGCCAAATCCATGTGTGCATTTAAGGGCTTTAGATTTACAATAGAAACATCTAGTCTATGTAATGCATTAGTTAAATCATCAATCATATGATTAGAATCAGATGCCACAAAGACATATTTTATGTCATTCAGTCTCTTCAGCACTCTCTTTATTTGTCTGGAATAAAGTAATATAACCTATTAACTTGGTTAAAATTTTCAGTATAGATAAATGTAGGAAATGAAATGATGAACTTGGAAAGATAGAATCACATTTTAAATTCTTTCACCAATTCACTCACCTGGCCATGAAAAATGCCTAATTTTATACAATCAGAAGTAGTTCATGCAAGGAATGATTGAGGATGGAAAAGTTGAAAGCAGAAAGTTTGACTTGAGGAGTTTGTTTGGACTAGTTAGCAGGCAAACAAAATAAAAGTCACCACCTCTAGGTTGGAATGCGCCATAGGTGTTTCATTATACTACATAATGAAACCCCTAGGAGGATGATGCCTTCACTGGAGTGACACCACTTCTGCTGCAATTCGGAGCAGTGAAGTTAGATTATGTAAACTTTACTTAATCTTTAGAGAACCAATGAGTTTTGTAACTTAGATCTGATAACATTCAGTTTAATTTCAATATTTATTAGTGGCTCCCTGGGGAGCCCGCTGGTACTGAGAAGTTAATATATCATTACCACAATTTCCTGCAGGCAGTATTGAACATCAAACCAGACATTTACTCCTTTCCACCAACTGTTGGATCACTCTTTCCATCTTTTCATGAACTCTTGGTTCTGGAAGAAATATTGAAGCTAATATTTTGCTACATAGTATGTAGTAAAGCCTACATATCAATTTAACCTTTGCCCTCTCCCCCCTTAAGGCAACCAAATTTTCTGCTTTTGACCTTTCCATCCACACCCCCCTAATTATTATTATTATGATAAATATTTTGTCAATAATAATTCATATTTTAATATCTTACTTAATTATTTCAGACTTTTGTGGCAAGCACATTGATGCTGTTAGTGGTCCTCTTTCATTTTTGTATCCAACACATTGAGGAGCAGCAAACAACAATGGGCTATCCTTTACATGTTGACAAGCCCTTGCCCAATCTTGGCCATTCCTGAGGTGGATACCAAGGAAACCACCTCCACTCATATTTTTCCTTATAAATTCCCTAGATCTTGTTGTAATGTCATCACTCCATTGCATATATTTATGCAAAGGTCTATTCTCGTTTTGCACAGGAAAACTAGCAGGAGCACCTAAAAAAAAATTTGTTCAATGGAATTCAACATTTAAAAATAAAAAATGGCAAAACATGCAGATCTTTATAATGATTAATAAAATCACCTGTAAAGGCTAACACTGGCCATTTTGAAGATGGATATTTCAGCTGCCATTTTTCAATCACAACAGCATTGCCTGAGTCATAGTTTAAGGGTCCATAAAACTCAGATCCAACAAACTCAATATCAAAGGTATCCCAGAAAGGCCCAAAAGGGTTACCAGATTTAGCATTGCAACTGTTATTTTGCATTCCTGTTCTCTGTGTGTAGCAGAAAGCTACCCTTTTTTCGATTGGCCAGATGGTTGGTGCTACTTTGGACATGAAATGTTCCATTGTCATCACCATGTGATATTGGGCTAAAGTTTCAGTTCTGAAATATGTGTCAAATGGAACTTGTATTGATCTTGGTTCTCCATACCTGTACTCAACCCATGGTGGTAATACCAATGTTCTGTTTAAGGCCTTGCTAAATGCCAAGGCGCCTAAGAAATGATCAGCTTGATTTCCAAACCGTCCTGTAAATAATTCTAGTTGTAAATACTTATTGACTGAATAGATTGTAAAGTGAAAGAATTATCAACTAATAATCAATCTATCTGCTCTGAAAACAGTTACAACTTTCGATAAGAAAGTTGAAACCACCTTTGCCGGTATATTTGTATGAATTACTTAAAATACTCTTACCCATGCAAGGACAATACGTTATGTACCCATTGCTATCTTCTCCATTAGAAAAAGCTGTTATAATTAGGATAGTTGAAAAATATTTTAGCATTGTGAATAACATAGTTTAGAAAAATCTTTTATGTACCCTTGTAATATACACCAAAACGATTTCAGTTTCAGTTCAAGTTCAGTTTGAGTTTGACAATGACATTTGGAGGTTTTTTTTAATCTTCGGAGTCCTGACCACAGACTACTAAGAAGATACTAGTCCTGACCACAGACTAGTAAGGGTTCAGACCGCCAACTCACGAAGAAAATATATAGACCGTAAGCAACTATATTTAATCTGTACCCGCTGGTAGATTATTGACGTTTTTTTTTTATTTATTTAATGGCACTGCGCCAATGGAACTTACTGTGAACATCCAACAATAAATATATATAGCTCATTTAAATTTAACTTTGTGGAGAAGCTCACGGCATTTCCAATTGAACACCACTGGTGTTCAATTGAAATACCGTGAACTATGTTGAGCCATATCTTAGTTAAATGAAATTAAACAAACATTTTACTTATTAGCAGATTTATTTTTTAATGTATCTCATCTCATATCCGGGAAAACGATATATCTTCGTCCTTTCACAGAGTTCTACGTTTTACAACCACAACTCGTACATTTTGCAAAATGAGAACTTGCATGCCTTGTTGAAGGGCTATCCTGACTTAGGATGCTGAATATGAACTGCAATTACTTAGTTAACACGTTCACTGTGTAACTGGGAACCAGAAATCGACTCCTCGCGTGCAAATCTTTTTTTTTGTAAATACCTTTTATATAGTGTATATTATTATATTATTGCATAAAAACACCGTTCCTGGGAACCATTTTTCCGATTTTCCAGTTTTTCCGAGTGCCCCACATGTGATGCATACACGTATGAGCTTTCAAACTTGTGCCCAAAATGTAATACATGCACGTACTAGTTCATTCCTCAGTGCATCGCATATCATTCATACACGTGTTTAGGCAGTTTGACGTGTCTCGTCGTCTTGTATCTGTGCCTTACGTTAGTATATGCCATATAAAAACAGAAAAAAATAACAAAATTTTTATACTAAGTTTCCGTACGTCATTGTTCGCAAGAATTTTTACTGGTGTAAAAAAATTGCGGCTGATTTGATGTCTGTTGCGGTTGTTTATGCAGTTTTATTTTATAAGGATATCAATGTCAACAAAAAAATGCCTCTCTTGACAGGCCAAGAAATAATTATCAGCCATCTTCTTGGCATTAAAGATACCGAACCTTCGGCTGGACCATGGATCAAAAATCCCGCCGCCATGAACTAACTACAATTACACGACGTAACCATAAAATTATTAGAAAACGATGCGTTGGGTGCTATAAGTAAATTATTAACTGAACAGGGTACCACACTTACAGACAATCGCAAAAAGACGAAACAAATAGAGAGTGAGTGTTTGATATGTAAAAAAAAAACATTACATCTTGGATGCCACAATGCTTGCCATTAAAGAAAAAATCCAGAAAATTTTCATTAGTTTTTACAAATTTACTTGATTTTTTTTTGTTTTAATTATCACGTGTCATAAATGCATAAAATTCATTTTTATTTTCAGTATTTCATATAACATAACATTGATGATTTTTCTGTGTTTTATTTGTAACAGCCATAACCAGGCAACAATTTAGAAATGTCATCCGGACGCACGTGTTTTCTGTTAAAATTTCCGTAGCCAGTATGTGCACGCAAATAAAAAACGTCTAGCTCACACGTGTAAATTTTAGCAATGCTTTATGTTTACAAGGGCTCGTGCATCATCCGTGATGCATGCACGCATCATATATACCCTAAAATGCTACACATATGATGCATGCACAGGGAACGTGTTAAAGGTTTAATAAAGATTTATACAATAAATGTAATACGGAGCCGAGTCGCGGCTGCCGCTGTAGATATGTAAGTCACGTGATCACTTGACTGCCGCCCCCTCCTGATACCTCGCCCCGTGGTCGCCCTGCTGGAGTTATTCGGGACATGCCGGCGGACCTTGAAGTATCGTCTTCAACATCTGTGTCAATAGGTAAGGGACAAATCTTGCTGAAGTCCCTACGCAGCAGTCCAGTAGCGGTTTGGATTTCTGCGACACGAGTAATGCCGTCGCGCCCTGGGAAGATACGGCGTATTCTCCCTAGGAGCCATTTGATTGGTGGCTGTTGTTTGTCCTTTATTATGACGAGAGTCCCAATCGCCAACTCTCCGTTCGTCGACTGCTTCTATTTAGTTCGGATCTGAAGCTCGCTGATGTACTCGAGTTGCCACCGTGCCCAGAAGTGCTGACGAAGCTGTTGTATCTTCTGGTATCTGTCCACTAGTCTCGTACGAGAAGTGAGATCTTGTTCTGGGATAGCTGTCATGCTTCTTCCAATAATGAAATGGCCAGGGGATAATGGTAAGAAGTCGTTCTGATCCGAGCTAAGTGGGGTCAATGGTCGGGAATTTAATAGTGCCTCTATTTGTGTCAGTGTGGTGTACAGAGGTGCTACCGCGAACTTCGAAAATCGAACTTCGTATCGTACCGTCCCTTTCCGTCATATACAGTATAACACGAGAGTGAAAGGGACGGCACGACACGAAGTTCGATTTTCGAAGTTCGCGGTAGCACAGCAGATCCTCGTATGTTAAGTGTGCCGAACCTAGTACTCTTCGCAAATGATGCTTTATGGATCGTACGCCTGCTTCATGCAAGCCACCGAAATGTGGCGCATGTGGAGGCAAAAAATGAAAGTTAATTGACTCAGAAGTTATAGCATCTAAAATATTAGATGCATTATGGTTGATGAAAGATTTCAGCTCATTTGATGCGCCTCATCATCATCATCATCATGTCAGCCGAAAGACGTCCACTGCTGGACATAGGCCTCCCCCAAAGACTTCCACAATGACCGGTCCTGCGCCACCCGCATCCAGCGGACACCCGCGACCTTCACCAGGTCATCGGTCCACCGTGTGGGGGGCCTGCCCACGCTACGCCTTCCGGTACGTGTTCGCCACTCGAGAACCTTTCCGCCCCAACGGCCATCGGTTCTACGTGCTATGTGCCCCGCCCACTGCCACTTAAGTTTAGCAATTCGGAGGGCTATATCGGTCACTTTGGTTCTGCTGCGGATGGTCTCATTCCTGATGCGATCACGCAGAGAAACTCCTAACATAGCTCTCTCCATTGCTCTTTGGGTGACTTTGAGCCTTCTTATGAGGCCCATAGTAAGCGACCACGTTTCAGTACCATATGTCATCACTGGCAACACACACTGGTCAAAGACTTTCGTCTTGAGACACTGCGGAATATTGGACGAAAAGATGTGCCGTAGCTTCTCGAACGCTGCCCAGCCGAGTCGGATTCGACGATTAACCTCTTTCTCGAAGTTGGACCTACCTAACTGGACAGTCTGCCCTAGGTATATGTAATCGTCCACATTTTCGAGCGTAAAGTCTCCGATTGTTAAGGGAGTTGGTGCGACATCGACATGGACATTTGACATGATCTTCGTCTTGTCCATGTTCATCCTTAGACCAACTCGCTCGGAGGATTTACTGAGGTCATTGAGGATTGTACTTAAATCTTCCATCTCAGCCAAGACTACTATATCGTCAGCAAACCGAAGGTGAGTGAGGTACTCGCCATTTATGTTGATGCCTAGCCTTTTCCAGTCCAGAGTCTTGAAAACATCCTCCAGTGCAGCGGAGAACAGTTTAGGAGAAATAACATCTCCTTGCCTGACTCCCCGCTTCAATGGGATAGGCTTCGAGCTCTGGTCCTGGAGTCGGACTGACATAGTGGCGTTCTCGTACAAACACTTCAGCACTTCGATATAGCGGTAGTCCACTTGGCACCGTTGGAGAGATTGTAGTACAGCCCAAGTTTCAATCGAATCGAAGGCTTTCACGTAGTCCACGAACGCTAAACAGAGGGGCAGGTTATACTCCTCAGTCTTCTGTATAACCTGACGGAGCGTATGGATGTGGTCTTGGAACTATGCTCAGGGCTTAGGTCCAGGTTACCTTCGGCACTTCCCACCTTGTCATTCTTTATTTTTTGGAGCACTGCAGTATTATTAGATCTCCACTTTCTCAATGGAAAGCAGGCACTATTTAAGGTCTGTGTTAGCCTCGTGTAAATATCTGTGGCGCCTTCTTCTGACGAGCACCCAGAAATAAGATCGTCTACGTAAAAATCCTTAGCTATGATTTCTTTTATGATTGCGTCATCACACTCAATTGACAGCTGCCGCAGGCAGCGCGTAGCGAGAAAGGCTGCTGAGCATGTACAGTCACCAGCACCAATATCTGCCACAACAAAGCACGCATAAATATCTGACACGACTCTATTTGTAGGGCCGTTAGGACGTGTCAGATATTTTTGCCGCATTTGGTTAGGCAGATATTAATGCTGGTGACTGTACCATAAGTTAAAGTATGTAAATTGTATGTTTTTATGAGTTGTTTGGGGTCGTCCCTCCACAGTATTTGTTGTAGATGTCGTTGCGATGGAACGACATGACATTGACGATACATTTTAGCTATGTCCGCCACATCGTGTTGGCGAAAGCGCGTCAAAATCGAAAATAAATCAACCTGTATATTTGGTCCAATTTGCTGCAAACCATTAAAGGAGTAACCAGATGACGATTTAGCCGAACAATCAAATACGACCCTTAATTTGCTTGTAATACTATCGTTTTTTACTATTGAGTGATGCGGGGCAAAGTAAGCTGTTTGTGAGCCATCGTTATGTGATTCACTCATGTGCCCTAGCTGTATATATTCGTGCATGAATGATGAGTAGGATTCCTTTAGGCTGGGGTTTAGTTGTAGTTTGCGTTCCAAAGAAAGAAACCTTTGTTTTGCTTGGTAATAGCTGTCACCTAATAAACTAGGAGATTTTTTGAGTGGTATTTTAAGCAAAAACCGGCCGTCAGGTAAACGCGTCGTGTTTTGTACGAAGCTGTTTTCACATTCCATCTCCTCAGTGCTCAAGGGCGAATAGTCATTTGTTATTGAGTCTAGCTCCCAAAACTTGGCTAACTGTTTTTGTAGGGTAGTATTTCCTATGTCACGTTTGGTTTGTACTTGTCCGTGGGTATGGTCTTGTGCATGTGAAAAACCGCATATGTCCGAGATGCCTGGAATTGAACCTCCTAAGACCCATCCTAATTTTGTTTCGTGTAAAATTACGTTCTTATTATCTAATTCAATTCTTTCGGAACCCAATAAGTCCTAAAATATATTGCTCCCTAGTGGGATGTCAATGTTAGACGATTTATAAAAGTTAGGATCAGCTAACTTGACGCTTTTGGGTATTTTAAAGTCTGTTATATTAATTGGTTCACTAGGCCACGGACTAGTTATAATTGGAATAACAATACAGCTTATCTCGGTCGAAAAATCGCAATATAGTGCAAATTTTATTGAGTACTGATACACTGTTGTTTATTCCAGTTACCGAGGTAGAAACGTCCTTTGTGTATAAATTTAACTCTGCACACAATCGCTCTGATAAAAAGTTAGAAGTACTTCCTGAATCCAACATCAATCGTACGGGATAATTGTTAATGCGTGCCGTATAGACTTCGGCTACGGCAGTAGACAATAACCCTTGTCGAGGCTCAGCACAGACCAACCCAACGCCCAAAGAGAATATAAACACTACGTTATACCAACGCCAACCGAAGCCGCTATCATACACGTTTCGTTCTACGTATATAAACAGCCGTGGTCCGGACGGACAGGCTATTGCACGGAATTGACGGAATATATAAAAAGATGGAAGCGGCGTGACAGCTATCTACTTAGAGAACCACCGTAGCCGTTCTAACACCACGGCTGTTTATCTACGTAAAACGAAACGTGTATGATGTGTCAAAAAGATTTTGACGACATACCTAGCTCTCATTGGCTACTGCCTTGTCTGCCAATGGACGTCAAACGTCAAAATAAAGTACCAAATAAAATTAAAATGGCGTCTCCTCGGAATTTCGTCTAGACGTCTCTGAACATTTTTTTAATTTTGCAAATGTTGTTATTTAATTTGTAGTATTGATAGATTACTATGCAATAAACAAACGGAACAGTGTGTAGCTAATCGAAAATTCATCTGGATACGCGTAATAACCATTGTTTGGACCACGAATAGAAGGTGAAGTGCGTCGTATGTGGCATGCCATCACGGCTGTTTATCTACGTAGAACTAAACGTGTATGATAGCGGCCATATTGTGTCAAAAAGATTTTGACGACATACTTAGCTCTCATTGGCTACTGCCTTGTCTGCCAATGGACGTCAAACGTCAAAATAAAGTGACAAATAAAAATAAAATGGCGTCTCCTTGGAATTTCGTTTAGTCGTCTCTGAACATTTTTTTCATTTTTGCAAATGTTGTTATTTAATTTGTAGTATTGATAGATTACTATGCAATAAACAAACGGAACAGTGTGTAGCTAATCGAAAATTCATCTGGAAACGCGTAATAACCATTGTTTGGACAACAAATGGAAGATAGTGAAGTGCGTCGTATGTGGCATGCCATGCAAGTTCTCATTTTGCAAAATGTACGAGTGTTGTGGTTGTGAAACGTAGAACTCTGTGAAAGGACGAAGATATATCGTTTTCCCGGATATGAAATGAGATACATTAAAAAATAAATCTGTTGATAAGTAAATTGCTTTCAGCTGGAACTCCAAAACCGTTTCGATTGTCTAGGCGGCGATGTGGACGAATTCAACGACGGGTTTGTGGAAGCTGTCCATAGCATTGGGTCTAAGTTCTTTAAGGCCCAACGAACTCACAGAGCCAAAAGGCTCTATATTTCCACTCAGAGGCTCATCGAGGAAAGGAATGAAATGGTTCTGCAGTCTTCAGCCGATGCGACATTATACAGGCAGATCAATAAACAGATCTCTAAGTCCCTTACCCGCGATATGCGCCAATTCAATACAAATCGTATTGAAGAGGCCATCGAGCAGAATAAGGGCTCTAAAGTTGTCTCAAGAGATCTGTCTATTGGGCAGAGCCAGCTCGCCAGATTAAAAACTGAAGATGGTAGAATCGTTTCGTCCAAACCTGAGCTTCTGAGTGATATAGAGTGCTTTTATGGACAGCTATACACGTCAACTAGCAGACCCGAAGTTGGTCTGGCGGAAGACCCTAGAGCTAGATTAATACGGCACTATACCGAAGATATCCCGGACATCAGCCTGTACGAGATTAGAATGGCTCTTAAGCAGCTGAGGAACAACAAGGCACCCGGTGAAGAAGGAATTACAGCTGAACTCCTGAAGGCGGGTGGAAAACCAGTCCTTAGGGCCCCTCAGAAGTTGTTCGACTCCGTCTTACTGGAAGGGAAAACTCCAAAGGCATGGAACAGAGGTGTGGTGGTGCTGTTCTTCAAAAAGGGTGACAACACAATCTCTCCAACGGTGCCAAGTGGACTACCGCTATATCGAAGTGCTGAAGTGTTTGTACGAGAACGCCACTATGTCAGTCCAACTCCAGGACCAAAGCTCAAAGCCTATTCCGTTGCAGCGGGGAGTCAGGCAAGGAGATGTTATTTCTACTAAACTGTTCTCCGCTGCATTTGAGGATGTTTTCAAGACTCTGAACTGGAGAAGGCTAGGCATCAACATAAACGGCGACTATCTCACTCACCTTCGGTTTGCTGACGATATAGTAGTCTTGGCTGAGACTATGGAGGATTTAAGTACAATGCTCAATGACCTCAGTAAAGCCTCCAAGCGAGTTGGTCTAAGGATGAACATGGACAAGACGAAGATCATGTCAAATGTCCATGTCGATGTCGCACCAACTCCCTTAAGGCTAGGTCGTCAAGCGAGTTAGCGTTTTCGAGTTTTCTAAAAACAATCTGAAACGTAGAATAAGGGTTTTAAAAATTTAAAAAATTATATGTTTTACTTAAGGATCTAGTCTAGTCAAAGTTGCGCTCAGTTACACGATCTAATGAACTTCGCTCGATAGAAAGAGACCCCAAAGTTACTCATTTTTACAATCTGACGACTAAACTATTGATGTTTTAAATAAAGTTTTTGAACTAAACTAAAGCCATTCAGTATTTCTAGACATTTTTGCAGAATTTAAAAAGATAAAATGATTGTATTAATTAATATGTTTAAATACCTACATAATTTTTAAGAAAAAAAAAACCGACTTCAATGGGGGAGGCCGGTGAAAGATTATTATACTTAGATGGTGCATTCTTAGATTCCATACAATAAAATAAAAATGGCTATAAGTATGTTTATAATGGTAGAAGACTAAGTACCCTCAATTCCTCATGGAATCATGGAATAACCTTGCTTGCTTGACAAACAAAAAGAAGAGAACTAATCGCCAAACGTGAACTACGCGTCGTTGAAGAGTTTCGTTCTGATCATCATCAGCAGTTCCACTTCATCAAATGTAACTTTTATGAATGAAAATGCTTGATTAGTTCATGAAAATACTAAAATCACTATTTGTGTGCCTTTCACATTTGAGGAGTTCCCTCGATTCCTAATGGATCCCATCATCAGAACTCGAGCATGACAAAAATCAATCGTGAAAATAGAACTTGCTTAACAAACACAGCTAGAAGGCCAAATCGCCAAACGTGAACTTTTCGTCGTTGAAGAGTTCTGTTCTGATCATCATCAGCAGTTCCACTTCATCAAATGTCACATTTTTGTATGATAATGCTCGATTTGTTGATAAAACACAAAAATCACTATATGTTTGCCTTTAAGATTTGAGGAGTTCCCTCAATTCCTCATGGATGCCATCATCAGAAATCAAGCATGACAAAAATTAATCGTGAAAATAGAACTTGCTTAACAAACACAGCTAGGAGGACAAATCGCCAAACGTGAACTTTTCGTCGTTGAAGAGTTTTGTTCTGATCATCATCAGCAGTTCCACTTCATCCAATGTCACATTTTTAGATGCAAATGCTTGAATTGTTGATAAAAACACAAAAATCACTATATGTTTGCCTTAAAGATTTGAGGAGTTCTCTCAATTCCTCATGGATCCCATCATCAGAACTGCATTTTGACAAAAACGGGACCAACTTGGATATATATACTTACAATCAAAAAAAGAATATTCCAAATCGGTTAAGAAATGACGGAGTTATGGAGTAACAAACATTAAAAAAAAAAAAAAAAAAAAAAACAAAAATAAAAACATACAACCGAATTGATAACCTCCTCTTTTGAAATCTTGAAGTCGTTTAAAAATGCCGAGCGCGGAGGCTCGGCAGGCCCGATCAGTCGCGCGCTGGCGCTTACGGACCACGGACCTGTGTCAGTTTTATCCGCGACAGTTTCGTGCACTAAACAAGCAGTTTTTGACGAATTTATATAATTGTTGCAAGTTATTTAAGAAGGGCAATAAAAACCCAAACTTAAAACGTCCTATTTATTAACAAATAAATTATGGTCATAGTGCCATAGTATAGAAATGACAGTATAACAACTAAACTGAACCCCTGCAGAAATGGAACCAAAGATGGTAAAATTATAAATTAAATTTTTATTACCAGAAATTATAGATATAGGTAGTAAGAGATCTACTGCTTTGCACATGAATATTTTTATTAAGCTATGAGCTTCACCACATTAATTCCGACCGTCTTTTTTTTTAATACCATGTCAGTGGCAAACTAACGGCCCGCCTGATGGTAAGCGGTCACCGCAGCCCATGGACGCCTGCAACTCCAGAAGTGTCAAATTCGCGTTGCCGATCCTTTTAAAATTTATACACTATCTATCTTTCTAGCTAATCTTCTTTTGGCAAGTTTGGTATCATTTCATATACCATATTGATTCTTTTATCATCTTTATGTAAAAATCATTTCTGGTATTTATTTTAAAAGAATACAGTAATCTTTCGCGTAAATAGTAAAACAGTAAAAACTTCGCAATGTTTTTTATGCTTTGAGAGCTAATAATTTTTGACGAATAAATTAAACCACCAAAAAATATCTGTATTTTATTAAATTAAATAAACGTTTTTTCCAAGCTCTTGGCTCCTAAAGTGTTAGCTGTTACAATAAAGCTTAAAACTAGTGGCTCTGTGAGCTGTAGACCACGCAAAAAAAAAAAAATTAAAATTTCAAAATTTACAAAAACCGTCTCGACAAAAATATAATTAAACCTATATAATTATCGAACCTGCTCACAAAATGTCACGAGAATCGGTTGAGAAATGCGACCTGTAGAGGAGAACATTCGAACGGACAGACATACGAAAGAATTTTTGTCGAGAGCTGAAACGGAGACGCTTCGCTCTCTCAGTCAAAAAACTATGTTAGTATAATTTTATGACAGTCGTGGTTCACTACTACTGGGCCTGTGTATATGAAGAGTCGAACATTATCAACTTATATCCATAGGCTTCGTCCGGTTTTACAGTAGACTGAGGAGTATACCCTGTTGCCTGTGCTCTCTGTTTGCCGTTTGTGGACTACGAGAAGGCCTTCGATTCGGTTGAAACCTGGGCTGTACTACAATCTCTCGAGCGGTGCCAAGTAGACTACCGCTATTATCGAAGTACTGAAGTGTTTGTACGAAAACGCCACTATGTGAGTACGACTCCAGGACCAGAACTCGATACCTCTTCCGTTGTAGCCGCGAGTCAGGCAGAGAGATGCTATTTCTCCCAAACTGTTCTCCGCTGCACTGGAGGATATGTTCAAGACTTTGGACTGGAGAAACCTAGGCAATAGGCATCAACATAAACGGCGAGTACATCACTCACCTTTGGTTTGCTGACGATGCAGTAGTCTTGGCTGAGACCATACAGGATTTATGTACCATGCTCAATGACCTTGGTAAAACCTCCGTGAGAGTTGGTCTTAAGCTGAATATGTACAAGATGAAGGTCATGTCAAATGCCCATGTAGCACCAACTGTCGTTACTATCGGACACTTTATACTCGAACTTGAAGTTGATTATGGTATACTAGCGACCCGCCCCGGCTTCGTACGGGTGCAATGCTGATACTAATTATATATTACAGAATGTATTTATATACAACCCGGCCGATACCGCCGCAACCGCTATGTTCCTTCATTTTAAATCAGTAATATCTTCAAAAATATTTATTTAAATTACATGCTGTCAAGTGCCATATTGATCTATATAAAATGCAAAATGTATTTAAGGTATTTTATTGGAGAAGGATTAATGCTGTATTGCTTAAAATCGCTTCGTAAATAAGCCATTATTTTTCGTAAAAAGTAAAGGATAAAAAATGGTTATTGTGAGTTATCCCTAAGAGATAGACATATACCATAATCGACTTTTTTGTAGACCTTTTTAAGTTGTACAATACTGTAGTACATTATTTTGATTTATCTCGTAGGGTTCAGCCAGCGTTTGCAATGTAAGCGCAATAAAATATGTTTATTTACGACATCACAATAGAAACCTATTAAATTATCTGTGTTTCTCTACTATACACCTGTAACCAAGAGGAAAGAGCAATGGAGAGGGCTACGCTGGAAGTATATCTGCGCGATCGTATCAGAAATGAGGCCACCCGCAGAAAAACCAAATTAACCGATATAGCCCTCCGAATCGCTTAAATGGCAGTGGGCGGGGCACATTGCACGTAAAACCGATGGCCATTGGGGCGAAGACAAAGGTTCTCGAGTGGTGACCACGTACAGGAAGGTGCAGCGTAGATAGGCCCCCACAAAGTGAACTGATGACCGGGTAAAGGTCGCGAGAGTCCGCTGGATGCGGGTGGCGCAGGACCGGTCATTGTGGCACTCTTTAGGGGAGGCGTATGTCCAGCAGTGGACGTCCATCAGCTGATATGATGATGATGATGATATATTTACATGAATAGTTGTTATAGTGTATACAAGCTTATTAGTTTTACGTGTATTCATAATCTGTCATTGCTTTCTTAAATATCCGTGTTTGTGCAAAATTAGTTTGTTGCCTTGTGTACTATATTTATTTTTTTCATTTTCTCGAAGGTTAGCTGGAAGAGATCCCTTATAGGGATAAGTTCGCCTTTGTACTTTTACATTTTGTTATTTTGTTTCGGTTGTTATTATTTTTTGTGCAATAAAGTGTTATACATACATACATATACATGATGATGATAACACGCACACGACAAATAAATATAACACCCTGTATAATGTAACACAATTAGATAAAAAATTGAATAACCTATTAAACAAATCGAGTAGAAGGGTATAAGACATATTTCTTAGGTTCTTAGGTTTCATAGATTAAAATAACGAATTTCAGGGTTGTAGGTATGTACTACGAATTCTGTTAATTTTTTTTTTCATTATAATGGATCTTACCGTAAGTTCGACTTTCAATTATTTATTTACTACCTTGTTAAAAAATATATCAATTACATACTAAAGTTTAATCATAATCAATGCATTTCTTAAGTCAAAATACAGTTATATTTCTATACTGTGACCAGTATGAAGCTAGCGGGGTCATCCGAGTTCACAGTCGTTTCGTCCGCGCGGGCTTGTTCACGCACCGCCAGGACAGCGCTAAATACCTACTCTCGCAGAACTAGAGGGCCTTAACAATCGGACACTTTACGCTCGAAAATGTAGACGATTACATATACCTAGGGCAGACTGTCCAGTTAGGTAGGTCCAACTTCGAGAAAGAGGTTAATCGTCGAATCTGACTCGGCTGGGCAGCGTTCGGGAAGCTACGGCATATCTTTTCGTCCAATATTCCGCAGTGTCTCAAGACGAAAGTCTTTGACCAGTGTGTGTTGCCAGTGATGACATATGGCACTGAAACGTGGTCGCTTACTATAGTCCTCATAAGAAGGCTTAAAGTCACCCAAAGGGTAATGGAGAGAGCTATGTTGGGAGTTTCTCTGCGTGATCGCATCAGGAATGAGGCCATCCGCAGCAGAACCAAAGTGACCGATATAGCCCTCCGAATCGCTTAACTTAAGTGGCAGTGGGCGGGGCACATAGCACGTAGAACTGATGGCCGTTGGGGCGGAAAGGTTTTCGAGTGGCGACCACGTACTGGAAGGCGTAGCGTGGGCAGGCCCCCCACATGGTGGACTGATAACCTGGTGAAGGTCGCGGGTGTCCGCTGGATGCGGGTGGCGCAGGACCGGTCATTGTGGAAGTCTTTGAGGGAGGCCTATGTCCAGCAGTGGACGTCTTTCCGCTGACATGATGGTGATGATATATATATACTAGATGAAAGCCCGGCTTCGCTCGGGTGAAATAAATAAGAAAGAAATAAAGTAAACATTTATTCGTGACAGTTATGCAAACGACGAAAGAAATAGTGTACAAAAATGTATAAAATAAAAACTTTACAACAACGGATTATGATGAAACTTCGTATAGAAATATAGTCTGTAGTCTGGATTAACATATTTATTTATTTATTCATTTACAAGAACGGTATCAACCAATTACACTTGTAACAGTGCTTGTTTAAAATACATATACCTATATAATTATTAGATAGTCCTAAATCTATACAGAAACCTCTCTTTTATTCTCGCTCTTCAGCCATTCATCTCATAATAAGAGAGGCACCTGGACGCGAGCATGGGCAGGCTGTCCACAAAAATGTCCACGTGTGGATCAGTAGGGGAAAGGGGGGGACAGTGGATCACTTTTTGTTTAGAGACACATAGCTCAGAAGATACATACTTTATGTCCGTTTTCTTTTACTCATATGCATAAGGGTTTATTAAGGTATAAATAACATACACTATAGGAGGCATAGAAGTGGTGGTTTCGGCCACATAGTTACTTTTTAAAAAAATGGGAATTGGTCCACTGTACCCCATGCTCAGGTAACCTTGGACCAGGGTATTGGGAACTATGGATCGTAGGGGGGACAGTGGATCTTTTGCAATAAGTTACCAAAAATACAGTCATAAATCATTCAACTTCTTGTTATATTAATGTAATATAATTTCAAAAACCAAAACATAAAGACAGTACTTCCATATGTCATCAGTAAAATTAAAATTTAACTTTAAATTCAACATAAATTATTGTAATCTTTAACATAGGTACTTATTTCCTCCTACACACTAAATCACAGCAATCAGTTTCAAAGAGATCTCACTATTTAAACATCTATTAACTTAGACTCTATCCTAGCTTACAGTCTTTAGTTTCCAAAAATGTTTATCTAAAGGTACAAATAATCATACAAATATATAATCAGTCTCATTTGAGGTAGCTCGTTACGTATGTTTACAATCAATAACAACAATAAAAAAACAAAATGGTTTGCTTAACCTAACCATAAATTATTAAATAACTACTTTAGCAGCTACCTAGCCGTATTATTGTACGCTATAGTCTAGGTACCTACATTTAATACCAAAATTTTAGCGTACATCAATACGACTAAAATCGTAATTAAATACGTAATAGCCTTGCTGTCTTTTCGTTTGCCCTGAAAAGGATGGCTGAGCTAATATCAGCTTTATGTCACTTGTCGCTACAACTGCCAAGTCAGGTATATTTGGCATTCGAAATGTATTCGTTTGTTTAGCACACTTGCGTAAGAAACTAACTTCAACCTCTTTTTTTACCAGTCTTGAAACTTTTCCTACATAAAAGACTTTCTTATTTTTATTCAATTGGAAAATTACTAATACAAATTTTCCTTCTTGCGGCATATTTTCCAATGGTTGAAAATTGTTGGGGTCAATGATATTAATATCAGAGCTGACTTCTTCCATTGAGCCCTCTTCATCTGAATAAAGGCTCATTCTTTCCACTTCTTCGTCACTCGAGTCGCTCTGAAGGACTTTTCTTTTTGTATTTTTTATGGCCTTTGTCTTTTTAGCCGATTGCCTAGCTTCTATTTCATCCTTATTTGGCGTATCCGTTGCAATCATTGATTTGCCTTTGCGTCGTGGTTTTCTGCTAGTTCCTGTTTTTCTGGGACCTGCTCTAGGCAATCCTCGCATTTCAAACGGACTGATGAACTGGCTTGATGTTCGTGGTTTATCTAAAGTCATTGATGTATGTGGTGGTGGTGTTACAGGTCGTTGGTTATTTTTCCGGGGTGTAATTGGAGGTGACTCTGGTTCGATTTGAATCTCAAGTTGCACGTTAGTAATAACCGTTACTGCATGCTCAGATATTGAGGAGCTTGAAGATAGGCGGCGTTGCACAGGAACAGAGTTGTTACTAGCATTTTCCAATCTGGATTGGCCATGATTCTGGACTTCTGCGTTTTCATTTACCTGTGCTGGTCTATTTGTGTCATCAGATGTTGTAAGGTTGTTGTTTTCCAGTGGTCTATCAGTCACCTGACTAGGGGCAAAGTCGACATCAGTAAAAATATCTCTATTATATGGAAAAATGCCTGTCGCTTCAAAGGAACTGCATATATTGGCGGGGGTCATGGATTTTATATGCGCTTCCTTGACGCATTCTGCGACGTTGTATATTGAAAATGTTTGGCCAGCATTCCGCATCATCCAGTTATCCACTGCTGCGTTATACGCAGTTTTAAATGGCTTGAATAAGGCAACATCTAGTGGCTGTAGCTTTCCAGTGGAATGCGGTGGAACTGTCAACACTGCTACGCCGTTATCTTTAGCTAAATTTAAAGCTTGAAGACTGATATGTGCTTCGTAGTTATCCATAATCAAAAGGCTGGGGGTTTTCTTTGCTACTTTGAGTCACTGAAATGAAATGTTTCATTGTAGCTATGAACAACTCCGTGTTCATCCACCCAGACTGATTAGCTAACCCAACAGTTCCAGCTGGGGCTCCGGTTATCATGTGGCTCTTAAAATGAACTCGCGGAAATATCATCACGGGTGGCAAAGCATATCCGGTGGCATTGATAATATAACAAGTTTTTACTAGTGTGCCTTTTTCAGCACTCGTTACTTTGCTGACTTGCTTTTGACCTTTAGGGGCTAGAACCTTTCCAGACTTTTGTACAGTGACAGTATTGGTCTCATCTAAATTATACACCCTTGTCCCGTTGCCAAAGTTTGCATTCCTAGACATAGCCTCTCTTAAGTTGTCGAAAAAGATGTTGACATTGTGACGATTAAATGCAGTTGCCCGACTAAGGCTACAACCTTCTGGTGTTCTCAGGCTTAGCACTGTATGCCTTTTTCGGAAACCATAAAACCAGTCGATTCCAGCAGCTTGAGCTCTATGCCAATTTTGTGGTATTTTTAGATCATTTGCACAAGCTAGTTCATACGCTAGTTTGCGAACATCATTTGGCGTTAAGCCGTAGAACATTTGGCTGCATTTAATAAGGTATTCCACTAACGACAGTTCCTGTTCCGTAGTAAATACTTTGTTTACAGCATAATTCGGAGTCAGTCTTAACTGTGCGGTAGGCGCGTCAGCAGTTTTTTTTAAATACCGGTGCAAACTAGAATACGGTATACCTGTTAATCTGGCCACTGCCCTTTTTTTGTTGCCTTGGTTTATTAGCGTTAGAGCATTTTTCATTTGTTCTTCTGTATGAAGACCTATACCAGTCTTTCGAACATATGTGCTCGGCATGATGATACCTAAAAATAGGTTTTTATATTAGTTTATAGGTAGTAAATAGTGAAGGGGAACACTGGACACTCAAGGGGAACACTGGACCAATATCCACTGTTCCCCAAAATGTGATGATCCAATGTACCCCAAAAGCCGTTAAAGTAAGAATAATACACCAAAAAAAAAGATCTTATTAATACACTCAAAACACCAATCAACACAGTTTATAATCATGAAATAGTAGGACGCTTCAAAAACACATTCAATTACACGCATATATTTGCCTACAAACAATTTCAAAAAGTAGGTAAAATGAAAAATACGTACTGAATTTTTCGACGGGCAGCGGTAGCGCGCCCTCCCTGTGCCTGAGCTCGCGGGCGACTGGCGCGGCGCGGGGCGTGTCGAGACCAGTACGCAAACACGCGTCAGCGTTTGAGTGTTTGCGTGAGACGATGGCGCTAGACCGTTATATTCACTGTTCCCCGTGATCCACTGTCCCCCCCTTTCCCCTACGCAGGAGCCCGTTGAGCGAGCTAACCATTTCGCAGAGCGGTGAGTGGCGGCGCGCCGCGGTCGCGCGTGGTTCGGTGCCATCCGACAGCTGCACGTACGTCCGCCGACGATTTGTTTGGGGGCACGACAATGCTGTTAAGGGCGTTATGTAATTCTGTGCTATTGATTTTATTATGGAGCACCTTACATGCTGTTACCATCCGCTCGGTGCCTCTGCGTACTTCCAGGGAGTTGAAGCCCAGGACGCCAAGCAAAAACTTAGTCGGGTACATGAATGGGTAGTACCCATACAGTTTTTTGTATAAAAAGCGGAGAAATGCTTTTTGCACCTTTTCTAACATAAGCTTGTACTTGGCCTCACTTGGACTCCAAACGCATGCACTTGCCTCGAGTTTGCTTCGAATTAGAGCCGTATAAAGAAGCTTGATGACCCCGGAATTGTGGAAGTCCCTAACGTTTCTCGTCACGAAGCCCAACCTTCGATACGACTCTTTGGCGAGGCCAGTAATATGCTCGCGGAATGTCAGCTCGCGATCAAACTTCACTCCAAGGTCTTTAACGGAAACAACGCTGCTTAAAATTTGGCCATCCATTGTATAGTTATATTTCGTAGGATAATGACGTCGGGTAAACGTCATTATTTGGCATTTGCTGTTGTTGAAGTGAAGTTTGTTCGCTATGCTCCAGCAAAAAACCCGGTCTAGGTCCTGCTGCAGAAGTAAGCAGTCGGACTCCTGCTCAATCTCCATCACTAGTTTGAGGTCATCTGCATATAATAGGCCTCTAGCATGCTGAAGGTTACTCACGAGGTCATTGACCATGATGAGAAAGAGCAAAGGTCCGAGACTTGACCCCTGACTCACTCCGGAACGAGTGTGATAGGAGGAAGACACACACTGCCCATACTTGACGAATTGCGTCCTGTCTCTTAAATAATTAGCAAATAATGTCAGCAATTCAGAATTAAATCCTACATCCCTAAGCTTCAGCAAGAGCACGAGCATATGGAATAGGGAGTAAAAGATTACGCTGACGACGTCACGGGCAAAGGCTAGTATCTTTGCAAGTTAATCCTAAGCATTTTTATAAGGGTAGTATTTAAAGGCACATAAAAATTTTGACACCGTAATCAGTACTGATTTGTATAGCTAAAATACTAATCGTTCATTAAAATTCAGTTCAGATGTGCAATTGTTAAATATTGATGTGCCAGTCAGTATTTTTGGTGCGAAGTCAGAGCTGCTAACGCGAACAAAAACAAATGAAGTTTGTGTATCTCCCTCTCTGTCAAACTTGCAAAATCGAGCGACACAGAGGGAAATACACGATGTTCGTTCGTTTTCGTTTCGCGGTAGCAGCTCTCTATTCTCCGCCAAATTCTATTAAGTGGGGCCCTTTACACTCAATATTATGTGTCAATATTATCGCGATTTTTAAAATTGTATGGGGTCTGTTACACGCTTAATATTATCACAATACCGGTGTGTCAATATTATCGTGGTTTTCAAAATCGTATGGATTTTTCTTCACTATTCGTTGCACGTGATACGGATCGTGATATGAGTATATTGCGTGATAATAATAACAATGTAACAGGCCCCTATGGATGTTGCTTCAATATTCAGTGTTTCGCGTGATAATAATAACAGTTGGTAATATTTTCTCCAATTATACTGTTTTCACGTAAGAAGAGTCCGGTGACAGCTGTCAACCCAGTACAAATTATGTCATTATACGTCAAAAATGACATAATTTGTACTGGGTTGACAGCTGTCACCGGACTCTTCTTACGTGAAAAACAGTATAATGGAAGCTATTTAACAACTTGTTCCGTTTTGCAAAAGGTATTTCACATTCCGAAACGCGTACCATTCAGGAATAGGAGCCGTCAGACCAGAGGGCCTACCGCGATCTGAAAACGATGTATTTCCCTCTCCGCGCTCGAATATGCAAGTGCGACAGAGAGACATATATATTTAGTTTTCGGTTGGTAGCACTTTAGTCCGAGCGCGGCGGACGGTCGAAGAAAGTCAAAGAACATTCCGTGTGTTGTCTGTCACACATATAATTTTTTAACTTCCCATCGACCTATGAACTTGAAATTAGGTGATAATGTTTATTATGAAGTATATTTTACCAAAAATATCAATATATTGATAAATCACATTTGTTTTTTAGTTGTACGGAATCCTCAGTGTGCGACTCCGACGCACTTGGCTGGTTTTTATTACATTTTGAATTTTATTTTTCTTATAGTAAAATACCCTATTCGTTTTAAAGTTGACGCCTGAGGGCCTACTGCGAACTAAAAACGAACTGTCTTCCTCTCTGTCGTTCGAATATACATGTGCGAGAGAGAGGCAGATACTTCGTTTTTGGTTCGCGGTAGCGCCTCTAACGTCCGAGCGTGGCGAACGGCATGAGCTGGGGGTCTACTCCGAAATTCAAAATCCTAACTTCGTATGGTGCCGTCCCTTTCACTCTCCTGTCATAGACTATATGAGTGAAAGAGACGACACCATACGAAGTTCAGATTTCGAATTTCGGAGTAGACCCCCAGTACCACTCTGTTATAAGATAGGGATAGAATTTTGCTAAACGTTTAAAAGCCATAAGTCACCTAGTAGTTTGTCACAACAACATAGAGACGCAGCTTTAAGATGGCGGACAGACTCAGCAAACATTCAAGTGGTGTCGTTTACACGATTAATATTATCACAATACTGGGGTGTCAATATTATCGAAGTTTTCAAATTTCTATGGATTCTGCTTCATTATTCACGTGATACTTATCGTGATATGAATGTATCACGTGATAATAATAACCATGTAACAGGCCCCATACATTCGCTTTGAAGGCGGTTGTTGTGACAATCAGCCTAGCTAGCACGATAGATTATACCTTTACGTTTTATGTGACGTTTTAATACATTTCGCCCATATAACGTGACGGTATAAGTTATCGTGCTAGCTAGGCTGATAGGTGTATAGAACGCTTGAAAACTACAAAAACAAAACGCTGCAGACGCGGCTAGCCGAATTCACACAATGGGCGATGATGGCCCATCACCCAGAACGCAGCCCAGCAACCTGGCAAACACACCGGACGCAAACATAGTTTACAATTTCCGAACGTACCCAACCCGACGCTGTCAACCAACGAATTTAATATGGCCGACTTTTGTCATAAAATTAACACTTTTTAATGCAAAATACGCGACAATCCGAATTTTGCGGATACATATGTTCAACTCAAAAATCGTTATTTTTATACGTTCTTCAATTTGAGACAGGTCTCGTTCGGGTCTACCGTACCCCTGCACGAAATTATTAATATAGATATATATTTATCGTTGGATGTTCACAGTAAGTTCCATTGCCAGTGTCAAAAAATAATTAAAAAAAATAAACGTCAAAAATCTACCAGCGGGTACAGATTAAATATGGTTGCTTACGGTCTATATTTTTGGTTCGTGAGTTGGCGGTCTGAACCCTTACTAGTCTGTGCATGCCATGCAAGTTCTCATTTGCATGGCATGCAAAATGGACGAGTGTTGTGGTTGTAAAACGTAGAACTCTGTGAAAGGACGAAGATATATCGTTTTCCCGGATATGAAATAAGATACATAAAAATAAATCTGTTAATAAGTAAATTGTTTGTTTAATTTCATATAAAACGGCACAACATAGTTCACGGTATTTCAATTGAACACCAGTTTCATTTTTACATCGGACGATGGTGTTCAATTGGAAATGCCGTGAGCTTGCTTCTACACAAAGTTAAATTTAAATGAGCTACATATAGTTATCGTTGGATGTTTACAGTAAGTTCCATTGCCACAGTGTCATTAAATAAAAAAAAAAATAAACGTCAAAAATCTACCAGCGGGTACAGATTAAATATGGTTGCTTACGGTCTATATTTTTGGTTCGTGAGTTAGCGGTCTGAACCCTTACTAGTCTGTGGTTACTATGAAAGTCTGTGGTGGCACACCCATTTGAAAGTGAGAGTTAGATTTTGGAAAGGAATAGGGGTGAGGGTATAATCACAGTATTACAATATATTCCCTACACTAGTGAAACGCCTTTGATGTCGAGCGACGCCGCCGCTCGTGTAAGTACTTACGCTGTCACGCGCGGATGTGCCAGGGTTGTCACAAAATGGAAAATAAAACAAACGTTATTATGCAATGATTTATTTACCTAATGCCAACCACCACACCAACCAACCAGATATTTACGTGAGATTTTGTTTATAGATGCTTTAAGTTTTCTATTATTAAATTTAACTATGTAATTTATTCGCATGCGTATGAACAATTTGAGCATAAATGTTTGTGGGAAGCGGTAGGTTTAATGCCTACCTAAAAGCTCACGCGGCGTTAGTTAGGTAACACTTGAACTTGAAACTCATCATCATCATCATCATAGGCCTTTACGTCTATTGCAGACTATTAAAGCATTGCTGTGCATTTTCTGTACACCGTTTTTGGTGACTGTATAGACCAATGCGGGAACGGCACGATCTTCCACAGTTGTTGCAGTAAAGGATGACGTCAGAAGCTGTAGCTCGGATTTGATGTCTGCGCAACCTTTTTTTTTCTAATTCGTCAAACCAGGCTTCATCACACAACTTTCTGCCGTCCACAACGCGTTTGCGCCATCCGTCTCTATCAACGGCAAGTGATTCCCAGGCCTGATTGTTTATTCGAAAGCACGCCATATCACGCTTAGCGCAGTCCTTAAAGCGCAGGATCGGTCTCCCAACGTTTCTCCTAGCGTTTGCTATAGCACCAAGCAAGATGCGGCGAGGTATACGAGAGGATTCCATCCTGTGCACATGGCCCAGCCATCTCAGGCGTCTCTGCTTGAGAAGCGCATACAAGCTGGGCAGCTGCGCTGTGTCAAGTACCCTCTGATTGGTAGCTTTGTCCTTCCAAGTAATGCCTAAGATGTTACGTAGACAGCGCATGTGAAAAGTGTCAAGTCGTCGCTCTTGTTTAACATACGATGTCCAGGTTTCGGCTCCGTACAAGAGAATGGCCAGAACGCATGTTTGGTAAACCATCATTTTGGTTCTGATAGTGAGATGTTTGTTGCACCATACTCTTGTACGCAGCCTACCGAACATCGTTGCCGCTTTGCAGATGCGAATATCGATCTCTGCATCAAGCGAGAGATTGTTTGATACGGTCGACCCGAGATAACAAAATTTGTCGACGACTTCAAGCGCTGTGCCATCCACCAATATGCTTGGTGTTTCCGCACTACCCTGCACTAACACTACTGTCTTCTTGGCATTTATGGACATTGAAAACATAGTGCAGGCCCGGGAAAAGCTGTCCATTATGCTTTGAAGTTCGAGAGCAGAGTTCGCCACAAAGGCTGCGTCATCGGCAAACAAGAGACTGTCGACGAAGAAGTCCTCACGATGCTTTTTTGATTTGAGGAGCGCGATGTTAAATAACTTCCCGTCTATTCTTGTGTGCAAGTGCACTCCCTGCTGGCTATCACCAAAAGCCATTTTTAGAAGAACTGAGAAGAAAATGCCAAACAGGGTAGGTGCTAAAACGCAGCCCTGGCGAACCCCCCTCCGAACCCCAAATTGTTGAGACGTTTTCCCGTCAAACACCACAGCACCTTTCATATCCTCATGAAATGATTTGACGAGACTCAGAAGTTTGGGTGGCCATCCAATGTACTCAAGTGCGGTATATAGTCCCTCTCTGCTGACCGTGTCAAAGGCCTTGTTGAGGTCTACAAAGGCTACAAACAGAGGTGTGTTCTGCTCTCTACACTTTTCCTGTAACTGACGAAGTGAGAAGACCATATCGACTGTGGAACGCTGGGGGCGAAAACCACATTGAGACTCCGGATATACGCGATTAGCAAGTTTTTGGAGTCTTCCAAGCAACACACGTCCAAACAACTTGCCTACTATGCTCAAAAGGGAAATCCCGCGGTAGTTGTTACAATCACCACGGTCTCCCTTACCTTTGTACAAAGTGATGATGTTGGCGTTGCGCATATCCTGAGGAACGTACCCCGCTTCCCAGCATTTACACAGAAGATTGTATAGAATGTGTGTCACGCACTCAAGTTTTACTATCTCAGCTTGTGTACCGTCATTACCGGGACTCTTACCGTTCTTAAGCTGTTTAATTGCCTGCACGAATTCGTCTATAGTGGGCAAGGCATCTATTTCCATCCAGGTTGGTAATTTGGGTATGCCTTGAGCAGCTTCTAGCTGGATATCGACGGGACGGGAATAGAGGTCTGTATAATGTTCAACCCAACGCTCCAATTGACGAAGGGTGTCGGTAATTATAGATCCATTCGCTTCCTTGATTGGAGCAGACTTCCTCGGTATTGGGCCAAGAACCTGTTTGATGCCCGAATAGACTCCGCTGAAGTTTCCAGTATCGGCGCACAGCTGTATCTTACGACAGACACCAACCCAATAGGCATTAGCGTAATGTCGCACGTGACGTTGTAGGACTGCATTTGCAGAACGCAGCTTTACACGTGTGTCGGTACTGGGACTCATGCGATGTGAAAGAGCAGCTTCACGTTTTGAGTCTAGCAAAGGCTGAAGATGTTCCAGATTCTAGGCAAACCAGTCCTGAGTCTTTGCTTTTTGATACCCAAAAGCTTTGCCCGCTGTATCAGTGAGGAGTTCTTTAGCTCGACTCCATTCTTCAGTAACAGGGGCATTGACGTCCCAGGAAGAAGTTTCTCTTTTCACCATTTCCGCAAATTGCTGGAGCAGTTCATCGTTCATAGTCTTTTGAGTGTCAATCTTTCTTTTACCAGGTGGTCGGGATGAATGGATCTTGTTGTGGATGATGGCTACTTGCGTAACAACCAGGGAATGGTCGGTGTTACATTCAGCACTGTGGAATGTACGTGTGTGCAGAGTTTCTCGGAGATTTTTCTTTCTGGAAAGAATCAGGTCTAGCTGATGCCAGTGTCCTGAACGTGGATGTTTCCAGGATAACTTATGCATATGTTTCCCTTTAAAGTAAGTGTTGGTCACACATAAAAGATGTTCGGAGCATAACTGTAACAGCCGTTCACCATTTTCGTTCATCTTGCCCACGCCATGCAGACCAATACAATCGGACCACGCAGTGGTATCCTGGCCAACCCGGGCGTTGAAGTCGCCCAGAATGTATAGACGGTCGGTTGAGTTTACATCACGGATCGTGTCAGCTAGCTGATCATAGAACTGATCCTTGACCTCTGGTGGTGATGGCAAAGTTGGTGCGTAAGCAGATATCAGAGTAACATACCCACAACTGGTGAGTAAACGAAGCAACATGATGCGTTCCGAAATACCTCGAGGACTCTCTGAAGCAGGTAATAGATCATTTCGGATCGCAAACCCAACTCCATGCTCACGCTTAGCAGAACTGTCCCTGCCTTTCCAGAAAAAGGTATATGAAGATTCTCGTAACGAGCCTTCGTCTGCTAGCCTGGTTTCTTGAAGGGCGCAAACAGCAATATTTAGCCTGGCCAGTTCTGTGTCAATAACAGCAGTTTTGCGCAGTTCTTGTGCGCAGTTTGAGCCTCCGCTGGTGTCCGGGAAGCCTGTCCTCATTGTACGGACATTCCATGTTGCAAGGCGCATGGATTGGCGGTGCAAAATTGGGTTTTTCTTTTGCTGTGTATTGGCAGGTGTTGTAAATAACGGTGCCAGTTATCTAGATTTAAGCTAGTGCTTCCTACACCCTAAAGAAGCAAACCAGCACCGAGACGGACCAGTACCTGACTGGCTGGGGCTGTCCAGCTTAAAGCGGGCGGATCAGTGGGCCTACGATGGACCCTCCCACTGTCGAAGGTGACCCCTGGCGCCTGAGTTTACGTCCATTTGCCCAGGCTTATAACCGGTAGACTGACACCTCCCGTGTTATTTTCCATACAATGAATGCATGGGTGAAGTGTCCTCTCCACGAGGAATGCGTTGCCTGGGATGCAATTAAGGAAAATGCAGGGTTGCCCAAGACCTGCACCACCCTCTCGGCCTCGCTGGTTGGATCCACAGGAACGACAAGTCGATACGTGTGGCGCTAGTCCGGCTGCAGGAGTCTGCGGCTTATTCGGGACTTACCCTACTTACCTAACGAAGACCCCACTCCGGGCTAAAGGAAAGAAAGAAAGGATAAGTAGATAACGGATTGAGGATTCAGGGATGAGAGATAGGATAAGGAGGGGCGGGTACTATTGCTTCGAGGAAGAAAGGGGATAGCAATAGTAGCTCGGGTTGCTGGGGTCGCGTACCCGTATACCATTCAGCGATCACTAGCCAGGTGTTCGAATGGTACCCCTGACACATCTGAAACACTACTTGAAACTACAAACTGCTTTATTCATCTCGCACGGCACTTCTGTTTACATATAAAGGGCTGTGAAGTCACACAGCTATCTTGAAACGTTACAAAGTATAAACACAGAAATTATATTTACAGTCGCGGAATGAAAAGGTTAATCACTTTTCAACTCTATTTCAATGTAGTTAAGGTCGAAAAGTGACGAACCTTATCATTCCGCGACTATACCCCAATTGTTTGTGGCAATTTTGAATTGTTGACGTCTTTTTAAAATAACGATAGCAACAAGTGGGTTAGAACTTGGTCCCGTATGAACAAACAACACTAAAGTTCCGAGATCGCGCTTAAGATGCTGTTTCATATAAAAATTCAATAGCCACTGATTAATAAATCAATTTTTGTGGATAGATACGTAACTCGGTATAATATTAATAATGCTGCGCGATCCAAACTATTAAAAAAATATGGTTTTCACGGCAATTCAACGCTATTCCATCGTTTACCGCTTAGTTAGGTACCTACGTAACTAACGAAATTAAGTATACAAACTTACCTTTTATCACGGGGAAATCTATGAAATCTTTATTTAATACTAGCATTTGCCCGCGGCTTCGCCCGCGTACTAAGCGTAATTTTTAACCGTCTACAAAAAAGAGGTTCGTATGTTTGTCCACGATTATCTCGCGTTTGGCTGAACCGAATTAGATGCGGTCTCCAGAAAAGTAGTTGTTTCATTCTGGGGGTTTCGGTATACGAACGTTTGGTGATTGTGATTCATTAACAGATGAAAAGTCAGTATACATTCAAAACTATTATCGTACATTTCCGAGAGGCCGAAGGGGAAAGGGCCGATGAAATAAAAGCATGTCTTAGTAAAAGTATCTGTGTACTACAGTAACACCAATAGGTCTGATAATGACCAAGCAGCGCGCAGCGGTCATAAACTCTGGTTCTTTGAAGTACAGAAATACGGCTAATTCATAATCACGTGTAACCCTTATTTTTCCTAAAATTAAATTTATTAGGTAGGTTTTACCAGTTCCCATTGGAGCATCCAAAAAGAAAATTTGGCCTCACTTCCATTCGCACTCCTTGCTGTCAGTTCATCTGTTACAACCGAGTTGCTTTTACTGGACCGATCGAATTGTAATTTGGCACAAACTATCAAGAATTTAGAGCGCTCGTAGCCCAGCGGCACCCGCCTACCGCGTGCGGTATGCGAGGAAGGCCCTCTAGTCCTGCGAGAGTAGGTATTTAGCGCTGTCCTGGCGGTGCGTGAGCAAGCCCGCGCGGACGAAGCGACTGTGAACTCGGATGACCCCGCTAGCTTCATACTGGTCACAGTATAGAAATATAACTGTATTTTGACTTAAGAAATGCGTTAATTATGATTAAACTTTACTATGTAATTGATATCATTTTTTAATAAATAGGTAAAAAATAAATAATTGAAAGTCGAAATTACGGTGGGATCCATTATAATGAAATAAATAAAAGGATTCATAGTACAACCCTGAAATTCATTATTTAATCTATGAAACCTAAGAACCTAAGAAATATGTCTTATACCTCTCTACTCGATTTGTTTAATAGGTGATGCAATTTTTATCTATTTGTGTTATATTTATACAGGGTGTTATATTTATTTGTCGTGTGCGTGTCATCGTCATCATATCAGCAGATGGACGTCCACTGCTGGACATAGGCCTCCCCTAAAGAGTGCCACATAAAATACAGACAGAATATTTCTTGGTGGTTTAATTTATTCGTCAAAAGTTATTAGCTCTCAAAGCATAAAAAACATTGCGAAGTTTTAACTTTTTTACTATTTATGCGAAAGATTACCGTATTTTTTAAAAATAAATATCAGAAATGATTTTTACATAAAGATGATAAAAGAATCAATATGGTATATGAAACGATACCAAACTTGCCACGGTAGCTACCTGGAAATGGGTAGATCTTTTAAAAGAAGATTAGCTAGAAAGATGAGTGTATAAATTTTAAAAGGGTCGGCAACGCGCGTGTGACACCTCTGGCGTTGCAGGCGTCCATAGGCTGCGGTGACCGCTTACCATCAGGCGGGCCGTACGCTTGTTTGCCACTGACGTGGTATTAAAAAAAAGACCGCCGGAATTAATGTGTTGAAGCCCATAGCTTAAAAAAAAATATTCAAGTGCAAAGCAGTAGATCTCTTACTATATCTACAAATTCTGGTAATAAACATTTCATTTATATTTTACCAACTTTGGTTCCATTTCTGGAGGGGTTCAGTTCAGTTGTTATACTGTCATTTTTATACTGTGGCACTATGACCATAATTTATTTGTTAATAATTACGACTTTTTTCATTTGGGTTTTTATTGTCCTTCTTAAATAATTTGCAACAATTATATAGATTCGTCAAAAACTGCTTGTTTGGTGCACGAAACTGTCGCGGACAAAACTGACACAGGTCCGTTGTCTGTAAGCGCCAGCGCGCGACTGATCGGGCCTGCCGAGCCTCCGCGCTCGCGCATTTTGTAGGTATTTAAACATATTAATTAATGCAATCATTTTATCTTTTTAAATTCTGCAAAAATGTTTAGAAATACTGAATGGCTTTAGTTTAGTTCAAAAACTTTATTTAAAACATCAATAGTTTAGTCGTCAGATTGTAAATGCTTTACAAAAAGGAGTAACTTTGGGGTCTCTTTCTATCGAGCGAAGTTCATTAGATCGTGTATCTGAGTGCAACTTTGACTAGACTAGATCCTTAAGTAAAACATATAATTTTTTCAAATTTTTAAATCCCTTTTTCTACGTTTCAGATTGTTTTTAGAAAACTCGAAAACGCTAACTCGCTTGACGACCTCCCCTTAAGCAATGTGGGCGCAGGTCAGTTCTTGGATGGGTGTCCGCTTTGAGTGGTTACTAACTGAGCGCTCTCGTGCTTTGGAAGGCACGCTAAGCCGTTGATCCCGGCTGCTGTCTACGACAGCAATCGTTAAGCCAAGTTAGAGGCCTTCGGGCAGACAGTCAAGTTGCCCACTCACTTGACAAAGGGGGGTCGAAGTTGCACCACGTCCGTAGGGAGTACCCACCGTTACCCTACACATGACCCCTGGGTGGTGCTAAAAGTGCAACAAAAACTAGCAACCGTACTTGTCTTCTCGAAGATCTCACGGTACGTAAATAAATACCATACGATTAAAAAAAATTCTAAAGGTTGATTTAAATGGAAAAAGATATCGAAACCTCTTTGTCGCTTTTAAAAGCAAATCCATAGATCTACACGCCTATATAGTAACATTATACTTTTTTGCATGCAGGCATGTATGGAGTGCCAAATTTTACCTCAGATTCGTATTAAGAGGCCTCTCGGACGCTCAGATATCGATTTTGAACGAAATCGGGACGAAAAAAAGAAAATCAATATGGCCGCCACTTTCACAAATTATACCTCGGATTCGTATAAAGAGACCTCTCGGACGCTCAGATATCAATTTTGAACAAAATCGGGACGAAAAAAAAAAAAACAATATGGCCGCCACTTTTTCTAAATTTTACCTCGGATTCGTATTAAGAATTCTCTCGGACGCTCAGATATCGATTTTAAACGAAATCGGGACGAAAATTTTAAAAATTAATATGGTTGCCACTTTTCTAAATTTTACCTCGGATTCGTATTACGAGAAATCTCGGACGCTCAGATATCGATTGTGAACGAAATCGGGACGAAAAAAAAAGAAAATCAATATGGCTGCTAGTCCAAATTTTACCTCGGAGTCGTATTAGGGGACCTCTCGGACGCTCAGATATCGATTTTGAACGAAATCGGGACGGGAATGAAGAAAATCAATATGGCCGTTACTTTATTCAAAGTTTAGGTACCTCGGATTCCTATTAAGAGTCCTCTCGAACGCTCAAATATCGATTTATGTCGAAATCGTATCGGACGGCACTGATTAATAAAACCACTTACAATACATTGAATCAAAAAAGGTCGTATCTTCATAGGGAACTCACGGCACTTCATGTACCTTTAGACCTTATAAGGAACTTACATGCCAAATTTGGTAAGTATCTCTCGAACCAGCAGTTTGGGCTGTGAGTTGCTATGTCACTCACTCAGTCACTCAGTTTCTTCTTGCAATTAGGCACCCACTTTTAAAAGTTTTCATGTCCGCAATTTAAATTTCAAAATCAATGCCATTTTCGAAATGAAGGACCCAAAAAACCATAAAAATGACACCCATATTAATATTTAGACATTCCAACCCCCTCGGACCCCAACAGAGGGGATGGTATTTCACGTCCTCCACGTGTAGTGATGGGTAGCTACCGGTAATATTCCCAAGGCGGGTATTTTCCCAGTAATGCTACTGGTAACATTACCGAGGATCGGAAATTTACGGTAAGATTGAAAAATTAAATAGTAAGTAAAGGATTTTTTATGTTTGATATAAAAAATAGTCACCATTGGTTTCCTTTATTATAATTAATAATTTTTAAGAAAAAAAAACCGCCCTCAATGGGGGAGGCCGGTGAAAGATTATTATACTTAGATGGTGCACTCTTAGATTCCATACAATAAAATAAAAATGGCTATAAGTAAGTATGTTTATAATTTATAATGGTAGAAGACTAAGTACCCTCAATTCCTCATGGAATCATGGAAAAACCTTGCTTGCTTGACAAACAAAACGAAGAGAACAAATCGCCAAACGTGAACTACGCGTCGTTGAAGAGTTCCGTTCTGATCATCATCAGCACTTCATCAAATGTCACTTTTATGAATGAAAATGCTTGATTATTTCATGAAAATACTAAAATCACTATTTGTGTGCCTTTCACATTTGAGGAGTTCCCTCGATTCCTAATGGATCCCATCATCAGAACACGAGCATGACAAAATCAATCGTGAAAATAGAACTTGCTTAACAAACACAGCTAGGAGGACAAATCACCAAACGTGAACTTTTCGTCGTTGAAGAGTTCTGTTCTGATCATCATCAGCAGTTCCACTTCATCCAATGTCACATTTTTGGATGCAAATGCTTGACTTGTTGATAAAAACACAAAAATCACTATATGTTTGCCTTAAAGATTTGACGAGTTCCCTCAATTCCTCAAGGATCCCTTCATCAGACCTGCATTTTGACAAAAACGGGACCAACTTGGATATATATACTTACAATCATAAAAAGAATTTTCCAAATCGGTTAAGAAATGACGGAGTTATGGAGTAACAAATATTAAAAAAAAAACATACGACCGAATTGATAACCTCCTCTTTTGACATCTTGAAGTCGGTTAAAAATATGTAGTTCCCTTCAGAAAGTAAATGCCCAATCTTACCAGTAACTTACCCAATATTACCAGGTATCTTACCAATGCTACTGGAAATATTACCGTCCCGTAAATTTAAAAAAGCCATTTTTTCTCTTAAAAATTAAAGTTTCTCCGTCCAAAATAAAAGAACATATGTAAAAGTAAAGAACATTTATTTATTGGTAACGTAAAAAAAATATGTTATAGTCTTAAACTAAAAGATAATAATAATCATTATTAAAAAGGAAAAAAAAACTAACTAAAACTAAGCATTACAAAACCAGGTCAGGTCCCCTTGGTAAGGTTCCCAACACGCAGGCAGCATTCCCGCGCTGAATTGCGATAGCAATTCTCTGCGCGAGAAAGCTGCCCGCGCGTGGGTCGCCTGTTGCCTCCTTAAGCCGCTTGCCGAGCGCCCTGTGTAGCTGTCTGTATTTTCCCACCTTGGAATTCTCTCTGGCGTCCGCTGCCGCCCCGGCCGCCCCCGCTGCCGCCACATTTGCTGGTCGAAGAGAGGTAGGACGCAGCCAACGCGTCGGCGCAAGTGGCGTCCCATACGAGCGCTCGTCCCTTCTTCCACGGGATCAACGACATCCCGTCGGGGCGCTTACCATCGCTCCGCACGATCTGGGGCTCCAGAGCGGCGGGAACATTGGCACTGACGAGCGCCCTTCTGATGATGTCGTTGAGAGCGGCATGGCGGGACAGGCGGCCGGCGCCCGAGGAACAGGCGAGACCGTGGTGACCGAGATGGTCTACGGGGGCCCCACAGGAGGTACAGCTGTGATCTACACAAACCTCAGCCCCAAGCCGGAGACCAACGGCTATACGAAGTGTGGATGGGTCTATGAAGGTGCCGGTATTAGGGGAGGGATAAGCATGAAGCCAATGACCTGACTCAGGTTTAGACACGGCCAGAAGCCTGGCCCGATCCCTGCCTATTGCGTTGTCAATTAAGGACTTCACGGTAGAAATAGAAGTGATGTTATCCCAGGCCCTGTGAATTTTGGGTCGTGAAGGAAAATTTGGGCTCGGTCCAGCCAGCCAGACATTCGAGGCTTCAACCAGGCACGAAATCTCGCAGTTTGTAGCCGAAGGGGCTTTAAGGATCTTACCTGATCTTACAAGAATGCGGGCAGAGCAATACTGATAATTTTGCGTGTCCCCAAACCACCGTACCTTATCGGTAGGGAGAGTTGCGTCCATGCCTGCTCGCTAAAACGGATGTTTAAAATATGTTCAATTTGGGATTATATAAGTATATCGATAGGTTAGACAAGATGAGGGTATTTCCAAACGGGACAGCAGCGGAGCAGGTAAGTAAATTTAGGTACTTTGTAAAAGTCATTATAAAAATTATAAAAATATATTCATTTTTTTATTGTATTGCAGTCAAGTCCATTCCATGATAGATTAAGGTATTTTACCATTACCAATAACTAACATCATTACTAATCAAAATATGTTCCTATTGATTTTTATTTGATTGGAAACCTTCCAGATCAACGTCGATGTCTGAAAAATTATCTTCAGAATCGGAGGAATTTGAATTTTAAGAGATTTCACTACTGTTTTTGTTTATGGGCACTTTCGGTGATGTAGGTGTTAGTTGTTAATTTTCCAGCCCTATTTGTCTTGAGATGCTTTCTTTTTTTAAATGGATGTTTGAAAACGTAGGGTAAGACCTCTCTACTACTGCAGAAGTTGTAAGGATAGTTATTTTAAAAAGTCAATAATCTCGAATCGAATTGGACGTGGCCTCGGATAGCTCCAAAAAGATGAAATACCTAATTAGTTCTCCCTCGGTGTTTTGCATTTAGTCCATCACTTTCACCATATAGCCTGGAACATTTCGATTTCATACGATTATTGAACACCTATGTGGAAATCTAATTGATTTTTTTTATTGTCAAGTCAAGGCAATTAACGAGTTCTACGCGTACGAATTCGCGGGTAAAAGCTAGTATCTCAATAACTATTTTACCTATATTTATGAAATTGGGGGTTATAGCTGTTCTAAAGGATCTTAAAACATGTACCAAATTTCTTTTTTTATTTTAGGTAGATTTGGAGTTATTGGGTGGTCAAAAGTGGCTCCAAACGGTTCGTGTAAAATAACACACGGCTGCTGCAAAGAAGATATACATACGTAAAAAGAAGCGACACAGAAGCATGTGTGCTGTAAAGCCGTCTCGCGGCTATGTGTGCGTAACCGGACGTGAACGGGGGTGCGCGAGGGGCGCGCGGTGTGTGGACAGCTAGCCGCGGCAAGATGAATCGCAGGGGTGCCACTCGCTTCAACATTCGCTCGCGTGACGTGCGCTCACACAACAGAGATCGATCGGCCGGTAGCGGGCGTGTAGTTTTACTTGAAATTCGTTAGAATTTATCATTTGTAATTCAATGTAATCAACTATGGCTGGAGCTTTTTATTGCTGTGTCTAGGGTTGTGACAGTAATACCAAAAGCCACAAAGGAAAAAGCTAATTTAGGCTACCAACTGATCCAGATGAGTTATAAAATTTTATATGTTGTGTCCTTCCTACATTTAGAATTAAGACTTCACCTAAAATCCGTTTTTTAATTCTAAAGACTTGATATGGGTAGGTTGGTATGAGTATGGATGCATTTTGACTTAAATACATTAAGAAGTACCTACATCTCCGGAATAAATTAAAAAAAAAGTTAATGAAATGGCGAAATAGATGAAATGTCAATTAAGTCTTTCAAATTATACTTAACGCAAGTGTCGCGGTCGCAGTGAATGACTTCATATCATGTCACATATTTTCTATGGATTCAGGTTTAAAAAAATAATATTTTATATTATTGTTATTATTTTAGCATACAATAAATATATAATATGAATATTATATGATATATGAATATTCATGTGAAGCTTAGATTTACACAAGAAAAGTAAGTTCCCATATTATGAGAAGTTTGTAGGTAGCGATTTTACGAGCTTTTAGTAAGTTTTCTCCTGACCCAGTGCATCTGTCTGTCTGTCTGTATTCAAAACTTACAGATTAAATTTGACTAGCTTCCCGGTGTTTGATTGATTAATATCATGATCATTGAATAAACATTATTTCCTCTTACCAAGACAGCTACATTGCCAACCCTATGCAACAGACGTGCCGTTACTAGGTCACCGGCGCTCAACTCACACGGATAGGCCGTGTCGCCCCCCTGGCTGCTGGCCGCCAGTTCCTGGGGGTTGACACATTGGACAAAAAACACATGTCCTTTTTGAAATTCATTTATTTCTTATATATATAAGTATCTTTCAACAAGCAATTCTTGTATAGGTATATATTTATTTATTTCGGGGATCTCGGAAACATCTCTATCGATTTCATTTCAATGTACATTTCGGGGTTTACGGGGGCGAAAATTTGTCTAGCTAGGTCACATCTTCGGGAAAATTCGCTGTTTGTTTGTAACTGAAATCTCGAAAACCGCTCTAACAATTTTAATGAAATTTACAATGAAAATACCCCCATATTGTATTTTACGAGGGCGAACCATCGATAAAAGCTGGTCTCCAGGTAAACTCGTTTCCGGGAATACACGAGCAAATCTGGGTCGCCCAGGTACTATTTATTTATATCTGTAATCTGTATTTATTTCGCGGATGTTGGAAACGGCTCGGCTCGGCGGATGGGTTTAAGAGGGCGAAAAATCAATCTAGCTAAGTCATACCTTCGGGAAAATCCTAAAGATACTATTATTGCCCAGGTAATATTACCAGCTATATTAGGCTAAACCAGAAAAAAAATCGGATGCATTTTTAACACTACTTGATGGTAAATTATTACTCATGTCTTTTTTCTTGTTCTGTTTTTGGCTAACATCAATAATAGAGTCAATAGATTCAAAATATGATATGTTCCAAAATTTAACATCATTGTCATGTGAGCATGAAGCTATATAGCAGCCGTCATGGCTTATGTCCAAGCACTCTACAGGTAGGCGGTGCTGACCCACAACACCTAATTGTCTCTGAGGGAACATATGAGCGGCACGTAGTATGCCATCTTCACCAGAGGTCACTACAATATTCTGTGTAATAGGCACCATGCATGAAATTGAGTGTTTTTGACCAATGTACTCATCACTATGCAAACCAAATTCTTTCCAGTTAAATAAATACATTTTTCCTTTGGACGAACCTACTAGTAACTTTGTGTCAGACCGAAACAGACCCATGCAGGTCAATTCTGAGTCATAATCTTCAGAGGTTGAGTAGATTTTGCTGAAACAAGAGAAACAAAATGTTAGAAACATATAACAGATAAAATCAAAATAGCTTATTCTTAATACAATCAACACTAATTACCATACCATCATCATCGTGACATTAGCCGAAGGACATCCACTGCTGGACATAGGCCTGCATATATTAAATTTAATTTTTCATTTGAATGGATCCAGTCATCCAGTACACTCAGTACTTCAAAGATTCTCCGGGAACACAATGTGATATTCATCATCACACCTTAGAACCTAAATGGTCATGTACGGTACGGTTTCAGAGGAATTTCCTACCTCAGACGCTCCGGTTGTGGAATTAGCTCCTTGCCGAGGTTTTCACGAAGGACTACAGAATGGGGTTCTTCAAGAAAAGAGTGCATACACTTTTAAAGGGTCGGCAACGCACATGTGACACTCCTGGAATTGCAGGCGTCCATAGGCTAGGGGCGTACGCTTGTTTGCCACCGAACGACGACGAAAAAAAACGTGTTTTAGAGTACATACTGTTGACAGTACACATAACAGTTAATGTCTTAAGATTGTAGTGTCAGCTTTACCTTCCTTTTAGGTCAATAGAAGTCAAAACTCCGTCCCCACCAGCACACACCAAGTATTTCCTTGCATCATTTGTTAACATGTCGGCCACATGTTCTTCACCAATTTTAATACTAAATATGGGATCAGGCTTCCTCATGTCCCATAGCTTGACAGTGCCTCCATCATCTCCTGTAAAATTTTGTCTGTTTATATACATAAGTTACATAACCAACAACTAGGTACTGCAATTTATAATTATAAGTTATTGTTATTATTGTAGTGCTCATAGCTCAGGGGGTCTATTCCGAAATTCGAAATCCGAACTTCATATGGTGCCGTCCCTTTCACTCTGCTGTCATACACTATATGAGTGAAATGGACGGCACCATACGAAGTTCGGATTTCGAATTTCGGAGTAGACCCCCAGAGGCGCCCGCGTATAGCGTGCGTTATGGGAAGTTTAGCAATGTCGGTCGAGCTAACTTGGTCTTGGATGGGTGATCGCTTTGAGTGGTTACTAACTGAGCGCTCCCGTGCTTTGCAAAAGGCCTTATAGGGCGATTTGAGAACTACTAAGTCAAGTTGCCTTGACAAGTCTAATCCAAAAAGATTCCCCATTGGTTGGAAGGTCCGTCACTTCCGTAAAAACTAGTGCCTACGCCATTTCTTAGGTTTAGGTAGTGGGTCACCTGCCGGAGATCCTCTTATGAAGAGGCGGCGAGGAAAGCCACAATAGGGAGGACCGCACTTGTGGTAGACCGGATACACCAGCTAGGTTTCAAAGTATATCTCCCATAGCTACATGGTCCGAGAAGGGGACCTCCTCGCAATGCCGGAATTAGGGTGAACGGAGAGGTCGTGGCGGTCAAGGCTCAGATGAGATATCTGGGTCTCACTCTAGATGAACGGAGGGACATCGGAGCACACTTCACCAACCTCGCTCCGAAGCTGATGTCTATAGCCGCCGCACTTAGTCGGTTGCTTCCCAACATCGGCGAACCCAATGCCACGTGTAGGCGTCTGGCGCTCCTATATGGGTCGACCCCCTCTCAGTGGCTAACAGGACCTAACTCCGTAGGCCGCAGAGGACGATTTCTTTGAGAGCTATCCGGGGGTACTACACGGTCTCTTGTAGAAGCAACGACGTTGGCTGCCGACCTTCCATGGGACCTGGCGGCGCGGGTGCTTGCAGGGGTCAACCAATAGAAGGCTGGTAAAAGAGCGAGAGGAGAGTTCCTGATTGGGATGAGACGGGGCGCGCCCGAGCTTCGGCATTGGCCGACTCGCTACGCCAGTGGCAGGAGGAGCTGAGGTCAGCAGAATTCGGCCTTCTAACGGTAAGCGCGATACTGCCACATTTGGAGCGCTGATCAACAGGCGACACGGAACTTTGACCACCCACCGTGTGTGGTGCAGTTGCTTACTGGCTACGGATGCTTCGGTAAGTATCTGCATCGCATAGGAAGAGAGCCAACCCCATGCTGTCACGCGTGTAGTGCGCCTGTTCACACAGCGTTTCACACGCTGGAAGAGTGTGCCGCGTGGGTGCTTCAGCGGGTGGTCCTACAGGCGGTAATAGGCGCAAACCTCTTGCTGGCCAGTAGTCAACGACATACTCGGCCTCCTTTTGTGACAATGTAATGTCGCAGAAGCAGCCCTCTCGCGGATCCGCTCCGTCGGCGACGGATTGAAGGCAGAGCCAGACGCTATGCCCATCTGATGCCTCCGCCGTAGTGGAACTATACAGGGTATACCCTGTAAGTAACGTTCCACAAGACTGGAGGCGCCCGCCTCATAATGTCTGCGGTCTACTAGCCGGTGGGCCGACCGCCGGGGCCGGGACGTACGCGGTCGAATGCCAAGAGCGATCCTGCGGCGCCCCAATACCTATACAAGGTGGAGCCGGACTTCGTTGGTAGTTTTAGACGGTAGTCCAAGGCTCTCTAGCCGTGGTTAGTCCGTCATACCCTTCGGCCCCGACAGGACGGGATGCGTAAACGAATTTCCCTAACGTTAAAATAAAAACAAAAAAAAAGATTAGGTAGTGGGCCCCAAGAATGCAACTGGATGCATGGGACGCAACTGTACTGGAATAACGCTAGGATGATGATGAAGTTATTGTTGTCCAGCATAGGTAAGTACAGGTAAATTACTTTCGAGACGTCTTTGCATTTGTAGTTGTGACCTCTGTAGCCAGCCTCACACACACTACAAATACTACTTCAGATGCAAAAGCCAAAAACATCTCGAAAGTAATTTACCTGTACAAGGTGTTATTTTAGACAGGCAGCTGTCTCTCATACTTCTAAATAATAGTAGTAATACACTGTACATATTAAAAGGGGTGATATTTCAGCCAATTTTACCAGTCAAACTGTTTTTAAATTTTGTTTCTAGCCAATTGTTTATGTTTTCAGATTTTTAACTTTTTAGAATAATTTTGGTTAGTACGCCTATTAAAAAGTCGCCGCCGCCAATATGACACAGTTAGATTATTTTCTTTAGGGTGAAATGAAAGAATGAGTATACCATACCGCACTATTGTCAATACCAAAGCAGAATTGCACGACAGAATTTTGAATGCTGTGCAAGACATCAAAAATAACCCAGGAATTATTATGCAGCAGATTAAAGGTGCCTTTCCACCAGAGATGTGCTATGCAGCTAATGCCGTGAGGATGTGAAAGCAATGCTACGAAAACCCGTTTCCATCAGTGTACAAACTTCATCCGCATCCATAGCAACATAGCATAGCACATCTCTGGTGGAAAGGCACCCTCAAGCTCGGGTCACATTGTGCCTTCAAGAGAGAGGATGTCATTTTGAACACCTTATACCATACAGGGAACTTTACAACAGTAGCATAAGTTTCTTTTTTAATAAATTTATTTAAAAATTGTGACTTATATTACTTCTTCTGTGCTTTTATGTTATTCAAAAGTAAGCTTTTATTTTCAGAATTTTTAGAATAACAGTTTCTAAGTGTTGAAGACAAGAAAACAATTGTTTGTAGTATTAATATTAAGTGAGAAATAAGAACAAGCATAAAATAAAATAAATGGTAACATCTGCAATTTTTTGAGAAAAGCGGGGTTTTCTCTATAAAACCGAATATGCTGATTTATTCTTTTGGTTGTTTGTTTATTGTTATTGATAATCAATACAATGTCCATTGTGATTACCCTGCAATGACTTTATTCGTTTTTAAACAATTAGATCAAAAGTTATACCGTCTCAATTAGGTTTACTACCCAAAATTTTACCACAATGTTAAAAAATCTGTAAAAAAAAGAATCACCAGAAACTAAAATTAAAAACAATTTCGCCAAGTAAAATTAGCTGAAATTTCACCCCTGTACCATTCCACCACATGTACAGTTTATTGAAAAGCACCCTGTATTGTAAATACATTTAGTTTGTTACTAATTTCCAGCTGTTTACAACAATAACATTCTTGTTTGCATACATTTTATTTTTATTTTTATTAAAATAAAAAAGCAATGATTACCTGTTACAATTTTGTCATTGTCTAAACATAACATGGAATAGACTGGTTCGTCATGTGCATTTTCATAGTTTTTTTTTAATTTTCCTGTTTCTACATCTGTGACCATTATAGCTTTGTCCTGTAAACATAAAATTAAACTAATACCAACCAAATTAATTCATTGAGTAGAATGTGAAATATATATGTTTAAGTTGATATGGAAATATGTAGATAAAATTAGACTGGGTATGCGAGTAGGAAATAAACATACAACACCAATTCAGTTGTAGGAGAGTGAATGTTTAGTAGACATATAACATTTGACCAAAGTAAATTACTTACTTTTGCAGTTGTGTACATAGTGATCCCTTCTGAATCAAATTCCACATCCCTGCATGCTTTCAGGTGTAACTCTAAGGTATTAACAAGTTTTGTTTCATTATCATTGTACTCATATAGTAAAACATCTCCCATTATGTTTGCCAGAGCAATAAGGTTTTTAGCAGGATTGAATGAAATATCAACAATGAAGTCTTCGCAAGTAATAGAGGGAGGATGATCTCTTGGCTTATTTTTCTCTGCTTTTATTGCCTTCACAACCTCATCTTCGTCATCATCATCACAATCATCTTGATCTTGTGTCTCCGGTTCAGCTGCTTCATCACCACTCATAACTTGGTCATTAATTCCTGTGCTATCTGAAAATTGAAATATTATTATTTATTTATTTGATGGAGTGCATACTTGTTCCAATTATCAGTGAAGCTACGTGAAGTTACGAAGAAAGGGCATTTATTCACGTCTTGTGTAGGTTATATAGTACCATTATCATCATCCGAAGCAATTTCATCATCGAATGCTTCGCTGGCGTCACTGTCACTTTCGTCAGAAGAATTCTTCTCAAATCCTCTAAAATTAATTGTCATGGTGGATATAGATATATCGAAATGAACAAACAAGGTGATAAACTGATCAACTATAGAGTGTAAATATTAAATATCAGATGAGCATGGCTATGGATGGGCAAGGGCTGAAAGATTTTTGACAGTTCCTCAGGGGATACCACATAAAGAATTTTCTCCCCATTTATATCACAGAAAGGTTCAGACCGCCAACTCACGAACCAAAAATATAGACCGTAAGCAACCATATTTAATCTGTACCCGCGGGTAGATTATTGACGTTTATTTTTTTAAATTATTTAATGACACTGTGAAAATGGAACTTACTGTGAACATCCAACGATAAATATATATAGCTCATTTAAATTTAACTTCGTGTAGCTCACGTCATTTCCAATTGAACACCAACGTCCGATGTAAAATGAAACTGGTGTTCAATTGAAATACCGTGAACTATGTTGTGCCGTATTATATGAAATTAAATAAACAATTTACTTATCAACAGATTTATTTTTTAATGTACGTCGTCTCTTATCCGGGAAAACGATATATCTTCGTCCTTTCACAGTGTTCTACGTTTTACAAACACAACACTCGTACATTTTGCAAAATGAGAACTAGCATGCCATGCCACATACGACGCACTTCACTATCTTCTATTTGTGGTCCAAACAATGGTTATTACGCGTTTCCACATGAATTTTCCATTAGCTACACAGTGTTTCGTTAGTTAACTTCATAATAAAGAAGTCAATACTACAAATTGAATAATAACACTTGCAAAAATAAAAAAAATGTTCCAATACCAGATGACATTCCGAGGAGACGCCATTTTGATTTGTCACTTTGTTTTGACATCCAATAAGCAAAACATCAGTCACACCAGTAGCCAATCACAGCTCGGTAAGTCGTCAAAATCTTTTTGACACAATATGGCGGCTATCATACACGTTTCATTCTACGTAGATAAACAGCCGTGATTTATATTGACAGAAGTAGGTTGTTATTGAGGTCGAAATCTTCAAAATAAACGAAATAAATATTAGGGGACAGTAGAAAATCCTCCGACCAAGAAGAACAGATAGATGGAGCATTACAATATTTACAATCTAGTGACGTAGGTTTAATAAATATGCTCAGCGTTAGCACAGTATACAGGTTGTCCCAAGAAGTAGTGATATAATGAAGCTGGGAGGTAGAGGACCTAGAGGGCTATCTGAATCACGCCCATGTATGTTCCGCGATTTTTAGTATTTTCGGAGTTATGATTTATTTTTTTATTTTTTCACCTATCGCCGCGTACGATGAGATTTTTATTTATGGTGACGTGAATTATTGCGGTAGATGCTTGATTTTTTTCGTGTGCTAAGCTGATAGATAGGCCAATTCAGTATGGTAACATTTACTATCGTTAGATCTTTGAATGGCATAAAAAAAATTAAATGCCAAGAAAGATAAAATTACCCAGTATGTTCACAACTTCAAGGGCCCTTAAAAAAATAAAATCACATAAAAAATAATTACCGATTGGCTTTTAAAAACTTGCTCTATCTATCAGGTAGCTACCCTGAAAATTTCATTTTATTATTAATAAGGCTTCAATCAAAAAATTGAAATCTAAATGTGGTAAGTGCACAATTTTAATTTACATAATGATTAATGCAAGCAAAACAAAACCTTTCTAAATAAATTTCGTTCTAACCACGCACTGGCCATCAATAGAAAAAGAACAAAACACAAAAGACGGTTGACGCATAAGAAAATTTTCACGTTGTTTGGTCATCGTTGTTATTTTTCAATAATTTAAAAATTGTGTTTTAATACTGCTAATTGTTCGTTTCCCTAATCATTTTGGCTATTCATATGGACTTTGACTTGCATTACGATTTGGATAAGTGTTATTACCTGGAATCGACGAGTTGGCATCATTTAACTGGACTTGAGTTTGCGTGTAAGTGATCATGTTTACTTCACGTGATTACGCAGAAATGCATTACTATTACGGTTATGCTAATATAATGGGGGAATGCGGCGGAAGCTTCAAGGCTGTACCGGGAACGTGTGGAACAAAGAGGCGGGCCTCAACCTGAAACGTTTCCTGACTATCGCATGATCTTAAGAGTACATAATGCGTATTTGGAAGGTCACATACCGGGTACCAGATCAGGCCGTATGGCCACTATGCCGGATCCTGATGTAGTAGATGCAGTTGTTGAAGAAGTAGAAAGAGACCTGTCGACTAGTGTGAGAGTTATGGAACGTCGTACCGGACTTTCTAAATCTCAGGTACACCGTACACTACAGAGCGTAGGATATCATCCGTTTCACATTAGAAAAGTGCAACAGTTGAAACCGGAAGATTACAATCGGCGAGTTGAATTCTGTCAGGAAATGCTGATGAGACAAGCTGAAAACGAAATTTTTTTTAATCAAATTTTGTGGACGGATGAATCCCACTTTAGACGTAATGGGATTTTTAATATGCACAATTCTCACTCAGGGCAATTGAAAATCCGAATTTAAAAAGGGAATCGACATTCCAAGAACACTTTAGTGTTAACCTTTGGTCTGGCATACTTAACGGTAAGTTAATCGGGCCCTTTCAGCTGCCAGACCGCTTGGGCGGCAATCACTTTTTAAATTTTCTACGCGTCGATCTGCCCCTGCTGTTAGAAACTATTTAAATCAAAGATACCCTGAAAGATGGATTAGTCGTTGCGGCCGGGGTGACGCCTGCCTTATAGCCTGGCCTCCACGTTCCCCCGACCTAAACCCCATAGATTTTTTTCTATGGGGATATTACAAAGACCTCGTCTACTCGAGGGAATGCCGCAATTTGGACGAGTTAACCCGGAAATTGAGAGTAGCAGAAGAAACCATTAAAAATAATAGAAGTGCATTCAGACGTTTAAAAGACAACTTTTTCCGGCGATGTCGCACTTGCATTGAGCAACAGGGGGGCCATTTTGAAAATTTATTGTAATTAAACACCTTGTAATTGGTTTTACTTTGCTTGCATTAATCATTATGTAAATAAAAATTTTGCACTTACCACAGTTAGATTTCAATTTTTTTAATGAAGCCTTATTAATAATAAAATGAAATTTTCAGGGTAGCTACCTGATAGATAGAGCAAGTTTTTAAAAGCCAATCGGTAATATTTTTTATATGATTTTATTTTTTTAAGGGCCCTTGAAGTTGTGAACATACTGGGTAATTTTATCTTTCTTGGCATTAAATTTTTTTTATGCCATTCAAAGATCTAACGATAGTAAATGTTACTATACTGAATTGGCCTATCTATCAGATTAGCACACAAAAAAAATCAAGCATCTACCGCAATAATTCACGTCACCATAAATAAAAATCTCATCGTACGCGGCGATAGGTGAAAAATTAAAAAAGAATTCATAACTCCGAAAATACTAAAAATCGCGGAACATACATGGGGGTGATTCAGATAGCCCTCTAGGTCCTCTACCTCCCAGCTTCAGTATATCACTACTTCTTGGGACACCCTGTATATAGCTTAAGGCAGTAACTCAAAAAGAGTCGCTTAAGACCTTTTTGGACCTGCGCTTCGCTAGAGCGATAGGGTTGCTCATCTCAATTTATGTTGAATAAGTTTATTATATTTCCTAAAACATTGATTTGTATTCTACTCCGTAGATACTCAAATAACAGTTAGCGGGTAATCTAGGTATACTAATAGTGTTTGTGTGTAGGGGATGTAATATCCGAAACTACTTTAAAAAAATAGGGTATATTTTTAGCCTCCGACGCAACGAAAAAGAGGGCAAGTTTAACGTGAGTTTCTGTGTATTTGTCTGCTGCTTCGTAGCTCCCTAACGGTTAAACCGAAAACGAAACCGGTTCTTAAATATATTTCGTGGGTGGGTTATATCCCGCGGCTTTGCTTACATTCTTTGTAATACACGGGCGGAGCAGCGCAACTGACAACATTAAATTAAATATTCTTATTTATATTAACATTTTGCATTAACTTCGATACATTTTGTATTATCAGACGAAAATACTTGTAATCCACAATTTACGTTTAAACCGCCACACCGATTGAGGAAAAAATTCGCATGGAGATAGTTTGAGGCGATCCCGGAAATGATCCCTTAAGGAAGTGAAAAGAAGGGTGGAAGTTTGTACGGGAGAGCGATAATCAAGCAAACGCCTGAAATAATTAAATAACAATCTTCTATATGGCAAATAAACGATGTCCACGCGGGCGAACTCGCGAGAAAAACTAGTCATTCATAAAACTAATTATAAATATTGTGTGGTTTATCTACACAATATTATATATGCCTAATTTTTATTTCAAATATTAAATCGCATTTTCATCAAATCATTCCTTCACGTTATGTCACGTCAAATCAACATAGTGGCCAAAGAGCATATAATCACTACGTTCTGAGGGGCTAGTATGATCGCTTATATGTCGGACATATAGCATTCGTCCCTCTCGCACTTACATACTTGACAGTACGGGACGAATGCTATATGTCCGACATATAAGCTATCATACTAGCCGGGCTGATAGCAAAGAGAATATAATCACTACGTTCTATAGTGGCCAGCACGCGCTAGTTTACTAAAAACTTCTTCAACTATTCAACGCGATACGTGAGCGGCACACGTGATCGAAACCCCCCGAGACCTCCTTAAATTTACTATAATGACGTGTGTCTGTCGTGGGTGCGTCAAATCTGACGTTTGTATGTTTGTTTTACTGCTATAGGCTATACCAGGGGCCTTTCAGCTCGAAGTACGAATTTTTCTATGGAAATGTTAGTTAAACTAGTTTGTACCAGATGTCACTGGGTGCTATCTCTATCGCACTTGCATATTGAAGTGACAGGGATGCAGCGGTCGTGCGGTTAGTTCTTACTAAATACACAACGGCGCTACGATCTATGTGGAGTATTTCACTGGTATCTCTATCTCAGTATATATATTGTACTTTGTGGGCTATACATATATCTACTGTGGCGTTAGTGTGCAGTGCATGCGTGACCTTGTTTTTTTATTGGTAATTGTTAAAAATTAATGAAAAAACAACTTTTTTTAAAACAAGCTGTCGCGAAGCCTTCATAATGGGGATGTAATCATAATTATATATCTATGCATATGTTAGCTTCGCTTACTGAATCTTATGAAGGACGCGAAATTTTTATGATAATAATGCATGACTCTATTTCCAATTAATAGTGCAAGTTGTTATAGTATGTTGTGACTCATACTTTTTATTCTGTTGAACTCCGTCTGCCATCCGTGTCCAGCCTGTCCATATTCCTTAGTCCCTGCTAGTCTGTCTGCTCTCACCGCCTAGGGGTTTAAAGATATCATGATTCCTCCCTTCATGGAATCACATAAGTGTCCTAGGTTTACTTATGTAAAATAGTATTAGACACAATAGTACAATTAAATTGACCATCTCTTAATGTCACTCTGGTGGGTGACCTTAGGCTAAGTGCTATCGGCACCACGGAAAGGGCCCTACGTCCCTCACCGCACTCACTCGTATCATAAATACGAGCCAGAGTTCGCCTCTTCTACCGTTAGGTCCACACTATCAGCATGTAGTATATGTGGGCTTTTCCGCGGTGGCGAACCACCCTTACAAATAATTAGGTGCACTGGCAGAAGCCCGAGCGCCTATCAAGAGCCTTATATAAGTAACCTTATATGGTCCTTCGAAAGTCCCCGCAGGACTCGGTATATCAAATCACTTAGTATTAACAAGATCATAAATCTAAGACATTTAACTTTCCAATCCAGGTATCTCCTCTCGTGGTTGGCACTGACTCTACTAATATTATTACACTAGCTTGTACATGAAATGATCTGATCATCAAACTTTAGTAGATAGTATTAAAGCAACTTTCGAGAATGGCGCGAAGTAGCACGACATGTAACGTGAGTGGCTAAACAAACTATGACAGACAGAAAACGGGTTAAACGGGAGATGCTTACCAAAGAGTTTTAGTGTTGCTATGTACAATATTTACATTTCGCGGAAGTCCCACGGCACAAGCTTTTATTGTTTGTTAATAAAATGAACTCATCATCGTCCTCCTAGCGTTATTCCCAGTACAGTTGCATCCTGAAGGATGCCTGGGGTCCGCTACCTAATCCCAAGAATTGGCGTAGGCACTAGTTTTTACGAAAGCGACTGCCATTTGACCTTCCAACCCGAGGGGGAAACTAGACCATATTGGGATTAGGCTTGTCAAGTGAGTGGGCAACTTGACTGTTAGAGGTTCTCAAGCCGCCCGGAGGCCTCTAACTTGGCTTAACGACTGCTATCATAGACAACAACCGGGATCAACGGCTTCACGTGCCTTCCAAAGCACCTTAATAAATGAACTAAAAAGTTAAAATATATTAACTCTAATAAGGAACATAACACTTTATAAGTTCATTGTAACCTTTAACGATAATTAAGCTCCTTCGTCTACGACAAAATAATTCCATATCGTACATAATTATATATTTTTAACACTAAAACTCACAGTCCCAATTGTATAAATAAAAGCGTGTTACATTTTGATTGTATGATTAAGAACATTTAGCACCTTCTTTTTCCTCTTGCTATCATAATGTAACACGCTTTTACTTATAAAATTGGGACTGTGATAAAAACGGGAAGATTTAATAATTAAGGTGTACAGTTTTAGTGTTAAAAACACATAATTATGCACGATATAGAATTATTTTGTCGTAGATAAAGAACGGATATTTAACGCCATAATTCACGAAGGGAGAACTCCAAAAGCGTGGAGCAGGAGCGTTGTAGTTTTGTTTTTCAAAAAGGGTGATAAAACACTTCTTAAGAACTACAGACCTGTTCTCGAGGGTCATCACCAATAGATTGGCGAGAAATCTTGACGACTTCCAACCACCGGAGCAGGCCGGATTTCGCGGAGGGTTTAGCACCATAGACCAATTACGCACAGTAACGCAGATTATAGAGAAGACTCAGGAATATAATCAGCCACTGTGTCTCGCGTTCGTGGACTATGAGAAGGCTTTTGACTCCATAGAAATCTGGTCTGTGCTGGAATCCCTGCAGCGGAGCCAAGTCGATTGGCGTTATATCGAGGTGTTGAGATGCTTGTATAACGGAGCATCGATGTCGGTCCGAGTACAGAACACGACCTATCCAATTGCATCGAGGTGTAAGACAAAGGGACTTTATATCTCCGAAACTGTTGACAAATGCTTTGGAAGATCTGTTCAAGACTATAAACTGGAATGGACACGGCATCAACATAAACGGAGTGTACATCTCACACCTGCGCTTTGCCGATGATATCGTTGTCATGGCGGAAACGCCGCAGGGATTACAGGAGATGCTGTACAGCTTAAATGAATCCTCCCAACGAGTTGGTCTTCGGATGAACCTCGAGAGGACTAAGATCATGTTCAATGATCTAGTCGTACCGATGCTGGTTAACGTCGGTGGCACACTTCTCGAAGCTGTCTCGGAGTATGTATACCTGGGGCAGCTCTTGCAATTAGGCAGGAACAACTTCGAGAAGGAAGCCGATAGGAGGATCCAGTTAGGTTGGGCTGCGTTTGGAAAGTTGCGTCACATATTTTCGTCGGTGATACCGCAAAGCTTAAAGACGAAAGTCTTCAACCAGTGCATACTTCCCGTTATGACCTACGGAGCCGAGACGTGGTCACTGACTGTGGGGCTAGTCCACAAACTGAAAGTAGCTCAGCGCGCTATGCTTTGGGTCTCTCTCAGGGATAAAATACGGAACGGAGTAATCCGTCAGAGAACTAAAGTAACCAACATAACTTTTAAAATTAGCAAACTAAAGTGGCAGTGGACTGGCCACATCTGTCGTAGAACTGACAACCGCTGGTGTAAGCGTGTCCTAGAGTGGAGGCCGCGCCTCGGCAAGCGTAGTGTGGGTCGCCCGCCGGCCAGGTGGCGAGACGACGTATGTCGGAGGGCGGGAAGCGACTGGATGCGTAAAGCAGAGGACCGCACTTTGTGGCGCGCCTTGGGAGAGGCCTATGTTCAGCAGTGGACTGCAGTGGGCTGATGATGATGATGATGATGAGACAAAGAAGCTTAATTATCGTTTAAGGTTACAATAATAATAATAATCTTTATTTTACTAAGAATTACAAAAAATATAGTACTTTACATTTCAGTGGCTTGCAGAAGGTAACTAATGAAATGAATCCCTGAATCCTAAGCTAGGAATAAACCTGTATTTTAGGGCGCAGTGAATCCGGAAAGTTGGCAAATACCATCTATTTAACAAACCAAATAAGGACAATTTATTAAATGGCAATTACAATTTTAAATAACAGAATATTCTATGAGAATAACATTTTTAAGATAAACAGTTAAGTGCGTGTGTGTGCGCGCGTGTGTGTGTGTGTGTGTGTCTGTGTGTGTGTTGGTGCGCGTGCCTGTGCGTGTGTCTGTGCGTGTGCGTGTGTGTGTGTGTGTGTGTGTATGTGTGCGCGCGTGCGTCTGTGGGTGTGTGTGTGTGTTGTAAGGGAGTGTCTGTGCATATGTGTATAAAGGGGATGTATTACTGCTGAAAGTAATGTATAAAGGAGATGTAGTAGTAAATATTCCGGTATACAATCTATAAAATTTATAAAAGAATGAAGTAATTTTAAGACAGGTAATATATCGGATTAGCGTAATTATTAGGTACTAAGTCAGCAATTCCTATTTCTCAGTAGGAGTTCAGTTTCGTTATAGCCTAAATTGCTGAGGTATTCAAGAAGTTTTTGTTTCGGAGTGTACTTACCAATATGTTTCAGAAAAGATTACCAATATGTTTTTTAACATTGTTATAAATAATGCAACTGAGAAAACTGTAATGTCTACCAGCAAAAGTAGTTTTATGTGGTTTAAACGGACAAACATTTCTCGACGATCGCTTATTAAGGTCACGTGTAGCTAGGACTTCAGGGTGCTTACGGAATATAGCACGCAGGATGAATAATTGTCTGACTGTTAAAACATTTGCTAATTTGTAGAGCTCGGCAGTGGGAAAACGAAGACGCTTAAAATGTATAACTTTCAATACCAAACGTTGAGCACCTTCAAGGGTAATCATAAAGGTTTTAAGGTCAATTAATTATATAGTGTTATAATTCTTATTAGAGTAGAGTTAATTTATTTTTAGGGTTCCGTACCCAAAGGGTAAAAACAGGACCGTATTACTAAGACTTTGCTGTCCGTCCATCCGTCCGTCTGTCACCAGGCTTTATCTCAAGAACCGTAATAGCTAGACAGTTGAAATTTGCACAGATTATGTATTTTTATTGTGGCTACAACAACAAATACTAAAATCAAAATAATAATAATAATTAAGGGGGCTCCCATACAACAGAGTAGTTGTTGGCATTTTTTTTCTTGTACGGAACCCTTCCGCCTCGCACTTGGCCGGTTTTTATTAACTTTTTAGTTCATTTTATTAACAAATAATAAAGTCTTGTTGTTAATAAAGTTTTTTTTCTTTAATTTTCTTCTCTCTTGTGTATGTATTCTATCGATATCTTGCCTGTTTGTGCGTTGTTCTAACGATTCGTTTTTCCTTTTCTCTTGTGCATGTATTTTATCGGTTTCTTGCCTATTTTTGCGTTGTTCTAACAATTTTTTTTCTTTATGTTTAGCTACTGCTAATTGCTAAACTTATTTTTTCGAAGCATTGCCGCTTGTGGACATCGCTTTCATTAGCAATCTTCTCCTGTCGCTTCAATTTCGCCTTCTCTAAACGTCGTTTTTTTTGTGTAGTTTCTTTTTTGTTCATGTTGTTCCACGAGTATAGGACAAAAACGGTCCATCCCCCCAGAGGTCTATTGTAGAGGGATAAGGGCTTCAGTACAACAGGGTTCGCCCTGGTATACGGAGGCGCAACCGTAGCGATATGAAATGTTCATACACTCTCATGCCATTCAGCCCTCGGCACGTGCTCACTTTGGCATTGGGTGATCCATCTAATCAAACAGACATAATCCACATTCATAACGGAACGAAATTTTTTGGAGTTGCATATTCACGCCAACCAAGATACTCGTCAAGACGATTCAAACGAGCCCAAACTCGATGGTGTTGCGTCGTTTAATTACGGAGTTTCTATGACCACCTTCCAGCTCCATCATCAGACCCTCGTTACCATATAGCATCAAAGTACTCGTCAAGATGAATTAAACGAGCCCAAACTCGATGGGGTTGCGTCGTTTAATTACGGAGTTCCTATGGCCACCTTCCATCTTCATCATCAGACCCTGGTTACTATATAGTATCAAAGTACTCGTCAAGACGAATCAAATGAGCCCAAACTCATTGGAGTTGCGTCTTTTAATTACGGAGTTCCTTTGGCCACCTTCCAGCTCCATCATCAGATCAATTCTATGTCATAATAATATTGCATTGTCATAAGATTTATACATGCTAAATTTCAGCTCAATCGGAAACCGGGAAGTGGATCAAATTAAACTTGCAAGATTTGATTACAGACAGACAACGGGACAGGTGAAAGTAAATAAACGCTTGTAAAAATCGGGTTGACTAAGTTTGTCGTAATGCTCCTTCTTTCTTTCTTCTTTCCTGAGGGAAAATTATACACAAATCGACCAAGACCCATATTAAGCTTAATTTGTCAATTACAACATACAACCTAGAGAAGCAGCTATTGGCTATGTGCGAAGTAGGTGGTGGAGGTAAGTTAGGCGATCGTAGCGCACACCATGGCAGAAATGTGTACTTACCGGGGACCACTGTCCAATTTACTTTCACGTTTTCTATTGGTTTCTTAACGGTTTCCTACGATTCGTTACGTTTGTGTGTATTTATTTATTCTCTTATTTATTTCAGTAAAATTTCCAATTCGGGGTCTTTCATGTTTACTAAAGTAAATAAAATAATCATGTGTCATTATTTGACATCTCTGAGTTTTGACATTATCTCGGGACCTTTGACGTTTGACGTTTCAGACGTGCACATAGCCAATATAACAAGGAAAGAACAGTAATTCAATTCAATTTATATTCAATATACTTATACACAGTCTTAACAAACGTGTTACACTAGATTTACACTATGGTGTTCGCTATTCGCCTCGTTATTCGACGAAACATTCGTGTACGAGTGCCGTTGCGAACTACTGTTCACACATTCGTGGGTTTATTCGCACACGAATATGGAGCACGTGAAAATAATAACGGAATGCGCGCTACATCACCCAAATGAGCTCTGCTGATAAAAAGAACATTTATGTCTAAAATTCGCACTTCAATGCACTACATTTTGTCTAGACGTCGTTTTGGGTCGGGCGATGGCGAATGTGTGAATAGTAAGTTCGTGTTCGCTATTCGTGCCCTTTGATTCGCGTCCGAAAAACCGGTCCCAACGCGAATGCATGAATCGCGAGGCGAATAGCGAATGTGCTGTTTACACATGCATATTCGTTATTCACCTCGCTATTAGTTCGAACGTGTAAATGCAGCTTTAGTAATTAAAAATGCATTCACCTCAATTAGAGCAAAATCTTTTTAAAAACTTAACCAACATCAATGATTAACCTTTTCAACGCTTGTTGAGCCCTCAGACCAAGTAAAAAATATAGACGGAGCGTCTCGAACAACCTAGTGAAGCCACTTTTTTAAAGATGTGTGCGTATCAGTGTTGCTGATGGAATGAAAAAGTCCCTATGGATGGCGTAATTTGTTTAGTTCTCTATTTTATTTGTAGAGGGCACAATAAAATCAGGGTAGGTTAATAATGATGATGATGAATTAGTCACTTCACATAATGTGTAGTCTAGTAACCGTTAGCCACTACACAGAATGGGACACTCGGCATCATATTTTGAACCACTAATTATTTTGAAAGAACTTCAAAAAAATGCAAAATAAAACATTCAGTTTTGGTAACAGAATTGAACTGTTGAAATTGCATGTTGTACAGTCGCGCTCTTTAATATGGGACCTAATTCGTAAAAAAAATTTTTGAATTTCTATTCAATATGACAGGACTGTCAACATTAAGCTGATCACAAATTAAAGTCTTTGACTGTACTACGGGTGAATTTAATTGCACACTTCGTTTTTGAAATTAATAAAATGAAGACCTTGTTCATACGGCTCCCACCGGTTGAGGTAACTAAAAGTTATACTCTGGTATCACACGTGCTTTATGTTACGTCAATCAACGTCAAGTGAATGTCGAGGTTTTGTGTTCCAAGCAAAGCAAAATTTATTTTCTAAATAGTGTTTTAAGATATTAGTTCAACACTTACAAATGAAAAGTTATATTTTTTTTATTTACTGCTAGAAGTCCTGATGTTATTTTTGCGTCCTTTAATGACGCAGGGGACCATATTTTATAGTGATTGTTTTAGACGTTTACCAGTTTGACGTTTAGAGTTCTGGGCTTGGTTTTGGATTGTATATGTGCGAGTGAACGTGTATTTACTTATTGGGCTTGGTTTTGATGGCTTCACTAGATTGTTCGTGACGCTCCGTCTATATTTTTTACTTGGTCTGAGGTTGAGCCCTGTTGAAATGCTTTTAGGTTGATATCGCACTGCACGCCGTGACAGTTATATTCGTCGTATGGTACGGATATATGCGTAGTTAGCGTCCAAAAGGTTAATATAATCGCGAATAAATGATTACTTTGTAATTTTTAACCTTCGGGATGGATTACCTAATATTATGGGTAAAATATATTTCTAATATTTCTATTCGCTGGGCACCCTGAAGCTATGGTAACCTGACTACATTGAGAAGTATCAGATGGCTGATACATCCTTTAACACGTTTATGATATCTCATCTTTAGTCGTATTATATATATATATATATGGTGACGGTTCATCGATGACAATCAGCACGGCTAGTATGATAGCTTATACCGTCACGTTATACGGCCAAAATGTACTGAAACGTCACATAAAACGTGACGGTATAAGCTATCATACTAGCAGGGTTGGTGACAAACAATAAAAGCTGTACGCGATGAGGGACAGGAGATGTGACATTGTATCTCGTTCCTACATGTGTATTTGTCAATGCTTTTATCTTTCCCGCCAACGTTTGTATGCGGACTCCAGATTTATCCTTACTCCATGATTCAACTACTTGCGAGATCACGTTGAACGAATAAGTTGTGTCACGTTTTGGTTTACATTACATTTCCAGTCACTGTAGTGTAGTTTTCATATTTTGACGAGCACTTGATGAGTTTTCACGTAAAAGGTTCATTGTGGTGCGTGATTTTTGCGTTGTTGTAAATATTAAATTTCGATAATTAGAATACAAACTTATAACAGTAAAATATAATTTTATATATATCTTATTTAAGTATATCAAGGAAATGTTTGTCTTGTAGTAGTCGAGTGTTGTAACCACTAAGTAATTGAAGTGAGATTATTGTAGTAAACCAGTCGTTGTTTTCATTAGATTATTAGTGAACTACAGCGGTTTAATCGTAAACGAGGTAGCTTTGGTGTTAAATGATATCCCTAGAATTTAAAATCAGAGGTAAGACATTTTATTTTCCCTTTTATCTGTTATTGGTATAAAAGTATTTTGAGGAAAATTAAAAAACGTTGAGCCGACAAATTTGGCCCTGTACCACACAGGGCCTTTGACGCATATGTGCATTGAAAAAAAAAATGTTACCCCCCTTATTACATATATGGGGCAGATTTGTATTTTTTTCGTAATTTCAGTTCATGGAATACATCATCCTACCAAATTTCATAATTGTAGTGCTCATAGTCTCTGAGAAAATCGACCGTCTGGAAAACCCAATGCTGGTATAGAAACATCGTATGGGATAGTGGTTTCACAATATTAGTCAACACCGTGTCTTGGTACACTTTGGCACTAGTTTTTACTCCTTTCTCACAAAAATGCATACTAGTGACGCCCGCATAAGAAACTCCCAGCCAAACCATCACAGATGAAGGGTGATGACCTCTTTGAATACGGAGAATGCTATTAGACGCTTCTTTACTATTGCGAGCGTACACTCTATCATTTTGTTTATTACAGTTTTCTTCTATGTCAAAAATTTTCTCGTCCGAAAACAGTATACAACGATGCTTATTTTTAGCGTACTTCTTCAATAAAGCCTTAGATCTTTTAAGCCTTAAAGCTTTAAGCCGACCATTGAGAAGATGGCCAGTTTTTCGTTTATAAGCACGAAGTCTCAGGTCTTGATTAAGCACTCTTTTCACCGTGTTTCTGCTCAAACCCATCTGGAGGGCCATAACTTTTTGTTTCCTAGCGGGATTTCTGGCAATGCGTGCCCTAATTGCTTGTACAACCGCTGGAGTCCTAGCTGTACGCGGACGACCGCTTCTTTTCTTGTCATTTAAACTAGAGACCTCACTGTATCTTTCTATGGTACGATACACAAATCTTAGAGAGAATTTTAAATTTTCAAGTAGCTTAAAAATTTTTGTTGGCGAGTGTCCACAACGATATAGTGCAATTATTGCGGTACGGCTATCTTTAAGCGTCCACTCCATGTTAAAGAAAACAGAAAATTGCAAAATTATACTACTCAAATATTTAAAAAAGATTCGAAATTCAAATGCACAACGGTTTTTGTTTTAGGAGTTCCAAATTTAAATTTTAAAGGCCAGTGACAGAACTTATGAGCCGACTAAGTAGTTCCATTTACTGATTAAAACTATTAAAAGAAGTAAAATAAACCTGCGGCTAAATCCAATCTATACCATGAATAGCTTCTGATTTTAATGATTTATCCCGCATATGCAATATTCAGGATGGTAAAAAAAAACAGTAACATTTACAAGACATTCACCTGCAATATATGTATTAGTCTAGGCCCAAAACTGGAAAATGCGTCTCTAAACAATGCAAGCGGCAAATCATGTAACAGTCGAGGTGACAACGTTATCCGATGGTTTTGACCCTGCTGTTTACGGATCTGCCTGAAGCCATTCCAAAATTTGAAACAGAAGTACGGTAAACCGGAAAAGGTGCAGCCCATACAAACATTTTCGACAAACATTTAGTAAATCATTGTTCCAATACCTTAAAAAAGGTCCGATTGTTATGGTTTTTTGATATGTTGTAAAGGACTATATAGTCATGGTTTGTGTCAATGTTTCCGTCTCTCTAGCACTATATCTTCCTCCGCCATCTTGGAAACACTGACACTTTTTTCTGATTTTTGCTTTTATTATCGTTAAAGTCCATTCTAGTGTTAAGCATGGTTCTGAAATATTGATGAATACAACATTTTCTAAAACTTATGCATTCAACATAGAAATGCTATAAGAGCTCAATGGTATTCAAAGATTTTTTCCACGACCCCTGGGGGCCAAGATATGGAATCGTCTATGGGAAGCTAGCGTTAAAAATTGCTCCTTTTTTCTAGTATTCCACCCATGTTTACGTTTTAGTGCATTTTAGCGCAAACTGTAGTTGGGCAATATTGTAAATAACAAAATTTGCTATTATATTTGGGTTGAAATATTTTTTCCATGACCTCTGGAAACGAAGATATGGAATCATCTATGAAGAGTTACGGTCTAAAACTTTTACCTATGTCCAGTTTTCCTCCCATATTTACGTTTTAGGGCATTTAAGCACAAACTGTAGTTCTGCAATCTGTCAGCAGACAAACATACATACATATAATCACGCCTGTTGCCCAGAAGGGTAGGCAGAGATCACGGATTGCCATCTATGATCCTTACATACAACTTTCGCTGAAGCGAATCATGACATGAATGAACTCTCAAAACATTATTCATGCATGCGCACCGATTTAGGGTACTCTTGACCTAGCCTCTCTGCAGAAGACAAAATTATCTACAAATGGAAATTTTCTACCATACCTAAGTAATAGTAATATGGAATGCTCAATAGGGGCTTAGCTCGTATACCTTGTAAAATTTGTGACTTTCAAACCCTCGCATCGCAGAAAATGGAGTTCAAACATTGACGAGAAAGGTGGCACAACTTAGTGCTTGTCAATCCGTTCTTCATGCATGAGCACGTGTTAGTCAGGCACAGTGGAATAAACAATTTTATTGTAGGATACAATATCCGTGCAGACTTTGGGGACGGGCTCGAGGATCATAAGAATGGGAATATATTGATTTGGTGAAGTCTCCACACATATAACTTAGAATCCATCACCACCGCTCGGGCATGACGAGCATTTTCCCATACGTCCACCTGAAAGGTTTTTGAATAAGTGATCAGTACAGCAAAAGTCATTTTACTCACAGTTTGCCATCGGTTTTCGTGAGCGTTCCGTATTACGGTTACCAGTTAGTGATCGTACAAACTTTCAATTTGCAAATAATTTCGTCTCCTTAAAGATTGCAGCCCGATAGTTTGCGCTAAAATGCACTTGAACGTAATTATGGGATGAAAATTGAAACGGGTAGCAATTTTCGACGGTAGCACTCCATATATGATTCCATATCTTCTTTCCTAGAGGTAGTGGAAAAAATATCTCAATCCAAAAGTTATAGCAAATTTTATATTCTATAATATTGCCAAACTACAGTTAGCGCTAAAGTGCACTTAAACGTAAACATGAGAAGAAAACTGGTCAAAGGAAGCTATTTTCGACGGTAACTCTCCATAGATGATTCCATATCTTCGTTCCTAGAGGTCATGGAAAAAATATTCAAACCCAAAAGTTACAGCAAATTTTGTGATCTACAATATTGTAGAATCATGATAAGCACTAGAATGAACTTTAAAGACAGTACACTCAAAAAACTGAAAAAAAAAGACAGTTTTTCCAAGATGGCGGAGAAGTAAATAGAGCTGGAAGGAAGAAAATTCTGGGTAGTCATTATTGTATTGTCCTTTACAACAGATCAAAAAACCATAACAATCGGACCTCTTTTAGAGTACCGGAACAACGATTTACTAAATGTATGGCGATTTCTCTTCTATGGGCGGCATCTTTTCCGGCGGTATACCGTACTTCCGGTTCAAATTTCACAATGGCGACAGGCAGATCCGTAATTAGCAGGGTCAAAATACTCTGAAAATGTTGTCACCCCAACTGTTACATGATTTGCTTCTTGCATTCTACTTTTTCAAAAATTGTTCTAGTCTATATATTAAACTCAAGATGGTCATGTGGTGAGTTTGTTATCTATATATATATTACGCGAAGCCGATCCTTACAACGCCCATCAGATCTACAGTTATGGACCGATTTTAATAAATTATATACCATAGGATTCGTCCCATGCTGCAGATTTGCAATAAGGTCTTAGTTTTTTGATTTTTATCCTGGAAAATTTATTAAATTGATATTTACGAAAAATCCTGGATGCCCCGACAAATATAAGCCTCAAAATCGTGTTCGATCACGCCGCATACAAGCAACGGGTCAGCTTACCTTGGTAGAATTGTACGAGGTGTCAAAATTTAGCTTGGTTAACACGTGACTTGGGAACTGGCTATTGTATGATTCCGGATGACATAAAATCAATCTATATATATATTACGCGAAGCCGATCCTTACAACGCCCATCAGATCTACAGTTATGGACCGATTTTAATAAATTATATACCATAGGATTCGTCCCATGCTGCAGATTTGCAATAAGGTCTTAGTTTTTTGATTTTTATCCTGGAAAATTTATTAAATTGATATTTACGAAAAATCCTGGATGCCCCGACAAATATAAGCCTCAAAATCGTGTTCGATCACGCCGCATACAAGCAACGGGTCAGCTTACCTTGGTAGAATTGTACGAGGTGTCAAAATTTAGCTTGGTTAACACGTGACTTGGGAACTGGCTATTGTATGATTCCGGATGACATAAAATCAAATATGAATTAAAATGTTCCTGTAAGAAATATCTGGTACAGCATTACAAAATAAAATCTTTTGAGTCGAGAAATACTCAATATTATTAACTATAAACGAAAGTAAAATTACTAATTTGTTTACAAGACAATACATAATATTCGGTGTATTCGGTCTAAGTATTTACAGTTTACATCAAAGAGAATATAATCACTACGGTTTACATGAATGCCAGACGTTTTGTGTCAACATTTAACTTATTTTTATTGTGGCGCTTTACACGATTTTTATTTTCACAATACTGAGGTGTCAATATTATTGCGGTCTATAAAGAAAATACAAATTTTAGTGATCCGTTAATTTGATGGGGCCTTTTACACGGTGATTATTATCCCGTGATACACTCATATCACCATACGATTTACGTGAATATTGATGCATATTGAACCAAAACACGAACTATTTGAAAAAACGCGATAATATTGACATCTCAGTTTTGTCATTATATTAATCGTGTAAAGGGCCCCATTCATTTCCCAACTTAAGAGGCCCTGTTCACATTATCCGATTTGATGAAGGTTTCGGCTCCGACAAATGTATGTAAATGTGACCGATATCGTGTCGAGCAATGTGAACAGTGACCAGTTTTCGTAATTAATAATACTAACAGATCCGCAGTGTTAAGCAAGACGATTTTTCTTATAGTTGTCTCTTTGGATCCTTATGGTTAAGCAAGATGAATTAGACCGGGACAGATAGAACGATCATTTTCGGCTGCTAACGAATTGTCTCCACTTAAAAGCACACCAAAATTTCAAATCCCATATAATCCAAAACGTCACAAACGTCAGTTCAGTACAATTTGCATATAAACAAATATATTTGAAAGCAGATGCACTGACAGGTGAACACCTGCCAGATATCACTTATCTGTCTCTCTCAAACTTACTGATTTGTGCATTAGAGAGAAGAGATCAGATGTTCAGAAATTGTTCAACTTAAATGAGCGGATTCGATATCTGTGACAGTTTTCTATACATATAGGGATAAGCTAGCCTTTTTACTTCCACTTTTTGTCTGTTTGTCATTTTGCCGTGTTTTATGTACAATAAAGCCATACATACATACATACATAACCGTGTCGGCTCCAACGCCGATATCGGATCGGATAATGTGAACAGGGCCTGTTCAGTTCTGTCGACTAGAGCAGAAAATAAATGAAATGTTTACATAAATGACATACGTATTGTGTCACTTTTTTTATTGTGCTCTATTATGTCAATATTATATTGTCATGGTTTAATCAAAGAAGTTGGTATACAAACCAATGACGCTTCAAATATACGTTCCGTATATCTTGACTGATATGATACCTGCCAAAACAATGACAAACCAAATTAAACTTTACGTTGTGAGTTACAGAACTGTTTCTGAGTTAATCATAGATAAGCTGCAAAACATTTTGAAAGAGAAGAGATTCGCTGTGTCTAAGTGTGTCTCTCTTCCACCTATACCAGTAGGGTGATCAAGAGATCATAAGCAAAGAAGTTCTCATTGGAGTAGACGTTACTTATTGGTGGATTTAGATCAAACGAACGAGAAAACAATGTTGCACTAATTAACCTTTACGACACCAACAACGCATTTGAAGTATATGCGCACCATCGATTCAATACAACGACAAATATATCCGTCATGGCGACGGCATCCAATGCGATATTAACCTACATGCATTTCTATAGATAATGCGCTTAAAAGGTTAAAAAAATAATTACAACCTTTAATTGCCGAGATCATAGGTGTTATGATATATGAAATTTACCTTCGTACTTTATACTATGTACTATTTACTTATTCTGTGATACTATGGTTTATATTCTATCTCTTATGAAAAATGAGTTGGCGTGTAAGTGTCACTGTGGTTCATAAAGTATGGCGTTCAAAAGGTTAAAATGCTATTTTTTTTCAATATTTGTCTGAGGATGTCAAGCCCTACAAAGTTGAACCCTACAGAAATGCATTTAGGTTGATATCTCATTAGCCCATCATGGCCCACGTACAAGGCCCAGTTATGCGGTGGATCGGGGTGCAAATATGTTTTTTTTATGATTGACTGTGACACAAATGTTTTTAAATCAACTTTGTAATCGAGAGCGAAGCCACGGGATAGAATATAGATAGGCTATATTCTATCCCGCGGCTTCGCTTGCATTCTTCGTAGTACGTCGACGCGGCGGAGCCGCGCGGGTAACTAGTGTTTTTTAAATTTTGACTGAGGGCCACAATGATGATCTTTTAACACACGCTTTTATCTCATCGGCACGTGTTTCCCTTGAGACTACTTACTGGTAGAGTTTGACGAAATTCTCCTGCCAGCAATACAATCAAGCCACGTATCAAACTTTTGTTGCTGCGTACGTCTTGCAGAGTCCTATTCAAAGCTCCTATAGCTGTTTTATGGGCCATAGTACTTTCATCTCAGACAATAATTTTAGCTTTTCTCATTACTTCCGCAAATTTCCTCAGTTTTGAAATATTATGTGATGGAGTTTCTACATTTGTTACGTTAAGTGGCAACTTTCAAGCAGAGTGGCCCACTCTGCTTCAGGCTGGCGGTCAGCTCCACTTTTTCTATTAACAGTATGACATTTTGGAGTACAGCAATGCCATTGCCATATGTTACGAATGTTATACACGTTTACCTAAGCCTAAACCGCCAAGTCAAAGTACGGAGTTCCCGGCGCTCAGAAAAAAAATCTGGTGGATTAGTTTGGACCTTTGAGTCAAGTTTAGTGTCGTTATCAGGTAATGAGATGATGCCCAATGCATTTCCCATACCAGTTTTTAGGGTTCCATAGCAAAATATGACGCAATAAAGAATAATAAACTTTTAATAGTAACGAAATGCAAACAAACCCAAAAAAAACATATGTTTTGTATTAAACTTGGTTTATAAAAAAATACTGTCCGATAGCCCATTTAGTGCAGATTCTAAAAACATTAACAGTCGATATAAATTTGACTATTTTCAATATAAAATAAAATATTGAAAGTACTGCGACGTTCGTCAGCGCAGCGTACTAACAAAAAAACCAGCCCAGTGAGAGTCTGACTCGCACACCGAGCGTTCCGTACAAATTTTTACATATCCCATCCCATCTTCACTGGTAGGACCCGGTTAAGTTACGTTTGCCGCTAGTACGTGCGGCGCCGCATACAAATAAGGGGCAAACTTAAGGCAACCGGGTTGTCCTCATATAATTTTTGAAAACACTATTTTTAATCATTTAATTGGAAATGTATAGTTTTAGTTTATTCCCTGTACTTTTAGTATAAAACTATTTTACTTGATAAATTTCATAGTTCTAGGTCAACGGAAAGTACCGTATAAAGTTTGATTCTCTTGAGAGTGGCGAAATATACATAAACGGCCGTATCTTTTTTGCGTTAACTTAGAATTTTGATGTTTTCACAGCTACAAGGAACTGTTGACTTGAGTATATCGATACACCCCACGTGTTCCCGAGATAAAGGGTATTGACAGACAGGCGGACCGACGGACAACAAACTGATAATATAAGGGTTGTGTATACAAAGTTTCATGTTATTCTAGCATGGCGTTTTAAAATGAGAGTGTAACTACGTTTGTATGGAGAACCGAGCTTACTGCGGACTCATTGACTACAGGATAAACGATTTTTGTTTTTTTAGGGTTGTGTAGTCAAAATGGAACACTTATAGGTTCTTCATGTCCGTCTGTCTGTCTGTCTGTCTCTCCGTATGCCAGAGGCATTTTACTCAAAAACAATATGATGAATTAAAATAACATTTGAAATTTTGATCTATTATGTAGATGTACTATGTAGACCGCTAGCCACTATATATTAATGTAAACAAATTACAAAAAAAATTAGGGAGCACTCCATACATGTAGGGCGTAAGTGCTGCGAGTTTCGTATGAAATTCCAACGTTTTGTAATTCACACTATAAGAATAGTGGGTTTAAATTAGTAGTCCCGCCGTACCTACTTATTACTATGATGACTTACGACGTTTTGTTTGGGCGAGGCGAGTTTTTCAGCGATAATTTAAAAACTGTTGGACCTACCTTTTTCAAAAGAGGTTTCGGTAAAAGTATTTAATGAGCAATGGATATTTTTATCATATTATTTATCAATTATTGTGACTTTCGGTGCGATTATTTCCGAATATATTTACATAATAAAAAAACCGGCAGGTCGATCCGCGCAGCGCCCAGGTTAGGTAAATTATTTAGGCCCAACCAAGATCTTAAACCTCTTCATTTTTGCAAGAAGTAAGAACGTGGTAAGAAAACTTAATTATTACATGCGTTGCCTACCCCTTCTGGGAGAACAGGCGTGAGTTTATGTTGTGACTTTTATTTGTGTGTCACGAATAATTGTTTTGATGGTTGAAGTTTGCCTATGTGTATGTTTATGTAAGGCTGAAACATGTTGATACGTTACCAAAGGATTATATGTATTAGGACTCGTACAGTGAACAATAACCGATACTATCAGCCTAATTATAGGAACTTTTGTAGTGCGTCATTTCAGTCGCGCACGTTCCGTTCTTCGGTTTTAGCGGGGGGCGCAGCGGGCTCGTAACTTGGTGGTTACGAGCACGTGCGCCGGCCACGCGGTTCGCGTGACCTACTACTACGGGTGGCGGCCCGATGCTGGCGTCACGTGGCGCAGAGATATTAACAAATCTACCTATGTATGTAGCTATGTAGGTTGCGCTCCCCCTCCTCAATCATTGGCCTCTTGTAAATTCAATGTATTAAACGCAATCCTTGAGTACAGTCAGCGTCATATACTTTGTATGGTGTACCGAACTATTTGGCCACTTTGTTTGGCTGCTACGTACTATATGACGCTGACTGTACAAGCTTGAAATAAAACTTCATATATTTCTTTGTTTATTAAATTATTATATTACACGTGACAGGAGCTACAACTTCGAGTGTGGTTTGCTATGAAAATATTATGTATCAAGTATTTTCATTTTGCTGATTACCCACTTCATTTTTGTTGAGGCTCCGACATAAGTATTTTTACCGACTTCAATAGAAGGAAGGAGGTACTCAGTTCGTCTGCATGTTTGCTTGTTCTTTTTTATGTTCCCCGATAACTCTTGACCACGTTGGCCGATTTTAATAATTCTTTTTTATTACAAAACAGGTACCCCGACATTGGTCCCATATAAATTTGGTGAAGGTCTGATGATGGGATCTAGGAGGAATCGAGGGAACTCCTCGAATTTGATAGGCACGCATATGCCGATGTCGGTACTTTCTGTAGGTAACCAAGCATTAGCTCACGGAAACCACAAATTGTGGCATAGCGAGTACAAAATTAGAGTCGGTTTTTTGGTACTTATATTATATATTATTATATGTTAATTACCATTACATTTTTATTTATATACTTTAATCGGTGGGAAAAGACTCATCATGGGTCAACGTAGAAACGGGTAGGCCAAAGTTAGTACACCTATGGTTTCCGTATACGGGTGCGGCTCAAAAACATAACCATAACGTACTGGAAAGTGTAACACACAATTTTGTTCGCAACACACTGGAAATTCTGTAACACGCTGGAACTCTAACTGTAAAGCTAAGATTACATGGAAATTTCTTTCCAAATAAAAACTCTACTTTAATTATAATTGCGAGTTCTTAATGTGTTTAAAAGGAATGAGGTATCAAGGTGCGACCAGACCGCAGCTTAAAAAACGGTACGGAATTAACAGTCGACTGCCACATGTCATGGAAGGTGCATGTCACTAACGTATGTGACAAGCTAAAATCGGTGCTCGGAAAATTTTACCACCTGCGTAGCGTAGTGAACAGAGCTTCTTTATATACGTTATATCATGCTCTTGTCGACTCGATTCTGTCTTACGGTCTTAGCAGCTACGGGCGTACCTTGACTCAATTAAAAAAATACAAATAAGATTTCTAAAATACCTGGTGGATAAAAATACCAAGCAATCCTGCAGTAACAATTATGAGAAACTTTTTTCACTTTGTAAAATACTACCTGCACAGGAAAAATGTTCTCTGCTTATGACCTTAGAACAGTATAGTCGTGATGATTATAAAACCCCCCTATATAAACCATCCACACAAAACGAGAAGTGTTACCAAGGAACTATCACATCGAAGATTATTGTTACCGAAAGTTTGTAATTACTATGGGAAGCGTACAAGAAAATATCTAATACCTAAAATCTTAAATCAGTTTCCGGATGATGTGAGATCCTGTGATAAAGATCTCGAAAATTGTTTACAAAAAAAGATTAAAACAATCGTTGATGGAAAGATACGAACGGAAAACCTAATTGAAACTGAAAAAACAAAACAGTAGGTATCGTAACATCCAGCCAGAGCCACTAGTATAATGTATATATAGGGCAGGCTCGCTGTGTTACCCACACCATGCAATTGCCTATCACTATCTCTTTATTATTTGTAATAGTGAGCGCACAGTGAGGGTGCCTTGCCTTATACAGGGTGTCCCAAGAAGTAGTGATATACTGAAGCTGGGAGGTAGAGGACCTAGAGGGCTATCTGAATCACCCCCAATGTATGTTCCGCGATTTTTAGTATTTTCGGAGTTATGATTTATTTTTTATTTTTCACCTATCGCCGCGTACGATGAGATTTTTATTTATGGTGACGTGAATTATTGCGGTAGACGCTTGATTTTTTTTGTGTGCTAAGCTGATAGATAGGCCAATTCAGTATGGTAACATTTACTATCGTTAGATGTTTGAATTGCATAAAAAAAATTAAATGCCAAGAAAGATAAAATTACCCAGTATGTTCACAACTTCAAGGGCCCTTAAAAAAATAAAATCACATAAAAAATAATTACCGATTGGCTTTTAAAAACTTGCTCTATCTATCAGGTAGCTACCCTGAAAATTTCATTTTATTATTAATAAGGCTTCAATCAAAAAATTGAAATCTAACTGTGGTAAGTGCAAATTTTTATTAAATAATGATTAATGCGAGCAAAGTAAAACCAATTACAAGGTGTTTAATTACAATATATTTTCAAAATTTAAATCAAAGATACCCTGAAAGATGGATTGGTCGTTGCGGCCGGGGTGACGCCTGCCTTATAGCCTGGCCTCCACGTTCCCCCGACCTAAACCCCATAGATTTTTTTCTATGGGGATATTACAAAGACCTCGTCTACTCGAGAGAATGCCGCAATTTGGACGAGTTAACCCGGAAATTGAGAGTAGCAGAAGAAACCATTCAAAATAATAGAAGTGCATTCAGACGTTTAAAAGACAACTTTTTCCGGCGATGTCGCACTTGCATTGAGCAACAGGGGGGCCATTTTGAAAATTTATTGTAATTGGTTTTACTTTGCTCGCATTACTCATTATGTAAATAAAAATTTTGCACTTACCACAGTTAGATTTCAATTTTTTGATTGAAGCCTTATTAATAATAAAATGAAATTTTCAGGGTAGCTACCTGATAGATAGAGCAAGTTTTTAAAAGCCAATCGGTAATTATTTTTTATGTGATTTTATTTTTTTAAGGGCCCCTGAAGTTGTGAACATACTGGGTAATTTTATCTTTCTTGGCATTTTTTTTTATGCCATTCAAAGATCTAACGATAGTAAATGTTACCATAATGAATTGGCCTATCTATCAGCTTAGCACACAAAAAAATCAAGCATCTACCGCAATAATTCACGTCACCATAAATAAAAATCTCATCGTACGCGGCAATAGGTGAAAAATTAAAAAAAAAAACATAACTCCGAAAATACTAAAAATCGCGGAACATACATGGGGTCGATTCAGATAGCCCTCTAGGTCCTCTACCTCCCAGCTGCAGTATATCACTACTTCTTGGGACACCCTGTATTAACCGAGTCAGCAGTTACTTACAGATATAGTAATGTTACGTATAATAGCACCTTAGCATAAGACTAGAAATTTTAAGTGTACTCATATGTGTTCATACAGTATTTGAGGGCTTAAGTTTTCTGCCAACAAACTGTCATGCAGTTTGGCAGATAAGCATATTGTACTCTGTAATTCTACTTTTGTATAATATAATAAATGAAAAAAATTAAAAAATCGCAGTGACGTGCTTCACGCGAATCTTTTTTGACGCAAACTGGTGCTTAAAATACACTGCCTCAAAATCATGCTTCAAATACTTATATGACATAAGTAGATGATCAACTGCAAAAAAAAGAGGTAATTATGTCTAGAATCTGATGATGATCTCTATGTGAAAAACGAAGTGTTACCGACAATAACCGAGAAACCCCGATTCGCAAATCTTTGCGTAAAAAACGCTGCATTTACAAAACAGTTGCGTCTTTTACGTCACCGATGTGGTGTCTGCCATAAGATCTCCGTGTAATATTTTTTGCGATTTTTACGCAAATCAATTTACGGTGTGTCAGCGTATTTTAAGCAGCGGTGTGGGGAGCATGCGTCAAAAACGGTACGCATACGACGCGTCACTGCGATTCCGTATCGTGACCCATTTTAGGGTTCCGTAGTCAACTAGGAACCCTTATAGTTTCGCCATGTCTGTCCGTCCGTCTGTCCGTCCGTCCGTCCGTCCGCGGATAATCTCAGTGACCGTTAGCACTAGAAAGCTGAAATTTGGTACTAATATGTATATCAATTACGCCGACAAAGTGGTAAAATAAAAAGTGGAAAAAAATATTTTATTAGGGTACCTCCCCTATACGTAAAGTGGGGAGTGATTTTTTTTTTCATTTTAACCCTAACGTGTGATATATTGTTAGATAGGTATTTAAAAATAAATAGGGGTTTACTAAAATCATTTTTTGATAATGTTAATATTTTCGGAAATAATCGCTCCAGAAGTAAAAAAAAATGTGTCCCCCCCCCCTCTAACTTTTGAACCATAAGTTTTAAAAATATGAAAAAAATCTCAAAAGTAGAACTTTATAAAAACTTTGTAGGAAAATTATTTTGAACTTGATAGGTTGAATAGTTTTTGAAAAAATTACAAAAATAATTTCTGAACTAAGTTTGTAATTTAACCGTATAAACAGGAGTTTATTGTACCTGTCATTTCTACAAAATCACAATGAAATGACGTGCTTTCAAATAAAGTAAAACCGGTGAAAATCGGTTCACGCAATAAAGAATTATTCCATAAAAATCATCTTCCATACTTTAAGCTCGCGCGCAATAGTTTACTTAATTTGCCGATAGATGTCGCTGTACGTGGAACGCTCATTTCTACATGGCGGTGTTAAGATTTTTCCTGATTTATTAGGGTTTTGTGTTTCTGTACTTAATATGTCAACTTAATGTGACGGACGGAAAACTACGGAACCCTACACTGAGCGTGGCCCGACACGCTCTTGGCCGGTTTTTTAAGCTGCGGTCTGGTCGCACCTTCAAGGTTGCTTTTATTATGAAATTTTTGAATAAAAAACATACTATTTAAAAAGATACATATTATTCATTAAAAAAAGAAACATTATTAATGAGATTAAAACATGACCGTAAAATTAAATGTAAAGAAAAATGGGCTATTTTCTTTAAAAGACTTTGTGAAATTGTACGAGTATAAACAAAACTTGTACATAAGTAACATAACGCTCGAACGCGTACTAAACGAGAATCCGCGTAGAAAGCAGACATTTTGTCTACTTTTTGATACGCGGAGTAGTACACTCGCGACGTCTATGGTGTGGCCACTCCAAAAACAGTTAAAATGTGGCAAAAAAGTTAGCATAACACGCAACCAGGATAACAGACTAGAAGATTTTTGGAGACTTGTAAATTGATAAATTTAATTTGAAAATAACAGTTACTGGGAAATACTTGAAATTGATAACTCCTCGAAGAACGAAGACAAAAAAACCCTAAAGTAAAAGCCGTATATTTTTTTTTTATTAGAGATGTAACAAAAATTACCTAAATAGGGGAGATGGGTGTAAGATGATACCTCTAGGGAAAATCTTTACTGTGTGCAAAGTTGAAGACAATAACATAAGATTTAACCTGATTCGTAACGGATTTGATAAATTCAAAAAACCTGGCACATAGCTCTAAAGACAGATATTCTTCTTTTGTTTTTAATGTTGACATGACTTATTTCACCAAATTATGTAGGCATCGTTTTTCATTGCGTAAGAGCTAAAACCAAAAAAAGATGAATCAACGTGAACGCCGTGAACAGATTATCGCCAAATGGATGGAAAATATACAGCCACTGAACCACTTCATCGCAAAACAATTAAAAATCCCAAGAAATACCGTTGATACGGTTCTAAAGCGATACTTTAAGACCTTGTGTACCGCTCAGAAGTCTCGAACCGTAGAACATGGTGGTGCTCGTGATCCTAGGCTAGACAGGAAAATCATTAAGACGATTTGCAACAACCGAAGTATGTCCGAACGGGATATAGCTAAAAAACTCTACAAGTCAGTCAATGGTGAGACGTGTCAAGGAACGGGCTGCTATGAAGTCAAAAAGAAGCGAAAAGTGCCGAAAACTTGGGCATGCATTCCGGAATTCCGGAACTTCGAAAAACCGGAATTTCGAGCATTTTTTCCGATGTTACAATTCTGGAATTAGAACACTCGGAAATTCGAAATTCCGGAATTGAATTTGATATATTTCCAGAGCTTTTATACGTTTATTTTTAATTCTTTACCATAAAACTGAGAAGCTAGATGAGGGTTATCAAACTTTAGGTAGATCAGGTATTAGCTATCATTTTAAAACACCCATTTTGGCTGCAATAAGTCGTCAGACACATGAACATTTCGAGAACCAAATTTGAACTTTCAATTATTGTTTTACCATCAATACAATGTACCTTAAATTATAATGGTTATAGTTTTAAAGGTAATATATACTGCCTCCAAATAGGATACACTACTCTAATAATGCATACCAAAACAAAGTTCTATTTTGAACTTCGCCTTGTGCATATACAAATGAACATAATGCACATTTTCTCATATTTTCCATGCATACCATAAACAGCTTTCCGAGAGCAAATGCGCTTATTGCTAAATGTGAACCGATAGTATTTGAGAAGTTCCATCAAAACCCCCATTATCTCAAAATTACCTATTTTGTACTTCATTAATATCAGTTCCGCCTTAAAATGTGCATTTTCATTAGCCTCCACAATACGGATGCAGACTTGCCCCTGACCTCTGTTGTACTCTTTATTGTTTCAGATAAAATATGGAGTGGGTTCTTAGGAGTCCACAGATCCATAGCACATTCAGCAACCTTGGCTTTATGCACGCAGATAGATATCACGTAAACGAGAACTGTAATGGTGAGTAGTCAGTCAGTATTTAAATAAATAATTATCTGGGTACAAGGACAAGCGCATGTATCATAAGTTCGCCATCAGAATATTTTTGCAAAAAAGTACGAAATAGCTACGTCGTCTGCTATAATGGACTAAATAATTTCAACAATTATTTAGTCCATTATAGCAGACGACGTAGCTATGGATGCTTGTAGCACCAAAGGAGACATGCGCGTGCTGTGATAGTTAAACGTCATCTTTTTAACCGACTTCAAAAAAGGAGGAGGTTCTCAATTGGTCAGAATCCTTTTTATGTAGTTCACCGATTACTCAAAGATTACAAGACAGATTTTTTTTTTTTTTCAATTTGTTTGTCTAGGTATTCTGGAGTAATCGAGGAATCCTCACATTTTATAGGCATACCTATAGCGATTTCAATATTGTTTAAAGTAACACGTGCATTTGCTCTCGAAAAGTACTATGTGGTGAAGTGGAGATGTTGAAGAAGAAGAAGAAAAAACATTTAAATATTTGGTGAAAATGCAATTAAATAAAAATTAAATGTTGCAGACCAGAACTCTTCAGTGAAGAGTTTTTGATGGTTATTGATAGGATATTTCGATCAAGATAGTTAATAGACTATTACAATGTAAATTTAAGGCGGATTTTTTTAATTTAAAAATCTGATTTTATTTTGTTGGTGTTGGCTTAACTAAACCTACCTACTAAATAAATACCTAGTAAATAATTTTCGATAATAAAATACAACGAAATACTTTATTTCTTAGACGATTTGTAAAATAAGATACTATAGAATAAGAAACTGTATGAAATTATTTTGCAGCTGCCCTAGAAACTATACTACACAACATTTTAACTGAAGACAAGTATCTACGGTTATACCGAAGGAGTATCAGCTTCGGACAAAACATACAAAGAGATCTAATACCTCTTTTGATACATGCTAAAGAAGATAAGACAATAGAACTACTGGTGACAATACTGGTCAATCTGTCGATTCCCATAGAATGTTTGCTATCAGTTGAAGTAACATCGCAATCTGATTTTGGTTTACATACCGTTTTCGAATTAAACCAGTTACTCACAGCCACAAAAGCAGCTTTTACTGGACCCCGGGCAACCAAAGTGGTGGTGGAATTTTTAAAGAAAAATGCGGATCCTGACCAATCTAAAATATCGTCGGAACAATGTGCAAATATAAGTAACAGTCTTTTGTTACTCAGAAATATACTGCATATACCAGAGGACGCCAAAAGTCCCAGCCCAGGCAATAATGGATCTGGTCACTCCGTGCAAAATCAGATCCTCTGGAACATTTTTAGCCAAAGCATCGATAAAGTATTGATAAAGCTTATGACTATACCAGAAGCGGTAAGTGATCAGCTCTCCAATTTATTTATTGAGGTCAGTTGTTATGAATCGTGAAGTGATGTACTATGAAAATGAAACTATTACCCGCAAGCACCGCATAGCAAATACGCATAGTAACGTAACAGTGCCTGCGCACGAGCTCGCTGCTCCTGCTTCTGCGCCGCGCCGCCGGGCTTTCGCCGCACGAGAGCTGCTCCTGGTTTTCGCTGCCCATCTCGGTCTGTACGATGGATTTCACACACACGTCATGATCCCAGAATCTAGGGTGATATCGGGGTCGTGACCATGAATCAGTTTTTCCAACTTATTATCTGCAAGTCATTTAAAAAAAATGTGGTGAAACTGAACAAACGCATTTCCCGTTTCATTTATTATGAAGTCGATGACAAAAATATGAGTCGATGAGATAGTGGTAGGGTAAGATGTATCAATAAATATAATACCTTTATATCCCTTTTAAAATTGGAAAAAAGAGAATTATTTGAGTTATAAACCCTGATACCAATTGTGATGTTGATGATTACTTTGATTTTTTGACCATGTAAAATCATTCCGGTTCACGACTCCAAAATCACCCGGTATATTCTACTGACGTTTATCTAAAAATCATCACGTGCACAAATATTGGAACAAACGTCATGTTTTGTAATTCGTGAGTCATCTCTATACAAATTTTAACAACTACTTGTAGAAATATGAATTTATGGATTTTCTTACTTTTGTTTCTAAATACACGAAACAATTCTAAGTTGTCCATATAATGCTATGCGGGTTTAGAAAGCGATTTTATATTCATATAATTTGTATATATTATTACCGCTGCTGATTTTATTTTCCTCTTGATTGCTTTAAAGTCTTGAAGGTGAGGGCAAATCAAAATACCTATATAATACGACGTTGAATTAGATTAGGTATGTGTTTTGTATTTATTATATATTTCAGAACAATTGGGCAGTCACCATGGTACAACTTATTGCACTGCTGTACAAAGATCAGCATGTTGTTACACTGCACAAACTTCTGAACATATGGTTGGAGTCGGGCAACTCCGAAAGTTCAGAAGATAATGAGAGTAACACTTCTCCACCGGATAGAGGTACTTGAATTAATATTACGAAATATACCGACTTAATAAATAGACTACTAACTTTAAAACCTACCATATTTTTAGGCAGTGAAGATTCCTCACCTTTGTTGACATCGGATCCTACGTCTGACTCATCAGATACGGGTGGGAGCGGAAAAAGTAACGATGAACCAAATTCTGTGAACAATGGGTGGCGAGCTTCGTCTGAAAATACTACAATGAAGAATGCTAATCAGCCGTTTCAACCGCCGTTACCAGACGAGATTGACATTCACATCGACCAAGACGCATCGACCGGTGATGAGAATATGAAGTCCGATAATGTATGGAACGTTCTTTCTATTCTCAATCTTATTGATTGATATCATTCGTTTATCCTTAAGGAGGTGGTCTCCCGTTGATGTCGTAGTATATGCTGCATACTGTGTCACATTTTATAGAAAAATAACAGTATGGTATTTCGCGTGACATTGGCGCAAAGAGAATCTAATACTCCTTACGGAGACATTGGCGTAGCTACCACGGTGGATGCTAAATCAAAGTCAACGGTAGACCAAAGCCTTAATCTTGATTGTTGATGTACCAAATATTGTGCAGGACGATAATTTGATATCGGAAAGTTCACCAACCGCGGCAACTACTGATGAACAGCCGAAAAAGACCAAAAAGAAAGCGGTAATATCTGAAACTTCTGACTGTGGATATGGAACGCAAATTGAAAATCAAGAGTCAATTTCATCTTCTAGCAACGATGATGAGGTACCTTCAAAAAAACCCGTCCATCAAAAGCCACACAACCCTAAACAAAGAGTAAACACCAAGGCACGGACTGCTGGAGAGAGAAAGCGAAAGAAGATAGTTAAAAGAGGAAAAGCGAACATGTAAGTAATATCTGAGATGATTTTTTCCATTATATAAAATATAAAAGAACTATAAAATTCATTGCATTTCAGTGAGAATTTAATTCGTTATTTCAGTCTCAATGTGCAAGGGCTGCAACATCAAACTCCAGCAGATGATGACATATCCAATGTGTTGAAAGAATTTACCGTTGACTTCTTACTAAAGGGTTATAATTCTTTAGTGCAAACACTACATACTCAAATTCTTACTAACATATTATTGGAAATTGATACGTCACATTTTTTCTGGTTAGTCACATATTTTCTGAAGTTTGCTACCCAAATTGAACTGGATTTAGAACAAATCTCCGCAGTACTATCTTTTGATATAGTATCTTACTTGACCGCCGAGGGTGTCAACTTATGTGAACAGTTTGAATTGGTTGTCAAACTGGATGGGAATGACTTGAAGCCTAGCAGCCGGCGACTTCACCTGGTAAGTTTAAAAAAAAAGTAAATATGTAGTATACGGTGTCTTTTAGCCGCTATTTATTCTTAAAATATATTTCGCACAGTCGGGGGCCACTACGTGAGCTTCGCTGAAGTATCACCCTAAAATAGTGAACACGTTCTTTCGAAGCCGTAAAAGGACACAGTCCGAAACTTTGTAAATAAATATGAGGCTTCGTAATATTCCTAAAAAAGTAAAAAGTTTCCGTTGTCAATGTGAGCCATGTATGTAATATAACCATGCATGTATTGTATATGTATGTATGGCCATAAGATTTACGGGTAATTAATTATACGTCGAATTGGTATTGGTTTTCGACTCAAAGATTGATTTCAGAAGAGACTAATTCGCCACTAGGAAATGTCTTACTCATCATTACCTGGTAGTTTCCATTTACATTTTAGGCCAACTGCCAGGTATGGCCAACACTAGTGCCAGGGTACACCGGGTAGGGACAGTGCGGCCGTTAGGAGCAGTTGTGACGTCATCGGTAATAAGTAGTTGTTCGGACGCAGGGTTGTACAAAACGTCTTTCTTTGTTTTGACATGTGATTAGCATCATTCCTATATTATTCGTTTGAATAGATAGATAAAAATGCGTGTCTAAGTAAATTAATGAAAAAAAACCGGCTAAGTGCGAGTCGGTTTCGCGCACCGAGTGTTCCGTACAACTAAAAAACAAATCTGATTTATTAATTAATGTATTGGTATTTTCTGGTAAAATATACGTAATGATAAACAAATCACTAAATGTCAAGTTGATATGTCACTGGGAATTTAAAAAAATCTTTGGAACAAAATGTATGACAGACGAACACGCGAGTGACAGCAATAGGGCTCCAATTCCTCCACATCCCAAACATTCATGATCTAAGTACATATATTCTATTCAAGAAAGAGTTGTTTAATTTTCTAGTTAAGAAAGCATATTATTCCATAAAAAAGTATTTAAATGATGACGACATAAAATAATGAACTACTACTGTTACGGCCAAGCTGCCGATATAGTAAAAAGACTCCTTTTTTCAAGAGTATATGCATTTATTGCACTTAGTTATATAATATTTTGATTAAAACATTATTTTCGTCATTGACAATCAAATTATTGAAAGAACATTTTTCTTATATGACAGTATAAATCAATAATAAAAAACGAACGCTAGAACACTCGCCGGCCAGCGAGCATGTCAACACGCCACGGTGCGAAGAGGCGTTAACATTCTCCCCCCCCCCCCTCGAGGAGGTAGAGCCTTGAGGATAAAGAACGCTCCTTGAGGTTTAGGTAGGGCGCACAGCCTGTGAACAGCTCGCCGTATTATGCCTCGCTTCGTAGAGATGTCCGCCACTCTAGCCACGTTATCATCTCCTGGATAAAGTTTGAGTATGCGCCCTAAGCGCCACTTCATTGGTGGAACATTATTTTCCTTTATGACGACAACGTCGTTGATCTGCAGGCCATCTGTGTTGACCTTCCATTTATGTCATTGTTGTAATTCAGAAAGGAATTCTTTATGCCAGCGATTCCAAAATTGCTGTCGCATTTGTTCTATATGCTGGTATCGGCTTAGTCGATTAGTATTCACATCGAGAAGGTTGGGTGATGGCAACGAAATTAACAACTGGCCTATCAAGAAATGACCTGGTGTCAAGACTTCGAGATCGTTAGGGTTAGCTGATAGACTGGTCAAAGGGCGAGAATTCAATATCGCCTCTATCTGGGTAAGCAATGTCGATAGCTTTTCGTACGTCATGTGAGTGTTCCCCAAAACTCTTGCCAAGTGGAACTTTGCTGACTTGACTCCGGCTTCCCATATTCCCCTGAAATTTGGAGAGTAAGCCGGCGAGAACACGAATTTTATACCCTCATTAGCCCCCCACGAAGCTACAGGATCATTACTGGATTTTAAAAAGGTGGCGAGTTCTTTGCTCGCACCCACAAAATTAGGACCGTTATCGCAGTGTATCTCTTGTGGATACCCACGACGAGAAATGAACCGTCTTAAACTTTGAATGAAAGCGTCCGTTGAAAGACTACTGACTAGTTCCAAATGTAAAGCCCTTGTCGAGAAGCAAACAAAAAGAGCTAAGTAAGCCTTCGTAATCTTGCAGCCACGCCCCTTTCTATCTGTTATTAAAAAAGGTCCGGCAAAGTCAACCCCACAAGCCCTGAAGGGCGGACTTGGAATAACCCTGGTGCCAGGTAAGTTTCCCATAATAGGACTTAAAGTTTTTGCTTTCATAATGTCTTGCATTTATTAACCGTAGTCCTTGCTAAAACTCTACCACTTATTGGCCAGAACTGATTGCGTAAATTCGTAAGTATTAACTGCGGAGGACCGTGCAATGTTTTAAAATGTTCACGCTGAAAAAGCAATTTTGTAAACGCAACAGAGCATCCAGTAATGCTGGGTGTTTTTGATTATAGTTAACAGATGCATTTTGGATACGGCCACCGACTCGCAGCAGTCCATCCTCATCTACAAATGGAGTAAGTTTAAGTATTCTCGACCTTAAAGGTAGGGTTTTACCCTTTTTCAATACGGCCAGATCATTACCGAATGACTCTAACTGAGATTGCCTAGTCAAATAGTTCAAGGATGATTTCAATTCATCTGTAGTTAAATAACCACGACGTTTAGAATGAGGGTTCATTAAATTAAAGACGAATCGTTTTACATATGCAAAAACTCTTTGCAGGGCCGTCAACTTCGAATAGCGTTCGAAGTCCACAACACCGCAACTCGAATCCTCATTGTTAACAACCTGAGCAAACGCTCTCATTTCGGGTAAACAATTAGTATTTTTAACATACTGATTTAGTTGTGGCCAGCTCGATATATCTTCGGATAGGAATGAGGGACCCTGCCACAATTTTTCTGCATTACATAAATGTTGAGGGTCAACTCCTCTAGAAGCTAAATCGGCAGGATTCATCTCCCCTGGCACATGCCTCCATGAACCCCAAGGAGACAGCTCCTGAATCTCTCATACACGATTTGATACAAATGTTTTCAAACTCCTAGGTTCTGCTTAAAGCCAGCTCAGGACAACAGCTGAATCAGTCCAGTGGAAAACGTGCTCAATATTACAACGAAGTGAACCTTTACGGTCAGTCGAACAGACAATAAGGCACCTAATAGTTCCAATCGTGGAATTGAGGTCGGTTTTAGAGGTGCAACTTTCGCCTTTGCACATAATAAGCGTGTTAGTCTATTGCCCTGACTGTCTGTCGAAGTTAAGTAAATGCACGCAGCATATGCATCCTGAGATGCATCTGAAAATGAGTGCAACGTAATAGTTGCCGGTTTATCACAAAATACATACCTAGGTATCTGTATAGTTGTTAAGTGTTCTAGCTTGTCTACAAATTCTGTATATAGCTCAGCAGGAACAGGATCATCCCAATCCAATTTTGAAAGCCATAACCGTTGTAGAATGACTTTAGGTGTAATTGTTACCGCACTCAGTAAGCCAAGAGGATCGAATATTTTCGCCGAGTTAGACAAGATAGAATGCTTTGTCACGTGTGGTTTAGATTCAGTTCCCACCGAGAACTGCAAATTATCGGGTGCTGGTTGCTATTTCAGCCCTAAGACACTAGACTGACCAGACACATCCAATTCCTTTGGTATTATGGCACTTAAGCTATTTTTGACGACCCCAGGAGCATTCGTGTGAAATTTACGAAGAGGCATGCACGCTCCGTTCAAAATATCTGTGACTGATTCGCAGATGTTGCCTAACTCATCTTCTGTCTGCGCACCAGTCAAAAGATCGTCCATATAAAAATCATGCTGTATAATTTCAGCAATTGTTTGGTTCCTCCTTAGCTAGCTGCAGCAAACATCACGTGCTTAGAAAGGGCGCAGAAGCAGTGCCATACGTTATTGTGTTTAACTGCAGTATGCGTATGTTATCAGACCTTCGGTCCTTCCAAAGAATCTACTGATATTTTCATTGGCTGGGCTCTACTAGTATCTGTCTATACATTTTCTCTATATCCGCTGTAACTATGTATCTATGTTGCCTAAATCTGAGTAAAATTGACAGCAAATCGTCCTGCACTATAGGTCCGACATATTGTATGTCATTTAGGGACTTCCCAGACGTTGTTTTAGCTGACGCGTCAAAGACCACTCTTAATTTTGTAGTTTCGCTCTGTTCCCTAATGACAGCGTGATGAGGAAGAAACTGACTACCTAAATCAGCTTCCGCACCTTCTTTGATAAAATCAGAATAGCCTTTTTTATGTTTAGGATTTTTAGACATATGCTTTTCAATGCCTAGAAGTCTTCTTTCCGCTATTTTATAAGAATCACCTAGAGCATCTGGTGATTCTCGAAAAGGAATCCTGACGACATATCTTCCATCACTGTCACGGTAAGTGGTTTCATTAAAGAGCTTCTCACAATAATTATCTTCCGGCGAGAGCACAGCCTTTGCGTTAGGCAACTCTTCAAGCTCCCAGAACTTTGACATTTGCTCCTTAATTTCTTGCGAAAAGTTGCAGCGGATATTTTGGGAACTCGAAGAGTCCCTGGGCCTCCCCCCCTTAGGACCAGCCACTATCCATCCTAGCTCTGTTTCAGTCAAGACTGGTTTGCTGTTGTCAAGCAAGGCGCATAAAAGAAACCTATTTCCGTTGTTTGATACCTCAACAAGAGTGGAAAGCAAAACTTGTTGACAGTCGGCCGCTGTCATTGTGACACTAGTATTTGATAAAATCGCTGATACGGGTTCAACAGCCGAGCTTGAAGATGAAGGATCTGGTGATGTCTGTTGACGTTGAACATTATTGCGAAGAGCAGCAGCTGCTTCATCTTCACTCTGCTGCTGGCCAGGCATTTGTGGTTTGTGCAGTAAAGTACTGTGCCTTTTTCTACAGGTTCTGCACCCATTGGAGCGACACTGATACGTAAGATGGCCAGGACGTAAACAATTTTTGCATAACCTCCACTGGCCGACTTGTTGGTACCGCTCATCCACGGATAGAGCATTAGATTTGGGACAATCAATTAGCCGATGATTTTGTTTGCAAGACACGCATGGATATGACGTAATATTAGCCGAAGGTGACGATGGCACAGAATAAGTAATAGTACATACAGAAATTTCACTTCCTAACAAAAACGGCGTTTAGGCATAAGAAACGTACCTACTCTCTGTATCTCTGTCTATCGCATAACTTGTATTCATTCACGCGCGGCACGTGTAGCGTTGGTGTTGTCACTCCATGAATACATTAATAAGTACATATTACTTCACATGTAGGTATGTCAGTGTCATTATGAATAACACCAATTATATAACTGATCTCGTGAACGGAAATTCCATTTAACTCTTGTAACTTTAATTTGTAAGTGAGTAACACAAAAAGTAAGTTAATAAAGCTACGGTTCTATTAAGATCCTATTTTTAGGGTTTCTTACCTCCTTTTATAGAAGATTATTTTGAAACAGTATAGCCCAAAAAGGTTACGTTTTCACCGGAAGACTCCTCCTTCCACAAAACGACGTAAGTGCCGTAGTTTTCTTATGAGGATACGTTCTTTTATATTAGAAAGTTACAAATTATTTGGTAATGTTATGCATGTACTTACATAAGAAGGTACCTTCTTAGTACAAGTACAAGAGATGCTACAAATAATTCTTAACAATTTAGTCGTGGATTTATAAACCACAGAATAAATAAGAGTAAAAAAATAATATTAAAAAAAAAGTAAAAAAGACTTGATTAGGAAATTAATGATTGCCTTTTACAATAACAAAGTTTATATACAATTAGTGACTTGTTTTTATTTGATTCTCTGTAAAGACAATCCACATTATGAATAGGAGTTATTTACGCGCGGTTCGTCGTAATTCAAGTCGGCGGCGGAGGCGGATCGCGACACAACACACATGCTCGCGTGGCGACGGCCCTCGCCTGACTGATCACCCCGAGGTTTGCAAGCGGTGGGTATTAAACGCGACGCGCTCCGCCCATTGCAAGCCCCTTGACGATGGCAGGTCTGAAGCAATGAAGGATTATGTTTTGGAAACATTTTGTCGTTTATTTTGTGTATCGGTTTCAGTTTGACGTTTGTCAAGTCTCGTACCAAAGACGGTTTCCAATACATCAGCCCTATTGCGCAAAAATTTGTAAAAATCCTGCAATGATGGAGAAGCTATGTCGCTCCTAAACTCCTCCCACCTTCTGGCGGTAGCTCTGTCCAGCTTTGATGAGGCTATATATATTATTAATGTGTCCCACTTATCCGTGAGTTCTCCGAGAGAATTAAGCGACTGCAAATTTTTAGATAAGTTGTCAATTAATTGACGTATACCCTTATCGCTCTCCCTCGACAAGGGCTCTAGACCGAACAGGCTTTTAAGATGTTGATTAATCAACAGACGTCTGTTGTCGTACCTTTCGCACAAAAGTGACCAGGCGATACTGTAAGATTCAGCGGAGACGGGAACAGATTTAATAACTAGGCTAGCATCTCCTTCGAGGTATGATTTCAGGTAGTGAAATTTACATATGTCATCAACATCTTCATTGTTATGGATTAAAGACAGATAAAGATCCCTAAATTCCAACCATTTATCTGTCTTTCCATCAAAGGGAAGAAGACGCAGCTGAGGCAGTTTGACATTTTTTAAACCTGCACGCTGGGGACTGCTCTGGCTATAGAATTCGTCCCCTTGATGGTGATCATCCTTGAAGGAGGCAATGAAATCTTGTGCCTGAGCCATTAAACTGAAAATTTCGTTTTCCGTATTCTCCCGCTGGTTCTGTTCGTCTAAAGAGTTATCTTGTAAAACAATGCTCGATTGAATTTCCTCGAAAACATTGTGAGATTCGTGAATTTTAGCCAATCTCAGCGCACATTTATTTACGTTTACTTGACTTGGCTTTTTTTGCTCTAATAATGGCGCAAGGAATTTTGTAAAGAGGGTTAAACGGGTACGGATCGTCCCTCTCTGGCGTCTGAGTTCGGCTAAACTCATTTTGTGGGTGCGAGATTATTTAAACCGATATATATGACACTCGCGTTTAAAGCGTTAAAGTGAAAGTACTTACAGAATTAATCCCGCTAGTAGTAGATCTCAATTACGTACTTACGTAGACATCAATAATTATAAATGGGTACCGGCGACGGGAATCCTTTTTCTCGCCGGCTTAAACTCACAACATATTCGTCTCGTAAATGGGATATTTTCTTCTTGCGTATGCAACGATCACGTCGGGGTCACCAAAACTTGTTACGGCCAAGCTGCCGATATAGTAAAAAGTCTCCTTTTTTCAAGATATATGCATTTATTGCACTTAGTTATATAATATTTTAATTAAAAATTTATTTTAAAAGTAGCGATTGCTGTGCCGTTATGGGTTTCCATCATTTTAGATAGAGTCGCCTGTTTCCGGGCCTGTTCATACATTCCTCCTGGTGCCTCAGAGGAAGTATATATGCGCTGTTTTCAAACTGTGGAATGTGTCTTAGTCAATCTGAATGGTATAGAGCTCCTATTTGATTTGAAAGATATTATTCTATTTGAATGCATGGTATAGGCGCGTCTCGTTACATGCAGCGAACGAAAAAACATAGAAATCTAACTAGCGCCGAGAAATGACCACACAGAAATGCCGCCTCTGTCACATTTAGACTCACAAGACTGGATGTTACCAGATTTTTCAGCAAAAAGTAAATCTCTAAGTGATTTTACCTATAAATTCCTTTTGTGCGGTTCGGGTACTTGTACAATGGTTCAGAAAGATTCCCTTGGTGGGTTGAGAAGCTTCCCGAAGATGTAAAAAAATAAAAAAAAAACAGTCATTTCCTCTCGACTGAAACTTGTGATAGTAATCAACTGGCAACCGTACTGGCAACTGTTTTCGAAGATCTCACGGTTCGAAAAATAAATGCCATGCGATTATTATTATTATTATTCACCTTATTTATTTCCTTTTCTTAGGTTAGATTTTTTACAATAAATTTATCAAATGTAAAATATAAAAATACATGTACAAAGTATAAAAGCATTATAAAAAACCTAACCTAGAGTGCCGCCGGCAGCGAGGCGGGCCTAAGCTACCGGTGGTTAGGGCGACAGAGAGAGGAACCTCCGGACTATCCGCGTCGTGTCCAGGAGTACCGCCTTCTGTATTTGACCCTTGACCCAGCCATCTAACGAGAGTCTCTTGAGATGTTGGTCGAGACTCTTCGCTATTAGACCGTTCACAGAGACGACTATCGGGACAATAATCGTTGAATCAACATCCCAAATGGCGGTTACCTCATGTGCCAAGTCTAGGTACTTGCTGACTTTGTCCTTCTCAGCTTTCACGAGGTTCTCGTCATGGGGGATGGTGATGTCAACGAGCACTGCCTGGCGCTTCAATCGATCTGTCAGCACGATATCAGGCTTATTATTATTATTATTATAGTTTAAGGAAAAAAAATCTTTAGCTGGTTGTAGAGCGGTGTAATACCCGTAAGCTGGTCACATGAACAACCAACAATTTTTTTTTCAGTGATTTCCTCTCGCATGGCATTTAGTACGATGACGGTTTACATGCTATTATGAATATATTTATTTTTCGTTTGGCATTTCAGTCACTGGATATAATTTAAGGTAAATATGAAGAAATTAACAACTAGTAGAGATTCAGGTTGGTCCTCTATGGCCCCTGTACTGAGATTCGCAAGATCCTCAGCCAGACCGAATTTAGTTACTGGGCACTCCAGGAGCATGAGTTCAACCGTCTGCCTGAGCACACACGCACTGAGGAAATTCGCACAAGCCCCATTTATACCAATGGTGGGCGCAGTTTCCAGCTCCTGTTCTGATGCGGTTTAGTTGTGTCCATACCCTGCGCGGTTGGTCAAAACCGAGTAGGCGGGTCTTTGGGTCAAGTTTGAAGAGTTGTTCTCCTTTAAGTGGTTGGGCCTTCCACTCAGCTATCTAGGAGTCCTGAATTTTCCACTCGTGTTCAGTCTCCATTATACTGAGCGCTGGTGGGTTACGGGATTTGAGACTTTTTTCTCCGAATTCAGTAAGGTCTTTGTGGATAAGCAACGTGGGTTGACATTTCGTTTTTATTGCCTCTAGTAGTTGGCACGTTTTTCGGCGAAGATGTGGTGGTTCTATGGCGCTGAGGGCCGGGAGCCAAAATGTTGGGGTGGGTTTGGGGCAACCAGTAATGAGCCGCATGGTTTCGTTCAAATGTGTGTCCAAGGAGGAAGCATAGGCACTATTCATCCATACCGGAGCGCAGTGCTCGGCTGTGGAATAAACTAAGGTCAGTGCCGTGGTACGCAAGCATGAAGCAGAGCCTCCCCAAGTGGTCCCGGTAATTTTTTGTACTATGTTGTTCCTGGTCCTTATTTTACCCTTTTTCGACGTGTGGTCTGAACGACAGACTTCTGTCTGGAGTGACACCAAGGTACTTGGGAGATTCGTTGTGTTGCAAGGCTGTGCCGCGAAATCACAGTGTTCCAAAAACGCTTGGGATCGGACATTTTGTTATAACTCTGGTAATCGATGTAGTTCAATATTGTAAATAAAAGTGTAGAAGTGACCCCCAGTCAAATCTTTATAGATTCGGAGAAAAAAAATGATAAAGTTGGCCATTTCCGTTAGGTACTAAAATGGAAAAATTGCTATTTCTTTTTTTTGTGAATTTATGGGATAGCAGTAATTTGTCAGGTGATAATGCATATAATTGTGCGTTCTTTGAGCTATTAAACGTGTATTATTAGCATATAGAGTGAAAGAAATTGACGAAAAAGCAGTTTTTCGATTTCATTTATTTATTTTTTATTGGTAATGTGGTCGCATTCAATTGTTATTGCGTATGATAGTTACTATTTATGTCTATCGCCATTAATAATTACAGTTCCGAATCTCATGGAGAATCTGAGAAATTGAATTTTAAGTATCCGTCAAAAGCGCCTAAGATTTCCTTTATAGCAAAAATATTGAAAGCACTATTTCATATTTTGTAGGCACTTTGAACTTTATTCTTATTGTCTGAATTTTGGTCGTATTTCGCTATTTAGAAATGCTAAAATTACTTGAAAGATCACAAGTTACTTTTAGAAGTTCTACATACTCGTACCTATTCGTTCTTATAAAATAGATACGAGTTTGTATGCTCAAGAGGATATAAGGCCATGGGTCACTTTATTACTATGCCACCTAACCACCATCCCACACTGGGTAAGGAGAACGATGTAATAGAATATAATAGAAAAAGATATAACAGAAAAATCAATTTTACCGGTTGGGTTCCTCTCTGAGCAGACTGCCGAAACAAAATATGGCGCAATGACCGCGAGCACCATACTAGAAAATCAGTCCGACATTTCTTCATGTTGGATCTGTTTCACTGTGCTCTCGAGCTGAAGACCGTCAAAATACTATACCGTAAAAATCGAACAACGTAAGATCTTTGCTCGAACCCTTCGAAGAAAATAGTTTGACCAATGAAGATGACGGTGAGGATTTGTTATTTGTACTGACGGAAAATGATTCTTCCAACCACTGTTGCACAATACCCACACACAGTCATTTTAGCCACGGAAATAGATATTTTAGATGATAATATTGATGATGAACAAGAATAAATTAAAGGATACGAGTATCCACATCTAAAATATATATTTCCCCGGTTAAAATTATTGTGTCGTGGGTATTGTCACTGTTGGAAGAATTATTTTGTGTCAATACAAATAACAAAATTATATATATAATATATATATATCTCAAAGTAAACCGTTAAAGGTAAAAACCTCAAGAAAAGGAACTGTTATATGTAGTTGTGATGTGTTTGAATAGAAATTTGTTTTGTTTATGTTACTCATTCTAAATATGTAATGTCTATTCGAACACGTCACAACTACATTCGACAGGTCCTTTTCTTAAGTTTTTTACCCATACTTTGTTTTAAATAAGTGCCTACAAAATATGAAATAGTGCTTTCAATATTTTTGCTATAAAGGAACTCTTAGGCGCTTTTGACGGATACTTAAAATTCAATTTCTCAGTGTCTCCATGAGATTCGGAACTGTAATTATTAATGGCGATAGATACAAATAGTAACTATCAGACGCAATAATAATTGAGTGCGACCACATCACCAATAAAAAATAAATAAATAAAATCGAAAAACTGGTTTTTCGTCAATTTCTTTCACTCTATCTACTAATAATACACGTTTAATAGCTCAGAGAACGCGCAATTATATGCATTATCACATGACAAATTACTGCGATTCCATAAATTCACAAAAAAAAGAAATAGCAATTTTTCCATTTTAGTACCTACCGGAAATGGCCAACTTTATCATTTTTTTTCTCCGAATCTATAAAGATTTGACTAGGGGTCACTTCTACACTTTTATTTACTATATTGAACTACATCGATTACCAGAGTTATAACAAAATGTCCGATCCCAAGCGTTTTTGGAACACTGTGGAAATCTTAGTCGCACAGAGGCACATAAGAATGTGCGAGCCTGTTTGACAGGTGGAAGCAGGACACCTCGGTCTTTGAAGGATTTGAGCACAGGCGCCAGCGTGTGAAAAATTCGTTCAAGGTCGCCAAGTCCTTCTCCAATCCATCCAGTAGCTAGGACAGAGCCCTGGGGAGACCATGATTGAGCACTCTCACTTTACTGGCCGATCCGCCAAGGAAGACTTGGAAGGTTCTGTTTGTATGGGTGTCCTCGATTAGCCTGTAGAGTTTGATTTAAGGGATGGCCTTCAGGAGTTTGTAGAGTAGACCCTGCTTCCAAACGGTGTCATAGCCAACTGTTAGGTCAATAAATGCCGCTCATGATTTTAGGTTTGTTATACGGTTGGTCTCACATGGGGCTTAACACCTTTGTACCTTGTCACTTTAACGTCATGTTTGAGTTGTCATACTAAATTGCCAACGGGTGAAATCGACAAAGTCACAGAGTGTCCAGCTACTTATGAGGCCGACTGTGCGCGTTCTCGATGTGCGTATTCAACGCCAGAATAGTTTCGGTTCGGTCTAACTCCAGCTTGCTCCGGTGCACGGTGGGCTGCGCGCCTAAGTTACTTGATTTTTTAATTGGAAATATTTTTTTGAGTGCAGGTTTTGTAACGACTATTTAAATAAATACAATTTGGGGAATGCTACATATCAATTAATTATGTAAAAATAAGTATACATTTATTAAAAATAAAGAGCAAAGTAGACTAAGAGTTTATATAAATTGTTGGTTACAGTTGTTCCATTTCATTTAGCTTTAACAATAATTGTTCTATAGTCTATATTGGTAGGTACAAATAATAAATTTCAAATTAATTAAATAAAGTAATATTACATTGACATAACATGTAATGTCATTTAATTTTAATAGGAAGTACAATCTAATGAACTTAAAATGTTACAATAAAGTTTTTTCCGAGTTTTTCCTCAACTCATGTATGTGATCAATGGATATTTTCCCATCAACCATGGTTAGTTGTGCAATGATTTACTTCAATTTCCTTATCATCGTCGTATTTATTTCTTGAAAATAATTTAGTTCAGCACTGTTGAATCTGGTTGAATCTTTGGTCTCTTTAATGAACTGTAATCGTTAATCGTAAAGGTCGGCAATATCTGGTGGATGACAGGCGTGGATTCTTCCACAGTACCGTATATTCTGAAGATGAGTCTGTAGAGACCAATCGAAGCGGCACATACGATATTACGAATCAACTTCCATCTTCAGTGATATCGGAATTTGCGAAGTTTTGTTTGTTCGCACTATGGCCAGTGATGCCGTCAAAGGCCCACTTTCCTATTAAGAAAACATCACCCATAGATTCTTGAGGTATGGTAGCCAACACTTCCTCCTGAGATTTGATTATACGTGCTGCGGCATGGTCCAGCAAGCTTGACAACCACCACAACCACCTCTGCTGTAGATTCGGTAACTCTTACGACCTCAGAACAGCATTGTTTCTTTGATTCTACAACTTTGACGTAAGAAGGTAGAACTGGGTTGCTTCTAGAATTTATGAATTTGCGGAGCAACAGATATTGATTTTTCGTAAGTTTAGCTTCCGTTATGAGAGATAACAATTTGTCAGGGTTCACTTCACTAGTACCAGGGTATGATGTTTTCCTCAGGTGTCTGACCGCTGACTCATCAAACTGAGCTAGCATTTTAAGCCTGCTACGTTGTGACTTCTTACTGCAAGCCCCGAAATATTTTCTTGGTCGTCCAGCAGCGGCCTCCGATGATGATGGTTCGTCGTCGGGAGTATCACGTAGTATTTTTATTTAGGTACTTAACTCACCTATATTTTCGGTAGATTTACACTTTCTTTCTCACCCAGGCACTTGGAATGTTTAGTCAGAACAGTATTATTTTCGAGAAGCAGATTTCTATAAAACGGTAAGTTGTTGGCAAATATACTTAATAATCTTCTCCAAATTGGCGGTATCTATGTTATCTACATCTCTGGTGTCTTTTTGTGTCTAAACCACTGGTAGACAACCATAGTTCAAATATAAAACCCCTTAAAAAAGATCCGAAGTACTGCACATCTGAAAAAATAAAACAAACATATTCGTAAGATTTGCGTAGCGTTGCTACGCTTCGGCCTACGACGACCTAGCAGGCTTCTAACTAGACAATCTGCAAATTTCCGCAGACAATGGTATATGGCCGTTAATCTAGACACATTTTTGAGTTCTTCATTAAGAAAAAAATATCGTTAATTCTGTGATTAAGAACATAGTTAAAAGATAAGTAAAATATAATATAAAATAGTACGTGTCGTAGCGCCGTCGTTATATCTATATTTTTCAATATACATGTTAAATAATTAAGATAAAGTGAAACAACATACCTGATGAACTTTTATTATTAACTTCTAAAGACAACCGCTAATGTGCGGTCACTTACGATTACAGACGGTTTGGTGCAACCCAGCCTTAATGAGTCACTGATAAGGGTGCGCATGCAAACGTAAGTTGTGTTCACTTTCGAGTTTCCTTAAGGATTGAAAACAATTAGTTATCCATAATCTATTTATAGTTAATTACAGTACATTTATCGGCCAATGACATGACAGCATTCGATATTTAAAACTGAAACCTTAATTTTTTTGAATTATGCGTATTAGCCAGACCACCGTGCGGTGGTATTGCTGCATTGATAGTGTTTAGGCCTATGAAAGCATTTTTCTTAATTTATTGAATCCTAAACACTCTCGCTGAAATGGAAGCAAGTCGGTTTCCAAATGCATCTAGGCATCCCTAGTATGCCCATATTCGCGGCTAGCGCAACACTAGTTGTGAAAAACAGTTAGATTAAAAATGGCCGTACTATGTGCATCTAATATTTTCCTCCCGCGCCGCATTATCTCAAAATCTTTCCAATAGTGTTAATACTGCTAGTGGTGACCGCTGTGCTGGTGTATATGTGCTTTGGATCTTCCCGAGGAGCTGAATTTGAGGTGAGTTGTTGGTTTTCTTTAAGTTTGGAAACGTGCTTTCAAGGTGCCTTGCCTACCGCCGCTCGCGACAATGATTTTTGGGGAATTGACATCGAACGTGTTATGAAACCTATTTACAGTCCACTAAAAATCGAAGCTCCACCATATTTTGGTCCGTCGAGCCGCATATTCGGCAGATTTTCCCTTTAAATCATACTTTTTCGTTACGTTGTGCATCAACATTCCGCCATTTTTTACGTCATTTATCGCTTTGCATCTCCTAAATCGCATCACCGCAATTTCATACCTATAAGCCATTGAGGCTTGGGTTTTATCGCATTCTTATCTGTTTCTAATAAGATTTAACCCCGCAATTTATAATAACTTCCATATAAAGTTAACCTAAACGCCGCTTATTTGAATTCTGTGTACGGTAGGTATTGTGATACTTATTACGCGACTATTTTGCATTGCGCTTGGTTCGCTTTATTCGCTTAGGTTACCTAAACTGCATCCCGCTCACACTTATGGCCAAAGTATATGTTATTATTGTATTTAAGGTCGTTCCAGTATTAAATTGACGAATTTTTGTATTTGTGGTTAGCAAGTAGATATTCCATTTTGAATAATCGCAATAAAAATGGATGATCAAAATAAATTAATTCTATTAGAATCTAAACGTGATTCTTACTTCGCGCGTATACAAAACATTTACGATTCTATTCCGAAAACAAGACGAGACAAAACTAGTTTGTTTTTACTGCAAGCCGAAAATGTAATGAGTTTACGCGATGAATTTGTTGCGCTGCTTGATAATATAAATTCAATTTCGTTAAAGCTGGATGACAACTATAAACCGAACTTCGAAACGTTATGGTCATTCGATGATATGTACTACGCGATTAAAACCGCATATAAAAAGTTGGACGATTCAACCAATGAACAAGAACCCGCGAAAGCGGTCTTTCAACTTCCAGCCTTACAAATTCCCGATTTTCACGGAGATCTACAGGCTTTCCCATTGTTCATAGAATCGTTTCGTGCGACAGTTCATTATAACACCGCGTTATGTGATGCTCAACGAATTCAATATTTGATATCAAAGCTGAAGGGCAAGGCTCAGAGCATTTGTGTAGGTATTGCTCCTACCCCAGACAATTACAAAATATTGTATGACGCCTTAGTGCAAAAATATGAAGATAGCCGCGCAATCGCCATCTCATATTTAGAAAATATCATCAATTTAAAGCCTTTAACTGGTAAATCAAACGCGGCTGGCTTAGATAGTTTGATCGATCAATTCTCGACGTCGGTGTCTGCACTACGTCAGCTAAATATCAAAGATTTAGCCGACTTTATATTCATACATTTAGCATTGCGCAAAATGGATACTGAGACCTCCAAGGCATTCGAAATGTCACTCAGTAGCAAGACAGTATTTCCGAAATACGATGAATTCGTTAATTTCGTTCGCAATCACGCGAAAATATTACAGCGTACTATGCCGTTATCCGCTGTTACTGCACCGCACACTTCGTACGGGCGCGACTCGCGCACTGAGCCGGTTGCACCGAAACGCGCGCTAAATAATAATATGCAAACTTTTCTCGTTAGCAAGAGCCAGTCTTCGGGTCATGTTTGTTGTTATTGTAATAGTAACAAACACATTCAATTGTACCAATGCGAACAGTTTTCAAAGTTGTCGCCTATGGAAAAATATACCGTGGTTAAAAAATGTAACGGTTGCGTTAACTGTTTGAGTGTTCGTCATACTTTCTCCTTGTGCAAGTCAACTTCGACTTGTAAGTTCTGTAACAAGGCTCACCATAGCCAGTTATGCCGCAATCAGTCCGCTAGTCAGATGAACGCTCACCCGCGTCCGACCGCATTCGTACCGCGCGCGCGCACACCGCCGCCCGCGCCCGCTGCGCGGCCCGCGGCCGCTGCGTCGCCCGCGCCTGAGCCCTCGCGCGCTGCTGCCGCTGCAGCCTCGTTTGAACAGCGCTGCGAGAATAACATGCCGCCGGCAGGCTTTGCTGGCGCCGCTACTACAAAACAAGACTCCCGCAAAACTGTTTTGTTAGGGACTGCGATCGCGCAAGTGTTAGACGCGTACGGTAAGCGCCGTGATATAAGAATTTTAATTGATTTAGGTTCGCAAAACCATTTTATAAGCTCGCGATGCTTACGTAATTTAGGACTTGACGTCACGCCTGACGACAAGAATACGTTGGTTCACGGAATAGGAGAAAGCTCACAACCGATTAAGGGTACAACCAATCTAACGTTGTTTTCGCTATTTGATCGGTCTTTTAAGTTTGATTTGCAAGCTTTAATTATTGATAAAATTTCCGGAAATCTGCCAGAAAGTCAAATAGATACCGAGGCGTTAGAGTATTTGAAAAATATTTCGCTTAGTGACAAAACTTGGTACTTGCCGGGCAGAATAGATATGCTTTTAGGCGCAGAAGATTTTATTAAACGCATTTTGAAAACTGACCGCATTGTAGGGCCGCCTGGTTGCCCTGATGCTATTGAAACGGTGTTCGGGTATATAATTTCCGGCTCCGCATCTACCGCAAGATCTAGGCCGTCTAAACCTAACGCGTTTTTTGTCACTACTACAAACGTAGACGCTCTTCTTTCCAAATTTTGGGAAGTCGAAGAGGTACCTATCCGCAAACATCTCTCCGCAGATGATAAGGCGTGTGAACGCATTTATACAGAAAAAACGACTCGAGACTCTCTTGGCCGCTATGTCGTGCCTTTACCGTTTTGTCGCGACCCGCAAGAACTAGGCGAGTCACTTCCGACCGCGACGCGTAGGTATAACGCTTTAGAGAGAAGATTTAAACAAAATAATATCCTTCATAAACAATATGATGATATTATCCGCGACTATTTAAAACAAGAATATATTTCCTTAGTGAAGGACTTGGATAATAATTCTAGTTTTGCACATCACCCTGTAGTGCGCGACGATAAATTAACCACCAGGGTTCGTCTCGTCCTAGACGCTAGCGCTGCGACTTCGTCTAACCTGTCTCTCAATGATTGTTTACACGCTGGACCTAATCTGCAATCAGATTTACTCGCAATAATATTTCATTTCCGGTTATTTCCGGTCGCAATAACTTCGGATATCCGCCAAATGTTTTTGAGAATTTTAGTTTCTCCGGAATACCACCGCTTTCTTCGCATCATGTACCGCTTTTCTCATGAAAATGAGCCACAACTTTACGAATTTAACCGAATTGGTTTCGGTTTAAAGTGTAGTCCATACTTAGCAATGCGCACGATCAAACAACTTATACAGGATGAAGGAAAATATTTTCCCGCCGCTGCCGCTGTAGTATCCCGCGACTTATATATGGACGATTTGGCTACATCCGTCATGGATGAGTCTACGGCTATTAATCTCTCCCGCGATTTAATTACCCTTTTTTTAAAGGCGGGTTTAGAGTTGGTTAAATTTTCTAGTAATTCACGCGCGTTACTAGAGCACCTGCCGGAACAAAATCGATTGTCCGCTGCAGTTGACATCTCCGATAATAATGATTTAAAGATTTTAGGTCTACGTTGGTGTCCTATCGAAGATGAGTTCGCTATAACTGTAAATATAGATCCGCATAACGTTGTCACGAAACGTACAATACTATCTACTATTGCCAAGCTGTGGGATATAGTAGGTATCGCCGCGCCGGTAATTTTGTATGCAAAATTACTGATTAAAACCCTCTGGTTACTAAAGGTAGAATGGGACGACAGCCCGCCGGCTGAGATTCGTAATCAATGGTTAAAGTTCAAAGCTGAACTTCCGCTTTTACGGAACCTTAAAATTCCTCGCCACTTCGGAATCAGTTCGAGTGACTGCGAGTTAACGTTAGTAGGCTTTTCCGACGCGAGCATGCTGGCTTATGGAGCGATGGTGTACCTTTGTGTATCGCACCCAGGGCTGCCACATAATGTATTAAATATTATGTGCGCAAAGTCAAAAGTAGCACCCGTGAAGGTTTTGACTCTCGCGCGGTTAGAATTATGTGCAAGTCTGCTCCTTGCAAAACTTATGCGCTATGTCTCTGATAACATATCAGATCGATGCAAAATTTCGAACATATTTGCATTTACGGATTCAAGTGTCACTTTGCAGTGGATTCATTCATCGCCGCACCGCTTTAATGTTTTTGTCAGTAATCGTATCGCGCAAATTAATGATTACTTACCCACGTCTAATTTCTACCATGTCTCTGGCAAGGAGAATCCTTGCGACTGCTTGTCACGTGGTCTCACCCCCAGTCAGTTGATTGAGCATCCGCTTTGGCTACACGGTCCCTCTTGGACTAAGCAACCGATCACGCGGTGGCCTTTGGACCACTTTGTCTTTGACGGGCAGAACGACCCACCAGAAGTTAAGGCTAATGCCCAAGCATTCTTAACGACTGAAATTAATAAACCATTCTTGTATGAACTCGCTACTCGTTTCTCTTCGTGGAGTAAATTGCTTCATGTAGTAGTTTACGTGCTACGCTTTATTAAAAAGCTACCTCGGTCAGATCGCATTATGCCCTCTGATTTACAAGCCGCCGAAGAGGCAGTTCTTGCTTCAGTTCAGTCTGTGCATTTCGATGAAGAAAAGCATAACATTTTAAAGAATAAATCTCCATCTAAACGCATGAGAAAACTTTGTCCAATTATTACAAATAACTTGCTCCTCGTCGGTGGTAGACTCAATAAGTCAGAGTTAGACTACTATGCTAAACATCCGATTCTACTTCCTAACAACGACCACGTTGTGAACTTAATAATTGACGCTTATCACAAAAGGTTCTTACATGCCGGGCCCAATTTACTTATGTCTCTGTTGCGCCAAAAATATTGGATACTCTCCGGTAGAAATATTGTTCGTAAACGGTTTCAATTGTGCAACCGTTGTTATGTTGCTTCTCCTAAAGTAAATTACCCATTGATGGCTGATTTGCCCAATTGCCGCGTTATAGAAGCGAAACCGTTTTTGAATACAGGCACGGACTATGCGGGTCCTGTTCCTGTCCTGTTGAGTCGTTACAGAGGCGCACGTCAGCAGAAAGCTTATATCTGCCTGTTTATCTGTCTCGCGACTCGCTGTACTCATATTGAACTAGCGGTAGATCTGAGTACCTCCGCTTTTATTAACGCGTTTAAACGGTTTGTCTCACGCAGAGGCACCTGTTTAACTTTATATTCCGACAATGGAACCAATTTTATTGGAGCGAAATCTCATTTCGATGAATTGACGCAATTTATAAATTCTAAGGAGTATAAAACCGCGCTTTCCGCTGAGACCCTTGAGCAAGGTATCACCTGGAAATTTAACCCACCAAGCGCTCCACATTTCGGTGGATCGTGGGAGTCCAACATACGTAGTATAAAACTACATTTAAAACGCGTAATCGGTGACCGACTCTTAACGTACGAGGAAATGTTGACGGTTTTAACGCAAATTGAAGCCGTATTAAATTCGCGTCCGTTGACTCTATTAAATGCTTCTCCCTCAGAACCTACGGCCCTTACTCCCGCACATTTTTTAACGCTCGCGCCGTTAAACTCTTTACATAACGCAGACGTTTCAACCCTACCTATCAGCTTAGTTAAACGTAAATATCTGATAGACAAAATTGTTCAATCGTTTTGGAAGCGATGGAAAACGGAATATTTGCATACGCTTCAAATGCGACAAAAATGGAATACTCCGACGAATCCTATAACCAAGGGGACGGTAGTTTTGCTAAATGTCGACAACGTTCCTCCTTTGAAATGGCCACTAGGTGTGATCGAAGATGTTTTTCCGGGTAAAGATGATACCATCCGCGTGGTTGCCGTACGCACGAATTCAGGCATTTATCAAAGACCCGTGGTCAAGGTTTCGCCCTTACCACTTCAGTAATCTTTGTTCTTGTAATAATCTGTATGCCTCATTCAGGGCTGTCAAATCAACCCTAATGTGGCCTTTCCCGTTTTTTTATATATATATATATATATATATATTTTTCGCTTTTATATAATTTTGTCCCGCTTTCTTTGTTCTATAGAAGATCAAAGAGATCTTTGTCCTTCTAGGCGGGGGGTATGTTTAGGCCTATGAAAGCATTTTTCTTAATTTATTGAATCCTAAACACTCTCGCTGAAATGGAAGCAAGTCGGTTTCCAAATGCATCTGGGCATCCCTAGTATGCCCATATTCGCGGCTAGCGCAACACTAGTTGTGAAAAACAGTTAGATCAAAAATGGCCGTACTATGTGCATCTAATATTTTCCTCCCGCGCCGCATTATCTCAAAATCTTTCCAATAGTGTTAATACTGCTAGTGGTGACCGCTGTGCTGGTGTATATGTGCTTTGGATCTTCCCGAGGAGCTGAATTTGAGGTGAGTTGTTGGTTTTCTTTAAGTTTGGAAACGTGCTTTCAAGGTGCCTTGCCTACCGCCGCTCGCGACAATGATTTTTGGGGAATTGACATCGAACGTGTTATGAAACCTATTTACAGTCCACTAAAAATCGAAGCTCCACCAGATAGCGTCTTGGATGTGGTTGTAGACTAAGCTCCAGCCCGGCTAGTATGATAGCTTATACCGTCACGTTATATGGCAAAAATGTACTGAGAAGTCACATAAAACGTGACGGTATAAGCTATCATACTAGCTGGGCAGTAGTTTGTATACGACGATTAGCGCGATGGGTCTGTAACTGTCTGCTTTATCCCCTGGCTTACCTGGCTTCAGCATCGCTTTTACTTTGGCCCGCTTAAGAGAGGATGGTATCCTGCTAGTGTGTCTATAATGGTCGAGTAAAACTTTGCTAGCCAGGTACGGGTTTTGGGTCCACTATGTTTAAGGAATTCAGGACAGATTCCATCCTCACCGCTTGTATGTGTTTTGTGGTTTGGAGTCTTTGATAATTTACGAGTAACCACTCTATCAGCTATCGCGTTAGGTAGGATCTTTGGTTGACTTTGCGTTGAGGTTGTACCCGTAGTGAGTCTTCTGACGAGGTGCCAGGCTTTTTTACTGGACTGATGGAAATTCATCCTTTGAACAGTTTCTTCCCATATTTGTTTCCTTGCATCATTGAGTGACTTAACCATCGCCTGTTCTCTGGAATTCTTTCCATTTCCCTTCAGTTGCCTTTTTCCAAAAAGGAATATAGTCTTTACGGTAGCCTCTAGGTACTGATTTATTTGCAGTTACTATACTTAGCTCTCCCAGTTGGATTTTCGCAAGTTCCAGCGGGATACGATGAAAACCTTAATAGTCGCAGATTTTTTTCTCCATTATAATTTCAAACAAAGGAAACTAATTTCCGAAATAGATATGGCGGATCCCATTGTGTGTACAAAAGTTTCATGTTATTCTAGCATGGCATTTTAAAATGAGAGCGTAACTACTTTTGTATGGAGAACCGAGCTTACTGCGGACTCTTAATAGATTTTTGAAAAATACAATGTATTTGACAAAAGCTAACACGGATTTAGAAAGCAATATTCCACCACAATTGCCTTTTATAAATATGTCCAAGAAACAATCTAAACTATAAAAAAATATGCGGTCGGTCTGTTGCTTGCTATGACGAAGGCATATGATAAAGTTTCTTATAAAATTCTACTTTCAAAACTCCATGGCATGGGTATTAGAGGAATTGCGCACAATTGGCTAAAATGTTACTTTTATTTATATTTATTTAACCAAATCTTAGGGCTATGAACAAAATAGTTATTTGTTGTACAAGGGTGCAAAGTTGTATTTTACCCGCGAGTGTGGAATTGAAACACGAGCAAGCGAAAGTTTCAACACACGAGAAGTAAAATACAACTTTGCACCAGTGTGTACTCGTAACACAAAACTTTTCTCCTCACTATATCGAGGAAAGTGCAACATGCAAAAAAACACAGTTCCACAGGCATGATTTTCATCACTGGAATCACTGATTTCTTTACGATATTATAACAGAAAACTCTGAAAGTTGTGTATAATATTTACGCGAGTCGGAGTCGGTGACAAGTTGTGTATATTTTAGTTGACATTGACAATGATGACATTTCTGACGATGCGTTTTGAAATTGCATCGACTCAACTTGTGCGGTTACAATTATACTCAAAGTCATTATAAAAAAAAATGTACTTATAGAATTTTAAGGTTTACGACTTAAATCATTACATAAAGCTAAATTTTGTATTTTTTATTTAATTCTCAAACCATTTATTTAATGATAATTGATATCAAACGAACCATTAATATGAGCGTTTTACGTTTTGTTATCTGTCAAAAGCTACCCAAACACGCTCCAAGGTCAAATTACTTTCCCCACTTGTGGATAAAATGCGTTTTTACCCGCTTGTTTCAAAGGATAAAAGACGGCTTTCCGAGCTAGTGAGGGGAAAAATATATATTTCACTCGCGAATGAAAACCGCGTACGGTTTATATGCCGCTGGACGTAGAGCAACGGCGATCCCTATAATAATGGAAATAAATAAACTAGATTTACTCCGCGAATATAAGCACTGCCATTATGAAATTTGATAAAAAAGGTGCTACTTAAAAGTGACGTGAAATTAACTTGAGGCGCAGGGTAGGGCAAGCCATTCTCCATACAAAGGTTAGATGCAAGTTTTTTGCGTTAGTTTTGGCACTACAGCATTTAATTTTATTTTTTGTTGGTACTTATTGGATATACGCAGACCTTAATGTTGAAATTTTGCATAATTAAAAAAAAAATTACAGTTTTAAAAAAGAAAAACATCAAGACATAGCTAACAAAAAATATGCATATGGACCAAAAATTGTAACTGGAGTGCAAACACAAACAAAGAAAAACTTGCACAAAGTTTGTATGGAAAGACCTTGCCCACCCCTTCGCCTTAAAAATGACGTGCACCCCATACATGTAACCGAAAATTTGGATGGCCTATCCAACGGTCGACTTAAATTGAAAAGTTTTACCCCTATATCATTTTGAAGGTCTATCCCACATGCCTGTGCATTTAATTATTTTATTTCATCCTCCGGTTACATATAATGCCCCCTCTAATTTAACAGTTTTTCTTAATTTCACACCATTTTTAAGGAGCGGTAAAGCAAACGCGGTCCGGGCACGTCGCACCGAAAAATCCGCGCGGTATTCGGTAACACGGGAGAGCGGTAGCGGCGTGTCTGAAATATGAAGCTATGTTTCTTTGTCAGTTATACTGACAGTCGACAGTTTCGGAAAGATCAAAAATGCAAAGCCGCCTCCTTCCCGCACCGCGCCGCGCCCGCTCTGTGCGTTTTGAGCTTTAAAGTCTCCGAGTAAATCGGCTGTGACATACGAATGGATAGACGAACGTACAGACATGAAGAAATTATGAGGGTTCCGTTTTCACCATTATTACTAACCCTAAGCTCGTAATACGCAGACGAAAAACTAGTCAGCACATTTAATATCTATACTATATATATAAAACAAAGTCGTATTAGTTACACTAACACGGCTGGGGCGATTTTGGATCCGTCTTCGCTCCGAAGAAAAGAATAAGTAATAAAATATCAGAAAAATATACGAAAAAAATCACTTGTCTCCTACATTGTACACGTAATGGGTCGGGGGCGCGGGGCGGTGCGAAGTTCGCCGAGACAGCTAGTAGGCGATAAATGTTACTGTCTGGTTCCTGCGTTACAATATTTAGGGTATCTGCTGAAGAGTTTTCCACCGCTCTACAGTCAGCTGACGATTTTTTACTTTAAGTATTGGCTTAAGTACCTTTTGATACAAGTTTCAGTCCAGAGGAAATGACTGATTGATTTATTTATTTTTACACCTTTGGGAGGCTGTTGCTGGGGTGTTATTCACAAACTGGCTCGTCCTTACCTGTCACCTCACACTATATCAAAACTGTAAAAATTTGACAAATGACATGTAACATTTTCCATATAAAAACGGGTGAGGTGTGAGGTGACAGGTGAGGACGAGTCGGTTTGTAAATACGAGGGCTGCTCAACTCGACCCACCAACGGACGTCCACAGTCGCCAGCTGACGTCCACAGTCCCTCATAATAAATACATCTATCTTAACCACTGTACACGTTTTCGTGAGAGAGGAATTGACGAGCATTTAGAGCATCTACAGTAACCTCTTGTGTCCAAAAAAAAATATCTTTTTTCACTTGGGAGAAATTTTAATCTAAAGTTATGACCTCCTAGTAATGGATCTCGGCACCACGAGATTATAGCGCGGCAGTCACTGCTGATATTGAGGGAGCATCTAGTTATGACTCATAATCTATGTTGCATTTTGGGTTTAAAAGGGTATTTTTGTGATTTCAATGTTTTTTTTATTCTTTTTTTCGTGTTTTTTTAAATAAATAGTTATTAATATAGCTCCAGTCTCCAGTACAGTCAAAAAGTACTTATAAGCTATATTTGCGAAAAAAAAGCCAAAAAAAAACTTTTTTTTTTCAATTAAAACCATTTGGAAATAATTGCTGGAGAGGTCAATAGTGTACCGTTTAATTTTTTGCTCCTATTACAGGCCATACCCTGTATACTACCTATGCAATTACTCCCTGTTTACTTCTTACTGTGTCTTTTCAGGTTGTTACAGCTATCCGAGAATTCGTACAAGCTATCGAAGTGTACAAAAAGTGCCCTCATATTTGCGCCGATGATCAAGATGGCCTTATTACATTACAAAACAAAATGTGTGAAACCGATGAATTAAGATCACTTTTAGTGTTGCTTTTGCGTCATTATAACCCTAAATATCACACCAAGCAGTACTTACAGGTATTTCAATAAAAATACCTAATTATTATAGTTGAAATACGTTCCACAGGAGCAATGATACTAGTTTACTTATGCTATCCATATCCATGTTCAGTTCAGACCTAACTTAGCTTAATTGCTGCATCCTACAAAATTATATAACTACCAATAATTTGTCGGCTTTGTTCGTTTCTTTGTTCTAGTTTTGTCTCGCACCTACTATATTAATTCTCTGTTTGCCCTGAAGGTTGACTGGTAGAGAATGCCTTATGGCATTAAGTTCGCCTTTTGTATCCGTAACTTGTTACTGTGCAATAAAGTTTAAATAAATAAATAAATAAATAAAATTGCGATTACTCGTACAATTATAATGGATGCCTGGGTGACCGAGCTTTGCTTGGCACACTTTAGTTTTCCGGGGAATACGAGAGTTCCCGAACGTAAGACCTAGTTAGATTAATAATTATTTATATTCTTACTTCTTACCGTATCATATTTCGCAGGACCTCATTGTAACAAACCATATATTGTTGACCTTTGTGGATGGCGCTATGAGGAGCCCAGACTACACCGGCTCTGCCAACATTACAGACCACATTAAGCAGTATGTACCTTACCCTAAACATTATACTTTTGTATCTCTGTATATTGTGCAACCTGCCTTCACATATGTACTCTTATTTATCACATCCATGCTACGAGTACTAACCTATACATATATTTACACCACACCCTGCCAAAAACCCACTTTTTAGCCTAGTGGTGACGTAAAATTGTGTACAAAACACGGGTCGTAAAACAGAAAGACCTCTCTCGCATATTTATGACCCTCGCCTGCGGCTCGGGCCTCAAACATCTCCGACATCGCCCTTTCTTTGTTTTACAACTCTTGTAACGAAAATAGCTATTTTTTAATGCATGTGCTCGAAAAGAGCGTTCTCCAACTATGTGGAAAATACTTCTATTCCGCACAGGTGCTGTTTACTTTTATCACTCCTTCAGTCCTATGCAAAGGGTTTCTTTTATTGAGAAAAAATTACAAATTAGTAATTATTATTTTTTATACAAGAAGGGTGCAAAGTAGTAGTTTAACCGCGAGTGACAATTTGACATTGTTACAAATGTCACGCAAAATACAACGAACTAGTGATTTCGATTCTCAGATGCCGTCACACCAACTGCATTTCTCTGCCAGGAGCCTTCGTCATCTCCCCAAGCTTTTCTCATCAATGACAATTGACAGAGCACTCATTTGTCTCTTCTTCTGTATATATTTTTTGCTCAAAAATTGCCTTAAAACTTTTAAAACTAATACGCAACCTGCAAATCCTGCAGTTGCCTCGTTCCATGCCTCGACAAAAGAGCAATAGTGTATCTATTGCTCTTTTAGGCACTCTGAAAAGTATTGTTTGGTTTGACCCAGGTTTGCTACCCCCGAGATAATGTACCAGTACGGGCTGCTCCTAGAAGACTACGCGGTGAACGGCGAGTTCATCAACGACTGCGTGTTCACAATGATGCACCACGTAGGCGGAGAGCTGGACAGCTTGATCAGTTTATATCAGCCTAAGATTCTGAAGACGTTCACTTCTATATGGAAGTCTGAATTTGAAATATGTGACGTAAGTACTGAGTGAACCAGCGTGTCGTACACTACACGACTATATTAATGGTGCCATTCTAACCAGTGTTTAAAGACTATCAAATGTCTATATGGCCAACTACAATTAGATCACAGGAACAAAACCGGGCACAGGCATATTGGACGCGTTGAATTAAACTAGCCACTTTGTTTTAGCGAGGAAGCGGGGACCAACCACAGCTTAAACATAATTTACGAGTAGCTTAGATACAAACAAGGGACTCCACTTACTACACTAATCTCATTCGCAAGTTTACAGTTATAAATTTGCCTAAGTTTATACAGTATTTTTAATTTGTAAAAACAACTTTTCTCTGTATATTTTTCAAAATGTAGCCTACAGTCAAAAAAAAGACCATAATTACGTGCCTTATTACGTTCACTGCATTCATCCACCATCATGACACTGGCAGTGGGTTTCAGTCGAGCCAGCTGATTTTGTTTACCAAAAACCAAGGTACTTTGTTTTGTTAGGATTGAGACCAAGCTGTTTTGTGAGGCTCAAGAAGCTATATGTGAGAGATCTTGATTAACCATTTCTATAGCACTGTCAATCTCAGAGGGCTTACAGGTGAAATATACCGGTATGTCGTCTGTATAGATATGGTACTTGCAATGTGAGATGTACAACCGTAAATCAGCTGTATAAAAAATACAGAGGATACGACCGATCACAGATCCCTGAGGGAGCCTTCTAGTGAAGTACCCATTATTGAGAGTAAGCTTTACATATTGGTGCTCTTATTCCATTGGATATTCTACTTTAAAACTAATAGTCACTGTCTTAAAATCTTATGTTTGTAATATAAACTCTTTTACATAAGCGTTAAAGTAGACTATCCAATGCAATAAGAACATATAATATGGCAGTGTCAAACTCAAAATAATCGTACTGTAGTGGTTATTAAGGTAACCATCGACCCACCTCAGTGTTCTGCAATCAAAGCCATATAATAGCTCAGCTTAGATAAAAGATTTATGTTTAAACAGTCAAAATCCCGGGAGAAATCAAGGAGTTCCAGCCAAGTGACCATACCTGAGCACACAAGATGTGATCGGTGACATTAATACTCACACATAAAGTACCTGAAAGAGAGATATTACTGCGTCAACTAATATTTAAGTACAGGATACAACAATACAAATACTCTTTAGTCTTTATTTAATACCTCAAAAAATTACAAATTGTTCAGAAACAGCATAGTGAGATACAAGTAGAGGTAAACAACAAGCGGTCTTATTGCTAAAGAGCGATCTCTTCCAGACAACGTTAAAGTATATTAGTCTGCCTGTTTAGCCTAGTTGGTGCTAGAGCACTGCTTCCGTAGCTAGAGGTCCCGGGTTCGAATCCCGGCCAGGGCATTATTTGTGCATTTAGCACGGATATTTGTTCCTGGGTCTTGGATGTTTTCCATGTATTTAAGAGTCTCCAGTACGCTCGGCTGAACTCGATTCTCCATACAAACGTAGTTTCGTTCTCATTTTAAAATGCCTTGCTGAAATAACATGAAACTTTTGTATACACAATGGGAGCCGTCAGCCGCCATATCTAAGTCGGAAATTAGTTTCTGTTGCTAGAAATTGTAATAGAAAAAAAATACAGCGAGTTTTAAAGTTTTTTACGTCTTGTATGAAACCCTTAATAAGCGCTGTATTTTTTTTTTCATTATTATTTCAAGCAACAGAAACTAATTTCCGACCTAGATATGCCGGATCCCATTGTGTATACAAAGTTTCATGTTATTCTAGCACGGCGTTTTAAAATGAGAGCGAAACTAGGTTTGTATGGAGAACAGAGCTTACTGCGGACTCTTAAGTGTGTATTTATCTATATAAGTATGAATATCGTCGTCTAGTACCCATAGTACAAGCTTTGTTTAGTTTGGGACTAGGTCGAATTGTGTAAGATTGTCCCCCAATACAAAAAAAAAAATATTAGTACCTTGGGATATTAAAACTTGCGTTATGCGTAAGCTACGCATGTCCGCCAATATTTAAAAAAAATAAAGAATAATATTAGTACCTTGGGATATTAAGGACCGTAGTATTTGGCGTTCGTTGGTCTCTGCCTACCCCATGGGATAACGGCGTGAGTTTATGTATGTATGTATGGGATATTAATGTTTGTCTTAGGATCTCACTTGCGTAAGCTTCGCATACTAACTTCCTGTATAGCTTATTTTGAAATCCTCGCAGTCTGGGTTCTGTATTATTGTATCTTTAGTGTAAACTTTCCGTAAAGGGTTAGGGTACGTTTATGTTATTATTTTTTACACAAGCCCCTAAAAATAAATACATTTTTAGGGGCTTGTGTAATAGTAATCTATGGCCTAGGATCGTCTGTGATCGTGAACTTATGTCGCAGGAAAGGATGAAAACTGAAATTCGATCAAATCCCTGAGATACCTACGAGTATATGATTCATATGACCAAGTGTGGTTACCAAATCCCTTAGGCCCTAACGCTTATGGATTTGCTCAAATATCAGTTATGATCATTTCTCTGCGACATATACAATACATACAATTACAACATTCTCCTCTATTCACAGGATTGGTCTGATCTAATAGAGTATGTAATTAACACATTTATCAAGAAACCGCACGAACTGCTTATTATTGATAACTTTAGGATGGATACCCAGATATTTGATGATGATAAATTATTGGCCGATAAACCAGCAGTCATAACACTGGCAAAGGAAGATATCCACCCTGCACCCGAAGCGGACAAGAATAGGTCTACTCACAGCAGTGCAAGCCAATCTTCGAAAGAAAGGTACCTATAAAAAAAGTAACAGTCAAGTTAAGTTGTTTATTATAGGTATATTACTGTAGTATAGTACCTATGCAGTTCTATTAAATTATATTTAAATTGTAACGCGCAGGTGGGCCGAAGATGAGCTATCAGCATTGAGTTGGATTTATCTGCAATGCAACACTCTTCCTGATGTGGTCGGCGAAATATTAAAATGTCTCAAAGAAGATGGCACAGTCAAATCGAGACATTCAGTCATCAAGGAATTATACAAGCTAAATATTATAAACAAAGGGGAATATGAGAAACTGTCCAAGGCTGAAGTTAAGGTTGATAAGGGCGGCAGAGATTTCAAAATGACTCAAGTCAATAAGGAAATGAGAGACGTCGAAATTGGAAAGCTTTGTGAGCAATTAAGACAAGATGGGAAAACAAAATGCTTTGACTGGGTCCAACAAGTTTTGCTTGAGACTTGCTACGCCAAATTGCAAATTGAGAAGAGATACCGTAATGAATCCTTTACTGCAGAGGATCAATCGGATATCCTTCAGTTCAAGTTATTCAACCAAGAATATAATTCGCCTGTCATGTCTCCAGTATCTTATCACGCGCTATGTAAGTCTAAGTTGCATATTTATTTTCATCATCATCATCGTCATCATTATCATGTCAGCTGAAAGACGTCTACTGCTGGACATAGGCCTCCCCCAAAGACTTCCACAATGACCGGTCCTGCGCCACCCGCATCCAGCGGACACCCGCGACCCTTACCAGGTCGTCAGACCACCGTGCGGGGGGCCTGCCCACCCTACGCCTTCCGGTACGTGGTCGCCGCTCGAGAACCTTTCCGCCTCAACGGCCATCGGTTCTACGTACTACGTACATGCCCCGACCACTGCCACTTAAGTTTAGCGATCCGGAGGGCTATATGACTTACCTGTTTTTCTTACGTGTCGACTTCTTCTTCTTTTTAACGCGGTTACTTTGGTTCTGCTGCGGATGGCGTCATTCCTGATGAGGTCACGCAGAGGAACTCCCAGCATAGCCCTGTCCATTGCCCTTTGCCCATAGTAAGCGACCACGTTTCAGTGCCATATGACATCACTCGCAACACACACTGGTCAAAGACTCTCGTCTTGAGACTGCGGAATATTGAACGAAAATATGTGCTGTAGCTTCCCGAACGCTGCCCAGCTGAGTCGTATTCAACGATTAACCTCTTTCTCGAAGTTGGAGTACTGGTAGAGGTACTAACAACATATTAAAAAATCAGAACTAGCCGTTAGTTTGCGGTTTTAATGTCAGTCCGACTCCAGGTCAGCGATTTTTGCCATTTTTTGTGTAAAATATGATTGGCCTAAGTGGCGTTCTCCTACAAACACTTCAGTGTTGCGATATGGCGGTAGTCCACTTGGCACCGCTGGACAGATTGTAGTACAGCCCAGGTTTCAATCGAATCGAAGGCTTTCTCGTAGTCCACGAACGCGAAACAGATGGGCAGATTATAGTCCTCGGTCTTCTGTATAACCTGACAAAGCGTATGGATGAGGTCTACGGTACTAAACGGCCTTTTTTGAAACCGGCTTGTTCAGAAGGCTGGAAGTCATCTAGCCTGCGTGCGAGATGATTCGTAATCAAAGTCAAAGTCAAAATATTCTTTATTTAAATAGGCCTAGCAACAAGCACTTTCGAATCGTCAGTTATAACATGTTATTATTTATGTAGAGAAATTTATTGAAGCTATTTAGTTTTTATAATTAATATTGAATTGCTGTAGACATGTCATAATTAAGAAATTATTATGTAGTAAAATTCACAATAAGATCGTAAAAACATAAATAATAATAATAAAATGTATAAAAATAGAAGTCTAGACAGTTTCTACAATAAAATCAAAATGTCAAAAGAAAATAATAATGACTCTAGAAAACAGCTTATAGGCATGGCTCAAAAGTGAGATGGGTCGATAATATTTATTGTCACATTGTATTATTTGTATTTATTTACCTGTTAAGTTACTCTGTATTTATAAAACACACACAAGTTTCATATATTTACGTTCTTTTAGTTACCCTATTTTAATGTTCATAATTTTCAGATCTAAATCAGCCTGTACCGCTGGTACCTTGGAATTGTGAACAGGCCGCCATGTGCAAGGACTTAAAATTTTTGCAACTTTTACATAAGCTGGGTTTCCAAATGCCGGTTGATACTGGTAAAGTGTTCATAAGAATACCACATGTCTGGTCAGCCGATGTCTTATACGAAGTGGCTGGCAGTGTAGCTGTTATTGATACAAGTAAGTTTTGTTCACATTTACTGGACGTGTTTCTATAAGTAATAAGAATGATATTTTATATTCATTATCATTATGCAGATAATGTATTTAATTTTGAATGCATTTTATTTTTCAATAATAGTCATCTTTTAGGTGTAGGTATACTCGTACAACTATAAATACGCTTATAATATCTTTTATCATCATTATCATCCTGCTAGCGTTATTCCCAGTATATGCCTGGGGTCCGCTACCTAATCCCAAGAATTGGCGTAGGCACTAGTTTTTACGGAGGCGACCGCCATCCGACCTTTCAACCCAAGGGGGAAACTAGACCTTATTGGGATTAGGCTTGTCAAGTGAGTGGGCAACTTGACTGTTAGAAGTTCTCAAACCGCCCGGAGCCCTCTTAACTTGGCTTAACGACTGCTATCATAGACAAAAGCCAGGATAAAAGGCTAAACGTGCCTTCCAAAGCAAGTGAGCGCTCAGTTAGTAACCACTCAAAGCGGTCACCCATCCAAGGACTGACCTCGCCCGACATTGCTTAACCTCGCATACCGCATGCGGTACGCGGGCGCCGTTGGGCCACGAACGCTCCTATAATATTATCGCTTATAATATCTTTTATATAAACATAAAACTTCGTTCCAAAAAAATCTATATCCTGACCCCTTAAAAGATCATGTAAGTATCTCATCTTCAAATTTCTGACCTCTGGGGTTTTTTTACGAGCGTTATCTTCGTGAAAACTAACATTTGCCTCGACGTTCCTCGTAAATCAACACGCATTTTTAATTTTTTTTTCTTTGTGTAGTCATCGTAAATGTGGCTTCGTGATCAAGGAATTCGGCAAGTAATTTATGCTGTTACGATAATCATGTCCCTTACGGAGTATAATTTCTATGCCGTATACACGTGAGGAGTATTTTTGCACTTTTACAATCAAGTGCAAAAATATTTAATAATTGCATATTATTATTATTGTGCCCTGTGCCTGCTCGTGTCATAGGATGCACACAGAGACAACACCCGCCAGGGTGTACACTGTACAGGGACTATTGCTGGTTGATGGAATCTAAATGAACCGGATTATTGGGTGAATATGATGGACTAATAGTTGGGCTATTGAGTGAGACAACGGATGTCTGCCTAATAAAACTGTCTCTCATTTTTATATCGGGCAGACGGTGACTCGCCCCCTGCTAGATGGGCCCCTATAAATAGCGACATTAAAAAATGGTCTAAGGGCAACACCGGTGCAGAGGGCTGGAGATAGAGAAGTGGCACTGGACTTTAAACATATAGCCAACTCGCCACTTAGGTGACCATATCCACCCCCGAGCAACAGCTCCAGCGACTCCACTCTGGACAGCCGGTTAAGGCAAGCCAGAGGCGGGGGGCCTGTTCATACAACCAACCCATAGAACACCCCCAGGAGTACTCAGGTACGTGGGGTCGCTACTCCCTAACAGCTCGCCACAAGCTGCCCTACGTTGATTGATTGTATTGGAAACCAAGTGGGCGATGGGGTCGTCACATCACTACGCCTTTTCCCATTATTATTATTACTGTACATCTTTTCAATATCTCGGGACCATGGAGTCCCGAAACTTTGAAAGGCGTGCGTGGGGCCAAAGCCAACAGCGCATACGCCCTTTAAGGCAAAATTAATCTAAAAGCAAGGGATACACATGGCGGATACCATCTCCGAGCGTACAATATGATACATCCGGAGATGGTCCCCGCCAGGTGCGAAGACTATTGGAGTGCAACACTTTGGCTGCGATGGGAACTAAGGTCGTAGGGCTATTGAGTTGAATGTTGGATGGACTGGATAATGGGTTATGGGAGGAAACTAGCGGACACCTACCGTGACAATTAGTTTCAGAATTGTAAACGCAATGACTTGCCTGCTCGCTGAGTGGGCTCCACAAAACAGTCGCATGCACAGTGCGACACTGGGGCAACATCTCTCTGAGCGGCTGTGAGGTTGTCGAGAGGTGAGTCTGCGGTAGCCAGATCCCGGTGATCCGTTCAGCAGGCCGCCGGCGTTATGACATTTTACACTTCCAACCTGGAGCATAGGTCCCGCTCTTGCGACTCCACTCTGGCCGGCCGGTGAAGGCAAGCACAGAGGCGAGGGCCGGATTATATTATTATTAGAATGTAATGTGTGAAACGATGTTTATAAAATAAAACTGTCAATTAAAGATTTTGTAAAAGTAGTTATTGAGTCATATATAACAAAATCCACAATTTATTTAATACGAATAGTAAGTAATTCTATATTTGTTTTATGATTTTGTAGCTAACTCGGCGCCCACATAGGTCGTAGAATAGGAAGAAGCACGAACCCCTAATGTTTCTAGCAGGCATAATCGAACCTGCTCTGTGGTAAAAAAAATTCAAGCGCAGCTATTCAATTACCGCACGAACTTAAATGTATTCCATTCACATCACGTTCCAACAGAACAAAAAAAAACCGGCCAAGTGCGAGTCGGACTCGCCCAGGAAGGGTTCCGTACTATTATCTATAAAAACGGCAAACAAAACACGTTCGTTGTATGGGAGCCCCCTTAAATATTCATTGTAATTCTGTATTTTACTATTTGTTGTTGTAGCGGCAACAGAAATACATAATTTGTGAAAATTTCAACTGTCTAGCTATAGTTCTTTAGATACAGCCTGGTGACAGACAGACGGACGGACAGGCAGCGAAGTTTTAGTAATAGGGTCCCGTTTTTACCCTTTGGGTACGGAACTCCTAAAAAGGTAAAAAAAAACCGGTCAAGTTCGAATCCGACTCGCGCACCGAGGGTTCCGTACAACGATAGTGTACCCGTCCCGACCCCATTAATTCAGGAGAAATTGAACGCCATGTACAGCGCCGTCTATCGGAGCGTTCGTGGCCCAGTGGCGCCCGCGTACCGCGTGCGGTATGCGAGGTTAAGCAATGTGGGAGCAGGTCGGTTCTCGGATGGGTGACCGCTTTGAGTGGTTACTAATTGAGCGCTCCCGTGTTTATCCCGGCTGCTGTCTACGACAGCGGTCTTTAAGCCAAGTCAGAGGCATTCGGGCGGCTTGAGAACTTCTAACAGTCAAGTTGCCCACTTACTTGACAAGGGGGGTCGAAGTTGCACCACGTCCGTAGGGAGAGTACCCACTGTTAGCCTACACGTGACCCCTGGGTGGTGCTAAAAGTGCAACAAACTGATTCCAACTCTTTCATACGACACCCCACTTGACATAGTCACTAGATTTTGAATTTTAGCCCCCGTCATCGGTCAATTTACACAGAAAATAAAAAATATATTAAAAAACATGTTCCATGTTCCATGCATCTGGGTTAGCTTTCTTTGTAACTATTCCAAATTTCAAATCGATAGCAGGCAATTTTTTTTAACTTCAGACTAATAACAATATTAATCGTATGGCATTTATTTTCGAAGCGTGAGATCTTCGAGAAGACAAGTATTACGGCTGCCAGCTAACGTAAATTGTTAAAAGGGTCTCTAATACGTGTTGGCTATGTGGTACTCGTTTGGTACTTCGGCTCCGCGCACGCCTCCTTCCACCTCAAAGTGGACATTTTCGTAGTATTTATTACTGTTAACAAAATTTTCGTTTATTTTTAGCTAAGCTAAAGTTCTCCATAAGCGACATAACCAGCTGCAGCACTAAGGGCTCTTCGCAGCAGTGCCACTCGGCTTTGCCGACTGATTTCGCCAAAGACGTGACGTCATTGATCTCTGCGCCAGAGAACTTCTACAAGAGACACAAACAGAAGCATCTCCCGGCTATGGTGAACTTTACGCCTAGGTAAGGAGGGAGAACAGCAAACACCATTACTGAACAAACGTCTGTCATGGCAATAGTGAAGTTGGTCTGTATACATAACTTTGGAGGAATAACGTTTTTTGCAGTAGGCAGATACCAGTAAATTTTAAATGTAGAATTAAAAGTATGCCGTGTATAATCAAAATACATTGCAGGATCAATTATAGATTTCTCAAATTGTAGAAAAATGTTTAAATCCGACATTATAAGATTGTTGACCACTTGGCTATCGAAACCTCGCTATAACACATTTATTATTATTATTATCACATATTTTTTGCGTCAATTCTCATCAATATTCACGTGATACGGATCGTGATATGAATGTATAGCGTGATAATACGTATAATAAGATAATAACCGTCGCATCCTTTTTTAAAAACGATCGACGCTAAACCAGAGGACCTACTCCGAACTTCGAAAATCGAACTTCGTGTCGTGCCGTCCCTTTCACTCTCGTCTCTCGTGTTATACACTATATGACGGAAAGGGACGGCACGATACGAAGTTCGATTTTCGAAGGTCGGAGTAGGTCCTCTGCAACTAGATAATATACTCTTAAAAGGTGTAAGGTGTGAGAGTTACTCAAAAAAAACGAAACGTTATAAAAAAGTACACATACACCATAAATCTCTATGTATTGTGTGTAATATTTAATCAATTGAATGAAATAAATGTTTAGCGAAACTTGTAGAGATATCTTGCTAGTCTCTACTTTCGGATGGGTGAATGCGGACTTCAATAAAACGCCGAGGTGGTTTGTTGTTAATTTACTTGATGTGTGTTAACTCTAGCGGGCGCGGTGGAGGACTGACCCTGGGATCGCGTCACGAATAAGCCCGCGTCACCGCTAAATGCTTAATCAGCGATCTGTGTTCTTAAAAATTGTTCTTGGTGCAAAATTCACAATTATGTGGCTATAAATACGAAAAATGTAACTTGGATCCTGTGTAAAATACGGAAATCTAACACAGTGATTTAATGATTTATCTTATTACTTCCAATTGTTAAGGATAGGCAAGTGCAAACTATTAAATCAGTACATTAGTGTAAGATACTTTTGCCGGTTACGTTACAGCTCATATATCACAATCCTCTTAAGTATAAAGTGTAGGTGAGGACCTATTAGTGATGTTAACGGCAAATCAATGATTTACAGGCCGGGCTCCTTGTTCAACTCTGACATCCGAAACGGAGCCAACAAACGCTGCTGGCTGGAAGTGGTACAACAATCCCAGGAGCTCAAATTAACGTGTACCGTGGGAAGGTATGTATATTTAAATATGTAATTTATAAACTTGCTTATACCTACTTATTTAGGGAAATGACATTGTTAGTAGACTAATGTCGATTAAAAATATTTTGTTACGAGTGTCCAATCCTCGTATAGCTACATATTTTGACTTCCGTACGCTTTCGTAATTTAATCGCTCTATCGATTTAATCGTATTAGAATTAGTAAATTATTATAGAGGCCAGGAGGCCATTTCTCGGGTCGTTAGAGATGATGTCTATTAGACATATCTCGATAAAAAATGGCGGATGTCGATCGAAATCCCATTTTCGTATTCTCAAAATCTCACACTCGAGATATGTCTACTCCCAGCGTTCGAGATGCAACGAGTGGTCAGTAGCGATCGAGATGGTTTTATTATTATTATAAACATTTAATTCGAGTAACATGGACTCATACAATAAATGTTAGTAATTAAGTGTTAGTCATCTTACTGTACTTAGTGTTAGAAATTTCATTAAAATAGAATACAATACAATACAATATTATAATTTATTATTTAGCCCAGATATGAGACACTGGAGTATGCAATGACATCCAGTGCCTCATAAATGGACAGTCAATGCGTTCGGCGACCACCGCCAGCAGGGCGCTGCCGCCGGCGCGCGCGCGCCGCGCCGCCGAGTTCGCTCTCTTGCGCATGGTGGCGTAAAAACAATCCACGCGCGCCTCCGCATACATGCCTGAGGCGCTGCAGTACCGCGGCAACCGCATCAGCACCCTGAAGGCGTTATTGTATTGTATTTATCACAATCTTTTTGACATTTGATCTGCCAGTGGCGGTAAATATTGACAAATTAAGTAGTACAGCAGCACAAAATAAACATATTTGCGAACAATATTTCGATTCATTTAAATGATATAATGGCTAAAGACTTAAATATTTTTGATACGTTCAGTGACGGAATGGCGGTTGAGGGAAAATATTGACTTGACAGGTCTCAAATATTGCAAGTTGTCTTTGACTCAAAACTGTCAAGTCAAAACAGTTTATATGCGTCCCATTTCACGTCAGTACATAAACGAGCAAATAGTCATAAATATGTTTGAGATGTTATAAAATAAAATTAAAATAAAATAGCCTTTATTTCCCATCATTTCAGAAACAATACATGCTTGACTTAAATTTTATAGTTTATGAATTTTTATTACAAATTCGTTTGAATGTATTTAGTTAAATTTACTAACAATAGTGTTCTATATCTATTTTTAAGTATAACATATTTATGTACTTAATCTTTGGTGCACAATTAAGTAATATAGTATTGCATAATTTTGCTAATTAGTATTTATTTTATTTTATTCTATTACGCATTTAGATAAGTTAGGTATATTATTTTATATTATAATTATAATCGATTTCTATAGTGCTTGCTTTTATAACATTATAAATATTTTGTAATTATTTACACTTATTACTTATTACATATTTTTTTTTTAAAACAATCATGCATTAATTAAATTTATTTTATATTTGTTTAAAAACGTGCTGTTCACGTGGGGATCATCCATCTCTGGATGAAGGCCTCCTCCATCTCTAGCCATTTGTCCCTGTTTTGAGCTTGTCGTGTCCAGAGGTTTCCTGCTGTTGTGGTAACATCGTCCCTCCATCTTTGCAGTGGGCGTCCTCGTCCGCGGGTTCGTTTTGAGGTGTTAAATCACCATAATTATGTAAAGATTATTGAAAAATGAATAACACTGGTTTTTGGTATAAGATATATTTAATTAAGTGGAAAATCTTATAAAATGATTTATTATCATACACTCGATTGTTAACTAATACAATCGAAAAAAACGGAACGTGTATTACAATAGACATTGAAATCGTCGTTCGACATAATCTCGATCGTGCCCTAGAATAAGAAATTTCGCTGTGTTCGACATTTTGGTGAGATTTTTCAATAGACATTGCGTCAATCGATATCATTTTGAATAGACATCATCTCGGACAGCCCGAGAATTCGCCTCCAGGAAACGAAATGTTGCAGGCCAAGAAGATATAGACTGGATAGGGATACGTGGCCTGTAGTAGCCCAACGTTTCTCGCCGAGACTTGTATCATATCCAATAAAATAAAAAAATACACCACTCATAAAACCAAACTTAACACACGCCACGTTTGACATTAAAAATAAAAAAAGAATTACTTTCCGGCCTGGCCTAGGCCTTCAATTTTGTATGAAATACGTATACAGTTCTCCCGAGTTGTTCCGCCTGCAATGTGATACTTTGAAGCCTGTTTTAACGCACTGTAACGTAATGACGAAATTACATTGCATGTTTTAGAAAATTTTAATTACGTACCGCGTTCGTGGAACTCTTATTATCTGTGTGTACGTGGTATTTTAACACTGACGCACATTGAGCCAAATTATTATTAATTTTTACTTTCCGATTGCAAAAAAATATTGAAATCCATATTTCTGAATTACTACGTTCTTTTTCTAATAAACTTCTTAAGGAAAGATTGCAAGCGTAATTTAATTGTGATAATAATATGTGCTACCTATGCTACTTTTTCTCTCTCTTTCTCTCTTCTTGTCGTTCCCGTTGTTTGGGGTCGGCTTCGGCTCCTAGTAATTTTTCGCCAGGATTGTCGGTCCTGGGTCGTCTCAGATGGAATTTGAGCTTTACTTTTGTCAGTCGGGTCTTCATTGTCTCTTGTGGGGGAAGTTTGTGTTCATCAGGTTCTCGGCGCATGACACCTCATATTTGTTGTCCGTTCGATTGTCTTTTACACAATACAATTTAGCAAGGGAAACCTGTAATTGGCCGTACTACTTAGTTAATTAGCATTTAAGTTATACTTCCGGTATCGTTGTAGGTTTTCTGAATAAATAAATAAATCAGCAGCATGGAGCTTGTCTTCTAGTTGTTTCTTGAGGGGCCAGCATTCAGTGCTATACACCATGGCTGGGCGAACTGCGGGTTTCTAGAACTTTCCTTTAACGTATACCAGCATGCTTGTAATTGCCGGAATTTGCCCACCCAGTGTGTCGTTTGTAGGTTTCCGTACCTCGAAAGGAAAAAAAGGAACGCGTCAAGCTGGAATTTATATCAAATACTCAAGTCTACTGTCCCTTGGAGCTGTGAAAAAGCCTATTCTAAGCCAACGCAATCAAAAGATACAACCGTTTATGCCGCAAATTTTCGACACTCGCAAGGGAATCAAAACCTACAGGGTACTTCCCGTGAACTCAGAATCTTTAAGTTTGGTACGAAGCAACGTCTTATATATAGCACACATAAAGGAAAAATTGCGAAAACCGTAATTTTTTAGTTACATCATATAATAAAAATATATTTTACAGTAGATATGGTGCTACTTTACCGCACGAGTGTGGTAATCAGCAGATTACGTGCATATGTCGAAACTTTAAAGAGCCATATGTACTGTAAAACGTTGTACGATACACGTGCGAACAGGTAATTCGCAAATCGTGTCGATTTAAAACACTCCCTTCGGTCGTGTTTCAATTTATCACCACATGTTGCGAATTTCCTGTTCTCTGCACTTGTATCGTAATGTACTATTACAGTACATATGGTGCTACTTTACCGCTGGAGTGCGGTAATCAGCAGATTACGTGCATATGTCGAAACTTTCAAGAGCCATATGTACTGTAAAACGTTGTACGATACACGTGCGAACAGGTAATTTGCAACTCGTGTCGATTTAAAACACTCCCTTCGGTCGTGTTTCAATTTATCACCACTCGTTGCGAATTTCCTGTTCTCTGCACTTGTATCGTAATGTACTATTACGGAATCCTCGGTGCGTGAGTCCGCCCACCACTTGGCCGGTTTTTTTGGTAAAAAGTATACTTAACTAAAAGTTAAATGAGTATATTTTACGTAACTCAACATATGGCACATTAATCGATAAATCTTTAGAAATGAACGTAGGATTCTCGAAAAAAAGATTACTGTAATGATTTCGGAGATAATCGCTCCGAAAGTCCTAAAGATTGTGTTCTGAAATGGTTGTGGCCTGTTTGTGTGGCAGCGTGCTGAAGGATGGGGTGGGGACGGAGGCGGCGCGCGCACCGGCGGCCGCAGTCGCGCCCGCGCCCGCGCCCGCCCTGCCCGACCGCGCGCCGCCCAAGGACTTCATCGCGCAGCTCTCCGAGTTGGAAGACAATAACAGGTATACTTATAATTTATACCAAAAACCGACTCCAATTTTGTACACTACTTGCTATGTCACAATTTGTGGTTTCCGTGAGCCAATGCTTGGTTGCTTGAATACCTACAGAAAATACCGAAATCGGCATATGAGTGCCTATCAAATTCGAGGAGTTCCCTCGATTCCTTCTTGATCCCATCATCAGAGCTTTACCAAATTTATATGGGACCAATGTCGGGATACCTGCTGTGAACCAAAAAGGAATTATCAAAATCGGCCAACGTGGGCAAGAGTTATCGGGGAACATACATAAGTACATAAAAAAAACAAGCAAACATGCAGACGAACTGAGTAGCTCCTTCCTTCTGTTGAAGTCTGTAAAAATCATTTGAACTGACCAAATAGTCCGATCAAAAAGCGACTTGACCGTCCAAGTAAAAAGGTTCAAATACTATTTTTTTAAGTAGGTCAATTTAAATAATTCCAACTATAACATTTTACCCAGGACTTGTAGCCAGTTACGAATTAAACGGTAATTATTAACCGACTTCAATAGAAGGAAGGAGGTTCTCAGTTCGTCTGCATATTTGCTTTTTTTATGTATGCATGTTCCCGGATAACTCTTGACCACGTTAGCCGATTTTGATAATTCTATTTTTGTTTCAAAGCTGGTACCCCTAAAATGGTCCCATATAAATTTGGTGAAGGTCTGATGATGGGATCTAGGAGGAATCGAGGGAACTCTTCGAATTTGATAGGCACGCATATGCCGATTTCGGTATTTTCTGTAGGTAACCAATTGGCTCACGGAAACCACAAATTATGGCACAGCGAAGTACAAAATTGGAGTCGGTTTTTTTGTGATAAATTATATTTTAGGTTTAACATTTTCGCCACCATTGACTTGATATATAGTTAGTACATTTAGTGCCCCGCAAGCCATGACTTCATATCATCAAGTCGATGTAAAGACAACCTACGTGTTATCAAGTAAGGTTCATTTTCAGTCTTTTGCTGCAAAGACTGGCGATATAACACAACATACGGTATTGATGGGGAATCGATTTGGGAGCGTTATATCGAAGCGCTCCCTAACGAGTTACTTGGTGTTTGAATACAGATCAATGACCGCTGTCGCGCCGGATTTGTGTCCATGATATGATTGTAGGCAAAAGATGCTTGCAAATAACGAGCACGCGTGCGTCCACTGCAATCAACTAAACGAAAAACCTAATCTAATGAATGAACGCTCATAGGATTGGTTTGGTTCATAGGATGGGTTAATACCCATCATAGCAAAGGAATGACCGCTCGCACGGAGGAACCGCTCTCAATTCGGTAAATTCCTTCCCTGTTTGCACTAGGGTAGGGTAGAGCGATGTCCGTGCGAGCTTAGTAACCTTTATTATGGCTCTCAAAGTGTAGCTCTAATAAACCGGTACGAAAAATTTACCGAGTTACAAGCCCTGATTCTACCATGCTGTTTACCACCTTTCTCCTATTATTTTAATTCATATAACTTAGGCTCTGTCTAGTTGTCTACACGATTGGCAATACGCCCTTTGCACAAAGGTGTCGTTAGATGTCTTTGTCTTCTCTACTTTGTGTTAGTTTCGTGTGGGATTGATCCCATCAAATACATAAATGTGAAAATGGGAGCCAGGTACAATATTAAGAATATGCGATGCGTGGTTGTCGTGTTTACCGACAAAAGAATTGAGATCTAAATGGGTACCAAGTTCCGTAGATTATCTGAAAAGGTGCTAAGTCTGGCAGAAGATTGTTTACTGTGAAACTAATTTATTGTGGCATAATGCATTTTGAGCCTTAACTTGGCAGTTTTCTATGCAGTATGTTATAATACCATGAAAGTTGCTGGATATTTAAGAAAACATGAACCAAATTTTTAATTTTTTATGTTAAATAGATTTGGAGTTATCAAGGGGTGAAAAGTGGCCCCAAACGGTTTGTGTAAAACAAAATAACACACGGCTGTTGTCCGCCAGTTCCTGGAGTGAACTTGGCTGGACACGGGGCTGCGCGTCTAGATAGATCAAAACACTAGATATCTTATTGGCTTTTTTAGGTTAATAACATAATGTTGGGGCAAGATATAATGATTGTTACAGACGGGCTGCATTCTTGCTACTTTCTGGCTCCAACAGTAATAATAATAATAAATAATAAATAAATATTGGGGGACAATCTTACACAAATCGACCTAGTCCCAAACTAAGCAAAGCTTGTACTATGGGTACTAGACGACGATATACATACTTATATAGATAAATACATACTTAAATACATAGAGAACATCCAAGACCCAAGAACAAAATCCGTGCTAAATGCACAAATAATGCCCTGGCCGGGATTCGAACCCGGGACCTCTAGCTTCGGAGGCAGTGTCACTACCAACTAGGCTAAACAGGCCGACAGTCCATTATGAATGCAGATGATATAGCTGAAAAGAAACAGTTCTCTTGCAGTCGGCGAGCAGTACTGTTGACAGAAAAATAACTTCTCGATTGTAATGCAGTTTTGTCGCAGTCGGTATAAGTGCTGATAACGTCGCCTTCCGAAAGTCGCGCTCCAACCAATTATACTCGTAGGTATTACCTACGTATTCAGGAATTTAACGAAAATAGACTAATGAATGTGCGTTATTAAAAATGTATGTTTGTTACAGCGTTAGTGAAACAGCATCAGTCGCTTCAGACCTCACCCGCATGTACGTGTCGGACGAAGACGAGAAGTTGGAACTAGCGCTTCGGCCGAGCGTTGCAGCGGAGCCAACCAACAAAGAGAGCTCAAGCGACACCGAGAGAGGGGGCAAGCGGCGCAGAGGCTTCGATACCACGTTCTAAGAAACCTTCACAATTAAGTCTAACACTCGGTTTCCAGAACGGTTTCAAGAACTATTATAACATAGATAATATTTAATTTAGAACGTAAGATTAATCATTAAACGTATGAGTATTGTTAAATGTCATTGTCTTAAAAATATTTTTGGAGTTTAATTCAGATAGTATAAAGATCTATGGCTAATTTTAAGATATTTGATATACTTGGTTTCATAACAAATTTCTTTTATTTTACTCGCCTACCAAGTATTAGCTATTTACGATTCAAGGGTTGTAAAACAAAGAAAGGCCGATATCGCAGATGTTTGAGGCCCGAGCCGCAGGCGAGGGTCATAAATATGCGAGAGAGGGCTTTCTGTTTTACGACCCGTGTTTTGTACACAATTTTACGTCGCCACTTGGCCAAAAAGTGGGTTTTTCCGGACGCGCAGCGTGCGGAAGAACGCGCTTTTTGGCAAGGTGTGGTGTAAATTCTTTAAGTATATTATCGTCGTCAGTACCTTACCTATAGTCTTATTAAGCGTGCCATAGAACTGGTTCGATTTGTGTAAAAATGTTACCTAATATTTATTTATCACTACATAGTATAAAACAGTGATGTCTCTGTGATCAATACGGTTAAAACCGGAAGTGATCATCGTCTGGTAAGAGGCACATTGAATATATGCGTCAAGCTAGAGCGCTCTCGACTGATGAAGGCTACGCTCCGTCCAGCAGCAGTCCAAATCCAAAACCCCGAGAGCTTTCAGCTGGAACTCCAAAACCGTTTTGATTGTCTAGGCGGCGACGTGGACGATTTCAATGACGGGTTTGTGGAAGCTGTCCATAGCATTGGGTCTAAGTTCTTTAAGGCCCAACGGACTCACAGAGCCAAAAGGCTTTCTATCTCCACTCAGAGGCTCATCGAGGAAAGGAATGAAATGATTCTGCAGTCTTCAGCCGATGCGACATTATACAGGCAGCTCAATAAACGGATCTCCAAGTCCCTTACCCGCGATCTGCGCCAATTCAATACAAATCGTATTGAAGAGGCCATCGAGCAGAATAAGGGCTCTAAAGTGTTCTCAAGAGATCTGTCTATTGGGCAGAGCCAGCTCGCCAAATTAAAAACTGAAGACGGTAGAATCGTTTCATCCAAACCCGAGCTTCTGAAAGAGATAGAATGTTTTTATGGACAGCTATACACGTCAACTAGCAGACCCGAAGTTGGTCTGGCGGAAGACCCTAGAGCCAGATTAACCCGGCACTATACCGAAGATATCCCGGACATCAGCCTGTACGAGATTAGAATGGCTCTTAAACAGCTAAAGAACAACAAGGCACCCGGTGAAGACGGAATAACAGCTGAACTCCTGAAGGCGGGTGGAAAACCGGTCCTTAGGGCCCTTCAGAAGTTGTTCGATTCCGTCTTACTGGAAGGGAAAACTCCAAAGGCATGGAACAGAGGTGTGGTGGTGCTGTTTTTCAAAAAGGGTGACAACGCCTTACTGAAGAACTACCGCCCCATCTCACTTCTAAGCCATGTCTATAAACTGTTTTCAAGAGTCATTACGAACCGTCTCGCACGCAGGCTAGATGACTTCCAGCCTCCCGAACAAGCCGGATTCCGAAGAGGCTTTAGCACCGTAGACCACATCCATACGCTTCGTCAGGTTATAGAGAAGACTGAGGAGTATAACCTGCCCCTCTGTCTAGCGTTCGTGGACTACGAGAAAGCCTTCGATTCGATTGAAACCTGGGCTGTACTACAATCTCTCCAACGGTGCCAAGTGGACTACCGCTATATCGAAGTGCTGAAGTGTTTGTACGAGAACGCCACTATGTCAGTCCGACTCCAGGACCAGAACTCGAAACCTATTCCGCTGCAGCGGGGAGTCAGGCAAGGAGATGTTATTTCTCCTAAACTGACTACTAACTAACTAAACTAACTAACTAAAACTAAACTCCTAAACCGCTGCACTGGAGGACGTGTTCAAGACTCTGGACTGGAGAAGGCTAGGCATCAACATAAACGGCGAGTACATCACTCACCTTCGGTTTGCTGACGATATAGTAGTCTTGGCTGAGACCATGGAGGATTTAAGTACAATGCTCAATGACCTCAGTAAAGCCTCCGAGCGAGTTGGTCTAAGGATGAACATGGACAAGACGAAGATCATGTCAAATGCCCATGTAGCACTAACTCCCGTAACAATCGGACACTACGCTCGAAGTTGTAGACGATTACATATACTTAGGACAGACTGTCCAGTTAGGTAAGTCCAACTTCGAGAAAGAGGTTAATCGTCGAATCCGACTCGGCTGGGCAGCGTTCGGGAAGCTACGTCACATCTTTTCGTCCAATATCCCGCAGTGTCTCAAGACGAAAGTCTTTGACCAGTGTGTGTTGCCAGTGATGACATATGGTACTGAAACGTGGTCGCTTACTATGGGCCTCATAAGAAGGCTCAAAGTCACCCAAAGAGCAATGGAGAGGGCTATGCTGGGAGTTTCTCTGCGTGATCGCATCAGAAATGAGGCCATCCGCAGCAGAACCAAAGTGACCGATATAGCCCTTCGAATCGCTAAACTTAAGTGGCAGTGGGCGGGGCACATAGCACGCAGAACCGATGGCCGTTGGGGCGGGAAGGTTCTCGAGTGGCGACCACGTACCGGAAGGCGTAGCGTGGGCAGGCCCCCCACACGGTGGACTGATGACCTGGTAAGGGTCGCGGGTGTCCGCTGGATGCGGGTGGCGCAGGACCGGTCATTGTGGAAGTCTTTGGGGGAGGCCTATGTCCAGCAGTGGACGTCATTCGGCTGAAATGATGATGATGATGATGATGAGTATAAAACAAAGTCGCTTCCCGCTGTCTGTCCCTATGTATGCTTAAATCTTTAAAACTACGCAACGGATTTTGATACGGTTTGTTTTAATACATAGAATGATTCAAGAGGAAGGTTTATATGTATAGTAAATGCATAATATAGTATAGAAACTGATAATTTTAGAGGTTTCTAATGTGATGTCGTAAATAAACACATTACATAGAATTATTCAAGAGGAAGGTTTATATCATACAAACAACACATTACATAGAATTTTTATATATAAATAGTACATGCATAATATAGTAGAGAAACTGATAATATTAGAGGTTTTTAATGTGATGTCGTAAATAAACACATTTTTTGTGCTTTCATTGCAAACGCTGGCTGAACCTTACGAGATAGATCAAAATAATGTACTACAGTATTGTCCATCTTAAAAAGGTTTACAAAAAAGTCTGCGATGGTATATGTCTATCTCTTAGGGATGACCCATTATAACCATTTTTTGTCCTTTACTTTTTACGAGTACTAATGGCTTACTTACGAAGCGATTTTAAGCAATACAGCATTAATCCTTATCCAAATAAGTACCTTAAATCGAGGGTTGCGTGGTGAAACCCGATAGGTCGCGTAAAAAAATTTTTGAAAATAGAACTATGCGTAAGGGGTGTAGAGTTTTTATATCAAAAAGCAATTATTTCGATTTATCGGGTTTGACCAAGGGGCTTGCAATGGGCGGGGCGCGTCGCGTATTAAACCTATCGCTCGTAAACCCTGGGGTGAACAGTCAGTCGAGGGCAGGCGCCGCGCGACCACGTGTCGCGAACCGCCTTCGCCGCCGACTTGAATACGACGAACCGCGCATAAATAACTCCTATTCATAATGTGGATATCTTTACAGAGAATCAAATATAAACAAGTCACTAAATTGTATACAAACTTTGTTATTGTAAAAGTAAAATGCAATCATATTAATTTCTAAATTTCCAATTCAAGTCCAATTATTTTTTATCCCTATTTATTCTTTAGTTTATGTATAAACCCACGACTAAATTGTAAATGAATTATTTGTTGCCTTTCCTATATCTTCTTATGTAAGTAAATGCATGACATTACCAAATAATTTGTACCTTTCTAATATAAATAAACGTATCCTCAAAATAAAATTACGGTATTTACTTCGTTTTGTGTACGGAGGAGTCTTCCGGTGATAACGTAACCTTTTGAGCAATACTGTTCAAAACAATCTTCTACATAAGGGGGTACGAAACCCTCAAAAGAGTTTCTTAATAGAACCGTAGGTACCTACACTTTATTAACTTAGTTTTTGTGTTAGTGTTACTCACCTACGAATTAAAGTTACAAGAGTTAAATGGAATTTCCGTTCACGAGATCAGGTTTATTTTTGGTGTTATTCGTAATGACACTGACATAGGTAAGTACATGTGAAGTAATTAATATGTACCTAATTAAGGCGAAGGGTAGGGCAAGGCATTCTCCATACAAAGGTTGTGCAAGTTTTATTCGTTAGTTTTGGCACTACAGCATTTAATTTAATTTTTTGCTTGTAAATATTCGATATACGCAGAACTTGAATTTGAAATTTAGTTTTATTTAAAAAATTGTAAATACAAAATTTAATTAAAATTAAAAAAGAAATACATCATGTCATAGCTAACAGAAAAATAAGCATATTGACCAAAAATAATAACTGTAGCGCAAACACAAACGAAGAAAAACGTGCACTAAGTTTGTATGGAAAGAGCTTGCCTACCCCTTCGCCTTAATTAATATCGGTTCACTTTTACTGGAGCGATATCTGGTGATCTAAAATATTTTTTGCCCTTATTAATGAATTCTTGGAATGACAACCCCAACGCTACACGTGCCGCGCGTGAATGAATACAAGCTATACAGTTTAAATGAATACAAACTAAATGTAAAGGACGCTTCCTTAGAGCATCTGCAGTAACCTCTAGTGTCCAAAAATTTTTTATTTTTAATTGGGAGAAATTTTGATCTAAAGTTATGACCTCCAAGTAATGGATCTTGGCACCCAGAGATTATAGCGCGGCAGTCAATGCTGATTTTGTCGCATTTTTGTTTAAAAGAATATTTTTGGTATTTTTTAATATTTTTTTTATAAATTTGTAGTGTTTTTTGAATAATTTGTTATTAATATCACTCCAGTAGAGTATAAAAGTACATATAAGCTACAATAACGAAAAAAAAAACAGAAAAAAAACATTTTTTTTTCAAATAAAATCATTAGGAAATAATTGCTAGAGAGCTCAATAGCGTACAGTTTAATTTTTTGCTCCTATTACAGGCCACACCTGTATATAGACAGAGTTTATTTTTTATGCGTGAACGCCGTTTTGTAATTTAAATGAATATTTTCGAAGATATTACAGTTTTAAAACACAGGGACATTCTGTAGTATAATTTTATATCAGCACTGCAACCGGGGCGACTCGCTAGTTTATATATATACGTAATGTATGTAACATGCATATTGCATTTCCTTCGAATGTGGTTACATTACATGACAAACCTCAGGCTACAAGATGCGACGTAAGGTTTTCATTTATATAGGGTTACTGGTAACAGTGGAAACTCGACGTATTCCTGGCAGGAAGTGATATAGGAGTTAAAATGCAACAAATTTCACTCGCTATATGTATATGTATGGCCGAGTCAATAGTTAAGCTTTTTTAATTTTAAGTTTTTTCGGTTTTCACCCAAAATTCAACCTGAAAAAGAAAGTACTTATTGTATGAATTTAATTTAATTTCATTAACACAATCATAAAAAGTACAAAAATCATCGCAAAACAGGAAATAGAATCATCATCATCATCCTCCTAGCGTTATTCCCAGTACAGTTGCATCCTGAAGAATGCCTGGGGTCCGCTACCTAATCCCAAGAATTGGCGTAGGCACTAGTTTTTACGGAAGCGACTGCCATCTGACCTTCCAACCCGAGGGGGAAACCGACCTTATTGGGAATAGGCTTGTCAAGTGAGTGGGCAACTTGACTGTTAGAAGTTCTCAAGCCGCCCGGAGGCCTCTAACTTGGCTTAACGACTGCTATCAAAGACAGCAACCGGGATCAACGGCTTAACGTGCCTTCCAAAGCACGGGAAAAACAGGAAATAAAATAAGAAAATAAAAAATTATTCCGACGAATTGAGAACCTCCTCCTTTTTCTGAAGTCGGTTAAAAAGAATAAAAGTTATTACCATATTATGTTTCAAATGCTGTACACACTGTATAAGTAGTTTCATTTTTTAACGCACTATGCTGCCAGTCATTGGTTTGATATAATTAAAAAATGTTAACAAACAACCGTCTTTTAAAGTAAGTAAAAGGAAAGTTTTCTCTTTCACGTTTTTATTTCTTTTTGTTTTTTAACGCGATGTTTTTTGTTCTTTTTTATTTTTAAAATTGTTTTAGCATTAATAAATTTAAATTAAATCCACCCCATAAGTACGCCCCGTAAGTAGTTTCTTTTTCGTTTGGAGTGAAAGGTTGAATCTTGGGTGATAACCGAAAAAACTAAACTAAAACATTTTGAAAACTATTGATTTCTGGCTATACATAGGTACATACCCATCAAAAAAATAAATGTGAAAATGGGAGCCAAGTTCAATATTAAGAATATGCTATGCTTGGTTGTCGTCTTCACCGACAAAATAATTGAGATCTAAATGGGTGCCAAGTTCCGTAGATTCTCTGAAATGGTACCAAGTCCGGCACTACATTGTTTACAGTAAAACTAATTTACTGCGGCTTAATGCATTTTGAGCCTTAACTTGGCAGTTTTCTATGCAGTATGTTATAATACCATAAAAGCTGTTGTAAGAAAACATGTACCAAATTTCATTTTTTGCTTAATAGATTTGGAGTTAGTAAGGGGTCAAAAGTGACTCCAAACGGTTCGTGTAAAATAACACACGGCTGCTGTCGGCCAGTTCGTGGGGTGAACTTGGCAGGACACGGGGCCGCGTGTCTAGATAGATCAAAACACTAGATATCTTATTGGCACTTTTAGGTTAATAACATAATGTTGGGGCAAGATTAATGATTGTTACAGACGGGCAAGATTAATGATTGCTATTCTTGCTACTTTCTGGCTGCAACAGTCCATTATGAATGCAGATGATATAGCTGAAAAGAAACAGTTCTCTTGCAGTCGGCGAGCAGTAGGTACTGTTGACAGAAAAATAACTTCTCGATTGTAATGCAGTTTTGTCGCAGTCGGTATAAGTGCTGATAACGCTTCCGAAAGTCGCGCTCCAACCGATTATACTCGTAGGTATTACCTACGTATTCAGAAATTTAACGAAAATAGACTAATGAATGTGCGTTATTAAAAATGTATGTTTGTTACAGCGTTAGTGAAACAGCATCAGTCGCTTCAGACCTCACCCGCATGTACGTGTCGGACGAAGACGAGAAGTTGGAACTAGCGCTTCGGCCGAGCGTTGCAGCGGAACCAATCAACAAAGAGAGCTCAAGCGACACCGAGAGAGGGGGCAAGCGGCGCAGAGGCTTCGATACCACGCTCTAAGAAACCTTCACAATTAAGTCTAACACTCGGTTTCCTGCGTCAAGAACTACTGTCAGTTTTCTTAAATATACAACAGCTTTTATGGTATTATAACATACTGCATAACTAGAAAACTGCCAAGTTAAGACTCAAAATGCATTAAGCCGCAGTAAATTAGTTTTACTGTTAACAATGTAGTGCCCGACTTGGCACCATTTCAGAGAATTTACGGAACTTGGCACCCATTTAGATCTCAATTCTTTTGTCGGTGAAGACGATAACCAGGCATCGCATATTCTTAATAATGAACTTGCCTCCCATTTTCACATTTATGTTTTTGATGGGATATCATTAAATTTTGAAAATTTTCGCCAAATGGTGCTTTTTAAGAGCGAATGCACGAGTTACTTTACAAAATACTCAAATCGCTATAGGTGCACCTCAAATATTTGAAGAGTTCCCTCGATTTCTCCAGGACCCTATGATCAGATTCTTACCTGAATAATAATAATAAAACTAATAAAAAAATCACTGTTTTCTGATTTTTTCTGGTGTACACATACAATTAAAAAGCTGCATGCCAAATTTCAGCTTTCTAGGTCACCTGGAAGTGGGTTAGGTTTTTGATTACTAGTCAGTCAGTCAGTGGTAAAAATGCCGTTTCTTGGAAATTAATATCTCAATTATTATTAAGCCTATATTTATGAAACTTGGGGTTCTAGTTGGTCTAAACGATCTTAATTCATGTACCAGATTTCATTTTTTTATATTAGATTTGGAGTTATTGGGGGGTCAAACGTGGCTCCACACGATTCGTGTAATATATATAACACACGGCTGCTGTCCGCCAGTTCCTGGGGTGGACTTGGCTGGACACGCTCCCGCGTGTCTAGATAGGGGATCAAATTTGTTGCATTTTAGCTCCTCTATCACTTCCTGCCAGGAATACGTCGAGTTGGGTAAAATTAAGGCCTTAACTACGGACACTCTATAGAATGAATGTTTAAATTTATTGCTCCTATTACAGGCCACAACCTGTATATGACTAATTGTAGTTATGAAACTGAGAAAATTAAAGCGTAGATTAAATTAAGGCCTTAACTATGTACATGTTTTTAGCATTTTACCCAGTTACCAGTACTTAATGGGGTCTCTACCCGTGTCTGGTTCATGTCCTCAATACCTAAACCCGTTTTTAGGGTTCCGTAGTCAACTAGGAACCCTTATAGTTTCGCCATGTCTGTCCGTCCGTCTGTCCGTCCGTCCGCGGATAATCTCAGTGACCGTTAGCACTAGAAAGCTGAAATTTGGTACTAATATGTATATCAATTACGCCGACAAAGTGGTAAAATAAAAAGTGGATTTTTTTTTTTTATTAGGGTACCTCCCCTATACGTAAAGTGGGGAGTGTTTTTTTTTTTCATTTTAACCCTAACGTGTGATATATTGTTAGATAGGTATTTAAAAATAAATAGGGGTTTACTAAAATCATTTTTTGATAATGTTAATATTTTCGGAAATAATCGCTCCAGAAGTAAAAAAAAATGTGTCCCCCCCCCCCTCTAACTTTTGAACCATAAGTTTTAAAAATATGAAAAAAATCTCAAAAGTAGAACTTTATAAAAACTTTGTAGGAAAATTATTTTGAACTTGATAGGTTGAATAGTTTTTGAAAAAATTACAAAAACTACGGAACCCTACACTGAGCGTGGCCCGACACGCTCTTGGCCGGTTTTTATTAGACACAATCTAGTTTGATACTACACATATCTGGGATTTATAAAAGAAAAAAAACAAGTCTTTCAAGTGAACACAATTTTTATAATCCTCTTGAGTATCTTATGAACATTTACAAACATTCCGACGTAATTTCACATTATGGGCACAATAATGTTAACATAACCCTTACACATCTAGTAACAATTATAATTAAATTACACAACATACATCACTCAGCAACACAACAACATCCTTATAATACCTACGAGTTTCTGGAAATGACTTCATTGCATTGTTATTTAATTCAATGCTACGGTCAACTTCATTGTTTACTTATAAATAGGGTTTTATTGCACTATAAGGCTTTGATTCTTCATAATGGTGTCCATCTTCGCTTGTATATCCATGGTGCCCTTCGTTGGGAGCGCCGTAGGAGGAGCCGGGAGCCTGGGAGTAATCGTTTCCGAGAGCCAGATGCTGGTTATTACCATAGTTACCACCTACATGTATGTGCTCCGTTAATGGTGCGAATGAGTGTTCGGGTCCTGAAGGCGCGTCATGGACTGGGCCCTCCTGCACCTGATAGTCGCCGTGGTTTTCAGCGTCACCGGCGTTCTCGTGGTGAGGCTGAAGCTTTATGGTCCTCTCTTTCGGCAGCTGGATCACGTGCGGGACTTGCACGGGGTACGGTTTATTGACGTGCACAGGGTACGGCACTTTCTCTATCACCTTCACCGGGTATGGGACTGGAATCTTTACTGCGATTGTTTTAGTTATCTTTATCACTTTGACTGGTGTTTCGTGCGTTTCCGTGTGTTGGCCCAAGTCCTGCAATTCTGTTTCGTAGTTTTCGACTGGTATTATATGGGAGTGGTGAGACGCGAAGCTGTAGTATGTGCAGCACACTAGTAATATTACAAGTTTCTGAAACAAAGAATTTGCATGTAATTTATTAGCAATGATAGCAGGAGCTCTAAAATAATATAAAAATAAGAACTGTTTGAGTTTTGAATGTTATGATTCATTTGTTTATAAGATTTTTTTATTATTATTTCCAATTTATTATAATTAAACTAACTGGTCCGACGCAGTGATCCAAAGAGCATCTTGGCCTCAAAACCGAGAGCACTTCACCCTTCCCGAGCCTGCGCTGCTTCCTGCCAGTTATCGAACTGAATCTGACGCAGATCCACCTCAACACTGTTCTCCCAGCGATACCTGGGCTGACCGACTGGACAGCGACCATTCGGTCGGCCCAAGTATGCTCTCTTGAGGGCTCGTTCATCCCACATTTTCATGAGATGACCGAACCAGCTAAGTCTGTACTTTTGTCTCGTCAATTAAAAGGTTCGGCCACCAACTCCTCGATCTCGTCATGAAGAAACTAAACATTTGTGATCAGGAGGTTCGCAAAATTAAACATTTCACTGTTACCTAATAAAAGCAATGACACTATACGATACGGGTATTTATACCTCATGAGAATAATCATTTCATGGCACTGTTATATATCTAATACTTATTTTATTTAGATAGATATAGATAATTTACTAACCGTCATTCTGCCTCTTTGCTGGCGTACGTCCAACCTCCTCGGAAACCGCAAGAGTGGCAACAAGAGCAAAGATTGCCTTATATATCAGCGTTCTGCGGCGAGCGACGGGCTGCAGCGGCGACTGCGTTTACTTTCTTCGGCGGTCAGTCCCGCGCCGGACACTTCGCCGCTGCACTATAGGTACCTATTGTTGTCGTAACTTCCTCGCGCAATTCATCTTGCTCAACTTCTTATGTAATGTTACTTTATTGGTTTTGTTTGCTCTACTAGTTCCGTTCTATTAGGTGCTATACATGTCGTTATTGTTAACATCCTAATATAATTTACCGCATGGTAGGTACAGATCTTGATAATTATCAGTGGACATTCGGGTGAATAGCAAAAAGCTGATATGCTTTTATGGGTCAAGGTAAAGGCAGTCAGCATGTACAGTCGAGTTTTTTTTTTAATATATTGGGGGACAATCTTTCACAAATCGACCTAGTCCCAAACTAAGCAAAGCTTGTACTATGGGTACTAGACGATACCCTTAAGTATATAGATAAATACACAGGGTTGGGCAAAATACTCGGTTCATTGTATTTGAAATACAAATTACAAAATACATTTAAAAATGTATTTGAAATACAAAATACTAACTACTCCTGTGGCAGGTATTTGAAATACAAAATACAGTATTCAGAATAATGTATTTAAAATACAAATTACAAAATACATTTTATAACTTCTTTGAAACTTATCTGACAAAACAATGCATTTTACAGGTTTTTTTTAATTGAAGAAGGGAATTATTATTATTATTTATTACCTTTTATATAAAAACTAAATGCTTAAAAGCACATCGAAGTATTTGCCAGTTAGAAAAACCAGCTAAGTACGAGTCGGAACTCGGCTAGTAGTGTTCCGTACTATCAGTGGTTTTACATGTTCACTTTTCACGTTATTCTTTTATTTTTTTTAATTTGTCCTCGGATCCATACTAAGGGAATTCTCAGACCCTCAACTTTGGAAAAAATCGGGCTTTAAACAAAAATAAAGCTTGAAATGGCGGCCACTTTCTTCAGATCTCGTATTCTTACTAAGGGACCTCCTGGACCCTAAGATATTATTGATATTTGATTTAACCCACATCAAACCGTTAATAAGAAGTTTAAAATGGCGTCCTTTTTGCAAACTTGTGGCGCTAGAACAACTATAGGTACCACTGCGACGCGACGCGAGTAGTAGTCTAGTCATTTTACGGTCCGCTAGTATGGCGAAATGGAAATAATTCATAATAGCCAAGTTTTCCTGCGTAACGGATATATCATAATTCTAGTTATGATGTTGAGATATAATCCGACAAAATATAAGTAATTTAGATATTTAAAAATTAATAAATTCCTTATAAATTGGCTTAAATTGTTAATAAACTTTTATTTATTTATTTTGTTAAATTATTATTTGCTTTGTATTACTGATGAAAAATCGCTTGAATAAAATTAAGGAATGATACATTTATATTTAGTTAGCCCCTGACACTTTTTTCATTTACCATATTAGCCTGACTAAAAATAGTAATTGGCTTTAAGTTTCTTCTTTATTTATTAATTATAGTGGACATCAACATTGCATACCAATCGTTTAATAAAAAACAACGGAGGGTGGGTTTTAGGGGGTAATTTCTATTTGGCAATAAAAAAATATGCAAATTGATCAGTAAGTTTTGGGATTTTTACTATCAGCACTCTTTCATTGAATAATGTACAAATCGCTTTATAAAATACATTGCATCTAATTATTTACAACCACCCGTAAACTTAGTTTTAAAAATGCCGCTCGCGAGCCGCAGCGTTAACGTGATTGGTCGGTCGCAGCCCGCAGGCAGCGGCAGGGAAATAACCGCCAGCCGCCTCGTATCGTAGGTACCGCACCCACAGACTAATAAGAGATACTAACCGCACCGCACGGCACGCATCGCAGCCATTCGCGACACGAACTAACCGTCTTTTATTAGTTCTAGTCTTACCTATTTCTTTATCAAGGTAATATGCAATACTTTAATAGTGAACTCATTTAACTGACATAAAGGCTAATTTACTTTAAATTATTTTTCTTTGATACTCATTTCATAATTTAATGAATAACAGTTCCTGCTGAGGTACAGTTATACAATCAAAACATAAATGTGAAAATGGGAGCCAAGTTCAATATTAAGAATATGCCATGCTTGGTTGTTGTCTTCACCGACAAAAGAATTGAGATCTAAATGGGTGTCAAGTTCCGTAGATTCTCTGAAATGGTGCCAAGTCCGGCACTAACGTATGCGGAATGAAATTTGCACAATATTTGTAACCTTATAAATTTTTTTTTAATATAATGATAATGTTATGTAATTTTATAAACAATCTATTAACAAAATTTAATGTAAAAAGTAATTTGGCCTTTGCGTGCTGCTTTTCGAAAATTTGCTGGCACTTTATCCATGGCTGTTGTGTAAGTCGATGTTGGCATTTCGTTTAATTCTAATTTATTATTGTTTTGGAATTAGAGCCTGTATAGTTTTTGGCCGGAAATTATTCGCATAAATACGCCTTTTTAGATTGGCTCAAAAATCTTCGATCGGGCGAAGTTGTGGTACGTTAGGCGGATTTGAATCCTTTGGTACATATGGAATTCCTAGCTCCTCCATTTTAGCCAGGGTCTTTTTTGAATAATGGCCAGATGTTGGATCGGGCCAAAATACAACATTAGTTCCTCTGTGATGTGTTTTCATAAAGTAACGTACAATCGGCAAACAACCCTGCATGTATCGTTCAGCATTGACTGCTAAACCAGATTCAAAAAACACCTGTTTCGACATGCCACGAGGGCTAATTGCAATTCATAACAAAACCTTTTTTGGAAACTTAGTTTGCTCCACATATTTTACTGATTCTTCACTCGGGTTATTGGCGTTTTGGAAATAAATGTTACCCTGGCATTCATTGCCGTCTAAAGTGAAATAGGATTCATCGTCCATAATGCACTTTACATCATTTTTTGCATAGAATATGTTTTTGACCAAAGTTGTAAGACTCTTCTTCTGGGTAAGTTTTGGTTTTCGGACACGATGGGTTTTACTTTTCTTGCTCGTTTCGCAATGCCCATATCATGTAGATACTTTTTCACTGTTGTGCGATCACAGTTTTAAAAAAAATCCTAGTTCTCTGTAGGATTTCACTACCCGACCCGCCGTAATTTATTTTAGTTGGCTTTTTTTCAAAGATCGGCTTAAAAAACACACTTTGCCCGAACCTGATTTTCTAGTAGTCTTATGTCGAAGGGAATAGGATGACAATATATTATAAACCGTCCTACGGCTCTCCCCCATTTCTATAAAATGTTTAACAATCCTCGACTTCGGCCAGTCTGGATGTGTGTCGCGAAAATCACACATGGTTTTTTCGACGCATTTCTTTGATATTTGCCATAATTTTTTTACACAAATCTTCAAAAGATAATATCAAGTTATAAATATAGAATCATTTACACCTAAAATTTTGTATCAAAATTTTGTGCAAATTTCATTCCGCATACGTTAGACTGTTTACAGTAAAACTAATTTACTGCGGCTTAGTGCATTTTGAGTTAAGCAGTTTTCTTAAATATCCAAAAACTTTTATGGTATTATAACAAACTGCATAGAAAACTGCCAAGTTAAGGCTTTTGGCAATTTATGTTTTTGATAGGATATCATTACATTTGGTCAATCTTCGCCAAATGGTGCTTTTTAAGAGCGAATGCACGAGTTACTATACAAAATACCCAAATCGCTATAGGTTCACCACAAATATTTAAAGAGTTGATTTCTCCAGGACCCTAGGATCAGATTCTTACCTGATAACTATGGGACCACCCCTGAAGTATGCAGTTTCAAAGAAAAAAAGAATCTTCCAAATCGGTTAATAAATGACGGAGTTCCGAGGTAACTAGCATAAATAATAATAATACTAATAAAAAAGTCACTGTTTTCCGTTTTTTTCTGGTGTACACACACAATTGCCAACCTACATTCCAAATTTCAGCTTTCTAGGTAGGTAGTAGGTTTTTGATTATTAGTCAGTCAGTCTGTCCGTCAGTGGTAAAAATGCAGTTTTATGGAATTTAATATCTCAATAACTATTAAACCTATATTTAAAAAATTTGGGGTTCTAGTTGTTCTAAAGGATCTTAATACATGTACCAATTTTAACTTTTTATGTTAGATAGATTTTGAGTTATTGGGGGGTCAAAAGTGGCTACAAACGATTCGTGTAAAATAACACACGGCTGCTGTCCGCCAGTTCCTGGGGTGAACTTGGCTGGACACGCTACCGCGTGTCTAGATTTGCAGCTGGATATCGTACTAGGAACTGTTCTAGCTATTTTATTTATAGTAGACTTTATTTGTTGTCAATGTTGGTAATGACATATATTACTGACACTAAATAATTATGATGGCATCAAAAAATATTGATGTAATAAAATTCTTGGTTTGTTTTTTACTACAATGTTTATTTTTATACATTATTAGTGCGTTACCGCTTACGCCATTATTACGCCGTGAATCATTGCTATTATACTAGCGCATCATTAGTAATGAATGGTGTAAGCGCCAATCGCATTTATGTCCATTTTCTCAGAGAACGACACAATTGAGCCTAGTCACTTATTTTAAATACGTTAGGAAAGGTTTAAAAAGGCTCTTCTATTGATTGGTTACAATAAAAACGTAGGTATAATAATATAATAACAAAGTAAAGTCATTTCTTCATTACTTCGAAGAGTGCGGTAAGAAACGATACAAATTATATGCGTAGGTAATACTTATAGGTATCTAATATCTATCTTCTTGTGTCGTCGTAGGGCCCGAAAATCGCGGCCTTTTTTAACCTTTTTAAGTCACGAGTGAATAGGCATCTTCTGGGTCTTTGGGTCATCTTTGCCCCCTGGCTAGATGCTGGCCAAGAGCAATCCCATTTTTATAATAAAAATAGGCTCATAAAAAAACAATAAAGGTCATTTTTTATGTTAGAAATTGAAATAAAAAAGATTAATAAAAGTAATAATAATAATAACTCTCCTGGCGTAGGGATGTGACGACCCCATCGCCCACTGGATTTCAGTGCAGTCAGTCAACATAGGGCAGCTTGTGGCGAGCTGTTAGGGAGCAGCGACCCTATGTACCTGAGTGCTCCTGGGGGTGTCCTGTAGGTTGGTTGTATGAACAGGCCCCCCGCCTCTGGCTTGCCTTAACCGGCTGTCCAGAGTGGAGTCGCTGGAGCTGTTGCTCGGGGGTGGATATGGTCACCTAAGTGGCGAGTTGGCTATATGTTTAAAGTCCAGTGCCACCTCTCTACCCCCAGCCCTCTGCACCGGTGTTGCCCTTAGGCCATTTTTAATGTCGCTATTTATAGGGGCCCATCTAGCAGAGGGCGAGTCACCGTCTCCCTGAGATAAAAATGTGAGACAGTTTTATTAGGTAGACGTCAGTTGTCTCATTCAATAGCCCAGCCATTAGTCCATCATATTCACCCAATAGTCCGGTTCATTTAGATTCCATCAACCAGCAATAGTTCCTGTACACCCTGGCGGGTGCTGTCTCTGTGTGCGTCCCATGACACGGGCAGGACCAGCATCCGCTCGGTGTACCCCTTGCATTTCATTAAATTGTCAAAAGGGCCTCTACGTGTTGGCTATGTGGTACTCAGTTGGTACTTCGGTACCTCGGTACTTCGGCTCCGCGCACGCCTTCCAAAGGTCCGGGACACCATTGTCCCGTGAGCGGAAAAGACATAACTCTCCTAAAAATATATGACAGCTCTGACCCTTGAGCAGTGCTTATTTTTTAGAGATGTGTGAAGCATACATACTGGTTTTAGTACTATACACTGTATGTAGTGCAAAAACTTGAACCCTTATTTTCCCCAAACTTACACCTTAAATGGCAAACGCCATTTTGGCTTTAGGTATGAAATGAGGCCATCAATTGCCATATATATCCAAATTTCAGCTTTCTTTGTCAAATGGTTTTCGAGAAAACCACACATGTGTGATCGCATATGTGTTCCGCTGAACCATTTTGGTACAATTGTATGCATGTATGTATGTAAAATTCTTTATTGTACATGAGTGAAACACAAGAATAAAACAGTAATTACAAGAACACTTGACATATGTACAAAGGCAAGCTTATCCCTATAAGGGATTTCTTGTGGCGGACGGGATACCGATCAGGGATAGTACGCGCGTTAAGCGCACGGTAATCTCCGCACGGCCGCCAACCATTTCCTTTCTTCGGCACCAGATGCAAAGCCGATGCCCACGGCGAAGGTTGGCCTGGAGTAGTTCGAATGTAAGCTGTGGAGTGTTTTACCTCTCGCGGCAGTCCAGATGGTTTCGTTAATCTGGAATATTCTGCTAGCAAGCGGTGAAATTCAGTTACCGGATATTGCCTTTATGCTAGTTTGGTTGCAGTGTTTGAGCTGTCCAGTGGTTTGGCTGCCGGCAGTAGGCGCGATACTAGGTTTAGTATTTCTAATATGTCTTGTTATTGTCATTGAATATGAAACAATGTTTTATTTTACTGTCTGAATATATTTACATATATTATATCAATCCTGGTTTAAATCCACTCCAAACCTAATACTATTCCATTCTTTTTTAAGAAATTGACTTGGTTTCCTGTCTCCAAGCTCTTCAAATTGCAGCAACTGACGTCTTTTGTTTTCTTGTGACGTGGACATTCGTTTTATGGGTTTTTTTTAGTTTCCCTTCTTTTGGGAGCTTCGTAATAATATCCCGTACTTCTCGGGCCGTTTTAGGATCTACTCGTAATTCACGAATAACTTGGAAATATTTTGTAGATTCCGTGGTAATGCCGGAAATTTCGAATTGCCCTTCGACTTGAGCGACCCATATTTCGGCGTTTTCAGCCCAGAACGGTGGCAATCTTACTGCCACGCGGTCTACCGCTGTGGTGGATTCTTCCATTTACTTCGTCAGAAACAGAATCTTGAAAATTTTCGTTCATTTTGTCTTTGAACGTCGCGGGTCACCAATTTAGCATAGCTGGTGGTGCTATATGATTATATACAGAAATGATACGCCAAAGTAGAATGGATATCTATAATGAATTGATTAGTGTATTTGTACAAGGGATTAAATAATTTACAATAGATTCGTTTGCAAGCTTGCGGTCGCGAAGGAAAATCAAAAATAACAGTTATAACATTGACGCGCCGATCGTAGGGATGTGGGCAGCTCGTAGTGATGCGCCACATGTTTATTGAACTGCCGGTATAATCTCGCATCAGCTGAAGAATGTAAAATAATTTCATTCCTTTCCTCAATGAGCCTCTGAGTGCAGTTAGAGTCTTTTGGTTCTGTTGGTTCGCTAGGCCTTGAAGAACTTAAGACCCAATGCTATGGACAGCTTCTACAAATCCGTCGTTGAATTCGTCCACATCGTCGTCTAGGCGAGCGAAACGGATTTGAGGTTCAAGCTGAAAGCTCTCGGGGTTTTGGATTTATGTAAATAAAATACAAATATGAGCATTATCATATAATATATTAAGAATTAATAGTTAAGTTAGGCAATACAACATTCTAGCCTAAACTCTCATTCTGTCAGACAGGACTCGCACTATGGACCCGGTGCCACCGACATTGTAAACTTTCTCATGCCACAGGAGCAGGTGTCCACTAGATCCTTCAGATGGATACTCAAAACCTCTGTAGATATATTTCATAAGTATGTCAACATCGTCTTGGCTCAAGTTTGCCACGGCATCCTCAATTTGTGCAGATTTAATGGCAAGCAACACTTTTAAGGTCAGGGTGAGGGCATTGTCCTGTAAACCAAATATATTCATTAGGGCTGGCACCAACTTCACCTGTTTTTGTAATCTAACATAATGTAATGAAGTCACCAATGTAATATAAATGACCGGGCTCGAACTTCTCATTCTCATGCCGATGACGTAAAATTGACGTCACACACACTGCATATAGGATGATTCCAATTGGTGTTATAGTAATTATGAATCTTTAATCATTCATTTATGATGGTATTTTTCAAATAGGCCGTATTTAAATTTGAAAAAATACCATCATAAATGCTGAGAGTTCACGTTCATATTTAGATTCAACATTCCTATAACCTGTTATAAAATTTGAAAGAACATGAGTTCCTCACCTGCTTATAAATTAAAATCCTAAATAGAAAGAGAAATCGGAGCTACGTAGAAGACAAAGCCAGGCTGGCATCTAAAAAGCTGTGCTCAATTGAGCGAAGCGATACGTCACCCCTGGACAGAGACTTCTATGATATAAGTCACAAGTCCGTCCCCACTGAGTTTTCTGTCACCTCTGAGCGGGTGCACCTGGATACCAGCTTGGGCCTTTTGAATTGCTTCAGAGACGTGATGTGCGAATCGTGGACGATCCCAAACTCACGAGCGATATTGAACCGCTAAGTTTAAGAAGAAACTTTGTGTCCTCTGGCTTGTATAATGGGTTGTGATCCTAAGACCTTTTCAACATGATGCCCACAGCCCCTTTCTGCCATCGCACCGCTCGCCGTCCGCAGGGCATTCACCTTCACACCTTAGAACCTAAATGGTCACGTACGCTACGGTTTCAGAGGAATTTCCTCCCTCGGATGCTCCGGTTGTGGAATGAGCTCCCTGCCGAGGTTTTCCCGAGGGACTACAGTATGGGGTTCTTCAAGAAAAGAGTGTATAAAATTTTAAAGGGTCGGCAACGCGCATGTGTCACCCTTAGAGTTGCAGACGTCCATAGGCTGCGGTGACCGTTTACCATCAGGCGGGCATTTAAAAAAAACTTGTTTAATTCATACCACCTGCACGAATTATAGGTGTTTCATTGATCATATGATTCATGTCTAAAACGAACGGCCTACTGACATTTTATTGAACGATTTTAACATGTCAGTAAAAGTTTCGGTTTCGGTTTCGGCCGAAACTAGAGGCAAGACCGAACCTTCGGTTTGGGTTTCGGCAAAAAAACATGTTTCGGTCGGACACTACTTTACATGTCTACTCCTAAAATTACGATTATTTTACATTTGTTTCATCGTCGGCCTTATCTTTGCCCCCCGGCTAGATGCTAGCCAAGAGCAATCTCATTTTTAATAAATAAAAAAAATCCCCGACCACTGCAATATTTTGTTAATCGGTTATTAACAATAAATTCAGCAATTGCTGTTCTCGAGTCCGACGCCATCTTGTGAGACAGTACAATGTCGGCTCGCCGCAAGCGCTCTGCCTCACTCAACCATGTTTAGTTTATGTGCTAATGTTTTGTTTGTGTTCTAATGCGAGGACGTCTCGAGCTGAGCCGCACCAAATACGTATGGAGCTTATTACATACATCCTGACGTTTTGAGTCATTAACAGTACCCATGGTCAAGCGGGTAGACAGAAAAATTAAAAAAAAGAAAACACACGGTTTGGGCTACTTTAGGATACTATTAGGAAAATCTAAGTCATGAAAAACACTACGATGTGTGGATATTTTCCGGATAATCATTTCCATACATTAATACTTAGTCTAAAAATACATTAAACCAAAATGTTTGGTAATTAATTATCACATAATTTAATTACATATTTTAAAGTTTTTAAAGCCCGCAAAGGGTAACTGTTGGTACCAATATTTATTTGTAATGACCTTTTATGTACACAGTTCTACAATAAATCATTATTATTATTCTCCTTATTTATTTCTTTCTCTTAAGCTAGGTTTTTTACAATAACTATAAAAGTAAAATATATAAAATTATAAACATACATACAAAATATAAAAGCATTACAAAAACCTAACCTAGGGTGCCACCGGCAGCGAGGCAGGGCCTAAGCTACCGGTGGTTAGGGCGACAGAGAGAGAAACCTCCGGACTATCCGCGCCGTGTCCAGGAGTACCGCCTTCTGATGTTAGTCGAGACTCTTCGCTATTAGACCGTTCGCAGAGACGACTATCGGGACAATGATAGTTGAATCAACATCTCACATGGCGGTTACCTCGTGTGCCAGATCTAGGTACTTGCTGGATTTGTCCTTCTCAGCCTTCACGAGGTTCTCGTCATGGGGGATGGTGATGTCAACGAGTATTGCCTGGCGCTTCAATCGATCCGTCAGCACGATATCAGGCTTGTTGGCTACAATAGTCCTGCCCGTGATGACAGATCGATCCCAATAGAGCGTTGCACGACCATTCTCGAGAACTGGCGCAGGTGTGTACTTATAGTACGGAACCTCGAAGCCCACAAGACCGTACAGAAGAGCAAGCTGCTGGTGAATAACCCTGGCCACCAAGTTATGTCTGTGCAAGTACTCGCCATTAGCAAGATGACTACAACCGGAAATAATATGCCTGAGTGACTCTCCGGGACGGCGGCATGCCCGACAAATGTCGACCGTACCGTCCTTCAGGATATACTTCCGGTAGTTGTTCGTCATGATAACCTCGTCCGCAATTGCACAGACAAAACCTTCAGTTTCCCCAAAAAGATCCCCAAAACGTAGCCAGTTCACCGATGCGAGCAGGTCTACGTCGGGCCCAGTAAGGGCCTTGTAGAACCGCCCATGTAGCTCCTTACTCTTCCACACCGCCCTGCGGTCCTCGGTGCTCAGCACTTTAAGTCTGCGCCAGTTCTCGTTTGCCATGGAGAGCGGGGTGAGGAGCGTGTCTAATCATTATTATTATTATTAATTGCCTACCATTTGTAAATTTAAAAATATATATGTATATGTTGGTATATGTATATAATTCAAGTTCGAACTCTTCTCTTACCTTGACTTGTTGATTGGAAGACCCTAATGGTGCATTGTCCAAAACTGTTTTCAGTGCTTCATTATATTTTCCTGTATATTGTGAGTTAAGAAATATTGTGGAGCAAAACTCTAAAACGATTTTTAAAATTTGATCAAATTTACTTAATGCTTATGATTGATGATAACCATGCTCGTTTAAAAAAGTAACTTAGGGGCCATCGACATATTACGTCACAGCGAGGGGGGGGGTTACTGAACGTGACAGTACATGTAGAAGGAAAAAGCGTGACGGGGAGGGGGGTTCAAGTCGAAATTTTGCGTGACGTAATATGTGGACGGCCCCTTATGGAAAAGTTACTTATTACAAGAGTTTTTTGCCTTGGGAGATGCCTATGTTCAGCAGTGGACTGCAGTGGGCTGATGATGATGAATCTTTACTATATCACTATTAGTCAATGTGCTTCTAGTAAATTTGGTGAAAACGTCTTTCAAGCAATGATAAGTTAAGAGTCCAATGCAAACATAGTTTCACTTTCAGTTTAAAATGGCATGCTGGAATAACATGAAACTTTGTATACACAATGAAATCCGGCATATCTAGGCCGGAAATTAGTTTCTGTTGCTTGAAATTATAATGGAGAAAAAATACAGTGATTAGTGTTTCCATACAAGACCTAAAAACTCCAAAAACTTGCTGCAGGTATTTTTTTTCTATTAAAATTTCTAAGAAAAAACTAATTTCGGCCTAGATATGTCGGCTCCCATTGTGTTTACAAGGTTTTTTGTTATTTCAGCATGGCATTTTAACACTCTCAACTTCACGCGGTCCGCTGGCCTCCCACCAAGTTCGAATGCAGGGAGCCTTTATCAATTTTGAATATTGTTGTGGCAGGCCATGTTTGCGGCCGGTGCTCCACAATTGTCTCACCAAATGAGTTGACAATATATGTCGTTATGATTTTTCAAAATTCAAGTATGCACACCATTAACAATATTAAGTCAATCAGTTGGCCGCGCGCCGAAAGGTTTTAATGCGCTTTTTTTCCCGTGCATCTAACAAGTCGGAAAAATATTTTTTTTTTGTTTTTTAGATGAATATTTCGTTTTTTTAATAAATACATTTTGTCTTGATTATAAAAACTTTTTTCCTTTGTTGATAAGCCTTATGATAATTAAGGCTCAAAAAACGCTCATTATTTTGAAATCAAGTATGGGTGGGTATGAATTTATCTGATTTGATGTCATGATATTGGAAAGAGAATCTAATTAAAAGATCAAAAAAATTCTAAATTACTGGAACATCATAAGAACATGTCAGTTGTACGTAAAAGGGTTGTGTTTTCGAAATGACGAGCGTTTTTCTGAGCCTAGATGATAATGTAAATATAGCTCAATGGTTGTTGGTTTTTTTCCTGGGTAGATTTTTAGCTACAGTAGTTAAAACAGTTGTTCTCGACTTCTTATTGGGCAAGCCAATCGTAGGAATACTATTTGAATTTGTGGGATCACAGCAGACCACAGGCCTTGTTGATAAAGTTGTTAATGTATCCCGCCAGCATACCATATGGCATGCTACTAAAGTTATAGGAATTAGGCTATGGCGAGAAATAAAAGAAATTGAGTGGAACTGCTGAAATGGGAAAAAATGTGTATGGTGGCGTTGAGTGTTAAAATGAGATTGAAACTACGTTTATATGGAGAATCAGGTTCAGTCAAGCGTGAATGAGTTTAAAACTTGAGGAGCCACGTCATTTAAAAAGGCTTGAATTAACCCACACGCAGTGCGAGAGAGCGCGAATCAAAACTTTTGTATAAATTGAGTTCAAAAAATTTAAAATTTGTAATTATATTTTTATGGTGTTTCTGTGTTAGATATGCCATGAAACAGATAATTGATTTCAAATAAATAAAAAGGATATTGATTCAATAATGCACAGACTTCTCCTTCATCGGGGCCGGTGGGTATAGCTTGTTCGGCTTCATCTTCTTTGAAGTTATCTTCATTATATTGATCAATGTCTATCTTTCGGAACGCTGAACTTGAAGTATTTTTGGCCATGTTATCCTTTATACTTGGAACGTGTGTTTTTTACTTCTAAACTCTTTATTTTTTTAATGATTGTTCTTAAATAAAACAACAATAATAGCAATCGTATTTGCCCAACCCAATTTCTACCATATACACGTCAGTCACAGTGTTGCCAGGGCACTTGAGTCGTAAGTTACGTTTCGTTTCCTGAAATGTTACATTTTTGCTGCAAAAGTTACATTATGGTGTTTTTTTTAATTTACGTGTTTTGGGGTTTTTAAAACTGTATGGATTTCGCTTCAATATCCACGCGATACGGATCGCGATATGAGTGTATCGCATGACAATAATCACTATGCAAAAGGCCCCATTGAGGTCAGTGAAATCGCGGATTATACAGGAATCTATGAAGTAATGTTATGATAAAATGGACTCTGATTTGTACACAGCACCATATTCACTGTTTTTACTATTTAGTCTAACACCTAACTTTCTCGAATAAAAGTACAAAAAAGTCAAACTTTTTTACATTTTCACTTCTGATTCTCGAAAAGTGTATCATGAATCATGACTTATATTAGTCTTGTCGGGCGAGACCAGGGTGCTGCATTGGACCCTGGGGAAAATCATTATCATGATTAACAAGATATTTTAGTTTGACCGGTCAAAGCACTTCACCGTAGCGGATCCTCTAATCACAACACAGTAACTTTTAAACTAAAAAAAAACTTAGTTTTTTATATCAACCAACCTTCCCAACCCTTACATTATTAATTCCAACAGATCCGTAGCGTTAAGCAATTTAATTTTTCATACAGTTGTCTCCTTGCATTCGTATAGTTAACCAAGTAGAGTTAGAACGGGGCAGATAGTACGATCAATTTCGGCTGTTAACGGATTGTTTCCATTTAAAAGCACACCAAAATGTCAAATCCCATATGATCCAAAACGTAAATTCACTGACGGGCTCTGTTTTAAAAGCCATATTAATCTTATTGTCATAGCGCGTTGCATTGAGAGCCATCTCTGAGTGTGATATGGAGTGGAAGACGTGCCAGTTTTAAGTATGCGTCAGTTTGGATGCGTTCGTAAACTGTTTGCATCAGAAATCTAGTATGACAAATCTCGATGTTTTGAAAAGTTACAAAAATTGCCTTAAGTATAAAAATTACTTACGTGTTACGCGAAGGGGTCAAAAGTTACGAAAAATGTAAGAAATGTAACCTTCTGGCAACACTGGTCAGTCATTCGATTCGAGTCCACTTCGTCACTCTTTGTTCCAAAGGCAAGTTCGATTGTATTGTCATTGAAAGTTATAATATGTAGAACGATTTCTAAATTATCAACGTTGTAGAAACAAATTAGCGATAAAAGATATATATGCTACATTTATTTCGTTTAAATAAATATAACTGGTTACATGAAACCAATACGTTATTAGTAATGAAAACATATTATTATATTCCTATTCCTAGGCAAAGAAACTAGTGTAATTTGGACTAATGCATTGAATGGCATTGAACTTGACAGCTTTCAAGATTGTCAATTGTCAATAGAATGGACGCATCTACACATTACATTTACACAATCGTGTTCGCCATCCGTATCGTCATTCGACGAAACATTCGTATATAAGTGCCGTCGCGAACTACTGTTCACACCTTAAATACATTGTACATTTAATATAGATCAATATGGCCCTTTACAGCATATAATTTAAATGAATTGCGGCGTTACCGGCCGTTGTATATAAAGACATTCTGTAGTATGTTTAGTATTGCACCCGTGCGAAGCCGAGGCGGGTCGCTAGTTAAAAATATTTAATTATTTTAATTTCATAATAATTTTTAGTAAAAATTCTTAAGCGTCACAGAAGCAGCGATCGTCTTTCATAATAATAAAGTAGTAGAATATTTATTTTATTATTGACGTAGGTATCAAGACATTAAGCGAAGAAGAATATGAAATCTTAAATTGCATTTTGCATTGCATATGTCGCGAATCCGGAGCAGTTAGTATGATAGCTTATACAGTCACGTTTTATGTGACGTTTCAGTACATTTTGGCCATATAGCGTGACGGTATAAGCTATAATACTAGCCGGGCTGGTATTTAGGCATATCGCGATCTTTATGTAGATTTGTCGCGGCGTGAAATGTCGCCTTAGGAGATTGCCTGCCCTGGCAAGTTTATGATTGACATTATTCATGTATCAAATGATGTCTGTGTGACAGTGACAGCTCTTTTAGAGTTATTATGACCACAGACTACTAAGAAGATACTACGTATCAGACGACCATCTGTGGTACATTCAGATTGGACTGTATGTGCAACTTTTTGTGTGATATCTCTTTTTTTTTAGTTTTTATAATTTCAAGACGACCATGCCACTAAGCTCAAGAGCCAAGCGACGGGGCAGAATAGCGGAGAATTTAAATTATCGCGCTTCATAAACGCGGGAATATTCGAATCGAACATTTATAGTTAATGTTCATTAACTATTTCAAATGTGATCGTGCTGGTGAAGGCTGTCATCTCAGTACACTCACGTTTTTAGGTTATAGATTGTACTGAGATGATGGCCTTCCCATGCACGATCACGGTTCTGAAATAAAATAATAATGTATTTATGAAGTGGTTTATTTAATTTTTTCTTATATTTTACAAGAACCATAATGGGCAAGTGCATATTATTTAATGGATATACTTCTGTACCTTTTTATATTTTATTGTGTATGGTACACCAGTGGAATATATACAGCATTACAGCTATTTTTATGAAACCCCTCCTGCATACAAACTTCTATGCAATGTGCATGTACTGGCACCGTTGACGCTGTCGAACAGTTCATCAAGGAACTCCAACAGCTCCACCGTGTTTGAAAGTGTGTCGCTCACTGGTGTTCAGTCCGCGTAGTGGGCTGCAAATGATAACATATCTCATTAGAAACTAAATTAATAAACTAATGGAAAATATTAGTTGGACCTGTGAATATGTGTGATCATATTGCCGCTTCTTAGGTATGGTCAATATTTGTGCAGAGTTCTCGCTCCATTGTCTCTATAAAATATATTAGGTACCTTATGAACCATACTTAAGTCTATATTATTTCTTAAGCAGACTCTCATGGACATGTGCATACTTCCAATCCTCAACTACGGTGCACAAATTTGATCTTTAAATGTTTTTTAAATATATATAAGTAGTTATCGTCTGCTACCCATAGAAGAATCATTGCTTAGTTAGGGATTAGTTGGACCCGGGTATGTCCTAAAACTAAGACCAAGACCACCGGGGGATGGGCAGCGGCATCCCTGGAGTGCGGTGGAGATACTGCGATCACCAACCCGCATGCCGAGAGTGGTGATTATGCCATATACCCCCCGTGAATTTGGGGGAGGCCTATGTCCAGCAGTGGACGACCTTTGGCTGATATGGTGGTGGTGGTAGGGATTAGTTTTGTCTGGTAAGTGTCCCTAAATATTTATTTATTACTCAATTTACAACTTCACTGTGTTGAATATATATTAGTGAATTTAACAAGACTGCTAAAGACAAACGGTAATAGCATAAAGAAATACTAGGCATTGAAAGAGCAACTACATATATAAATCTGTTTTGATTATATAGGTACTTACATACAAAAAAATAACATGTCCAGTAAAACTAATTATCTGTATGTCTGTAACAAATAAATTTGTTGTAAGTACATACCTTTATCAGCATAACACTTCTGGCTTTCCAGAGTCTGTTTCAGGAGAAGAAAATAAGGTCGGGCAAGCGTTGGGTGTCGCATACTCCGACGGACGAATTTTTCTCAAAATGTCAGGTCCTTCAGGGAGCGAGCTGATGGAAATGCTGTAGAAATCACATTCAACCAGATTGTAGCCTTTTGTAAGACTAACTGGCATTTTGTGGAGGTAAACTTTAATGTCCCTTCGTTCACTAGCGCAAATAGGTACACAACACCTACGGAACTTTTTAAAAGTTAAAATGTACGGAGCAATACAGAGCTGAGGCGTAGAAATAAAGGTACGATAACTAATCAAAGCAAAGTAAGCAGACACTTTTCTCTCTTCTCTAGTTCTCTGTCGACACGAAAACTGCAATGGCCGCCGTTGGGGTTAAACTGGGTCAAACGTCAAATTGTACGTATGGCGTCGGAGGGGTGAGTGGAGATGGCGGGAGGAGCGGTAACTGTTACCTTAGAACTTTACACTATCAAATTTGACGTTTATAAAGCCCAATTCCAGTCTTTGAAGATAAACGGCCGTGATTATGACGGCGCGATTAGTGTTGCTTAGATATTGTGTTGTCCTAATAAATAGCTGTTGACTATACAAGTGGGTTTGGTCATGATACTCATGATTTCCTATACCAAGCCACAACGCACATAGTATAAGGTGGTGCCGAGGAATTAGGAGCCACGCTGCTGGCTAAAAGCTTATTGCTTTCACTTTATTTGTTATGATTATGATTATTTTACAATGTGTGTTGCTGTATTTATTGTGTTATTTCTCGTGCTTGCTAAATGTCTCAATTTATCTGTATCAAGTGTTATAAAGGGTAATTTCCCCCGTAAATCACTTTGATAAATTACATTATTATGAGTAACTACATTATCAAACACGCGTTGGTCGTAAATACTTGTACTGATTTTTAAGAATAAAATTGTATTTTATTTATTTTATTAGTATATAAATAAGATATTTAACTGTTAAGTCCTTTTTTGCCTAAAACACAGGGTTTCCTAGTTCAGGCACGAATTATTTACTGTCCTCTAATTGTTAACTCCTAGCCTATAGGTTATTAATTTATTATTGATGTAGCCTATAGGTTATTAATTTACCATTTTAGTATAATTTAGATAACCAATTTAATATTTATCAGGTGCCTTTCATGTACAGAAATTGTATTAATTAGTATATTTTCTCTTTGCCTGAGATACAGGATCAACCTAGTTCAGGCAATTGTAATAATGTGTGAACCATGTATTAATACGCAAGTACATTGTTAACGCTAGCAATAAGGTTTTCAATTAATAAATTTATTATTATACTTATAGCCCTGTCATAGATGAATCCACGTGCGATGAATTGTCTTAACGACCATCTAGAAGAATTAGTGATTACTAACGCTCTTTAATGAAGAGCCTCTTTTGCCGTTAACTTTGTGCTCGGCTGTGATATCATAAGTTGCCTTGAGAAATGCCCGGCTGTGATATGATAAGTTGCTTTGAGAATTTCTCTTTCGTGTTCTGATAAGTTGCCTTGAGAATTGCTCGGCTGTGTCTGATAAGTTGCCTTGAGAATTGCTAGGCAGTGATCTAATATAAGCAAAGGACCGCTGGGGCACGCTCATGATTGCCTTGGGTGGTTGACTTACCCTGAATAGATACCGGCGGCCAGGAGTAAAGGCGCCGGTATATTTGCGTAGACAGTTTAAGGGACATGGGGGGAAAGTTGACTTACAGACAGACTTTACCACGTTAGATTCATATGGTAATCGTTCCCTTGATGTAACTGTGGCTCTGGCCTACTAACCCTCTTGAGACATTTCGTGGCTATAGTATAGTGTGGTATAGTCTTTACACTGAGAGCACAGTAGTGCAATGTGGATATTCATAGTTGCTCAGCAGGTAGGCGGGACCATGAAATTTAAGGTCATCTATAGCAAGCAGTCGGCTATCGATGTGGCGTGTTGTAGTCGGAACTAGTATGTGCTAAGTTCCAAGGCTTGGTGAACGCAGTGGTGTCATAGAATATCTTTCACACTACAGGTGGGGCAAGCCGGACTTAGCTGTGGAAGCGAAGCAGATTTGGGAGACTGCGTTGGATAAAAAGGTAGGATACAATTTCCTATCTAACTTTCGTGACGCCCTCGACCGTATCGCAGTCTAAATGTGTTTATACATGAGTATATTGATAGGTGAGCATTAACTCGTTAATCCGTTAATCATTAATTAACGAAGTTAACAAAGTGCTTAACGGATTAACTTTTAAGTTTCCTCTTAAAATTATTAACGGACTCATTAACTTCCGTTAACTTTCCATAGTTCCGTTAATCGTTAATAAAGTACCTACTATTCACCAAAACAATAGGTATTGTACTATGCCACCAAACACTTTGACGTGAAGGACGTCTATCGGGTAATGAAAATCCGTTGCCGATTTGTGCGATTGTTAATTTTGTATCCGAATCAGGAGACTAAACTCTTTATGGTTTTATACAGTGCATACCTGAGCCTATACAGTAGTTGAGTGGTTCATGCGTACGACTCTCAAATACGAGGTTAAACTATAGGTTTCAGTCCAGGCTCGAGCCAACGATTTATCCGGAACTTCTTTACGGAATATCATTTGACGTTTACAGGTAGCTTTTCAGTAAAGCGCTCATAGCCTAGTGGTACCTGAACGACTGCATTTGTTATGTGGGTTAAGCAATTTGACGGCTTTGAGTGCATATGAATGAGCTCCTAGCTCCATCAAAGCCTAGTTTCGTCTTTAGGTTGGAAGGTCAAATGATAGTTAGGTACTTTTTAAAAATAGTGCCTATGCCAATAGTGGGAATTAGGTGGCATGTGGGCCCGGGCTTCTTCAAGATAAAATTGGGATATTGTTAAGTTGACGAAGGCTTATAGATGAATATAACATTATATTATGGTTATAAGCATTCCTTACATACCTAACCTAAGTATATTAATATTTATTATAAGTAAATTAGTAGCCCAAAGTCGTATCAAATACAATTTCAATAACGAGTTAACGGATTAACGTTAACTTCCGTTAAATCTTTCAAAATGTAGCGCCTTAATGTTTAACGAAGTTAACTTTTTATTTAACGGATTAGTGATTAACGAAGTTAACTATTCTAATAACGGTGCCCAGCTCTGAGTATATTAATTGCTATACCGTAGAATGTGTAATATCCAATAACCATATATGCAGGAGGGCGTCGTGACAGCATAATAACCACCAAGCACTTACTTATTACGCTATTCACATATTGAATCATCATCATCATGTCAGCCGAAAGACGTCCACTGCTGGACATAGGCCTCCACCAAAGACTTCCACAATGACCGGTCCTGCGCCACCCGCATCCAGCGGACACCCGCGACCTTCACCAGGTCATCAGTCCACCGTGTGGGGGGCCTGCCCACGCTACGCCTTCCGGTACGTGGTCGCCACTCGAGAACCTTTCCTCCCCAACGGCCATCGGTTCTACGTGCTATGTGCCCCGCCCACTGCCAACTAAGTTTAGCGATTTGGAGGGCTATATCGGTCACTTTGGTTCTGCTGCGGATGGCCTCATTCCTGTTGCGATCACGCAGAGAAACTCCCAACATAGCTCTCTCCATTGCCCTTTGGGTGACTTTGAGCTTTCTTATGAGGCCCATAGTAAGCGACCACGTTTCAGTGCCATATGTCATCACATACTGGCAACACACACTGGTCAAAGACTTTTGTATTGAGACACTGCGGAATATTGGACGAAAAGATGTGCCGTAGCTTCCCGAACGCTGCCCAGCCGAGTCGGATTCGACGATTAACCTCTTTCTGACGTGCACATAGCCAATTTGCGTTTTGATTCGTCTCGGCTCGGCGAGCCTATTGGACGCCAGCCTTATAGCTGATCCGCTCATTTAAGTGATGAATCGAAAATCTACAAGATTAAGTGTGAAAAAGATATTATTAACATTCCGGGCCATTAGAAGGCAATTTTAGCTGTGTGAACACACTACGTGATTTTTCTTACTCATTAAAATTCCACGTTTTAACAGATACGTTGCCGGATCTAGACTATACATTTACAAGATACAATAATATAGAAAAATGGAGTAGAAAAAATACAAATAAAACGCAAAACATTCACATTGTACACTTAAATATAAGATCGCTGCGCAAGCATTTTAACGAATTATTAGTTTTATTGAACCAGAGTAAATGCCTGATAGATGTTTTGATACTGTCGGAGATAAATATAAAAGAAGATGAGGTTTCATGCTACCAGATCAACGGATACCGCAGTTATTCTAAGACAAGACAAAACTCCAGGGGAGGGGGCATATTAGTATATGTGAAAAGTGAAGTCATATTTAATACCGAAGAAGTCGATCATATGGGCATGGAGTTGTTATATGGAATTTTACAAACAAAAAATAGAAAAATTAATATTTTAGCCATCTACAGACCACCCCAAAAAAACAAAAAAATATTCATACGACACTTAGAACTACTAATTAAGCGGATACCTAAAAACGAAGACCTTATAATTATCGGAGACATTAATATAGACTTATCGAAAGACAACTTGAATTCGACTACAATTTGTTATAAAAACACCTTGTGTGGATACGGCCTGCAGTGCGGCATACCGGGTACAGAGATAACGCGGCAAGCTATTATTGTTGACGGGCACATTGAAACATCGTGCATAGACCATGTGTGGGTGCGAGTGAGACAGCAACGTCGCGTCGGTGCGCCGGCGGCTGTGAGTGTGATCGAATGCGGCATATCGGACCATCATATGATTGGCATAAGTATTGACCTCGACCGTGAGTATTGCAGAAATGCATCGCCGATCAGTACGCGTACAGTGTTAGACGATAAACTTATTAAACATAAATTAGATAATTATGATTGGTCACATTTGTTAGTGATAGTTTGCCCTATTTTGTTATACCAAAAAATATGTGAAGTGTTCGAGACTATCTACCGTGAGAGTAGGATCGAAAAACCTGTAAAAAGGGGAAGATTATCCCAACCATGGATAAATAAAAAGTTGTTTTTTATGATTGAAAAAAGGGATGAATTATTTCGGACATGGAAGGCGTCACCAAATAATATGAATAAAAGATTAGAATACACTAAATTCAGAAATAAGGTGAATAAACTAATAAATGTAGCTAGGAATAAGTACCGAAGAGGTGAGATAAAAGCATGTCAAAATGATTACAAAAAGATCTGGAGTACGATTAACTGTTGGTTGGGCCGAACAAAATTAAATGTAGATGAAGTGGTCATGAGATATTTAGGCAAATCCGATAATATGTACAATATATGTAGTCGCTTTTCGGAAACTTTTACGCGAGAAATATTGAACATAAAGCACATATGTAATACAAGATTCTTGGATCGGAACTCATATGTAAAAAAAATAGATTTGTCTTTTAGATATAGCAAAGTTTCTTCAGTTGAAATTGAAAAAATTGTAAATGATTTAAGTTCTCATAAAGCGCCCGGAATAGACCAAATTAGAATCCAGGATATAAAATATATTAAACAACAGTTGTGTCCAATCTTGGCTCATTTCATCAATTTGAGTGTGGCAGGCGGTGTTTACCCAGAAAACTTAAAAAAATCATTTATTAGACCCATTTATAAAAGCGGAGATCACTTAGAATACACAAATTACAGACCTATAGCAATCTTGTCGGTAATCAATAAGATTGTCGAGAAAGTTATAGTGGGACAAGTAACAGGTTTTCTGGAGAAGCACAACATACTCACAGACGCACAGCACGGGTTTAGGAGAGGCAGGAGTACGGGGTCGGCTCTGGCACAGTTCTCCAACGAAGTCAATAGCCGGTTGGATGAAGGCAAACAGATCCTCGCACTTTTTATAGATTATAAAAAGGCGTTTGATACCCTAGATCATGAGGTGCTTCTCCAGGCAATGAGAGAGTGTGGCATAGCCGGCCCCATTAACGACTGGTTCCGCAGTTACCTGGCGGGCAGGACCATACGCACGACCATCAGCGGAACCACGGGTGCCGAGTGTGACGTCACGCTGGGAGTGCCGACCGGCTCTGTGTATGGTCCTGTAGGCTATGTAATGCTTGTCAACAGTGTTGTGAACGTCGTTGACAAATGTAAGGTATATATGTATGCGGATGATATGTGTTTACTGTATTCAGCTGCTGATATATCGGAGGCCCATAAAAACATTCAACGTGATTTCGACAATGTGGTTAAATGGGCCCATGATAACGGAATAATTATCAACCTAGCGAAAACGAAATGCATGCACATATACTCCCCATACAACCGAAAGGCTAAAAAAGTCAACTATAAAGAACTGGGTGTGGTGGGCCACGGATATGATTGTTTGCATAATCACCAAGTAAACTGTAATTGTAAACCGCTAGAATATGTTAATACATATAAATACTTAGGCTTGCACATAGATAACCAATTTAATTGGAAAACGCATATCAATTCAGTTTGTTCCAAACTTCGGTCAGTCTTAGGTAAACTTTATCATTTAAACAGATTATTAAGTAAACAAACTATGCTTGTAGTATATTATGCATTAGCGGATTCTGTTATAAATTATGGACTTAGCGTATATGGTAGAACTTTTCAAACATACCTAGAGGAAATAAAAAAGTTACAAACCAGATTAATTAAGTACCTTGTAAATAAAAATACCAAACATAAATGTAAAGGAAATTATGATAAATTATACAAGATATGTAAAATTCTACCTATACAAGAAAGGACGCATTATTTGATAAGTGTAGATAATTATTTTAACGAGGAGTTTAAGGTGCTGAAGCAAAGTAAATATAAAACAAGAAATATTAGACTACGGAAATATGTGAAAAATTATGTTAATAATTATTATGGTAGAAGAACAAATGAGTTCTTGATCCCGACCACGGATCTATACCTAAACCGGATTGAGTACAAACTTTTATGAGCCAATCAAAATTGAACCATATTCCGGCGTGATACAGTTCATATCCTGTTATGACAGACAGACTAGGGAAAGCGGTCCGAGCGAGAGCAACCAACCAGAGGGCGGTGTCCCACTCGCACAGGTTGCCAATGTAAAAAAAAAATATGTTGCGGTAATTTAGAATACTGAAAATAAGTACTTGCTTATACTAACTAGTACTGTATGTTTATTTGGGATAATTTACATTTGACTTCATTTGTAATTGTATAAAATATTAACATTATTAACTGACTAAAACCTAGTATTGCAATAAATATAGTAGTATTTTTTGAATATTGATTGGTATCCCCAACGTTAATGGTGTCAAATTTGAAACTATGAAAATATGCGGCTAATGAAATCAGTTGAAAATGGTGAAAACGTGTTGTGTAAAGGGCTGTAAAAGTGAAAGTTTTATTAATTGTGGAATATCATTTCACAGGTAAGGAACAAATTGTTATATTTTACGATAAAACGGCAAGACAAATGTCAAACTTATTAGGGTGTCTATGACTTGGGCTGTTTTTGCAGAAATATTCGTTAGTACGTGTTTAGTGACAAAACCTTTTCTCAAGGTCAGTTGAAATTCAATCTTTTAACACTTTTCTTATTAGTACGAGCTTTTGTTTAACTTTGTTGTCGTTCCAATTTTTTTACCATTTTTCAGCTACTTGCCGGTATCCAATTGAGCTGAAATTTAGCATAGGTACTTATGTACACGTTCGGTACCCAGGCAGCAAAAGACGATAAAAATGACATCATAATGTAGTCTTCGTTTACGTGATGTTTCACGTGCCGATGTCACAAATATTTACGGGATAACTCACGTCACTTTTTACGTCCTAAAACGTCATGTTTTACGTCCTAAAAAGTAATTGTTTACGTTATAACAAGACGTCATTTTTAACGTTATATGACGTCGCTTTATACGTTATATGACGTCACTTTTTACGTTCTAAAACGTCATGTTTTACGTTATAAGACGTCATTTTTTACGCTACAATACGTCATGTTTAACGTTGTAAGAAGTCATTTTTCACGTTACATGACGTCACTTTTTACGTCCTATAACATCATATTTTACGTTATATGACGTCAATTTTTACGTTACTTAACGTCATGATTTACGTTTTTAAGACGACATTTATTTTCATAACATGACGCCATTTATTACGTTATATGACGACACTTTTTACGTTCTAAAACGTCATGTTTTACGTTATAAGACGTCAATTTTTACGTCACAAAACGTCATGGTTTACGTTATAAGACGACATTTTGTACGTAAAATTATACGTCGCGTATAACGTTTAAAATACGTCAGAACGTCATTTTTCAAGACGTCACCTTTGACGTTAATAGACGTCTAATTTAACGTCACACAACGTCATTTTCCCTGTTACGAGACGACATTAATAGACGTCAGTATAAACGTCTTAAATGCGTGGAGTTATGACGTTGTACGACGTCATATCAGACGTCTATTGACGTTGTAACGTACACGTTTTTAGGGTAGGGCTTAGCGCCAAATTGGGCGCGTGAATGTCTTTACTAGAGTGTTACTCGTGTGTTAAAAACGACAAAAATATTTACACTACACCTTGCCAAAAAACCCACTTTTTGGCCAAGTGGTGACGTAAAATTGTGAACAAAACACGGGTCGTAAAACAGAAAGCCCTTCCTCGCATATGTATGACCCTCGCCTGCGACTCGGGCCTCAAACATCTGCGATATCGGCATTTCTTTGTTTGACAACCCTTTTATCGTAAATAGCTATTTCTAACACTCGAGTAAAGATTTTCACGCGCACAATTTGGATCAAATCTGAAATAATACAATAAAAGAATGGTTATGCACACAAAACACAATTTATTTTCAAAATATAACCAGGTTATGACGTTTTTAGGGTAGGGCTTAGCGCCAAATTGGGCGCGTGAAAATCTTTACTACTCGTGTGTTAAGAACGACAAAAATATTTTCTAACACACAAGTAAAGATCTTCACGCGCAAAATTTGGATCAAATCCGAAATAATACAATAAAAAATGGTTACACACACACAAAATAAATGTATCTAAGGTAAATAAGGTAAATTTTTGAGAAAAAAGATGCATTATATATTTTGTAATATAATCTGACACATTTAATAGTTTCAGTTGTGACTGTTCACTAACAAGAAATATTTGTTAGCTTCTTAAAGAACATGGATAAAAAAAAACATTAGTCATTATACTCAGATTTTGGACCGTAAAGTATTGTGTTGTCATTTTCAGTTAAAATGTTAATAACTTTAAAAATAGTGCAGTGTCTCAATATACATCTGTTGCCACGTGAAGCCTACAAAGACTTAGATGCCCCAACTTTCTCTCGGTATGTTCTAGAATATATCATTTACTTAATGTTTTATCCAATGATTTAACCATAAACTTTATACATAAACGGGTGTAACCAAAATACTGACTATTTTTGTAGTGGGTCTAGGGTCAAGTAGCGGTACTGATAGCTCCGCTACTTGACGCTAGATATCGACTACGAAAATTGCTAGAATTTTGGTTACGAGAATGTCAAAGGATGGGCCGTCTAGGTAATGTATTATTTTATGCCAAGAGTGATAAGAAAATAAAACATCCTTTTCAACATCACAAATCTGGTAACAAAAAAGTCGGAAGCTTTGAAATGCAGGTAGGCATATTTTGTACTTTACTTACGTATGTGTATAGAACACGCAAAACACAATTTTATTTCAAAATTTGACCTTAAATGTATCTTAAAGTTAATACGACAAATATTAAAAAAAGGTGACATTATAAGTTGTGAAATAACACCTGACACATTTATTAGCGTTAGTTGTGACAGTTCACTACCAAGAAATATTTGTAAGCTTCTTGAAGAACATCGATAAATAAAAAAATCTTCATTAGTCATTTTGTCATTATCAGTGATCGTAACTTTTGTAGCATTTCCGGTGCAGCGTAGTAGTAGTGTTAAGAGTATTGGGATAAATGATTTAAATTCTTATGATTCATTAACGTTAATGTTAACCTTAACTAACCGCTAAAATTGTATTTGTCCATACCAACTCCGTTAACACCACTACGCTGCACCGAAAATGCTACAAAAGTTACGACCACTGGTCATTATCAGTTAAATATTAATAACTTTAAAAATAGTGCAGTCTCTCAATAGACATCTGTTGCCTACAAAGACTTTCTTGTCCCAACTTTCTCTCTGTATGTTCTAGAATATATATTATCATTTACCTAATGTTTTAACCTATGATTTAACCATAAACTATAGTACCTATACGGTCCATCCCTTAACCAAAATACTGGCTATTTTCGTAGTCGGTTTAGAATCAAGTAGCGGTACTGATAATTTCACTACTTGACGCTATGTCGACTACGAGAATAGCTAGTATTTTGGTTACAAGCATGTTGAAGGGATGGGCCGTCTAGGTAATATATTATTCTATGCCAGGAGAGATTGAAAAAGAAAATAACACAGATCCTTTTCAACATCACAAATCTGTAAGCAAAAAAACTGGAAATTTTGAACATGCAGGTATGCATATTATTTACGTATATTAGAACAAACAAAACACAATTTGATTTCAAAATTTAACCTTAAATGTGTCTTAAAGGTAATACAACAAATTTTTGAAAAAAAAAAACGTAACTTTATACGTTTCGAAATAACATCTGACACATTTATTAGTGTTAGTAGTGACAGTTCACTAACAAGAAATATTTGTAAGCTTCTTGAAGAACATGGATAAGTAAAAAAATCTTCATAAGTCATATACTTTTGACCGTAAAGCATTATTTTGTCATTATCAGTTAAAATGTTAATAATTTTAAAAATAGTGCAATCTCAACAGGCATATAGAATCAGCAGAAGAATTAATGTCAAGAGTAAAATTTTCAAATATAAATTTACTGTATTGCATGAAATCAAGAGATGGAATTGGCCCATTGACATGACGATGTGAACAATGTGCACCCTTAAATATAGTGTTGGAAAACGTTCTTCCACCAATTCTATTACACACTTGTTGCAATGGTTTGTATGGAGTTCTAACTAATTTTTTTAGGGTTCCCAAATTTTTTTCAAATCTTAGCAGAAATATTATCTAATACACCATATTTATCTACATCATCACCGAGGTGAATCAGCGAAAGCACATTATATATTACGTACTGTTGACCATAAATCTCAACACAATCTTTAACAAATTCTTTCAGTAAGTATTTGGCATAACTTGAGTATCGCTGGACCTTTTTGTTTGACACCAGTATGGAAATGGCCACATGCAAAATCAGAAAGTGATTATAAACAGGAGTTTCCAATAACCCGTGTAACAATACAGGCCCAATATATAAAAGAAATGTACGAAACTCAGTAGCTTTCCAACGATCGATGTCCTGGATGCTTCGAGGTTTCCGATTAAAATCAGTAGATATAAACTGACGTACGTATAACAAGCTTTCATTCAATAAAGATATTTTTCTACTATTTAATTTAACATTTTTGACTTCAGATTTATGACTTAACCCATGTTGACGGTTGAATGTTGGCTTAACCCATGAATGTAATAACTTTCTCATGACACCTAAACAGACACTATGCATATAGTCAATAGGAAAAGTTGACACAAGACCAATTGGTAATTTAATCAACGGAGAAATCCCAGTGTGGTGATCCTCATCGCTTTGTAAAGAAAATGACTCGTCAGTCCTTAAAGAGCTATTGAGGTCATCCAAAACTATACGATTGTGAACATAGTCGCCATGACAAGTGCACTTATCACAACTGGAATATCCATTATGAGATTTTACTCGTTTAAGAAATGAACGTGCCGGCAATCCGGCATATCACATACGAAAAAATTTACAGACACAGGTATTACCCGATTGTTACAAAACAATCCATTTCTTAAAAGCAAGTCCAATTCTTTAATAAAATCATCTAAGTAAGTATCAAGTGGATCTGGTTTAGATACGCCACAGAAAATTCCAATTACAAATACAGTTTCTTTAAAATTTGCCATATCAGCTAGTATCGGCCAAAACTGGACATTGGAACTATGAAATAATGGTAAACCATCAATATTAAAATTTAATTTGATATCTGTTACATCATTTCTCATGCTCAGAAAATCTAACAAAGATTTTTTTATTCCTAAATGTATGTATTCTCCATTTTTAAGCACCTTAACATTATATTTACTATTTACATTCATTAAAGTTCTAGCATCAGACATAAGGTCAGTATTATTTATTTTCAAATATTATAATAAAGCAGTTAAGGCAGCATTGGTAATATTATATTTTAAAGTCCATTCCATTAAAAAAGTTTGTAAGTCTGGATGATGTGTAATGGTATTTTTACTACACATATTCGTGACAATTGAATCAGATTCTTGATTAACATAGTTACTAATCGGAGATTCGGAAAAAATAGTATAACATAAGTCCTTTCTGTATTTACTTTCATCACTAATAACATGAGGGGAATTGATGCTTTCAGATTCATTCGTAATTGGCGTTCTCTGTGAACATGAAACATTATAGTACAAGTAACTAGACATATAGTATAGCAAATAAAGTACAAGTAACTAGACAGTAGGATTTATACGAACCAGCAATTTCTTCTCTTCGAGTTTTGTTCGCTGAGGTGCATGTTTTAGCCAAACTTTGATGCTGTCTTCAATTTCTTTGTCTTTTTGGAGTTTTTTTGTTGCACCTGTAAAAAAATATCTAATGATTTTTTTTATATGACACACATTTAATAATATAATATAAATATTGGGGGACAATCTTATACAAATCGACCTAGTTCCAAACTAAGCAAAGCTTGTACGGTCGAGGAATTTGAATGTTTCTCACTTTTGGACTCTATTCAAATTCCTCGACTGTACTATGGGTACTAGACCACGATATACATACGTATACATATATAATACATATTTAAGTACATAGAAAACATCCAAGACTCAGGAACAAAATATTCGTGCTCATCACACAAATAAATGACCTGACCGGGATTCGAACCCGGGAGTTCCGGCTTCGTAGGCAGGGTCACTACCAACTAAGCTAAAGTGGCCGTCGGCGACTCGATAAGAGTTCCGTTTTTCTGCCATTTTGGCTATGGAACCCTAAAAAGACCACTAAAAGTAATTAGTAATAAAATAGACACATTACCGAACTGTCAGCCGTACTACACTTCTATGTTAACTGAACTAAAATTGTTTATAAGATCGTTACCGAAACTAGCGATAGTAGACTTAAATATTAAATATTTGTTGTTTGCCGACGATTTAAAACTAGTGCGAGAAATCAAGGATGTATCGGATTGTGTCAAATTGCAGAGTGATATTGACCGAGTAGTACAATGGAGTCTTGACAATAAGCTTCAGTTTAATGTCTCCAAATGCTGTACGTTATCCTTTAGCCGATCTCGCAATCCGATACATCATCGATACGCGCTCGAAGGGACACCTATTGAGCGTGTCACGGAGGTGCGTGACCTGGGCGTACATTTCACAGCTGACCTCACTTTCAGAAACCACGTTGTTATGACTTGTAAAAAGGCGTACAGGAACTTAGGATTTGTCATGCGTCAGGTACAGGGTTTTTCTAACATAAATGCTATTCGCGCATTATACGAAGCTCTCGTAAAAAGCCACTTGGAAGTCAACTCAAGTGTCTGGAGCCCGCACGAAGCTAAGTATAAATTTATGCTGGAACGGATACAAAATAAATTTGTAAGGTTTTTGTATCTAAAATATTATGGTGTGTACCCGTTTTACCCACTTATGTACCCAACGCTATTCGTTTTGGGCATGGTAGGGTATAATCAGTTAGAGGTTAGAAGGGAACTGACTCTGGCGTCATATATATTTAAACTTTTGCGCGGTACTATCATCAACCCAGGGGTACTAGCTACAGTGAGCCTGTGTGCACCCGCGCAGTACGTGTGGCGCCGGCGCCGGCCGCCGCTGCTGGCCACGCCGCGCGCGCGCACCGGCCTGCTGCGCGCGGCGCCCTGGACGAGGGCCCTACGCACACTTAATCAAGTTGCCACTCGGGTTGATGTATTCCATTGTTCTTTGAATGAGTTCACTAAAGTTACTTTGTATGTATTATGTTACTGTAAGACTTAAGAGTTATGTATATAGATATTTGTTATATAATAATTTGCTACACTATCGCATTGGAATTCTGTAAAGATAGATGTATTGTGAACACAAATAAAAAAATAAAAAAAATAAAATTAAGTTAACGGGTAGGATTATATAACAGAAAGTAAATATACGTACAATGTATGAAACTGTTATTAATTTTATAAACAACTTTTACTATGGGATACAGGTTGGCCCATTTAGATCGGTCAGTATGGGCAAGTCTGAAATTAAAAGACTTACATGAAAAATATGTTCTTAGGAACCATGTCATCGATTTTAGTGACAACATAATCTGTATACACATGAATAAAAAAAAACTTGTACTTGGTTCTTATTGAACCCGGTAATATTGAAGAAAAACCCTACATTTTGATGTAGGCTGAAAATCTTACTATGAAACATGACATCTAAAATGTAAACAATACAATGACGTGTCTACAACAATACAATATTTATTTTAAAGAATAATATTAGCATTAATAAATTGCTCTAAATAATTAATTAATATATATGTTAATACATGTTATAACTGACGATTCGAAAGTGCTTGTTGCTAGGCATATTTGAATAAAGAATATTTTGACTTTGTCTTTGATAAATGTAATTTTATTAAAAAATTAAATAACCATAAAAATAACTCTTTTTTTATTAGATTAAAAATAAAATTTGCATTGTATTTCATATTTTTTATTTAAAGCACGTGAAATACAATGCATTTTATTCATTTTAGATATTATGTTTCATATTAAGTCTGACCGATCTAATGGGCAATCCTGTATTATTGTCGGGTGACAAGCAAAAGTCACTAAAATATCTGTCACTGCTACTCAAAACCTCGTATTTCAGTACTACATCGATATTGAGATACGAGTTTTACTTTAAGTAGGTATTTGTTACTTAGTGACTTTCGCTTGTCACCGACGATATTCTGAAATTAGGTATTTAATTTTGTATGGAACAGCTGATTCTTTTTTTACTTTCAGAGTTGGTCTCATGGTAATTGTAGTTTGTGTTTCAAGGGAGCAAAATTGTTTACCTGTTTACGGCGAGGGCGATATATTGAATCCCGAGTGAAGCGAAAGATTCAAGTGTCTAAGACGGAAATAATTTTGCTACCAAGTACCAAGTGTCTTACAAAATTACATGAACCCCATTTTAGATTCGAAATACGTCACCATTTATTGAATCTGCACCTCGAAAAACTATAGAAAAAGTACGAAGAATGCTACTAGTCATTCCAGGGAAAAGTATAACTTTGATCCGCTCATTTGAGGGAAAAATTTCTTTTTTGACATTACTTTAGCTATAACTGTAATGTGATGATTAAGTTCATAAAAATTATTCATAAAAAATCCTACTCACCAGATTTGAAAAGTTCTTGTCGTCTTCTAAGAAATGCTCAATTTGACAAATGTCATCTTCACTATCAATAGGTAAGTTTATGGGTAGTTGCATTGGAGTCTTTCTTGTTTTTAAGATATCTGCTACATTTTGAGTCCTTATCCATGACAGAAGTTGATTGTTTTGCTCTAAAATTGTATTTAGTATTTTCATACTATTATATTCGTAACCTGAAAATATATCAAAAATATTTTAAAATTAATATACCATTAATGTATCGAGCTACCATATGTTATACATCGAACCTGTGCTCGATTGTCCGATAGCTCAGTTGTTTTCAACTTATCTGTTTATTTAAAATTTTGAATTTTCATTAGCAGGTGTTACTGCTTAATACAAAAATAATCAAATAGACCGTATGCATGTTTAAATGAATAAAATAACAATCTTACAAAAATGGACCTAGTCTACAAAGCAAGGCTTGTACTAATGGGTCCTAGGTGACGATACATACTTATATAGATAATAAATACATAGAAATTATCCAAGAAAACCCGACCTGGTAAAAAAACATGTCATGTTATTTTTAAAGGGACTGTATGCTTGTCTGCCACCAACATGGTTTTAAAAACAGAATGTGTCAATGTTATGACACAAAAAGTGTTGTATTCAATGTAAAATTCTATATCTATACTAATATTACAAAGCTGAAAAGTTTGTTTGTTTGAACGCGCTAATCTCAGGAACTACTCATCCGAATTGAAAAATTATATTTGTGTTGTCCATTTATCGAGGAAGGCTTTAGGCTATATAACATCACGCTGCAACCAATAGAAGCGAAGACGCGGGCTAGTCGCGGGCAACAGCTAGTATAAAATAAAAATGTTTATCAATTATCAAAATATTCTAATTTCAATTACCTGATGCACTGCCAATTGCTGTTGTGTCAGTTTTAGATGAAGGTTGAGGGGTCTTGACCTGAGTATGTATTGTTGTGGCCTCAGCGGAGTCAGCGGCAGTAAAGTCAGGTGTTTGAGGAGATCTAGCCTCAGTATGTTCATGTTCTGAAAGTTAATACACATCTTACCATACATACAAAAATACCAGCATCAACCAAGAGTATTACAAACAGTGGTAATGTTTCAAACCTGGAACCTTATCTTGACAGACCAATTATCTTAAACATGCTAGACCAGGTGGAATGCACCTAAAAATAAAGTGGTCATAAAATATTAAATACCTAATAAAATAATAGAAATTAAACCTATGACTACCTGCATTTTCACCATAAGGATCCTCGTGCAGACTGGAGTTGGTGAAGGTCTCTGTCAATGGGCACACTGAATAAATAAATAATTTGTATTAAGAATTGTTGAACCAAAAAAGTAACAAGTACCATCTTGTATTTAACTATGAAAGCAATAACGACACATATTGTTAATACCTGTATTTTCAAAAAATTCCAACTTCTTTTTTTTGTTTATAGTTATTTTGTGATGTTGAAAAAGATCTGTGTTATTTTCTTCGTCATCACTACTGGTGACTGGTCTTGGTTGCCTAATTGTTCTTTTCTGGATGGATGGTATCTCGTCACCATCAGTTAAATCACTGGTCCATTCCGCTTCCTTGGCTTTTCGCCTTGCCAGCATCAAATCATCTATGTAAACATTATGTTAATGATATAATATATTCTAGAACATAAAGAGTCTTATTATCTCAGAAGCTGAGCCTATAGCCCAGTGGGTAGCCGCCCAGTGGGTAGCCACCCTGCCTATCCTATGAAGCTAGAGGTCCCTGGGTTCGAATCCCGGTAAGGGCATTTATTTGTGCAATTAGCATGAATACATTAAATATATTGTTGTCTAGTACCCACAACATAAGCCTTTATTGAGGTTACTATGGGACTACTTCGATTTGTGTAACATTATCCCCTAATATTTATTTATTTATCGTTTCTAATTTGGACCTAATGCAATGCAACAGCTATAACTGGAATTGCAATTGTTAATAGTGCAGAATGATTATAAAGTTAAAACCCACAAGCTCATGTCTTTCATTTAGCAGATTTTCATTGAGCCTCAGATTTCTCACGCAATCTCAAACGAAAACATTGGTCCTATAGTTGACAGTAGGTATGAATTTAATGTAAAGAATTTTGCATGAGCGCGTTTTGCAGGTACACTAGGTAGAAGTACACTGTTTACAACAAAACTAAAAGACATGATGACGAATCCTGAGATTGAACGATTTAGATTGATATTACTGCAAAGATAGCACGATTCTGTATCATCGGTATTAGCAGAGTGAAGTCCCCTATCCCCACTAGGCCAGCGTGGGGACTACAGCCCATTCCCTCTCATCCATGAGAGGAGGCCTGTGCCCAGCAGATTGGGATGTATAATGGCCGGAGTCGGCGCGAACACCACAGTCAAAGGACTTCTAACCCTCCATTGGATACAGAAGCTAGACTTCGTATTCAAATATGAAATTTAACTTCTGTATGGAGGGTTCGAATTCCTATGGCTCTAGTGGGGTGCGCGCAGACTCCAGCCGTTCGGTGAGAATCGTCCATAAAGTTATGTGGGCAAGTCCATTTGAAAAGTATGAAATTATTTGAAAATTAAAATACTACTGAATATAATTATCACATATTTTATCGCAACATTTGTTTTGCCGTTTTCATAGAAGCGCATATTATATAGCAATCGAACAAAGTTTCACACAATGTATACATATAAGGTTCCTAGGAATAGGCCAGGCGTGACTGGGGAAGTCCAAAAAAGTGATTTTGAAATTGCGATATTTCGGTGACTTTTGATGCTCCGAAAGTTTTGCTTTCACGGATGTGTCTCAAATTGAGGTCTTACAGTAATAACTAAATAAAAAACTGTCATAATGCCTATTTACACATTAAAATTAACTTACAATAGCTACCTATCTGTTATATTTATATATGTACTACGCACGGCTTGAATTAGACCAGAAACGCTAACTTACCAGTCTCAAAGAATTTCCTTTTAAACTTAATGAGTCGCCAATCTTCCTTTGGTGGTAGATGTTTTTGTAAATATTTATTGTACTGCTGCGAAAGTTTCGAATTCGGCCAAAAACACTCAACTTTGCGTGTCGTCAACCACATTGAAGATATGATAATAACGTTATTTATTATTACCATCATTATTATTTTCTAGCTCTTCTTCAGCTACAATATAAAGTACTTATGCATTAATACACTTCTTGTCTTCGCGTTCAAAAATCACAATAACTCACCGAAACCCACGATCGACCGATGCGTTTGCGCGGAGGCGCGGTTTGCGTAGAAAATAGAAAACAAAATGGCGTTAGCGTTGGCCATGAAGTTGCCAGGTTAAATTAAAAAAGTTACGTCGCTGTTCCTGAAAAGTTCCATTTTAGATAAAGTAGTTTTTTTTAAATTACGAAATACTTATGTATAAATAATGCAATTTAAATAGATATACATACAGTTTATCAAAGATTAATATAAAAAAAGGTTTTTGTTTATAAATCATCTCCTAAAAATATACAGATTTTATTTTAATCTTAAAAACTAGAAAACGTGAAAAGGTATTTATCTTATTAGTATGGATTGGGAGGCGATGTATTGATTATATTGGAATTAACTTTAAACTATAGTTTTAAGCACATGAATCAATCATGATGCTATGTATTGATACTGTTGGAATTATGTTTGATTCATGAGCTTTAATCTAAACCATAGTTTTAGCGGCTTAGCTCAGTAACCCTTACTAGAAAGCTGCAATTTGGCGTAAGTATACATATGTAACAATCACGCCATATTGAATTTCATGTGCTCTGCCTTCCCTTTCGGGAATACAGGCATGAGTTTTTTGTAAGTATCAAATCACGCCAACAAAACGGTAGAATAAAATGTTGATAAGAAAGTTCCTTTTCTTGCAAAAGCTATATCCTTATTGTAGGGCGTGCAATATCTGATGGTTTTCAATTCCGGAACTGATTTTCTATATTTATAACAAATTCCGGAATTCCGGAACTGGATCCGGAATTGGGATTTACCTTTTTTTATCAATTACGATACAATGTACCCTAAATTATGATGGTTATAATTTTTTTATGGGCAATATATATTGCCTCCAAATAGGATACGCTATTGTTCTGATAATGTATACCAAAACAAAACTTCTATTTCGAACTTCGCCTTGTGCATTTGTGAACATAATACATATTTCCTCATTTATTTTTGACTCCATGGAAGGCGTAGCGTGAGGAGGCCCACACGGTAGACTGATGACCTGGTAAGGGTCGCGGGTGTCCGCTGGATGCTGGTGGCGCAGGACCGGTCATTGTGGAAGTCTTTGGGGGAGGCCTATGTCTAGCAGTGGACGTATTTCGGCTGACATAATGATGATGATATTGACATAAACAGCTTCCCAATAGTTAATGCGCTTATTGCTACAGTACCGGTCAAAGTTTAGATTCACCTTATTAAATTCCCTACTAAACTATTAAATTATCGGACTTTCTATTAAATTATCTATCTATACATATAATAAAGCTGAAGAGGTACGTTCAGCCTTTGGCCTCGCGCGCCTTGCCGCTCTCCTTGGTGTCTTATAAAAGCGACCATGAGGGCCGAAGTCGCTTTTAAAAGACACTCAGGGATAGACAGTCTCCACGTTGGCTCGCCCATTGGGCCTTCGGCACTCAGCCATACATAAATAGTGCCCCATAATGTAACGCTGAGCCTTCAGCCTCGCTTGCCTTACTGCTCTCCTTCAGCCTTGGGCCGTCAGGTTAGCTTATAAGACACTCGGGAACAGGTAGTGTTATGTTGGCTCGCCCTTCGGGCCTTCAGCCTTTAGCCTTACAAAAAGAGCCAAGCTCTGTTGGGATGCTCGGAATTCGGACTGGCGTGCCTTGCCGCTATGCTTCGGGCCTTCGGCCCTCAGCCATTGGTAAGGAGGCCTCTGTGTGTGAATGCTCGGCTTTCGGCCTCGCATTTCTTGCCGATCTGTTTCGCATTTTCAGCCTTTATCATTACATAAAGAACCCGCTCTGTTGGCACGCTCGGCCTTCGGCCTCGCATGTCTTGCCACTCTGCTTCCGGCCTTCGACCATCATACTTACACGAAGAACTCGCTCTATTGGGACAGCGTTTAACGGCAGAACTGCGTAGCGAGACTTTTATTATTGTACATGTAATTGTTTTTGACGAGATTCATTCGTTTAGAATCGGTACATTTGATATTCCTAAATAAGCACTTAATCATTCGTTTTGACAATAGGATTACTAGAGAATGTCATATTGACTGCAATGATTTCTTAAGGGGTGTAAAGAAGGGTGAAAGATTGTATCATCATGATCATCTGAGGCGTTACAGCCGTGGGTGGGGCCTAGCCTGGTCAAGCAAATCTCTCCAGTCCGATCTATTCGTGGCTTTCCTTCTCTAACATGTCCCCCCTAAGGTTCTGGTGCCCTTTTCGACGCCGTCCAACCATCTGAGTTTAAGAAAGATTGAATGGGAAAAAAAATCCAATGCGAGAACGAGTCCTACGCGGACGAAGTCGCGGGGAAAAGCTAGTATTCAAATATATATTTAGACTATTAGACATTTAGCTGTTTAAATGATTAAAAAATAGTTAATTAAATATCCGTTGGTGGAAATTTAAAGTTGTTTTACGCGAATTTCTAGATAAATGATAAAACTATGCATGATGCCTACACTGAAGGGTTGAGAATTTGTTACCTATGACCAGTGGCGGGCTGGCGGCTGCTGACTACGAAAACCAGTGGTGCGCTAATTTATGGATTTATGAAATACTATAATATATAACTCAAAAATTGCAATACAACCACATTTTCCTACTAACAATTTTTTTTATGTATTACCTCGATCTGTTGATTTTGGTCAATGGCAAATGGTTTTATATTAAGACATGACCTTGGCGGCCCAGTCGAATTTATTTCTAATTTATCAATCACTAAAAGTTTTATTATTGTTTTTAATATTCTCGATATTCAAGTTCACACTTTTTTTTATTTAACACACAGTTCGTCATTTCATTAAAGATAGTCACACTCACTTTACAAAAACAAACAATAAACACGAAATACGAATGATGGCGCGATACGAGAAAAGTGCAGGTCATGTTATATTTATCAACCAACTAAGCTAACTTGACAATTAGCGCGCAAGAAAATCTTTATATTTTGAGCGTTTACTTCGCTTGGTCGGGTAATACCGCCACCAGCCGCCTCGTGTGGGCTCCGTGCGCCGCACCAGATTTACCTATTTCTTCATAGACTTTGTACGCGCCCGGCGTTCTAACGTGATTCTCATAGAAATTGTACTGGCTAGTGGGTGCGCTCCAAGAAACGCACGGAGAGGTTTATTGAGACTGAGCGAAAAAGAGTTACACTTGGTTTTCGCAAACAAATGCGTGATTTACTATAGAAAATACTGATATCGTTACATGCGTGCCTATTATATTTGAGGAGTTCCCTCATTTTCTCAGGATTCCTATCATTAAATCTTCACATTTATATTAAAGATGATTATTAAACGAACCATTTCTGAAAACTGGAATCAATTAATCAATTGCCTGGTTAGATGGTAAAATAATATTCCGGAATTGTAATATCGGAAAAAATGGCCGAGATTCCGGAATTTCGAGATTCTGAAATGCATGCCCTATTATTGGATCGCTCGTGTATAAGTACCGTGGGTTTTCCTAAATCATTTGTTTGATTTTTTAATCTGTTTGCGTGATATTTATTTTTAGGTCGGCCTTTCACAGTCTGAATCCCAACCTGAATTCATAATCTGAATTCATAGTCTGAATTCTGGAGCCTTGCCTCACACATGTCTTAAAAAATTCAATCAGTTCAGTAATCTCGCGTTTGACAGGTGTCACCCCGGTGCAACAAACGTCAATGGTGACATAAATTGTACTGGGATGACAGCTGTCAAAATGTAAATATTATTAATCGGAATTTCTAATCTGAATCCAGTATGTGTGTGCTTGTCTGTACTAATTGTATAGAAAGAGGTGCGTCTGGAATTAATAATCGGAATTTTCATATTCTCATGTCAGCATCAATCTAAGAAATACATAATCTGAAAAAATCAGAATGTGTGTCGATAATAGTTAAGAGGGTATACGCTGGAAAAGGTACATTTCGGCGTTTTACTATGTTTTCAATACGTTATTTCTCAGAATTAGTAAAAATTTATGGATAATTATTCACAGATCCTTAATGAACAACTTATTGACTTGGGGTTTTACAGACTACATTTAGAAATTAAACGTATATTGAAGAATCTCGAGCACTTTTCTCACCCTCGATTTCGAAATATTCAAAAACATGGCGTCTTTCAACTCTGTTTATTCTGTAACCTATTGAATTCATACTATGTATTATATATAGTTGAACGCGTCAGAACATGCTTCATTTCTTCTACCGACTGAATTTTCACGATTTAAAATTTCGTTTAACTAAAAGAGCCACAGAAAACTACCTATTTATGACAAACTTCATTGCATGTTTTAGTAATGTTCAAACTTATAAAAATGTTTTTTAATGCATTATTATATATATATATTTATATATATTGGGGGACAATCTTACACAAATCGACCTAGTCCCAAACTAAGCAAAGCTTGTACTATGGGTACTAGGCGACGATATACATACTTAGATAGATAAATACATACTTAAATACATAGAGAACATCCAAGACCCAAGAACAAGATCCGTGCTAAATGCACAAATAATGCCCTGGCCGGGATTCGAACCCGGGACCTCTAGCTTCGGAGGCAGTGTCACTACCGACTAGGCTAAACAGGTCGTCAAAAAAACATAAAACACACACACATACACACACACACAACATTTAACATTTTGGTATGATAAAAGAACTTCTATTTTATCATATCAAAATTGTTCACAAGTTGTAAATAAGATAAAAATGATTTAAAACAGACCTTTTTCCCAAAGACTCGCTTATAGTGACTCAGTACCGGCCGAGCGGCCGTCAGAGGAGGACGTGTACAGCGTTTTTTTGTGACTCTTCACAAAGCTTACAACAACTCCCCTGAGGAAACCAATATAACCTGTGACCTCCGATTAGACGTATTTATTACGAACGTCGCAGTCAAAGTATACTAGGGACGTAATCGTGAGCTAAATCGAGACAAGTCATGAATGGCTCGCAATTGTCAATTGATTTTCGATTAACGATCATGATACTTGGTTGATTTAATTTATTTATAATTTTATTAGGACTCAAATATTTTTATTATTTTTATTTATAATGCCTTAGTTGTAGTCTACCCACATTTAGCTGCGAGTTTTAGTTTTAGTCTACCCACACACACCGTAGCGGTATATCATATCATATCATTGCATTGATCATACATCTTCATACACAATAAACATGTAGTGCCGGGTTAGAATAGCACCACCCCCTTTCTTCCCTTGGGTCATAATAATCATAATCATTTATTCATTGCAAGAATGTAGTATACAAAACAAGGTGTTACAAACATTAATGACCAATACATTCTGCTTTACTAAAAATGCAAGAAAATAGAAAAACATTTAATTTACATAACATAGTGTACATTATTTTTATACCTAAAAAGTCGACAAAGTAGGATTCTAAAAATAAATAATTTAATGTCATGCACAATGTTAAGGTCAAAAGATCTTAAAAATAACTAGTGAAAGTGGAGTCTCTCCTGAATGTGATTTATAATAATATGAAAGAAAATATATTAAAATCAATTAAATATGTAAGCTAATGATCAATAATAGTCATTCTTATAATTAAAATATTCATGCATATTATAAAAACAATTACAAAAAAGCCACATTTTAATATAATTTTAAAAAATAGTAATAGGCAATTTTTTAACTCAGTTGGCAACTGATTGTATATCCGTATGCTCATGGAGTGTACATTTTTCAGAGCATGCCAAGCTATAAGGTGTAACAGCATGTTTATGTGTATCTATTGTCTTTGTGGTCAATTTAAAACTTGCGACAGTAATTGAGTGTCGTAAGAGCCGACAATGCTAACCAGGTCGTAGTGTGTTGTAGGCAATAGGCTAGCAATCTGTCACTACAATATCACAATATTCCCATCGATAAACCTGCAATTGCTAAAAGTGACACTGGAATTAATTTTCTTGTGCTCTGCCTACCCCTTTTGGGTATATAGGCGTGAGTTTATGTATGTACAAGTATATACTAAAAACATGAGGATATGAATGTAATTGGCTGATATCATTGTAGACCTTATTTCATCGTATCAAGGTTCAAATTTGAACGAGTAGTTTTATACGTCATGTTGTTTACAAACACATGCGTACACCATGTGCAGTACTTCTTTGTGTGTCGCGGAAAACATCAAGAAATACCTAGATTTGACTTGCGCCGTGCGGAGTATATCCTCTTAAATTGTATACAATTCCGTGCATTCTGAATTGATAATATGAATTCAGATTCGGATTCAGACTGTGTACTTATAAAGGCCAGCATTAGTGCTAATTTTTGTTGGAGTCATGTGTCATGGAGTTGAACGGATGCTACTTGGTATGCGAAAAAAATCATGGTTCTAGGTCGTGATCCAACACCACTTTTTCTGACTTTGTAAATGATCCTCATTATCATATGGCAGTATTTGATTAAAATATAATAAGTTTATTTTTTCTTATATTTCAAGTAAAATTCATCTTATACTAAGTAATCCTGGTCACCCTGCTTTTTACATACGTTTTATGGAAAGCGACAAGACGTCACATTGAGTAGGGTGACTAAATAGTATGCATAAATGTTTTTTTCTACTTTTCATCTGAAAAATAATCAACATTATTGGAGATAAACAATACTTATCAACATTATTAGGCTCATTTTAAATTCTGTATAATGTCTTTCTCTCTTGCTTCACGACCCAGAAATCATCCTATATATATAATGATTTTAAAAGGAAAACTATAACAGGTAAATAGAGATTTATAGTTAACGAGTAATAGCCGGTTTCGTACAATTTCCATTGATTACTTAGATAACGTCATTAGTTGTGTCAAACATTTTGAATTATAAGTGTGTGATTATTTTATTAGTCCTTATAATTTAACGGGTGGGCAACTACGGAATCTTGCATTGCACGTGGCCCGACACGCACGTGGCCGGTTTTTGTTTTATCTCGTTTCTGTTACCATTCACTTTAACTTTAATACAACCACCGTCTTAATACGATTATTTCGATCGGTATATATTTTAAGTCGTAGAACACACTTTATCCATATCAAAACATTGAAAGAAACGGAGCGGTGAAAATACATTGTTTAGACGATTACTATTTAAACACTCTTTAAACAAGTTTAAACATACCTGTTTTAAAAATCTATAAGCTAGAAATGTTCCATAAAATAACTCAAAATTAAAAGTTACGTGTACATGAGAGGGTCAAATCAAAAGTTACGCAATTATGTAACAAATGTTCACTCACCATATTATTATGGCAACACTGTCAACACACTCCCGCTATAAGTTCAAACGACAAAAGTTCAAAACAGTGTCCATTTAGATGAAATACGTTTTTAACTACTAGGACTTAATTCATATCAATGCTATATTTAAATTAATCGCGTAATTTATACATAATAATAAAACATTTTGTTTTTTTTCGTTGTTTAATTTATTAAGTAGTCAAACTGTCTGTGGTTGGTGGACGGTTACTGCGAAGCGAAATTCTCCGTTTCATTCGCACTTACGATATTCTATGCGAATGCAAAAGAGACGGAGAACCACTCGTTTTTCGCGGTATTGATAAATTTGATCTCTCACGAAATGGTTCCGGTTTCGTGCACTAATAGGGACTAATTTTTTATCGATTATTATTATTGATTTTTTTTCAATAGGGTCTTAGGCTAGGTTTCGCTATGTTATATAAATTAAAATATAAAAATACAATATTTTTAACAATTGTAAGTCTACAAAATACAATAACATAATAAAAACCAAAAAAAACAAAAATGCGAGGCGGGGCCTACCCACTGGTGGTCAAGGTTATTGATTATTAATTTATTCTGATACCACAGAATAAGTAATGTAATTGACCGAGCGAGCGAACCGTCTCCTGCTTCGACAAAAATTCTTTCGTATGTCCAGATTTCCAATATTCCGGATGGTCTGTTCCAATGAAATTTTATAAGTACTTAATAAAATATCATTGATCTGTTCTCCTCTAAGTATAGGTCGCATTTCTCAACCGATTCTCGTGAAATCTTGTGAGTAGGTTCCATAATTATATGGATTTTTTTTTATCGAGTTTGTGTAGTTTCATTGGATGGCGTCTTTGCACCCCAAATGTCATCTTTGATCAAACACATGGGAGAAAGCCATAGCAGACCGTTGGAATCGAACCTTGAGTACCGTACTGGGATGGCTCAGAACTCGAATAAGCGTTGCCATCATGTGACACCGGCATGTACATACGTGTAACTTGCCACAAATTTAATTAAACCCGTGGCAAAATGGCCGGGTTTCGATGACGGTGCTGCTGCCCTGCCACACATCGATTGAATTTATTTTTTATTATTGTTGATATTATAGTGTCCATATATATTTTTTACCCACTTATTCACTTAAATAAACTATATCTTATTAAAATTTACGTACTTATCTATATTATATAACATTTAAAATAAAAAAAATGAAGTCCCCGCCGGCGCCGCGTCTGTCTGTCTGTCTCTATGTTCGCGATAAACTCTAAAACGGCTTGATGGTTTTAGATGCGGCTTCCGGATGGTTTTGGTGTATTATTTCAGAAGTCAGCTCTAATAATATGCGTACAGTTCTTGTCAATGCGCCTTCAAAATCGAATAAAAGCGAATACGTACGAGGTACGTACACCTATGGCGCGGAGCCGGCCGGCCGACGGGTGCAGTGCTACAGATGTAATTTTCTATCGTCTCTTCTTTTTATATCGTCAATTTTATACGTCTCAAGTTGACTCAACAAAAGAACGCCATCACACGACTTTTCATGGCATTATTATAAACGTCTCATAAGGTCGAACGTTGTCACACGGCTATTCATGGCGTCATTTTAAACGTCTCATAAGGATGAATGTCGTCACACAACTATTCGTGACGTCTTTTTAAACGTCTCATAATGACGAATGTCGTCACGCGACTTTTCACGATGTCTTTTTAAACGTCTCATAAGGACGAATGTCGTCACACGACAATTCATGGCCTCATTTCAAACATCTCATAAGGACGAACGTTGGCATATGGCTATTCATGACGTCTTTTTAAACGTCTCATAAGGACGAATATCGTCACACGACTATTCATGGTGTCATTTCAACGTCTCCAACGGCCGAATGTCGTCACGCGAATATTCGTGACGTCTTTTTAAACGTCTCATAAGGACGAATGTCGTCACACGACTTTTCATGGCGTCTTTTTAAACGTCTTACAAGGACGAATGTTGTCACGCGAATAATCATGACGTCTTTTTAAACGTTTCATAAGGACGAATGTCGTCACATGACTATTCATGGCGGTATTTTAACGTCTCTAACAGACGAATGTCGTCACAAGAATATTCGTGACGTCCTTTTAAACGTCTCATAACGACGAATGTCGGCACACAACAATCCATGGCCTCATATCAAACGTCTCATAAGGACGACCGTTGTCATACGGCTATTCATGACGTCTTTTTAAACGTTTCATAAGGACGAATGTTGTCACACGACTATTCATGGTGTCATTTTAACGTCTGTAACGGACGAATGTCGTCACGCGAATATTCGTGACGTCTTTTTAAACGTCTCGTCAGGACGAATGTCGTCACACGACTTTTCATGGCGTCTTTTTAAACGTCTCTAACGGACTAATGTCGTCACGCGAATATTTATGACGTCTTTTTAAACGTCTCATAAGGACGAATATCGTCACGCGACTTTTCGGGATGTCTTTTTAAACGTCTCATAAAGACGAATGTCGTCAAACGACTATTTATGGCGTCAATTTAACGTCTCTAACGGACGAATGACGTCACGCGACTAAAAATCACGTAAATATTGCCGTGATTATTGACCAGAAGACGTCGCTGGAGAGATAATCACTTATAAATCGCGTCATTATAACGTGAGCTTGCTGCTTGGGTAACAATGCAATATTATTATTATATTGCATTGTTACCTACCGCACTCATGTATCATGGCACCACCGTGCTGATCTGATGTTGGGAAATTGACTTAAATGTTAATTTTGCTTGAAGAAGCGAGTAATTTATACCCTAATACATCTATAACCACGGAAGACCATCACGAAATTCAAACTATAAAGGCTATTGCCTCGTCTTTTTTCAATTTACGCATGGCTCGTCACGGGAAAACACATTTGTTAAGAGATTTGGGAAATAAAGTAGGGCTTAGGCAAAAATTACACAAAACTATATTGTTTAACAATGTATGATACATAAACCTATGATTAACGAAAATAAATATTTCTTTGAAAAAATGCTTATTTTATTTACTACCTAATTTCGTTTAAATTTCATTGTACATAGAACCTATATTAAAAATAATCATCATATCCACAGATGTACTTGGTCACCCTAATTAAAACGAGATGCAATCCTCAAGTTTGGCTTCTCTGTCGGTCACACTTTTTCGTCACAGTACTCAATCCGGTTTAGGTATAGATCCGTGATCCCGACCATTTGTAACGGTATCAGCTGGTTAAGAAATGAGGAAAAAAATAGTTTAAATATACTAAAAAATAAGCTAAAAAAGATATTTTTGGAAAGACTACCTTAATTGTCAAAATTTCGAGTAGTAATTTATACTGTTATTATATATTTTAAGTAACTTAGGTGCACGATAGATCTGTAGAAATGAGCGCGGTCTCGCCAACAAACTGTTTCGTCAGTTTGGCGAGTAAATTTAAAAATGATAATGTGATGTACCTTCATTAAAAAAAAAAAAATAAAAAAATAAAAAAAAAAAAAAAAAAAGTTAAACGATTTCTATACATCTGATCTATTCTCACTAATGCACAAATGAATAAGTTTGAGAGAGACAGACAAGTGATATCTGATAGGTCTTCACCTGTCAGTGTCTCCGTCATCATAACTGAAAATTGTACTGAACTGACGTTGTGGTTTGTTAAGTTTATATGGGATTAAACATCTTGGTGTGCTTTCAAATGAAGACAAGCATAAACTGATCGTACTACTTATCTGTCAGATTCAAACTCATTTTGGTGCACCATAAGGATTTAACAAAACAACTATATGAAAAATCTTCTGCCTTAAGACTGCGAGTCTGCTTTTCTCTGATGTCTATGAGTTCCGCTTTTCTTTATTTGCTTTCTATATTGAATACTATCCAAATATGCACTATGGAATATCTATTTTACTTATGTCTATTCCTATCTGAAATTAACTATAGTTTTGCATCGTTAAAAGGTTGTTATTTTAAAAACTTTACACTCCTTCTTTTGGTTAAGCGTGTAAAAAAAAACAATCTTTAACTTGAAATCTTTGAATCGCTTTCTCATTGTATGTCTATAAACTCTGAAGTATAATCGATAAAAGAATCGATGGAAAATCAATCATAAAAATATTGCTTTATTATTACAGAACATTTTGTGTGCTTTAAACAGACGTATTAACGTAAATTCATAGGTTACTTACTTGAATTTTGAAGTAAAATGCGGAACATAAACTAAAACGGGCGGGCTGCGTAGGTCCTGTCACCGCAAAGGCCTTATTGTCGCGGCACTTCCGCGAAATGTAAATATTGTACATAGCAACACTAAAACTCTATGGTAAGCATCTCCCGTTTAACCCGTTTTCTGTCTGGCAGAGTTCGCTTAGCCACTCACGTTACATGTCGTACTACTTCTGCCATTCTCGAAAGTGGCTTTAATACTATCTACTAAAGTTTGATAATCAGATAATTTCATGTACAAGCTAGTGTAATAATATTAGTAGAGTCAGTGCCATATCGCCAACCACGAGTGGAGATACCTGGATTGGAAAGTTTTTTTATTTTTTATTTTATTTTATTTATTTATTTACAAAATATATATATCACTTACAGATGTACCAAAACGTGATATATATTACAAAAAACAAAAATATTTACAAAAATAACACAAACAAACACAACAACAAACAAACAAAATACTTATAAACTACATAATAATAATTACGAAAAACTTAAATGCTTACATGCGACATCTGTGAATTCAGTCAGAGTGCAGTTAAATAGGTCAGTTTTGGTAGAAATTTCATTGAGCATGTTTATGGCCCTAACAAGGGGTGCATTGGCGAGTAAGTTGGTGCGCGCGGTCGGGCGCGCGAGCAGGCGCGGCGCGCGCCGCCGCGGCCCGCTCGGCACCGCCAGCCCGAGCAACTCCAGCACTCTGGGGTTATGCAGCTTTCCCCGTAATACCCTAAATATATATGTGGCCAGCGCTACATTTCTTCTTACCTCTAACTTGACATACCCTATATTGACATACCATATAGTTAAGTGTTTTAGGTTTATGATCTTGTTAATACTAAGTGATTTGATATACCGAGTCCTGCGGGGACTTTCGAAGGACCATATAAGGTTACCATAGTAACTGCGAAGGGCTCTTGATAGGCGCTCGGGCTTCTGCCAGTGCACCTAGTTAGAATGTAAGGGTGGTTCGCCACCGCGGAAGAGCCCACATATACTCCATGCTGATAGTATGGACCTACCGGTAGAAGAGGCGAACTCAGGTGCGGAAGGGACATATGGGCCCTTTCCGTGGTGCCGAAAGCACCTAGCCTAAGGTCACCCACCAGAGTGACGTGAAGAGATGGTCAATTTAATGTGTACTATTGTGTGTAATACTATTTTACATAAGTAAACCTAGGACACTTATGTGATTCCATGAAGGGAGGAATCATAATATCTTTAAACCCCTAGGCGGTGAGAGCAGACAGACTAGCAGGGACTGAGATATATGGACAGGCGGGACACAGATGGCAGACGGAGTTCAACAGAATAAAAGGTATGAGTCACAACATACTATATCAACTTGCACTATTAATTGGAAATAAAGTCATGCATTATTATCATAAATATTTCGCGTCCTTCATAAGATTCAGTAAGCGAAGCGAACATATGCATAGATATATAATTATGGTTACATCCCCAATATGAAGGTTTCGCGACAGGCCTACTAAGTACTAGTCGGTTGGCGGCGCCTATGAATCTGTTTAAATCAAAATTTATTGCTCTCTTAATGTGACATAATATTACAAAGAAGTAATAAAATGGACCCCGTAAGGGCACAGCAATACTAACTTATATCTAATTATATTATTAATAAACAAGATATAGGTAGAACTTAAAAATATTACATTTTGTATACAAATCCCTCGCTTAAATTACAGACAGGATGGTAAACTGTAAAATGAATAAAAGAATACTATGTTTTTTTACTCACATTATCAAAAAATTCCTGTAGCGTGTAAAAGCTTCTTTGCACTAAATATGTACTTAATGATTTTTTGAATAGGTGAGTTTGCTCTATAGATTTTATAGTTAGTGGTATTTTATTATATATTTTTATACACATCATATGTGGACCAGAGTGATATATTTTTAAGCTAGATGTAGGAAGGGCAAGGTTGTTGTTATGTCGTAAATTTAAAGGTTTTACGTGACGGTCTTTTGCTTGTAAGAAAAAATGATTATGGGTTTTGACAAAGGTACATGCTTCTAGGATATATAAAGATGTAAGTGTTAGAATGCCAAGTTTTTTAAAATGAGGCCTGCAACTTAGAGTTCGTTTTATATTAACTAGGATTCGGATGCATTTTTTTTTGTAAAATATAAAGGTCATTCGCATTTGTACTTTTACCCCAAAGCAGTATGCCATATCGTAATATAGAGTGAGCGTAAGCATAATAAGCGGATGTAGCGGTTTTTAAAGTGAACTACTTGTATTTAAGGCAGGGAACAAAAAACCAAAATACGTACCACCGCTAAGACTTGGAGGAACTGAGTTAACTAAAGTCACAAAGTTCAAGTATCTGGGGCACTGGGTCACCGAAGACCTCTCAGATGATCTTGATGTGGAGCGGGAGCGTAGGGCATTGGCAGTGAGGTGCAACATGTTGGTCCGCCGGTTTGCACGTTGTACGAGGGATGTCAAAATAACCCTTTTTAAGGCATTTTGCCAGACCTTTTACACGTGTAGCTTGTGGGCCAAATGCACGCAGAGATCTCTCAATGCCTTACGCGTCCAATACAATAATGGTTTCAGGATGTTGTTGGGGCTCCCTCGCTTTTGTAGTGCATCAGGCATGTTTGCAGAAGCTAGAGTTGATAGCTTTCAAGCTATACTTCGTAAACGAGTTGCATCCCTGATGTGCCGCGTGCGAGACAGTACCAACAGCCTCCTGAACAGTATTATTGAAGAATTGGAGTGCCCAATTGTGAAGCACTGGAACACTGTCCATGTTGACTCACGGAAGTGCATGGTATTAATGTAAAAATATGTATATATATTGTAATCCAATTCTAACTAATTTTATTGTTACTTTAATCTAGTTTGTGTGTTTATTTGTTATTCTGTTTATTTAATTTAATATAATTTAAAGTCAAAGTAATGTTTTTAGATATGGACTGTATGGTTCGAAATAAACGATTATTATTATTATTATTAAATCTGTTGTCTTTTTTAGTTCGTACAAGGCATATGAAAAGCTGGATAATTTTGAGCTTATTTTTTTAATGTGGTCCTTCCAATTAATATGTGTGTCGATATTTAGGCCTAGCAACGAAAAGGTGTCAATGCATTCTAATTTGGTTGTATGAAAGGAATAGTTTATATTTAAAGGTTGTTTTTGGTAAGGTCTGAACTGCATTAATTTAGTTTTAGTATAGTTTAATTCTAAGTTCTGGTCAGTTAACCAGGAATCTAATTTGTGTAGGATGTTGTCAAGATTGAGCTGTAAATCAGTTTCGTTTGAGCACGGAAAAACTACGGAAATATCATCTGCGAATAGAACGCTTGGAGTTTCTAATATATTAGGCAAATCATTAATATATATAATAAATAGTAAACAGCCTAACACACTTCCTTGTGGAATTGATCCAGTCACGTCAGCTTTATTTGATTGTATGTATGTAATGTTTCCAGTTTGGTTATTATAATATTCTACCTCTACATATTGCACTCGGTTTTTGAGATACGAGTTAAACCATTTGTGCGCAGTTCCTCGCACTCCAATACCATGCAACTTCCTCAATAGAACATCATAAGAGACCCTGTCATACGCCTTGCTCATATCTAGTAAAATACCTACTGCATATTGTTTATTATTGATTATTTTTAATATTTGATCGATATATTTGTAAACTGCTAAAGTTGTAGCGTGGTTTTTCCGGAATCCATTTTGATTTTCGTTGAAAATTGAATATTTTTTTGCAAAATGCATAAAGACGTTTGGACATGGCTGTTTCGATTATTTTAGAGAAAGTTGGTAAAAGAGCTATAGGACGGTAGTTGTTTCAGTCGGTTTTATTTCCTTTTTTGTGTACAGGTTTTATAATTGAATGTTTTAGTGGATCCGGGACGACACCATCAGCGAAGGATTGGTTTATTAAAAAAGTTAAGGATTGGGTCAATTCATCTGCACATTTTTTAATAAGGACTGGTGGTAATTCGTCATGACCAAAGCTGTGTTTATTTTTAAGGTTACGTATAATATTATGTACTTCGCTTATAGTAACTGGTTGTAGGTAGAAGGAGTTGGGAGTGGGGTTAAGCAAGGGGCGGCCGAAAGCGTGCCTGTACGGGGTGTCGGCGTTTAACGCGGCGGTAGTATTGGACATCACAAAATTTCTTACGTGACGTCATAGTAGGCACGTAAAAATTGACACGCTCGGTTTCCATACTACTGAACGCGTTTGCTGCGTCTATATGGGACACTCCGCCTACAGGGAATCGCGCCGCAGCATGCCCGCCCTCCGGAGCGCAGCTCTCGGGCACTGCCCAAAGAGCTGCTCACCATCGACGACGGAAGTCAGTAGTAGGTATATCTTACTTTAAACCTCACAAGTGGAAACCAGCCGCACGAGACACATCAGCAGCAGACGCCGTAGCGGGCCCCCGGCCCGCACGGCAGCCTCAGCAGCAGCATCATCACTGTCCTCAAAATGATGGCCCGCAGCCCGTCCCGTAGTAGCGGTGACGCGGACCGCAACATCTCCCAACGCGCCCAGCGCAGGCGGAGCCACCGAGCAACTTTGGTAAGTGATGAGAAGACTCTCATCAACAACGTCTATATGGCCTGTGATCGTTTGATTGATTTGACTGAGAAGTTTAGAGGGCGTGGGATATGCCTAGGCTAGGCAATGCGTCGTATAAAAAATAACTAAATCTAGGACAGTTGAGGAATATGTGTTCCAACAAACCTATATCCGAGCCCTTTCTGTTGATAAAACGAAAAATTATTTCTATAATTCGCACTTCACTCCACTCCATTTTGTCTACACGTCCTTTTGGGTAGGGCGCAGGCGAATATGTAAAAAGCAAGTTTATGTTCGCCTTTGGTGCCCTTTGATTCGCGCCAGCTCCCAACGCGAATGCGCGAATCGCGAACACCACTGTTTACACATGGCTGTTCATTATTGACTTCGCGATACACTCGAATGTAAAAATGCAGCAATAGACATCATCTGTGCCCTCCACAGTGATCTCAAACTATTTGACATGACGTTTACATGACATTGAGGCAAATAAAGAAAAGCGGAACTCATAGACATCAGAGAAAAGTAGACTCGCAGTCTTAAGGCAGAAGATTTTTCATATAGTTGTTTCGTTAAATCCTTATGGTGCACCAAAATGAGTTTGAATCTGACAGATAAGTAGTACGATCAGTTTATGCTTGTCTTCATTTGAAAGCACACCAAGATGTTTAATCCCATATAAACTTAACAAACCACAACGTCAGAGGGGCTAGTACGATCGCTTATATGTCGGACATATAGCATTCGTCCCGTTCTGTCAAGTATGTAAGTGCGAGAGGGACGAATGCTATATGTCCGATATATAAGCGATCATACTAGCCCCACAGTTCAGTACAATTTTCAGTTATGAAAACGGAGACACTGACAGGTGAAGACCTATCAGATGTCACTTGTCTGTCTCTCTCAAACTTATTCATTTGTGCATTAGTGAGAATAGATCAGATATATAGAAATCATTTAACTTAAATGAGCGGATCAGCTATAAGGCTGGCGTCCAATAGACTCGCCGAGCCGAGACGAATCGAAACGCAAATTGGCTATGTGCACGTCAGAAACGTCAAACGGCATGTGTCCCGGGGCAATGTCAAACTCAGAGATGTCAAATAATGACACATGAATATTTTATTTATTTTAGTAAGCGAGAAAGACCCCTTACTGGAAATTTGACTGAAATAAATAATAATATTGGAACTAAACATGGCGGATATAGCGCTGTCCCGATAATCAACATTTTTATCGATATTATAGACAGATCCTAGAACGTATTGGTTTCCTAGGATGTTATTAGATAAATATGAATAATAGTGACCTCTTTTCTATGCAGTTTTCTTTAATGATTCTATGAAACAGGCATTTACTTTACGGGATTTCATGATTAAAGTTACTAGTAAAGAGTTTCTTTACTATTTCGCTAAATATCGTGTATTAATTACATGCAGTCAATAACGGCATGTAGCATAAATAGATCTTCCCGTCACCAATAATAAAAACCTACGAGACACCCTCAAGTATGCTGGATTTATCCCATTAGTTTAGTTTTGGAATATGCTAATAATACTATATACTTTGTATAGATGTTCTTTCGCCTTATCATTTCACCACCACCACAGATTAGGGGAAAACTAAACAAGAGATAACCACAAATTAGGTATATTAAAAGGTTACTATTGAAACAACGTGAGATCAGGATATTATTATATTAATAATTTACACAGGTCTTTATTTTTCAATTCAAACAACTACCACTAGTTTTATTCTCAGTTTCAATAGCGTCTAACCATATTTTCTTCTGAAATTCACTTCTTGGCAACCTTTATAAATATAAATCACCGATTCAATGAGTAGGTATAGTAAGTCATCACAATTCATTGTCGATATATTCAGGAACAACCCTAGCTACTGCTTCAGGGTAACTTTTAGTACGAAAATATTGAAAATAAAGCTAAATCCCACTACAAAATATAAATTATCTTAATCTGTACAATAATTATGCTATGATACATGTGCCTTGTTCTCGACAATGTTCAAATCATCCAATATTTCAATAGAAAAACATAACAAAGCTATGCAACGACAAACTTTTCTGTTTCTGGCTTTGTCTTAAGCCGTTAAGCCACATCCTGTTATGCTACACTAAGGCATGATCGCAGCATTTAACTTCACATTCCTTTAAAGTCTTGTGCGGTTTTTATTTTAATAACACTGTTTATTTTATAACTTCTCAATTTCTATTCCACTTACTGACAGGTCGTGTACTGCTCAATTGACGTGTGATTGACGTACCGGGGAACATAACATGGCGATTTTGATCCTCAGTAGCTTTGGTACAAATAGAACAATATGCGCGGTCCATTGAATTCCATAGTCAAAGTAGGAAACCAATAGGAAAAGTCGAAGTAAATTTGACATATATGTCCCCGGAAGTTGCACATTTCTGCCATGGTGTGCGCTGCAATCGCTTAGTTTACCCCCACCACCTACTTCGCACATAGCCAATACATTCAATGTGAGACTACGTCGATTAGCGACGAATCGCGGCGCTTCCTACGAACACTGGATTTACACAATCGTGTTCGCTATTTGCCTCGTCATTCGACGAAACATTCGTATACGAGTGCCATCGTGAACTACTGTTCACACATTCGCGGGGCGGTTTCGCACACGAATATGGAGGATATGAATATAATAGCGGCATGCGCGCTACACCATCCAAATGAGCCCTCTCTGTTGATAAAAATAAAATCTAAAATTCGCAGGCGAATTTGTGAGTTCGTAGTAAGTTCGTGTTCGCTACTCCTGCCCTTTGATTCTCGTCCACAAAACCGCTCCCAAAGCGAATCGCGAGGCGAATAGCGAATGCACTGCTTACACATTCGTATGAGTTATTCGTCTCGCTATTCGCTCGAAATTGTAAATGCAGCATTATTCGCGAGATTTCACGTTAGTCAGGCTGGCAATACTAATGTGTTGTGTTGTCAAATCAAATTGTTGTGAAATCACTGAAATAATCAAGTCAAAAATCAAGCTATGTATAGGTGGTGTGAAGCAATTTCTATTGTTTGTTGTACTACTTTCCATTAGTGTAGTGTAGTGTTTTTCTATATTGCTTTAATTATCTGGCCAACAAGTGCTGATTAAAGCACTGTTGTACTCGCCCATCTTAAATCCGTAAACTTTGCCACAATGACAATGGGTGATGAACTGCCTGTCACTTCTTTAGTTTTGCCTGTTCTCATTCGTCCAGTGTTAACCCAGGTTAGTACAATTTGATTAATATGATACCACGAAAACGTTTGCGATAATGTTATTCACGGGCCGTATTAAAGTCGATAAGCGCCAAGGTTACCGTAGAGCACGTCGCAATAATCTTCTGTTTGTGTTACAGCTGGAGAAGTATGATTTGGGCGCGTCTCAGACTTTACGAGCAGCTCTTACCAAGGCTGAGGCGGCAGTTCCAGGGCTTAATTATGATTTGGTGGCCGGAATAATGCGACGGGCTGATATACCCGTCAATATGAATGAGAGTTTACTTCGTTTGCAGGGGGCTCTTACAGAAGCTGAATGTAAATACATATTCGTATTACTATACTTTTCAACTAATTATTGTCATTTTATTTTTTCCAACCTGATGAGTTGACAAGACAAGACTACTGTTAAATATTCTCAAGGAAAATAATAATGGGTAATAATTAAGGATTGGTTAAATTGGTTATATAATAATTAGTACTGTAATTTTAGATAAAAGGCATGCAGGCTGGGTATTCAACGGTTAGGTGTTGAACACTAATGTAGTGTCACAGAGTAAAGGAGTTAGGAGTAATAGGGATATGATGCTTGTTATGTGTAAGAGAAAATTGTTATAGGAAGAAAATCTTAAGGCTCAACTTTAGAATATGCAAATAGTGTTCATATTTTTTTTACAAATAATATGGATGATTAGAAAGCTTTCCACAAATTTTCAAGTGGCGGAAATGTAAGAAAAATTTGCAAGGTGTTTATACTATGACAGTCAGATGATCTACATCACTCATGTCACTGGGGTGTGTATATCCAAGTCAGAGCATCCCACTATCCACATGGTCTTGTCTGCCCTACCCCTAGAGTGTATATAAAAGTAGGAGGCGCAGAGGAAGGGGTGACTCGCCCCGCAGCACCAGAGCTAAGGTGGAGTCCGACAGTCATGGTGTGGTATTAATTAACAATTTTAGTATAGAAACTTTCAACTCCAATTTTTTTCTCACCCCAAATGTCTCCGCAGCTAAAATTTTGTGGAAAGCTTTCTAATAATGAGTACTATTTAAAAAAATATGAATGCTATATTTGGTGTTGCATATTCTAAAGTCCTTCCAAAATCTAACTGTCATGAATCTAAACCATCACTTACTATGTAATTTTGTTGTGTTTAAATGTGGATGTTAATGCCTGAGCTCATCAGATGATGGGTTAAACTAATATGGTATCAGTCTAAATAAGTCTTCATTAATTAACTATTAATTACTGCATGTTAATCTATATTGACAAAATGCTTTACAGGTGCTGATCTAAGATTGAACCGGTCAGAAGAGGCATTCCAAGAACTAAACAAGAAATCCACTGCATTGAAGAAAATATTGAGTCGCATTCCTGATGAAATAACAGACCGCAAGACATTCCTGGAAACTATTAAGTGAGTTGCAAGGAGAACAAACGTTTTTTCAGCCTTTTAAAAGTTATGAAAAATGTGATATAATTCTGTTATTATTAAAAATTTAATTACTATTATAATAAATATTTTGCATAATGTTAAAGGGTAGCTTCCCCAGTTTTCTGTCCGGCGCTGGTTCTCGTCCTTTTGGGTGACTTCTTCCTTACAAATGCATAGAATAGGAGTATACAAACCATTACCTGCACATGTTTGGGCTCATTCTGTTCCTAAATAAGCATAGGTAACATATGTGTACACTTGAATAGCTGCACCAGAAACAAAATGTTGGTGGCATGAGAAGTGTTAAAGAAAAATATGAATATATTTACGAGGGGTGTTCAATAAATTCTCGGTATTGACATCTTTTATACCTCTTTGGTAAACTTTTTAATACTGGCCTGTAAAAGTCATTCATTAATATAAAAAAGAAGTTAAATTCAAACGGCGATGTTCTTTTGTTTTTTTGCAACTACCGAACAAACTTGATCACTATGAGTGATTTTTCAATGTCGGTTAAATTAGAGCACCGAGCGGTAATAAATTTCTTGACCAAACAGGTAAAAAATGAATAAGCTATAAAAAAGAAATGGATTATGTTTACCGTGAGTCTGCTCCTTCTTTATCAACAATTCAGAAGTGGTCAAGTCAATTTAAGCATGGGGGAGAGAGTATCGAAGACAACCATAGAGCTGGTCGGCCCGTCGAAGCTACTTCATCAGAAATTTCAAAAAAGTGGAGAAAATTATATTTGAAGATGGTTGAGTGAAGGTGAAAGCAATAGCTCAAAGAACCAACCTTTCTATTGGTACTAGACACGATATACGTCGAAGCTACCATCGTACGGACTGCCCGAGGGTTTGTGCAGATGGATCGCCAGCTTTCTGTCCGGCAGACGCATAAAAGCCGTAGTAGACGGCAGTTGCTCCGAAAGCATGGACATTAACGCTGGCGTCCCACAAGGTTCCGTGCTATCCCCGACGCTGTTTTTGCTGCATATAAATGACATGCTGTCTATTGATAGCATCCATTGTTATGCGGATGACAGCACCGGGGACGCTTACTATACGGGCCGTGCCAACATTCCTCGTGCCTCTGTGTTAGAGAGTCGCGAACAACTTGTGTCCGAAATCGAGAGCACTCTGGTCAGAGTCTCTGAGTGGGGCCAGGATAATCTGGTCCAGTTCAACCCCACCAAGACACAAGTATGTGCGTTCACCGCTAAGAAAACCCCGTTCACTGTGGCCCCACAGTTCCAGGACACAACCCTCTCCATCTCAGAGAGTATTGGGATCCTTGGCGTCGACATTTCCAGCGACGTCCAATTTCGAAGCCACTTAGAAGGCAAGGCCAAGCTGGCATCCAAAAAGCTAGGTGTGCTCAATAGAGCGAAGCAGTACTTCACCCCGGGACAGAGACTTATATTATATAAGTCGCAAGTTCGTCCCCACATGGAGTATTGCTGTCACCTCTGGGCGGGAGCACCTGGATACCAGCTTGGGCCTTTTGACTCGCTTCAGAGACGTGCTGTGCGAATCGTGGACGATCCCAAACTCACGAGCTATATTGAACCTTTAAGTTTAAGGAGAAACTTTGCCTCCTTGTGCGTGTTCTATCGCTTGTACAATGGGTTGTGTTCCGAAGAACTATTCGATATGATGCCCACGGCCGCTTTCTATCATCGCACTGCTCGCCGTCGGCGGGGCATTCATCCTCACACCTTAGAACCTATATGGTCGCGTACGGTACGGTTTCAGAGGAACTTCCTCCCTCGAACGCTCCGGTTGTGGAATGAGCTCCCTGCCGAGGTTTTCCCGAGGAACTACAGTATGGGATACTTCAAGAAAAGAGTGTATAAATTTTTAAAGGGTCGGCAACGCGCATGTGACACCCCTGGAGTTGCAGGCGTCCATAGGCTGCGGTGACCGCTTACCATCAGGCGGGCCGTACGCTTGTTTGCCACCAACGTGGTATAAAAAAAAAAAATATATAATTCATGACCATCTTAATATGTCTAAAATCAGTGCGAGATGGGCACCGCGAATGCTGACACCGCTTCAGAAGAATACGCGTGTGGCTTGTTGTTCCGAATTTCTTGAGGTGTGCTGTGAAATCCTGATAAGATACTGCAAAATTTTGTTAGTAGAGATGAAACGTGGGTTCATCATTATGACCCGGAGAGCAAACAAGAGTCCATGCAGTGGCACATTAAAGGAACTCCTTATCCCAAGAAGTTCAAGGTCGTGCCTTCAGCTGGCAAGGTCATGGTCACAATATTCTGGGATTGTGATGGAATATTGCTGATCGATTATAAAGAAAAGGGTGTAAGTATTATAGGAGAGCACTACGCTTATATTCTATGCCAAATAAAACAAGCAATCAAACATAACAGAAGGGGAAAACTAGCCAAAAGTGTTCTGCTTCTTCACGACAACGCCCCTGTGAATAGTGCTCATATTGCCAAGGCTGCTGCTCCTGAATCTGGACTTGAAACTATTAAATACCCACCGTATAGTCGAGACTTGACCCCGAGTGACTTCTATTTGTTTCCCAATCTCAAAAAGGATATACATGGAAATTAATTTTCCAACGATGAAGCCTTGAAGACAGTAGTGTAGGAGCATTTTGACACCAAAGACAAAAAATATTTTTATGAGGGGTTAAAAAAAACTAATTGACAGGTCTTATAAGTGCATAAACATAGGAGAGGAGTATATTGAAAAAGAATAATAAAACCTACAATATTCTTTTGTTTTCATTCTAATACCGAGAATTTATTGAACGCCCCTCGTAAACTATCGAAACCTACATTTCTTCAATTCTTTTCCTCCAGAGAAATCGCGTCAGCTATCAAGAAGCTGCTGGATGCTGTTAATGAGGTCTCTCAGTACACCCCAGGTCCCGGTAAACAAGTGCTAGAACAGAGGAAAAGGGAATTCGTCAAATATTCCAAAAGGTTTTCCAACACACTGAAGGAGTATTTCAAGGAGGGACAGTAAGTTCTATTTTATCATTGATTTCCAAGTTAGTTGCTTATGTGCATAGTAGATATCTGCATGCCACAAACTAGTTTGTAATTGTAAAATAACACCTTGTTTTGACTATTAATCCTTTTCAGAGTCTGCCGACAATAATTGGACATAGTTTTGCAGAAAGTGGGCAAAGTTTTTTTTCACCCAGATTAACTACTTACGACTTAATTCACATTGGTAGAAAATATACTTAGGCCACAGTCTGTATAACTATGGTCAGTTACAATAACATTTGTCATGTCAGAAACATAATAAACTAAAACTAATATATATAAATATATATATATATAAACTAAAAAGAGCTAGGCTATTCCAGTTTCCCATTAAAAGGCTTTCAGACTGGTGATGCTCTTTAGCTGGGATGCTAATGCGCAATAACTTGGAGTTTTTGACTGTGTGCTGAAACTTGGCACAATTGATCCTTAGGTAGTCAGGAGTAGATTAAGACGGAGCCATCGAGAGTCACCGCGAATGTAGTGGGGCGGAGGGGGGAAATTAGGCCCCACCGACCGTACTTTAAGGCATATTTCTCTAAAACCATTATTGTTGATTAGATGTTATTTACCATTTTCGTATAAAATAGGAACGGGAAATCTATTTTCGCTACAAAAATAATGCACTTTGGAACAAAAAAATAAGTTAGGCAGCAAAAATCTAAAACACCTTAACAGCATTTTTTATATTTACCAAATTATATAGAAAACTCCCGTGAGTTTGAGACATATTAAATATAATGAAACGGGTCACTCACATCTTTAAGGTCGAATATCTGAAACATGTCGAGCGATATTCGACCTTAAAGACGTGAGTGACCCGTTTCATTATATTTAATATTTACCAAATTTTTTAGATAACCCCAATAAATATCTTCAAACAAAAAAAAAAGATTTTAGTAATTATGTATAGGCTTTTGCTACATTATATGTTAAAATACGAGAGATAAAAAATAATATTTAGCGTCGGTCAGGGTGATCTCATAGCGTAATCGTCCTTGAAGTAAGTTCAAGTACTGCTTCCAACTCATGAAAGTAGTTCATTTTCATTGTTTTGACTCTCTTACTACATATTAACAATATTAGTAATTTTTTATTTGTATAATTATTATATTCACTGCTCAGACACCACTTTGAACTTGTTTTGCATTTGCACTATGTAGTGATGACTGAGCCCAAACCTGACGTATGGAAATAGAAATGTAGGATTATAAAGCGATCTAGTGGTTGCCATATGGGTGGGATGATTTACCTATAGAAGCCTTAGAAGAAGCGCAAATATTAGAGGAATGGTAATCGACAGTAATCGTACACGAGGATTCTGTACTAGATTCGCATGATTTATCGGTAGTTACATGTCTAATTGTCTAGTGTAACGTGAGCTCCCTTCACGAAGTGTTCACCGGCGCCTGGACTAGGAATTTATTTAAACAGTATAGTTACAAATTCACAGTTTGGCATTACTCATGGAATGGACTACAGTATGGGGTTCTTCAAGAAAAGAGCGTATACATTTTCAACGGGTCGCCAACGCGCAGGTCGCAAGTGACACCTCTGGAGGCGCAAACTTCCATAGGCGGCGGTTGTTTGTTTTCGTTTCCAGTGGCAGATGCTCACGTGCAGACTAACTATACCTTAGCTTCAGGAGCATTGTGGGTACTACTATTATAGCGCTACCATCTTACGTAAACATTTTACATATATTTGGGTAGATATACATAAAAAAAAGTTACATCTCCAGCCCGGCTAGTATGATAGCTTATACCGTCACGTTTTATGTGACGTTTCAGTACATTTTGGCCATAAACGTGACGGTATAAGCTATCATACTAGCCGGGCTGTGGTCAGTAGTTAACACCGTATATGCATGGAAGTTAAGTTTATATTGTTATTACGCAAATTAAATCACATTGTAGCTCCTAGATACCATACTAAATCGGTGTTTGCCAAAAGACAGTATAGGGCAATATCGCCACATAAGGCCTGATTCGTAACGGATTTAATAAATTCAAAATGCTGGCACATAGCTCTAAAGACAGATATTCTTCTTTTGTTTTTAATATTGACATATGTAGTGATTATATTCTCTTTGATTGACATTACTTATGTCACCAAATTATGTAGGCATCATTTTTCATTGCGTAAGAGCTGAAAAAACCAAAAAAAGATGAATCAACGTGAACGCCGTGAATAGATTATCGCCAAATGGATGGAAAATACACAGCGACCGAACCACTTCATCGGAAAACAATTAAAAATCCCAAGAAATACCGTTGATACGGTTCTAAAGCGCTCGTGGCCCAGTGGCACCCGCGTACTGCGTGCGGTATGCGAGGTTAAGCAATGTCGGGCGAGGTCAGTCCTTGGATGGGTGACCGCTTTGAGCGGTTACTAATTGAGCGCTCCCGTGCTTTGGAAGGCACGTTAAGCCGTTGATCCCGGTTGCTGTCTTTGATAGCAGTCGTTAAGCCAAGTTAGAGGCCTCCGGGCGGTTTGAGAACTTCTAACAGTCAAGTTGCCCACTCACTTGACAAGCCTATTCCTAATAAGGTCGGTTTCCCCCTCGGGTTGGAAGGTCAGATGGCAGTCGCTTCCGTAAAAACTAGTGCCTACGCCAATTCTTGGGATTAGGTAGTGGACCCCAGGCATTCTTCAGGATGCAACTGTACTGGGAATAACGCTAGGAGGATGATGATGACGGTTCTAAAGCGATACTTTAAGACCTTGTCTACCGCTCAGAAGCCTCGAACCGTAGAACATGGTGGTGCTCGTGATCCTAGGCTAGACTGGAAAATCATTAAGACGATTTGCAACAACCGAAGTATGTCCGAACGGGATATAGCTAAAAAAAAAAACTTCAAGTCAGTCAATGGCGAGACGTGCCAAGGAACGGGCTGCTATGAAGTCAAAAAAGAAGCGAAGAGTGCCGAAAACATCAGAAAAGCAAAAATGCACAATAAAAACCAGGTCTCGAAAGCGGTACGATTTTCTGGGTACAAACAATTTTCACTTGATTTTGGATGACGAAACCTATGTGAAGGCGGACTTTTCCACGTTTCCTGGCAATCAGTTTTATGCTAAGGCTGATGGAGAAATTCTTCCAGATTCGGAAACTACCGTAAGAATGGAGAAGTTTGGCTCTAAGTATCTGGTTTGGCAGGCAATTTGCCCATGCGGCGATTGCAGCAGTGCATATGTTACAACTGGCACAATTAATAAAGATATTTACATCAATGAATGCTTGAAGAAACGGTTAATACCATTCATTCGAAAACACGATTCCTCGGCCTTATTTTGGCCAGATCTAGCTACAGACCACTATGCAACGGATACCCTAAACTTTCTCAAGCGACATGATGTCCAGACTCCAGATCGTGCCTAAAGCACTGAATCCGCCAAATATTCCACAGTGCCGCCCTATCGAAAGGTATTGGGCTCTGGTCAAAAGAATCTTACGTAAGACAGGTAAGACTGCCAGCAATCAGCAAGACTTCCTGAGAAAGTGGAACGCAGCGAGCAGGAAAGTGGCTAATGACACTGTCGCAAGGCTGATGGAGGGCATTCGACAAAAATTGCGGCAGGAGTGGGAGAAAAAGTAGAATTTTAATAATAGTCACGAGATGATAATTTTATACGGTTTTTTCATATAAAATCATATATTTTTGTCAATTAAACCACTAAGCAGACTGATACTGATTTGTTAATTGAAATCCGTTACGAGTCAGGCCTTATATACAACAAAATAAATAAAATTCTTAACATTTATCCAATAAATCAAGTAAATTGTAACAAAAAGATTACAGAGTGGCTTCTTACGCTTAGGTACTTACGACGACACCGAGGCACTCCTTAAATATACATACTTCTTTTGTGACTAAATGACATCACTGTCATCATGTTTTGTTTAATGTTTTCTGTAGAGCTATTACTAGTATTGTTATACTTTATTCGAAATTAATGTGTCGTGTAACAATTATTCTAAGTCTTGTGTATCAACCAGACTGTATAACTCCGGATGGGAGGAGCGGCTTCTCCTAACACAAGTATTGTCATACTTACCTGGAGGGGACGGCCACATTCATTAGTTACGACCAGCATGATACCAAATAAATACTTTGAATTTTGAATTACATAGATTTATAGAAACGGAGAAATCATCATCATCATGTCAGCCGAAAGACGTCCACTGCTGGACATAGGCCTCCCCCAAAGACTTCCACAATGACCGGTCCTGCGCCACCCACATCCAGCGGACACCCGCGACCTTCACCAGGTCATCGGTCCACCGTGTGGGGGGCCTGAAGCCTGAAACGGAGAAACAAATGAACTTTATTCTGCAAGTAGGCCGTAATGGCACTTTTACAAGTAAAAATCTAATAGCGTTTCTGCAAAAGAAGACAAGAAACTCCACCGAGAAGAAACGCCGAAAGAAACTCGACAGTCAGTAATTTTTTCCCAAAAATATGCTTAAGTATTACAATGATAATACTTAACCTACTTAATATATGTAAATCTGAGTATTGAATCAAAAGAGGAAGAATATTTACAATGTTCAACAAGACATCATGTGTTTACTAATTTCCTAGACGTGATACAATGAAAATATACATATATGAATATTAATGCTTTTTAGGTCTGCATGCTGCAATGCATGGCCCAAACCAGGGGCCATGCATTTCTGTCAGTTAGATAGTCCTCGATCCTGTACTAACTAAGCCTTTGACATCAACGATTTTTTCAAGTAATTTTTAAAGGTTGGAAAGGGTAAATTAGAAATTGCATAGGTAACTTATTATAAAAACGGATACATTGACCGAAAAAAGACTTGTATACTTGGCGAACACGAAACTTTTTAGTGGTAATTTTATTTTTATTTCTAGTACTAGCATTTGCCCGCGGCTTCGCCCGCGTACTAAGCGAAATTTTTAACCGGCTACAAAAAACAGGTGCGTATGTTTGTCCACGATTATCTCGCGTTTGGCTGAACCGATTTAGATGCGGTCTCCAGAAAAGTAGTTGTTACATTCTGGGGGTTTCAGTATACGAAGTTTGGTGATTGTGATTCATTAACAGATGAACAGATGAAAAGTCAGTATACATTCTGAGAACCGGCAAACTGTTGAATTTCATTTGATTTTGCCAAAAATAAGGATCGAAAACTATTATCATACATTTCCGAGAGGCCGAAGGGGAAAGGGCCGATGAAATAAAAGCATGTCTTAAATGGCCCTTAGTAAACGGCCAAGCAGCGCGCAGCGGTCATAAACTCTGGTCCTTTGAAGTACAGAAATACGGCTAATTCAATATCACGTGTAACAATTATTTTTCCTAAAATTAAATTTATTACGTAGGTTTTGCTAGTTCCCATTGGAGCATCCAAAAAGAAAATTTGGCCTCACTTCCATTCGCACTTCTTACTTCAGTCCGTCTGTTACAACCAAGTTGCTTTTACTGGACCGATTGAATTGCAAATTGGCACAAACTATCAAGAATTTAGAGCGCTCGTGGCCCAGCGGCACCCGCCTACCGCGTGCGGTGTGCGAGGTTAAGCAATGTGGGCGCAGGTCAGTTCTTGGATGGGTGATCGCTTTGAGTGGTTACTAAATGACTCTCGTGCTTTGGAAGGCACGCTAAGCCGTTGATCCCGGCTGCAATCGTTAAGCCAAGTTAGAGGCCTTCGAGCGGCTTGCGAACTTCTAACAGTCAAGTTGCCCACTCACTTGACAAAGGGGGTCGAAGTTGCACCACGTCCGTAGGGAGTACCCACCGTTACCCTACACGTGACTACTGGGTGGTGCTAAAAGTGCAACAAAAACTGGCAACCGTACTTGTTGATTTAAATGGAAAAAAAATCGAAACCTCTATGTCGTTTTTAAAAGCAAGTCCATAGATACCCCACACGCCTATATAGTAACATTAAACTTTTTTGCATACAGGCATGTATGGAGTGCCAAATTTTACCTTGGATTCGTATTAGGGGACCTCTCGGACGCTCGGATATCGATTTTGAACGAAATCGGGTTGAAATGAAGAAAATCAATATGGCTGCCACTTTTTCCAAATTTTACCTCGGATTCGTATTCGGGGACCTCTCGGACGCTCAGATATCGATTTTGAACGAAATTAGGAAGAAGATGAAAAAATCAATATGGCTGCGACTTTTTCCAAATTTTACCTCGGATTCGTATTAAGAGACCTCTCGGACGCTCAGATATCGATTTTTAACGAAATCGGGGACCGAAGGGGAAAAAATCAATATGGCCGCCACTTTTTCCAAATTTTACCTCGCATTCATATTACGAGACCTGTCGGACGCTCAGATATCGATTTTGAACGAAATCGGGAAGAAAATGAAGAAATTTAATATGCCTGCGACTATTTCCAAATTTTACCTCGGATTCGTATTAAGAGACCTCTCGGACGCTCAGATATCGATTTTTAACGAAATCGGGGACCGAAGGGGAAATTAATCAATATGGCCGCCACTTTTTCCAAATTTTACCTCGCATTCGTATTACGAGACCTGTCGGACGCTCAGATATCGATTTTGAACGAAATTGGGACGAAAATGAAGAATAGCAATATGGCCGCCACTTTTGCCAAATTTTACCTAGAAGTCGTATTAAGAGTCCTCTCGGACGCTCAAATATCGATTTTTGTCAAAATCGTATCGGACGGCACTAATTAATAAAACCACTTACAATACATTGACTCAAGAAAGGTCGTATCTTCATAGGGAATTCACGGCACTTCATGCGCCTTTAGACCGTATAAGGAACCTACATGCCAAATTTGGTATCTCTCGAGTCTCGAACCAGCAGTTTGGGTTGTGTGTTGATATGTCACTCACTCAGTCAGTCAGTTTCTTCTTGCAATTTGGCACCCACTTTTAAGTTTTCATGCCCGCAATATTAAATTTCAAAATCAACGCCTTTTTCGAAATTAACGACCCAATAAATCATAAAAATCACACCCATATTAATATTTAGACATTCCAACCCCCTCGCACCCCAACAAAGGGGATGGTATTTCACGTCCTCCACGTGGGAGTTTAAAATTATTGTTGTTTTCGTAATCAGCGACCCGATAAACCATAGAAACCACACCCATATCGATTTTCAGAATTTGTCACCAGATTTCCCCCTTTTAGGGGTTGATTTCTCAAAAACCTGAAACACATGTTTACTGATTTATCGTTAGAAATACTCCTGTGAAGTTTCGAATAAAATAATCTAACTAATCTTGATTTCCTATACAAACTTCGGACCCCCATTTCACCCCCTTAGGGGTTGAATTTTGAAAAATCCTTTCTTAATGCACCTCAAGACCTTATATGGAACCTACATACTAAATTTGGAATCTTTAGAACCAGCAGTTTGCGCTGTGCGTTGATATGTTGGTCACTCAGTCAGTCAGTTATTTATTGCAATTTGGCACAAATTTTCAAAAGTTTTCATGTCCACAATATTTAATTTCAAAACCGATGCCATTTTCGTAATTAACGTCCCAAAAAACCATAAAAACGACACCCATATTAATATTTAGACATTTCATCCCCCTCGCACCCCAACAGGAGGGGATGGTATTTCACGTCCTCTACGTGGGATTTTAAAATACTTGTTATTTTCGTTATCAGCGACCTAATAAACCATAAAAACAATACCCATGTCGATTATCAGAATTTGTCACCACATTTCCCCCTTTTAGGGGTTGATTTTTCAAAAAACCTGAAACACGTGTTTACTCATTTATTGTTAGAAATACTCCTGTGAAGTTTCGAATAAAATAGTCCAGCTAATCTTGTTTCCCCATACAAACTTCGGACCCCCATTTCACCCCCTTAGGGGTTGAATTTTGAAAAATCCTTTCTTAGTGCACCCCTAGACCTTATAAGGAACCTACATGCCAAATTTGGAATCTCTAGGACCAGCGGTTTGGGCTGTGCGTTGATATGTCAGTCAGTCAGTCAGTCAGTCAGTCAGTCAGTCAGTCAGTCAGTCAGTCAGTTTCTTCTTTTATATATTTAGATTAAAATGATGGATATCAGAATTTTTACAGAGCGAGTCTAGACTCTTCTTCTTAATGACATAAATAATATTCTCATTAATTTATTGGGGCGCTACAGTTAACATTTTAATTTCTTTAAAAAGTTTTCTTAGAGATTCACGTGAGCCCAGGTGCAAATGGCTCTTTACCCCAAACCAGAATACCGTACGACATAAACATAACACTATGAAAATAACTATGATAAACTAAGCGAGCTGTTTCAACATTGCTCAATTGTCTATTTTTAACCGACTTCAAGATTTCAAAAGAGGAGGTTATCAATTCGGTTGTATGTTTTTTTTTTTTTTGTTTTTTTTTTTAATGTTTGTTACTCCATAACTCCGTCATTTCTTAACCGATTTGAAAAATTCTTTTTTTGATTGTATGTATATATATCCAAGTTGGTCCCGTTTTTGTCAAAAGGCAGTTCTGATGATGGGATCCATGAGGAATTAAAGGAACTCCTCAAATCTTTAAGGCAAACATATAGTGATTTTTGTGTTTTTATCAACAAGTCAAGCATTTGCATCCAAAAATGTGACATTGGATGAAGTGGAACTGCTGATGATGATCAGAACAGAACTCTTCAACGACGAAAAGTTCACGTTTGGCGATTTGTCCTCCTAGCTGTGTTTGTTAAGCAAGTTCTATTTTCACGATTAATTTTTGTCATGCTCGAGTTCTGATGATGGGATCCATGAGGAGTTGAGGGAACTCCTCAAATCTTAAAGGCAAACATATAGTGATTTTTGTGTTTTTATCAACAAATCGAGCATTATCATACAAAAATGTGACATTTGATGAAGTGGAACTGCTGATGATGATCAGAACAGAACTCTTCAACGACGAAAAGTTCACGTTTGGCGATTTGTCCTTCTAGCGGTGTTTGTTAAGCAAGTTCTATTTTCAGGATTGATTTTTGTCATGCTCGAGTTCTGATGATGGGATCCATTAGGAATTGAGGAAACTCCTCAAATGTGAAAGGCACACAAGTAGTGATTTTAGTATTTTCATGAACTAATCAAGCATTTTCATTCATAAAAGTGACATTTGATGAAGTGGAACTGCTGATGATGATCAGAACGGAACTCTTCAACGACGCGTAGTTCACGTTTGGCGATTTGCTCTCTTCGTTTTGTTTGTCAAGCAAGCAAGGTTTTTCCATGATTTCATGAGGAATTGAGGGTACTTAGTCTTCTACCATTATAAACATACTTATAGCCATTTTTGTATTTTATTGTATGGAATCTAAGAGTGCACCATCTAAGATTAATAATCTTTCACCGGACTCCCCCATTGAAGTCGGTTTTTTTTTCTTAAAAATTATTTCTAATAGCATATGCGGCCGAACTTAGTTTACGCACCAAAACGGCTCTATGGGGACTTCATTGTAGATTTTTGTCTAATGTTATGCTTAAGTATATTGCTTTATCGACTATTTCTAAACACTCGTTATTTAAAAGTATACTAGTTTCCACAGGTCTAATATTTGGTAAAGAAAATCGAACACATTTAGTTTTCTTAGCATTAAGTAGCAGATTGTTAACGGTAAATCAATTAAGTACTTTGACCAGTGTGTTGTTAACTCTACTATAGTCTGTTGATTTTCGGTCAACCTGAAAGATTAATGATCTGTTGCAAATAAAGATTACTTACTATACACGGCAGGTCATTTATATAAACCAGAAATAAAAATGGACGTAAATTAGAGCCCTGGGGCACTCCTAATCTCACTACAGCTCCAATAAACTGGGTTCCATTTACAACAACTGTTTGTGTCCTATTGCTGAGATATGAAGACATAAGACTTTATCAGACAAACCATAATGTTTTAGTTTCAAAATGAGCCTTTACACACAATCACGCAATCGAATGCTTTGGAAAGATCACAAAATATAGTCTGATCGGGATAAGAAGAAGCATAGGATTTGAGGGCGCACCAGGGCTAACTAAAAATCGTGATACTTGATTTGAAAAAAAATAATAATTTGAGGTTTTATAATTTGATCGGATGATACGCTGAAAATCTTTTACAACCGTATAAAACTAGTGGCTCTGTGAGCTGTAGACCTTACAAACATTTTGTTTTACAATTTTCAAATTTTCCGTAAAATGACTCGACAAAAAAGTTCTATATAATTATCGAAGCTGGTCACAAAATTTCACGAGAATCGGTTGAGATATGCGACCTGTAGAGGAGAACATCCGGACAGACATACGAAAGAATTTTTGTCGAAAGCTGAAACGGAGACACTTCGCTCGCTTTGCTCGCTCCGTCAATAACTAAATATTGATTTCAAAAATAATTTATTTATCATGATCAAAGTCTGAAACCAGATATTCACAATGTCGCTCATTGTTGAGCTTGCTTCGGAACCACTAGAGAAATCCAAAAAAAATATCTTCATCTGAATTTGATGTGATTGAATCTGTTATATTGATCACAAATTCTTGTAGTCATTAATACTTTCACAGCCAACAATTTCGTAGCGCTACTAATGACCGAATGCGAAAAATCGTATGTAGTAGAAAGCGCTGCCTGCGCGACTAACGCTGCCGCTCGGGTTTCCAGCCCTGAAAGTGTTAAATGGTGCTGTTCCAAATTTTTTTTCACAGTAATCACTTGATCGGATGGAAACTTTTACGGTTCTCATTTTTTATATTTAGGTATATATCAGTTCTTTTGAAACCTCGCGAAGACTAGTTATTCCACCAGCACAGTTTACGTCTTCGTTTAACACACGATGTTACTTCTTTAAAATTGGTATCTCCTTCCTAGCGATATAAAATTGATGGATTTTCCTCCAGATGCCACACTTATCAAAATTTACAAGAATAGTTGTTTTTGGTTTTCTTTTGTGATTCTTTTTCAAGTGTGTTATTTGTAGAACCTTTTTTTGATTCGATAAACCGTGAATCTACTCAGATCTGAAAAAAATAAACCATATGCATAAAAAGTATAACTAAAGGGTCAACAACGAGCTTGTCACTCCTCTGAAGTCAGCTCGTTTGCCATCGAGGTATAAAAAGTATCAAAACTTTTATCAGTTGTTATAAGGTTTAATAGGTACAATATATTTAACTAAATTGATTACTTTTGTATTTATATACCCGTCTATATTATGTCGGAAACCGTAATCACTTAGGAGGGCTATTTTATATAATCGTAAATACCTGTCGTGGCGGATGCACGCGCGTTGAATTTTTGCAAGTTGATATTGTGACATCTAGCGACTTTTTCTCGTTGTCAAAAGCGAATAATACTTGTTAAATATGATTTCCCTTGGGGCATCGTAAACAGTTTTACCCCTTTATATACATAAACAGCAAGAAAACTAAACAAGAAGTATTCCAAGGACGGCACGAAAACAAGTTTGACATATTTGACATTTGGCGGGTAACTAGGTTGGATTGCCATGTAAAAATCATAATGTTAGTTCCCTTTTCTGCCACGCTTCTTCTTATCCCGAACAGACTATACCAATCGCATCACACGAATTCTCCCAAGTATTGTAAATATGTTTAATAAGCACAGATGCTGCTTCAGTCGTGGAACGCCCTTTTGTGAAACTGAATTGATTACTTGTAAGCAGTTTATTTCTATTGAAGTGCACTATCATATCGCTTAACATTAATTTCTCAAAAACTTGACTCCGTTTATGCAGATTTTGAGCCAACCAAAAATTAGGCTTTATAGCTCTTAACTTTTGATATGTGATATAAGAAGGGAACCTAAATCTGACCCATTTGGTCGCAGTAAATTAAGAAATACGAATGTTGTGTAAGGTGCTGGCTGCTAGATGATGAATGAGAGGATCAAATGTGGGCTAATTGGTTTCGACGTTTTTCAAGTGTGAAACGACCTGAAAATACGATTTCAAACTCGTTACTCGTAAAAACGAGAGGTCGTTTCGATGCTTGATTGGTCTTTCCTGTCCTAACTTAAACTTTAGTGTTAGCAATTGAAGCCTGCACTCAAGACGCTCAATGGCTTCTATCGAGACATAGGTCGTTGTACTGTATTATAGGATCAATTTTGAAACAGTGACAAGATCTCAAACATTTAACCAGAATATTGTATGACACACAGAACTACACTTCTATTATATAAGTCACAGGTTCGTCCTCACATAGAGTACCTAGTTGGTTACTAAGTTATGTTACTGTAATAATCCTTATCTACATAAAATATACTAAAGAAAGTTAAATAAATTATATATTAAAATGAAGTACACACAATCAGGATTTACATTTGTCAATTTCATTCAAAAAAATCTCCTTGGGCCTGAACACAGACGAGGCCAGTCATCAATAGCGGCACGCACGGTTGTCATATCTAATTCCGTCACTGTCTTGACTATGGCCCGCTTGAGGGAGTCAAGATTTGTGTGGGGTTTAGCACAGGCTTTCTCCTCAATAACCTGCCATATAGCATAATCCAGGGGGTTGAGGTCCGGGCTGGAGGAGGGCCAGTCTTCGTGGACAATGAAGTCAATTTTGTTGCTTCGAAACCAGGCTTGAGTTGTTTTTGCCTTATGTGCAGGGGCTGAGTCTTGTTGAAAGACCCAGGGCTGGTTTTGAAATAGAGAGTGGCTTAAAGGCTTCACTATTGGTTCCAGAACGGTTTCCTGGTAAACTTTAGCCCCAGTTTTGACACCTTTTTCACAGAAATGGACCTGTGTTAACCCTGAGTATGACACACCTAACCAAACCATGACATAAGAGGGATGATGGCCTCGTTGCACTCTCGGAACAGCTACACTCGCTTCTTGACTGTTTTTTGCATACACTCTGTCATTCTGGCGGTTACAACATTCTTCAATGGTAAAAATTTTTTCGTCTGTAAATAATATATTTCGGTGGCCATTTTGTGCGTATCGCTTCAGTAGCACGCGACTTCTATTCAGCCTCATAGTCTTCAATCGTCCATTAAGCAAATGACCTTTCCGTCTACGATAAGCGTGTAGTCTAAGGTCTTGATTGATAACTTTTTTAAGGGAGCTTCTCTTCACAGACATCTGAATCGCCAACAACTTTTGCTTCCGAACGGGGTTTCTTGCGATTCTCGCCTTCACTGCCTTTATTGGAGCTGGGGTCCGAACGGTGCGTGGTCTTCCAGACCTCTTGCGGTCATCAAAGCTCAAGGTACTATTGTACCTATTAATGGTACGATAAACGAATTGTTTGTTGATTTTCAGATTTTGAAGCAACTTCAAAATCACGTTTGGCGGATGCCCGCATTTGTGCAACGCAATTACAACGACACGATTTTCTTTTAGACCCCAATCCATTATAAATATGACGAGATAAGTGTTGTGTGTGCTATAAAATTATAACTGACAACCCGCCATTATATGTCAATTTTATTTTTTCGGTAGCATTTGTTTTAACGCAAGAAAAGAGTTTGCAAATCGAGTAACAGAACTTAGTAACCAACTAGGTATTGCTGTCACCTCTAGGCGGGAGCACCAGGATACCAGATTGGGCTTTTCAACTCGCTTTAGAGACGTGCTGTGCGAATCGTAAACGATCCCAAACTCACAAGCGGTATTGAACCGTTACGTTTAAGGAGAAACTTTGCCTCCTTGTGCATGTTCTATCACTTATATTTTTTTTTGTAATACGTCGGTGGCAAACAAGCTTACGGCCCGCCTGATAATAAGCGGTCACCGCAGCCTATGGACGCCTGAAACTCCTAGGGGTGTCACATGTGCGTTGCCGACCCTTAAGAATTTAAGAATTTGTATAATGGGTTGTGCTCCGAAGAACTGTTCGACATGATGCCCACGGCTGCTTTCTACCAATGCACCGATCGCCGTTGGCAGGGCATTCATCCTCACACCTTAGAACCTAAATGGTCGCGTACGGTACGGTTTCAGAGGAGTTTCCTCCCTCAGACTTCCCTGTTGTGGAATGAAATCCCTGTCGAGGTTTTCCCGAGGGACTACAGTATAGGGTTCTCTCTTTTAGAGGGGTCCATAGGCTGCGGTGACCGCTTACCATCAGACAGGTCGTAAGCCACCGAAGTGTTATACATCGAAATATAATAAGTATAGAAGAGTAAAGTCAAATAAAACTGACGTCGAAATATGGTCCAGTTTCACGATTTTGAATCTAAAACGTCTTATGTATCATTGGCCAATCAAATATTCAAAATAGTTTAAGTAGACTACATTTTCACAAAGGTTTTATACTATTGCACCAATAAAAAAGTTACATGTGCCGTGACTGGTTGGAATAAATTTGACACGTGTTTTTTATTTGTCATTAATTAGTTGAATTCAGTCTTCTTGAACTTGATATTAATACGCCTACTTTTGACATGGATGGTGTACTACAAAATGAAAAGATATAAGATTGAAAGAATCTTGTATCTTCTTTCAATCTTATATCTTTAATTTATACTTATCAACGGACCTATTCTAAAATTGGATTTAAGTATTAATAGTTTGATAAAATTAACCAGTAAAACCACTGATAAATCTTACTCTCTTCTAAAGTATACCGTCAAAATGGATCGTCTATCGCCCCAAACACAGGCGATTAACGCGAAATAGTATATTATAGCTAGCAAGTGGATGATAAGTGGACGCAAATACGATCATGCTATCAGTACATTGTGTCTCGCATTATACTTTCACCCTAGGTCTCACCTGCTTCATCTGCGAGTAGTACTTGGAATAATAGGCTCCTCATACTATTAATAAACTTCTATACTATATACTAAACCTCACCGACAAATATCAAGCAGTTGTGCAAATGAAATCTTAAACTTGATTTAGATCCGGTAAATTTTAGTAAATCATGTTTGGGTTGATTGACCAAAATTTAATCAAGACATATCAGTACTATGATAAAAGTGAAATTATTTTCTCCTAATTATTTATAATGACGATACGGAGGAATGGCCCTCCAGGCAAGTTTAGATTTCTTCGAAACGATTTGACCAATATTATTGCTTGTCTCAGTGAGTAAGGTCGCCAGAGCTCCCGATGCGCTGCGAGTTTTCATTATGTATCTAGCTGTTGATACACCGATTCCTCAAGTTAATAAAGGGTCGGCAAAGCGCTTGTGATTATTTTGGAGTCGAAAGCGTCCGTAGGCGACGGTGTCTGCTTACCATCAGGAAGATCTTAAGCTTGTTTGCCACCGTTGTTGTATCCAAAGGCGAGTATACTGTGGTTTTAGACCAAATTACTATGTAATCGTCGACAGTATTCAATTTAATTTATCGCCTCATCTCTTCTGTTTGCTTTTCCGAGAAAAATCAACCTGCACTAAATGCGTTTCTTGTACACCAATTTTTCGTTGTGCATATCTTAAGATGTTATTAACTAATATCGAAACCGTACTTGTGTACTTACGCTTTTATTTATATTCTAATATACTCTTTCCGAAACATATATTGCATAGCGTCATCCATCACACAGATGTATGGGAATGTTGTAAATTGAAAGAAATAATGAAAATAAATATCTTCCAGCTGGCCATTCGTGTGGCTTATGCACCAATTAACAGTGCTTGTTAACACTTATAAAATAATATCTGTTGCCGGTAACTATTAAAATTTTATTATTTTCAAGTGACACAATGTTAACCGTTCAACTCTACGTCGGATAGTTGACCAAAGAATATAATACTCACTAATGAGAAGAACGATAACTCCATACAAAAAAACTTACACACTCCCGAAACGTCAAAAAGTCGTGTTATTTCAATATATGAAGTTTCCATGGTAACCGAACCATAGACTTGACTTGTAGTGCTACTATAACAATACTTAAATTAAACAATACAAAATTTAACACGGAATACACAGAATTAATCATGAAGTAATATGTCTCGCGCGACTAAAATGCAAGGGCAAATTTTATATAAATTTAAACAATTTTTCAGTAGCATGGCACCATTGATAGCTCAAATTAAACCCCACCCAGACAGTCCAGCATTGCAGTCGTAAGATCTATTAGATGGAACGAGACAACCGAGGTCTCTAATCTTCCTATTTTGCTCTATCTTATAGGTTGTTTCCCACAGCAGACTGCAAGGTGAACTGCTATGCAGTGTCTCGCACGATTGGTTAACGGACTGAGTGCGTTTGTTTATACTGTTACCTACCTGCGTATTTAAATTAATCTGATAAAATGACAAACAACTGTGCGGCGTGCTGCAAAACAATAACGTCTAAGCAGTACTATGAATGCTCCAAATGCAGGGAAAGTTATCATGCAATATGTGTTAACTTCACGGACTTTCGGAAACTTTCCGATGCCACCAAACTACGGACGTGCCCCGCTTGTCAGGGAATACTAATACCTACCCCGGAGCGAGGTCTCGCCGCCGTAGAGGAAAAAAATGTAAGTAACGCGAATGTTACCCTACGTCAGCAGAATCGTAAAGCAACCCCACGGGTCCCGCCGCCTGGGCCTGCAGTGACTCCTGACACTGAATCACTCTCGGGGTGCTAGCCACCGAAATAAGATTACTGCGTAGTGACATGCTTTTTTGCCTGGGAGGTCTGTGGCCACTAACTTGGTGGAACTAGTAGACATTCTAATTAGCGAGATGGACAATCACTGTCAGGTTGATATTGTCTACCTCGACTTCCAAAAAGCGTTCGACAGAGTGGATATTATTGCATAAGCTGGGTAAAATGTGTTTCACTCCTCGCTTACTGCAACTTTTCTCGAGTTACCTAGGGGACAGGAAACAATTTGTAAAATATGGCCCTTATCTCTCCGAACCTTATCATACGCGCTCTGGTGTAAGTCAGGGATCCTGTTTGGGGCCATTGCTGTTTGTTATTTTAATAAACGACCTCCCTGAGGTAATAAAAGCATCGACTGTGCTGCTGTTTGCTGACGATGTGAAGCTGGTCATGCCGGTCAGATCTAATGTGGACCGTGAAATGCTCCAAAATTACATTAGCGCAGTGTACAGGTGGAGCCTGGGAAACCGGTTGTTATTTAACATTAATACGAGGGGCGTTCAATAAATTCTCGGTATTAGAATAAAAACAAAAGAATATTATAGGTATTTTATTTTTTATTTTTCAATATACTCCTCTCCTATGGGTATGCACTTATAAGACCGGTCAATTAGTTTTTTAACCCCTCATAAAAATATTTTTTGTCTTTGGTGTCAAAATGCTCCTAAACTACTGTCTTCGATGCTTTATCGTTAGAAAATTAATTTCCACATAGATCCTTTTTGAGATTGGTAAACAAATAGAAGTCACTCGGGGTCAAGTCTCGACTAAACGGTGGGTATGTAATAGTTTCGAGTCCAGATTCAAGAGCAGCAGCCTTGGCAATATGAGCAGTATGCACAGGGGCGTTGTTGTGAAGAAGCAGAACAACTTTGGCTAATTTTCCCCTTCTGTTTTGTTTGATTGCTTCCCTTATTTGGCATAGAAAATTAGCGTAGTGCTCTCCTTTAATACTTACACCCTTTTCTCTATAATCGATCAGTAATATTCCATCACAATCCCAGAATATTGTGACCATGACCTTTCCAGCTGAAGGCAACACCTTGAACTTCCCAGCTGAAGGCAACACCTTGAACTTCTTGGGATGAGGAGTTCCTTTAATGTGCCACTGCACGGACTCTTGTTTGCTCTCAGGGTCATAATGATGAACGCACGTTTCATCTTTACTAACAAAACCTCAAGAAATTCGGAACAACAAGCAACACGCGTATTCTTCTGAAGCGGTGTCAGCATTCGCGGTACCCATCTCGCACTGACTTTTGGCATATTAAGATGGTCATCAATTATATCGTGTCTAGTACCAATAGAAAGGTTGGTTCTTTGAGCTATATCTTTCACCTTTACTCAACCATCTCCAGACATAATTTTCTCCACTTTTTTAAATTTTCTGATGAAGTAGCTTCGACTGGCCGATCAGCTCTATGGTCGTCTTCGATACTCTTTTCCCCATGCTTAAATTGACTTGACCACTTCTGAATTGTTGATAAAGAAGAAGCAGACTCCCGGTAAACATAATCCATTTCTTTTTTTATAGCATATTGATTTTTTACCTGTTTGGTCAAGAATTTTATTACCGCTCGGTGCTCTAATTTAACCAACATTGAAAAATCGCTCATAGTGATCACGTTTGTTCGGTACTTGCAAAAAAACAAAAGAACATCGCCGTTTGAATTTAACTTTTTTTTAATATTAATTAATGACTTTTGCCGGCCAGTATTCAAAAGTTTACCAAATAGGTTTAAAAGATGTCAATACCGAGAATTTATTAAACACCCCTCGTAAATGTGAGGTAACAACTTTTTCCCTTTCTTCTGTGTCTCTCTGTTATGACTACTATATGGCAGGGAAGACAATAACACGCGTCGATGAAGTCCGAGACCTCGGAGTAATATTTGATTCGCAGCTCACGTTCCGGGCACACGTAAAAAACGTAACACGCGTCGCGTTTCAAAGGTTGGGTCTCGTGCTGCGTAACGCTGTTTCGCTCTTGGTTCCAGCAACGCGTGCTCTATATGCGACACTTGTACGGAGTATTCTCGAAACAAATGCAGTGGTATGGAGCCATTGGAGCCCGCATGAGAAAAAATACATACTCATGCTCGAGCAAGTGCAGAAGAAATTCCTTCGAAGTATGTACAAAAAGATACATATCCACTACCCTTTTATGTACCCAACACGGTTCTTACAGGGACATCTAGGTTATGACTCGTTGGAGCTGCGTCGAAACCTGGCCCTAACTTTGTAGTTAACATTTTGAGGTGTAGGGTGGATAGTGTCGGCCTTCTGGAAAGATTTGTTAGGCTCTCGGTACCTGACGCGTACTGCAGCAGGCGGAGGCGGCCGCCCCTGCTGGCTGCTGAGCACGCGCGGACGCGCCTTCGCTTGCACTCCCCCGTCCTGCGCGCGACTGCGCTCATCAACTCCTTGCTTGCAGCAGCTTCTGAATGCGATTTGTTTGCGACAGGTATAGCGAGATTGATGACAGTATGGAAGAGAGTGCTTGAGATGAAGCAAGATAGGTATTCCGTAGTTTTAAGTTAGTTTTATAGGTGGTGTTTTTAGTTTGGAATCTTTGTAACGCCTTGGGTTAAACTGTAATGTTACATTACTTTAGATTCAATAAATAAATAAATGTGTGAAGTAAAAGATCACCTAAAAAAATTTATGTCATCGTGCAGTGCTGCGTGCTCGTCACGACTTGATACTCTTGAGGCCAACCTTATTAATACCGATTCCAGAATAAAGGCACTCGAGGACCACGAGCTAGGCCGGGCGCGCCTAGTACAGCAGGTCAGCCAACTTCAGGATACAGTGCATTCCCAGGCGCAGGCCTCGCTTCGAAATGATATCGAAATACAGGGGGTAAACGAATTACCGAATGAAAACACGTACCACATTATTCTCACAGCCGCCGCTAAAATAGGTGTAAACCTTAAGGACGAAGACCTGGATTTTGCGAGTCGTGTAGGCCCCCAAAAAAGTCATAGCCCCACCTCAAAAACACCTAGATCCCGAATCCTAGTTGTCAGGTTTCTACGACAACACAAACGCGACGAGTTCTTGAAAGAAGCAAAAGCACGACGAAATCTGACTTCTGCATATCTCGAGGTGGCCGGTCCCGCTTCTAAAATCTTCTGCAACGAGCGGTTAAGACGAATACGATCGGTGTGGATCGGTTCTCCATACAAACGTATTTAGGCTCTCATTTAAAAACGCCATGCTAGAATAACATGAAACTTTGTATACACAATGGGATCCGGCATACCTAGGTCGAAAATTAGTTTCTGTTGCTAGAAATTGTTTTTTTGAGTTTTTTACGGCTTGTATGAAAACCTTAATAATCGCTGTAGTTTTTCTCCATTATAATTTCAAGCAACTATGGTCCGCCCTAGACAAGCTGGATCCCATTGTGTATACAAAGTTTCATATTATTCTAGCATGGCGTTTTAAAATGAGAGCATAAATACGTTTGTATGGAGAACCAAGCGTACTGCGCCCTTTTAACGAAAGTAAGAAGAGAGTTATTTCGTGATGCCAGACTACGAAAAATTAGTGCCGGCTATAAATATTGCTGGACGCGTAATGGAGCCATCTTTGTCCGCAAGCGTGAAGGTGGTCAGGCGATTGCCATACGAAACCACGCTGACCTGCTCAAGTGTTTTGGGGAGCCCGTTGAAGTGGAACCTACTTCCCCATTGGAACACAGCTCCAGCACGTCGGTCGATAGCCTCGGGGCATCTGGGCATTCTCCGGTCGCCCCGGTCACCAACAACGATCTTGCTTAGATACACGAACCACTGCATACCCACTACTTTTAAGATCCCCGTAATCTGCTATGGTTGTTTTTGCTGTAAATACTGTAATGATTACCTGTTGATTATGTTTTACTGTAATTTTTCCTTGTCATATGATATTGACTATAAGCACACATCACAACACTACACATTACACACACACACACATTCTGCCCAAACCTACCAAAGGAATTTAAACACGCCTTACATAAATACGAGGGGTGTTCAATAGGTTTTGATAATCGGTATGAACTACCCTGTTAATGATATTCTTTTAATGTGGGCTATACCATGACACTAATCATTTAATCAACATTAAATTAGAGTAAGAATATATATACATTATTCATTTGTTTTTCTGTAATTGCTGAACAAAAAACATCTGAAGGGGAAAAATAACAAGATTGCAAAAATAAGAGTTGGTTTTGTAATTATTTGGAGTGGTGTGTAAAAAGTCCTGGTGCACTAATAAAAAATATTGTAATTGAAAATAAAACCTTGGTTTATCAGTATGATTTAAAGAATAAGCAAGTTATCTGTGCAGTGTTTTTTTGTTATCTCCAGCTCTGTCACCAAAATTAGGGTGTATTTTTCGACTTCTTCCTGGACTATTGAGGCCAACAATAAAAACTGCGAAATTAGCTTTCACCAATTGAGCACAAATATTATTGGGTATGTCCTTAAACTACGACCAAGACCACCGGGGAATGGGCAGCAGCATTCCTAGAGTGCGGTGGAAATACTGCGATCGCCAACCCGCATGCCAAGCGTGGCGTTTATGGCATTTACCCCCCATGAAATTCGGGGAGGCCTATGTCCAGCATTGGACGACCTAGGGCTGATGTGGTGGTATAACATTATTCTATCAGAGTTGTAAAAAATACAATTAATGAACTGAAGAAAAAAAACACTTATTTTCGGTAGTAATTGTACATGAGAGCCTTTTAATTGACAAGGGTGCTGCTCTTCCAGTAAAGATCAGAATTGATAACCGTTCCCATTATTATTTAGCCCTAACTTCCGACTACTACTTCTCATCCACATATGTTCAAAACCAACTACATGAAAATAACGAGCTGGTGATGACTTAGTTAAGGTATAAAATTTGACCTCAAAAAGTAAAATAGTTTTTATTGGGGTAAAATAAAACAAATGAATGATGTTAATAAGTATTTGAAAATATAGAAAGTGTTCATATTGTAATTAAAATATAAGGATTTACATATCTCCCATATTTAATACTGATTATCAAAATTTATTGAACAACACTCGTATATGCATTCGCAGATCTCTTGGCAAGGGTCGTCGTCAGTATTTCGGATTTATTTTAACTTCCCAAATGGCGACCCGTGATATAGTTGACGAACTTGACAATAGTTTATCAATCGAATGCCACTCGTTAGACAATTTAGAGCAATGTAAAGGCGTTCTGACATCAAGTTCACGTTTCAAATTACTCACACTTAATATTAGAAGTCAACAGCGAAACTTTGACTCTTTTGTAGTATCTCTTGCGCGGATAAATATCGAATTTGACATAATTATCTTAACAGAATGTTGGCTGACTGATGGTTCCGTGATATAACGCTTTCCGAACAACAAAGTTTTTAAACAGGAGCAGTGGAGTGGTAGCTTACATAAAACAGTCTCTTTCAGCCTCGGCCGTCGAGCCACCTTTTGACGAAGCCAACTGTCTCTCAATTGACATTGCCAATGACCTGACGATCTTATGTATCTATCGCTCACCTTCTGTAACTAATCTTGAAAAAATTCTCAATTCCCTAGACTCAACCCTAAATCAAATCAGCTCGAGGCAAATCATTGTGGCTGGAGACATAAATCTTGATTTAATGGACGAGGTATTCTACTTTTGTGCGTTGAATAAAATACCTAAACCTTGCTTCTGGGTGAATCACGTTTTGAGATCACCCTGATCGACGATTAATATTATTTTTTATCTCCCTTGCTTTAAAATGTTCATGTAAAACTATGTATATTAAAGCTATACAAATGTGGCTTTATGAGAGTATTTTATTGTTCTGAAATAATTATTGGAGTTTTGAAAAAATGAGGTTAATAAATAAAACTAGTGTAAGGTCATGACTTCTCCTTGTAATTTGTTTTTTCCTAATAAAAATAAAAAGCATTAATCTTGAGATTTTCAGTCTATTTTGTCCGAAAATGATATACGACATGCCCTATTGTGAATGGTATTAGATAAACATGTCTTAAAATATGCGCGTCGGGGCCTAACTTCTCCGCCTCCCCCCACTAAATGCGCGGTGGCTCTTGGTGGCTCCCGTTGTTCTAAGTTAAGGGGAGGTTGTCATGCGAGTTGGCCTTTTCGAGTTTTCTAAAAACAATCTGAAACGTAGAAAAAGGGTTTTAAAAATTTGAAAAAATTATATGTTTTACTTAAGGATCTAATCTAGTCAAAGTTGCACTCAGTTACACGATTTAATGCATTTCGCTCGATAGAAAGAGACCCCAAAGTTACTCCTTTTTGTAAAGCATTTACAATCTGACGACTAAACTATTGATGTTTTAAATAAAGTTTTTGAACTAAACTAAAGCCATTTAGTATTTCTAGTCATTTTTGCAGAATTTAAATAGATAAAATGATTGTATTAATTAATATGTTTAAATACCTACAAAATGCGCGAGCGCGGAGGCTCGGCAGGCCCGATCAGTCGCGCGCTGGCGCTTACGGACAACGGACCTGTGTCAGTTTTATCCGCGACCGTTTCGTGCACCAAACAAGCAATTTTTGACTAATTTATATAATTGATGCAAATTATTTAAGAAGGGCAATAAAAACCCAAATGAAAAAAGTCGTAATTATTAACAAATAAATTATGGTCATAGTGCCGCAGTATAAAAATGACAGTATAACAACTGAACTGAACGCCTGCAGAAATGGAACCAAAGTTGGTAAAATTATAAATGAAATATTTATTACCAGAAATTGTAGATATAGTAAGAGATCTACTGCTTTGCACTTGAATATTTTTTTAAGCTATGAGCTTCACCACATTAATTCCGGCCGTCTTTTTTTAAATACCACGTCAGTGGCCAACAAGCGTACGGCCCGCCTGATGGTAAGCGATCACCGCAGCCTATGGACGCCTGCAACTCCATAAGGAGTCACATGCGCGTTACCGATCCTTTTAAAATTTATACACTATCTATCATTCTAGCTAATCTTCTTTTAAAAGATCTACCCATTTCCAGGTAGCTACCGTGGCAAGTTAGGTATTATTTCATATACCATATTGATTCTTTTATCATCTTTATGTAAAAATCATTTCTGGTATTTAATTTAAAAGAATACGGTAATCTTTCGCATAAATAGTAAAAAGTAAAAACTTCGCAATGTTTTTTATGCTTTGAGAGAACTTTTGACGAATAAATTAAACCACCAAAAAATATTCTGTCTGTATTTTATTAAATTAAATGAAGGTTTTTTCCAAGCTCGTGGCTCATAAAACGTTAGCTGTTACAATAAAACTTAAAACTAGTGAATCTGTGAGCTGTAGACCACGCAAAAAAAATACGTTTTCAAATTTCAAATTTTACAAAAACCGTCTCGATAAAAATCATTATAATTATCGAACCTGCTCACGAAATGTCACAAGAATCGGTTGAGAAATGCGACCTGTAGAGGAGAACATTCGAACAGACAGACATATGAAAGAATTTTTGTCGAAAGCTGAAACGAGAATGCTTATATCCATACGCTTCGTCAGGTTTTACACTAGACTGAGGAATATAACCGGGGAAACGTGGTCGCTTACTATGGGCCTCATAAGAAGGCTCAAAGTCACCCAAAGAGCAATGGAGAGGGCTATGCTGGGAGTTTCTCTGTGTGATCGCATCAGAAATGAGGCCATCCGCAGCAGAACCAAAGTGACCGATATAGCCCTTCGAATCGCTAAACTTAAGTGGCAGTGGGCGGGGCACATAGCACGCAGAACCGATGGCCGTTGGGGCGGAAAGGTTCTCGAGTGGCGACCACGTACCGGAAGGCGTAGCGTGGGCAGGCCCCCTACACGGTAGACTGATGACCTGGTAAGGGTCGCGGGTGTCCGCTGGATGCGGGTGGCGCAGGACCGGTCATTGTGGAAGTCTTTGGGGGAGGCCTATGTCCAGCAGTGGACGTCATTCGGCTGAATGATGAGGAATATAACCTGTTACCTGTGCCCTCTGTCTGGCGTTTGTGGACTACGAGAAGGCCTTCGAATTCGGTTGAAACCTGGGCTGTACTACAATCTCTCCAGCGGTGCCAAGTAGACTACCGTTATTATCGAAGTACTGAAATGTTTGTACGACAACGCCACTATGTGAGTCCGACTCCAGGACAAGAACTATTCCGTTGTAGCCGCGAGTCAAGCAGGAAGATGCTATTTCTCCCAAACTGTTCTCCGCTGCACTGGAGGATATTTCCAAGACTTTGGACTGGAGAAGCCTAGGCATCAACATAAACGGCGAGTACATCACTCTCCTTCGGTTTGCTGACGATATAGTAGTCTTGGCTGAGACCATACAGGATTTAAGTACCATGTTCAATGACCTCGGTAAAACCTCCGAGAGAGTTGGTCTTAAGCTGAATATGTACAAGACGCAGATCATGTCAAATGCCCATGTAGCACCAACTGTCGTTACAATCGGACACTTTATACTAGAAATTGAAGTTGATTATGGTATACTAGCGACCCGCCCCGGCATCGCACGGGTGTAATGCTGATACTAATTATACTACAGAATGTCTCTATATAGTACAAACCGGCCGGTACCGCCGCAACCGCTATATTCCTGCATTTTAAATCAGTAATATCTTCGAAAATATTCATTTTAATTACATGCTGTAAAGGGCCATATTGATCTACATTAAATGCAAAATGTATTTAAGGTATTTTATTGGAGACTCAGATCATAGAAAGAAATAGATGTGAAACGGGGGCGTGGCGCATGTCGCCGCGACATGGTCAAAAAGAAGTGTAAGTGATAACATATGAAAAGCGTTATATTTTCTGCGAGTTGTACAATAATCACCCCGTACCGCGCTAAGCCACGGCGCAATGTATCATGCCGCTGTAGCTTTGGTTGCTGCGTGAATTATTTAGTGGTGCGCAGCCGCTGGCCCCCTGTTAGGCTCCGCCCAACTAGAGTGGTGCCGGTAAAAATTGCAGTTTATGCGTCATCGATAAAATAGGAATAGAATGTCCAACTGGTCACTTAATATCAACGGTAAATTCACAAATCAATATTTAATAAACTTAACTTTGTTCCAAAAGATTGCAGAACAACTTCCAAATTGATGTTAACCGACTTTGATAGAAGAAAGATGGCTCTCACTGTTCTCAGTTCGTATTCATGTTTTTTTTTTATGTATGTACCGCTATAATGCTTTACTATGTTATACAACTTTAGTGATTATATGAACTCCATCTAAACTGGCCATTTCAATAGTCATCAATATCTTAACGTAATAATTTAAAGATCGATGTCGATAGAACATAATTTAACGTTTATCTCCCTCTAGTGTTCATTGCCTTTTTTGAGCGGTGCGTAAAGCCAATCGCAGCGCTGGTTTGCATGACTTCGTAAACTCGGCGGCAGCTTCCGAGGTTTTCACAGTACAATGTGTGTGTGTGGTGTGTGGACTTGGTGGGAGAAAACTGGAGACATTGGTTTTCGTTGAAAGGAAGCACTAGGGCACTTCTCCCTTTTTTATGTTCTGAGATTGGAGATGGATTAATGCTGTATTGCTTAAAATCGCTTCGTAATTAAGCCATTATTTTTCGTAATAAGTAAAGGATACAAAATGGTTATTGTGGGTTATCCCTAAGAGATAGATATATACCATAATCGAGTGTCTCAAGACGATAGTCTTTGACTAATGTGTGTGTGTTGCCAGTGATGACATATGGCACGTCAAAACATCGTCGCCTCATAAGAAGGCTCGAAGTCACCCAATGTCAAGAGCAATGGAGAGGGCTACGCTGGGAGTATATCTGCGCGGTCGTATCAGAAATGAGGACATCCGCAGAAAAACCAAAGTAACCGATATAGCCCTCCGAATCGCTTAACTTAACTGGCAGTGGGCGGGGCACATTGCACGTAAAACCGATGGCCATTGGGGCGGAAAGGTTCTCGAGTGGCGACCACGTACAGGGAGGCGCAGCGTAGATACAAAGTGAACTGATGACCAGGTAAAGGTCGCGAGAGTCCGCTGGATGCGGGTGGCGCAGGATTGGTCATTGTGGCACTCTTTAGGGGAGGCCTATGTCCAGCAGTGGACGTCCATCAGCTGACATGATGATGATGATAATGATGATGACACGCACACGACAAATAAATATAACACAAATAGATAAAAATTGCATGACCTATTAAACAAATCGAGTAGAGAGGAATAAGATATATTTCTTAGGTTCTTAGGTTTCATAGATTAAATAACGAATTTCAGGGTTGTACTATGAATTCTGTTTTTTTTTCATTATAATGGATCCTATCGTAAGTTCGACTTTCAATTATTTATTTACTACCGATTTATTAAAAAATGATATCAATTACATACTATAGGTAAAGTTTAATCATAATTGGGTCAATCAACTATTTGTTGTATTTGTGTGTCACCACTCTTAAATATTTTTTTTCCCTCAAAATATGAATGTAACATATTGATTATTATATGTTAATCTTTGAATAAGACTATTAAACTACAATTGAACATAATATGGAATAATAAATTGTACAATTTATGCAAAATTTATTGGTTTTCTAGGAGACACTTTTTCGCTTTCATACAAAAATATCGTGTCCCTGTACAAATATTATACGTTTCATTCCTTCTTGGTGTAAAAAAATTGCTCACTGGTAAACAATGTTATACGTAATTTAAATACAACTCTGCATTTAGTATATTAATACGTTGTTCTAATCCAGAACAGTTAAATCGTTTTTTTATCAGATTAGTTTGAAAAAGTGTCCCTGTGGAAGTAAAAAATACCAAGTCACCTGACTAACCAAACTAAAAGTAGGTAGTAAGTGGCCTGATGCCGCACGACCTTGGCTAGACCAATAGGCAGCCGATCTGAGTATCACGTGACTCGGCCCGCCATTGCTGCGGCATTGTGTGGCATCGCTCATTTCGTCCGGAGCTCTAACACAGGAAAGGTGTCGTTATTCCATTTCTCCTGACTGACTGCGACTATTCGTAAGCTTTCCATGATTTTATCTTAAACTAGAGCTTCGTGCATGGGACGGAGGTCTAATATCCTAAAGCAACCAAAATAATTTCCACTTTTCTGTTATTTTGTACTTTTAACTGGTTTTAACTTGAATTTGTCTCCTGGGTCACCAGTCACCTGACTGACTATTGCGGTGACCCAAGAGAAATTTTGGTAAGCCAAGAGACATTTACCTGTTTATAAAGCAGTTAGTAACTGAATGCACAAAAAGTTATTAAACTATTTTAATTGTATTTTGTAAATGGATCATGTGCATAAAGATGTATAAAATTTCATCCTTTTCGATTATTGTGGTGATTGAAAATAGACCTTTTTAATACATAACACGGAGTTCTAATATCAGTACTAAAAGTGAAATATGTTTTACGTGTTTTGACCTGGTTCTAACTATAATGCATGGTGTTGCCAAATTATTAATTATTAAAATGATCCTATTTTTAATCATTTCTTTTATGCTATACACGGGTCGTAACAATAGTGGGTCATTCGCTATATTAAGGAAAAAGGAGCTTGGAAGTTTAAAATAATATATACTTCCTTGCTTATACTAATCATCTATTCCAGTAAAAATGCCGTTAACCGGAGCAGAAAAACAAAAACGTTACAAAGAGAAGTTGAAGAATGATCCGGAGAAATACGAAGAATATAAGAAGAAAAAAAGAGAGTGCTATCATGCTAAGAAAACATTGGTTAAGGACTTGACGGCAAAAGAACACTATAATGCAAAAATAATATGGAAACTAAGAAAAAAAACTTCAAGGCAAAATAAGAAAAATCTTAATCGGGTTCTTGAAGTTACACCTCCTAGTTCTCCAATAACTGCACAGGACGCTTTGCAGGACGACCTTCAAGGGCTTCAAGAAATGGCTAATATTGAAGATGTAAGGGAACCTGCCGAGGTTAATAACAAAAGTGGTGGAAATAAAAAACAAAGAGGCCGAAAGAAGGTGAAAAGAGATCGCACAAGAATATATAAAGAAAATTTAAGACTGAAGAAAGAAAACCAGAAACTAAAAATTGCGTCAGAAAAGTATAAAAAGCGTTATTATAGACAAAAACGTAGAGAGTGTAAATTAACATCAGATGAAAATGATGGGGTAAAATATAGTGCCTTAAATAAAGCTATTAAAGACAGATACCAAAAAATTAAGACAATCAAAGAAAAGCAACTGTTTAAAAGCATTTTTGAAAATGTCGCAGAGCCCCAAAGAAAAAATCTGATAAAAAACGCTCTTGGCTTGACTGGAGATTTAAGAAAAAACGTGGATCGCTTTAAATATGATGCAAAGCTGTTAAAAGACGTTGTTCAAGACTTTTTTCAGAGAGATGATGTATCGCGAGCGACCGCTGGAAAAAAGGAAACGATTACACACTCGAAAACAAAAGTCCAGAAGAGGTTCTTGTTAGATAACATGAAAAATTTATTCAAAGTCTTTAAAAAAGAAAACCCGGACACAAACTGTTCTTACTACTCCTTTACAAAATACAGACCTTTCTTCACTGTAAAGCCCTCTGCAGATGGACGAGAAATGTGTTTATGCAAAATGCACATCAACCCGGTTTACAAAGCAAGAACTCTTAAACGGAAGCGAATAATCCACACTGATGAGTTGAATATTCTCATTTCATCCACAGTTTGCGACACCGAAAGTCAAGCTTGCATGTATGGAACATGCCACGTATGTTGCGGTAAAGATATAACGTATGATTTACAAAACGAGGCAGAAAATATAAAGTGGCACGAATGGGTTCGAAAGGAAGTAACGTACGAAAAGAATGGAAGAAAAATGAAAGCTATGAAAAATGTTAAAATAGAAAAAGAAGATCAAGCTAAAGAGTTACTGAGAAACTTTAAAGAGGAACTAAAGACATTAAAAAAACATGTTTTCAATATAAAAGTGCAACATCACAGTTTTCGACAGGCCGTTGATAAATTGAAGGATTCGGAGATGGTTTTGGTAGCAGATTTCAGTGAAAACTACAGCTGCAAATGTTTCCAAGAAATACAGTCTCATCATTTCGGTGGCTCAAGAGAGCAAGTATCACTACACACGGTTGTAGTTTACACTACCAATATACAGGAATCAAAACCCAACGTGAAATCCTACTGTACTGTATCAGCGAATTTGTGCCATCAGCCTGCAGCAATCTGGGCTCACCTACATCCCATTCTTTCAGAAATTCGGCAAGCCTATCCGAATATAAAGACAATACATTTCTTCTCAGACGGGCCTTTCAGTCAGTACAGGCAAAAACAAAATTTTTATTTAAGCTCCACAAAAATTTTTGAGTATGGTTTCCAGTCCATGACGTGGTCCTTCTTCGAGGCCGGACACGGGAAAGGACCAGCTGATGGTATAGGAGGCTTCTTGAAACGAACCGCAGATGATATGGTAGCTACAGGAATGGACATCGTCAATGCGGATGCTTTTTACAATGCACTGAAAGACAAAAGCAAAATAAAGTTATTTCTCATTACGGAAGAAGACATTGACAATTTCCAAAAACAACTACCACCGAATATAACTATCTTAAAAGGTACCATCAGTGTGCATCAACTGTTCACAACTGTGCCAGGTCAGTTGCAATATCGTGACCTGAGTTGTTTTTGTGAGAGAGGTTTTTGCCAATGTCGAAACCCAAAACATTATCAGCCACTTAACATGAAAGAGACACCAGTGCTCAATGTTGACGATGTCGAGACAGTTTTAGCCAGGGGTATTAATGAAGAGTTCAGTTCTGATGATGACGTTCCGTTAAGTGGATTGAAGAACACAAAAGAGAAGTCTTTGCAAGAAATATCTCTGTCTGATTTGTGTAAACCTCGAGAAAGAACCATGTATGATTCGGTTTACAATAACGCAGAACCATGTACATTGGGGCTTCAAAACAAAGAAAATCGTCCAGTGCATTGTGGGGATTTTTTACTGGTGAATGTTCCTGGACCCAAGGGTAAACTATTCAGATATGTCTGTAAAGTTAATGGTTTAGATGATGATGGCGAAATGCTGGTGATGTTTTTGCGGAACGTAAAAGCAAAAAAGACATTTAGACTTGATCTAAACGATTTTTCCTACATAGATCCTAAAAACATTGTCAAAATTCTTGAAGAACCATTTACTACAATTAAAAGACAGCAGGAATATTTTGACTTCAAAGATGTCGTTGACATTTTAGAAAAGTAAATTTAAATGTTAATCATTTTTGTATTGTGATAATATACCTAAGTAAGAGTAGGTAATTGTGTATGACTGGATAGTAAAGTCATGAAGATCTCTTTTTATGTTGATTTAAAAGTCTGAATAAAAGATGTTTTAGTTTCATTTATTAAATATAAGGATAAGAACTATTTTCTGTTGTTGTTGATTGATACAAATAACTTGCTGTGATTATTACTAAGAATAGACATTTGTAGAAGTTTTTTTTTTATGTTTTCATATAATATAATATTCTAAATTCTACATTTCTGTTTTTATTTTATTCCCGATGTACCGAATTAAAAGTGAGGTGGTCAGGATTTGTCAATATAATTAATTATATTCAATAATAAAAGCTTTTAACATAAAACACATACACTAAGCATCTAGTTCACTCCACTGTAAAAGTCTCTTGAGTTACCATTTTGTCTCTTGAATAACCAACTTGTCCCCAAAAAAAAGACGTAATGTTTTTAATTTTACACAAAGGAGATTTACGGTATTGAGTAAGTTTTTACATAAACTGTGTTTAAATGAAAAAGAGAAGTAAAACATATGATGTACGTTTTAGTTGAATTCGTTATTGGTAATAGAAGGAAAACTTTTTGGACAGTTTTTGTCACCAGTGACTCAAGAGACATAATTCGTTGTTATAACTTTTGACATATATCGTGTTTTACAATATTACAGATGCATAATAGATAACAATATATTTAATTACACATAGCTCTGAATAGATCTTTATTAGCGCGCTGTATTATTGAATTATAACATGGTTACCCAGGGGACCACTTTTGAGCTTGAATTCTGATTATGGCCATATAAAACTTATATTAATCATACAAGTCCGCGGCAACTCTCGCACTTTAGAAGTATAATATATATTGTACGATAACAGCAAATAATAATGTAAAATAAACGAACTTATTTTTTAAATTCGTTCTTTCTCAAAAATACAAGAAAAAGTTGATTGACCCAATTAATGCATTTCTTAAATAAATAAATAAATAAATAAATATTAGGGGACATTTTTTAAACAAATCGAACTAGTCCCAGCCCCAAGGTAAGCTCAATAAGGCTTGTGTTATGGGTACTAGACGACGATATATTTAATAGATATATACTTAAATACATAGAAAACATCCAAGTCTCAGGAACAAATGTCTCTGCTCACCACAGAAACAAATGCCCTTACCTAAGCCTTTCTTAAGTCAAAATACAGTTATATTTCTATACTGTGACCAGTATGAAGCTAGCGGGGTCATCCGAGTTCACAGTCGCTTCGTCCGCGCGGGCTTGTTCACGCACCGCCAGGACAGCGTTAAATACCTACTCTCGCAGGACGAGAGGGCCTTAACTTCAGACCACCTAAGGATCAACTGTGCCAAGTTTCAGCGCATAGTCAAAAATGATAAGATTGACGTACTTTAAATACCTGGCGACGTGTTTACAAACATTGAGTTGGTGTACCTCTATGAGTTTACGTTTCTCTTCAAACAAAAATATATATTTGTAGATATATCACAATGGAAAAAAGGGAATAGTGTGTCAAAATTGTGTAGTTTATACTTGCTACATTGCGAAGATAACGGTTAATTAAAATAGTCTTGCATGTTTTATCATCATGTCATCTCTTTTTTGTTTCAGAGCCAATGCTGTGTTCGTGAGTGCCCTCTATTTGATCCACCAGACAAACCAAATCTTGTATACAGTAAAGAATAAGTCTGAATAATATTATGACCGTAATCGTAAATATTGTAGTTACTAATCTCTCTTATCTTCGTGTTGAAGTGGATTACTTGAATGTGAAATAAAAAAGGGATAAGGAGCACGATGAGTAATCAAACATCAGAAAAAAAAACTATATTCAACCATTCATATACTTAAATCATTTGGGCATAGGTTTATGAGCATTGGTCTACAAAATTATAGATTGCCGTGTTATGTGGAATTATACACGCTTCGGCATTGGTACCTTATGATGATGGGCCCTTTAGCACTGGTGTTACGGTACCATTCACTGTGAGGTGTGTCAGGGTACCCCAAAGTTCTACGAGTATATGTTTAAGATCATCTAGTTAGCTTAGTTGTTATTTAATTATCTGTGTTCATATCCATAAGTGGCGCCATATTTATGTTAATGAACATGGACGATCAACAATCAAATACTTATTAAAGATTATACTAGACAGGCCCTTTCGATATTTCGTCTGGACTTACAGTCCGGTCAAAAATACATAGGTACTGTTGCTGTACGAGTGATCAGATACTTTTGACGTTTTAATGACGTACATTAGGGTAAAATATGATGAATGTGTTGATTATATATTGCTATGTCTGCTGCCATCACTATCATATGACATCACTAGGTCTGCTGTGGAGAAGTTAGGCAAGATCTGGAAAGACCGGAGAATAACCACTAAGGTTCAACTAATAAAGTGTCTTGTCTTTCCGATACTTCTTTACGGACCGGAAGCCTAGTCACTAAGACTACAAGACCGCCGAAAAATTGACGCCCTGAGATGTGGTGCTTGAGACGCATGTTGCAAATCCCCTGGACAGCCTTCCGGACCAATGTTTCTATTTTACAAGAACTTGGGATAAAAACGGCTTTCGTCGACTATGCAGTTACGGATTCTTAAGTCCTTTGGTCATGTATCATAAATGTGGAATCATTAGAAAGGCTGGTAGTAGAAGGCCAGCAGCTCCAGAATATATTATTTCGAAATATAAACACAAACGAACGCGTTTGCGTTTAGTCTCAATTTGTATAGCAACAAATATTTACCGCCAAAGGCCGCTAGAGGCGCTGTTCGCGTTGACATACAAATAGTTACCGCCAAAGGCCGCTAGAGGCGCTGTTCGCGTTGACATACAAATAGTTACCGCCAAAGGCCGCTAGAGGCGCTGTTCGCGTTGACATACAAATTGAGACTAAACGCCAACGTGTTCGTTTGTGTTTATCTTGCGAAAAAAATATACTAGAGGAGGAAAATGATCCAGAGGACACTCTTCTACCCACTGGATAGACCTTTTTATAAGTAGTGAAGAAGTTATCCGTCGCCGAGTGCCCTTGCAATGCAACCAACCGTCAGAAATGCAGAGATATCTGAAGTCCATTGCCAACAATAAAGCTGGAAGCGTAAATCAGTCATATACGGCAACCAAGCAGTCACGATCACTCTGACAAGAGTGACCGACTGAGAAGAAAGAAAAAGAATATGAAACTAAAGATGTTATTAATATTCTTCACATAATATTTAGTATTGATTTGTTACAAAGAGCATCTATACATTTATTTATGATTTATTATGAGTAATGAACCTTTAGTAATCATATCTATTAACATCAACTTTCTGTTAAATTTAAGTAAACGCATTGGAGGCGCGTTCAGTTTAAGATAGGTTGTACTCTAATACTTACAATGGGCGAGAAGGGTGAATAGGGATTTAAAAGGCATTCATTTGTTATTTGCATTGTACAGGTATTGAATTATGTTATAATAAAGCAATTATTTTTCGTGCTACTGCATCTTCAGTGAATGAATACTATATGATAACCACTTAAGAGTCCGCAGTAAGCTTGGTTCTCCATACAAACGTAGTTTCGCTCTCATTTTAAAATGGCACGCTAGAATCATTTGAAACTTTGTATTCTCAAGGGGATCCTGTGTATCTAGGTCGGAAATTAGTTTCTGTTGCTTAAAATTATAATGGAGAAAAAATACAGCGTTTATTAAGGTTTTCATACAACACCTAAAAAATTCGAAAGCTCGCTGTATTTTTTCCCATTCCAATTACTAGCAACAGAAACTAACTTCCGACCTAGATTATGGCGGATCCCATTGTGTATTATTTCTGCACCACCACCACCACCACCACCACCACCACCATATCAGCCCTAGGACGTCCACTGCTGGACATAGGCCTCCCCCAATTTCAAGGGGGGTAAATGCCATAATCGCCAGGCTTGGCATGCGGGTTGGCGATCGCAGTATCTCCACCGCACTCTAGGAATGCTGCTGCCCATTCCCCGGTGGTCTTGGTCTTGGTGGATTTCTGCACCACCTACTGCGAATTGTAATTATTAGATTTGATTTCCGCTACCCAAAGGTTGTCTGGAAGAAATCGCTCATTAGCGATAAGACCGCCTTTTGTTTGCCTCTACTTATTGTTATTACGTACTGGACTGTGTGCTTTCAATGAGGTGTGCAATAAAGAGTTATTGTATTGGCTACAAAGTTTCATGTTATTTCAGCACGGCGTTTTAAAATGAGAACGAAACTACGTTTGTATGGTGAATCGAGTTCGGTCGAGCGTACTGGGGACTCTTATAGTTTATTTGTAACAAACTTTTCATTAGAAGATGCGATAGAACGTGTAATATACGTGACACACCGTTTATCCATATATCAATTACGTAAATTGTCAAATTTAGTCTGTCGATGTCGTAGTCTGTAGACTATTTCTGTGTAAGTAAATAACATTACCATTATGTTTCATGTATATTGTATATACAGGATGGGCGAATAACAGTTATACAACTTTGTTCCATATATTTTACAAAAATAAATGATGAATGCATTTTTTTATATGAAAGTGTGTGACTTGGCAAATATGGATAGATGTTAACATCCGCCAAATATCTCTGCTGTGTAGGAAAATGCGAGCCCTATTCATAGCGTTTTTCATGATAGTTCGCAATTTCAAAGTGTACCTGACAGACACCTATTCCCCGTTTTTTTTAAGATTAGAAATTTAACGGCCAGTTTCCACCACGTTTCTTCGTTTCCCTGGGATATCAGAGGATAATATTGTACTAATTTCACTTATTTCGGTAACGTTTCAAAGATTTTAATTAGTAATTTATTACGTTTCAAAGATAACACCGCATATGTTCCCGTTTCAAGATTGTTTTCCTTGAAATCGCATGACGGATAACGCACGATTTTTCTAATCTTAAAAAAAACGGGGTATAGTTGAATCCACTTTTACCATTACAGGTTTATGCACGCTTACACACGTTGATTACGATAGACCTATAGAAATAGTCATATTTGGTGACATTGAGAGTAAACCAATATTACAATTTTTAGAGATTTGTAATTTGTTGATCTAAATCTAACAATCTAACCTTTAATTTTGTCACGATGTCCGTGCCGTGTAAGATGTTTCTGAAGCCTACAACTTTCTATAATATATAATTTATTATCATTAAGGCGAAGGGTAGGGCAAGGCGTTCTCCATACAAAGGTTGTGCAAGTTTTATTCGTTAGTTTTGGCATTACAGCATTTAATTTTATTTTTTGCTTGTAAATATTGGATATACCTACGCAGAACATGATGTTGATATTTTGCTTTATTTAAAAAATTGTAAAAATAAAATAATTAAAAATAAAAGAAACACATCAACAAACACATTGACCAAAAATAATAACTGTAGCGCAAACACAAACGAAGAAAAACGTGTACTAAGTTTGTATGGAAAGAGCTTGCCTACCCCTTCGCCTTAAAATAATAGTATTTTTTGCTGCCAAATTTATGTAAGAATTAAAGTGTATACCTTCAACATGTCCACTCTGTTTTTATAACTGTACTACAATGACAACCACAACCTTATTCCAACGCAATAAAGTCGTTTTTACGTGATAGGTCAGGTCAGAATATATACTAATTTACTTAGTAAGTACCTATTGTTGCACGTGTCTGTTCATTTATATAGCTACAATGACTGTTGTATTTTACTTTAGTATCATAGATGTAGAAAATGTTTAAAAATTGATGTTATTATGATAATTTGCACTGTTCTGATGATATATCCAACTAATAGAAAAATATTTTTATTTGATGTTTTCTTTTTACTAAAATTAGTCTTTTTGCTTACGATGACATATGTTGTCACAAAAAATCCACTTTTACCATTCAGAGCGATAGGGGTTCCGTAGTAAACAAGCAACCCTTACAGATTTGACATGTTCGTCTGTCTACGCGCCGCTTAGCTTAGTAACCGTTACTATTAGAAACCCTTCGGCCACTTTGGAAACCAAAGGTTCGAAACCAGTTTAGACAACAGATTGTTTTTCGTTTTTGGAAACCTGGTTTCGAATCTAGAAAAATAATTCTGTTTCCTAAACTGGTTTCCAATACAGAATAGAGTCTTCTTTTGAAACTCATTTACAATTTTTAATATGTAAGATACAAACTACTTGATCAGAAATAGACCAGTAAGTATTTACTATATTATTTTATTTATAACAGTGAATAAAATGTATACAGGCGAATAGATAGGCAAATTTTAAACATAACTAGTGATTAATTAATATCTGTTATTTATTTTATAGCTACTGTAATGCAGAAGAAACTGTAAGTTGTACGTATTGTAATACACTTTTGGATGTATTAACTACGGCTGGGTTGCACCGACTTACGATCACAGACTGATCAACGTTAAATATGGCGCCGGCAGCTGTCATCCCATAGAAACTTGTCAAACTTTCCATACATTCAGATTTTAACGAACACCGCTTACGATTACAGACGGTTTGGTGCAACCTAGCCTACATCTTGTTAAGTTCGTCGTCAAAAACTTCTGTAGGAATTGCAGCGGTTGTACTAACATTACTCCATTCTTCGGTGTCCATATGATGGATACACAAGTTCGTGTTAGTTGGTAAATATACGTTAAATTTACACAACAACATCGCTTTATGGAAATCTGAAGGCCTTAAAGAGACATTTATTTTCTTCCACGATTGCTCTCCTCAATGGATTTTCGTTTTCCATATTGGTTAAGTAAGGTAAGGTTAGAGAAATTTCTTGGATACCAGATTTTATAATTTTACGCACAATTGTTAGCTATCTGACGTCAAAGTGAAGTTCTTATTTCTTGTGACTTTGAATGTGAAAGTTGTAACTAAATAGTTTTAATGCTTATCTGTTATATCCACGAATGAGTTTCAAAGGAAGAGTCTATAATTTGAATTGGAAACTAGATTAGGAAACAGAATTATTTTTCTAGATTCGAAACCAGGTTTCAAAAAAAGAAAAATAATTCTGTTGTCTAAACTGGTTTCGAACCTTTGATTTCCAAAGTGGCCGAAGGGATTAGAAAACAGTAATTTCGCATGGATGTAAGTACATATCAGCCACGCCGATAAAATGGTATAGTAAAATATCGAGAAAAGAAATAAGGTAGGTACCTCGTTTACATGTAAAGCGGGAATGCATTTTTTGGGTTCCGTAGTAAACAAGAAACCCTTATAGTTTCGCCGTGTCAGTCCATCCGTCCGTCCGTCAGTCTTACTAAGCTTTACCTTCACGACTGAAAGCTCCCTACACGTAGTGGGGATGCTATGTCTCTTCTGCAAATCATAATCGTAGTCAAAATCTACTAGCGTTTTTGAAAAAGAAGACTACTGCCGAGAAGAAACGCAGGTATCGTTGGTTAGCTCGTTTAAAAGTAATGTGCCTTTTATTTAATATTTTTTTACTCAAGGTTCCGTTTGCGTGATAGATATTAAACTAAAGTGCTAATTTTGGTTGAAGTGAAGTGTCCTCCTTTCAAACTCGTTGCTACAAATCAAATCAAATTAAAAATTTAATCTGCAATTTAATTGCGAAATTGCGAAGCGCCTGGTTGACGTAACTGGTGACCGAAGAGCTGGCGGCTTCCTCGCTCAACGTATCAGCATTGCGATACAGCGAGAAAATGCCGCCAGCATCCTCGGTACAATGCCTCAAGGGCCCGTTTTAGATTTAAGTTAGTTTAAATTTTCTTTATACAATTTTGGTTAAGTATTTTTGTATATATTTTCGTTGTACATAAATAAATGATTATCTGCAAATAGGCCACAAGGGCACTTTTACAAGTTAACACATGAATATTTAAATAAATTGACAATAATAATTAGGGTATGTAAATTTCCCGGGAATTCCCGGGAAATTTCATACAAATCGGGACCGGGACTGCAAACCCTAATAATAATAAATATGATTGGACAGTAACGGATGGGCAGCTACGGAACCCTACACTGAGCATGGCCCGACATGCTCTTGGCCGATTTTTTAATAAAGACTTTTCTGTTCTAAGTAATAATAAAATTAATTTGAGTTTAATCCCCAGGTCGCGAAGACGCGTTTAACGTGTGTACCTATCTCTGTATGTCTGTGTATTTGTGTTGTAATTGAGCAATAATATTAACATATCATATGTTATTTATTTATTCTGTATCAAAGTAATGTTTTTCGAATTGTTGGCTCGCAGATATTTCATTCATATTTTCCCAAATGAATGAAAAGTTTTCAATACTGTAGAATAGACGTCAGGCGCTTAGTAATAGGGCGGGACCCTATTTTCACTCTTTTTGTAACAAAAAACGGAAAATTTCGACCTAATAAATGAAATGACTGGCATTTTTTCGCGCATCTTGGACGTCACCTAGCACTACCACCCGGATCAATTAGTAATAATAGTATGGCACACTAACTAGAAGTAGATTATGTAGGATTAACGTAAGTATGTGAGAAAGGTGTAACAAGGTGTTTTATCTTTACTTAAACATGAACAATAATGGGCGCCACACACATGGTGTTGGTTGAATAAATTGGTTTAGCTTAAAAGTGTTATCTTCGAGCGGGACATCTCAGCTGCTCATAAATCAGAATAATGCATTCGTTGCGATTCCAGTAACGGTTTTGTATTTAAATTTATCCTTCGAGTCAGTTACGGACTGACGTAAGCAATGGGTTGAGCTAGATATGAACGTAAAAATGCAATGGAGACTACTAACTTTTATTCCCTACTCACACTAGTTTATTGTCACAATTCTAGTACACGAACTGACTGTATAGATGAATTACCCAAAAAAATTTTTAGTTCCATTTGCGTTTTTCCCCATTTTCTTTATTCTCTATACATTATTTCTACCAACAGCTAATTTCGTTACACGCATTTTTTTATAGGCGTTATTTTTGCTACACGCATCTTTACCGATGCAATTTTTCACCAATCTGTTTTTTTCACATGCGTTTGGTTACCCGTAGAATATATTTCCACTAGTTTATTTTTGTCACACGATTTAATATCTAATCTTTTTTTTTCGCAAGACGCTACTTTACCATTAACACTAAGCGGGCGGGGTCGTGAAAACTTCTTAGAACTATTATAGGCATAGATTCTACTTCACCGTGATTATCTGGACATTCTGGAGAATAGAATAGAACTCGTTACTTATCTTAAAAGGTTTATTTCTAGTGCTTATTATCATCAACTATCTATGCCTACCTATCGCTTTAACGAAGCGCAGGTCCAAAAACCGACCAAGTGCGTGGTGGGTCACGCACAAAGAAGGGTTCCGTACCGACACCTCCTAATCTACATTTAAAACCACTATACAATACAGTAAAAAAAGGTCGTATCTTCATAGGGAAGTCACGGCACTTACGCCCTTTTGTTTGGGCTAGACAGTTTTTCAGCAATAACTCAAAAACCGTTAAACCTATCTTGTCCAAAGCTAAAATCGTTGAAAGTATTTATAATTGTACATCATCTTGATTTTTTTCAAAATTTTAGGGGGGGGGACACACTTTTTACGACTTTGACAGCTAATATCTCACTAACTGTACAATCACGTACTTATTCACGTATTCTCTAGTCTCGCTCTCGAAAAGGATGCAAGAAATAAATACCGCGTTTAATAATAAACAGTCGTATATTTACTCTCGCAAAATCTCCACACAAAATCTCAATACAATATAAAACAGTCCGCCACCCTATAAATCTATGGGAAACAAACGCTTGCGCGTTCTAGAATCGCTCCGTACGTAACAGCGCCATCTAGTGTGTAACTCGTTCGACAATGATTTATACACTAACGGTTGACTTAAATGGAAAAGTTTTTTAGAAACCTTTATGTCATTTTTGAAGGCCTATCCATAAATACCCCACACGCCTATGTGACCGAAATGTTGACCCCCTTTACATGTATGGGGTGCCCCCCAGTTTAATATTTTTTTCGTAATTTCACATCATAATTCTATAACGGTTTATAGCATACACCTTCCTACCAAATTTCATAATTGTGGTGCTCATAGTCTCCGAGTAAATCGGCTGTGACATACTGACGGACGGACGGACAGACATGACGAATCTATGAGGGTTTTGTTTTTAGGGTTGGCTACGGAACCCTAAAAAGGTCTTAAGCGACTCTATTTGAGTTACTGCCTTAAGCTATATGTATACTGTGATGGCGGGCACTAATTGCGGGCAAATCAGTGCAATTTGAAACGTAAACTTAAAAAAAATCCTTCTTGTGCAATTCGCTATTGCAACAACTACTTACTCCAGAAAAGATAAAAAGAGCACAGATATTTTAGCATTTAAATCAAATTATTCATTGTTACTAAAATTTGTATATGCTACAAATGCTACCTACATACTCGTACACGCCATGAAGGCGGCCATTATTTCTAAGATTATAAATTTAGAAGTGACAATTGCATAAGACGATTATGACTTATTATATAGATTACGAGAAATAAGACTGGTCGTTTGACAGTTGTCATCCCAGTACAATTAACGTCATTTTTGACCTATAATGACATTATTTGTACTGGGATGACAGCCTTGAAAAGACCAGTTTTATTTCTCGTAATCTATAATGCATCATTAAACTTAACAAACTCTGACAATGACAAATTGAAGCAAATTGGACTATATGCATTTTCTACACTTACCTATCTAGGTACCTAATTAGCAGCAACAATTTGAAACAACTGCCTTTTTTAATAGGTAATTCAATCCTTTTCTAGTTTCCACAACAACAAGTCTGTCCATCTTCGGCTTAGCTCAGTAAACAGTACTACTAGAAAGCTGTAATTTGCATAGGCATAATACATATTACAAATCAATCACGTCACGCGGACAAAACGGTAGAATAAAATTTCGATACATATATTTTTACATCTGAACGTTGTAGGCGCTTTGGTAAATAAATAAACATAACTCCTTGTAGTTTGTAGTATTAACAATCTGGGGATCCTGAAGTACGAAATAAATGCATTTTTAAATTACGCTATGGTTATTTCTGAATCCAAGTTCAGAAAACTGTCGCATCTACCGCACGTACCTATTCTTCGCCGAGACAAAAGACGGCGATCTGATTGAAATGTTGTAGCTGGCCAGTCTATACGTAGTAATAGTAAGTCAATGGTTCAACATAATCGAAACGCTTTTCTGGAGAATGTTCCCGACCTCCTTGCACCTCTAATTTCTCAACGGCATTATTGTAAGTCGTGGGAATAAATCGAGTGAGATTTTTGGCAGTGGGGTGAGCCGGTATCAGAGAAAGAGTTGGAATAAAATGATTTCGTGACCGCATTTACTCGGGTCAAGTCAAGAAGCCTGCGTCGCAATTCGTCTCGTCGTGCTGTCGCGGACAATAGGGTCGTGCGCCCCGGCCGGTGCGGTGTCCGTGACACTTGACACGGGAACCCGCGATCCCCGACCTCCACATATTTCCGCGTACAACTTTTTTCACCTCTGAAATGCCGGACAACCATTTTGATTAGGTGAATCCAAGAAAAATCGATAGAGATAACTTCGAGCGCAGCTGCATTTACATGCTTCTGCTTTTTATGGTGACCGGAACGAAAGGCTTCTGTTGCTCCCACCACCTTACTAGTGCTTTTTGTGTAATCAGTATTACAAGTAGGGACACCTTAAATAAGGCATTCCATTTTATCACTTTTACTAGGTAACTTTGTCAAGTTGCCTCGGCCTCGGTCATCATCAGGTCAGCATCCACCACCACCATATCAGCCCTAGGACGTCCACTGCTAGACATAGGCCTCCCCCAATTTCTTGGGGGGTAAATACCATAATCTCCACGCTTGGCATGCGGGTTGGCGATCGCAGTATCTCCACCGCACTCAAGGAATGCTGCTGCCCATTCCCCGGTGGTCTTGGTCGTAGTTTTAGGACATACCCGGGTCCAAGGTCCAGGTCAGCATCATTGCTCTTTAATATGTTTATTTATTAATGATACTGTGACATACAATAAATTAATAGACAAATAACCATTGACAGGTATCTAAGCACGGGCGAAAACAAACTGCAGTGAGTTTTTTTGCATAATTATACGAGTAGGTAATCCTGAGTAACTATGGTTTTCGAAGAATGTTCCAAATAAGTTTCAAAGTAGGTACTTAGCTGTTAAGTTTTATTACGTAATTAACTACATATATTGATTTATAATTGCTTCTATTTTTACACATTGTTTTTAGCAGGGGACCTAAACGGGACATAATTGCGTGCAATTAAAAGCCAACGGCGGACACCGGAACTATTTATTCTGTGCCGAAACAGAGATGACGATGACGGTTTTAAGATTTCATCTTCGCGGCATCAAGTATTAGTAACCATACAAGCGTACATTTAAAAAACATCGACCATTATATCACTGGACATTGCTTGTGTGTCGGCCGAGTGACAACCCAAGTGATTAATAGAGATCAAATGCAGTTGGTTCAAAAAACCCGCGCGGCTAGACAATGTTGATACCCGCTCACACAAAACTCGCCCAAAGGCCTGTGACTTGTGACTCTTATGACACATTCGAAACGTCGGGTAAAACAAAAAAAGGTGTATACATTTCATTGTACGCGATCCAGTTCTGTTTATTAATAATAATCACATAAGTAGTCCGACTTTGCCAAGGCTTTTGACCGACTTTGCCAAGGCTTTTGACAAAGTTTGTCATGAACGTTTACTTTTAAAGCTTTGGCATCTTGGTATACGCGGCGATCTCTTCCGATGGATTAAATCCTACGTCGAGAATCGTTCACAAGCAGTGGCTGTGGCAGGTTATACCTCTCAGTTTAGACCTATAACTTCAGGTGTCCCTCAAGGGTCTCACTTGGGACCATTGCTGTTTACACTTTATATCAATGATATTACGAACTGCATAAGGAATTCAAATTTGCTCCTGTATGCTGACGATGCAAAAATTTTCAGAATTATTCGAAATGCAGATGATTGCAACAGTCTACAATCAGATTTATATGATTTTGAATCCTTTTGTAGTTCGAATAATTTATTCTTAAATCCAGACAAATGTTTTATCATCAGTTTTAGTAGGAAAAGGACAAATATCACTTACAGGTATAAACTTTGTAATAAAGAACTTGTTCGAGTGGACCAGATTCGGGACCTCGGTGTTATAATGGACTCTAAACTTACCTTTATACCTCATGTTGACAATATCATAAGTAAATCCTTCAAACAGTTAGGTTTTATATTGCGTGTAGGGAAGCCATTTAAGAGGCTTTTAACTTACAAGGTGTTATTTAACAGTTATGTCCGCAGCCGGTTAGAATTTGCAAGCGTAGTATGGAATCCACTCTATAAAGTACATACCGATAGAATAGAAAAAGTGCAAAGAAAGTTTGTTAAGGCAGTAGAGTATCGCACCGGAAATATATACTTAGACTATGTCACCGCCATGAAAAGACAAAATATTACATCTTTATGTAGTCGTCGTGAACGAATCGATGTCTTAACTCTATATAAAATAGTTAATAATCTTATTGCTGCCCCTACCTTGTTACAATCCCTTTATTTTAGAGTACCCCGTCGACGTGAGAGAACTTGTAGAAAGAAACGTCTTTTCCATATCCCTCCTAGTCGTACGGCATATGCGAAGAATGGTTTCATAAAAAGGGCGTGCAGGCTGTATAATGACAAGTTTCAAAACTTGGATATATTTTGTGACAGTTTGAGTAGGTTCAAAGAGCTGTCCCTGCAATGTATTTCGGAATCTCGGTAGGCTAAGATGTGATTATGTTGAGTATGCATTATACCACATGTTTGGTTCTTGTTCATAAATGTTGTTTTTCTAAATAAGAAAGAAATAGGTACTGGTAAAATATATATATGATAGGTTAAATATTTAATTAAGGAAACTGTAAGTCAAGATTTAGCAATAGTCTTAATGTAATAACTATAACTATAAGAGACTGTTTGTTTCTAATAAATAAAATAAAAAGTAGTCTCCAGATATGAAAAACTTTGACACTTCTAGTAGTATAGTTACTTGGGTACCTATATCTTAAATGACAAGTTCTTATACTTGTGATTTCGGCACGGAACCGCAGGCTCTAATTGTAGGTACTATAGTTATTAAAAGTATTATAGGCCACTTTCTTTCTAGATCGAATTCATTATTTTTTATGACTCCGAACTTCAACAATGAGTCAATCATATGGATCAGTTAAAATATTCATAGCTTTGAAGCGGAGGCGTAATCGATTTTAACTCCGACGCGTCGGTCCTGGCTGCGCCTGCGCCGACAGATGAAAGCGCGTGATACCACACCTAATATGAACGATTGTACTCAGTGAGTTGTGTCGTGTTGCGTCTCATACCATACCTATCTTATCCATATCATATTTCATACCTAGTTATATTAATGTGAATAAGATTGCAGTCGAAATATGATTTTGTATCTGTTGTAATATGTTGACTTGTTGAGTGACATACAGGGTTATGCGGCATCTACCTACAGACTGCTAGTTATTGCCATCATGAATCATCGTGACACTGAAAAAGTTACTATGTACATATATGGTACATATGTAGATATTTATTGAATTGGCCTGTTAAACAATGATTTTATATTGTGGAAAAAAGACACTGCCAGTACTGTCGCCCTACACGCCGTAGATATCCTGCTACGTTTTTACATGCGTTGCGTGAGATCGCTGTCTATCACATTTTTTTGCGTGATATCTAGGCCAAATAGAATGTAACATTCATTAGAACAATCAATCATCATAATCCTAATAACTGATCCTAGCGCTATCCCAGTGCAGTTGCATACTGAGGGATGTCCGGGGTCCGCTATCTAATGCCACCAGTTTTCTACTGAAGAGACTGCCTGACCATCCGACCCAAGGAAGAAAATAAGGCAACTTTCTGATTTGGCGGGGCGGGATCGGTTTGACATTCTCATAGGTATTTTGTTCTTTGACGTGAGCTTACTGATGTAAGATTTCCTCACTTAGCAAAATACTGTCAGTATTACGTTTGCACAGTAGTAATACCATCCGCAGAAGCGGGGCAGTACTGCATTCGTATCGGTTGACACTGACAGCTTCGCATCGACAAATCAGGAAGGCGCCTTAATCTTAATCAAGGTTAGGCGCCTTAATTTCACAAACTCTACACCTTAGCCACTCGTTTGTTTTGAATTTTGAGTTGAAATCTATTCCCTTGTAATAAGGGCGATGCCTGGCAAACACTTCACGTCGCATTGTTACTAAGTCAAGTGTGGCATCATAATGTATGAAAGGAACTCGTTTTAAAACGGTTTTTTATCTTTTTGACCGAGTTTCCGTTTCAGCTTCGGCAAAAATTCTTTCAAATGTCCGAACGGCGAATGGCGGTTTTTACTGTTCTCCTATACAGGTAGCATTTCTCAATTGTTCCGATTGTCGGAAATTTTGTGAGCAGTTTTGATGATAATTAAAGTTATTTATCTACCTACTTACCAAGAAAATATATACAAGAAAACTTAGCCAACATAACTTAAATTCTTAAATAGACTTCAGAGTATTAGTCGCAGCCATTTTATAATTATGATTATTGTATATTGTACTTATGTTGTACTATAGTAGATTGTACAACAAGTGCATAGAGCAAGCCATTTAACCTCTACTTTATACCGTCCCGAGCCACAGGTGAGGGTCGATATAAAGTAGAGGATAACCTCTGGTTGACTGGTAGAGAATGTCTCATGTATCTGTAATCTATTACTGTACAATAAAGCTTAAATAAACAAATTAAATAATAGAAATAAAGTAAAAGCTAACTTAAATTCAAAACAGGCCCTTGGGGCATTGTATAATACTGACTGAGGATACTGGCGGCACTTCCTCGCTGTATCGCAATGCGGATCAATACGCTGTGCGACGAAGTCGCCAGCTATTCGGTCACCAGTTACGTAAACGTCAACGCTTCTCAATATAATATAGAATATAATATAGAATTTTATGTTCGAGTCAGTTTTTTTATTATAATTTGAGAAGAAAAAATCGATAGTTCTGTAGATTACAGGCAGCTTACAGAGCCATTTAGTCGTATACAAGGTGGATCCTGTAACTGGAACAAATATTTAAAAGGACGCTTTCTTAGAGCATCTGCAGCAACTCCTGGTGTCCAAAATTTTTTAAATAATTTTTAATTCGGTTTTTTTTTATCTAAAGTTGATGATGATGACTTCCGAGTAATTGATCTTGACACCACGAGATTATAGCGCATCAGCAGCATCAGTCAATGCAGTGTTTGGGGTAGTATCAAGTTAAGAGTCATAATTGTTGTTGCATTTTTTGTTTTCAGGGTTATTTTTGGTAAGTTTTTTTTTATTATATTGAGTTTTTAAAATAAATTGACATGAATATTACTTTTGAAAAGTAATAAAAACTTATTTTCTACTGAGACCACTTGGAAATAAGTGTTTGTCCGCTAAATAGTCCACCGTTTATTTTTTTGCTCCTGTTACAGGGCCCACCCTGTATAGAATGCCTAAATATCGATCTTTGAAAGGAAAATGTATAAAAAATCCCTCCAGCTACTTTATATTCGAAAAGTTTTAAATTAGTAAATTAGAATAGATAAGATTAATATTGATGTAAATATTACAAAAAAGTATAGGTATTTATATCCTCAAAAATCTATTACCAACTAGGTGTATGTACAGAAGTCAGCGAGCACGAGTTACGTAGACTCTCATTTGATGTTTTTTTAGATGATGTTACACGGGAGCCAAACTTAAGCAGAACGTAAATCAAACTAGTGATAAAATACAAATTGAAACAATAAATGGGCCCATTCGTGTCATTCATTTCCGTTTGTGTATTAGCATAGCAGACTACAAAAAAGCTAGTTGTGAATGCAACACATTTGAAACGTATCGTCGAGAAGCTCCCTCGTAATTGTTGCACATCAATCTCTGGTCTCCGTTGCAAAAACAAAGCATTTGTTATTGAAGACATTACCATCCGATAACCTAAACTGTTAACGTGATTTATACTGACGATTCGATCGTTACATTACGTATACAGTACGAATGCATGAAAGTTCAACGACGAGACTTAATTCAGAACGGATGAGTCTAATACCTATTTTGTACTTACATAAACATCGCTGGACCACGGGTTACGTGTATGCAAATACATAAAACTCCACTGCTTTAAGGGCCCTTAATTTAGTTGTCACGAACTTTGGTAACAATTAAATAATATATACTTATACTTTTTTTCAAACATTATGGAACTTCAACTCTTGTATACTTATACTATATTACCCAGTGGCAAAATAATAGCCCAAATTTGGTTTGGTTTTCATTCATTTTTATATATGTAGGTATATATAGTCCTCCTCGTCGTATCCGACGACGGCGACTCTTACAGCTTCCTCTGATGAGCACGTACCTACATGGCTCGCAAAACCGAACTTTGATCTAAATGTTCGGTCGCACTGTGTGCAATACAGCTGACCCTGACTATCGTAAGTATACTCATAGGAGGGCTTGGGTCGAGTCTTCCGTAAATAACGCTTATAGTCCAGGTGTTCGATTCGGGCTTCTTCAAAAGAAGCTACACCTTTTCGGACTCTATTAGGCCATTACCAAAGAAGATATATACTAACGTAACCCATACGCCATTCCGGTCTCATCGACGCAAGCTCCTCCCAGCCCTCGGGAGGGATATCACAGGCTTTGAGATGGCGTTTTAGGACGTCATTGTATCGTAGAAACTGCCCCCCTCGATTACGCTTCCCATTCGGGGAGCTCGGAGAAGAACACGGATTTTGGGACTCTGCAGTCTTTCATACGACTAACATGGCCACTCCATCTCAGCTGGCTTTTTATTAAAATAGCCTCCATACCGGGCATGTTCGATCGACGTAAAACATCCGTGTTGGTCACACGATCCTGCCACCGTATGCGGAGTATGCATCGCAAACAACGCACGTGGAAGGTGTCAAGCTTTCTGATGTCTCCTTTGTAAAGGCACCAGGACTCTGCAGCATATGTGAGTATTGGAAGCACCATAGCCCTGTACACAGAAAGCTTGGTATGGAGTTTCAGATATGTATATATATATATATATTTTAAATATAATATGTAGGTAGTTACATAAAGTTCAAATAATACAGCGGTCAAGTTATGGTCTTCATTGTGTAAAACTTGGTCGTAAGTAACTTCTGTTGACCATTAACCGTACTACGGTTAATGGTCAACAGTGTTGGTTTTTTACTTCGTTATCATCATCATCATAAATATGTCCCACTGCTAGGCACGGGCCTCCTCATATAGATGAGAGGGAACGGGCAGTCCCCATGCTGACGCAGTGTGTGTTAGGGACTTCATTTCACAAGTTCACAAACACTACCTAATACGAGCTAAGCTGAAACGGAGACGCTTGTCCTTATTCCTAGCGAGTGGAGCATTCGGGGTTCAGGGTGAAGATGGGGCTGCCTCGCCGCTGCAGAGTATCGGGCTGCAGAGCGCGTGCCATCTTGAGCATGATTTCAAATGGGATTATCAATCACTGCATGCAGATTCATGTATTAAACCAGAATGTTAAATGATGTCAATTTAGTTACTTTCTTGTTTTTATATAATATTTCTTTGACGATAGCGTAAAATGGGGTGAGTAGGGTTTGCGGGTAGAGTTGGGCTATGAATGGGGAGAAAAGGGATTAAAGGGGGTGAGATGGGATTTTAAGGCTACTGCTACAAAATAATGTATTCCAATTTAAAATGGAGCTATAGTAATACTCATAATAAAAATAAACGAACCAACAATCGTCCGAAATCACCTTTGTATGAAATCCCATCTCACCCCAATTGCGAGGGACTACGGGGTGAGGTGGGATTTCCTGTTTATCGTCAAAGTTATGAAATAGAACTCCCCAAAATAAAATAAAAACTAAAATACAAACGTCCGGAACACTTATTATATACGCCATTCAGTTTGCATATGTAAAATTAAAATGTTATCGAGGTTTGAATATCAGTTTTGTCCCTACTCACCCCTTTTTACGGTACATTACGACATTGATAATAATTAATCGATTGACATTGTTTGTTGTATTATTTTTTGAAATTCTGATTGTACTTAATTCTAATTTGCTTTATTCTTAACATAAAATTGTATGTGTGGACCATTTGTTGTATGAGTAAATGAAACTATTATTTTTAATAAATAAATAAATAACAATTTTTAAATTTAATTTAAGTGAGTAATTTAAGTAAGTTGACACTAGCAATAATATTAGATATGTTAAGTGCCCTCAAAATATCTGAAACCGTCGAACGGCTCTACACATACTTATATAGTACAGTCATATTATATGCGATATAACTGAGCGCCGCTCCGTGTTGATAAAATATTGCAGATGACTGTACCTATGTATCACAAGGAAACACAAATATTTGCGCCCGGCATTTTTAAACGTTTGGGTCGTAAACTCGGTTTGGCTGCACGGCGTTTCAGATAAGTCTGATTTGTTATTGTGTAAGTGACAGGGCATTTTGTGGGAGCCGTGACCGGTTGAGGATTTGAGTATTTCCTGAGGAGAGAACTGCATGTGCTAGTTAGTGGTCTTGTATCGGAAGTCTTTGGTACATGCTATACTGGCTTTTGATTTTTTTTAAATAAATTATCTTGAAAAAAGCTTAGCTTTTATTTGGAAAAGTACTAATAATTTTAAGATGTGGTCGAGATAGCACTTTAAGAGGGGGCATAACGCCAGGAAAAAAGTAGAATTCACCCGCGCGTCCCGCGCCTGGCCCCGCTGTGCGTAAAGGCGATGCGTCTGTTGCTGCCTCGCTCACTCCGCATAGTATATGCCCATCCAGACAGATGAAACATGATTATTTAATAAGCGACAGTTATGTTTATTTGTTAGGTACAATTGGAAATTAAGAACGTCCATAGACTACGGTGTTAATTAGAAATTAAAAACGTCCATGGACTACGGCGTCAATTGGGCATTAAGATAAGTCTCCCTGACAGCCGCGCGACCGCCTTAGGTATTTGATTGGGATATTGAAGTCTTTATCGATCGTGACGTAAGCGCTGGCAGCCTTTTGCATGTCCTTCCGCAATCCGAACGCCCATATTCTGACGAGTAGCAGCCATATTCTAGGTGAAACGATTGCAACCTCTTTTAAATATGTTATAGTTTTGAAGTCATCAAAAAAGTTATTACTTACGAGTAGGTAAGTAAATTTATAAATGCTTTTAGGAAATGGTACGTACAGACTAACAATCGTTTTTAACTAGCAACCCACCCCGGAATCTAGCGGATTATGCTTATATGTATATATATATATATATATATATATATACAAAGGTAAATGAAGTATAAGTTAATTGACAAAAGCTAACGCAAAATGACTGTGAAAAATATGACAGTTTGATACAAAATCCGCGCCAGCTTTTATGAATCGACCTATTATATGGCTACAATAAAATCGGCCAAGAGCATATCGGGCCATGCTCAGTGTAGGGTTCCGTTCGGTATATTCCCAATGAACTTGCTTTAAAAAGATCAATAACAAGCAAAAGAGAATACCTTCACAGCGTTTCATACGTCTTTTACTAAGAAGGGAAGACTTTTTACGATAGCTGAAAAACAGCTCAACTGATCATGTCCGCTATAGTTTTCATTCAGTCTTTATTAAATTTTACTTTCATGATTTTTTTCATATTTTTTGGACCCATAGTTCAAAAGTTAGAGGAGGATTCATTTTTTTTTCTCTTGAAAGGAATAGTTCAAAAAATATTCACTTATCAAAAAGTGTTTGATGAAGACCTCTATTTATTTTGAAAGACCTATCCAACAACCCCCCACACCATAGGGTTGAAGCAAAAAAAAGCGCCCACTTAGTAAAGGCATGAACAGTAGGGTAGACCGGGGACAATAGAAACACGTCATGATTGAAACAAGTCAAATTTCTCGAAAACTATAATACGTACACGTCTGACGCAACATTCAGAACATGCGGTCGGTCATAATTGAATCCTTGGCCAGAGTGCTCGAGCGCCGGTACGAGGCGGGAGTATCTACGAGCCAAGCCAGGTTTTCGCGGTAAAAAGTAAGTATTTGTGCTCTCGTATATTCTCTTATAACTTCGTTTACTCTTGTATTTTGGCTAATCAAATTATTTTGGTGTTATAGTTAGGAATAAACGAAATGTTTTTAATGGCCGTTGATCAGCGTTCGAGTTTTTTTATATATAATATTTGTCATTGAAGTGAAAAACGTGGTGTGGGGACGATAGAAACAACTTGCCTGTGGACGATTGAAACGTTTCAATCGTCCTCGTGTTTTAGTCGTCCCCAAAAGTAAGCGACTTCAAAATATAAGGTTCTGTATTCGATGCACATGTTTGTTATATTAATCTTCACATTTATTTGTGTAGTTTTTGGCCTAGTTGATAAATAATGGATGTAAGTTTTTTTGTTTTCAAACACTGCAGTTTTTTTTTCAAATACTGCAGTTTTTTATTCGGCATTATGTGAACATTTGTTTTTAACCGACTTCATAAAAAAGGAGGTTCTCAGTTTGACCCGTATGTTTGTATTTACGTTTGTTTGTCCACAATTAACTCGCGTTCGGTTAAACCGATCTTAATGCGGTTTTTAGAAAAGTATTTGTCACATTTTTGAGAAAGTTTTTGTGCATGATATTAACAAATGGTTATTAATAGCTTTCAAAAACAAGGAGGATTTCAAGCTAACATGGTCACTAAGGTTGCTTGTAGGTATACAACACAACAAATGGTTTGTAACTTTTAATGCGACAAAGACACAAGTTTTTAAATCGATTTTTAAAGACTTAGAACAGCCCTTAAAGTTTAGTGAAAAGGGGACTTTACTGTCAGTGCCCCTCTTGTATTCTTTCTGTGCGCTCGGTATCGGTTTGAAAGACGTGTCGGTACTTGTCGGGGCGTATCAAAGGATTTGTTCTCTCATTGACTCGTGGCGTCGGCTCTGTGCGCTCCCTCACTCGCTGCGCACCCGCTTGAATTCAATCGTGTCGGTCGTCAGTTGGTCATCGAACTTGTGTTTTGTTTGTACGTACGGAAGGTGCTGATACTGTAATGATCAACCTCATGATGATGAAAGAGAAAAGCCTATTGCAAATACAGACACAGAAAAAGAGACCTCTGTTCCTACGACTAAAAGAAAAATTCCTGCATGCTCTTATTGCGGTTAGACAGGCCACAGAAATCAAGTCAGAAATGGAAAATACTTTTGTAAAAAACGTCATTCTGAATTATCATAAAATGCGTGTTATTAGAGTAAGGTAAATCATCAATAATTGATCACCATTAGGAGTAAGCTAGTAATAGACAATTTATACCAATTCGTGTCCTTAGAGATTTATAGTAACTTAATAATTATAACATGTTTGATTTCTAATAATGATAATAACAAATTTGTATTTTGTAGTAAGTCTTATTCTTAACAATGTCACTAAACATTTTACGTCCGACACTAAGGTCCCTTTTCAAATACGTTAATCATTTAGTGTTTGCCGACCCAAAATTATAGGTTTTTGGTAAGAGTTTAATACTAAAGTGTTCTAAAATTAAAACTATCAAAATCGTTGTTATCAGATGATATCACTAAATATTTTACCACTAACAATAAGGTCCCTTTCAGAAAATATAAAGTGGTTGTACCAACTTTTTACTAAACTTTATCTTGAATTTTGAGACTTAAAAACTACTTTTTTAATATTTCTTGTATTAATTTGATCTCATTTGGCTATGTTTTAGCGTAGTAGATATATATGTTTGTTGATTTTGACTGTTTAATTAGATTTATAACCACAAAGCTATTTTTGTTAAAATAAATATATTTTTATAATAGACAACGTTGATTCAAATCGAAGTAGTTCTTATTGAGTGTTTAATTACTTATAATATTTACTCCTTCTATAATATGTAATGGAAATACACTATAAATAGGAATCTAAGTAAAAAAATCAGCATTTTTTTTTTACTTTATGCATTTTGCCATGGTAAACTATACGAAAACAGATATACAATTACAAAATTGTACTTGAAACCTGAAAGCCCATACAATCTACTCCTCAAATAGCATATTATCTATGTAACTTGCAAGAATAACATACTTCAATTGGGTTTATAAGTTTGAATTCAATTTTCTCATAATCACCTTTTCTGACTTTTGAGTTTCAATTATAAAAAAATATATCTATTAAACCTACATGCATGTTTGATATGGTTCGATAGCTCAGTGTATGTAGATTATGGTGATATACATAACTCAATACCGACAGTAAGGTCCCTTCCCGCTGATAAGGCCACATATTGGTTTGTCGCGTCAGTTTTTGGAAAAAAGTATTTTTCTGCGGGCGGATGTCGATTTCTCCCCCTCTACAGGTCGCATTTATCAACCGATTCTAGTTAAATTTTGTAAGTAGGTACGATAATTAAATAGAATTGTTTTTGTCGCCTCAGTTTATGAAAATTATCAAGAACAATTTATATTCTCAATGATTTCGTGTGTTTCTGCTGGCGGATTTCGGTTTCCGCTCCTCATCAGGGCGCATTTTTCCACTGATTCTCGTAAAATATTCTTTCTTTGTTTGTCATGTAAAATTTTGAAAAGTAAAATTAACACACTCACGAGGTCTACACAGCTCACAGAGCTACTAGATTAGTGGTTTTAAATGTGGACTGGTATATGGTAGGTGTCGCTACGGAACCCTTCTTTGTAGGTGATCCGACACGCACTTGGCCGGTTTTTTCTTTTGGAGTGTTTCCGAAAAATTTCACTTTATTAAAAAATGTTTGATGAAGACCTCTATTTATTTTGAAAGCCCTATCCAACAACAACCCACACCATAATGTTGAAGCAAAAAAAAAAAGTCATCCCCACTTTACGTGTAGGAGAGGTACACTTAATTTTTTTTTTTAGATTTTGTTTTACCATTTTGTCAGATTTATTGCTTTATAAATCCATGCCAAATTGCAGTTTTCTAGCACTAACAATCACAGAGCAAAGCCTCGGACAGACAGACGGACAGACAGACAGACAGACGGACATGGCGAAACTACTAGGGTTCCTAGTTGACTACGGAAACCTTACATTTAGTGTAATAATTTGACTTGGAGTAAGACTCATACGTAAGAGAAATTCATCGTCTATTTTTGCATATACTACACACAATCGTTTAACCGAGGTTGACTGCCGTGCAATGATAACGTTGTAATTTGAACTGTAAAGTTTGTAACATAAGGTAGATATTAGATTTTTTGTTGAGAAGTTTACATCAAACTTTTACTTGCCATTCATAAACTATAGTGTTGGGTTTTATAAACTCAACGTTTTATTTGGGACACACTCTTGTTGATACTATTATATTAACTTCGCAGTCTTGAGCGCTCCCAACACAGTCCTCTCGTCTCAGTGGAGCGATCGGGACTGGCTCCGCCCGTGAACAGCAACAGCAGATATACTGCGCCGCGCGGAACGTGCGACGGAAGAGACGGTATCGCGCAGAAGAAAAAGGGCTTATGCGCCAAATATGTTTTACCTCAATAACTCAGAAAAATTACAACATTTTGATAAATCGCTAATAACAAAAATTTATTATGTCGAAAGGTATTTTATGTATTTTTTTTACTTCGATAGTAAGCAAGGTAACGTCACACAATTGAAATTAGGTGAAAATTAGACATGTTTTGACGATTCTTTTCTATCGAGCCAACTTTAGTTTTTAATGGTTTTGATCAAACTCAAAAATAGCAAATATGATCTAGTTTTCGTGTAATTGGTTTTTTTGGCATTAAGACTTGATTATAATAGGTAAATATTCAATCTGCGAACTGCAATTTGGCGTGGTACCCCCTCTTAAGCAACGGAGTGATCGCGGTCTGATGGCGTTACTGGGATGAAAGTACCAGCGTTAACTAGTTTATTCGCATCCAAACCGGAGCTAATACAGCAACATTAAACAACAACAGCAACTAATTAGATCTCATGCTGTCATATTTAACACAGAGAAATCAAAAGGTAGCGATAAATAAAGCCATTCCTTCAGAGACAGTGGTAGAGATGGGAGTACCTCAGGGGTCTATTCTAGGTCCGTTCCTGTTCCTTGTTTATGTAAATGATCTGCCATATATGGTAAGCCGAAGATCAGGCATTGTAATGTTCGCAGACGACACCTCATTACTGTTCAAGGTAAATAGGAGAGATACTGAACTCATTGAACCAAATAATACCCTCTCCATGATATCTGACTGGTTAGCTGCCAATAACCTAGTATTGAACCGGAAAAAAACGAAATGTATGAAATTCTCTCTAGCGAACTCATCAATCAGAAACTTTGATACAAATATTAAACTTAATGGTCAAACATTAGAATTTGTTACTTCTACTGTATTCTTAGGTATTACATTGGACTCAAAATTGCAGTGGGGTTCCCATATAACAGCGATAGGAAGTAGGTTGAGCTCTGCTGCATTTGCAGTCAGGAGAATAAGGCAACTTACCAATGTGGCAACGGCACGGTTAGTTTACTTTGCTTATTTTAATAGTATAATTACTTATGGTCTTATCTTATGGGGATCAGCTGCAGATATTGAAACAGTTTTTATTTTGCAAAAAAGGGCTATCCGAGCAATTTATAACTTGGGGTCGCGCGACTCATTAAGAGAATTTTTCAAAGAAATAGATATTCTAACCCTGCCGTCCCTATACATATTTGAAATAATAATGTATGTTAGGAACAATTTGGGCAATTTTCCAACGAACGCTGATAAACCAATAGCCACGAGAAATACTGGGAAACTGAAAATAACCTTCTATAGACTAGTAAAGGCGAAAAAGTCGTTCTTGACAAATTGTATCAAATTCTACAATACAATTCCTAAACACATTACTGAACTTAGCAATTCTAAATTCAAATCTGTAGTAAAACAAACACTTACTTCAAGAGCATATTATAAGATAAACGATTACATCCTGGATAGGGATGTTTGGCAGTGATAGCGTCCTGCACGGGTAATCTAGCGCGAAAATATGTTATCTTCTGTAGCATTGTTATTTCAGTTATTTTGTAGTAGCTGACACTGTAATTTTATATTTAACTATACAATGTATATTGTTTTGAAAAAATGACACCTCGCCGAGTTTCTTACGCCGGTTCTTCTCGTGGCAGAGGTATATTTTTCCGAACCGGTGGTAGTTTATTGACGTTCATAGGTGCATGTAATATGCCTAATTTGAAGAATAAACTACTTTTACTTTTTACTTTTACTTTAACAACAACTCGACAATGATACCAAATTACAAATCACTGTATGGCTATGTGCGAAGTAGGTGGTGGGGGTTAGCTAGGCGATCGTAGCGCACACCATGGCAGAAATGTGTACTTACCGGGGACCACTGTCAAATTTACTTTCACGTTTCCTATTGGTTTCTTAACGGTTTTCTAAGATTCGTTTGGTTTGTATTTATTTATTTATTTTCTTATCTATTTCAGTAAAATTTCCAGTAAGGGGTCTTTCTCGTTTACTAAAGTAAATAAAATATTCATGTGTCATTATTTGACATCTCTGAGTTTTGACATTGTCTCGGGACCTTTGACGTTTGACGTTTAAGACGTACACATAGCCAATAATTATTGTGCAACTGCCTATCTGATTAATAAATAATAATAGCAATTTCACTAACTTTTTTAGAGTTAAATTTTATTTTCTCTTTTTCTCGATAGGTTAGCTGGAAGAGATCCCTTGTAGAGGCAAGTTTGTATATTTATATTTTATTGTAAATATTATTTTCTATGTGCAATTCATATGCATACATACGTACATTCAAACATACATACTAATTAAATAAACAATCGAGCACTCAAAACCCTTACGTTTATTTTATGCTAAAAATAATGAATGCTAGTTCTCCTGTTTGTCTTGCTTGATCCAAATAACGAAATGTGCCATCCACTTAGTTCAACATTCAGATATCTAGCTGTTATTTGGCGTTGCTAGGCATCATTGATACGATTTTACATTATTCATGAGTGACATCTTCTCTAGACAGACAATGTGTTCAATTTTATTCGAGCATGTCTACATTTTTTAGGACTACATGAATTTCCGCTGATATATGAATACTTATTCGTGTAAATCTTTTATGGCTGATAAATTTCAATGCTCCATCAGACAGATGTGCGAATGAAAAGTTGGATGGTGTAGCAACCGGACTACAAATGCGTGCCTAATATAATGCTTGATAAAATATTAATGTAGCATCGTGGAGTGAGCGGGGCGGCGCGGCAGGGCGCGGGCCGGAGGCGCATATGCAATGGCGTCTCCGACGACTGTCGCAGCCAAATCGATGTAAATCTGAAACACGCTGAATAATCGGGTCTGTTTTGACGGGTCAAGTGTCTGTTTGTTACTTGTTATCACTACTTACGAGTACTTCCACGAGTACCCGTTTTTTATCAGTTACGGCTGATGGCGTATATTTAACCGCGCATGCCTCCTCTTTTTAGGGTTCCGTAGTAAACAAGGAATCTTACTACTAGAAAGCTGTAATATGGCATTCAGAATCAGCCGATGGACATCCACTGCTGGACATAGACCGCCCCTAAAAAGTGGCACAATGACCTACTACTGAATTTACTGTCGTTGGTTTGTTACATTTACATTGGTTACGTTATGTTGTTGTTGTAAAGTTTTATCACTTTGTTTTTTGAAATAATAGAAGTATATCGTGTACGCAGAATAAACATTGATTTTACTTTGTCCTGGACCCGGGTATGTACTAAAACTACGACCAAGACCACCGGGGGTTGGGCAGCAGCATCCCTGGAGTGCGGTGGAGATACTGCGATCGCCAACCCGCAGGCCAAGCGTGGCGATTATGGCATATACCCTCGTGAATTTGGGGGAGGCCTATGTCCAGCAGTGGACGTCCTTTGGCTGATATGGTGGTGGTACTGGTAGTGGTGGGTTACTTTGGTGAAGTTAGCAATATGGAGTGATCAGTAAGTGAACAATTGTGATAGATATTTACAGGTTACGGGCCACATTCCTGATTTTCATGGATTCGGATGGATAATTTCCAAATATACCACAATATATATATTATAATTTCATAATTCATATAATTTTTTATGAGTGTGCACTCATTATTAAGTAGATTTTCCTTTCGGAGAAAAAGGCCTATAAGAGCAAAATATGGCTTAATCGAAAATACAAAACGTGGTTTGGCCAAGCGTGGCGATTATGGCATTTACCCCCATTTTTTTTAATCGTATGGCATTTATTTACGAACCGTGAGATCTTCGAGAAGACAAGTACGGTTGCCAGATTTTGTTGCACTTTTAGCACCACCCAGGGGTCACGTGTAAGGTAACGGTGGGTACTCCCTACGGACGTAGTGCAACTTCGACCCCCCTTTGTCAAGTGAGTGGGCAACTTGACTGCTAGAAGTTCTCAAGCCGCCCGAAGGCCTCTAACTTGGCTTAACGACTGCTGTCGTAGACAGCAGCCGGGATCAACGGCTTAACGTGCCCTCCAAAGCACGAGAGCGCTCAGTTAGTAACCAGTCAAAGCGGCCACCCATCCAGGAACTGACCGATGCCCACATTGCTTAACCTCGCATACCGCACGCGGTACGCGGGCGCCGCTGGGCCACGAGCGCTCTACCCCCCATGAAATTAGGGGAGGCCTATATGTCCAGCAGTGGACGTCTTTCTGCTGATATGGTGGTGGTGATGGTGGATATAATGACGTGTGATAGCGTAAAGAAGAAAGACAAAAAGAAGGACGCAAATTACGCAGAAGCGAGATCGCTAAGAGTACATTGCATAGGAGATACTTTTTTGGAAATTCTGAAAGAGTGCAAAAAATATGATGAATACTTTAGAAAATATTTTTAAGTACACAAAAAGTATTAAGAGTAAATATAATATGAAAAAGAGTTTAATAGAGTTATATGTGACAGCATAGCATAGCATAGCATTTACGTTTTCGATATTTTAAATCTGCATAATGTCACTGGTGAAGAGCTACGGAACCTTACATTCGCGTGGCCCGACACGCACTTGGCCGTTTTTTAACCAAATGAAAATAATGAGTAATGTGTTCACTAAAAGCATTATAAGCCTAATATGTTATTGTTCAGGTCCATGACGAGTTGTGCAATATTGTTGGGGCATCCTTATTCCCATAGGCGCAATCAATTCCCACGCGGAGCACGAGGGCCCGGTATCCGACGAGACGAGGGTCACTCGTGAGATAATGTCGAGCGTTGCGCTGCGGCGACGCGCGACACCCGGAGCCCGCAGCGCCGCCGGTGCCGCGCACCCTGCATCTGCCGCCTGTCGTGGGAGTGCGCCCGGAAACCGATCGCACATCGCACCAACAATAACACACAAATCAACGAGCCGACCGTGGCAGGTCCGCACTCACCCCTCTGGAAGCTGTGGGAACTGAGCCTTCATGTGTTAATAATATTCGCGAAATCGCTTTATGAATCTAAACAAACCGAGTTCGAGTGGTGTGGGGTGGCATAATGGGTGATGCTGAATAGATGCACGCTGACCGGAAGCGAGGGATAGCATACGTAATTTATACAGTTTGTTCAGTTGCAGTTTTCTGTCGACCCTGGGAAATTGTTATTTTTTTCAAAACTCTTGTACTTTATAATAATCAGAAAAGTTACTCTAAATTCTGATTGCTTATTTGCATAAGTCAGTTCCTTATTTTGTGCTTAGCGTATTATAGCGGCCTCAAAGGCCGTGCCATTATAATCTAAATTATTCTGCCCCTATCGAGTTTAGGCTTGTAACTTTTATGGATGGTGCATGTGGGTCTATGTAAGAAACAAAATGCAAAATTTCAGCACCCTAAGCTTTACAGTTTTTTTTTTTGTAAAAAACACGTTTTTTTTTTATATAGAGCCAACCGATTTCAGCGTGCGTCACGTATATTGAAGAGAAGGCTGTCTGAACTTTTCAGTTTTTTTTTCTTCCACGTTAGTGACCGCTCTAATTTATTCACCAGTCATACACATAGTACGGAGGAACATTTCATTTTAGATCTTGTTTTAGCATAGTGCTTGTAGAAAATGTACCTATGGTAAAATATTTTATGTAAACAAAACATCTCCATGTTTTCTCACTCCTACTCGTATAGTTAAAAACAAAATATATGTCCTAAATATATGTGTGTATATGTGTTTGTGTGTGCTCGTTGATAGGTGTATGACTGATGAAAAAATTGGAGCGGTCTCTAACGTAGAAGTCAAAAAAGCCTTTTTTTTATATTTTTCTATGACGCAATGAAAATATTATTTATGGTAGTAACTGTAAATAATGTTGTTTATAGAAAATATTGAAAAAAGATCATTTTTTTAAAATATAAATAGGTACCTAACTGTATACTTTAGGAGGCCGAAATTTTGCATATTTGTTACTAATTTATATTATCCATAAAAGTTACAAGCCCTAACCCGATGGGGGCAGAATCACTTTGGCACGGCCTTTGAGTAGGACTGACTATATTGCCTGCATGTATTCCTGTTTGTAGCCAGTAGAGTTCTAAACAGCGCGTGAGGTCCCAACTTTGAGCCCTTAATACTTTATGATGTTATTTCAAAACCCAGTTATATAAATGTGTTTAGGGTCTTGTACCAAAATGGTAAAAAAGGAACCCTTATCGTTTACTCTGTCTGTTACATAGCTAAATACCCCATCAAATTTTTTTGCCAAACATGAAAGTTATAGGTCATAGTATTAGAAATTAAATTAACAATATTCAAATTTAAATTAACATTGTCATCACCTTATAAGATTTTTTATACATCTTACAGCAAGTTTGGATACATTTGACACTTACTTTTAGTCGACACAGTTAGATTTGTATTGAGGCAGGAGTGTTGATTGACTCCAGATACCGAGTGGCTGTTGCAAGGAATTTCGGCTCCGATTGCGAGAATATGTCCAAGGTACAGTCATAAAGGAGAATATCATTGATGTGGTTCAATGCCTTATACAAAGAACTGGCGCTCAGACTTACTATAGTGTCGGGAACCAAAAATAATGGCCGCTGTCGTGGACGAGGTGTACCTCTTATATGTAGCGGTACTTTTACAGTTATATCTCTATGTAGGTTATATTTATTTTAATAAATATTTATAAATTAAGTTTGTATAATGTTCCGATAGTGGCGCTGTACCCATGACATTCATTGTCTCCTAAATAAATGCGGGACGGAAGCAAGATTGTTGTACGGAACCCTCGGTGTGCGAGTCAGACTCGCTCTCGACCCGTTTTTTTATGATTTGATTAATATGTTTGAAATTTATATGGATTAGTTAGAAAGAAAACAATAACCATTTAAGTACCTATACTCTTAGTTATCATAGGAGTAGGTATAGGTACCTATGCTGGCATAATTATTACTATATTAACCTATATCGATGCGGCAATCGAGCACGCGTTTAATTAAAATTACCCCCATTTTTTACATTATGTTCTAATAGTATTCGTTTGCTGTCCCAAAATTTCAACAGCAATATATCATACGTTTGCAATTACAATTATTAATTAGTTTAGTTTGTATGAATCATGATCGGTAGGGGCGGCGGGCGAGGGCGCGGCGACCGGCGACCACCTGACGCACTCGTCAGCTCGGCTGCGTGACCTGACCGCAGCGCAGCCCGCACTAATCTAAATTATCACATTTTGTACCATCGGAAGCATCACTTAGTAGCCCTTAAAAACATTTCAAAATTATTTGTTGCTGTTAAAGATTCTAACATAGTAGAAGTCACGTTACTAAGGTTCCACATGTAAACATTTTGTATTTACTGTGTAAAATATATAATTTATTGACAAAACTTAGTGATAATAATACATAAAATAATATATACCAAAAAAACCGACTCCAATTTTGTGCTTGCTATGCCACAATTGTGGTTTCCGTGAGCAAATGCTAGGTTACCTAGTTACCTAGTTCTACAGAAAATACAAAAAATAAATTGGCATATATGCGTGCCTATCAAATTCGAGGAGTTCCCTCGATTTCTCCTAGATCCCATCATCAAACCTTCACCAAATTTATATGGGACCAATGTCGGGGTACTTACTTTAAAACAAAAAAAGAATTATCAAAATCGGCTAACGTGGTCAAGAGTTATCGGGGAACATACATACATAAAAAAAAGAACAAGCAAACATGCAGACGAACTGAGTATCTCCTTCCTTGTATTGAAGTTGGTAATAGAACAATACGTTATAACAATATCCTACTTTAGTACATTACTACAGAGGCCGGGACGAAAGGGGTTGCCGGCTGAAGACATATATACGGCCGAGCGAAGCGAGGCCGGATAGGTCTAAGGCTGGCAACCCCAAATTTCCCGCCGAGGTATGTATAGTGCTTTTCTCAAACATGAAATGAAATAAACAACAAAAAAAATCAAAATTTTATTTTTAATACGCATAGTGGCAGAATGTCATGATGCCTGTGCCACAAATTTATGTGGAATGGAATTAAAAAAGAGGACTTTGCCGGCCTAGGCCTGCAAGATTTGTATGAAATTCCATTAACGACCTCTTGTCATAGCCGCGCCTGAAACGTCATACTTCGCAGCCTATTATAAGGAACACAACATGAATATTTCATTGCATGTTTGAGAAAAAAATATTATTAAAAGAAAACTAATAAAAATCTAAAAAAGGTCCCTGCGGCATAATGCTAAGAATGCTGGCAGCATTTTCTCACTGTATGACCTGTATGGCTATGCCAAGACGTTGTGCGAAGAAGCTGCCAGTCCTCTTGTCCCCGGTGACGTCGACCAGTCTCTTCACCACTGTATATACATACACCATATATAAGTATATACCTAAAATGCTAATATTGCACGGCAGCATTAATCCCGAGTCATGACTAAATCAGTACTATTAGAGAATCTACTTATGTCTGCGAACATTTTTTGCTTTTTGGTTTGGCAAATTATGAGTTCAGTTCAACTTGCGGAAAAATTTTAGTGTACAAACTGTTAGCAGTATATACAAATACTAACCCGTATCATAAGTGTTATCAGTTAACGTATTTTTGATCTACATTTTCATTGAACTTTCGTGGTACTAATGGAATTATAATTTTCGATCGGAGTGAAAAATTAATCGCCCCACTTTTTCACTCCGGTCGAAAAACACACACAATAATACAAACGGACCAAATGCCCTTAGTTTGGCGACAATTGTTGTTAATTTTTTTAATGAATAATAAATAAAGACAATTTCGCTAAGCGGACGTCTCGGTTTGACAAATACTCGTATTTATACATATTCGTATTTATATTCGTATTTATTGTACTAAAGGAATTAGTATACTCACTACTCAGACAATTTTATTCAATAGTTAATTTATCTCTAATCACTCTAATCAGTCGGGTGCCTAATCAGGTACTTAGTTACCTAGAATTGAAATTGTAACCATCCATGTTCCAACATCCTGTTCCATTACAACCCATCGAAATTTCAATGAAACCACAATTTTTTAATTGAAAGCGCGACAATGGTAGGTATGTCTGATAAATCATCAAGAGTCCAAAAAAACCCTTGCGAAATCGAAATATTCGTTCTAAGAATGCACGGTATATATAAATGTTCTTTAATGGTAGGCGAATCTTCATTAAAAGATGCATCAGGATTGTAAATAAAGCGAGCGGAGCGTGGGGTTCCGGACCATAAGTTTTTCGATTAGATCGCGCGCGTGTCGGTTCCAACTGTCAGAGTCGCGTGCCCACTTAATAAGCTCTTAATGAAATTAACGACTGTTGCGACGTGCCATATTGATGGGGATGACCGACAAAAACGTAGCAATTACAAATTCGTATGCCGCCGGTCGGTTTGACCCCAGTTAACGTATAAATTACATAATTGTTACCTGCATGAACAACCCTAAATTATTAAAGTAACTATTATATGTTACGAATATATTAGCTAGATATATGCGTAGCTAGCTTTTGCCCGCAACTTTGGGTGATATTATATTACACAATGATTCAAAAACGACTTGTATGGAATTAGTTTCCTGATGAAGATTTTGTGTCTCATTTCTAATTTATTTCACTTTACCCATAACTATTTATTTTTAATAATAGATTGTATGAGATAGGGTCTAAAATAATCCATATCACCACAAACTGGTTGGAAAGTTTCCCTCCAATTTATCAAATTAAGATCAAACTTTTGTCCTCTAATTTACTCTACTAGATATAAACTTAGTCTTAATCAAGCAAAATTTTATTTCCACGTTATTAACAAGTAAATATGTACATATTATGAAATTGCCGATGGAAATTGCAAAATTACGTTAGATGATTATTGTAAACATCTCGTGCAAATAAAATTAGAATAATGTTGTTTGATTAAGATTAAATTCATATCAAGAAGAGGAAATTGGAGAACAGAAGTTCGATTTGCTCTATCTTTCCATGGAGTGAAGTAATTAGAGGAGAGAATGTCCAATTCCCTCTATCGTTAAAACTAGTAGAGAAAATTCGAGGGAAATATCTACTTTGCTCTATTAGTAGATACATCAGTAAAGCATACTAATAGAACACAATAATATATTGGTCTTCATTTTTAACCGACTTCAAAATTTCAAAAGAGGAGGTTATTAATTCGGTTGCATGTTTTTTTTTTTTTTTTTTTTTTATGTTTGTTAGTCCATAACTCCGTCATTTCTTAACCGATTTGAAAAATTCTTTTTTTGATTGTAAGTATATATATCCAAGTTGGTCCCGTTTTTGTCAAAACGCAGCTCTGATGATGGGATCCATGAGAAATTGAGGGAACTCCTCAAATCTTAAAGGCAAACATATAGTAATTTTTGTGTTTTTATCAACAAGTCAAGCATTTTCATCCAAAAATGTGACATTGGATGAAGTGGAACTGCTGATGATGATCAGAACAGAACTCTTCAACGACAAAAAGTTCACGTTTGGCGATTTGTCCTCCTAGCTGTGTTTGTTAAGCAAGTTCTATTTTCACGAAAAATTTTAGTCATGGTTGATTTCTGATGATGGGATCCATGAGGAATTGAGGGAAATCCTCAAATCTTAAAGGCAAACATATAGTGATTTTTGTGTTTTTATCAACAAATCGAGCATTTTCATTCAAAAATGTGACATTTGATGAAGTGGAACTGCTGATGATGATCAGTACAGAACTCTTTAACGACGAAAAGTTCACGTTTGGCGATTTGTCCTCCTAGCTGCGTTTGTTAAGCAAGTTCTATTTACACGATTAATTATTGTCCTGCTCGATTTTTGATGATGGGATCCATGAGGAATTGAGGGAACTCCTCAAATCTTAAAGGCAAACATATAGTGATTTTTGTGTTTTTATCAACAAATCGAGCATTATCATACAAAAATGTCACATTTGATGAAGTGGAACTACTGATGATGATCAGAACAGAACTCTTCAACGACGAAAAGTTCACGTTTGGCGATTTGTCCTTCTAGCTGTGTTTGTTAAGCAAGTTCTATTTTCACGATTGATTTTGGTCATCCTTGAGTTCTGATGATGGGATCCATTAGGAATCGAGGGAACTCCTCAAATGTGAAAGGCACACAAATAGTGATTTTAGTATTTTCATGAACTAATCAAGCATTTTCATTCATAAAAGTGACATTTGATGAAGTGGAACTGCTGATGATGATCAGAACGGAACTCTTCAACGACGCGTAGTTCACGTTTGGCGATTTGTTCTCTTCGTTTTGTTTGTCAAGCAAGCAAGGTTTTTTCATGATTCCATGAGAAATTGAGGGTACTTAGTCTTCTACCATTATAAACATACATTATAGCCATTTTTATTTTATTGTATATCTATCTAAGAGTAATAATCTTTTACCGGCCTCCCCCATTGAAGTCGGTTTTTTTTTCTTAAAAATTATTACTAATAGACACAATCGCATTGTGGGGATATTTTATTTTTAAAACTGCTTTGACACACAAAATATAGACACCGCTTTGAGTGGGTCTTTGATGATATCGCGAGTATACCTTTGAGCATGCATTGAGCGCTTCAAAGCGTTGCTGAAACGATTCAATCACTTTTTTTAGGGTTCCGTAGTCAGTCAACGAGGAACCCTTATAGTTTCGCCATGTCCACCTGTCTGTCTGTCTGTTTGTTCGTCTGTCTGTCCGAGGCTTTGCTCTGTGATTGTTAGTGCTAGAAAGCCGCAATTTGGTATGGATATATAAATTAGTAAAAGTGACAAAGTCGTAATAACAACAAAAAAATTAAGGGTAGCTCCGCTACGCGTAAAGTGGGGATGATTTTTTTTGCTTCAAGCCTATAGTGTGGGGTGTTGTTGGATAGCTCTTTTTTGATAAAGTGAATATGTTCGGTTATTTTCACTCCAAAAGAAATAAAAATTGTGCCCTCTAACTTTTGAACTATGGCTCCAAAAAATATGAAATTAAAGTTTAAAAAAAACTTTCGACGAAAACTATAGCGGACATGATCAGTTAAGCTGTTTTTGTGTTATCGTAAAAAGTCTCCCCTTCTTAGTAAAAGATGTATGAAACGCTTCGAAAGTATTGCCTTTTGCTTGTTATTGATTTTCAGGGTTTCGTAATCAATTAGGAACCCTTATAGTTTCGCTATGTCCGTCTGTGTGTCCGTCTCTCTGTCCGAGGCTTTGCTCTGTGATTGTTAGTGCTAGAAAGCTGGAATTTGGTATGGATATACATATAAATCAATAAAACTGACAAAGTCGTAAAATAAAAATTATAAAAAAATAAGGGTACCGCCCCTACAGGTAAAGTGAGCATGATTTTTTTGCTTCAACCCTATGGTGTGGAGTATTGTTGGATAGGTCTTTCAAAATTAATAGAGGTCTTTATCAAACATGTTTTGATTAGGTTAATATTATCGGAAATATTCACTCCAAAAGAAAAAAAATGTGTACCCTCCCCTCTATGCGACATGTTCTTGGCCCTCTATGTCTCATTGACATGTTCTTGGCCGATTTTTATAATTATTGTGAAATAGGTACTAAAAATCTTAAAGCTTTGAGAAATAAATTCTGTATCTTGATTGGTCGATTTTGGTGTACCATTCTGGTTGGTTGGAAGTAGTGCATTGTGATTGGTGGGTTTAATATGGTGAAGTGTTGGTAAATTAAAACGTTTTATAAATCATAAATATGTATCCATGTTTTCCTTAGGGGCTAAATGTACTACTTTAACCCCCGCTTGATAGGACTAATATAAGTAATATAAGACACATGAGATTACTTGATCCCCTGCTTGCTTGTAAGCACAAGAAAGCACGAACTCTACGAGTTCGCTATAAGTGGAGAGAAACCCTAGATTGTACGCAAATTAAGAGCTTATAAATGAGACTTCAGAAGATTACATAAGAGACTAGTGGATATTAATAATAAATATTAAAAGCAAAACCACCTACTCACCTACCATACCTACCATTTGAAATACTACTTGGTCTGTCTGGGGTTACGTAATTCGTTGACTGGAACAAGTAGCCTTAAAATCAGTGTACCTAAGAATTTCGTAAGTCAAACATTCACAACCCACCGATTGTCAAGTTATTTTTTTCTGAAGCAGTTCTTTGAGGTATTGACGCCATAAATAGGGTACCATATTATGATTCCATAACTAGGTAATGTAAATTCACGATATCAGCGGCATAAGGGTATTCATTGTAGGTTTTATCAAGGGATTGACACACACGAACACTGTCGACTGTTTACTGTTTACCTCTAGGTTGCTCCATGCTATCTCCTGTCCCTCCTGAGACGTGAATGAACACGTGCGCTGCGCAGTGCGCCACATGTGCGCCCGCGCCGTGCCGCTAGCATTCACACCGGCTCTTTTCAGGATAGATAAGGGGTGGGCGCTGGTGTAATTAGCTCGCATGATTTAGATGTGGAGCGAGTCTCTAACCATATCTCTACTCACCTTAGCAATCTGTCTTTAAGTGCAAACTTATCTATTTTGTGGTGTATTACTAGTAACAAGTTGAAAAATAATGACCTGATGCGATGACATAAACTAGATAGTGCACGTCACTCCTATCATCATGTTCTTATTGGATTACGTTTAATCTATTGGTAGCTAGTGTCAATAAATGTAAATACTTATTCTAATAGCGCAACCATTATCTACTGAGCTATTAAACACAATGATTTACCTTGCAACACCCAATGAGTTACGATGTTCATAAAAACCTTAACGCTCGTCATTCCACAATAAGAGCAGGATAGTATTGAATGAACGTCCAAAGGAGGCATACATTTCCTGTCTAATAAAAGGTTTAATTGTAGGAAGTTCGTTGAACCCCGTTTTTTTGTTGAATCAAATGACACTAAGATCATATCGGCGATCTTAGTATCATTTGAATTCATGGTCGGGTCGACCATCGGATCGAAAATTCTATAGTGATGTTTTAAGCTTAGTTAACGACCAACTGTCCATGGTTTAGGTTGTAATATTATGATGCCTATATTCTTCTTTTCGATTTTGGTGTGCAAGTCTTTCGGCAGAGCGATAATTATTAAGCCAGCTGCACCTAAAAAATAAAAAAATCTCTAAGGCGATAACGAGTACGATCCTAATAGTATGCATATCGCGGGAAAAAGCTAGTGTTACCTTAATATTGAATAATGAATTTTGAAAATGGCTGTTAGTCGCCAGATACAAACCGATCAAGTATGTTGGTATTAATTATGATACATCAAATGTTAGTGTTTAAAATACAACAGGGCGTTCTTATTTGAATATTTTGAATGCCGTTTTCTTGTAAGATAATGTGGAACCATTCACTTCTTCTTTGCGTTCTAATTGTTATACTTATAAGATGAATATTGTAGTGTAGTTCATAATGCGTCCAAAAAAGATTATATACTAACGTCAGAATCCTTACGTACCTTCCTAACGTATTTACAATTAACTAGCCTAAAACCTATACTCATCATAATTATAATACTCATTAAAATTGTACACTTCAGGTTTCATCAGTTGCAATGTCATAGGTATTATTACGATTTAAAGCAAATAACGTCGTCGTTCAAGAGCGATTAGAATCGCTCTTAAATATATCTACGTGACTGTATCCTCACAGTTCACAGTAGCTACAGTTTGCTTTTTATTTTTAGGTATACTTATATGTATTAATTGTAGTCTTTAACATTATTATCAGAAAATTCTATCATTATTGATATTAGGTTAGCTACCGTACATTTTCAGTCATTTTATTCACAACGGTCGGTATCAGGTTTACCATTTGGAACACATATTAAGGTGTTGCGTCCTAAACGCGTCCATCTTATCTTGCAAGTATGTCACCGATGTCACGAGAAGGTATGTACCTAAACACGCTAAATCTGATTGCTCGAATTGAATAATAATAAAAGAAAAGATCCTAATAGTATGCATATCGGCTGCAATAAAGCATTGTAATGAGGCATTCTCACGTTACAAGTTTACCTTTGACTAATGAATATTTATTACTGCTCGATATATTGAGCATAAGTTTATGAATGTATCCATCCAGTTCGTTCGCCACGTAACGTATTTTTTGGTGCGCTACTTACCATGATCATGGGAAGCGGTTGCCCCACCTGCCCTCGGCTTCCGATCGCTTATTTTGACTTACAATGCATGGGGACCAGTTTGGTTTTCATCTGACACAATGATTATCTCTACAAACAAGTAAAGTACCTACTGGTTCAAAGTTGTATAATATGATAATTAGATATAAATGGAATCACGATTGCCTGTATAAATAGTACATATACCGACATCAGAATCAGAACGCATTATTTGGAAAATTCCGAACGAAACGTGGACCACGGACATACACCGATCGTGATCATATTGCATAGTCAATAAAGAATCGGAAGTCTTTGACAGGTGTGTTTATTCAACATCCTACCATTAAAACTTAAAACCGTGTTTGACGACGTAACGTTATTTTTTATATTTTGAAGCGTTTATTAAATTACATACTGTTTTATTTCACAAAATCTGTTATTACCCTTACAAAACATTATGCAAATACATACTTAAAATGAACCGGTACAATAATCGTCACCAAAGCATACGTCGGGCTCCGGATGTAAGGACTAACCGCGTATTTACTTACGACACAAGAGCACATATAACACGTGCGTACATGGATGGCCAGGTAAAGGGGAGCTTTCCTACAGCTGTTTCCACAAGAGTAACATTACACCACGCCTCGCCTGCTTGTTTTGCGCAACGTTTGCCTATTTTGTAGGTATAGGGACTCCACACGTACTGATTTTATTTTTAGTAAACAACTCGTTGCTTTTGATATGATTATTTTAAATTTACTGTTGTTGCACCTATCTTTTGAAAGTATACTGAATAACAGAAATTCATACGACTCATGCGATAAATTTAAAAATTCCAATTAATATCAGATTATCATATAGAAACTTGTGATTGATTAATAATGTAATTGTATGTACTATCAATCTGAAAATATGAAATATCGATGGAATCAAACTTTCAATTTACCGCCGAGATTAGCTCAGCTGATTTGCGCCGCCGGTGAATTTCTTTGAAAGTGAGACCGTCCCGGGAACGCTCTAACCTGCAAGGATCTATTGTCGGCGCGGGCGCAGCTGCCGGTGCGACCTCCGAGATTACAGCGAATTGCATTGTGCTTGTTGATATGCAATTTTTTTGGTAGGTGCCTACCACAGCCCGTGAATCCCAAGTTTTATAGCTTTGAGTGGTATGGACAAACTCTTAGGGAATAAAAAACCTGTGAAATTATAAACCAGTTATTATTAACCCTATCCAAAGTCCAAAAATCGGTTAACCGATTTTTACCCGGTTATTTTACAAGTATCATTAAATCGGCTATTTGAATGATATTTATTTGGCTATTTTCCGTCCTTATGTGATATTCTGCCCCGCTAGCATGATAGCAAAATTACAACTTTTACGGTAACGTTTCATAGTCAAATTAAGGTTTTTTTTACGCGAATTATCTATAAGTAATATGATACACAGTCATATTAAACGTCGTACGTAAAACGTTACCATGTCAAATTTTTTGAGTCATATGTAGGTCAGTTGGGACCCAACACTATTGAGAATATTGGCAGGTGGTCCGGAATCTCCACATAAATGAACTGAAACGAATCTTTGCGTTTGGGCACTGATAATTCCTTTCGATAAAACTACAAAATGCGTGAATGCGTAAATTTGTATTAGATAACTTTGATAAATTGCCAACATTTACGTTAATTTTGTGGATGAAGATAAATATATAATACGTTGCAATATTAGCATGTTAGTTAGCACATTGAGTTAAAATCTCCGTCGCACGTAAAAATATTTTTACCGATGGATTACCGTGCTAGCCGGGCTGCTTTATTTCCTTAATGTATTTGAATTAATGCGATTTCCTCGCGTTGTGTAATACCTTCTCTATTTCATTAGCCCGACTGGGAGGTACCTCCACCTGACAAAACGATCGCAGCCATAATATCAACACTACTTTCTCTTTAGGTACAGATGCAGTGGCAGGAATACGACTATTAAACCCGAAGAAGTGTCATTCAATTACCGTATTATAATGGCAATTGGGGAGTAAGGGGAGAACGGTAATATCATCTTAGGCGACCCAAATGTCAACCCCACCTGCACGCGCCGGATGGCGGCGGCGACCAGTTGGTTGCCGTGGCGCTCCCTGCTAGACAACGAACGGGGCTCTGGCGACCGAGTAAGTGGCGGTATAACCACTACCCTGGCCGGGCAACCGGTTGGAGGAGGCCTAGCAAGCCTTGAGGATTAAATACCCTCAAAAAGGAGCAGTGCAGAAAGACGTGGGGCGCTACTGCACACCAATATGCCCTAAGAATACCATCTCGGACTTAAATACACAAACATGAACAGTACACCCAACAGAATGATTATGCCCAGCAATCCGGCTAGCGCCCGGCGTCAGGAGAGTACCGGGTCTCCCGATGTGAAATGTGTAACCGGAGAAGAAAAACATGCGATCACAGAAGCCATGCCATTGTCAAGAAGAAAGAAGAATGAACAACTACTGATAGCCACTTGGAATGTAAGAAGCCTTATAAAGACAGGAAAACTAGAGAATACCATACAGGAAATGAAAAGACTCCAGTTGAGTATTCTGGGACTTAGTGAGATCAAATGGTCTGACAATGGTATAGTAGATAAGGAAGACGTAACTTTGTACTACTCTGGAAAGCCAGCAGCAGAAAAGAACCACCACTACGGTGTCGGTATGATGATAAAGAAGGAAATGTCAAAGTTCGTAACCAACTTTGTTCCGTACTCGGATAGATGTATGATTTTACAGTTCAATGCTAAACCCTTTAACTTAAGTATCCTTCAGGTCTATGCGCCTACAGCTCAGAGCACAGATGAAGAAATAGAATCATTTTATAAAGAATTAGAAGAATTAATGGAGAGCATCAAATCACAAGATATGGTCATTGTATTAGGCGATATGAATGCCAAGATTGGTAAAGGAACCGTAGGAAAAACTGTAGGTAACTATGGTCTCGGCGACAGAAACGCAAGGGGCGACAGATTGCTACAGTTCTGCGTCGAAAAGGACTTAATAATAACTAACACCTGGTATAAACACCCACCTAGACGACTATACTCGTGGACATCCCCCCAAGATACAACCGAACATATTGTTAGAAATCAAATTGACTATATAATGATAGAAGCACGCTATAGAAACTCAATAGTGAACGTGAAAACGTACCCTGGCGCTGATATTGGTTCGGACCATAATCCTCTAGTTGCAAAAATAAATCTAAAATTAAAAATACTGAGGAAACCGAATATTCACAAGAAAATTGATGTTGGGAAACTTAAAAATGTTGATGTTCGAATGGAAACAATAGAAGCATTAAATAAAGAGATACGAGACACCACAGATACCGAGTACGAAGATAATATTGAAAGTAACTGGAATAAAATTAAAAAAGCAATTGTAAAGACTTCAGAAAAATGTTTGGGTTTCAAAAAAAGGGAGAAAAAACTAGAATTGATTACAACTGAAATCCTTGATCTTATGGAACAGAGAAGACAAGTTAAAGGAATTGATAGTAAATACAAAGAAACAGACAATGTTATCCGAACTAAAATCAGAGAAACTAGGGATAGGTGCTTAAATGAAGATTGTGAACAAATTGAAAAACTTCAAGAGAAAAGAGACAGCTTCAATTTTCACAAGAAAATAAAAGAATTTACTAAAACTCATAGGAAACAAATAATGGGTAAATTAACAGACTCAAATAACAAACTAGTAATCGATAACGAAAAACAATGTAAAACGTGGGAACTGTATATCGAGCAACTGTTCGAAGATGATAGAGCAGATTTGGATACAAACGGGATGGAAACTCAAAGTAACATGGAGGGACCATCAATACTCCAATCAGAAATTGAAAAAGCAATAAGATCTATGAAAGACGGAAAAGCTGTTGGCCCAGATGGGATATATGTGGAACTGTTAAAACTATTAGATAACGGCAATTTAAAATTATTAGTGAAGATGTACAATAAAATTTATGATACAGGAACATTACCAGAAGACTGGTTAAAATCCACTTTCCTTCCGCTCCCTAAAAAGGCAAATGCCAAGACATGCGGTGACCACAGGCTCATCAGCCTGATGAGTCACGCCCTCAAAGTATTTCTTAAAGTAATTCACGTGAGAATTTATAACAAAATCGATAAAATTATATCAGATAACCAATTTGATTTTAGAAATGGTTTAGGAACACGAGAAGCCCTAGTTGCAGTACAAGTTATAGTGCAGAACAGTTTGGAATATAATAATGAAGTATATGCATGTTTCATCGATTTTGAGAAAGCATTCGATAACGTAAAACATGACAAATTAATGCATATACTCAAAAAGACCGAAGTGGACAGCAAAGATCAAAGAATTATCAAAAACCTGTACTGGAACCAGTCAGCACACATTAAAGTCGGAACATCTGGCACTAATGATATCAAAATACGTAAAGGAGTGAGACAAGGATGCATCCTATCACCATTATTGTTTAATCTTTACTCCGAAACTATATTTCAAGAAGCTTTTGATGGCGTTGAAACTGGTGTCGGAGTGAATGGTACAGTGATAAATAACCTCCGATACGCCGATGATACCGTTATCTTAGCTCACTCCCTACAAGACCTCCAACAACTCTTAAACCGCTTAAATACTGTAGTGGAAGATTACGATCTAAAAATGAACATAGCAAAGACCAAGTATATGATAATGAGCAAGAACGCGGTTGAATCAACCACGCTGTCTATTAACGGCAAGCCAATTGAAAGAGTCAAACATTACAAGTATTTAGGAAGCTCTCTTAATGAAAAATGGGATCCACGGAAAGAGATACGTACAAGAATAGAGATAGCAAGAAGCACATTCATAAAAATGAACAAGCTATTCACCAACAAAGACATGAGCCTGAAACTCAGATGGAGAATGGTTAAATGTTACGTGTTATCTGTATTTTTGTATGGCGTCGAAGGCTGGACCATAAACCGAACCATAGAGGCAAACATAAACGCTTTTGAAATGTGGCTCTACCGAAGAATGCTAAAAATATCATGGAGAGATCGAATAACCAATGTAGAAGTTTTGCGAAGAATGAAGAAAAAAATTGGAACTTTTGCAAACAGTAAAGAAGAGAAAAATCTCATATTTTGGACATATATACCGTAACAATAAATATCAAATTCTAAGGCAAATAATTGAGGGCAAAATGGAGGGAAAAAGAAGTAGAGGAAGAAGGAAGCTAGCCTGGATGGATAATGTTAAATGCGGGACTCATGTTAATGACGCTGCCAACCTGAGCAGAATGGCACAGGATAGAGATAAGTTCCGAGAGATGGTCGCCGACGTCCGATGAGGACATGGCACTACAAGAAGAAGATAATGGCAAAATACTAACAGTTTTCATTCTGATATTTGACATCTATATATATATAATAAATGAAAATAAATGAAATGCGTTTGTTACTTACCCATAAACTCGAGAACCGCTGGACCGATTTAGGTAGTGTAAAAACAGGGAAATATAGTGATGATAATTAGAAAGCAGTGATTCTTTAGTCCCATACAAATCAACTAGAAAATGACGTGACGTTAATGACGGCTGCGTTCCAAACGCATTGTGATTTTATAAATTTATCTTGGCGTTTCGTGTGTTTTTGTGTAAAAAAAACATTGTTTTCAGCTAACTTGCCAGCTGAAAACAATGTTTTTTTTTCTCATACATTGTTGTGAAAATTATATGACAAAACACCTGCCCAAAAACAGCCTCAGATCAGCAGTTTAGATGTTTGGATGTTTGTTACTCATTCGCGCAAAAACGGCTGAACAGATCAAGATGATTTTTGTATACTAACAGTATATATTCTGGATTCACTTAAAGTATGCTTTTTGTCACCGATAATCACCAACAATCGGGGGTGCAAATTGTTGAAGAGGTTTTGCTAAACTCTATGATAATCCAGTCCACATGTTTACTTTTTTTTTTGAATGTCAATGTCACTGTGTACAAACATATAATTTGAATAAACCGATCCACCTCAATATGGTATACCTTGTAATCTGTTACTTCAACCATTTGAAACATCACAACACACACAGAACGTAAACAAGCAAGACTTATCCGAATTATAAATAAAATCACGTAATAGTATTAGGGCTTTTCAAGTAAATAAAAATAATATTTGCTTTTCTTAAACATTATTTAAGTTATGTTACATTTTTTTAGTTCATTGGTGTTGAGTATTTTACGATAATAATTCACCACCCAAGCAGCTGCGTGTTATGTCGTTTTCTTTTTAAAACTAGTGTTGTGACCAAGTCTGTCGTTTCGATTCAGAAGATATTTCCGTAAGTTGATAGAAATCGATTAGGTACGCATATATTTATAACGATAAATTTATAACCAAAAAAATATCTGTTGACGCTGTAAACCTAAATATTAGTAAAACTCCGTAAAGTTGGAAAATATGCGCAATTTTATTGATATGATAAATTACAGAGAAAAATCTGTGACAGCTCTGTAAAAACCTATACAACATAAGAGCCACTGATACCTTTCAGCTCTAAGTACGATTTTTTTTTGGAGATGTTAGTTTACTTGTTTGTACCAGATGTCACTCTCTATCGCACTGAAGTTCAATCAACGCCTTTCGTTGTTTGGCCTCTAGTTCCAGGCTTCTAGCCCCTTCTTTCGTGCTGACATGGATGTGGATGCGGACGGTACCTTATTAAGGATGATTCACAGTAGGCCGTTCCGCGTCCGGGCCGGCCCGTTTTCTTCTAGAGAAATACGCCGGCCGTTGCGTTTGCTGTCATAGAAAACGGGCCGGCCCGGACACGGAACGGTCTACTGTGAATCATCCTTTATGCGGTGAAAGCGGGTGCGGCACACCGTCGTCCCTCAACGACGGCGCCTTATTTGACATACGGCTGCTGCCTGCTACGAACATTGTGTCTGCGGCATGACATTTCAGCGATACTGGTGAAGAGCCTGGTGCCTTCGCAAGTTCGCAGGCGTCGACACTTTTGCTTCTGCCTTGCGTTCAGCGCGAGTAACACTACGGGTTTTTATTCCACTCTGCGTTCGAAACACAAAACATAACATATTTCGCGGTGTATACACATGTGTGGTTCGACTTTACACTAGAAACCGTTCGAAGACCACTTTGTTGAACTGTACACCTAAATATTACTAAAACTCCGTAAGGTTGGAAAATATGTGCAAAATTTATTGATTGACATAAATGACAGACAGACCGGCCAGCTACGGCATCAGCATAGCAATGATGTGATTAAGAGAATATATCTGTCTTTATGGAGTCCGGTCTGTTCATGCTTGCAAGGGCATAGTAAATACCTTAATACTAGTGTTATTTTATTGTATGTAGATTGACGAGAGACATGATCCTGTTCTGGATTAGTTTTATTATTATTGACGCTTAGAGACCTTATACATCTCTAACAATATTAAGTTTACTTATTTTAATTTTAGGGCTTAGAGATCATTTACATCTCTAAGCACTTTGAAATAATTGTTATTAATCATATTTGAACGCTCAGAGACCATATACATCTCTGAGATATTAAATTAATTTTATATTCCTTTTGTTTATTCGGACACAGATCGTATTCAATACGTCCTTAATATTTGTAAATTTATTTTCATTGAATTGTTAATCAGTATATTTTTTTAAATCATTATTATTAAGTAAGATTGTCAGTTTTTTAAATTGTATAAATTCATGCTTTGACATGTAAAAGTGCCCTTGTGGCCTATTTGCAGAATAAATATTTGATTGATTTGATTTTGATTTAATATTTCTTCTAAAAATGTTTCTTATTGTATGGAATATAGAACGCCATACATCATAAATATATTTTTTTGTTTGAGGAGACTGATACAATCATGTGATATAAAATATATAAAACCATCATAAAAACATTCCAAAAATCGGCTGTAAAATCGATTCAATCAAGCATTCGTTAAAAATCGCTTCATTTGACAAACGATACTTCTTAGCCTCATCACTACAAACGTCAATTCATAAATGTCAAATGGTTGAAGTAACAGATTACGAGGTGATTGACAGAAGCGCGTTGAGTGAGTCTGGTCGAATTTTTAGGTTATCTCCCAGAAGTCCTTAAAATAACAACTCCCTTCATTTAGGTGGTGGTTTATTAACTTAATTTACATTACTGGTTTTTATTAATCTAATCCGTTTGGCTGACCAAACGGGGTAATGGAGGGGAACGAGAAGGAGAAGCCCCCGGATCCGGGCGGCGACAATTCGTTGAGTGAGATGGACACCGACACTGCCCAAGATAATAGACAAAAAATAAAAGCTAAGCGTACTCTAAATCCCTCAGAATTGTCGCCGTCCGACAAGGTTTTAGAGCCACAGGAAAAAAAGATCCAGGAATCCGCCGCTAGCTATGCATCACTGTATCAGCACCCTGATTTGGACAAGGCCCGCAAGTACAGAGACGAGGACAGTGGTCCATTTATCGTACATCTGCAGCCAATCAAAGTCGGCCATGTTTTGGCCAAAGAATGTGTAGCAGATGTCAAAAAAGATGGCATTAAATCCCTAGGAAGAAATCGCGTCTCGGTTGAATTTAGATCAGCTGCAGCAGCAAATAATTTTGTAGATGGCCCATGTCTTGTCCGTAACAAGTTTGTTGCCTCCATCCCCTCCTATCAGGTATCCCGTATGGGTCTGGTACGAGGCGTCCCCGTAGAGTGGTCAATGGAGGAATTTGTCACTGCTACAGAACTTAAAGAAGGTAATGGCAGAATCCTTAAAGCCCGTCGTCTACAGCGCAAAGTACTAAGAGAAGGTGGCCCTCCATCTTGGGTCCCTACTCAGGCAGTTGTGGTCACATTTGAAGGACAAGTGCTCCCTCCAAGGGTATACGCGTGTTACACCTCCCTAGTTGTTGAAGTTTATTTACTCCCCACTATCCAATGTAGAAAGTGCCTTAGATTTGGCCACATCCAGTCCCAATGCCGATCTGATGCTCGCTGCTTCAAATGTTCCCGCAAACATCCCGGTGAAAGCTGCAATGTGGCTCCAGAACACGTCGAATGTCTGTACTGTACTGGCCGGCATTTTGCAACAGACCAACGTTGTCCAGAATTTTGTCGACAAAAAGCAATAAAAAAAACTATGTCTGAGCTCAGCATATCTTACCAAGAGGCTATGACTCGTCACCCCGCTGTCCGGAGACCCTATGCCGACGTGGCTGAGGCCATGTTCGCCCCTGACCCAGAGTCCCCACTACAACCCTCTCAGATACCTCTCTCTCCCTCTCAGTCTTCTGACACAACATCATACCGCCGAACGGTGGAACGTAAACCGCGTGCTAGAACCCCTCTGTCTCCTAGCTACGACCGCCGCGCTCATCAGAACATCGTTGAGACTCCTAAATCTGAGCTCCCAAATGGATTTGCTCTCTCTCAGCTCATTGGAATGATTACCCCCAATGAAGATATGATGGAACTCGTCTTCAAACTACTGACCAACCTAGTCGCCAAAATGACAGACATCTTACCGCCCGACGTTGCCCCCCTTATGGTTACTCTCGCTGAAAAACTTTTCTCCAATGGCCGCCTCGGCCAAATTTTTAGTATGGAATAGTCGAAGCATTAACCCTAAAAAAACTGATTTGATTGATCTAATCAATGACCACTCTATCTCTGTGGCGGCCATCTCGGAGACATGGCTGAGGCCGGATTCCCGTTTCAGGATTCCGGGCTTTGCGTGCCTCCGAGAGGACCGTCGTGACGGCCGTGCAGGCTGCGCGTTATTGATTAGCAGACGCTACTCTTATTCTCAAATTTCTCTCCCTCCCCACTCAAATGAGATAAACGCTGTTGCAGCTAATGTCATGGGAATAAACTTCATTTCCATGTATATCCCTCACCCTAATTTAAATTTAATACCTGATCTTTCCACGATCTTATTCTCTGTCCCTCCCTCCCATCTTACACTGATTTATTTTCCTCTTTTCTAATCGACTTATTTGATGACGTTAATGTCTCGGTTCTCAACGACGGCACACCCACTCATCGGGTGTATCCCGGGCAGGATCCTAGATCTGTATTGGATCTGGTTGCTTGCTCACCCAACCTTTCCAGTATTCTCTCCCATCAAGTCCTAAATCAATCCTTTGGTAGTGATCACTTCCCAATCATAATATCCAATCCAACATCTGTTCTTCCTTCTCCTGCCCCCGAACCGCTCCTGAAATATAGAGTAGAAAAAGCTGATTGGCCCAGTTTCTCACTTTGTGTAGAGGACAGACTAAGATTAACTCATCCCAACCTAGTAGACTCTTGCCATAAATATCTATTATTCAAAAGCACTTTAATTGAAGCAGCTGATTCTCACATCCCCAAAAAAAAGCTCATAACTTCAACATCCCCTCCCTTCCCTGGTGGACTGCCGATTGCACTTCTGCTGTCTCGGCCCGGAAAGAGGCTGAGCGTAGATATAATAGTTCTGGCTTATCTGAGGACTTCATCTCTTATAAGAAGATCGCAGCCCACACCAAACGACTCCTAAACAAAACTAAAAAGAAGGGTTGGAAGGGATTTTGCGAAAGTTTACACCCTAGGACTCCTCCATCACTTGTTTGGAACAACTTAAAAAAATTCAGAGGCTCACTCAAATCAGAACTCCCGTCGAGCATCGACTCCCGCTGGTTAGACGAATTTACCAATAAAATGGCTCCACCCCTGGTTCCTGAAGAGTCCTGTATTTTCCCTCCCCCTCTCCCCGCCACACTTGGCCCTCTTAACAATTCCTTTTCCTATCGTGAACTGGAATTGGTACTAGAAGGACTTCGTAACAGTTCACCAGGTGAAGACGGCATCCCATACTGTTTTATTTCTAAACTAAGCAAATTTTCAAAGGAGTACCTGTTGTCCTTATTCAATTCTTTTTTCTTATCTGGTGAGGTTCCTGCTGACTGGAAGTCACAAATTATCGTTCCAGTTCTCAAACCGGGAAAGAACCCTCAGGAAGCTGCTTCATATCGCCCCATCGCTCTCTCTGCAACATTTAGTAAAATTTTTGAACATTTAATTAAGAATAGACTGGAATGGTTCCTCGAACATAACAATATTTTAGCAAACTCTCAATTTGGATTCCGAAAGGGCAGAAGTACTATGGACAGCTTAAGCATACTAACCTCAGACATTAGGCTAGCTCTATCTAACAAGAAACATCTGGTTGGTTGCTTTTTGGATGTCTCTGCTGCGTATGACAATGTACGACTTCCATTGCTCAGAGCTAAAATGCTTCAGCTGAGCATCCCCGCGAGGATTGTACAAATTGTCTGCAAGCTATTTATGGGAAGAACCATAAAAATCCGCCATGGTAATGCCCTGCTCTCACCCCTAACCTTGTGGCAAGGCCTTCCTCAAGGTTCGGTCCTCAGCCCGATCCTTTACAACTTGTACACATATGATGTTGATCAAACCATTACCCCCTTCTGCAATGTCCTCCAGTATGCTGACGACTTGTGCATATATGCTGCAGATCAATCGGTAGATGGCGCTAGATCTAGAGTCTCTGAGGCCCTCAGTTATCTTCAGGATTGGTTGGACGAGCATGGCCTAACGCTTTCTCCTTCTAAAAGCTGCACAGTCACATTCACCCGTAGCAGAACCATCCCTCCAGCAGACATTGAATGTGATGGTGAATTTATTCCTTGTAAGGAAACGGTTAAGTTCCTCGGTGTCATATTGGATAACAAAATGTCTGGTGTTCCACACTTGGAATACATAATTGGTAAATGCGAAAGAGGCATTAACGTCCTTAGAGCCCTTTCTGGGGTCTGGTGGGGCGCTCATCCTTACTGTCAAAAACTGATATACAATGCAGTTATTCGCAGCCAGATGGACTATAGCTCTATGATTTGGGAGCCCTGCAGTAAAGTGGCTCTAAAGAAACTTGACTTAACCCAGGCTAAATGTCTCAGAATAATTCTGGGAGCCATGAGATCATCCCCAAAAAATGCCATGCAAGTCGAAGCCTTAGACCCCCCTCTCTTCCTCCGTAGACAGTACCTAGCTGACCGCTATGTCTTCAAAGTTTGTGCCATTTCAAACCACCCTCTCCTCCCACGGCTAGAGGCCTTAGCTCGTGAGGTACCTGCAAATACATACTGGTCTAATAAGGAATCACCCAGGATTGTTAGCAGCTTTGTGACACTTAACAATCTCTCCTGCCCAGTCTATTCTGATAACACTAACCCTCTTTTTACAACCGAATTTGAGTGCATTGTCCACCAACCCCAGGTAATCCTTGATTTCGGCATTTTTAAAGATGATCTGGCAGCAAACACTAAATTTAATAACAAATTAAATAAATGGCCTGATTACCTCCCAATATTTACTGATGCTTCCAAGCTTGAGGCTTCTGGCTATGTCGGAGTGGCAGCATGGATTCCTAAATTTAACATCCTCTTATCCCACAAATGCCCACCCCATTCTTCGGTCTTCACTGGGGAATCGGTGGCAATTCTAGAAACTGTCACATATATAGAGTCCCACAACATCCCCAAAGTCTTAATTTTTTCAGACTCCAGAAGTTGCCTGCAAGCAATTGTAAGCAATCATTTTAAAATGAAAACAAAATTCCCGGTAATTTTAAAAATCAAACAAATTTTATATTCATGTTCAAAGAAAGGCCAAATAATACTTGCCTGGATCCCGGGTCACTGCGGCATTGAAGGCAATGAGCAAGCGGATATGTGGGCAAAGCAATCCATCAGAGCTGGTTCCCAGTCTCAGAACTATGTCCAAGCGTCTGATCTAATGACCCTTGCCCATTCTAATTTGAGAACATCTTGGCAGGAATTATGGAATACTTCAAGACTTGTAAAAGGCCGTCGCTATGGAGATATTCAACCATCTATCCCCCGAAAGCCATGGTTCTTTCGCTTTCGCTCTGCAAGTAAATGGGTCATCTCTACTATCTGTCGGTTACGATTGGGACATGTCTGTACTCCGGTGTTTTTGTCCAAGATTCGGGTCCGGGATAGTTCACTATGCGAGTGCGGTCTGGATGACGGTTCCCTGGATCATATTTTTTTCAACTGCCCGAAATTCAGTTACTCGCTCTACGAAATTCTCCCTATACATATTCCGCGACCTATCAACTTTCAAGCTCTACTCGTCTGTATGGACCCCCCTCTCACTGCTCTCCTTATTAAATATATTCAAGAACATAATATTAAACTTTAGTACACAATATATTTTCTCTTTTTCTCCGTCTGTCAACTCTACTATATATAAATTTAAGTATATTTTTTTTTTCATCTTCATTCTATGATTTCTATGTTGGCATTCCTAACTTTCTGCCACCCATTTCCTTTCCCGCGCTCTCTTATTAACCGAACAATCGTCCTGTTTTGTCTGTGCCGTCTTTAATATATGTGTTATTCGTTTTTAGGTTCCCACTCCCTGGACATATTCCTACACAAAACTTGAAATTTATTTTAACGACCGATCTCCTCTCGTGTAAATGTCTGTATACGCTGACATAGGCGAAATACCCCTTGCAAATTCAAGCAAGGAGTGAAAGCCAAAAAGAAAAAAAAAAAAAAAAGATTACAAGGTATAGCAGAACTCGGTATTTATTAAATAATTCAAAGTGTACGTAATTATATTAATTATGAGTGAAGAAAAATATTACGCACTGTTGTTGTGAAAATATTTTTCAAGAGATAATTAGCAACAATTTTCAAAACAAATTCTAAGAAGACCTTCGTCAACAAGCTGCAAAATTGATATTGGTAGATTTGAAGGAAAAGAAAATTGGTCGACATGGCGCTGCAAGGTACTGTTACTACTGAGGGGTACTCCTGGAGGGCTGGATGCTATCAATGGCAATCTAAAGCCACCGACCCCACCAGAGTCAACAGCAACCCCGGCTGACATTGCTATTTATCAAGTAGCTCTACAAAAATATAATCAAACGGATAGTGCAGCGATGCTCATTTTAATGGCTAATATGTCAGATGTTACTCTACAGAAAGTTATGAGATTAACTAGTGCAAAACAGATTTGGGATGAACTGCACACCCTGTTTGATGACACATCTGAAGACAATCTGTGCAACAATCTGTGCTACAGTTTCTTTAGCTATCGAAAAGATCCTCTTCATGACATGTCTATGCACATATCTAAGCTGAAAAATATATGGCATGAATTAAAGGTTGAACTACAAAAGCATGAAGCGAAATATGAACTTCCTGAGATTTTACTCTTATGCAAGATTTTAGAAACGCTCCCCGACGATAGTTACTTCCCATTCAAGTCAATCTGGATGCTTATGTCAAAAAATGAACGTAACATTGAAAATTTGACTGCACAAGTATGTAGTTACGAGACATCTTTGACAAATAAAGGCTACGAGACTTCTGAGGCACAAGCGCTAGTCGTACAGAGCCCCACACGCAAACCTAAAAAGAAATGCGGGTATTGCAAAGTTTTCGGGCATGACGTCAAACAATGTCGCAAGTGAATTTCGGATGGGAAACCTCCTAAAGAATCTAAGCCATCGACAAGCGAAGCTCCTAATAGAAACTTTAACCTGACACTAATGCAAGTTGAGACCAACGAAACAGTGAGAACCAATGAATTTCTTGACAATTGGTATGTTGACAGTGGTGCCACAAGCACGTCACCTGTCAAAATGACATATTCTCCAGTTTTCAACATTTTACTAAGAATGAAATGGTTACTACTGCGAACAACAAGAGCTATTGGCAAGGGAACAGTTGAATTAATTGCAAATGTTCATGGTCAAGAAGAGCGAATTACCCTATGCGATGTATGGTACGTCCCGGAAATAAAGAGAAACCTATTCTCTGTACTTGCTGCACAAGATACACTTGAAAAGAGTGTCTTCACATCTGAAAGAGAATCCTGTCAACTGATACATAATGGAAGAGTTAAACTGATTGGTACAAGAGTCAAAAATGGAGGTCTATACAAGCTGAATGTACAAACTGTCAGATGTCATACCCCAGACTTGAACATCGTGTCAACAGAAAACACTTTGCAATTATATCATGAAAGATTTGCTCATCAGAACAAAAGACACATTAAGCAGCTTATTGAAAAGGAACTTGGTATCAAAGTGAAACTCGATTCTGAATTATGCACTGGATGTGTATATGGAAAGACACATAGACAAAAATTTGGAACAAGAGAAAGAGCTAAAGAACCGGGTGAGATAATACACACTGATGTATGTAGCCCATTCCCAAATTCATTCACAAAATTGCGCTACTTCGTATTATTTAAAGACAACTACAGCAAATATCGTCGTTTACTTCATCAAGCACAAGTCTGAAGTTAAGGACAAACTCGTACTGATGATAAAGGAAGCAAAAACGGCGGGTCATGTTATAAAAACAGTCCTTAGCGACAATGGTAGAGAATTTAAGAATGAAGCTTTTGAGAAAATACTTCAATCTCATGGCATTCAACACCGCTTGACAATGCCTTATGTACCAGAGCAAAACGGGTGCAGCGAGAGAGAAAATCGCACTCTTGTGGAAGCTGCTCGTACTATGATGCACGCTCACGAAGAACTCCCACTTGCCTGTTGGTCAGAGCTTGTCAGCACGGCTGCGTACATTTTAAACAGAACTGGGCCGACTTCTGAAGAAGGAAAGTCACCTTTCGAACTATGGTTTGCGAAGAAACCTTCAATTTAACATTTAAGAGTCATTGGAACAGAATGTTATGCACACGTTCCCAAACAAAAGCGAACAAAGATGTCCAAGAAAGCTCAAAAATGTATTTTAATTGGTTACGACGGCGATGATGGCTATCGGCTACTGGGATTTGACAAGAACAACGAACCTTCATTAATCAGGTCGAGAGACGTAACATATAACGAGTCGATAATCAGATCTGTTGGATTAGAATCAGATGATACAGAAGATCAAAATACTACCGATATAGATATAGAGATAAACTTTCCTAAGACGCAAGAAAATCATCCAATCTTTGATGCAAGGGAGGCTATAGTACAAAATGACGAAGTATCTTCTGATATGCCTCAAATATCACATGATTTACCTAGCCAACAAGAGGAAGATCTTGACGAAGCGTATGCTACTCCCGAACCAGATACTGATGAAGATCAAGAAGATCATGAAGAAATTCCATCAATGAGAACCCTCCGCAATAGATCGACGATTCATCCTCCAGCTAGATATGACGACTTTATTATGTCAGCTGTTGTTTATGATTCCGATGAACCGAACTCATACAAGGAAGCCATGAAAAGTCCTCAAAAAGCTGAATGGTTAAAGGCTATGGAAAGTGAGGTAAAATCCTTAAATATGAACCAGACTTGGATTCTTGTAGATCAACCGAAGTACAGAAAACTGATCCCCTGCAAATGGGTCTACAGAAAGAAAACCAATGCTGATGGAAGCCTTGACAAGTACAAAGCACGACTCGTAGCGAGAGGTTACACGCAAGAAAAAGGAATAGACTATGATGAAACATTTAGTCCTGTTGCTAGAATGGCGACAATCAGAGCAATCTTAAGCAATGCGGCCAACGAAGGACTCTCTCTCATACAATTCGATGTTGCCACCGCTTTTCTAAATGGATCATTAAATGAAGACATCTACATGAATCAACCAGAAGGATATAATGATGGAACAAACAGAGTTTGTAAACTGAAGAGAAGTCTATACGGTCTCAAACAAGCTCCAAGATGCTGGAACAAATGCATTGTTGACTACTTGAAATCAATCGGATTTAAGCAATGTGACATGGACCCATGCTTGTTTATTCGAAACACAAATGGAAACAAGATTATAATGGGACTCTACGTTGATGATGGCTTGATTGCCTCAACTAATCAAAACCAATCCGAGAAGTTTTTGAGTGAATTAAAGAGGAGATTCAAGATTACCACAAAGCCAGCTTCCTATTTCCTAGGACTAGAGATTTTTAAGGAAAAGGATGGTTCAATAAAAGTTTCTCAGAAACACTACATAAACCAGCTTCTTGAAAGGTTTGGAATGCATGACTGTAAAGCTATCAGTACTCCAATAATTAAAGACGCACAGTCAGATACGAACAAAGACAATGAAGTCAAGTTTCCTTATCGTGAAGCTGTTGGTGCACTGACCTACCTAATCTCAGGAACCAGACCAGATATATCATACGCCATAAGTGTCGTATCTAGCACACTGGCCAATCCATCTAATGATGATGTTGTCAAGGTCAAACGAATTTTTCGTTACCTTAAAGGAACAATAGATGCAGCTGTTGTGTACACAAAAGAACACAAACCTGGAGTGTTAGAATGTTATAGTGACTCTGATCATGGAGTAGATCTCACAACTGGACGCTCCACTTCTGGAATTTTGTGTATGTACTCTGGAGGTGCTATATCGTGGGCAAGCCGAAGACAAACATCGGTCGCAATATCGAGCACTGAAGCGGAAATAGTTGCCGCAAGCGAAGCAGCTCGAGAAATAGTCTGGCTACAACGACTTTTTCAGGAAATTACAATTCTGAAAGAAATTCCTACACTGCAGATTGATAATGATGCCGCTATAAAGCTTGCTCAAAACCCGGAACTGCATAGAAGAACAAAGCACATCTCCATAAGACATTTCTATGTCAGAGAGCTGGTGACTTGTAATGAATTACGAGTGAAATACGTTCCGAGTGAATATCAATGCGCAGATATCTTGACAAAAGCAGTGTCTAAGCCTAGACTGGCATTCATCTGTGGCATTATTGGATTACATCTATAACGTTTACCAAAAAGGGAGGATGTTGAAGAGGTTTTGCTAAACTCTATGATAATCCAGTCCACATGTTTACTTTTTAACCGACTTCAAGATTTCAAAAGAGGAGGTTATCAATTCGGTTGTATGTTTTTTTTTTTTTTGTTTTTTTTTTTTTTTAATGTTTGTTACTCCATAACTCCGTCATTTCTTAACCGATTTGAAAAATTCTTTTTTTGATTGTATATATATATATCCAAGTTGGTCCCGTTTTTGTCAAAAGGAAGTTCTGATGATGGGATCCATGAGGAATTGAAGGAACTCCTCAAATCTTTAAGGCAAACATATAGTGATTTTTGTGTTTTTATCAACAAGTCAAGCATTTGCATCCAAAAATGTGACATTGGATGAAGTGGAACTGCTGATGATGATCAGAACAGAACTCTTCAACGACAAAAAGTTCACGTTTGGCGATTTGTCCTCCTAGCTGTGTTTGTTAAGCAAGTTCTATTTTCACGATAAATTTTTGTCATGCTCGAGTTCTGATGATGGGATCCATGAGGAGTTGAGGGAACTCCTCAAATCTTAAAGGCAAACATATATTGATTTTTGTGTTTTTATCAACAAATCGAGCATTATCATACAAAAATGTGACATTTGATGAAGTGGAACTGCTGATGATGATCAGAACAGAACTCTTCAACGACGAAAAGTTCACGTTTGGCGATTTGTCCTTCTAGCGGTGTTTGTTAAGCAAGTTCTATTTTCACGATAGATTTTTGTCATGCTCGAGTTCTGATGATGGGATCCATTAGGAATTGAGGAAACTCCTCAAATGTGAAAGGCACACAAGTAGTGATTTTAGTATTTTCATGAACTAATCAAGCATTTTCATTCATAAAAGTGACATTTGATGAAGTGGAACTGCTGATGATGATCAGAACGGAACTCTTCAACGACGCGTAGTTCACGTTTGGCGATTTGCTCTCTTCGTTTTGTTTGTCAAGCAAGCAAGGTTTTTCCATGATTTCATGAGGAATTGAGGGTACTTAGTCTTCTACCATTATAAACATACTTATAGCCATTTTTGTATTTTATTGTATGAAATCTAAGAGTGCACCATCTAAGATTAATAATCTTTCACCGGACTCCCCCATTGAAGTCGGTTTTTTTTTCTTAAAAATTATTATTTTTGAATGTCAATGTCACTGTGTACAAACATATAATTTGAATAAACCGATCCACCTCAATACAAATATGGTCTATGAAACGGGGTGATGTAAATCCTCATACGCCATTCTAAGCTTTAAGTTTCAGCCAATTGGGAGTATAACGACGTGTCAATAAATTTAACTTAACCATAGCAGAATTTGACGTATTGTAAAAAAGCTGACGTTTCGATATATCATAGCCGAAGTATCATAATTCCTTCTGATTGATGACGCTATTTTTGAGCATAACCTTTTAGCAATTAGGTCTATTATTGCGTGTAAATCATAATAAATTTGCGATACTTTGGAATTGTTTGCCTTCATATGCTTAAATACAAAAACAGCTGCTTCAATGCAGTCTTTGTATTGTCGGTGTACAATTTAATTTTGTCGTGTATAATTTTTTATGTCCTTGGCTTATGTCCAGCAGTGGACGTCTTTCGGCTGATATGATGAAGATGATGATGATTCGTTTTGAAAAAAAAAGGATTTTTATTAAAATTTGCCGTGCGCGGTAAAGAGCATGTCATATTTCTTAAGGGGGTGTAAAGAAGAGTGAAAGATGTATGGGAAAACAAATAATTCTAAGGCGAGAATTAGTTCTACGCAGACGAAGTCGCGGGCAAAAGCTGATTTAAAACACCTGGCTTTCACGATGGGCCAATGTGTAAAGGGCTACTTGGCTGTACGTTGGGAGTTGGCGCCATCGATGGCCGGCCATCCGAATGGTTTTTCGTGCACACATCAAAGGACATTGGCGCAACTCACCAACTGCGTTCACACATTGGCGACCAATTCAGTTTGTTTTATGGAATCCGAAACATTTACTGCATAATAACAAAAAACAGATAAGTAACTATAATTCAGCAACCTAGTTGGTTATTCCCATAGATTTATTTCATTAATTTAGGTCTTTTTTAATTTATTGTGCATTTCACGTCCCATGTTGCTCCAATCTACCCCATTACTGAAAGATCAGGTCACCAATGTGTGTACAGCGACGATTGGGATTTGGAAATCGTGGCCCGTCATAATGGCCCAATGTGTGCATCGAGCTTAAAAAAATATTGCTTGAAATTTAATCTATTTATAATGCACAAATACAAAGTAAATACATTACACGTCAAAGGATTTATATTCTCGTATACACAATAATGTTCTCTATTAATAGATAATCATTTATTTATGTACAACGAAAATATATACAAGAATACTTAACCAAAATAATATAAAGAAAATTAAAACTAACTTAAATCTAAAACGGGCCCTTGAGGCATTGTACCGAGGATGCTGGCGGCATTTCCTCGCTGTATCGCAATGCTGATACGTTGAGCGAGGAAACCGCCAGCTCTTCGGTCACCAGTTACGTCAACCAGACGCTTCGCAATTTCTGCAAATAACTTATGCGCGCTGGGACCCCATGGACCTAGAGTTTCGACGCCAAAAGGTACAAACATGTACTCTCTGCCGAGGCCCTTGTATTTATTACGCTTTAGAATTTCGGCGTTTTCCGCCGCTGCACCCGCTTTTACTGTAGTCCGTTGGAGGTGAGATGGTGCCAGTGTGTCTACACAGGTAGCATCCCACACCAACATCCGTCCCACGCTCCAAGGAACTAAAGACACCCCATCAGGTCTCTTACCATCGTCCCTGACCATGCCAGTCGGCTCAAGAAGAGCAGGCACATTGACGGTGGCAAGAGACCGGCGGATTATATCATTAAGCGTCGCATGTCTCGAAAAACGGCCTGCACTTTTTTGACAACACAATCCATGGTGTCCCAGTCGGTCCACGTCCGTGCCACAAGAGCATATATGTGGGGTACATACCGCGACCCCGAGTCGCAGTCCAGTCGCCAATCTAAGCGAGGTCGGATCCAGGAAGGTACCGGTATTTGGCGAGGGATGGGCATGTAGCCAGTAACCAGCCTCCCGGGTTCCGACCGCCAAAAGTCTCGCACGATCTGGACCTGCACTGCTGTTTAGAAGAATATTATAATTTAAATCACAGTAAATATTATCCTAGCTCCTTTGTGATTTTGGGTTGTCTGGAATTTTTTTACCTGGGCAAGCAACTTTAAAAGCATTTTTGGCACCCTCCAAGCCCGCAATCTCACAGTATGTGGGCAAAGCCCTTAGGATATTTTCTATGAGACCAGACGTGCTATGGGTGGATGCCAAAAAGGCTGGGGATGCCACACTGGACACTTTGCGGATTCCTAAGCCACCGTATCGAATAGGAAGGGACGCTTGAGACCAGGAAGGCTCAGTTAGCTGAATATTTAGAATCATTTCTAAACTAGTTTTGATTAAGTCATCCATTCGTGACAAAAAAATTTGATGTTTCCAGAAAGGACAGCAACGGAGCACATATGTAAATTTAGGGACAAAAAGACAAAACTTAAGAATGATTAGCGCATAATGTGGGCTAATTTCGAGTAAACGATTCGCGTGGCTTTGGAATTTAGAAATAGTGTCAGAAATATAACCGGGAAAGGATTCTTCAAAAATAGGAGAACCCAGGAGGCAAAGTGAAAATTTGTCGACTATTCTGATACTAGGAGCCAGATGAACAAATTTTTGTATTAAATCAACCAAACTACAAGAAGTCTTTTGAATAAAGAGTTCGCATTTGCTAAAATTTTGTTCTAAACCAATATTTTCGAAATTAGTTTTAATAAAAGCCAAATCAGAGAGCACAGTATCCACGTCGCCTCCTAGAGTTCCGTCATCTAAGTACCATACATTAAATTTAGATTTTAATTTTAGAATTATTGGATTTATGGCCAAACTAAAAATTGCTGGCCCTAGAGGATCACCCTGCTGACAGCCAACTTCTGAAGATAATTCATGGGACTTGTATATTAATTTAGAAGGATCTGCATAGCAGAGGAGAAGATAATTGTAAATTTCTGGTGTTCGGAACGAACACTCAAATAGCATGTATAATATGTGAGTGAACGAAAATTGCATATGGCCATTCGCCATTCGTTCACTCGCTCTCTCACTCAACAACCATCAAACTCGCTGTATGTGCTCCGTAGAAATTAATTCAATTTATTAATAAAAGTGCTAAAATCGTACTACAAACATTTCATTTATGTTCCTCCCGAACATAAATTGGTGCCGAAACCAGGGACCTTTAGATCAAATGATCAAAGGCTGTTGTCTGGCATACCAGCTAACAAGCGGCACTTTGAAGAGCACGCACTTTGCCAAGAAAACTTGACAATGAAAGCATTAGGGTTGTCATATGACATTAGCAATGACGTTTTTAAAGTAAGTTGTCCTACAAGGTATGTGCAGTCATGGAACAAGAGGGCCATCCTAAGTGTTATAGGGTCATTCTTTGATCCGCTAGGGCTGGCAGGACCCGTTACAGTTAGGGCTAAGGAGTTCTTACAAAAAGTATGGAAGGAAAATCTTAAATGGGACTCTCCCATACCAGCACAATTGCTTAAAGCATGGCAAGTTTTTTATACGAACTTGATATCAATGCCTCATATATCAGTCAACCGAAATTTAAACATACATAATGCTCAATGTATAGAATTATATGGCTACTGTGATGCATCCAATATTGCATATGGATGTTGCATTTACATAAGGGCTATTCATAATGACAATGTAACAGTTACACTCTTATGTTCAAAGTCTAGAATTTCACCTGTAAAAAATAACTTGACTGCTCCTAAGCTTGAACTTAATGCGGCATTATTGTTAGCAAAGTTGTACAATAAAGTAATGGATGTGTATTGTAAAATTAAGTTTCACGCGAAATACTTGTTTTCAGACTCACAAGTGGTCTTATGTTGGATAAAGTCGAAAAGAAATACAATACCTGTTTATGTCAAAAATAGAGTAAATGTAATCAACTCTATTACATCAAATAGCGACTGGTTTCATATAGATGGAGCATCCAACTCTGCTGACTGCTTATCTCGTGGCTGTGACCCTGCTGATCTGCAGAATAACACCTTATGGTGGTGCGGGCCTCCTCAGATTTCCTTGCCGGATTATAAGCCGCAGCCATTCTCGGTTTCATGCAATCACTTGCTATGTGAGGAACAGCCAGCCACGCATGAGCAGGCAGTACACTTGGGTGTCAGTGAGCCATCAATATTTAAGCAATATTCATCATGGTTCAAAATGCAACGAATATTTGCGTGGATATTACGATTTAAACATAACTCTAAAAATAGATGCAATAAACTTACAGGTAATTTGTCTGTTAAAGAATTGGAAAATGCCCGATTTAAAATAATATCTGTGATTCAGAATATATATTTCCAAGTGGAAATACAAAATGTAAAAAATTGCTTACCTATTAAGTCAAATTTGAAAAGCTTAGCTCCATTTATAGATGGCAATAATGTAATGACAGTAAGTGGTCGTTTGCAAAACTCGTCAATACCTTATTCTCAAAAATATCCGATTATTCTGCCCAAAAAATGTCATGTAACAGACATAATTATACAGGACGAGCACTTAAACTCAATGCATGCTGGGTTAAAATTAATGATGTGCAACTTAGCCCAAAAATATTGGATTATTAATTGCAACAGAGAAGTTAAACGAATTATAAACAAATGCATTAAATGTTACAGATTTAAAGCCAAGTGCGCTTCTCAGTTAATGGGCTCATTACCTTCTGATAGAGTAAACGAAGCCAACATATTTAGTATAGTCGGCATAGATTTTTGTGGCGCCTTTCAAATAAAGCAATCGTCGTTGCGGCGAAGTGTCATTACAAAAGGCTATGTTGCTGTATTTGTGTGCTTTGTCACCAAAGCAGTTCACTTGGAGCTAGTGTCTGACATGACGTCTCAATGCTTTCTTGCGGCATTAAAAAGGTTTATCGCACGGCGCGGAGTGCCGAATACAATACATTGCGATAATGCTAAAACATTTAAGGGGGCTAACAACATTTTGAGAGATTTGTACTTGCTCAACAAATCAAATGAACATTTGTCCTTAATAAATAACTTTGCTGCATCCAAAGGCATTAACTTTCGATACATACCCAGCTATTCTCCGACCTTTGGGGGGATTTGGGAAAGTGCAGTGAAAAGTTTTAAGTATCATTTCAAAAGAATAGTAGGACTCAGTTTATTCACATATGAAGAGTTCAATACAATTATAATTAGCATTGAAGGAATTCTAAATTCTAGGCCAATAACAGAAATGTCTAGAGATCCTTCTAATTTTTCAATATTATCGCCGGGCCACTTTCTTCTGGGCAGGCCCTTAACGGCTGTACCAGAGCCTGACATAACATCAATTCCTTCAAACAGGCTTCGCTTTTGGAGGCGCTGCACACAAATACAGCAGCATTTTTGGAAGGCCTGGCATAGGCAGTATCTATCCCAGCTAAATAGCCGGCCTAAATGGCGAAATAGCCTAAAAAATATAACTGAAGGAAGCCTAGTACTTTTAAGGGACGACCATACCGCTCCCTTGCACTGGCCTACAGGTAGAGTCGTTAAAGTTTACAAAGGACCAGATCAAAAAGTAAGAGTTGCCGATGTAAAAACTCCTACTGGCACGACCCGTAGAGCTATAAATAAGCTATGTTTGCTTCCTGTAGATTCTTGAATGAGATATGTATGTAGTAAATAAGTTTAAACAAAACATTATATCTGTAATGTAGAGTAACATGAGAATTATTTAATTATAAGTTGCTTAGTACAAACATAATGTTATTTAACCAACTTAGATATAACATTAACATTGTATTTTTCCATATAACTTGAAAATAAGTTTAAAAACCCGCCTCTCGGGAATATGTTCGGAACGAACACTCAAATAGCATGTATAATATGTGAGTGAACGAAAATTGCATATGGCCATTCGCCATTCGTTCACTCGCTCTCTCACTCAACAACCATCAAACTCGCTGTATGTGCTCCGTAGAAATTAATTCAATTTATTAATAAAAGTGCTAAAATCGTACTACAAACATTTCATTTATGTTCCTCCCGAACATCTGGAATTTTGTCTTTTACTTCCGCCAGCAAAGTGTCCCTATTTACCGAATTGAAGGCATTTTTCACATCAATTTTGACAACGATTTCACAATCGTCGTATGAAAGGTAGGTCCTTAAGGCATGGACGGCTGCCTCGCACCCACCTTTCGTGCCAAAACCTAACTGCACTGGTTCAAAAAGAGACTGCAATTTTGATCTGATATGTCTAACCGCAATTTTGGATGCCAGACGCCGTAAAGTTGACCCCACAGCGATAGGTCTCACCCCTCCGTCCTTTTTGGTTAGGGCGATCAGGTTAGCACCATATAATAGTGGGACAACTTCATTGTTAATTTTGCCTGAAAACATAAAATTTATTAATTTTGTAAGGGAACAGATAAGCTGCTCACCTGCGTCACCCACAGACTGAGAAATTAGATCCTTCAAATGCTGGGGTGAGATCCCATCCAGACCGGCCGCTGAACCGGTTTTGAATGAAATTATGGCGTCAATAACGTCTTTGCCTTCGATTTAAAGGCAGGCCTGGTCAGCTGTAGGAGGGTCAATAACGTAAGGTATTACAGGAGCCGGGGGGTGTTTTGAACGTAAAGCCAGGAGGGTATCTGGAGTATCTGGCGACAGCACGTCGTTTGTGAAAAGGAGACGAGCGGCACCTTTAAGATCGCCGTCGCTGATTTTACATTCAATCAATTTAGTTTTATTAAAGGTGGATGAGGCGCACCTTTTAGGAGGTCGAGAAAAGTGTGGAGTTGTATTCGAAACGCAATTGTTTTTGATTTTTTGGGTTAATGAAATTGCCTCATCATTTTTGGAATGAAGGGTATTGAATGAAAAAAGGAGAAGATTATGCCAATCATCAATTTGGTTGTTTTCCACACATTTTGTAATCAGGCCTGAAAGGTGGTTGCTTGAAATGAAATGAATGAGAATGAGCTGTCATAACAGAAAAAAAAAATGTTAGACGTTGTCAACAATGTCAACTGTTATTGCTGTAAGTGTAAACATTGTGTGTGTTTTGAGATAAAATAAAAATAGTAGATTTTTCCAGTTGTACATAAGTAGCTTAAATGGTGTATAGGTGTATTTTAAATGTATTGTAAAAAAACTCTAAATTGATTTCAAAAGCAAAACTATTACAGTTAGTAACTAAAACAACACAATAACCGGATGATTGCCACAAGAGGAAAAAAGTAAGTCATCTTATCTCTTCAATAGGTAAATGTATATTAAATAGGTACACTATAATGTAATTTATGATGTAGGTACTTCATAGTGTCAAGTAAAAATGGTCACTTCTTTGCCTTGCCCCATGTTTTGCGCCTCCACGTATAGGTAAGGCGATACGAAGTACACCGGGCAGCTAGTTGACTAATAAAATTTCACATTAACATACATGAACCATCGTATCGTGATATGAGTGTATCGCGTGATAGTTATCATCGTGTAAAAGACCGCAACTTTGACGTTTTTTATATTTATATTGTTAACCTTTGTTTTGTTTTTTTTTTCTCATTCTGCTTTTCTAAATTTTAATTAACTGCAGTTTCATGTTATTATTATGATATTTTTTTCTTTTTTTGGTGCAAAACCAGCCTGTTGCCCGCCGTCATTCCTCTCTCTCTCGTCGGTCCCATCGGAAGACCAGCGCTGGCAGCAATGCCCGCATTTTGCTGAGATGGGACCGTTTCGTGACAATACAATATATGTAAGTTGAACTATGATGTTGTGTTGTTTTGGTCACGAATAAACGGATAATTCACACACACGCATCATAATTCACTTCGTATTCCGATTTTAGGGGGATTTTAGGCGATGGGTCACTACATCTGTAATGTGGTTTTGTGTTGTGTTCCTGATTGTGTGTGAGTAAGGTCGCCAGAGCTCCAGTCGCTGCTTATTCTCTAGCTGTCAACACAACGAATCCTCAAGTCTATAAAGCGTCGGCAACGCGCCTGTTATTCTTCTGGAGTGGCAAGCATCAATTGCCTACGGTGCGTGTCTGCTTACCATTAGAAAGGTCGTAAGTTTGCTTGCCACCATCGTTGTATACATAAAAAATACCAGTTAATATATATATTTTTTTGAGTAGAGTGAATTTTACTTACAGGCCACTTGCCATGATTTCATCATCGTACTCGATCGAAGCAAAAAGTGTCTTAGCATCAGGTTGTAAGCTGTCGCTATACAGTTATCTCGTTTTTTATCTGTCCAAATAATACTCGTTAAAACGAGACAGAAGCAGCTATGAGATGTGCCGCTTCGTGTAATAAAACTATTTTCATTGAGTTTACATAAAAGGATGGATCGTGAAAGATGAATGAAGGTCGTCGTTTTTTGCAATCGGGAGCTTTGTGTATGAGCGGAGTCGGAGCGGGTCTTTGTTATTTTGTCCCCAGATATTTAATTTCATTCTACAGATTATTTTTACCTGAGCTCAATTTTTCCTGCATTTATTTTTAAGCAAACCTTTGTAGTAATTAAAATTGTTTTTATTAGACTTTTGATAATTAGAGTTACTACATACCCATACTAATATCATAAATGAGAAAGTAACTCTGTTTGTCTGTTACCTCTTGACGCTGCTTTCTTGAAACTGCTTAACACATGTAGGTGAGGAATGAATGGAGAAAGTTTAGAGTCGCGCGGAAGGCAGGATCTTTTATACCGGAAATCATCCCTGAAGCGGGTGAAATGGGGGGCAGAAGTTAGTATGGAGGTACGATGTAAACATAAGCTAATTCCGACTAATTGTCCACTATGCGGCAAAAATTTAATGAATTACCCCCTTATTTATAAAACATAACAAACCTCTGTTAACTGAAATTTGTTATGCACAAACCAACTTTAGCGGCTTGTTAACTAATAAAGGCTTGATGGAAGTTTATGAATAAGGGGGTATTTAAAGTATAGAAGTAATATTTTATTAACCGACTTCAAAATTTCAAAAGAGGAGGTTATCAATTCGGTTGTATGTTTTTTTTTTGTTTTTTTTTAAATGTTTGTTAGTCCATAACTCCGTCATTTCTTAACCGATTTGGAAAATTCTTTTTTTGATTGTAAGTATATATATCCAAGTTGGTCCCGTTTTTGTCAAAACGCAGTTCAGATGATGGGATCCATGAGAAATTGAGGGAACTCCTCAAATCTTCAAGGCAAATATATAGTAATTTTTGTGTTTTAACAACAAGTCAAGCATTTTAATCCAAAAATGTGACATTGGATGAAGTGGAACTGCTGATGATGATCAGAACAGAACTCTTCAACGACAAAAAGTTCACGTTTGGCGATTTGTCCTCCTAGCTGTGTTTGTTAAGCAAGTTCTATTTTCACGATAAATTTTTGTCATGCTTGATTTCTGATGATGGGATCCATGAGGAATTGAGGGAAATCCTCAAATCTTAAAGGCTAACATATACTGATTTTTGTGTTTTTATCAACAAATCGAGCATTTTCATACAAAAATGTGACATTTGATGAAGTGGAACTGCTGATGATGATCAGAACAGAACTCTTCAACGACGAAAAGTTCACGTGTGGCGATTTGTCCTCCTAGCTGCGTTTGTTAAGCAAGTTCTATTTTCACGATTAATTTTTGTCATGATCGATTTTTGATGATGGGATCCATGAGGAATTGAGGGAACTCCTCAAATCTTAAAGGCAAACATATAGTGACTTTTGTGTTTTTATCAACAAATTGAGCATTATCATACAAAAATGTGACATTTGATGAAGTGGAACTGCTGATGATGATCAGAACAGAACTCTTCAACGACGAAAAGTTCACGTTTGGCGATTTGTCCTTCTAGCTGTGTTTGTTAAGCAAGTTCTATTTTCACGATTGATTTTTGTCATGCTCGAGTTATTAGGAATCGAGGGAACTCCTCAAATGTGAAAGGCACACAAATAGTGATTTTAGTATTTTCATGAACTAATCAAGCATTTTCATTCATAAAAGTGACATTTGATGAAGTGGAACTGCTGATGATAATCAGAACGGAACTCTTCAACGACGCGTAGTTCATTTTGTTCTTAGTTGTTGTAGTAGTTTTGTTGTTAGTTGGCGATTTGTTCTCTTCGTTTTGTTTGTCAAGCAAGCAAGGTTTTTTCATGAGTCCATGAGGAATTGAGGGTACTTAGTCTTCTACCATTATAAACATACATTATAGCCATTTTTATTTTATTGTATATCTATCTAAGAGTGCACCATCTAAGTGTAATAATTACCGGCCTCCCATTGAAGTCGGTTTTTTTTCTTAAAAATTATTTATTTATATAAGTGTGTATATCGTCGTCCAATACCTATATTAGTACAAGCTTTGCTTAGTTTGGGGCTAGGATTTGTGTAAGGGTCCACAAATACGAGTATTTATTTAACAAAGTCGTGTTAGTTACACCTTTTATAACTCAAGATTGGCTGAGCCGATTTTTATGATATTAGATTTTTTGGATTTGTCTTAGCTCCAAATAGCAGAATAACTATTAAAATGTCGGTAATATACGAAAAAAATCCTCCTATATTTTTTACGGAACGGGTCGAAGGCAGAACGAAGTTCGCTGGGACAGCTCGTTTAATATATACCTAGTTTATCTTTAGTCAAGCTTCAGGTATTGTTTTTCTTGGTGAGCAATAAAGGGTATTTGTACTAATATTTGTATTGTTACGTCTGAATTCTGAATTGTGACTCAAATTATGTTAAAATGAAGAGATAATTGAATCGAGTTAGCACATTTGGTTATTGGTAAGATGAATAGCTTTCCTCTTGTTAAGGTTGGTTACGCAAACGTCGCGAGATAGCGGGCGCAGATAAACAACTGGAGCCCAGGCCCTGAACCCAGCTAACCTAATTGACAAGCGGAGCTGCGCGCGCACGCTTCACATCATCGATCAATTTGACCACCTCACAATCGACTTACGAAATTCACATTCGTGCAGATACTGATCCTGTGCCACAATTACCGTACCGGTAGTGGCTTTGCCTTCCAATCACGTCATTTTCATTGTTATTTCGTAAAAGCCCGGCATAGAAGATATTGTACAGTAGGACTAACTGCTTTAGAATTGTATTTCCTAGACTCCAATACTTATGTAAATCAGTCCAAAGTCCAATCAATCAGTTGTGTTTCCGATTTACTCCGAATAAGCTCCGTAAAGGAACTCTATTATTGTTGTTCGAGTAGATCGAAGCGATTGGTTTCGTAACAATTTAATTGTAATATTTAAGCAGGCCGTGCAGCGTATAGCGGTGTGTCAGCAGCTGGTCACTGTTTCCGCAATTTTGTTGTGATTGCAAACAATGGAACAAGTGGCTGGGCGGCGGGCGCCCGCGCAACCCGTTTAATAATTTACAACTAGTTATTAGCGCGTGCGCCGCGTCGCGCCGCCGCCCGCCGCCGCAGACCGGGTTGGCGTGTGTCAGTTTTTCATTGAGTACATTAATCTCATCTATAAGTGACATAATAACACATATATATTTAATTGAATAAGTCTACGCACGCAGTGAACCGTACCCATTTGATCGGATTAGAAAACACTAGGCTAAATGACTTTTTAAATAATTTGAAATGAATTTTATTAAAATCTAACTCTTAATGTTGGACAAATAAATGATTTTATCTTTATCTTTTTATTTTATCTATTAGACACACGGGAGTGTGTCAGCCAAGTTTGCAAAGCAATAAAGGCTGCACTATTGAATAGCAAAAACCATAAGAAATCATTTTAAGCAATAGACACACGGGAGTGTGTCAGCCAAGTTTGCAAAGCAAAAAAGGCTGCACTATTGAATAGCAAAAACCATAAGAAATCATTTTAAGCAATTGAAGAACGTCATGCGTGCAGGAGCTGTGATCTAAGGAGCTACGAAAGAACTTAGTTTCTAGTTAAATTTTACTTTCTTTATTAGCGAAACAGTTTACGAACTTGAATTTTTTTCACATTTAACTATGTTTTCCATGGAATTGTATAATAACTGTACCTATGTAAATCTCATCTCATCTCAGGCAGTCTGGTCATAATTTTACTTTGAATAAACAGAAATACCATTGCACGGAAGGTTTACCTGTATTGATTAAAGACAGTTGCATTGGTAGCTGACGGGTATAATGGAAACCTCAACGTGTTTGATGACCGCTCGGTTAGTTAGTCGCAGGCGCAGGCTGCGTGCGACGTGGACAGTAGAACAATCGACGGCCGGCGCCCGCGAGATTCGATCTCCGACTATTACCGATGGCTCAAGCGACAAGACATGTATACACAGATAAAATACATTCGAGATCATCTATTTTGACTACTCACAGCACGATCCGTGAAGCGGGGTTTGTACATACATATGTACAATCAAGAAACTTAATTTCCTACCCATTTCACAAATTTGTTCTTTGAATTTCTATATAGTTTGATAGGACTGATAACCTATAAGTGGGTCACAAATTATATACAATAACTTGACTGTGTCTATTCATTTTTCAGTTATCACAAGTTATAAAGAAATACGGAAAATATAGGACATTTATTCCACCTTTAGTGCATAATTTTAATTATTAAGGAATTTTATACGTGCACTAAATAAATACCTATACACCATAATAATAGTCTTCTTCCTTGTCGTATCCTAATGGCTGAGTGACGTGACGGCTGAGGGCACTCCTCAGCATCACTTTCCAAGTTGCGCGGTCCTGGGCTTGGTTCATGCTAGCCTGCAACGTGGCTCTCGCCGAGGATGTTACAGTGTCTGCCCAACGCAGAGGCATACCTCCTTTAGTTCCTTTTTCCCGCCATGCGACCAGTGATAATAAATTTTCCAGGCTCTCCGGTCCAGACCTGACCAAATGGCCAAAGAAACATAGGACACGTTGTGTGCAGATAGCGGAGAGCGTCGTGTGGCGTCGTTTTGATGCTGAGCTCATCGAGAGTAGACTCATTAGTGAGGTGTTCATTCCATGAGATCCGGACCCGGAGCATTCTGCGCCAACACCACATCTCAAATGCGTTCTTTGATGAGTACGAGCTTATGTGGGCCAGGTTTCAGATGCGTACAGAAAGGTCGAGAAGACAAGGGTCCGCATGAGTCTTACTTTAGTTTTGCGGCTTATGCCTCTCTGTTCTTCCATACTCTCAGTCTCAAAAGCCATTTCACCGCAGTTTCGGCCATCTGTGATCTTCTGTCCACCTCTTGGGTGCAGTAGTTGTCATCACTTATTTGAGAACCTAAGTAAATTTGTGTACAACCTCAATATCCTGCAACTTATTGGTTCTCAACATGGTATTAGTACGATAAATGAACATTAACTTGGGCTTGCTTCTATTAATCTTGAGCGCTTGTGGCCCAGCGGCGCCCGCGTACTACGTGACCGCTTTGAGTGGTTACTAACTGAGCGCTTTGGAAGGCACGTTAAGCCGTTGACAAAGCCCGGATACTGTCTATGATAGCAGTCGTTAAGCCAAGTTAGAGGCCTTCTGGCGTGATTGAGAACTTCTAACAGTCAAGTTGCCCACTCACTTGACAAGCCTAATTCCAATAAGGTCTAGTTTCCCCCTTGGGTTGGAAGGACAGATAGCAGTCGCTTTCTACGCCAATTCTTGGGATTACTTTATTTTATTACATTATTACGCCAGATGTTTCCGCGTGCTTTCCTCCTCGACCTCCAACTTTTACAGTAGCGGACCCCCCTGAGTCCGCTACAAGGAGGTCATGGGTACCGAAAAAACTTCCGGCACGCTCTGTAGTTACAAAAATGACACCTCGGCCGCAGAGGATAGTGAAAGCGGCGCACCGTAATACCGGCATTGCTCTTTCTCTGCGATCTCACCGACGCCGTTACTGCGGAACGGCCCCGCTAAGTTCGCAGGGGGTAGGGAGAGTCGCGCACCGTGATACCATCACGCCTCTCCCCCTGCGATCCCACCTTAGTCACAGGAGACAGTGAGAACCCTGCTGCGGTCCTACCATAACGCATCCTCAGCGGGCTAAGTCAACCCGCAGGGAGCGCCCTCCTCGGGCCAGCTGGCAGCCCAACCTGGGTGTCTCTTAGCTTCACCGTGGATGATCCAGTCCGCGGTTACTAAGCCCCCCGCCCCGGCAAGGCGAGCACCCTCGGGGGGAACTACGGAACCATACACTGAGCATGGTCTGACATGCTCTAGGCCGATTTTTAGGGTTCCATAGCCAAAATGGTAAAACGTAACCCTTATAGATTCATCATGTCCGTCGCCAATTATGAGATTTTTTTATAGTTTAGCCATGAAAATGTACGCTATAATTTACGACCTTGTTAGGTCGTGGTCCCCCGTCAATACCTTACGAGTGCTACGTGCAGCATAAATTTTTGTGTTAAAGGTGGAGTGCCTGGCAAGCATTGCAACAGCCGTAAGGTAATCTAACAAATTTAAAGATTGAAACATATTCGTTTCGGAAGCTAAGGTAAGATTCACGGCTACCTTTTCGGTAAAGAAAACGTCGATAAGTAGGAAAACTGTGTACATCTGCAAAAAATCTGGAATGCTAAGCTTTATACGCAGTTTGGATCTAACAAGCCTGTGATCCGTCCAGCCCTGGGCACCTCTCATTGCACGAGTGATAAGTACCTCAGCCAAGTCCCTCCGACGTACAATTACGTAATCTAGGAGGTGCCAGTGCTTGGATCTTGGATGCATCCACGTGGTTTTAAACTTCTCTGGTAACCGAAAATATGAGTTCGTTAGACAAAGCCCAAATTTAGCACAAAGAGTGAGAAGATCCAGACCACTAGTATTACATTTCCGTACTCCATGTCGTCCGAGGATTCCATTCCACGAACCATATTCGGCACCAACGCGAGCATTAAAATCACCAAGCAAAAGGATTTTATCGGCAGGTGGTATTTTTCCGAGGACATTCCGTAGCTCTTGATAAAACTTGATTTTCTCATCATCTGGAGATGGCAACGTGGGCGCGTAAACACTGTCACAACTCTATCAGTGATGCCTTTCGGGAGCTCCGGCAAAGATCTTGCCAGCTGGTTACGTATGGCGAATCCAACTCCACTAGCCGCTCTTTCTTCGTGTGGTTTCCCGCTCCAGTAATATGTGTAACCACCTAGTCGCTCACATAATTCCCCTGAGTCACTGAGATGTGTCCCACTGATGGCGGCAATGTCGATGTTATATTTAGCCAGCTCCCTAGCAATTTTTTCTTTCTGGGCACAGATTTCGGTCGTCGTCTAATAAGGTTCGGACATTCCAGGTACCAATAACAAGGTGTTTTTGCGATTTGTATTCTTTCGACCGCATTGAATGGTGAACAAGTGACCGCGGTTAGCTACTCGCGCAAATTATGAGACGAACTATTTTTAGGCCACTTTTTCTAGGCCCTTCCCCGTTTGGGGAAAGCAGAGCGATCCTAAACAGGGCTGCTTTGTCGCCGAAAGTGCTGCCGAACCAGAACTATCGTCTCTATCGAGTCCCGAAGCGACCATCATCAAGCGGCCGCCTAACGTGCAGAGCACCAACTAAGGCTCGGGCATACCAGTCCTTTAACCCACCATCAGTACCCCATCGCCGTAGGTCTTTTACAACTCGTGATCCCTAAACGTTGCCGGAGTCATCTGCGCGTGAGTATATTTCAGTGGATAAGCAGTTGCGCAGGTGCAGATCCACTCTCTCGATTTCCATCCGCTGTTGACAGAGCTCCACACCGAATTTCGGCGAAACTATCGTGTGTAAAGTTGATCCACGATCGGGATTTGAGGCGGGAACTAGATGATGCTTTTGGTACAGCTGTATTTGACATACCAGAATCTGCGTCTATCGACGAGTACTGGCGTGCGTATGCCACTGGCTTGAGCGGCTGTGCAGCACGAGTTATTGGCAAACCACAGAAGAGAAACCAGGATTGGTTCGATGCCTCTGACGTGGAGATCCGGCAGCTAGTTTAATAATAATTAATTCATGAGTGAGGGTTAATTTAGACTCTCTTTGCGTTCTTCTAATACTTCAGAGCGAAATAGGGCTCATCAAATTCTGAAACAGAAGGTTCGCGCTCTAAAAGACAAGTGGTGGACAGGGCAAGCAACTGAAATGCAATTGTACGCAGATAGCAATCAAACGGGAAGATTTTTCGAGTGTCTTCAAACTATTTTCGGTCCAAGATCACAGAAAATAGCACCTATCTACGACAAAGATAAGAACTCCCGGTTGACAGAGCAGTGTGATATTCTCACTCGATGGACATTTTAATAATGTTCTTAATCCTTCAACTCAGACCACTGACGTACAATATATCAAAGATATCGAAGATTTGCGCATCCAAGAAGACCTTGCCAATCCGCCGTCATTTGATGAATTCATTGCAGCAGTAAATACTTAGACTGAAGAATTACAAGACACCAGGGTTGGACAGCTTGCCGTCAGAACTGTACAAATATGGCGGACCTAACATTCAAAGTAGGCTGTTTGATCTCATCATGAACATATGGGAGAGTGAAACTAATAATAAATAATAATAATTGTTTATTACACAAAACCACACAAAACACACGAATACAAAATTATACAGACATTATCCATTGGGCCACAAACTAGGCTCAGCCTGTATATTGGGACCCACTGTGCCGCAGGATTGGAGGGACGCCTCCATTTGTAAGCTATACAAGGGCAAAGGTGATATTTCTGACTGCAGTTCTTATAGGGGCATCTCACTCCTGTCCACTGCCGGCAAGGTTCTAGCCCATATAATCAATAAAAGGCTGACTCTTCTTGCAGAAACTGCTCCCAGAAACTCAGTGTGGCTTTCGTCCAGGCAGAGGTACAGTAGACGCCATCTTTGTCGTAAAACAAATCCAAGAAAAGAGCCTGGAACAATATCATCCTCTGTTTATGTGCTTTGTCGATCTAGAAAAAGCCTTTGATCGAGTACCACGGGAAGCCCTTTGGGTTGTGCTAAATAAAACTGGCTGTCCTGAGAAGTTTGTAAACTTAATACGCCAGTTTCATGATAATATGACGGCAAAAGTTCGGCATGGAGAAAACTTCTCAGACCCATTTCCAGTTACATGCGGTGTAAAGCAGGGTTGTGTCTTGGCTCCCACCCTGTTCGCGTTGTACTTTGCTGCTGTATTGAAGGACGCGACAAAAAGCTGTGGAGGTGTTATAGAAGTTAACTCAAGAGCAGACAAATCCATCTTCGACCTTTCTCGTTTTAGGGCCTAACGTCAAGTTACGAGAGTATATGTACTGGAAATGCACGCAGATGATGTTTACCTTACTTAAGTTTGGCTGACTCAAGGCAGAATCCTTTCAATCCTATGTGGATTCCCTCGATGCGTCATGCTGCAAATTTGGCTTAGTAATAAGTGTGGCAAAAACACAGGTCCTTCTGCAACCGCCTAGGGGTTGTCAAGTGGAACACCCCAGTATCAAACTGGATAGAGTTGGCAGTAGTGCCACATTTCAAGTACCTAGGAAGTCAGCTGCGTAATGACAATACCCTAGCATCCGAAATCCATCCCGGATAGCCAATGTCGCTGCGGCATTTGGGAAACTGAATAACCGTGTTTGGCGATCACATGGTCTTAAGCTTACAACCAAGATTATGGTCTACAAGGCTATAGTCATACCGACTCTTCTATATGCCGTGGAAACTTGGTGCTGCTACAAATCAGACGTTAGAAAACTGGACTCTTTCCATCTACGCTGTCTTCGCTCAATTCTGCGCGTAAAGTGGCAGGACAAAGTACCGAACACTGAAGTTTTACGTCGTGCGAAAATGCCTGGTGTCGAGGCACTCATCATGAAACACCAGCTGAGGTGGTGTGGCCACGTTGTACGCATGGTTGATAGCAGATTACCTAAAGCTGTGTTCTACTCAGAACTCTCTCTCGGGAAGCGTAGGCAGGGGGGTCAGTACCTACGCCATAAAGACGTTCTGAAGCACCACCTAACTACTTGTGGTATACCAAGTGACTGCTGGGAGAAAATCGCGATACGTCGGCCGAAATGGCGTTCCACTTTTCGGAAGAGTGTAGACGAGTATGAACAGCGGCGCTTAGAAGACCTGGATGCTAAGCGCCGTATCCGCAAGGCTCGGCCGAAGCCCTCGTATACTTATACCTACAACTTAGCTGGCCAGCTGCATTGTGTACCGTGTAAACGCATCTTCAAGACGAAGATGCGTTTTCGCGGTATGGATAGCCATGATATTGGGGGAGGCCTATGTCCAGCAGTGGACGCCTTAGGGCTGATATGGTGGTGGTGGTGGTGGGATTGAAGGATGCTTAAATTAAAGTTAAGATAGTAAAGTTATACGTATACCTATACGTGGACATGTCGCGGCGGCATGTTGCTCCGGCCGTGATTTCGAACCCAACTGTAGACGGCAGCAGCAGATGGCAGCGTCTTCCAGTTGGTTCTGAGTGTTCCGGGAGACAACACGACTGACGTGTTTTTGAAATTTGAAAGAAGGGATCGCGATTTACTTTTGTATCTTTTGTTAAAAGAAGAAGAAGACGATGATTATGATTTAATTTTACAGGTATATGTAGAGAAAAAAGACACGCCAAGAACCTTAAAGGATGACGTAGAGACGGGAATGCTCTTGTGCAGCTAATTTGAGAACATTTTTAACATGTGTAATTTGAAAAGTAATAATAAAACTTGATTTTTCATTATTATGAATTGATATCAACATATTTCGACCATGTCACATAGTTCGACGACTAACTATAATAAATCTTACATAAAAACAATGTTCAAAAAATATGAATGCGACTCCATTTCGAACTGTGTTCCCATTGTGACAGCTGACATTGGGTATGAAGGACATGAAGTTGTTTCAAATGTCGCTAATGAAGATGATTTTTCACATTGTACTTATTTGAGTCTTATGTTGGTTGTAATAAAGTAAGTTTTCGCATGCTTTACCTTTTAGTTTTACAATCGTGGTTATGAATTGAGTGACTTTGCTTCTAGTCGAATGCAACATTGTCATGAGCTATTATTGTGATAGATTTAGTTCGGGACTGTGACTCTAGGTATTATAAGAGCTCAATGACGGTACACAATTTGCGAGCCACATCAGGGCGTTCCATATTCCCAAGTAGGGACAGTTGAAGGAGTCTCTGTACGCGGATACGGCGAGGAGGACTATATATAATATACATCTGCAAAAATGATTTTTTGCAGATGTATATATGCACCTTTTAGGTGTATATATATACATATTTGTTTTTTAGGTGTATAGATATACACCTTAGATTTTTTGCAGGTGTACACAGATTTCCTTTCGTTTCGTAAAGTCCCTAATCCGCACTCGGTCAGCATGGAGACTACTGCCCGTTTCTTCTCATCTATGAAAGGAGGCCTGTGCCGACCAGTGGGACGTATATTGGCGGATGATGAAACATATTCGTCAAATCGCTCGATCCTGACATTAAATTCGGACATCTCGTAACTTGGACCACCCCCTAAGCGCCAGGTATTGCTTATAATTCGTTTCCAACACGCAATGCCTTCATACACTTACATCATTATTTCTAGATGCTGACAGCCAAGCTAACTCACTGAGGATGTTAAGTGACACGTTATTGTTTTTATGTCAAAGGAAAAATAACATTTCTGAGCCCATTATTTTTTATTCATGAATGAAACACATGGGTACGCGTTGCAGAAACTCCTTTTTTACAAGGAGAAAAACTATTCATTGGCAGTGTTAATTGTGACTTGTTGTTAGTTGTAACCACAGTTTGGTAACTCATTTATTTATGAATCAACAATCTCTAGTGCACGAAAGTGCTCCGTTTTCTCGAAACAATATGCACGTTGTTAGTCTGACAATTGAAGGCTGAACTCACTGGATTCATTTACGTGGCAATACTAAGGGTGGGTTGCACCAAACCGGCTATAAATTATAAGCAATGTACAAAAATTACGGTGTTTGGTAAAATCTGACCGTACGGAAAGTTGGACAAGTTTTAATTAGATGACAGCTGCCGGTGTCATGTTTACCGTTGATCGGTCTGTGATTTGTCAGGTGGTGCATGTGGTGCAACCCGCCCCGCTGAACGTCATGCGCTATATTTCAACTTTCGACCCAAAGTGTTGCCGCGTAATTGGATCTAGTGGGTTCAACTTTCGTTTGCCAGATTCTATTTTCGATCACTCGTAGCTTCGATGTATTTGTAATCAATTGTTATTCCAAATCTAGACAAGACCTATGAATAGATGAATAAAACAAATAAATATTACGGGACAGTATTACACAAACCTAATCAAACAAGTCCCATAATAAGCTCAATAAAGCTTGTGTTATGGGTAGGGATTACTCGATGACGATTTATATTAGTAAGTAGTATATATATAGTATTTGAATATACGAGTCAATCACTATAACAGCTTATTTGTCCAATTCGGAGTTAAAACCGCGAAGTTAATTGACGTAGGTACTTATGGGCACGAGGCTCTTGGCGGATACGGCCTGTAAACACGTCGGCTGTATCGCAACAATCTATTTATTATCGCTGCGACCACTGTGTGTTAAATGTGCGATATTTACGAGCGGAGAATTGCGCTGGAGCCTATTTGCGATTATCGAGCCGCCTGTCGATGGATTATGCTAACTTTTGCTAATATTTAATACGAGTTCATGTATAGGCTATACATTATACATACAGACGTTTTGCACATGTGTGCTGTGAGAATATATGTAGATAGTAAGTGAAGGTGTAACCTAAACTAATTCCCTGGTTTTTAAATACTGTCCTGAACTGAAAATATATCTAGACACGCGGCAGCGTATCCAGCCAAGTTCACCCTAGGAACTGGCGGACAGCAGCCGTGTGTTATATTACACGAACCGTTTGGAGCCACTTTTGACCCCCCAATAACTTCAAATCTATCTAACATAAAAAAAAAGTAATTTGGTACATGTATTTAGATCCTTTAGAACAACGAGAACCCGAAATTTCATAAATATAGGTTTAATCATTATTGAGATATTAAATTCCAAAAAACGGCATTTTTACCACTGATTGACTGACTGACTGATATAGAGTAATCAAAAACCTAATGCACTTCCAGGTGACCTAGAAAGCTGAAATTCGGCATGAAACTTGGTAATTGTGTGTGTACACCAGAAAAAATCAGAAAACAGTGATTTTTTTATTCGTTTTATTATTATTATTACTTATGCTAGTTACCTCAGAACTCACGTCATTTATTGACCGATTTGGTAATTTCTTTTTTTGTTTGAAACGGTATACTTCAGGGGTAGTACCATCGTTATCAGGTAAGAATCTGATCATAGGGTCCTGGAGAAATCGAGGGAACTCTTCAAATATTTGAGGTAAAGCGATTTGGGTATTTTGTACAGTAACTCGTGCATTCGCTCTTGGAAAGCACCATTTGATGAAATTTGACAAAAAGTAATGATATCCCATCAAAAACTTAAATGTGAAAAAGGCAGCCAAGTTCAATATGCGATGCATGGTGGTCGTCTTCACCGACAAAAGAATTGAGATGTAAATGGGTGCCAAGTTCCGTAGATTCACTGAAAAGGTGTCAAGTCCGGCACTACATTGTTTACAGTAAAACTAATTTACTGCGACCTAATGCATTTTGAGCTTTAACTTGGCAGTTTTCTTAAATATCCAACACCACCACCACCATATCAGCCAAAAGACGCCCACTGCTGGACATGGGCCTCCCCCAAATTCACGGAGGGTATATGCCGTAATCGCCGCGCTTGGCATGCGGGTTGGCGATCGCAGTATCTCCACCGCACTCCAGGGATGCTGCTGCATCCCCCGGTGGTCTTGGTCGTAGTTTTAGGACATACCCGGGTCCATCCCACAGCATATATCCAACAGCTTTTATGGTATTATATCACACTGCATAGAAAACTGCCAAGTTAAGGCTCAAAATTCATTAAGTCGCTGTAAATTAGTTTTACTGTAAACAATGTAGTGCCGGACTTGGCACCTTTTCAGTGAATCTACGGAACTTGGCACCCATTTACATGTCAATTCTTTTGTCGGTGAAGACGACAACCATGGTTGTATGCATGCATGCATCGCATATTGAACTTGGCTGCCATTTTCACATTTAAGTTTTTGATGGGATTATATTTTACAGGAAATTAAGTAGTTTTTCGTTAAGTTACCAAAACTACCATGTTTTGCGTTGCGGTGCGTCGGCAATGTTGGCATGGAATGGATTGAATGGGCGCTGGGTGAGCGTAGTGTTTCTAAGCCAAAATTCTGGCACCACCGACTGTCTCATACAGTGACTGAAAGTGTAAAGCTATCGCATGATATTATTTTAGACTTGGCAGATTAGTGTGCGACTGTGCGCACTGCACTTCAATTGTCACTTGACAGTTTCAGCGCGAGTTGCAGTTATCGACATGATTGTTACTGAGGCACTAATCTGGCGGCGATTAGCGGCCGGCGGCGCGGGCGCACCGGCGCGGCGGCGGCACCGCGCACGTGCGACCGGTGAGTAAGCTCTAAGTACGCTCCGCCATACTCAGATTTGCCTACACCAATCTCACAGACATGACCTTACGGGTCTTACGTCTAAACCAACAGAGCTCAAAATCCCTGTGTTGTTGGTACGAGCGCGCGCAAATGTAAGGTTGTTGTAAACACACCGGCCCTTAGCGCAACTGGATCTACGCTGTCACGCGAACCTAACCCAAGTAAACAAGCGCTCATAAGAATTTGTTGCTGAATTACTAGTAGTGCGGTTTAATTGACCGCTACATTTGCATAGGTTAGTACATTGCTGGTATACGAGTCTAGACGAACGTACCTAGGAATTTTAATACAAGTACTATATGTAGGTTTAGTGAAACAAGGGCCGTGCATATGAGATTGTTATGTTTGATGTTCGTTCAACGATCAAGGTCAGTTGCTTATTTTAAATTGACAATGCGATACCTTACTACAAAGGTGACCGGTAGGTGGCCTGATGAGTAATTTAGCGTGTCTCTTTTCGAACGGCTTTAGGATATAGGTACTAACGGTCATTTTCCCTGCAAAATAATTTTTGCGGGGGAAAATGGAGTTCAATATTGTCCTAACTCACGTTCGAAGTGTCGCGTACGTTACGAAATTACCCTGTAAAATTGTAAATACCTACCAATGATTTTATGAAAGAACTTTTACAGTAGATACATTTGTAGAAAAGTTTAGGTAATAAATGCTTAAGTTTAGGATTATTAGCCCTTTTCGGTATAAAAAGTAAGTATTTTGCGTCATTTCAGGTACAAAGTACGACTCAAAGTTCGATTTTGATTTATACGCGGGTCAGCCAGCTGTTTGGGACCGTTACAGTCAAAGCATCGTTTAAATTTACACAATGAGTCTAAGGTTCGTAGAAAAAGCAGTGTGTGCCCTCACCTGCGCGCGCACGTGCGCATCTGGACGCAGGCGCATGCGCAGCGCGGCTCTAACGCCGGCTCTGTTGCAAAACTTCACACATTCGCGTCATATAGGTGTACTGGTGCATATGCCGCGCTCGTATGTACTTATCGTGCTATTTACGAGTATAAGCTTTTGTTTAACTTGCACTTCGTATGTAAGTAGTCATCAAAATTTGCAATCTTGTTATCAGCCATTTGCCGGTATCTGATTGAGCTGAAATTTGGCATCCGTGGGTAAGTTGGGTGGCAATACAATATTATGATACCACCGAGCTGATTTGATGATGGACACAGGAGCTGGCCATATCAACTCCTAAACTGCTCAAGATAAACTCATCGTGCTGGGGCTCTTTCAAACCGTCTCTAAAAGTGTACCAAATTTTTTTTTGACAGAAACTTATTACAGAGTTTTTTTGGAACAGTAGGATCTTTAATAGCTCGTTAACGTCTAATAAAAATAGCTGATCATAGATGATAAAATAGCTCAGATAACAGTGGAAATGAAATTAAACATTGTAACTCAATGGTATTGTAGTTATATATGTCTTTGAAACGGTTGAGTAATCACGTACAATATCATGGGCCAAAACTCAATTTAGGCAATCCCTTTACGAAATTAAAGGCGTATCAAAAAGCTTTGTAATAGAGCATGTGTGCTACCTGCACTACGTTCGCCACGCTCATCACGTCACTGTTCCCGACCACCCTTTAGTCGTGCTTAGTGGCCCGACAACTTCTCCATTAATTTCCATTAACCAATACCCATTTACATCCACTAATGATTTTAAAGATGATTCTCTATTTCATTAGCTAACTAAATTGTAGTAGGTAACGATATAATTAATGAGAACAAAGCAAAAAATACTAGACCTTATTTAAAAAAAAGATTATAAGACATGCTTGTTTAAGATTGTTCCCATTATTAAATGATATCGTTATAACCGTTAGGATTGAAAGTCACCCTTTGGTTTATTTAGCATACGTTAAAGAGAACTTGAATTAATAGTTCACTTTAAAGGTAGTGAAAATATAACCCGTTATTATACGGAATGATCCCGCAATTAGAGAGCATTACAATAATAGCTAAATAAAAATTCTCATGAAGGAGTCGGTTTCTGTTAATTTCTTCATTTTATGTTCACAGGGGAGAGCGATTACAGATCAAGTCAACCCTATTATACCCATTATTATAGCGATTGTGCTTTATGGGTACAGACTCATTACACAACCGATTGGCACCTACTGTTTGTTCACTACACACAATAAAATAACTTGTCAGAGAAGCAATTGCAAATTGCAACGTACTCGTATAGGGAGGTAGGTACCTACCTATTAATATATGCGAGCTGAATACAATTCATGTTCATTGTTCCGAGTAGAATTATGTGAAATTTACGCGCAATCGTAAATGTGAACGATCTGTATTGGGATTTTTTTAACAGATTATCTGTATGCCTTACAAAGTAATATTTAGTACAAAGTAGTAAGCGAGCAGGAACGCTAGAGTTTTCGTGAGTCATATCAGAAACAAAACTTTCTTTTTAATTTTATAAAGGTAGACCTACGTCCTGCTAGACAACGGCATTCGCCCGATACTATTACACTTTCGTAAACAAAAGGTGTTAAGGTGTATAACATTCGGACGTTTACCTTATTAGTTATTACATAGCTGATAATTATTTTTACCCACGACGGAACGGAGAAGGTTGTAATATGCGTTTAGGGTGAGAGGTTGTTTGTTTGTGTGTGCACCTCAATATCTCCAAAACGGCTTGACCGATTTGGATACGGTTTTCTGCAATGGGTTCGTGGTTCATTCGGGACGAACCCCATAGTAATTGTTACGACCATAACTCGCCAGGGGGCGCTGCAGTAAACATTTTTTGCTTGAAAGTGCGTTTGAGCTGGTTTGAGCGCATTTTCTCCGGAACAACTTTACCACTGTGGATGATTTCGATAGTGCTGGGTAAAGATTACATGTACTTGAACTCTGAGGATCAGATGATGGAGCAAAAAAAAAATAGCAGGGAACTGTACAGGGGTTCGATTACTTACTGTTCGTTTTTGGGCCCTTTTGTTTATGTTTGCTTAGCAGCCATTGTAAATGAACTTCTGAGGGTCTGATGATGGAGTAAAATAACATCACACAGAACCTTTCGAAGGCATATAGGTATTTGGCCGTGTTTAGGCTCTTTTCATTGTGTTTGCTGAGTAGCTTCTGTACATGGTATGTTAAGGGTCTGATGATGCATCAGAACAATATTGCAGGGAATCTTATTAAGGTGATCATTTAGTGAACCGTGTTTCGATTGTTTGGCTAGTATGTATTGAGAAACCTCTTCACATGAACTGCTGAAGGCCTGATGATGGAGCAAAACAGAACCATAGGGAAGTTTGCGTGTCGTGTTTCTTTTGTTTGATTTTGTTTTCTGAGTAGCTTCTGTGTATGAACTGCTGAGAGCTGTAGGTATGATGAAACAGAATAACATAGTAAGGAAATTTGTTGTTATACGAGGCTTGCACTGAAAGTGGCGGGAATCGAATACTTATTAATTTATTTTTAACATGTATTATACCTTTTTATAATCTCTGAAGTTTCCTTATCTCAACACACTGGCCACTTAGAAAAAAAAAAGTATGGTTCGGTTTCAATTGTTTATTGAAGTCGTCGAGTCACTGCTTAAAATGGAATTGTGCCGTGAAAATTTCAGAGCTATGATTTATTATGACTTTAAAAGTGGACTAACACAAAAACAATGTGAAGAGCGGATGGTTGCTGCTTTTAATATTGAAGCTCCTTCAAAGACTACAATATACAGGTGGTATTCAGAATTTCAACGTGGCCGTGTATCCCTCACCGACGAAGTGCGTGAAGGTCGACCAAAATCGGCAGTCACGCAAGAAAACGTCGATGTTGTGCGTCGCCTGATAAATGAAGACCGACATGTGACATATCGGGAAATTCAAGAGCACCTGGGTATTGGAATGAGTCAAATACAAATTATTTTAAAAGAAGAATTAGGCGTGAAAAAGTTATTTTCCCGTTGGATACCTCACCTATTGTCTGACGAGCAGAAAATAGTCCGTGTCAATTGGTGCCGCAAAACTTTGAAAAGATTTAACAAGGGACGCTCAAATGCTGTTTTTAGCATAGTATCAGGTGACGAGTCGTGGATATACGCTTATGAGCCTGAAACTAAAAACCAATCCCGAGTATGGGTCTTCGAAGACGAGCTCAAACCCACAAAAGTTGTTCGTTCTCGCAGTACGGCTAAGAAGATGGTGGCTACGTTTATCTCTAAATCTGGTCACGTAGCTACTGTGGCTCTTGAGGATCGTAGAACAGTCAATGCTGATTGGTACACCACTATTTGTTTGCCGAACGTCTTTGCTGAACTCCGAAAAACAAACCCTAGTCGTCGCATCATCCTTCACCACGACAACGCCAGCCCACACACCGCTCGGACAACAACTGAGTACCTGGACGGTGAAAAAGTCGAAATATTGGACCACCCTCCATATAGCCCTGACTTAAGTCCCAACGACTTTTTTACATTCCCCAGAATCAAGGACAAACTGCGTGGTCAGCGGTTTCAGACGCCAGAAGAAGCAGTGGAGGCCTATAAAATAGCCATTTTGTCGACCCCTACTTCAGAGTTCAAAAAGTGCTTTATGGACTGGTTTGAACGCATGCATAAGTGCATGAAATACAAAGGAGAATATTTTGAAAAACAATAAAAATAAATAAACTCACTTATACTGCATATTTTCTTCTATTCCCGAAACTTTCAGTTTTACCCTCGTAGCGGCAACAGAAATACATAATTTGTGAAAATTTCAACTGTATAACTATCGCGGTTCTTGAGATACAGCCTGGGGACAGACAGCGAAGTCTTAGTAATAGGGTCCCGTTTTTACACGTTGTAAAAACGGGACCCGATCACGTTGTTTCGGGGGTACAAAACTCTGAAAAAGGGATTTTGCACGTTAATTCCAAAACGGGTTCACTAAATTATATGCAGAGCAGAGCGCAATTAATATGGTGGTTGGTTACCCACGACGGAAAGCCATGTCTGTTCCTAATTTCATTAAAATATGAATAATAGTAAAGCTCGAGGTATATTACATACAGCAACTTAAATTGAAGTACATAACACGGACTTCGTAATCTTACTACATTTCAGGGCCGGCAATGGCAGCCCCCGACGGATTTTTCTGGCTTTGTAACTATACCTCGCGACCATACAACCGGTTTAGAAATCTATTTATTATCTCTATGTACTTACTTCGTAAATACCCAGTCGGGGGATTTACATTTATTTTATTTTATAAAAGTTTCAATTAGGTTAATCCGCCGTGGGTTTTTCAAAAATTTTAATGAGAATAGATAAAGCACAAATTGGAGTAAAACAAAAATCAGGAGTCTGGATACTACAATTATATAATTAAAGTTAAATGTTGCCTACTTAACTCTAATAAAAGTAATTATATTATGATTTTTATGATAAATTGTATATACCTAGAGGTACTTATTAGTTTCATATTTTCGTAAATTTCGTAATTGTGTTTTGTATCCTATAAAATTTGGTGCTTGAAATTTGGGGATTTTAAAGTCGACTGGCGACTTCCTGTTTTGTCGGTGAAGAGGAAAGGACTGAAAGCTGACAGCTTTTTTGAAATCGTAAGGTTAAAGCATGAAACACACAGAGCGCGGCGCAGCGTCGTTGCGTGGCCGATTTTTCGCGGTTCGGGTGACGTCGCACCTAACAACTGCGCGGGATTGCGGAGCGGAGGCGGCGTGTGTGACATATATATGAAGCAGTAATCGACACTACCAACCTCCGCCCTGCGCCCGCTCTGTGCGTTTCAAGCTTTAGTACCGTACCAACACCGCATCTACAATTCAGGAAGTCGCTTTAGGCAAATACTAAGTTGTGTATATGAAACAAAAATACATAAAAATCAATTATACTAATGCATTAATAGCTAATCTTATCAAACTCGGTACGAGTGTACGTACGTCAGATGTCAGATATCTACCTACTTCATTCTACAAAACTCTGACCAGCTAAAGTAGCATCTAAGTATGTAGTTAGCAAAGTGCATTACCTGCCGTGTTGTCTATTGTGCGATAAAGGGGCGAGCAGCGGGACAGTAAATAAAAGATAGAAAGAGCTTTATTACCATAACAAGAATAGATTGGAAAGAGCTCCTGCGTCGCACGTTACCGGCGCAGCGCAATCCTGCGCATGTCTAATTAGAATCCATTTATACAAGTCTACTCACAATATCTTTAATTAGAATTAAGTCTAATTTGATTAATGCGGTGATTTTTAGTTGGGGTCTTATTTTAGTCTCTAATATTTAGACAATTTATAATTGGCACTTATCCTTATTTCTAAAATATTTTAATAGAGGTATGGGACAAAGGAATGTCATCACAGCCCAACTGGGGAAGTACCTTCCACCGTACAGAAGACCGCAGCCATAATAGCACGTAACATTCCGAGGATGCGCTGTGTTAAGAGTGAGGGACTTGCATATATCTCTAGGTAACTATCAAAGCAACTAATCTTCAAGTCAAAAAATAATCGGCAACACGCTTGTAATTCTTCTAGAGTCACAAGCGTTTATAGGCTTTGATGTCAGCTTACCATCAGGCAGGCCGCAAGCTTGTTCGCCACCGTCGTTGTACCTATAAAAAACTGCGCTTAATATAATGTTAGTGTCCAAAGCCTTTGGCTAATTACAATTACCTAGTCTATTTTTCTATCTAGTGTAGTGGAATTAAAAAATAAGAAATGTGATTTAAAATAGACTAGACAAACTATCTAAAGCAGTGAATTATATTAGTGCTTAGTGAACTATGATTTAGACTTACCAGCACGAGCTGCCTGTCTAAAGTAATATAATAATAATAATAATAATAATATTAACATGGATGTCGACTACAGCGGATCCCTCAGAACGAAATGTCTCATCAAGTTTAAAAAAAAATATCGTACCCGCCACCAAGGGTTAAATAGTACCTACCTTACAACATATAGGTGCGCGATTAGATCCCGTTTAGTAAAACGTTGGGAATTAAACTAGTCGTGGATACCAGAACATTAATGTTCCGTGATGGATACCCACTATATTCTATACACAGAGTGCAAGTTCTCTACGTCCGCGAATTAAGTGAATCTTCTCCGCGAGCGGCGCGGGCGGCGGCGCCCTACGATAAGTGCCCGCGCAAGCGCAGCGCTAAGTGACCCGATAACCGCTGACGATTCAATCGCGCCCACGTACGCTATCCAACCGCTTTAATCTACGTTTAACAAAACGACTACTCATTTGTAATAACAAAATTTCGCATTTGGCAGGATATTTAGGTCAATCCATAACGATCAACGTAACAAACAGTGGTTCACTAAATAAAAAATCCGATTTAGAGACTCTAGCCAGAGCTTAAAAGATAAATAAAAAATACGAAACGAAGAACTGTTAAACAACTTCAGTTTTGAATTGCTGGCATACCTAAATAGAATTAGTGATGGACAAAAATACTTTTTAAACAAGATTTTATTGTTTTATATTTAATACTTTTTAATCGTCTTAGAGTACAAAGTTTTAACTAGATTGGACTCCAAGAAGTTGACCAAAATTGACTCGCAACATTAGTGCTAAACATACGCCTATGTATGTCCGTTTACTGTACGTAATGAAACACTTGAAACAATACTTACCTTTTAATTGAATTCCGTTTAGATTAGCGTTAGAGTTATTTGGCACTGTTGCCATAGCAGGTCTCTAGTAATTAACAATCTTAGGCTTTCTTTTATACCTGTTTTGTGCACACAAAAGAGAAATGCAGGCGTGATTATATGTTAAATGCGCTTATGGTAGGAGCAAAGGAGCCGCCGGGGGCTGGCGTAGGAGCCTAATGCACTGTCTGTGTCCGCGGATAGCTGCGCCTGCGGCTATCGGCGCGTCGCGCCTCCGCCGCTACTACTCACACGGAATTGCAATCGATAATCCTTATTGACGTTGGTTAAAAGGACTCATTTAAAAGGCTTACTAATCAGAAACCCTTCATTTACGCAGAACATGTTAACATCGGGCTTATTCTAGATTGTTGGATTATAAATCTAAAAGGTAAAAAACAGAACTGCCTAAGGATTTATGGAATTCTGTTAGAATACAATGCGAATCACTTCACTATGCATTTCTCGAGGTGTAGTGTGTAGTTTTGCCCTTTTTAGGGTTCCGTAGTAAACAAGGAACCCTTTATTGTAGCTTTTCTAAAATCACATTTGGTCCAGGAATCCGTTTGCGTGATATTAAGCTTTAAAGTGCACATTTTTGTAATGATCCAGTGTCCACCCCCTCCTCCGCTTCCTTGCCAGCTAAACTGTTGATACTGTGCATATGAATTAATAAAAAAATCGGCCGAGAGCATGTCGGGCCATGCTCAGTGTAGGGTTCCGTAGTTGCCCACCATATCAGCCCAAAGACGTCCACTGAATAGGTCGTCGTCTCTTCCGTAGTTGCCCAATGAACATTATTAAAAAAAAAACAATAATAAGCTAAAGGGAATACTTTCGCAGCGTTTCATACGTCTTTTACTAAGAAGAGAAGACTTTTACGATAACTCAAAAACGGCTTAACTGATCATGTCCGCTATAGTTTTCGTTGAAAGTCTTTATTAACCTTTACTTTCGTGATTTTATTCATTTTTTTGGACCCATAGTTCAAAAGTTATAGGGGTGGGAAGACATTTTTTTTTCCTTTGGAATGAATATGTCCGAAAATAAATAAATGTTTGATGAAGACCTGTATTCATTTTGAAAGACTTATCCAAAAACACCCCACAAAGGGTTCAAGCGAAAATAAAATTCATCCCCACTTTACGTGTAGAGGAGATACCCTTAATTTTTTTTGAGATTTTATTTTATGACAATGTCAGTTTTATTGATTTATAAATCCACACCAAACTGCAGCTTTCTAGTACTAACAACCACAGAGCAAAGCCTCGGACAGACAGACAGACGGACATCGCGAAACTTTAAGGGTGCCTAGTTGACTACGGAACCCTAAAAAACCCCCATCATGGTCATCATTCATGGTAGAAGTATTTACCATTAAATTTAAATGAAAAAAATAGATTTAAACAAACTTTCGTACAATCTCTATTTGTTAGTTTTGTCAAACACATACTTTTAGCGCCTTATCACACTTGCGATTTACGAGCGAGTTTTGTATGGAGGCGATCAAGCGGCGATACAAAACTCGCTCGCAAATCGCAAGTGTAATAAGGCTCTTAGTGCCAAGAACGCACTCGGCCGGCGCACGTCTCGTAGGTAGGCGCTATCTTCTACATACGGCATTTCGCATGTTAATAGGCTACAAAATTGTTGGCAGTGAAAGTGTTAAATATAATGTTCTGAACTTATAAGTTCACATTTACCGTACATTGGGCGTGACCCGATACTCATTTGGCCGGTTTTCATTTTTAAAACCACGACTGTCGCAAACAAGCGTACTGCCATTTACGGAAGAATCAGGGGAGTGATTATAAGTAACGTTTTCGAGCGTAAGTAAGGTACTCGTAGATCTCAACGTCATTTTCCATAGGTACAGTCAGCACCATAAACATATATACATTCTAGCACTTTATTGCTTAGTGATAAGGTTGAAAAGTGTATACATATTTATGATGCTGACTGTACTAAAAATTATAGTTAGGTCACCTAGCATAAGTTTGACACGTTACGTGATCAATCGACTAGCGGGTCTGCAACAACTACTGCAAAATAAATAGTAATCCAATTAAAATATATCCATGTCTTAGAGAATGAAATAATAGCGATCGGCATGCACGAGCGAGATGTTTCACAACTCGGTGATAGGTGTACACTATTGTGCTAAAGTGTGCTGTACGTATTCATTAATTGAAAACCAACTGCAATACCGCATGCATGTGGCAATAGCGCCTCACTAAGCCATAATTATCTCGTCACAGGTCCGAGATCAATCAAACCATATCACGTTATGTGGGTCATTAATTACTATAAACAGTAATTACTTTAATTATTCCCGACAGTCTTTGTGTAAAGTCGTGAAGTCGCGGCACGGCGCCGAAGGTCGGCCGGAGTCTATTATTGTAGGGAGAAAGGTTGTTCAAATGCTCCCGTCAAAACCATCGTTGCAAAACATCTCGACGGCGCTACTCCAGTGTATACAAACCTTGTGTGCCTTTGAACACGAGTTAACGATCCGAATTGTAATTTCATAAAATATATATTCGACACCACCATTATTTTTTTGTCAGTCAGTTTGTCGTAACCGCAGCAAACCTTTGCCTGATAATGAAATGTAACAATAAAATTCTGGACATCAAACGTTCGCCACACATGCTGTACGAGTATTGGGTGACTGGGTGCGAGAATGACAGACGTCTTATCTACAGCAATAACCGTTGTCGTATTCTCCCTTCCAGCAACTACTTAATCATAAAATTAAACTTGGTCTCAGTCCAGATCATAAGTACCTAGAAATATCCGAAGAATTTAAATTTTCTAGTGACCGATCGAAGTTTCGGTTTCAGCCACAATCTGTTTTTGGTTTTAGTTTCCGAAACAATTTAAGCAAAAGCCGAATTTTCGGTTCCGGCTGAAAATTGTGATTCGGTTGAACAGCGTAGTTTCATGTTAGGATAAATATGTCACGGCATATTTCGTCTATGCCATTGCCATTATACGATTTACGCTAGGTATTAAATTTTGATGACGTAGGGTACTAAAATCAATGTCACTAATGAAAATCCTTATCTCTACGAGTATGGTGTTTTTAGGGTTCCGAAGTCAACTAGGAACCCTTACTTATAGTTTCGCCATGTCCCATACAGACACTCGGGCATACAGATGTATGTCCGAGGCTTTGCTCTGTGACTGTGAGTGCTAGAAAGCTGCAATTTGGTATAGATATGTAAATCAATAAAACTGACAAAGTCGTAAAATAAAATCTAAAAAAAAAATTAAGGGTACTTTCCCTACACGTAAAGTAGGGATGAGTTTTTTTAACCCACTACAAGATTTCACAAGAGGAGGTTATCAATTCGGTTGTATGTTTTTTTAAATGTTTGTTACTCCAGAGCTCCGTCATTTCTGATTCCGTCATCTCCGATTTTAAATTTTTTTTTTTTGATTGTAAGTATATATATCCAAGTTGGTCCCGTTTTTGTCAAAAGATAAGATAATATTTATTTATTGAATAACTGTGTATAAAGATGTTGATAATACAATTCAGAATCAACAGTTTATCCATCACGGACGTACAATATAATATTATGAGTAACCTATAATTAAATGACAAAATTAATACATGCACTATTATTATAATCGGTAAACTCCTTTATGCTGTAAAAGACTCTACTAATAAGCCATTTTTTTAATGATTTTAAATTGTTTACCTTTAACAGATTTTATTTCAACAGGCAACTTGTTAAAAACTTTTATTGCTGCAATGTAGGCACTGTTCTCCATAAGTTTAACCTTTGGAGTACGATAGTTCTGATGATGGGATTCACGAGGAATCGAGGAAACTCCTCAAATCTTAAAGGCAAACATATAGTGGTTTTTGGGTTTTTATCAACAAATCAAGCATTTTCATACAAAAATGTGACATTTGATGAAGTGGAACTGCTGATGCTGGCCAGAACGGAACTCTTCAAGATTTGAGGAGTTCCCTCAATTCCTCATGGATCCCATCATCAGAAATCGAACATGACAAAAATTAATCGTGAAGATAGAACTTGCTTAACAAACACAGCTAGGAGGACAAATCGCCAAACGTGAACTTTTCGTCGTTGAAGAGTTCTGTTCTGATCATCATCCGCAGTTCCACTTCATCAAATGTCACATATTTGGATGAAAATGCTCGATTTGTTGATAAAAACACAAAAATCACTATATGTTTGCCTTTAAGATTTGAGGAGTTCCCTCAATTTCTCATGGATCCCATCATCAGAACTGCGTTTTGACAAAAACGGGACCAACTTGGATATATGTATGTGTACTTACAATCAAAAAAAGAATTTTTCAAATCGGTTAAGAAATGACGGAGTTATGGAGTAACAAACATTAAAAAAAAATACAACCGAATTGATAACTCCTCTTTTGAAATCTTGAAGTCGGTTAAAAAGCAGTAACAAGCGAAAGATAATACTTTCGCAGCGTTTCATACGATTTTTACTGAGAAAAGAAGACTTTTCAGGTACGTAGTCGTATGTGGTGCAAGAGCGGCGAGCGTGTGCTAGCTGCGTGCCGGCCGCGTCTCGAGCTGTCATAGGCACCCCGTCAGGTGATCTTTGAGTCCGTGACTCAACAGTTACACTAACGAACCGGTGCGGCGCGTGCTTCATTGTGCTGTATTATCTATCATTATCTCGCTAGCCTAGATACAGACGTATTCTATAACGCATGTAGCAATATCAAATATAAAACAATGAGCTTTTAATAAAGCGAACGCCCGCCACTCGCGTTGGACCGGATTAATAAGTTTTGTAATGTGTCACGGTTACATTAGGTACAGACAAATGTGTATGTCCCTGTAACAAATGTACAGTTGGCAGGATTTGCGCTTGATCTATTGCGGCGAATTCATAAATCAGTCGCGATATATACCTACATCCAGAGGTAATAGCGATATCTGTCATATACGGAATTTATATTATTATTCTCGATTAGAAATTATCTAACAAACGACCCAATTAATGAATTTATGTCGGCTTGCTCAGTGGAACGACTAAATTATACAACATCGATGTCGGCTTCTCCTTTGTACACTAGCTTTTACGCATCCTCCTTTTTATACAATTAACATAATTATCGCACTTATTTCACGTATTTACCGAGATTTATATTTATCACGATAATGGGGCTACTAAATACCTGTGCCAAATACATCAAGTGTAGATTTATTTGTTACAGATTTCGGAAACATACCATAGATTTTTGGAGCGTTAATGACTGCAGATAAGTGTTGAACTTGTTTGCTTTCACACTGATTTAGCGCATTTCTTTAGCGACTGTACATGACCCATATTGGCCATATCTCTGCGTCGATTTATAGCTGAGCTCCAGTGGCTGAGCGAGTTCCGCAGCAGGTGAAAATAAATCACCCACAGATTGGAGATACTTACCTTACCCACTTGTCGGAGCTAAACGTTTACGGACCATGATTAATTCCATTAAGTTCGCCTTACGATACTTATCGATAGTTATTATGTTTCATTAGTGTTGTAAACTATCTGTACCGTCAAAACGATCCATCAAGGTGTTAAGTAGAAGCATCGGCGTTTCGGGCACAGGCCCATCACGTGTGTTTATCGATCGGCGCAGGCCACTAACAAACACCTGCCATCGACACCCTATTGAACATGTTCCATTATGGCGCATTCATCGCATCATATCATTAAATCATCACCTTTCATAACAATTTTGATTTTGAACCTTTGAACTCGCTCGGCCTCAAGTTTGTCTTCGGAATTTGAAGTATAGTACATATATAGTAAGTACCTCGGATTGTTTTTAATCATATGAGTATACTTAGAAAAGTATTTTTAATCTGTAACGATCTCTTTAAACAAGAGTTTACTCGGTCTGAAACAGCAGGAGGTGGATAGGTCATGGGGCGTAGTAGCCCAGGGGGTCTACATCGAACATCGACTATTGAGACATTCGTTCAGTCTTGCTCGCTCCTCAGTTGTACAAGAGTGGAGTAAAAGAGATGGTTGGTACCTATATATTCGAATGGCAGAGTTAGAAGTGCATGCGCAGGGTGGTCGTCCTCCGTGACCGGGCGCGTGCCGGTACCGTGACACTTGGAAGCCTTGCGACATAATTGTGCAGCGTGCAGTACTTACATTACATACTTAAGTAAGGTTGGATTTATAGCTATTGATTTTTATACATGATACCGACTAGTTTTGTTTAATTCCCGAATTTAAAGGTTAAGTACAGTGTGGTCTTTTGGCGTATGTAACTGTGTAAAGGGGTCTTCCATCAATAAATCCTTCTGCTTACATGTTACTCTATTTTACATATCGTCTTCTTTCCTCTCAGATTTGAATTTTGCGTCTTGCTACGATTTTTGTATTTTTGAATAGAAGTTCTGCTGTTAGAATTAATATGTAGGGTGGTCATTTGGTATCTCAAAGAATAGTATACATATAACGCGTGCTTGCGAAATATAAATGGACTCAATTTAGCAGGTAGATTTCAAATTTATTTTTGTCATCAAATCGTCTCATGTATTATATTATGGTTTACAAATAGAATAATTAAATTTCAAATGTACGTATCTATAAATGATCGGGTGATCTTTTAAAATTGTCATACAGATCAACCCTACGATCATTTGACACGTTACGTTGAACCTGGTCGGCTGTTGGATGGCTGGCTTGTTTGGATTTACAACCGTCTATAACATAGGATATATTGAAATAATAGTAGAAATAAAAATTGCTAAAAGAAATAAAGCAGAAATTCGTATCCAGCGGTTACGATCTTGTAAGACAAGCACATGTCAAGCACATAAAGTGTGTTTAACTCAGGTTTATTTACCTGTGTAATAAAATCATCTGATTGTATGAGCAAATCTTATATTTTGTACCCTATTAATTTCATATCAGACCGGACATTCTACCTTCGCTCGACTTAGCAAACGATTTATCGAAAAAGCTAGTCACGAGCAGGAGATTAATAATTTGTTTATGCGATGTCGCCGCGATTATCGACAGTGAGCGACGGCGACGGGCGGCAGAGGGCGTTTTCACAACGCCGGACACTCGCACTCGCACCGCCGCCGCCGGCACGGATCGGCAGGCAGCGATACCGGTGCGAGGAACCAGGCTAAGTTCGGCATCACGATGTCGCTACTCAACTTTCGACTCGCCCGTCGATTAAGAATCACTTGCGACAACACTGGATTGATCGATGTAGCCCTTGGCATTTGTGCGATATATAACTGTACTCTTTATAACAAATAGATGACACACTTAGTTAGGGACTTGTTGAATTGACACATGTTAAATCGATTTAATCTCACGAACAGTACTCGCGTTACTCAGTAGCGATGTCTCTGCCACAATTGTGCTCACTGGAACTCGTTACTCTTAGGCATCTGAACGATTATGAAATTGCAAGATGAGTAGGAATGTTTTTTCTTCGTTGGGTAAACAACCGTAAAACGAGTAGCCTCGCTTAATAAGCTTTACTCGAGAACGGGTTAAGGCGACCGCACGTGGATAACCGCCGTGGTCGGCGGCACTTCAAAGCAAACACTCGTTTAAGCCAATTGTGCGTGCCAGCGCGCCGCGCGCAACTACAACATGTAATTATACGGTTATAGGGCGCACCCCCGCTTGCTTGTTATACTTAGTAGAGTATACCACAGTTTACGATATGCACTCTAAGGCTACTCGTTAAGCACTATAATCAAATCGTTTGGTTAATTTGAAGATTATACTCGCACCCCAGCATCGGCCCTCCGACTCCACAAAAAACTACCATCTGTTGAACCACAATCGGGATAACGCCTGCTGGGTCAGTAATTGACCGCCGACACACTATTTCCTATAAACTTTTTCTATTGTCAACATTTTACTACCGAGTAAATATTAGATCAATAATAAACCCATTACGACTAACGATTTAATAGATATTTTATTTCTCAATACCTGGAAAATAACCAAACCTCCATGCAAAGCAATGAATTAGTATTTAGTAAATCTAAATAACCAAGTATGTCGGTTCTGTAGTACCATGAGTTAATATACATAATAAAATAACAATATACGAGGATATTATTAATATATATTTTACTTTAATGTACCCCTAGCATAGCTTTGCTTAGTTTGGGACTAGGTCGATTTGTGTAAGATTTTCCCCCAATATTTATTTATTATTTATTTTTTGATAGAGGTATGATATAATTGAAAAAAAAAATTACTTATGTTCCATTTTTTTATTTTTTAGGGTCACTTGTAATTTTTTTTTCTTGAAAAAACCCAACGTCTGGTGTTGGATAGCTCGTTCAAAAATTTTGCGGGTTTTCGAATGTTATAGAATCGTCTTTTTTGATGTGATATTAAGCTTTAAAGCAAATGCAAATATGTACTTGTTATGATCAAGTGTCCCTCCCCCCTATCAGCTTAAACAGTTGTTAGATATGTGAATAATGTTGTGTTGGTAGCATATTTATAAATGTAGGTAATGAACTTAAATGATAAACTATCACAGGTACGTAAACATTACATAGTACTAGTTTACTTAATCAGTAATATTTAGCCGAACTAAAGTAATGTACTTGAAAAAGCAAATTATCGTACAATTGCCATTGATTACTGTGATAAGTTGTTATTAGTTGCGTCAAACACATAGTAAATAAAAGTAGTTTGTGAACTTTTAAGTCTCCATAATGTAACGGGTGGACGCTACGACAGACTACGGAACCTTACATATTGCTCGTGACCCGACACGCACCATGACCGCTTTTTATTTTATTATAATAATCATCACTTCAATATACAGAAAATCAATAAGACTGTTTAGTCTTATTTATTTTTGAGGCTTTGTGTTTACAAAAAATACCAAAATCAATTAATAGAAATGATAACATGTAATTAAATTAGCTTAACCAAATTTCACTGCCAGGTAACAGTTATTTATGATAAAAAATAACCGTGTTGTGTACAAAAACTTAGTAGATATCAGGCTCTACATTAATATTTTTAAAACTGTAATTTAAATCAATTTCCGGCGCTCCGGTTAACCCCTTCAGCCGGGGCGTTACAAGCGTTTATGATTTTATATTAGTGTATAATCGGTCGGATCTCGGCCCGTGGCGCGCCGCCATCGCCAGCTGGCTCTTCTCATTTGTGTTCGTCATCTTCAATATTAACAACCGTATTAATATTTGGAGGAACGGATTGCGTAAGGAAACTATTATGAAATTTCCATGGTTGTTATTGAATAACGGTTTTAAAGGAGCTTACTTTGTCATATTCTATTAACTAAACTATTGTTATCTGTTAGAGGTAATTACGTTTGGAAGTAAGAATTATGTCGCATTTCCGAATGTGGTTCACACGGTCCGAATATTGTTCCGCTGGTCTCCGGCGGTCTATACAAGTCGCACTTGTTGCTTGTAAAGTAATTTAAATCAGGTGGTGCAAGCTATCCTTATAGAGTAAAGTACGCATGGTCCGGGTGTTTTAAATAATAAATGTATACGTACAGTTAGGTGTTTGGGGCATTGTTTTGCGGCATAAAGCGGCGCGGCCGCCGCCGCCGCCCGGCTGCGGCGCAGGTGGCGCGCAGATTCATGTCGTTTCTCCTAACTACAAACTACTACAAACCCGATTGTTTCTTGCTTTATGGTTATTGCTTATTAGTGAAAATGTATTTGTAAATCACGTCTTTGTCGAATATATTATAACGGTTGAACATTCCATACATCCGGTGGTCAATATTGTGTTCAATGCTAATTTGCAGAGGCCGGAATTTTCGTAGTAATTTTGAGCTGTCATAGGGACTTCTCGATTATCGACTTCGATATACATATTATATCGATACATTATTTATTTATTTATTTATTTATTTATTAGGAGAACAAACAAACATAGATGTTCGAAGGAAATAAAACTTACAGATTAATTACTACTAAACATGCATCTAAGTCCTAAACAGTTCCCACCAAGAGATACATTGCTTATAAATGTACTACATCACACAACACAATTGAGAACAAAAGATACTAAATATAAACAATTTAGAAAAAAAAAGAGATTCAGGACAAAACAAAAAATATTTCAGACATTATGAAGAGAGTTCCAACATACCAACAATCAATATTAATATAACTAAAAATTAAAACACTTTTTGCAAGAGCGAAACATATACAAAAGATAATAATACACTTATGCCTGTACTTATAATTCTTGTTTTGAGTTTTTTTTTATCACCAATCATCATCTCGGATCAACTTGAGAACTTGGCTTTTGTACTGGACCAAAGAAGTGTTGAATACGTCGACTGAGACCAGGCACTTGTTAAAGCCATTGCACATGCGGCGCAGAGGTGCGCGCACCCCTGCGTTGCTGGAGCATACTGGGACGGCGAATAAGGCGTTGGAGCGTGTTCTACATCGTGGTGGTACGCGTAACCGAATCTTATGTAGAAGTTCCGCGCTATTATACTGCCCGTTACAAATCTTGTACAGGGCTATGTCATCCTTTTACCCGTCAAACGTCTATGTAATATTCTAAGGAACTTTTTTTGCACCATTTCTATGGATTGTGCATATTTAGCATAAAAAGGGTTCCATATTACTGCAGCGTATTCCAGCTGCGGTCGAACTAAAGTTTTATATAATAGTAGATATGACGCAGTTTTTTTAAAAACTTTAGCAGATCTCATAACAAAACCTAACATTTGATAGGCTTTAGCGACGATACGTTCAACATGTTCGCTAAAGTGAAGCTTATCATCAAATAAAATTCCTAAGTCGCGGACCAAAGAGACCTTCCCTAATTGAGTACCACCTATGTTATAATTAAATGTCATGAGCCTCTTGCGATTTTTTGTGAATGACATTTGTACACATTTTTCGGCTGCTAGCTGCAGTTTGTTAAAACGACAATACTCATTGAAGCAATCTAAATCTGTTTGGAGTAATTTGCAATCATCTTCATTATTAATAGTTTTGTAGATTTTCAAGTCGTCGGCAAACATTAAAAAATTACTATACCTAAAACATGACTTGATATCGTTTATAAATATGATATATAATAATGGACCCAGAATAGAACCTTGAATTACCCCCGAGGTTACGTTAGCAACGTTAGACTTGAACCCGTTAATGACTACAACCTGTGTTCTATTCGATAGATAAGATGCAAACCAGCGAAGAAGATTGCCCCGGATTCCGTTAAAAGCTAGTTTCTTAAGAAGATAAAGGTGGTCGACCTTATCAAAGGCTTTGCGAAAATCAGTAAAAATAACATCAGTTTGCTCCCTTTTATCCATCGACTCAAAAAGAAAATTGGTATAAATTAACAGATTGGTTACTGTACATTTATTTTTTACGAATCCATGCTGTTCGGGCAAAATAAAACTCTCAATAAGAGGATATATTGAGTCATGAACCAGACTTTCAAGAATCTTGGGAACGCAGGACTGCACGGAGACCGGCCTATAGTTATTTACGTGTGATTTAGATCCTGATTTGTGGATTGGAGTCACGTGGGATATTTTCTAGCATTTCGGAAATATACCTAGTCTGAGACATTTATTAAAAATTATATACAGTGGAGCGACTAATGCAGAGGAATGATTTTTAATGAAAAGAGGACTGATTTTATCAGTACCGGCCCCCTTTTTGATATCTAAAGCGTTTAGTTTTTTTAGTACATCAATTTCAGTGAAAACAATATCCGACAAATTAACACCTATTTCCGAGCACGGCAAAATATCCAGATCAGTACTTTTACTATTTTCACCCTGCTCAAAAACTGACTGAAAAAAGTCGGAAAATAGTTCGACTATGCCCTCTGGTGTGTTTGCTGACTTATCTCCGTGAGACATTGTAGCCGGGAACCCTGAAGTTTTACTTTTGAGAGAAGCAACATACGACCAAAATGCTTTAATATTCTGCTGCAATGCCACTTGTATATTATTTGTATAGGAATTGAAACACTCCACTATCAGCAATTTACAGCGTTTTCGCAGCAGGGAGTATTCTGAATAGTCCCTCAGCGAGCCGTATATTTTCCACCGACGCCATATTTTAATTTTGCGTTTTAAAGTACTTTTAAGTGCCGCCGAGAACCATTTCGGGTATCTTGAACTTTTATCGCGTTTTAGTGGTACAAATCTATCAATTATATCGTATATAAGCTCATAAAAACGGGCGACCGCGGCCTCCGCCGGCAAATGACATAGTTCATGATTCCAATCCACCTCTTTTATTTTCTTAGAAATTGATAGATCGTCAGCTTTCCTATAATTGTACTTGGGTGTTGAATTTATCGGGATCAAGCATGGAGTTTTATAATCAAAAATGAATTGTACAATTGGATGATGTCTGTCTATATTTGATAGTTCAATATCGGGTTTCATGACTTCACAGTCTCTGTTGTAGAATAATAAATCCAATATCCTATCATTTTCATTCCTGAACAAGTTATACTGCTTTAACCCTAACAAACTCATTCCGTCGACCAGAGCCGAACCACTGTGGCTATTAACGTCTACCGAAGCTATGAGTTCGATCCCGTTGATGGGCTGTGACCAGGTTAAATCAGGTAAATTAAAATCACCTACAATACAAAGATCGACATAATTATTTTTAAAGACTAACTCCTGTAAATTATTAATATAATTCTGGTATATTTGCAAGTTTGACCTTGGAGGAATGTAAACACTATTCAATATTAATTTAAGACCTGATATATTAAGTTCCACAAAGATTTCCTCAATGGTCTTGGACTCCCAGTCCGTTCTACGGGTCGAAGGTAGATTCGTTTTTATGGCTATAAGAACCCCTCCGCCGTCCTTCTTCGCCGTACCAATCAGATCCCTATCTCGTCGATACACATGATACCTAGAGTCAAACAATTCGGCATCGTTAATATCAGGTCTAAGCCAAGTCTCAGTTAAAATAATTACGTCATAATTGCATAACAGTACGTTCAAACGCACGTCCATAATTTTAGATCTCAAACCACCACAATTTTGATAGTAAAATGTTAAATATTTATTACTAGAAGCCATAGGAGTAACGTAGGAAAGAAATAAGTATGAATTATTGTATGTATGGATTTGATTTGATGAAACTTACCATAATATTCATGGGTGGTGGTATGAGAGTATTTAAATACTTTAAATTGATGATGATTCTTGATATTTATTTTGTCAGTGATATTATTAGACATTGGTGACCAATTTATTTTATATACAGTATTCATAGGTAACTTTATTTTTACATTAACATAACACAACATATCAGTGTTGGAATCTTTACGGTAGCATAAATGCAGACGGCCAGAAATAACCCAATTAACACACATTAAAGGCAAGGAACACAATGCGTACATTGAAAGAAGGTAATTTATTATATATATAACAATATAACGTAATTGTAACCCTCATAGCTTCGCTAAGTCAGCATCAGTGCGTATTGATATAACGCTGGTGTTATCGGCTTTGCGGACCAGTATTGAGCCGTTTTTCACCCACACGTATTTACATTTTTTTGCCTTAGCCTCCTTCCGAGCCGCAGAATAAAGAATCTTCTTCTTCAGAGTGAGATGCTCATTAACGTATATCGAGTGGGTAGTCTTGTCCCGTTGTTGCGCGCCGCCCGCGCCTGCCGCCGCGTCCAGAACCAGCCCCGCGGTCAGGTCGCGCCGGGTCCGAGCCGCCGCAATGATGTCATCCCGTAGACGCCGCGAAATCAATTCTACAACTATGTTTTTTGGGCGATCACTACTCATGTTATGAGCTACTCTGTGAACTGTTCTAATAGATTCACTCGAGATTGGGACCTTGAGGACGGTCCCCAATGTCATAACGATGTGCATTAGGTTCTCAGCCCTCTGCGTAGGTACATTCTGTATTTCAACATTGCACTGGCGCGATCTCTGATTCATATCGTCGTAATCCATTTGAAGCGCATTCAGCCGACTGCGAAGTTCCGCATTCTCTGTGCGAAGCTCAGTGTTACATTGATGTGATTTTTGATACCTGTCATCGCAATTCGACTGTAGTACGTTCAGCTGGCCACGGAGGACGGCATTCTCAACTTTCACGGCGTCAACTTCGGCTCGTACATTCTCCATTTTTGACTCGATTTCCGAAAATTTGCCGGCCCAGGCATGGATAGATTCAGAGAGCGCGTCCAGTTTGGTATTAAAGTTTTCTTTAATGGCATTCATCTCGCGGGTCAACTGCTCAAACTTACTGTTCATGCTGGTCATTAATGCTTAGGTATCTATGCTCACAATCGACGGGTGGCGGTCGTTGTTATCGATTGACTGTTCATTTAATACCAAGGGCGATTTCGGAGCACTGGAACTCGGAGTTGGTGGCTTTTTGGCAGCCTTACATTTAGGACATTTCCACTTCTGTAGATTCGTGGGCAGGATCCTCTTAAATTCCTGCTCGGCCAGTCCCGTACACCAGTAATGACAGTTTTCCCGGCATGCTACACACTTTATTGTATCAGCCGAAGCCATTATTGGCTATGTGCACGTCAGAAACGTCAAACGTCAAAGGTCCCGAGACAACTTCAAAACTCAGAGATGTCAAATAATGACACATGAATATTATATTTACTTTAGTAAACGAGAAAGACCCCGTATTGGAAATTTTACTGAAATAAATAAGAGTATAAATAAATACATACAAACGAAACGAATCGTAGGAAACCGTTAAGGAACCAATAGAAAACGTGAAAGTAAATTTGACAGTGGTCCCCGGTAAGTACACATTTCTGCCATGGTGTGCGCTACGATCGCCTAGCTTACCCCCACCACCTACTTCGCACATAGCCAATAGTATTGCATTTCATGCAATTCATCGCTAACAGTTACCTCTATTACACTTTTAGGTCGCGAGAAGAAGAGCCTAAGCGCCGTGTAAACGCTGGCGGTTACCCGTTTGAGTAAATCACTTGCACAACGTAAACACGAAGTCTTGACGGTAGCACACTGAATTTGTAGAATGATTTAATATGTGCATTTCATTCTTATATCACTGTTTATAAATTTTCTACTACACTCAGATTTTGTCACTTAGGTCACTGTTTATAAACCTAAAAAAACAAATTTACTTGGCGATGTAAATACCACTTAGACATTTAATTTTTACGGAGCGTCCGAACACTGTGTTGCAGGTAGCACATCCGCACGATGGAATTCACGCACGCACGTTTGTATTGTATAGTATGAGACTATAGAACACAACATATTGAAGAAGATTAACAGTAGAGGTAAACAACAAGCGGCCTTATCGTTAAAGAGCGATCTCTTTCAGATAACTTTTGAGTATTAGGTGAAAATGTAAAATAGTAATTTGTAAGGAAAAAATTGTGTGACGTCATACAAGTCAACAAATGATGCGAAATTGGGGTCCAAAAACATGTCAATTCGAAAAAAAACTAAGGAATTCTGGGATTCGAATATGCCCACTAATTCCGCCATTCAACAATGTAAATACAACAATAAATAACAACAACAAGATTACTTATTTTAGGCATAATACAAAATGGAAATTTAAGTTCGAATAAACGCTCTGTCATCTTTTTTCGTACCACTACACAATACAGCTAGTAGAGCTATCGACACATTCGCTTAGTGTTGGTAGGTAGACTACTTGTAGCCAGCCATATACGTAAAACCGTAAGATATTTGATACATTAATATATATGTTAAAATGCGAAATATAGCTTTACACTGCCAACTTGTATTTCATCTGTGACACAGCTGACGTAATGCAAAGGAACGACATCTATCCCCCAACTTTGAAAATGGATTTTGATACGAGTATAGTATGTTCGATCTAAAATCCTAATAAACCGTTATCTAGGAGCTAATACAATTTGGTACTTAATAGACCCTATTTTTTGGCCTTAATTGTTTTAATCAAATTTATGTTTTTTGTTTACCCTGTGTACCATGAATGAATACGATGCAATTTGTATGGGAGAAGAAATACAACTGTGAAACAAAATAACGCTAAACGAAAATACAAAAACTAAAAATTCTATGTATCGTTGTTGGTGAAACTTTATTCTATGAAGTTTGTCGGTAAAAGAAGGCGATATCATTGACCACAAACATATACACAAAAGATAATAGGGGCCACCAAATAATTTTATCGTTACCTAAAAATTATATTAAATACTAATACTCGTATATCTATTTTTAAGTACGAGTAACAATATAACTAGGCTTTTGTTTTTATTTAGGCTGATAATTATTCAATTAAGTATAGTCAATTGTTTTACTTATTTATTTAGTTTATTTCTAATAATTAACAATATAACAGAAATATGTAAGTGGTCCCTATTTTCTTTTGAGTAGTGTAGTTGCGATACCCCACAACTCCAATGCTAGCATTATTTTTTTATTTAGCTACCCGCACTTAGCCCGCGGTCGTTCGTCTGCCGAGCTCGCGTAAGTACCACGCAAGTGTGTAGTCGGCGCAACAAGTCATTGGGCTGGTGCACGTTGCTGCGAGCGGCCGCGAGCTTAATAATTATTTCCGCACAAATACGGGCATGCGGTCGGCGCCATGACTGTTCAAAGGAAATATTGCGACGTGTATGGTAGTACAAATAATCAGCGCAATACCACTTTGTCGTTTTTTCATTTAGCTAAAGAGGTAGAAAGGTAAGTTTTTTTTACCATTATTCATAAATTTAAATTATAAAAATGTTGAATTCTCTTGACCATGATTGAATTGATTTCAGTGTAGATATAGGTATAGATATATTAGCTGAACTTGAGTTTTGAAGCTTATTGCAAAGTGCACGTCACTTTGTCAATACGTTCTGGCTACCAACTGTTTGTTTTTAAAATTGCCTATTCGAAGTTAACAGGTATTATAACATCACATCTGCATAAAGAGTTTTATCAAAGAAAACGGAACCTTATTGCGGTTACGCTAGAATGGTTATTTGAACAAACAATAATTCGCCTCTCATTCCCGGAATTCGTCCCGCGGCACGGCCCGCTAAAAGTGGCCCGAGATTTTCCGTAACTTACACACTGTTGTTTATTTTTTTAATAGCTAAAATACGAACACGCGTTCAAAGCCGCGAGAAACACTATTGTTTACATTTCGCCGCGAAGGCGCAGGCAGCCCTAGCGCAGCGTCGAATGACGTCACGCCGGCTTTCTTAACGTTAGAGCGAGACGGGCAGAATCACCGCGCCGACACGCCCACTTTCTAAGTAAGTGCAGTATATGTTACGAAGTTACTTGTATTTCATCTGTGCTTTCGCTTAGATTCCGGCAACGCAATATAATTTATTGTACTCCTATGTGAGGAATTGTTCCTGAACTTACAACATACGTAAGTATCCGTTTTTTTTTCAACTTATTACACACATACTTTTCTAATGTGTTACTTGATTAACGTCGTGGTAGCAAGTAGCAAACACGTAATAAGATGAGATGACACACCTAGTAGTCTTAATGTTGTTCTAAGGATCGCGGCCGGCGCGGCGCGGGGCACCGGCCGGCGTCGGCACCAGCGACTATTACTTACCCAGATATTAATAAATCGTGGACTATCAATCACCAGGAGGTCAAAGCTGTAAGCAGAATCAGAATGTTCACTATTAGCAGTTTTTAATGAATTGTTTTTGTGGTCGATAGTAAACGTGCGGTGGCCGACGTTGGTGGGCGCCTTAGTGACACGCAACAACGGATTATTTCGACGGACTATTTATAATGTCGGTCTCGCAGACCCGGATCGCGGACGATGGAATCTGCTCCTTTGTCATTGGGGCAACCTGTTCGGTCGGGCTCGAACTCACGGCGAGCACAATGTAATATAACGGGCCACCTGATTAACCGCCATTCCGCCCGTGAGCTATGCAGATATCGGTCGCGGCACCACACCACGCCGCCGCCGCGCTGTCGCACTACGCCGATCACTGATCATATTAATTTCAAATGACAGATTGCTTTTATGCTGTTAATGCCTTATTACGATATAGATAACAACATCAAGGTTACTGAACTTTGATCTATTCAAGTAACATAGAATAATTGATTACAGTATAGGTATAGTTGGTTTGTATCGTGCTCATTACATAGTCTTATTACTCTCTGAACATGTTATTCTACTGATCATGCAGGGAAGAGTACAAGTACCTAATACATACGACTTAAGAGAATGTGATGGGACACCTGTATAGAACATTGATAGGTAATTGTGATGGATAAAGTGGTCGATAGTCAGTTTTGTGAACGTATAACTCATAGTGCAACAAGTGCAGTCGACGTTTTTTCAGCAGTTTTTTATGCGGTGTGTTCATACCGGTAGCACTTTAATGTTTCTCTTCCTTCGTTTGTTTTTTGCGTAGACTTTTTCGACAGTGTAATCTAAACCGTAACCAGTAGCAGGTGTAGGCAACAAATATTTCACACGGATATGCTGCATTAATTTTCTGATGTCGCAGTGTCGCTGTTATTTATTAGGTAGGTACCTAATAATGTCTATAATATAATTGAGTCATTACTATTAAACATTTGTTCGGAGTTCCTCATACCTCGATTACCATGAGGCAACGCATAGCATAGGTACTATAGTAAATATGTTTTTTTAAGTCGTATCGGACGTTGGGCTTCAACACCATATTTTTTTAAGTATATTAGTAGCGAAGGAATACTTTTTAGAGTTGATTATAGTTATTAAGTACTTATTCAATAGTCTTATGTAACAGATTGATCTAGTCGTACCAGTACCATCATCTGTCCGTAGTAAACACAATTACCCCATATAAATCCAAGCATTAAATCTTAAAACCTTTTGGCAGCATCCGCTGTCAGTTCTCACGAGACAGGTAGCAGCTTCCGTTCGTCCGGGACTCTTACAATACAAATAGAACACGTATTTGTAATTATTACAATGTGTGCATATTCATATATGCACTGCTTCATAAGTGCGCAGGTAGACGTGGTTCTTAGGCGGAGTACTTCTTGAAAGGATCGCCGGAAAGAATCATTAACCCCTTTTAAGGCGCCTATCTAACTTAACAAAAAAATATGATAATTGTATACAGTAAAAATGCAAATGGATACAAATAAAAGTTTCTCAAGTTTGGCAACGTTCTTTATGATTCAAATGCGCACTTTTTATGCACATTTTAGCTGTTACAGATTATTTTAGCATTCGTAATTCAGGAAGTAATTTGACAGGTTCACGTCGGAACTGGTTCGCCGTCGCGGTAGTCCCCGCCCTGCGAGTCGATTCTGCTGTACTGCGGCTGCATAAAAATGGCTCACTATGTACTTATTTTTTAGATACATGTTTGCTTTCATATGTCCCTTTCGTCTCGTTATTTATATTATGTTAGATATCGTTTAGGAATATTCCGTCGGCCTGTTTAGCCTAGTTGGTAGTAACACTGCCTCCTAAGCTCGAGGTACCGGGTTCGAATCCCGGTAAGGGCATTTGTTTCTGCGGTTAGCAGAAACAATTGTTCCTGAGACTTGGATGTTTTCTGTGTATCGTCGTCTAGTACCCATGGAAACATACAAAATAAACTATACTCATTTTCACATTCTTGGAGCCAAAAGTCAAGTGGACTAAGTGTAATTATTTTCAATTACATTTTTATTAAGAATAAGTAACTTTATTATTTGTTGATAATTGGAATATATTCGACAGGTTTTTCACGAGCATGAACCAATCCACGAGGAGCGCGCGCGCAAGCGGCGACGCACTCACAACCCTCCATCCGCGCTCGGTGATCTATTGTTTGCCGAGAGAAATGAAACGAGAAAAAAACTCGTTCCCAAACCTATCGTGAGAAATCGTGAAATGTGCTCCGCATTCATTAAACGACGCTCGGGCAGAAATCAATAAATATCATATTACGCTCCGCTGCCCATGAGAGCAAGGTACATTATTGGTAGTATTGGTAGTCGAAAGGCTTAGGTTGTAGGCGAAAGGTTGAGGAAGGTAAACATTGTGAACCGTAAGTTTGTAATGGCCGTGCCAGTATAAGCTAAGTTATTCTGCCCCCATCGAGTTTGGGCTTGTAATATACCCAAAATGTTGCGAAATAAAGTTATTAATTTTTATGGATGGATGGACTATTGAAGCACTTCATTAGTACCTACTTAACATAATTTTTAAGAAAAAAAAAACGACTTCAATGGTGGAGGCCGGTGAAAGATTATTATACTTAGATGGTGCACTCTTAGATTCCATACAATAAAATAAAAATGGCTATAATTATGTTTACAATGGTAGAAGACTAAGTACCCTCAATTCCTCATGGAATCATGGAAAAACCTTGTTTGCTTGACAAACAAATCGCCAAACGTGAACTACGCGTCGTTGAAGAGTTCCGTTCTGATCATCATCAGCAGTTCCACTTCATCAAATTAGACATACGAGCCGCGCCGGCTAGCCGCCGCCATGAAGAGGTGGCGAGCCGCCGCCGCCGCCGGCTTGTTCAAAATTCGCGCCGAACGGATAGCAAGCTCGCCCGCGATTGACCAGCGCTAGGCAAACTCGCGTCTAACACTGAGAGTCATCTTTTCTTAGGACACGGTCTTCATAATTTGGTAACTATTGATGGAATTAGGAAACTGACGCACTTGTTACAAAGTGCAAAAAAATTGTAAAAGCTGTACGGTACCGTACCGTCTACCAGAAAAAGAAGAGAAGTCGATTCCAAAGTGCAATAGATTAGTTCACTTGAAAACGCAGCGCGTACTATCGAAGATGATGAAAATGATCCTATTTCTGATTCTGATCAAGAACAGGAACAGGATTCGTTTACCCAAAATGATAAACAGCACTATCGGTTTGGCGGGTTGGATCACGTTGCAAGTATTAAATCAGCAACACTAACACGTTGGCATGGCGTACTTGAAATGCTCGAGAGCATGGTCCACTGCTGCAATCGCAGCCCAATCAACGTCTGATTTGAGAATTACGCTTAATCTAACTGGAATGTGTTGGAAGATTTGGTGAAGTTTTTTTCGAAGTTTAGGGAGGCAGTAACGATTTTATTATCCCAGAAAGCTTGCACCCTGAATGTGGCACTGGTTTTCAAGTCTGAAATAAAGGATGTGTCGAATTCCATCATAGACGATGAAACCTTGGTCATGCTGTCCTTGAAAAGGAATATGATGAAGAAAGTTGACAAAAAGTGCCTTAAAACAAAAGCAACCGTAGCAGCAGCTCTGCTAGACTACAGGTCCATGGGACTGACGGAGATAGACGAGTTGAAAGGCAGAATATCAGTCGTGCACTTAGCTCGTGCATCTTATCTGGCTAAGTATTTTAAGGATATTGTGGGAACCAATGAGAGCGAGACTACTCAACTAGTTCCCAGCACTAGTACTGTCCCTGTTCGTGAAACATAGGACACAAGCTCATCTCAGCTGTTGTTAAACTTAGCCTAGAAGCATTGCCCTTGCTTTCAAAACGAAGATGCCGTTGATCAAGAAATGTAGAAATATCTAGCAGCTGCCGATCCCACTGAACTTGATGATGGCGACTTGCTATCTTTTTGGAAAAAAAGAAAAACCTCTTTTCCGTTGCTGTCAACTTTGGCTAGAGTGATGATGTGTGTCCCTGCCACAAGCACACCGAGTGAGCGGGTATTTTTTTGTTGCGGGACTAGTGCTCACGGTAAAAAGATCGCGCCTGATGCCCCAGAGTGTGTCAATAAAATTATATTTATCCACGATAATTATCGTGTGTGCAAAGACTGCTGCAGTGTTATCGCAGACGCAGATGACTGAATAATCTACAATAAATATAATTGTTTGATTTATGTATTCTTTTATGTTTACAACAACGATCATTTCGATGATCGTTTCGCATTTTCTTTATCATAGTCTGATTTTTTAAACTGTTGGTATTGCTGATTTCAGATCAAATCAAGATTAGGGTAGATCATTTCAAATCAAGATTAGGGTAGGAATCAAAAACGAGCCGCCGGCTAGACGCCGCCGCCGCGAACATTTTGCTGGCGCGCCGCCGCCGACTGTTTCGCACCCGGCTCGCATGTCTACATCAAATGTCACTTTTATGAATGAAAATGCTTGATTAGTTCATGAAAATACTAAAATCACTATTTGTGTGCCTTTCACATTTGAGGAGTTGCCTCAATTCCTAATGGATCCCATCATCAGAACTCGAGCATGACAAAAATCAATCGTGAAAATAGAACTTGCTTAACAAACACAGCTAGAAGGACAAATCGCCAAACGTGAACTTTTCGTCGTTGAAGAGTTCTGTTCTGATCATCATCAGCAGTTCCACTTCATCAAATGTCACATTTTTGTATGAAAATGCTCGATTTGTTGATAAAAACACAAAAATCACTATATGTTTGCCTTTAAGATTTGAGGATTTCCCTCAATTCCTCATGGATCCCATCATCAGAAATCAAGCATGACAAAAATTTATCGTGAAAATAGAACTTGCTTAACAAACACAGCTAGGAGAACAAATCGCCTAACGTGAACTTTTTGTCGTTGAAGAGTTCTGTTGATCATCATCAGCAGTTCCACTTCATCCAATGTGACATTTTTGGATGCAAATGCTTGACTTGTTGATAAAAACTCAAAAATCACTATATGTTTGCCTTAAAGATTTGAGGAGTTCCCTCAATTCCTCGTGGATCCCATCATCAGAACTGCGTTTTGACAAAAACGGGACCAACTTGGATATATATACTTACAATCAAAAAAAGAATTTTCCAAATCGGTTAAGAAATGACGGAGTTATGGAGTAACAAACACTAAAAAAATATATATATATACAACCGAATTGATAATCTCCTCTTTTGAAATCTTGAAGTCGGTTAATAAGTAGTATGCAAGACTTCAGCACTCTATACTTAAACCTACCACCTAATCGTAAACCTGTTTGGTTAAAATCTGATTGAATGGTTATAAATTTGTATTTTTTTTATGCGATGGCTGATACCCGGCGCCATATTTAACATTGATCGGTCTGTTAAGTTCGTGCAACCCGCCGTAAGTTATTATTAGTGTCACTTTATTGGTGCTGACATTTGTGAATAAAACAACCGACATTATTAATTCGCCTTATTATAATAGAATACAAGGTGCAATAGTGTAAACATATCTTTGCCGTAGACTGCACAGCGTCCGTGTTACTATTTTTCTCTCGATTACATTACCACGTTAATAATAATAATCGTATGGCATTTATTTTCGAACCGTGAGATCTTCGAGAAGACAAATACGGTTGCCAGTTTGTTGCACTTTTAGCACCACCCAGGAGTCACGTATATAGGGTAACGGTGGGTACTCCCTACGGACGTGGTGCAACTTCGACCCCATTGTCAAGTGAGTGGGCAACGACTTGACTGTTAGAAGTTCTCAAGCCGCCCGAAGGCCGCTAACTTGGCTTAACGACTGCTGTCGTCGACAGCAGTCGGGATCAACGGCTTAACGTGCCTTCCAAAGCTCGGGAGCGCTCAGTTCGTAACCACTCAGAGCGGTCACCTATCCGAGAACCGACCTGCGCCCACGTTGCTTAACCTCGCATACCGCACGCGGTACACGGGCGCCGCTGGGCCACGAACGCTAAGGCCACGAACGAAATTACTACGTTGATTTCAAACGAGAACGCCCGGTATATCCAAAATCTTACTGTCCACCATGGTTTAATTAATAATAGCTACATTAAAGATACAGAAGGCCCACCCCGCCATGCCTTGATCTTGAAACGCACAGAGCGCGGCGCAGCGTCGTTGCGTGGCGGAGGCGTTTTTTCGGTAAAGCGAACGCAGTCCGGGGACGTCGCACCAAAAAACCGCGCGGGATAGCGGAGCGGAGGCGACGTGTGTGACACATGAAGCAGTAATCGACAGCAGCAGTATCAACAGTCGACAGTTTCCGAGAGATCAAACATTTAAAACCGCTTCCGCCCCGTGCCGCGCCGCGCCCGTTTTGTGAGTTGCGAGCTTTAGTGATTGAAGTTATAGGTGTCAAATTTTAGCCATAAACAATACTAGAGTACCTGGTGACCTGATCGAGGGTTATCGTCGGATCAAATCAATATTCAATCAATTATTTCCGTTCTCAGATTTTGTTAAAATCTCGAAAAGTAGTAATGAAAGTAAAAAAGTGAATAATCTTCATTCATTTTAGTTCAGTCACTATTTTACAAAAAAAAAAATGTACATGTACATGTAGTATTATGGTGGGTGCGATATTCGGTGTGGTGCTAACCGTGACAATTTGACGTCATTCCACGAAAACTTTTAGTGGGACATGTCTTAACACCATTTCTGCAAAATTTCATGTTTATGCTAAACATTTTCCACTGCCAGGAAATGTTGACTTGACGTAGGCGACCTAAATATTTCTTTTAAAAGTACAAAATTATTTTTCCCCTCACTAGCTCGGAAAGCAGTCTTTTATCCTTTGAAACAAGCGGGTAAAAACGCATTTTATCCACAAGTGGGGAAAGTAATTTGACATTGGAGCGTGTTTGAGTAGCTTTTGACAGATAACAAAACGTAAAACGCGCATAATAATGGTTCGTTTGATATCAATTATCATTAAATAAATGGTTTGAGAATTTAATAAAAAGTACCAAATTTAGCTTTATTTATTTGATTTTAAGTCGTAAACCTTAAAATTCCATAACTAACATTTTTTAATAATGATATTGAGTATAATTGTGAACGCACAAGTTGAGTCGATGCAATTTCAAAACGCATCGTCAGAAATGTCATCATTGTCAATGTCAATGTCAACTAAAATAAAATTTTCTCACCAACTCCGACTCACGAAAATATACACAACTTCCAGTTTTCTGTTATAATATCGTAAAAAGATCAGTGATTCCAGTGATGTAAATCATGCCTGTGGAACTGTGTTAATATGCACTTTCCTCGCTATAGTAAGGAGAAAAGTTTGTGTGTTACACACGGGTGCAAAGTTGTATTTTACTTCTCGTGTGTTGAAACACTCGCTACGCTCAGGATTATATTTTAGAACCACTCGCTTCGCTCGTGGTTCAACTATAGAATCCTTTCGCTGACTCGTGTTTCAATTCCACACTCGCGGGTAAAATACAACTTTGCCCCCTTGTAAGTATAACAAATAACTATTACACCACACCTTGCCAAAAAGCGCATTCTTCCGCACGTTGCGCGTCCGTAAAAACCCACTTTTTCGCCAAGTGGTGGCGTAAAATTGTGTACAAAACACGGGTCGTAAATAGCTATTAACGGGTCATGATTTTCCGAGTAATTGAATTGGAACAACGATAGATTAGGAAACGACTTTTTGGAATTAATGTTGTGTAAAACTCGTTGGACCGGTCATTCTGGAAGTCTTTGGGGAGGCCTCAGCAGTGGACGTCTTTCGGCTGATATGATCGATGATGATGATGATGGAAACTCGTTTCAGACGTCATTTTATACTACGATTACGGTCGAAGAGATTTTGTAATTAGGCTGTTGTCCGCTTACCTATAACATTCCTTTTCTGTTTAGGTATTAACATAATCGCTGACCTACTCCAATACCCCTTTTTTTCGCTTACTCGTAGGTATAAATGGCTACTAAGTTTTTAGCTTAAAAATCTATGTATTGTATATCTATATAAATGTCAGATATGGGAGGGGTAATGGTGGTGCACGGTACGGTTTCAGAGGAACTTCCCCCCCTAGGACGCTCCGGTTGTGGCATGAGCTTTCCCGGCGAGGGTTTCCCGAGAGGATACAGCATGGCATTCTTCAAGAACGGAGTGTATAAGCGCATGTGACTCCCCTGGTTTTTCAGGCGTCCATGGGCTGCGGTGACTGCTTACGATCAGGCGGGCCTTACGCTTGTTGGCCATCGACATGATATTTAATATGGGAGAGGACGACGATGGTATTCAAGTATTTCGTACCTACCTAGTAATAGTTAGTAGGCCAAGGGCTTTAGTTGCAGATTCTGACAAAGTTTTATGCTTATAGTGGGTAATTTTCAATTTCTGAATGAATACGTTGACAAAAATACTATTGCCTCTTTATCGCCGAAATTTACGAAGCGAACATTTTGGAATTATTGTAGGAAATATTACAGGAAAAATAAACCACATATATATCTAGTTTATATATTAAACTATAAAAAATCGTATAAACTAAATTTGTACCGAACCCTTGGAGTGCGAGTCTAAATCGCATTAGACTGGTTTTTTTCTGTTTATTTTTCTTTACACATAATCATAAAAAATATTATTTATTGTTTTACAATAATGTGTGTGCCGGTCTGAAGCTGTTGTTTATGCCAACAATGGGTAGTGGTAGATGTGAAATATGATTATTGGCACGGAGGTGACGGAGCGGACTGCGGCGGCGCGGGTTGCGCCATCCGTCGCAGCGCGCGCGCCGCCGCCGCCAGCGCGCCGCGCGCCGCGCGCCCCAGCCTGACTCATGCCCATGGATTCTTGTTTTGTACTACCACTGTACTATCACCAACATTATGCCCAAACGATCTGCCAACGCATTGTCTTTGAACTTACTGTTTAGCTATAAATGTCAGCGCTGATTTACTTCCAGTCTACTAGGCACCAGGGCGCGCGAATATTATATCTATTTATTACGCATACAAACTACCTGTGAACATTGGCGTAGCGGCAATTGCCTGCGGAGATATGTGTCGACTATTTCATTCATTTTCTACCTATGCAAATTCAGGACCTGATAGTATTATTTTATTGCTCTTACTTAGGTGGAGCAATGACACGGATAGTAGTAATTTATTCATTAAACATACCTAATTAAATTAAGTATTAAAGTAAGCATACCTAATTGACAACATAAAAAAAAATTAAGGGGGCTTTTTTCCGATTTAGGCTGGGTTGCACCGACTTACGATCACGGTCGATCAACGTTAAATAATGGCGACGGCAGCAGAGCTGTCATCCCATAGAAACTTGTCAAACTTTCCATACAATATACATCCAAATTTTAACGAAAACAGCTTACGATTACAGACGGTTTGGTACAACTCAGCCTAAATCAAATAGAGGATAAAAAAATAAACATAACCACATTTTTAATATCACCAAAATATCGCCTTTTCATATAAAAAAAACAATTTCAAAAGTTTCTCATACTAAAAGAGAGTAAGTGACAATGACAAGTAAGGCGTCACAGCATAAAAAATCGTACAGAAGCACTATTAATAAGGCGGATTTACTAAAGAAAGTGTCCTGCTGTTCTCTTTGTGCGTTGTGACTGTCACAATTCAGCCCTGTGACGTCATATAAGTAGTCGATGGTAGGCTTTCTTCACATTTTCGTGAATATCTTGAAAACGAATAGCTATTATAAACATATAAAAGAAATATTTTTGGGTTTCTTGTTGAAGAATATTTTATACTACTTGAAAATTTGAAATGTTGTCAATTATGAATTATATGGCTTCCATTATCCTGGCTCTTGCCGGGGTTCGCTATCCACCTCGCTTTGCTCGACTCTGAGCTCGGTGCATCTTTTGTTATCACTTTCACTCATGCCGGCCGAGCCTTCACTTCATCTGCATGGCCAATCTGATGTTAATACGATTACCGTAATATGAGTGTTAAAAATCGTTAGTGTATGCTGGTGCTGGACCACTTTGATAATAGTGTTTGTGTATCCCATAGATATAAGAATGGGTACCTATATGGTGTGGCCCGTGTCGAAATTTTCTGACCGTCCGGACAGAAACTTGTTTCTTTACCTCACTCGCCGGACATCGGTAGCACATAAACAAATCGGTTTTCGTGGGAAAATGCCGGCTTGTGCTTTGATTTGTGATTATAACGTGCAGAAATCGAAATGATAAGGTTTATTTTGGCAATAGTGGATCACTTATTACATTTTTATGAAATGTTTACTAAAAATCGAAAATAATTTATCTCAGAGCAGCAAGTAATATGAGTGCGCGAATGAAAATTATGTTTCTAGTATATTGATATTCAATGCTCGTTTAGTATGCTACTAACTTAGACGTCCGCGTAACTAACACGCAATGGACAGCAAGTTGCCGATCGTCACAATGTTGTCACAATGTCTTGGTACGGCTGCATGTCCGTTCCGCAAAGTGTATTCTTATATCTCTGTGGTGTATCCCCTGGACTATTTTGAACAAAATAAATGCTTACTATTTATTTATCAACAAGTATAAGAAAAAATAAATAAAGGTAAGAGGCATATTAGGCTCTTGTCTAAGCTAAGTAGTCCTTATTAGTGTTCATTATTTGTATTAAATAAGAAACACTATTTAATAATATTTCGTTAGTTAATATTGACAACATAGAAAAGTTGACAAGCCTCCGACATTATAATTTTTAAGTTATATATCTCAAAAATGGCTGAACCAATTTTGATATAACATATCTAACAACCATCGCTAGAAAATCGGATTTCAAATAAAGAAAACCGCACTTAAATCGGTTTATCCGTTAAAGAGCTACGATGCCACAGACATACACACATATACACACACAGACTCTTTTGCGCTACGTCGAGGATAGTATAGGTTACTGCCGTTAAGGGTTTTAAATTCATCTACAATTTAAGTGATTCCGTTGTGACACGAACAATTATTGTATGAAAAAAAGTGTCACAACGTAATTAATTAAATTATAGACCATATTTTTGGATCATAGTTAAGGCTTTTAATTTGCCTTAACTATGATCCAAAAATATAGTCCTTGCCCAACTGCGATTCATAAATCAATAGGTACAATTTAACGGAGGTGCTTGTACAATCTTCTGCCATTGTCGCAACTTCCAAAAGATTAAAAGCTTATGTTGTATGGGTCACATTGCACGGCAAAAATAACATTCCTTTAGAAGAAGAAGAAGAAAGACATTTATTCACTAACACAAAAGACACACAGATAATAAAAGGAATAAAACTCACATAAAATAGAACACATAACGTGTGTCTTCGCGGCAGTGAATCGGTTGCGGACAGCATTAAAATCACATATAATGTACGTAAAACTTTGGACTAATATTGTAGAAAGGGCAACTTTTTAACCTACTTCAAGATTTCAAAAGAGGAGGTTATCAATTTGGTTGTAAGTTTTTTTTTATGTTTGTTACTCCATAACTCCGTCATTTCTGAACCGATTTTGAAAATTATTTTTTTGATTGTAAGTATATATATCCAATTGGTCCTGTTTTTGACAAAACGCAGTTCTGATGATGGGATCCATGAGGAATCGAGGGAACTCCTCAAATCATAAAGGCAAACATACTTATATAGTGATTTTTGTGTTTTTATCAATAAATCGAGCATTTTCATACAATAATTTTTAAGAAAAAAAACCGACTTCAATGGGTGAGGCCGGTGAAAGATTATTATACTTAGATGCCACTCTTAGATTCCATAAAATAAAATAAAAATGGCTATAAGTATGTTTATAATGGTAGAAGACTAAGTACCCTCAATTCCTCATGGAATCATGGAAAAACCTTGTTTGCTTGACAAACAAAACGAAGAGAACCAATCGCCAAACGTGAACTACGCGTCGTTGAAGAGTTCCGTTCTGATCATCATCAGTAGTTCCACTTCATCGAATGTCACATTTTTGTATGATAATGCTCGATTTGTTGATAAAAACACAATAATCACTATATGTTTGCCTTTAAGATTTGAGGAGTTCCCTCAATTCATACGTAATGGATCCCATCATCAAAAATCGAGGATGATAAAAATTAATCGTGAAAATAGAACTTGCTTAACAAACACAACTAGGAGGACAAATCGCCAAACGTGAACTTTTGGTCGTTGAAGAGTTCTGTTCTGATCATCATCAGCAGTTCCACTTCATCAAATGTCACATTTTTGTATGATAATGCTCGATTTGTTGATAAAAACACAAAAATCACCATATGTTTGCCTTTAAGATTTGAGGAGTTCCCTCAATTCCTCATGGATCCCATCATCAGAAATCAAGCATGACAAAAATTAATCGTGAAAATAGAAATTGCTTAACAAACACAGCTAGGAGGACAAATCGCTAAACGTGAACTTTTCGTCGTTGAAGAGTTCTGTTCTGATCATCATCAGCAGTTCCACTTCATCCAATGTCACATTTTTGGATGAAAATGCTTGACTTGTTGATAAAAACACAAAAATCACTACATGTTTGCCTTTAAGATTTGAGGAGTTCCCTCAATTCCTCATGGATCCCATCATCAGAACTGCGTTTTGACAAAAACGGGACCAACTTTGATATATATACTAACAATCAAAAAAAGAATTTTCCAAATGGGTTAAGAAATGACGGAGTTATGGAGTAACAAACATAAAAAAAAAATATACAACCGAATTGATAACCTCCTCTTTTGAAATCTTGAAGTCGGTTAAAAATGTGACATTTGATGAAGTGGAACTGCTGATGATGATCAGTATAGAACTCTTTAACGACTAAAAGTTTACGTTTGGCGAATTGTCCTCTTTGCTGTGTTTGTTAAACAAGTTAGATTTTCAAGATAATCATTTGTCAAGCTCGAGTTCTGATGATGGGATCTATGAGGAAAAATATAGTAATTTTAGTATTTTCATAAAGAAATCAAGCATTTACATTTAAAAAAGTGACATTTGATGAAATGGAACTGCTGATGATGATCACAATGAAACTCTTTAACGACGTATAGTTCACGTTTGGCGAATTGTTCTCTTCGTTATATTTGTCAAGCAAGCTAGGTTTTCAAGACAAACTTTTGTCAAGCTAGACTTCTGATGGAGGATGATTGAGGGTACTTAGTCCTCCACCATTATAAACATACTTATAGCCATTTTTATTTCATTGTATGGAATCTAAGAGTGCACCATCTAAGTATAATAATCTTTCACAGGCATCCCCCATTGAAGTCGGTTTTTTTTCTAAAAAAATATTTTGCCTTATTACCATTACATCATTCAGAAATAAATAGTTGTTATTTTTTTAGAAACTGTGTTGAAAGTCGAAATGAATGAAAATGATGTAAGTAGTAAGTCACAATACAAGTACTTATACAATCGTATATTTACAACAGCTGCGGCATAAAAATCTCAGTTATACCATTCTTTCATTTCAAGACATTCAATATGTATTCGTGTGAGTTAAGTACAATATTTACTGTACTTTTACCGGAACTTCCAGCCTCCCGAACAAGCCGGTTTCCGCAAAGCCTTCAGCACCATAGAATACATCTATACGCTGCGGCAGGTTATACAGAAGACCGAAGAGTATAACCAGCCACTATGCTTAGCGTTTGTGGACTATGGGAAGGCTTTTGATTCGATCAAAACTTGGGCGGTGCTACAGTCTCTCCACCGGGGCCAAATCGACAATCGGTATATCGAGGTACTGAGGTGTTAATACCAGCCCATCACACCATGTCAGTTCGTCTCCATGACCGGGACTCGAAATCCATTCCATTGCAGCGGGGTGTCAAACAGGGAGATATCACATCTCCCAAATTGTTTACCGGTGCTTTGGAAAATGTCTTCAAGCTCCTGGAGTGGAACGGACTTGCATCAACATCAACGGCGAATACATCACCAACCTCCGCTTTACCGACGACCGACGATATCTTGCCATCTTGGTCAAGGTTGAGACCCTGGAAGGCCTTATCTTATCTTATCTTATGTTGTACTCACTCGCCTGAAAGTTTTTAGTTGTCGCCTAAGACTTTACGCTCGAAGTTGCAGAAGAGTATACCTGGGAGTACATATGTATACCTGGTACAAACCTCCCAGTTAGTTAAGTCCAACTTTGAGAAAGAGGTCACTCGTCGAATCTAATAGAAGATTCCTTGGCTGTTGGAACAATCTACTGTTTTAAAAATACTTTTCTGCTCAAGAGCTAAAATGTACCACTTTCATTCAGCACGCCACTTATGAAAAATTACCCACACTCAGAGTACATAATAGAAAAGAAATATAATATAATAAAATAATATCTTACAAATAAATAAATTCCCATGGATAAGCATGTACATGCTTATCCATTGGTATTTATTACACAGTCAGCATAGGTTTCGTGTGCAGCACATCCCTGCCACCCTGCATCCCTACACACGATATACTCGTACATCAAACATTTAATCATTTGCAATACCAATACCATGTTCCAAATTAGCACGTGTAGCAAATATGCGTGTATAGCGAAATGATTAATTGTGACGATTAAAATAGACAATGTGAGTACCTACAGTTATGTACAGTATTGCCGATGTCTGCATATGATAATAAGTATATCAAGTACTGGTGCTACAGCGTTATAAGGCCATTCAATAAGTCAATGGGCCCTCTAGTGTAATGTCGTCGTCTCTTGTCGTACTTGTGCCGCAATGTGCCGTTACCAATAAAATCGAGACATGACAGCTGATCGTGTCGTAGTTTCAAAACAGTTAATAATTAACAAGAGCCTTTGTCATGCACTTGTGTATGAAAACACTGCGCGCGCTCGTAATGCTAATCAAGAATCAAGCGGTCATGGGTACCTAAGGTCAACGGTTCTTATCCTGAGTTCATATACAAATGGAGATAAAATATACGTATGGTACCCTATCGCCATATATCGCTCACTGCAGGTAGATATACTTCGAGTAGCGCGAGTTTGCTAGCCGGAGTAACAACAATTCACCCACGCATGGTTTTGTAAATGTCAGATTGCATCTAGCAATTTATTTTTACGTGTGACTCTCTTCTATCATTTGTCACTATTAAAACTTTCGCAGTTCTTTGTGTACCTTATTAGGCTTGGGATATGAGGCTACCCGGAAAAAATACATCTGTTCCTCAGAACAAGTGAACGTAAGTGGGCTGGCGTTTGAAGCCCGCGGCTGCGCGTATGCCTGCGCCGTACCGATTTTATTGCAATCTTGATTAATATTTATGATTCAATTCTTTGTCCAGCTCGTGAAATACACTTGGCTCGTGCTGACCATAAAGTGATAAATCGCTTAAGGCAAACACTTTGAGTATTAGTCCAATTCGCGACGCATCTCCGGAGTCTAGCCGACTCCAGGATCGTTAAACTCGACATTAATCACAATGGGGTTTACGGATCATAAATTCGATATTAGTGCTCTTTTGCAGTGCCTCGTGAGCACTTATCCTAATTCATTCGCGTAAGTTATTATCATCTTATTAAAAATATAGTCTACTAAACACGTAGTAACTGCACTAGAATTGCTGCATACACAGTCGAGATGGCTTCCAATCAGACCACCCACTTTGCATCACATTGTGATCCGACAACTTTCTAGATAGTATTTTGGTTCAGATTAAAAGGTAATCTGACGTGCACGAATGATTCGCGACAATTGTCAATCATGATCGACTTACACGATTGTCATCTGTCGCAAAACAATCAAAGAAGATAAATCTAAGATGCAAATAATTATTTGCCTAAATACTTATGCAAATGCTCGTGCGCAGTCGATAGCTATTAGAAAGTAGTACGTAGAATTGTAAAATGTCGGTACTTACCTACTTGTAAAGATGGACGTCGGCGTCGGACAGGTGAAGGTGGCTCTGGCTGGAGGAGGTTGGATGTACAGGTAAGGAGGTCGCGTCCGCGGGGCGGCGCGGGCAAGCACGCGGACGGTAGCGGCGTGTCACAAACAAACGCTCCTGTTTGACAGATTATGATCTGCCGTTGCGCGCCCGTCTGTCAGCGCTCCACTCTATTGTGACAGCTAAGGACTCTGTACAAAATAGAAAATAATTTATTATAAAGTATAGGTAAATGGTTAATTGGATATGCCTTTTAAAATTTAAATGATTTCTATAACACTATAATCCCATCAAAAACATAAATGTGAAAATGGCAGCCAAGTTCAATATTCGATGCGTGGTTGTCGTCTTCACCGACTAAAGAATTGAGATCTAAATGAATGCCAAGTTCCGTAGATTATCTGCAAAGGTGTCAAGTCTGGCACTAGATTGTTTAACAGTACAGTAATCTAGTTTTTGTCCACTGAGGTCATTACTAATGATTAGTAACAATAATTAATACAAATTATCAATGTCATATTGTGCTTTTTCTAAGATAAAATTATCTAATAGCTTTAACACTGAAAACCTAAATTGCATAGGTATTTATGTTGAACTAAACAAGTTGTCATGATATTAACTATCTGAAGCTAATTGATCGAGTGTCGTTCTAGTCGGTGACGAAAGTGAACCACTTCGTGATCAAGTCCCCCGTGCACCAAAACAACTACGAGTAACATTAAGTGCCGCCATGGCTTTTGATTCCCAAGGAGCGGTTTGATTGATAAACTATAGGGCTAAGAGGATTAGGAACAATTTAACCATTCGTAGGGAAGCCGAAGCCCAGTGGTGGATTTAGGCTTTTGATGCGGGGTGGGCTTGATGCTTGACCCCGTTTGTACGGAGGTCTAGCTAGAATTTATTGTACTTACTTGTAACGTAAGATTTGTCACCGAAGCTCTCCGATACTTCTCTCCTAGTTCCTAAGTCCCCCACCCCCCTACTGGATCCGCTAGTAAGAGCAGTAAAAGGGATTCAACTACCCATTAATACAGTATTATACAATAGGCATCCAAATATATGAATACTAGATGAAAGCCCGGCTTCGCTCGGGAGAAATAAATAAGAAAGAAAAGAAGAAAACATTTATTCGTGACAGATATGCAAACGACGAAAGATTACGCTGACGAAGTCACGGGCAAAGGCTAGTATCTTTATAAGTTAATCCTTAAGTATTTTTATAAGGCTAGTATTTAAAGGCACATAAAAGATTTGACACCGTAATCAGTACTGATTTGTATAGCTAAAATACTAATCGTTCATTAAAATTCGGTTCAGACGTGCAATTATTGATGTGCCAGTCAGTAGTTTTGGTGCGAAGTCAGAGCTGCTACCGCGAACGAAAACGTATGAAGTTCGTGTATCTCCCTCTGTCGCACTTGCAAATTCGAGCGACACAGAGGGAAATAAATACACGATGTTCGTTCGTTTTCGTTTCGCGGTAACAGCTCTCTATTCTCCGCCAAATTCTATTCAGTGGGGTCCTTTACACTCAAGATTATGTGTCTATATTATCGCGGTTTTCAAAATTGTACGGATGTTGCTTCAATATTCATTAATATTCACGTGATACGGATCGTAATATGAGTATTTCGCGTGATAATAATAACAGCTGGTAATATTTTCTTCAATTAATGGAACTTATTTAGCAACTTGTTCCGTTAATTTCGCCAAAGGTATTTTGCATTCCGATACGCGCACCATCCAGGAATAGGAGTCTTCTGACCAGAGGGCCTACCGCGATCTGAAAACGAAATATTTCCGTCTCCGCGCTCGAATATGCAAGTGCGACAGAGAGGCATGTATTTCGTTTTCGGTTCCCAGTAGCACTTCAGTCCGAGCGCGGCGGTCGGTCGAAGAAAGTCAAAGAACATTCCGTGTGTCGTCTGTCACACATATAATTTTTAACTGAACTTGAAATTAGGTGATTATGTTTAGTATGACGTATATTTTACCAAAAATACCAATATATTGATAAAACACATGTTTTTTTAGTTGTATGGAACCCTCGGTGCGCGATTCCGACGCACTTGGCCGGTTTTTCTCACATTTTGAATTTTATTTCTCATATAATAAAATACCCTATTCGTTTCAAAATTGACGCCTGAGGACCTACCGCGAACCAAAAACGAATTATCTCCCTCTCTATCGTTCGAATATGCATGTGCGATGGAGAGGCAGATACTTCATTTTCGGTTCGCGATAGCCTATCTAACGTCCGAGCGTGGCGAACGGCATGAGCAGTACTACTAAGTTATGAGATAGAGCGAGATAGGGAAAGAATTTTGCTAGACGTTTAAAGGTCATGTTTGTCACATCAAAATAGAGATGCAGCTTTAAGATGGCGGACAGACTCAGCAAACATTCTAGTGGTGTCTTTTACACGATTAATATTATCACAATACTGGGGAGTCAATATTATCACAGTTTTCAAATTTGTATAATTTCTGCTTCAATATTCACGTGACACGTATCGTGATATGAACGTATCACGTGATACTAATAACCATGTAACAGGCCCCATACATTCGCATTGAAGGCGGTTATTGTGACAATCTGCCCGGCTAGTATGATAGCTTATACCGTCACGTTTTATGTGACGTTTCAGTACATTTCGGCCATATAACGTGACGGTATAAGCTATCATACTAGCCGGGCTGATAGGTGTATAGAACGCTTGAAAACGACTAAAACAAAACCCTGCAGAAGTGACTTGCCGGATCCACACAATGGGCGACGATGGCCCACCACCCAGAACGCAGCCCTGCAACCTGGCCAACATACCGGACGCAAAAATAGTTCACGATTTTCGAACGTAGCCGACACTGTCAACTAACAAATTTAATATGGCAATATAGTTTGTGGGCAATATGGCCGACGTTTTGTCATCAAATTAACACTTTTAAATGCAAAATACGCGACAATCCGAATTTTGCGGATACATATGTTCAACTCAAAACCGTTATTTTTATACGTTCTTCAATTTGAGACAGGTCTCGTTTGGGTCTACCGTACCCCTGCACGGAATTATTAATATAGATAGGAGTTTATGCTATCAAGGACATGTCCCCCGGCTAGATGCTGGCCAAGAGCAATCCCATTTAAAAATAAAGTATAAAATCTACATACTCGTACATCTGTGCGTATGTGGACTATGGCTATCCGTAGTCATGGCTACTTTGCCGGAGGATTAAACAGAATACACGAACTTGGAAATTGCTTCTTATCTTTATTAAGTTTACCATCAGTAATCAAATATTTTACTTTAGATTTTTATTCATATTGTTGTAGACACTGTCTAATCTCTGTTGTGCAGACTCTACATAAGTTATTTTTCTTTTTATAGGTATATTCTATTTGACATATTCTTTTATTTAATATTTTAATGTTTTTTGTTTATCATGGTTACCAATATAAACACTCGTGACAGTAACATCTCTTTTAATATTTACTATTATTTTCTTTACATTTACGAACCCTTCGACCGAATATTCCAACACATATAAAACATAAGATATGGTTATCTTCTAAGGGCCTAAAATACACATAAATTAAGGCATTAAGTCCACCACTTGTACTTTATGTATTGTGCAATAAAGCTAAATATATGTAAAATAAATTATACATATGTATTTAGTACTTAGTATTCCGTTTATGTATTCTGCTCATGAAATATTTTAGCTGTCGTTTTACTCTTTATGTATGTTCACTACTATGTATAAGTATATTCACTTATGATATTTTATCAACTGACTCAAGTGTATGGTTCCTTTAACTTCCACCCTATGTAGGTACATTCATCACTGTTTATTGTTTTTAGAATCAAGATACCTATACCTTGAGTATCTCTCTGCCATGTAAAACTAGATTATTGCCGAAGATAAAGATACCCAGCCATTGACTTTATCTTTATGGCCTTTCTCTGTTTGTTCGGTGTTTGCTTTCTATCAGAAATCCAAATTATTATTATGTTTTGCATATATATACGACTTGGTTTCATATATATACGAGTATACATGTGTGTGTCATGCACTGATTATTAGTGATCATCATGATCCTCAGCCGAAAGACGTCCACTGTTGTGCCGTGACTGCCACACTCACCGGTCAGGGGCTGCCCGCATTCAGACTCCCGCGACCTTAACCAGGTCTGATGACCACCTCGTGGGAGGCCTTCCAACGATGCGCCGTCCGGTACGTGGTCGCCACTCGACAACTCCCGAACACCGGCCATCAGTTCTCCGGGCAATTCTTCGGGCTATGTCGGTTACCCTGGTTCTTCTGCGGATTTCGTCATTTCTGATTCGATCTCACAGAGTAACTCTGAGCATACCCATGGTTGCCATTTTATCACTTATTGTCGTGGATAAGACATTCGTCACGTTCTTACAAGTATGCGAGTGCTAGAGTGACGGGCGTCTTGTTCACGACGATAAGTGATAAAATGGCAACCATCATAGGCCCGCTGATTTGTCGATTTTGGTGTAAGGAGCTGTTTTCTAGTTGGTTGATATCAACTGCATGATTAAATTAGTGTATTGCGATTAGTGGATTTAATATGGTGAAGCGTTTTGATTGGTCAAATTAAAATGTATTTTAACTCATAAATATGTATACATATGCCCCGCTTGATGATAAGGGTAATATTGACACACTTTTCGAGCATGATAAGTGAAAATTTAAATATTCCAGACTCAACCAAGATAATTTTTTTTAATAATAGGTTAAACGAGTCGTGAAAAATACATAAAAATTGCGTGGACACAAGATTTATTTTTGAGCCAGAGGAATCCAGACGACCTTTCCATAATTTTCTATGATTTTATGAAATTTTGATTTATTTAGTAGGTACTGTTAAAGACAAAATGACCAAAATGCTACTGCCTTAGTTAACTACAGGCTGGGGCAGCTCACGATACGTGTTCACATTAGTTCCGCCGCGCACGTTCTGACCCGCATGGGCCGCATGTTTCCTCGTACGTAGGTGATCGAAAAAATTCAAAGGGTAACATTTTGTATAGGGTTGTTCGCGCACGGTCAACGCATTTACATTCCTCACGACTCGGGGTCGGCGTGTCGGGTCGGGTCGATTTGTGGAATTGATTGACCGCATAAAAAAACGCATCAAAAATGTGTTGGATTCTTCCAATTGAATAACTGCATTATTGACACGCAAGTAGTGACGATATACACTTGATTAAATGAAGTACCTATATTATATAGTTTCCATGTTCGTCCGTCTTTCCGCGGATTAGCTCAGTAACCGTTACTATTAGAAGCACATAATAAGTAGTAGTACAAGCTAGAAGGCTATAATTTGGTATGGGTGTACATATTAATCATGCTGATAATAGTTTTTAAGAAAAAAAAACCGACTTCAATGGGGGAGGCCGGTAAAAGATTATTATACTTAGATGGTGCACTCTTAGATAGATATACAATAAAATAAAAATGGCTATAATGTATGTTTATAATGGTAGAAGACTAAGTACCCTCAATTCCTCATGGAATCATGAAAAAACCTTGCTTGCTTGACAAACAAAACGAAGAGAACAAATCGCCAAACGTGAACCACGCGTCGTTGAAGAGTTCCGTTCTGATCATCATCAGCAGTTCCACTTCATCAAATGTCACTTTTATGAATGAAAATGCTTGATTAGTTCTTGAAAATACTAAAATCACTATTTGTGTGCCTTTCACATTTGAGGAGTTCCCTCGATTCCTAATAGATCCCATCATCAGAACTCGAGCATGACAAAAATCAATCGTGAAAATAGAACTTGCTTAACAAACACAGCTAGAAGGACAAATCGCCAAACGTGAACTTTTCGTCGTTGAAGAGTTCTGTTCTGATCATCATCAGCAGTTCCACTTCATCAAATGTCACATTTTTGTATGATAATGCTCGATTCGTTGATAAAAACACAAAAATTACTATATGTTTGCCTTTAAGATTTGAGGAGTTCCCTCAATTCCTCATGGATCCTATCATCAAAAATCGAGCATGACAAAAATTAATCGTGAAAATAGAACTTGCTTAACAAACGCAGCTAGGAGGACAAATCGCCAAACGTGAACTTTTCGTCGTTGAAGAGTTCTGTTCTGATCATCATCAACAGTTCCACTTCATCAAATGTCACAGTTTTGTATGAAAATGCTCGATTTGTTGATAAAAACACAAAAATCACTATATGTTTGCCTTTAAGATTTGAGGATTTCCCTCAATTCCTCATGGATCCCATCATCAGAAATCAAGCATGACAAAAATTAATCGTGAAAATAGAACTTGCTTAACAAACACAGCTAGGAGGACAAATCGCCAAACGTGAACTTTTTGTCGTTGAAGAGTTCTGTTCTGATCATCATCAGCAGTTCCACTTCATCCAATGTCACATTTTTGGATGAAAATGCTTGACTTGTTGATAAAAATATAAAAATTACTATATGTTTGCCTTGAAGATTTGAGGAGTTCCCTCAATTTCTCATGGATCCCACCATCAGAACTGCGTTTTGACAAAAACGGGACCAACTTGGATATATATACATACAATCAAAAAAAGAAATTTCCAAGTCGGTTAAGAAATGACGGAGCTATGGAGTAACAAACATTAAAAAAAAAAAAAAAAACACAACCGAATTGATAACCTCCTCTTTTGAAATTTTGAAGTCGGTTAAAAAGGGTATACCAGTCATAAAATTAGTTATGAAGAAAAAAAATACTTTAAGGCAACTCCCCTATATATAGGTAAAAATAGTTGTTTGTGTGTACAGTCGACGTCAAAGATATGTTTAACTTTTGCACCTTATTCCATAATTGTAGCGTGTTCGGTTCGGATATAAATTACATATTTAATCGTGTAACACAATCAAAACAAATGCCTATTCGAACTCGCTTATCCCTTTTGGAAATATAGGCGTGAGTTTATGTATGTATGTGTATGTATACGCAATTAATTAAAACAATCACAACTAATTAACTAGTAGTTAACGAGTAATATTGATTACTTGGATATGTTGTAAGTTATGTTAGATACATAGTAAGTAAATAAGATATGCTACGGACCCCTACATTGCGAGTGGCCCGAAATCCACTATACCTTTTGTTTTAAAGTATAGGTCAGAAGCTATTCAGGATCGGAAGGTCTGGAAATGGAGGGGGGGATAGCTCTGCCCAGCAGTGGGACACATTACAGGCTTAGAAAAAAATATAAACATCCTTTTGAATATGTGTCAATAATTTCGAATTTTTCGCTTGCTTATCTTGCGGAGATAAACAGGGGGGAGTAGAAGTATCTATTATAAATCGAAAAATAATTAGTATACAAAAATGATAATATCTGAAGTGTCTTAAAATCTGTATAAGACCCACTTGATTTGGTAACTAAGTTTTGTTGTGTTTAAAAAATATAATATTCACCGACATTTGCAAAATATAAGTACATAATGAATAATACATTAGTAGGTAGATTGTAAATTAGTGGTATGTTGTGGCGTCGGCAATGTTACACATATGAACAAATATTTAAAAAAAATTATAATAGGCCTATTATTTGTCCGATTCATCAAATGAATGTAAAATAAAATAAATATATGCGTTTATATTAAAAATAGGAGTTCCAAAAAGAATGCTCCAGGTGAGGCTCGAACTCACAACCCCGGCATTACTCACGAGCACTGTCTTATAAGTACCGTGCGCTAACCAATTGCGCCACTGGAGCGACGGTCTGTCTTACGAAATTACGGTATGGGTACTACGGCCTTCTTCCCCTCCCTCAACCCGTCCCTTCCTCATCGGTATCAATGGATGGCGTCACTATATAGCGTGCGCATTCAAATTATGTAAATTACATTGCTTTTAACGTCAGTTTACGTGTTTTTGAATGGCTATATAATGGTATTTGTAGAAGTTAAGATGATATTAAGTAATTAAGATAGGTAAGTACAAGATTGTAATCGAACTGAAATAAAACCGAAGAAACTGTACAGTTGCCGCCGTCTTGAGGCTTAGATCAGATACGAAGTTGTTAAAATTATTATAAGGCTTCTGTGTCACTAACATAGATAATCTTTCAGTATATTAATTATATTGCGCTTAGTAAAATTAGGCTAGCAATGATGTTTTTTGTGGTTTGTATAAGTGTAACGTGCTTTTAGGTATAGGTAGGGTAGTTTATTTTATATGAAGCTAGAATCGTAAGTACACTATACAATAAGGGTCTTGAATTTATGATAATTGATAACCCGTTTTGAAATTTTGCGTTACCTTATATGCATAAGTCATTTAGAAATAGGTACCTTCAAATACCCATCAAATACCGACTTAATAACTAATATCTATTACACTAACTGTATAATAGATAAGATTTTGGTCTGTAATGGAACCTATCTTGTTTACGGTAAAGATGCTGCGAATATTATGTGTAGATACGAGTATTCGACGCGTTTCTGAATATTTTATTAGGAATTTGATTACGTGAGACAGGTGAAGAATATTTTATTCTACCATTTTGTCGGCATATTTGCGAAACTACTTATAGTTTCCAAAGCACACCACGATCCCACGCACTTTACAAATGACACATGAAATTGGTCTTATATTAAATCAATGGGTACAGATTGGTTGAAAAGCCTAACTTTCCGTTTTAAAAACAAATATTAGTGGCTTTGAGAGATGTAAAGGTAAACCATTAATATATGACCATGCGCCATGTTGCGGAATTTCTTTGGAACTAATTTCTTACACTGGCAATAATTCTAATGATAGGTTGTCAGTGTCACTGTGGCGTATTGTTTGAATAATAATAAAGTATTGAATATTAAATGATAAATGACAAAAAATGCTCAAAACTCTCGGGAAATTAAACTATATCGCAACATAACATTGCAAAATTAACATCGGAGCTGACATGTAAACAAGTCAAGATGTCTTTATAGTCTGGTTATTATAAATCGGTTATTGTAGTGTTCTATACTGCGATCGCCAACCCGCATGCCAAGCGTGGCGATTATGGCATTTACCCTCCATGAAATTGGGGGAGGCCTATGTCCAGCAGTGGTGGTGGTGGTATTGTAGTGTTATGTTATACAAGCGAGGTGATAACCGCCGTAAAGAAATTGAGTTTGAGTTTGAAAAATAGGTATTTCAATCTTGATCATTGACAATGTACAACAACGTTATTGTCTACTATCATTGAAGGGGTGTTGGTGTTATTTCAATCACCCTCCTTCCTCCTCCTTTCCTAATCCTTTTTAATAGGGTCTAGTTCTAGGGCTCTTAGAGTCGCGAGCGTACATGGGTTACGGAATCCGCTTACCATCAGGCGGGCGATATACTTGTTTGCCACCGTCGTAGTACAAAAAAAAATGCATAGATCAGCATCAAAGAAATTTTCCGTCATTGTTTACCCTTTAAATTAACAATCGCTTCAATTGCTTTCCAAGACGATAAATAGCAATTGATCTATATGCTTCGTATTGCAAGATGACACTTAGACGAAATCATTTTTCAGTTTATTAGCCACACTCATCTGATAATGTTGCGACTAAATTAAATATTGCTTTTTAATAAACGTTTTTAATAAAAGTTATTAATGAACTTTCTAGGTATATATCAGAGTCATTGATTACGCGAATTACGAGAGAAGGTCGTCATAAATTTGAATTTATTGCAAAATAGTTTTGAGGTACCTATTTACGTCAAATCAGCACAAATGATAATGCTAAGTCACATATGTTATGGAAGTAACGGTTTTTATTTTCAAGAAATAACTGCCGATACTTGGAAGAGCTGTTGCGATCATGTTATCAAAATAGAAAATTATTATAGGAAATCAGATTATTGATATTCACGTTGAGAAGTTCGAAACTAAAAAAAAAAAAAAAGTAAAAGTGATTTATTTGCCAAATTAACATTCATCGCTAGTAACACAGTGTAACAGTAACCCCCACACTAGGCTGGGCCTGTATCGTGGGAGTCAGTTCAGAATAACGGGTTAACAAAATAACATTGCGGCTTTAGGGGTGTGAAAATACAAATTAAAGACGAATTATGGTTTTACAAAAATGCATGCAAACAAATGAAAAAAGAACAAGTTACGTATACATATTCGTATTATCCTAACAAGCAGGTAATCAAATTAAAGATATGAAGTAGTTGTATGTGTTTGAATAACGTGTAAAGATGTGTAAGTGTATGAGAGTGTGGATGTGTGTTCATGTAATCCGGGTAACAAAAGTAACCCTACGAGTGAAACGGCTCCTTGAATCGGTCGACAACATATGCTGTCGACCACTATTAGATATATTAAATTAACAAGTCCTCAGTCTCCTTGTAGTTCAAGGATGACAAAAACTCCCGAATTAGTTTTTTAGCCTCAGGCAGTCGGCAGTGCTTGAGGTTGCACTTTTTGAGCACCGAGTTGTAAATAAAAGGAAATATGGACAATTTAAATCGCCTAGCGAATCTAGAGCGGACCTTAGGGACAATTGCCTTGAAAACACGTTTTTTTAACAAGTTAGAATAAGATGGGTCATTAATTAAACTTTTATGCATAAATACTGCAACTCGCATTATGAAAAGCTTACGGACACTAAATACTCCGGTTTCCCTGAACAGTAAATCCGTAGAATAACGCCTCGGTCTACACAAGGATACTTTTTTTTAAACTCTGAAAGTGAATCCAATAAGTCACTTTCTGGGTCTGAATTTAAAGCCACTTGCCCTATGGACACCGAATATTTGTATTCTGATTTTGATTACGGTGAATGAAAGTAATTCAAAATGACGAGTTGCCAATTCGCATTGTTCCAACTATACTGAACTGTTGCCGTATAAATCAGAATAATAGCGCCCTCTTGACAATAGTCATATATTAAGTAATGGTTTACCTTTAGACCTCGCAATTCCTTGTTTTCTAATTTCAAATTTCCATATCTCTCGTGGAAAGCAAATCTATCAAACTAGGAACACAAAATTTTATGAGAATCGGTTGAGAAATGAGACTTGTACTTAGAGGAGAACAGCCGGAAATACGTTGGACATACGAAAGCATTTTTACCGAAGCTGAAACGGAGACCTTTGATTCGCTCAGTTATCGCACCTCAAATGAGAAACGAAATAGAATCGAGTAAACGAAATGAAGATAAAGTACCTACGCTACACAATTTCAAAATAGTAGATTGTTAACCAAGGGTTGAAAGCCATTTCAGACGAGATGTTAGGGCCAATTTTTCTACCGTTGTCGCATATTTGAAAGGTACCTATAGTTTAAATAAAAAATACTGATTCTGATAAAGAAAATACTTTTTTTTATGTCTATTATTTATTATCGAATTAAAACCATTATACATATAACACAATTTTTTTTAATTTTATTTTTCAGACAATTTCTCAGTGGAACGTAACAAAAGACTAAGGGTGTATTCACAGTGAACCCCGTTTTAGCAAAATATATACAAGGTGGGCCCTGTAACTGGAGCAAATATTTATAAGGACGCTTCCTTAGGGCATCTGTAGTAACAGACACATAAGTAAAATTTTTGTTCAATAATTTTTTTCGGAGAAATTGTGATCTAAAGTTATGACCTCCGAGTAATGGATCTTGACACCAAGAGATTATAACACATCAGTCAATGCGGTGTTTGAGGTAGTATCAAGTTATGAGTCATAATTGTTTTTGCATTTTTTGTTTTCAAGGATATTTTAGGTATTTTTTTTTCAATTTTATTGACTTTATAACATAAATTGACATTAATGTCACTTCAGAAAAGTAATAAAAATACACGTAAGCCATCTTTGAAAACAACAAACAACTGAGATCACTTGGAAATAATTGCTGGCCTGCTAAATAGTCCACCGTTTAATTTTTTCCTCCTGTTACAGGGCCCACCCTGTATATAATTTAAATAAAATAAAAAATAGTCGAAACTTGCTGCTGGTTTCGAAAACTACTCATGATGCATGCCGGATGCATTGAACATGTTTTTTTACAACGTGGGATCAAAAATTTCAAGTCTAGTGACTATGTCAAGTGAGGTGTTTATATGAAAGGGAAAGTTTATTTGCACATTCTAAAAGAGTTTTTAATACATTTGCGAAAAAATTACAATGTAACAAAAGTAAAACAGAAATTTAATGAGACTTTATTTCATTGCCTGGCAGTGTCCACATCCCTCGGCGTTCTCGGCGGCGCGTCGGTCTCTAATAGTCCTCGTTGTAATTCTCAATCAGCCAACTTTAGTGTTTTTTTTTAATATTAGATAACCCTATAAATTGTCAAATATAACATTTTAATATTTTTTCAATGCCACACGACGTAATCAAAAACAGAAATAGAGTGATTTCTGAAAGTAACTAAAGTCTCATTTAATTTTCTACTCTTATAGCATACTCGTATAACTCGTGCAAAATGACAAACTTTCCGCACTTGTATCGCAATATACTATTATAGGTATGTAACACAGCACTCATTTAAAAGCATAGGGACGCAGTAAAGAGTATAGCTACTGGCTGAATAAAGGTGACTCGACTGAGAGTTGACACTGGCAGGTGACAGTTTTCTCGTATAATGTTTTATATTGTACTTATGGTATCTTATGGACCTATCTGTTTGTAAACGAATTCCCGAAAACGGCTTTAATGATTTCTGTCAGATAAATCTCATAAAATAACCCTCCAACCACCTCTTTCTCTTGTAAACAACACGGGGGTTTACGAATACGACAAGTCTCATTTCAACACCAAAGACGCCGAGCAAAGCATGGTCTCTCTGGGCACAATGTCTCAAAGCGTATAAGTGAAATAATATTAGAGCTTTATCTCGTAAGTACCTAAAACTGACAAATTAAACAAAACTCTAATAGTACGTACCTATAGCTAGAGAGGTCAATTTGCAAAAGTCAAATGACAGAGTTAATATCGTTGGATACAGTAATGTTTAAAGAATATGAAATATGTTGTTGACTTTTTAAAGTGGTGGAGGGGATAACAAAGATGTCACGAATATTTTGTTTATACTACGACGGTGGCAAACAAGCTTACGGCCTGCCTGATGTTAAGCAGACACCGTAGCCTATGGACACTTGCAACTCCAGAGGAATCACAAGTGCGTTGCCGACCGTTTATTGATTTTGGGATGCGCTGTGTTGAGGTGACATATGCAGGTCCCCCACTCCCAACACAGCGCATCCTCGGGAGGTCTGGCTACCTTACTCACCACTAGGAAAACAACACCACATACCTACCTAATGGGCAAGTAGTGATGCTATTATGGCTGCTCCAAATTTGAGCGAGATGACGACGTTTCGCTGTGCCCTACCTCTTTTAAAATAATGGCGGCAATAGTCGATTAACTCAATAATTACCAAACCGATTTCGACAAATGAGGCGTCATAAAGGCTTTGAGAAATTGGGCCCTGGTACCTACTTATTAGATTAGTATCTACCTATAGGAAATTTCAATGATAAGGAATTTTTAGTCAATAATATCTATGAATATCTTAAGCGCTATATAATGTGGAAACTTTTTAGTAAATAATAACAATTAAGTACAGCTACATCATTTGATGAACACGAATGGCAATAATAAACAGTTCCGTATGACGGCTTTTAAACGTTATAACCACCGTAGACACATCAAATCGTTATCATCAAATGCTGACTATGTTATTAGTGTAAAACATACCATTATCATTATCAGTTGAACTGTACAAGTAGGTATAATGGCTGAGAGCACGCGCACGTGGCGCGGCTCGCGGCCATTCGATTAGTGCTCGGCGAAATGATTATGTTAATCGCCTATCGAGAAATATAGTTTATTGTTCTCCGCTCCTTACCTGTGCCGCACCACGCAGATTGTAACAGTAGGCAAATTATTCGTCTCTGAGTGTTACTGTCAAAACATTTTCGTAGACAAGCCTGGAAGCCTGGTTGTTCAAGGCTTGCTGGGTAACCAAGTAACTTTTCGAATGTACGATAGATAAATCTTATAGTTTTAGAAAATGTAAGATCTGGAGAACACAACCAAACTCATAATAGAATATACAAACGATCCAATTTATGTTACTCTCTTTCACGTTCTATATGTATACGTATACCGTGATTTACGATCGTATGAATTTTACGTACTTATAAAAAACTTTTTGATAGAAAAAGGAAGAAGGCTCATTGAGAAAAGGAATAAAATTATTTTACAGTCTTCATCAGTCGATATATCGGCAGCTCAATAAACAGATACGGCACGGTTACGGTTACGGTACGGGTTACGGTTACGGTACGGGCGGCGTACGGTACGGTTTCAGAGGAAGTTCCTCCCTCGGACGCTCTGGTTGTGGAATGAGCTCCCTGCCGAGGAAGTTTCCCGAGAAACCACAGTATGGGATTCTTCAAGAAAGGAGTGTATAAACTTTTAAAGCGTCCGCAACGCGCATGCGACACCCCTGGAGTTGCAGGCGTCCATAGGCTGCGGTGACCGCTTACCATCAGGCGGGCCGTACGCTTGTTTGTCACTGACGTGGTATAAAAAAAGATCTCCAAATCCCTTAACCGTGATCTGCGCCAATTCAATACAAATCGTATTGAAGAGGCCATCGAGCAGAATAAGGGCTTTAAAGTTTTCTCAAGAGATCTGTTTATTGGGCAAAGCCAGCATATTATTAGCAAATTAAACACTGAAGATGGTAGAATCGTTTCATCCAGACCTGAGCTTCTGAGGGAGATAGAGTGCTTTTATGGACAGCTAATATACACGTCAACTAGCAGACCTGAAGTTTACAGACAACTAGGGGAAAACTCTAGAGCTAGACTAACCAGGCACTATACCTTAGACATCCCAGACATCAGCCTATACGTAATTAGAATGGATCTTAAATAGCTCAAAAACAATAAGGCAGTCAGTGAAGACGGAATTACAGCCGAACTCCTGAAGGCGGGTGAAAAACCGGTCCTTACGGCCCTTCATATTCAAACTGTAATTGTTACCTATACTATGGAAAATGAAATTTAGATCTACCGTACGCATGCACGAAAACGGCGCAGCGTAATTATTAATTACCCCGCTGGAATACCTATGATGTCATAAAATATACAAGCCGGTGGGAAACTAATTTTATGGACTGCGAACACATCAAGTTACATATTCGTGTGACCCCATAAGAGTGAATATCCACCAGAAATGCGTAAAGATGTGTTTTCATACGTTTGACACCTCGCATGCTGAGCGCTTTACCTCATAGCTAACATACAATTATGTTATATATAATCAGTAGGTCAAATGTATGGAAACACATCTTAACTCATCTCATCTCTGATGGATGCTCTACCTTACCATTGCATCGATCCTGGGCGGATCGACTACTTGAAGATTCATTATTGTTGATAGCAAGCGCTTGGGTTGTTTTTCATCCTAATGCTCTGTATAGAATCATCGTACAGTCAGCAGCAGAAGTAGGTAAGCACTTTAACACGTTCACAATTATCGACACAGAGCCTTATTCTCTTGACATTAGAGTCTCTGTGTAGTTCGTTTTGAGCACTATGCCTATGTCTGGGTGGTTTGCCCAGGCAGGCAGTTCAGGCATCCGAAGCAACCAAATTAGCATCCGAAGCAACCGAACCTAACCTATTAGCCTATCTACTTATTGACTAACCATTTTCTACTTACCTAAAAAAATAGGTAGGTTAGACGTTTGGTAGCTTCAGATGCCCGAAGGGCAAACAGTTGTTTCCGGATTGAAAGTGTATGACTATGTAGGTGTATGATAAAAGTTATTGCCACACATTTACTTTTGCAACTACGTAGCAACGTTAAATTAACTAGGTCTAAATAACAGCGTGTGAACAGGAACAAACAGATATATTTCTATACACATTTTCTTTCAGAGATATTTCAGGTATACCAAGGGATTCTTTTACATGTCTCACTCTACGAATGCCTCGACAAGTATGATAGGGTCTATTAAATCGGATTCGTGTTTGCCGCCCGCGCGTCGCAGTAGCGACGAAAGAAACTTACCAAAGAGAAGTTCAAATGACAGAATAGCATATCCTAGCTATGCGTGCCTAAGTGCGGTGCAGAAGAGTGTTGTACTGCGTGTATTCTGTCTGGCTTGGAGCCGGCATCGGCACTGCCACCGGCACCGCCCGGCGCAGGCGCCCGCGCTTCCGATCTCTTCGAATATCAATTAAACCCAGCTTCAAACTGTAACATTTATCCCTGCGAACTGTAATTAAATACACCCCTGTTATTATAACTTTCTTACTAATTAATGCTCCGAAGGGTTTGTTTGTTTAGCACGTGGACAGTAAATCATTTACGTGTGTATAAGATTAGATCATTACCATATCGTATAATCACAAATTCTAAATTATGCCATTTGATGGTCCTCAAAAACTTTCATTTTATTTGAATTATTTAATACCTACTAGCTTTCGCCCCTGACTTCGTCCGCGTAGAGCTCTGTTGTATATAGTGTTTCAGAGTAAGTGAGAAAGATGCCATGATTGTAATGAAAAAGTAAAATGAAGATTAAATTATTCGTTTTCCACCGTTTTGTTGCTTTTATAATTATATTGAATGTTATATAGGTGCTTCTATTAACTATATTGGAGATACTCAGGGTGCCGTCCCATACGCTGGAATTAGTTTTACTTGGGCTTGTAGTCCCGGTACCGGTTTGTATGAAAAAAAACCATCATTTACATGCCATCCGTTACATTACTGGAAAAAAACATAGTTTTTCAGATTAAGTACTGTAGCTGTAGATATACACATTTGTAGTCTTGCCTTTTAATGTTTAGTTTAGTAATGTCTATAAAAGGCCGATGAAACAGCCACCCACGTCATCCTGGAATGCGAAGGTGTAGCTACACAACGGACTCAAATCCTCAACGCACCGAGGTCACTCCGCGAAGCCTGTGGTGACACCAGGAGGATCCTGCGCTTCTGGTCGGAGTTAGGCTGGCTAGATCCCTAGCCGGCGTTTTTACGTCACGCACAATGGTTCAACTTTCACGGACTAAGTGCGGAAAAAGGAGTCCATAACCATAACCATAACCATAATGTCTATAAAAAAGTTTCTCGTTTAAAAATACTTATTCCCTAATCAAGCTTTCAACACCCTTTTCACCCCTTCAGAAGGTGAATTTTCCAAAACGCTGACATACTTAAGTTTTCTTATAATTTAATACTAGGGCTATTAACAAAGTTTCAAGTTTTCATAAAAAAAATGCTTCGTAAACAAACTTTTAACGCCCTTTTCACCCCTTCAGAGGACGAATTTATAAAAACGCTGATAGCAGTTTTCTTTCTATTTAATGCTTAATGTACTAAGAAAGTTTCATTCTTAAAAATTATATTGCTCCCCATACAAATTTATAACCCCCTTTTAAACCGAGAGAGAGAGGAAAAAATAAAGTTTTGTAGCAATCAGTTTCAGCCCCGGATCTAAGGGGAGGGGGGGGAGGGGGGCACTTGCCCCGGGCGGCAGTTTAATGGGGGCGCCAAATCTGGCAATTTTAACAGTTTTTCTCAAACACTGAAGGGAGGGGGCGCCACCATGAAGGTTTTGCCCCGGTTCGAAAAAAATCGTTGATCCGGGGCTGATCAGTTTAGTAGTTTTTGAGATTAAGAGAAACGTACATCCATACAAAATCGGCACGATCTTTCACGGTATATTTATGTAGGTAGTATTAATACTGGGTTCAGCAGTAACGTATTTTTAATTACGTTATTAGCTTATCTAGTCTACTTCTATAAATTCACAGTATTATACAAACGTCCTTAAACTTTCTACAGGGAGGTTGTGATGTTGTCAACATTAAACCATATCTTAATATAATTCTGTTTTCCAATGCGTTGTGAATTTTTTTATTTTCCTATAGGTGGGTCTAAAGCTGCTGGTCTAAAGTAGGAATTCAGTTGCACGTTGTTATTAATTTAACAAATTGAATTTACTGTTAGGTATCCCCCAGTATGATTGCAAGCGCACTGAGCCATTCACCTGCATTACCCGGTTGTGAAATTACCTACAATGTCATAAAGTAACCCTAGACCTCAATTATGCCTGAGATAAGCAGCCAACACAACTCACGTAGCTAATCGCTGTTGCGTCGTTGAGACGTAAGATCAGAACCTGTGTAGATATGAACTTCTTTTGATAGGTGTGATATACTGATATATTTTTAATTTCCATTGATTTCTATTTTATTATATACAGCAGACTTTTTAACACTTTGTCGAAAATACAATTTAGATTTTTTGTCTTGTACGTTTTTTCTTTTTTTTTTGTGTCTGACGAAAACCGAAAACTAAACGAGACGAGGATAAGACTTTATTTTTAGGGTTCTGTAGTAAACAAGGAACCCTTATAGTTCCGCCATGTCCGTCAGTCCGTCCACGGCGTAGCTCAGTAACCGTTACTACTGTAGTAACCTGCTTTCTAGTACTTACTTCCTAGTAGTACTAGGAAGCTGTGATTTGAGTGCTGAGGCTTAAGTATACATTTTAATCATGCCGACAAAACGCTATAATAAATTCTTTAAATTTTTTTTAGTTTTTACACTTTTTACCTCCTCTACACGTAAAGTGGGAAGGCTTTATTTTTCTTGCAAAACCGATTGTGTGGGTTATCAAGATAGCGCGTTTAAACAAATGTAGTAGTTTGTGTATATAGTAGTACCTATTATTACATAATTTATTTAAAAGGAAAACTATTAAAGAAGTAGGCATTACTAGTTGATGTAGTATAGAGTGGAACTTAAGAAATGTTAAGATCATATAAAGCAAACTTTCGTACAATATCCATTGATTACTTAAACATTTCGGCCTATTTGAATAAAGAATATTTTGACTTTGACATTATAGTAAATATAAGTTTTGTATTACATATATATGATATAAGTTCCCATAATTTCACGGGTAGACAATTGGCTAGAGGTAGACACAGTAGACAGCTACGGAACCCTACATTGCGCGTGGCCTGACACGCATTTGGTAGCTTTTTCAAAGTAACGTATCGGAACTTCTAAATTGATCAAAGGAAACTCGCGAATTTACCGACGTTACAGTTTTATATCGTGAGGTTATAAAACTTGCAAGTGTCGATTCTATACTTCCTTAATTATTATTTGATCAACTAGAGGCGGGCTAATGGCACTGGTCGGTAGAAATATCGAGTGGCGGCAAACTGACTGATCAGTTCGATCGAGCAGGACAATTGCCCTTAATGAAAGTAATTAACACGACGCGATCGGCCGACATCGATAGCGATGTTGATTAGGCACAAGTTACAGTAGACTGTTTTCAATGGTTAATATGAATATTACGTAATTATAATAATACACCATTTTAAAAAGGTATAAGTGGTTTACTTTTTAGCTTAGAGAAGAAATGGTATTTTCCACTTGTTTATTTATGCTTGAAAAGTATACGTACTTACAGAACCGGAGAAATATTAAATCATGTTTGGGTAAAGAACAATTAGCAGGTTGATTGTTTGTTTACAATTAATTCACGTTTAGGTGATGACTTTTAGCAATGGTCACTCTATGACAAGTGCTTATTTTGCGTCATTTCACACGTACAGTGGAATTGGAATGTCATATTATAACATTATAAATGCAGGTTGATAAAAAAAATTATAAGTCTGACAATAAAGAGTAGAAAGTAAATAAATTGGAACTAACATAAAACGTTACATGGCAGCACCAGGTGTCATGTGAAAGATGTCAAATATTGGTCTGTAAATAAACATTGAATTGCTGGTGATAAGTATTACCGTTATTCACCCAGTTTTTGTTCGACGAAAATTATAAATAAAGTGAAAATGAATAAACCAATTCGCAGTGAAGCACGGGAAGTAAAATATCAGGTGTTTTTAACGTGATTTTCCGAAGCCTAAAACTGGATAGTTATTGCTGGATTAGAATAAGTTTACAAACCAACTGCTAATATAACGGGTATGTACTACTAAAAACTTTATTTTATATTTATAAATTGAGGCAAAGATGTACAGCTATTGACTTAATAATCATTATTTGCATGAAATCGCCGCTATGGAGGGGGTAGACAGAGACAGATATAGTGACGTCATTGGTGTGTACTCTTCTAGCACATGAAGATTCACGGATATGACGTAGATATAGGTATGAATATAGGAATGCTATTCTCACAGTGGTTCAAGCGAAGGCTCGAACACCTAAATGTTCGATGTTGAAATGTCATTTAGCGTAAATGCCACTTCTTGATATTTTACTACTCGATCACATAAAGGAAGTAAATGAGACGAACAAAATAATCTATATATATCATTTTATTTGTATAGGTTGCAACTTTATCAGTGTAAAACGATTCAGTACATATAGCCTGTTAAGATTAAATATTAGTAAATCAATGTAGTAGGACCTAAAATACTAAATAGTTGCAATTGTACATAGATACACTGGTCATCTGATACCCAAATAACTTTGAGTACTACTTATTGATATGATCATAAATATGTATAAAACTGTAAAATGTACATTGTTTGAGGGAAGTTAGTACTGAAAAGAAGGTAGTGAATGAAAGAAGTACGTAAGAATAACGGCAAATTTGGAACGCCCACAAAGCACAGAAAAGGGCGTCCTCAAAAACAATGACTTTGGACTTTTTTAATCATTAATTTGGGCGAAACCAATAAAAGATCATTTATTTTCATTTCCGTATTTATTTTTATAACTAACATGGATATATTAGTATAAAATATTGAATATATTGTACTATATTTTTTTGTATTTAATTATTATCAGAAGCAAGTATCAATTTCGATCGCGTCCTAGTATAAATGTTGCCCGTTAAAGCACAGTGGTGACCTCAATTAATTTCTACTCTTTATTGTCAGACTATAAGTACGCAAAATAGAGATATGAACAATTATGTACTTAATTAGGTAGGTAACCTAGCTAACCCTTAGCCGGGACCTAGTTTATTCTAAATCATATGAGATGCTTGATGCCTCATTAATTCTTAAGCAGACTATTGACGTGTTTTGTTTTTATGGCATATATTCATTCATACGACCTGTCTTGGTAGCAGTGATCTAGAACAAATGCAATATACATATATATATTTTAAAATAATGGATGATGATTGTACAGCACCTACTGTGAGATTTGTCTATTACACCATGCACACGGGCGCGGAGCGAGCGCCGCCGCGGCGTGCGCGCAACCGACCCAGACACCACAATGCGCGCCTAAATCAACCTACACCACACCCGTTTTAATTGCTTAAATAAATTTAAACATCTTTTACCTTCAATAATAAAGACTCTGAACAAAGATTTACTATTAAATAGACTTAAAATTGTGACGTTAATTATCTGCTTTCCTTATAGACTGAGTATATTTACGTAGGCAAGGAGATGTCATCTCTCCAAAGCTATTCTCTGCTGCAATGGAGGATGTTTTCAAGGTTGGTCTGGAAGGGGCACGGCATTAATATAAATGGCAAGTATATCACTCACCTTCTGTTTGCTGACGAAAGTCTTGAACCAGTGTATGTTTCCAGCGATAGCCTACGGCTCTGAAACGTGGTCGCTCACTATGGGCCTCATAAGGAGGCTCAAAGTCACTCAAAGAGCGATTGAGACGGCTATGCTCGGAGTTACTCTGCTAGATCGAATCAGAAATGGTGAAATCCGCAGAAGAACCAAGGTATCCGACATAGCCCGAAGAATTGCCTAACTTGAGTAGCAGTGTCAGCGATGGCCGGCGGGGCCAGCGAGTTCTCGAGTGGTGAGTTGGCGGCCACGTACCGGACGACGCAGCGTTGGAAGGCCCAAGGCCCCCCACGTGGTGGGCTGATAACGTGGTTATGCTCGCGGGAGGCCGCTGGACGCGGGCAGTCCATGACCGATCGTTGTGACAGTCTCTGGAGGAGGCCTATGTCCAACAGTGGGCCTCTATCGGCTGACTGATACATTTGCTCTGAGCCACACTTCTTGATGGTACATTCTAGGTAGATTTGGTACAGTACACATATTATTAATAATAAATAATGGTTGTGATATAATATAATTCGTATTAAGGGTCTGATTCTAGCCTGTTTAGCCTAGTTGGTAGTGACAATGCCTACGAAGCTGGAGGTCTTAGTTTCAAATACCGGTAAGGGCATTTGTTTCTGTGGTGAGCGAAAATATTTGTTCCTGAGACTTTGATGTTTTCTATGTACCGATTTAATTATATATCTATTAAATTTATCGTCGTCTAATACCCATAGATAACACAGGCCTTATTGAGCTAACAATGGGACTACTTCGTGTAAAACAAATGTCCCCTGTATTTAATTATATATCCTAGAACCAAAATTTGACAATCTCGGCACGTTATAAGGATCTCAGTATTTTATATAATCAGAATGACTGAAAATTTTAACTAAGACGATACCGTACGGTACGAATAAGGAAGTTCAACTGTCAGTGGCAAATGCAATCGCGGTTCTGCAGTCCCTTCTGAAACGATCCGGACCGACAGGTAGTTGAATGATGTTTGATCCTGAAACGGACCGGCACCGATGAGTATCGGTATTACTAGAATGTAAAAGTCGGTATAAGAGTTACAATAGAGTCAATCCTCAGAGACATGACAACGTGTAGGTAGTACCTATAACCTAACCACAGTCCATACCTACTTACTTTCGGAAATGTTCTCACGAGAACATCTTTAAACGTAACAATTAGGTAAGGTGTGTTTGATTTGACGGATGTGCAACCACTTTCACGCAATTCACATGTCCAGCATAGGCAAAAAACAATTTGCTGAGTGCACCTGCAAATCCTTCCACTTTTATTAAAGACGCGCAGTTCAATTGTTTGGCTTGGGAGCGGCCAAATCAGCTGAGTCAGGTAAAGAAATTCTTGCATGTAAACACATCTCCACTGCTTTACTCGTGTGAACCAGTTCAAGGAGATACAATTCAAATATGATTAAAAACTCAGAGATTACGTACGTTTGACGTACGTTTTTTCAGACCCACCTTTATTTACATTATATGTGAGTAAGTGTAGATCAAGGTTACGGCTGCATTCATTTTATGGGCTACGGTAAATCAAGAACAAATTTATCGATAAAGTCGTATAAAGCTAATAGTGCGACTTGTTGGTGTGTTTGATCAAGATATTTCCCAGATACGCCTATGCATATGTAAACAACGAGTACAAATACAAATATTGTCACCTGAGGTATCTCCTCCAAACTTTCAAGGTTACCTTCATGTACAATTTCACATTCTACAGTCGAGTATTTGATAACCTACGTATTTTAATTTTAGGTACTACCTAGTTTATCTAGGTAAGTTACCTACAATACAACTTACCTATTTTCTTTCGGAACTCAATTATTACGACAATGTAAAACTAATAGCTATTTATACACACTGAGTTGGAACTAAGAAAAAATATATTTTCCCCTCACTAGCTCGGAAAGCCGTCTTTTATCCTTTGAAACAAGCGGGTAAAAACGCATTTTATCCACAAGTGGGGAAAGTAATTTGACCTTGGAGCGTGTTTGAGTAGCTTTTGACAGATAACAAAACGTAAAACGCTCCTAATAATGGTTCGTTTGATATCAATTATCATATTTAAATAAATGATTAGAGAATTTAATAAAAAATACCAAATTTACCTTTATTCAATGATTTAAGCCGTAAACCTTAAAATTCTATAACTAACATTTTTTTTATAATGATATTGAGTATAATTGTAAGCGCACAAGTTGAGTCGATGCAATTTCAAAACGCAGGACGTCAGAAATGTCATAATTGTCAATGTCAACTAAAATATACACAACTTGTCATTGTCACCGACTCCGATTCACGTAAATATTATACACAACTTCCAGAGTTTTATGTTATAATATCTTAAAAATATCAGTGATTCCAGTAATGAAAACATGCCTGTGGAACTGTGTTTTTTTGCATGTTGCACTTTCCTCGCTATAGTGAGGAGAAAAGTTTTGTGTTACACACGGGTGCAAAGTTGTATTTTACTTCTCGTGTGTTGAAACACTCGCTACGCTCAGGATTCTATTTTAGAACCACTCGCTTCGCTCGTGGTTCAACTATAGAATCTTTTCGCTGGCTAATGTTTCAATTCCACACTCGCAGGTAAAATACAACTTTGCACCCTTGTATAACAAATAACTATTATTTTTTCATTTGAGTGTTACTTTAAGTTTAGAGTTTGTTGTGGTTTAATTCCTTGTAACTTGTGTGGATGTGGCGAAGTGTGAACAAATAAAATGATTTATCTATCTATCTATAAAATAAACAAGGAATGTACCGATTTACACAAACCCGATTCAATACTGAGTTTGCATTATAACTATTATAAGTATAGAGCGTTTTAAACAGGTAGGTACCTACTTTTATAAGTGGCATTTTTTTTCCATAGGACATTTATTTATTTTATTAGATATAGTATATATACATATATATACTTCCTATAAATATCTACAATGATTGACACGAGAAATAGATTTATTTGTTTATGATTCAGGTGTTTCTTATAGTGTTAAGAGGGCGCAGTAGGTACGCTCGGTTCTCCATACAAACGTATTTACGATCTCATTTTAAAACGCCATGCTAGAATAACATGAAACTTTGTATACACAATGGGATCCGGCATGTCTAGCAGCGGTTTTTTGAGTTTTTTACGGCTTCTTTGAAAACCTTAATAATCGCTGTATTTTTTCTCCATTATAATTACAAGCAACAGACACGAATTTCCGACCTAGATATGCCGGATCCTATTGTGGACAAATTTTCATGTTATTCTAGTATGGCGTTTTAAAATGAGAGCGGAAATACGTTTGTATGGAGAACCGAGTGTACTGCGCACTCTTAACTTAATTTGTATTTAGACCTTTGACTATACTTATACTTCTTTATCCGTGCATGCGGTGGCCTTATTTAAGTGATAAGGCGCAGAACTGTTAAGTGGAAATTAATGTACTTACTAGGTAACATGTATCAGTGTAGTTATTGTTCAATCTTGCATGACATGTAGGTACATTATCGCTCATAAGTATTTATTTATTTATTTAATTAATAATCTTTATTTCGGATCAGTTACATCCATATACATATGTTGTTGGTACTCTTAGTAGCGTTTGACTTAAGATTATGTTAGTATTAAGTATTTATTTCTAAAACTATTATTAAATTAAAAATAACTCGGTAATTTATTTGAACACTGGACACAGGCTGATGTGCATTCGTGTCCAGTGTAAAAAAAAGGATCCGTCCACCCTTCCAGCTACAATAGCCAGCAAACTATTGCTGGTGCTGTTTGTAAGACGGCGCATCAGGGATGCCGTTCTTTTGCGCATAATAGCCTCGAACGTGTCTATGTTTCCCTCGACAAGCATTCCTGATGCGCTGCGATGCCGTGGCAGTCCCATCTGTACCCTATATCATTATGGTACTAGACTCGTAGTGCACTGTATGCTTTTTTGGTGTAGTTGACCCATACTCTGCATGTATAGAATGACTGACTTGAAAAGAGTCATTTTGACGCTTTCAGTGCATTTTGCAAACCTACGGGCCAACATATTGCATCTGACAGACAGTGCCCTACGTTCCCGGTCCATTTCCAAATCGCCCGTGATAAGTATTTAGGCACCCATACGTTTTTCCATACATCTGTATACAAAAATTACTTTCAGATATACGCTGCCAAGTCAGAGTCCCTTGACAGTTTTGCGTGCATTTTTGTATACAGATGTATGGGAAAAAGGTATGGGTGTCTAAATACTTATGAGCGGTAGTGTATTTTGTTGCAGATACAAATAAATAAATAATGAGATTAAAGAGTTTGTAAATCGTACGTACTAACCTATACCTACTCAATAACCGCAGGAGCTAATTTGCAATAACAACAAATTATCTGTAGGACAATGTTAAATAAATCCATTGCATAATAAATGATTGTACAATAAAACGCAGCGTAGACGAGGATAATACAATTATGCGGTGTCGCGTCGAAGTGTCAAATTTATATGGGCCATCGGTATGCACCCGCGCCGTTGACCCCCAGTCACGTCGGTCGCTCAAGTTTCGCGACCTCGTATCTTCCTAATATGTCTTCGGTCTTTCTTAATGGCCTCTCTTACAATGAAATTTAAAATAATAAGTAGGCGAAACCTGTGTATCGCACACGTGAGCACGTGACGGACACAATAAGAAGTGCGCAGACTCGGCTGTCGGAGGTCACGTGTGTCGAATCAGGAAATTTTCAGCTCGTGATATAACTGCAAAGAAATTGAAATAATATCGATGTCATAACACAATCAATCAAAGTGTTCAATTTCATCACTTGTGCAATATTTACTGTATCGATTCTGTTTGAAATCTAGGTAGATAATGTCTTAAAGAAATATGAAACTCTTTTTGAGCATCGCATGCGAAAATAAAAATGAGGGCATGGTTATTTTTTTAAACATTGCAATCATTTCTGATAGGGTTTTTATACCTATTCTTTGATTTCATGAACCTTTTTTACGGTTCCTTATTAAACTAGCAACCGGGAGACCGTCTGTCCGCGGTTTAGGTCAGTAACCGTTACTAGTAGAAAGCTGTAATTTGTCGTAAGTTGTACGTATGTCAATCACTAACAAAACTCTATAATGAAATCTAGAAACTTGGGTACCTCCGCTACACGTTTTTTTTTCTTGCAAACCCATCGTGGGGGTATCATTACATAGCTCGTTAAAAGAGAATGCGAGCTTATCCATTTTCATGACACGAGTATGTATTAATTTTTAGTGTTAATTTTTGTTGGAGGGAATTTTCTTACGTCAGTTTCTATTGATTACTTAGATATGTTGTTAGTTATGTCAGATATATAGTAAATATAAGTTTTCTACATTTAAAATCCGCGTGACTCGACACACACTTGGCCGCTTTTTAAATATTTGTATATGACTACTTCTCATTCATAACATTGGAAAAAAAAACTGAACGTGCCGCAACGTCTTAACTCATAAACTCATAACATTACCAATGTACCTACGGCTACGCGTACCACGTACTTATTACTGTAGCAGAATATTATGATTTCATTATAAAAAAATTAAAACATTGGTGTATGCCATGCTATACCATATAATTTAACCATTGGCATTGTATATATCCAAAGAAGAATCAAGACAGTACCTACAACTGATATCCACTCAGTCTACATAAAAACATTCCTCGCCGGGATGAATGAATCGAGGCATGTAGCTCGTTTTGTTTGTAATGTGTGTTCATAAAAAAAGTGCGTTCCGTCTCAGGTGCGCACCTGTTGAGGCGCCCAGACCGTGGGACTTGGCAGGTAATGTGCGGAACATACGCAAAAACTGTACAAGAGAGGAGGCCCATTCTGGGGCCGTTCGAGATGATGTCTATTCAAAATGATCTCGATTGACGTAATGTCTATTGAAAAATCTCACCACAATGTCGAACATAGCGAAATTTCTTATTCTAGGACACGATCGAGATCATGTCGAACGACTATCTTAATGTCTATTGTAATACGCGTTCCGTTTTTTCGATTGTGTTAGTTTACAATCTAAAGTAATAATTTTATAAGTTTTTCCACTTAATTAAATATATCTTTATCAATAACCGAAGTACTATTATTTTTCAATAATCTAATACATATTTTTTGTGATTTATCACCTCACACATATTTACAAGTATTTACCTACTCGTTTATTTAGGTAAACTGTCGATCAACTACTTAAGGTAACTGTCGATCAACTACTTAAGTTGTCAATATTTACCGCCACTGGCAGATCAAATGTCAAAAAAATTGATAAAACCATCTCGATCGCTACTGACCACTCGTTGCATCTCGAACGCTGGGAGTAGACATATCTCGAGTGTGAGATTTCGAGAATACGCAAATAGGTTTTCGATCGACATCTGCCATTTTTTATCGAGATATGTCTAATAGATTTCATCTCTAACGACCCGAGAATTGGCCTCCAGGCGTCTTACGTAATTTTACCTAAGATGTAAGATCACTTCGTAATAGCGTCACGGGTGCCCTTCAGGCGCCATAATATATTGATTGTCCTAAAATTTTTTGGTCGCACATCTAAATATATAAAAGAAGAAACTGACTGACTGACTGACTGACTGACTGACTGACTGACTGACTGACTGACTGACATATCAACGCACAGCCCAAACCGCTGGTCCTAGAGATTCCAAATTTGGCACGTAGGTTCCTTATAAGGTCTAGGGGTGCACTAAGAAAGGATTTTTCAAAATTCAACCCCTAAGGGGGTGAAATGGGGGTCCGAAGTTTGTATGGGGAAACAAGATTAGTTGGACTATTTTATTCGAAACTTCACAGGAGTATTTCTAACGATAAATGAGTAAATACGTGTTTCAGGTTTTTTGAGAAATCAACCCCTAAAAGGGGGAAAGGTGGTGACAAATTATGAAAATCGATATGGGTGTTGTTTATATGGTTTATCGGGTCGCTGATTACGAAAACATTTCGATTTTAAAATCCCACGTGGAGGACGTGAAATACCATCCCCTCGGTTGGGGTCCGAGGGGGTTGTAATGTCTAAATCTGAATATGGGTATCATTTTTATGTTTTTTTGGGTCGTTAATTTCAAAAATGGCATTGATTTTGAAATTTAAAATTGCGGACATGAAAACTTTTAAAAGTTGGTGCCAAATTGCAAGAAGAAACTGACTGACTGAGTGAGTGACATATCGACGCACAGCCCAAATTGCTGGTTCGAGAGATACCAAATTTAGTATGTAGGTTGCTTATAAGGTCTAAAGGTGGATGAAGTGCCGTGAGTTTTCGTATGAAGATACGACCTTTTTTGATTCAATGTATTGTAAGTGGTTTTATTAATCAGTGCCGTCCGATACGACTTCAACATAAGTCGATATTTGAGCGCCCGAGAGGACTCTTAATAGGAATCCGAGGTACCTAAACTTTGAATAAAGTAACGGCCATATTGATTTTCTTCATATCCTTCCTGATTTCGTTCAAAATCGATATCTGAGCATCCGAGAGGTCCCCTACGAATCCGAGGTAAAATTTGGAAAAAGTGGCAGCCACATTCGTTTGCAACCTGATTTCGTTCAAAATCGATATCTGAGCGTCCGAGAGGTCCCTTTATACGAATTTGAGGTAAAATTTGGAAAAAGTGGCGGCCATATTGATTTTCTTCATTTCCGTCCCGATTTCGTTCAAAATCGATATCTGAGTGTCCGAGAGGTCTCTTAATACGAATCCGAATTAAAATTCGTAAAAGTGACGGCCATATTGATTTTCTTTTATTTCGTCCCGATTTCGTTCAAAATCGATATCCGAGGGTCCGAGAGGTCTCTTAGTACGAACCTGGGGTAAAATTTGGCACTCCATACACGTACATTCCAGGGATTGTAAAATAAAACTGGCTTTTAAAAACGACATAGAGGTTTCGATATTTTTTTCCATTTAAATTAACCTTTAGATTTTTTTTGCCAAGTTCCGTAGTTTCTCTGAAATGGTGCCAAGTCCGGCAGTACATTGTTTAAAGTAAAACTAATTTCCTGCGGCTTTATGAATTTTGAGCCTTATCTTGGTAGTTTGTTATATTACCATAAACGCTGTAGGATATTTAAGAAAACTGTCAACTTAAAGCTCAAATGCATAAAGCCGCAGTAAATTAGTTTTACTGTAAACAATGTAGTGCCGAACTTGGCACCATTTCAGAGAACCTACGGAACTATAATAATAATCGTATGGTATTTTTTCGGACCGTGAGATCTTCGAGGCGACAAGTACATTTGCCAGTTTTGTTGCACTTTTAGCACCACCCAGGGGTCACGTGTAGGGTAGCGATGGTTACTCCCTACGGACGTGGTGCAACTTCGACCCCCCCTTTGTCGAGTGGGCAACTTGACTGTTAGAAGTTCTGAAGCCGCCCGAAGGCCTCTAACGTGGCTTAACGACTTCTGTCGTAGACAGCAGCCAGGATCAACGGCTTAACGTGCCTTCCAAAGCACGAGAGCGCTCAGTTAGTAACCACTCAAAGCGGTCACCCATCCAAGAACTGACCTGCACCCACATCGCTTAACCTCGCATACCGCACGCGGTAGGTGGGTGCCGCTGCCGCCGAGCGCTTTAAATTCTTGATATTATGTATGTAAAATTGTTTATTATTTCTTTATAGTTTGTGCCAACTTGCAATTCAATCGGTCCAGTAAAAGCAACTCGGTTGTAAGTTTTGTAACAGACGGACTGACAGTAAGGCGCTTTCCTCATTTGTCGATGCGGAGGCGGTACGATGTGAGAAAACTGTCAGCTGTCAGTGTCAACCGATATCAATGCTGTACCCACTTCTGCGCATCGTATTACTACTGCGTAAACGTAATACTGACAGTAACTCGTCAAGTGAGAAAATTTCACATCAGTGAACTTACGTCAAACTACAAAATACTTATAACATATCGATCCCGCCCCGCCAAATCAGGAAGTCGCCTAAGGAGTGCGATTGGAAGTGAGGCCAAATTTTCTTTTTGGATGCTCCTGTTAATGAATCACAATCACTAAACTTCGTATACCGAAACCCCCAGAATGTAACAACTACTTTTCTGGAAACCGCATCTAAATCGGTTCAGCCAAACGCGAGATAATCGTGGACAAACATACATACATACCTACATACGTACATACATATATACGGGTCAAACAGATAACCTCTTTTTAGTAGACGGTTAAAAATTACGCTTAGTACGCGGGCGAAGCCGCGGGCAAATGCTAGTTTTTGCCATAACGTTAAATGGCATACGTCATTTTTCGCATAACTTATCTTTTATCTACATACTTATTACTTGTCTTAATTCTTATTGATACTAATAGTACCTAAATCTAAATGACTAAAATCTATTACACCTAGTATTAAATTTTATTCTATATATAGATTATACTGTAATAATTATTTAAAATGGTTTACCACCACCCACCACTTACTGTATTGGAAGAGCGCAGTCTCCTGATACAAGCATAATGTAATGCTTAAGAGGAGGTTCCAACCTTGCTTGTTGCTAAACCGCTGCTTTGAAAAACCCACGACGGATTAACCTAATTGAAAAATTATAAAATAAAGTAAATGTGAATCCCCCGACTGGGTATTTACGAAGTAAGTACATAGAGATAATAAATAGATTTCAAAAACGGTTGTATGGTCGCGAGGTATAGTTACAAAGCCAGAAAAATCCGTCGGGGGCTGACATTGCCGTGTCTGTTCCTAATTTCATTAAAATATTAATAATAGTAAAGCTCGAGGTACATTACATACAGCAACTTAAATTGAAGTATATAAAACGGACTTCGTAATCTTACTTCATTTCAGGGCCGATGCTGGCAGCCCCCGACGGATTTTTCTGGCTTTGTAACTATACCTGGCGACCATACAACCGTTTTTGAAATCTATTTATTATCTCTATGTACTTACTTCGTAAATACCCAGTCGGGGGATCCACATTTACTTTATTTTATAATTTTTCAATTAGGTTAATCCGTCCTGGGTTTTTCAAAAAAAATAATTTTGTTTTATTCGATATACTAGTCTCCACGACCTGTAACCGACCAATCGGGCCATACACGCAGTGAATATAATTTTTTCAAACCACATGCTCGACAATGCCGAATTATAGGTCATGTAAACCCTACCGAAAGCAAGACATTAAATCCCTTGGTATTAGCCGGGTTATAATGTTGTACTTAATTTCATTATAACCCGCTGGTTAATAATATGATTTCACTTTTCATAATTCTTATTACTATATGCATAAAGTTTAATTTTGCTAAACACAATTTGTCCTAGGCCATGGCCTACTTGATTTGACAAAATAAATGAAGTTTGCCTCCGTGTGAACCCCGGTCCGGAGGAGCGCGGTGTTCGAAATTCGAATTTCGAATCTAGGACCACGGCTTGTGCTTTCGAATTTGGAACGTCGCGCGCCTTCATTTGTTCACGCGTGACGAACAAATCGAGTACCAAATAAAAACATTACCTTATCTTTCCATAATTGGACTAACGTGTCTAATGTTACTATGTACTTTTAATTTGCTAAATAAACATTATTTATCTACTGAGCCTGTTTTTTTGTCTCGCATAAGGTGTGAAAAGTAGAGTATACACCTCGGGGATAAGACTGTTTTAGTCTTGGGCGGTTGAACCCCTCACTGCACTCAGGACTCAGTCTTAATTCCCTCGCTTCGCTCAGGAATTAACTTATAACTCCCTCGCTACGCTCAGGAGTTAAATTATGAGTCCTTCGTTACGTTCGGGATTCAATTCGCTCCCGTGACATAAAACAGTGCTTTATCCCCTTAGTGTATAATCTACTATTATATCCTGGGCTACATAAAGAAAGCACATTTGTGTGCAGGCAGAGGCCCTCTCACACATAATGTACAGATTCGTGTTTAAAATTTTGCCCATATCTGGGCATGGTGGTGCGCGTGTAGACAGATGCAGATATGCTAAAAACGTGCAGATAGGGGCAGCCGGCGGCCGGCCGTAGGCGGGAACATCGAGCTTGGCCCCTCGCTACTCACTACCAGGCGATTTATGCTCTTCCTCAACTCGGATTTTGTTTCAATATCTCACTTCCACATATTTCCTATGTAATAATTTAGATGTAAAGTATGTCCCAGAATTGCACTGACTGAGAGAACTGCAGAGTAGTGTCGGCACTTTCAAAACTTGATAGTAGTTACAGTATGTCCTGAGTTCCGCGCATTCCATGAGTTACATAGTTACCCTGTAGGTTCTACCTTCTGCCTGCGCTAGCCTATAGAATACCTATATTATATTATATACTGATGTCAGCTGTAAGTTTGTTTGCCCCACAAACTACTTTCGCATTTATATTATTTTAACCTTTACGTTTTCTTTCTTCTATTTCTATGAAACCAAAATTAAAGTACGGCAACTTTTTATGGCGATTATAAGATCATCATTTGAGTATGAGTACTCGAGTCGAGCTAGCTAGAAATTATTTTACACTTAAAGTATGAAGAAGGTACAAAGCATTTAGTATAGGGAAGATATCGGCGATATCGTACCGCCAGTTAAATTGTACCGCTGCGAGATTTCCTATAAAACAACCCTTTTTAGGGTACCGTAGTAAACAAGGAACCCTTATAGTTTCGCCATGTCTGTCCGTCCGTCTGTCCGTGTCAGGGGGTCTACTCCGAAATTCGAAATCCGAACTTCATATGGTGCCGTCCCTTTCACTCTGCTGTCATACACTATATGAGTGAAATGGACGGCACCATACGAAGTTCGGATTTCGAATTTCGGAGTAGACTCCCAGTAACCGTTACTACTAGAAAGCTGTATTTTTTAGGGTACCTGCCCTACAGGTTTTTTTTTATTAAAAGTGAAGATGCATTTTTTTTGCAAAGCCCATCTTGTGGGATATCAGCTTTAATAACAATGTGGGTTTTCACAAAACATTTTTTGGTTCAGTAATCTGTTTGCATGATATAAAGCTTCAAAGTGTAAATTTTAATTGTTGTTAAGATCATTGCGCGCGGCCCGACACACACTTGGCCGATGACTATACTTGGGGTACCAAATAATGCTCTGTTGGTATCACTGTCGATAACCTTAATTAATCAAAAATGTCATACGGTTAAGCATGTGAAAGAGGAAAAAATACAAGTCAACTTGTGATCAAGGTAAGTTAAAAAAAGCAATAAACAGTTTAAATACAAATATAAACTGGATAATTGGGTGGTTTTTAGAAAGTGGGAAGCTTACCGTTAAATATTTTTTTATTTCGCTCTGTAAATACATACGAGGGGTGTTCAATAAATTCTTTGGTAAACTTTTTAATACCGGCCGGTAAAAGTCATTCATTAATATAAAAAAAAATTCAAACGGCGATGTTCTTTTGTTTTTTTTGCAAGTACCGAACAAACGTGAACACTATGAGCGATTTTTCAATGTTGGTTAAATTAGAGCACCGAGCGGTAATAAATTGACCAAACAGGTAAAAAATCAATAAGCTATAAAAAGGAAATGGATTATGTTTACCGTGAATCTGCTCCTTCTTTATCAACAATTCAGAAGTGGTCAAGTCAATTTAAGCATGGGGAGGGAGTATCGAAGATGACCATAGAGCTGGTCGGCCCGTCGAAGCTTCTTTATCAGAAAATTTATAAAATATGGAGAAAATTATATCTGAAGATAGTTGAGTAAACGTGAAAGCAATAGCTTAAAGAACCAACCTTTCTATTCATACTAGACACGATATAATTCATGACCATCTTAATATGTCAAAAGTCAGTGCGTGATGGGTACCGCGAATCCTGACACCGCTTCAGAAGAATACGCGTGTTGCTCTTTGTTCCGAATTTCTTGAGGTGTGCGGTGAAATTCCTGATAAGATACTGCAAAATTTTGTTAGTAGAGATGAAACGTGGGTTCATCATTATGACTCTGAGAGCAAACAAGAGTCCATGCAGTGGCACATTAAAGGAACTCCTCATCCCAAGAAGTTCAAGATCGTGCCTTCAGCTAGCAAGGTCATGGTCACAATATTCTGGTATTGTGATGAAATATTGCTGATCGTTTATAAAGAAAAGGGTGTAAGTATTAAAGGAGAGCACTACGCTAATATTTTATGCCAAATAAGGGAAGCAATCAAACATAACAGAAGGGGAAAATTAGCCAAAGGTGTTCTGCGTCTTCACGACAACGGCCCTGTGCATAGTGCTCATATTGCCAAGGCTGCTGCTCTTGAATCTGGACTCGAAACTATTACATACCCACCGTATAGTCAAGACTTGACCCCGAGTGACTTATATTTGTTTCCCAATCTCGAAAAGAATCTACGTGGAAATTAATTTTCTAACGATGAAGCATTGAAGACAGTAGTGTAGGAGCATTTTGACACCAAAGACAAAAAATATTTTTATGAGGGGTTAAAAAAACTATTTGACCGGTCTTATAAGTGCATAAACATAGGAGAGGAGTATATTGAAAAATAAAAATAAAACACCTATAATATTCTTTTGTTTTCATTCTAATACCGAGAATTTATTGTACGCCCCTCGTACCTGTAAGTTTAAAACGTACCATTGTTTACTGGCATAGGTACGATTTAAACGACAAAGTATTTTTGGATTGTACTAGTAGTGCCGTAGCTATGTATGTACAATAGGGAACGAAAGGCCCTGGGGCAAAAAATAAACTAGGGCCCCAACTAAACCATTTAAAATCGCTTGTTCCGTATTCGTCGTGTTCCAACTTCGACGTACTCCAAATTTGTCGTAGTCCAGATTAGTCGTACTCCAGATTCGTCGTAATACAGTCGACTCCATAATAAAATTAGAACACCAAATACTAATTGTAACCTATTTGCAAAATTGTTCATACCCATCTGTTGGACTCCTGCTCCACCAGCCAGGAAAAAGCAAGACTACTGGCTGTGTCGGAAAGGGAGTGCGGATCTTGCCTTCATGCTCTTCCGTCTTCGAACTTTGGGACACTTCTAGACTGTAACTTCTTCAGTTTGGCTGTTGGTTTGCGATTGGTTGTCGATATCGTTTCTCCGCACCGTTGCCCAGGTGAATAGCCTGGGATACCAGGGTCTTCCCTGTGTTAAGAACGCTGGTCGCTTGTCTCGTCACGCCTGCTTCAACGATATCATTTATCGGGCCTTTGTCAGTGAAAACGTTCCGGCCGTGCTGGTCTGGCGCTGGACGACGGCAAAAGGCCCGACGGTATGACCCTAGTACCATGGAATCTGGGACGCCCCCTTATCTGGGACGCCACTTGCGTGGACACCCTGGTGCCGTCCCACCTTGGCACAACATCGTTGAGAGCAGCCGGGGCAGCTGCAGCGGCGGAGACAGCAAAGTTCCACAAATACATTGGTTTAACGGGCCGGTATATTTTTGCGGCATTTTCTGTCGAAACTCTAGGACTCTGCAGCAGGCAGCAGGCAGGGCTCTGCAGTGCTCACAAATTGTTTGGCCAACTGGCCAAAAAGTTGACTAAAGTGTCGGGAGAGCATAGGGCTGGGTCGTTTCTTGCCCAGCGGATCGGCATAGCCATCCAAAGGGGTAACGCAGCCAGTCTTATGGGAACCCTTCCGCGGGGTTCCGATTTAGGGGACCTTTTTAGGGTTCCGTAGTCAACTAGGAATCCTTATAGCTCCGCCATGTCCGTCTGTCTGTCTGTCCGTCTGTCTGTCCGTCTGTCTGTCCGAGGCTTCGCTCTGTGATTGTTTGTACTAGAAAGCTGCAATTTGGTACGAATATAAAAAAAAAAAACAATAAATCTGACCGTCGTAAAATAAAATATTTAAAAAAATGAACACTACGCGTAAAGTGGCGATGATTTTTTTTTTTGCTTCCGCCCTATGGTGTGGGGTGTTATTGAATAGGTCTTTCAAAATGAATACAGGTCTTCATCAAACATTTTTTGATAAAGTAAATATATTCGGAAATAATCACTCCATAAGAAGAAAAATTGTGTCCCTCCCCCTCTAACTTTTGAACTATGTGCCCAAAAAAATTAGAAAAAAAAATCATGAAAGTAAAGCTTAATAAAGAATTTAAACGAAAACTATTGCGGACATGGTCAATTACGCTGTTTTTAAGTTATCGTAAAAAGTCCTTTCTTCTTAGTAAAAGACGTATGAAACGCTTCCCTTTTGTCTGTTATTGTTTTTTTTTTTTAATTGAGTTATTTGGGCAACTACGGAACCCTACACTGAGCATAACCCGACATGCTCTTGGCTGATTTTTTAAATTTTATTTCTATTGTTTTTAATAGGTTAGTTTTATCTTATTTTGGTCTTTTTTTCTCATTGTTTTATTATATAACAATGTTCGAATAAATAAATATACCTATTTGAGAGAAAAAAATATAACTTATTTTAATGAACAAATTAAAACTATGTATTTTAAGAAAATAAAAGAAAATATCTACCTGTTATCGTTCAAAAAATACAGTCCTGTGACTGACAGCGGAGGCACATTATAAGGGTCCCGTTGAAGCACCCTTTTGGTACTGAATCCTAATTAAGTAGATATTTTGAAACCAATAACACCACTTTCTTGGCTGACTATACGTTTTACGATGTATCTGGGTTACGACAAATCTGGAGTACGTAGAGTTCGGAACACTTTAAAAATCTTTAAAATTTTATCAATACAAGTCAAAATATAAATATGTAGTTACATTTAAATACTTTAAAGTTGAAAAGCTACTTTATCATCAATTCTTTATTGTGCATACCAGGAACATTCAGGTTCTACGCGCAGAGTTTAGGAATGAATAATTGGATAAATTAATTAATATAGTTATTAGTATTAAGGAATAAAACTAAGTACCTAAATCTAAAAGTTTTTATTTTGCTTTATTGTAGTGCCATTACAAAAGTCGCGTTCCTGGAATATGGTTTATTTACTTTTACGAGTATATTCCGAATGTGGGGAAATTTCCAGCAGGCCGAGGGGCCCCCTGAGCTTGGGGGCCCCGGGGCACTGCCCGTCTAGCCCTCGGGTAGCTACGGCTACGCCACTGTGTACTAGTTAGGACAATTTAAATGTCCAGCAATAAATATTTTGTATTTATATCTAAATTAATAATTAACAATAATGATTTTTTTGAAATTGAATTTAAACAGTTTACATTCTAAATACGTCATGGATATAATTTAAATTGTATTGTTACGATTTAGCAACTCGTTGGCTAAATCGTACACCTACCGATTAAAGTCCCTTAGAAAAAAAAGATTTGGAAGATGTTTATTTAATCCCAGAATGCTCATCTTGCTATTAAAAGAAGCCAAAATACTGATTTTTTTAAATGCATTATGAACCATATTTGTAAGTACTTTTATAACAACATATCTCCGTATGAGTGAAAAGTCATCTCCAGCGGACACATCTTATCTCTCCTATCCTGGGTACGAACTGGAACATTCCTTTCTACCTAGAGCTGGGGTATGTGTGTACGTTAGAGATGATATCAGTTCTCGCCGCCTCAGCAATCTTGAAGGTACTATTTATGGCTGCGAATTGACAGCGATGACCATCCTCGCGTCTATGCATGCCTATATAGATCCCATAGCGGCGATGCTGAAACTGACCGTCTCTTGGAGCAGATCCAAACGGCTGCAGATTCCGTGCAGCAGCAGATCCCATCCGCTGAAAGCATAATTCTTGGTGATTTTAACGCCCATAACGCCGATTGGCTCGGCTCTAGCAAGACCGATCAAGCGGGGAGATCTGTTTACGACAATGCTCTGGCATATGGCTTAACACAATTGGTTACGGCGCCTACGCGAATCCCTGATGTGGAGAGCCAAGCACCTTCCCTGTTGGACCTTCTGTTGACTTCCCATCCGGTTGGCTACCATGTATCCGTTGAAGCCCCTCTCGGCTCCTCGGATCACTGCCTGATCCGGAGTACGGTGCCTCTCACGTGACCGCCGCGTCGGCGAGTTGCTACATGCAACTCGCCGACGCGGCGGGCACCGCCGTGTGTGGCACTGTAAGTCAGCAGATTGGGACGGGATGCGGTCGTTTTTTGCATCCTACCCTTGGGGGCAAATCTGCTTCACGCCAGATGATCCCAATGTCGCTGCTGATTCTGTTGCTGATGTGGTGCTGCAGGGAATGGAGCTTTTCATACCATCCTCTGTAGTTCCCGTTGGTGGCAAATCGCAACCTTGGTTTGGTCAATCTTGCAAGAAGGCTTCTCGCCGAAAGCAAGAGTGTTACCAAGCCTGGGTCAATGCAGTGGCGGTACGGGATGGAAAATCCAGCGCATTAAGAAGGGAGTTTAACTTTGCGTCCAGGTCCTTCAAAAGAGTTATTGCCAAAGCAAAGTCGTTGCACATTGGTAGGATTGGCGAGAAACTAGAACGCCTCCTTTCGGGAACTCGTGCGTTCTGGTCTCTAGCCAAAGCTATCCAGGGGAATTTCTGCACACCGTCTTTTCCACCTCTGCACATGGGAAATGATTCATTAGCCCATGACGCAAAAGACAAAGCTGATCTTCTGGGTAAACTCTTTGCGTCCAACTCGACTTTGGATGACGGGGGCCACGCGCCGCCGACCATTCCGCGGTGCGGGAGCTGTATGCCGGATGTTCGCTTCCACCAGAACTCAGTGCGTAAAGCTCTTCTTTCCCTCGACGCTCATAAGTCTAGTGGGCCCGATGGAATCTCTGCCATTGTGCTGAAGATGTGTGCTCCTGAGTTGGCACCAGTTTTAACGCGTCTTTTTCGGCTCTCTTACTCTTCTGGCATAGTCCCGACCTCATGAAAGTCAGCTTTGGTGCACCCCATCCCTAAAAAAGGCGATCGCTGAAATCCGTCCAACTACAGGCCAATAGCTATAACTTCCCTTTTCTCGAAGATAATGGAGTCCATTATCAACTGCCAGCTCCTTCGGTACCTGGATGACCACCAGTTACTTAGTGACCGACAATACGGTTTCCGTAGGGGCCGCTCGGCTGGTGATCTACTTGGTTTAGAAAAGAAGAAGAATGGGTCAGCAGCTTTCTAGCAGACAGAAGCATAAAGGTAGTAGTTGACGGTGTATGCTCTGACGCCATGTCTGTGAATGCTGGTGTCCCTCGAGGCTGTGTGCCCACGCTATTCCTTCTGCATATCAATGACATGCTGCAAATCAGCGGCATTCACTGTTATGCGGATGATAGTACGTGTGATGCCTCTTACACCGGTCGCGGGAAGACGTCACTGAGATTATATTTCTCGGGAAGACGTCACTGAGAGCCGAAACAAACTTGTGTCTCAGATTGAGACTTCCCTGGATGAAGTCTCAGAATGGGGTCGACTTAATCTGGTCCGCTTTAACCCTACAAAGACGCAGGTTTGCGCGTTTACTGCGAAAAAGCTTGCGTTTGTCGCATCACCTCGTTTTGAGAGCACTCCCCTAACTGCCACAGCCAATATCGAGATCCTTGGCGTCGACATCTCGAGTGATGTCCAGTTCCGCGGTCATTTAGAGGGTAAGGCCAAATTAGCCTCGAAAAAGCTCGGTGTGCTAAACAAATCGAGACAGTATTTCACGCCGGCCCATCGCCTACAGCTTTATAAGGCACAGGTCCGCCCACATATGGAATACTGTTCTCATCTTTGGGCAGGGGCACCACAGTACCAGCTTCTCCCTCTGGACCGCATCCAACGGAGAGCGACTCGAATTGTCGGCTGTCAGCGGGTTTTGGAACGGCTTGACTCCTTGGCGCTGCGTAGAAATGTAGCCTCGCTCTGCATTTTCTACCGCATGTATTACGGGGAGTGCTCCGAGGAATTGTTCGGATTAATCCTTCCGCCATCGCCCAACGCGACAAAATTTCCATCCTCACCACCTAGATGGTTGGCAGTCCTTAACTGTGCATTTCTCCAGAAATTTCTTGCCTCGCACAGCTAAACTGTGGAATGAACTGTCGCCTGCGGTATTTCCGGACCGATTCGACCTTCAAACCTTCAAGAAAAGAGCGTACTCCCATCTTAAAGGCCGGCAACGCACTTACAACCCCTCTGGTGTTGCGAGTGTCCATGGGCGACGCTAATCGCTTACCATCAGGCGATTCGTCTGCTCGTTTGCCACCTATGTCATAAAAAAAGTGCAGTCAGTATCAAAAGTAGCTACGCATATGGAGGAGTCAAAAGCTCTTATTCCTTTATAATAAAGACTTAAGAACTATTCAAATGCGTAGCTACTTTTGATGCTGACTGTACCATACGTATAACCGATTTTCCCCTATTACGTACCTAAACCTTTGGATTAATTATACATGCATAATATATGTATTATTAATTTATTAATAACGGTAAGACACTAACCTATCCCACATGTCTGTCTTATACAATATTATTTATTCCTATTAGTCATATTTGCCGACCACTATATTTAGATACGTACGAGTATTAGATATTATACTTATTGTATCTATTCTACATACACTCGGCACTATTTTACATTCCTTTAACTGAACCTGCTCAATATTTTACCAAAAACTTGCACACGATACCCGCATTTAGACAATGCGAAACGGTTTTTTACACTCCTATTGAATAATCGGGTATGTGTGATTTAGTGCCTTGTTGATTTTATCCACATTCCGCGCCGTTGTACAATGCCGACTGGCGCAATGCGAAATTCCATTAAGCTTTTTGAATGCGAATAAAAGAGGATTTTTGGAAAAAATCCGTAGCCGCTCTGGAACAGGTTATTGTTCGGGCTTTAAAGAGGAACAATGGCAATGTTGTGTTTCCAGTTAACCATGACAAACTGTGCTGTTTACCTGTGGATTTGCTTATTGTTATCGTTGCACTGCGTAAGTACGAGTACTTAATCCAAATGTTACTCTTTCGACATACTCGGACTGATGCGTCTGATCTGGGTAACATAGGATCCAACACCCAATCCATAATTTGACTTAAAAGAATTACGAGTATCCCTGGTTGAAGTTAGATCAGTCGATATTTCAGACGCCCAGATTGTTAAATTTTTACTCATAGTAATTCTTGTTTTTTTTTGTTGCTAGGTGTCTTGGGGACATAGTCCGAATGGACTCAAAATTTATCACGTGTTTTGGCATGTGTGCGTTGTGCAATCAATGCACCTAGCGCATACTCCGCGTCGTCTCGCCCACTGCTGATTCACCAAACTGAACTAAGCAGAATAACCATATCTGCAACCAATACGCACGTTTAAAAAAAAACGTGCATTTCTCAAAGTAATTACGTTTTTTTTTTTTAATGGGATTACGTTTGACCTTAGTCTAACCTGATAGAAAGTTAAGACAAAGTCTAAGATGGAACACGCTCACCCAGAAGATGCCTATTCACTCTTACCTTGAAGACATCAAGGTCATATGCTTCTGGAAATAGAGACGCCGGAAGAGAATTCCAGACTAAAGCAGTGCGAATCAGAAATGATTTGTTAAACCGCGAGGTGCGGCATGGAAGGAATTCGACTACATGTGGGTGAAATCCCATACGGCGCCTAGTACTCCGATAAAGAAAAGATAGTTTAATATTCTAGTTAACTCCGGCAAACCAGTAAGCAGTATAGATATCGATAAAAGAATAATCGAAAGTCGCGAGGCTGCACATCGTTATTTCGAGCGAGAGTTAAGCATTTTATCACGTGGTGGGCGATACACGACTCCGTGATCGATCAGGGGTGCGATATTCAAAAGTGTGTTACTCGGATAGCGCACGTCCGTATAACATGCGGATGTCTACCATGCGAGATAAGCCACCTTAACCTGTCCGGCTTTATCACTTTATATGCACAGTCAACAGTTCCTATACAAATAAGGCAACAGTAATAACTTGGACTGTATCGTAAGTAAAGATGTTATATGTCAATGTTACCGTTTAGTTTGATGGCCTAGTATAGTATTGTAAGTATGATGTGACCCCTGGCTACGAAGTTATAGGTCTCGGTCCCGGGTGGGAATATCTATTCCTAAGTCTTTTGTATTACATGTAAACATTCAAGCGTGTATTTTGGCATGAATGTCGTCGTTTATTAGTAGGAAGCGTGGCCTAGCGGCCGGCGCTAGCGGACTGCCGCGCCGCCGGTAAATGAGTTATGTAGAGGTAGTTAAAGCAGGCCTGGCCGGTTGGAAATATTCCAACTAAACCCTTTTGTGCCTTGGAAATAAGCTAACTAGCTAGTCAGCCTATTATAGGTTAGATGCCTTCGGGTGGCTAAGGAACATCATAACAGCAAGGCAATCAACAGGCAAGTTGCCCATTCATTTGACACGAGTCACAATTTCCATATTAAGATTTAGTTTGTAGATTTTTACATAGGTTATACATTGGCTGCCACACGATTGCCAAAATCTATTATTACTAATGAGCCCGATGACACATGGTCAGTGTTAGGAATAGTCGCGATCAAGAAAACAGAACAGCTATGCTTATAGATTATAGCTTAGACGTTTTATCGAGAAATATTGTACTAGCTGGAAGTGATTAAGTTTTTTTTTGTATAAAAAAAGAATCATTTTCGAGTAAACAATAACAGGGCGCGACACTCGGGCCAGGTTTTATAAAGATCCGTTAGATTAGACCAAATGTTAGATCAAATTTTGGTAGTAACTTTGGTAGTAACCGTCCGTAATTTTTAAGTAGAATAAGAACTTATTTATTAGCACGTAAAAGAAAACAGACAAACAACATCACCATTTTACATCATCATCAGCCTAAAACCGTCCCACTGCTGGACACATCATGGATAAAGGGGAGCAGACAGTATTCCATACATAGTTGCATACGTATGCAATGAAATTCAAAGGTGTAGGGATGTCAAGTCCCCAACCCGAGCTGGTCCAGCGCTACTAAGCAAGAAGTTCAAAGGTGTAGGGATGTCAAGTCCCCAACCCGAGCTGGTCCAGCGCTACTAAGCAAGAAGTTCAAAGGTGTAGGGATGTCAAGTCCCCAACCCGAGCTGGTCCAGCGCTACTAAGCAAGAAGTTCCAAGGTGTAGGGATGTCAAGTCCCCAACCCGAGCTGGTCCAGCGCTACTAAGCAAGAAGTTCAAAGGTGTAGGGATGTCAAGTCCCCAACCCGAGCTGGTCCAGCGCTACTAAGCAAGAAGTTGAAAGGTGTAGGGATGTCAAGTCCCCAACCCGAGCTGGTCCAGCGCTACTAAGCAAGAAGTTCAAAGGTGTAGGGATGTCAAGTCCCCAACCCGAGCTGGTCCAGCGCTACTAAGCAAGAAGTTCAAAGGTGTAGGGATGTCAAGTCCCCAACGCGAGCTGGTCCAGCGCTACTAAGCAAGAAGTTCAAAGGTGTAGGGATGTCAAGTCCCCAACCCGAGCTGGTCCAGCGCTACTAAGCAAGAAGTTCAAAGGTGTAAGGATGTCAAGTCCCCAACCCGAGCTGGCCCAGCGCCACTAAGCAAGTTGTCTTGTCACGGAAACCGTAACTAACACCTATTGCTCACCTCCATTAGAACGTAAGATTGGAAGTGCCAACAGTCAGTTTCGAGCACTATAACGTCCACATTACCCTTTTAGGGTCCCGTTGTAAACTAGGAACCCTTAATCGTTTCGTCATAAAATAATAATAATCTGTTTATTTCAGTAATTCTGTTTCTGTCATTTAGGAGTTGTTATTAGACCATGTTCGATTATCCGTCTGTCCGTCCGCGGCTTAGCTCACTGACCCTTCCTTACCTATTAAAAAACTGTAATTTGGCATGAATAGACAATATCAGTCACAAAATGGTAAAAAAAGGTTTTGGGTATTTCTCCTATAAAAATGGTGTGGGTATCGTTAGCTACGAGTATCTAACGTTCAGCAATATAATTAGTACAATTTTTGATTAAGGGATCTGATCATTTTTGTCATGGTCAAGTATCCAGTGCTGTCGTACTTCTATCCATAGTTTCCTCATTATTTATTTACACACTTATGAATGGTAGTTTCAAAGCTTTATTTCGAAAATCTCTGTTTCAAATGATGAATCGTGAATTTCGTTAAGTTTATCAATCATTAATGAACTGGTGCGAATGGTGTCATCCTGGTTTACACGAGAGTTGCGCCTGTGGCTCATAAATCTTCTTCGTTTGTTTATAGCCCCTGTCGCGCGGCCGGCAGGTATTGACAATGACATTGGCGGCGGGTTACGAATGACCGACCACCGGCCTGCGTTTGCACGTGATATATCTCAGTGCTCTACTCGAGTGGCGAAAGTTTGTTTATATAACGCAAAGGATCGAGAGATGTACATAAATATCGCGAAGGTCGCCATAAGTGGGCCGATGGCGGCACTTCCGGCCGCGTGGCCGGCACGTGCTCTGCAGGATGCACGCTGCACACGCCGGGGACGACGATGCCCTTCGGTATTGCTCAATAACAATAATAATACATAATATCAGTCACTAAATGACATCTACGTACACTCAGCATCAAATGTAGCTACACATATCAATATGGGTCAAAAGCTCTTTTCCCTTTTAATGACTTTTGACGTCTTCGTATGCGCAGCTACTTTTGATGCTGACTTTACCATGCAACCACTGCCCGTTCGACCTCAAAATTCCGTAAAATATATGTAATAATTTACCGTACGCACGCTACGCATTTATTTGCATTTCATGTTGAGGACACTGGTGATATATTCAAGAATGCCAGCGATATTCTATTTCAGGTTCGCGTAATAGTCGTAAAACATGACGATTTACAATTGAAAAGTTGTTACGAAAGCTTACCACAAGAAGGAATAATTCTTTCCAGTGTGATATATTGCGACATTCATACACGCGAATAAAAAATATTCTTGATTTCCTTAAGTTATTGGCACAAAAAAGGAAAATTTAAGACGTGCCAATTCAGACAATGCGGACTGGTGTTAATCTTGCCGTGATCAATAAACTCTCTGATTACACATTCACGGAATACTTTGTAAAGGCTCTCGACAATATATTTTGTCTGTTGTAAGATTTCGAATAAAGTTGGCTCTGGTTCCGTAGCCCTCCGTTCTCCTAGTTCGGAAGCGTTAAAGGAATGTAGTTAATTTAATAGTACTAATGCCTATAATTTTCTATGTCATTTCATTCAATAAAGCTTACTAAAATATCGCGGATAAAAGTTATCATTTAGTTAACTCATTCAAGTTTTAGATAAGAAAGTTAGATAAAATTGTATGGCCAAACATATGGGTCAACAGGCGGCCAACTAATCCAGACAGTGTAAAAAATGTGCCAGCTGACCGTTTCCTACTTCGTTGTTATAATTACTAGCTGGAAGCCCGAACGAGGTGACATGGACCAAATTGGCGCATCTGTTACAATAAACGGGAATCCACCCAGCCACTGGCCATAAGCGTCATCTGCGATTCTTTTTTCTAATACATTGTGCTTTGTTTTTGTTGACTTGTATCAATTTAATTATCTTTTTATTTCCTAAGTGGAATGATAGTTAACAATGAAATCCAAATAGGCACGAGAAAGAATAAGACTTGATTTCGTAATAGTTTAGCCGCCAGACGATATATGATTGTAGCGAAAGGCTTCGCTTATAAACATGTGAATGAAAAGTGAAGTAATAAGCCTATTTCCGAATGCAAGTCCACGCACCGCGCCGCCGCCGCGGTCCCACGACCGGAGCCTCTGCGTTTGACAAACATGTCGCTCTATACAGAACTTGTGACACATCAACTCTTCATCGTTCGTTTCAAAAGGGTGACCATAACGCTTACGATAATCCCTTGTGGTATTTTATCGTTTTATAATTTCACAATGGCTTGATAACTTCTTTTCTCTTGGGTTTACCAAAATGCTTTCTATTGTATTGCAATGCTATCAACTATTTTCATTCGAATGGTTTACAATTATGAATAAAGTAATACATTTAGATATTTACTACTTTACACTTCGTATCATTACTTATACTTACGTCTCAATTATCTGAAAAACGAGTCAGCATCATTCGTACGATATGATATTTAATCACATTACATTCTCAGATGACAAACATAAATTAATGTACGTAGTGTATCTACGCAATGCTTATATATATATAGCGTTATATATAGTTAACCAAGTTTATCATTTGCTATGTAAGGTAAGAGTCCCTGTGCTCGACACTAACCCAATCAATACTCGGAATGGAAGTTTATGGAAGTGAGCAATAAGTGTCAAATACGAGGGCTGTTCCGAAAGTTTTTAGCTCTCACTCTATTCATGCCATATATGTTTTAATGAAGATGATATATGTTTTTATGTTGGAATGAAGTTATCCGCAGCAGAACCTAAGTGACCGATATAGCCCTTCGAATCGCTAAACTTAAGTGGCAGTGGGCGGGACACATAGCACGTAGAACCGATGGCCGTTGGGGCGGAAAGGTTCTCGAGTGGCGACCACGTACCGGAAGGCGTAGCGTGGGCAGGCCCCCCACACGGTGGACTGATGACCTGGTAAGGGTCGCGGGTGTCCGCTGGATGCGGGTGGCGCAGGACCGGTCATTGTGGAAGTCTTTAGGGGAGGCCTATGTCCAGCAGTGGACGTCTTTCGGCTGACATGATGATGATGATGTTTTAATGATACCATTATGCGGGTAATTTCGATACATATGTGTTGGGGTGAAACTGTTGATGAAAGTCGCTTGGGTTTTTTTTTATTGTTTTAAGTACGACGTGTCAACAGCCCTTATCTATGCGATGAACGGGTCACAATACCAATTTTGTGTTGCGGGCCAATTTTGATTAATACGTCACCACAACTAAACGAAATTTTATACACCGCAAACTATGAATCTTCCCTGTGTCTATCCACGTAATCTGTTTCGATTGCATGTGAATTAGCGACAATGAGCAGGTGTGTCGAATATTAGTCTAGGTCGCGAAACTAGGGTCTGGTCATCATCACAAAAAAACTGAAATTAAAAAAAACATTTGGTGATTTTACAATAAAATCAGCAAAACTAAGTTAGGAAGTCATCCCGGGCAGTTTCCACTACAGCTGTTAGGGATTTCGTTGCCAAAACTAGTTTTAGGTATCAAGGCCTGTTGGTAAAAGAAAAGTTGTGAAAAAATACTTGCTGCTTACTAACGATTTTATCTCAGCTCATAACTATCGACATTACCCACATAATGGTGTAAATAAAAAATATATCGCATGAATAGAGTGAGAGCAGCTAAAAACTTTCGGAACAGCCCTCGTACATATTGTGACAATTATGTACCTATGCCAGTGATCTTCTACTATGGGCAATTTTTTTGGGTAAATTGAAACGTTTACGAGTGTGCGTAAGATACTTAGTTCTAAATGTCATTTTATCATACTAAAAACCAAAGTGCGAGTCGGAGTCGCCCACCGAGGGTTCCGTACAAAATTGTACGAACATACATATTATAAATATATTCGTTCTTTAACTGGAGTAAGTTAATAACTATATATTTTGTGATTTACATAAAAACAAATGTATGTATAGTTTCAGATTTTTCATTTTGGTATGACCCTCGTAAGTCCCTACTTCATTATTTTCATTTAAATAAGAGCGCTTTACACGTAGTTACGTATTAAGAATCAACACTGATATTTATGGTCTCGAGAAATCATCTTATATTTAATAGAATGTTTAGGTAATTGTATTTAATTAAAATAAAATTATTTTTAATATCTTTAAAAAATAAGCAGTGTTTGGTTTTGCCTTGCACATGCATGCAAAATTTCCGTAAAAAATGTTTTTTAACAATACCACCACACCACCCTATTGTTTTCTTTTCTGGTATTAGTACTTCTAATGCCAGAATACTTGAGAATACTATCACATAAACTGCAGGGCATAAATAATAACGTAGTTTTCTGAAAACCCTTATCAATATAAATAAATTAGAGAAGTTATAAATTCACTAAGGCACCCTTATAAGTATTTTCGCTTGTAACCGTTTTACTACTGTTTCCTTTTTTTATAGAAAGTTTTGGTGTAAAACATTGGGTTTCTCACCTTTTGACATAATGATCCGTTTTACAAAAGATCTTACTATATGCTGATTTTCGCGATTTTCCGCGTGCGGGCGACGAGGACACCAATATTGAGAGAATACCTACTGGAGAGCCAGCGACACAAAGTTCTACTGATAAAATAGAACGGAGAGTATCTAGTTTTCAGATCATTGCGTCAATCATATTTATAATTATGAATACTGATACTTTTACATAATTACAATCATATATTTTAAAGGAAATCTTATTGTTCTTTTACCTACAGAGCACAGCGGCCATAAGCTACTACACACACACACCTGCCCACCATTCAGAGTTCCAAACAGCGAGTACAAAGAGGCCTATTCACAAAATAGCGTTCGATAGACAGCAGCATCAATTGAATTGACTTGATGGCGGAACAATGCTTACATCGATATCTCTACCTACTTTCTTTTTGAGAAAGACAACAAGGTTCCTTCTCGAGAGGACGCTGACAAGCTCGCTGCGACACAAAGAAGATCGACGGCGGTCCGCGGCACAAAGGTCACCGGTTCGAGATCACCTTACCTACCTCGCTCCCAGCCGCCCGCTCCTCCGCTTTACTTCGTGAGGCGGCGAGCTCGGCATACACTTTTGTGACTCGACGAGCATTATCGCGCGATCTGGGAGCGGAGATGCTCCTCATAATGCGTCCAGATAAACCCGCTTTGTGTCGTGTGCTCTCTATAACAAGAAGAATATTCCATGAAAGGAGCGCGCAACGCAACAGGTACATGCCCCCGCGATCATCTACTAGATTAGGTGACGTGTGGTGGCTGCTTTTCACGTCTTTGGTTTTACATTACTTTTATTATTAAATGTATATCTACTTTAGGTGCGGCCGTGGACGAACATACAGAGTTGGCCGAATGACGCTTTACCCATTATAACGCGTGGTTACTTTATTGATGACATTGATAATGATATACTTTACTTATCTGAAAGTAGGGCTACTTTTCGGATTTACAGGCGTACGGCGTAAGTACGTCATGTTTACTTACCTATGTGCATAATACATTTTTTCCGTAGGTACAGTTGTACCTACATGGTAAAGTTGTACCCATGGGTTTTGCTTTGGTCAGATCCAAATCTCAAATTGGGTCTGAATCCTTTTAGGCACTAAATCCTTTTTGTAACGTACCTAATATAAAGCGTGTATTCAAAGTGCAGGATCAATGAACCGACTCTAAAGGTATTTCTTAAACTAGATTGAGTTTGACTGATGTAACAGGAGATTAACCGAGTCGGGCATGAATCAAGCTTGTTGTTGGCGCATGCGCCATGACACGTTTAGTAGCACTGAATTAAACAATCACGGCTGACTCATAGCTAATACCGGTTAGCTATAAAGACAACAGAAATTATCTTTGTCTAGTTTGTTTCGCAGACAAAATGCCATGTAGCTGCGATAGCATAATTCTCAATGATTTAGCTAGCTCTATCACCAAGCAGCAATACGAAATTAATTACCGCTGATTCATAATTAGTATACTCAGGGATTGTTGAGTAGGAACCAGTCGAATCCTGAGATCCGGCTCTATTAATATTTCTCGAAACATATCGCGATTTGAACAAAAAGCAATATCCTTTTACGTCTTTTACAGGTATCAAGTCGACAGATGGAAAAACGAAGGTTGCGGTGCGTGATAACTCTTTGTTAGTATGTAATCCTTTAACCAAACAGAGTTATGTAAGCGAGGCAAATTGCACAATACATTATCTGTTGGTTGTGTTCGTGGTGTGTGGTGCGGTATGGTGGTGCGCCGTGGTGTATGTACCTGTGCGGCGTGCAATGTGGAGCATGCGATAGAGCGGCCCACCCAGGACGGCGGCCAACAAAGGCAGCGCGACCGTGAACGCATTCACGCAATCCGCGAAGCTACTCTAATAAGTTACCTACCCACCGTCGGAGCTATGAGCGCCATCCTGGATACTATATGACACGTCTTACCTTCATGTTGTTTAGTCTGATGGGTGAGATCGCGCCTAGTCATCTGGCTTACTGGAAACTGGCGAGATCTCTCAAATCAGACACCTGTTGGACTATACCCCCCTTGGATCGTCCGGATCACCCTACCCCTGCGTTCGAGGATAGTGAGAAAGCCGAATGCCTTGCGAGTAGCTTAGAGTCCCAATGTTCGCCTAGTCTCCTGCACACCGACGAAGCCCATATTAGATGGGTCGATTCCGAGGTGGACAGGAGATCGCGTCTCCCCGTAACTTCACCCGTTTTACCGGTGTCGGTTAAGGAAGTCAGTGACCTCGTCAGGCGTCTTCGTGTTAGGAAGGCTCCGGGTGCGGATGGTGTATCCAATCGTATCCTGAAACTTCTCCCCGAAACCCTCCTCCTCATTTTGGTTGGCATCTTCAATGCCGCGCTGACCAATGCTCACTTCCCAGCCGCGTGGAAAGGTGCATCGGTCATAGGGATAGCGAAGCCCGGCAAACCCCGGACTTCGCCTGCCTCTTACAGGCCGATCAGCTTGCTTAGCTCCCTTGGAAAGCTATATGAGCGGATCCTACTCACTAGAATTCTCAGATTTACGGCTGAGAATAACGTCATCATCGACGAGCAGTTCGGCTTTAGATCCGGGCACTCGTGTGTCCAACAAGTGCACCGCGTCACGGAGCACGTGCTGGACGGTTTCTCTCGTTTCCAGGGGCTCAAGACCGGTGCGATCTTTCTCGACGTGGCGAAAGCCTTCGACAAAGTTTGGCATAACGGGTTGATATACAAGTTATATCTGCTCGGCATGCCGGACAGACTCGTACTCACAATACGAGATTTTCTCAGGGATCGAAGCTTTCGTTACAGACTAGAGGGAACGTACTCGGACCCACACCCCATCCGAGCCGGAGTCCCGCAAGGCTCCGTGCTCTCTCCCACTCTGTACTCGTTATTCACGAATGACATTCCCAGGCACCCTAAAGTGCATCTGGGGTTGTTCGCGGACGACACCGCGCTCTTTACGACTCATTGTAAGTACGCTTTTATCCGGCGATATCTCCAGGAGGCAATCACCGACCTTGGTCGTTGGTTTAATCTTTGGCGTATCGAAGTCAATCCGGAAAAAAGCACTGCAATAGTCTTCCACCCTTCTGACTGCGTTAGCACAGAAAGGCGGGTGGCTCCGATCCAAATGTTTGACCGGCCTATCCCCTGGGCCAACGAGGTCAAATATCTTGGAGTGACCCTCGACAGGAAACTGACTTTCCGCAGCCACATCCGTAGGGTACGCAACCGTGCGTTGTTCGTGCTAGGAAGGCTTGGGCCGATGATCAACAAGTTTAGTAAAATGTCACTTAGAAATAAGCTGACACTTTACAAAACTTGTGTTCGTCCAATCATGTCTTATGCAAGTGTAGCTTTTGCTCACGTGCCTATGACATCGCTCAAGCCGCTTCAGGTCATTCAAAATCGTTTTCTCCGCAGGGCGACTGGTGCCCCGTGGTACCAGTCGAACCTCAGCCTGCACCACGACATGGGGATTAGCACCATGTATGGTTTCTTTAAGCAGACTGCCAGGCGTTATTTTGACAACGCTCCCCATCATAGGAATCCGTTAGTTAGGAAGGCTGTCGACTACGTTCCCATCCCTCCCCCCTCTGTCGTAACTCGGCGATCACTGATTAGGGGCCGCACGGTCCGGCGTCCTAGGCACACACTCACGGACCCGGACGACGTAATCACAGCGTCCATCGAAAGGTGGAACGCTGCGCTTACGGCGTCCAACTCAGACACGACGCGTACACTTAGGCTTTCCCGCCGGCGGGGACGTCCACCGCGCGATCGCGACAACACAGACACATATAGTCCCTATTCGTCCCGGTACCGCCGCATACCGGGTAGAGTCAGTCCGACGCAGGTCGGGCCTAGCTGAGTTTCTTGCTGGACTCTTCTCAGCTAGGCTAGGTTTAGTGAACCAGCGACAAAACTCCCAGTAGCTCGATTCCACTCACACCCCAGATTTGGTTGAAACCGTTCAACCAATCTCACTGGAGCGCAAACTCTTAGAGTATTCCAGTGTTTAAACCGCCCACGCGGTCGTGTCGGAGGTTTTCCCCTGGATTTTCCCCAGGCAACTCTCCCACCGCGTATTCCTATCGCTTTAATGGGCTCGGCCTATAAAGCCACAGTCAGGTCAAAAAAAAAAAAAAAAAAAAAAAAAAAAAAAAAAAAAAAAAAAAAAAAAAAAAAAAAAAAAAAAAAAAATGTTGTTTAGTCTTGCAGCTACCGGCCACGCGGACACGTACCTTCATGTAACACTGCATGTGTAGCGTGCGGCATAGCTCAGTGTATCGGTATAATGTTACATTATGATTGGAAGATGCTGAGATAACAAAATAAGGCTCTTATAATCGCTACACGCGAAGCCGTATTTCCTCCATGTTTGGAATTTATTTGATAGCTTGTTCTATGGAAGCCATAAACACGGGGCGCATATTGTAGCTGTGTCTCAATTAGTGCATGTTGCTACCTACTGGATAGTTGTGTTCTTTATTGCGCTTCTAGAAGATGGTTGCAATTAAGTAGGTAGGTAGTTACAACTAATATTAATGCATAATGTTCATGTGGTAGAAAGGAGCAAAAGTAATTCATATAGTATCATACTTCATAGTCTTCGTAGTATCAGCGCTGACCATTATCCACTCCACTACTAGGTATGACATTAATTAGTTAAGATTAAATAGGTACCTACACCTACCTACGTGTAATAAGTGGTTTACATTCAGACATTAATTATGCATTATTTTTAATTTGTTTTGCGTTAGTCGTAAAGTTTATTAATCGGTATATCAATGGATCTAGTTTGCATAACACAAATGACTCGGCTCTTCTAAATGTTGTTAATCTAATTGTGTTTTACAGGGCAACGATCAAGTGGTCAGTGATAAACGAAATTGATATAATGTGACATAATGTATAGGTCGATTCACAAGAGCTGGCGCGGAATGTCTATGAAATTAATGACAGTTACATACATTTTCCGCGCCAGCTCTTGTCAATCGACCTATAATATGGCAGATGGAGTGAAATTTACAGTGATCGAACGCGGCAAAGGATGATTCCCACTAGGCCATTCCGTTTCCGGGCTGGGCCGAGACCGGGTTGGTCCCAGCCTCGGCCGTAATTCGATCGGCCGTCAATCAAACGTCAAACGTTTGTGTTGACTAAAAAGCGGCTGGGCTGGGCCGCTTCCGCGTCCTTCAGCGTCACCGGGCTCGGACGTCTTACCGTCATTGAAAACGAGCCGGCCCGTACACGGGACGATTGTGAATCATCCTTAAGACTGGAGGCTTTAGTATTATTTGCGGTCAATTAAGGTATCATCAATTGACTCCGCCTGCGCCGTTCGGCTAGCTTTCGAGGGCAAATAGAGATATTCACAACCTGCTTCGCCTCACCTCGTTGCTCATCTCTAGTAAGAGTATAACGTTAACTTTGGGTTAATTCATAACAGCTACCGCTATCAGGGGAAAGATTGTACTGGAACGTCGGTGGTCAGGAGATACCTAAGCGTTGCGTTTTCATCAGTTACAGCAAAATGTTATAAATTTTGACGCTTGGAATTTAAATTCATTTACAGTACTTATGGTGCTACTTTACCGCACGAGTGCGGTCATCAGCAGATTACGTGCATATGTCGAAACTTTAAAGAGCCATAATGTACTGTAAACAGTAAAACGCTGTACGATACACGTGCGAACAGGTAATTCACAACTCGTGTCAATAACACTCCCTTCGGTCGTGTTTCAATTTATCACCACTCGTTGCGAATTTCCTGTTCTCTGCACTTGTATCGTAATGTACTATTATCTGTTTTCCGGACTACTTCTGACAATAGCTCGTCTCGTACAGGAGCTAGCGTGCGAAACATATTGAGATGCGAAAGCGATGAACGAAATTAAGGCCATGTACGGGAATAAATTTACCAATTAGTATTTTATTTTGATTTTGATTAGAATCAGCCAGCAGCAGTAAAGGTCAGTTGGCAGTAGCTTTCGTAAAACCCTAGACCCTTTTGGATACAGCCGAGAAAATGCTAAGGACGATGATTCTAATTAGAAGCAACGTACGCGCGGCGCGTGCCACGAAATAAGTAATACCTACACTCGTAAACACAATGATATCAGATTGTCTAAGAGTAAACGGCCATAAAGATAAATTAAATAACAGTGATTTTTAATATAATGAAAAACCTAGCGTAACAGTTTGCACTCAAGTTCAATGTCAAAAGACGCCAATCAAAATTGTTATTCAACCAAAAATATTCCACGGTAGTTGTTGAGATAGATATCTATTTGCGAACACAACGTCTGTATGCTTTGGTTGTGATTCATTCATTCTTACTTATATATGTAAAACCATTCGAAATGAAAAGCACTTGTTAGGGTTCCGTCGCCAAAATGGCGAAAGTGGAACCCTTATAGATTCGTCATGTCCGTCCTTTCGTCCGTCCGTCCGTTCGTAAGTCACAGTCGATTTACTCGGAAACTATAAGCACTACAATAATGAAATTTGGTAGAAAGGTGTATTCTATGAACCGCTACAAAAATGTATAGTGAAATTATTAAAAATAATTAAATTAAGAGGGGCACCCCATACATGTAACCGGGAGATGAAAAAAAATTCAATGCACATAGGCGTGTGGGGTGTGGGGTATGAATAGGCCTTTAAAAATGATATAGAGGTTTCTAGAAAACTGTTCCATTTAAGTAAACTGTTGGCGAGATATTATATATATTAGCTGTCAATATCGTAAAAATTGTGTCCCCCCTCTAATTTCTAAACTATGAGGTGTAAAATTCTGAAAAAAAGAGGTGGTGAAAATAAAAGAACCAGAAACTAAACGCGTATTTAAAACTAAATTGCTAAACTTTTTGTTTGCTCATTCTGTAACGTGAAACCATCTTTTATCTCCCTCCCTTTCACTCAAAATGTGCCAATGCGATAGAGAGGCAAAACATCTTTTTTAAATCGGGAATTTCATGGCAAGCATTCGGCTGTCAAATTTGTTATCTGTATTAATTTTATTAAATAAAATAAGTACCTACCTGTTGTTTTTTTATTCAAAGTGAAAAGTAGAGTGTAGAACTGGGTAATATAAATAAATATTGGGGGACAATCTTACACAAATCGACCTAGTGCCAAACTAAGCAAAGCTTGTACTATGGGTACTAGACAACGATATACATTACTTATATAGATAAATACATTCCAACGAACGCTGATAAACCAATAGCCACGAGAAATACTGGGAAACTCAAAATAACCTTCTATAGACTAGTAAAGGCGAAAAAGTCGTTCTTGGGAAATTGTATCAAATTCTACAATAAAATTCCTAAACACATTACTGAACTTAGCAATTCTAAATTAAAATCTGTAGTAAAACAAACACTTATTTCAAGAGCATATTATAAGATAAACAGGGATGTTTGGCAGTGATAGCGTCCTGCACGGGTAATCTATCGCGAAAATATATTTTCTACTGTAGCATTGTTATTTAAGTTATTTTGTAGTAGCTGACACGGTAATTTTATATTTAACTATACAATGTATATTGTTTTGAAAAAATGACACCTCGCCGAGTTTCTTACGCCGGTTCTTCTCGTGGCAGAGGTATATTTTTCCGAACCGGTGGTAGTTTATTGACGTTCATAGGTGCATGTAATATGCCTAATTTGAAGAATAAACTACTTTTACTTTTTACTTTTATTTTTACATACTTAAATACATAGAAAACATCCAAGACTCAAGAACAAATATCCGTGATAAATGCACAAATAAATGCCCTGGCAGGGATTCGAACCCGGGACCTCTAGGTTCGGAGGCAGAGTCACTACCAACTAGGCTAAACAGGCCGTCGAAGGCATAATAAAACCCATGACTGTGCCTATCGACCCTCACCGTTCCGGCTCGGACAGCTATATGCACACCTAGCCTAAAATGGATCGTTTTATTCCCTATATACTCGTAGTCATAGAATCTACTACTATGTGTGTTTTTAATTATTCACAAAAAAACAATATTTTTTTACACGTATTATATAGTATTGAGGAAATATCACTACTTTATTATTGTTATTTGGCCTATAGAAGATAGGCTGCGATGCTAGCGAAAGTAGCGAAACACTGTGGTTAGGCTTAATTAGATCAAGGAACATTGCATAAGAAAAATAAGCTCACATAGTTTTTTTTTAAATAACAATATTGTGAATGTAGTGAAAAAAATACTCAGAAACTTTTATGTGTGAACTCTCGACCATTTCAGACTAGACAAACTTAATCAGACTTATAGTAAAATATTTTATACCGTTTTTCACGATTGTTTTAATGTGATTATGGTGACCGTTTACGTCACAAAATAAGATATTTTGACCGAGTGGAACGAAGGTCTCTGCGTCAGCCTCGACAATAAATCTTTTGTATGTCCGGATTTCCGTTTTTTATCCTCTACAGCAGCGGTTCCCGAATTCTTTTGGCTACGGAACCCTTTTTGTTTCACCATTTTTGGGCGTAACCCTAACTTATGTAAGAAATAAACTAACTATAACATAGTTTTTTTTGCGTGACATCACACCATACTGAGGCTTTTTTGGACTGGTGTCTTGTCAGTTTGACTGTAAAAGAAAGACTTTTTAAGATACAAATATTTATTTAGAACAAAAAGATATTTATTTAATGTGATGAATGAAATATTTTCATAGTTTTCCTTAAAATAACATTGAAGTCAGGTTTTATGTCTGACAATTGGATGCGGAGGTCTGGTGCAGCATTAAAACCTACTCCTAAACTTATTTTTCGTGTAGGCGTAAGCTGATAACCCAGCCTCGCATCTGTAAGTTGACACAAATAGGAGTAAGGCCATGATAGCCTTTTTAGCGATCCTTGGGTAATTCGTTTTGCAGGCCACACCAAAATTGCTCGTACTATTCCTAAATGGATTTCGAACCCATTCGATTTCCTGTAACTAAATCTTTTCTTTTGGAAAATATTCCTCCAAAGACGTTGTCAGGTTTCTCAAATGTTCACGTATACTTAATTCCACGTCGTCGTTTATATCGTTTTTTTGTCGAGTCAGTTTTTGGAAATATCCCAAAACAATTTTTTTTTTTCAATTATTTCGTATGTTTCTGCTGGTTATTTCGATTTGTTCTCCTATACAGGTCGCATTTCTCAACCGATTCTCGTGAAATTATGTGATCTGGATCAAAAATTATATAGATTTTTTTTCGACGAGTCAGGTTTTGGAAATTTTCAAAAACATTTTTTTGCAATGGTTTTGTTCTCCTCTGCAGATACTCGTCAAATTTTGTGAGCAGGTTCAATAATGATATTGGTCGTGTCAGTTCTAGGACATATTCTAAAACATTTTTTTTTAATAATTTCGTACCTTTCTTTTCCATTTTGTATAAACCGTTTTTTTTTCATTTTGTATAAAACACCGATGTGACCAGGTGCGATAATTATGATACATCTTTTTTTTTCATATCAAATTTTGCAAATTAAGAGTAACACAGTCGCGAGATCTACAGCTCATAGAACCACAAGTTTAGACGTTTAAAATGTGGACTAGTATAAGTATTAGGAGTTGGTACGGGACCCTTCTTTGTGCGGTCCGACACGCATTTGGCCGGTTTTTTATTCTATTGTTCTCTAAAATTTTGGCTGTTCATCATATACCACCGAATGGACTAAGAATAGATATCTGATTATTGGATTTTTACCTACAAATTAGATTTACGAGTATATTAACGTATAAATTTATCCACTGACATCGTTCCAAAGATTACCCGGCACCAAGTTACGAAAGACAATCGCGATCTAATATCGCACAAGCCATCTACTCATTTTCTAATCGATTCACTTGCATAATTGGGCTGATTTGCACCATGGCCTCTTCGATCATCGAGTCGAGGTAGAGTGGGTAGTTGTGCAACTCTGGAGAGCCACACAATTATCGATGCTCGGCAGATGAAACGCGAAATCAATGTTTCACAGCAAAATTACCGAGACTCTTGGTTTAGCCTCTGCGAAATTGCGGGTTAGTTTAGATTTGGTCAATAAGATTAGTACAGGTTCTGTAATAGGTAGGTATTGTAATTGGACATGAGCAGAGGATTAGGTAATTAGATATTTTTAATAATACTCAGCATAGTTTAGTAATTGCTTTTATATGGTACCATGTGTCAGGAAAAATATAAATTTCATGTAAACATTGGTAAACATATAAATAAATAAATGTTATGATTATGACTGATTAAACAGACACAAACAATCTGGGGCGAATTGACAATTAAAACCCAGATTGAAGTAAGATGAAGACTTCAATAGCTGCTCCTACTAACTACTCTGATTTTGATATTTAACGAACCTGTAAGTGTATCTATTTTGCGTGCAAAGATATTGAAATCTAAAGTGCGTCCAAAGAAGGCAGGCCAAAGAAAAAAACTAAACTTGCAGTCTGCAAATCCGAAAATATAAAACTCGATATAACAAAATCATTACAAAATATTATATCTAATACCTTAAAATATAATGTCAAATGAAAAAAATAAACACTATAGGTATTTTATGAATCAACCTTCATAGTTAAAATTAACTCTCTTTAAGGTGACGAGAAATCTATTTTCACATTTTCTCAATTTACTCGAGTATGTCTAAAAATGAGTTACCGTCTATTGCTTTCTGAGGGCGGTATACTGGTATTACCTGTTTTATTACTTGGCTCAAACTTTAATTGCAGCTAAATACGTAGTTTGTCTGTATGTTTGTAACTTATCTTCATTGTTTCATGATGGCCGTAGATTGGAATTAAAGCGTCACAACGCGGCTAAGCTATAATTTATTGATTAAACGATTGGTAGGTTCGATATATCTTAATTCTGTGGGACAGTTAAAAGCGGCATTTAAGTATTTTTCGGCGGTAACAATTTAGAGTTTCGAAGCAGCGACAGCGTTGTGTATAATGTATCTAAATCCAAGTAGGTATATACTTAAACAAGGCAATAGAAATTATTTCCTGTTCCGAATAAGCTCCGGTTTAAATAGTAATCCTCCCTTTCTATTCCGATAGGAAGAGAACAGAAAATGTACGAGGAAGGTCAAGAACATGTGGTTCCGATATTTTTGAAATTCGTTAGGGGAGCAGAAGGCGAGGTCGTTGCCCCGTTTAACCGAAAGGAGGGTTGTCACCGGAGCGTCGTAGAATGTCTCTTACGTGAGATATGAATGCGGCGTACGCGCACCCTAGGGCCGGGGGCAGGTGAGGGGATGACATTATTTTATTTCGGGACTGAGTGCAACTTATAGTTGTGCGTAATGGAGAAGAGAAACAAGTGATTATGTAATGAATAACCCCAATAAATAATCGCAGCTGCCAATTTTATGCTGATTACAATCCGTTCAAGTCTTAAAGACCCGAATATTTGTCGATAGAGTCGATAGGCGACAGCTAATTTGGTGTGCCGGTTTGCGACCATTTGGATGAGTTGATGAAGTTAAAGAATATTGACTTTTTTTAATGGATTCCAATTCAATAACTACCAAATAAAATGTATACGACTCACTGTTTCTGTAGGGTGAGTAAAAATATTGTTTTCTTTAATTGAAAAAAAATCCGGTGGTCGCAAATTGACGCTGGTCAAGTAACCGGCCTAGCGACCCTACAAGGTGATCGGATAAAAAAATACACTACTGTGGTAACAATAATTGCTTTATAATCAATTTAATGTAATATTATGCAGAATGGCATTTTAAGCAGTTTGACACCTTGAAACGACAAAACATATAATCTGATAGCACATAATTCACGTGCTTTATCACTGTTGTATCAACTACTTCATGTACACCGATACGTGTAGAGGTACATTCTTAAACCACTACTACACAGATATCGGTCAGTTAACCGAGTCTTTGTAGATTTTGGAGTAGTACTTGCGTTTAGTACCTTCTAGTAGGGGTGATTTTGACATCAGGGTTGAAGTTCAGGGGTGATTTTGACATCAGTTCAGTTCTATGATGCAATATTGGCGATTTTTTCAAAGCACCTGTGTTAAAGTAAATTTAACTTCATTAGGTACTGTCTGTTTGCCTGAACGAAACGAGTTAAGCATGATTAATGCTGTTTTAACAATATTGACCCGTTCTACAGAACTGTACGAAATTAATATGGCTCAACCACGTGCAAAAAGTGCCAATATATTAGAAATACTGCTAAGGACCGCTATTTTCCCTAGAATCACCACAATTCACGAGCGATATTGAACTGTTGAGTGTTCGACATGATGCTCACGGCCGCTTTCTACCATCGCACCGCTCGCCGTCATGGCTTGGCATTCATCCTGACATCCTCCCTCGGACGCTCTGATTGTGGTATGAGGTTCCCTGCCGAGGTTTTCCCGACGGACTACAATATGGGGTTCTTCAAGAAAGGTGTGTATAAAATAAATTCTTAAAGGGTCGGCAATGCGCATGTGACACCCCTGGAGTTGCAGGCGTCCATAGGCTACGGTGACCGCTTACCATCAGGCGGGCCGTACGCTTGTTTGCCACCGACGTGGTATAAAAAAATACTTGCTGTTAACTTAGCGAATCCCCAAGTCAATTAATTTCGGTCGGCAATGCACATGGGACTCCGTCGATCCGCAGTCCTATGGAGAAAGATGAGCCACCAGAGATGGGCGAAAATGTGTTTTATATATTTTGTTTTGAACCTAGCTTTCAACAACCATTACGAAGGCTTGTTTGTTTGTTTGTATAGGGGTGCCTATAACCGGCACCAGGCCTGTTACTAACAACTATCGCCACTTCGGTTAAACTCCGCTTTCACAGACCTACTTTACACCGGGGTGAATTATCACCCGAACGCCGGACACCGCCGGACTGCGACAGCATGGTTCAACTTGGTTGTGTAAAAACGTTACTGGGTGACAGTGTTGAAGCGCAAATAAAACTTTCCTAACTATAACAACAGAGCAACATAAACAACAGCACGTGCTATGCAGCATAGCGTGATTCGATTTTTTGTAGCTGTCAAACATCGGTTTTGTAAGTATTATTGTGTGCCGGTACCTACAGGTGGAGATGTCGGTAGTATTGGATACAAGTGCTGGCACCGAGCTGAGGTCTCCGCGCTCCAGCGCGGCCTCGCCGGCGGCCGCGCCTGCGCATGTCTCATCGAACACCATAATCTTCGCTTCACTGCTCTTTATAATCGCTCCTTATTGTATTCGACCCCATTACATTGTCAGATATACTCCTTTGATAAATTTAGTTGTCGTTGAGCAATATCTTGTTCACTTGAGCGGAACAGGATACTCAATTTCCTGAGGAGTTCGTATCATTACGTGTGCGATCACCTTTTATGATGCCGCACCTATCTCCGAGAAATATATAAACGAAACAATTACTTTAGTGGAAACGACAACTAGCGGAATAAGTAGTTTTTTTAAGAATACACACATATAGAGAGCAACTAGTGTACACGTACTGTCGCAGGACTGGCTTCTTCAACATTATCATAAGAATTTTGTATCTAGTGGAGTGTAGACATTCACTTCTATTACCAGGTCATGTCATTCATGTGATATTATTCTATATATCTACTTAGCACTAAATTTCTTTATTATTGTGACTTATTGGAACGTTATTACCCGATTATTTTTATGCCAATTTATTGTAAGGTACTTCCTGGTATCTATTTTGTTTTTGGACGATATTTTGGATTTGGATGACGACCACTTTGGCTTAGTAGCCCTGCCTACGAAGCCGGAGGTCCCGGGTTCAAATCCCGGGCAGGGCATTATTTGTGTATGTTTCCCACGAATATTTGTTCGTAGGTTTTGGATGTCTTCTATGTATTTAAGTATGTATTTATCTATATATGTATTAATATCGTCGTTTAGTACCCATAGTACAAGCTTTGCTTAGTTTGGGACTAGGACGATTTGTGTAAGATTGTCCCCAATATTAATTATTTATTACTATTGTTAATTAATTAATTTGTTTTATCTAAGGATATATACTACTGTATATTCTTAATTATTAAACATTATTGTTATTATTCATGATTGTTACGCAATTACTTGCGTCTATAGTTCAATACAAAATATGTAGTATAAGCAAAAATTTGTTATTTGAGAATTGTATAGTGTAAAGAATAAAACTAAACTAAACTATGGTATCCCTGCAGCACAGAAACTTTTTCGAGAGTTAGCTAAACGGCTGGTCGATGTAACCGGAGACAAAAGAGCTGGCGGCTTCCTCGCCCAACGCATAATATAAGTATTGCGATCCAGCGAAGAAATGCTGCCAGCACCCTCGGCACCATGCCACAGGGGCCAATTTTAGAATTAGGTTTTTAAATTTGTAAGGGTTTAATTTAGTTTAGTTTATTTAATAATATACTTGTTGTTTTTTTATGTATTATGGATAAATAATAAACTATGGTTTACTCGCAGATATTTTCCTTTTTCAAATCTATATCCGCTTATCAACAAATCTAAAAAACGATATGGTCAAGAAACAACTAGTAAAGAAATTCATTTTAGCCACATAATCGGTCTGGAAGCTTTCATTATGAGCCCAAGGACAGTAGGTCCGCGGGATGCCGTCGCTGCAGCGATAAGATTTCGCGCTGACTGAATACTAGTTGGTACAGCGGGGAGAGACAGTCGCGAGTGCGGAGATGGTGAGGCGAAGGTGACAGTAATTGACAGGTCGGTGCGCACAGGACACTTGACGCACGTGCTAGTGGACTCGGCCCCCGCACTAAGCAGGATGTCTTTAAATAGACTAAATGCCTTTGTGAAGGCATGCCCTCCGAAGGGTGGCGGCATCCGGCTACGATCGCGCACATGATTTGCTTCTTAAAGGAAACTTATAAATAACTTGCTTCAATTATTCTAAACCATTCAACTATGAACATTACTTGACGCAGTTGAATAACTCGTGTTCCAGTTTGGTGCAAGACGCTTGTCTAACCATCGCTGGGACATTACTATAGGTGCGGAATATTTATTGCTTTCCAATTTATCTAGACACGCGGCAGCGTGTCTTCACCCCAGGAACTACACTACACGAACCGTTTGGAACCACTTTTGACCCCCCAATAACTCCAAATCTATCTAACTTAAAAAAATGAAAACCGACCGACCGACTGACTAGTAAAACTAATTTACTGCGGCTTAATGCATTTTGAGCCTTAACTTGGCAGTTTTCTATGTAGTATGTTATAATACCATAAAAGCTGTTGGATATTTAAGAAAACTGCCAAGTTAAAGCTTTTTTTTAACCGACTTCAAAATTTCAAAAGAGGAGGTTATCAATTCGGTTGTATGTTTTTTTTTTTTTTGTTTTTTAATGTTTGTTAGTCCATAACTCCGTCATTTCTTAACCGATTTGGTAAATTCTGTTTTTGATTGTAAGTATATACATCCAAGTTGGTACCGTTTTTGTCAAAACGCAGTTCTGATGATGGGATCCATGAGGAATTGAGGGAACTCCTCAAATCTTTAAGGCAAACATATAGTGATTTTTGTGTTTTTATCAACAAGTCAAGCATTTTCATCCAAAAATGTGACATTAGATAAAGTGGAACTGCTCATGATGATCAGAACAGAACTCTTCAACGACGAAAAGTTCACGTTTGGCGATTTGTCCTCCTAGCTGTGTTTGTTAAGCAATTTCTATTTTCACGATTAATTTTTGTCATGCTTGATTTCTGATGATGGGATCCATGAGGAATTGAGGGAACTCCTCAAATCTTAAAGGCAATCATATAGTGATTTTTGTGTTTTTATCAACAAATCGAGCATTATCATACAAAAATGTGACATTTGATGAAGTGGAACTGCTGATGATGATCAGAACAGAACTCTTCAACGACGAAAAGTTCACGTTTGGCGATTTGTCCTTCTAGCTGTGTTTGTTAAGCAATTGATTTTTGTCATGCTCGGGTTCTGATGACGGGATCCATTAGGAATCGAGGGAACTCCTCAAATGTGAAAGGCACACAAATAGTGATTTTAGTATTTTCATGAACTAATCAAGCATTTTTATTCATAAAAGTGACATTTGATGAAGTGGAACTGCTGATGATGATCAGAACGGAACTCTTCAACGACGCGTAGTTCACGATTGGCGATTTGTTCTCTTCGTTTTGTTTGTCAAGCAAGCAAGGTTTTTTCATGATTCCATGAGGAATTGAGGGTACTTAGTCTTCTACCATTATAAACATATATTATAGCCATTTTTATTTTATTGTATATCTATCTAAGAGTGCACCATCTAAGTATAATCTCAACCCTCGATATACGTCTCAAAACATTTTGTGTTATTATGGATATTTTCTATCGATATGTGGCTTGAATGAGATGAATGTCATAATGAATGCTCATGGTGGAATGCTAGATGTGGTGTTGGTGTCGGAGGGCATACGTGGTGTCAGAGTGGCTGAGATGGAGGGCGGTGGTCTTGTTCCACGACGAGATGCTTACCATCCGCCTTTAGATATTTCGGTCCCATTGCTTACAACAGCGTGGCAGTATCCTACCGAGCAACTGGATCCCAGTAATATGAGTGGGCTCAAAGATTGGAACTTTAAAAGGGGTGACTACGAATTACTATACAAACTTGTCTCTGAAGAAAAGTGGCAGGACCTTCTAGAGACTGAGGATGTAAATGTAGCAGTTGATACTTTTTACCGGATAATATATGGCTTTTTCGATGAATGCATTCCGAAAAAACGTCGCTATAATAAGAGTGTTCGTCGGTATCCGGTATGGTTCACTGCCAATTTGATTGTGGATATTAAGCGTAAATCCCATCTTCATCGGGAATGGAAGTCTACGAAAATCAGTAGCATATATAGCGCATTCTCGAAACTTAGGGCTAGTATCAAGAAACAAATAGCCTCCGCCTATGATTCCTATATTTATCAAATTCAGAGCAAAATTAGGAGTAATCCACGTGCTTTCTGGCAACATATTGATAGCCTTAAATCGAAGGGTGGCTATGTATCGCAGGTTACTTTCGAAGGCAAACAGTTTGAGGGTCCTGATGCAGCTCAAGCGTTTTCCAGATTTTTCTCTAGTGTATTTTTGCCCGATGTTCCTCGCCTTAATGGATGTTGTCATGAAAATAGCGGTCAGAAAAACTCAGCGAACGATATTCGCATACGTTCGATTTCGATACAGGAGGTAGAAGCAGCCATTAAGCGCTTGAAACCCAATAGCGCCCTGGGGCCTGATAACTTGCCGGCTTACATAATGAAGGGGTGTATTGAATACCTCAAAGCACCTATTCACTACATGCTCAACTTGGCTCTCTCCAAGGGCACATATCCTGACCTATGGAAGATCTCAAGAGTTAGACCAATTCCAAAATCGAAGGATGTTAGCAATGTGGAGAACTATAGGCTCATAGCAATATTGTCGACGCTTGCGAAACTGTTCGAGTCTATACTCCATCGGACACTATCTGTGTACTTAAAACCATATTTATGCGACTCTCAGCATGGCTTCAGAGACAACCGATCGGTCAACACTAACCTCTTAATCCTGACTGATACCATTTCGGAACACCTGGACAAGGGTATCCAAGTGGATGTCATATACTTCGATTTTCAGAAGGCCTTCGATCGCGTAGATAATGATGTGCTACTCCATAAGCTTGACAGTATTGGCTTTGACCCAAATCTACTTCGTTTGTTTGCCAGTTATCTAAGCGATCGGCAACAATATGTCCATCATGGCCACTTTGTTTCAGCTCCATACCATACCCGATCTGGTGTTAGTCAGGGTTCTATACTGGGGCCTTTGCTATTTGGGGTAATGGTTAATGACCTAGAATCTGTTGTTCGCAACTCAAAATGTCTTCTTTATGCTGATGACTTAAAATTAGTGTACGGGGTGAAGCAGGTCGCTGATTGCGAGTCGCTCCAAGAGGATATTGCAGCCGTGTTTCGGTGGAGTGTGGACTATAAGCTTCACTTCAACATAGCTAAATGTTGTGTGTGTACTTTTAGTCGAGCGTCTACCCCCATTCATGCACAATACTTTCTTGGATCTGAACCAATTAACAGGGTCTTTTCGGTCAAGGATCTTGGCGTAGTATTTGATGCACGAGTCTCCTTCCACGACCATATTAGGGACCTCACCGCCAGCTGTTTTCGTAGATTAGGGTTCGTTTTGCGTAATGCCAGAGCTTTTCATGATCCAGTAGCAATAAAAATGCTGTATAATGCATTGGTGCGAAGCAAACTGGAAGCGTCTGCTATAGTCTGGAACCCTTACGAATATACCTACATTCTACTCTTAGAAAAAGTTCAAAAAACTTTTCTAAGATTTTTATATAAAAAAATGTATGGATATTATCCATACCTTTATCCTACAAAGTTTCTCCTAGGATCTATGGGTTTTCATTCTCTAGAAGTGAGACGCAATTTTAGCCTTCTTACTTTTGTGTGTCGTGTTTTACGGGGAGAGTCAGACTGCCTGGAACTGGTGGCGCAATTAGTGAGGCTACATGTTCCAGAAGTCCCACGAATGGTTCTGAGACCTCGTACTCGCCCTCTGTTAGCAGTGCCTTCGGCTCGCACTGTATCGCACAGGAACTCACCGCTCCTCCGTGCACTGACACTGCTAAATGCCCATCTGGTGTCAACACCTGAGTGTGATTTACTTGCGTGGCGATGGGCGGCTGTGTGTAGGGAATGTCTGAAGTTTTGTGAGATGAAGGATGATAGGCTTACTAGTGTGCGTATATGATGATTGTATTTGGTATTATTATTATTATTTCTTTTAGTTTTTTCTTTTTTCTTTTCTGTACTCAATGTTTAGTTTTCACAGTGCATTAGATTTAGGTCTGTAATGCTGTGTAAATATATTTTTAGTTAAATAAATAAATAATAATCTTTTACCGGCCTCCCCCATTGAAGTCGGTTTTTTTTTCTTAAAAATTATTTTTATTGTTAATGGGATTACGTTTGACCTTAGTCCAACCTGATGGAAAGTTAAGACAAAGTCTAAGATGGAAAACGCTCACCCAGAAGATGCCTATTCACTCTTACCTTGAAGACATCGAGGTCATATGCTTCTGGAAATACAGACGCCGGAAGAGAATTCCAGACTGAAGCAGTGCGAATCAGAAATGATTTGTTAAACCGCGAGGTGCGGCATGGAGGGAATTCGACTACATGTGGGTGAAATCCCATACGGCGCCTAGTACTCCGATAAAGAAAAGTCGAAGGGGGGATAAGGTCATGGAGCTCAGCAGCACTCTCTCCAAAATACAACCTATAGAAAATTGCCAGACAGGCGACCCTCCGCCGATGCTCCAAACTTTGGAGTTTGGTTCCAACGAGCGCAACGTCGCCTATCAGTCTCCTGGCTCTCCGGTCCACCGAGTCCAAAGCACCCAGCTGATATTTGGCTGCACCATCCCAAAGATGACAACAGTACTCCATACACGATCTCACCTGAGCTTGGTACAGGTGAAGCAACTGCTTCGGTGAGAAGTACAGTCAAAATCATTAAACCGCAGTAAATTAGTTTTACTGTAAACAATGTAGTGCCGGACTTGGCACCATTTCAGAGAATCTACGGAACTTGGCACCCATTTAGATCTCAATTCTTTTGTCGGTGAATACGACAACCAAGCATCGCATATTCTTAATATTGAACTTGGCTCCCATTTTCACATTTATGTTTTTGATGGGATTTATTTTACTGGAAATAATAGAATACTTCGCTTTGTACAAAGAAGACTACTTGCTGCTCTAAAATGTACAGGTTACTGTACACAAATGTAGTCACGCAATTTTTAGCATATCTTGAATTTGGGATCTTTAATGTAGGCTAATGAAGACCATCGGTGGTGTTGAATACTTACAGAATACTCGTAGCCATAATACTTATATGAAATATGAATAAAAAATGTAATCACGAAAGACGCAACGCAATATAATCCAGTTGTTGGTTCTAAAGGGGCCCGAACGAGTACATGGCTTCACAATGTAGCCCTTGCACGTGTTAGTTAAAAGGGTCCCTCGGGAGTTTTCTTAATGTGTATGTAGGTACGCATTGTACCCAACGTACCTGCAAAGCGATCAAACAAGTGTTTCCGGTCAGGGGTCTTCATATCCGGTTTGTTTGCGCAACCAACTCACGCATTTGTGATGGGATTGAAAAAAAGGCAAAATCTAATAATCCAGACAGTCATAAATTAGGTTATGGAGCGACAGTAAACTTACATTAAATAAGTATATAAATAAACATACATAAATAAAAATACATGGGTATTATACCACAAACCGTATGTGGGAATTGAAAACGTAAATAAATATCACAATGCAATGCAGCGCTGGAGAACAAATCTCTACCAAAGCCACTGAACTCCTGTAGTACGTACACAGAATACACAGATAGATCTACTCACAGAACATGTTATACTGTTCTACAGATACTCGTACTTAGGTATTGTAAGTATTTAGTTGTTTTACCTTTCTTATACTAAACCAATAATATATATCTATACCTGGACGAATCTAGAGGTTAGATAGCTGTAACTATAATTTATAATCATAATACGATTACCATTCTTTTGGGTCATATGATCGAGAACTTGTTTACAAAAGTGGAAATAACCAAAAAGTATTGCGGAACAAATCGCATTATTACGAGCGGTAGATAAGCAAGGGTGACCTGTCGTCTAATGACCCCTCGAGTCAGTGGTTGGCAACAAACGCTTGCTTGTCCGTGAACTATCAAACGTATGCATTTTGTTGTAGGTATACGATGACTAATACATGCAATATTTTTATATCATATGTTTTGTTTTCCGATGATGTTGGGCTCGGCAACCAGTGCTTCCACTTCCACATTTCTCCTCACTCTCCAGCTACCATCTTCCGTTTTGTAGGTCCCTGAATCTTTCTGCACGGCTGCGCTGGCTCGGCCACGTTGAGAGGATGGGAGAGGATCGCGCTGCCAAAAGATCGTACCTGGGACTGGGACGTCCAAATTGTTGACGCCCGATCGGCCGACCAAGGTATCGTTGGATAGAGGAATTCCAAAGAGGTCTCTGCCAGCTTCAAACAGCCGACTCCGCCGATTGGCGACAAGCTGCCCAGGACAGAGCGCAGTGGCGTGTCTTAGTGAGGTGGAGGCCAAGATCCCCCTTGTGTCGCTGGGCTAGCGTAGTAAGTAGTAAGTAAGTATATGTTTTGTTTACATATAGTCATATACGTATACATTATAACCTAAATGCATTTTTTTCAGCATCTTGTGAGGGAATGTTCCCTAAACTTACCCTATCTAAACTTCCCTAACTGTGACTATCAATCTAAGGGTTTGTTTACAGCTGCACGGTAGCATACTGTTATACTATTCTGTGACGGTAGCGTTGTTTTTCTTTATGGCACTTTCAGCTATCGAATTCGCTTTACGACCCCTAAACATAAATGTGAAACCTCAGCTGTCAGTCCGTCTGTCAGCATGCTACATGTCATTAACCCTAATTATAGGTAGGTATTAGTTTACGATACACAATAATAATAATAATAATGCTTTATTGCGCAAAGAAAAAGAAAAATGTTTCACAAATTAGACATTCAATAATGCTACAGCAGGAGGTCTTATCGCTTTATAGCGATCTCTTCCAGCCAACCTTTGGATAGCAGGAAAGACCAGGTATTTAGTGCAGGAGTACAAGAGGAAGAGTATAGGTATAACACAAACGTCTCATAACAAATATAAAATAAATATGTACAATATAAACATATTAATGCATATAATATGGAACTACTCGTATAAAAACTTGTAAATTGTGGTTAATTTATTCCAATGCAATACTTAAGAAATCATAATAGAACTTCACCTTGTATTTCGACATTGAGAACCATTTGATAATTTGTATAATATCAAAATTACTAGTAATTTGTCATAGTAACAGTCATCTAATTTTGTGAAATGATGTGTTCACCTGTAATTGGGGTGCGTAAGCTCCCACATACTTTTATGCCAAAGACTAATGTAACCATACCTTACGAGTATGTACTCTGTTGGTGTCCCGACCCGTGTAATGAATAAATAAATAACTTATGCATAGATAGCTAATATTGAATCTGATACGAAGGCACGGAAGCGTGTGTGCGAGTCATTAAAGTTTTTTTTTTTAATCTAGAGCAAGACATCTGGGATATTGCTTTTGTTTCCCTTTCTATCAAGAAATGGAATCGCGGACCCGGTACGATTAACTTATTGGTATTATTAAACTCTTTATAATTCTACCATTTCAACCAACAGTTTACCAAAATCAGAAAACAAATCGGGTGATTGTTGTAAGTTTGGTTTTCACACTGAATGGGGCGGAGCACCCAAACGGCCCCGGCGCGTCATTCAGCCCGAATGGTAACAATATAACAAGTTCTGCAGGTGGCGGCTACGTATCAATAGCGCTGATTATAACTCCATTCAGTATCACACCGTGTACCTTACCTGGACAACCTGTTCCCTTTTCGTTAACTACATGAAGTTTTTTTTTATTCTGAATCTCTACATCTACATTTAATTATGAATTTCATAAATAAACAAACAGTACATCGCTGCAGCATATGATGTACAAATGTACCTACACAACAGCATGAAGTGCACGGCAAAAGACGAACAAATTCCACCACAAGAAAATATTTATAAACATTTTTGTTTCTCTAGTCAAAAGTAGAGCCATGAGCTCATTTAATGGTATTTGTGGTTAGGTATTCGTAATTCGTAGGTAAATACATTTTAGGATAATACTGAACTGAACGTACTGGCAACAAGAGGCACTTTTTATACAACGACGATGGCAAGTAAGCTTGCTTACGGCCTCCCTGGTGGTAATGGAATTGAAGAAGAATGGCTTGCGACACCGTAGCCTATGGCCACTTACGACTCCAGAAGATCCACAAGTGCGTTGCCAACCCTTTATCGACTTGAGGATTCGTTGTGTTGACAGCTAAGGTCATAACTCCAGAAAATCCACAAGTGCGTTGCCAACCCTTACTCTCAACACAGCGCATCCTCCTTACTCACCACTGGAACACAACGCCACATACTCGTATATACCTAAGGAGCAAGTAGGTAGTGATGTTATTGTGGTTGAGGTACTCTATCGCCATTGTGGAGATAAGTGGCTTCACTAAAAAAGCACAAAAATAAGCAGTCTTGCAAAACTAAGGTGAGTAATGTTGCTTCTTTACGATCCAAATTAATTAGTTACTAATTCTGATGAAGAAGTGTTAACATAAATTTGGTAGATTTATGTTAACACTTCTTCATCAGAATTAGACTCATGTAGGTATGATTTGGCGGGTACACCGCTGCGCCCGCGCCCTTAAACGGGAGCCATTGTCTTCCACTTCCATAATATTAAGACCATTATATTTGCTTGTTCAAGCGTGTTCTTATCGCTTGCTTATAATGACTTTGATCGGTGGCTGACATCTTCATGAAGATATTAAATAATCATTGTTTTATGATACGCAGACAATAGCTGTAATCACAAAGTTAATAATAAACTCTGTGTCTGTTCTTTGTGATTTGGTTAAGAGAATCGAAAGTGATACCGAAAATACGTAGGCAGAAGATAGAAAGTGGGTATTACATTTCATTTCCATTGTTTCAAGACCTAAATAAACATGAACTCGAAAGACTCCTCATCATAGGTTAAATAATATGTAGTTTGTAGAATTGCACATAATTCATGGAAAGGTGCGAGAGTTCGACGCACTCAAACGTACCTATGTAACTAAACCTAATAGCACTAGGTAAACAATTTTAAAATTATGTAACATCGTGGACATAGGACACCAATATTGCCACCACACAAGTTTGGCATCAATTTCATAATCTGACTCTGCATTAACCCTGATTCAGCCGAACTTGCGGGTCAATGGCAACGGCAGAAATACAATATTATGTAATAATAGTAAACAAATGCGCATCTTGCATAATATAAGTACATTCAGAATTTTATCTACGACATTAAAATGCAATTTTTTAAGTATATAGGTATGTATGTAATTTATTACTGTTACTATAACCACCTATTAACTACTTATGTAAACAATGATTCCTATAAACTCTGTAATATTCTTCCACATTTTCATTAATACATATTTTTAGGCATTGTCCTAAATATATGATGGAAACTTATTAGTTTATTATATTTTTCTTACTTAGTCTCTTATCCCGAACTGAACTACTTCTTAGCTTTAAGTACATTAAATTTTAAAAAGCCAGTGACGTTAAGTAATTTACAATCAACTTTAAAGTACGAGTCCTCGTCAAATCACGAACTTAAGTTCATGTCACGTCAATGTGATTTACCTTTCTTTGGCACTTAAAATTCGAAGGCCATTAAACCGAACGAGATTTCTTCGGAGACGATGGCCCGTAAAAGTTTCGCAAGAGGCGGTCGTAACCCATTTTAGTTATAACTCGCCGTGACGCGCCGAGCTTTTACGCAGCGAGCGGAGAAAATAGGGAGACGGCCGTTGCCGAAAACAACAATGAGGTACTGTTACCATAATGACACTTTATGGGCACAAACATCGGCTGTGCTTGCGCCGACACGACACGGCCGCAGAGCTCGGTCGCGCGATGCACGAATGTGGTCCGCTCCGCGCATTGTTTCCGCGATATGCCGCCGACATCGAGGACGACATTGATGCCTCGCGGACAAAGGCACCCATTGCAACAGCAGAGCGACGTACTGTACCAGAGTCCACCTCTGACATTCAGCTCATTTCGTAGAATAGGTTCGATTGTTGGACTCGTAACTTCCTATTCGCGGTCGCGCAATCAAAACATACTCGCTCATAAATAAAGCTCTTGAAGATTGTGATTCTTCGATACCAACTATTTTATTCGATTCCTTGATTACACTATTGGCTTACGCAGTGAAGTTTATTTTCGTCGTATAACCGAGTCCAGGGTCTGACCAGTAACCGCATTTTATTATTATGCAAGTACGATCTCGCACCGCAACCCAGCTCACGTCTGCATTTTATGTCCGGGAAGATGAAGTTGTAAATAAATGCGTACATAGCCACAAAATTGGACAATTTAATGTATTGTTACCAGTGTAGGTAAAAGCTTGGACTTAAGACATCAACTTTCTTTTAAGCGGACTTGGGCTTTCTTGAAACTTTCTTTATTAATGACTTGTGGTAAACGTATGGACTTGAATAATAAAGCAATAACCTTTTGAAGATGCATTGTAGCAGTGCATATAATTTTAATAAAATCACTCGAGTAAAAAAAATCAATGTGGAATTCGTTGTAGCAAGGCGTGTATATGACTTCGAGTATGCGTTCCGTGTATGATTTAATAGTTTTTCTGTGCTTTGCATTATTACAACGGGGCAACATTGTCCACGCTGGGCGGTCCCGGTATGATCAAGAGCTACACAGAAGCGCAGCCTCGCCACGCTCGGTTTCACGCACGCGATGGACGTCTAACAAAACGTTGATATTTACAGCGGCCAGACATAAGCGCAGCACCGCTGGCCCTGTGGTCCACAAGCGTAATCAATAAGCGCGCCCTGGAACAGCTACTGCTATTCGAACCAGTTATTACAATATCGGCGCTCGTTTAGTTATCATAATATTCATAATCTACGCGACGGACGTACGACAATATATGTATGTTATTTTCAAATTTGAGTAGGTAAAAATACTTACATTTAAAAACCTGAAAGTAAGTCGTCATCAGAGCCATGTACGTGACTAATTTTTCAGTAGATATTAATACTGGAGCTCCGACGCCCGAAGTAATTTGTTTTTATCACTTTAGAATAAGGGCGTACAATGAAAAATATCGCGTTCTTCTTAAAATTACAGCTTAGATACAGTCAGTCAATAATATTCGCCGAGAAACGGATATTTTTAAGATATTTTAAAGTAAGAACATCTGTTTTTTCAAATGTACCTTTGTGGTAGATACTCTTCGGGTTGCTCAAAAATACCCGAACATGCGCTAACGCTTGCAAATCTTACAATAAAGACGTGTACAGATATTTGTAGGTATAGATGCAGGAAAACTCGAATGCACTCTAGATGCAGGTAAAGCATATACCGAAAGCATTACGGAACAAGGCTGTGCTTCAATTAAATAGATAATTTGTGTCAAAGACGCGCATAAATCAAACAACAATGGCGTGCAACGTATCATCATCACATGTGCTAGGCGCTGCGCGTGGGCCAGGTGCAACAATCTCGGCAGTTGTCGCCGCACGCGCACCCTCACTGTGCTTTTAATAAATTTCAATACACATAAAAAAGGATCTATCAAAACCGGTAAATAAACCGGTGTTCGGGTGCAACTATGCAGCGCTCTTGGCGCAGATCGCTCGCCCTCTGCGAACAAAACACCGTTTGTTGGGTGTGCAAACAAGTTTTGATTAAATGAAAAGGTGTCCCGGAACGGGCGTGTTCACCGTTTGCTCTAGGTAATTACCTAATTTAGAACCATTTGAGTCATTGTGTTAGGTACAAGTATGTATTGAAACTACGGAATCGACAAAGCTTGCCCTTTGTTTCATAGACTGATTATTTCAGCTGAAGTCTGCGTAGTTACTGTAACTGTGTAAGACGCCGAAACTGTGGCTGCAGATAAGGGTAGGAATATATAGATATTTTCTGTATTATATGATTCCTATGTACGGTCAACTGCAATACTTCGTATCGATTTAATCCCGTCATAAATACGTACCGCAACCTTAATCCGCCTACATAAGAGCTATAGGACATATTTTTGAGCAAGTTGTATGCACCCATATTTTTGCAGTTGACTGTACATAGTTGAATAATCAAATCGACATATGGTTATACATAACCGTTCAAGCTTGTAACCTACCTACACACACAAAAAAACAATTTACGTGAAAATTTACTTAAGTTTATGCAATAACATTTAAGTAAATTTTCAGTTAACAGCAGAAAACGATTGTAATGTTTTTAGATGAAACCAAGATTAGAAGAATATAGGTTTTTTTTACTGGAACAAATTCTGTAATAACTTCCTAAATCTTTTGCACATGACTGCGTCCGCGTGTCAACATCCAGCACCTACAATATCTTTCTCTTAGGGCTTACGGGCAGATATACTAGATATAATGTACCTATTCCATGTATCAATCCAGATTAAAGACTGTGTGCTGAATTTCATCCAAATGCGGTCAGCTACTTTAACGAGATCGAGTGGCAAACGTGGTATTTTTACGTACATAATACCTATTATAAGAAAAAATAAGATCTGTTTGTTAAGCAAGCTTAGTACAGATAGTACTCAATCCGTTTCCTAATCAGTTTTTTATCGTATCTAGTCCTTAAATGTCTGCTGTGATCACACATAGCATACTAAAAAGCACTACAGGTGATGTATCGGTTTTAGTTTTTCTAAGAACATGTAAACCGAGTAGGCATAGGAAAAGGTTAAGCACAATGACGGAACCGTTACCCGTCATGTTCGCTTAATCCGAGCCCAGCGATCACTTGTCCGGGCTGCATGCGCGGCAGCTGCCCTCGCAGCGACCCCTGCTCCAAGTTCCCCTTCTTACCATAACACTATAAATACCATTTTGTAGCTAAGACACGAAAAAAATACTAAGTATAACGGAGTTATTCTCCATAAAAAAATGTGGGAAACGTAAAAATCCTGTTTCCCTGAGCGGAGATTGCATTGCAACGTCGCTCACCCCAAAAACAGTGAATATTTTTTTCAACATCACACTTTTTTAATGTGAAAGTTATTAATTAGATGTCATTCTGATACCATTTTTAAGATAGAAAGGCTTTTTTAATCAATATGCGTGTTTCACCTTTGCTAACCACGCAAGTTGACCGGATTGAAACAACCTATGAAAGTTTAATTTTAATACTTTCCTCTTCCAAAATAATTGGTGGTGTAAAGTTGATGTACTTACTCAAGCGAGTCCCATAAAATAACAGCAAGGAACGTGTACTTTTAAATATTGGCTTGCAAACGTGTCGTCTCGTCTGTCGAGATTTCGAGAAGTCGTGCAAAGAGCAAAAGAGGTCAATTCTGCGAGCGCTCCTTCGAGAGCGCGTCAAAACGAGGACAATGAAAAATTCTGATGTCGTAGCAGCCAGGAATGCCTCGAAAGTACTTGACTTTGTTTAATGGCTTATGATAACTAGGAATAATAAATAACTTAATATTTACTACCTAACTAATGTGTAGCTTTAATATGAGCCAAAAATAAAGCAGGAATAGAGCAGTAATATATTTTTTTTTATTAATTTATGGGATTTTTTTACGTTACACCTAATTAAGACGTGCCGTAATTAATGTTGTAATGTTTGGACCCGGGTATGTCCTAAAACTACGACCAAGACCACCGGGGAATGGGCAGCAGCATTCCTAGAGTGCGGTGGAGATACTGCGATCGCCAACCCGCATGCCAAGCGTGGCGATTATGGCATTTACCCCCCATGAAATTGGGGGAAGCCTATGTCCAGCACGTCCTAGACGTCCTAGACGGACGTCCTAGGGCTGATATGGTGGTGGTGGTGGTAATTAATGTTTGAAAATTTACAAAGTAGCGATGTAACGAAAACATGGATTCCAAGTCTTGCAAAAGGATCCTTGGTTAAAGTTGTATTTACAAACTGTCATTTGTGCAAATACCTACATGTTTTATTTTATAGAAAACTCCCTATTACTAAGATTGTTTCTTTTTATTTTATAGAAAACTCCCGTGAGTTTGAGAATTTTTGAAATATAATGAAACGGGTCACTCACGTCTTGAACTTGAAGGTCGAATATCGCTCGATATGTTTCAGACCGGTTCGCGGTCCTTAATCATGAGTACTTTTCGCGGCTGCAGTTATTTTAGCACTGATTGAAAGTGTCATGTATTTATTTAATGTCTTGCATTGCACCTTACCTATCACTACCTACTAAGACGTTTACGTTATTATCATGTTTGGAAAAAAGGATGTGTTCAGGTAAGTACCTATATATTCACTAATTTTACTATGAATGTCAATCCAATGGAATGCCATTTAAGTGACGAGATTCCTGCAAGTCGATTGTCTTAGGTACTCTTAAGTTAGGTAGATCTACATGATATTTTTATAGGGGAAAATCAGACTTGATTTTTCCTTACGTTCATTCAAAAGTTACGCAACCACCCGTGTTACCTGAAACGAGAGGCATAATGTTAAAGGAGTTATACGTATGTAATATAATATAAAGGTGAGTTGCGAGAATTAGAGTAAGAGTGCGAGTATAATGGAAGTTGTCGAAACAGATCAAACTCCCTTCGATTGATAATCATTGATCGAAGTAAACTCCACAAACTATGTTTCACTTGCTTACTCGTAGGTACTATCAGCATATTCAGCATAAGAGCATAATACCCGACTAATACCGCTTGCACACAATTATTGTTGTTATTTTCTACGTTAAGGAATACTCGTACCTACGCAGATATTCCTAAAATACTAATTCAGATAGAAAACAGTCCGAATGACATTTTGAAAAATTCTATTCGATCCTATTTCCACAGTATATATAACTGTGCTATTTCTAAAACCCCAGAAATAATTATCTAACTAGGTACGAGTAGGTATTGTATTTATAATACGAGTATTTACGAACAGCACGAATAACTCCGAAAAATATAAGAACGACTTTAAATTCACTTCTTTAAGGTAGAATTCCGACTGGCCGGCTACTCGTGTTACATCGAATGTTATATGGGTACGGAGTTATTTGCGTCGCGCTCCTGTGCTGTGCGTATATGCGCATGTAAGAAGCCTGCGCAGGACTGCGAGGGGTGAAAGGTGGCCGGTGCGCGGCGCGACGCACCGGCCGCGGCGCGCTCGGCATAGCGTGTGCCGAAATCTCAGCTGTTGCTGCTTGCCCTTGTACAGCATGATGTTTTTACAAATATATATATTTTGTTTTCATCTTGTAGTTGTAACTTTTAACTCAGGTATAGAATATATTTCACTGAACTAAGGTAAGTACATTTTTTGTTTTGTTTTGTTAAAATGTTTAGTTTAGATTTTTTCTTGTTTTTAATTTTAGGCTGGTGACACCAGCCTGGTGTTACCGCGCAATAGTTAAATAGATCATTTTATTCCAAATTAAACTCAGTCCGTTATACATAATCTGAATAAGGCGCCTTCCTGACTTGTCGATGCGGGGGCGGTACAATATGAGAAAACTGTCAGCTGTCAGTGTCAACCGATACTAATGCAGTACTGCCCCACTTCTGCGCATGGTATTACTAATGCGCAAACTGTATTACTGACAGTATTTCGTCAAGTGAGGAAATATCACATCGGTAAATTCACGTCAAAGAGCAAAATAGGTATTTATGTCATATCGCTCCCGCCCCGCCAAGTTAGGAAGTCACCTAAAAGGATTTCAGCTAGTATTCAAAAATACCTTGAAATGCTTTATATAAATTCCGCGAGAAATCGGAAACCCTTTCACAATTGCAACTTTACTTTCATCAGCACTCGCCCAGAGGTGGGACGACATATTAAGTAAATTATATAGACTGATTATGTGGTGCAAATACAATAGACCCTGCAATATTAGAAACACCTCCTTCCTGATAAGACTTTCCTGCATTAATTTTCCAAACAGCAATCGTTTTTTTAACCAGATGTGATGAAAAAAAATTAATCTAATCTTAATAAACATCCTGTATACACCATGAATTCGACCCATCTGTGTTAAAAGTGTTTATAAAAGCGTTGAATGGCCCCTGTGTGCTTTATATAGAATACTCCACAGCTATGCCATTATTCAAAATTAAACTACTCACCTACCTGCAAGCGTAGGCTTCGTGATTCAAAACGTCGTAAAATCCGTTTATTACTTTAAACTAAAAACGACTGTAAAGATTTATTTCAATTCAGCCATCATATAAAGTTATATCCTAATAAGAATGCACAGAGTTCATTTTTAAACGTTTCGAAATGTACTTCATAACCGAAATGTAAGAGAATTCCCCCGATGAAACGACACCGACACCTGAATCAGAACGTTGGAGTTACGTCCTTGCGGCGGTTAAATTTGGAACAATGAATGAGGGAGACCCTAATCGTTTTACTCGTAACCAAAACGCACAATGGTGCAGAGGCCAGGTTAGAGTAGGGTGACGCTTAGGCCGTTCTTTGTCGCGATATCGGCTCAGTGCAGATGTGCGATTCGGGTACAGACATGTGATTCTGCGCAGCCAGCTGCCGGCATAGCTGTGCACTGATTCAATGCAGGGTCAGGCTCCACTAGTGGGTGCGCTTTGTGTAACTCCTATGTGTATGTATGCTTTGCTAACAATGATACAAACGCGCGCACACTGACAAATATAGGTAGGTCCGTTCAGGTGTGCCACGGGATATTATTATACACATTTTTGATACCAGCATAGCATTTTTGATACAAACACATATCACAATGTATATATGTTTGCACACATCATTACTCTTACATACCACTTCTTAAGAACTAATGAAATGCAGTCCAGTCAGGATATTTTCACACTTTAAAATACCAGCGGACGTATGATGGTTGCCATTTTATCACTTATCGTCGTGGATAAGACGCCCGTCACTCTCGCACTCGCATACTAGTCAGAACGTACCGAACGCACGGAGAAATTGATTTGGGTCACCACGCAATAAAGCAGACTTACGATCAACGAAGGCGGTGCAGTCTCCAATGCTCTTTAATTTAATTCTCGAACACGTCACCCGGAAGGTGCTGATGTATAAAGACGGAGTGAAATTAAATGGCTCCACAAAATTGTAGGACACGTCGATGACCTGACTTTGGCTCTTTGCCTTTGGCATTGTGAGGATGATCAAGTTCGAGAGATGGTGAAAACTCTAGATGAGAAAGGAAGGAAAGTAAGAAGCAGAAACAGCCCCGAATATTTCCACAGGCGAAGTTATACAGGGACGGGGTCCAGCAGAAGAGGCTTTGCCGTGCATGAAACTACCTATAAAGGCGTAGAGAAATTCAAGTAAATTGATCCACCGTGACGGACACCAACCCAAGGTAGTAGGAAATAAACGTCCGGAGTGTCCTTTGATGCTCGGCGTCTCTCCACAGAATACTAGTGCCCAAACTTTTCAGCAGAAGAACCAAGATCAGAGTCTACAAGATTGTGATAAGATCGATTTTAACGTTTGGATGCGAAGCTTGGACACTGGCGCTGAAGGAAAAGAGCAAGCTCTTATTAGCAGAGAGAAAGATCCTGAGGAATGTGGAAGTGGAAACACTGGTTGCCGAGCCCAGCATCATGAAAGAAAGCTAATCTGGCCAGCTGCGCTGGCTCGGCCACGTTGAAGGGATGGGAGAAAATCGTGCCCCCAAAAGAGCTGGGATGTCCAATTGCTCGATATCCGATTGGCCGACCAAGGTATCGTAGGATGGACAAGTCCAAAAAGACCTGTGCCAGCTTCAAACGACCAAATATGATTGACAAGCTGCCCGGGACAAAGAACAGTGGCGTCTCATAGTGTCGGAGGCCAAGATCCTCTTCGGGTCATTGAGCGTAGTAACAGGATACACTGGTAATAAGTACCGTACTAGCAGTTAAATAAATAAATGTTTGGGGACAATCTTACACAAATCGACCTAGTCCCAAACTAAGCAAAGCTTGTACTATGGGTACTAGACGACGATATATTGTATTGTACAGAGCATAACTTATTATATAAACAGAATAGACTTGACATATTAAAGACTAGCTTTTGCCCGCGACTTCGTCCGCGTATAATTCGTTCTCGCCGTAGAATGATTTGTTTTCCCATACAATCTTTCTCAAGCTCAGGTGGACACCAGGAACTTAGGGGTGAAATGTTGGAGAAGGAAAGCCACGAATAGATCGGACTGGAGATATTACTTGACCAGGCCCTAGCCCGACCGCGGCTATAACGCCTCAGATGATGATGATGATACAATCTTTCACCCTTCTTTACACCCCCTTAAGAAATGATTACAGCCAATATGACATTCCTTAGAAATCCTATTGTCAAAACGAATGATTAAGTGCTTATTTCGGAATATCAAATGTACCGATTCTAGACGAATGAATCTCGTCAAAAACATTACATGTACATTGTACAATGGTAAAAGTCTCGCTACGCAGTTCTGCCGTAAAACGTTATCCCAACAGAGCGAGTTCTTCATGTAAGTATGATGACTGGAGGCCGGAATCAGAGCGGCAAGGCATGCGAGAATAATCACACAGAGCGGGCTTCTCATGTGAGGCTGAGGGCCGAAGGCCTGAAGCAGAGAGGCGAGACACGCGAGGCTGAAGGCCGAGCCTCCCAACAGAGTAGATTCTTCATGTAAGGTTGATGACTGAAAAGCCGAAGGAGAGTGGCAAGGCATGCGAGGCCGAAGGCCGAGCTATGTCGTCGCCGAAGATCCAGTTGCCATATTAATGAGGGTAAATTATACTCCATTCGTTCGTTTTCACGTGATGCCTAGACATATAAACAGACAGACAAACAGACACAAATTCTTAAAACTGTTGAAACGATTTCTGTTATCGATTCTAAGTATCCCCAGCCAACTTTTTTTCGAATATCTTCCCTGTACAGACTTTTGACCCTCTTCTAAGTGTACATCTAAGATGCTCCAACTGTCTATGCTGACGATTGGGCTGCCCAGCTCAAGTGATCTCTTATATCAAACAGTTTTTATGGTGTGAAGGGTCAACAATTACGTAAAAAATAATGCACGACAAAATTAAATGGTACACCGACGATACAAAGTGTGCATTGAAACAGTTGTTTTTGTATTTAAGCATATGAATAAAAACAATGCCAAAGAATCGCAAATGCATTTTGATGTACACGCAAAGCAGAACTAATTGCAAAAAAGTTGTACTAAAAAATAGCGTCAACAATCAGAAGGAATTATGTGATACTTCGGTTTTGACATAATGAATCGTCAACTTGTTTACAATTCTGCTATGCTTTAAGTTCAATTTCTTGACACGCTGTTATACTCCCAATTGGCTGAAACTTAAATCGTAGAATGGCGTATGACGATTAAACCATCCCGTTTCATAGACCTTACTTGCATCCCCGATTTAATATCCCTATGATGGAAGATCATCGGGACAAAAAGTACCTACACTTATAATATATATAAGTAAATCCAGATTATATGCTATTAGCATACAAATCATCTTAATCTGTTCAGCCCTTTTTGTGTGATTCAGTGACAAACATCCAAACAGCAAAAGTTTCGCATTTATAATATTATGTAATGGGATTATGGTATAAAGTGATGCACATGAAGTGAACGGCAAAAGTAACATTGCAATTGCATGTTTATATATATGGTTACAAAGTTAAATACGTAGTTTTTGAATCTAGAAAACGGGACTGATATTTGGGGTTAGAGTCACAGTTACTTAATGGAATAAATCATAATAGAGTTCAAAATTTGAAGAGACCGTGGTGGCTGGCGCACATTGGGCAGCGCCGCGGCGCAGCGCTTGCGTTTACTTTTTTTTTCAGTTTCTACCTTAAGATTTCACTAATTTTGAATGAGGATGTTTTTCCTTTGTCGTCAAGTATATGATTACCAATTTTCATACCTGTAACTCTTGGATTATAGGAGTTCCCATACAAAATTCAACCCCTCTGTTTACCCCCTTTAACCCAAATTTGCACAATTTTTATAGCCTAAAACCTGACCGGGTATTTACTCGACCGATTAGTAAAGTTTTCATCAAAATCCGTTCAGCCGTTTTCACGTGATGCGCGTTCACATAAACAGACAAACAAATAAACAGACAAACAGACAAAAATTCTAAAAACTGTTGGAACGTGTTCTGTTATCGATTCTAAGTATCCCCAGCCAACTTTTTTTCGAATATCTTCCATGTACAGACTTACGACCCTCTTCAGCTTTATTATATGTATATATAGATAGATGACACAAAATCAGTTCAAAACATATCTACATAGATTGAAAACAAAATAATTCCATAATATGTGTAACTTTTTCTTATATTGTAATTGTTTAGAATTTCATCATTTACTTCCTATGGAACTTACGTAAAAATTGTAAACTTATACTAACTTAGACTACGGATAGTATCAATCTCACTAGTTACTAAGCTTAGATATTTTCTGTATTCTACCCTATAATATGCGCTTGATTTATATTTGGTACTTAGGATAAGAAAACATATGTAAGCAATATCTGTTACATGCATGTCGTATTTGCCTGTAATTGGGTGAATACTCAAGCAATCGTATTTTATAACTTGTAATTTATAAGTATTATTTGTATTTCACCTGTTGGCAAACCAATAAATAATTAAATAAATAAATATACATACTTATATAGATAAATACATACTTAAATACATAGAAAACATCCAAGACCCAAGAACAAATATCCGTGCTAAATGTACAAATAATGCCCTGGCCGGGATTCGAACCCGGGACCTCTAGCTTCGGAGGCAGTGTCACTACCAACTAGGCTAAACAGGCCGTCAAAGTTCAGCCTTACTATGTTAAGCTAATTTATTTTAGAGGGTTATTGACAGACTATATAAGTAATACTTATGCGTTGGATGTGTAAGTTTATTAGTTTTAATTGCATTAATTTTAATTGGTAAATAGCTACTGGAAGCTGTCAAAAAACGATTCTCAGACCAGAGAATTTACGCATTAGGTAGGTATGTTAGATTCATTGACAAAAATGGGGACTTGTTTTTCTTTAATGATAACATCAAGACTTTATTTTATTTTCATTACATTGATACAGAACAAAATGCTCTTTTAAAAGTAGGAACAATGACTTAACGTTTACTACTAGAGCAATTATCCAATGGTTAAAAACGCTTATTAAGTAATATTTTAAATGTTCCTATCAAATTCGTATTCTGAATCTGTACGGTTCTGCTTCCGATCCCACTTGGCCATCGATACATAGCTCTACAACAATGTACGTACCTACTTTGTATATACTTTGTCTGTCTGACCAAAACTACCCGTCTAAACCAAAATTACAGTGCATCAATATGCCTGCAAGACTTAAAAAATATGCTGCATGAAATCTGACATTGAATAGTGTTGTATGCGTGGAATTAACCGCCAATTGTGCGACATTGAGAGCGGGCTGGCATATCGCCGCACCACCTGCCCGCGGCGCCCCTGTCCATCGCTATTTCCGCCATAGCGCACGTCCCCCTGCCTCGGCGCAGCTCGTGCCCGACCGTTACGCACGCGACATAGCACCTGGCCGACGCAGCCGCCGCCTCGCCGCCCCGCCGCTCCGCCCCGCCAAACATTATCACATGATAACTCACTCACTTATCAATCATGAGAAGAAACTTATGATTACATAGAAGCAAGTACATGGAAGCAACCCTAGATTTAATTTAGAAGTTGGTCAACATTAGTAAGTGTTTATTCTTTCTGCATAGTTTATCTATGGGGGCGTATACTATGCTTGTTGACCGATCCGAAGCTTGGGCAAAAATGCTTTCATACCTAGGTATACCCGGCTGTTCTCATCTTCCTCTACAGGTCGCATCTCTCAGCCGATTCTTGTGAAATTTTGTGATTTCAGGTTCGATAGTTATCAACATCGTCGCTTTAGCAAAATTCTGTTTTTGGAAATTATTCAAAATTGCGCAGCTCTGGGGGCTCGCGACGTCTATAGTTCACCGAACCACTATCCAGTTTGTATATAAGGTAAATGTTAATTTTTATCTTATTTTTATTTTGAGTAGAGATCATTTTGCATATTTGCAAGCTATCGAATGTTTAGTTCGTATGATCTTCTTGCGTATACTGTTTGACTGACATAATTATATTACGTCAAAGATACATGTCGCATACTTTTATTTATTCTAATAACTGTTAAGCCGAACAATTTCTAAACTTACATCAGTTTCAGAAATGTATTTCATTTCTCCACCCTCCGCCCAGGCTCTTGCCGGAACGAAATTTGGCTATGCGATGATTAATTAAATTAAAAATCCGCAATGTGATTTTTAAATGACAAGGTTTATGAAAAGTGTCATTTATGATAAACGTATTTCGGAAAAATAATTACTATGAAAAATTTACAATTCACTAGTAAAAGTTGCTACTACTAGATAGGTAAACTAAAATTAAGTAATAGATAATAAGTTATTAGGCCAGTCAAGGGAATACCAAGAAATTTATTTCATGGATTCCAATTTTTTCTATGAGAACATACGAATCAATTAAGAGATCATTAGGAAGACGATAGTAATTCCGCTTCGGAAATTATTAACTTAATGCTTTGTTTACCGTCAAGCATCTTCCGCCGAAATGTTTACGTTTCCCAAGAGTAAAATGAGATAACAAATTATTCACATCACAAGGTCTTAAACTAATTAGGCGCTAATGAATGACACCGCTTGACCGCCTTGTTTAAACCGAGTTATTTGTTTTCCTAAACGACCAATCAATCAATCTTTGTGTTTTATGGCCCCATCGATATTGTCGATGATTCCGCCAACGTCAAGGTTTAAAAAGGCACGTGTTTATTAAGAATTTGACCGGTGACTTCAGATTGCCAGGTTCATTAATTTTCACTTAGGAAACAAATAACAAAAAAAACCTGCGTCGCAAGTGAGTTTCTCAAAGCCCTGACTAAATAAATTCCGTTATAATATTGTGATATCAAAATACGACGAAATGTTACCAGGGCAAGGGATCTTTTAAATTGCAATCTGAATTAGGCGTTTACGTGTACGTATGTCGGCCAGCGAGCATCGCGATTAGTCACGGCGGCACTGTATAATCGAGCAATTGATGTCCATTTCATGTCGATCCTTTGACACATATACCGGCTGAGTCATTCTGCGAATTTCTCCACACGTAGCAAGCACTCGTCATCGTGATCCGATTATCTGATCTGAACATTGGTCCGGGTTGAATAGTCAGCACTTCTAGCTAGGCTTTAAACTAGTGATAGGTACTCGTATGTGTCGTTATTGCAACACTTGGGTATGGAACACCAGGATTATGAATTTATGTATACCTTGATGAATAATTCTATTCTAGGGTTGCCATTTATTGTTCCCATTATGCTCTTTATATAACGAACACTTTGCTTCTGTGAGAATTCCTAAATTAACCAGTGTCTCAATGTGACCTGTGAGAATAAACGGGTTGCAAAAAAACATAACAAAGAACTTATGGTCGTTACAGTTCCGCGTTCCGAAGGGGTTGCCAACGAACACCTATCTTGTTTGATTTGATACATGAGGAAGTAGGTACCTTTGTTATCGTTTTGTGGCAAAAACTCGTTTGGAATATTTCCGGTTACACAAATCCACACGTTATTATTGTTATCGATGTCGTGGACTCTCTTCGGACGCACAGTTCCCGCTTGAGACTGATAATCGTCTTATTCTTGCTATGATCAGATTACAATTATCTACGTCCATTAATAAAGTTTTCCCACAGGCCTCCCTAACTGAAGTTATCTTTTCTACTTAAGATAATAAATGAGCTTCATCACTTTGTCTGTCACATTTTATGATTGAACTTTCGTACCTATTGATTTGGATCTTAGTTGATTCTAGGCTGTCTGTTAAAGGTAGAAAGACTTAGACGGATATTTCTTTGAATAGAAAGTGGGTTTCTATCAGAACGTATCAAAGTAATTAAATACATAATAAAGGGTAACTGCCTGCCGGAATTTTAAAGATTCGGATAAACTGATATTACGGTTTTTCCTTGTTTAAATGTTTTAATAACAAGAAAATCTTTAGGTTTGTCACCTACTCAAATTGTTGAATACGTTGTATTATCTCCGCTGCCCAAAGGTTGTCTGGAAGAGATCGCTCTTTAACGATAAGACCGCCTGTTGTCAACAACTACCTTAATCTATGTTCTGTATTGTGTTCTTTTTCGTGGTGTACAATAATAGTACATTACGATACAAGTGCAGAGAACAGGAAATTCGCAACGAGTGGTGATAAATTAAAACACGACCGAAGGGAGTGTTTTAAATCGACACGAGTTGCGAATTACCTATTCGCGCGTGTATCGTACAACATTTTACAGTACATATGGCTCTTTTAAGTTTCGACATATGCACGTAATCTGCTGATTACCGCACTCGTGCTGTAAAGTAGCACCATATGTACTGTAAAGTGTATTTGTGTTGTATTGTATTTTCAATTCTATAATAATAAAAACCGACGAAATCAAGACGGTCTTTAATACATTCATATATTGAAATATAGAATAAAATGTTATATATACATACTATATGTAACAAACAACATTTACCAATTCATCTGTTGATGGTGTGCTACATTAGGTTTTTTATCGGACAGGTGAAGGTGCCTGTAGATAATATTCTTTAGTCCGTTGCGTCTGTCCGCTGATTTTGAGGATCATTCAATGCAAATAATAATGTTGTTGAGGACAGGAAGGGGGCCAAGGTCACACAGTACGATACGATGTCCCATATAACAAAGAACATTATGGCATGAGTATGAGTTATTACTCGTGTGTCATCGCGGTGTCAGATGACTACCATTTTTGCTTAGTTAAGCATATAGGCCTGCATCTCACGGGCGACCAACCTTGTTGAATAATGATGATGAACACATCTATTGTTTCAATTAAAACAGGATAATATTTTATTTTCATAACTTCGTAAGTACCTAGTAGTAGTAAAACTCTTTATTGTACAAAACACAACAGACAAGGTTCACAAAAGGAAAAAATAAGTACAAAGGCGAACTAATCCCTTTGAACGATCTCTTCCAGTTCCAGTTAATTTCATGATTATAATAAAAATAATAATAATAAAATTTCTTTATTTAGCCTCACAAAGGGATACATATTTTATACATTTGCTACCGTACATATGTATGTAATGTCCAAACATTTTTGCATACCCATTATTGATTATTTACTTCTTTCGTAATTATATTGCATTGAGTATTATGTTAAATAGCTCGAAATGAGTGCAAATAAAACAGGGTACAGCAGTCGATGTCAAAAGTATGTTCAATTTTTGCATCTCTAATTGAATTACTTACATGCCTACATTGGACCTCGACTAATAAGGAAAAGAAATTGTAAGGGGATAAGAAAATATAAGTGAGTATATATCTCTTGACGTCGGCTGTGTACCGGTATTTCATAATCATAAGAACAAAAAAGGTATATAAGCAGTTTACTCGAGTCTTTGCTGATTATAGCAAATTGTCCATAGAACAATGAGCCTTTAGGTGAGTAGCAGTTCATATAATTAAAGCAATAGAAAAAAAAACGAATTTTCAAGAAGTGAGACGTGAGCCTGACGCAGAGGGATAGGGAATGGCTGGAGGCATAGAATGTGGTATTGGAGAAGAATGGAAAGAATTATCTGGACGGAAAGAAAGACAAATGAAGAGGTTTTGAACACACTTAGGTGCGGAGAAGAGATCATTACTGAAAATGATCGGTATACGTATACTAGGAGAAGAAAAATGATTGGACATCTATACGGCTTTTGGCTTCACAGATGTTTACGAAGAAGGTAGCCGTATATATATCGAATCATTTTTCAAATTCAAAGATGTTGGGAAAGACCTAGATTAACTTATTTGAACCAAGTGAAGGAGAAAGTCGGTGTCGTGTCGTATCGGGAGCGGCGTACAGCTTAAGCTGTGTGGACGAACGCACTAGTAGTACAACGTATTGTTTCTAATTGAGTTTATTGTTAATATTCACGGCGTTATTTAGTTTTACGGCTTTCGGTTCTCCTGATACTAAATTAAAAAAATCGTGTCTAAAATAATATTAATGTTCGATAGGTAATCGGATCTGTTCTAAAGAGCACACGAGTGCGCAGTTCAAAGGTGCTTAACCTCAAGATGGACAAAAAACGGAGGTGGCTGGTGTGTGGGTATGTAGCTGCACACCAGTGCTGAAGCTGGGCATATCGCACAAGAGGCAGCTCGCCGGGTGCGGAGGCGCAGGTGCCGCCGCCGCCCCGCGCCGCGCTGCTCCGCCATTGGCCGCCGCCCCGCGCCCCAAGCCGATTGGGCGCAACGCACGTGCGCGGCCTACCCGCCGCCACCTGGCCGCCGCCGCCGGGGAGCACATATAAGCGCGTCCTTCCCTCACCGCACCACACCCGAGCTCCGGACGCCGACGAGCGCACACGTCACTCGCGTCTCCAACACGACTCCGCTGTTACGACTCCGGCGCAACGTACATGTTTGGACTGTTACATTTGTGAACTTGTGAAACGATTTTATTAAGGACGTTGGAAAATAAACTTTCTCTGTTAAGTGCTTGTGAAAAAGTGAAGATGCTCGTTGAGGATTCACAAAATTCTCGCGCAATGTTGACGAAAAAGTATGCGCACTGTCCGCTGAAGAAGCGGCCGGTGTTGGTGCGGGAGGAGCGGCCGGCGACGCCGCCCACCACACCGCCGCACCCCGCCCACCTTGCCACTACACTTTATTATGACTATCCATGTAAGTATTTTTTTCTGCAGTAGTTACAAAATACTCACAAAAATGCGGGTTAACTGGAAAATGGGTACTTAAACATTTAACGCCGCTGAATACTTATTTTTCATGTAAATAACTTGTAGGTGCAGTTAAAGTAATATTTTTCATCAGTCAGTTATGATATAAAAATTGGTCCTACATTCTAGTGAGAAAAATGTAGGTATATGTATAAATCAGAATTCTTTTAGAACTTTTTATTCCATGATATTTGAATGAAAGTGTACTAACAATGAATTTATTTTGTTAAAAGGTGCCGCTGAGAATGACGAACCGGAAAACTTGAGCACGAAACCGGAAGACTTGTCGAGGACCGGCAATTACCCAAACAAGGCGTCGTCCCCCGTGGCGACGGCAGCCGTGAAGATAGAACCCCGCGAGTGGCCTCAGCATGAGCTAGAGTATCTGGCCGCCTGCAGAGCTCGCCTAGAACCCACTCCTGCACCCATCGAACTCGCACGCCCTACGCCTCAGTACGCCTATCTACCTACGCTGTACGCCCCCTACCCGATGGAAGAAATTTACCCGACAGCGCCCGCTCTATCACCACCGGCACATTCTCATCTATACTCGAGATACTCGCCTGCATCTCCGCCGTCTTCTATTTCACCTCCTCCCTGCCCGGAAGATCTCCGGTCACCCGGCTCCGTGTCATCAGACTCCGGTGTCTCCGTCTCCGGCCAGAGGCGCCCTCGCTACCAGTGCCCTGACTGCGCCAAATCTTATTCAACGTACTCTGGTCTCTCGAAACACCAACAATACCATTGCGCGGCGGCCGAGGGCAGTCTCGCGCGCAAGTCTTTCAGCTGCAAGTACTGCGCTAAAGTTTACACGTCGTTGGGAGCCCTCAAGATGCACATCCGCACGCACACACTGCCTTGCAAGTGCCACTTATGTGGAAAGGCTTTCTCGCGACCGTGGCTGCTCCAGGGTCACATTCGCACCCACACTGGGGAAAAACCGTTCTCTTGCCACCACTGCCGTCGGGCGTTCGCTGACAGGTCGAACCTGCGCGCCCACCTGCAGACGCACTCGGATGTAAAGAAGTACTCGTGCTCCGGGTGCGGCAAGACGTTCTCGCGTATGTCGCTGCTCAGCAAGCACTTGGAGAGCGGGTGCGGCAGCCCGGGCAGCCCGCCCTTCGAGTACCGGCCCGAGCCGCTTCCCGTGCCGCACCCGCACCAGGTGCTCACGCCCACCGCCACTGTTCACGCCTACTGAAAAGACTGAATTAGCCGTATTTGCAGGAGTTGAGATCTCGTATTGAAACTACTATCACTCGCTGTTATCACCTTTAAAATCTAATATTATCGCAAAATATTTCTAATTATTTAAACTTTGATAAATTATTCTTGTAAATGTTTTCACAACAAATTGTGTGATTAGAATATTTGTAAATAGTAGTTTTTAGCAATTTGTTACGAGTGTTGTAAGGGACCGATATATATTGCATACGATAATTATTGTAAGCTAGGTTAGTTCGATATCATAAGGATATCCGCCGCCAAATCAGCGGCATCGCTAGTCATGTGGCATTTGCCGAGTGTCATACACTTGTTTAATATATTCATATCCTAAGCCATGTACAAAGTGCCTTAATTTATAATACAGTAATATATTTCATGAAAAATTATATCATCATAAGACGGTATTATTTAAATTAAAGTTATATTAAAATAGGCGACACCTACTCATGAGGCTATAATTAAGCCGACTGCCGGATTGCGTTCCTTTCTGTTACCTCTAAATCACAGAAGAATAAAATATACTACATTGAAAATAAATTAATTGTTTTATATTTATCACCCTCATGCTTCGATTCCCACTGAATGAAATCGTGGGAAAGTTCGATAAAAGCAAACAATAGAAAGTTCGGGAATAAAGCTCTGGGCTCGGAGCACGCCCGCCTTTGATAGGGTTCCATGTTTTATTTGCAATATAAACCAAAGGTGGACAGGATCTATTATTAATCGTTGTACATATGTGGGATTGGTAAGTACTCGTAAGTAATAATAATATATAATAAAATAATGGAGGATGGATAGATAAGCACATGATTGTTGTACCTATTGCAGCTTAATTCCTCGTGTGAATGGGTTAACCCGAGGTACCTAAAGTAAAGAAAAAAGGCTATTATAGTTAGTACTATAAACAAACGTTCCAGTATTCTTCAGCAAAGAATAAATCCAATCCGATGCTTATGAAAATGCATAATTTTATACATCAAATCCTGCCAAATATCAATTATTTGTGGGATTTCGTACCTTCACTCTAATCATTTATTGAGATGAGAAATAAAATCATAAAACTTAGGATAAATAACTAGTGTTTGATTTGAAGCCTTGTGAAAGGGTACAAAATGCCGTGACACAAGACGTAGGTACTTATACAACAATTGTAAATGTCTAATATTAGGTATTTATGGAGATATATCCTAATCAGAAATTATAGTTTGACGGACCTTTCACACGTCTTCCTAAAACCAATTTAATCTGACGCTTGTTGGAAAAGTAAAGTCCTACTTCTAAGATATCTAATCAGAAGAATAATTAGGATACTTGTAACTTATAAATAAATACAGAATGCTTATTTTCCGTATCACACGGGGGATGGAAGTTAATATTGGTATTACGCGTATAAGTGAGTCCAGTAGGTATAAAAAAAATCACCTACATAATAATGGGTTTATTTGTCCCAACAATATGTACAAACCAATAAGAATCACTAAGGTTCTAATAAAACCGACTGCGCCTGCCACATCTTTCCAGCAACATGCAATTAAATCAATGTGTAGTGGTAGTATAAATTTCGCGTAAACAAAGCTTGTAATCATATAGAGCCGCAGCGAGTTAATCGGAGACAATAGGCTGGCGGTTAGCGAGCACGGATGTGGGTCGGACATTAGTCGGTGGGCGCCACAGCGACGGTCACCCGGCCACGAGGTCACCGGGCCTGCTCCCGCTTACCCGTGCCCGTACTCGTGTAATACCCGGCACTGTCTACTCCCTTCATTTCTACATTACTCATGCTCTTACAATGTCGTCAACAATCATTTCTTAACGATTCCACAAAAGACTAAACCAGATGAGATTCGACTGTTTTAGTTCACATTATCGTTGAGTATGCCAAGAGATATATCTGCTTAAATCATTCAATCAAATCGTACTCAGTTGTTAAAAAAGGTTCGGCGGGATTTAGTTATCTGATGTGAGAATTGGTTTTAGTGTTGGTAATTGTATGATTCAGTTAAAAAAATGTAAAATAGATAACCGAGTAGCAGAGTAGTATGTACCTACAAATGCTCGCATAGCTAATCAATAATCATAGATAGGCAAAGAGAAGATTTAATCGTGATTTCGCTCCCGTTGAGTCTATTTGCGTAGGTAGTGGAAGCCTAAGCAAGCTTACCTAACTACGAAATGAAAATGAGGCTACTTTCATTTGGTGCTTTTAGGGAAAACGAACTACTTAGGTACCTACTTATTTGAATGGTATTTTTAATTATTTATTTTGGGCTATTTAGTGGATACACGAAAGGTCTAAATCGTAGACTCTGAATTGACCCCGTGAATATTGTGATTATTATTACGATCTTTCGATGGTTCTAACTCTGTGCAAAATATAGGTGACCTCCCTGCTCAGGTAATGATCGATTGAAATTGAAAGGATCTATTGTATGTTCTGAGGATACATATTATATTTTGTGTAAATGGTGTTAGGTAGGTACTAACATACTTAAGTACTAGTTAATTTATTAATAAGGTACTATTGGTTATGAAGTTACTCGTACATAGGTACTCTACGCGCTGTTAGAGCAGCAGGACATTTTCCATACATACATACATAAGTATTTTTGTTCAAGACTTTCTTGAAACGCAATGGGTTATGTACGAGTAAAAGGTACGTATGTACCTCACATACTTTAAGGTACAATATACTAACAAAACAGTAGGTATTGTTACGAAATTGCACACGCGTTGTTAGAACTGTGCAGAACATTTTCCATGCAAATAAACACCTTCAAAAATGTATTGAATAAAAAAAGAAAGATCTGTGAGTGCCCTCAAATATTGAAAGTAAGGTGACATGGGTCAATGTTTTTTGAGATCCAAGAGATACCTAATTTTATCCCAATCAAAACGTAATGTCATTATCGTGTAGCTTGCCAGTAAGAAAGTTGTCCAATATGATCACAATCTCCGCAGTTAACCCCTGACCCTGTCAGGCAAATGCACGTTTCTCAAACATTTAGATATTGGTACGTTTCTGTGGAAATATTTGGAATTGTGGTAATATCTGCAAGTGGGTAGGTTAGTATTTTGGAAAAAATAACTCTCCATAAAGGAATACCTACAAACGTAATCAAATCAAGCAACATTCGGCTCCAGTAATATCATACGTATACAAGAGATTTTTTCTTATATAATGTTGCGTTTCTGACATTCTGAAAGACAAGGTATTTGGGATATGTCACATTTTAGAACTCAAATTGGAGCATAGGGCTTGGGCAGGGTTCACAATGTTACAAACGGCCAAGTTCGTGTCGGATCACGCACAAAGAAGGGTTCCGTACCGGCACCTACTAGTTCACATTTAATACAATACATTGAATCAAACAAGTTTGTATCTTCATAGAAAACTCACAGCAATTACATCCTTTTGTTTGGGCAAAACAGTTGTTCAGCGAGAACTCAAACACCCTCCGACCTATCATGTTCAAAGCAAAAGACGTTGAAAGTATTTATTAATACACACTGAGATGTTGGGGCGGTTGACGTAGGTATTAAATGTTTTTTTTAAGAAACCGGTATACATATTATTTTAAAGTCCTATCTACAAATATCCCACACATCTAAATATATACTTAGAAAAAAAAATCACACGTCGGTTATGCGCAACCTGGGCCCCCTAATTTTGTTTTTCGTAATTTTACACAAATCTTCTGAAGCGGTTTATAAAATACACCTTACTACCAAATTTCATAATTGTAGTGCTCATAGTCTCCGAGTAACTCGGATGTGGCATAAGGACGAACGGACGAACATGGTGATTTTGGCTACGGAACCTTAAAAACCGACGCAAATGCATTGTTGCAGCTTATATGCTTAAAGATCCGGACGGTACCGATATCACGTTGATACAAATCAGATAGCCAGCCAAGGGAAGGCCTTAATAAAACTAATTACTTGAGATAGCACTGCCGAGACAGATAAGAGCCAGTGGGAGCAAATGAAGCGGATGGTGCATCAGTAAACAGTAAACACCGATGTGTTGTGTGGCGTGTGTTGGCAGTTGCGAAGAGACGAGGAGCATTCACACGAGTAAACGCACGAGTGCCAATTAGAGGCAACAGAGATGTGCTGCGTGCAGCTGCGACGCGCCGTGATTGGCCGCGCCGCCGCCGCCGCGGCACGTGCGCCTTTACCAATCCAATGCATTCTCATTAATTAATTCTGTTCCTATTTGCATCGTGATTATCTAATCTCAGATCGACCCGCGATATGCCGTACCAATTAGAGTTCACACCTAATAGCCTAATAGAACTTTGAACTTTTCTATTAGTTATAAACGATCGGCTTGCAGATAACGCGAATGAGTTTCGACACCGTTCTGACCTCGTTTGTAAAGAATGAGTTGCAATTATTTATATTTTTTTTTATTGTTTCTAGCCTTTAGAGCGATAAGCTTATCGGTTCCTAGGTTATGCAAAGTTTACCTGTGTGGAGACGAGCAGGGCGCGGGTGCCTGGGCCGCGTCTAGATGTGTCTAGATTTAGGGCCGGCGGCGGCAATGGGCCGAGTCGCCGCGCCGATAAGCTTGATTTGTAACGTCGCGCGTCGACGCCGGCGCGTGCGCACAAATAAACTTGATTTCAAAGCGCACCTTTCAATAAATTACCTAACCCACTCAACATATGACGTGCTACAATTTATGCTCTCCACACTTTCGGTACATTTTGACGTTAAGTCGATATTCTGTTCAATAACTGTGACAAGTGACATTTCCGGCATTTCCTAAGAACCTTCTTTACAGTGAAATTTATTATTAATCGTATGGCGTATATACAGTGAAATTAGAAACTGTACCAGTATGCCTATGCATTTTATAAACTTGCAAAGCAAGCAAGACCTAATGCTGTATTAACTGCATACCATGGTTTTGTAGCGTCGGCTTTACGTTACGGCATAATTTTTTGGGCAATTCTTTAAATAAGGAAGCGGTGTTCAAAGCTCAAAAAAGACGTACCTACGAGAGCAATGTGTGATGGGCGTGATGACATTCAACAAACAGAAAGTGGTGTATCACATTTTAGGGATTTAAAAAATCATAACAATGCCCTCTCTTTGTTTTTGAAATAGTGGTGTATGTCAGGGATAATACAGATCTATTTAAAAAAATGCTTTACCAGCAAACGTTTGGGGCAAAGATATAGGGGAGGATATATGCACAGCTCCAGCAAAATGCGCTTACTTGCGTAAGAGTGTATATTCTCTAGCGATAGGGGTTTATAACAAATTATCAACAGTAGTCAAATTGTTAGCGATGTCACTTTTGAGGCACAAATTGTTAACTTCACAACAACAAATAAGTGATATTAACCTATTTTAGATTATTTAAATGATGAACTCAATTCGTAATCATGTCTATTTTTTAATTATTATTTCATTTTAATTTGACCTAATTATTTTATTTTTATATTTAATTATCTTATTTTTGATATTATATCCTAAATAGGTCAAAATGTAATAACTAACCCTGATTATAAAGTTATTTTCTTTAACTTGTATTGTATTTATAATTAATGCAGATACTTGGCCAAACGGGCAAACGGCACATTTAATTTAATTCAATGCTACAATTTCAATTATAATAAACTCGATCCACGTCGCTAAGATTAGGAACAATTAACTACAGATAACTGTTTGTATGTAACTAATGTAATGTGATAAATAAGACTATTAAATTGTACTTACGAAATCGAGTAGACATGTCCTAATGGTAATTAAAAGTCTTTGTACAAGTACGCGTTGTAAACATGCTCATAGACCGGGCCTATCTGTGGCCTAATGCTAATCATATTTAATACGCACATGTCTACAAGAATATAATTATAATTGAATAGTGTTGTACTAAACAATAAAGGTGCAATAAGGATAAGGGATAAGGAGGTGTGCAATAAAGAGTATTCGTATCGTATCGTATCGTACGAGTATAGAGTACCTTCCTTTTTTGAACAGTCCAATCATTACGGTATGATGAATTGTAGAAAAGTCATTAACGGATTGCTAATTACTTATTAACAAACAAACCAACGTTTTTTGCATTGTATTAGCAGAAATAAACCAATTAAAATAAATGCGGATAATGGGCCTAATTAGGAACCTGGTCGTCTAATAAGGCCCGGTCGGTCACGAATGATCCTAAAATTTCACTCCACCAGCTCGTAAAACTTACTTTATCGATTAAAATCTGCGCCCAAAAGTCCACTTTATCGGCTAGCGGATAAAGTGGTTTTGGAATTCGAACGTGAAGCTGATGCACTATCATAGAGTACCAACGTTTTTAGATTCCCTTTTAACCCTTATAGTTTCGCCATGTCCGTCTGTCTGTCAGTCTGTCTGTCTGCCTGTCTGTCCGTCTGTCTGTCCGAGGCTTAGCTCTGTGATTTTAAGTGCTAGGAAGCCGCAATTCAACATGGATATATAAATCAATTAATATGACAAAGTGCTAAAAAAACCTCTTTTTTATTGGTACCTCCACTATAAACATAAAGTGGGGAATGAATTTTTTTTTGGCTGCATGATGTTGGATAGGTCTTTCAAAATTAATAGAGGTCTTCATCAATCATTTTTTGATAAAGTGAATATTTTCGGAATTAATCACTCCAAAAGAAAAAAAAATGTGTTCCACCCCCTCTAACTTTTTAATAAGTAATAATATTAAGTAAATTATACTTTTCTCAGTTCTACAAAGGGATATATTAAATACATTAAATATAAGAGTACACTAAAGCGACTCTATTGATTTCGATTTTTAAAAAAGAAGAAATACTGGTATGTGAGCAAAAATTTAATCTATCTTGGATTCATTTGTGAGTGGGTCATTTTATCAGTCTGAACATAGTTCGATCGCCTATGCACAGCTATACAAACGATAGCTTATATGTGTGCTTCCTTATTTGTTTCCATAACCAGGGCTGCCGTCCTAAGCAAAAAGGATGCACCTTACTTTGAGACTCCTAGTCAGATGCGTCCTTTTTGCTTAGGACGGCAAAGGTATCTCCGTTGTTTATAATACTACAACAGACGTAAATACGAGGCGATTGTTTTTAAACTAATATGAATTCACAAAAGGCGGTCATAAAATCATTGTTTAGACACAATACCGACGCGCTGCTTACGTACAGCTAATCAATATTTATGTACCTTCCGGGATTTAGTGTATGTATGTAGTGTAGTAGTATCGCCTGCCTTATCCCGCGGCGGAACACACTGACATTATGGTGGGTGTGTTGGTACAGTCGGCGTCATTAGGTATAACACGTCGCACTGTGCTGTAAAATATTCCCGTACTTACACGATTTTAAGGAACAATAACAGCATTTGACTTACAAAATGTGACGTGTCACCGCCATATCCCTAGTTTCATGTATCTCCGTCATAAGATTTTGTATTCGAACAATACATAAACCAACATATTTAAAGCTTCCTTTTCATTAAGAACTTACTTATGATAAGACGTTAGATTTACGTTAATTTATGATGATTTGTACCACTGACGCACCATCCATTATTACCTATTACGACGCATTTTATTTAAGTATATCTACTGCATAAGTTGCAAATAAGTGTAGGTATACCCTAACAGTTAGGTTTCTGTGGTGGTGCGAGGGGAGGTGACTCTATATCTATATGCTCATTCTCATTACCTCATTAGCGAAAGATTATCTCTATTTTTTCTTCGTTGTTTTCTCTTCTAAATGGCAGTACGCTCTGTCATCAGTTATCAAGAGAACACAAAGCTGATTTCACATGAAACAAATCGCCTTGTCTTGAAATATGTGACTCTGAGTGTATATAATTATATAGCAGCGAAAGGGCGCTGATAAAGCATATTGTTGCGCACAATAGCGAAGGTGCGAATGTCACGGCACGTGTGTTCCTAAGGCTGGGCTCTGAACACAGCCGTGATATATTCTATACGCGGATGTGACAATCAAAATAAAAAAACCCGACTGCGTAAAAAAATGTCGTAGTGACATTTGCACAATTAAGACGAATCGATTGACGTAAGAATCATCAAAATCGGCCGACGCGTTTGGTTTCTAGAGTGCCACAAAGGAAAAAACATACGTAAGTACATAGACTGTTAAACACATTACCCTCCTTTGCATCGCGCAGTCGGGTTATAAAAGAAAAGTAAGTACTTAGGCGTTCTTCTTGTAGACAGTACAATACAATACAAGCAATAAATTGCAAAAGTACCTACTTTACATATACAACGGTACATAACCTGGTACAATGGTAGGCCTTAAAACATGGACAGACTGAATATGAACGCATACATAAAATTGACTCGTACAAGTAAAAGTTACGAAATCATTGGTAAATTAAAGTGCGGATCACTTTAATTTGGGTGACGTCGTCAGTTGTCAACAATTAGGCTTTCACCCCGCTGCCGGGTCCGCCACAGCCGCCGCGTCGCGCTGCCAGCCGACGGCGCGCCGTCGCTCGCGCAGTGATAAATCACGGGATCCAGTGCCAATACTGCGCTGCGTCTAAGGTATGCACGCGTCGCCGCGTGGGCGCTTCACCCCAACAGATTATTCACTAGTAGCCAAGCTTTGTAGATCCGCGCAAATGGATTCTGATACTTCACTGCCTCGGCGTCCGATGTTTTCATATTCTCACTTGAATTTATAAACAGAGAAACTGAGGAGAAAGGACTGCGACTACTGCGAGGCTGCGGCGGTAATGTCCGAAGCTCTCGTAGCGCGCGCTGTACGGCGTCGGTGGAAAAGAGTTCAACGCGTCGTTTCAAGTATACTACGGTAATATTTATTTTGCTCCTTTATTTTCAGTTTCTGATGACTCAATCAAAGAGAAAATCACCATAACATATACCACACCTAATAATAATACGCGCGTAATACACACACACACACACACACATTACTTTAACGAACGAAGTGAATGCCTGAAGCTCTGCGAGATGATGGATGCTAGGCCTACTACTGTAAGCATGTAATTAGTGTTTAAGTAATTTTAATTTACATTGTTATTATTGTTTAATGATTTTTACATAAATGTAGTGTACTAAATTTAAGTTTCATGACGCATTGGAATTGTCTGTAAAGTCATGTAAACATTGTTGGCTTAAATAAATAAATAAATATTAACAATTTTTTTCAACACCCGACGCAAACTAGCGAGGTGTTTCCTCAAAGTAAAAAAAGGTGTTTAGTAACAATGCCGCGTGTCTGTCAAGTAGATAGGCTTGTATAACAAATTAGAATCAACGATGAAAATCGATTTAAAACATTAAAAGAATATCACCATGAACTTTTCTATAATTACATATAATTGTGACATGTTTTTAACATGCTCACAATGAAAGTATATTACGCATCCATAAAGCCAGTCGGCTCCAAGTTGCCGTCACGATCATTAGCATGGAATAATAATCACGGTAATCTGTCACCGCGTAATGCTATGCGGGTGAGGAAGAAAATAAAACACGACTCGCTCGTTACAAGCGAGAGCAGATACCACTGAATGCGATTATTTAGGGTCTCTGCGTATTTTTTAATCAATTAAATGGGTCGATCCAGTTTTTCTAGTTCTTAAGCTAATATGGACTTTTTTTGCCTATTCAACGTGAAAAACTGAGTAGCGCTCTACCACCCCAACTCTTGCACGTACTCGTAGAGTCTTCCACGTACTCAGTAGCTTGAAATCATTTTACTTCTATAGATTACGAGAAATAAGACTGGTCTTTTGACAGCTATCATCCCAGTATATGTAATTCATGTCATTTTTGACGTATGATGACATTATTTGTACTGGGATGACAGCTGTCAAAAGATAGGCTTATTTCTAGTAATCTATAATATACTTGGTGTAAGTTTTGTTCACTTAAGTAAGGTGGATTAGTTTGGGGTGATTATGTATTTCGAAATAATATATAAGTATAATATATGTATTTCGAAATTCCAAAAAATCGTTACACAGAATCGATATTTATGCGCTGGCAACATTAGTCTAGACGCCATATTTAATGTTTTGGCGCCACAGACTCCAATCGTACGTGAATAACATCAAGTTAATTCATTCCGTCAAGGGCGGGGAAGGAGTGTCACGATTTTACGTTATTAAGGGCCTACTAGAATTTGCTACAATTCAGGGAATAAGAATCTCCACATTAAAAATGTAACCTTTTTAAATCTTTTTTGTTTCTATTGTCATCCAAATAAACATAAACTGGCAGCTGGGATCTTGATAATTCGAATCTGAAACATGAGATGCTCGCACATTGAGAAAACTAAGTTTTGGTATTGTTTCTTTGAATGCAGCGGAGTTGTATATTCTTAAAAAATATGTTGAAGGTCCTTCTTTCTTTAATCGAAAAACATGATTTTACGAAGAGGCAAGCAAGAGCATTTTCCAAGCAATCGAGCATCGTCAGGGCATTTCTAAAAAATCTGTAATAGTGGACGGCGTACGAGCCCAATTCCTAATAAAAAACCTCAAGACGGCGATTTTAAATATACATTTCAGCCATTTTTTTTAAATTAGGGCAAAAATAATTTTCAAAACATACCTAGTTAGGGCTCCTATCTAGCAACAGAAACTATAGTCCGACCTAGATATGCCGGATCCCATTGTGTATACAAACTTTCATGTTATTCTAGCATGGTGTTTTAAAATGAGAGGGTAAATACGCTTGTATGGAAAACCGAGCCAGACCGAGCGTACTGCGCCCTCTTAAGAGTGCGCAGTACGCTCGGTTCTCCATACAAACGTATTTATGCTCTCATTTTAAAACGCCATGCTAGAATAACATGAAACTTTGTATACACAATGGGATCCGGCATATCTAGGTCGGAACATAGTTTCTGTTGCTTGAAATTATAATGGAGAAAAGATACAGCGATTATTAAGGTTTTCATACAAGCCGTAAAAAACTAAAAGAACCGCTGTATTTTTTTTCTTTTACAATTTCTAGCAACAGAAACTAATTTCTGACCTAGATCCCATTGTGTATACAAATTTCATGTTATTCTAGCATGGCGTTTTAAAATGAGAGGGTAAATACGTTTGTATGGAGAGCCGAGCCAGACCGAGTGTACTGCGCCCTCTTAAGCAATGGTTTGAGGAGTGCCTGGTGCCTACACCACCATGTTCAACTTCGAAAAAATGTAATCCGCATTCTCGTCTTTTAATCGTAATAAATAAATGTACTCTACAATGGCTGGTTCTTTTGAATTAAATTTCAAAACCCTAATTCTGCCACCGGACAGCTTGTAGGTAATTATATATTTTAGGTATTATCATCATCATCACCACCCCTAATCCGCCGGTACCTTCAATCGAAATATAGTAAATTCTTTAACAGACATAATAAACTGGATGAATAAGAATGACCTAAGTAATATATTAATTTAAAAAAAGTATATGGAATTTATGTCTAATCACTCGAATAGTTTACCATCATCATTCTCCTAGCGTTATTCCCAGTACAGTTGCATCCTGAACGATGCCTGGGGTCCGCTACCTAGTCCCAAGAATTTCCCAATACTTTACCATTGATATAAAAATATAATGATCAAGTTGTTGACAATGACAAGGACCTATTATGTAAATTTCTTGGCGTCATAATCAATGAGCATCTCAATTGAAAAAAAAAACACATACAACAAGTTTGCAAAAAGCTTAATCGGTTTCTGTTTGCTCTCCAAAGGCTGAGAAACACTGTATCAATAGAGGTGGCACTATCATATTACCACAGCTAAGTGTCTCCTGTTTTCCGGTACGGGCTAATACTGTGAGGTAATTCTGAAGATGTGGATAGAGTTCTCAAATCCAGAAAAAGTGTATCAGGGTCATTAGCAATGCGTGGATAAAAGATAGCTACATACAGGTGAATTACTTTAAGTATGACACTGACATATGCTCTTATTCCATTGGATATTCTACTTTAAGACTAATGTAAGATTTTCTATTACATAGACACTTAAAGTCGTACATATGTTTGTAGTAGAAACTCTAAAACTATATTACGCAAACGGTTGGAACTCACGTATAAATTGTCACTCCGGGCGACATGTTTCGCGAGGCGCGCTCGTCGCAGGTACACTCGTCCTGAGGAAGAACTCCCGAAGAGTTCGAAACATGTCGCCCGGAGTGACAATTTATACGTGAGTTCCAACCGTTTGCGTAATATAATTTTGAAATGACTCACGAAAGTTTAAATTCAAGAATAGAAACTCTATTAAATAAGCGTTCAAGTAAACTGTCTAATAGAATAAGACCAATCGTACTGTACCCTTATTTAAAAAGTTAAACATACTCCTATTACCCTGCTTATGAGAGATGTATTGTGTCTTTCTCTTGCATTTACTTCGTACTCGTAAGACGATGTACGGCAGAAATATGTTCATCATATGTATAAACTATTTAATATCTTACCCGACGAAATAAAGTTACTACGGGGTAATAACTTTAAAAGTTTAAACTCAAGTTGTGCACTTGGCATCTGGAATATCTGGACAAGTACTTCTATAGCGTTAAGAGTTATTGAAATCAAAGTTGACATATAAGCAGTAATATTGACTACGTGATTATTTTGTCATTTAATTTGTAATTAGTATCTACTGTACGAGTGTACCAGCTAATAAACAATTTGATTGATTCATTCATTGATACCCAAAGGTTGTCTGGAAGAGATCTTTACATCATACCATACTCCACACCTCTAAGGTTCGAGAAGAAAAGTTTCCTTCCCGCACTGGGATAGCATGGGGACTTTACAATATCAAATACAGTATGAACCTACTCACATTATATTGACATCGACTCTGATAGAGTCGTCGGTGTCAAGATTTTTTGTAGCAAACTGTACCCTCGTGTTTGGTCAGTGGTCAACAGTGGGAGATTTAAATACTGAATTGTTATTTATGATCCATTATTTACAAATTAAAGTGACAAGTGACTGGATCTGAAATTTTCCAAGTGCGGTTACATTATGTTTTCATGTTAGGTATAAGTATTTATTACATGTTATTCCAAATTTCCAACCATATTCAATACCAAAATTTTGTAAGACAATTAGCCTGCAGGTGGTCTGCAGGTACCACGTTTATAGCGCGATGACGCAGACAATAGTCCTCTCAAAAATAAAGCAGTGTAGATAACGGTACGGCGCGTGGGCGCGCAGGCGCAGGCTCTCACCTCCGACCCGCTGCGGTTACATCATATTCGCGATCTCATTTACCTACACATTTCGAACATTCATTATCTACTCAACTGCTTTGATTTAATACGTTAATGATGAATGTTATGTTAATGAGTATTCCGAACATGACGTACAAAATTAGATTGAGTGGACCTAAGTACTTATGTGCTTTACCTAAACGCTTAATTCTCTAGGAATCAAATAACATTTTATTACTAAACGGACGGTCTACGGCCACATAAATGCTAACCGAGGTCACTCCCACCTGAGCTATTACTTCTTCCAATAATAGCAATAAAAAAGGCGCTCGCGCTCGGTGTCGCTGCGGGCGAGATCGATTGGGCTCAAATTGTAACTCAAAAAACCCTAAAATAAAAACAATCACGATCAGACATCACGAACGTTTATTATGGTCGATACCTACCCAAGAAAGTGGACCGCAAATGGCAAACACTCTCATACTTTCCTTTTACATGTACATCAAGAAAAACATTAAAACTTAATCATATCAATTAAACGGACGCCGTTCACTGAGATGATCGTTACATATGCGTGTTTATAAGGAGAAATCAGCGCTAAGATACTCTCATCATTAAGAACATTCGTTAAACCTGCAAACAGTAAAATCTGTAACAAGCAGCGTAATAAACGCGATAACAATGAATAAAATGGCAATAATAGCAGGTGAAATCGCGACAGGTCCGGGTCTCGGGTCGTAGTCCGTAATTATAAATAAAATATGGCAAGTGCGGGCTGCGTCGGCGTAGCGTAGTGCTCGCCCGCATCCGCGTTCGCGGCCGGCCGGGCCGCGGCGCGGCGCCCTGCCTGAAGCACCGCTGCCATTACTACATGTCCTTGCCATCTCTAATAAACACTGTAGTCAAATACCATAATTATGCAGCCTAGCTCAACCGGCATTTTTTCTAATCTGTACCTAAGGAGGGGGGACTCCTGGAGTTTGGAATTTTGCAACTTTGCATTATCTGGTAACACGGGCGAGAATGTTCATACAGTTTTTGGAGTGTATTTTACCATCCCACTTTTTTTCCATGGTATACTCATAGTCATAAATATTCCACAATCTCAAGAGTTTGCTATTCTACATATACTGTGGTATTTTACGAGTTAGCTACTTTGAAACTGGTATTTTGTGATTGCGGTGTTCTGACTGATTTAGAAGGGCGATGTGTTGCGCAACCTCGCAGGGCATAGGATATGTAAGTATTCCATTTAGATACATACGCCAATTTGTCATAATTTCAATAAATATTCGCATCGGGAAGAGACATGATTGAAAAAACCGACTAAGTTTCTCTATGCAAGAACAAGGTTCTTCGTCACGATTTCCGAATATACCGAATATATGATATGATTTTCTGACCGCGAATTTTATTATGATGCAATTACTATCACTACCTACTTAAATCTTTAAGGGTAGGTGTACATTTGCATAACTCAACGAATAAACACAATGCAATCGTTGGAACCGTCGTCTCGTTACCGCATCATTCCAGTATATGGACAAGCATGTTGTGAAAGTTACAATAAAATTTTGAAGTTTTATGCTTAAAAGCCACCCAAAGGGGCAGGATTATCATTTACATATACAGACAAAATGAATTAATACGCAGATTTGTGAAGTTCACATTTGATGGTTATCGGGCTTTTGTTTAATTAGATGGTCATTTAATTAACGAATTCAATTGTTATGTTCTATGTAACACCAACTGTCGTGCACATGACAGTTAGAAGAGTGTTAGCGTTGTTGTAAAAAGTGGTAATGTCACGCGGATAGGGGTAGAGGGTGAGGCGCGGCGGAGCGTGGCGCGGGCGGCGCAGGCGCACGCGCCGACAACAGCCCAGCACGTGCCCTGTATAAATGCTGAATTCTTAACAAACATATTTTTTCTGCGACACTGAACTTTAATGTGGCTATTACATTACCACGATAAAGTAAAGTTTTCGTCGATTTTGACTTGATTTTATTTGTTAATTTAGGCAAAAAATGTATGCATTGATTTTTTCGAAAATCTTATTTGTTCTTAATTTAAAGCTAGTGCTTGCTTCATTCACTAAAATAAGGAGGGGGAGCAAGAACCAAGTTCGTGCCAATTGGGTTTTAGAACATGAGAGACACATTTAATAATATGAAATTCAAATCCACCTCTGATTTTGTAGAAACTTTAAAATATTCAGCTATATGTAGTTATTATAGAACTAATGCAGCTATGGTGAACCCTTTGAAAATAAATATTGCTCAAAACACATTAAGTTTGGCTTCATAATACATGGAAATGGAATTTGCAATTCCGGAATACACCTGTAAGTTGCGAAATCTCTTGTGCTTGGTCGCTGATAACCTTTGGCTGACTGAAGCGTAGGCGATCTAGTTGCTCGCCCGCGGCCACCCAGTGCGGCGTACATCCTTAATATTTTCGTATCCCCCACTGTGCTCTTCGATTTACTAATGTCCATTATTGAGCTACATTTAAGTATAACTTAGGTCTCATACATGTAAATATTTAGTTGTGCGTATGTGAGATTTTGTTAATCAAGTCACTGGCTAAGACTTATTCGTCACAGGCATGTTATCTATGTAAGGGTCATTTACCCTACCACCATATAAATTAATTCTTCTCCTTCTGGTTCTGGTGTTTATAAAAACAACTAAGTAACAGTAATATACTTGCATACGTCTATTTTCATTATTTTCTTAATGTAAATATAAGAATATTTGTACAGTATTGTATTGCTAAGACCTAGGACAAGCGATGCTGCGGCACTTGCAGCTAATGGTAATGCGGAAATTGAACACCACTACCAGGACCAAATGCTGACGACCACTATAGCCCAGTTTGGTAGTTGACTAGTGACCCGTGGAGTAATTACTAATTACCTACGCAACGTTTTCACGCGTGCCTAAGATTGATGTAAATGTCATCTTCCATAGTAAAAATGTCAGTTACAGTGTTAGAGATTATACGTTCGAAAAGTTACGTGATTGGCTGCCGGCCTACGAAGCTGGTGGCCCCGGGTTCGAATCCCAGTCAGGGGATTTATTTGTGTAATGAACGAATATTTGTTCCAGTGTCTTGGATGTTTTTTTATGTATTTATTTATCTATAGCGGGCGCGTTACCATCACGTAGCGCCCATAGTACAAACCTTGCTTAGCTTGGGACTAGGTATATAGGTCGATTTGTGTAAGATTGTCCATAAAATTTGAACGCTTTGCCTCCGCTTTTACAATTCGTACCTGTACGGAGAGGAACTTCTTGCCTGAGTCTGAGTTAATATTTTAAGGGAAGGTGTTGATATAACTATTGTTATACGCGTACTTCTAGGCGTGCGTGTTATACATCGCATGGTCACCCACCAGCAGACGAAAGGACGAAACGGCGCTACCTATATCAATAAAAATAGAGTTTAATCGGTCAATTAAGTTCACATCTATTTAGTGCATATTTAGATCTAATACCATTCGTTCGTGAGTTTCGTGACGGATACTTCTTTGGCAATTAGTAACCTGCTCATTTGCGACCGTCGGCACTTTTACTCAAAGGGTCAGTTTGTATGCAGGCATCGTCATAGAAACACGGAGTACGACACATTGGAGCGTCAGGTGCTGCGCCGCCACGGTGGGTGACGCTGGTGGCCAGCAAGTGCGGCCACGCTAGTGCGCACGCCGTTGGCAGTTGCGCGCACGCGCGCCGCACGCGACAGGTGGATGTTACGCGCCGTTACATCCTAACCTATTACGACTTAACTGATGTACACATAAATTATCTACTTCCCTATAGGTACGAAGAAAAATTTGTCACTCGAACCCTAAAAACATTCAAATCCACGGACCTTTACATAATAAATGTAACCGTTACATACTTAAGACTACTTTAAAATGTTGCCTCTTAAATGTCACAAAAGTGAATCAGATCAATCGTGACCTCTCTTGACAAGTGCATTTGCCTCGATTTTTTCGGCGACTCGGCGGCAGGTAATATCCATCAATTGGCGGGGGACACTCAGTCCGGGAGCCACGACTGTCGGGTGCTTCGACCTCACGCACTCGCAATTTACAGCTTTATCACCCGTTATTATTCTTAATAACATGCTGGACGGCGACAACGCATTAGTCTCATCAAAATTCGCGGACTTTTTAAATTATGTTACCATTTTATACCGACAGTCGAACATACGATAAATGAATTTAAAGTGTCTCTTTTTGACACTAAAGGCATTACTTATATGTAATGATTTTGGGAAGACGATCATAAATCACATTCAACGTCTAAAGAAGGCTTCGAAGAAAATTCGCTAAGAGAAAATACAAAATGATAAAAAATTAAGTAAAATATCCGGCCATCTTCAATCTTCAGATTACGATCCTGCCTGTTTGCAGAGATTTTGAATTCCACGGGCTCAAAAAGCTCTTTAAAACTCATTACATCACCGTTATGGGTCGAAAGAGCGTGAAATTTCCGTAATTGGTAATGTGGTAGAATAATTTTAAAGGCAAAAAAAGATAGGCATTTTATTGCAACAATGCCTGTGTTGAAGAATAAGTAAATATTGGGGGACAATGTTACACAAATCGACCTAGTCCCAAACTAAGTATAATTGTACTATGGGTACCAGGCCACGATATACATACATACTTAGTTAAGTCTCTAGAACAAATGTTCGTGCTCATCACACATATAATGCCCTTACCGGGATTCGAACCCAGGACCTCCGAATCGAAAATCGTAATTTATCAATAAAGAGGATTATTAATGTATTCATGTCGTTGATACATGGTACGTGCCGTAATGCATTCACATATAGGTACGGCTAAATAACCAAAATCACGACTCAGAAATACTACATTGTCGCATCGGTATTTTTTGTGAGTTCCCCAAGTGTCAGTATCCATTACGTTGTAATCAATCATCTTGAACATTCAGGTTTCAATCTGCGTTTGCGCCGGTTTTGGCCAGGCGAGGCTTTCGACACGGGCGCAATCAATATAGCAGATAAATGCGATAAGATCCGACGCAGGCTCACCCCCCGGGGCCCGCGCCCGCGCCGCCGGCTAGCTGCTGAGTGCGCATCCCAGCCGGTGACGTCTTCATCCTAATAACTTCAGCCTGTTTTACACTTGCAAGAGCATTCATTTTTCGGCTATGTAAGGATAATGACATAAACAAATGAAGCGTGCGTACATCGATGCAGCTAATATTTATTTTATAAAATACATTTCAATTCCACCGTGTCACTAAATGTGTTTCTAAGCAGCGCGTGCGCAGTAGATACGAGTATACATTGCGAAGAGCCCTTAACAACTTAAGTGTTGATGCACTGGGGTAGAATCATATAATGTAAATATTATATGTTGTTTCCGATTCAGTGCAATGTTAGCATCAGTCTGATATTCCAACAACAAAATAAGAAATATTGCCGAAGTATTATCATACTTTATATTTATCATAAACAAGAAATGTTGTTCGTGATTTAGGAGCTGCTTGTTGAGATTTGAACGAGCCATAATGGTGCAAAGAAATGACAAAAGCGTCCGCAGCGCTTTTTATGGTACTGCCATAACGAACTAATTGTCATACGAATACGACGTATCACATTCACACTTAATATGGTTCATAGCAGGTTCGAGTTTTAATGTTTTTAGGGTTCCGTAGTAAACAAGAAACCCTTATAGTTTCGCCATGTCTGTCTGTCCACGGCTTAGCTCAGTAACCGTTATTACCAGAGAGCTGTAATTTGGTATAGATACGAGTATACTCATACATATCAATCACGCCGAAAAATCGGTAGAATAAAATTAAAAATTAAATTGTGTGACCCGGTGATGCAATTTTTTTTCTTGCCAAACTCATCGTCGGGGAGTATTGTTGGATACCTTATTTAAAAGTAATGTGGGTTTTTATTAACCATTTTACTGATTCAGGAATCCTTTTGCATGATATTAAACACTTTAAGGTGCACATTTTTTTGGAGTCGAGTCCTCCTTCCAGCTAAACGTTTGCTACTGGGCATGTGAATAAAATCATGGTAGTAGTATATACAATTACTTAATTTAAAAGAAAAACTATCACAGCTAAATACATAACTAGTTAACGATCCAACTAACAAATTGGTAATAACATATGATGACCCTTTTAGGACTGATTCATCGTAGGTGCGTCGTAAATAAACAAGTTTTAAAACGTGACGTTGTATAAATGTCATTTATACCGCACTTTAGTTTAAATGCTAATTGTTCTTAAATCGCACTTGTACAGACGTTTGTATAACATAGTAATAAAGCAATTTAATCATTGTCGTATAAAAGTTTTAACCAAGACCTTTTCCCGGTTTTACAACTTCAATAAGACATCTTACAGCACGTTGGTCGTAGAAAAGCTTTATGAGTGACTGCTGTACAACTAATCATAACATCAGCTTTTTATAGCTATTAAATTGCTAAAATGCCAAACAAAAGTCATACCCACGACTGTCTTATAGTTAAAAGATAGGAACTAAGATTTATTTGTTTCATAAATTTTCGAGGTATAAATTTACTAAATAAGAGAAATAAACGTGCTGCAGAGTAATGGTTCCGCAGATATTTTTTTAATTGAAAGTAGGTGTGACGAGGATTTCCATGAAAAAGAGAGTATTGTAAGCGCTGATACTAATGACAATAACGAAAATGATAGTCAGTATATTATTATTAAGAATTCAGAATTCCGTGCAGAAGTGGCTAAATGGGCTTTAGAGTACAATATCCCGCATATTGCTCTAAAGGATTTATCTTGTATTTTATACTAAAAGACTGCCGCACGTATTACCAAAAGATTCGGGAACACCAAATGACATATTCGCTTCTTCGCTTTTAATTATATATGAGTCATATAACAAATCAGAGATGAAAAAATCTATTAATGTATTAAATAAATATAATAAATAAACAATATTTAAAGGGGGCTTTAAAATTTTCTTACATAACCTAGTAACATTCGTCGAAAATATTATGCTCGCATGCGTATCTGATTTGTTATACTTACCCATTTTAGTTACGCTAGTAGATGTCGAGTCGTAAAAAGTATAATACGAGTACTTATTGTTTTTCACAAATTGTTTGACCGGCGATAGTTATGTTATGGTTGAAACTGCTTCGCTATTGCATTTCACCGACTCATTTATCGTACAAACGTCTACGTTATGATCACTGTACAAGCAATTGCACTTACAAAGCGAGAACTTACGATACTTTTCCGACTAAAATGTCGTTAAATATATTTTTTATGACAGCTGTTGGACTAAATGTGCTTGCTTATGTCGATTGAGTGAGCGCTCTACGAATATTTAGCCATATAAACTGCGCCTAAATCACGTCATATAAACTTTTGTATGCCTTAAATTGCATACCATCCAATTTTTAAGAAAAACGTTTGTACAACATTTATATGACTTATTTTTGTTAGTAATTGCCGAACTTATGAAATCTACTTGGAAAAGCAAACTTTCGTATTAGGTACCTATTTCTATTGATTATTTACTTCTTAGACAATGTTGTTAGATGTGTCAAACATATAGTAAATATAAGTTTGTGAACTTTTGCACCCGCATAATGTAACGGGTGAACAACTACGGAACCCTACATTGCGCGTGGCCCGACAAGATCTTGGCCGGTTTTTTAGTTTATTTTTTTACTGCTGTACATGGAGGCCTCAGTATGTACTGATGTAGTTTGACGTAGGCTGAACGTGGCGTGATCACAATTTATTAATCTATGGGCTATAACAGGGCATGCGGGCACAGGTGCGCACACGACTCCGTACAGGTAGAGCCCCTATCCTTTGCTGAGCTATTTCTTCGCGCACCTGTGTCCTCCATAGTGACCAATATGGCTAAAACTGAGAGATCTCCACAAAAAAGTAATTGCTTTAACAGCTGTTACTGATTAACGTTTACCGTCTGAGGGTGTCATAAGATCTGTGATTAAAGTAAGTCAGGTTGTTATCGCACAATCTTTTCAATAAATAAAAGGGACAATCAAATGCACCGTACTAATGCTAATTAAGAGTCCCCAGTACGCTCGGCTGAACTCGATTCTCCATAAAAACGTAGTTTAGTTCTCATTTTTAAACCCCTTGCTGAAATAACATGAAACTTTGTATACACAATGGGAGCCGCCATATCTAGGTCGGAAATTAGTTTCAGTTGCTAGAATATGTAATACAAAAAAAATACAGCAAGTTTTTCAGTTTTTTACGTCTTGTATGAAAACCTTAATAATCGCTGTATTTTTTCCCCATTTTAATTTCAAGCAACAGAAACTAATTGCCGACCTAGATATGCCGGATTCCATTGTGTATACAAAGTTTAATGTTATTCTGCATGGCGTTTTAAAATGAGAGCGAAACTACGTTTGTATGGAGAACCGAGCTTACCGCGGACTGTTTTGGTGACCCCAGTCCGTACTGGGAATAATTAGAATGACCAAGTTTAGGTAATCTTTTGACGAATGAGGTAATTACGTCTTATATTACAATGTGAAATGTTGTTTGAAGAGTATTAGTAATGGATAGTATCCATTAATGAGCGACACTAGACGGCCGCTATCACGACCATAAGTTACACGGACATTTGTACCTAAGCTGGGAACTAATTGCGAAGGCGGGCCGATTTCCCGGCTAGTGCTGCAGCAATTAATACTCCCAATCCTTAAGTAATCTCGCTGGCAACTCTCGCTTGAGAGTCTCATTAACAATTAAGTTTCTTAGGCAAAAGCCATCGTATTTTTTATATTATAAGTTCAATTGGAACTACTTGTCGTATCTACAATACTCGTAGAATCCGAGAAGTCGTATCTACAATAGAAGTTAGGTGTTACTAAACCGAAATTAAGTATACGGTTGTGTATATACTTTCTCATTAATCTTTAAAAATAAAATAGTATAATTATAATATAAAGCATTTTAGGACAATACTATTCTCGTCCCGTCAGATATAGAACCATCAAAATAGAACCTTCATATAATTCCGAGTACTGAGGGGCACTCTACAACACTCAAATATAAAACCGGCCAAGTGCATGTCGGGCCATGGGCAATATAGGGTTCCGTTCCGTAGTTGTCCACCCGTTACATTATGCAGCCGACTTATATTCAGGGAGCGAAACTTTGGTGCCGATGACAGACGTATGACGTCAAGCTACATACAGAGTGTTTTTATCTGGATTATTGAAGGAATCGATTTTGATGATGAAGGTTAACTTACAACAATAATTTTGTTTTAGTTGCGATTACAGGCATTATGTACAGTATATGTATGTATTGTTGTGTTTGAATTCCAAGCGTTCTGCCTATTTTTCGACAACCCACGAAATTTAATTTGTTGTTTTTCATTTATCCGAATATATTTTTTACAATTACTTACTTAGTAAAATATTTTTATTCTTATTGTCTTTGTAATTATTTTAATATTTACATTATTTGAAATATAAATAGTCATTTCTTATTAATAAAAAATAAAATGTACATTACCATTCGCCTTTGTGTACTACATTTATTTTTCTCATTTTCTCGAAGGTTAGCTGGAAGAGATCCCTTATAGGGATAAGTTCGCCTTTGTACTTTTACATTTTGTTTTTTTGTTTCGATTGTTATTGTTTTTTTGTGCAATAAAGTGTTATACATACATACATACATACCATTATTGTATTATTAATAATCATTATTATATTTACTATTTGTTTGACACAACTAACAACATTAAAATTTTCTTGTCCAAATCCATTCCATAAGTTCAGGCAGGGGGAGGAGGATACACAACTCCAAAAAAAAAGCACTTGAAAGTTCAACATAAACAAACGAATTCCTGTATCATAGATCCTGGTTAAAGAAAACCGACATCACTTTTTTTGCTTTATATAAGATCCTGTAATTGGCTCTGCTGTAACTAACAATGTTGTTTTATCACGTTTTATTGCTGTTGGTTCTCCTATAAACAAACGGGCTATCAAACGATACCCCACATGAATTAAGTAAGAAAATATGCATCCCCACTCTACGTGTAGGGGAGGTACCCTAAATCATATTATTTTTTCAAGATGTTATTATAGCGCTCAGTCTGCGTGATTGACATGTATACCTGTGCCAAATTGCAGCGTTCTACGTTGTACCTTGTTTACTACGGAACCCTATAAACGGACCCCATGTAAGAGTTAACACCTTCGTATAGTCGCTCCGCGTGAAGCCTCGCCGGAGTCTAATTTGTAAAACAGTTAAAAAGATAAAAGAAAAGGAACAGGAACTAAGGTGATGAGATGACTTGACACATTATTTAAATTTAAAACAGGTTGGAACGTCCGATTTTTTTGCCGGGGTTGTTATTTGATTGTTTTGTCCGTTTAACATTTCAAGCGTGTTTTTGCAGTTAAAAAAATATTGCACCATATGGGGTCTTGTCTTTTGAAAGAGACTGTTTTAATGAATAACGCAATGAAAACATATGGCCAATTAATTTCCGCGCGAGCCGCTAAATGAACGCTAGAGGAACAATATCTCCAAACATTATAAAAAGGCAGGAAAGGCAATAAAAAGACAGACTCTACATTTATGCCGGCTCGTGCCGTATTTCAGTCAATGAAAAAAATTATGATCTAATTAAAATTGGAACGACCACAGTGGTGAACTTATTCAGAACTAACCGACTGGTTGGGGCTGTTACATGGTTAATATTATCACAATATTGGGATGTCAATATTATCTCGGTATTAAAAATTATACTTATCAATGATAATAATAACCGTGTAAAAGGTCCCTTTAAGTAAAAATAAAAATTAATAATCAACATTCAACAATGTAAATATAATTGTTCGTAAATTATCTTGTATACCTAACTTCTATGCAAGATGGGATTTCTTATCAACATCATTTTCGGAATTCCTACACCCTATTGTGAGGAAAGAATTTTCGAAGATCTATACATAGGTTTATGTTATTATAATGTTGCCTAATTATTGGAAAATATCATGAATATGAAGACAATCAAATAGTCTCGTCAATCGTGTGGTTCTACTTGAAAGAAAATTTGCTCTGTGCTTGTCTGACAGTGAGATAGGGAGAGCATTTATAGATGAATTGACTGAATGTGAAAGAATTGGATGAAAAGCTGGTGCCATGTGGAGGAATAGGTAATAAGCAGGGTAGAGACACACAGTTCGAAGAGGTGGAATACGAATCTAATCTATGAAATCATACAAGGATTTCCGAGTACGATGTCTCGGCATTAAGAAACGTCGACAGTGATCCGGGATCACTGATCCCGAAAGAGCGTGACCACACGGAAGACAGTTTAGGGCATTGAAAACCGTGCGATCTGAGTTGTAAACACTCGTTTAGGTGTAAATCTGCAGGTCGTCAGCGTAAAAATGGTATGAGAAAATAACTAGGTTAATAAAAATATAAAATAGGAGAGGGGAGAGAATGGGGAACCCCAGACCACCTCAACTTTTGAATATTGTACCTATATTTATGTCAGAAGTTAAATCAAGAGCTTAACGCAAATGAGTGTAAGTACTAAGAAGTGCACTAAAGTGACTAGATTATTATATCGTTATTCGTAACACGTTTCAATCGGTTTTGTAATTCAATTTTCACCACATTCAAAAGCGCAAATGAATATGCGTGGTAAGTCACAATCACAACCTGCTCAAAAGCGGGTTTCTCGGCGCGTCGAGGCGACCATCTGGTGGGCGAGAGCTTTTTTTATTTTCCAAACGTGTCGTCTTGGATTCTTGTTTTTTGCACTGGCTGGCGCTCGCTCTTTTTCTTTTTTATATTGCGGAGTTGCATTTAACAGGTGGTTGGCTGTGTGCAGGTGAGACCTGAGATTTTAACACACATCGGATTAACCTCAGTATGAACACCCGTGTTGTTATGCACTTCGTCTAGACGATTGAAGTTTTTTTGATGTTATTTTACTTAGGTACAGTACATTACAAACTTACAGGTCGTCGAGGCATTTTCACCTATGATCCATTTTACAAGACTCAAGTGAGCGGTGTGCCTGTGTAATATGATTTACCCTTACGACTATAAACAGGTTGTTATGTTATGGCCAATACATTATAATAATATCGTTAGCGGCGGGCTACCTATTCATACATCCACAGATCAGATGTTCCTCAGAAACTGTGTACCAATTAGTGCTATTATGTCGTTTATTTGCTACGGACAAACACAAACACCACCATATATCACATCATAGATTTTTGGCTTAACGTAACAGGTATTAGCGGAGACTTATGTGAAAGCTTGAAAAATTGTGCCTATTACTGAGAGTGAGCTCAATAGGCAGGCGGACCTGCACCGTTAGACTCCAGATCACGACGCGGCGGATTATTTGAGAGCACAAAGAGAACGAGTGCGGAGCGACGGACGGACACAATCAGTCATCGCGGGCGTTGTCATACGGCCCGCGACAGACGCGGCGCGTCGCTCACGCCTGCTGCGCCGCCCGCTCCGCTCGGCGCTCGCTTCGGCCGCGATTGCCATTGTCACCGAGCAGCTCCGATTTGTTATTTCTGAAATCTACTTTACCCAACCGGCCGTGTGACAAGCGTGCGTAAACACTTCTACCACAACAAAACACGAAACGAAAAGATTATCCACATGGTTATAACTCCATAAAAGCAAGTGAATGAAACGAAGCTTTAGAGAGTTGTCAAATTGTACTTTCTATCCTACCACTGAAAATCCATGTATGATAGATTCATTCAACAGCAAGTTTAACATTTTTGTAGTAAAGTTCTTTATTACAATTTCAGAAACTTTCTACAGAGTCGTCGCCATTTGGATTCTGCGGCAGTAGGTTGTAAAAATCGTTCACCCATAAAGTGAAATATAGGTTAAGACGGACTCTCTCGAAAATTCATTCAAAGTACCGTAATCTCGTCCTTTTATTTTGTAATTTCTTCTTACCACCAATTTTGAGCAGTCGTTTAACATTTTAGGGCTCGTTTTATGATCTCGTGTCTGATGAACATCCTCATTCTTTTATTTCTTGTTATGGTTCTTCGTATACGATTGTTGACGGCCTGGGGCAGTGGTAACCTCTTAGCAAAAATTCTGCACCGCTACCGATCAATTAATGGTTCAACGTTTTAGTGCATTTCTTATTAAGGATTAATAATACAATATATACATTCCTACCCCACACATTTTCCCATAATTATAATTGTATATTTTTGACCGAGCGAGCGAAGCGAGCGAAGCGAGCGAAGCGTCTCCGTTTCAGCTTTCGACAAAAATGTTTTCATATGTCTGTCCGGATGTTCTCCTCTACAGGTCCCATTTCTCATCAGTAATATTATTGACCGAGCGAGCGAAGCGAACGAAGCGTCTCCGTTTCAGCCTTCATTAAAAAATCTTTCGTATGTCTGTCTGTCTGTCCGGATGTTCTCCTCTGCAGGTCGCATTTCTCAACCGATTCTCGTGAAATTTTGTAAGCAGGTTCGAAAATTATATAGATTATTTTGTTGAGTCAGTTTTTGGAAATTTTGAAATATGAAAAAAATATATTTTTGCGAGGTCTACAGCTCACATCCACTAGTTGATCTATGATATTGGTTACTAAATATAAAAATAAAATAAATATTGGGGACATTTTTTTACACAAATCTAACTAGGCCCATAGTAAGCTCAATAAGGCTTGTGTTATGGGTACTAGACGACGATATATTTAATAGATATATATGGATATATACTTAAATACATAGAAAACACCCAAGTCTCAGGAACAAATGTTTCTGCTCGCCACAGAAACAAATGCCCTTACCGGGATTCGAACCCGGGACCTCTAGCTTCGCAGGCAGTGTCCTACCAACTAGGCTAAACAGGCCGACAAACTACTACTAAACTTTAAAACACGGCGGCGGTTACTAAAGATTAAAAACATCCTAATAGATTGGTGTTCAAATTTTAGGACCAAAGTGATCAAAGTTAAGACTTTTAATTCATGTACTCGTACAATTTAATTGGTTCCGCGGTTACACGAATCGCTGTTTTTTTTCTGCATTATGATTTCAAGCTTCAGAAACTGATTTCCGGCCCAGATATCCCATTGTGTATACAAAGTTTCATGTTATTCCAGCATGCCGTTTAAAAATGAGAGCGAAACTACGTTTCTATGGAGAACCGAGCTTCCTGCGTACTCTTAACTCGCATTTATATATTACTATAAAATATTTAATGTATTAATTTTGTATTAAGCAGTAACGCTGCTAATGAAAATTCGAAATTTCAAATCAAAGGGAAATATTAAAAATTTAGTGCCTGCTCGGAGCATTAAATTTTTCAATTTATCCCTTTAATTTGAAATGTAATGTATTGTACTCCATTATTTTGCATTTCATTATTATCATTAGCAAGTATCAATATCGATCGAGTCCTAGTAAAAATGTAGTCCGTTGAAGCACAGTGGCGACCTCAATTAATTTCTCTCTTTATTGTCAGACTATATAGTAGTCCAACAAACAATTTTTTCAAATGAATGAATGAATTTAAAACTTTTAAACTATAGTTGATATGAATAATTAATAGAAATCTGAGTCAGATGCTGATAATATTCGTTTTAAATAAAAATACTTTTGGTATAAAAATCATAATCACAATTACCCTCGTATGTTGTTTCGGTATAAGCTTTTTTTCTTGTTTGGCCTGGGGTGTAGGAAACTAGTAGGTACTCGACTATATTCATCGTCTCAGCATCGCAGTAGCTAAAACTAGTTATTTTAATACAAAGTACGGAGTAGGTAAGTGAAGCTTTAATGAAGGATCATAGGCTCGGTATGGTACAGCACAATGGGTTTGTAGTTTTCGCGGCGGCGGCGCGGCGCGGGCGCACGTATTGTCGGGGCGGTACGGGAGCCGCGCGCCCACGCCGCCCGTCCCAGCGCCTTGTCCCTGTCAACGGTACAGAGCTCAACCGCTTAAATATCTTACTTTCACAATTGTAATAAGCCAACGTCAAGAACTCATCATGTTCAACAGCGCACGCGCCTTGCTTCGCTTATTTAAAAACGAATATTTTAAGTGTTAACTAATAAGTACGTAATTAGTTTGTTGCAGCATATGCAAATTTCTTTAGAATAATACGTAGAGATATTGCCACTTATAATAGAAATAAGAAATAAAGACTTTGAGATTGACAAAGCAATTATGTATTTATTACCATAGGTAAGCGATCCTGCCTACGAAGTAGTATTTTTTGTACATCTAAGTACTTTTATAAATCAAAAATTATTCACCGTATTAAACAAGAAAAATAGTTTCGTAATGTGCAATCTATGAAAGCATAGGACACCCTACTTAGCCTTGTTTATACTTAACTATTCTAAATTTCAGACCAAGAGGCACCATTAAGGGTTCCTTTTTACCTTTTTGGTTCGGAACCCTTACAAATCAATCCTTACAAGAATATAAGAATACAATACAATTGAATTCTTATATCTGTGAATCAAACCATACACAAGAAGTGTCATAATTCTGATTTCCCACTAAAATTCCGATTGGAAACGAAAAAATTTAAGCTGATAAACTATTGCATTAGGCACTTATTTCGAAGGATTTATTTGTCGTCTTGAAGGAAAAAGTATACTTTGTTTCTTTTAGAACTGGTCAAAGAAGAAATAACTGCACTTTAGAAGATATTACGTAAGTTGCATAATATCTAGGGGTGCATGAAAAACTACTTACTATAATATAAGTATTATAACTGGTCTGAAAACGCTCGTGGCGTCTTTACTTGAGACTTCGCAACTCACGACACTTACAACCTTTCTTGAATAACAGTTGCATACAATACTATTACCATTTTTACAATTCTGTTCGAAGTGCCCCAGTTTCATTTGTCGGCAAAGCGGTATATTTTGCTTGGGAACGATACATCATTAATTGTATATTTATTAGAAAATTAGTACCTGCCTACTCACGAAAACATAACACAACTTAAATAATGTTCAAATAAAATACAGGTAAAATATCTCTAACAACAAACATTGACAGTCTCAATGTATTTCTAAATGAACATACGCCGGTGCGCTCAAACCTACATACCTATTATGTTTACGTGATAATCTGTCGATTCGGAGATCTAATATGCATATAAAGAACTTTCATTTCGGTGTCGGAACAATGGCGATGATTCGCGAGAGGTTAAATAGTTAACAGGGAAAACGTTGAATATTAATAAGGTGAAAGTTCACAGGACCCTTCCACAATAGCTGTCGACTCAATTTAAAATAATGCGGCCAAGTGCGTGTCAAGCCACGCGCAATGTATGTTTCTGTAGCTAACCCGTGACATCATGCGGACTTAAAATGTTACAAACTTATAACTTCCTATATATTTGACACGAGGACACGACGATCAAAGGATTAATTGTACGAAAGTCTTCTTTAAGTATATTTCTTAAGTTTAATTTTTAGTTTAGTTTCTCGTTAACTATTGTTGTCTGCTTAGCTGTGATAGTTTTCCTTTTAAATTCAGTATTAGTACATACGATTCATCGTGTTTTTTTCACATACGCAGTAGCAACGGTTTAGCTGGCAGAAGGAGGGGGGGTTCCCACAACTTCCCACACGATGGCTTTAGCAGCTTAGTCCCTCGACCCTCCTTCTGCCAGCTAAACGGTTGCTACTGCAAATGTGAAAAAAAATGCGTCCCCACTTTACGAGTAGGGGGATAGGTACCTTAATTATCTATTCAACATCTATAGGTATTACTAATATTATAAAGTTAAAGAGTTTGTTTGTTTGTTTGAACGCGCTAATCTCGGGAACTACTGGTTCGAATTAAAAAATTATTTTTGTGTTGGATAGTCCATTTATCGAGGAAGGCTTTAGGCTATATAACATCACGCTGCGACCAATAGGAGCAAGGACGCGGACGAAGTCGCGGGCAACAGCTAGTTTTATTATATTTTTGTCCGTTTGATTGTTACCTATGCCACAGTTTTTAACGGTTACTGAGCTAAGCCACGTACAGACGGACGGACATGGCGAAGCTATAAAGGTTCCTTGTTTACTACGGAATCCAAAAAATTGGCGATGCCTGTGCAAGCGTGTGAGACCACCACTACTATAATAGATAATATGAATGAATTTGTAAGCTACAAATGTTACCTACTATGTATAGGTAGTATATCTAAATTGATTCATGTTCTACTAATTCGACTGTGATAGTAAATGATTATTATCTGGTACTCGTACTCGGTTAAAACGTCTCAAGCGTTGGATCATCCGGATCTATGATGGTTAAATTATCATTGATGAGCGAGCGATACTTATGGAATTAAATTAAAATTTTGAATGAATAAGATTATGTGAGTATAAATAAATCATATAGGTTCAATGAACCCATGGTGCACAGAGAGGTGCTCCGGCGCGCGGCGCACAGGCTTACAGGGAGAACACAATCCCGACACGCCTGCTTCCTTCGACGAACAAGTGACTGCGCTAATGAAGCACTGCTCATCTAAATATTCATGAAGCCAGTCATCGCGTGCGTGCTCACTCCCAAAACTGGAAGCTTTGCGTCGACGCACATAGAACACTTTCTACAAAAGGGTTTGTATTCATATCAACGAAGGCCTACGCGAGTACGCGGTCGTAGACAGATACAGAAGCCACCTAATGGCCTAGCATTTATTAAGTTTATTAAAGGCATTATATATGATCTCGTTTTCTTTCATAATAACTGTACCTTAAATAAACTACGAGTAACTATTAAATACATATAGTCATGATCCCAACGAATGCGGGTAGGTATCCTATACCAGTCACATAATAAACAACGAGGGTGTAATAATATAGCATTAAAATGGGTGACAATTCCAGAGAGGTTTCTTTGAATCGGCAGTCTTGTCTTGTGAGCGCCACCTACGTTTGTGGTGCCAGCTCTTTTTATATTTTATTTTTATTCCACGGTTTAACAACGCCAATTTTGACATTTGACAATAACAGATCAACTCCGTGGTCACTGGCCATTGGCATATATAGCTATGTATTCCATTATTATGTTAGACAGAAGGAGACAATCCTCCGATTAATATCTTTACAGTACATATGGTGCTACTTTACCTCACGCACGAGTGCGATAATAAGCAGATTACGTGCATATGTCGAAACTTTAAAGAGCCATATGTACTGTAAAACGTTGTACGATACACGTGCGAATAGGTAATTCGCAACTCGTGTCGATTTAAAACACTCCCTTCGGTCGTGTTTTAATTTATCACCACTTGTATCGTAATGTACTATAATCGTTCTGATTATGAAAGATTTTAAAATACCCCTGTTACCTAAAATGTGTTTGTCCCTTTCTCACAACACACAAAGAATGTTAGTACAAGGGATGAAAATACTCGCAGAGGTTAAATAAAATGCTGTTTAAAGAGATTTAAGACATAGAATCAAATGTGTCCCTCAGTATGGTCGTATAAAATTGATGCATATTGAAGCCCTGCATCAACGAATCGAGATTGCAAATCAGTGCGGAGGTCGCTCGGCCTCACACCGGCGACTTGAATGACTCATAAACACTGTGATTTACTGAGTCCACCGGTGATTTGTAGTCTATTAATTTCAGTGTCGCTGACCGGAAGATAACACTAACCCATTACAGGACTCACAAACCACATACATTGTATAACTTGATCAATATAGTGGCATCCAAGTTATAAAAAATCGTTAAATCACGGGTGGCACGTGTTCTCTTCAAAAACATAAAAAGTCTTATCTTTATTATCTCAAGTAAAACGAACATGAGTAGGTAATACATCTACTACGAAGACAATATTTATGGCCATGATTTATGACGAAAATACTTTTACGTATCGAATTTTGTATAGTTCACTTTAAACGGTTACACCTACCTACGCTACGTAATAGGTCTCGCAGCCTGACTGTATCAATACTAATACTATAGATATGTATAGAGTCAACCAATAATGTGACGGGTAAAGTATAGCTATTTAGTGTAGAAACAATAAATCTTTCTATACGTAATTTATTCAATTATTTATTAGTAGAAATTTAGTAGTAAAAAGTAAACGTAGTAAATTCATGATGTGATAAAATTGCGAAGAGGCGCGACGGTTATGGTAAATGCAATAATAGTTCGTATTAATATTATTTATAAAGTGCAAGCCGCAAACCAACGAGCACATACCTTCACCGAACATTGGCGCGCGTGGAGCCGCCCCGCGATCTTCTGCAACACTTTTATAGATGCCATTAATTTAAGCGACAAACTTTCAACCAACTATTTACTAAATTAGTCCACCTTGTATTTAATAGTGCTTACGATACTGTACGCCAGATAAAACACGATACTTTATAATTCATTAAAGCCAGTTTTATTAAGGAAACCGTAAGCCCAGCTAGTTATAACAAAAACAATACGAAGGGAACTTTTATTATAAGCAGGGCTCGAACTTTTCGTGACGATGACGTAAAATTTCATATAGAATGATTCCAATTGATGGCATCAATCATTTAATCATGCATTTATAATGGTCTTTTTTCAAATATGGCTTATGGCATCTGAAGATTATAAAGGATTTCTCTTTCTATTTAGAATTTTAATTTATAAGCAGTTTTATAACAGGTTATAAGAATATTGAATCTAAATATGAACGTAAACTCTCTGCATTTATGATGGTATTTTTTAACATAGGGCAAATTAAAATTTTGAATAAATATCATTTAAGGATTGATAATTGTGAGACAGTGTGACGTCAATTTTACGTCATCGGCATGAAAAGTTCGAGCTCTGCTGACGGTAAGCAGACACCGTAGCCTATTATATGGACACTTGCGACTATAGGTGCGTGCACTGCTTAAGATGTCGTACTATTTCCCTCTTTATCGCTCAAATATGCAAATGCGACAGAGATGCAGATATTTCGTTTTCAGTTAGCGGTACAGGCGTACGACATTAAGGGCTGTCTTGTCAATTTACTTTGCTTCACATTGCTGGCAATTTAAATTTTGTTAGAAATAAATCAAGTTGAAACTTACGTCCTATAATAAATTTAAGCTTATGATTAGGTTAAAAAATCGGTCAGTCCGACTCGAGCACCGAGGATTCACCGTACAAAAATACATGCAAAGGGGATTCAATTACAAACTTAGTTTGGAAATGTTATTTGATGACAAAAAACTATAATCTAGATAGAACATTAAGTCCAATTTTTTATACTACCTCGGTGGTAAGAGTCGGCCCGCAACCGCATGATGGTAAGCTGTCGCTTGTGACTCCAGGGGTGTCACATGCGCGTTGCCGAATATGTCATTACCAGGGCTCGAACTTTTCGTGGCGATGACGTAAAATTGCATTCCAATTGGTGTTATAGTAATTATCAATCTTTAATCATCAATCATTTAATCATGCCTTTATACTAGTCTTTTTTCAAATAAGGCCTATTGCATCCGAAGATTATGAAGGATTTTTCTTTCTGTATAGAATTTTAATAAATTTACAAGCAGGTAAGGAACTCATATTCTTTCAAGTTTTATAACAGTTTATAGGAATGTTGAATCTAAATATGAACGTAAACTCTCTGCATTAAATGATTGATGATTAAAGATTGATAATTACTATAACACCAATTGGAATCAACCTATATGCAGTGTGACGTCAATTTTACGTCATCGGCATGAAAAGTAGTAGTAACGATTAAAATGCACAATTTGAACTCTTTATAAAAAAAAAACCAAATGTAAAACTAGAATGCGGAACAGATACACCCACTGTAAGTTTCGTACTTATTTATTATCCTACTATTCCAACTAGCCTTTGCCCGCAACTCCGTCCACGTGTATCTCGTTATATTATATAAATAATTGCTATTAAATTGTTATAGGCGTAGGATTAAATATCGCTCACCCATACAAACTTCTACCCCCTTTTCACCCCCTAAGGAATGATTTCCGGAAAAAACCTATCCTATGTCCTTTCCCGAAACCCAAACTATCTCTATACGAAATTTCATCTAAATCGGTTTTGCGGTTTAAGCGTGAAGAGGTAACAGACAGACAGAGTTACTTTCACAATTGTAATTTAATATACTCGTAGTATATATAGGTAGTATAGTATGGATTCTAAAATGATAATTTGTACATATACAAATGTTCCTATTCAATTAGAACTGGAGTCTAAAAGAAGTAATTTTTAATTCCAATTTCCTGACAATTTTTTTGCAAAATAAACATCTGTCAGGTTTACAGGTATAAGTAGTTTTTTAGTTTCAGCCAAAAGTTCTGTATGCCAAAAGCTCATCACCATCAATGTATTCAAAATTGACGTAATTACGTTCTAACGATTTCGGCAGTTTCTCAAGTCCTTCAGTTCAGTCTTGGGGTAATAGCAATAGATTGTTTATAAAATATACCTAATCAAGCATACAAGTAGGTAAATTAGCGCAGAGTACCCGGTCACGGTAACAAAGTAACAACCTGTTACTGAAACGTAACATTTGACGACCACTTTGGCTTAGTTGGTATAGTAGTCGGCGGTTAAGAAGTCAATCCTGACACCTGTCATTTCCATACACTTTATAACCTCAAAGTGACTTTTAGGTTATAAACTGTATGGAAATGACAGATGTCAGGATTGACTTTTTAACCGCCGACCACTATAGTACGCTGCCTAACGAAGCCGGAGTTCGAATCCCGGTCAGGGCATTATTAAATACTGCCCTGACAGGGATTTGTGTAAATAGACTTGAATTTGAGTATTTATTCCTGAGTCTTGGATGTCTTCAATGTATTTACCTATGTATAAGTATGTATAGGTACCGTCGTCTATATATCCATAGCACATGCTTTGCTTAGGCGCCTTCCTGACTTGTCGATGCGGAGGCGGTACGATATGAGAAAACTGTCAGCTGTCAATGTCAACCGATATCAATGCTGTACTGCCCCACTTCTGCGCATCGTATTACTACTGCGTAAACGTAATACTGACAGTATTTCGTCAAGTGAGGAAATTTCACAGCAGTAAGCTTACGTCAAACAACAAAATACCTATGACATATCGATCCCGCCCCGCCAAGTCAGGAAGTCACCTTAGTTAGGGACTAGGTCGATTTGTGTAAGAATGTCCCCCAATACTCTTTATTGCACAACTCACTTAAAGGACATCCTACAGTAAATAATAACAAATAAGAAGAGGCAAACAAAAGGTGGCCTTGTCGCTAAAGAGCGCTCTCTTCCAGACAACCTTTGTGAAATCCCAAACCCCAATATTTATTTAACTATATGATCCATAATTTTTGGATTAAAATGTTGGTCAAAGATTATTTAATCCGGATGCATACACGTATATGAAAATGTTGAGCTGCATATTGTAACGTGACGATAATGTTCTGATTGAGGAATGAAACTAAGCCGTAAATTCACGCTGAGTCAAGGACTAAGATCTGGTTGTCTCCGGCTGGTCATCACATGGGCAGGTGATGCAGAGGTATGAAAATCTTGTGACAAGCAGTAGTTATCCTGATACTCTGGGCTCTTAAGTCAAGATTACAAGTATTATAAGAAATTACATAACTAAGAAGGATGCAAGTCAAAGATGACGGATATCTTCTTTGCCTGGCCCTTTCCCATTTTATTTGGGGTCGGCCCTCCGTATCATGCGTCTCCAGGCAGCTCGGTCCTGGGTCGTCTCTTTGTTGATTTGGGCTTCTTTGAGGTTCTTATTTACTACGGACATCCATGTGATTCGGGGTCTTCCTCGTCCTCGGGGTTTAGTTTCGATGTCTAGTACTTTTCTGGTCATGTGGTCGGATGGTCGCCTCATTACGTGTCCGTACCACCGCAGACGGCTCTCCTGTAGTTTATCTGGGATAGGACTCACTTTGAAGGTGCCTCTTATGTGTGTATTTCTGACATGATCCAGCCTAGTTACACCACCTGCCCACCTGAGCATCTTCATCTCAGCGCAGTGTAATTGATTTTCATGCTGCTTTTTGAGTGGCCAGCATTCGGCTCCGTATGTCATCGCCGGTCGGACGGCTGCTCTGTATACTCGTCCTTTTATGCGCACGGGCATTCGGCTGTCGCATAGTACGCCGGATAGTTCTCTCCATTTCATCCACCCGGTATTTATGCGATGGGTGACATCAGTGTCTATTGACCCATCTTTACTGATGACTGACCCTAGGTACTTGAAATTTTCAAAGATGACGGATATCCCGGGGTATATTTAGAAGAAAACTGCATGTATCTGACGGACTTTATTGGTCTCCGTTTCAACTTCGGCAAAAATGCTTTCGTATGTCCGAACGGCGGATGGCGGATTACGTGATTTCCCGCTGTTCTCCTCTACAAAGAAATTGACGAGGTTTACATGCTCACAGAGCCACCAGTTCCCAATTTGGGGAACTTTCACATTTATACAGTAACTAAACTTTACTATACAAATCCGGGTACCTACCTAAAGGAATAAATTACGTACGGCTTTGTGAGTTGTAGTGCAGACGATTTTCTTTTTTCATATTTCAGAATCAAATTCTGTATCCGTCATCCGCGGGCCGGAGATTCGAAAGCATTTTTGACGAAGCTGAAACGGCGAGCTTCGTTTCAATCGGTCATAATTGACCGTACCCCTAACTGTCATAAACCCTAACTGTTAAGAAAGCAGAACAAAATTTAAAATAAATAAATGTTAGTTGCAATGGTTACTCAGTGCAAATTAATTATCTTTCAGGAAACTACTATATAGAGAATGGGCCTACTTATTTATTAAATAAAACATGTCACCGTTCTTCGGTTTGATGAAACTGGTGAAGTGTGCTAAAAAGCTCCGGAACCAGCTTAAGAAGAATAAAATGTAGACTATCTCACCGGAAGTTTTGTAGCAAAATGTACACCAGTCACCAGGTACTATTGGCTTCTCTTTTTTATAAGGTAATCCTTAATAGTTGAAATGCTCAAAATTTTATTAATATATTTTACATCACACCTTGCCAAAAAGCGCGTTTTTCCGCACGCTGCGCGTCCGGAAAATCCCACTTTTTGGCCAAGTGGCAACGTAAAATTGTGTACAAAACACGGGTCGTAAAACAGAAAGCCATCTCTCGCATATTTATGACCCTCGCCTGCGGCTTGGGCCTCAAACATCTGCGATATCGGCCTCTCTTTGTTTTACAACCCTTGTATCGTAATGTACTATATTAACTCATTCATTTCTTTCGCACTAGAATTAAAACATTAAGTTCAAATCTATGTATTACATTCATTTTCGGTTTACGCAACTATGACCACGTTTCTTCTTTCCGTTCTCAGTTCAAATGGCTTCCAATACGTCTCCGTCGTGATTCTCATATTCTTGCCTTACTCTATCTATAGCATACTTTTGTCCCCACTACTCCTCCATATCTCAAAGAGCGTTTTAAACGTCTCACGTCCATCCGATCTTCGCAAAACCATCTTCTCGCTCCACCACCGTCATCCACAAAATTCTATAATATTTCGTTCACTTTTCGGGCTGTTCGGCTGTGGAACGCTTTGCCGTTGAATATAAGATGTGCTAAATCACTTCTCATTTTCAAAAATCAGCTGAGACAAAAATTTTTGTCACTCCCTTAAAATGCCTTTTAGTATGTATATGTATGTATATCTATTTGAGATTGTATGTATGTTTATGTGTGTTTTTATTATCATGTGTATGTATTTATCTGTGTATTCATTGTATACTATGATTATGTTAATTTTAGATGTATGTGTTATTATTACGCTCTTCTCGCTGTATTTCTGCACTGGCTGTTATTAATTTTGTTCAAATATTTCCTGCTACCCAAAGGTTGTCTGGTAGAGATCACTTAAAGCAATAAGACCGCCTGTTGTCACCGTTGTTAATACCAAAACCCCAAATTACTTTACACACTACTGCCAAATCTTTACACATTTTACTCTTGTATTTGTGGTGCAATAAAGAATATTATTATTATTATTCTTTAGACAACCGCAGGAACCAGAAATCTATTACATTGAGAAATTTTATTCTGCCCTGACTATATATTTTATTTATAAGCTGTCGTAACGTAATCAAGGAATGTAAAATGTACTTAATCGATTTCACATAAACGGATTTCTTCCTTAAGATGGAACTAAATTCATGCACATATTTTCCCTTATTTCACTTAATGACTACGTGGCGAATTCTGATCGATCGCCAGCTCTTACGCAAAGTTAAATACGAGTATTCTGTATTCGTGTGGTATAACGTAAATATAGCAGTTTAGGCCAACCAAGTGCTCAAGTCCAGTTCACGGAATGCTATAACAATTGCTTTAGCAGCCTTTGCAAGTTAAGCGTTCGTTAGTCTGTTGATGGCTTCATTCGATATTAGAATATTTGTTAGTTATTCAAAAATGTTCGCCATCGTTATTCTCTCTGGCCGCGACGTGTGTTGTTATTGCCCGTGGCGTTAGGAATTCAGCCTGTGCTACATTGATCGACATCTAATACGAGTATTTGTGCTACCCATAGAGACTTTAATAATATCCTTCGTCTAAAAAATATTACTAATTTACGTATCTACAATTCATTTATGCTTAAGAATAACCAATAGTTTTAATAACACATCTTGCAATAGTCAAGCCTGTCGCTGTTATTTACGTAGACCAGCTTGAACTACTATCACAGCCGTACGAAATATTAAGCTTTCACAAAGCGAGTAGATAAGAGAGTCGCCATTAAAATGATAGAGGGATGATTTTTGCGTCGGTCAGAAAGCATTAAGTGTGCGGCTGCGATGTTTATCGAGCCGTACATCGAGATCAGTCGCCATTAGACTGCGCCCGCGCCAGCCGCGACGCCGCGCCGATGAGAAATCGTCCACGCTGCGTGTCATTATCGACTATAAAGAAAGCAAACACTATAACAGATAGTTAAACAACAATTACATTAGCCACGGGTGACGATAGTAAACGATAACATTTGCAATTTTATAGCGCATAAATAATCAAGGAAGGGATCGGTTCTGTTCCGCACATTTATTTGGTAGTACTTATATGAAAAGAGTATAATAAAAAAATTGCAAAATTTTAGTCTGAATTGCCAATAACAAAATAAGATACAAACCTACTTATCTACTCGTATTTACTATACTGACATTGCATTTTACAACATTTCATTAATTTCTCGCCCTTAAACATAACGAGTCTGCTTGTTTTTAACCAGATGGAGCACCTGGTGTGTCACTCTGACGACTAAGAAGAATCTAACAACGCCCGCCACGCCCGCCGAGCGTGTCAAATAACCCTCCTTTTGCCGCAGTCGGGTAAAAAGGGAACATCGGCAACTTTGTCTGTTCAGAACATGTGAGTGCATACCGTACTCGCATTTCGAGAGAAAGCAGTGCACGCAGCACCGCGAACCTGACACGTGCTTATCTAATTAGTGTAGGGTGTCGGGAACCGGCGGGTGCCGCGACCGCAACAACGGTGTGCGGCGATGGCCTGTTAGCCGGAACGAAACAAGAGAACACTGCTTACAGGGTAGGTTACAGGGAAACAGTTCATCTGAAAATCCATTTGCTCCGACAATACATGTATACGAGTAGATACTCGTACATACATTATATACCATCTCAAGCTTACATGATGGTCATTAATCATTAAAATTACTGTTAAAACCGGCCAAGAGCGTGTCGGGCCACGCACAGTGTAGGGTTCCGTAGTTTTCCGTCCGTCACATTAAGTTGACATATTAAGTACAGAAACACAAAACCTTTGAAAGCACGTCATTTCATTGTGATTTTGTAGAAATGACAGGTACAATAAACACCTGTTTATACGGTTAAATTACAAACTTAGTTCAGAAATTATTTTTGTAATTTTTTCAAAAACTATTCAACCTATCAAGTTCAAAATAATTTTCCTACAAAGTTTTTATAAAGTTCTACTTTTGAGATTTTTTTCATATTTTTAAAACTTATGGTTCAAAAGTTAGAGGGGGGGGGACACATTTTTTTTTACTTCTGGAGCGATTATTTCCGAAAATATTAACATTATCAAAAAATGATTTTAGTAAACCCCTATTTATTTTTAAATACCTATCTAACAATATATCACACGTTAGGGTTAAAATGAAAAAAAAATCACTCCCCACTTTACGTATAGGGGAGGTACCCTAATAAAATATTTTTTTCCACTTTTTATTTTACCACTTTGTCGGCGTAATTGATATACATATTAGTACCAAATTTCAGCTTTCTAGTGCTAACGGTCACTGAGATTATCCGCGGACGGACGGACAGACGGACGGACAGACATGGCGAAACTATAAGGGTTCCTAGTTGACTACGGAACCCTAAAAACGGGGTATTTACCAGGTATAATACTTTTAATGAGTTATCTCTCATAAAAAGTAATATACATGGTACAATTGGTACATTACAAACATATACTCGCGCCGGCATCCCATTCGCGTAGGCAGAGACCATAGAATGCCAAATATTATAATTATACTTCTTTCGCTTCCATCACATCCTTAAATACACCCAGAAACATACTCGTCGATATGGGAACTTCTGACCTGGCCTTTCTTGGTCATGGTATCCTCGCCTTGAACCCCGTTCCGACTCTTCCATCAATCTCCTGAACGTAAAGCCTCTTAGTCGGTCGTCACACATCCTTTCAACATGCTAAAACCACCGAAGCATACCTTTAATCCTAGTTACTACATCGTAATTTACTCCACATCTTTCTCTAATACCACTATGTTTTATTCGATCACACAATGGTACTCCACAGTCCACATCCACAGCCACACATACGCTCTCATTTCTACCGCATTCAGTCTACTCTCGTGCCTTTTCCGCCATACCCAAGTGTCACGTCCATTTAGGAACAAGCACTCCCCTGTGAACTGCGAAACGAGCACGAGCCTTTTTTGATATGTTTTGGAAGCTCACAAACGTTCGAACTCCATTCTCCTGATTTTCCGCTTTTACTCTTCTTTCAATATCACTATCACACATTCTATCATTTCTAAATAAAGAACTCAAGTACACAAATTTATTCACTTGCTCCACTCTTTCATCACCATTCAGAATACTGCACAAAGTGAGACATTTTTCTTTCTCAACCATCACTTTTGTCATACTTACATTCATTTTCATACATTTCCGCTTAAATGAGCTATTCTTACAAGTTATCATCACTTGCACCACCTTCTCTGATGACGCAATTAACACTTGGTCATCGGCGTATACATTTTGAGGGCCGGCACCGCGCATTTGACACCCTGGTGTTGCAGACATCCATAGGCTGCGGCAATCGCTTACCATCAGGTAGGTCGTACGCATGTTTGCCACCGACGTGGTATAAAAACAAAAACATTCGCTCTCTTTCAAAGGCGTCAAACCACTGTCCAAATAATGTACCTACCTACCATGGTGAAGCCACACAATCCTACCGTACATCGTTATATGCTAAATAATACATAGTTGAATGCTAAACCGGTCTGTGTAGCTAGCATAGTAGCTAGTAAATGACTACAGAAATCATGACTTTTCAGCGACGCTATAGCTAACTATGATGCAGCAGTTGTATTTTTATGGAATGTTCATTACATGAATCATAAGATATAGTACCTAATTCAAATTCAAATTCAAAATCTCCACAGATAGTACCAATTATGTATGCTGTTAACAGATAGGTATTAGAAATATTGGAATAGGAGTCTATCGAGGTTTCTTTATTATTAAAATTTTATATTATAGTTCAATTTTAGTGGTGTATACAATATACATATTTGATTTGCCGGGAATAAGTTTAATGCAATTAAGTATATACGAGTAATACCTATTATTGTTAGAAGCTTTCAAGAACATTGTTACCCTTGAAATATTAATCAAATTTAAGAAGGTTATTCAGACCTATTAAGCGATATAGATAATACCTTAAAATAGAATGAATATACGATTGCGCAAGTTCACACAAAGGCAATTCATTATATGTTAATTTCCACTGATGCATATTTTAAAATTAATGATACAAATGACTTCAAGATTATCAGTAACGTCTTTTGTATTAATGCCGAATTGGTGGCCGTTAAGTAACAAAGCAGAGTTGGCTAAGTCACGTTTAAATTTATCGAAACAACATCGCGAAAATTACGTAAGTGAGTACAAAACGATTCTTCTCTCAACCAATAGGAATTACTTACACCGTGTTTATCGGATGTCATTCGCCTTTTTTGATTATCTCTCAATTGAACTCAATTAAACGAATCAATTTTAACAAAAATAAACGACTTCAAATTCCTTATCCATACGAGTATTCCAACAATAAAAAACACGGAAGTCGCCAAAGTTAGGTTATATAATATATGAGGAGTGCTACGATTCCTCAGTAATCAGATCTTCGCCCAAATTATATGGGAGCAACTTGAAGGTACCTCCTCTCAAATTCCAAATCGGTTTATAAATGACAAAGTGTTGAGGTAACTAACATAAAAAATGCAACCGAATTGAAAACCTCAAACGACTTAATTTTGGATTCTTGATAATATGATACTCGGTAGTATCTTCCACCTAAAGCTAACGTAGAAACCTAACCTAATAAATGTGAAAATGGGAGCCAAGTTCAATATTAAGAATATGCCATGCTTAGTTGTCGTCTTCACCGACAAAAGAATGGAGATCTAAATGGGTGCCAAGTTCCATAGATTCTCTGAAATGGTGCCAAGTCCGGCACTACATTGTTTACAGTAAAACTAATTTACTGCGGCTTAATGCATTTTGAGCTTTAACTTGGCAGTTTTCTTAAATATCGAACAGCTTTTATGGTATCATAACATACTGCATAGAAAACTGCCAAGTTAAGGCTCAAAATGCATAAAGGCGCTGCAAATTAGTTTTACTGTAAACAATGTAGTGCCGGACTCCTAACGGTTCGTGTAATATATAGGTAACACACGGCTGCTGTCCGCCAGTTCCTGGGGTGAATTTGGCTGGACACGCTTCCGCGTGTCTTAACGCCTGTTAACCCTAGATGCATGGTGGTAAAATTTAAGTTCTTTGTGTCTTAGAAAACTCCATTTTTGTTATAGGTAGGAAGAAAACGTAACCTTGATAGGATCACTCGTGTCTGTCTGTCCGTCCGTCTGTTCTTCTGTCATGGCCAATTTGCTCCGAAATTACTGGACCAATTGATTTGAAATTTGGTAAACATATCTAAATAAGTCGGCGACATAAAGACGGACGCGTAACGTAAATAAATTAATTTTACAAATAAGGGTCACTTTAAGGGATTAAATAAAAATAAAAATTGAAAAAGAAAAGTTTTGCTACCTAATATACTACCTAAGTGTAACAATACCAAATCGAATGAAATTGTAATCATTTCAAATACCTACATATTTTTTACAATTACATTATAAGTAATTTTAGAGTCATTTAAGAAAATAGGCAAAAATGAACTTTTGTCATGTGTTATCACAAAACATTGTTTCTACAATAAAAATAAAGACTAACATTAAAAGAATATATAACTAAGAAGGAAAACTAACGATTGAAGGGAAGGTTTTAAATAAACTATTGGTATCTTAAATCATTAATTACATGTGTGTTCCCTCGTATCACATTTAGTTAGGTAGTTTTAAATTCTTAACATGTTTTACTTAGTATTTCGTTAAAGTTTTTTTTTTTTAAGTCTGAGCAACAGAAATGTTATTGGTCATAGTGGAAACCGCTTGGCTTTTACATGTTTATTATGATTAACGTAAAAAAACAATAGTTTTGCCTGTTTGTTTCCCAAATAAATTTATTTATACTTAAATAAATATACTTAGAATAGAATAGAATATAATACAAATTTATTGTCACATAATGCACTTTACAAATAGTGAAAAGTAAACATACTTAAACATTTAATTTATTTTACAAAATAAAACCACGCACATTAATGTGACAATAGGAGTGAACTCAGCGTTTGCTGCGATACAGACTAGCTGCACACAGCGCTGGTTTTCAGTTCACCCCTAATGACAACTGGTTTAACAAAGTGGCGGGTGCTTATATTAACCTAGTACAATTCTTTAAATAAAATAAAATCATAAGAAAACATCAGAAACAAAAGGAAATAAATGAAGGTATACATGTTACTTATTATATTGAATATCACTAAACTGCACATTAGGCACAAAAAGGAAATATATTTTCCCAAACATGCAATGAAATATTGATGTTATGTTCCTTATAATAGGCTGCGAAGTATGACGTTTCAGGTGCGGCTAGGACAAGAGGTCGTTAATGGAATTTCATACAAATCTTGCAGGCCTAGGCCGGCAAAGTCCTCTTTTTTAATTCCATTCCACATAAATTGGTGGCACAGGCATCATGACATTCTGCCACTATGCGTATTAAAATTAAATTTTGTTTTTTTTTTGTTGTTTATTTAATTGCATGTTTGAGAAAAGCACTATACATACCTCGGCGGGAAATTTGGGGTTGCCCGCCTTAGACCTATCCGGCCTCGCTTCGCTCGGCCGTATATATGTCTTCGGCTAGCAACCCCTTTCGTCCCGGCCTCTGTAGTAATGTACTATTATAGCAAGACACGAAGGTACTACGTTTTAGGGGTTTCAAAATCTCTCTGTTTATTAACTAATAAATTGCGCAGTTTGCATTTAAAAGTGTTTTGGGACATGTTTTTTCTTAAAGGTTTACTTATACGTACCTAAAACATTATAAACCTTATCAAATGGTGTACTGTCAATTCTACTTCATTTCCTATTCAATTTCCCACATTGACGTAGGTCTGTGCTAAAAAATCGAAGGTTGAGCATAAATCGTGGGAAAGATCGTCATAGTTAGCGGCGCACCGGGCGGCGCGTGCGCCCCTATGGACGTCTTACTTAGCTGTATGTGCTCGTGCACCTGAGCTTTAACCACGCTACCTACTTCAGCGTCTTTACGGGGATCAAAGCTCATGCTATTTAAATTAAGTGCACTGTTACTGTAACATTAATGACATAGAAGAACAGTAAAGTCATTGAATTCTGATCACTATTAAGTATTTTAATAAAATGGGGCACGGCACGTCCATTTTATATCGGCATTCAGCAACCTTGGTCACGTTTATTAAGTTTTAAATGAGAATCAGAAAATGATAAGCGGCAAGCGGCAGCGTGTCCAGCCAAGTTCACCCCAGGAACTGGCGGACAGGAGCCGTGTGTTATATTACACGAACCGTTTGGAGCCACTTTTGACCCCCCAATAACTCCAAATATATCTAACATTAAAAGCAAATTTTGTACATGTATTAAGATCCTTTAGAACAACAGGGACCCTAAATTTTATAAATATAAGTTTAATAGTTATTGAGATATTAAATTCCAAAAAACGGCATTTTTACCACTGACTGACTGACTGACTAGTAATCAAAAACCTAACCCACTTCCAGGTGACCTAGAAAGCTGAAATTTGGCATGCAGCTTGGTAATTGTGTGTGTACACCAGAAAAAATCAGAAAGCAGTTTTTTTTTATTATTATTATTTATGCTAGTTACCTCATAACTCCGTCATTTATTAACCGATTTGGAAAAATTTTTTTTTGTTCGAAACTGTATACTTCAAGGGTAGTCCCATAGTTATCAGGTAAGAATCTGATCATAGGGTCCTGGAGAAATCGAGGGAACTCTTCAAATATTTAAGGTGCTGCTATAGCGATTTGGGTATTTTGTAAAATAACTCGTGCATTCGCTCTTACAAACCACCATTTGGCAAAGATTGACAAAAAGTAATGATATCCCATCAAAAACATACATGTGAAAATGGGAGCCAAGTTCAATATTAAGAATATGCGATGATTGTAACCTGTAAACAATGTAGTGCCGGACTTGGCACCATTTCAGAAAATCTACGGAACTTGGCACCCATTTAGAACACAATTCTTTTGTCAGAGAAGACGACAACCAATCATCGCATATTCTTAATATTGAACTTGGCTCCCATTTTCACATTTATGTTTTTGATGGGATTACTATCACAAGGGTTGGATGGGGATGGATACTTAGTTTAAGTAAAGAAAATTCATACTTGTATCACATATAAGTAGGTAGGTATAGTCCCGCTGTTCATCAGTACAAGTGCATTTTTTTTATAAAATAGGAGACACCCGCAACACCTGAGGCCCTACCGCGAACTACAAACGAAATTTTCCCTCCCTGTCGTACTTACGTACGAATTCGCAAATGCGACAGAGATGGAAAATTTCGTTTCTGGTTCGCGGTATAGGCCCTATGGGTTGTTAGTGCGTTGCCACCGTTGCCGGCCTTTAAGATGGGAGTACGCTCTTTTCATGAAGGTTTAAAAGTCATTCCACAGTTTAGCTGTGCGTGAGAGGAAGTTTCTACACAAACGCATAGTTGAAGACTGCCAACCGTCTAAGAAATAGTACACTTGATATAATAGCATCATCATCATCATCATGTCAGCCGAAAGACGTCCACTGCTGGACATAGGGTCCATGATATAATATACTATAAGAGAAAACTATTTTTATACGTCTTTTTATACCTTACACTTAGTCATGATTTTTTTTTAATAAACTAAGTGAAACCTATCAGTTTAGGAATAACAATTTAAGAAATCGTGAGATGGCGGCAAATGTAGGCTACCGTTGTTATAAGAAGCCAGGCTCTTTGTTTAAATTCTCGGAACTATAAAAACCACATGCTATTCTAGAATCAAATGCCAAGGCATTTTTCGAATATCTCATACGTTACTAGACATGTAGAAACAAAGATGGGCCAAGAATTTTGAGACCATTCAATTTTATTAATGGGGTTAGGCATGGAACTAAGTGGTATAAATACAGGCAAGCAATGCTAGCTGTAGAAAGAATACGCATAATCCGTATTAGCCAAACTTTGTTAAGAAATAAAAGTAAAACATTTCATACTACTTGATGTTCTTTCCTTTTCATCGTTTTCTCATTTAGAAGACGGGCCTGTGCTGTGATGATTATAATGCATTTTATCATTACAACATCAACACTTAGGCATAACATATTCCGTACAGTCAAGGGCACCAATATGTTATAGGTATTTTTTTTCCTTATTCCATTGTATTAAGGTCCAAAACTGTATTCATATTTATGCCCTTGATTGTAATACTTATGTTATGCCTAAGTATTGATGCTCAAAACCTACATTATCATCATCAGCACAGGCTCGTCTTATGCTAATCTTACGGAACCAAGGTAGGATTAAGTGATCTGTGTGCTGTGTGTCTGGGTATGTAATTTTCATACTACTTAATCATTCCTTTTCATAATTTAAAAAGCGCTGATGATTTAATGTATTTTATCATTTCAACATCAATACTTGGGCATAACACAAACATCTGTATAATTATACGTACCTATTCATAACATAAATAAAATACATATACCTGGTAGGTATGGATATATGCTAAGACATAACATAATTGTATTGCCTACGTTGTATGTTTTGCCCAATAAATGAGAACCATGAAAAGGAATGGGCAAGTACCCAGTAAATTAGTTACATACCTAGTCACACAGCACACGGGTCACTTAATGCTAACTTGTTTCCATAAGATTAGCATGATTGTCTAGCAAACTAGCTCACTCTAAGGACTATAGCCTCTACCCAGCATTCTGCACAAAAGAAGTAACGAAATATGCATGCAAATGAGGTGAATTGTAGATCGATTGAAAATAGATCGTGTGTCAGCGGTCGGGGAGGCTGCGGGGCATGATCATCGGCGCGCGCGCACGACCAACCCACACCAGCCGACGGCGACACGACACACACAACAAAACCAACAACAATGTACTAACACGGCTTCTCAAGTCTCTAACTCGATACTTATAAACGGTAAACCCGATTCAATTAAGTGACATAGTCACAAAGTATTTTTCAATCATCTGTTAATTTGCCAAAAATCGCATTTCGTAGGTTATTTCGCATTGAATAAGAAATAGATATAACATATGTTGCAGTAAAGACTAAAGACGGCCACGTAAGTACCCATTACATAAAACCGATTCTACAAACAACAGTAGTAAAATATCAAGATACTTACAATTCTCGAATATATAGACGAGTAATAATATCTGTTTCTACATATAGGTAAGATACGTATTTATTAGGCTGCTATCTAATTTAAGACTAAATATCTCAACTTTTATAATAAACATCAATAAAACAATTCAACAACATCTCATCCGCTTTAGATGTAAATTAACGTAAATGGTGATTAAGTGATTCCATTCTAACTATACAACAACTAAAACACGATATTTTCGTATTACATGGTCATTAGATGCGTTTAGTACTCACCTATATTGGTATGGGCAGTCGTATTTTACTAGAGAAAGTACATTTTACGAACACAGAGAGAAGTTAAAACGATTTCACACTGACCTTTCCTATTGTTCGTGTTGTGAAACAAAGGAGATCGATATAACGACGCAATTAGTGATTTCTAACGCAATAATTTATGCTTTAATATTTCAACCATCTCGTTCTGTGAACGCACGACGTTCCCTCATTTGGGCCATAAATTACCTGCGTGATAATATCGGTGCTCGAGCTTCTCCGAAGTTTATTTTTTGGTTCATCAGATTTGATATTGTATGCCACGCCATAATTAAGACATATAACTAAGTGTAAGTAATTGGGTTTATGAGTATACCCACAGTATACCTGATATTTATTACTCGAGCACCAAATCCGTTAGGTACTTTAGTTTGGTAAGCATTACTACTTTCGACGACAAAGATCATAACTTGTCAAAAATATTAGAGCAAGCTGACCTTTTGAGACTCCGTTATGCATCTGCGACGGTAGAACAAGTCTCTATTCAATAACGACTTACAAAACAAGGAATATTTTCAAATACATTAATAATAACAATTGGGTCAGTACCTAAAGAAGCGTTTTAGTGAACGATTTAAGCCTTGTACTTTTATGAATCAAAGTGGATTAATCCTCTTGGTCAAAAAAATGTCCTGTTTGACAGCAATAAAGAAACAAGCGTCTAGTTGGAACAGTACATTATGATGAAACGTAATTGCCTATTTCGTCTAACTGTCCGTCTAAGGTGTCCGAATGTAATTACCAAAAGTCAAAATGGTTCCGCCCACGAGTACTCTCACGAAATGTGACGTCATCCTGACAACCTGCTCACAAAAGTCAATTACGACACTACCTATATTTAAAGAGTGCAGACTCTGCTTATTATCTTTATTATATTATAGGTCTGTTATGGTGTTATTTACATTTGTCATTCCCACTTCAATGCTACCTGTACCTAACTATTAAAAAAAACAATAACATGCAAAAGGTGTTAGTACTAGTATCTATATAAGTATTATGTTATGTGGCAGCGTTTCATACGTCTTTTACTAAGAAGGAAAGACTTTTTACGATAACTCAAAAACCGCTAAACTGATCATGTCCGCTATAGTTTTCGTTGAAAGTCTTTATCAAGCTTTACTTTCATGTTTTTTTTTCATATCTTTTGGACCCATAGTTCAAAAGTTAGGAGCACTTTTTTTTTCTTTTGGAGTGAATATTTCCGAAAATATTTACTTCATCAAAAAATGTTAAATGAAGACCTCTATTCATTTTGAAAGACCTATGCAACAACAACCCGCACCATAGGCTTGAAGCAAAAAAAACTCATCCCGACTTTACGTGTAGGGGAGGTACCCTTAAATGTTTTTATTGATTTATATATCCATACCAAATTACAGCTTTCTAGCACTAACAATCACAGACCAAAGCCTCGGACAGACAGACGGGCAGACAGACAGACGGACATGGCGAAAGTATAAGGGTTCCTAGTTGACTACGGAATCCTAAAAAACATTAGGATTTATTAGAGTAGAACAAACAGCTCAAACAACAAACTTTATGGAAACTAATAAAAAAGAGCGATGCATTGAAAGTATCTAGGGATAAATAGATTTTTTTAGTCAATCACAAATACCTAATTAATGAGTTGAACTTGGTGCATGTCTGGAACAGCGCTAGGTATATAATGCTCTGACCCCATGCATCGCTTCCCAGGATCGGTAATCTCACATAAAGCAAATGTTCCGGGTGGATGGAGCGCGTAACTCCGGTGGAGTGACAAGACAATAATTGCACTGAACCATCGGACGACGCCCTCTGTATATCTCTCGAGACAAATTTACGTTAGCTTTGATCAAAGACAGACAATTCAACTATTAACTTTAGATAATCTAGAACATGAATCTTTATTACGTAAATGAACGTCTGGATCCGAAACCGAATCTTAAAGCATTCGTTCATTGAATCGTTTAACTTGTCTACGTAGGACTAGGCTTGGTGCATAAATAAACGTTTTTGGAAAATAGTTTCTTTTGCGGATTTTTATTCATCCTCGTCAGATACGCGATACGCAAGATACTTACTTGCGAATGCCAGGCAGGCGTAGCCGCCAGCTTAAGATAGTGTAGTTAAAACCTGCCAAATGCGTGCGGGCTACGCGAAATCTAGGGTTCCATAGTTGCCCACACGCTACATTATGAGGACTATAAGCACTTAAATTAAAAACTCACAAACTTATATTTACTACTTATATGTTTAACACAGCTTACAACGTTACCTAAGTAATCAATGGAAATTGTAGGAAAGCAAGCTATTCCAGGAACTGAGATAGTTTTCATTTTAAATTAATTTTTTAACTACTACTATCTTGATTTCTTCGAATACCAAGCTGGCAGCGGGGAGGAGACACTTGTCTCCAACAAAAATGTGCACACATTTTAACATCACGACACGGCTTCCGGAATCAAAAACTGGTTTAATAAACTCAGATTACTTTTAAACGAGCTATCCAATTCCAAAAATACCCCACACGTTGGGTTTTGCAAAAAAAAATTGCACCCCGCTTTACGTACAGCATTTTATCCGCATAATTGATATGTATACCTATTTCATATTCAGCTTAGTAGTAACGGTTACTGTGCTAAGCCTTAGACAGACGGACGGACGGACATGGCGTTGGCTTGTTTACTACGAAACCCTAAAAACGTCGAGCGACGTTGACTCTATAAAAGAGAAATAAAATTGTAGCACAGAGCGCTTGAATGTTACATTCTTTACTCCACGGTTGACTCCATCAATTAGAGTGAGCATTTAATCGGATAATGATGACAGATAATAATCTCGGAACCGTTACAAATATTATAAGTATTTTAAACTAATAATAGCTTAAAGCAGTCTGGTTGTATCGCACAAACATTATGTACTTATACAAATTATATTTGCAGGTCTATAAAAAATAGTTTTGATTTATAGGACATAGAATGAGTAATTTGAAGTATTTTTAACACTACGCTACGTAATATTAATAGCATCTTGATTTCGCAATCACGGTAACAATATAATATTACACTTGATGTTATGATCTGCATATACAGCTACGCAGAATATCATAGTCACTAGGTGGATCTGATAAGCCAATGAAAGCGAAAACGAAAGTCCTTCCTTCCTGAAACTTACCTGATGATACTCTGTACCTGAATAACAAACACCAAATAAAAGTTTTTTATTTCTTTTCTTTCTTTCAAATCAAAGTTATATATTGCGTCCCATACATAGTTCTGGTCCGTTTAAAGTTCAAAACAGTGAAAATACTTCGAAAACATCACCTATCAGCCACAGGAAAGACAAATTAGAACCTAAGTAGGTACGTTTATTATCCAGGAATGCATGTATCGTGTGATTTATTAAAGATTGACTAATGATACTTAACCCAAAATCACTAGCCATTTACTTTCTAGATCATAGCTTAAAACATCACGACATTGTCTCGTTGAAAAGTAGATCGTATCACCGCATCAAGCAGAGAGCGGTGCCGAGAGCTTCGTCACGGCGGCTCGGCCGGGCCCGGCGACAAGTGATCGCGCACAATCACTAATTGAATCAGTCGCTGGTCACAGCCACTGGCAGGCAGCCAGCGTATCACTTTCAGTTGACGAAATTATGATTTCTTCCGTGTTATCGCATCGTCTGATTTTGAGGAATCTCTGATGAAACTGCGATACTGGGCTCTAGCATTACAGCTGAGAGCTGAGTAGCCCAGCATGTGTGTATCGGTTCATTTCATTCATTTTCAACATTTGTTCATTTGCAAATGACAGCACCGTGACCCTACCTCTATCATCTACCTTCTTCTGTACACTATTCATCTTTTTTAACTAGGTGTTGCCTAAAATTTATATTAATTAGGTAGCCAAAAGCCCGCGAATAAATCTACGTAGAACTGAGCCCTCAGACTTCGCACTGTCATTTTGACCACTAAGAAGATGATTTCCGGGTTAAAAATTAGGTAAGTACCTATCCAGGATGTCCTTGTCCAGGACTTAAACAATATCCACACCAATTTCTTTTTCAATTCGAAAAGTTAATAGACAAGAGATACATAAATATTAATATTACTAATATGGATTAAGGAGTAGTACCATTTAGTTTAGATGTCGACGTCTTTACAATCGCTAATATAATAGGGCGGGTCCACCTACGTGTGCCAACAGCCAGGTCTACTTGCATTAAGTATTTATTACAAGTCAGTGATAATTATTATTGGCCGACAAATCTTCACTTAAGAGAACCGTTAGTCTGTTTTGTTGCAGTGAAAACATTCATTTGTTCATTTGCATACAATGGGCTGGTGCCAAAAAATATTGGAGTGTAAACGCTTACCACGAACATATTTATGAAAGTTCTCTAAGCTTTATGGAGATACGACACGAGAATACCAGATATTATCTGTTATGTCGCAGCTCTTTGTTATTTTGTTATTAGTGCGAAGTACTTAAGATGAGAGGACTGAATAGGTCTGAAGTAATGTGATAGGTATGCATAAGTAGCAAAAGAACTTGAACGTAGCGTTTACGTAGGTACGTAAATAACTAACGATATTGATTAAACACATACCATAAAGGGATTTGAACACTACCCTAACAATGTAAAAGAACAAGGCCCTCTCTCTCATATTTAGACCTGCTATTAATTCATACAAAAAATGAACCGTAATTAAATCGACCATTGTGGTTGACTACATGTGTATGCAAATGAGGTTTTTATGCGTGGCACAGATAAAACAATATGGAAACTGATTTATAGCAGACGAAGAAAAGCAAGTGATCCGCCCACCTTTTAAGACTTAAACAGTGTAGACATGATATTTAAAGAAAAAGGATGCATAACTTAATTAATTGCGTACATAACTGTAGAAACGCACGAAAACTATAATATGCCTACGACTCCTAATAATGAAAATATAGTTAATCTGCACTGTCGATTTACATACAACATAATATTAGACATTGACCATAATCATTATTTTTGGTGGCTTCGCAGTCCTTTTTAGGGTTCCTAGTCAACTAGGAACCCGTAGGAGTTGAAATTGTATTATATGAACATGGTATAAACAGATATAATTAACTAAAACAAAACTAAGACTTATAGTTTCGTTATGTCTGTCAGTCTGTCTGTCCGTCTGTCTGTCCGAGGCTTTGCTCTGTAGTTGTTAGTGCCAAAAAGCTGCAATTTGGTATGGATATATAAATCAATAAATTTGACAAAGTCGTAAAACAATTTCTAAAAAAGTTTTTAATGTACCTCCCTACACGCATTGTGGGAATGGTTTATTTTTTAAGAAAAATGAAAAATGTATGACAAACCGACTTAATAGATTTTTTGAAAAACACAATGTATTTGACAAAAGCCAACACGGATTTAGAAAGAAGCATTCCACCACAATTGCCGTTTATAAATACGTCCAAGAAACGTTACACCATCTAAACAATAAAAAATATGCGGTCGGTCTATTACTTGATATGACGAAGGCATACGATAAAGTTTCTCATAAAATTTTACTTTCAAAACTTTATGGCATGGGTATTAGAGGAAACGCGCACAATTGGCTAAAATCTTACTTACAAAACCGGTCGCAATGCGTACATATTGATTACTATAACGAATGCTCAAGAGAAGTACAACCTATACTGTCAAAAACGCGTTACGTAACCTCATCAATACTCGTACCACAGGGAAGCGTGATTGGGTGTACCCTTTTTTTAGCATACATCAACGATCTACCAAAGATCCTAGATACCTCTTGTATAATGTTTGCCGATGACGTTTCTGTGTTGTTGCACTGTAGTGAAAGCAACGAGTGTAACACAAAACTGTCACAATACTTTAGCGTAATTTTCAACTGGTTAAAGGACCACAATTTAGAGATAAATCTTCGCAAAACCAAGATCATACAATTTAAACCCTACCAAAAACGACCTCTCGATATCAAACTACAATTTAGAGGCCAGAACATAGAACTCGTCGACCATTTTAATCTTTTAGGTATAACAGTAGACACCGGGTTAAATTGGAAAGCCCACATACAAACCATATGCAATAAGTTATCCAAGTTCATATATGCACTTAGCATCCTGAAAGCAAACACAAATTTTGAAGCAGCTGTGTCAGCATATTATGCCTATGCTTATTCATGGCTTAGATATGGACTAATATTATGGGGCGCCAGCACAGATACACATGATTTGTTTGTCTTGCAAAAAAAATGTATCCGCATATTGGTCAATATAAAGGGCAGAAATAGCTGCAGGCCACACTTCATCAAACATAATCTCCTCACACTTCCATCCCTATATATTTTAGAGTCTATAATATTTGTCCGCAAAAATATCCACCTTTTCGCGCAAAAAAGAGACCTATGTAACAATTACAACACGAGATCAAAAACTTACTAGCATTACCAAAATCTAACTTAACTATTTTCAAAAACGGCCCATTTAGCAGATGCGTGGGAATATACAACAAAATACCGACTAACATATAGCAAGAAGGAAATTACACCAGATTAATAAGAACAATAAAAAAGATATTAATTCGAAAATGTTATTACTCTATTGACGACTTTTTTAAAGATAGCCAATTCGATGTTTAATCAATTATTTATTCTATTATTCCTATTATTATTCTAATTATAAATCTGACATGCTATAATAGATAATTACTAATAATACTTTAATTCTTTAATTTTATTGTACTGTTTGTAATTTTATTGTACTGTTTGTAATTTAATTTCATTATATAATCTAATTTCAAATGTAATATTATTTAGATAAGATTAAGTTAAATTGCTATACCCTAACAGGGTCCATGCTGTACATACCAACTCTATATTTATAAGTATAGATATAAGAACATCTTATAATACCATGGTTGCTATGAATAAATAAATAATAAATAAAAGAAAAAATAATTTGTCCCCCTCCCTCTGTAACTTTTGAAGTATGGGTCCAAAAAATATGAAAAAATCATGAAAGTAAAGCTTAATAAAGACTTCCAACAAAAACTATAGCGGACATGATCAGTTAAGCCGTTTTTGACTTATCGTAAAGTCTTTCCTTCTTAGTAAAAGACGTATGAAACGCTGCGAAGATATTCCCTTTTGCCTGTTGTTGATTTTTAGGGTTCCGTAGTCAACCAGGAACCCTTATAGTTTCACCATGCCCGTCTGTCTGTCTGTCTGTCCCAGGCTTTGCTCTGTGATTGTTAGTGCTAGAAAGCTGCAATTTGGCATGGATGTATAAATCAATAAAACTGACAAATTCATAAAAAAGTTTTTTTAGGGTACCTATCCTACACGTAAAGTGGTTTTTTTTGTTTTAAACCCATCCCCACCATAGGTGGGTAGGTGTTATTGGATAGGTCTTGATCAAAATTTTTTTGATAAAGTGAATATTTTCGGAAATATTCACTCCAAAAGTTAAAATAATTTTTGAACTATGGGTCCAAAAAATGTGAAAAACAAAAACACTTTCGAAAACTATAGCGGACATGATCAGTTAAGCCGTTTTTAAGTTATCGTAAAAAGTCTTCCCTTCTTAGTAAAAGACGTATGAAACGTTGCGAAAGTATTCCCTTTTGCTTGTTATTGATTTTTTAAAGTACCTAAGTTCATTGGGCAACTACGGAACCCTACACTGAGCATGGCCCGACATGCTCTTGGCCGTTTTTTTGATTGAGTTCATTGGGCAAATACACTACACTGAGCATGACCCGACATGCTTTTAGCCGATTTTATTAAATTGATCTCAATGTTAATTTATAAAATCAATGAGTTTGGTTACTTATTGCATTATTATTTTTACGCTTTATTTTATTTCATTTAGATGATATTTCATCAAAGTACTGTAGAATTATGTGAAAATGGCAGCCAAGTTCAATATGCAAGGCGTGGTTGTCGTCTTCACCGACAAAGAATTGAGATCTCAATGGGTGCCAAGTTCCGTAGATTATCTGAAAAGGTTTTAAGTCTGGCACTAGATTGTTTACAGTAAAACTAATTTACTGCGGCTTAATGCATTTTGAGCTTTAATTTGGCAGTTTTCTTAAATATCCAACAGCTTTCATGGTATTATAACATTCTGCATAGAAAACTGCCAAGTTAAGGCTCAAAATGCATATAGCTGCAATAAATATAACAATCATTAAACAACCCACAAGGGTAAATGCAAAATATTCAAGCTGCATTGATCTAATATTCATAAACAATAATGTTGTGAAATTTTGATTGAGGAACACGGCTTTTCTGACCATATGAGCATCACCTATAAACTGAATATACCCAAACCGGAAAATAACAATTGGTTTATACACAAAATAATTTACAACGTAACAAATCTGATGGCGTTTAAGGAAAAGCTAAAAATTGTAAATTGGGATATAATACTACAAACAGCGTTGATGATAACTACAACGCATTTGAAAATGTCTTAACAACTATACTAAGGGCCGATTTTTCAATCCCCGGTTAAACAACCAGATAGGTTTTATTCTATAGATAGCGGGATTTTCAATTTTTCAACAGTCGGATAGCAGTTAACTGACGAATAAAGCCGTTAATGGAGGGCTAGAGTTATCTGTCAGTTCAAGAGCTAGTTAGGACCTATCGCTCCGTTAATTTAACGTTTTTAGGTTATGTTATGGTAAACGTGAGTGTTACCATTTGTTTGTGTATTACATAGAAGTGTACCTATACTGTTCCAGTGTCAAGTTTTGTGCGTTTTTGTTTCAAACCTTGAACTGATACATAATGGATATATTTCACGCCGTTGACGACTTAGTTATCGATAGAAGAAAGAAGAATAGACTAAGTACCCTCAATTCCTCATGGAATCCTCCATCAGAACTCAAGCTTGACAAAAATGTGTCTTGAAAACCTAGTTTGCTTGACAAACAAAACCAAGAGAACAAATCGCCAAACGTGAACTATGCGTCATTGAAGAGTTCCATTCTGATCATCATCAGCAGTTCCACTTCATCAAATGTCACTTATTTAAATGTAAATGCTTGTGATTTGTTTCTGAAAATACTAAAATCACTATATGTATGCCTTTTACATTTGAGGAGTTCCCTCGATTCCTCATGGATCCCATCATCAGAACTCGAGCTTGACAAATGATTGTCTTGAAAATGTAACTTGCTTAACAAACACAGCAAAAAGGACAATTCGCCAAACGTGAATTATGCGTCATTGAAGAGTTCCGTTCTGATCATCATCAGCAGTTCCACTTTATCAAATGACACTTTTTTTAATGAAAATGCTTGATTAGTTCATGAAAATGCTTAAATCACTATATGTGTTCCTTTCACATTTAAGGATTTCCCTCGATTCCTCATGGATCCCATCATCAGTACTCGAGCATGACAAAAATTAATCGTGAAATAGAACTTGCTTAACAAACAGCTAGGAGGACCAATCGCCAAACCTGAACTTTTCGGTCGTTGAAGAGTTCTGTTCTGATCATCATCAGCAGTTTCACTTCATCAAATGTCACATTTTTGTATGCACATACTTGATTTATTGATAAAAACACAAAAATCACTATATGTTTGCCTTTAAGATGTGAGGAGTTCCCTCGATTCCTCATGGATCCCGTAATCAGAACTGCGTGTTGACAAAAACGGGACCAACTTCGATAAGTACATATACTTACAATCAAAAAAAAGAATTTCCAAAATCGGTTCAGAAATGACGGAGTTCCGGAGTAACAAACATTTAAAAAAAAACATACTACCGAATTGATAACCTCCTCTTTTGAAATCTTGAAGTCGGTTAAAAACTCAAGACGACAAGTGAAAATTACGAAAACATATAATGTGCATAAGATCGTAATGAGTGTTTACTCGTAGTAGAAACACTACGAATTTGCTTTGGTTTCGACCTAAACCGAAACCAGATATATTGGACGACCCTGGCCGAAACTTGACTAGGACTCTATAACATACTTTTATTGTTGAAAAACCCATCCTGTGTCACCCATCTAACGATACCCTTAGATAGCTCGTTAAAAATAAATATGTAATAGATTTCATAAACCATTTTTTGATTAAGCCATTCGTTTCACCATCATCATCATCATCGTCAGCCGATTAACGTCCACTGCTGGACATAGGCCTCCCCCAGAGACCGCCGCACCGACCGGTCATGGGCCGCCCGCATTCAGCGGACTCCCATACCGGATGACGCAGTGCAGCGTTAGAACTGATGGTTTTAAGGTCATATTATTCTTTTGCCTGATATTAATTTTTAAAGTGCTAATTTTTTATGTAGTCAAGTGGATGGAACTTGGCACCCATTTAGATCTCAATTCTTGTGTCGGTGAAGACGACAACCACGCATCGCATATTGAACTTGGCTGCCTTTTTCACATTTATGTTTTGATTACTTTTTGTCAAATGGTGCTTTTCCAGAGCGAATGCACGAGTTTACTATACAAAATACCCAAATTGCTATAGGTGCACCTAAAATATTTGAAGAGTTCCCTTGATCCAGGACCCTATGATCAGATTCTGACCTGATGAAAATGGAACCACGTGGAAGTTTACCGTTTCAAACAAAAATTGAATTTTACAAATAGGTTAATAAATGATCGAGTGGTAACAAGCATAAATAATAAAAATAATCATTAAAAAATAAACATAAAAATAAAACAAAACACTGTTTTCTGATTTTTTTATGTGTACATACACAATTACCAATCTAGATGCCAAATTTCACCTTTCTAGTTCATCTGGAAGTGGGTTCGGTTTTTGATTACTAGCCAGTCAGTCAGTCAGTCAGTGAAAAAATGCCGTTTTTGGACTTTAATATCTCATTTACTATTTCACCCATATTTATGAAATTTGGGGTTCTAGTTGTTCTAAAGGATCTTAATGTATATACCAAATTTAATTTTTTATGTTAAATACATTTGGAGTTATTCCTAGGGTGAACTTGGCTGGATACGCTGCCGCGAGTCTAGATTACGTTGTTAGTTATGTCTCATATACAGTAAATAGTGGTTTCAGGGGTGGACAGCTACGGACGGAACCCTACAATGCGCGTGGCCCGACACGCACTTGGCCGCTTTTTATTTAGGCTAGTAAATTTTTTATAATTAATCAATTGTTTCACTTATTTGTTTATTTTATTTTCAATTATTGTCAATAAAACAAAATTAAGTGGCCTCTACTTTGAACACCCGACGCAAAAAGAGAGGGGTGTTATAAGTATAACGTGTCTGTGTGTGTGTATCTGTGTATCTGTCTGTGGTATCGTAGCTCCCAAACGGATAAACCGATTTTCGTTTAGTTTTTTGTGTCATAGATAATTTTATCCCGAGTTTTCTTAGCCATGTTTCATGTAAATCTGTTCAACCGTTTTTGAGATATTGAGCTTTGAAATGAAAATGTCGGGGGTTTTTCAACTTTTCTCATCTTTTGAGTTATATATAAAACTGAAACCATCCCCGATGATCAATAGTATAGGTACGTAAAAAAACCTTAACTTACACTCATCTGTCATGATGATCTAAGTTGGTCCTAAAATAAACAATTATTATTATTATTAACCACACACAGCATTCTGAACCGAATGCCAATAATACTAAAGATTTGTTTACGAACAAAAGGATTCGTATTCATACATAGTAGGTATGTATTATATGTATTTGTCGTAATATTTCTAATCCTAATGTAGCTATGACTACATTAGGATTAGAAATATTTTTGACCTGTAATAAATCTACCGGTTTAATGTTCGTACCGTCAGATGAGAAGTTAATTCTGGCACCTGTCCTTTTTTATCCAAAAAGTGATTTTCGAGTAACAAAATGGATTGAAAGGACACAAGTTAGCCTTTTCTGCCTACATTACAATACATACATGTCATTAACTATCATCCAAAGGAAAAACGAATTAAAAGACACTTTATCGTAATGCGGGTTAAATGGATGGTTCCAATAAATAACATAAATAATCCACATTATGTCTAACCAATTATTTTGAGAAAAACCCGGCACCGAATAAGTATACCTAGTAAAAGCCGCCTCCTTAGTTAGCTACCGTCGGTAGTGGAGGACTTTGCGTTCGATCTGAAGATGGCCGATAAACACATTTCGGCACCGGCTCTTGACGCAGATGAAGTGAACTAACGGACCTTTTCCCCATTGTAAAAGTGATTGTTTTAAACTATTAATTGTACCGATAGTGCCGCGAACGAACAATGCACGAGCTAACTGACAATGAAACCGGAAAAAATCTTTTGCACTAATGTGAGGCGTCGTGACCTCTTAAAACGTTTTAACATCCAATAAATTATAGCCATGTGAGTTGGTTGTCTGAAGACACCTGTTATTATTATATAGACACTGAGTTAATGTTGTCCTCTTTTCTTTTGTGGCTTGTGATGATGCATGCCCGTTATATTCAAGCTAAATATTCATATATCCATATGCTTTGTTCCATTTCGTTACAAATAAGCTGGAACTGAAAACGTCTCGAATACAGTTTATGTAAGTAGGTTACCTTTTGAAAAAAATGGTGCAGAAGTGGTATAAACATATGATGTCATTCTTGTGTAACGAATAAAAGTTAACTGTACGTAAGAAGTAGAACATGTTACTCATCGTCAAACAAGTGCTTTGAAGTAGAAGTAGTTAACGATAGTAGAAAATATTTTTTTAAATATTTTATGTCACGAAGCTTGCCCACGTGAGGAACAAAATTCTACATAAGAGGCAGTTTCAAAGTAAACCCTATCAAGCGATTTTGCAGAAAGCCTACTGAGCTGGTATGGTAGTAAATAGGATGCTACGAGCAGCAGTACACATGATCAGAAAAGTCCTAGACCTGGCTGCCGTATTCCGAGCTAAAGCCACAATTATTATCCAGGATGGCAGCAGTAATAGACATGCAAACTTACAACTAGAGACGACTCAGGTTCGACCGACCTTATAGGAAATTATATTCTCAACGTTGGCAACATCGATCTGTCACTTGTAGACCTTGTAGTTCCGTTCTTTTTATTTTTTGGCAAGATGGCTTTTCCACAACACAACTGCCTTTTGTTAAGTCTTATGTTATAAAATATTAAAATAGATTCGTGCATCCTATGCCGTGACAATCATGAAGACGTTGTATTGTGAGTTCTCTTCTCTTATCTTCATAAGCTTTGCGAATCTTTTTATTTATTAGCTAACCGCTGTCCCTATACGCCTAACATGCCAGCATTCCCTGCTCACTCTGCTCTGCAGATCATCCCCAATCATTTCATCAGACATGACATTACCCCAAGTAAATGGGAAGTAGCCAGGCAAAAAACAAAATCGAAACGTATGTTATACTAGCTGACTCGGTGAACTTCGTATAAAGCCTAACAGTCAATGAATGTCGTCTTTGGTCGCGTTAACTTTTGGCTAAACATGGGATTTAATTAACGTGATATAATGAATGCAAATAAGTAATAACTTCCATAGCTTATTAGAGTTGATCTGTGCGATTTTATAGCTCCAGGGTTTCTCAATGCCAACGAGCCATTTCACGGGTTGCCTCTGTTTGCTTCTGTGTTTGAGAAACACGAACAAGTCGCGCGGCGCTCTTCCCTTGCGATTTCTCGTTTCTCTTCAGTGTATTGATTCGCAATGTTCTGAAGCCTAATTACATTACGGTTTTTTTGGAAAAGATTAAATCCGGTGGATCGCGGCATTGTTAATAATAATACTCGCAGCATAAAATGTATTAATAACACTCGCACAAAACAAACAAATCGACCGGTAACCTTTATATGCTTTTAGGGTTCCGTACCCGAAGTTCCAACCATTTAGCTATAAAACCTGTGTGACAACAATTGTCACACAGGTGTAACTACAGTTATCACATTTTCACAGTTTAAGCATCTTGTTGACCCAACCCAAAGCTATTCAAATTGTCAAAGAATATTTTTATGTCCCATACAGATAAAGGGGGGCGCAAAAATATTTTACCTACCCGATCAAGTGCGGTGCCGTTGTTTAAAACTCATTGAGTAAATTAATACGGTTTTTCTGTTTCATATAAATATAGGAAAACAAAGGATTGAGAAGCCACCAAAGTCATGAACTTGAAAGATGGTAAGTACTATTACGTACATTTTACTACCAAATACAAATATATTGATAAATCGGTTTTTTCTTCGAAATTTCTTAATTTTACTATAAAAGCAACTTAATTTCGCGGTTGGTGTGGAAACCTAAATGTGGGAAATCCGACACGCACTTGGCCGATTAAAAAAAATCACAGAGAACATGTAATGTATATAAGTTGTATAAATTAAGTGTAAGTACATCTCGCTCGGTATAAATTAAGTGACGAGTCTGGTTCGGTTGTACATTATCACGGCCGTGCATTAAGCGAACGCCATTTCGACAACTGTTTTTTTTTTAGTCACGTTCTTACCTCACTGAAATTGACAGATATGCTGGCGATTAACTTTAGGTAACAAAATTAAAATCCAAGAGATAGCATATTTCGAAAAATGTATTAACTGTCGCAGTCGGATAAAAACGATCCTATGACAATAATAATAATAATCTACCTATAAAACAAAACTTGTATAAATCGATGCAACGGATCCTGAGATCCTTCGGGATACAAAAACCTCTCTTATGATATGATACTGGCTGCATGTTTTTTAAGAATTTCTTGCCCTCAGCGCCCCAATATGCTGGGTTCAAAGTACGTTGAAATTGTCGATTTTATAAGGTAGATTGTGTAACTAAAGCTAAGGTTTGCGTATACGTGGAATATCTTGGCCATTTTTTTAGCTCTGACAAAAGAAAGTTTATTTACACCTAATAGGTACGTATCTTCGTCATTAGCTTGATAATTGAATATGAATCTGAATCTAACTCATTATACTATTGGAAACGGGAAAATAGTACCTAAGGCAAATTCGTTACTTGGCGGGGCGGGATCGATATGTGGTATTTTGTACTTTGACGTGAGCTTACTGATGAGTGATAACGCAGAGATTTCCTCACTTAGCGAGATACTGTCAGTATTGCGTTTGCGCAGTAGTAATCTCTTGCGCAGAAGCGGGGTTGTACTGCATTTGTATCGCCCCCCTTCCGCGCATCCCGCGCCAGCCGGAAGAAATTATTTAAATGCTCGGGTGCACTCGACTGATAATTGACACTGACAGTTTTCTCGTATCCTACCGTCTCCGCGCTGACAAAAAAGGAAGTCACCTAAGTCTATAAAATTATATGTATAAATCCCAAATTCTCGTAAAATTAATTTGGCGGAGTCAAAATGATATAGGTACATAATTGACAATCCTAATAAAGAATGAAGAGTAAGGTTAATTACGATATATGCCCTTAAATAGCACAGGTATATCGCTCTCTGGGACTAGCATAAGTGACAGAGCGATTTTATGTCGCGGGAGAAAAATTAGCCTCTTTTTCTAATTGGCACAGAGGCAGGAGACGATTTGACGCATGAATTGCGACGCCAATCGCACTTGCTCTACTGCAGATAACTCGTCTAGTAATTGTGAGTTAAGAATTAAGTTAAATAATTTTAAACTAGCTACACGAGCACAGCTCCGCTAGCTGAAAGCAAGCGAAACCGCGGAATAAAATATTGCCATTCTGGTAAAATACTTTTTACTTACTACGTCGACGTCTGTCTCTCACAACTGTATATCCCAGGAACTACTTATGCTATCATTTTAAAATTGAAAAAGTCGTAAAAGCCTTTTTATGAAGGAAAATGTTGAAAAATATCATACTTCCTTATTTCCAAAGTTTTTTAATTATTACATTTGATGTATACAACAAACCGTCTGCCTGCCTGTAATAACACGAAAAATAGTTTAATCATGTTTTTTTATCTACAAAATCCTATTTAGATTTGGTTTGTACGGTGCCTAACGACGCGTGAGTCAGACTCGCACTTGACCGGTTTTTTGTGGAGGTATTAATTAAGTTATTCAACATTCATTTCGGCCTCACAGAAGACTAAAACGTTCTGAATGATCTATGCCTACACCATTTATGTCCAAAAGGGAATAAGTACGGCTATTCCCTTTCGGGAATAAATAAGCGAGTTCACATGATTACGATTTAAGTCAGCTTGTACTATTATGGTTAAGTCTGTTGACGTGGGGTGACGTAGACGCCGAGGTCAACACGACCGCTCTGCCAGCTTCCTCACTAAGCGTCGCCGGTGAGTAGTTGATGTTCGTAAATTGAGTGCTATATCTCCAGAGATTAGGAGTGGTGAGCGCAATGATTCGGTTTCGCGGGCGGAAACGGGCGCGCCCACGCGCAGGTCAGAGCAGTGACCTCAAAGCTCACCTCGGCGGTGCAGCATCGCGCTGTGCTTGCGCCCGCGCATATATCCTCGTGCATACACCTCATTGTTCCACCTTCCAAGCAATGACGAGCACAGGTAATTGGGTATCAAGTTGACAGGTTCATAGTGAAGCGTAAATCCACGCTAATAGCGTAATAAATTTGTAGTGCTTGTCTTTTACACGTGTTTTGGTCGTAATTTAAAATGAGAAGGAATCCTGTTGAGTTGAGTATAATGCTTTGCTGGTTCAGAATGTCTTGTTTGTCAGTTTTACTTTATATATTTTTGTGAGTTAGTTTACTTTCGACTTGAACTAGGTAACTATAATATTTTATAATATCACTAGCTTTTGCCCGCGAATTACTGACCTCTACTTTTGACCGCGTAGAACTCGTTATAGCCTTAAAGAAATAAATAGGTAATTGCAATTAAATTATTGTTGACATAAATAGGCTTAATTAAAGCTTTCCTATACAAACATTTCACTTCCTTTTTCACCCTTTTCGGGGATGATATACAGAATAAAAACTATTTTACTTGAATTTAATCCACAAAATATCTGTAAACGAAGTTTGAAGTTTCTCCTGTAAATATACTAGACAACTAGAGACTTTAATACTACTTGTCAAACATACTCTCAACACTCTTTTCACCCCATCAGATAGTGAGTTTCTAAAACGCTGATTTTTTTTTTCTTGTACTTTAATGCTAGGTCTATAATCATAGTTTCAAGTTTCATTCGTTTTACAAGAATATTTGCACCCCAAACAAAATTTCTACCCCCGTTTTACCCCATCCCAGGGCATAAAACGCAGAATTTGTTTTCTAAGACTTTAATGTTATAGAAGTATTAATTTAAGTATCAAGTACGAAGTATTAATGCTCTCCTAAATCAATGTTCCTAGCTTCTGTTTGGCTTTCAACCCATATTAACCCGTTTAGGGATAAAATTTATAAATCGCCGTACTCGAGCATGTTTAACTAAATATGGTCATTCAATCCTTTTTCAAACCCTAGGGGATGAGTTTTGATGAAAACGATATTTCAATCACATTGTTAATAAATCAGTAGCGTATATACTATCATTCACTAAAGTTTCCAAATGACCGTTTTCTATATACGGGTACAACCCCTATTTCACCCTTTTAGTGAGTAAGTTTTAAAAATATATTTCTTGATAGATCCAGAAACCAGCTCCCCAAATTTCTAGTTTCTAGCCACAATTTATCCTTAAATACCACATATTGCCCATGTGAACTTTCTATACCTGCTTAACCCCTTCAGGGAATGAACTAAAAAAATGCCCTTATCTACGTTTTCGCTGCGTTTTACACTGTACATTAGGAGCTTGTGCCCGAAGTTTTACACTACTTACTTTAAAAACTTTTTTGACCCCTTAGCGGACGATTTTTTTTTAAAACAACCCTATATGATTTATTTTTTTACTAATATGAAACTTTAAACAATGATTCAAGTCTATTATAACTTTCCAAATGAACGATTTCCATGTAACGGCTCAAACCCTATTTCACCCTCTTAAGGGTTGAAATTCGGTTAACCCTTTCTTAGTACACGTCTACATACTGTAAAGAATATGTGTTCCAATTTCATGGTTCATCTCCAGCGGTTTAGGCTGTGCGGTGCCGGTGTCTCTAAATAATAGACGATTTATGCATATCATATGTAGATATCATACCGTATGTTTACTTAGTTATTGGCGAATTTTATAGGAACTGAGTGAATTGGTATTGTACCGATAGAGATGATGTTTACGATCAAAGCAATTACATTTAAGTAGACATCTACTTCAAATCACTCAGGCAACTCCATTCCTATAAATCTAAACCACTTACTAGTGATTATATACGAGTAGAATAGTAGGTACTTATTGACTCAGACAATCCGATTAAAGATAGCGCGAGAGCCGAGCACGGGCGCGATATGAAGCGGTTAAATTAACTTTCATAATTAGAAACACCAATAAGGGAGAACGCCCAACACTACACAAATTACACCTGCGTTACTAATTATGTCCGACGCGGATATATCATCTCCATCGTGGCTCTTTTTTCTAACCGTGTTAAAATTATATTTATTACTTCACATCTGTCAACCCAGTAATGACTACCGCGCATGAAACCTGCGCCACGGAGGACGCAACATACATTTCGAATCAATTAGTCTGTTTGAGAAACACCGTCTTAATGATACTCGAAAACTTATCTAATTACGTTCTTATATTGAGAAAAAGGGTTCTTTATTATACTACTAATTATTCGGATATGTAATTCCAAGGAAATATTTAGCTACGTTTTAATGCATGAATTAGATAAGTACTAACTACACGTAATGCAAACTTTATAAAGAATAAATACGGTTGACTTTTAAATAGATAAGCACGAACAATGTCTTGCCGGAAGGCTAACAACAATTATCTCCATTTCAGTACAGCGGAACTTCGCGTTCAGCTCAACGCTCAACTAGTCAAGGCAGTCATAGAATTAAAAGTAATTTTACTACTTCGGTACTAATAAAACTGTAGCTAATGCAAAAGCTGACATCATACGTTTCGCATAACGTATTTTTTGGATCCCTAAAAGCCAGGTAGTCACAGGCAAATCGTACGTTAACATTCCCCTAATTCTTCACGCGATCGCAGTGCGGTCAAATAACATGAAACGTTTTAAAAAATCTTCAACGTCAGGTGAGAAAGTACGGTCCCATATAAACAAAAGTTTTATATTAATATTAATGTCGGTATAAAATAAAAGTCAACAATATTGAATAGGCAGTTTTACTATTGCATGTCAAGCTTTATTGTCTGTCTGTTTTATCTATGTTATGTGTGGTCTATGGTCAGAGATAATAAGAAGATGTGAAATTACTGTGTAACTAAAGTTAATTGAAAAATATAATTGCTAAGTATTGAGAACATAGTTTTACTTCACTGCCAATTATCAACATGGTAGCAGATCGTTGAAAAACAATTAAAAGTTGCTGGGTTGCGATCCACAAGCGGGAAGTGCGAGTGTTGTTGTTGTACGGTGTATGAAAATGGCGACTGCGGCGTCATTACTTCCCATTCTAAATGAAAACACGAACTTCAGTACGTGGAAGTTTCGATTAAAACTGATACTCGAAGAAAGACAATTGACACACGTTTTAGACGAACTAAAAACAGACGATGTAAAGTTTAAAAAAGAAGATGCAAAGGCAAAATCGGTGATCGCACAAAGCGTATCTGACAGGTACATCGAAGTGATAAAAAACGGCGAAACGGCAAAAGAAATGATAAACTTGTTGGAAAATGTATTCGAAAGGAAAAGCGTGTATAACAGGTTTCATCTAAAACGTAGGCTTATAACCTTGAAGTGTAATGAACCGCTGCAATCCTATTTAATTAAATTCTGCGGATTGGTAAACCAATTAAAAGCGATCGACGTGACGATCGAGGAAGAAGACCAAATTTGTTATTTACTGTCTTCTTTGCCAAAAGAATATGACCAAGTCATTACAGCCATCGAAACAATGGCAACGGAAAAGAAACTAAGCTTTGACTTTGTAAAAGGAAGACTTTTAGATGCAGAAACAAAAATAACTGTTAACTGTGAACAGGAAAACATCTTTATTTGCTACACGTGCGGAAAACACGGGCACAAGTCGTATGAATGTTTCAATAAAGAACATAAAAGTCAGCGAGGACGTTCAAAAGAACGAGGTCGAGTATTTCAAGGAAATCGAGGCAGCCGAGGCAGGTCATATAGCCGCCAAAGGGGTTATTTTCAACGACAGCAGGCATCAACGGCAGTGGCAGATAATGAAATCGGATTTGTAGTGACCGAAAGTGAGCATGAAGCATTTAGTGCCGGTGACAGTGGTGTCATAGAATTTATAGTGGACTCTGGCTGTACTTCACATCTAGTAAGCGAAAAGTATGAACAATTCATAAGAGACATTAAGTTTTTAGACAAAGAAGTAAAAATATTTGTAGCAAATGGACAGTATGTAACTACAAACAAAATCGGTAAGTTGAAAATTAAGTATATGCATAAAGTAATAAATATTGAAGCCCTTATAGTCAGGAATGTTACGTACAACTTGTTATCAGTGAAAAAGATAGTTGAGGCTGGCTATAATGTAAATTTCACAAAGCAAAATGTAAAAATATTTGACAAAAACACTTGTTTAACTGGGGCTTGTCAAAGTAGACTTTATGTCATTACAGCAGAAATATGTACAGTGGAAACATGCAATATTACAAAGAGTGATGAGGACTTATGGCACAAACGATTGGGTCATTTAAATAGAAAGGGCTTAAATATCATGAATTTACCTGTGTCTAATAAGATTTGCAGCTCCTGTATGGCGGGTAAGGCTACAAGAAGCCCATTCAAGTCGGTGCCAAAGCCAAGATCAACAACAATAGGGGAGCTACTGCATACGGATATTGCAGGACCAATAAAACAGGCTGGTCCAAATGGAGAAAAATATTTCATGACGGTCATCAACGATTATTCTCATTTTTGTGTAGTGTATCCGATAACCCACAAATCACAAGCTACAGAAAAATTGACAAACTATATTATAAAACTGGAAAATCAAACGGGAAATAGAGTCAAAAGGATAAGATCAGACAACGGTGGTGAATATACAGCAAATAATTTAAAGGAGTTTTGTAGACAGAAAGGAATAAGACAAGAATATACTATACCATATAGTCCTCAAGAAAATGGAGTCGCAGAGAGAATGAACCGGAGTTTATGCGATAAAACGAGAACAATGTTAGAAGAAACCGGTTTACCAAAACATTTGTGGTGTGAAACCATTCAGTGCGCTGCATATCAACTGAACAGATCGCCTTCTTGGGCCATTAACTTTGCGACACCATGTGAAATATATTATGGAAAAAACGATTTGTCAAGACTGAGGGTCTTTGGATCTAAAGCATGGGCAGTCATCATACCCAAACCAGAAAAATTGAGCAAGAGAGCTATGGAAGTGCGTATGGTAGGATATAATGCAGTAGGATATAGGCTTTGGAACCCAGAAAATGACACAATCATAACATCAAGAGATGTAAAGTTTGATGAGAATGATATACTCTTCAAAGAAAAGACTGAAGATAATAAAGAAAGAAAAATTTATGTTGAAGAATATGAACAGAAAGAAAAAGTGGAAAATAGCAAAGATTACAAAGAAAGAAAAAATTATGTTGAAGAATCTGAAGAGGAAGATAAGTTTCATGATCCAATAAGCAGTACAGAAAATGGTGATGAAAACAATGATGAAGTAGAAGGATATAATGAACAGGATGAAAATGTACATATAGAGAATACTACTAAATCTGGAAGAGTAATAAAACCTCCAACATATCTGAAGGATTATGAAATAAACAATATAGTTTACTGTTTATATGCTGAAACACCTAACTCTTACGAAGAAGCTATAGAAGACAAGGGATGGAAAAAAGCAATAGATAAAGAACTGGAAGCATTAAAGGAATTAAAAACTTGGGAAGAAACAGAAAATCCTAAAGGAAAGAAGGCTATTGAGACAAAGTGGATATTTAAAGAAAAAGATGATGGGACAAAGAAAGCACGATTGGTTGCTAGAGGGTTCCAAGTTCAGAAAGAAGACAAATTTGATGTCATGTATGCGCCAGTTGCAAGGATGTCTACAGTGAGAATGGTAATAGCTAAAGCAGTTGACGAAGACCTACCAATAAGACAACTTGACATACCCACAGCTTTTCTAAATGGGGAAATAAAATCGGAAATTTACATAAAAATACCAAAAGGACTTAAAGCATCAGAAAACAAAGTACTTAAATTAAAAAGAGCCTTATATGGATTAACGGAGTCACCAAGATGCTGGAATGACAGGATAGACATGTATGCTAAACAACATGGATTTGAAAGGTCACATTATGACTACTGTCTATATAGTAAACCTAATTGCTGGATGCTAATCTTTGTAGATGACATAATTTTAATTGGAGAAAAGAATAAAATAGAAGACACTGTTCAAAGTTTAAAAGAAGAATTTAAAGCAAAAGACCTGGGCGAAATGAAAACATTTTTAGGAATGGAAATTGAACGTCAAGATGGTATTCTAAAAGTAAAACAGACTAAATTGATAGATAAAATATTGGATAAATTTAAAATGGCAGACTGCAATGGAGCTGGAACACCTATGGAGACAAATCTGAAAATAGAAGAACCAGAAAATACTTACCTAGACGTACCATATAGAGAATTAGTAGGAAGTCTGATATACATATCATCTACTACAAGACCGGAATTGACATATGCCGTATCATATTTATCAAGATACCTGGACAAGCCAAGTGAACAAACATGGAAGGCTGGAAAGAGAATCTTAAGATACTTAAAGGCAACCAAAGAAAAAGGATTGACTTTCAGAAAATCTGATGAGACAAAGCTATATGCTTACTCTGATGCTGACTGGGCAGCAGACCACAAGGACAGAAAGAGTGTGAGTGGATGCATTATATTCTGTGGAATAAATCCAGTGGCATGGTTTTGTAAAAAACAAAATTGTGTATCCCTATCGACTGCTGAGTCGGAATACATAGCTGCTGCAGCAACAGCACAAGAATTGATAAACCTACAAGGTATTGCAGGAAACCTCCATAACCTTCGAGGGGGGGTATTATTAGTTGATAACAGGTCAGCTATATGCATGGCGAAGAGTTATGAAAACTCGAAAAGAACTAAGCACATTGATATTAAGGCCCATTTTATTAAAGACCTCATCATAAATAAAAAGATACATATAGAGCATGTTTCTACTAATCTTAACTATGCAGATATCATGACAAAAAGTTTATGCAAAGAAAAGATGAATAATTTCATTTGTGATATCATTAATTAAACAATATTTGTGCATTGAAAATTTATAATTGTATAATAACTGTAAAATAAAAGTATAAATAAATATATAACAGTGATACAATTGTACTGCATGTCTAAGTGCAAATAATTGTAAATGTTTAAATATATAACTAAGTTAATTAAATATTACTGTAAACTTGCAATTCTAATCATTATGGAACATTAGAATTGAGGGGGGGTATTGAATAGGCAGTTTTACTATTGCATGTCAAGCTTTATTGTCTGTCTGTTTTATCTATGTTATGTGTGGTCTATGGTCAGAGATAATAAGAAGATGTGAAATTACTGTGTAACTAAAGTTAATTGAAAAATATAATTGCTAAGTATTGAGAACATAGTTTTACTTCACTGCCAATTATCAACAAACAATGTTAGGTCTGGTAAAAACATTTACATAGAATGAAAAATATAATTGCTAAGTATTGAGAACATAGTTTTACTTCACTGCCAATTATCAACAAACAATGTTAGGTCTGGTAAAAACATTTACATAGAATGAAAAATATAATTGCTAAGTATTGAGAACATAGTTTTACTTCACTGCCAATTATCAACAAACAATGTTAGGTCTGGTAAAAACATTTACATAGAATGAAAAATATAATTGCTAAGTATTGAGAACATAGTTTTACTTCACTGCCAATTATCAACAAACAATGTTAGGTCTGGTAAAAACATTTACATAGAATGAAAAATATAATTGCTAAGTATTGAGAACATAGTTTTACTTCACTGCCAATTATCAACAAACAATGTTAGGTCTGGTAAAAACATTTACATAGAATGAAAAATATAATTGCTAAGTATTGAGAACATAGTTTTACTTCACTGCCAATTATCAACAAACAATGTTAGGTCTGGTAAAAACATTTACATAGAATGAAAAATCACCCCTATTATTTATTTAAAACGATAAACCATTATGGAAAGTAAACGTTTATTTTCAAAGGCATTTGTAAGAATAATGTTATAATCCTTTACAGTGCATATGGTGCTATATTACCGCACGAGTGCGGTAATCAGCAGATTACGTGCATATGTCGAAACTTTAAAAAGCCACATGTATTGTAAAACGTTGTACGATACACGTGCGAACAGGTAATTCGCAACTCGTGTCGATTTAAAACACTCCCTTCGGTCGTGTTTCAATTTATCACCACTCGTTGCGAATTTCCTGTTCTCTGCATTTGTATCGTAATGTACATTACGATACATGTACTATTGTAGCAAACCTTGTGTGTGTGATGAGCATCTTCTAGCTGTCGCTTGCAGGTTGCAGCTATGCGCCTTCTCAGGATCAGTTTCCTTATTCTTATATATCTGCGTTCACTAAGCATTTCACTAAAACGCTGTACCGGTTTACATGCTGCAAGCGATATACTGCACTTCAAGAAGACCTCGCGGAATAGAACCTTTTGCTACTTCTTGTCTCCAGATTTGTCTGAACTCTACGAAAAGAGACATTGAAGCCTCCCACTGAGAGGCGCTGAACCCACCCTTTACGAATCATAACACTTCGGGTCATCCAGAATCCTAACGTCACTCCGGTCCGGGAAGTTATCGGAAGTCCTACCTGCCATCACTCCGGACCGAGATGGATTCCGGATTACCTGCTATCATTCCGATCCGGGAAGTTACCAGGAATCCTGCCTTTTTGATTACCGAATTCGTGCCACCATGAGTGTGTACTGAATATTCCCAAAATCGTTTTTCTAAGTGGCAATTAATACCATTCGAATATTTTACCACTTCTATTTTCCGCATTAGCTTCCTTTCCCGAAAGCATTTTTATAACCATTCGCATTTTTCTCATTATATTTGTTTCCAATAGCTTATTTTTATTCAAATAATTTCCACTATATTTTTTTTTCAATAGGTTATTTTCCTGATAGGTTTTCTAACCATTTATTGCGGCTTAATGCATTCTGAGCTAACTTGGCAGTTTTCTAAAATATCCAACCAAATAACTGCCAAGTTAAGGCTCAAAATGCATTAAACCGCAATAAATTAGTTTTACTGTAAACAACCAACCAACCAACAATCTAGTGCCAGACTTGGCACCTTTCTAGATAATCTACAGAACTTGGCACCCATTTAGATCTCAATTCTTTTGTCGGTGAAGACGACAACCACGCATCGCATATTTTCGCATCATCCCTAGGTCTTACAAAAAGGAAGGAGGAAGGTAGTAATGGGCATGAAGCCCTACACTGAGCATGGTCCGACATGCTCTTTTTTATTTTTAACCGACTTCAAAATTTCAAAAGAGGAGGTTATCAATTCGGTTGTGTTTTTTTTTTAATGTTTGTTAGTCCATAACTCCGTCATTTCTTAACCGATTTGGAAAATTCTTTTTTTGATTGTAAGTATATATATCTAAGTTGGTCCCGTTTTTGTCAAAACGCAGTTCTGATGATGGGATCCATGAGAAATTGAGGGAACTCCTCAAATCTTTAAGGCAAACATATAGTAATTTTTGTGTTTTTATCAACAAGTCAAGCATTTTCATCCAAAAATGTGACATTGGATGAAGTGGAACTGCTGATGATGATCAGAACAGAGCTCTTCAACGACAAAAAGTTCACGTTTGGCGATTTGTCCTCCTAGCTGTGTTTGTTAAGCAAGTTCTATTTTCACGATTAATTTTTGTCATGCTCGATTTTTGATGATGGGATCCATGAGGAATTGAGGGAACTCCTCAAATCTTAAAGGCAAACATATAGTGATTTTTGTGTTTTTATCAACAAATCGAGCATTATCATACAAAAATGTGACATTTGATGAAGTGGAACTGCTGATGATGATCAGAACAGAACTCTTCAACGACGAAAAGTTCACGTTTGGCGATTTGTCCTTCTAGCTGTGTTTGTTAAGCAAGTTCTATTTTCACGATTGATTTTTGTCATGCTCGAGTTTTGATGATGGGATCCATTAGGAATCGAGGGAACTCCTCAAATGTGAAAGGCACACAAATAGTGATTTTAGTATATTCATGAACTAATCAAGCATTTTCATTCATAAAAGTGACATTTGATGAAGTGGAACTGCTGATGATGATCAGAACGGAACTCTTCAACGACGCGTAGTTCACGTTTGGCGATTTGTTTTCTTCGTTTTGTTTGTCAAGCAAGCAAGTTTTTTCATGATTCTATGAGGAATTGAGGGTACTTAGTCTTCTACCATTATAAACATACATTATAGCCATTTTTTTTATTGTATATCTATCTAAGAGTGCACCATCTAAGTATAATAACCTTTTACCAGCCTCCCCCATTGAAGTCGGTTTTTTTTTTCTTAAAAATTATTTTTTTTTTATTTATGGTCTACAAACTAGATGTTACAAGTTTAGTACACTTATGGGGTTTTAAAATTACTTAGGGCTAGTTTCACTCTTGTACATCCTAAAAAAGTAGACATCATCTTGCTTAGAGTACGTGCAGCATTTACAAAATAATGGTTAACCTAATTTATGATTGAATTTAGTGGGTAAGTATGACCAAACAAAAGTGTAAGATCTTGTTGAAACAAGAAAAACAAATAATAATAATAAATAAATGACAACGGAATCACTTAAAATAAGCTTGTTTAAGTTTTGATTTAACTGAGGCTAAGGAACAGAAGAAAATGTCAATGTTGGACTTGACGCCGCTATATGATGCAATCATTCTATAAAGGGACGCATGCCTGCTGATGTTGGTGCGACAGTGAGGAAGAGAGAAAGCCTTTCTATTGCACAGGCGACTACCCGCTCGGGGAACAACCATCTTAACATGTTCTAGTATTAACTGTGGACTGTCCACGAAACTATTAATAATTTTATATAACAACAAGATTTCGAATGCTTTTCGCCTAGAGAACAAGGACTCAATTTTGTAATGTTCACGACGTCTTGACTCATACGATGGAAACAGTTTACATTTGTTTTGGGCATATGCTAGGTGGTATAGGAAACGTTTCTGGATCCGCTCGATGCGGTCAGAATGTATATAATATCAAAAAAAAAATTTTTAAGATACCCTGTATCCTAAAAATTAATTTACATACATTTTGAGATAAAAAAGTCATTATAAAAGGGATTACCTATATCTTGATAAATATATAAAGAGGGAAATTATGAGAATGGTTAGAAAACTTATCATAGCCTACGTATTGAAAAAAATATATAGTGGAAAATTATATGAAAGATTAGAAAACCTATCAGGAAAATAAGCTGTTAATAAAACGATTTACGGAAAATACAGTAGGATCACATTGGCCATCATAACTCGTGTCCGAATAAATATTTACCCTGACCCTCACTTCGTTATTTACTTTCATATTCACGAAAACATTTTCTTTTCAATTGGAAGGCGAGGTAACATTACACCCTTAATTTCAAATAACACAAAAACAATAATAATTTAGTTAGAAATTCACAAATAGATTGATTGGTCAAAATTATTATCAAGGCTACCTTTTTCGGCAATTCTAAATAAGGTGTGAGGTGAGCACAAAAACGCTCTATGACATGTTGGTAGAGTGCCACTGCCTCGCTAGCATCTCAGGACATAGCTTAGTTTCGGTAACTACTCGAAACCACGTGTATATATATCTTCCTTTGCGTTAAAAAAAATCAGGTGAAATGCCTTTTTATAATTTACGTCAATGTCTATTTTTGTAAATAAAAAATAATAGTTTTATTTATAAGTTACAAAGGAAAATAAGGGGAGGTTAATACTTTTGGCCATATAGCTACGAGGTATTTTATGTGGTTGAGGCACCACCCATACTGTAACGTATATGTATGTACGTATGAAGTACTATAAACGTACAAAAAATACGCAAAATCTGTTACATATAAATCGCAAACCACGTAAACCGGCATTATAATCAATATTTTCGTTTTAAAGCTACATTTCTGATCTTGATTTACGGCATGCGGTTTAACTTGCGGTATTATTAACAAGTTGTAAATCATCGATCGGAATTAAGACCACGGTGAATCGCTAACCTGGATTTGTTGACGAAGGCTTTAATAGTACAGGTCTTACGATCTAACACATCTGCTATTCATGCGGCATTAGATATAAGGTAAAGTCAGCTGCTGTAAATGGCCGTTTTTTTAATATATTACAGCCTGTAATATATTAAAAAAAACGGCTAAGTGCGTGTCGGATTACGCACAAAGAAAGGTTCCGTACCGACACAGTAGTAGTCCACAATTAAAACCATATACAATACATTGTATCAAAATGGGGTTGTATCATAGGAACTCACGGCACTTAAATTATTCTATTCGGGCAAGACAGATTTTCAGTAATAAACCAAAAACTGATAGCCCTATCTTTTTCAAACCAAAAGTCGTTGAAAGCATTTATTAACATACACCACCTCAATTATTTTTTTTAATTAGAGGGTAGGGACACACTTTTTACGACTACGACAGCTAATATCTCACCAACGGTTAACTTAATTGGAAAAGTTCTTTAGAAATCTGTAATATTTAAAAATCATTGTACATCTAATAAGTATAATTTTTAAAGGTATTCTCTTTCATCCCCCGGTTACATGGGGTGTCAAAGTCAAAGTCATAATATTCTTTATTCAATTAGGCCGAGCAACAAATACTTTCGAATCGTCTGTTAAAGAGCTCCCCATGAAGGATAATTTAGACCCAAACGGCTCGCATCGCATCCTATCGGAACAGATTTTACAATATTTAAACGATATTAAATTATGTACACAGCACTGAAAGTCTATATTATCAAGCCGCGCACTTCGCGGCTTTTTGGTGCGACGTCCCCCGGCCCGGACCGTGTTCGCTTTACCGCAAAACTGCCTCCACCCCGCAACGACGCTGCGCCGCGCTCTGTGCGATTCTGTGCTGTGCTGTGCTGTGTGCTGATGAGTTTTTTTTTGCTTCAACCCTATGATGTGGGGTGTTGTTGGATAGGTCATTCAAAAAGAAAGGTCTTCATGATCGCAAAAAAAATTGTGCTTTCATGATTTTTTTCATAACTTTTGAACTATGGATTCTAAAATTATGAAAAAATCATGAAAATAAATCTTAATAATGACTCACCGCGAAAACTATAGCGGACATGATCAGTTCATAAGCTGTTTTTGAGTTATCGTAAAAAGTCTTTCCTTCTTATACCTACCATATATCCCAACCCTCTGCCAGCCAAAGGGTTGCATGGTATTAGTATATATACGAAGATATATAGACGATAATTCATCATAAATGGTAAAGGAGTTACCACAAATATGATTTTTTCTTGAACTACTTTCAAACGGGAAGCATTAAATTAAAAAACTTTGTCACCCAAAATATTGTTTATAGGATTTATACGTATAAACTTTGAACCGAAGACCTCCTTCAATGATTAGTTTTTGATCAATTATCATCACTTATCACACGTATGACAAGTTGATGACGTACGAGTTATGAGTTTGTTGACATAACGCCTATCAAACTTCTCACCAAAGCACTGATATACAACACACGCACACTTGAAGATATATATTTTTTATTTTTTTATTGTTTAATATTATTCCACTCGGTCACCGATTAAAATTCACCATGTGTAATGAATTTAAAAGGAAAACTATCACGGCTTAGCAGACATTACTAGTTAACGAGTTGATCTTGGGCTGTATACGCTTTGGTTAATGATTAGTGCGAGTTTAAACATTTCTTACTCGCACTTTCAGCACATCTATGAATTCGCACTAAACATTAATCAATGTGTAAACAGGCCTTTAAAAATGTACTTTGGAAAAGCAAACTTTCGTACAATACAAGTTTGTGACATTATAAGTCGGCATGCATAATGTCACGGGTGGACTGCTACGAAACCCTACATTGTGCATGGTCTGACACGCACGTGGCTGCTTTTTTATACTTGGGTAACTGATTCCTAACCTGCCCACATCCCTTGTATAAGGCGCCCTTATAAATTTTTAAATATAATTTTCGTTTACAGTATGGACCTATCCAGTACGGTAAATTGTAAGATTAGATTGGAATTTGGATTAATTCAAATTAAATTTGGATTCATTTACTCGTCATTCGCATGCCAATTTCCCATTTACTCAGCACGTTTATCATCCATACCTAGTTAGTTGACTCAGCACGTTTATCATCCATACCTCTCCTCTCTATCGAACGTCTACTCGTCACTCACAGCCTTCCTCTTGATATCGTCTCTGCGTCTCTCACGCAATCCATCCACCTTTTCCTTAGCCTATCCATCCTCTTACATCCCACCACATTAATGCCTAAACCTTTCTTATCACATGACTACCATCCCTCCGCATAACATGCCCCCCAACACCGTTGCTTATGTCTTAGTTATGCCTTAGTTAAACCGCTCATTTAAAACTGTGTTTAAAACTTTGTAATTGCGCAATGAAAATAAAAAATATATAAGAAATTATTATAAACAATGGAACAACATGATCTTGCTTAAGAAAAAAAGAAGTTTTGTATATCGTCTACATTCTCTCATCTTTGTAAAGTCTTGGTATTATAATAATTTTTAAGAAAAAAAAACCGACTTCATTGGGGGAGGCCAGTGAAAGATTATTATACTTAGATGGTGCACTCTTAGATTCCATACAATAAAATAAAAATGGCTATAAGTATGTTTATAATGGTAGAAGACTAAGTACCCTAAATTCCTCATGGAATCATGGAAAAACCTTGCTTGCTTGACAAACAAAACGAAGAGAACAAATCGCCAAACGTGAACTACGCGTCGTTGAAGAGTTCCGTTCTGATCATCATCAGCAGTTCCACTTCATCAAATGTCACTTTTATGAATGAAAATGCTTGATTAGTTCATGAAAATACTAAAATCACTATTTGTGTGCCTTTCACATTTGAGGAGTTCCCTCGATTCCTAATGGATCCCATCATCAGAACTCGAGCATGACAAAAATCGATCGTGAAAATAGAACTTGCTTAACAAACACAGCTAGGAGGACAAATCGCCAAACGTGAACTTTTCGTCGTTGAAGAGTTCTGTTCTGATCATCATCAGCAGTTCCACTTCATCCAATGTCACATTTTTGGATGCAAATGCTTGATTTGTTGATAAAAACACAAAAATCACTATATGTTTGCCTTAAAGATTTGAGAAGTTCCCTCAATTCTTCGTGGATCCCATCATCAGAACTGCGTTTTGACGTAAACGGGACCAACTTGGATATATATACTTACAATCAAAAAAAGAATTTTCCAAATCGGTTAAGAAATGACGGAGTTATGGAGTAACAAACATTAAAAAAAAAAAACAAAAAAAACATTCAACCGAATTGATAACCTCCTCTTTTGAAATTTTGAAGTCGGTTAAAAAGAGCTAGCAGTGTTAACACCACTGGAAAAAAGTAAAAAATAAAAATAAAGGTACTAGAAAAGCAGTTAACTTCTTTTTTTTAACCGACTTCAAAATTTCAAAAGAGGAGGTTATCAATGCGGTTGTATGTTTTTTTTTTTGTTTTTTTTTTTATAATGTTTGTTACTCCATAACTCCGTCATTTCCTAACCGATTTGAAAAATTTTTTTTGATTGTATGTATATATATCCAAGTTGGTCCCGTTTTTGTCAAAAGGCAGTTCTGATGATGGGATCCATGAGGAATTGAGGGAACTCCTCAAATATTTAAGGCAAACATATAGTGATTTTTGTGTTTTTATCAACAAGTCAAGCATTTGCATCCAAAAATGTGACATTGAATAAAGTGGAACTGCTGATGATGATCAGAACAGAACTCTTCAACGACGAAAAGTTCACGTTTGGCGATTTGTCCTCCTAGCTGTGTTTGTTAAGCAAGTTCTATTTTCACGATTAATTTTTGTCATGCTCGAGTTCTGATGATGGGATCCATGAGGAGTTGAGGGAACTCCTCAAATCTTAAAGGCAAACATATGGTGATTTTTGTGTTTTTATCAACAAATCGAGCATTATCATACAAAAAATGTGACATTTGATGAAGTGGAACTGCTGATGATGATCAGAACAGAACTCTTCAACGACGAAAAGTTCACGTTTGGCGATTTGTCCTTCTAGCGGTGTTTGTTAAGCAAGTTCTATTTTCACGATTGATTTTTGTCATGCTCGAGTTCTGATGATGGGATCCATTAGGAATCGAGGAAACTCCTCAAATGTGAAAGGCACACAAATAGTGATTTTAGTATTTTCATGAACTAATCAAGCATTTTCATTCATAAAAGTGACATTTGATGAAGTGGAACTGCTGATGATGATCAGAACGGAACTCTTCAACGACGCGTAGTTCACGTTTGGCGATTTGTTCTCTTCGTTTTGTTTGTCAAGCAAGCAAGGTTTTTCCATGATTTCATGAGGAATTGAGGGTACTTAGTCTTCTACCATTATAAACATACTTATAGCCATTTTTGTATTTTATTGTATGGAATCTAAGAGTGCACCATCTAAGATTAATAATCTTTCACCGGACTCCCCCATTGAAGTCGGATTTTTTTTTCTTAAAAATTATGTCTTTGAATTGACTAAGCAATATTTCGTGCGACGCGGTGAATATTACCTACTTACTGACTGAGTATTGTTCTATTAATCGGATAGTTGTGCAGGTGAGATGGTATTCCTTTGTGTTCGCACTTGGAGTCCGACCTACCTAATCCACATAATAGGCGGACCATGGTATTATTTTGAGCGCATATCCGTTATTTTAAGTGGTTTGTAGTGCTTATCATTTTTGCAGGTGACTATACAACTTGATACCTCGAAACATCCGAGTAAAACTAAAATGTTGTATATTTGAACAGTTTTTCCTCATTGATTACCATTAGACGCGCTTTGCATTGGAAATCAAACAAAACTGTGAAGATGTTTCCCAAACAACACCTTACGTAGGTTTGGTGCTGTTAGCCTCCTTGTCAAAACAATGTGTCAATAATGAATTATTAATTCAGGAAACGACCACATTCATTCCAAGTTTAAGATTTGTTATGTTCTAGATTTAATGCTACTGACGATGACGTGTTATTTGCGAGATAAGTAAAAAAACAAAATCCAGGTTTGAATTTTCAATAGAATAAACGTTATTTTTTATGATTGGTTTTACAGTTTTTGTCTTACTAAAAGATCTAATTGTAAAGTAAATGGGGCTCATCTTAGACAAGAACTGGCTCATGCAGGGCAGCTATATATTTTAAATGATGGGAATACGAGGGACCTTTCGCTTGGAGAGTGGTTTCCCTCTTTGTTGTTTGCGTACATAATCAATATCACCAGTGCGCAAACTAGGTAACATGGGATTATGATGGTTTGGTTTCTCATATTTGTCACCAGGTTGTGTAGACCGGGTATTTGCAGATCTCTTAACTTGCGTAGCATGTCTTCAAGGTCCCTAGCACGTAGGTACCACGGATCCTCATCAAGAATCTCCCAGATCGCTTTTGAACTCGTATTACGAGGAAAACTAGCAGCAGTTTTCAATGCCATACGGTATTGTCTTCTAGTTCGGTCAACTGGGATTTGTTGGGGACACCCTAGAGTAAAGTTGCACTATGCCATAGTCTATGATCGGTAACAGTGTTGCTTTTATTTCTTTAATTATTGTTTCTAGTGACACCTTCCTTATACCACCCTATAATCGGCACCAACATGCCACGTAGGTACTTGTTTTGCTTTTTTTACCGAGTTTCAGAGAAAGAAATCTATATATTAAAACTGGCTACAATGTAACTAAGAAATACTAAATAAGAGCAATTACATCTTACATGTATTATAAAAGATGATGAGATAAATCTAGTTTCTATAGTGATTAGCTCAACAAAGATTTAATTCGGTCGGTGGCGGCAGTGGCAGCAAATGCATCACGGGCGATAATGAACCGACTCGTGTGCACGACTGCGCCGCGCTTGCGCACATGTAGGTAATGCACTATCCTGGCCTCGCAGAGTCGTGCAACACTTACTGGTTGCCATATAAAACAACTCTTCTTATAATATTTGACTGTGTGAATGTTACCTTGGGAGTAGTTTACGATGCGTGATTGTTTATACAGTTCTTAGACATTCGCTACTTAGCTAAACCGATGGGTAGGACGGCTTTTGCGCTAATTAAATTGCATTTGAAGTTAATAATTTGCTTTAAGGTAAATCACACCTGTCTTTAAGTGACATAAAAAAGTAATTCGAGCTTTAAACACCTTGTAACAATAATCAAAACTTTGCTCTAGCGATATATAAAGTAACTAAACCTTCGTAAGGTTTAGTACCTTCCTGTTTAATATGGGACAAAGTTGCAGTGAAAATGGACGCCATTTGTGAACAAGACAGGATCTCAGGTTTCTTAAACTGGCACCTCCCACGTGGTGGCTTGTGCCCTTAACCTTTCGAGCGGCCACAGTGCAGTTTATGCGCCTTATAATGCGCTCTGCGCACTGTCTTATACGGCTGCCTGTTTGTCTAAATTTGGAGCATAAGCTAGCACAACACAATTACGTAAAAAGTTCACGTACTTGGCCTTCCATTCCTTTCAGAATTTAGCCAGTGGATGTTTCAATAAGCGTCTTCCTATTTTTAATTAAGTAGCTTATAGCTATTCACTGTTCTGATCACTGATTTCGATTCATAACCTTATTGACAACTATAGCGAGCTTGCAGGGGGTGATTCATGCGATCGTTTTGAACCAGCTTTAGCTAGAACATCAACTGTCAAAAAGCAGCTGATTTATCCTTCATTTCTAACGCGCAATGCAGTGATAATAATGTCATTACGTACCTTGGAAGAATTCCGAAGGATAGCTTGATTACTGATTAGCCTATCAAAGTTAAAGTCTTGTCTTTGTCAGTCATACGCATAGGTAAGAAAAGGAACACGTAGGTAGTATGTGTAACCATGTACGATATAGCAAGCACATTTAAAAGCGTACACGATCGGAATTGTGCACATAGTACGTACATGGTTAGTTACTAACTAGTATCGGAGTTCGCGACAATCGTGCGCACCTGCAGCAGCGTCGGGCCGGCGCCGACGCCGACGCACTTTCAAAAAAGGCTTACGTGGCCGGCTAACAAAACAATCCATACGGAGCCTGCTATTCTCAAACAGGTTAAACACTTGTTATTTTATTACTATGTATAGTCAATAACAGTATAACGTGTCAATTCTTTGTTCATTGTGCGTTCCTTTGCTACAGAAGGAAATAGAAACTTTTTTAATAAGTTCGGTACGCGAATGAGATTGAATCTGTTACCGTTACCATACAATACCTACTATAAGGGCGCGTACACACAGAACGGCCGTTTTTACAGGATCCTTTTCAAGGAATCCGTCGCTACTGGAGGTAGGTAATATTCACACAGCAGTTACAGGACCGATTTTAATATGATAAAACGGACCTGTAAAAGGACCGATTTTTCACTGGATCCGGAATACTGGCATATGTGCGTGAACTAGCTCGTACAACTACATACGTCATCAAATAACGGACGTGTAAAACGGATCGTTATGCGTACGCGCCCTAAGATGTAGGTAGGTATGTGTGTGTTTTATGTAGAACACGAAATTTTTAAATTAATTGAATTTTCGATTCCATGGGATTTTTTTACACTTTCTATTTCATGAAAATGAGTTCTAATAGGACTAGTAAGTACCTACTTAAGTAAAATGTGCAGATTTACAATATAATTTTTAAAGGGTCGGCAACGCGCATGTGACTCCCCTGGAGTTGCAGGCGTCCATAGGCTGCGGTGACCGCTTACCATCAGGCGGGCCGTACGCTTGTTTGCCACCGACGTGGTATAAAAAAAAGCAATTTATTATTCACGCTAATAACAGAGAGGGTAATAAGGTAACAGACATGAGTTTACTTATCAATTGAAGTACCAAAGCGGATAATGGAGAGAAATCGAAATTCGAAACACTATTATACTAAACACTGGAACAGTCGTAGGTCTATTGTTATTCTATCTATCCTCAGTTATCTACATAAGTTAATATCTAAGATGAACAAACAATTTATTACAGCAACAAAGATTATTGTTGTCACAACAAAGTAAGATTTAACAATAGTGCAGATATGGAATATTTTATTTGGCCGTCTCGAGTCTCCCACGCCATTGGATTCAATTATGGAGGAAAAACAGATAGGTCGGCTCGCGAGTGGTCCGCTCGTGACCCGTAAATTGGAACGGTCCGTCGCACGCCCTTGTCGCACCTTGGCCGTCGGTCGCTGGCCGCAGGCCCGACAACATAACACTGTAACGGCACCCAAATCGACATCCCTACAACACTTACCAGATTTTACTTCTCACGCACATCCAATTTAAGAGCGTCCACGACTCCACGCAAGTGTACCCAGTCCTTTTGTGGCCTTAACTATTCCTCTATGTATGTACGTATTCGCCAAACTGCTGTTTGCACACAAAATTAAAGGCACAATATTGAGCTAAAGCATATTTTTTACCATTTGTTGGCCACGGTTTGGTAAGGTACAATATATACCTTTATTAGGTAATATTAAAGTTGGTAAACTAGTTCTGTATTATCGACTCGAACGTACAATTCTGTAGTTATAGTTAACCTCGGTGTAAAGTAGTGACTCAATAAAGTAGGTTAAGTTATAGTATCAAAGGCATCGGATTAGGGTAGCGTTAACAGGTGTGCGCGCCGTATTTGGGGCATAATGTCTCACAACAATAGGTAGACGGTGCAAGCGGGACTATCACGGACTATGCCTTAACTGGAATTCAAATCATAAACATTATTTAAATAAACAAGTGTTGATATTCATATTTCTAAATAGTATTACCTACATGCTATCGCTTGCGATACATACCTCTTACATTAAGACCCCATATATTCCAATGTAATTAGTATAATACATTCGAGTATTATACTAATTACATTATTATGTTTTAATCGATCACGAATAGTAACGCTACCACCACTTTATTTAAAGGCTGAAGAAATAAATAATATAGCCAAATGAATAAAAATAGATATTATGTACCTACTTCAAAGGTATTCACAATAAAATTCACGGTAAAATATGTATAAGTATTATTTTAATTTTAAAACGATAATGTATGAATATTACAGGCGTTACATTTGTTTACATTGCCTATACAAAGAAAAATAAATACCTATACATAAATTGATTATCCTAACAAAACACAATGCATACTTCTCTAACATATGGAGCACATAGTTAGTAAGTCATAGTACAGTATGGCCCAGGGAGCAGAGATAACAATCTCCCGGTGCAACCATATAGCTCGCAATATTTACGGAAATGTCTTCGTATGGTAATATAATAACGCGTAAAAGGGGTCTTTAGCGCTAAGTAGCGCTTATTCTTGTTTTGTTTAAATTATGATTACTTTAATGGCCTTCTCCTGGTGCCTGGCAGGCAGCGAGCATATTTCTAAGTTAATTTTCCAAGTGCGCTAATCGCACTCGATTAAATGAGAATGCGACAGGTCTCGGCCATAACGAGTACAGAATGAGTATTCCGAGGTAGAGATGCACACGCCGTTTACTGAACTGTTTCTTTATGACACAACTCCGCATAACTACCCTATTCTAAGTATGTGAATTTGCATACACCTCTCGTGGAAAGGGAAACAATCGAAGGCAAAAAAGATAATAAAATTTAATGAGCCAATTTAATATTCTGCTAATGCTAAGCCGTTTGGCGTTGATCTAATTTTAATGAAGTGAGTTTGACTATACTTGGAAATGCTTTGAAATTTGATTTTTCTATCACCAAATAAAATAAAATACGAGGCCTTTGAACAATGCCTATATAGTACTCGTATTTGAAAGACATGTTTAGTTATGCTCATAGTTTATCAAAACAATTTATCACCACATACAGTCAGAATCTCCCGGCCGCTACTGTCTGTCGTTCTCATCAAACTGAGACACTACAAGACCTATTTGGGTGTTTGCACTAAAGCTTTACATTCGGGGGTTTTTATTGTGTACCTGCGTAAATAGGTTTAGGTACCACTTGCGCAATGTAGCTGTGATGGTTCGGTGTTTGCTTAGGTACTATCAGGCAGGTCGTCTGCTTGTTTGCCACCGTGGTAACGTAAAAATAAACGGCCTGAGACGGACACCGAGATATCACATTCAGTGGGATCAATTTCGGTACGGAACACTAAAAATTACGGAGTGGATCCATAATATTACTGCTCATTTTTATTTATTTGATTTTGTAATGTTCTAGTCTAGTTAGGCCTAATAGTATGCATCTTTATTTATTTTTTCATTAAATAAACGTAAACAAAGGCCTAGTTAAATAATGTAATGGTGTATTTAATTAAAAAAAGCCAACCCGCATGCCAAGCGTGGCGATTATGGCATATACCCCCCTTGAATTTGTGGGAGGCCTATGTCCAGCAGTGGACGTCCTTTGGCTGATATGGTGGTGGTGGTGGTGGTATTTAATTAGGAATTATTTATCAGAAAACTGTGTGTATGTTTCTTACACAGTTGCACCTGTAGCTTTGTTTATTTGTACCTAGCGGCTGCGCGTTCGCGTAAATTTTAGACGATAACAAAGATAGAAATGAGGTCAATTTTTTCTATCAGCTGTCTGATGCTATTAATCTTTGTGAACAACTCAGAAGATATTCAGCGACCAACGGATCTGGAGTTTGAAAATAGGGATATTGAACATTTTAGGTTTTGGACATTATTTTTATCATTTGAAACACTGAGGTACCTTCAAGAACATTTCATTTTGGTCAGTGTCGGCAACTCCGCCTGTCTCTTCATCTAATAGTCTGGCAGGCGTTAAAAGTGCCAGTGTTGCCTTCTTATAGAATAATGTTGCATCGGACAACTGACAGAAAAAAGTTGCCCTCATTTACATCTTCTAAATACATAATTTTAAAGAAAAAAAACCCGACTTCAATGGGGGAGGCCGGTGAAAGATTATTATACTTAGATGGTGCACTCTTAGATTCCATACAATGAAATAAAACTGGTTATAAGTAAGTATGTTTATAACGGTAGAAGACTAAGTAACCTCAATTCTTCATGGAATCCTCCATCAGAAATCAATTTAAAGCTTGACAAAAATGTGTCTTGAAAACCTAGCTTGCTTGACAAACATAACGAAGAGAACAAATCGCCAAACGTGAACTATGCGTCATTGAAGAGTTCCATTCTGATCATCATCAGCAATTCCACTTCATCAAATGTCTCTTATTTAAATGTAAACGCTTGATTTGTTTATGAAAATACTAAAATCACTATATTTGAGGAGTTCCCTCGATTCCTCATGGATCCCATCATCAGAACTCGAGCTTGACAAATGATTGTCTTGAAAATCTATCTTGCTTAACAAACACAGCAAAGAGGACAATTCGCCAAACGTGAATTATGCGTCGTTGAAGAGTTCCGTTCTGATAATTATCAGCAGTTCCACTTTATCAAATGTCACTTTTTTTAATAAAATGCTTGATTAGTTCATGAAAATACTAAAATCACTATATGTGTGCCTTTCACATTTGAGGAGTTCCCTCCATTCCTCATGGATCAGATCATCAGAACTCGAGCATGACAAAAATTAATCGTGAAAATAGAACTTGCTTAACAAACACAGCTAGGAGGAAAAATCGGCAAACGTGAACTTTTCGTCGTTGTAGGGCTCTGTTTTGATCATCGTCAGCAGTTTGTTGATAAAAATACAAAAATCACTATATGTTTGCCCTTAACATTTGAGGAGTTCCCTTGATTCCTTATGGATCCCATTATCAGAACTGCGTTTTGACAAAAACTGGACCAACTTGGATAGGTATATACAGGGTGTGGCCTGTAATAGGAGAAAAAAAATTAACGGTACACTATTGAGCTCTCCAGCAATTATTTCCAAATAGTTATAATTGAAAAAAAAAAAGTTTCTTTGGATTTTTTTTTCGCAAAAGTAGCTTATATTTACTTTTTCACTCTACTGGAATAATATTAATAACTATTTACTCAAAAAACATTAAATTTTAATAAAAAAAATTAAAAAAATCCCAAAAATATCCTTATAAACCAAAAATGCGACAACGATAATGAGTCATAGCTTGAAGCAACCTGAAAATCAGCATTGACTGCCGCGCTATAATCTCTGGGTGCCAAGATCCATTACTTCTAGGAGGGCATAACTTTAGATCAAAATTTCTCCCAATTGAAAAAATATATTTATTTTTTGGACACAAGAGGTTACTGCATAAGCTCTAAGGAAGCGTCCTTTAAATTTATTGCTCCTATTACAGGCCACACCCTGTATATACATACCATCAAAAAAAGAATTTTCAAAATCGGTTCAGAAATGACGGAGTTCTGGAGTAACAAACATTTATAAAAAACATCATACAACCGAATTAACAACCTCCTCTTTTGAAATCTTGAAGTCGGTTAAAAAAAAGGAGAAAGGTTTAGAATTTTCTTACTACTCTAATTAAATATTGCCATTTTATTCATGTTCTGTACGACGGTACAAGCTATCATACTTAGCAACCCGGCGCTAGTATGATAGCTTGTACCGTCACGTTATATGTGACGTTTCAGTACATTTTGGCCATATAACGTGACGGTATAAGCTATCATACTAGCCGGGCAGATGACATCAAATGATAACATAAAAATAATGTTACTTTAAAACAAAAATTATTTTAAAACATGTAAATAAGAAAAATAAAATGAGTTGAAAAAAGTAATTGCATTTGTACTACTAACGCCACCTACTGATGAATAAAACTACACGTATACTTAAATCAAAGATGAATTATGTTCTATATTTAGCAGATGTAAATCTAATGATGTCATAAAATGTTATCTATAGTCATTTCTCAAATGTACACCAAATTAAAAAGTAACTACATATGTACTAGGTACTAAAGCCACCTATAGACGATAGCCTTACAACTATACGTCAATCAAGGAAAAGTTATGTTATAAGCTCGATATGCACAGAGCGGGCGCGCCGCGGTGCGGAACGGAGGCGGTTTCGCATTTTGAAGTTTCCGAAACTGCCGACTGTCGATTACTGCTTCATATGTCATACACGCCGCCTGGCGCCTCCGCTCTATCGCGCTACCGAATACCGTGTAGTTTTTTTGGTGCGACGTGCCCCGGACCGCGTTTGCTTTACCGAAAAACCGCCTTTTTTTTATTAAAAATGGGATCGCTCTTGGCCAGCATCCAGCCAGGGGGCAAAGATGAGGCCGACGATGAAGCAAGCTCTCCCAGAAGATGCCTATTCACTCGTGCCTTGAAAAGGTCCAGGTTATATGAACTCGGAAATACAGACGCCGGCAGACAATTCCAAACCTTAGAAGTGCGCATTATAAAAGAAGATGCAAAGCGCTTGGTTCGAATTAGAGGAATTTCGACCAGGTAAGGATGGTAGCCAACCGTACGTCTGGATGTCCGATGGAAGAAGGGAGAAGGCGGTATGAGCTCATGGAGCTCCTGAGCACACTCACCGAAGTACAGTTTGTAGAAGACGCACAGACATGCTACTTTGCGTCGATGTGCTAAGCTCTGCAGCTTATTTCCCACTACCGTACTGCCGCCAATGAGCCTCCTGGCTCTGCGGTCCACCGAGTCGAGTGCGGCAAGTTGGTACTTAGCCGAGCCATCCCAAAGGTGACTACAATACTCCATGCAAGACCGGACTTGGGCTTTATGTAAAGATAGAAGCTGCCCAGGGGTGAAGTATCGCTTGACCTTATTTAGGATGCTCAGCTTTTTGGCCGATGTTCCGGCTTTGGACTGAATGGTAGTGCCGAAGTTAAGGTTTGAGCTTAACGTCATGCCAAGCAGCTCGAGATCGTTGGCTACAGACACGGTTGTACCTCGGAAAGTAGGAGCCAGATTGAATGAGCTCCTTTTTGCGGTAAACAGACACGCTTGCGTTTTGGTGGCGTTGAAACTAACCAGATTGTTATCACCCCATTGGGAGACAAGACTTAAGGTTGAGTTAATTCGCTCTACCATTGTCTCTCTCTCAGACTGAATTTCATCACGACCAGCCCCCGCGCTGGACAAATATCTCTCCATGACCGTACTGTCATCTGCGTATGCGACCACTCCTGGTAGAAGAAGGTCGTTAATATGAAGCAGGAAAAGGGTCGCGGAGAGAACAGATCCCTGAGGAACACCGTCATCAATGGCCATGAGGTCCGACGAGCTGCCATCAATGTCTACTCGGATCGACCGCCCACTCAGGAAATCAGATATCCGGCTACAGAGGCCAGAAGGGATACCGTATGCAGGAAGCTTGCGAAGGAGACTAGCATGCCAAACCCTGTCAAAAGCCTTCGAGATGTCAAGAGACACGGCAAGAGCCTCACCGTGTTTCTCGATGGCCTCGCCCCAGTAGTGCGTAACATACACAAGAAGATCCCCAGTGGAACGGCCCCGGCGAAACCCATATTGCCGATCACTGAGGTCGTTAGCTTCAAGGTAAGTCAGCAGCTTACCGTTCAGAACTCTCTCCATAACCTTACAGAGTATGGAGGTAATGGCGATAGGTCGATAATTGCAGGGATCGGCACGACTACCTTTCTTGGGCACTGGTTGTACATTGGCAAGCTTCCAGGATGCCGGTACGGTATTCGTCTTGAGAGAGAGACGATACAAACGTGTAAGAACAGGAGACAACTCGGGACCACAGTGCTTCAGAACCCTTGCAGGTATACCATCAGGCCCACTAGCTTTGTTTATGTCTAGACTCTGCAGTACTCTACGGACCTCTTTGTTATGAATCGTGACCTCCGACATCGAGGAGCCACATTGAGGTGGTAGATGAGAGCCAGTGTCCAGACGCGAGTTACTGGCAAACAGAGAGGCAAAGAGATTGGCTTTCTCTAATGCGGTGAAAACCAGCGAGCCATCAGGCTTCTGCATGGGAGGAAGCAACGGACGACAGAAATTGGTTTCGATCGATTTAGATAAGGACCAGAACTGCTTACTACCTGGGGGGTAGGCTGCTAGTCTGGCCCCTATTCTACGGATGTGATCAAACCGAGCCTTACGGATCGCCTCCGCTCTCTGTGCGTTTCAAGCTTTATTCTGTTCTGTTATTTTGTAAATCAAGTGATTTATTTATTTATTTAATTTATTTAAGAATAAGAATAAGAATAAGAATACGTTTATTGCCCAGAAAGAAAAAAAACCTTAACCATACATAAACCGAATTAAAATCGAATTAGTACGGGATACAGTTAGAATAGCCTAATATAAAAGTAATTTGAAAAAGCTGAGGCAAAGGGTCCCAGGCTCAGCATGTGCTGGGCAGGAATGCCCGGTGCTGGTTTTCAGTCTGGTCCCAATATAGATAATAAAATTTACACAGCATTACAGTTGTAATTTAACCATTGCTCGGGTAAACATAGGTACATAAAGGAAACTGATGACATAAGATACTTTGTAGTTCGCAATATCTGGTACTACTGGTGAGTTATTGTGTGCTCAATCGACAGTCATCCTCTTGGTTTTACTTCGGTTGATGGACAGTCTGATTCGATAATTGAGCTCAGGAACTGGTGCAATATCCCTTTCAAGATTTGTGAAGAATTTGGCTCCAGTTTTCAATCCAATGGCGGTCTTCCTTCTTTACAGCGTGAAGACCGAATTACTCATGCTTTTTTTAGAGATACATATATTAAGTCCGCCTTTTGTACGTTAAGATTTCTTATTGTGCAATAAAGATTAAATAAATAAATACATTCGTTCTCGTACATTCCATATTTTCTCTGGCTAAATAGGCCTAAGGCCTTAAATTTCTGAATGGCTATTCAGATCCTTCAGCAGATTTCATTCCCTCAGGAGCCATTGTGTGTTGTACTGATTCTACGATACTCGACGATCTCAAAATTGAGTGAGCCACTGAGCTTCAACTTATCTCAGTGATATACCTACAATCAAGACCTAGGTTTTGGACCTGTCCCGCTATTCCAGCTGCCACATTGAACAAGATAGGTAAAATAATGCATCCTCGTTTGACGTCCTTCTATTCTAAGTAGTCGAAAGGCTTACACGCAATCCTGTTTATTCTCGCTATTAGTGTGAGATGTCAAGATAGACCACAAGTACTCGTAACGTGTACATACAACATCAGCAACATATCCCATAATCTTTATGTAATTATAGTTACATAAATAATGATAATTTTCAATTTTATGAATCTTTTTCATTTTTAGGCTGAAATAGTACGTGGATTAAAGATACACAAGTGAAAATTAATAATTCCGTAATTACGGAATTAAACCTTTGAATTACGTAGGTAATTATTAAAAGTCAAATATCTTTCCGTAATTACGCAATTACATAATAACGGAATGGCAACCCTGCTCCTATCTTGGGCAACAGGAGAAATACTGTTATAGTTTATGAGAAATATCGTCATCAATTACATTAAAATCGTCAAAAAATGTTAGACAGTGTCTACTAGATGTATGTATACTGAAAATGTAAACTACCAGTACATTATACTGGCTAACCTGTTGAGGCGAAGTTGAGCTAAGTATTATTTTCTCGCAAAGTATATTTAATTGTAACTACTTAACATTCTCTACCACAGAAAGTAAATAACTTGTAAGTTGCAACTCATTATTCTCTGAGCATTCTCTATATGGAAACCATGGTTATACAAACCTGCAATAACAAAGAGCTAGGCAAGTTTTCGACATTCTTAAAATGGTTATGATGGTCTGCGCACTAGTGCTATCATATCATCTGAAATCTAATAATGTATTAGAAGAGTTGGGTAATTAATACCTATTATGTCTGAAGATGTGTAATGAAAATAAAGCTTCTTGTTCAGCTTTTGCGATCGGCGATTATTACTGACTAATTAGTGACATTTTTGTGAATAAGTCCTCGTTAGGAAAGAAAATAAACTTCTATTGACAGAAGAAGGCAAATGCAAGCGTATATGAAAGGAATAAAATACTATGCTCCAGACGCTAAAAACCTATTTGAACGCTAAAAGCTTACTATTCGAGCGTGCATAATGAGCACCGTCTACGTCTTAATTATGTTATCAGTCAATGATGTGACGAGGCACCGAACGGACGCATACATAAATATTTAATTGAATGAATAACACGTTTATCGTAGTCGTCGAGTTGTTCGCGGAAAGCAACAGGCGGGGCAGCGCGGCGCGAGAGCTTGTTCTCTTCGCACTTACGAGTACACCGACGTACCGCCACTTGATTGCCGAAAGATGACTTCATTTCAATTATCTGACAACTGGTATTCAATAAACAAACGATGTAACACTTTATTCAATCAATTAAAGAGATGAGATGAATCTAGCAATACTCGTAAGTATGCCAGCCGCGAGATATAGTCCATGAATGTTTAACGTACCAACTATTTCATAATACCCATCTAGACAAACAGAATTGTTATCGGAGTCACCATATATGCCTGACTTGTATTTTATTACGAGCAGGGTATTGCTTTACCCATTGTTTATTGCTGTTTGGTCGCTTTCATTGTTGTGGACACATTTCTGCTAAGCGATGGATATGATATTTAAACAGTGATAATTTTTACATAATTACAGGTCTACAAAAATCAGAATACAATTTAATCCATAATAATTAATACACACTTCGTTGAATTGTCCTTGCGATTTCCTTAATAGCGGAGTGGCTAACAAGGCGACCTGTTTTTTGCTTTTCAAATAAATATCCAAAAGCATAATAAATAACTTTTTCTCAAACATGCAATGAAATATTGATGTTATGTTCCTTATAATAGGCTGCGAAGTATGACGTTTCAGGTGCGGCTAGGACAAGAGGTTGTTAATGGAATTTCATACAAATCTTGCAGGCCTAGGCCGGCAAAGTCCTCTTTTTTAATTTCTATTCCACATAAATTTGTGGCACAGGAATCATGACATTCTGCCACTATGCGTATTAAAAATAAAACTTTGATTTTTTTGTTGTTTATTTCATTGCATGTTTGAGAAAAGCACTATACATACCTCGGCGGGAAATATGGGGTTGCCCGCCTTAGACCTATCCGGCCTCGCTTTGCTCGGCCGTCTATATGTCTTCGGCCGGCAACCCCTTTCGTCCCGGCCTCTGTAGTAATGTACTATTATGAAACAGTTACATACTACGGGTTCTTAAAATTCGACAGTCGCTGTAACAAAACGAACGTAGAGAGTATGAACTGTTATTAAAGGCTCGAGAATTTCAAAACTTAATTGTGTAACGTCGGATACAATATTTTTTCTACAACGGTAAAATATTTTTGATCTACTCGTAAATTAAAAATCGATATGGTCGCAGAATACGGTGATTTACGTCTGCCTCTTAAAAGGAATAAAAAATAACAGTTGCGTAATAATGTATGGAATTTTTTCCCTTCACTAGCTCGGAAAGCCGTCTTTTGTCCTTTGAAACAAGCGGGAAAAAACGCATTTTATCCACAAGTGGGGAAAGTAATTTGACCTTGGAGAGCCTTTGAATAGCTTTTGACAGATAACAAAACGTAAAACGCGCATAATAATGGTTCGTTTGATATCAATTATCATTAAATAAATGGTTTCAGAATTTAATACAAAAATTTCAAATTTAGCTTTATTTAATGATTTTAAGTCGTAAACCTTAAAATTCCATAGCTAAATTTTTTTTTATAATGATATTGAATATAATTGTGAACGCACAAATTGAGTCGATGCAATTTCAAAACGCATCGTCAGAAATGTCATCATTGACAATGTCAAATTTTAGTTGACATACACAACTTCTCACCGACTCCGACTCACGTAAATATACACAACTTCCAGAGTTTTCTGTTATAATCACGTAAAAAATCAGTGATTCCAGTGATGAAGATCATGCCTGTGGAACTGTGTTTTATTGCATGTTGCACTTTCCTCGCTATAGTGAGGGGAAAAGTTTTGTGTTACACACGGGTGCAAAGTTGTATTTTACTTCTCGTGTGTTGAAACACTCGCAACGCTCAGGATTCTATTTTAGAACCACTCGCTTCGCTCGTGATTCCACTACAGAATCCTTTCGCTGGCTCGTGTTTCAATTCCACACTCGCGGGTAAAATACAACTTTGCACCCTTGTATAATAAATAACTAATTAACTATCAGGAAAAAGTACGAAGATATCAATGTAAATTGAAAGTATGTATTACTCAAAAAATCGGTGCTTACAGTGAATATTGACAAAATAAAGGGTCATTATTTATGGAAGTCGTACCTCGAATAATAAATGAATCGACGCAATAAAAAATTATTCACATCGTCAGCTTTCCCTTAATACTCATGTCATACATATTAAAATATGAATTTTGTACGAAGCTCATTATTTTCTGTGAAGACGTACAGCGTCGTTACGTATTGTCGAGAAGGCGTAATTTAATGTGTTGTTGTACGGAACCCGCGTGATCAATGACTCTTGCGCTACCTACCCACATAAACAACCTGTCGAAGCTATTTTTCAAGAACGTCTAAATGCTCCTACGTGACCGTTCAAATAATTGAAAATGGTAACAGTGTGATTTATGCAAATCGATAGCTTGACGTTCAATTTAAACTGTAAGGCACGTTGCGCCCGCGGCGTCGGCCATTAGGGGCTTCACAGGACACGCGCTGCCTCCGCCTTATCTCGGCTCCGACGTGTCCATGCTCATATCGTAGCGCCACACACTCAGTCCGCCCTTTTACGTTTCAATACCGTCTTTTACTTACACTTGCTCAAGGAAGTAACTTGAGCAGCTAACAAAAAAGCTGAGAACGTAAGGACCTCAACCACTAACTTGGATCGTTGTACCAACTTACCGCTAATTGTAAGGCGAACAACCCATCGTTACTTGAACAATTACTGTCAGATTATTCCCAATTAATCGCCCTTAAAAAATTATTCAACATGAAAAAAACATTAAATTACAATAAATGTCTTAACTGCATTAAAGTTGTATAACATGGGTTACATGACAAACAATCACAAGGATGATGAATAGTTTACGCAACTATATTAATTTCTCATGTCCCTTAAAACTCAACTGGACTGTTGCTTGAGGAAATATTACCCGGCGAGTCACCAGTAGGCAGTGGTGCAACAAGAAGAAACTTTATGCTCTTGACACCACTGTCTGTCTACATGCTTACCTATCTACTTAAATTGCAAGGAAAATTTGATTATGGACTCTGGGTCATCGCTATACTTATCGACCGAGTGAAACGAAGGTCTCCGTTTCAGCTTCGACAAAAATCATTTCGTATGTCCGGATGCCCGACCACGATAGCTTATACCGTCACGTTATATGGCACAAATGTTTGAAAACGTCACATAAAACGTGACGTTATTCACGGTATAAGTTAAACACAACCATAATACAAGGACAATAAGCGCCGGCAAATGCGATGTTCCCAAAGTATGGAACTACTATGGAGATAGGACATTAAGAGAACGCATACCATATTTACTAAATACTCTACCCGCGGACATTGTTCATGAACATAAAAAATCTGTTTAAATACCGCTTAAAAAAGTACCTCATGGATGCTCTATAAAAGGTAAATTTGCCCTTTGTAGACCATTCTTGAGTTACCACTTATCTTTAGTTAGTAACTCTTATTTAAGCCCATAAGTACTATATTATCGTGAGGCTGAAACCCGACTCCACAGTCAAACTAAAAAAATAATTTAGTGGAGCTATGTAATGTATTTCCGTTTGTAATTTCTATTAATTAAACTAAAAATAATGAAAAAAAATCGCTCGAGCTAGCTCTAGCTGACGTGCGGATTTTCGGTTATTTTCCATTACAGGTCGTATTTCACAACCGATTCTTGTCAAATTTTATGAACAGGTTCAATGATACAACAATGATACAATATATGAACAATGATACAAGTGCCGAGAATAGGAAATTCGCAACGATTGGTGATAAATTAAAACACAACCAAAGGGAGTGTTTTAAATCTATTCGCACGTGTATCGTACAACGTTTTACAGTACATATGGCTCTTTAAAGTTTCGACATATGCACGTAATCTGGTGATTATCGCACTCGTGCGGTAAAGTAGCACCATATGTTCTGTAATAGCTATTTACGATACAAGGGTTGTAAAACAAAGAAAGGCCGGTATCGCAGATGTATGAGGCCCGAGCCACAGGCGAGGGTCATAAATATGCGAGAGAGGGCTTTCTGTTTTACGACCCGTGTTTTGTACACAATTTTACGTCACCACTTGGCCAAAAGTGGGTATTTCCGGACGCGCAGCGTGCGGAAAAACGCGCTTTTTGGCAAGGTGTGGTGTAAATATTTTTACAGGACATATGGTGCTATATTACCGCACGAGTGCGGTAATCAGCAGATTACGTGCATATGTCGAAACTTTAAAGAGCCATTTGTACTGTAAAACGTTGTACGATACACGTGCGAACAGGTAATTCGCAACTCGTTTCGATTTAAAACATTCCCTTCGGTCGTGTTTCAATTTATCACCACTCGTTGCGAATTTCCTGTTTTCTGCACTTGTATCGTAATGTACTATAACAGTAGCTTTTGCCCGCGAATACGTCCGCGTAGAACTCGTTATCCCTGTAGAGAAATAATTGCAATATACCTACTTGTATTATTTAAGGCGCAGGTTTAATTATTGCTCTCCCACACCCACACTATCTTCCACCCCACAAAAATATACGGACTCCCTTTAAAAGATTTTGAAGTCCCCCTCGCAGCGGGTGCGTATACTGGACTGGCAAAGAAGTATATTTATATACATAAAGACTTACAACGTTTTAATATAAGTAAATGTGCATTAGGAATACCTTTGCCTTAATAGAATGATTCATCACGCCGATCGCAGAGTGAAAGTCAGACGCACAAAGTTCGAACTCGGCACTATGCCGATAGCACCTGACAATGAACAATAATGTCTCACAATAACGTATCACGCATCAAATAAAAGGCTCTTGTCCCAACAATACTTACTTAAGCTAGGAAAACACTTCGGCTCAGTGAAAAAAGAGCTCTTGACTTATGTTACAATGTGGCTGCACTCGCACGTGGTCAATAGCCAAGGAGTTATTCTTGGACCCATTTGTTTACCGATGACTCCCACCGATGAATTAACAAGTGGCGTTAAGCCAGTTGGGTTTTTTAATACTAGTCTATTATACAAGGTTCATATGCTAATAGCTATTTTACAGGTAAGTCATTCATTTCAACGGAGCTTTCGACATGAGCTTAAGTAAATTTTGTTTTCGAAAGTAATCTAAATGGCAATATTAGGTATATATATTATAGTGCCTTTGAGATAACTGAGGTAATGGCAATCGAAAGTGATCATAGGTTTAGTAATCCGTTTGCGTGATATTAAGCTTTCAAAGTGCAGATTTTTCTTATGGTCTAGTGACTTGCATGACTGGACGTGACATGAAAAAACATGTTAGTAGTATATTTAATGAATTTAAAAGAAAAGGTATCAAAGATCAGAAGATACGCAGTGTCCGACAGCGGTGCAATTAGTAATTAGTCCAATGATTCCGCTACCGTTTAACCAGCTATTGTCATGGTCATGGTTACGTCTCAGAACATCAAAACGACACGCTAATCAATGGATATTTGTCCACACAGACCAGTCAGTGCACGCACACAAAATCGGGAAACAGTGCCGGCTGCACAATTTAGTAGGCGTCTGCTCTCTCTCAACAGAGCGTCACTACACTACTGTGTAACCGTAGCGATCATCACTGGACATTGCCCCCTCAACAAGCACTTGTATGTTCCAGGTAGGAGCGACAGCCCCCTATGCAGTTGATGCCTGCCGGCCGATGAAACAGCTCCCCACGTGGTCCTGGGAAGGTGTAGTTGCACAACGGACCCAAATCCTCAACGGACCGAGGTCACTCCGCAAAGCTTTCGATGACACCACGGGGATCCTGCGCCTCTGACCAGAGTTAGGCTTGCTAGATCCATAGCCACGCACAATGGCCCGACTTTCGCACTAAGTGCGGAAAAAGGAGCCCTAACCATAACCACGCATGACTAGTATAATATATAATAACGTAATACTGTATAAAACTCGGAGTTAATAAATATTTTTTGGGGGCAATTGCACAAAAGATCCCATTGGGTCGAAGTGCATCCGCAAGGGCCCTCATATAAATAAGATAAGATAAGATAATATACCTGGAATATATACCTGGAAAAGCAAAACTTTCGCACAACTTCCTTGATTAAGTACTTAGATTAGTTTTTAGTTGCGTCAACATAGTTAATGAAAGTGTTTGTAAACTTTTAAGTCCGTATAATGTTACGGGTGGACAACAAACAGAACCCTACATTGCGCGTGGTCCGAAACACATAAGGCCGCCTTTTTTGAAGAGGATATTTTTTTATTGGAACTTCTGCCTTGTTTTTTGTTTGTCGTTGTCTTGTGTAGTTGTAGCTGCCCTACACTACACTCAACGTTTTTAACTTTAGGTCCGTTACTACTAAATGGCGCTAAATTATTGTATATTGAATGCTATTCCATTTAGTGACGCAGATAAACAAGTAGACAACGTAAGAAGTAGGTAACCACTTAATATAGTTCACAGTTGTATCGTATCCCCGATGCAACCCGCTGCTCCTTTTTAAGTTGAAATGCTGCAAATAAACGCCGCATTAATCCAATCAACAAAATGAACCATCATCACTTACCGTGACTTGGAAGGCACGTTAAGCCGTTGATCCCGGCTGCTGTCTATGACAGCAGTCGTTAAGCCAAGTTAGAGGCCTTCGGGCGGCTTGAGAACTTTTAACAGTCAAGTTGCCCACTCACTTGACAAAGGGGGATCGAAGTTGCACCACGTCCGTAGGGAGTACCCACCGTTAACCTACACGTGACCCCTGGGTGGTGCTAAAAGTGCAACAAAACTGGCAACCGTACTTGTCTTCTCGAAGATCTCACGGTTCGAAAAATAAATGTCATACGATTAATGCCATATTATTATTATCACTTACCGTGTTTAAAGCAACAATTGTTTAAAAACTAGATAAATATTCTGTTTATATACCTAAATAAATCACCTCACCTACCTGCATATCGGTTCCGTTTACCTATGCAGGTGTGCTTACTCGCAATGCAATTAATAGGTACAAGTACAAATTGCTCAATGATCGAGTTGTTGTTTGAAATTATCTTCTACCGTTCACGCTATCAATCAATCGAAGGTGTGATGGTCACACATCAAGTTATGAAAAGCGTCATTTGAGACGTTAACAATAAAGCTCACACTTGCAATACTTTCTAAGCATTTGACAGCTTGACCTTGCTGTTTAATTGAGTGCTACTTACACGCCGACGTTTATTGGAATATATCAATACCTTGACACGTTGGGTCATTCAATCACTTTTTACGTACCTGCCCGCAGATATCTCAAGATTAAGCTGACTGGCACAAAATCAATGCCCACCTTTGATCTTTTGAGAATTCGAGATATGTACTCGTATATCTATAAATACTTGTACCGATGTCCACTTTGTATACCTATTTGCGAAACTTTTTATTGTTCCGTAGCCAAAATGGCAAAAACGGAACCCTTATAGGTTCGTCATTGTCTGTCCGTCCGTCCGTCCGTCCGTCCGTCCGTCCGTATATCAAAGCCAATTTACTCGGAGACTATGAGCACTACAATTATGAAATTTGGTAGGAACCGCTATAGAAATATGATATGAAATTAAGAAAGAAATATTAAACTGGGGGGCACCCCATACATGTAACAGGAAGGTCAATTTTTTTAAATGCACTTCAGCATGTGGGTTATCTATGAATAGGCCTTCAAAAATGACATAAATGTTTTTCTAAAAAGTTTTCCATTTATGTCAACCGTTGGCGAGATATTAGCTATCAAAGAAAGTGTGCCCCCCCCCCCCTCTAATTTTGTAGAAGTTGATTCAGGTACTTAAACGTTTGTTAATAATTTAAATTAAAGTTTATAACTAGATATCTTGCATAGCATAACTTTTACGTTTATAGAAGACAATGACGACTAATTATAAGATAAATCTATCACTTAATTGTATTTTTTTGCATGAGTTATAATTTTAATTTTGATTTTCCCAGAGGGTGTTTACGTTGAAATATATACCTAATCGTCACCTAAATAAATAAATATTATAGGACATTTTTTTGGATTGTGTTACGGGTACTAGACGACGATATATTTAATAGATATATACTTAAAACATCCAAGTCTCAGGGACAAATGTTTCTGCTCACCACAGAAACAAGTGCCCTTACCGGGATTCGAACCCGGGACCTATACATAGCTTCGGAGGCAGTGTCACTACCAACTAGGCTAAACAGGCCGGCAAATTGTGTTTTACTTCATGAATTTTATAATGTGTCAAATAATTAACACTTGACACTACCTAGCTAATACTTGGTACCGAAAGGTACCGAAGTACCGGGAATTCCCGGTTCTTAGGCAGTACCAGAAATTTCAGTCCCGGTGCTGCGAAGGGTACCGGTACCGCATTCCCTAGTGTTGAGCCTTCTTGAATCTAGTGTCTCTGGTGATTTTAAGGAAAGGTCTCCAAAGTTTTTCTAAGATAAGCACTTTTTAACTAAATTAACTATTTTTCGTGGCCATTTAGCATAAAAATTATGAATTTAATAGATACCTCGTTGTAATTCCACCTTTAAGCACGGCTGCGGCTGTGTTTATTAAACTTTGACTCGAAACATCTAGTCATTGGTTTCATCGAACAAAGAATGGCTAATCTTGCGACTATTGCGTTCTTACTCATACAGCCAGTGGTTGGGACGCGCCGTGTCCGCGCGGGCGGCAGTTAGGAAACAATCTGTCGCAAGCGCACCTACCTATGACTCTCTTGTGCTTTGAATGTACCTCATTTGGACCCATCATCCGTTCGGTGACAAGTTCTAGGCTAAACGTCAATCTCACGTTATTTATTTAGGTGGGTTTTGAATTGTTGTGCTCGGACCCTATTATAAATTTTCGTCATACTTTTTGACCTTAACGTTCAATTACTTTTACTTGTACGCCACAATTGAACTTATAAATTGATACATGTTGCTTAGTTCGATTGAAACAATCTGAATGCTATATGACACCATACTTAGAATACAAGCAATAGGGCATATTATATTCGCTAATAGTTAGGCACAGGCATTACCTAAATTAATTATGTAAAATGAATTGTCAATACACATGTATGTCATGGATATAATATATCAACGGAACTCTTTAAGTATTATTTTCTTTAAGAATTTTCGTAAAATACATTGTTATATAGTTAAAGGTCAAAATTGAACATGCATGCAGAATGATAGGTTGCCTCCAGTAAAATAGCTTTCCTACACGATCAGTCACCTCATGAGGCAGAAAGGCCGCGGCCGTCACGTCAGTGACGTGACGGCGACACATGCGCCGCGACGGGACAAGCACCCCGGGCCCGCTCCTCTGCATCGTGTCGCCGGTATCGCTTTCACGTCGTGGTTATCGCCGCAATGATAATCTGCATAGTGCGAACCGTTATTGAAAGCCACGGTACTAGTTTGTGCGTGAAGGCTACAATAGCGGCACTTTAATCTGATATTTATTGGCCGAGAGACCGAATGAGGCTATGTGAGGTGACCCAAATCTGGAACTAATAATAATATATGTAATACGCTGCACTAGTGAACTTCACCGGAGTCGCATATAGTCTACAACTTGCCTGTTAGCTCAGAAGCGTAAATGGCTAGTAAATGTAATGTAGTACCTCTGCACCTGGAGCTCGAACTATTTCTCCTGAGACTGCCCACTTGCTTATTTACGCGTAATACCAGTCGACTATTAAGGCTCTTAAAGTGATTACAATAACAGTAAAGTGAAGTTCGAGTGCTTTTACCGAATAGGTTGCATGTTATCAACGGCTAAATTATCTCTGTGACCAATCAGACTTAACTCTGAACGGATTTGAAGAGATACTAATAAATAAATATACTAGTGCCAGCTAGTGCTGCTCTGTGTGCTGGAGCCCTCACAATTTTTATGACTGTGCCAACTCCTGTAACTTGTGTGGTGCAATAAAGAATAGTTGTTGATATTTTCAAATGATAAAATTCCCAAAAACTGAATCGGCCAGAATTCAATATAATTATTGTACCTGCTCTCAAAATTTCACGAGAAGCGTATAAGAAACACGACCTGAGATGAGATGAGAAGAGCCGGGCATACGGAGATCCGGACGCCGGACACACGAAATCATTTTTCAGCCGGACATCGCTTCGCTCGCTCGGCTAATTAATTTGTATTAAAGTCAGACATCGTCACCTTATTTTGTAACAAAATACAATTGTGTAAATAAAACATGGATTTTATAACTGTCCTGGCTTAGACAATATATGTGACCATTAACAAATATATCAGCAACATCACATGAAGTCAGTGCAGGACAGGACCTCTCCGCTTCAATATTGTATTTTCGTCCATTAAGTATTCTTGGCATGATGATGATAATTCTCCGCTCAAACTAATTATCATTTTTATACGACATACCCATAGGGAACTTGTATTACGATAGCACAAAATAGTATAATAGTATTACATAACGACAGACCACAAAACTGTACAGAACACCAATTTTCTTTCTGGGCCACTTCGTCGTACCTTATCATATCACAGTGACAATAATACGAGATCTCAAGCAGCTTTCATATTGATTTTCACTGTGACCCCCCAATATATATATATATACAATCTTACACAAATCGACCTACTCCCAAACTAAGCAAAGATTATACTATGGGTACTAGACGACGACATTCATACTTATATAGATAAATACATACTTAAATACATAGAAAACATCCAAGACCCAAGAACAAATATCCGTGAAAAATGCACAAATAAATGCCCTGGCCTGGATTCGAACACGGGACCTCTAGCTTCGGAGGCAGAGTCACTACCAACTAGGCTAAACAAGCCGTCAACGTACAAAGGTACGAAGTGGCCCAGAAATCAAATTGGTTGGCCGTACATATTTATGATACGAAAGCAGGAATAGGCTTTAACCATTGACCGTATTTGCAAAAGCTTTTTATCTCTTTTTTATTCTAGTGTAATGCAATGTTTTTTGCCATTAACGGGTGATACTCGTAACAAAAAAATTAGAAAACATTGCGGAGGTATTTAAAATAAACTCTTGTGATGTTAGTAAAAAATACTTATATTGTAGAATATATAGAAGAGTAATATTTACAAAAACGTTAGTGTACATTTGAATAAGGCCTGTGATCAGCTGTTCGTCGAAGTCTGGACATGATGTTGGAACAAGACCGTTGGACGGCATTTTTGACCATTTTTGGAACACATGTCTTGATTTTTTTTATAACTTGGGCACAATTTACGTTGCGCGTGTGATAGGGATATGTGAGGTATAACAACGTAATTAGGTACAGTCGTATTATGATGTTTAGCGCATGCTAATTTTTGGGTAAAACAGCTTTCGACATTTTTGAGCATAGGATAGCTTCACGGTTTATTAAAAACGTTTCTGATTTATAATATTTTAAGAGATAATTGTTCCAAAACGCGTAATAATTGTATTCTTTATTTTACAAATGTGTGTATGGATGTTCGTTCGGGTCAAATGCAACCGAATTTTAAAACAGTTTATCGTCAACCGATTGAGCCGAAACTTGCCATACGTATGTGAGTTCGGTGACAGTGCAATATTATGGTACCACCGAGCTGATCTGGTGAGGTGATGAGACAGAAGGTGGCCATAGCAACTCCTGAACTACAGAAGATAAACTCGTCTTGTATGAACTCTTTGGAAACCCCTCAACGAGTAGTTGATGACTAATATGGACAAGAGGTATGTACAGTTGGCAATAAAAAATTGAACCATAATTTTTTTTGGCTGAAACTTATTTCACTAATGACCACGACGAAACTTTCTTTCCTATTATAATGTCTCATTTCACACTATTCGACCTTTATAAATAAAATTTACATATTGGCATTATTTTTATTAATAAACAAATAAATAACATAAATGCGCTATAAAATTACGACGATGCGACACGTTCTGGGTGTTAACGAAATAAATTGCCAATTTTAAGGTACAAAGCTCTTGAAATTAAAAAAGAGTTAAGCACTGACATTGGGCGTGGGCTGACGGCAGGCAGGGCGCTATCGATGAGCAATTTTGGTTCTTGCGAGATTATCTTTTGATCGGAGCAATTTCTCTCCGGTCTTGTTCTTGATAACATCAAGAGAACAACGGTATGCGCATCGCTCTGCATAATTATAAACCAGGGATTAAATCCGTGAATTCATGCAACATATACTCTGCTTCTGCAAGCATCATAAATATCGCTCTCTGCACAGCCTAAAGAAAATATGCGAGTGGACCCACACTTGAAAAAAATAATACAAAGGACTGTATCGTTCATTATAAATACAAAGAAAACCTAGTCTGACTGTTGACATGCGTATTATTTTTTATAACAATGTTCTGAGGGTGTTTTTAGCCACTTGATGTTTTCAAAATCATCCAGAAAATATGTATAGTTCGAACAAGCCAATTAATTGAACTCAATTTGAAAATATTTCAGCATCTCCTATGTGCAATTTTCAACAAGTTTATATCCCAATTGAGCCTCCTCAGAATAAATGTGGTGGATTTATACTTTTACGTAGGTACTTATAAGCGACTTTTTATGGTTCCATAGTAAACAAGGATATATTATAGTTTCGCCATGTCCGTGCGTCCGAACGTCTATTTTGCAAAACGCATCGTATGTGCGGTATTCTAAGATAGCTTGTATAAAAGAAGGGAACATATTAATTTTAAAGTGTTAAATATTGTTGGATCGTCCCCTCTGCCAGCTAAACGATTGCTACTGGGTATGTGAAAAAAATCATGGTAGATGTATATACTAAATAATAACAAATAAAAAATGCACAATGGACATTTACGGCGTCGAATCATTGGTAGAGCACTTCGATAGACTATTATAAGTATAAAATGTCAGAGTCGGAGTTGTAATGAGCAATCCTACTAATATTATAAACGCGAAAGTTTATAAGTATGGATGGCTGTTTGTTACTCTTTCACCTAAAAACAACTGAATGGATTTTAATGAAACTTTACAATAATATAGCTTCTACATGAGAATAACACATAGGCTACAATTTATAAATTTATTGTATGAATTGTCCAAATACTAATTGTACGCAGACGAAGTCGCGGGCACCAGCTAGTATGATATATTCTCAAAGTGGCCACCGCGTATTTTATGAAGAACAAAAGAAATAATTAGATCAGGCACAAATTTTTTATTATAAAAATCATGTGTTATAATTGCCGTTTGCGTAATACGATTTTTTTTTGTATAACCTCGTCTTTTTAGCAAACGGTACATTTTCTTTTAGTATTTGTCCGCTTTCGATATCGTTACGCCGATGTAATGGGTTTGACTATAGACCAGATGCTTCAGTCTCGAGTTCCCAGGATGAAATTGTAGCCATCAATGCACTAATTAAACGCTGTGCAATTTTAATCAACATATTATTTAGGATAGGAATAGGACTAGGTCAAATTGTAAGTGTAATGAACAATGCGTTCTATATAAGTAATATATGTAGGTCATTTTAAAAAGAAGAAAATTCTAGGATTTTTTGTGCGAGCTGTGTCGACAAAAAAATCTATATAACTAATTAGCAAACCTGCTCACAAAATTTCACGAGAATCGGAAATGCGACCTAAAGAGGAGAACACTGGAAAATCCGAAAATCCGTCGGCCGGACATACGAAAGCATTTTTGCCGAAGCTGAAACGGAGACCTTCGTTTCACTCGGTCAATGCCAGATACTGATTCAATACATGGCGCTTTCAATCTTATGTCATAACTCATAAGTAATATGACAGAGGTGATCAATAGGTGTCATCTATTCAGTATTAAGATGTCAAATGTTGGTCTTTTACCTTACATGAATGATAATTTCATTAGAGTTCGGTGGGCGCTACACGCCCACCGTTGCCCTACACGTGACCCCAGGGTGGTGCTAAAAGTGCAACAAAACTGGCAACCGTATTGTCTTCTCGAAGATCTCACAGTTCTAAAAATAAATGCCATACGATTATTATTATTATTAGAGGTCGGTAATTTCGTTGTTAGCCTTCTATATTTGCATACAAGAAATGACAAAATACATGTATGCCTTATCGACCTTATCGTAGTGCCTGGTGAACGTGATAATTTAGTTTTAGAATCGTCGTCATTTGTCTTCATGGTAAGAGTGAATAGGCACTTTCCATTAGGTTAGACTAGCATCAAACGCGGGAGTGCGGTGGAGATACTGCGATCGCCAACCCGCATGCAAAGCGTGGCGATTATGGCATATACCCCCCGTGTATTTGGGGGAGGTCTATGTCCAGCAGTGGACGTCCTTTGGCTGATATGGTGGTGGTCTCTATCGGATAAATAATTAACTATTATTTTTCAGACAACGAATAACATATTCACTTCGGTAATTGGAATCCCATCTAAAAATTTAAATGCTGCTTGTGAGGTGATTCCGTTACAACTGTAACGGCGGACCTTGAATCAATAAGCTAGTAAGAAGATGGAAACAATAAAAACGGGAACGCAAATCTCGAGGGCGCTTAGGAAGAGAGCGAGGGCAATCAGAAACAATTTTCTATTACTATTTTATCGTTGGACATATTCCGACAACAAACACGATCGTCCCGAGCCGTGGGAATGCCGCAGTCGAGTAACGGACGGACGGACAAATGATGTTGGGCGATCTATTGCCCGTAATTGATGACGACTATTGTACGCTTTTGAAAGAGCCACGAATGTTTGTCTTCGTTCTGTTACCTTCTGTTTGTTACCTCGATCCGACCTGCTATTATACAAGAGGAACGAACTTAAGATTAATTCTTTCTCGGGTGAAGTACTGTTTGCATTCTCAGATGCGGCCGATCCACTTGACATCGGGCATTGTGTAATATTTAGCTGCTACAGGGAACCTCTAGACAGTACTCCTTTGCACTTATAAAAGTGTTTCAGTTAAGAGTCTGTATACGGTTTCGAATCAAAATTTCGAAATATTGGTTGTAGAAACTGGCTTATACGAGCACCTAGGTATTATGAGACATACGTTGGAAATATATACAGTCAACAGCAAAAGTAGATGATCATTTTAGTACCTTGTCACTTTCATTACTTTGACGCATCCTAACTGTCGCAGTATAGTTACGTTAGTGCGACAATAGCTATTTACGATACAAGGGTTGTAAAACAAAGAAAGGCCGATATCGCAGATGTTTGAGGCCCGAGCCGCAGGCGTGGGTCATAAATATGCGAGAGAGGGCTTTCTGTTTCACGTCCCGTGTTGTAATAAGAGAATCCTTCCTAACCTACTATCTACGTCACGGGACCGATTGTATTCTCCGCCGTCTCATCTTCGTCACTAAAATGTACTACCTCCCGCCTAATCCCATGTAGCGCGCCTAGCTGTAATATATATCTAGAAACCCCCCTTAGATCTATTCCTAGTATTCTAAACCTAATAAATAAACGTTTGGTGTCTTTAATTTCTAACTAGATAAGCTAAGGTTTAACGAAGATTTGGCCAATGTGATCGTCTGTGGTAGGACCCCGTAGTGTTGTGAACCGTAAGAACCCATGATCTTTAATGTGATTACTTGTCAAACCCTTGGACTCCTCAAATACCTAGCTTACCTAAACCTACCTAAAATGAAGCCTATTTAGCCTAGCTACTCATAATCGTTAGTAATGCTAACCTTCCTACATATAGAACTTTATTTGCTACAGGGAAAACTAATTATTGAACTTTGGCTATTCCGAAGTTCATAGAGTTCAAAATAGGATTAATAATTATTGTTTGTGGTAATTTAACCCCGACCTTAACCTATCCTGGTCTCTTGCCGGTGTCAGTAGCCATTGGGTTTTTAAAGAAAGGCAAAATTTTCCTTAAAAGCCACTCAGTTTCCCTAAAATCAAAATTATTTCCTAATTTTTCCCTAATACATAGAACTCTGGTACTTGATATCCTAGCTAGCTAAGAATAATTTTGATTGCTTATTGTGGTATGGAGCGACCTCTGGCTTCCATACCGTGCTACTGGACCGGTAGGATAGGGTATGACCTCTATGCTAAGCTAAAACGATCTAGACTCCCTAATGAGAATAAGCTCATTAGTCAAGTCTTATAGATGATTGCGAATCATCTCTAACTAACCGTTTCACTTGGAGGTGCTAAAACCTCTGAACCCTAGGGGTCCCTAACAGCCAGTAAGCTCTAACACTACCAATTCTGATACATGAAGGTCAGAAGCTCTGAGTCTGATCGTGAAGAAGTGAACTGTTACTGGTTAGTTACTGATCCGAGCTTTCATCTACTCACAGTAACTAACAACTAATGGATTGCTCCGCCTCACCATTAGGTCCTAAATCAATTTATTCTATATTCCAGAATAAATTGGTTTCCTATCTATAATTTTATTATGAACACCTTTAGTTATAAATAAAAGAAGACTCAGCACTTCTCACCCTTGGTATCAGAAACCTAGACCTCTAATGCCTAAGATCTTAGCTGATATTGTAACTATTTATCCCTAAAACACCCTACAACTGGTAGTCTTATTCTGATACCTATATTTAGACTACCTAAATGCCTAAGACCTAAGTCTTCATAACTGTAACCTAGAATACCAAATCAGAGGAATACTACACACATGTACCCTACCACTACTACTCCCATACCTATTTGTTCCCTAAATCACCCTATAACCTTGTTTCCCAAATTTAGGTCACCTAAATAGCCCTAGAATATAAGTTCTAAATTAACCTGCTTGAAACCCATTACCCAAGCTTTGGTGTGTGAAATTAACCCTAAATCTCTACTCTAAATATTGCCCTAATCTGCTTATTTGAAATTAATTCCAATTCTGGATTTTAGCTTCAAATTAGTATGCGTTTTCCCTACTCTAAACTGTAAAAGTTCAGTCTGCTAAACTGAGGATTGCAAAAACTATCAGCCTGTATAAATGCCTTCCCCGCACAACCCAAGGGCATTTATAGATGTATATAAAAGTAATCGATACATAAATACATCAAGACCATACCTCGAATATTGCGAACCTCTGCGAGCGGAGCACACACCCTCGCGCCAACCCAAACCATGGCCGCTCTCACCTCCACGCAGCAACCGGCATCGGGCATGGAAGGCCCAGACGCGCCATCCACGCTGGCAGTGTTGACGCCAGACGATACCTCCATTCTCGTACTCCTCTGTTACTCCAGGGCAAACAGAGCTCGACACCGTGCACCCCGCGCAAGTATACCACAAACATGGACAGCGATCTGCCCGGCTTATATAAATAATCACAACCACATAAAAGAAAGAGTAAGTAAATAAATTAAAAACAAGGAGAGATTCCCCACCGGGCAGAACTTCCGCACCGCACTGGAATCTCGACCTTAATGAATAGGAACACTCCCGTAAGTAACACGAAAATACACTGATAGCGCAACGCCAGAGACACTGACAGCCCGACCGACCAAACTCAACTGCCCTGCGCCCCGCCCTAATTCCGCCTTTTATACTATCCGACCCTAGACACTGTGGACATCTTGGACACTGTGGACATCTTGGACACTGTGGACATCTTGGACACTGTGGACTCCTTGGACACTGTGGACATCTTGGACACTTTGGACATTGTGGACACTTTGGACACTGTGGACACTGTGGACACCCTGGACATTGTGGACACTTTGGACACTTTGGACACTGTGGACACTTTGGACATTGTGGACACTTTGGACACTGTGGACACTGTGGACACCTTGGACACTTTGGACACTGTGGACATCTTGGACACTTTGGACATTGTGGACACGTTGGACATTGTGGACACTGTGGACACTGTGGACATTGTGGACACTGTGGACATCTTGGACACTGTGGACATCCTGGACACTGTGGACATCTTGAACACTGTGGACACCTTGGACACTGTGGACGCCGGAGACCTTGGACACTCTGGACATGTTGGACAACCTGGACACTGGACACCTTGGACACTGCGGACATCTTGGACATTGTGGACATCTTGGACACTGTGGACATCTTGGACACTGTGGACATTGTGGACACTTTGGACATTGTGGACATCTTGGACACTCTGGACATTGTGGACACTTTGGACATTGTGGACACTTTGGACACTGTGGACAACTTGGACACCTTGGACACTTTGGACACTGTAGACATCTTGGACACTTTGGACATTGTGGACACGTTGGACATTGTGGACATCTTGGACACTGTGGACATTGTGGACACTGTGGACATCTTGGACACTGTGGACATCCTGGACACTGTGGACACTTTGGACATTTTGGACATCGTGGACACTTTGGACATCGTGGACACTTTGGACATTGTGGACACTTTGGACATTGTGGACACTGTGGACACTTTGGACATTGTGGACAACTTGGACACTGTGGACACGTTGGACATTTTCCTATTGGTGGATTGCGCCACGCCCACTCCTTCCGTCATTAGAGATTGTAACGCCCTATTCTTACGAGTAGATGCACTTTATGCCCATACTAATAAGGTTGAAAATCGTATGACACCCGACAAGTTCTTAATCTTTATTTGAAGGAAGGCAAGTAATAAAGAAAGAAATAGGTCTTAGGTTTTTACGAATAGAGTTGAAATTCGTTTACCGAGTGTTTTGTCTTAGCTTGATGCGAAGTAAGTAATAACGTAAAATTAGGTAAAAGATTTATTTCTAGTGTGGTATTTATATTATGTTATAGATTAAGCTGGTATAAATAAAGGTATTCAGACGTAACGTTCGTACTACTTTCCATTTCCCTTCCTTTTAACTATTTATTCAGTATGAATCCTGTTTTTAAATGTTTCTTTAACAAAAAGGCTTTTACTTTAGGTAAACTTTGTTTAGATATATAGACTGACCTTAAAACCACATAAGGGGCACGGTAGTGTCCCCGGCAAGTCTCTCAATTATGCCTTATAACTTAATAATGATTTTTAAGAAAAAATATGAATGTAATCAGCTGTCCCTTGGGAAATTATTTTAATATGAAAGTGACATGACCAGCGAGCTGTGTTATGTTACAGCCTACCCCCCGGTGAGTTTGAAAGATGAGATCTCTCAGATCTTGTCTGTAAAAGTCATCGTTAACCTCATCCATTTAACGAAAGTTATAAAAATCTTAATAAATGGAATGTAAAACATTCTACAATAACAAATTACTTAACTATATACTTGAAAAGTTTCAACTTATTGATATCTCAATCCCTCCAGAAAAGTGATTTTAATGTGGTGAGTGTTTAAACCAATAGCGAGAGGACGCGGTGCTCCAGCAAGGGTGAACGAACCATTAAACCTCAACAATGACCATTGACAACTTTTTCCTCAAGTTTTCCTGTCTCGTCAGAGGTACCAAGTTTGTGAGACTGGTAAGTCCTAATGACCTCGACTAAGGAGATTTACCCCGAGACTGTGTCTACATTGTCCAGACGGCGCCTCTAGGAAACATTGTCCTTCCTATAAGCAAATCCCGCATAGGCTCCCCACACAAGACAGAAAAGTGTTTGATAAGTACTTAAAGCGTTCAATCGCCAGAATCAAGGCTCAATCCATTCCCCCATCACCGAAACACCCCAGCCTATCCCATTGGCGTATGTTTCACTTGAACAAAATAACCGACTGACTGACTCCTTTTAAATTTTAATAAGGTAAGTAGGTAATAATTAATAAAATACCGATAGTTTCCTTATGTAAGTATTAAAATCATGACCCATGATTTTATAAATGTGATCCAATAACTTGAATGTAACCATAATAATTTGTAATGATGACTAAATAACAAAAATCATTATTACTTTATGAATTAAAAATAAATATCATTTATCTATTACTGTTCTGCACATATGTGTACTTATACATGTCCACAGAACTTATTTTAAAATAAAACAAAATTGTAATAATGTACCACCAAATTCGTGTTGTATTCATAGTACTCAGAATTGGTCGACGACAAGTGTTCATAAATATATATATATTGGTTATTTTATCCAATGTGAGGTGTGTATACCCATTAAGATAGCTATAAATAGCTCGAGTGGAGTCTGTGTCAACACAGTAAGTCTCAAAAAGACCTTGTCATATTATGACTTTAACCTAGCTCCTATTACTGTGGTAACACATCGTGTATCATTTGGAGGGACCAGTTACCAACAAATTTAGATTGTACTCTAAATCTCGTCCAATTGGAAGAAACCCATTCATACCTCACACTCTCCTGTCACTGCCTTTCTAGCAAACATCCTTTTATGGCGACTCATTCTTCACCTTCATTCCTGCACATACCAGTCATTCTTTCACTCTTATCTTTAACGCTCAGCTTCTATCAATCAAACAAAATTCCATAAGTACAACCACAATATATATATTGCTCTTTTCAAGTTATAAGCAATTAAATTTTAATGCTACATATGACGCAATGTCAATAATAATAAAACCCAACTAGAATTTTATTTTGTTCCCAATTATTTCTTAAAATAATAATAATAAACCAATATAGAATTAATTCCCATAGAACAACTAATCAAATCCTCTACCCCCCGATTGAATAACCCTTAGATTCTACTACTACCTACTATTAAATATTACAACGGAACCTGACATAGAAGTAAATAGAAGTAAGGCTAAGTAAAGAAATTATAGTAAAACATCACTGAGACCCTTGACCTTTATACACCAGCTTAACCATTTACCCTTCCTCGCTATATCGATCAAATATTATATATCTTTCAATAATGTATCTAAGACAAAACAAATTTTATATACAAACGACAATTGTTTTGTGAAAGAATGCGTGTAAAATTCCAATATCTCAAACTCCTCACAAACTTGTAATAGTATTTTTCTCAGTACCCCAAAGAAGAAGCCAAACCACTACTGAGCGAGACGGTCATATACCAAATCGAGCGAGAAAAAGGGATACATGACTTGTTTCTACTGCAACTCTGTCGCAAAATCCTTATGAAAAAAAAAACGTGCGAAATATTTCCTATACTAATGGATAGTTCAGATTTAACCATTGCGTCTAATATAACTGCCAACATTCTAGACTCGCGCCCGAAAAATTGATCGTTTGCTTATGATGATTAAACTAGTGTCCGAAACAGCCCACGCCAAGTGTCACTGTCACTCTTATTCCATCATGTGTCAACGTCAACGTCATTGACAACCGTCTGTCAACGCATACGCCGGTCACCGCCATTGATACTAACAAAATGTCTTCCTGTGGAAATACAAACAATATTTAAACAAAGTTAAGTTTACATGAGAGAAAAACAAATATATATTACAGGTGAGTACTATTTTAAACCATATCTGCATAACTATTTTATATTTTTATATTATATCGCAAAGTTTTATTTAACATTATTTCAAATCTTGTTTTCAGCATCGCTTATGGATTATTTACGCTTACATGGATGTGTCCTAGCATTGAGCTCTAGGAAATAGCAATTAAGCCTCACCATCCTGTTCCTTGTCGTAAATGTAAGTATAAGACTGTGTGAACAATCAAATGTCACTTAACTGCCATACCATAATAATAACCTAATTCCCTTTTGTTTTCGCAGTAAACTTATGTTAAACATGCCGAAAATCATCTACTATCATGTGAAAATTCAAACAATTATGCCCTAAATGAAGTTATGAGTCAATCTAAGGCTACAAATTTAAACGACCCATCCCAATGATCTCTATATTATTATACTGAAAAATCTATGTAAGTTACCAATGCTCATGCGCACATTTCCTTTACCATACATTAAATGAAAATTTGATCATACGCTGAAACATATCACTATATTATACTAAATTATGTCAACTAACAGACTCAAAGTTAAAATGTAATTATTGTTTGGTTGTTGTGTTCAATAAAATAAGTTTACATACATACCTACATGACGTATAGAACTAATAATCATATTTCTAATTGCAGTCAAATACCCAGCCGAAGAAAACAATATTTGTAGTCCAACAAAATTCTACATCACTTAGCAATGTGCAGGCACCGGCTGCACCTTTTCTGAACTGTGAGTATCACCTATTTTGATTATAATTACCAAATATTTTTCATTTTATCCCTTATTTTACTATGATTTTGATTAGCAAACCAAACATATGACCAAACTTCATACATTTTTCAAACAGTGAAAATAGTCTCTGAACCCATTTAGCCCAATACATCAATTGTTATTTGTACATACATACTTACATCCCCATATACCTATTAACTATATAATATAAATGTAAAGATTAATTATATATAATATAAGCTTCAATTTTATTTTTATATCTAATAGAATTGTCAGATCATCAATATATCCTTTTCAAAACTGTCGCTCAGTCATAAGGATTTTTTTTTCTTTTCAAAAATACTGTTTCTAGCTATGTCCTGACTATTTGCATTATCCCTTTATTAGTACATAAACAACAGTTGTAAAATTATTTATTTGCAATTAATATCTCGAAACCCACTCTAACTATTTCAATAAATTTAACTACTTATATAAAGGATTCCCAAGGATGAAAAATCTATCTAGGTAGCTCTAATTTCCGCGTGCACACGAGCAAAACTTTGTCCCCCTTTTACTTACATACTTATTCCGCTAACTAATCATTGATATTTTGTGTTACAGAAACCCTGATCCCGGAAACAAGCTTCCCTACTCCTGACTGTAATCCTGCTTTCTCACAAAACCTATAATCTCATTCTACATTTTGTACTATGAACTATTCACAATAAAAATGTGTAGCATACAAGCCATTGTAAAATATAGAATGTGTTGTGTTTGCATTTTATCTTTAATTCTTCAGTATGATTTCATGAACTTGACTGCTTGTTTCTTAGTATGCTATATATTTATGTGGCCTATGCTACATTTTCATTAAACATTCATTTTTCACTGTGTTTTATTATTGCACTCATTAAATATAAATCTGCCGCATCTTTTATTTCTTACATAAGTTCTAATCAAGAATAGGAATGCAGCCTGACATATGAACCTTCTTTATGAACTCCCTATTATAATGAAAGATACCTACTATTCATACTAGCTTGTCTTGAAATAAGGTTTGGTATTGCATATACCTATAGGTAAATGAATTACCATAATTCAGTGCAAAAATAATATGACCAAATAATTAATAACTTAAAGCTTTTACCCACTCATTTATGTTCACTCAATCATTGTAGCTATATCATCCTAAAATCCTTTTCCATCCATAGCTTGTATGATGCTAGCCCAACTCAATCAAATGCAAAAAGAAGTACCCACTAGTGGCTTGGTAAGACTAATAATTGTAGGCCATTTATAGTAAGTAAGATCCCAATTTCTATCTGAGTAATGAATAATCCATAATTTAATCTTTAAGCACTTCGATCTGCTAAATTGTTCATACAAAAGGTATAGTATAAGGTAGAAAATAACGTTTTACGACAATCTTTGGCAATTTGGTACAAATAACTAATAAATACACAAAGCACTAAGATTCCCTATAGTGTCCTCTACCGTTGAGTAGTTCATCTAAGTTCTATTCCATGCCTACACTTGCATTAAAAATGCCATTTGTATAATCTTTCAATTGAATTTGCATATCATCTATCTTTATGTAGCCAATCACTTAAGAATAATCTACTTATTTATCCTTTTATCATAATTTAAACTGTTGATGATTTATTGATTAGCACGTTTGTTGTTTACTTAAACGTCACTGCTAAAGTTACAAACTAAATTGTCAAAAAAATACAATAATGCAACTTCTTAAACGTGCTCGGAGCCATTATAGGGTTAGTAATATCTTATTCTTCTCATTTTTGAATACTAATTACGACTTATTGATATAATTTTTATGATAAAAGTTAAGACGCCATCTAACGACAAAATAGCCTAACAGTTTTCTCGACAACAAACTTCAACATTCGATCTTTGATTCTAATCACCACAAGAGATCACTAGTATCGCATCCAGTCGAAACGTTTATTAATTTCTTTATTCTGCGTAAGTTTACAAATAACATTATATTTAATAAATTATGTGTACAATGTCATTACATTACTTATGTTACTAAATTTCACGGATATTTTTTTCTAATTGAAAACGCAATGACATTTACACATTCGCGCGAATCGCGACTGTGCAAGCGCAATGTTACCCCTAAAGCCGGGTCTACAGAATATTAAGCTGGGTCCATTGTACATCCATATCACGATACGTTTCACGCGTTTATTGATAAATATTGAAGCGAAATCCAAAACAATCACGAATAATGTGATAATAAATAATATTGACATCCCGGTATTGCTACAATAATAATAGGGCCTTTTACACGATAATTATTTTATTGCGATACCTCATGTCACGATATTGACAAAAACATTTGCAAAATAAAGCGTAATAAGCTAATTTATAATAGTAACACTCTATAGATTATTTTATCCGAAATAAATGCTTTTATTTTATTTATATCCTTTAAAATAATTCTGAAAACCGCTGTAGTATTGAAATCCATGCTAAAAATCAAAAATTAAGTGTGTGAACAAGGTACATGTGCCTAGCTAGCATGATAACCTATACCGTCACGTCATATGACCAAAATGTACTGAAACGTCACATAAAACGTGACGGCACAAGCCACCACACCAGCCGGACTGGTGTGAAAGAGTCTTATGATCTGTTCCACAGACTACTAAGAAGATATGATCTATGGTTTTTTTATCTTTTCCTTCTTTTCTCGGCGAATCTTTCACAGCGGTCGACAATGGTATTCGTGCATTCATTTTATTAATTAGTTACTTAATTTCTGTTTCTGGGGTTATTTTAAAGATTGATTATAGTCTAAAGCACACAATTACTTATAGTTTAGGACCATGTTATGTGAATCTCGTTCCTGGCATTAACTTCTATTGTGATCTTCTACATGATGAAACTGCGTAGTTGCAAACTCTCGAAATAATGTGCTATTCAGCAAAAGCACGCCCATGAGTACCCTCCGTGAAGTAGCTAAGCGTGCATCACAACAAATCAAATCCCCTCAGCTTTACTAGTACAGACGTCCCATAAATAAAGCTGTTTCCCGCCATCCGTGACTCCATGAATTGCCGAGTCAAATCCGCCTCCAGCAAGAATTTGGTGAGTTTTCATTGAATTACTATAGTTATACACGCATTGTCTTCTATTCATATTTTCGATTTCCACTTGTCCTGCCGCAATAAAACATGACGCAATAGTTCTCGGATCGCTCGGAGTAAGCAGACGCGTTTACCACCAGCGTCTAAATGAATATACATAAAATCACAGTAAATTTAATCAACTGCAACGTATAGTGACCATAAGTGTACAGTGTTAGTGTTCAGTTTAGCGTGCCCGGCACAAAGGAAACTATCAATAGATTCGTATCCGTGCAAAGGGATTTGTTTTACATCGACTACGTTTTGAGCTCCTCTTCCTACGCAGTACTAATGAGCGAGATGGACGAAAAGGCGCCATGTATCGACTTCGATACCGGATCGACAGCGGCATTCAAACCTACCTACTACCTAAGCAGATCGCCGCCGCATACAAGTACATCAAATCCAGATCTTCCATCGGCAATTGAATGTCGAAAACGTAAATATAACCAGGCTTCAAACGTATCAGAAGATGTGATGGAATACATAGATGGCAAGTTTTTAGATCTCCAGTCGAGTATTAATAAAACTATAAGCGCGGCACTGGCCGTAGGCTTGACGGCAGAATTCACGAAAATAACCGACACTCTAAGTGAAATCAAATCTGATGTTCAAAAGCTGAACCTAGACAATACATCAATTAACCAGTCACTGGTCGAGGTCAAAAGCCGCTTGACAGAACTAGAAGGTTCTCTTGAGTTTAGCAGCTCGCGCCAGGATTCGTACGAGGACCGGCTGCGGGCTGTTGAAACGAACATATCTTCATCTGAAGGTCAAACTGTCCGCATCCAGCAACTCGAACACACCATTGATAAAATGGAACAACAGGCCCGGACGGCGAACATTGAGATATGTAATCTACCCGAGAAACGCGGCGAAAATCTGATGAATATTATTAGCGATATAGGAGCCGCCATAAAACTCACGTTAACCCTCGGCGACATCGTTTCAATTCATCGTGTTCGTCACGCCGACCCTAACTCCACTTCGCCAAAAAACATTATAGTGCGTTTTACGTCAGTTATGTTACGTGACAACATATTAGCTGCATTTCGTATAGCAAAAGGTCTTAACACATCTACAATAAATATAACAGGCCCCCCGCAAAAAATATACTTGAACGAGCATTTGACTCTTAAAAACAAGTTGTTGTTACGTAAAACTCGTGAAGCCGCCTCGCGACACAGCTATAAGTATGTATGGGTACGGCATGCCACTATTTTAGTGCGCAAAGATGACACCTCGCAAATACTAGCGATTCGTGGTGTCCATGACCTTAATAAAATATCGACGATTAGTTCCTGACCAACTTAAATCGTTTTTGTATAACTATGATTTTGTTACTAAGTGTACACAAACACAAATTACACAATATTTTAAACGTATATCTACCTGCTTACTAATCAAGTTACGAGTATACCTACACATTCTATGCACTTTGTTTACATTCCTGGCTGTCTTTTATTGTCGTTTAGGAGGCAACTGCGTGTTAAGTTGTGGGAGATCGCGTCGTGTCGATTTTGATCATTACGTTTCTTTTGGACGCATAGCAGACATATACCAGTACGCTTGTATTATATATTATATACCTAGGTAAAAATGGATAGCAAGTTGTCAGTTTACTATCAAAACTGTCGGGGTCTTCGTACTAAATTAAATACTTTATTTATGAATATTCTATCACACAATTATGATGTAATTATACTAACGGAAACGTGGTTGTGTGCTGACATAGCCAACAACGAATTTATAGATCCACGATATGTAGTTTTTCGGAGCGACCGGGACCGTGTTGGCAGCGGGCGCGGTGTCGGTGGCGGCGCGCTGGTGGCGGTGCTACGCGAGCACGGCGCCGCCGCCTGCGCGCCGCTGCCGGCGCCGCCCGGCCGACCCGGCCTCTCGCCGCTTGTTGACAACGTCATAGTTGAGTTACCTATCGGTCCTCACCACAAACACATTATTAGTGCGGTGTATATCCCTCCAAAACAACCTACTATAACGTATGAGGTTCACTTCGAACAGCTGCAAGCATTGTTTTTACAAACAAGTATTAAAAGTTACTGGATCGTAGGTGATTATAATTACTCGTCGTTAGAATGGCATGACAGTGGGAATTATTTAACATTACGGCCGGATGATAACCAATCCATTCACAATAAGTGTCTTATTGATTTCATGGCTTTATTTAACCTAAAACAATATAATATATACAAAAACGCCAGAAACAAAATCTTAGATCTTTTTCTCACGGACACTCATTCCACTAATTTGACATGTGCGTTGGCACCTATTGGTCTCGTACCCCCTGATGCCCATCATCCTCCATATTATTTAGTTACAAATTTTCCCAATAAAAATCATAAATCATCGTTTCCGATATTAAAGTATAAGCATTGTTTTAATAAAGCTGACTACATAAAAATTAACAATGAAATTAAAACTATTCCGTGGTCAGACCTTCTCAATAGCTTGTCAGCTGAGTGCGCCGTGACACTGTTCTACGAGCGTATTTACACGATTGTTAAAAACAATGTCCCATATAAAAAAACTCACACTGACAAATTTCCATGCTGGTTCTCTCCTGCGCTAATTCACATATTTAAAAACAAAAACCAAGCATGGGTCAAATGGAAAAAATACCAAAATTTAATAGATTACGAAGTTTTTTCCAAACTGAGAGATCGATTTAAGTCAGAAACGACAAAATGTTACAACAGATACCTAGAACGGACTGAGAACAGCATACATGACAACATTAAATACTTTTGGAACTATATCTCAAATCGCTCTCACTCAAACGATATACCTAATGTAATGTCCTATAATAATATTACTTCAAGTGACAGCACACAAATATGCAATATGTTTTCAGATTTCTTTCAATCCGTTTATCAACCTTCCACGATTACCGAAGACTACGACATTCCCGAAAATAACTCAATGTCTAACATCAACATACATAACCTACATGTAACTACTGACCACATTTTGCATGAACTAAAAATACTGGATTTATCTAAGGGTCAAGGGCCTGACAATATTCCACCCATTTTTCTTAAAAACACAGTTAAGACTATCACCGTACCACTTGCAATCCTATTTAATAAGTGCCTGACGGAGGGTGTCTTCCCCCGTATATGGAAAACTGCTAATATAGTCCCGGTACACAAAGGTGCCTCTAAAACTAAAGTTGAAAATTATAGACCAATATCCATCTTATCCACTTTGTCGAAGGTTTTCGAAAAATTAGTTCACAAGCAGATATACCCAAATTTACACAATCAAATAAGTTCTAACCAACATGGGTTTGTACAACACAGATCAACAACTACTAATCTTCTAGTTTATACTACTTACTTATTTGAAAGTTTAGACAATAACATGCAAGTAGACAGTGTTTACACTGATTTTCGAAAGGCCTTCGACAGGGTGGACCATCGCCTGCTATTAGAAAAGATTGCATACAATGGAATTAGGGGAAATTTATGGCGCTGGTTCAAGTCCTATATAACAAATCGTACTCAGAAAGTAAGAATTAATGGCCATGAATCGTACGCCTCGTCTGTTAGCTCTGGGGTCCCACAGGGCTCTATTTTAGGTCCATTATTATTTACAATATTTATTAACGATATACATAATTGTTTCCAATTTTGTAACTTTTTACTTTATGCAGACGACTTAAAGATATATCACAGAATATGTAATGACAACGATGCTGATAGATTTCAGCAGGACCTGGACCGCTTCTCAGATTACTGTTCTGTTAACAAACTTGAACTAAATTTAGACAAATGTAAGTTTATAAAATTTACAAAAAAACGATTACCCATAAATAGCTCCTATCATTTATGTAACGCAAATCTGGCAGAAGTTCAATTTATTAGAGACCTGGGTATCATATTTGATTCAAAATTGCACCTTGACCTTCATGTAAATTCCATAGTAAATAAAGCATATAAGATGTATGGTTTTGTGATGCGCTCCAGTACGGAATTCCGACGACCAAGTACTTACTTGCAATTATACAAATCTTTAATTCGACCCCAACTAGAGCACGCGGTTGCTGTTTGGAATCCTTATTACAAGAAATACTCTGACATCCTTGAAACTGTACAAAAAAAGTTTTTAAATACCATGAACTTTAGATGCTATCGTAACAGGCTACCATACCAGCAATTATTAAGTAAGTATAAATTAATAGAATTACGTTCCAGGCGCATGTTGCTAGAAACGATCGTATTGTACGGCCTATGTAACAATCAATTTGATTGCATTGACCTTAATAATAAGCTCGCATATAAGGTACCGAATCATAGTATTCAGCGAGAGGCGCGCCCTCACCGGCTGTTTGTGACAGGCCGCTGCCGCACCAACGCCGGTGAGCGCGCTCCTCTGCGCAGGCTCGTTCAAAATTACAATGTACATTTTAATCACATAGATATATTTGGCTTTAGTATTAGTTTATACAAAAAACGAATATTAGATGTACTCAAAAACAATATAAAATAACTGAAACGCTTTAATGTAGTTTACCTAGTTTTAACTCAGCATGTTCTTGCGAATATGAATAACTTACTTAACCAATTCTCTCTTTTAATGTGACCGGGTATATGTTTTTACTTATTTTTCCTTATCTCTCTCTATAAGTATTTTGTTAGTATTTAACCCCCGGATTCACAACACTTCAGGGGCTGCACCCCCGACTTACTCCGAATGATGATGATGTAAAATAAAATAAGTAATAAGTGGTGAACGGTGTTGGCCACACATATTGTATTTGTTTATAAGGCTATTAATATTAAGACTCCCTTGTAGTGGCTGTTTGTTCTCCTAAATAAATTAAAAAAAAAAAAAAAAAAAATAGTGTTCACTTCAATAATAATTTACCATATATGGAATGACGCGTGATTAAAAACTATCTTCACGAAAACATATTATTAAAGATTCGCTAAAAGATCCTTGTATGTTAATGAGAGACATTTTGAAGTTAATATCCATGTTTTACCCGAGATGTACCATCTTCTTACATAGTAGATCATTTTCCGAACCCATTATCCTTCATGATTTTCCTAACATTCGTAGTAATAAATACAATGCCACTCCTCTTTCATTAAAAAATCCTCTTTTCCAAGCGGTATTCTCTTTCTGTCCTGTCCGGGCTCCTAAATTTTCTTTACTCTCAACGGTTTATCTATTTTTCAGCTCTTCCCGAATTATGGAACGTAATGCTAGTTGCAACAACATTCTAGACCATCTGCACATGTATCTCAATTCAAACCGAAGAACTATGCATGTCATCAAACAGAAATTACAATTTCCATGATTCTCCCATGAAAAGGCGTTGCTGTCTCCTAATATCCAAGTAAGTAACCATAATGTTTATTTTGTTCTAGAGTGATATTAAAGTTTAACTGACCCACAATCAGAAATCAATATAAAAATGAAAAATAATAATTCATCGTTCTCAATCAGAGAAATTCCAAAAAAAATAACTCATCGTTCTCACTCGGAGAAATTCCAATTTTGATAAAGTTCAATTATTTCCCTTTCATTTTTCTGTCATAACAAACTAGTTAAAGAAAATAACCCTAAATCGTTAGATAGGATACAAATCTCCTGATTTTAGTTACATTTGGCTAATTTTCTATTTTCAGGGTCCGGACTGTTGACTTGTGGAGTTCTACACTTTCCAGTTCTCCAGTATCTGCGTTTATTCTTTCAAGGTAACTAATTATTTTATTATATTAGACTCTAAACGTTCTAATGAAATCAGATAGCAATCTCATCAGCAAAAACCAGTGCCCACGCCAACCTCTTGGAATCAGGCAGCGGAACTCAAGATGCAACCATACTATGAGAATGATTTTGATGATGGCTAAATCTACTAATATTATAATGTTAAGAATTCAGTGTCATCCTTTACTGTAAAATTTTGTTTAATTGGTTATTGAAAAACATGAGCACTTAACAAGTAATTATTTTTCTTAACATAAGATTGAGCTACGGTGGACAGATGATCTAGTAAAGACTGTAGGAGTCATTGTGGCATTCCCTAGGGAGGTTCATGTCTAGCGGTGGACATCTATCGACTGATATGATGATGATGATGAAGTTAGGCCACTATATGCTATTATCAGTGTTCAGAACATTCGGAACAGTATTAAATTTATGAAATGCCTACTTTTGTTAAAAGTTCTCCCGAAATCAATTTGTATGTGATCTGTCTATAGACACTTGGAATGTGGATACACATTTATGCATGCATGTATGTATGGAAATTCAATTTCTTGATAAAACTTCCCCGTTTAGTAACCTTCCGTGATATTTTTCACTAAATACAGTCAGTTCGCAATGAAGAAGAGTATTGTTTTCTTGGATACAATTAAACCTTTTATTCTCATGTTAACCCTATAAGTGCTACATGTCTAAAATAATTTGTAATAATATTCTTTAAACTTATGTTCAATTAAGTTAACCTAAAAATTCCTTCACTGCTTCGGAATTCTTAATCCTCATTGATGTATAAAATATCCTGCGAGATACATAATGGAGAATAGGATCGTTTTTATGGTTCGCTTAACCCTCTGATGTTCATGAACCCTTTAAATGCTACATGCCTAAAATAATTTGCAATATTTTAATTAATTTCTGATTGTAAGTTAGGATGGTAATAATGATAAAATGGTTTTCTCACGTCGTAGCCTATGGATGCTTCGTGTTCATGAATTTTTATAAATTTCGATATCTATGACGGTGGCAAACAGGGACACTGTTCATTTGATGTTGCCTTAGCCTATGGACGCTTTTTGTTTCTGATTTTGAATCCGATGTATTACTGGCGTTGCCTGATGGTGGCAAATAAGCACATGGTCCACCTGATGATCTATTGCTGATATTTATGAACTTTTTTATTTTTTTATTATTTATATTTAATTACAATTCAAGTGATCCATAATGGCGGCAAACAAGCACACGGCCTAATTGATGATATTTCTGATCTACTGCTGTAGCCTATGGACGTTTATCATTTATAAGTTTAATTCTCATACATTCAAGTGATCTACAGCGGTGGTAAACAATCACACAGCCCATTCGATGATGATATTCATGATCTATTGCCATAGCCTATGGACGCTTATCGTTTATGAGGGTAATTCTACTGCGTTCAAGTTATGTATCTACAGTGGTGGCAAACAAGCACACAGCCTAATTGATGATGATGTTCATGATCTATTGCTATAGCCTATGGACGCTTATTATCTATAATTTTAATTCTAATGCGCTCCAGTAATCTACAGTGGTGACAAACAAGCACACATCCTATTTGATGATGAAATAAAGTCGTAGCCTATGGACGCACATTACTTATTCGTATATTCATCATTTTCATCGTTCTCGGTTATGATTGCTTTCTTAAAAATGTCTACCCCCAGGGTTTTAAATTAAATTCCGGATTTTCATTCATTTTTTTATTTTATTAACACTACCCCCAGAGTTTTATTTTACGTTCCGGATTTTCATTACACAAGCCTTGCATTCCTTCCTAAATACGTTTTTTTTTTCTAACGCTTTATATTTTAATGATTATTTTAAATAAAACTTTTTTTTTTTCAGGTGAAGATTTTAGCAAAAGTTTGAATAGATGAAGAGTCCAAGCATCCGACAAGATCACACTCCACTTCACGTTGCAACAAATTGTGGCCAGAAGCCACTGTACCTATTCCAGACACCATACGCGCAACCGAAGACCCAGGAGTGCTCCGGAGGCTGCTGCACCCATCCTGGTCGACTACAGCATGAAATCGTTATGGAAAAGACTACATCCACAGTCACGTCACCAACTTGAAACGGAGCAGTCTCTTCTCCCAATATCCAAGGTCACCGCACCAAATTGTAATAAGAGAATCCTTCCTAACCTACTATCTACGTCACGGGACCGATTGTATTCTCCGCCGTCTCATCTTCGTCACTAAAATGTACTACCTCCCGCCTAATCCCATGTAGCGCGCCTAGCTGTAATATATATCTAGAAACCCCCCTTAGATCTATTCCTAGTATTCTAAACCTAATAAATAAACGTTTGGTGTCTTTAATTTCTAACTAGATAAGCTAAGGTTTAACGAAGATTTGGCCAATGTGATCGTCTGTGGTAGGACCCCGTAGTGTTGTGAACCGTAAGAACCCATGATCTTTAATGTGATTACTTGTCAAACCCTTGGACTCCTCAAATACCTAGCTTACCTAAACCTACCTAAAATGAAGCCTATTTAGCCTAGCTACTCATAATCGTTAGTAATGCTAACCTTCCTACATATAGAACTTTATTTGCTACAGGGAAAACTAATTATTGAACTTTGGCTATTCCGAAGTTCATAGAGTTCAAAATAGGATTAATAATTATTGTTTGTGGTAATTTAACCCCGACCTTAACCTATCCTGGTCTCTTGCCGGTGTCAGTAGCCATTGGGTTTTTAAAGAAAGGCAAAATTTTCCTTAAAAGCCACTCAGTTTCCCTAAAATCAAAATTATTTCCTAATTTTTCCCTAATACATAGAACTCTGGTACTTGATATCCTAGCTAGCTAAGAATAATTTTGATTGCTTATTGTGGTATGGAGCGACCTCTGGCTTCCATACCGTGCTACTGGACCGGTAGGATAGGGTATGACCTCTATGCTAAGCTAAAACGATCTAGACTCCCTAATGAGAATAAGCTCATTAGTCAAGTCTTATAGATGATTGCGAATCATCTCTAACTAACCGTTTCACTTGGAGGTGCTAAAACCTCTGAACCCTAGGGGTCCCTAACAGCCAGTAAGCTCTAACACTACCAATTCTGATACATGAAGGTCAGAAGCTCTGAGTCTGATCGTGAAGAAGTGAACTGTTACTGGTTAGTTACTGATCCGAGCTTTCATCTACTCACAGTAACTAACAACTAATGGATTGCTCCGCCTCACCATTAGGTCCTAAATCAATTTATTCTATATTCCAGAATAAATTGGTTTCCTATCTATAATTTTATTATGAACACCTTTAGTTATAAATAAAAGAAGACTCAGCACTTCTCACCCTTGGTATCAGAAACCTAGACCTCTAATGCCTAAGATCTTAGCTGATATTGTAACTATTTATCCCTAAAACACCCTACAACTGGTAGTCTTATTCTGATACCTATATTTAGACTACCTAAATGCCTAAGACCTAAGTCTTCATAACTGTAACCTAGAATACCAAATCAGAGGAATACTACACACATGTACCCTACCACTACTACTCCCATACCTATTTGTTCCCTAAATCACCCTATAACCTTGTTTCCCAAATTTAGGTCACCTAAATAGCCCTAGAATATAAGTTCTAAATTAACCTGCTTGAAACCCATTACCCAAGCTTTGGTGTGTGAAATTAACCCTAAATCTCTACTCTAAATATTGCCCTAATCTGCTTATTTGAAATTAATTCCAATTCTGGATTTTAGCTTCAAATTAGTATGTGTTTTCCCTACTCTAAACTGTAAAAGTTCAGTCTGCTAAACTGAGGATTGCAAAAACTATCAGCCTGTATAAATGCCTTCCCCGCACAACCCAAGGGCATTTATAGATGTATATAAAAGTAATCGATACATAAATACATCAAGACCATACCTCGAATATTGCGAACCTCTGCGAGCGGAGCACACACCCTCGCGCCAACCCAAACCATGGCCGCTCTCACCTCCACGCAGCAACCGGCATCGGGCATGGAAGGCCCAGACGCGCCATCCACGCTGGCAGTGTTGACGCCAGACGATACCTCCATTCTCGTACTCCTCTGTTACTCCAGGGCAAACAGAGCTCGACACCGTGCACCCCGCGCAAGTATACCACAAACATGGACAGCGATCTGCCCGGCTTATATAAATAATCACAACCACATAAAAGAAAGAGTAAGTAAATAAATTAAAAACAAGGAGAGATTCCCCACCGGGCAGAACTTCCGCACCGCACTGGAATCTCGACCTTAATGAATAGGAACACTCCCGTAAGTAACACGAAAATACACTGATAGCGCAACGCCAGAGACACTGACAGCCCGACCGACCAAACTCAACTGCCCTGCGCCCCGCCCTAATTCCGCCTTTTATACTATCCGACCCTAGACACTGTGGACATCTTGGACACTGTGGACATCTTGGACACTGTGGACATCTTGGACACTGTGGACTCCTTGGACACTGTGGACATCTTGGACATTGTGGACACTTTGGACACTGTGGACACTGTGGACACTTTGGACACTTTGGACATTGTGGACACTTTGGACACTGTGGACACCTTGGACACTTTGGACACTGTGGACATCTTGGACACTTTGGACATTGTGGACACGTTGGACATTGTGGACACTGTGGACACTGTGGACATTGTGGACACTGTGGACATCTTGGACACTGTGGACATCCTGGACACTGTGGACATCTTGAACACTGTGGACACCTTGGACACTGTGGACGCCGGAGACCTTGGACACTCTGGACATGTTGGACAACCTGGACACTGGACACCTTGGACACTGTGGACATCTTGGACATTGTGGACATCTTGGACACTGTGGACATTGTGGACATCTTGGACACTCTGGACATTGTGGACACTTTGGACATTGTGGACACTTTGGACACTGTGGACAACTTGGACACTTTGGACACTGTAGACATCTTGGACACTTTGGACATTGTGGACACGTTGGACATTGTGGACATCTTGGACACTGTGGACATTGTGGACATCTTGGACACTGTGGACATCCTGGACACTTTGGACATTTTGGACATCGTGGACACTTTGGACATCGTGGACACTTTGGACATTGTGGACACTTTGGACATTGTGGACACTGTGGACACTTTGGACATTGTGGACAACTTGGACACTGTGGACACGTTGGACATTTTCCTATTGGTGGATTGCGCCACGCCCACTCCTTCCGTCATTAGAGATTGTAACGCCCTATTCTTACGAGTAGATGCACTTTATGCCCATACTAATAAGGTTGAAAATCGTATGACACCCGACAAGTTCTTAATCTTTATTTGAAGGAAGGCAAGTAATAAAGAAAGAAATAGGTCTTAGGTTTTTACGAATAGAGTTGAAATTCGTTTACCGAGTGTTTTGTCTTAGCTTGATGCGAAGTAAGTAATAACGTAAAATTAGGTAAAAAATTTATTTCTAGTGTGGTATTTATATTATGTTATAGATTAAGCTGGTATAAATAAAGGTATTCAGACGTAACGTTCGTACTACTTTCCATTTCCCTTCCTTTTAACTATTTATTCAGTATGAATCCTGTTTTTAAATGTTTCTTTAACAAAAAGGCTTTTACTTTAGGTAAACTTTGTTTAGATATATAGACTGACCTTAAAACCACATAAGGGGCACGGTAGTGTCCCCGGCAAGTCTCTCAATTATGCCTTATAACTTAATAATGATTTTTAAGAAAAAATATGAATGTAATCAGCTGTCCCTTGGGAAATTATTTTAATATGAAAGTGACATGACCAGCGAGCTGTGTTATGTTACAGTGTTTTGTACACAAATTTACGTCACCACTTGGCCAAAATCCATGCCGAACACCCAGGTACAATCAAATGATCCGAATGATCAATTCAAAATGCTTCTGAATACAGTGTGTAACGAATTTAATAAGATTTGTAGTAAAAAGCGTATTAAGATAAACAATAAAATGAGATTTAATGAGTGGGCAACTACCGGAATTCGGAAAAGTAGAGATAACTTATATCAACTTTATGAAAGGAGATCTTGCACCACTGACGAATGTTTCCATCAGTATGTTAGGGATTATTCCAAATTGTTTAAAACAGTGTGCACGAAAGCAAAAGCAATGCAATTGAATAATAAAATTAAGTCCTCAGATAATAAAGCCAAGACAGTCTGGAAAGTAATAAACACAGAGACTGGGAAGAGAAATAATAAAGAGTCCACAATTTCTTTGAAAGTAAAGGCTGATTTAATAACTGATGCAGTAAACGTAGCTGATGAATTTCATAATTTCTTTTCTAAAATTCCTATAGTCACTACTAAAAGTTTAGCATCGTCTACCACAAAAGCTGAATCCCTTCTGAATGACAACGTAAAATTAGAATCACTAACTAATTTCAAATTTCATCATGTTTCTCCTCTAGATGTACTGAAGTCCTTTGAAATGTTAAAAATAAAGAGCACTGAGGACTTATGGGGCGTGTCAGTCAAGGTACTGGAATCTATTCTGGAGGTCGTTGCACCAACTCTAGCTCTCGTTTTTAATAACTGTATAGACTATGGCATTTTTCCAGACTTAATGAAATGTAGTAAAGTAGTTCCAATTATGAAATCAGGTCGTAGAGATAATCCTTCTGATTATCGTCCAGTTTCTATCCTACCTGCGTTTAGCAAAATATTCGAAAAAATAATGCTTACGCAATTGGTTTCTCACTTTAATTCTCACAATATTTTGCACGCACAGCAGTACGGCTTCACGAAGGGTAGGTCAACTACTGATGCAGGTGCAAGTTTAATAAAATTTATTTTGCAGTCTTGGGAAGAGTTGCGCGACGCCATCGGAGTGTTCTGTGACCTTTCCAAGGCTTTTGATTGTGTAGATCCACCACCACCATCACCATATCAGCCCTAGGACGTCCACTGCTGGACATAGGCCTCCCCCAATTTCATGGAGGGTAAATGCCATAATCGCCACGCTTGGCATGCGGGTTCGCGATCGCAGTATCTCCACCGCACTCAAGGAATGCTGCTGCCCATTCCCCGGTGGTCTTGGTCGTAGCTCGCGCGTAGTCGCTGCGCGTCCGAAAAAACCCACTTTTTGGCCAAGTGGTGACGTAAAATTGTGTACAAAACACGGGTCGTAAAACAGAAAGCCCTCTCTCGCATATTTAAGACCCTCGCCTGCGGCTCGGGCCTCAAATTTCTGCGATATCGGCCTTTCTTTGTTTTACAACCCTTGTATCGTAATATACTATTCTACTGTAGCATTGTTATTTAAGTTATTTTGTAGTAGCTGACACTGTAATTTTATATTTAACTATATAAATGTAATGTAGGTATATTGTTTTGAAAAAATGACACCTCGCCGAGTTTCTTACGCCGGTTCTTCTCGTGGCAGAGGTATATTTTTCCGAACCGGTGGTAGTTTATTGACGTTCATAGGTGCATGTAATATGCCTAATTTGAAGAATAAACTACTTTTATTTACTTTTTTTTTACTTTTAAAAAGTGCGGAAAAACGAGCTTTTTGGCAAGGTGTGGTGTAAAGTACTAAAATGATCATCTACATTATATTATATTTTCGTACTTAGGTACACGCGATTGAAAATGCATTGAAGAAATTATTTCGAGTTGAAGGGTAACTAAAAAAAATTATTAACTTGAGGTGATGATTTTGGTACGGATACTGCGATCGCCAACCCGCATGCCAAGCGTGCCGATTATGGCATATACCCCTCGTGAATATGGGGGAGGCCTATGTCCAGCAGTGGACGTTCTTTGGCTAATATGGTGGTGGATGATTTTGGTAAAATTGACTAACATTACGTATATATTTTCTGTGCAATATATTTTTGTAAAATAATGTTTAATTCTCCTCTATATAATAGTCCTCGTCATCTATGTCTTTATGGGAAGAAAATGTTCGAAAGTTGAATAAAGTGCTCCATTCCCTAGAAGACTAGCAATAGAATGCATATTATGTTTTGCATACTGATTTTACGTCAGTTTATCTGTCTTTAGATGCCCGTTTTAAACAGTACAAATTAGCAAAACAGACGTTGAATTGAGGCAGATAATTCAAAACCGAATTAAAGTATCAAAAAAGTGGCACACTTATTCCGTGGTCTGACGGACGGGTATAAATTATCCCATCAAAAACATAAATGTGAAAATGGGAGCCAAGTTCAATATTAAGAATATGCGATGCTTGGTTGTCGTCTTCACCGACAAAAGAATTGAGATCTAAATGGGTGCCAAGTTCCGTAGATTCTCTGAAATGGTGCCAAGACCGGCACTACATTGTTTACAGTAAAACTAATTTACTGCGGCTTAACGCATTTTGAGCTTTAACTTAGCAGTTTTCTTAAATATCCAACAGCTGTTATGGTATTATAACATACTGCATAGAAAACTGGCAAGTTAAGGCTTAAAATGCATTAATCCGAAGTAAATTAGTTTTACTGTAAACAATGTAGTGCCAGACTTGGCACCATTTCAGAGAATCTACGGAACTTGGCACCCATTTAGATCTCAATTCTTTTGTCGGTGAAGACGACAACCAAGCATCGCATATTCTTAATATTGAACTTGGCTCCCATTTACACATTTATGTTTTTGATGGGATATCATTACTTTTTGTCAAACTTCATCAAATGGTGCTTTCAAGAGCGAATGCACGAGTTACTATACAAAATACCCAAATCGCTGTAAGTGCACCTCAAATATTTGAAGAGTTCCCTTGATTTCTCCACCCCATGATCAGATTCTTACCTGATAACTATGGGACCTCCCCCAAAGTATACCGTTTCAAATAAAAAAAAGAATTGTCCGAATCGGTTAATAAATGACGGAGTTCTGAGGTAACTAGCATAAATAATAATAATAATAAAACTAATAAAAAAATCACTGTTTTCTGATTTTTTCTGGTGTACACACACAATTACCAAGCTGCATGCCAAATTTCAGCTTTCTAGTTAACCTGGAAGTGGGTTAGGTTTTTGATTACTAGTCAGTCAGTCAGTCAGTCAGTGGTAAAAATGCCGTTTTTTAGGATTTAATATCTCAATAACTATTAAACCTATATTTATGAAATTTGGGGTTTTAGTTGTTCTAAAGGATCTTAATATATTTACCAAATTTCATTTTTTTATGTTAGATTGATTTTGAGTTATTGGGGGGTCAAAAGTGGCTCCAAACGGTTCGTGTAAAATAACACACGGCTGCTGTCCGCCAGTTCTTGCGGTGAACTTGGCTGGACACGCTGCCGCGTGTCTAGATAATGCATTAAAACTGGTATAAGCTATCCTATTATATAAGAATTATAAAATATGTCTAGGATAATGGTATTATGGCATATCCAACAGCGGACGTATGGAGCGACATTTTCGTTAAGCGAAAAAGCTCCTTAAAAACAGATTAAAAAAAAAAAAAAAAAAAACTGGTTTAAATGCAGATACTCTGTGAGAAACAACGTTACTAATAGTGGACGGCGTACGAGCCCTATTCCAAAGTAAAACCGCAAATCAATGTACAGTTTAACCATTTGGCACACGCATACTAGAAGTTTAAAAAACTGTTGAACTGCAGTTCTTAAAAAAATCTTAGGAGGGGAGTGCCGAGTCATTGTTTTTTTAATGGGAAAATTTTCAGAAACCTATCTTGTGTGGTATTATATTAAAGGGCTTTTTCTTCTTCTTATAGGATTCTTAAAATATACCACATTATTAATTTAAGATATTTTTTTTAAATAAAAATAAAAAAAATTCAAAACATACCAACGCTTGGGCTCTTTCGTATCGATATGGCAGATTTTTTATTTGGTTGTAACATTTGGTTTTTGGTTGTATATTGTAATATACCAAAAATGACACGTGTTATACTCATATCTAATTAACAATTTTGAAAATAATTTTATTTAGCTTTTTTTTTCAATTTTACAAAGTAACATTACCTATTTTCTCTGGAATGGTGCCAGGTCCGGCCGGCACTACGTTGTGCCGGACTTGGCACCATTTCAAAAAATCTACGGAACTTGGCACCCATTTTCACATTTATGTTTTTGATGGGATATAATTACTTATTGTCAATCTTTGGCAAATGGTGCTTTTTAAGTGCGAATGCACGAGTTACTATACAAAATACCCAAATCGCTATAGGTGCACCTCAAATATTTGAAGAGTTCACTCGATTTCTCCAGGACCCTATGATCAGATTCTTACCTGATATCTATGGGACCACTTCTGAAGTATACCGTTTCAAACAAAAAAGATTTTTCCAAATCGGTTAATAAATCACGGAGTTCTGTGGTAACCACGAGGGCCTTTTAAGTTGTGTCGTTTGGAAAAACTAAAGACAATTTAAGTGTTAAATGGTATTTATTGTTTTTCAAAGTAATCACCGTGATATGTAATACACTTTTTCATTCGATCGAACCAATTTTCGAAACACTTATTCCAGTCCGAAGTCGGGGTCTCCAAAATGGCCGTTTTGTATGCCTCAACCGCTTCTTCAGGCGTCTGGTACCGTTGACCACGAAGACGTTGCTTGATTTTTGGAAAAGTAAAAAAATCGTTAGGGCTTAAGTCTGGACTGTACGGCGGGTGTTCCAGAATTTCGACGTTTTGCTCTTTTAAAAACGCAATTGTTTGCCGGGCGGTGTGCGAGCTCGCATTATCGTGGTGCAGTCTTATACGTCTTGGGTTATTTTTTCGAAACTCGCCGATGACTTCTGGTACACAGACAGTGGTATACCAGTCAGCATTAACCGTTTTACGATCCTCGAGCACGATGGTGTCAACATGGCCACTTTTCGCCACAAACGTGGCAACCATTTTTTTCGAAGTGCTCCGTGAGCGTACCTATTACTTTGGTCGGTTTTGGCTCATCTTGGAACACCCAAACAGTCGACTGCTGTTTAGAATCGGGATCGTAGGCATATATCCAAGATTCGTCACCACTGATAATGTCGTAAACATATTTCGAGTTTCCTCGGTTGAATTGCCGCAGAGTTTTGCGACACCATCGAACGCGAGCTGTTTTTTGGTCTTCACTGAGTAAATGTGGTACCCAGCGCGAGATCAACTTTTTTACGCCTAAGTGATCCTCAGACCAAGTAAAAAATATAGACGGAGTGTCACGAACAACCTAGTGAAGCCATAAAAACCAAGCCCACTAAGTAAATACACGTTCACTCACACATACACAAACCAAAACCAAGCCCAAAACTATTCAGTACATGTCGAGATGCTGTCACATACTGTCAAAAACCAACACTGAAAATATGGTCTCCTGCGTGATTAAGGGGTGCAAAAATAACACCAGGACGTGCAATAAATCCAAAAAATATAACTTCTCATTTGTAAGTTTTGAAGTAATACTTTAAAACACTATTTAAAGAATAAATTTTACTTCGCTTGGAACACAAAACCTCGACATTCAGTTGACGTTGATTGACGTAACATAAAGCACGAGTGATACCAGAGTATGATTTTTAGTTACCCCAACCGTAGGTGTAGGTTCGATAGGTCGGTTAGCGATCAGCTAAAAAGATAGTAACTCGTTTTTTAATACAGATTCTCATTCAATAACTCTCAAATAAAATGCATACGACTCACTGTTTCTTTAGGGTCTGTTAAAATGTAACTATAGTTGAAAAAAATTTGTTCTTCAATAAAATGTATACTAAAATTTCTACATGGCCTTTTTATTTCCTGTAATTAGAAACACCGTCATTATAAATGCCGTTCTTTTTATTAATCTCGAAAAATAAGTACACAATTAAATTCGCACGTAGTACAGTCAGATTTTAATTTGTGATCCGCTTAAGTTTGACAGTCATGCCATATTGAATAGAAATTTAAACATTGTTTTTTTGCGAAATGCAGAAATGCGTACAGCGTGCATGCAGTTTCAATAGGTAAATAGTTCAATTCTGTTACCGAAACGGAACGTTTTATTTTGTAATTTATTGAATTTCGTACAAAATAGGTCAGAGGTTTAAAATAGGATGCTGAGTATCCCATTACGTTTAGTAACTACGTTTAGTGACGTTTAGTGTTATTATTATTAGTGACTAACGGTTACTAGTAGTCATCATCTTTATTATTAGCCTATCCTGGTTTATTGTACCCTCTGCGAATAGGGAACTTGAACGATTTACCCCATTTATAGGGACTTTTTCCTTCCAGTAGCAACACTCATACGCACACATCTTTAGAAAAGTGGCTTCATTTTGTTGTTCGTGACGCTCCGTCTATATTTTTTACTTGGTCTGAGAAGTGATCATGCAAAATACTGTGAACACTGGTCCCTGAAATACTTAAGGAAGCTTCTATCTCACGGTATGTCGCATGGCGATCTTCGACGATCAGTTGCCGTACAGCATCAATGTTCTCCTGGGTTACGGCTGTTTTTGGTCGACCTTCACGATGTCTATCACCAAGACTAGAGCAACCACGTTGAAATTCTAAATACCAGCGTTCCACAGTCCGGAGGCATGGTGCTTTATCATTGAAAACCGTAGTCAACTCTTCGAAGCACTTAAGTCGCGTTAAGCCCCTTTTGAAGTTGTAAAAAATTATCGCACGTAAATTTTCCTTCGAAATTTCTTTTACACAACTGACTTGTCAACTTTGAACGAACGCTGTACTAAAACGGTTGGGCCGATTTCGAGTCATTATTTTGTTTTCGAATTCTAAATTCAAATATTTTAAGATGACACTAGTTCTTTTTTATGCAATCACGGGAGGTTTGCAAACGACAGAACTTAAAAGGCAGCCCTCGTACCATAAATAATAATAATAAAACTAGTTAAAAAATCACTGTTTTCAGATTTTTTTGGTGTACACACACAATTGCCAAGCTGGATGCCAAATTTCAGCTTTCTAGGTCACCTGGAAGTGGGTTAGGTTTTTGATTACTAGTCAGTCAGTCAGTCAGTCAGTGGTAATAATGCCATTTTTTGGAATTTAATATCTCAATAACTATTAAACCTATATTTATGATAATTTGGGGTTCTAGTTGTTCTAAAGGATATTAATACATGTACCAAATTTCATTTTTTTTATGTTAGATAGATTTGGAGTTTTTGGGGGGTCAAAAGTGGCTATAAACGGTTCGTGTAAAATAACACACGGCTGCTGTCCGCCAGTTCCTGGGGTGAACTTGGCTGGACACGCTGCCGCGTGTCTAGATAAATACCTATAGTAGTCGGCGGTTAAGAAGTCAATCCTGACACCTGTCATTTCCATGGTTCTCTAGTGTTAATAACTATAAATATGTACCTGCCTATAGTAGTCGGCGGTTAAGAAGTCAATCCTGACACCTGTCATTTCCATACAGTATATAACCTAAAAGTTACTTTTATAGATAAAGTCCGTGATGAATTTATCCGCGGTAGCTTTAAAGTCGCACCAATAACTGAGAATATAAAGAACCGCCTAAGATGGGACGGACACGTAAAACGGCGCAGCGAAGACCATGTGGTACAAATTGCATTAAACTTACCGGAGCAAAAGAGAGGTAGGGGCCGCCCGCCATTGACCTGATTTAAGATAAAAAGAGACCTCAAGCAAGCCCATTTGCCGGAACCGACAACCCAAGACAGACTGTCTTGGCGCAGAAAAGGGAGGAGACCCGACACCAAATAACGGGAACAGGGACGGAAGAAGAAGATTTAGAACTCTTTATAACAACAATGTTATAGGTATTTTCATAGCACAATTGGGCAGATTGCCGCTAATGACACTAACCTCGGTACTAATAGTCGTATGGACGCTAGGTCCTCTGAATTAAAACCGAGCCAAACGAGCTTCACCCTGTTATACACGATGTAAACAGGCTAAGCAAATTATAAGAAAAAAATGAGTAGGTTTAACACAAGGAGTTATAAATGCCTATATTCAGTAGTGTGCAATGGTGATAAATATAGAAAATAGCGCTGGGCGCCGGCGCCTGCGATCGCTATCGGGACATGAATCAGCGGCGTCGTCGCATCGCCGCCAGCGTGAGTCGCAAGTCGCGACCACCCGCACCCGTGTTACCAGCCACCTACTCCTCCGCCTAGACCAACTACTTTTATAAAACCTAATTCATACTTATAAATGAGAAATTGCGTCTCTCTGTCGGTTACCTTCACACGTTTACACCGCTTTACAGCTACGGTGGCAAAGAGCATACTTTTATCCCGTAGTGGAATAAGGATGTATGTTTCCATAAGAGTTCGATAATTGATACCACGCTTTATAATAGCAAAGTCATATAGATACCTAAGTGGTAAGAGTGAATAAGTCCTTTTATTTTTACCACTTATATCTTTAAATAATAATAGGATCAACCCTTTACGTTAAGACATCAAAACGAGTTCTACGTGGCGAACGAAGTTGCGAGCTAATGCTGGTAGGCGGTAGGCACCTAAAGTTAATTTAGTCTATAAAATTAATTTTGCCAAGAGTTAGTACTGTTTAAAAACTGTCATCAAGCTCATTTATCTTATATCCTCAATTTGGAAGCAAACTTGAGGCAAGTGCATGCGTTTGGAGTCCAAGTGAGGTCTGTACTTGGCCTCACTTGGACTCCGAACGTTTATGTTGAAAAAACTGCAAAAAGCATTTCTCCGCTTTTTCTACGAAAAACTGTAGGTGTGAGTAGGTACCTACTATCCATACGAGTACATGTAGCCGACTAAGTTTTTGCTTGGCATCCTGTGCTTCAACTCCCTGGAAGTACGTAGAGACACCGAGCGGATGGTTACAGCATATAAGTTGCTCCACAATACGAGTAAAATCAATAGCACAGAATTACATAACGTCCTTAAGAGCATTGTCGTGCCCGCCAAGTCCCGCCGGCGCACGTACTACGTGCAACCACAGTGCAACTGTCGGACGGCACCCAACCACGCGAGACCGAGGCGCGCCGCCACTCGCCGTTCTGCGAAACCGAAATGGTCAGCTCGCCATTGGGCTCCTGTGTACTGATCCACAGTGGATCCATATGAGGAAGTTTTTGTAGACTGCCTACCCATTTTCGCGTCCATGTGCCTCTCATATTATGAGAATATTGAGAATGAATCATTGAAGAGCGATAATATATGTAATATATATTTTAAATAAATAATCTCTGTTACAAGTGTTATAGGTTGTTTCCGTTCTTTTAAATAAATATGTATAAATATGTATGTATGTATGTAAGCACTTTATTGAACACAATTACAGGTTGAAACATAAAGAGGTCACAAAGCGTTAAAGTACAAAGGCGAGCTTATCCCTATAAGGGATCTCTTCCAGCTAACCTTTGAGCAGTGGAAGGTAGGTAGAATAAGATAGACAAACTTAAACCATGTACAATACAAATAAAACAGATGCTATATATATATATATATATATATATATATATATATATATATATATGAAAAATAAAAAACTTATAATATATGCGTAAATGTAATCGGTAAATATATCTAAATATATAAAAGAAGAAACTGACTGACTGACATATCAACGCACAGCCCAAACCGCTGGTCCTAGAGATTCCAAATTTGGCACGTAGGTTCCTTATTAGGTCTAGGGGTGCACTAAGAAAGGATTTTTCAAAATTCAACCCCTAAGGGGGTGAAATGGGGGTCCAAAGTTTGTATGGAGAAACAAGATTAGTTGGACTATTTTATTCGAAACTTCATATGAGTATTTCTAACGATAAATGAGTAAGCATGTGTTTCAGGTTTTTTGAGAAATTAATTAATTTTGGGTGTTATTTCTATGGTTTATCGGGTCGCTGTTTACGAAAACAACAATGATTTTAAAATCCCACGTGGAGGACGTGAAATACCATCCCCTCTGTTGGGGTCCGAGGGGGCTGGAATGTCTAAAAATTAATATGGGTGTCATTTTTATGATTTTTTGGGTCGTTAATTTCGAAAATGGCATTGATTTTGAAATTTAATATTGCGGACATGAAAACTTTTAAAAGTGGGTGCCAAATTGCAAGAAGAAACTGACTGACTGAGTGAGTGACATATCAACGCACAGCCCAAACTGCTGATTCGAGAGATACCAAATTTGGCATGTAAGTTCCTTATAAGTTCTAAAGGTGCATGAAGTGCCGTGAGTTCCCTATGAAGATACGACCTTTTTTGATTCAATGTTTTGTAAGTGATTTTATTAGTGTGCCGTCCGATACGATTTCGACATAAATCGATATTTGAGCGTTCGAGAGGACTCTTAATAGGAATCCGAGGTACCTAAACTTTTAATAAAGTAACGGCCAATTTGATTTTTTTCATTTCCGTCCCGATTTCGTTCAAAATCGATATCTGAGCGTCCGAGAGGTCCCCTGATACGACTCTGAGGTAAAATTTGGAAAAAGTGGCGGCCATATTGCTTTTCTTCATTTCCGTCCCGATTTCGTTCAAAATCGATATCTGACAACGAATCCGAGGTAAAATTTGGAAAAAGTCGCAGCCATACTGATTTTCTTTTTTTTCGTCCCGATTTCGTTCACAATCGATATCTGAGCGTCCGAGAGGTCTCGTAATACGAATCCGAGGTAAAATTTAGAAAAAGTGGCGGCTATATTCATTTTTATCATTTCCGTCCCGATTTCGTTTAAAATCGATATCTGAGCGTCCGAGAGAATTCTTAATACGAATCCGAGGTAAAATTTGGAAAAAGTGGCAGCCATATTGATTTACTTCCTTTTTACCCCGATTTCGCTCAAAATCGATATCCGTGCTTCTGAGAGGTCCCCTAATACGAATCCAAGGTAAAATTTGGAAAAGTGGTAGCCATATTGAATTTCTTGATTTCCAACCCGATTTCGTTCAAAAACGATATCTGAGCGTCCGAGACGTCCCCTAATACGAATTTGAGGTAAAATTTGAAAAAAGTGGTGGCCACATTGATTTTCTTCATTTTCGTCCCGATTTCGTTCAAAATTGATATCTGAGTGTCCGAGAGGTCTCTTAATACGAATCCGAGGTAAAATTTGTGAAAGTGGCGGCCATATTGATTTTCTTTTTTTTTTCGTCCCGATTTCGTTCAAAATCGATATCTGAGCGTCCGAGTGGTCCCTTAATACGAATCTGAGGTAAAATTTGGCACTCCATACCTACATGCCTGCATGCAAAAAAGTTTAATGTTACTGTATAGGCGTGTGGGGTATCTATGGATTTGCTTTTAAAAACGACATAGAGGTTTCGATATTTTTTTCCATTTAAATCAACGACGTGGTGCAACTTCGACCCCCTTTTGTCAAGTGAGTGGGCAACTTGACTGTTAGAAGTTCGCAAGCCGCCCGAAGGCCTCTAATTTGGCTTAACGATTGCTGTCGTAGACAGCAGCCGGGATCAACGGCTTAGCGTGCCTTCCAAAGCACGAGAGTGCTCAGTTAGTAACCACTCAAAGCGGTCACCCATCCAAGAACTGACCTGCGCCCACATTGCTTAACCTCTCATACCGCACGCGGTAGGCGGGTGCCGCTATGCCGCGAGCGCTCTAAATTCTTGATAGTTTGTGCCAAATTGCAATTCAATCGGTCCAGTAAAAGCAACTAGGTTGTAACAGACGAACTGACAGCAAGGAGTGCGAATGGAACTGAGGCCACATTTTCTTTTTGGATGCTCCAATGGGAACTGGCAAAACCTACCTAATAAATTTAATTTTAGGAAAAATAAGGGTTACACGTGATATTGAATTAGCTGTATTTCTGTACTTCAAAGAACCAGAGTTAATGACCGCTGCGCGCTGCTTGGTCGTTATCAGACCTATTGGTGTTACTGTAGTACACAGATACTTTTACTAAGGGCCATTTAAGACATGCTTTTATTTCATCGGTCCTTTCCCCTTCGGCTTCTCGGAAATGTATGATAATAGTTTTCGATCCTTATTTTTGCCAAAATCGAATGAAATTCAACAGTTTGCCGGTTCTCAGAATGTATACTGACTTTTCATCTGTTCATCTGTTAATGAATCACAATCACCAAACTTCGTATACCGAAACCCCCAGAATGAAACAACTACTATTCTGGAGATCGCATCTAAATCGGTTCAGCCAAACGCGAGATAATCGTGGACAAACATACGAACCTCTTTTTTTTAGACGGTTAAAAATTACGCTTAGTACGCGGGCGAAGCCGCGGGCATATGCTAGTACATTATATAAATATACAAATGTCGCAAATATAGAGTAAATTAATAAAATTTATAAAACTGTATTTAACCACTTCACAAGTTATTGGAAAGCCACAACTTCTTTAAATGACGATAAATAAATAATTATTAATGATGATAAATAAATAATTGTTCTGTGTCTGTGTGACCCAAGGATGCTCATACGTACAAAGGTCTATACAACCGCTGTTAGACCTACTATCACATATGGTGCGGAGTGCTGGCCTCTCAAGAAACAGCAGCCTGACAAGTTACACGTTGCGGAGATGAGAATGATCAGGTGGTCTGGTGGAGTAACTCTCTTAGACAAAGTGCCTAACAGTAAAATCAGAGGTACAATCAAAATAAGACCCATACAAGATAAGCTGATGGAGGCACGACTTAGATGGCATGGCCATGTCATGAAGAGGCCAGAAGACCGCATGACCAGGAAAGTGCTCAACTGTGAGACCTGACCGAAAAGGCGTGGACGACCCCGACTTACATGGATGTCCGTCATTAAAAAAGACCTGGAAAACAACGGGAACTCGGACCCAGCGGCGACCCAGAATCAACATCTCACGACAAATTAGGAGGCGACTCCAAATAAAAAACCGGCCAAGTGCGTGTCGGATCACGCACAAAGAAGGGTTCCGTACCGATACCTCATCATCTTCATCATCATAATATCAGAAGAAAGAAGAAGAAGAAACTGCTGGACATAGGCCTCCCCCAAAGAGTGCCACAATGACCGATCCTGCGCCACCCGCATCCAGTGGACTCCTGCGACCTTTTCCAGATCATCAGTCTACCTTGTGGGTGGCCTACCCACGCTGCGCCCCGGTTGGACCCGGCGGGTATGTCCTTAAACTACGTACGACCAAGACCACCGAGGGATGGGCAGCAGCATCCCTGATGGAGTGCGGTGGATATACTGCGATCGCCAACTCGCATGCTAAGCGTGGCGATTATGGTATTTACCCCCTATGGGTACCGACACCTACTAGTCCGTATTTAAAACCACTATACAATACACTGAATCAAAAAAGATCGTATCTTCATAGGGAAATTACGGCACTTACATCCTTTTATTCGGGAAGACAGATTTTCTGCGATAACTCAAAAACCGGTCAACCAATCTTGTTCAAACCAAAAATCGTTAAAAGTATTTATTATTGTCCATCGCCTCAAAATTTTTCTGAATTTTCTGAAAATTCTGGGTTCTAGCTTAAGCCAGCACAAAACCGGCCTGTTTAGCCTAGTTGGTAGTGTCACTGCCTCCAGAGCTAGAGGTCCGGGGTTCCGGACCGCTAAGGGCATTTGTTTTTGTGGGAAGCAGAGACATTTGTTTCTGAGATTTGGATGTTTTCTATGTATTTAAGTATATCTATTAAATATATCGTCGTCTAGTACCCATAACGCAAGCCTTATTTGATCTTCCTATGGGACTAGGTTGATTTGTGTAAAAATTGTCCCCTAATATTTATTATTATTTAAAATTACAGGAAGTTGAAAATGTCCTGAATAGAAAACCGCCGCCGCGATAGGTGCTCATGATTAAGGACCGCGAACCAGTCTGAAACATGTCGAGCGATATTCGACCTTAAAGACGTGAGTGACCCGTTTCATTATATTTAATGTCCTGAATAGCTTTGAGAAAAGGATGGTTCGGCCGGCCCGTGCCTCTTTGTTTTGCCGATTACGTTTCAAACATAACACACAGCATATGTTCCCGTTTCAAGATTGTTTTCCTTGAAATCGCATGACTGATAACGCACGAATTCTCTAATCTTAAAAAAAACGCGGTATACTTCAGTACCTATTTTACGAGACCTATGGAACTGTACATTCCTGTGTTTGGTCAAGAACCTTAAGAACGTCTCTTACAAGACTTGTTACCTTGAAGATTAGTGATAAGTACCTCAGTACTTGGCTGCAGTACCTAAATAGAAAACTTCCATGTAATTATCGATTTTACTCACAAAATTTTAAGAGAATCGGTTGAGAAATGCGACCTGTACCTAGAGAGCAGCCGGACATTCACCGAATGTCGCCAGACAGACATCCGAAAGCATTTTTACCCAAGCTGAAACAGAGACGCTTCGCTCGCGTTTCGCGCTTATACACCGTCAGTTATATGTATGTTAGCAAAATCTAAAAAAAATACGTAATGTGGAAAGTATAACCGTAACAATGCACTTGCATCTACTCACGCGCAATAACATGTGTAAGCGGAGATCGCACAGATGAATATATTTTTTTGCATAATTAAGGCCCAGGTTTTTAAAGGAGAGGTTTTAAAACAATCACATTGATTATATAAACTTTATTTTCAAGTATTACACCCGAAATACTCAAAATGCTGTTATTAATGTTAAGTAAAATAATTGTACTTATTAAAAAATACAAATTTTACCTAATTCAAATCTAAACACAAATGAGATATTAAGTTACGTGAATGAGAAATTACTTAAAGTACAAAAAAAATCTAATATTAAAAATTACTTAGCAATAAAACAAAACAAAAATAAATATTACACAAATTGAGATTATTTCAATTAGCCCTTTCATATTTATTTCGAGATACAATCTGGTTACGCCAAAAAGTTACGAGCACACGGCCCGCGGCCGCGCGCGCCCGCCATTAATTTCCCTCTGTAAATATTGCCTGCGTATAAAACGATATTGTTTTACGATTAACAATTTCTTTTCGAATGTATTTTTGTCGACAGTTAGCATTCCAACAGATTACACAATATTGATCTTCACTTAAAGTTACAGTTAGGTATTCCAGTCACACAAACAAGTGTTAACGCACGATTAAACTAAGATTCATCTTCTTGTCCAGGCTATTAAAACGAGCCGATATCATTTAAGTAATCACAAATATAATATTCATTTTCTCTTATGCAAAACATAACAGCTTCATTATTTTAATGGTATAATCACAACCCGAGCGTTAAATATTCGAGACGCCTGATGTTAATACTGAGTACGGTTCATTTACTTATAGGTACTTACTTTTATTTCACTATAAGAAATTAATTGTAATTCCAAAATTATCATGATTGGTGAAAAGGATCTCTCGAGATAGTGTAACAGTAATGGTCGATAAGTCATCGGGAGACGCATCGAGCTCGCACTCATCCAATCTCGCGATCGATTTATCTGAATATCGCGAACTGTAATTACGGAACTTACGTTCGATGGCGCTGTTACAATTAAACTAGCGGTGCATCGCGAAATAATAAATAAACCGGATAATATCAACAACATATATTGGCGATTTCGAGAATCACAATACGGAGCTACCATTTATTGAATATGGTTATGTTATATAGGGCGTAGGGGAAACAGGGATTGCGCCCGTATTTTATTAATCTTTTGGTTTAATTTTTGAATAAAGAAAACTAAAAAAAAATAGGAAAGTAAAACTACACACACACACGGACTACAGTATGGGATTCTTCAAGAAAGGAGTGTATAATTTCTTAAAGGGTCGGCAACGCGCATGTGACACCCCTAGAAGTTGCAGGCGCCCATAGGCTGCGGTGCCCGCTTACCATCAGGCGGGCCGTAAGCTTTTTTGCCACCGACGTGGTATAAAAAAAACCTTTTACTTATTATAACACACATAACCGGAAAACAGACTTACAACGCCATTCCCGGGTAATACCGCTGCACTCAGTCAATGGGACAATGACGATCAAACATATGTAATGACATATTCGGCAACGCGCATGTGACACCCCTGGAGTCGCAGGCGACCGCTTACCATCATGCGGGCCGTACTCTTGGCACCGAGGTAGTATAAAAAATTGGACTTAATGCTCTATCTAGATACTATTTTTTTATTATCAAATAACATTTCCAAACTAGTTTGTAATTGACTCCCCTTTGCATGTATTTTTTTACGGTGAACCCTCGGTCCCAAGTCGGACTGACCGATTTTTTTAACCTAATCATACGAGGGGTGATCCATAAGTTTTGATAATCAGTATTAAATATGGAAGATATGTAAATCGTTATATTTTTAAAACAAAATGCACACTTTCTTTATTTTCAAATACTTATTAACGTCATTCAATTGTTTTATTTTACCCCAATAAAAATAATTTTACTTTTTGAGGTCAAATTTTATACCTTCACTAAGTCATCACCAGCTCTTGATTTTCATGTATAAGTAGTTGGTTTTGAACATATGTGAATGAGAAGTAGTAGTCGAAAGTTAGGGCTAAAAAATAATGGGAACGGTTATCAGTTCTGATCTGTACTCGAAGAGCAGCAGCACCTTTGTCAATTAGAAGGCTCTGAAGTACAATTTCTCCCGAAAATTCGGGATTTTTTTTCTTCAGCTTATTTATAATATTTAACACAACTCTGATAGAATAATGTTATACAACTCTCCAATAATATTTGAGCTCAATTGGTGAAAGCTAATTTCGTAGTTTTCATTGGAGGCCTCAATAGTCAAGGAAGAAGTCGAAAAATACACCCTAATTTTGGTGACATAGCTGGAAATAAAATAAAACCATTGCACAGATAACGTTCTTATCCTTTAAATCATAATGATAAACCAAGGTTTTATTTTCAATTACAATATTCTTCATTAGTGCATCAGGACCTTTTCCACACCGCTCCAAATAATTACAAAACTCAACTCTTATATCCGCCATCTTGTTATTTTTTCAATTCAGATGTTGTTTGTTCAGCAATTACAGAAAAACAAATGAATAATGTTTATATATTATATAATGTTGATTAGTGTCATGGTATAGCTCACATTAAAAGAATATCATTAACGGGGTGGTTCATACCGATTATCAAAACTTATGGATCACCCCTCGTAAGCTTTAATTTATTATAGAACGTTTAAAAGTTTCAACTTATATTATTTTATAACTAAATTTAAATTGCCTGCAATGTACAGCAAAGTAAATTGCCAAGACAGCACAAATGACAGCCCTTAATGTCGTACGCCTGTACCGCGAACCGAAAACGAAATATCTGCATCTCTGTCGCATTTGCATATTTGAGAGACAAAGAGGGAAATACTTCGTTTTCGGTTCGCTGTTTACTACGACATCTTAAGCAGTGCACGCACCAAGTCGCAAGTGTCCATAGGCTACGGTGTCTGCTTACCATCAGGCAGGCCGTAAGCTTTTTCGCCACCGTCGTAGTATAAAAAAGGTGCGAATTTAGAAGAAAATTAATTATACAGTTAATTCAAATAATTATGATACATGCAATCAATAGCTAATGATTTAATGAAACATCCTCTTATCCGTTAAAAAAAAGCCCGCATCTGGTAACGCACTGTATACTCGTTTTATTGAGATATTGAAGTGAACTGCATTACCCAGTGAGCGGCAATATCCCTGCTTCTCCTAATCGTTAAGTAACCCAGCGATTATTCCGTAAATATAACAGACTAGCTTTTGCCCGCGACTTAATAGTGTAAACCTGCTAACGTTATATTATGGAAGTTTACAGGAGAGACAAAAAACATGATTGAAATTAAAATATTAAACCCTGAAAAACGGGAAAAATATCATTGGGTTGGGATTTGTATCTATTTACGAGGGGTGTTCAATAAATTCTCGGTATTGACATCTTTTAAACCTATTTGGTAAACTTTTGAATACTGGCCGGCAAAAGTCATTCATTAATATTTAAAAAAAGTAAAATTCAAACGGCGATGTTCTTTTGTTTTTTTGCAAGTACCGAACAAACGTGATCACTATGAGCGATTTTTCAATGTTGGTTAAATTAGAGCACCGAGCGGTAATAAAATTCTTGACCAAACAGGTAAAAAATCAATATGCTATAAAAAAGAAATGGATTATGTTTACCGTGAGTTCTTTATCAACAATTCAGAAGTGGTCAAGTCAATTTAAGCATGGGGGAGAGAGTATCGAAGACGACCATAGAGCTGATCGGCCAGTCGAAGCTACTTCATCAGAAAATTTAAAAAAGTGGAGAAAATTATGTCTGAAGATGGTTGAGTAAAGGTGAAAGATATAGCTCAAAGAACCAACCTTTCTATTGGTACTAGACACGATATAATTGATGACCATCTTAATATGCCAAAAGTCAGTGCGAGATGGGTACCGCGAATACTGACACCGCTTCAGAAGAATACGCGTGTTGCTTGTTGTTCCGAATTTCTTGAGGTTTGCGTTGAAATTCCTGATAAGATACTGCAAAATTTTGTTAGTAAAGATGAAACGTGCGTTCATCATTATGACCCTGAGAGCAAACAAGAGTCCGTGCAGTGGCACATTAAAGGAACTCCTCATCCCAAGAAGTTCAAGGTGTTGCCTTCAGCTGGAAAGGTCATGGTCACAATATTCTGGGATTGTGATGGAATATTGCTGATCGATTATAAAGAAAAGGGTGTAAGTATTAAAGGAGAGCACTACGCTAATTTTGTATGCCAAATAAGGGAAGCAATCAAACAAAACAGAAGGGGAAAATTAGCCAAAGTTGTTCTGCTTCTTCACAGCAACGCCCCTGTGCATACTGCTCATATTGCCAAGGCTGCTGCTCTTGAATCTGGACTCGAAACTATTACATACCCTCCGTATAGTCGAGACTTGACCCCGAGTGACTTCTATTTGTTTACCAATCTCAAAAAGGATCTATGTGGAAATTAATTTTCTAACGATAAAGCATCGAAGACAGTAGTTTAGGAGCATTTTGACACCAAAGACAAAAAACCGGCCAAGAGCGTGTCGGGCCACGCTCAGTGTAGGGTTCCGTAGTTTTCCGTCCGTCACATTAAGTTGACATATTAAGTACAGAAACACAAAACCCTAAAAAGCACGTCATTTCATTGTGATTTTGTAGAAATGACAGGTACAATAAACACCTGTTTATACGGTTAAATTACAAACTTAGTTCAGAAATTATTTTTGTAATTTTTTCAAAAACTATTCAACCTATCAAGTTCAAAATAATTTTCCTACAAAGTTTTTATAAAGTTCTACTTTTGAGATTTTTTTCATATTTTTAAAACTTATGGTTCAAAAGTTAGAGGGGGGGGGACACATTTTTTTTTACTTCTGGAGCGATTATTTCCGAAAATATTAACATTATCAAAAAATGATTTTAGTAAACCCCTATTTATTTTTAAATACCTATCTAACAATATATCACACGTTAGGGTTAAAATGAAAAAAAAATCACTCCCCACTTTACGTATAGGGGAGGTACCCTAATAAAATATTTTTTTCCACTTTTTATTTTACCACTTTGTCGGCGTAATTGATATACATATTAGTACCAAATTTCAGCTTTCTAGTGCTAACGGTCACTGAGATTATCCGCGGACGGACGGACAGACGGACGGACAGACGGACGGACAGACATGGCGAAACTATAAGGGTTCCTAGTTGACTACGGAACCCCAAAAATATTTTTAGGAGGGGTTAAAAAACTAATTGACCGGTCTTATTGGCTATGTGCACGTCTGAAACGTCAAACGCCAAAGGTCCCGAGACAATGTCAAAACTCAGAGATGTCAAATAATGACACATGAATATTTTATTTACTTTAGTAAACGAGAAAGACCTCGTATTGGAAATTTTACTGAAATAAATAAGAGAATAAATAAATACATACAAACGAAACGATTCGTAGGAAACAGTTAAGAAACCAATAGAAATCGTGAAAGTAAATCCCCGGTAAGTACACATTTCTGTCATGGTGTGCGCTACGATCGCCTAGCTTACCCCCACCACCTACTTCGCACATAGCCAATAAGTGCATACCCATAGGAGAGGAGTATATAGAAAAATAAAAAATAAAATACCTATAATATTCTTTTGTTTATATTATAATACCGAGAATTTATTGAACGCCCCTCGTAGCAATCATATAACGTTTTAAATTATGAATTTTGCAGTTTGTCGAGAAAAAGAAAGCAAATAGATTTTCATGTAAATCAAAAGGTACTTAATACATAAAAATACTTCTTGAAAGAAAATAAATGAAATCTTCTGAAAAAAATATATATATACAACCCAATATATGTATATATTGAGTGTTGTGCGAAATTATTCGTCATCATCATATCAGCCGAAGGACATCCACTGCTGGACGTAGGCCTCTCCCAAAGGGTGCCAAAATGCCCGGTCCTGCGCCACCCGCATCCAGCGGACTACAGCGACTTTCACCAGGCCATCAGTCCATTTTGTGTGGGGCCTACCCACGCTGCGCCTTCCGGTAAGTGGTCGCCACTCGAGCCATCGGTTCTATTACGTGCAATGTGCCCCGCCCACTGCCTCTTAATTTTAGCGATTCGGAGGGCTATGTCAGATAACTGGGTTCTACTGCGGATTTCTGATGCGATTACGCTGAGATACTCCCATGGTAGCCCTCTCCATTGCTCTTTTGGTGACTTTAAGCCCTCTTATAAGGCCCATAGTAAGCGACAACGTTTCGGTGCCCATTATGTCATCACTGGCAACACACACTGGTCAAACACTCTCGTCTTGAGACACGGTAACAAAATTCTTTTGAGAATATGAAAAATACCTGCTAAGTACGTTTATCGCGACAGTAAGAAAAAAACTCCCATTAATTTTGATAAGAGGTTAACCCAACCCCAAAGCAGTGATTGTCTTGGATTTACAGCTCAAAGCCATGAAATATTAATAAAAACAATAATAGTAGGTACATACCTTTGCGAAGAAGTATTGACCTCTTCTTCGTTTACACCAATAACACGAAACACAGTTGTCTTTTGAGAGAACATACATCTAAGCGATCAACGAACTACGAAAATGGCGGGTATATTGGAGTTAGCCGATAACTTGAAACTCGTGGAGTTTTACGCATGTGGTTTAAGCAATTTGTTAAAATAACTGGCAGTAGCTGTTCTAAGGCAATGTATCTTTTATTGCTACATAATAGTGAGTAAAACGAAAAAAAATGTTAGAAAATGGATTTAGCGGATTTACACTCTTAGCAAACGATATTTATAGAAATAATTGCTATTAAATTTCTAGTAGGCGCCTATACAATCTTTTACCCCCTTTTCACCCCCTAAGGGACGATTTCCGGAATAAAAACTATCCTATGTCCTTTTCCGGGACTCAAACTATCTCTATACCAAATTTCATCTAAATCGGTTAAGCGGTTTAAGCGTGAAGAGGTAACAGACAGACAGACGGGTGACTTTCGCATTTATAATATTAAGTTAGTAGTATAGTATATAGTATGGATATGGATATAAAAAAAACTAATGAGTAAGATGACACCAATAACTTATTATTAAATAAAACTAAGAATATTCAAAATATTAAGTTTGTATCTAACACGTTATGCATTTGAAATACCACTGTTTATAAAGCTCGAAATGCACAGACCAGGCGCGACGCGATGCAGAGTGGAGGCGGTTTTGCATTTTTGATCTGAAACGGTCGACTGTCGATTACTTACTGCTTCATATTCATATGTCACACACGACACGCCGCCTCCGCTTTACCGCTCTACCGACTACCGCATGATTTTTTTGGCGTGGTCCGGGGCACGACCGCGTTCGCTTTACCGCTCAGTGCGTTTCAAGCTTTAAAAGTCCGCAGTAAGCTCGGTTCTCCATAAAAACTTAGTTTCGCGCTCATTTTAAAACGGCATGCTGGAATAACATAAAACCTTGTATACACAAAGGAATCCGGCATAACTAGGACGGAAATTAGTTTCTGTTCTTTGAAATTTGGAGAAAAAATACAGCGGTTATTAAGGTTTTCATACAAGACCTAAAAAAATCAAAAACTTGCTAACTGACTTCAAGTTTTCAAAAGAGGAGGTTCTCAATTCGGTTGTTGTATGTTTTTTTTTTACTGTTTTTTACTCCAGAACTCCGTCATTTCTGAACCGATTTTGAAAATTCTTTTTTTGATTGTAAGTATATATGGGTACCCTCCCCCAAGGTTCCGATCTGGGGGATCTAATTTTTTGTTTTTTAATTTTATTTGTATTCTTATACTTATATTAAAAATAGTGTTACTTTAAGAAAAAATAAAAATTATAATAGTATATATGTATATCCAAGTTGGTCCCGTTTTTGTTAAAACGCAGTTCTGATGATGGGATCCATGAGGAATCAAGGGAACTCCTCAAATCTAAAAGGCAAACATATATTGATTTTTGTGTTTTTATCAACAAATCAAGCATTTTTATACAAAAATGTGACATTTGATGAAGTTGAACTACTGTTGATGATCAGAACAGAACTCTTCAACCACGAAAAGTTCACGTTTGGCGATTTGTCCTTCTAGCTGTGTTTGTTAAGCAAGTTCTATTTTCACGATTATTTTTTGTCATGCTCGAGTTCTGATGATGAGATCCATGAGGAATCAAGGGAACTCCTCAAATGTGAAAAACACACATATAGTGTTTTTAGTATTATCATGAAATAATCAAGCATTTTCATTCAAAAAAGTGACATTTGATGAAGTGGAACTGCTGATGATGATCATGACGGAACTCTTCAACGACGCAGTTCACGTTTGGCGAATTGTCCTCTTTGCTGTGTTTGTTAAGCAAGTTAGATTTTCAAGGCAATCATTTGTCAAGCTCGGGTTCTGATGATGGGATCCATGAGGAATCGACGGAACTCCTCAAATGTAAAAGGCATACATATAGTGATTTTAGTATTTTCATAAACAAATCAAGCATTAACATTAAAATAAGTGACATTTGATGAAGTGGAACTGCTGATGATGATCAGAATGGAACTCTTCAACGGCGCATAGTTCACGTTCGGCGATTTGTTCTCTTCGTTATGTTTGTCAAGCAAGCTAGATTTTCAAGACACATTTTTTTGAGTTCTGATGGAGGATTCCATGAGGAATTTGGGGTACTTAGTCTTCTACCATTATAAACATACTTATAGTCATTTTTATTTCATTGCATGGAATCTAAGAGTGCACCATCTTAGTATAATAATCTTTCATCGGCCTCCCCCATTGAAGTCAGTTTTTATTTTCTTAAAAATTATTTTCTATTACAATTTATAGCAACAGAAACTAATTTCCGACCGAGATATGGCGGATCCGTTTGTGTATACGTACAAAATTTCATGTTATTTCAGCACGGCGTTTTAAAATAAGAACGAAACTACGTTTTATGGAGAATTGAGTTTGGTCGAGCGTACGGGCGGACCCTTAATGAGTGCTACCGCGTAGGAATTCGCCTATAGAGCCGCTAGTGTAGGGTGAGGTCTCCGAAATGTCAAATGTCAGTTTGTGGGTTTATTTCTTATTAGAATAGTGTGGCGAATATTTTGCGATAACTAAGATTTATTATGGCAAAATATGAATTACGGGTCAATGTCAGTGATTTGAGACCGTTTAATCTTTCGGAAACGTATGTAATCTTTTTTCTGATAAAGTCGCGACTGCACAAGACTGATTTGCCACTATTATTCTATTGATATGATATGATATAAATCGTATCGTATCGTTCGTAAATGTTTTTTTTTGATATGACGCACAATGATTTTCAAAATGTTTTAAATGTGTAGGTAGTTCCCAATTGTCTAGGAACGAAAATATGGAATCATCTATGGAGAGTTACCATCGAAAATTGCTTCTTTTGTCCAGTTTTTCTCCTATGTTTACGTTTAAGTGCACTTTATCACAAACTGCAGTTTGGCAATAATGTAGATCATAAAATTTGCTACTACTTTTGATTTGAGATATTTTTCCACTAAGAGTTAGTAGATATGTCCAAAATTGCTACCTGTTCCAGTTTTCATCTCATATTTACGTTTAATTGTATTTTAGCGCGAACTGTAGACCTGCAATCTTTCAGAAGACAAAATTATTTATTTACAAAATTATATTTGCAAATTGAAAGTTTGTACTATCACTAGTAACCAGTGGCGGCTGTACCTTGAGTGCGCTCGTGCGTTGCACTACCAAAAATAAAACACCATCAATACCATCGTCGTCATCAATAAATAAATATTAGGGGACAATAAATAAATATTAGGGGACAATAAATAAATATTAGGGGACAATTTTTACATAAATCGAACTAGTCCCATAGTAAGCTCAATAAGGCTTGTGTTATGGGTACTAGACGACAATATATTTAATAGATATATACTTAAATACATAGAAAACATCCAAGTCTCAGGAACAAATGTCTCTGTTCACCACAGAAACAAATGCCCTTACCGGGATTTGAACCCGGGACCTCTAGCTTCGGAGGCAGTGACACTACCAACTAGGCTAAACAGGCCGACAAATAAAACAATCGCAATTATCAGTACTATCTTCTAAATATATAAAAGAAGAAACTGACTGACTGACTGACATATCAACGCACAGCCCAAACTGCTGGTCCTAGAGATTCCAAATTTGCACGTAGGTTCCTTATAAGGTCTAGGGGTGCACTAAGAAAGGATTTTTCAAAATTCAACCCCTAAGGGGGTGAAATGGGGGTCCAAAGTTTGTATGGAGACACAAGATTAGTTGGACTATTTTATTCGAAACTTCACAGGAGTACTTCTAACGATAAATGAGTAAACACGTGTTTCAGTTTTTTTGAGAAATCGACCCCTAAAAGGGGGAAATGTGGTGACAAATTCTGAATATCGACATGGGTATTGTTTTCATGGTTTATCGGGTCGCTGATAACGAAAACAACAATGATTTTAAATACCATCCCCCCTGTTGGGGTGCGAGGGGGATGAAATGTCTAAATATTAATATGGGTGTCGTTTTCATGGGTTTTTGGGACGTTAATTACGAAAATGGCATCGATTTTGTAATTTAATATTGTGGACATGATAACTTTTGAAAGTTTGTGCCAAATTGCAAGAAATAACTGACTGACTGAGTGAGTGACATACTCGTATCAACGCACAGCCCAAACTGTTGGTGTCCGAAGTTTGTATAAGGAATCAAGATTAGTTGGACTATTTTATTCGAAACTTCACAGGAGTATTTCTAAGGATAACTGAGTACACGTGTTTCAGGTTTTTTGAGAAATCAACCCCTAAAAGGGGGAAATGTGGTGACAAATTCTGAAAATCGATATGGGTATTGTTTCTATGGTTTATCCGGTCGCTGATTACGAAAACAACAATGATTTTAAAATCCCACGTAGAGGACGTAAAATACCATCCCCTCTGTTGGGGTGCGAGGGGGTTGGAATGTCTAAATATTAATATGGGTGTCGTTTTTATGGTTTTTTGGGTCGTTAATTTCGAAAATGGCATTGATTATGAAAGATAATATTGCAGACATGAAAACTTTTAAAAGTTTGTGCCAAATTGCAAGAAGAAACTGCCTGACTGTGTTGATATGTTATCAACGCACAGCCCAAACTGCTGGTTCGAGAGATATCAAATTTGGCATGTAGGTTCCTTATAAGGTCTAAAGGCGCATGAAGTGCCGTGAATTCCCTATGAAGACACGACCTTTCTTGAATCAATGTATTGTAAGTGGATTTAATAATCAGTGCCGTCCGATACCATTTCGACAAAAATCGATATTTGAGCGTCCGAGAGGACTCTTAATACGACTCCTAGGTAAAATTTGGCAAAAGTGGCGGCCATATTGCTTTTCTTCATTTTCGTCCCAATTTCGTTCAAAATCGATATCTGAGCGTCCGAGAGGTCCCCTAATACGACACCGAGGTAAAATTTGAACAAAGTGGCGACAATATTGATTTTCATCATTTTCTTCCCGATTTCGTTCAAAATCGATATCTGAGCGTCCGACAGGTCTCGTAATACGAATGCGAGGTAAAATTTGGAAAAAGTGGCGGCTATATTGATTTTTTCCCCTTCGGTCCCCGATTTCGTTAAAAATCGATATCTGAGCGTCCGAGAGGTCTCTTAATAGGAATCCGAGGTAAAATTTGGAAAAAGTCGCAGCCATATTGATTTTTATCATCTTCTTCCTAATTTCGTTCAAAATCGATATCTGAGCGTCCGAGAGGTCCTCGAATACGAATCCGAGGTAAAATTCGGAAAAAGTGGCGGCCATATTGATTTTCTTCATTTCCGTCCCGATTTCATTCAAAATCGATATCTGAGCGTCCGAGAGAATTCTTAATACGAATCCGAGGTAAAAATTTGGAAAAAGTGGCAGCCATATTGATTGTGTTCATTTCCAACCCGGAATCGTGCAAAATCGATATCTGAGCGTCCGAGAGGTCCCCTAATACGAAACCGACGTAAAATTAGGGAAAAGTGGCAGCCATATTGATTTTCTTCATTTCCGTCCCGATTTCGTTCAAAATCGATATCTGAGTATCCGAGAGGTCTCTTAATACGAATCCGAGGTAAAATTTGTGAAGGTGGCGGCCATATTGATTTTCTTTTTTTCCGTCCCGATTTCGTTCAAAATCGATATCTGAGCGTCCGAGAGGTCTCTTAATACGAATCCGAGGTAAAATTAGTCACTCCATACATGCCAGGGATTGTAAAAAAAAGTTTAATGTTACTATGTAGGCGTGTGGGGTATCTATGGATTGGCTTTTAAAAACGACAGAGGTTTCTATATTTTTTTCCATTGAAATCAACCTTTAGATTAGTATTACATACTAGCAGCCCGGCCCATACAAATAATTAACAAATAGTTATTCTATCGTTAATAGTTTTCGCAGCGCACGCGATGTAAAGAATATTTTAGGTATTTTTTTTACACCTTGGGTTACATTATTGGAGTTTTAGTAAGAATCCTTATTTTTTAGAAAATATAATATAGCCCATGTCAATGTCACCCAAGAATAGTGTAGCTATTCAGTGAACGAAAAAAGCATAGAACGCGAGCTTCCTACAAAAGTCCACTTTGAAACGGGGCATTTATTCGTAATACGCACGCGCGGTGTTGTACCAATAAGAATTGCCAAAAATGACAGCTGATTTTCTATTACCCAAAACAAATAAACGTGATTGGTAAATTTCAAAATGACTGGCTGTGTTTGGTATCCTAGCGCTGACGTTTTATGTGTCAAAAGGGCGGCGACAACGACAACGCTTAGCGGGTGGATGGTTGCATGCAGCAAAAAGTCATCTTCATACGCAAAACCGCCGTATTATTTAAATTTGAATTTAAGCTTTATTTTATTTTTAAATATCATAGGATAACCTTACGAAAATCTTACTAGTCGCTAATTAAGCTATACCAGACTTATACTATGCATATTGGACGACCATGTACATAATTTTTAGCTTGCTAAACACGGTTAGACATAGAGAACAGCAACCACTCGTAATCGAAACTTTTACAGTATATTCAGACAACGCAAACATTTAACATACGTACTCATTTTTACATGCTTTTATTTAACGTGCCGTGTCAGTAACTTATGTCTTTTTTGTTTGTGTGGGTCAAATCTTAGAAGCTAAATTAGACCCACTTCTCGATTTCCGATTGAGCTAATAATTGACGTTAGTACGCTCGGCTGAACTCCATTCTCCATAAAAAACTTAAAACAAGTGTAATTGGTTGATACCGTTCTTGTAAATAAATAAATAAAAACGTAGTTTTGTTCTCATTTTAAACCCCTTGCTGAAATAACATGAAACGTTGTATACACAATGGGAGCCGCCATATCTAGGTCGGAAATTAAATCCTGTTGCAAGAAATTGTAATAGAAAAAAATACAGCTAGTTTTTGAGTTTTTTACGTCTTTTATGAAAACCTTAATAATCGCTGTATTTTTTCTCCATTATAATTTCAAGCAACAGAAACCAATTTCCGACCTAGATATTCCGGATTCCATTGTGTATACAAAGCTTCATGTTATTCTAGAATGGCATTTTAAAATGAGAGCTAAACTACGTTTGTATGGAGGACCGAGCTTACTGCATATATGTAAATTCAGTGACAAAAAATATTATGATAATATTATTATCGAGCTGATCTGATGATGGAACCGGAAAGTGGTCATAGGAACTCTGTAATAAGTTAACACAATCATACCGAGTTAGGGGTCTTTAAATCCACTCTTTGAGAAGTTGATAATAATTGTATATATTGTAGGTATAGCGTAGTTACACACTTATTCTATTAATTTTATTTCGGTTTTAGTTTTTGTTAAAATATATTTATTTCTCGCTTCCCTCATATAGTTATATAGTCTAATTAGAATCAATAGTCTAATTGTAATTGTACTAAATGTCCCCTAATATTTAAATATTATGGAATTAGTTTACCTTTTTCGAACATTTTAATTTGTGAGATACATGCTTTCATACACAACTTAGTTATGTGCATGAAAGCATGTATCTGAACAAGTTAAAATGTTTAATAGGTATCTTAGGTACCTTTTCATTCAGCTACTAACATTATTTTGATGATGTAAGGTGGCATAACACCATCCCTATACAAAATCAGTGCCGACTAAAAAAATTAAACAAATATGTTTACCGCTTTACTTACATATGAACAGTGATACCATCTTTTTTTAATGTTTTCTAGAGTGATTAACGCACCACTTCACTGCACAAAAAGGCATATTTTTTTATTTTTGAGACTTCAGTTAATACAACTGTTACGTTGCGCCGCCATATTCAAACTAGACAGCCGTTGGACACAACTTTGACGCCCCGCCTTAGTGGACACAAGTTTGATGGTGTCATTTTGCGACGCTAGTTGTGCTTCTATGTTTTTTTCATTCGCTGTAGCTATTCAATGCAAACAAACAATCAAATCTTTTCTTTATATAATATTAGTATAGATTAGCTGTCTAAGTCGTAAAAATTGTGTCCCCTCACTGTAATTTTCAAACTATGAAGTTTAAGATTCTGAAAAACATTGAGATGGTGCATATTAGTAAATACTTTCAGCGACTTTTGGTATCATCAAGAGAGGTTTACCATTTTTTGAAATATCTTTGAAAAACAGTCTTGCCCAAACAAAAGGACTTAAGTGCCGTGAGTTTCCTATAGTGGTTTAAATGTGAACCAGCAGGTGTCGGCACGGAACCCTTCTTTGTGCGTGATCCGACACTTGGCCGGTTTTAATTTAATATTATGGACATGAAAATTCTTGATAGTTGGTGCCATATTGCAATTCTATCGGTCCAGTAGTTTTAAAGCAAATCGGTTGTAACAGACGGACTGACAGACAGTCACACGTGAATAAGGGTCTCTTTTTGCTTTTGAGGTACGGAACGAGCCCCGCGTATCCTAACAGAGTTTTGGGTATGATTTGATAGCTTTAAAGAGATTAGTCAGGACTAACTATGATTCATTAACAGATGAACAAAAGTCAGTATAAGTACGAGCAAATAATATGGAGTGCGAATGGAAGTGAAGCCAAAGGCCATAGTCGGGTTTCCATAGTAAGTTGGCCCTTGGATCAATTTGAGTCGGGGTTTTTTTGTGAGTACCTCTTATGGTGAAGAATATTTATGCTGAGTATCAACATCCTACTAGTGACGGTTTTTGATTTATGATTTTTTGAAGTTTTTTCTACAATGTATCTTTTTTCGGGATGTATTAGTGATTTGTTTCAAATTTTGAAATGATGTTCTTTATTTAGATATGCATCGAGACCCAAAAAAACTAATACTAATTGTCATATAGAAAAACAGGGAAAAAAAGACAAACTTTTTTTATGTGGCTGTGAAGTATAGTGACACCTCTAATTTTTTTTCTAGTAATAGACCATCCATTGGCCTACTACTTGCGTTAATATCAAAACGTTCCAGGCGGTACTTCATACCAAATATCAGCAAAATGTGTGGTCAAGTTCTATATTCAATCGGTGTTTCTCAAAATAGTATACAAACTCTTCGATTATGTTTGAGTTTTCTTAGCATTGTGTCGTATTTAAGAGTAAAATGCTAATGACAACTTAATGTCGCGAAGAGTTTGTATACTACATTGAGAAACGCCGATTGAATACAGCGGGCCTATGATGGTTGCCATTTTATCACTTATCGTCGTGGATAAGACATGCGTCACGTTCTGACAAGTATGCGAGTGCGAGAGTGACGGGCGTCTTGTCCACGACGATAAGCGATAAAATGGCAACCATCATAGGCCTGCAGAACTCGACCACACATTTTGTTGATTTTTGGTAGGAAGTACCTCCTGGAAAATTTTGATATTAATCTAAATAGTAGGCCAATGTATGGTCCCGAAAAAAGATACATTAAAGAAAAAACTTCAAAAAATCATATGGCAAAAACCGTCACTAGTAGGATGTTGATACTCAGCATAAATATGCTTCACCATAAGAGGTACTTACCAAAAAAACCCCGAGTCAAATTGATTCAAGGGCCGGCTTACTATGGAAACCCGACTATGGCCTTTTCTTTTTGGATGCTCCATTGGAAACTGGCATAACCTACCAATTAAATTTAAAGGGTCTAGCAGGCTAAGCTAACAAGAGTGGCCCCCACAAGGGATTTGGTTGTAATTTGAGGTGCAGTTGTGGCAGGACCTAAGAACACTGTATGCGTAATATCAGCCTTCGATCTTCTTTTGTTTCAGATTTATTCACGAAAATGTCAAAAAATCAAGGTAATTTTTAAACTGTTATTTTAGATAAACCAAGCAAGCGAGAGTAACCAAATAAATTCAGAACTAAGGAGCATAATATGGGGTTCTTAATGCAAATTTTTACAGACATACATATCCTTGAACTTGGATGACAAAAAAATAGTTTTTTTTTTTCGCTTCATTTTTTTGCCACTTCTCGCGGAGACACAACTATCAAAAAAATTACTTAATAAGCCACAATTGTCAACTACGTATACATTTAAAAACATTTTGAAAAATCATTGTGCGTCATGTCAAAAAAAAAACATTTAAGACAGAAGTATTACCCTACCAAGCGAAGTAAACGCTCAAAATATAAAGATTTTCTTGCGCGCCAATTGTCAAGTTGGCTTAGTAGGTTAATAATAATAACATGGCCTGCACTTTTCTCGTATCGCGCCATAATTCGTATTTCGTGTTTATTGTTTGTTTTTGTAAAGTGAGTGTGACTATCTTTTATGAAGTGACGAACTGTGTGTTTAATGGATAAAATAAGTGTGAACTTCAATATCGCGAATATTAAAAACAATAATAAAACTTTTAGTGATTGATAAATTAGAAATAAAATCGACTGGGCCGCCAAGGTCATGTCTTAATATAAAACCATTTGCCATTGACCAAAATCGATGGATTGAGGTAATACATAAAAGATTAAATTGTTATTAGGAAAATGTGGTTGTATTGCAATTTTTGAGTTGTATATTATAGTATTTCATAAATCCATAAATTAGCGCACCACCGGTTTTCGTAGTCAGCAGCCGCCACTGCTAGTAACCATAATACGGAACGCTCACGAAAAGCGGTGGCAAACTGTGAGTAAAATCAATCACTTTTGCAGTACTAAATACTTATTTAAAAACCTGTCAGGTGAACGTATGGGAAAACGCTCATTATGCCCGACCGGTGCTGATGGAACCTAAGTCATATGGGTGGAGACTTTACCAAAACCAATATATTCTCATTCTTATGACCCTCGAGCCCGTCCCCAAAGGCTTTACGGGTATTGTATCCTACAATAAAATTGTTCATCCTAGTGTGCCTGACTACCATGTGCTCGTGCATGAAGAACGGATTGACATACACCAAGTTGTGCCACCGTTCTCGTCAATGTTTGAACTCCATTTTCTGCGATACAAGGCTTTGAAAGTCACAAATTTTACAAGGTATACGAGCTAAGCCCCTTTTGAGCATTCTATATTACTATTACTAGGTATAGTAAAAACATTCAATTTGTAGATAATGATTCATCATCCTCCTAGCGTGCGTGCCAGTACAGTTGCATCCTGAAGGATGCCTGGGGTCCGCTAGAGATTTGTAGATAATGATTACTGTTTAATATTATTTGTTAACGATATCAGTAAACGCTTCATCCACTCCGAACTTCTCTGTTTCGCATATGACATGAAGATCTTCAAGAAGGTTAAAACGAACCACGACTCGTTACTTATTCAATCGGATCAATAAGTTGGACCTAAACCCGTCTAATTGTGTCTCTATAACATTCTCGCGCCAGCGAAATTGTATCCCTTTTACACTCAAAAATCAACCTCTGAGCACAGTCAGTTTTGTTAGACTTGAGCGTCGTTCATGACTCTAAACTATTGTTTGATAAAAATCGATGGCTTGGTCAATAGGGCTTTGAAAGCTTTAGGTTTCATAATGCGGAATTCCTCTCATTTCACACAAGCTAAAACTCTTAAAGTTCTTTATTGCTCACTAGTCTGGAGCAAACTTGAATATGCTTCGCAGATTTGGAACCCCTGTTACAATACATACATCGATAGGATTGAAGTTCGCAAGCAGCACAGCTCACTTGTTGCGAATAAGAATACACACGATTTTTTCCCAAAGGTGATATAACTGTCCGCAAATACCTCAATCTGAGGGCATTTATGGACACGACATTGAGGAGAGCCAGTGCCCTCGCAGTGCGCGTTTCAATAATAGTTAGGTATAGTGTAAAAACGGCGCCGTCTCTCTCGCTAATCAGAGGCTGTGGCAGACCTGATGTGGTTTACTTACGCGCAAAACTTACCCACCAGATTAGCGGAAGGTAAGCATTTGAAGAAAATACAAAGCGGTTGCTAGTAAAGTAATAGCGGTTGAGAATTCAAGGCAAAGATTCACTGTGATGACGTAGTGCCCTGGGTGGCCAAGTGGTAAGGACACTGATCCATCAAACCAGAGGCGTGGGTTTGATTTTCGTCTTAGGCTAGCTCTCGGACGTTCAGATATCGATTTTGATTAAAATCGGATCGTAAATAAAGAAAATCAACATAGCCGCTACTTTTACTCAAATTTTTCCTCAGATTCGTATTAGAAGACATATTGGATGTTCAGATATTGATTTTAAATGAAATCAGAGTGTAAACAAAGAAAATTAATATGGCCGCCAATTTTTCCAAATGTTACCTCGGATTCGTATTAAGGGACCTCTCGGACGCTCAGATATCGTTTTGAACGAAATCAGGATGTAAATAAGTAAAATCAATATGGCCGCCTCTTTTTCCTAATTTTACCTTGGTGTCGTATTAGGGAACCTCTCGGACGCTAAGATATCGATTTTGAACGAAATCGGAACGTAAATAAGAAAAATAAAAAGGCCGCCACTTTTTCCTAATTTTACCTTAGATTCATTAAAAGAGGCCTCTCGGATGCTCAGATAGCTATTAAGAGACCTCTCGGACGTTCAGATATCGTTTTAATCGATATCAGGACGTAAATAAGGAAAATCAATATGACCGCCACTTTTTCCAAATTTTACCTCGGTGTTGTATTATACCTCTGGACGCTCAGATATCGATTTTTATCGAAATCCTTCAGATCGGCACTGATTTTAAAATAAAACCGATAACCTTATTAAAACCCAACCTTTAATGAAGTCAGATTTTCATTTTTCTCAAATAGCCCTTCAAAATATAAAGATCAAACTCAATAAGATTGCGCTTTTTTTCACGCCGCCCGCTTCCCAGCTTACCCCCCATCGTTGACCCAAAAAGAGCCGAGTCGGAAGACTGTATGTAGTAAGACTGTGGTACTAGACACCCAAGTCAATTTAGTTAGGTACTGTAAATATAAACTAATCTGTGTCGCCTTTATGAGACGCCGCTTAGTTGTCGCCCTAAAATTATAAAGCTCATATCGCGGCAGCATGTAGGTATCAAGAGCAATTCAGTCGCTCGTGGACCAAGCGCCAACATTACAAAGACTTACGTTACAGCCATTATAGGCAGATGAAGCACAAGAGCCGTAACAGCCTGGGGACGACCAGATATCTCATACGAAATCCATGAGATGGTAAGTCAGTTGCTCAAATTATCGACCAACAAAATGGGTACTTATTTTTCTATCGTCATCAGCATGGGTCCCAACACAGGCCTTAGATCTCTGGCGAATACCTATACTTAATCCATCTAATGCACTCAAAAGTGAGTTACAACTAGTAAACCTAGAGTTGAGCGAGATTGCCAGTGGCTTTATTTGAGATATGAATTATTATATAAGCGTTTCTTTTTTCGTGTATAGTAAAAAGGTCCTATTTTAATGTACCAGCTATTATCTCAGTAAAGCTCCTTGAAAATTAATAAAATGTACTGTGATGACAACTGTCACCCCCACAATGATTCAGTGAAACAATATTGTTCTGTATTGACCATTTAGCACAAGAGCCTTTACGTCTAACTTAAAGGCCTAACCAAACATTGCAGTTTATCACAGCAACCGACAAAGACGCAGCTATAATTAGAATGTAAGGTATGCAGTGCTCTCAAAATCGAACCATAGCTGCATCTCTGTCGGATGATGTGCCAAAATGCTCAATTTGTAACGCGCTTCGTTCAGCCCGCTATCATTAAGTATCAGCTCTAAATAACATATACATCATTTTGTTTAACCATGTAGAAGCCTTATGAACTCTCTTAATCAATAAACCCTGTAAGACATCACAGCTCTTCGTGCAGGCGCTTTTTCGCGGAAGCCTCGACGAAATTTTTAAAATCCTGTCTCTCCTTTACGTAAGACGCGCACTCCTTGACCAGCCGCAGAAACTCCTCCACGTCAAACGAGTAGTTGGTGAATTTTGCATGCGATCCACCGCCTGGTCCAATGCCCTGAAACATCAGACAAACACACATTAATATGAAATTTAAAGTATTTAACCATTTCACCGCCAGTATTGTGTTTACAAAAACGACGACACGAGTTTTGTTGAGTTATTTTGAAATTTGTAAGTCTTTGTGATATAGGGACGAAAAAGGAATTCTAGCCATCAGAGGATTTTATGAATAAGTAATTTAACATTAAATATATGGCGGTGAAAGGTTTAGTAACACTACTAATCTAGTTTACCCCACCGTTAGTTAGGTTGACACTTGACTATATTTTGTCACTAAAAGTGTCTTCTACTCTTTTTTTACAAGCTTTTATTTAGTTCCACCTGTACCGGTGTCTCTAATATTATGGCACCACCGATCTGATCTGATGAAGGAGACAGATGAAGCCATTACAATTAGGCTGAGTTGCTCCAACTTACGATCACAGACCGATCAACGTTAAATATGGCGCCCGCAGTTGTCACCTCATAGAAACTTGTCAAACTTTCCATACATTCAGGTTTTAACGAACACCGGTTACGATTACAGGCGGTTTGGTGCAACCCAGCCTTAGTATCATTACTAAACTACACATGATTAACTCGTCGTTTTTGGACTCATTGGAACCCTCTCTGCGAGTAAGCGATGACTATGCCAAAAAGTACAGTTGGAAATAAAAGCTTCTATGAAAATTTTAACAGAATCTTGCTTCTCGTCTTTTATTTACTACTTCATTTTCATTACTTAGTACTGTAAAAATATTGAACAAAAGAACTAAAGTTGTTTATTTCAAATGATTACTATTCGAATGATTGAACTATATATATATATTTAAAAAATATACACTTAAAATAATAATAAAAAACTTTATTAACTTTAAACCTAAAGAATACATTTCATTGTATATCTAGAGATAGATACAGTGGCCATTTAGATTTGAGACAGTTTCATCAAGAGTAAGCCTGTGACTCGGGAGTCAGTGATTCCTCTGTGAATGTCTTAATTAAATTGACATAGGCATTATCACAAACACAAAAGACAAGAAAAAAGAAAATGGATTACATGTTAAGTAACTGAGTAGAATAAACTAAACATGGCATGCAAGCAACTGTAGTGTGCATGTCTGTATTTGTGTGCGTGTTATGTGTGAGTCGTTAGTTGTTATGTGTAGTAAATTACCAGGGGTCGTACTTTTCGTGCCGGTGACGTAAAATTGACGTCACATTGCTTATAGGATGATTCCAATTGCTGTTATGGTAATTATCAATCATTAATCATCAATGATTTAATCATGCATTTATACATTTTATAATGGTCTTTTTTTAATACGGTTTAGTGTATCCGAAGATTAAAAAGGATTTCTTTTTCTATTTAGAATTTTAATTTATGGTAAGGTACGGAACTGATAGTTTTTCAAGTTTTACAACAAGTTATAGGAATGTTGAATTTAAATATGAACGTTAACTCTCTATGACGACGAGGTTTCTTAAATTGTTGGTAATAACTGGTATTACACATGAACCAGTCACAGAAACATGCAGTAATACTCAGTGTTGTACTTTAAAACTTGTGATGTGACAGGCAAATTGCGGTGGTTACATGGGCATAATTGTAAAAAGTGTATGTATACATATTTATTGAATAATGAATGATGATTAAGTGATTACAATAACACTAATTAAAATCATCCTATATGGAGGCGTGACGTCACCCAGCACGAAATGTACGACCCCTGTAAATTACTCATTGTTGTTTATGATTCACTAAAATTTAGTACCTTATTATACGGGTATGCTTACTATACGGGCCGTGCCAACATTCCTCGGGCCACTGTGTTAGAGAGTCGCGAACAACTTGTGTCCGAAATCGAGAGCACTCTAGTCAGAGTCTCTGAGTGGGGTCAGGATAATCTGGTCCAATTCAACCCCACCAAGACACAAGTATGTGCGTTCACCGCTAAGAAACCTCCATTCACTGTGGCCCCACGATTCCAGGACACAACCCTCTCCATCTCACAGAGTATTGGGATCCTTGGTGTCGACACTTCCAGCGACGTCCAATTTCGAAGCCACTTACCTAGTTGGTTACTAAGTTCTGTTACTCGATTTGCAAACTCTTTTCTTGCGTTAAAACAAATGCTACCGAAAAAATAAAAAATGACATATAATGGCGGGTTGTCAGTTATAATTTTATAGCACACACAACACTTATCTCGTCATATTTATAATGGATTGGGGTCTAAAAGAAAATCGTGTCGTTGTAATTGCGTTGCACAAATGCGGGCATCCGCCAAACGTGATTTTGAAGTTGCTTCAAAATCTGAAAATTAACAAACTACGAGGCTTGCACTGAAAGTGGCGGGAATCGAATACTTATTAATTTATTTTTAACATGTATTATACCTTTTTATAATCTCTGAAGTTTCCTTATCTCAACACACTGGCCACTTAGAAAAAAAAAAGTATGGTTCGGTTTCAATTGTTTATTGAAGTCGTCGAGTCACTGCTTAAAATGGAATTGTGCCGTGAAAATTTCAGAGCTATGATTTATTATGACTTTAAAAGTGGACTAACACAAAAACAATGTGAAGAGCGGATGGTTGCTGCTTTTAATATTGAAGCTCCTTCAAAGACTACAATATACAGGTGGTATTCAGAATTTCAACGTGGCCGTGTATCCCTCACCGACGAAGTGCGTGAAGGTCGACCAAAATCGGCAGTCACGCAAGAAAACGTCGATGTTGTGCGTCGTCTGATAAATGAAGACCGACATGTGACATATCGGGAAATTCAAGAGCACCTGGGTATTGGAATGAGTCAAATACAAATTATTTTAAAAGAAGAATTAGGCGTGAAAAAGTTATTTTCCCGTTGGATACCTCACCTATTGTCTGACGAGCAGAAAATAGTCCGTGTCAATTGGTGCCGCAAAACTTTGAAAAGATTTAACAAGGGACGCTCAAATGCTGTTTTTAGCATAGTATCAGGTGACGAGTCGTGGATATACGCTTATGAGCCTGAAACTAAAAACCAATCCCGAGTATGGGTCTTCGAAGACGAGCTCAAACCCACAAAAGTTGTTCGTTCTCGCAGTACGGCTAAGAAGATGGTGGCTACGTTTATCTCTAAATCTGGTCACGTAGCTACTGTGGCTCTTGAGGATCGTAGAACAGTCAATGCTGATTGGTACACCACTATTTGTTTGCCGAACGTCTTTGCTGAATTCCGAAAAACAAACCCTAGTCGTCGCATCATCCTTCACCACGACAACGCCAGCCCACACACCGCTCGGACAACAACTGAGTACCTGGACGGTGAAAAAGTCGAAATATTGGACCACCCTCCATATAGCCCTGACTTAAGTCCCAACGACTTTTTTACATTCCCCAGAATCAAGGACAAACTGCGTGGTCAGCGGTTTCAGACGCCAGAAGAAGCAGTGGAGGCCTATAAAATAGCCATTTTGTCGACCCCTACTTCAGAGTTCAAAAAGTGCTTTATGGACTGGTTTGAACGCATGCATAAGTGCATGAAGTACAAAGGAGAATATTTTGAAAAACAATAAAAATAAATAAACTCACTTATACTGCATATTTTCTTCTATTCCCGAAACTTTCAGTTTTACCCTCGTATTCGTTTATCGTACCATTAATAGGTACAATAGTACCCTGAGCTTTGATGAACGCAAGAGGTCTGGAAGACCACGCACCGTTCGGACCTCAGCTCTAATAAAGGCAGTGAAGGCGAGAATCGCAAGAAACCCCGTTCGGAAGCAAAAGTTGTTGGCAATTCAGATGTCTGTGAAGAGAAGCTCCCTTAAAAAAGTTATCAATCAAGACCTTAGACTATACGCTTATCGTAGACGGAAAGGTCATTTGCTTAATGGACGATTGAAGACTATGAGGCTGAATAGAAGTCGCGTTCTACTGAAGCGGTACGCACAAAATGGCCACCGAAATATATTATTTACAGACGAAAAATTTTTACCATTGAAGAATGTTGTAACCGCCAGAATGACAGAGTGTATGCAAAAAACAGTCAAGAAGCGAGTGTAGCTGTTCCGAGAGTGCAACGAGGCCATCATCCCTCTTATGTCATGATTTGGTTAGGTGTGTCATACTCAGGGTTAACACAGGTCAATTTCTGTGAAAAAGGTGTCAAAACTTGAGGTTAAAGTTTACCAGGAAACCGTTCTGGAACCAATAGTGAAGCCTTTAAGCCACTCTCTATTTTAAAACCAGCCCTGGGTCTTTCAACAAGACTCAGCCCCTGCACATAAGGCAAAAACAACTCAAGCCTGGTTTCGAAGCAACAAAATTGACTTCATTGCCCACGAAGACTGGCCCTCCTTTAGCCCGGACCTCAACCCCCTGGATTATGCTATATGGCAGGTTATTGAGGAGAAAGCCTGTGCTAAACCCCACACAAATCTTGACTCCCTCAAGCGGGCCATAGTCAAGACAGTGACGGAATTAGATATGACAACCGTGCGTGCCGCTATTGATGACTGGCCTCGTCGTCTGAAGGCCTGTGTTCAGGCCCAAGGAGGCCATTTTGAATGAAATTGACAAATGTAAATCCTGATTGTGTGTACTTCATTGTAATATATAATTTATTTAACTTTCGTTAGTATATTTTATGTAGATAAGGATTATTACAGTAACAGAACTTAGTAACCAACTAGGTAGAAGGCAAGGCCAAGCTGACATCCAAAAAGCTAGGTGTGCTCAATAGGGCGAAGCGGTACTTCACCCCGGGACAGAGACTTTTATTATATAAGTCGCAAGTTTGTCCCCACATAGAGTATTACTGTCACCTCTGGGCGGGACCACCTGGATACCTGCTTGGGCCTTTTGATTCGCTTCAGAGACGTGCTGTGCGAATCGTGAACTATCCCAAACTCACGAGCGATATTGAACCGTTAAGTTTAAGGAGAAACTTTGCCTCCTTGTGCGTGTTCTATCGCTTGTATAATGGATTGTGTTCCGAAGAACTGTTTGACATGATGCCCACGGCTGCTGTCTATCATCGCACTGCTCGCCGTCGGCAGTGCATTCATCCTCACACCTTAGAACCTAAATGGTCGCGTACGGTACGGTTTCAGAGGAACTTCCTCCCTCGGACGCTCCGGTTGTGGAATGAGCACCCTGCCGAGGTTTTCCCGAGGTACTACTGTACTATATTTCTTCAAGAAAGGAGTGTATAAATTTTTAAAGGGTCGGCAATGCGCATGTGATACCTCTGGAGTTGCAGGCGTCCATAGGCTGCGGTGACCGCTTGCCATCAGGCTTGTTTGCCACCGACGTGGTATAAAAAAACCTTAGTGTCAGTGTTAAGTCATACTAAGAAGGTTAGGAGGTCTTCTGTCTCCTGGTATGATTTCAGTCGAAACCAAGATTTTAGTTTAGTTTTGCATTCATAGAGGTTTACAGTGAGGGATAGATATGACCACTGTCAAGAGGAGTTATTCTCATTTGTTCTATGGAACAATGACGTCATAGGACAAAATAGAATATATTTTCCCAAATAGTCCTATAGAACTACATACTAGCTTTTTACCCCAGCTTACTTACCAGTGACGCAATAGAACAAAATAAGACTTCTCTTTTCTCACATTGTTCCATCATGGAACAAATAAGTAATAAAATTTCCTAGTTGTGCTATATTAAAAAAAGAACCTTTTAGTATTTTACCTGACGTAACTTTAGTCGATTTTAATTCCGTGGAGTGACGTAATGTTATAAGGAATACTTTAACACTTTCCGAGGATTGGGCATCGACTTCACGGATTCAAATTATTGGGATGGTTGTCGAGTCGAAACAAATATGCATTATGTTTTGAGTTTAGTTATTTATTTTTAATTATATTTTTCTATTGTATTTACAACCTCGCACCAAAACAATTGAAAATTTTGCGAGGGAATGTTAATCAACATTTTTTTAATTATGATTTGTGATGAATGAATGAATGAATGTTTTTTTTTTAATGATGATTTTTTTAAGTAACCATTGAAAATGAATATCCCCATGTATTCTATAGAAAAACGTGATACACTGCCATATCATTTTGTTCCATGGCATAACATTTCTATAGAACAAATGATAATTCGGAATCCTAAATGTTCTATGGAATAATTAGGAAGTTAAAATATAATTTTGTCCTATGACGTCATTGTTCTATGGAACAAATGAGAATCACTCGTCAAGAGGACGCTATTATTCTGATATATGGCAACGGTTCAGTATAGTCGGAACAATGCGAATTGGCAACTTGTCACTTTGACTTACTCACACCGTTGACTGACACCGTCAATCAAAATCAGACCCTAAATATTCGGTATCCATTAGGCAAGTGGCTTCAAATTCAGACCCAGAAAGTGACTTATTGGAATCACTTTGAGTCAGGGGTGTCACTGGTTTCAGAGCCAACTTCTCCACATGGACCAATTATATGATCTGATTTCCCATAATAATTTTCTATTTTGATCACATGGTCGCGACCTAAAACCTGAGGAGGAACGACCTTCTGACTGATACAGCTAGCACCTAGCAAGTTTATTAGTAACTACAATTACTCCATACTGATATTAATTTAATCGCAACATATCAGAAGAGTAGGGTAATAGAGCTGAAAAATTATTTCGTCTATCATGTAATCATGTGGCAACACGAATCTTTTTGATCAATTGCTAATTATCGTCTTGAAATGCAATTGGAGCGATTGTCGATTAAAAATGATTAGGAAAGGAGGAGGATGGAAGAATTAGTGCGATTGAAATAACATTAACACACCTTCCATGCCAGTAGACAATAAGACAATAACGTTGTACAGGTAAATTACTTTCGAGATGTTTTTGCATTTGTAATTGTGACCTCTGTAGCCAGTTTGTAGCCAGCCTCACACACACGTTGACATGTGTCTGTATACGTAAACGTGTGTGTCCCTGTAAATATACAAATACTACTACAGATGCAAAAAAGTCTCGAAAGTAATTTACCTGTAGTATATTTTCAATGATCAAGATTGATCGTCTCCGAAGACTCCGAAAGCCCATAATAAATATAGTACAAATTTACTGGGAATAATTTTAATGATTGGTTTTCAGTGTCACCGTTGCGGTTTATTCGAATAATAGTAAAGTGTTGAATTACACCTATAAATAAGAAATGACCAAAACTATTCATAGTCAAGAGCGGAACATTATTAACAATGTATAAACTGCTGGAAAAAAACGCTCGGGAAATGAAACTATTTCACTACAAAACATTTCAAAATTGACATCAGAGCTGACGGGTAACAAATCAAGATGTCATTATAGTCGGCCCTCTTATTCGTTAACTGACTCGTCCTCACCTGTGAATCACCTAACACCTTACCCGATTTATATGAAAACTGTCAAATGTCATGGCAGTTTCCATATAAAAACGGGTGAGGTGTGAGATGGGAGATGAGGACGAGTCGGTTTAGTTATTTTAGTGTTATTATGTTACACAAGCGAGGAAATAGCCGTAGTAAAAAAAAATAGTTTGAGTTTGAAAAATATTTATTACGGGCTTCGGAGACGATCAATCTTGATCATTGACAGTGTACTACAACGTTATTGTCTACTATCATTGTAAACAATCAATCAATCATTGTGTCATTGTATCAATGAAATTTTCCGTTATTGTATGCTATTTTAATTAACAATGGCTTCGATTGCATACCACGACAATAAATAACAATTTATTAATTAGCTTCGTGTTGACACACGATAGACGACATAATTTTTCAGCTCTATTTTGAATTATGTGCAAAATAGTTTTGAGGTACGGTCGAGGAATTTGATTTCTGGGTCACTTCGTACCTTGTCACAGTAGAAATCAATATGGAAGCTGCGCATATTTTTGTCACTGTGACAAGGCACGAATTGGCCCATAAATCAAATTCCTCGACTGTACCTATTTACGTCAAATCAGCACAAATGATAATGCTGAGCCACATATGTGGAAGTAATCATTTTTTATTTTCAGGAAATAACTGCCGATATATGGAAGATATTTACTACCAGGATTGAAAACTGACGATGTAATAAAAATAGAAAATGAGTACAGGAAACCATATCATATAATTGATATCCAAAGAGGAGAAGTTCGTAATTGAAGGTGGCTTTGGCCAGGTCTGAATTTGAAGGCACTTGCCCTATTGTCATATATATTTGGATTCCGATTCTGATTACGGTGAAAGAAAGTAAGTCAAAATGACGAGTCGCCAATTCGCATTGTTCCGACTATACTGAAATGTTGCCATATTTATAAATCACAATAATAGCGCCCTCTTGAGAATGGCAATATATTAATGGTTTACCTTTACCTTTCTATGATATTTATATTCATCAGTTATAATTCAAACTTAAAAATAAACTTAAAGAGTTCTTACCAATAATCATTTTACTTTAGAATCTTTCGCGTGCCTGTTCACTCTCAAAGTTAACCATAAAGTTAAACCAAAGACCAGAAAAAACAACAGATGAAGTATATTTTATGCCATTAGTTTCGCCGTTTTTAAGGAGGTCTTCGTTTGTAATACGTTTAATTTGTAATAAGTTTTAAAGTAAGGAACAAGTTCTGAGATCACAACCGGATCATCTATCCCATAAGAGCGCAGAACACAAGTACTTACTACACCAATTCGTTAGTCTCCTTCAATTTTTTATTCTCTTCTAATTGAGGCACAAGTCCAGTCAACACTTTCCCAAAGAAAGTATAACTTAAGTATTATACAATCCTACCAATTTGTCACTTGTAGGTCCCTAGATACCCAATAGAGACATCAATCATTAAGTTCATTCACATTTAAAGCGGTTGGGAAGACAAATTGGTAGTTTGTAGAACGCTTTAAGGGTACTTTAACGTGTCCACTAGCGCCACTCGTAAATAATTGCGATTATTTAAATTTGACGATAGATAGAAAGAAGAAAGGGGACCATTATGTAATGTATTTTGTATTTAAGTACCTTTTGTATACATTGAACTAGTTTCTACGTTGCTGAATTCGTCGATCTATGAGTCCAGCCTCCAGCCTTTTTAACTTACATAATGGCCCCCTTTTTTCAATGCCTATGGTTAAATTTAAATAATCGCAATTATTTACAGTGGACACACGTTAAAGGCCTCTTAAGGTCAGATGAGAGTGGTTCATCTATTTATTTTAAAGAGTTTAATACTAAAGTAAAAGTTCAACAAAAATATAACACTATGACGAGTCGTCAAATTGTGCAAAGAGGAAAGATGTATTTCATGATTTCAGCCATTTGTATTATTTATTTTTTATTTATTTATTTATTTGCTTCAGGCAACCAAAAGCCAATAATTTAACATTACATAACAATTGAACATTAATATTAAATTGTCAAAATTGGATATTAAATTAAATTACATGATAAAATAAAATGAAAATAAAATAAGAAACATATCATGACTATTTAACTACTTAAAATTTTGATGGAGTGCACGGCAGTGGTTTAAATAAACTCCATCCATCCTGCTTGCAAACATTAACAGAATGCTGTTGGTGCTTGTCTTCACCCTGCCCAGCAATGATGCAGCCCTCTTCCGCATGGTGGCAGAAAAGCTGTCCACACGCGCCTCCGCGAACATTGCTGAAGCACTGCAGTGGCGAGGCAGCCGCAACAGCACTCTAAATGCATTATTATATTGCACTCGCAGGGCGCTGTATTGTTTTTGCGTGTAACTTGCCCACAGGCTGCCTGTGTAAAACGACGTGCAGAAAGCTCTGAATAGTGTCAGCTTAACAGCCGTTGAGCTACGAGCAAACCTGCGAGCAACCATGTTCGCTCTAACAGACAGCGCCCTGCGCTCCCTTTCGACGTCGGCACCGTCTTTGAGGTCAGAGGTAACTATGTGGCCAAGGTATTTAAATTGAGATACCAGTTTTAGTGCGTTTCCAGCCAGCTTTAACGTAGGAACCACACACTCACCTCTGATTCCAAAGACCATTAGCTCACTCTTAGTGGAGTTGTACTTGAGGCCGTGAGAAGTAGCATACTTTTCACAGATTGCTATGAGTTTAGCAAGACCACAGGGTGACGCACTCAGCAGCACCATGTCGTCAGCGTAGCTAATGTTATCAACGCACACGCCCTCCACATGGCAGCCTACATGAGTGCTGCTGAGCTCGGCAATCAAAGCATTAACGTATAGATTGAAAAGCTTCGGTGAGGTCAATCCCCCCTGCCTCACCCCGCACTAAAACCTATACGGTTCCGACAGAGCCCCGCCCCATCGAACGCAGTTGACCTGTCCTCCATACCAGAATCTGAAAATGGATATGAGCTTCAAAGGTACTTTCATATCCACTAGTTTTCTCCACAAGATGTCATAGCAGACCAGGTCAAAAGCCTTCGACAGGTCGAGAAAACACGCATATACGCTAGTATCTCTGTCTGTGTAATACCTAACAGTCTGCTTTAGACACAGAATTGCACTTTCAGTTGACAGCCCAGGTCTAAACCCAAACTGGTTTTCATGTAACTGTATGTATTTGTCTAGCTGTGCATTAAGCAGACTGTCGAGCACCTTTGCAACAATAGTAGCAAGTGAAATAGGTCTATAATTAGTTTTGTCCGAAGTGTCTCCAGTCTTGTTTTTTTACAATCGGTACAACAACAGTTTTCATAAGCTGGGCCGGTAAGTAAGAATGCTCCAAACAAAGTGAGTAAAACATAGCTAAGAGTTTCGAATAAAATATCGTCACGTAATAGTTGGTCAGATGACAGTCGCTTCCGTAAAAACTAGTACCTACGCCAAATCTTGGGAATAGGCGTCAAAGCGGACAGCGGGCTCCTTTAGGATGCAACCGGGAAAACGCTAGGAGGAAGATGAACAATTAACATATTATGATTCAACATGTTTTTGTTTGTTATTTTTTGTGATAGACTGACCAGCGATTGGCCTTAGTCTCACCTGATGGAAAGCGATGACAAGGCCTAAGATGTTTCTAGTAGTTTTGGAGCAACTCCTCGAATCACTACGAAATCACGCCGGAGAGCCCCGAGGGTGAAGGATGCAGGAGGGCTCCGGGGAAAATATGTTGATAATGAGATGCATTCATAATTAAATGAATGAGTATAAACTATTGCATGTTTCCCGTGTACCATATTTTTTATAAACATAAGTTTTTTGAAGTAAAAATTAAGAACGACTTACTTGGTCCTGCTGAAGTAGTTTCGTTTTGTCCTGCCAAGTGACATATTTGAGCCCTCGCAGCCGCGCCAAATCAGCGTAACAATTGGGATCTTCACAATTATAGCTGCAAGGCACAGAAACATTTTTGTATTTGATGTTCAAGCAAAAAACAAACGTAAACTCAAGCCCGTCTTTTCAAAAGGGGGAGGCTTATGAAATGAAATTTTGAGTGCTGCTTCTAGCAATAGAAGCAAATGTACCTTGAATGGTCATAAATTTGTGACGAATATTGTTTTAAATAAATCAATTATTGAAATTATTTCCGTCAAGCTTATAATTTTTATTTAACCACTATACTGTCTTTGACAAAAGTAATAGGAGTTTATTTAAAATTTCTTTCTATATTTTAGATTCGAGCCTTTAAATGCGATGGTTACTCATAGGTGCCGGCACGAAACGAAAAATGCCTTGTTCACTGACGAGATGGTCTATGGTAGAATTAAATTTAAGGCGGCGGAACGACAAATTGGACACCAAAATGTCGATAGATGTTTCGGCTACTGTACACAATGTACCGCAACCAGTTCACCATGCGAGGTTCACAATGTTGTCGGGTATTACGTATGAGGAAGCATTTTCCTTCAGTTTTGACCACTAGATGCTTATACTAAGCCACAAAATTATCCATTTACCAAATGGACAGTTGGAATCACTTGTCAAAGTTTATTTGGCATGTTTATTGGTCAAAATAACGGGTCTTTTGACAAGATTTTAAAGACTGCCGGCACAAGATTAAAATTTGTACGAAACCTGCTAAAGGAAAAAATTTCTTTTTATCAGTTCAAAATAGTATTTTTCTTCAAGCCAGGTTCTAAGTACTCCTGATTACTCTATAAGGCCAAAATTACCTTTTATCAAAGTTCAAAGTTCTTTATTTGTAAACATAGGTATACAAGGTGGTACAAAAAAATATGTGAACGCTATGTTGTTATGAACGCACAATTCAGCGCTAAAAATCTGCCCTCAATTCCACTTATAAATGGTTTCTCATTAATGAGCCACTGGAAGAGAACTATGAGCATCCCTGATGAAAAGTTGCGTGTCTCGCAGTCTCAGTATCTAGGTGTAGCCGGCGCAATAAATGGCATATATCATAATGTATTGGAATAAATACAGTTTAAAAATATCTGTATTTGTTAATTAAACAAACTGTTGTCAAGTAAAGTTAACAAAATAACTTTAGGTAAGTATAATAAAATACTTCAATAATTAAAATTTATTCGAATATTTAGTCGTCTCAAAACTTATGAACATACGAAGTAGGTTTAAAGATAGAGACAATGTGATACATAATAGACTTTTAAAAGATACAATTGCAATATATCGATTTCCGCTATGCATGTCATTAACTTACACTTCAAATACAGCTGCCCAGTCAGGTAAGAACAGAAGATGCGTGAGACCAGCACCGTGCATGCCAATGAACACATCTGTATTGTGAGTTATCTCCAATTGCTTAGCAAAAGGAACCCTTCTATCGTACACTACTCTTTCCACGTGGTACCCTTTCACTTTAAGCAAAGCTTCCACTATCTCTTTTTCGTTCAATATAGTTCTGTAAGTGGTCCCTCGAGAGAGTAATGTTATTCTAATTTTATCATTTTGCCGAACTTGTGGTTTAATCTTCAATGAATGGAGAATATGTTTCGAAAATGCATGGAATAAACCACTTCTTTCACAGCCATATATCTGAAAGAAAATTACACGCACATAATTTTTACAAACCGACATTATGAAACATTTATTGTACAATGTTCAGTACGCGCGGTGCATCAATGAATTCAAAAAATCTTACTAGATCATAGGGCGACTTATTTAATTCTATCTGATTTGTACATATGTATACAAGTATTTTGTTCAGCATACTCGGAACTCGAATACGCTTTACTTTGCGATGTTTGAACGTTTCTAGGTTATAATATCCCCTCAATCATATGGCCTCAAGAGAGCCTACCGCGAACCGAAAACAATATACGTCCCTTTCAATCGCTTGAATATGTAAGTGCGAAAGAGAGGGAGATATTTCATTTTCGGTGCGCAGTAGGCCCGCTGAACTTTCAATAATATGCCTTCTCGTCGACTACCATATATAAACAAATATTAGGGGACATTTTTTAAACACAAATCAAACTAGTCCCATAGTAAGCTCAATAAGGCTTGTGTTATGGGTACTAGACGACGATATATTTAATAGATATATATGTATATATTCTTAAATACATAGAAAACATCCAAGTCTCAGGAACAAATGATATATTCCACTGTATATTGAACAGTTCACTGCAGTAGTGGCGATGGTGGCATAATAACATTTTCCTTAATTTAGTTGAAGTGATACTCGTACACATGATACAGCAGAAGTACCAACACGTTCTAAGAGGTGAAACTTATTTCACGTCTTTTTTAAATGGCAATAACAGCTTTTTTTTGTTAAAAATGCGATTGCTCTTGGCCAGCATCTAGCCGACGATGAAGCGAGCTCACCCAGAAGATGCCTCGTGCCGTAAAAAGGTCCATGTTATATGAACTCGGAAATACAGACGCCGGCAAAGAATTCCGAACCTTAGAAGTGCGCATTATAAAAGATGAACCAAAGCGCTTGGTTCGAATTAGAGGAATTTCGACCAGGTAAGGATGGTAGCCAGCCGTACGTCTGGATGTTTGATGGAAGAAGTGGAAGGCGGTTTGAGCTCCTGAGTACACTCACCGAAGTACAATTTGTAGAAGACGCACAGACAAGCTACTTTGTGTCTATGTGCTAGGCTATGCAGCTTACTTCCCACTACCGTACTGCCGCCAATGAGCCTCCTGGCTCTGCGACCCACTGAGTCGAGTGCGGCAAGTTGGTACTTAGCCGAGCCATCTCAAAGGTGACTACGATACTCCATGCAAGATCGGACTTGGGCTTTGTATAAGGAAAGAAGCTGCCCAGACGTGAAGTATCGCTTGACCTTATTTAGGATGCTCAGCTTTTTGGCCGCTGTTCCGGCTTTGGACTCAATGGTAGTGCCGAAGTTAAGGTTTGAGCTTAACCTCATGCCAAGCAGCTCGAGATCGTTGGCTACAGAGACGGTTGCACTTCCGAATGTAGGAACCAGATTGAATGAGCTCCTTTTTGTGGTAAACAGACACGCTTGCGTTTTGGTGGCGTTGAAACTAACCACATTGTTATCACCCCATTGGGAGACAAGACTTAAGGTTGAGTTAATTCGCTCTACCATTGTTTCTCTCTCACATCCAATTTCATCACGACCCGCTCCTGCGCTGGACAAATATCTCTCCATGACCGTACTGTCATCTGCGTATGCGACCACTCCTGGTAGAAGAAGGTCGTTAATATGAAGCAGGAAAAGGGTCGCGGAGAGAACAGATCCCTGAGGAACACCGGTATCAATAGCCATAAGGTCCGACGAGCAGCCATAGATGACAACTCGGATCGACCGCTCACTCAGGAAATCAGATATCCAGCTACAGAGGCCAGAAGGGATACCGTATGCAGGAAGCTTGCGAAGCAGACTAGCATGCCAAACCCTGTCAAAATCCTTTGAGATGTCAAGAGACACGGCAAGAGCCTCACCGTGTTTCTCGATGGCCTCGCCCCAGTAGTGCGTAACATACACAAGAAGATCCGCAGTAACGGCCCCGGCGAAACCCATATTGACGATCACTGAGAAGGTCGTTAGGTTCAAGGTAAGTCAGCAGCTTACTATTCAGAACGCTCTCCATAACCTTACGGAGTATGGAGGTGATGGTGATTGGTCGATAATTACAGGGATCGGCACGACTACCTGGTTGCACATTCGCAAGCTTCCAGGATGCCGGTACGGTATTCATCTTGAGAGACGATACAAATGTGTAAGAACAGGAAACAACTCGGGACCGCAGTGCTTCAGAACCCTTGCAGGTATACCATCAGGCCCACTAGCTTTGTTTATGTCTAGACTCTGCAGTGCTCTACGGATCTCTTTGTTATGTATCGTGACCTCCTGCATTGAAGAGCCACATTGAGATATTGATGGTGGCAGATGAGAGCCAGTGTCCAGACGCGAATTACTGGCAAACAGAGAGGCGAAGAGATTGGTCTTCTCTAATGCGGTGAAAGTCAGCCAGCCATCAGGCTTCTACATGGCAGGAAGCATCGGACGACAGCTCAGCGTATATTGCCACTCTGGCCGGCAAACTTAGTTCTGCGGCCTATGCAGTAAGACGTATTAGACAGTTAACTAACGTTGAGACGGCCAGGCTGGTGTATTATAGTTACTTTCATAGCGTTATGTCCTATGGAATCCTGTTGTGGGGAAAAGCGGCTGACATCCAGACCGTCTTCGTGCTACAGAAACGAAATGTACGCTCCATCTACAAACTTAAGGCCAGAGAAACTCTCAGAGAAAAATTTAAGGAGGCAAATATTTTTACTGTGGCTTGTCAATACATTCTTGAAAATATTATCTATGTTCGAAAAAAGTAGTACTTTTGCTGCAAATTTTTTTTTTTTAATCTTTTTAAAAAGTTGAAATGTAAGTGGCCAGTATTTAATATGCAACATGTACGTTTCTCTAAAGAGGTTGTAATCATTCCGATTTGAATTATAGCGGTTTGAGGAAATGTATGTAAAGCATTTCATGTAAAGATATCTCCACGTTCTCCCTTAGCCAAAATTTTGAAAAAAATACATATTATAGGACGTTAGTGGGTGTATTACCAGTGAAAAAATTGGAGCGGTCTCTAACGTGAAAGTAGAAGAAAAAAAATTCTGAAAAGTTTAATTGGATTTTTTTTTCTATGACATAATGAAAATATAGTTATGGTCATTTAATCATCTTTATAAAATGTACAATATATGCCAAGCTCGTTAAAATAGGTTGACTAGAAAAAAAAATATCAAAGAAAAATTAAATTTCGTTTTTTTTTTAAAAACAAAAACTATAACGTTTAGGGTGCTCAAATTTGGCACAATGATGAGTAATGTAGAGCCACACAATCTATAAAAATTACAAGCCCAAACTCAAGGGGGGCAGAATCACTTAGCTTATCCTGGCACGGCCAAAGTCTCATATTAAACGTTATTTGCTAAGCCAGTCCTATTATAAGGTCAAAGATTTCTTAAATGACAAAAATGCTTTTAAGCCAGTGATAGTTAAATCCTGTTTGTTTTAATATACCTATGCTTCACTTAGCATATTTATTTCCTTGTATTAGCTCTTTCGTTGCATTTTATGAAACATGATGCTGTTTCTCGCCGAAGTGTCATTTAAATCTTTGATATTATTAATATCCGGCAGCCTGAATATCTCATGCTCGCTTAAAGGGCTTTGCTTACGGCGGCATCGTTGATCGGGTCGCCACCTTCCCTAACAGATCGTCGAGGGAGGCGATGGCTGAGATACGCGGCATACTCGTGATCGGGTGCTGTTTGTGGAGTCGGGTCTGTTCATGCTTACAAGAGCATAGTAACTACCTTAATACTAGTGTTATTTTATTGTAGATTAACGAGAGACATAATCCTGTTCTGGATTAGTTCTATTGTTATTGACGCTTAGAGACCTTATACATCTCTAAGAATATTATATTGGTGCCGTTTTATTACTTATTTTAATTTTGACGCTTAGAGACCATTTACATCTCTAAGGAATTTGAAATAATTGTTATTAATCGTATTTGGACGCTCAGAGACCATATACATCTCTGAGATATTAAATTAAATGTATATACTTTTTGTTTATTTGGACACAGATTGTTTTCAATATGTCCTTAATATTTGTAAATTTAGTTTCATTGATTTGTTAATCAGTATATTTTTTAATCATTATTATTATGAAACATTGCCAATTTTTAAATTGTATAAATTCACGCTTTGACATGTAAAAGTGCCCTTGTAAAAAATATTTATTCTACAAGTAGGCCTACTTGTAGAATTTTTTTTTTTAGAAACTGGTTTCGGCCTATATGGATATGGACCAGAACTGCTTACTACCTGGAGGGTAGGCTGCCAATCTGGCCCCTATTCTACGGATGTGATCGAAACCAGCCTTACGGATCATCCTTTTGTTATTAAGAGCTAGTATACGAGTATGTCTGTGGTTATTTTTGTAGCTAACTGCACAGTTCCACTAGATTTTTATGATACATAAAACTGCTGTTTTTAATTTAATACAATATACACACTCAATTACGTTAGCACATGCATGATGAGACATGAAATCAACAAATAACACATAGTAACTTACCAAAGGAGTATTATAATACAACCCAAAAATCATTCTGGGCAGAAGAGGGAACACAACGTTTTTAAAACACACCACCTTTCCCCTGAATTTCTTCAAGTCCCATATAGGGTTTACTGTAAATGCTTTAAAAGTGTCTTGAAATGCTGAACCGTACGTGAATGTCTCCCAAACCAAGATGTGGTTGTCTCTGGAGAAGGTGGTCGCGTGTGTAGAGTTGACGTGGAGTGATGCGTACAAATTGAAGAAGTCGCAGAAATGGTGATACATATTAACAGCTGTAATGTTACAAACATATAACTGATCAATTTTAAGATAATCTATCATAGATAAATATAAGGTTTGTGTGGTATATTTCTAAAATAATTTCTAAAACCGGGCTTAAGTTTCAGTTTTGTTTTTTCCTTAAATTAATATATAGGTACAGCGACTGAAATGCCATACGATAGAAATCAATAAATAGGTATTGTAGTAGTTACTAGTTACAACTTACTTGCGTCTAATTTCATGATGTATGTTGGTTTCTCGATGGTGACGTCACATAACCCATCAACTATGGGTCTAGAAGGCGTTCTCACAAAATGCTGAAGTTCGGAAGACCAGGACTGTAGTTGACTGAAATGCTCTGCTTCATTCTTCAGCCGGTCCCAGTAGAACTTACAGTATCCACCTGAAAACATATTCATAAAACACTTAAATCTACGGCCTTTTTCGTTAGTATTAGCCTGGTACAAGTACATACTGCGCAAGCTGTTGTGAGGCAGCCCCCGCGTGCCTCGGTACGTGTGTCGTGTGCCTTACCCAAGACACATCCACGCTGAGCGAGCAGCCTCGTGGGGTGGGGCTGCCTCGCCACTGCTTACGCAGTGTGTTCTGTCCTAAAGTATATCTGGCCAATGTGATATAAGAATACACTAAACATGTTTAAAATAGTTACTGCACATACGGGCTAAATCGTGAAATCCCGTGACGTTATTTAATGGTGCTAGCACACGGTATATGTAGCGGAAGCAAATAAAGGCGCAGGGTTCTTGTGCGACCAGCATGCTTATGCTGAATAAAACTGTTACTCGCGTATGGTTGTATATGGTGGAAGTTAAGACGGCGGCTACTTACAAAAGAATATACGCATAAGTTACTTGCTCGGTTGGTACGCGCTGGTATACGTTTGAGTCACTGGATCCATTTCTATATAAGTACGATTCATTTTGCGAAAGTATACCTCAATAGTCAAGTTACTCGCTCGTGTACAAGCTCCGTTACTATGTAGCTACCCGTAATAATTACTTTGTCATTTTTTTATGACGTATTCCATTATACACGGTGTCATAAAAACTCTTCTCGGCAGTGGTTTTCTTTTTCAGAAACGCTAGTAGATTTTGACTTGTCAAAGTGCCATTGCAGCCTACTTGCAGAATAAAGTTCAATAATTTATTTATACCTTAAACAGAAATGGAGTCATAGACTGCCTAATAAAGTTCTATAGACAATATTATGAAAACTTTCGCTTCTAATTAAGGGACAGTAGTAGCACCTTGTATGTATTAAAGTTGCCTTCCCTTTTCTAAAATTTACAATGATTTCAAGTCACACTGAACACGAAGTTTGTGTATTTCCCTCTCTGTCGCGCTTGCGAATTCGAGTGACACTGGATTTTCGTTTCGCTGTAGCCACACTAGATTTTCTGTATCTGGGAAAGGAATCTGGTACTTACACCTCGGGAGATTCCATACGTATAATGGAATCTCCCAAAGTGTACCAAACCATGACAACCATGTCACAATGTGACTGTACAGGTGCGTACGAATTTGAGGCAGCTCTAATTGCTCTAGCTGCATCATTATCCTGACTGAAAATGCAGCAGAGCCCAACCTACTTCCTATCGCTGTTATATGGGAACCCCACTACAATTTTGAGTCAAATGTAATTCCTAAGAATACTCTTAACAAATTCTAATGTTTGACCATTAAGTTTAATATTTGTGTCTAAGTTTCTATTTGATGAGTTCGCTAGAGAAAACTACATACATTTAGTTTTTTCGGATTCAACACTAAGTTATTTATTGGCAGCAAATCAGTCAGATATCATGGACGTGCAATGAGTTCAGTATCTGTCCTATTTACCTTGAACAGTAATGAGGTGTCGTCTGCGACCTTCACAATGCCTGATTTTTGGCTTACCATATATGGTAGATCATTTATATAATGGAATAGGAATGGGCCTAGAATAGTCCCTGAGGTACTCCCAACTCTACCACTATCTCTGACGAAATGGCTCTATTTAACGCTACCTTTTGATTTCTCTGTGTTAAATATGACTTCATAAGATCGAATGCATGTCCTCTGATACCATAAAAAATAAGCTTTCAAATTAAATTACCATGATCTACATAATGAAATGCCTTGGAAAGGTCACAGAACACTCCAATGGCGTCGTGTGACTCTTCCCAAGACTGCAAAATAAAATTTGTTATACTTGCACCTGCATCAGCAGTTGATCTACCTTTCGGGAAACCGAACTGATGTGCGTGCAAAATATTATGTGAATTAAAATGAGAAACCAATTGCGTAGGTAAGCATTATTTTTTCGAATATTTTGCTAAACGCAGGTAGGATAGGGTACGCGGATGACCTGGCTTTATTATGTGAAAGCCGTGGAGAAGTGGCTGAGGCGGCCAGTGTTTTGGAGCGTGAGGCAGCTAGAATAGGTATCAGGATTAACCAGACGAAAACCGAGTACCTCCACATGAAATGGTATAAAAATACTCGGGTCGGGCGTAAAATTCTTCATGTGGGGGATGCCGTGTTTCGTGAGCTATAAATTTCTGTACTTTGGATGCATCATTACTGATACTAACATCAGGGAGGAAGAGATCAGCATTCGCATCCAAAATACCTTGCGGTGCACTGCAGCCCTGCACAAGGTCTTGGTGTCCAGGCTTCTCAGAAGGAATACAAAAACGCGGATATATAAAGACAGTCATTAGACCTACCTTCATGTATGGTTGTGAGGCCTGGACATTAACGCAGAAAGAGGAAAGACAACTCGTGGCACCGGAGAGGAAAGTGTACCGAAAAATCCTGAGACCTGTCAGGAGAGATGATGGCACATGAAGGAAGCGTAAGAACGCCGAGGTTGAGGAGTTAGTGACTGAACCCAACATCATAGGCGAAATAAAGTCACAGACTTCGCTGGTTCGGCCACCTACAGAGAATGGGAGAGGATCGCGCCGTCAAGAGAGCATACCTGAGTCGACCGACTGGGGCGACTGGTCGCTGCCCAGTCGGGCGGCCCAGGTATCGCAGGAAAGACACAGTGGAGGCGGATCAGCGTCATCTGCAGGTCAAAGATTGGCAAGCAGTGGTGCAGGTTCGGGATAAGTGCGCTTGTTTCGGAAGCCAAGACCCGTTTTGGGTCACTGAGCCAAGATAGTTAGTTACTTAGGTAGGATAGAAACTGGACTATAGTCAGAGGGTTTATCTCTATGACCTGATTTGAAAATATGAACTACTTTACTATACTTCATTAGGTCTGGAAAAATGCCATTGTCTACACAACAAAACAACAAAAATGAGAGCTAGAGTAACAACCTCCAGAATAGATTCCAGTACAGTAGAATAGTTACAACAATGGGGTCCCTGTTTTAATTAAATAAATAGTATAGGTACCTATTTGCCCAGGACCAAGAATATCAGATTTGTAACGTAAATTATCCCCACGACCAATCAGCCCAGTAAAATTCAGCATTAAGTTACGGCCTCTGCAAAACCTAAAACAAATACAATGTTATATTTATATAGGTAAGTCCATTTCAAACGAGATAAAATGTTCTTATGCTAAGATAGTTTACCTCAAATACTTTGAGCATTCCAATGATGAATCATCAGGATAAGATGCTTCACACATGACCATCAGCTCATTGATTTGTTCTTTAATATAGCCTGGAAAGTCACAAGACCCAAGCTAAGGATTAATTGTTTCTTGCATTCTTGTTTCTCCTTTTCTAAAGGACAACAGTTCATAGAAAATGTTTAATTGTTATAAAGGATAACTCCTATAAACTTTAATAATCCTACTAATATTATAAACGCGAGAGTTTGTAAGTATGGACGGATGTTTGTTACTCTTTCACGTAAAAACTACTGAATGGATTTTAATGAAACTTTACAATAATATAGCTTATACATCAGAATAACACATAGGCTACAATTTATAAAGATATTGTGTGAATTGTCCAAATAGTAATCCTGCGCAGACGAAGTCGCGGGCACCAGCTACTGGTACATGAAATTCAAAATATTGTAGGTATGTATTAGAATCTAGATATTACTTTATGAAATTAACAATTGCAGGAAATCTAAAGTATGCTCCAAATTATATAAACTTGTATAGAAATGATCTTGTAACACCCACCATCCAAAATTCTGGAGTTTTGTAGAATTATTTTTGTTTTTAAATTGACCAAATCAAAACAAATGTGCAGCAGTTGCAGTTACAAATTGTTCAAATTCCATTGAATAAGATCCTTCTAAATATCTTATTTTACCTTTGAACTTTAAAAGGCTAAATTATTGAGGAATAGTTTATACAGCCAGGGTTGAGCAGTATTTCAAATACTACCTCAAGAAGTATTTGGTATTTCAAATACCACACTCACATGTGTTTGGTATTTTGTATTTCAATCATTTTATGTTTTAAAATACATTTGGAATTTGAATTACATCAAATACTTTAATAATATAATTACTTACTTATTAATACATAGTTAAGCCACTGTGGCAGGAGTTTAAATGTTAATTCACATTTAATTTAGCATTCAGTCAATTCATTCAATTTTTTTCTGTAACTGAGAATAAGATTCAGGTAGCTATTCAGTATTTAAATGCTACCCAAATATTAGGAGAGCATACATAAAATCTAATACCATTCTGTATTCTTCCAGTGCAATAGAGAGACTGTTTTTTGTGACATGGTACATTCAGTCACCTAGTCGGAACTTATCTCACAATACTTATAGGAATTTGGTTTGTATGAAAAGAGATTCCTTTCCCAGTTCATAATAACCTGTAATAAGTATTCAAAGACAATCATAATATGTATTTTGTACTTATTTGAATAGCAATATTTTGAATACTCTATTTTGTATTTCGAATACCTGTCACAAAAGTAGTTGGTATTTTGTAATTCAAATACATGTTTAAAATTATTTTGTAATTCGTATTACAATGAAGCCATTATTATGCCCAACCCTGCATACAGCATGGGCAATGTCAATCAAAATTTTTGCTTACACTACACATGCATTCCATAAAAATCGGCCATGCTCAGTGTAGGGTTCCGTAGTTGCCCAATGAACTTACTTTAAATAACAAACAAAAGGGAATACCTTCACTGTGTTTCATACGACTTTTACTAAGGGAAGACTTTTTACGATAACTCCAAAACAGCTCAACTGATCATGTGCACTATAGTTTTGGTTGAAAGTCTTTATTTTCATGACTTTTATCATATTTTTCGACTCATAGTTCAAAAGGAGACACTATTTTTTTTTCTTTTTTTTTTAGAGGGGGGACACAATTTTATTTTCTTTAGGAGTGAATATATCCGAAATATTCACTTGGTCAAAAAGTTTTTGATGAAGACCTCTATTCATTTTAAAAGACCTATCCAACAACACCTTACACCATAGGGATGAAGAATAAAAAAATAATCTCCACTTAATGTGCAGACCAGGTACACTTAAAAAATATATTTATTAAATTTTTCTTATCACTTCGTTAGATTTATATATCCATTACAAATTGCAGCTTTCTACCACTACTAATCACAGAGGAAAGCCTCGGGCAGACAGACTGACAGACAGACAGATGGACATGGCAAAACTATAAGGGTTCCTACTTGATTATGGAACCCTAAAAAAGTTCATAAAGATGTAACTTGGTAATCTTGGCATTGGCATTGCATAATGTATGAAAGAGATATACCACAACCACCACCATATCAGCCAAAGGATGTTCACAGCTGGACATACGCCTCCCCCACATTCAGGGGGGGTATATGCCACAATCGCGGCACTTGGCATGGGGGTTGGCGATCTTACTATCTCCACCGCACTCCAGGGATGCTGCTGCCCATCCCCCCATGGTCTAGAGATATAATATCTACAATTACAAATATTCCACACTCAACTGTGACAAACAAATATTTAATTTTAAACTTACCAAAATCAGCTTGAGTATAAAAAGTATCATACTGTGCCTCCTTGGTCTTCACCCAACCTCGATGGTCGCCAGGACATCGTGGACGAACATGATAAGAATTACTTTTATCACAGTTGGGCTCATATCCCCAACAAGCATTCATCCCAGCTAATGATTTATAGGGGCACTGCGAATCCTCAGCACACGATTTAGCGACATTAGGATATGAATTGAAAACGTAAGGAAGATGTTCTGCTGGTACATTTAAGTCGCTTAGATTAATTGAGTTTGTTGCACTAAAATTTAACACACAGAAACTCAAAATTATGATCAACATTGTGTTGGCCTTTGTTTGGTAAATATCCTAACGTAAATAACTACTAACGAGAATTCCAAAAAGTGTTTTAGTTAATTAAATAGATACATAAACCATTTATGTTTATACAACAAAAGGTTAAGGTTATGTTTATTGTGTTGTGTAGGCCGCTTGTACTTGTAGGTTGTAGGCCTAGGCCATGCTTGTGTAATCTCTGATTTCTTATCTGTGGTATCGTTTGACATTGACAGCTACCACAGACAAGAAAATGGTTTCTATGTTTACAAAATACCAACTAAAACTCCCCAAATTATCAAATACACCAACCTTACAAATACAAATAATGCATGTTTACCTTCACTTTTTAATACTGTCACTAGATGCCACTATTCTTTCGCGCCTTTTCCGGAACCGACATAAAATTCCCGGGCGTGGGATTATACGGATACCACGTGAACAGCGTCATCCAATCCAATCAGCTGGTATTTGGGCCCGTTCGATGAGTTTCAACTGTAGAGTTTATCTTGTTGCCGCGTTTATATTTGTATTTTTATTTGTTTAAATAGTGATCATGTTACGTTAAAGTTTACAAGAGACCTGAGACTTTTATGTGGTTTGGAAAACATACATTTTGACTTTACGATCAGTGTGTTTCGAGCAAACTGGTACCAAAATTATATGTCGCCATTTTGATCGTACAGTATCAAACTAATTTGTTTGGTCTCCAACAAACTTATATTTCTGTTAGACCGTCCTTGTGAGAGAAATGTAAATGGATGCGCAATTGCTAAGAGTACAAAGAAAATGTCCCAGAAAAGTAGTACAGTAAATTTCCTAATCCGTGACGCCAATGGTTAGTAATTATGCTAGCCTTCGTCTACTTTTATGAATATTACTTGTTCTATTACCAATTCCACTGATTTGTATTCATTATTTTCTTCCGAAATTACTTTGTCATCGATTAACAGAAAGCCATTTCTTTAGATACTGTTTGAACAAAGATTCCGTGTGAAGCGCGAAAGGCGATGTCCCGGCATTTCCTATTCGTGTGTAAACAGGCTGTGGCATAACCTTTAAAATGATATCTAACACAGATTTTTCAGTTACATTATCAATGGTAATGTTCTGAGTTTTGTACTCGCGAAGGTATTTTTGGTATAAACATCAAGTACGGGGAAAAGTGATCGTTAACCCCCTGCTAAGTGTAAAAAAATATAATTGTTTTAGGGCAGCCTCAAATGGTTAAAGTAGTGCAGAACACTAATCAAACTGTTGGTCAAATTAAACTTAAACAAAATCCTGTAAAAATTATTAAGCTGCCAGGCACTTCAGAGGCTAATGCACAGGTAAGCTTGCCTTTTTTCATTCATTCTTGAAACATAACTGAGCTTATATTCAATTACATCCTGTTATTTCACTAAGGATAGATTGTTTTTCGATATTTATAACCATATTTTTCACTATCAGTTATCAAGGTCAAAGTAGTAGCAGTGTCCTTGCTTATTGGTACTAACCATATTACTTAATAACTGTTCTTTTTTAACAACTGCAATCTTCTCTATTAGCAACTATAATAAATTATTCTTTCCTTGCAGGCTCCTCTTTACCGGGCTGTTAAATTGAGTGGCATTAAATGTGCATCAAGTAAGTGTTATATTTAATCATGATAGATTTTGTGGAATTTTAACTAACTTATTGCTTATTTTGTATAATGTATGTAGCAGTATTTATTTGATTATATTCCAAAGCTCTTCAAAAAAGGTTAAGAATAATAATTCAGTATCTCTGCTTAGCTTTATAAACTTGCTGAATTAGTAAGCTCTAAAATGTTACTTCACATCTAGTTCCATCAATATTTTATCTTTAATAAATAAAATTATTTTACTCTTTTCTTAATAATTTTATTGTATTATTTAGGTTAGGTTTAACATTACTGAAGTATACAATTCGAAGCAGAGCAAGTACCAAACAATTGTTCAGGGAAATATATTGAGTATCTTGTGAACATTGTTATAGTTGATTTTTAAATCAATCTTGACATTCCTGCTATGTGTGGGTAAACTTGTTTATCCAGTTATTTTGATCAATCATAACCAAAATTATATGTTTGCCGAAACCATGCCATCTCACTTTGTTCAGAATTAATAGTGAGCATAAAGTATTTCATATGTATACCTACTAAACAGATGTGTGCTTGTTAACATGAGCTTATACTTTGTTTGTCAGGGAAATTTAATGGAGGTCAGGGAATAATTTATTTTTAGACATTTTTAACATTATTTCAATCTGACGCACCACTTGCTCCACTTTTATACGAATCACTTTTGGCCACACTGAAAAAAAATCATGCAAAGAGTTGTTAAAGCGGATGTATTGGATTCTGCTACCAATATCATGTCGATTGACTTGAAAAAATAGTCTAATCTGATAAACACGAAAGAAATCGACTTGTGCTTCGCTGTAAAGAATGCTCTTCGAAATAGCCGCGATATCGAAGATATCTTGCGTTTTCGTCAAGACTGTCGAAAGAGTCTGATAGAATTTTGCGTGTCATTGTGCCAAACATCCACACTTTCGTATGCTTAGACTAAGGGAATATCTTCTTTTGATCCCGCAATCGCAGTCAGTGCAAAATTCCGACGACGAGAGAGGCTCGATAAAGTGTTGGACATATTTGTCAAAAATAACCGGCTTTCAGAATATGAAGCAGATAACGCCGAAAGTGCCTTCAGTGATATTTGTAAATCAACTGAATTTGAAAAATCAATATAAAAAATTTTTGTGCAAGGATGGTCTCCGACTGGATGAACTTTGGCTTGGTTTGATAAAAAATTAAAATAAAGACTTGCTAACTGTAATAAAAATGCCCATTGTTTTATCCCATGGAAATAAATGCTTTATAGTGAGCGTGGCTTTTCCGTCAATAAGGAGATAGAATAATAATAATAGCATCAATTAATTGCTCTAAATAATTAATTAATATAATGACATGTTATAACTGAGGATTCGAAAGTGCTTGTTGCTAGGCCTATTTGAATAAAGAATATTTTGACTTTGATATTAGTGAAAAATCTCTCGCAAGAGTATAATTGCGCAAAGACGTTGTTTATGATGCTATATATCCTACCACGGCGGTATAGACAAAATAAATATTGAAAAAGAAATGATCCACGTGGCTCGTAATGCTCACTCCTTGTACACGGAGGAACTACATAAAAAGAAGGAAAATTTAAGTTCAGAGGCGAAAATCAGAGCAGAAAAAAGAAAAACTGCGGAATTAGTCAGAGAAAAGGAAACACAAAAGGCAAAAAATTCTCAAAGGAGCTGCCAAAGTAGCTGCGTTATTGGAAAAACAGATTACCAAGTTGCAATAGATTTTGTTATTATTTTTTCAAATATATGATAAACATGATAACTGATGACTAGGTAGTTATGTTTCAGTTATACACAAGATATTTAACCGACTTAAAAAAATGAGGGAGCTTTAATTTGTACCATAAAATGTTGAACTCTAGTACCTTTTAATACGATTTAGGCACGTATAAAGTTCAATATATCCAATGAATTCAGTAGTCAGAGGGACTGTTTCAGTTGATTTTTAACGAAAATGGTCAAAAATTAAATGAATTATCGGGTAATTTTAAGTAAAAATGGTCAAAAATTAAATGAATTATTGGGTAATTTTAAGTAGAACTGTCTGATAGCAAATCACAATTTATGTATATGTAGGATCAATTTTTTAAATTTAAACTGTTTATTCTAATTTTTTTTTTACATTTTACATTTAATTACATCTCTTAGCTAAATCTTACTATTTCTAAGATTGTGATGCTAAGCCTAATATTTTTAATCTGCTATTGTTAGTTTTGAGTTATATTTATTACATTATTGATTTTTTGATAATATTTTTAGCTTGCTTTGGCCTATTTTCTAGTCTATTGATAACATGTAATGGGAAACCATTAAGTGTATGAGGTAAGTAGTAAGATCATACTCTCCTGCTATATATATTATTAGTACTTCTAGGTAAAATGTAGTTTTTCTGGTGTGTTAGACTTCTCAGACCAGCTGGCCTCTCATACCTACTTAGTTTTCCCATTCTGTCTTTATATTCTAAATATTATGGCGGGTTTAACTTGATCATATACATTTAAGATTCCACAGTGCTTAAACAATTTATCATAGTTATGTCTATATAAATAATTTTTAGTGGTACTATCTATATTAATAATTTCGTGCAGGGGTACGGTAGACCCGAACGAGACCTGTCTCAAATTGAAGAACGTATAAAAATAACGATTTTTGAGTTGAACATATGTATCCGCAAAATTCGGATTGTCGCGTATTTTGCATTTAAAAGTGTTAATTGTATGACGAAAGGTCGGCCATATTAAATTCGTTGGTTGACACCGTCGGCTTGGGTACGTTCGGAAATTGTTAACTATGTTTGCGTCCGGTGTGTTGGCCAGGTTGCTGGGCTGCGTTCTGGGTGATGGGCCATCATCGCCTATTGTGTGGATTCGGCTAGCCGCGTCTGCAGCTTTTTGTTTTTGTAGTTTTCAAGCGTTCTATACACCTATCAGCCTAGCTGGCACGATAACTTATACCGTCACGTTATATGGGTGAAATGTATTAAAACGTCACATAAAACGTAACGGTATAATCTATCGTGCTAGCTAGGCTGATTGTCACAACAACCGCCTTCAAAGCGAATGTATGGGGCCAGAGGGCCTACTACGAACTTCGAAAATCGAACTTCGTATCGTGCCGTCCCTTTTCGTCATATAGTGTATAACACGAGAGTGAAAGGGAAGGCACGACACGAAGTTCGATTTTCGAAGTTCGTAGTAGGCCCTCTGTTACATGGTTATTATTATCACGTGATACATTCATATCACGATAAGTATCATGTGAATATTGAAGCAGAATCCATGCAAATTTGAAAACTGCGATAATATTGTCACCCCAGTATTGTGATAATATTAATCGTTTAAAGGACATCACTTGAATGTTTGCTGAGTCTGTCCGCCATCTTAAAGCTGCGTCTGTATTTTGTTGTGACAAACTACTAGGTGACTTATGGCTTTTAAACGTCTAGCAAAATTCTATCCCTATCTCGCTCTATCTTATAACTTAGTGGTACTGGGGGTCTACTCAAAAATTCGAAATCCGAACTTCGTATGGTTCCGTCCCTTTCACTCATATAGTCTATGACAGGAGAGTGAAAGGGACGGCACCATACGAAGTTAGGATTTTGAATTTCGGAGTAGCTGGGGAGCTCATGCCGTTCGCCGCGCTCGGACGTTAGAGGCGCTACCGCGAACCGAAAACGAAGTATCTGCCTCTCTCTCGCACATGTATATTCGAACGACAGAGAGGTAGTTCGTTTTTGGTTCGCGTGGTTTTAGGCCCTCAGGCGTCAACTTTAAAACGAATAGGGTATTTTACTATAAGAGAAATAAAATTCAAAATGTAATAAAAACCAGCCAAGTGCGTCGGAGTCGCACACTGAGGGTTCCGTACAACTAAAAACTAATGTGATTTATCAATATATTGATATTTTTGGTAAAATATACTTCATAATAAACATTATCACCTAATTTCAAGTTCATAGGTCGATGGGAAGTTAAAAAATTATATGTGTGACTGACAACACACGGAATGTTCTTTGACTTTCTTCGACTGTCCGCCGCGCTCGGACTAAGGTGCTACCAACCGAAAACTAAATATATATGCCTCTCTGTCGCACTTGCATTTTCGAGCGCGGAGAGGGAAATACTTCGTTTTCAGATCGCGGTAGGCCCTCTGGTCTGACGGCTCCTATTCCTGGATGGCGCGCGTATCGGAAAGTGAAATACCTTTGGCAAAACGGAACACGTTGTTAAATAGCTTCCATTAATTGGAGAAAATATTACCAACTGTTAGGTATTATTATCACGCGAAACACTGAATATTGAAGCAACATCCATAGGGGCCTGTTATATGGTTATTATTATCACGCGATATACTCATATCACGATCCGTATCACGTGCAATGAATACTGAAGAAAAATCCATACAATTCTGAAAACCACGATAATATTGACACACCAGTTTTGTGATAATATTAAGCGTGTAACAGACACCATACAATTTTAAAAATCGCGATAATATTGACACATAATATTGAGTGTAAAGGGCCCCACTTAATATAATTTGGTGGAGAATAGAGAGCTGCTACCGCGAAACGAAAACGAACGAACATCGTGTATTTCCCTCTGTGTCGCTCGATTTTGCAAGTTCGACAGAGAGGGAAATACACGAACTTCATTTGTTTTCGTTCGCGTTAGCAGCTCTGACTTCGCACCAAAAATACTGACTGGCACATCAATATTTAACAATTGCACATCTGAACTGAATTTTAATAAACGATTAGTATTTTAGCTATACAAATCAGTACTGATTACGGTGTCAAAAGTACCTTTAAATACTACCCTTATAAAAATGCTTAGGATTAACTTGCAAAGATACTAACCTTTGCCCGTGACGTCGTCAGCGTAATCTTTTACTCCCTATTCCATATGTTAATCCAGAGTACAGACTATATTTCTATACGAAGTTTCATCATAATCCGTTGTTGTAAAATTTTAATTTTATACATTTTTGTACACTATTTCTTTCGTCGTTTGCATAACTGTCACGAATAAATGTTTACTTTATTTCTTTCTTATTTATTTCACCCGAGCGAAGCCGGGCTTTCATCTAGTAGTTTTTAATAACCTTACTTGTATGTTATATATGCACTGTAAATATGTCTTATATGTTCTTCCATAGCTTGAGATACCATACCTTATGGCTGAGTGGGCCATTGCCATATACAGTAGGTGCTTTAATATATTAATGTTACAGAGGATGGCTCTGAGCTTTCTGCAAACATGATCATGATCAATGTGGGTGTGAACCCACGACTTCCGTCTATTTATGCTTTCCCTCTTGCCAACTGAGCTATTCAGATACTACTTCTTATTAATTCCGTTTTTGTATAATTTCATTGTATTTATAAATTGTAATTTGCTAGCAGATATTCTGCAATAACTAAAAAATAGAGATGGAAAAATTGAAAAAAAAACGCCTGGAAAACCGGGAAAAGTCAGGGAATTTTAGTTGTGGTAAATAGTGGTCACCCTGTAAGACCATCTATTGGCATCTAGTTTATGTACTGTACTAGCTTTTGCCCGCGACTTCGTCTGCGTAGTACTCATTCTCGCTTTAGAATTATTTGTTTTCCCATACATCTTTCACCCTTCTTTACACACCCTTAAGGCATGATTACATTCAATATGAACTGCTTTTTACCGCGCACGGCAAATTTTAATAGGAATCCTTTTTTGAAAACGAATCATCATCATCATCATATCAGCCGAAAGACGTCCACTGCTGGACATAAGCCTCCCTCAAAGAGTGACACAATGACTGTTCCTTTGCCATCCGCATCCAGCGGACACCTGCGACCTTTACCAGTCTACCTTGTGGGGGCCTACCCACGCTGCGCCTTCTGGTCCGTAGTCGCCACTCAAAAACCTTTCCTCCCCAACGGCCAACGGTTCTACGTACAATATATCCCGCCCACTGCCACTTAAGTTTAGCGGTTCGGAGGGCTATGTCGGTTACTTTGGTTCTACTGCGGATGGCCTCACTTTCGATGCGATCACGCAGAGATACTCCCAGCATAGCCCTCTCCATTGCTCTTAGGGTGACTTTGAGCCTTCTAATGAGGCCCATAGTAAGCGACCACGTTTCAGTGCCATATGTCATCACTGGCAACACAAACTGGTCAAAGAGCCTCGTCTTGAGACACTGCGGAATATTGGACGAAAAGATGTGCCGTAGCTTCCCGAACGCTGCCCAGCCGAGTCGGATTCGACGATTAACCCCTTTCTCGAAGTTGGACCTACCTAACTGGACAGTCTGTCCTAGGTATATACAATCGTCTACAACTCAAGTAAAAATGTCCGATTGTAACGGGAGTTGGTGCTACGTGCTCGTGCTTTTAAAACGAATGATTAAGCTTATTTCAGAATATCAAATGTACCGATTCTAGACGAATGAAGCCTGTAAAATATTACATGTACAATGATAAAAGTCTCGCTACGCAGTTTTTCCGTAAAACGTCACAACAGAGCGGGTTCTTCATGTAAGTATGATGGCCGAAGGCCGGAAGCAGAGTGGCAAAACATGCAAGGCGGAAGGCCGAGTATTCACACAGAGCGGGCTTCTTATGTAAGGCTGAAGGCCTGCAGCAGGGAGGCGAGACACGCGAGGCCGAAGGCCGAGCTTCCCAACAGAGTGGATTCTTCATGTAAAGTTTATGACTAACGGGCCGAAACAGAGTGGCAAGGCATGCGAGGCCGAAGGCCGAGCATTCAAATAGAGCGGGATCCTTATATAAGGCTGAGGGCTGAAGGCCCGGAGCCGTGTGGCACGCACGCGAGGCCGAAGGCCGAGCATCCCAACATAGCGGGCTCCTTATGTAGGGCCGAAGGCCTGAAGCAGAGTGGCAATTCACGTGAGGCCGAAGGCCAAGAATCCCAACAGAGCGGGCTCCTTATGTAGGGCCGAAGGTCTGAAGCAGAGGGGCAAGGCATGCGAGTCCAAAGGCAGATCATTCACACAGCGGGCTCCTCATGCCGATCATTCACACAGAGTGAAGTGTAAGGCTGAGGGCCGAAGGCCCGAAGCAGAGCGGCAATGCACGTGAGGCTGTAGCCCGAGAGTCACAATGCCTAGACATATAAACCGATAGACAAACAGACACGAAGTCTTAAAACTGTTGAAATGTGTTCTGTTTCGATGCCAAGGGCCCTCCAATCGCTCCATTGATTTATCCCATATCTTCAATGTACAGATTTTCGACCCTCAACAGCTGTATTATATGTATACGGATAAGCATAGATCCAGGGGCCTTTCAGCTCGAAGTACATATTTTTCTATGGAAATGTTAGTTTAACTTGTTTGTAGCAGATGTCACTGGGTGCTCTCTCTATCGCACTTGCATATTGAAGTGACAGGGATGCAGCGGTATTTACCCCCCATGAAATTGGGGGAGGCCTATGTCCAGCAGTGGACGTCCTAGGGTTGATATGGTGGTGGTGATGGTGGATGCAGCGGTCGTGCGGTTAGTTTTTACCAACTACACAACGGCGCTACGATCTATGTGGAGTATTTCACTGGTATCTCTATCTAAGTATATATATTGTACTTTGTGCATAGATCTAAGGTGCTTCAACCGTCAATGTTGACGATTGGGCTGCCCAGCCCAAGTGATCTCTTATATCAAACAGTTATTATAGTGAGAAGGGTCACCAATTACGTAAACAATAATACACGACAAAATTAAATTGTACACCGACGATACAAAGACTGCATTGAAGCAGCTGTTTTTGTATTTAAGCATATGAAGACAAACAATTCCAAAGTATCGCAAATTTATTTTGATTTACACGCAATAATAGACCTAATTTCTAAAAGGTTATGCTCAAAAATAGCGTCATCAATCAGAAGGAATTATGATATTTCGGCTTTGACATATCGAAACGTCAGCTTGTTTACAATACGTCAAATTTTGCAATGGCTTACGTTAAATTTATTGACACCCCGTTATACTCCCAATTGGCTGAAACTTAAAGCTTAGAATGGCGTATGAGGATTTAAATCACCCTGTTTCATAGACCATATTTGCACCCCCGATTTCATCCCTTTGAGAGTGATTATCGGGACAAAAAGTATGCTATAAGTGAATCCAGATTACATACTGTTAGTATACAAAAAATCATCTTGATCTGTTCAGCCGTTTTTGCGAGATTGAGTAACAAACATCCAAACATCTAAACTTTCGCATTTATAATATTAGTGGGATTATAATATATGAGGCAAAAAGTACTATTCTAATCACTCAAATAAAATATTACTATTATATATTAATGAGTCTTTCGGCTGACATGATGATGATGAATAACATAGTAGGTACTCAAATGGGTATGATGTATTGGTGATGGAACTGTAAGTACATGAATATGGACAATCTGTAATTTGTGGTGTAGTTTGTCCTTCAGGAACAAATTTGTATGGATGTGTTAAGGGCAGTGCATTTCAACTCCAGTTACTTGAGATACTGGCTTGTCATTCTCACTTCAATAGATAATGCAGATAGAGTAATTATTTTCTTGCACAGTGAAATAAGCTTATAGTTGATCGCAAAACATATACCAGACAGTGTAATACCTTTTAAAATTGCAGCTTTAAGACAGACCCCAAGACTTAACAATTAAGATTTTAAAGGGTTTATTTCTTATGGCATATTTACCCTGAAACAGCACTTTTTAGTACCTGTATAATAATAAGAAGCATAGGTAACCAGGAAATGGTTTACAGCATGTTGTTCATATACAAATATTATTATTATTTAGATACCTCTTTTGTTTATTGTTGGAATTGAGTCAGCTGAATAAATGTGTCAATTAACTGAATAAGTACCTACAACCTTATCAAATCGAAATAGAGCAGACGTTTATTTATAGAAAAGAAAGCCCTGTTTCGGTATCTAGATAGAGGTAACAAAAATGTACCATTAATTTCAGAATTGGTGCAAGTTCCTGTTGACACATTTGCAAGCTTGCAAAAGGTTGTTCCGAAAACTGAGCCAGTGGAGTCAGAGGAAATTAAAGTAAGCATTCTTTTATATTGGCATATGCACAATTGCACATAAACATACCTTAATTTTACTTAAAGGTCAAATTGACAGTGTGAATCTGGTGGAAAAAATGTTTAATTTCAATGTGCCGAACGATTATCGCAACAAGCGCCTGAGAGCGCACGAACCTGTACCGACACTCGCCCATTCCTCGCGCTACTGCTCTTCTCAACTCTCTGCGCGCAGCATCACCGCAGTATGATGTGTTTGTGACAGGGATAGCGCGACTGATGACTGAATGGAAAAGAGTGTTAGAGAGACGTATGGATGTTAATTAGTATGCTTAGTTTAGTTATTTAGCATAATATGAATCGCTGTAACGTATTGGTTGAAACTGTCATGTTACACAACTTAATGGTTAAATAATTTTTTATTATTAACTCCGAAAGGGAAACATAATGTTTTTCAAATATAGGTGCATATATTTTATATCTCTTGGCATGTTACATGTTTTGACAGACCGGTTTCAATTAGAACACTGCAGGATACTGGTGGCAAGTAATTATATATTCGTGCCAGTCCACCATGACTGGATCAATTTAAATGGTACAGTGCCAGCCCAGCGATGGCACGTACTATCTATTGTCACTAGCAACTCAATACGTCTATTCCAACCTTAAGCGGTAATCTCCTTTAAATAATCTTTCAGCAGCTTATTGAAAGAGCCTCCTTCAGGTTAGACCCAATCTCCTAATTTACTCATACTATTTTGAAAAAACTTCACCAGTTTACAGAAGGAGCCTCATTTAGAAGGACGTGGGGTGTATTTTATCACATGATTTCTGGGTTCTTGTAAATGCGAAAACGCGTAATAGGTGAGCTGAACCGCGCGGGCTGCTGGTATATATTGAATATCTTTAGATTTTTTTTAAGAATGATTTTATTTATTTAAGCCTTAATGATCCGTATTATATACATAACCAATTGATTTAATTTAAATTTAATTATATATTTTTAGAGCTTTTGTAAAACTAAATTTTGTGTTGGTATGTTCTTTCTAATGATCCGTATTTCACTTGTAGTTTTGGTTTTGCTAAAATAGGATCCTCTTTGGTTGAAGGTCTTATGAGAGGTATAACTCACTCAAATTTTTAATATCCAACTGTTATTTATAATGGCCCATGTACACAATGGCCCAGGGTGAACAATTTACAAAAGTGTGACATCATCTTGGGATCATGCTTTGCTGTCCACCCAATCGTCGCCTTATCAAGATGGCCGCGGTATTGATTACAGCTGCTACATTTTTTTTTTATAATGGCCCATGTACACAATGGCCCAGGGTGAACAATTTATAAAAGTGTGACATCATCTTGGGATCATGCTTTGCTGTCCACGCAATCGTCGCCTTATCAAGATGGCCGCGGTATTGATTACAGCTGCTACAATTTTTTTTTATAATGGCCCATGTACACAATGGCCCAGGGTGAACAATTTATAAAAGTGTGACATCATCTTGGGATTATGCTTTGCTGTCCACCCAATCGTCGCCTTATCAAGATGGCCGCGGTAGTGATTACAGCTGCTACAATTTTTTTAACATGTGCATATGATTATTGGCAGAATTTGCATGTTTTCATTTCTACTTTTAGTATAACTCTTGTGAAACCTTTTCATGCTCTGGGTTCTCGTCAAAGTATATTTAATCAGCATTTGCGACTTTGTAATGGCCGATTGTGTGGTCATGCGCACCATCTGGCACGAATCCCTTTGACCGACAACCGAATACTCACTTCACAGTATTCGTCAAGTCTCGTGTAGTTTTGTCGATAATGTGGGCGGGCTTGACGCTCGATCACAGGCAATGATGGCCATTCACAGTCGATTACACCATCCATACAAGGGGTGTGTCTCTAATGGGCCATGTGTAATCGTCTGCGAATGGCCATCATTGTCTGTGATCGAGCGTAAACTTGTCAAACTTTCCATACAATACAATCAGATTGTAACACCCCTACGATTACAGATGGTTTGATGCAACTGCACCCTAGCCTAACTCTTACTATTACTTGATGAAAATGCGATTAAATATTTGAAATATACATGAGGCATATATAATATTGTGTGGTTTATATTTTATGAATTACTAGTTTTTCCCGCGAGTTTGCCCGCATGGAACTAACTCGTTTAATCGCTATATAGAAGACAATTGCTATTTAATTATTTCAGGCGTTCGGTTGATTGTCGCTCTCCCGTACAAACTTCCACCCTTCTTTTCACTTCCTTGTAAAGGATCGATCATGTCCGGGATCGCCCAACTCAAACTATCTCCATGCAAATATTTCCTCAATCGGTTTGGCGGTTTAAGCGTAAATTGTTGCCTTACAAGTTTTTCTCTGATAATACAAAATGTATCGAAGGTAATGCATAAATGTTAATTTAAATAAGAATACTTTATTTAATGTTGTCTGTTGTTGTGCTGCTCCGCCCGTGTATTACAAAGAACGTAAGCAAAGTCGCGGGATATAACCAACTTAAAAAAGTTGTAAAACTTAACCGATTTTGACGAAATATATATTTAAGAAACGGTTTCGTTTTCAGTTTAACCGTTAGGGAGCTACGATGCAACAGACAAATACACAGATACCGACTTTAAACTTCTAACACCCCTCTTTTTCGTTGTGTCGGGGATTAAAAATATAGCCTATTTTAAGTAATTTCGGAGATTACGTCCCCTACACACAAACACTATTAGTATACCAAGATTACCCAATAAATGTCATTTGAGTATCTACGGAGTAGAATACAAATCAGTGTATTAGTAAATATAATAATCTTATTCAAATTTACATAAATTGAGAAGTGCAACCCTATGCTCTAACGAAGCGCAATGCATACTGTGATAAAACTTTAAGAAATTTCATATCTCGTGATTGGATTGGAAATCCCAGGCGGCTTTTAAATTTTAACTTTTCTATTTCACACTTTTTCGTGAATCATTGCCAAAGTGCATCTCATGACATGACAATTCCAATAAACCCAAACATGGCTAAGCTACGCTGTTTTATTACGGCCTACCTTCCGGATTCAATCATCAGGTCAGGTTGACGGCAACATCAGGACTATTTAAATTGACTTTGTTAGACAAGTTAATGGGATTGACAGCCACTGCATTGTTAAGTCGCTTCACTATCTAAATCGAAATATCCAGATGAGGAGATGCGCCTCGCATGAAACATTGTAGTTTTGGATGACCACCCGTGGTCCATAAGTTCCGGTTCACCATTGCTACTGTCTGCATGTAAATGCTTGGTTTGTTACCGAAAATACTAAAATGCATACTAATTACGTTTCTATGGAATATTTGAGAGGTTACCTCAATTCCTCATGGTCCCATCATCAGAAGTAGATTCGGGTAAAAACGGGACCAACCTCGAAGCGGATGCCATCTAAAAGATTTTTTTTTTCCAAATCTGTTTACAAATGACGTGAGTTTCTTTATTAAATTCGCCTTAATAATAGCGCTATGACACCTTACTTGTCACTCTTACTCTATTTTAGAATGAGGAACTATGGGATATTTTCGAAAGTTTAGAAAACATGGTTATATTTAATTTTTTATCGTCTATTTTATTTCATCGGGAAAAAGCCCGCTTATAAAAAATAATTATTCTAATTAATGCAGATTGCCTAATGCCAACGGCGCGAACCGAAAAGGAAGCATCCTCCTCTCTGTCGTTCGAAATGTTCGAATATGCAAATGCGTTTTCATTTTTGTTTCATCATAGGTCTATGGTAACTGCTCAACGTCCTCATCAGCTTGAACTGTTTGCAGAGTGTCATGGTCAAATACTAGGATTGCCATTGTCGGGCACAGATGCTGTTGTTGTGAGCCATATGATATCTCGCCTTAAGTCCTTGATTTTCTAATGATAGGAATAACCATCGCCAATAACAGGAAAAAGTTTTAGATTTACCGGTAGCGCCATATATTTTATAAAAATACAAACATTTTAAATCACCTCGCGTCTGCCCCATAACGGACTACTAAGACATTTCTAATCCATCAAATATTTAAAAAAAGCCTGCTTGAATCTGTGGTACACAATGAAATTGATGTGATGACAGTTCATCATAGGTTGGTCGCATGGGGTACTACCGCGAAAAAAAAACTAAATATCTGCCTCTCTGTCGCACTAGCTATTCGGCCGACAGAGAGGGAGATACTTAATTTCCGGTTCGCGGTAATGGCCCTGTTAATGTCATTGCGTGCGTGCGTTTTTTTTTATATGACGGACTTAGAATTATCTTAGTAGTCCGATATGGTTGAGACGCGGTGATATAAAATGTTTGTATTTTTATAAAATATATGGCGGACCCAAAAAATCAAAAACTTTTTCCTGTTATTGGCGATGGTGAAAAAATCAGACATTCCCTATAATGATAATGTACTAGGTACCTATTTGTAGTGTTGTACATGTGTAATACAAAGTTAACAATGTGTTTTTCAGGAACAAGAAGAAGAGCAGGACTCTCTTGCCGAGCTTAATATTCTTGAGACCTTGCAAGTCGTGCCAGTAGAGACAAAACTAGAAACGCGTACAACTACAACATCCAGTACCAAATCAAACTACCTGCCCACGATGTCCAGTGCCTCCAAGCGAAGGCAAGATGCAGATAATGAACCACCTCCAGAGTAGTAAGTTCATTTAATGTCTATGTAAATATGTCCGATTATGTCCCCGCTTTGAAATTTAGCGGAAATAACACGGTCACTACACGTCGGTCAACGGAGGCCTATCTACACGAAAGTCTACTAGATGAACCCATCTTATACTTCGATTTCTTAGCACTTTCAATACCGGAAACCTGAGCCGGTCTCTGCGTACGGTTTTTCGCATGTTATCCGCTACGAGCGTAGCGCTACGGACGGACACAACTGCTACGTCACGTCATAAAGTTGAAGAATTACGATGGCCACTCTGTCTCCCGCAATGGCGTCGTGTCTATTAATAAGAACTTCTGTATGTTTTCTGACTAAGTATATTGCAGACGGTCATGATGTCCATAAACCACTGAGTACTTATTATACGTCGACTACGTAGAGTCACAGACCCGACCTAAATCAGTCAAAATAACTGTTGTTCACAATCTTCTACCCGATTGATTGTGCGGAGTCACTTAATGTAAACGATTGTAATCGTAAAAACTAAAACATGAAATTATATCTAGACACGCGGCAGCGTGTCCAGCCAAGTTCACCCCAGGAACTGGCGGACAGCAGCCGTGTGTTATTTTACACGAACCGTTTGGAGCCACTTGTGACCCCCCAATAACTCCAAATCTATCTAACATAAAAAAATTAAATTTGGTACATGTATTCAGATCCTTTAGAACAACTAGAACCCCAAATTTCATAAATATAGGTTTAATACTTATTGAGATACGAGGCTTGCACTGAAAGTGGCGGGAATCGAATACTTATTAATTTATTTTTAACATGTATTATACCTTTTTATAATCTCTGAAGTTTCCTTATCTCAACACACTGGCCACTTAGAAAAAAAAAAGTATGGTTCGGTTTCAATTGTTTATTGAAGTCGTTGAGTCACTGCTTAAAATGGAATTGTGCCGTGAAAATTTCAGAGCTATGATTTATTATGACTTTAAAAGTGGACTAACACAAAAACAATGTGAAGAGCGGATGGTTGCTGCTTTTAATATTGAAGCTCCTTCAAAGACTACAATATACAGGTGGTATTCAGAATTTCAACGTGGCCGTGTATCCCTCACCGACGAAGTGCGTGAAGGTTGACCAAAATCGGCAGTCACGCAAGAAAACGTCGATGTTGTGCGTCGTCTGATAAATGAAGACCGACATGTGACATATCGGGAAATTCAAGAGCACCTGGGTATTGGAATGAGTCAAATACAAATTATTTTAAAAGAAGAATTAGGCGTGAAAAAGTTATTTTCCCGTTGGATACCTCACCTATTGTCTGACGAGCAGAAAATAGTCCGTGTCAATTGGTGCCGCAAAACTTTGAAAAGATTTAACAAGGGACGCTCAAATGCTGTTTTTAGCATAGTATCAGGTGACGAGTCGTGGATAGTTTCAGTTTCAGTTTTATTTATTTTTCCAAATAGGCATTATACAGCACTTTCGAAAAGTCAACACACACATGAAATAATCAAATACACGGCAAATAAAATAAAAAAAGTAATAACAAATAATTGTAAAAAACCAACAAAGCATGTCAAAATATAAGAATAAAGTAAAATAAAAAAAAATAAAAAATCATGTCATTAGAAATACCTAAAATGAATAACAACACAAATCAAAATAATAAAATTAAGAAAGAATACAAGATGTCAATTGCTTATAAAACTAATAAAAACATTTAGTCATTTAAAGGCGTCTCTGTCATTTATAAAATCGTTTATTGTGTAGTAGGCCTTGCGTACTAAATGGCTTTTCACAAACAACTTAAACTTATTCAGTGACAAACCTTGTACATTTTTGGGAAGTTTGTTATAAAAACGTACACAATTGCCCATAAAAGACGAGCTCACTTTTTGCAGGCGATAACGAGGCACGGCAAGTTTATCCTTATTTCTAGTATTAAGTGAGTGACAGTCACTATTTAGTTTAAATAAATGTAGATTTCGTTTTACATACATAACAATTTCAAAAATATATTGAGAAGCAAATGTGAGGATGTTGATTTGCTTGAATTTTTCTCTTAATGAAGTGCGAGATCCTAATTGGTAAATAGCGCGAATCGCTCTTTTTTGTAAAATAAATATAACCTGGATATCAGCGGCTTTACCCCAAAGCAAGATACCATAGGTCATTATGCTGTGAAAGTAAGAAAAATATACAAGCCTAGCTGTCTCAATATCGGTGAGTTGCCTTATTCTTTTGACTGCATACGCTGCCGAACTAAGCCTATTTCCTAACGAGGAAATATGCGATCCCCATTGTAATTTATGATCCAGTGTAATACCAAGAAAAACTGTGCTATGGGCAAATTCAAGGAGCTCACCATTAAGTTTAACCTGCTCGTTCTTACTGGTATTGACTTTTGAGAGACTGAATTTAATACATTTTGTTTTCTTATTATTTAAAAGTAAATTGTTAGCAGTGAACCACCCTGCAACAGAGTCTAGTGCTGCATTTACTTTATCTAAATTGGTTTCCTTTCTGCCAAGTTTAAATATTAACGATGTGTCATCAGCAAATAGCACAATATCGTGTTTGTTCTGCACGTGATAAGGCAAATCGTTAATATAGGCCAAGAATAGAAATGGACCAAGTATTGAGCCTTGTGGGACTCCCATTGAAATATTAGACCCCGTAGATTGTATCCTATTTATTTCCACGTGTTGGGTTCTATTGGATAGGTAAGATTTTATAAGATCTAGTGCACGATGTTTTACCCCATAGTGGCTAAGTTTCAAGATAAGAGTGTCATGGTTTACGCAGTCAAAGGCCTTTGACAGATCGCAAAAAACGCCAATTGCATCCATAGACTTTTCCCAAGCATCAAAAATGGTTCTTAGTAGTTCAACACCAGCATCGGTTGTTGATCGGCCTTTGGTGAATCCGAACTGATTTGCATGTAAAAGATTATTCAAGTTGAAGTGTGATAACATTTGGTTCAAGATAATTTTTTCAAAAATTTTACTTATTGCTGGGAGTATAGAAATAGGTCGAAAATTAGTAGGGTCTGTTTTGGTGCCCGTTTTGTACACTGGTATTATTTTACTTTGTTTCATTAGGTCTGGGAAAATTCCAACGTCTATGCAACTATTAAATATATAAGCAAGATATGGTGCTATAGCTACTATTATTGCTTTCAATGCCTTAACTGAAAGGCCCCAAAGATCTTCGGTTTTTTTTACCATGAGTGTATTGAAAGCAGTAACAATTTCTTTCGGAGATACGTGCGTAAATTTAAAAATAACTGCGCATTCATCCACACAACTTTCCAAAAGGACTTTAGCAGCAGCAGGAGAGCTATTTAATGACCTTGTCGTTTCAGTAGGAATATTAGCAAAGAAATATTCGAATTCCTGTGCTACTTCAAAATCAGTGTTAACTAATTTGTTTCCGATCTGAAGGCTATGTTGAGGTCTATTCTTTTTCACTCTGCCAGTCTCACTGTTTATAATTTGCCAACAGGTTTTGATTTTATCTAGGGAACATTTAATTTTATTTGAAATAAACGAGGCTTTCGCCGCAGCACAAACCATTTTAAATGTTTTAGAATAACGCCTAGTATAGTCTAGAAATTCTGGGTCATTATTAATATTTTTTAGACCATATAAATCGTATAGACGGTTTCTACTTTTATAAATACCAGGCGTAGCCCAATCACTAAATACAGTTTTATTTTTATTTTTTAATGTTTTTAACTTCACACAAGCAACAAACTCTTCTTCAATGCAACGAAATAGAGTAGAATACATTAAGTTCGGGTTTTCATGCGTAAACGGTAATGATGAAAGGCGCTCGATCACGCATTTATTGAACTGGTCTAAGCGATCCATCGTGAGGGGTCTACAAACTACGTTACTCTGTACGGTATCAACTGTTCCAGGGAAGGAAGCGAGCTGGCCACAGTGGTCCGAACTTAACTTATTCAGTATATAACTTTGAATGGGATCTATGTTGCAGAAAATATTGTCAATACACGTGGCACTAGTGGCTGTGATCCTAGTGGGCTCAGAAAACAAATTTACCAAATTATATGATTTAAATAAATTAGTTAGACTATTGGATCTAAGAGATGGTTCTAGGAGATTTACATTAAAATCCCCGCACACTATAATAAATTTAGAAGAACTAGATATCTTAATAAGTGCTTCCTCCATTACTGACTCAAACAAGCAGTAGTCCGCAGATGGTGGACGATAAGCACAAAGAATTATGAATTGCTCAAGCTCGGTGCAAGATAGTTCAACTGCTCGCTCGATGGACAGACTTACAATGTCCTTGCGTTCTTTATGTTTTAAAGTATTTCGGACCATTATTAAAGAACCACCTCGGGCACTAGTTTGGCGCATATAACAGCTTACAATATTGTGGTTATTAAAATTAAACATCAATTCATGTTTTTTTAACCAATGCTCAGTGACGCATAGTATGTGTATATTAGAACTGTCTATAAATAATCCTATTTCAAGTTCCTTGTGGGAAAATCCTTGTATATTTTGATGAACTACGTTAATTTGACTAGACGATTTTATCACAGATTGAAGCTTAGTACGATATTAGTATTGTGTCGGCTGCCGCGACTGCGGGCAAACGAGTCTACAGCCGCGGGCTTCGTCGTATGAGTTAGTTTAAAGCTACTGGATTTAAAGACTCAGAGCTTACTTCAGCAGAGCGGAGTCCATTTTTCATATCTCTGTCATTAGACATATTTAAAGGTGGGTTTTGTACATTGTAAGCCAATAGCCTGGCACAATCAAGCTTATACTTTTTCCAAATATGGATGGAATCCCGTTTACATACTACATTTTTAATAAATTTATTAATGTCAAAATATGAAATAGAATTATTATACACACACAGCTTATGTAAAATGGAATTTAAGTCATAAATGTCATTATTAATATTATTTGATACATTACATATATAAGGCAATCCACATAATATTATTTTTCCTATGCCTAATTCGCAAATCATTATGAGAGTTTCGGAAAACTTGATTAATTCATTTGTTGAAATATTTAAACTATTACCTAGGAGCACTATTAGTGTAGTACTGCTGTCAAACGTATCAGCCGTTATCAATTTGGCTAGTTGTGCGAGGGTTGCTCCAGGGAAGCAATTATTACACACGTTTTGGTTTAAGAATTTGTTCAACAAATTGCCAAACCCTACACCTGCCTCATCACTATACAATACTGTCTTATGCTTCTGCTTTGGTTGGTCGCTGACGGGCGCAGTCTGAGTGTCCTGAGGGCACTGAGTCGAGTAGCGCTGGGTGGGAAAGGCAGGGGCGGGGGCTGCCACTACTGGGCTGCCACCCGCATGTGTCGGCGCAGGAGTACAACCGCGCGGCGGCGCAGTCGTGATAATGTCGTTTTTTAGGGTCAAACTTAATTCTTTAGTGTTGCGTTTCGGTGTACCTTTTTTGGTGGACAATGGCTGGGGTTTAACCTCTTTCTCTAGCCGCAGAGCGTGCAACTCACTAGATGCGGGCGCGGGTGCGGTGAATGGCGACGCTGAGGAAGTGATTTTAGAGTCGACATTCGGCCGCTGTTGGCGCAAGCGGCGCGCCGCGCGGATGCGGCGTGCACGTCGCCCACGACGACTTCTCACTGGAGTGGTCGCACTGACTTGTGGTAGTTGCTTAGTATCTATGGTTTGTTCAACTAAGTCATTTCCCTCTGGACCCTGATCCGGTGTTCCTTTTGTAGATGTGTTATTTTCGTCATTGGTCTCGATTAGATTGTTCAAGAACCACTCGGTCAGTTCTCGATTTTCTTGGCTTAAATGGGTAAGTTCGGCCGCGGCAATCGAGAGTTCTTGGATCTCTTTGTGAGCACAGTTCAGTTTTTCAGTTAATTTAGCAATGTTAGCTCTCATATCCAAAGAATGCTTTTTCAAGGTAACATATTTTTTGGAAATTTTTATTTTACTTTTGGATGACCTATATTTTACTTTCTTAATCTGCCTCATGTATTTCTTGAGTTGTCGTTTATTGGTATGAGGGGTGCCGCCTTTCTTTTCAATTACACCTATACTAGTGGAGCGGCAAACGTCAGAAAACGGTGACAGCTCCTCAGAAATTGACATTGTGTGATTCCATTCAGTTTCCTTGCGTTCTTTGTCTTGATTCAACACGATAATTTCATCAAGGGCCTCTGAAAGCTGTTGCTGAAGAAAACATATTTTTTCTAGCGCGGCCTCATGTAAATTTCGGCATTCTTGAAAACTGTTAACAGCTAACTGCAGAGACTCCCGCTGTGTTTCGGTCTCAGCTAGATGGTCGGACAACTCATTAAGTTGTCGCTTTAATAAAGTATTGCGCGATATAACAGATCTAATTTCTGCCTCATTGTCATCGCGTTCGGCTAATAGCCTGTCACAAAGAGCCTTTTGTTCCTTCAGTTCATCCTGAACTTTGCCTAAATTTTGTTCAAGCACCATCCTACGAGTACTTGCCATATTTCTTCTGTGTCTACTTATGTCCTCTTACACATTAATGTCGTCTAGAAACGAAACTGGCACTGTTAGACCGCGCTAACACCGCGGGCTCGTTTAAGCGCTGCAGCGCTTAATGGTAGAGCAGCGGACGCGGCGAGCGGGCGGCGATGAGTCACGCAGCGGGCGCATCGCGAGTTGTCGTAGGTCAGGCACGGCAACGGATTTTTACGAGTTTGTTTTTGTTTTAAGGTGTATTTTCACAATTACAGTATTTTTTGACGCACAGTTTTCACAAATATGTTAAGCAACTATTAAACTTTGATTTTATCACTTCACATTTTAGCAAACTGAATTATTTGCGCGATTTTCGATTATAAATCGTGGGAGCAACAAATACGGATGTCCTCTTATTGACGGTAGAACTAGAATATGATATACGATATACGCTTATGATATACGCTTATGAGCCTGAAACTAAAAACCAATCCCGAGTATGGGTCTTCGAAGACGAGCTCAAACCCACAAAAGTTGTTCGTTCTCGCAGTACCTACGGCTAAGAAGATGGTGGCTACGTTTATCTCTAAATCTGGTCACGTAGCTACTGTGGCTCTTGAGGATCGTAGAACAGTCAATGCTGATTGGTACACCACTATTTGTTTGCCGAAGGTCTTTGCTGAACTCCGAAAAACAAACCCTAGTCGTCGCATCATCCTTCACCACGACAACGCCAGCCCACACACCGCTCGGACAACAACTGAGTACCTGGACGGTGAAAAAGTCGAAATATTGGACCACCCTCCATATAGCCCTGACTTAAGTCCCAACGACTTTTTTACATTCCCCAGAATCAAGGACAAACTGCGTGGTCAGCGGTTTCAGACGCCAGAAGAAGCAGTGGAGGCCTATAAAATAGCCATTTTGTCGACCCCTACTTCAGAGTTCAAAAAGTGCTTTATGGACTGGTTTGAACGCATGCATAAGTGCATGAAATACAAAGGAGAATATTTTGAAAAACAATAAAAATAAATAAACTCACTTATACTGCATATTTTCTTCTATTCCCGAAACTTTCAGTTTTACCCTCGTATTCAATTCCAAAAAACGGCATTTTTACCACTGACTAGTAATCAAAAACCTAACCCACTTCCAGGTGGAAGAAAGCGAAAATTTGGCATGCAGCTTGGTAATTGTGTGTGTACACCAGAAAAATCAGAAAACAGTATTTTTTTTATCAGTTTTATTATTATTTTTATACTAGTTACCTCAGAACTCCGTCATTTATTAACCGATTTGGAAAATTCTTTTTTTGTTTGATACGGTATTCTTCAGGGGTGGTCCCATAGTTATCAGGTAAGAATCTGATCATACGGCCCTGGAGAAATCGAGGGAACTCTTCAAATATTTGAGGTGCACCTATAGCGATTTGGGTATTTTGCATAGTAACTCGGGCACTCGCTCTTAAAAAGCACCATTTGACAAAGATTGACAAAAAGTAATGATATCCCATCAAAAACATAAATGGGAAATGGGAGCCAAATTCAATATTAAGAATATGCGATGCTTGGTTGTCACTTGTCGTCTTCACCGACAAAAGAATTAAGATCTAAATGGGTGCCAAGTTCCGTAGATTCTCTGAAATGGTGCCCAGTCCGGCACTGCATTGTTTACAGTAAAACTAATATACTGCGGCTTAAATTCAGGGTGTCCACTTTCTGGAAAGTCAGGGAAAAATCAGGAAAGCTCAAGGTGGTCATGGAAAGTCAGGGAAGTTTTGGAGAGGTCAGGGAAAATATTGGTCTAAGAAGAAACTAAAAAACTGAAGGGTAGAGTAGAAATTTCAATGTATAGGTAATGCATGTCAACTTCTATGGTTTTTTGAGTAGTGTACCATACCAGTATCGTGAATTGAAATGAAATTGATTTACAATTGAGATTTATAATTTTTTTCGAGGTACATTTATAAAGTTTTGTGTTCTAGATAATATTGTGAAACCAGTGTAAACACTCGTCTTGATTTTTATGTTTATATAGAAACATAATTTTCTGGGTTACGATCCAGAAAATAGGAGCGAGGAGGAGAAGCTATAGGATACGTCCTATAGTTCGTCTCGTCCTCCCGCTCGTACTTATTTATATATGTGAAGACTTATTTCTAGCAATCATCCTCATCATCCTCCTGGCGTTATTCCCAGTACAGTTGTATCTTGAAGGATGCATGGGGTCAGCTACTTATTTCTATCAATATCATATTATAAATGTTAGGATTGGCACAGTTTGGCACAGTTGTTATTGTTAGTTAGACAGGGGCCTAGCCTAAGAAGCCCGTCGGAATTCGAATCCGGGATTGTCCCGCTTCGAATCCCGGTAAAGAGTATGACAGGAATATTAATTTCCGAGTCATGCAGGATGTTTTCTATATATTTTTAAGTATTTATTTGTCCACAGCCTGTGCCTTCCATACGAATTCATATTTTAACTGCTATCATTTAAACGCTTATATAGTAAATAATTCCCATTTCGTTCCCCCAAAATTACTACAATCTTTTTAAAATAGCTTGGGTACGGTAAGAACATTCATTTAGCTTTCATTCCAGTACACTATACAGTATACATAAATTGAAATGGCGGATAGGTGGGGACATTTGCTATCTCCTAAGGCCCCTAAAACAAAACATGAGCTCACACAATTTTCATGTTATATTTTTTAAGTTAAAAATAATGTTAAAGGTTTATTCGTTAAACCTTAAATAAAAAAAAAGTAAATGATAGAGTCTGCAATTTTTATTGTAATGTGTTATGATGTACGACTCTATCAAAATGAAAATTACTTGCAAGTAACTTCTAATTTGTTGTTATTGACCCGCAAAGATTTTTGAAGAGGTAAAAATTCAGTAGCAGGTCAACTTTGAATTGCAATTTAGAAAAAACTAAACAAAATCACGTTCTTAAAAATATTTTAAAAAGTGCTCTGGGGTATCCTCTTTTTAATGATGTGAAATATAGGCAAAAAATCAGGCTAATATTCGATATGCAACTTTACCAACCTTTGGGCTCAAATTCAGTATGCAGGTTTTTGCGTACGCCAAATTAGTGGGTGATAATCAAATTTAAATCATTTTAGTTAATGATTAAATCACAATCAGTCTGTTGTAACAAATGCGAGAGGGGTCGGTCCCTTAGAGGGATCGGAATAATAAAAATCAGCTATGGGAAGCGAGGAGCGAGCGGGAGAGATTTAGAGTCAGAGCTGCTACCGCGAACAAAAACGAACAAAGTTCATGTATCTCCCTCTCTGTCGCACTTGGAAATTCTAGCGACAGAGGGGAGATACACGAACTTCGTTAGTTTTCGGGCGTTGTATCTCTTGCTTGTGTGTCCGCGTGGACTTTCGGCCCTCGGGCTCGCGTGGAGAGCGCGCTCTTATGGAACGCTTCGGGCCTATGCCAAGCTCGGCCTTTGACCTCGCCTGCCTCGCCGCTCATCAGCCGCGAACCATTTAAGGCCGAAAGCCAGATGAGCGGCGAGGTACGCGAGGTCGAAGGCCGAAGACCCGAAACGTCTCATAAGAGCGGGCACTCTATGCGGACACTCGTATCCCCCTCACCCCTCTCTCACAGTACCTGCCTCTCTCACAGCCGGACTCTAAATAGCTCTCCCGCTTTCCGCTTCCCATAGCAGATTTCTAAATATCCGACTCCTCTCACAACGGAGATCTCTTTCTCTTCTCATACTTGAACAACACAATGATTGAATTTCGATTAATACTTACTAATTTGACGTACCTACTGCAAATCTGCTTACCGAATTTCAGCCAAGTTGCATATCGATTATTAACCTAACTCGTCAGCGTCACAATGTTGGCAAATTCATGAAGTTTGTGACAGGTGTTTTAACATTATTGCACATCATTAGAGAGAGGATAGACCAGAGCACTTTTAAGAGAATTTTAAGAACATGATCCTTTTAGGGTTCCGTAGTCAACTAGGAACCCTTATAGTTTCGCCATGTCTGTCCGTCCGTCTGTCCGTCCGTCCGCGGATAATCTCAGTGACCGTTAGCACTAGAAAGCTGAAATTTGGTACTAATATGTATATCAATTACGCCGACAAAGTGGTAAAATAAAAAGTGGAAAAAAATATTTTATTAGGGTACCTCCCCTATACGTAAAGTGGGGAGTGATTTTTTTTTTTTTTTTTTCATTTTAACCCTAACGTGTGATATATTGTTAGATAGGTATTTAAAAATAAATAGGGGTTTACTAAAATCATTTTTTGATAATGTTAATATTTTCGGAAATAATCGCTCCAGAAGTAAAAAAAAATTTGTCCCCCCCCCCCCCCCTCTAACTTTTGAACCATAAGTTTTAAAAATATGAAAAAAATCTCAAAAGTAGAACTTTATAAAAACTTTGTAGGAAAATTATTTTGAACTTGATAGGTTGAATAGTTTTTGAAAAAATTACAAAAATAATTTCTGAACTAAGTTTGTAATTTAACCGTATAAACAGGTGTTTATTGTACCTGTCATTTCTACAAAATCACAATGAAATGACGTGCTTTTTAGGGTTTTGTGTTTCTGTACTTAATATGTCAACTTAATGTGACGGACGGAAAACTACGGAACCCTACACTGAGCGTGGCCCGACACGCTGTTGGCCGGTTTTTTAGTTTCTTTTATAGCCATCAAAAGGTGACCATCGACTGAATTTTTACATCTTGAAAAATCTTTGCGCATCAATAAGAAAAAAAGTAGATGTACTTGCAAGTAATTTTGATAGACGTACAACATTGCACATTTTCTTAAAAATAAAAATGGCAGACTCGAGAAAGTACTTTTTTTAATTTCAGGTTTAACAACTCAACTTTGAAGAATCATCAAAAAACTTTAAAAAATTACAATAAAAATTGCGTGGACCCAAAGTATATTTGGGGGCCTTAGGAGATAGCAAATGACCCCACCTATTCACCATTTCAATTTGGCAAACGATGGACCAAACACCCTGTATCACCTTAAAATATCAAACATAACATAATTTGTACTGGGAATTAGTAAATTGTTAACCACAGACTACTCATTTCAAACGAGATATTTTGTGGCTTAAACTATATAGCAGCTCCGTACCTCAAAAAAAAAAATTAATTAAAATAGTGTAATTCGCGTTGACATTACACGTATAGGTAAAGTCCGACCGCCTTGCAATTGGCTGGATTTTATTTTTATTTATAGAAAGGGCGCAGGGGGTGGGATTAGAATTAAAAATATTAAATTATTTTCATAGGGCCTATTCTTTCAGCTCAATTTAAGTTCTTAGAAAGCACACTGCACACTGTATATAAGGTGGTGTGTTTATTTGCACCTAGTTACCAGGGACTAGGTTCGGTTGTGTAAGGATCTATCCCAAATACGCTGTTATAGTATACGATTATATGGGTTATATTTATATTCCAACCAAAGAATAAAAATGGTTACGACACGAAGACTCCAGGCCTTCGGCCAACTTCTGAGCTTTTTATTGTTTTTATACGAAATGACAGATTACGGTCATCTCGAAGATTAAAATTCTGAGAGGGATGTTGAGCTGCAATCAGCTTTACTATCCCTCCCTTCAGCCCTCGGCCTTAGGCTTCGAGAAAGTTATAGAGACGCATAATTGCTTTCCCCCTTCCCAGGGCTCCCGCTCGGTCTCTTGTTTAACTTACAATTCCAGGGAGATATGGGATGCTTGGAAAGGAAATAGAAGCTACGTGCGCTTGAAGGTCTTGACTCCCATCTTGAACCCCACAAAATTTCTAGTCTTCTAATTTTTTGTACTATGACGGCTGCAATAGCATATGGTATGTAGAATTGTAGAGTTTGCAGTGGACACCCTGTTAATGCATTTTGAGCTTTAACTTGGCAGTTTTCTATGCAGTATGTTATAATACCATAAAAGCTGTTGGATATTTAAGAAAGCTACCAAATCCCAAGATTCTAAATTTACGGAATGATTACCCTGTAGGTATTTCTCCTAAACTGTTCTCCGCTGCACTGGAGGATGTTTTCAAGACTCTGGACTGGAGAAGGCTAGGCATCAACATAAACGGCGACTACCTCACTCACCTACGGTTTGCTGACGATATAGTAGTCTTGGCTGAGAACATGGAGGATTTAAGCACAATGCTCAATGACCTCAGTAAAGCCTCCGAGCGAGTTAGTCTAAAGATGAACATGTACAAGACGAAGATCATGTCAAATGTCTATGTCGCACCAACTCCCTTAAGTTCAGTTCAGTTCAGTTCAGTTCTTTATTTGCTCATAATTAGTCATGCAAATACAGTTTACACACAGATTTAACAAAAATACATTTTTAGAAAATTCGACAAAGCTATTATTATTAATTTCAATTTTAGTTGTTTAACAAAGCAATCAAGAATTACGCGGTACATAATAAATCACGAATAATTAAAGAACGATCAAATATAAAATTATTAAAAGAAAAAGAATTACCCTACCCATATAAATATAAATCAATATCTTGTCAAAATAATGAGTATATTCAATATATGTCAATTGGCTAAAAACTAAACAATGTTCAAGGTCAGTAAAAGATAAAATAAGAGAATAAAATTGTTAAGTATACATAAATAGGAGTAGGTCAATTAAAGATTCTGGCATAAAACTCCTTTAGGCTGTAGAAGGGCCTAGTTAGTAAGTATTCTTTAAGAAGTTTACTAAACAATTGTACATTTTCAGCATTTTTAATGTCTTCTTCTAATTGGTTAAAATTTTTTAGTGATACCCAGGTAATACTTTTATTAAAATGAAAATAATGGGACGTCGGTAGTGCTAGCTGTTGTTTACGTCTTAATGGGTAATTTATTCCTGTACTAGCAGATTTAAAAGAATCTTTGTTTTTGTATACATAGATGCTAATGTGATATATATAAAGTGATACCACTGTAAGAATTTTATGTTTTACAAAAAGATTTCTGTGAGTCGCTGGAAAGTAACCTTCAATAACCCTCAAGCTCTTCTTTTGTAGTAACAGGAGTTCACTAATTTGAGTGCTAGTCCCCCAGACCTCTATGCCGTATCTTACTATGCTCTCGAAATAAGAGTAGTAAATCAGCTTTAACGTGTTTATGTCAGTTAGTTTGGCCATGGATTTTAGCGAATAGCATGCACTAGCGAGTTTCTTACGTAGGTTATCTATATGTTGTTGCCATCGCAAGTAAGAGTCCAATTCTATCCCAAGGAATTTCACAGTCGCAGACTTGTTAATGGGTAATTCAATTGAATAATCAGGTGTCTGTACGGCTCTTCTAAATATTATATAATTACTTTTATCTAGACTTAGTTGCAGGCCATTTGATTTAAACCAGTCACTTATACATTTCCAACATCGATTAGCATTGCAAGATAGTTCTTCATATGTAGATGCACTGATAATGATACTGGTGTCATCGGCATATAAGTAAGGGATGCCACAGGGTAAGCAGTCAGGTAGGTCATTGATAAAAATATAAACAATAATGGCCCCAATACTGATCCCTGAGGTACACCGCATTTTATCAGACAATTTTTTGACCTACTAAGTACTTCGTTTCCAGATTCGTCAACAGCTTTGATCTCCACAAATTAAATACGATTAGTAAGGTATGACGTAAACAGATCAAGAACCGAACCACGAACTCCATAGTACTCGAGTTTACTCAGTAGTATTTTACGATCAACGCAGTCAAATGCTTTACTTAGGTCACAGAATAAGCCTGCACATTTGTAGCCTAGATTAAGATTTTTCATAACCTCAGTAACTAAGCTTAAGAATCGGACACTTAACGCTCGAATTTGTAGACGATTACATATACCTAGGACAGACTGTCCAGTTAGGTAGGTCCAACTTCGAGAAAGAGGTTAATCGTCGAATCCGACTCGGCTTTGCAGCGTTCGGGAAGCTACGGCACATCTTTTCGTCCAATATTCCGCAGTGTCTCAAGACAAAAGTCTTTGATCAGTGTGTGTTGCCAGTGATGACATATGGCACTGAAACGTGGTCGCTTACTATGGGCCTCATAAGAAGGCTCAAAGTCACCCAAAGGGCAATTGAGAGAGCTATGCTGGGGGTTTCTCTGCGTGATCGAATCAGGAATGAGGCCATCCGCAGCAGAACCAAAGTGACCGATATAGCCCTCCGAATCGCTAAATTTAAGTGGCAGTGGGCGGGGCACATAGCACGTAGAACCGATGGCCGTTGGGGCGGAAAGGTTCTCGAGTGGTGGCCACGTACCGGAAGGCGTGAAGGTCGCGGGTGTCCGCTGGATTCGGGTGGCGCATGACCGTTCCAGCAGTGGACGTCTTTCGGCTGACATGATGATGATGACTACTTAAAATTTTGAAATGTTGTCAATTGTGGTTCTATGGTATTATTTGACGTACATATTAATATTTTTATTTACAGCACTACAAAACGGCGTAAGCATGCTGATAAAGTTGGAAAAGGTTTACGGCATTTCTCGATGAAAGTATGTGAAAAAGTGAGGACTAAAGGTTTTACGTCATACAATGAGGTTGCTGATGAGTTAGTGTTGGAATTCTCAGCTGGCATGCATGGCTCAGCTGACAGTCAAGTACGTATATTTTGTCATGCTTATTATGGACTTTAAATCAGGACTCTAATACAAGATTAAGGGTGGGTTGCACCAACTTACAATTACAGATCGATCAGCGTTAAATGCTCCGGCGGCTGTCAATCCCATTAATTTGTCTAACTTTCCATACAACAGATTTTAACGAATAACACTCCGCTTACCGACGGTTTCGTGTAACCCACCCTAATTTATACATTTATACATGAAGCAGTAATTAAGTTTACGGGTAGGGAGGGTCCCATTTTGTATCAAGCTAACTTTATTTAATCACCTAATTTCGCACATTGAAGTTCCAAACATAACTAAACTTCTTATTTGTACATGATTACAAAAAGTCCACTCAATAGAAAATGGAACAAGAAATTCCAGATTGGTGGGGTACATTTTTTCTTTCAGTTTTTTCTTCTGGCCAGGGTGGGCGTCCTACCTGATTTTGTTGCTAAGCTGAAGATATTTAAATGCAATAGTTCTTTTGTTATTGTTGTTTTACCTATTAACATTGCCATCTCAAAGTGTAGTCTTGTTGCACACTTGTTTTGGTGATGGGTGAAGCCGCTGGTGAAACTGTAGTCATCACATAATTGACATATGTTATGTGATGACTACACAGTTTAGACACATATCTATATTATCTATGAGCTTTACAGTTAGCACACTTAGTATCAGGTAATTTGTGTACTCATTTGAGAACTCAGAGAACTTCACGTTTCAGCAATATGACCAAAAGAATATTCGTCGGAGAGTATATGATGCCTTAAATGTGTTAATGGCTATGAACATAATTTCTAAAGAAAAGAAAGAAATTAGGTGGTTAGGACTGCCAACTAATTCAGTACAAGAATGCACAGCATTAGAAAAGGAGAAGCAAGCAAAACTGGAAAAAATTCAAAAGAAAACTCAACAACTTCAAGAACTTATTTTACAGGTAAAACAATCACATACCTTTAATTTGATATAAAGATTTGGTCCATCTGGGTAGACTATGTCGAATTTAGTGATAGCAAGTGCTTAAAGTAACATTTTATTTCAGCACATCTCATTTAAAAGTTTAATAGAAAGAAATAAAGAGGCAGAAAGCAAAGGTGTGAAACCATCTCCATCCTCAGCCATTCATCTGCCGTTTATAGTTGTGAATACTAGTGATAAGGCCCTCATCGACTGTAGTATATCAAATGACAAGTAAGTTTCAACTATTATTTACAGTAACAATTAAAATAATACCTGAATAATAAACTGCACTTATCTAGAGAGATCAGAGATATTGAAGTTAAAAGTTTTGCCTTGTTTCATTTTCATTCAAAAGCGCTACTCAACCCAAATCCCGATATTACTTAACATGTACACAACATATCTTCGTTTGATGCCGTGTTGTTTTGAAAGGTGGCGCAGTGGTAGTTGTGGTGGTTGTAGCCGTTGTAGGCAAAGATAGGAAACATGGGAGTTATAGCGGTAGCAAACATAAACATTAAAAATAATAATAGATTATTAATAAATTTTATTTTATGCATTTACAGAACAGAATATATGTTTAATTTCAACAAAAGGTTCCAGATTCATGATGATATAGACATATTAAAGAGGATGGGACTTTTACATGGTAAGTTTTTGGTAATTTTACGTTCCATTTGTGTGTAATATTTGTCAAGAATGTACTTGGTGGTTTTGGTTGGTAGAAAAATATATTCTGATAAAAGATCGTCTACGACTCGGCCGTTTATCCCAAACTCGTCCAACAATCCCTGTTCCGGCCGAGGATTGTATCTAACTTTTCTCAAACATGTTAGAAAAAAAAAACAATAAAGAAACACAATGTAAAAAAAAACTAAAAAATACAACACGTCCAAAAATAGCAAAGTATCACGGAAAATAACAGAAATTAAATAAAAACACGAAAAATGCTACAAAACAAAAATCCAAAACACGAAAAAAAAAACAAAATTATCAAACTAATTAAACATAAAAAGCATAAGTACACGAATAAAAACCAAAAAACGTGAAAAAAAAATAAAAAAAACCAAAATCATCAAAAAACTACAAAATAACACGAAAAAACTTTTAAAAAATACCAAAATTCACGAAAAATGCTACATAAATACAAGCACGACTCAAAAAACACGAAAGAACTTAAAAAGTACCAAAAACCACGTAAAATTTATAAAAAAGCCAAAAAACAAAACAAAACTGACGACAAGTACAAAAACTTTTAAACAGTCCAAAAACATCAAAAAACACAAAAGACGCTACAAAATAACAAGTAAAAACTATAAAAAGAAATCCAAAATTCACAAAAAATTTGAAAAAAACAACTAAAAACGTGAAAAATGCTACAAAATTGAAACACGATTTAAAAAAAGATAGAGCTAAAAAATACCAAAAAACACGTAAAAACTAAAAGAAATACCAAAAAACATGAAAAAGCAAAAAACCAGACGAAAAGTACAAAAAAACCAAATAACTTATAAAAAATCCAAAAACAAAAAAAAAACTGACGAAAAGTACAAAAAAAAATCGAAAAAACTTTTAAACAGTCCAAAAACATCAAAAAACACGAAAAACGCTACAAAATAACAAGTAAAAACTAAAAAAAATACCAAAATTCACAAAAAAATCGAAAAAACTAAAACACGAAAAATGCTACAAAATACACGAAAGTACTAAAAAAATACCAATAAACTAAAAAAAAACCAAAAAAACATGGGAAAAAAATGACTACTCAAAGGTAGATTTAAAGAGCCCAAACTCGGTGTGATTGTGTTAACTTATTACAGAGTTCCTATGACCACTTTCCGGTTCCATCATCAGATCAGCTCGATAATAATATTATAATAATATTGCATTGTCACTGAATTTACATAGCAAGCTCAGTCCACCACACAAACGTAGTTTAGCTCTCATTTGAAAATGCCATTCTAGAATAACATGAAACTTTGTATACACAATGGAATCCGGAATATCTAGGTCGGAAATTGGTTTCTGTTGCTTGAAATTATAATGGAGAAAAAATACAGCGATTATTAAGGTTTTCATAAAAGACGTAAAAAAACTCAAAAACTCGCTGTATTTTTTTCTATTACACTTTCTTGCAACAAAAACTAATTTCCGACCTAGATATGGCAGCTTCCATTGTGTATACAACGTTTCATGTTATTTCAGCAAGAGGTTTAAAATGAGAACAAAATTACGATTGTATGGAGAATCGAGTTCAGCCGAGCGTACTAACGTCAAATATTAGCTCAATCGGAAATCGAGATGTGGGTCTAATTTAGCTTCTAAGATTTGACCCACACAAACAAAAAAGACATAAGTTCCTGACACGGCAAGTTGAATAAAAGCTTGTAAATATACTGTTAAAGTTTCGATTACGAGTGGTTGCTGTTCTCTATGTCTAACAGTGTTTAGCAAGCTATAAATTATGTACATGGTCGTCCAATATGCATAGTATAAGTCTGGTACAGCTTAATTAGCGACTAGTTAGATTTTCGTAAGGTTATCCTATGATATTTAAAAATAAAATAAAACTTAAATTCAAATTTAAATAATACGGCGGTTTTGCGTATGAAGATAACTTTTTGTTGCATGCAACCATCCATCCGCTAAGCGTTGTCGTTGTCGCCGCCATTTTGACACAAAACGTCAGCGCTAGGATACCAAACACAGCCAGTCATTTTGAAATTTACCTATCACCAGGCAGCGAAAATTTGGTGCCGATGACATCATTATGACGCAACTAAATTGGCATACAGGATGTTTTTATAAATTATACACAACATAGTTATAAACCTTTACCACGCTTTGACAGATGCAACAGTTGTCACTAGCATGCCGATTTAATAGCAATGTCAAAGATTTATTGTATTACAATAGAAATTTGTTAAATCCATATAAAAGTCTTGATGTGTAATTTTTTATCCTTCTCTTTCAATGTGCTTTTTAGTTTTTAAATGTTTTTCTATGTTACTTGGTTTAGCTGTTAAATTTTGCTGACAGCAGGAGCAAAACATTTTTTCATTTTTAACAACTGAAAAGGAAACGTCTACAAATGCGGCTGCATAGACTCCATGGCGACTACGGTCAAGCGATACCTATAATGTGTACCTTATAAATGTTGTACCTTATCAATTCACATTTCTTAAATTCACGAATAAAAAATACTAAAACGATGTACAATATTGCCTTCGATAATTTTCTGATGAAAATGACAAAGACAGTTAAGTAATGATGTTTTTATAAGTACTGGCCGTCTCAAGTGTCAATAAAATATCCGTGTACTAAAGAGGCCAATAAGTTGTTAGTGATTAATGATTATCTATCATCTAAATAAAAACACTCTGTATGAAGCCGCTACGTCATACGTCTGTCATCGGCACCAAAGTTTCGCTGCCTGCCTATCACATTTATTTGTTTTGGTTAATAGAAAATCAGCTGACATTTTTGGCAATTCTTATTGGGACAACACCGCGCGTGCGTATTACGAATAAATGCCCCGTTTCAAAGTGGACTTTTGTAGGAAGCTCGCGTTCTATGCTTTTTTCGTTCACTGGTTTATCCTCCCTGTTTCGTTTATTTTTACTTTAAAATATTGTTTAATGCAATGCATGTTATTACATTACATTTTTACTTTTCACAATTGTTACACTGAAAGATTCGCCTGCATACCACTATGTATTTCTCATCTAAGTGAATTTGTATTCTGTTTTGAGTAATAAATTTCTTAAACCATAAAATATATAATCTTCAAATTAGTCTATAGTTTAATTTAATAATTCTATAACGAAATAACCATGGATTGTTCTAACGACCTGGGGTAGACTGATAACAGTAATAACTGAAGAAACGTGTCAAATGTTCGTCAAGATTAGTTGTTTTAACTGTCAGTATAGTGACTAACAATAAATTAATAAATAGTAACAAATTAACATATTTGTGCTCCATATGCTGTGTGCCTTACCATTTCTCTAAGTTGTCCATACCGGGCACCATGGTGTTAGCATATATGTAATAGATGTTTTTGGTTCAACCACTGCATACACTTCAGAACATGTCATTATTGCATTATTAATAATTTCCATTTTGGTTTTAGGTTTAGATAAAGGAGAATGTTCAGAAGAAGAAATTGAAAGAGTAAAGAGCATGGTACCGAAATCGTTAGAGTATTATGTAGAACGTGAGTATCTTTCAAGACATACGAGGGGTGCTTTTTATATTTCGGGATTAAAAGAACTTATTAACTTAAATGGCTTGATAACTTTCCAAAGTCCTTTTTATTCGGTAGAACCAATGTTTAAAACATTTTAACCACTCCGATTGTACACCTCCAATACGGTCATTTTGAATGCATCAACCGCTGGTTCAAGGGTCAAGAAACATTGAATTTGAAAATCATTATTGCCATATTGTGGGTTACATAGATCTTCCAGTTGAAGAAGATAATCTCCTAGTTGCTCTCGTAGTTTATTCCTGATATGGGGAAATAAAATAAATCTTTAGGGGCCAAATTACACTTAAAATCTAATAGTTGCTTTTTGTTTTAGAAAGCCTGCAAAAATCAATAAGACAACCGCCCAAAGACCAAACACACACACACACACACACACACACACACACACACACACACACACACACAGTTACAAATAAAGGATACAGGGTTACTGGCAACTCGGAAGTATTCCTGGCTGGAGCTAAAATGCAGCAAATTTGATCCTCTATATGTATAGCGGAAAATCAATATTTATAAATTTAATCTTTTATGTTTTCGCCCAAAGAACGAACGATTGATTTCCGCCCATACATGTTATTTTGTTGCAATTTAGCTCCTCTATCACCTGCCTGGAATACGTCGAGCTAGTAGTAACCCTGTTTAGTATACATATGCACTATAACAAGACAAGTTCTTTAAAACCCTTGTCAAATAAAAAATGAGCTTTATTTTGTTAGGAACCGCTCTATGCAACCGCGTTATTGCCACCAATTTGCACACATATATACACACACATACACACACACACATATATATATATGATATCCCTGCTGTGCTAACAAATTGGTGGATTTTGCGTAATAGCGGTTTCAGGTGTTGTACCCAAAAAGTTAAACGTGCAATTTTGTATTTTCAGAAATGGGTAGAGGCGTCAGTTCCAAGCTTAGTAGTATGCTCGAGGAGGAACTCGACGAGACAGCAGAAGAAGAGGAAGCGGGCGATGGAGAGGGTGACGTCGAGGCGGAGCCGGAGGTGGAAGGGGAAGCTGAAGTGGAGGGGGAGGAGGAAACGCACGACTACAGCGACGACAGCAGTGACGTGGACGTGTAGCGACCACCCGCGCCGCGGCGCGACTCACCTATATCACCACGGGCTTTACTTATATTCATACACAGTTTTATCATATGTCCGATGACCGTTGCGGCCTCATTTTATACAGATATTGTACAATGAAATGGTCAAACAATATGTTGCTGACGTATATGGTCGAATATCAAAAATGAAGTGAAAATAAAACGATTTTATGAATCATGTGCAGAGATTTATTTTCAACTCTTTGACCGAGCGAGCGAAGCGAGAGAAGCATCTCTGTTTCAGCTTTCGACAAAAAAATCTTTCGTATGTATGTATGTCCGGATGTTCTCCTCTACAGTTCGCTTTTTTCAAACGATTCTCGTGAAATTTTGTGAGCAAGTTCGATCATTGGACGTAGGTAGTTATGCGAAAACGATCCAACCCACGCGATATTAAAATTGAAATTAGAACCTTCTGCTTAAAACAAAAGTCATACATTTAATTCAGGGGTTCCCAAAGTGGTCCAGGTGAACCCCCAGGGGTCCACAGGAGACTCGACGGGGGTCTACGTTGACGTGACAAAAAAATGGGGGTGCACAATTCGTAAGTGGAGGTCCACGAAAATGTATCTGGTTTCGATAGTAAAGAACGAAAACAGATATTGTTTTTTGTGTTGTGTGTGTGTGTGTGTGTGCATGACAGCTTTATTACGCTGCTCCCCGATTAAAAATTCGGTAAATTAAACTGACATTTTATTAAAATTACACCATTCGCCTCCAAAACTTGCCGACTGCAAGTCTGCAACAGATCGCGAGCGAGCTGTTCGACAAGCGATCAAGTCGAGACTTGCAAAGCACTGTCGCCGCCGCCGTCCGCAATGCTTGTTCGGACTGGTTTGATTCTTCGCCAATGAATGCGGATGCTAAGGCAAACGTTACTCATTAATCATTTGTTTCCGGAATTACGAACAGAAAAGTAAAGTGAATCGATGTTCGTGTTTGCCAGAGTCGTGTCGGAAAAGTAAGTACATTATCTGTCTATTAAATAAATAAATAAATAATATTGGGGGACAATCTTACACAAATCGACCTAGTCCCAAACTAAGCAAAGCTTGTACTATGGGTACTACACGACGATATACATACTTATATAGATAAATACATAGAAAACATCCAAGACCCAAGAACAAATATCCGTGAAAAATGCACAAATAAATGCCCTGGCCGGGATTCGAACCCGGGACCTCTAGCTTCGGAGGCAGAGTCACTACCAACTAGGCTAAGCAGGTCGTCAATCGGTCAGGTCGGTATTTGTTATACAACTTTTATCTCATTTTGTAGTTAATATATTTGTCTTGTTTGCGTATAATAGGTCATCATCCTCCTAGCGTTATTCCCAGTACAGTTGCATCCTGAAGGATGCCTGGGGTCCGGTACCTAATCCCAAGAATTGGCGTAGGCACTAGTTTTTACGGAAGCGACTGCCATCTGACCTAGCAACCCGAGGGGGAAACTAGACCTTATTGGGATTAGGCTTGTCAAGTGAGTGGGCAACTTGACTGTTAGAGGTTCTCAAGCCGCCCGGAGGCCTCTAACTTGGCTTAACGACTGCTATCATAGACAGCAACCGGAATCAACGGCTTAACGTGCCTTCCAAAGCAAAGGTACGTAAAAAAATAAATACTGACCAGTACCATTGTTACCTACTTCCATAAAAGAAGAGACAACCGGGAAAAGTTAAAGTTTATTAGTATTTTTTTACTACTCGACTGTGTGGTGGTTCACTACAGGAGAGATATAATATGAGCAACGCATGATTGTGAATATAACATATTTCAGGTTCCTCGTAGTTGCTAATGATAAATTACTTAATTATATTTCCATAAATTATACGTGTCTTTACGTACTCGTGACGTACATCAAAGTAATAAATAAATAATTTAAATAGCGGAGTTTTGATGTCAAAATGTTTTTTAAAAGTATTTTCTATCGAATTTACAGATATACTTAAATCAAAATATAATTAATGAAAAAATCTATAATACATTACATTAAAATCGGTTAAGGCGTTTTCATTGAGGATCTTAGAAATTTATTGCTTTTGAATCCTTTGATGATTAGAATCAGTATGCTTTCGGAACTTTGTTTGTTTCATTGCAATAAATAATAAATCCCATTCTCTTAAAATAGCCATATCCTGTTAAGTAAGACCGCGTTATTATTACAAAAACTAAGTTTTTATTTTATTTAAGGTAACTGATACGAAACATGGCGAAATCTAAGAAGAAAATTAAATGTCGGCAGTACAGTGTTGATTATTTAAAATTTGGGTTTCTTCCATCAAACGCAGACAAGCGATTGCCCATGTGCCTTTTATGCAAAAAAGTTTTGAGCAATGACTGAAACATTGGATTTATTATTTATGTTAACTGTGCTGCCAAACGCGCGTGCGAGCACCGAAACCACTTTAACCAGAAGTTGTGCAATCCATCCGGACCCGGACTTTTCCAGTTCGGAGCCGTACGGATGGCACAACTTACGTCTGCGGGGCTGATGGTTACAGACCCCATGGGTTCGATGGACTCACACTCACGCTCGACAACACCCATCCAGGCGCCCTCATTGTGTTCGACAGGCACCGACCAAATACTACGCCAAAAGTTAACCATGGCAGTAGCATCCGGTCGCTGTCCATCAGACACACGATGGTCGGTTCCATCCCACTTCCGGTATACCTTCCTTTGATCGCTTTGGAGAAGGCGATTCTGCTGGTATCGGTCCAGACGCTCTCTGTAGCGACGAATACGGCTTGCCCATGCATAAACTTTCTGCTTCAGAAAGTCAATGCGTTCCGTGACACAGGTCATGTAGTTACGAGGCCTGATACCAGTCCCCGCGAAGGCCTGGTTCACGAAGCGCATGACTCGGGGGCGGCTATTGCCCCCTCTGAAGCATATTAGCTTTGCAATGAGAGTCCTATACGTATCGACACGCCGCTCAATTCGCACTTGCCAGGTAGGGACACTCCCGGCGGTCCTAGGTGCCCGGTCAGCGTCCGGAAACTTGACGCGAGCAACACGGCACGCCGCGATGGCCCCGCAGTACATAATTGAGTGCGTGTCAATCAAATCTTCGCTAGCCCCTAAATACGGGACTAGGAGATCGTTCAGGGCTCCCATTAACGCTAGATTGCGTCTATTCACGGGCAAGCGTGGTAGTCGCGGCCTAGAATTGGGTGTGGAGCGATACTGCGTAATCGCCTCTTCCAAAGCCCTCCTCAATTGCTCATAGGCTTGGCTACTTACACTCTGATTCGCACAGCCTTCGTCGGCACTGGGATCGACCCGCGGTGCCCCCGGTGCCGTATCGAGTGCGGGCACCGGAGCCGGCAACGTGGCGGATGGGTTCCGCGCCGAAGCGGAGGCTGCGCGAGCAGAGAGTACCTCCAGACGGAGCCGATCAAGTGTCGCGTCATCCAACCGCTTGAGCCGTTGCAGTTGGATGACGCGCACTTGATCCTATAGCCGTATTATTATTATTATAAATAATATCCAAAGCGATCAAAGGAAGGTATACCGGAAGTGGGATGGAACCGACCATCGTGTGTCTGATGGACAGCGACCGGATGCTACTGCCATGGTTAACTTTTGGCGTAGTATTTGGTCGGTGCCTGTCGAACACAATGAGGGCGCCTGGATGGGTGTTGTCGAGCGTGAGTGTGAGTCCATCGAACCCATGGGGTCTGTAACCATCAGCCCCGCAGACGTAAGTTGTGCCATCCGTACGGCTCCGAACTGGAAAAGTCCGGGTCCGGATGGATTGCACAACTTCTGGTTAAAGTAGTTTCGGTGCTCGCACGCGCGTTTGGCAGCACAGTTCCAGCAAGCACTCGAGCTCGGTTCCCTACCGCCTCCCTTGACAACTGGTGTCACCTCCTTGCTCTACAAGTCCGGTAGTACCACGGAAGCGAAGAACTACAGACCCATCACGTGCTTGCCGACGCTATACAAGCTCCTTACATCCATTTTGAGAGCAAAAATTAACACGCACATTGTTGCGAACAAAATTTTGGCCCCCGCTCAAAATGGATGTAGGGTTGGGTCACGTGGTACTAAAGAGCTCCTCCTCATACACATGACCATTTGCCAACGAGTCCGGCGAAACAGAGGGACCCTGGATTCTGGATCTCGACCGCCTGGATTGACTATAAGAAGGCCTATGATTCGGTGCCTCATTCATGGCTGAGGAGGATCTTAGAACTGTATAAAGTTGATGCAGTTCTGAGATCCTTCTTAGTGGCTTGCATGGGGCAGTGGACCACAGTCCTTTGTCAACCCGGGGGAGGAGAGGGCCCCTCTGGCCCGCAGGATTCCATCAGGATTGAGCGAGGTATTTTTCAGGGTGATAGTCTGAGTCCCTTGTGGTTTTGCCTAGCGCTGAATCCGCTCAGTACCCTGCTGAAGGATTCGGGACTAGGTTGCCAGCTACGGAGAGAGGGTGAGGTCATTTCTCATCTGCTCTACATGGACGACCTCAAACTATTTGCACCAAATAAACATGACCTGTTGGAGCTACTGAAAACCACAGAGGCCTTCAGTAGTGCCATCAAAATGGAATTTGGTGTCTATAAGTGTTGCCATGCATGTACAGCGGGGGAAAGTAGTAAATTCCACAAATTTACAAATTTCTGAGACAATGGATCTCAGATCACTCTCCGAAGCAGAAAGCTATAATTTTTTTAACCTTTAAACAGTTTTTTGTCGGGTGGCAATAGGGTGCGCGCCTTCAACGCCTGGGTGATGCCCTTGCTCACATACTCCTTTGGCATATTAAGGTGGACTCAGACTGAGCTCGATTTCCTGGATCGAAGAGTGCGTGTACTGCTCACTGCGCACCGTATGTTACACCCACGATCTTCTGTTATGAGACTGTACATCCCGCGGAAGTTTGGAGGACGCGGCTTCTTTTAAATGCCAAAGACCTCCACAACCGCGAAGTGTGCAGTCTCAGGGATTACTTCCTAAACAGTGAGTGTGGGATGCATCGTGACGTAGTGGCAGTAGACGCATCTTTCACCCCGCTCTCCATGGCAAACGAGAACTGGCGCAGACTTAAAGTACTAAGCACCGAGGACCGCAGGGCGGTATGGAAGAGTAAGGAGCTACATGGGCGGTTCTACAAGGCTCTTACGGGGCCCGACGTAGACCTGCTCGCGTCGGTGAACTGGTTACGTTACGGGGATCTCTTTGCGGAAACCGAAGGTTTTGTCTGTGCAATTGCGGACGAAGTTATCATGACGAACAATTACCGGAATTATATCCTGAAGGACGGTACGGTCGACATTTGTCGGGCATGCCGCCGTCCCGGAGAGTCGCTCAGGCATATCATTTCCGGTTGTGGTCATCTTGCTAACGGCGAGTACTTGCACAGACATAACTTGGTAGCCAAGATTATTCACCAGCAGCTTGCTCTTCTGTACGGTCTTGTGGACTTCGAAGTGCCGTACTATAAGTACACATCTGCGCCAGTTCTCGAAAATGGTCGTGCCACGCTCTATTGGGATCGATCTGTCATCACGGACAGGACTATTATAGCCAACAAACCTGATATCGTGCTGACAGATCGATTGAAGCGCCAGGCAGTGCTCGTCGACATCACCATCCCCCATGATGAGAACCTCGTGAAGGCCGAGAAGGACAAGATTAGTAAGTACCTAGACCTGGCACACGAGGTAACCGCTATGTGGGATGTTGATTCGACGATCATTGTCCCAATTCGTCTCTGCGAACGGTCTAATTGCCAAGAGTCTCGACCAACATCTTAAGAGACTCTCGCTAGATGGCTGGGTCAAGGGTCAGATGCAGAAGGCGGTACTCTTGGACACGGCGCGGATAGTCAGGAGGTTCCTCTCTCTGTTGCCCTAACCACCGGTAGCTTAGGCCCCGCCTCGCTGCCGGCGGCACTCTAGGTTAGGTTTTTTATAATGCTTTTATATTTTGTATGTATATTTTTATATTTTATTTTTGTAAATATGTTGTAGAAAACCTAACTTAAGATCAAAGATAAATAAAGTGAATAATAATAATATTGGGGGACAATCTTACACAAATCGACCTAGTCCCAAACTAAGCAAAGCTTGTACTATGGGTACTACACGACGATATACATACTTATATAGATAAATACATAGAAAACATCCAAGACCCAAGAACAAATATCCGTGAAAAATGCACAAATAAATGCCCTGGCCGGGATTCGAACCCGGGACCTCTAGCTTCGGAGGCAGAGTCACTACCAATTAGGCTAAACAGGTCGTCATTTTATTGCAATGAAACAAACAAAGTTCCGAAAGCATACTGATTCTAATTATCAAAAGATTCAAAAGCAATAAATTGCTAAGATCCTCAATGAAAACGCCTTAACCGATTTTAATGTAATGTATTATAGATTTTTTCATTAATTATATTTTGATTTAAGTATATATGTAAATTCGATAGAAATACTTTTAAAAAACATTTTGACCTTCCAACCCGAGGGGGAAACTAGACCTTATTGGGATTAGGCTTGTAAAGTGAGTGGGCAACTTGACTGTTAGAAGTTCTCAAGCAGCCCGGAGGCCTCTAACTTGACTTAACGACTCCTATCATAGACAGCAACCGGGATCAACGGTTTAACGTGCCTTGCAAAGCACGGGAGCGCTCAGTTAGTAACCACTCAAAGGGGTCACTCATTTTCGCCATTTTGGCTACGGAACCCTAAAAAGAACCAAAATACAAAATTAAAAAAAAGTAGATAACTTAGTAACCCAATACACACTGTCCCGACTATACATGACGTATGTACTTATATATTATTGCCATATAACATGCTGTTTGCAGCGACATTATCTCAGGTCCAATTTTACATATAATCCCATCAAAAACATAAATGTGAAAATGGCAGCAAAGTTCAATATGCGATGCCTGGTTATCGTCTTCACCTACAAAAGAATTGAGATCTAAATGGGTGCCAAGTTCCGAAGGTTATCAGAAAATACCTTTATAATACCATAAAAGCTGTTGGATATTTAAGAAAACTGCCAAGTTAAAGCTCAAAATGCATTAAGCCGCAATAAATTAGTTATACTGTAAACAATCTAGTGCCAGACTTGTCACATTTTCAGATAATCTACGGAACTTGGCACCCATTTAGATCTCAATTCTTTTATCGGTGAAGACGACACCCAGGCATCGCATATTGACCTTGGCTGCCATTTTCACATTTTATGTTTTTGATGGGATATCATTATTTTTGTCAAACTTCGAATGCACGAGTTACTATACAAAATACCCAAATGTAACGTATGTGCGTACGTAAGAACACTGCTTTGTGCATACATACATATAATCACGCCTGTTTCCCAGAGAGATTGGCAGAGACCACGGATTTCCATTTGCTACGATCCTGACATACAACTTCCGCTTCATGAACTCTCATAACATTCTTCATGAACTGTCGGCAAAGATCGTATAGCATGAATTACAGCAAATTCAGCACAGCTACGAGTATGGCAACACAATTTACGGAATGATAAAACCGTTCTAGTTCTTATAAATTTACACAGACGCTACTTCTAGCATAAAGAGAGAAACTGGCCTTTCAAGTTTAGTTCGGTTTCCAACTAGAATTGGAAGCATACCACCAAGGGGCTTGCACTATTTCTTATTCTGTGATACCACGTCGCCGAAAAAAAAGTTTCGAGTTTTTAAACTGAAGTATTTTTAAATTTATACAAGTCAGTTTATTTATTATTAATGTAATACGAATATTATAATACAACGAAGATATTTATAGTGAAAAAAAACTTATCTCAAAATGTGGTAGTGGCGAAGTCCGTCTAAATATTGGAGGCTAACATCGTCATATGCCGATCTTTGCCATTTTCAGAAGTCATTAACCTTTTTTGTCTATGTTTTAAATATAATCTAAGTATTGTTCTGTTGCAAAGCCTGTTCTACTAAATAACAAATGTAATACTTACTAGTCAATGATTATTACTAGTCAAAAATATCATTGTTACTAGTATACTCAAAATATCACAATATAAGGTCGGGGACAAATCTAGACATACTTTTTATAATAAAATTTTACTAGTAAAATAATTATTTTATATTAAGTGACATGTTTTGTTGCCCTGAATGGCGATGTATGCCTTATTATTAGTAAACGGGACTTTAATCGCGTAATAAAAATATTCACCTAAGGTATGCCCGACGTTTCGAATGTATCTTTAGGGGAGGTGGATTGGGCAGAGTTTCCCCTAGTAAAAGATGTCTCGACTTGAAGATCGTATAATGGAATGTAAATGTATTTACAGTATGGCTTCTTATATACTAAAACTTAACTATTGCTATTTCACTATTTACATTTATAAAAGACAAGGATAGCCATACAAGTTTTGGCGGGAAACTAACGCGCGCTGTAGATTCGTAGTGCGCATGCGTAGAACTCACGAAGGCAGGCGGGAGCGACTGCGGCGCGTTTGCGCATGCGCGGACCAAGGAAATAAATACACCCTGTCGCGCGCGCAGTGTAGTCAGTATCGAGGAATCTTCGGCGGGAGCGCACGTCTGTCTGCTGTTGTCACAGCCAAACAAAACTTCTGTTTCCTGGAGCACTACGTCAATCGATTATATTTGATGTCAATCGAAAAACGTTCTTTTCAGAACGGTCAATCATTTTGTCACTACGTCAATCGAAAGCGTTCTTTTCAGAACGGTCAATCAATTTGTAGTTGACGGGACTCGGCAGCTACATATCCACTATAACGTGACGGTATAAGCTATCATATTACTAGCCGGGCAGCTGCTTATAAGTAGGTAAAATCGCCATTAGACGATCTTAGCCGACATTGGCGTTAAACTTGGTTGGCCATTGCACCTTGTTTTAAAAAAGTGTGTTTATTTCATTAACCAATGCCTTCTTTGTGAATTTCGCAAGTTTAAATAGAAACCAACTAAATATTTAATCAACCAGTTTCAGAAATTTTGACTTCCAGGCAATAGGATAACCAAAATTGTACAATTAGTTATTTCTTAAATGGAGTATGCGGGTCTTAGCTGAGTTGATCTTACTCTTGACCTGGCCTGCTTTCTGGTTGGCTGAAATAATGAAGCTGCGCGCTCCTCTCGCAAGAACGCCCCAGCGATCATGCTATACTGGAGGTGAAGTTGTCTATCTCATCAATTTGGATTGGTGCTGGAGTTTTTAATTTCCTCACAAGTGATGAAAAACATTGTGATTATTCTCACTCATTAAACAACGTACTATTTCGGTTCGCAGGTAGGCCCTCGTGTTATTTGCAAGCTGATAACTATTTAAATCCTAAATTAATATGAGCTAGGGGGACTATTGAAACAAAGCAAAAACAAAAATTGTCCAATGAAATGTCATTAACAAATTAGTTTCTTATAATTTAATTCTTATTAAGAACATATTATACAATTAGTCCAGATGAATACAGTAGCAAGTATTTCACTTTAGATCATCATCATCAAACAAATCTTCAAAATCTGAAAAATAATAAAAAGGTTTTAAAGTAAGCTATAATATTCAGCATAATACTAATCATAATCCAACAAATATATACATGAGTCCCAATGCATAAGTTCTTATCTAGTCAAGAGTATTTTCTTAGGTCTGCAAGTTTGCATGAACAAGTTGTTTAAGAAATAAAATAATACTGCAATGTTTAATAAATATTATGTAATAATAGGTTCGTTGTGCATGAAAATATACACTGTAAGCAAATAAACGCAGAAGAATCATCAATTTTATGATGACAAAAATAAATATTAAATTCTCTTTTTTTACATTTTGATTGTGTTTCTTAGAACATGATATGCAATATATTGACAATTCTGCCTTGAGCCCACATGTGCAGAAGGAGAGCACAGTATGATTTGGTGGACATTGGTTTTTCAGAATGTTTACAGCAATAATTAGTCTTGTAGAAACTTAGTTATATAATAAAAATAAACTCCATTAAATATTCTATTATTTGTCTAACGTCATTACTCATTTCATCAAAACATGTAATAAATATTAAAATTGTTTCCCAATAGACAATATCTCCAGCATCGGGGCTCGTAAACTACGGTTACTTAAAATCGATAAGAATAACACAAATATATATATTTTTAACACATTTAAATATCAATAACCGAATTATACAAATACTGGACAATTACCATTAAAGAAATCTGCATGTACAGCTTTTTCATTTGCAGCTAAATCCATGAGTAAGCTTGATGGACCCCCGGCCTGCAACAGCACAGGTATAACATAGTTAATTTAATTTAGCAAATACAGAGGTTATTTTTCATTCTTTTTTAATAACAAAACACCATACTTCTTCCAAATCCATCCAAGGCCCAACACCTTCGGGAAACATTTCGTCAGCAGCAACGGTCGGCTTCATTGTGTTGAGAATAGAATGAGTATGATTTAATTTCCACAAAATAGTGTAAAATTACAATTATTCAAAGAGTATTCACGGAAACGTACAATGTAATGTGACAAGCATCTGTTTGTTTTGTTGTCACAAGACACCACAGATTATGAGATATTATGTAGCCACTACGGATCTATACCTAAGTTTAAGTATAGATCCGTGGTAGCCACAGACTAGTAAAGGTTCAGTCCGCCAACTCACGAACCAAAAATATAGACCGTAAGCAACCACATTTAATCTGTACCCGCTGGTAGATTTTTGACGTTTATTTTTTTTAATTATTTAATGATACTGTGGCAATGGAACTTACAGTGAACATCCAACGATATACAGGGTGATTTTGGGGTCGTGATCCGAAATAATTGTACATGGTCAAAAATTCAAAGTAGACAACATCACAGTCGGTATGAAGGTTTATAACTCAAATAGTTTTCTTTTTTTACAAATTTTAATGGGAAATAATACTTTTTCATACAACTTGGTCACCCTACCCCACTGTCAACTCTCCATACCATCCGTCAAAGAGAGTAGGGTAACCAAGTTTTTTTGTGATTTTGTATTTTTTTCATCAAAATAAATTAAAAATGAAATGCGTTTGTTTCGTGTCACTACAATTTTCTTGAAATGGCTAACAGATACCAAGTCTAAAAACTGGTTCTTGATCCACGACGCCGAAATCACCCTGTATAGCTCATTTAAATTTAACTCTGTGTAGAAGCTCACGGTATTTCCAATTGAACACCAACGTCCGATGTAAAATGAAACTGGTGTTCAATTGAAATACCGTGAACTATGTTGTGCCTATATGAAATTAAATAAACAATTTACTTATCAACAGATCTATTTTAACGTATCTCATTTCATATCCGGGAAAACGATATATCTTCGTCTTTTCACAGAGTTCTATGTTTTACAACCACAACACTCGTACATTCTGTAGAAGCTCACGGTATTTCCAATTGAACACCAACGTCCACTGTAAAATGAAACTGGTGTTCAATTGAAATACCGTGAACTATGTTGTGCCGTATTATATGAAATTAAATAAACAATTTACTTATCAACAGATCTATTTTTAACGTATCTCATTTCATATCCGGGAAAACGATATATCTTCGTCTTTTCACAGAGTTCTATGTTTTACAACCACAACACTCGTACATTTTGCAAAATGAGAACTTGCATGGCATGCCACATACGACGCACTTCACTATCTTCCATTTGTTGTCCAAACAATGGTTATTACGCGTTTCCAGATGAATTTTCGATTAGCTACACACAGTTCCGTTTGTATATATCTATCAATACTATAAATTAAATAACAACATTTGCAAAAAATAAAAAAAATATCTTAGACGACTAGACGGAATTCCGAGGAGACGCCATTTTATTTTTATTTGACACTTTATTTTGACGTTTGACGTCCATTGGTAGACAAGGCACAAGCCAATGAGAGCTAAGTATGTCGTCAAAATCTTTTTGACACAATATGGCCGCTATCATACACGTTTCGTTCTACGTAGATAAACAGCCGTGTATGTAGCTAAGATAGCTTATCACAATTGGGTCCCTGTACATGATTAAATATTATCACAATACTAGGATTGAAATATCATCAAGGTATTCAAAATTCATTGGATTTTGCTTCAATATTCATCAATTTCACGTACGTATCGTGATATATCGACTCTTTATCGCGTGATAATAATAACCGTGTAAAAGGCTGGATTTTTCTTCAATATTCATCAATACTGTGATCGAGTGTAAAGCCTATCAGAAACAGGCGCGGCCTGCACCTTTAAGCGTGTCACACACTGGAGCGGCCTGCGGCCGCGGTCAATAGTAAATTTGACAGCTAATGACAAGTTTACTCTTGACCGCGCCAAGGGGCTTGCAATGGGTGGAGCGCGCCGAGTTAATAACCTAACGCTCGAAATCCCCGAAACTAGCTGTCAGTCGCGGGCCGTCCATGGGGCCGTCGCCGTCCGGTCCGAACGTGTACGTGCACGTGCTCCGCTGCCGCGCGCCGCCGATTTGATCGCGACGAACCGCGCTAACGTATTTTTTTGTGTGATTATAAAAAAACACGATGAAACCCATAACCGGCACCACATGTTCTGTATATGGTTGTTTAAATACCCGAAGGAACGTTGGTTGGGTTCTTTTTTTCAATTACCTACAAATTGTGAACGGTAAGATTTTCTTTTAGTTTGGTATATGTAATAATAAGTACTTATTTAGCTTTTACCTTGGTGTCTAAAATTATCAAGTTGTAAGTTACAATGTACAACAACAATACAAATGAATACGATACGAACCACCTGGTTACTTTGTTAGGTACATTTCCGCCGATTTACTTATTAAGTACCTAACTGTAATTTTATTCAAAATGAAACACGCGTTATTCAATTTATTTTACTTGATTAGCTACATGTTGTCCTGTGTGTTGTCTTTGACCAGTGTGTGTTGCCAGTGATGATATATGGCACTGAAACGTGGTCGCTTACTATGGGCCTCATAAGAAGGCTCAAAGTCACCCAAAGGGCAATGGAGAGAGCTATGTTGGCAGTTTCTCTGCGTGATCGCATCAGGAATGAGGCCACCCGCAGCAGAACCAAAGTGACCGATATAGCCCTCCGAATCGCTAAACTTAAGTGGCAGTGGGCGGGGCACATAGCACGTAGAACCGATGGCCGTTGGGGCGGAAAGGTTCTCGAGTGGCGACCACGTACCGGAAGGCGTAGCGTGGGCAGGCCCCCCACACGGTGGACCGATGACCTGCTGAAGGTCGCGGGTGTCCGCTGGATGCGGGTGACGCAGGACCGGTCATTGTGGAAGTCTTTGGGGGAGGCCTACGTCCGTCTTTCGGCTGACATGATGATGATGATGAGTTGTCCTATTTAGATAGTTGTCCATTTATGTGTTGTGGCCATAGCATTTGAAACAAGGACAAAGTGTAGGTACCTATACCTGAGAAACTTAAGAAGATGACCTGTCCTGTTGTATGTGCTGTGTTGATTTGTATGTCCGACAAAACCTGTTGGTTGGTGATTTGAAATGTATTTATTTTTTGAGAGATGAAGGGGGAATGGTAATTTTTTGGCTCTTTTCTTAAATAATTTCTAAATAATTATATTAAAATGACAAAAAAAAAATATTTGAGATGCACACAATGAGCTCTTCCATATGTAACACGATATTATGTATTTTGATGATTGTCCCCCAATATTATGTAGTTTGAAGGTACTTCCCCTACACGTAAAATGGGGATGCATTATTTTTCTTTTGCTAAACCCACCGTGTTTGGTAACGTTAGATGGTTCGTTAAAAAAATATGAGATTTATTAAATGACCAGCTGTTGCCCGCGACTTCGTCCGCGTCTTCGCTCCTACTGGTCGCAGGGTGATGTTATATAGCCTAAAGCCTTCCTCAATAAATGGACTATCCAACAGAAAAATAATTTACAATTCTAACCAGTAGTTCCTAAGATTAGCGCGTTCAAACAAACAAACTCTTAAGCTTTATAATAGTATAGATTACGCTATTCGTTTGCGTGATATCTATACTATAATATTATAAAGCTGAAGAGTTTGTTTAAACGCGCTAATCTCAGGAACTACTGGTTCGAATTGAAAAATTGATTTTGTGTTGGCTAGCCCATTTATCGAGGAAGGCTTTAGGCTATATAACATCACGCTGCGACTAATAGGAGACGCGGACGAAGTCGCGTGCAACAGCTAGTAATTTATAAAAAGTTATATCTTCTCTTAGGTAGTATATCTTCTCCACAAGCAAGAGAATATGTGGAAAAAACATGGTAGTAGTATAGGTATACAATAAAAAATTAAAAACTATCACTGGGCCATGAACGCTCTATTCATGTAAAGTAACATGTACTTAATTAATTTCGGTTCACTGTACTTAAGCGACATCTGAGGTAGAACATGTTTTGTCTCATTGAAGTATTTTTGGCGTGACAACCCTAGGGCTACACGTGCCGCGCGTGAATGAATACAAGTTATGGGATAGACAGAGATGCAGAGAGTAGGCACGTTTCTTATGCCTAAACGCCGTTTTTGTTAGGAAGAGAAATTTCTGTACTTGTACTATTCCTTATTCTGTGACCGCGCGGCCTGCGGTGGCGGCCAGTTGTAAAGTATGACAATCCTAACATTCCTAACAATGATTCAGACACAGGCGGCCTTGACGCGGTTGACCACGGCCGCAATCCACGCCCCCTCCACCACGGCGCGTGTGTGAACGGCCGCGCGGCCTGTTGCAAAAATTCCTGACCACCATAAACCATATATAAAAATGCATAGTTAGATTATATTATATCCAATTTTAAAAAAAATATTTATAAAAACTATTGATCATACATTTATCAGCCCGGCTAGTATGATAGCTTATACCGTCACGTTTTATGTGACGTTTCAGTATATTTTGGCCATATAACGTGACGGTATAAGCTATCATACTAGCCGGGCAGCTAGACAAAGTAAACCTGCAGGCTTAAGTTTACTTTTGAGTGGCCAAAAGTAAGCAAAAAATATTTTTTTGTTATTAACAAGTATGTTTTTGTTGCGGCCTGTTCGTGAAACGCTTAACGCGTGATAATAATAACCGTGTAATAAGCCCCAACCCTACTTGCAGGACAACGTGGACCCCGAACTGTGTTTGTAGAGCGTTTTTTTTATTACAACTGGCAACACTAACTGATATACCTTATTTTTTTTAATTTATATCTATAGTCATTACCACGGATCCGTGGTCATTACAATTGATTTACCTTATCACAACTGTCAATGTCATGCATGTCTATATCATTCTGACATCACAAACTATATAAATCTCAGAGTACCCAGAGTAGAAATCAAATAATAATACCGCTAAGAGCGAGAAGATCATATACTACATTGAATGAGAGCGAGAGAGAGAGGGATATATCATTTGTTGTCCTTATCATAGTTCCTCTTTTCTTTATTTGCCTCAATGTCAGATAAACGTCAAGTCAAATAGTTTGAGGCAAATAAACGATTACCCGGCCAAATTAAAGAGGTTGTTTATTGTAAGCCGACAGACGTTTAAGACTAGTTCTCAATTTAGCTGCATAAGAACTATTCTGTCCACCTTGGTGAAACTCGTATAGGATCTCTATAGAAATCCTTACTGTGCGGAGATACTACATGCTGAGTTGCAGCATGTGCAAAGAAAGAGAACTTGAAGAGAACAGAACGTAATGCGAAGGGGTTATGTGTGGATTGTATTATTTTTAATCTATTTACTCTTGAATTAGATACAAAATGTTGTCTTATGACAATAAGTTAGTCCTTGCGCCCATGGTTCGTATAGGAACATTACCTATGAGATTATTGGCACTTCGTTATGGTGCCGATATTGTATACACGGAAGAACTAATTGATTGGAAGTTTCTACGTTCAAAAAGAAGAATTAACGGCAAGTGCTTATCACATATTAGAACCGTACTGGCAGAAAGAATAAAGGTTTACCCTATGTAGTATTTTTTAATTGGGGTATCATCATTCATCATGATAATACTTATACAAGCTGTCCTATAACCCCAGTATAATCCGTGGACAGCTGATAGGGCTGCTAAGTACCTCTCATAATATTAAATTTTTTGGTTTAGTGAAAATCCCTTAGTTTACGGGATGAGGTTGAAAACGGTCTAAAATATGACTCTTAAGTCATTTTTCAGTGAAGCATATTTATTTTGACTAAAATGAAATATTCTGAGAGGTATCTAGCAGCTTTACGAGTATTGCTGTCCATGGATTGAGGATCATCTGACAGTTTATGGGACAGCCTGCATAGTTTGTATGGTTACAGATATCATTTAACAATGTCTAACTCGAAAAGATAGAACAAATATTCTTAGACTCTGAAAAATCCATTTTATAAATAATGATTCATTTAATAAATATAAAATGTTGCAGATATACTCAATACTACAGATTACATTGACCAGACAGATGGCACAGTTGTCTTCCGAACTTGTACTGAAGAGAAAGACAAGGTTGTTCTGCAACTGGGGACATGTGATGCAGATAGGGCACTGAAAGTTGCAAAATTGGTGTAAGTATCAACACCAACTATTAAATTTATCCTGATTGGCGAAAATAAAGCTGATTTTATAAGGCTTTAGTTTCAAGTTAATTTCTGTAAATAATACCTACTCTGACCTACTAGCTAAAATGGAAACAAATAAATTAACATAGATATTTGTAAAATTTCAGGGAAAATGATGTGTCTGCAATAGACATTAACATGGGTTGTCCTAAAGAATTTTCCATCAAAGGTGGCATGGGTGTAGCCCTGATGGGCCAGCCAGACAAAGCATGGAACATACTAAATACATTGGTAACTAATCTGTCTATACCTGTTAGTTGCAAAATAAGAATACTGAACACTCCAGAAGAAACATTGGAATTGGTGAATAAATTAGTAAGTTCAGGCATTAAGGCTATTGGCATTCATGGCAGGACTAAAGATGAGAGACCACAGCATCCTGTCCACACAGATGTAATTCGCTATGTTGCAGAGAGGATATCAATACCAGTCATTGCAAAGTAAGACTGAATTAATATATTACTATCTAAAGATACATTTTAGATTAAAGACAAACATTACATTACATTTTAAATTAATTTGAAAACTGTTTATTACACAGTTATATATGTATACTAAACAGTTTTCAAATTAATTATTCAAGAAAATTGACCATTCCCCCTTTCTTTTCCCTGAAACTACTCTGCCTATAATTTTGAAAAAAAATGTAGAAAATAGTTTACCTATAGACTACAGCAAAATCTATAAAAAAGTCTATAAGTCCAATAGTTTTTGAGTTATCACTGAAAACTGCCATACTCAAACAAAAGGATGTAAGTTTTCTATGAAAATATGACCTTTTTTAATTCAAATTACAGGACAGTGGTTTAAAAAGTGGAATTGTATTAGTAAGTATGGGATGTGTTACTGTGCATAGTCTAACATGCACTTGCCAGGTTTTTAGGGTTCCGTAGTCAACTAGGAACCCTTATAGTTTCGCCATGTCTGTCTGTCCGTCCGCGGATAATCTCAGTGACCGTTATCACTAGAAAGCTGAAATTTGGTACTAATATGTATATCAATTACGCTGACAAAGTGGTAAAATAAAAAGTGGAAAAAAATATTTTATTAGGGTACCTCCCCTATACGTAAAGTGGGGAGTGTTTTTTTTTTTCATTTTAACCCTAACGTGTGATATATTGTTAGATAGGTATTTAAAAATAAATAGGGGTTTACTAAAATCATTTTTTGATAATGTTAATATTTTCGGAAATAATCGCTCCAGAAGTAAAAAAAAATGTGTCCCCCCCCCTCTAACTTTTGAACCATAAGTTTTAAAAATATGAAAAAAATCTCAAAAGTAGAACTTTATAAAAACTTTGTAGGAAAATTATTTTGAACTTGATAGGTTGAATAGTTTTTGTAATTTTTTCAAAAAAAGAAAAATGTGACGGACGGAAAACTACGGAACCCTACACTGAGCGTGGCCCGACACGCTCTTGGCCGGTTTTTTAGAAAGTAGATTCCTTAGATAGTACATTTTGAAGGATGACATTTAACTAGTTATATTTCTAATCATATGATTGAAACTAATTCAAACAAAACAACCAATTTTCTTTAAAAAGAAAAAGAAACCGTAAATAAAATATTGAAACTGCTACTTTTTACAACATTTCTATTATTTGTAAATAATGAAGAGTGTAGTCTTATCAGGAATGAACTACATATGCTGTCATTCATCTGAATTCTCATGTATAATTATTTTTGATATTTAGCTAAAATAGAGGTCAAATTGCATTTAAGTTACCATGTATTTCTATGGGAACTTGGATGTGCATCCATTTTTTAAACATATTGGCTACTCAGGAATATAAATTCTGTATCTATACTTGCAGTGGTGGTTCAAAAGAAATAGAAAAACACAGTGACATATATAAGTTCAAAGAAATGACTGGTTGCACTAGTGTGATGCTGGCCAGGGCAGCAGAGTGGAACTGTTCTATCTTCAGGAAAGAAGGCTTGTTGCCCATGGATGCTGTCATCAAGGAGTATCTGAAACTTGCTGTTGATTATGATAACCCACCATCTAATACTAAATATTGTGTCCAAAATATTTTAAGAGAGTTGCAGGAGACTCCCAGAGGAAGGCAGTTTTTAGAGTGCCAAACACTTGAACAAATATGGTTGGTATAACAGCTTACAATTAAATTATAATGTGTAGTGTAGTCTAGCTCTCTCTCATTTTAGCTGTATTTAGGTCATGGTTTGCAGATGTTTATGTATAATATTGTTTTCCAGTGATATTTGGAGTCTGGGAAAATATTGCCAGGAGAAACAGTCACAGTATCAGAAAATGGGCATAAAGGGGAGGTGGCAGGTGACCCCTGAAGATTTGGACCCACCTCATAAGAAACAAAAAGTAATAGACTCAGCCCTTAACGGAGTCCAACAAATGAAAGTAAGATTTTCATATTTTTTTATACTATGTCAGTGGCAAACCAGATAGTCCGTTGGGATAAAATAGTTAACATATAGGTAATAAAGTGGTATGAATAAGTAAATTTTAAAAATAAGTTACAATCTGTCATTCTTGTTTTAATTGTTTTCTTTCACAAAAGTATGCTGCTCATACTTATTTGTCTGTTTTCATGTACTTGGATTTTCACCCATAAACAATGGATATAGTCACGGAATGAAAAGATTCATCACTTCAACCCTAACCTTTTCAGCACTCTGTCAAATAAAAACACTGTGACTTACACGCCATACCATGAGAATGTCAAACGCAAAGTTGAACTTTATACAATGCATTTAGGTTCTAATCTCATTGGACACCATGACGGATATAAGTGTTGTTGGGGTCGAACCAGTGGTGTGCATATATTATGTTGTTGCTGTTGATAAGGTTAACAGCATTAAGTGAAAAATGATGAACCTTTTTCATTTCACGGCTGTGCAACTGTGCATCATCCCTGACAATTATGAGCAATCAGTTTTTGTGATATTTTGGATATTTCATTGGCTACATTTTATTTGTAGGTATGTTTTATACGAGGAAATTTCAATGACTTGAATTTGCCAAAAGCTAGGCTTCATGCTTGGGCTGGGAAGAATGGCCATGACTTACCAATCTATGAGACGAAACAGGTAACAAAATTATTCCAAACAATACTTACATTTAATGGTAAGAAATATACATCATCATTTTGGGAAAAGAACAAAAAGTTTGCTGAGCAAGGTGCAGCTTTAGTATGCTTGTTTTATCTGGGTTTGGTAACAGAAGATGACTTGTTACAACTTGGTAGTATAATAAAATAGTTAGAAGGAAAATGACATTGTTTTATTAAATACTTTATTAATTAAATTATGTCTTTATCTTTTGTATGCTTTCCACTAATTTCTGATTTAGTTCTTCCAACTTCACTTGTAGCTCACTGCGTTTTGTTGAATCATCATGTAACTTCTCAAAACTCTGGACACAACTATAAGCCTTACTCAGAATATCGTCTTGAGGAACTAATTTTACTAAATCATATACTTCACCATTTGTGTTTGCTATGTCTTCCAGTATGTTTTGCGTTGTAGGCAAGTTTGGTATCGTATAATTCTTGGCATCCATTTTCGATTTATAATTTACAATTCTGTTACTAATGATAATTCCAATATAACCCTGTTTTAAATAACAAACGATATCATAAAATATGATCAATGTTCAGTTATACTATATTATTACATTTATTTTTAATTTAAATGCGACGTATATACATGGAGACAACTTATACAAAGTCAAATGTCAATACTGACATTACTGACATCTGTCATGTCCATAGAGACGAGATAGGATCTCAGAGTAGACGTCAAACACAGATATCAGAGTAAAGCAGATCCGCTCATTTAAGTTGTACGATTTTTGTACGTCTGATCTATTCTCACTAATGTCCAAATCAGAAAGTTTGAGAGAGACAGACAAGTGACATCTGACACGTCTTCATCTGTCAGTGTCTCCGTCTTCATAACTGAAAATTGTACTGAACTGACGTTATGGTGTGTTAAGTTTATATGGGATTTAACATCCTGGTGTGCTCACAAATCGAGACAACTTGTTAACAGCCGAAAATGATTGTATTATCTGTCGCATTCTAACTCATTTTGGTGCACCATAAGGATTAAAGAGACAACTATATGGAAAATCATCTGGCTTAATACTGCGAGTCTGCTTTTCTCTGATGTCTGTGACGTCAAATAATAATCCTTAAGAGCGAAAAGATCATATACTAAATTGAATAAGAGCGACAGAGAGTGATATATCATTTGTGGTCCTGCCCGGTAGCTTCGTCACGTTTATGTGACGTTTCAGTACATTTTGGCCATATAACGTGAATGTATAAGCTATCATACTTTTCTTTATTTACCTCAATGTCATTCATTTGCCTAAATGGTGTCTAATAGTGTGAGGCCATGAAGTAAGGATAAATCTGAAGTCCGCATTGCACATATACAAACGGTGGCGAGAGAGATGGAAGCATAAACAAGTAAACACGTAGGAACGAGATATAATGTCACATTTCCCGTCCCTCATCGCGTACAGACTTTTATTGTTTGTCACCGGACTGTCATCGATGAACCGTCTGAATGTAAATGCATTTCAACAGGGCTCAACGTAAGCCGGGTCCACAGCGCCATGTTTTTCGTGTTTGCAAACATCAAACATGTTTTTCGAACACAAAATAGGCGTGGCCTCAGTGTTAAGGCAACCGGCCTTAACACTGCACCAAAAATCCAACAAAACATGTTTGATGTTTGCAAACACAAAAAACATGGCGTTGTGGACCCGGCTTTAGTGTTTGACATTTCGTGTGATTGCCAGCCATGAAGTAAGGATAAATGTACGCGATGAGGGACAGGAAATGTGACATTGAACCTCGTCCTACGTCCTACGTGTGTACTTGTCTATCTTCCATCTCTCTCGCCAACGTTTGTATGTGTGCAATGCGGACTTTTATTGTTTGTCACCAGCCAGGCTCGTATGATAACTTATACCGTCACGTTATATGGCCAAAATGTACTAAAACGTCATCATACTAGCCGGGCAGCTTATTTGTCAACGGACTGTCATCGATGAACCGTCACCATATATAACACGATTAAGATGAGATATTATAAACGTGTTAAAGGATGTATCAGTCACCATCTCAATTTAGTCAGGTTACCATAACTTCAGGGTGCCCAGCGAATAGAAATTTATTTTACCCATAATGTTGGGTAATCCAGCCCGAAGGTTATAAATTACAAAGTAATCATTTATTCGCGATTATTATTAACCTTTTGGACGCCAACTACGCATAAATCCGTACCATCAGTTCCAGCGTTGCCAGATGGTCACATTTGTCACGTTTTTCGTGACTTTTGGGCTTGTTTTGTGACATGTGCGTGACTTGTGATGTAAGGGCAATTTTCGTGACTTTTGAAGATTGCCGATTTTTTTGCAAAAATTATTTGAAATACCTACATATTATTTAGGAATGCATCTAAAAATGTGTCATATTATTCTGTATAACCTGTGGCAGGAGGCAGTGACATGACATAAGATACAAACTAATTCAGAAAAATGACGTTACGTCTACCAATAGTCATGAGACTCATGAGAAAATGGAACCTGTCATTTGGGTATTTCGGTGTGATTTAGTTTGATTTGATACTAGTTGTCAATGTATTTAGTACGCAATGTTTCATTTCTTTAAGTCTGTACTCTGTACTCACGGTATTGCGAGTGCTAGCGTAAATTTTTTATTCAGGCTGTGAGCGCTCTAAAACCATTAATGTATTATTTTTATCCGGGAGACTTCATTCTACTACGTTGACTTTCTTTTCAATTTATATTAATGTAATATGTTTCCAAGACAAAGACTGAATACTGCAAGTTCAGTGTTGCTAGTTTTGGTTTGATGACAAATTTGCACAATTTGACAATCTGTAAGCTCGAGCTGAAATGCCTAGCTGGCTGAGTAGCTTGTTCCGTTACGTTATATGGCCGAAATGTACTAAGATGTCACATAAAACGTGACGGTATAAGTTATAATGCTAGCTAGGCTGGCTGACTGCCTCTGGTACCGACGGTTTCTCGCTTCTCTTGTTTGTTTGTTTTGTTTACTATACTTATACTTAGACACTTAACTTCGCTCAACCACCACCAGTGATTATTACCGAAAGCCGAATCTGTTTTATTCCATTGATGGGTAAGTAAACTTCGCTAAATATATGCAAATATTTCATAATCAAGTTTCAGAATCACCACGTAAAAAAATTAAACTTACCAATATTTATGTTCGAATTGATAGAATAGTTTTTATTTGGTAATTGTTAGACAACTTTTTATTTCGTGTGCTATGTTCGAATTGTTTGAAAACGTTTTATTTGGTGGTGCTAATTGAAAAGAAACCCAACAATATGGATATTTCTTATGTATTATTTTTCAGTCTTGCACTCAAGCACCTACCTACAAGAAAATAAAGCTTACGTATGTGTCCAAAAATAGTTTTGTATGCAGGTACCACAAAAGTTTGTAAGACTAATGGTGAATTTACTATTTTGCTAGTGATGTCGGATTTGTAAGAGAACCAGTTTCATGAGAAATTTTTGTTAACACCATTTGACAATCAAAAATATAAAATGATAATCAATAAATAAAATCCCGCCAAAAACATTTCATGTAAAATGTTGCCAAGACGACCACATAAGGTTTGCCCTGTGAAAAAGATATCAGTGGGGCTAGTATGATCGCTTATATGTCGGACATATAGCATTCGTCCCTCTCGCACTTACATACTTGACAGTACGGGACGAATGCTATATGTCCGACATATAAGCGATCATACTAGCCCCTCAGATCTCGTGTAGAGCCAAGCTTCTGAATCTACACGGCCTAACTCTACCGACCCTAACTTCAACAAATTCTACATATCAGTAAATATGTATGGCCGGTAGAGTTAGGCCGTGTAGATTCAGAAGCTTGGCTGGCTTGGCTCTACAGGGGACTTATGTGGTCGTCTTGGCAACATTTTACATGAAATGTTTTTGGTGGGATCTCAGTTCTTTTTGTAAGGCGGAGGTTCTTGTAAAGTACTTATTAATAGGTTTTTAGTTACTATCTACAGTAAACTTACACACCCCCCATTTTAGGTTGGTTGCATACTAAACTTAGATTACATACCAAATTTCAGCTTTCTAGCACTTCAGGAAGTACCCAAACATTTTGATAATCATCAGTGTGTGAGTGAGTGTGTCAGTGACGAAATCGGTGTATTTTAGATACCAATAAAATCTAAAGTATTAGAGCCATTCAATTGAGACTTTGTATGTTTAATTAGTCTATTATTGACATCATCTTATCTGAGAATATGAACTATCTGGTACATCGGAAACCAACTTTATGAGGGTTCAAAAAAACGACGAAACACTTCGAGAAAAGGTAGGTAGTGCCCTTGCACTTCGCTTGGCTCATCTTGGCGGGGGCACTACCGTGCCCCCAGATATTTTTGGCTAAACAAGCAGTACCCGTTAATAAATCAATTAGTGTCTAATTATTAAAATCTAATTATTTATTCTGCAAACAGGCCACAAAGGTACTTTTACAAATCAAAATCTATCCGTATTAATTAAAAAATAAATAAATAAAATAAAAATGATATATAGTTTAATTTAAAAAATATGGCTTCCATCAATGTCAAATTGTCACAATACTGGTGTGTCAATATTATCGCGGTATTCAAAATTGTATAATTTTGGTTCAATATTCATAAATATTCACGTAATACGTATCGTGATATGAGTGCATCACGTGATAATAATAACCATATAAAAGGCCCCAATTAGCTAACGTTTTGTCATTTTAGTGCTCAAATGCAAAGATATGATAACCCAATATTCGTTTCAGATCATTTATATTGAGATTCCGAACCACTTGTCAATATTCTCCATAGTGTTCAATTTTAAATGGAGCCGGGAGTGACCTACATATATTTATGTCCATGACGATTAGCACATGACGCTAAAGTTTTGAGATAGCGTTTAAATGGTCTCGTTTTACGTGCGACGGTTTATATGACTTGTCTATCATATCAGACAATTCGCGTAAAATTGTTACCCAAAGTTGACTATAAATATCCGTGAAAGTTGTCATTTTGCTATTATTCTAGCCGGACTGCGTAGCTGGCGCCGTGGTTTCTACCGTCGCGTTTTATGTGACGTTTTAGTACATTTCGGCCATATAATGTGACGGTATGGGCTATCGTGCTAGCTAGGCTGGTGTGCCAAGGATTGATGTATCATAAAAAGGAATGCGAAAGTCTTTATTTTAAATATTTAGGCCGATTTATTATTTGTTCAATACAAAGACAAAAATGTGACTTTTGCAGCAAAAACGTGACTTTTCGGGAAACGAAACGTAACTTATGACTCGAGAGCCCTGGCAACACTGATCAGTTCAACGCCGACCACGAAAATATCGGTCACGATATCAACCTAAATGCATTTTAACGGGGCTCAACTTGGTGTTTGACATTTCGTGTGATTGCCAGCCATGAAGTAAGGATAAATCTGAAGTCCGCATTGCACACATACAAACGTTGGCGAGAGATATGAAAGCATTGACAAGTACATACGTAGGAATGAGATACAATGTCACATTTCTTGTCCCTCATCGCGTACAGCTGTGCTAGCTGCTAAGTTTGCGGTAGCACAGCAGGCTTTTATTGTTTGTTACCGGACTGTCATCAATGAACCGTCACCATATATAACACGAATAAAGATGAGATATCCACGGATCTATACCTAAACCGGATTGAGTACTGTGACGAAAAGTGTGACCGACAGAGAAGCCAAACTCGAGGATTGCATCTCGTTTTAATTAGGGTGACCAAATACATCTGTGGATATGAGGATTATTTCTAATTAGGTTCTATGTACAATGAAATTTAAACTGAATTAGGTAGTAAATAAAATAAGAATATTTTTCAAAGAAATATTTATTTTGGCTAATCACAAGTTTGTGTATCCAATTATCCATACATTGTTAAACAATATAGTCTTGTGTAATTTTTGCCTAAGCCCTACTTTATTTTCCAAATCTCTTAACAAATGTGTTCTCCCGTGATGGGCCATGCGTAAATTAAAAAAAGACGAGGACGAGTTTTAATTCACCATCAACAGATCAGCACGGTGGTGCCATGATACACGAGTTCGGTAGGTAACAATACAATATAACTGTTACCGAACTTGCCGGTATCCAATTGAGCTGAAGTGTAGCATACTTATGTACAGTATGCGTGAAAATTAGCATACTGTACACAAGTATGCTAAATTTCAACTCAATTGGATACCGGAAAGTAGCTGTAAAATTGTTAAAAAATTGGAACGACAACTTAAGTACTTGCACAGTTTAATCACATACAGTCCAAGTTAAACAAAAGCTTATAATGATAACAAAATTGTTAAAAGATTGAATTTCAACTGACCTTTAGAAAAGGTTTTCTCACTAAACACTTAATAACGAATATTTCTGCAAAACCAGCCCAAGTCATAGTCACCCTAATCAGTTTGACATTTGTCTTGTCGTTTTATCGTAAAATATAACAAATTGTTCCTTACCTGTGAAATGATATTCCATAATTAATAAAACTTTCACTTTTACAACCCTTTACACAACATGTTTTCACTTTTTCAACTAATTTCATCAGCCGCTTATTTTCATAATTTCAAATTTGACACCATTAAGGTTGGGGATACCAATTAATATTTGAACAATACTACTATATTTATTGCAATACTAGGTTTTAGTCAGTTAATAATGTTGATATTTTATACAATTACGAATGAGGTCAAATGTAAATTATGCCTGATAAATATGCAGTACTAGTTAGTACAAGCAAGTAATTGTTTTCAGTATTCTAAAATACCACAACATATATTTTTTTTACACTGGCAAGTTGTGCGAGTGGGACACCGCCCTCCGGTTGGTTGCTCTCGCTCGGACCGCTATCTCTAGTCTGTCTGTCATAACAGGATATTAACTGTATTACGCGAGAATAAGGTTCAAGTTTGACTGGCTCATAAAAGTTTGTACTCAATCCGGTTTAGGTATAGATCCGTGGAGATATCATAAACGTGTTAAAGGCTGTATCAGTCATCTGATACTTCTCAATTTAGTCAGGTTACCATAACTTCAGGATGCCCAGCGAATAGAAATATATTTTACCCATAATGTTATTTATAACTTTATTCAGAAAAACATCTTCTATTATACAAAAGTGAAAAAACAGAAAGGGTTAAAAAGTATGGGGAGAGAGCGAGATATCGCCTTACAGAACGCACGATCTCCGGTGACATGTTTCTCGAAAACTGCACGCGTAACACGAAAAATAACTATCCAAACTATTCTCTGGATATTGCCCCAGAATAAGAGCATAAAAGCTACCGATTCCGTTGCGTATCTCTTCCACAATAATCTAAACAAAATTTCTCTAAAAATCTAATGTCGTAGACGTCGGCTAATGTTCGGCTCACTTCGGAAACGTTCGGAAAATATTATTTGTTAGGGCGTGCTCGTTATCACGTGAATATTGATACATATTGAAGCAAAATCTATACAATTTTGAAAACCACAATAATATTGACATTCCAGTAATAGTATAGATACGTTACCCGCGTACCTAAAGTGTGCCGCTATAAAGACGCTAACATCGCCTATTGGCTTCAGTCGCTCCCGGGCAAGCGAGAGAGGCGAATGTTGACACGAGTTCCCGCCAACGACGTAAGTGATCTTAAAAATGCCGTCATGCATGTTGCGAAAGTGCACTAATTATACATCCAAACGTACTAAGGCAACAGGCATCACATACCACAAGTAAGTAAGCTGAAATTATGTTATTTTTTCCATTTTATCCTTCAATTTACCAAATATGACGCAATGAAGACGCTGTCTCTGAGAAAGAGACTACCTAGTGTCGTTTGCAATGAGAGTGATAAAGACAAACAGACTGCGAACATAGATTAATGCAACAGATGCGTCATACTAAATCACATTCAATTCTAGATTATATGGGTTACAAAGTCAACTTCAACTTACTGCCCTATTTATTTCTTCGGGTTTATTTAGAAGAAAATAATGCTGTAACTATTAAATGTTAATTTTTAAAGTATATCTCTGAGTACCAGTGACGAAAAGTGAAGAAGTGTCCTTTCTTGTATCCTAGACGAGGTCGGTCTGTAAGAAGTTTTTGTTGCTTGATAGAAATATAATCGATTGACATCAACAGGCATGAAACATTTTTTGACAAGATTAGTTTTGCTGTCTGTACATTTATTCAAAAATCCGTGTCCGAGTCAATTATTTTGTAATTCTTTGACGTGCCTGCTACGCAAACGACAACCCGATAGCGGTATTATAATAATATTTTATACCATTACTTACACTCGCTATCATCCGTCGATTAATAGGTAGAAACAGTTTGCACCTTCTGCCCAGTGTTAGTTTCTTTAATCTGTGTCAAACGTGCGGTGATTGGTGTTCCGGGTGAAGGCTGTCTCTTTCTTATGTATTATTTTGACAAAGCTATCTCTTTTACGCTTTCGATGAAGTGTGCGTATTGTAAACAATAAAACAAAATGCGAATGTGTGATGCCGCGATATTGGAAGCACTTTTTGCGCTTGTAATGTTCGAGCATAACCTATCTATACTTAAAATATCATTGCCAGTAATTACGATAATCGTGTAACAGGCCCTTAGTCATTTGACGTCTTGATTTGTCCCAAAGACTACTATGAATATTGAATTGTCCTTCCATTTTTGTTTTATGTTAATATTCGTATTATTCGTTTATTGTTTTTAAATGATGACCACGCAAATTGACTTGGATTGATCATTTGACTTCATTTCTACGAAAGGTGGTGGTTTGTGGTGGTTATATGGAATGTCACATGGATGTTTGTTTGGAAGCAGCGATGGTCATGGGCGTCATTGCCTCCGTGTTTACATTATTCGTGTTCAAGGGCCGGCCGGTAGGACGGAAGTAAATGCAGGAGATCACTGGATAGCAGTAAATTCTTATCCATATTTACAATGATAGAACAATGGGAATAACGCTAGGAGAATGATGATGAATGCACAACAGAAGATTTATGACTGAACATAGCTGCATGCTTGCATGCTGTGACGCTGCCATCTTCGAGAGCTCTGAGCCTCTGACAACCTGCTGATGATAATTGAACCAACTTATAGGTTACATTATGAAATTCATAACTGACTCTACATATAACTCCCTAGCTAACAGGTAGACTAATCCTTTTATAGGTGGTTAAAAATAAATCAAAACATAGAGCCTGCCAGAATTTAAAAAGAAATTATTTAATTGGTGCTTACATAAAATGTATTATACTGTAAGTGAGCATTTTGAACCTACCAATTGTTTACTGACATTCTAGCCTTTGTAAAATTATATTGTACTCTCTGTAACCTATTATTACTATTGTAATGTCTTTTCCGCTCACGGGACAATGGTGTCCCAGACCTTTGGAAGGTGTGCGCGGAGCCGAAGTACCGAGATATCCAAGTACCACATAGCCAACACGTGAAGGCCCTTTTGGACAATTTAATGAACTGCGAAGGGTACACCGAGTGGATGTTGTCCCTGCCCAATCTGCCCATATCATGGGACGCACACAGAGACAGCACCCGCCAGGGTGTACAGGGACTATTACTGGTTGATGGAATCTAATGGCTGGGCTATTACATGTTGTAAGGATCTTTTAATTGACTTACAATTGAAAGACACCAATGCACGGCTGTTTATCTACGTAGAAAGAAACGTGTATGATAGCGTCCATATTGTGTCAAAAGATTTTGACGACATACTGAGCTTTGATTGGCATAAAGTGACAAATAAAAATAAAATGGCGTCTCCTCGGAATTTCGTCTAGTCGTCTCTGAACATTTTTTTATTTTTTTTCTAATGTTGTTATTTAAATTGTAGTATTGATAGTTTACTATGCAGTAAACAAACGAAACAGTGTGTAGCTAATCGAAAATTTATCTGGAAGCGCGTATTAACCATTGTTTGGACAACAAATGGAAGATAGTGAAGTGCATCGTATGTGGCAAGGCATGCAAGTTCTTTTTGCAAAATGTACTAGTGTTATGGTTGTAAAACGTAGAACTCTGTGAAAGGACGAAGATATATCGTTTTCCTGGATATGAGATGAGATACATTAAAAAATAAATCTGCTGATAAGTAAAATGTTTGTTTAATTTCATTTAACTAAGATATGGCTCAACATAGTTCACGGTATTTCAATTGAATACCAGTTAAATTTAAATGAGCTATATATATTTATTGTTGGATGTTCACAGTAAGTTCCATTGCCACAGTGCCATTAAATAATAATAAAAAAGAAACGTCAAAAATCTACCAGCGGGTACAGATTAAATATAGTTGCTTACGGTCTATATATTTTCTTCGTGAGTTGGCGGTCTGAACCCTTACTGGTCTGTGCACCAATGTTATGTTATAATTTTTTACTGTGTATTTTTTATTTTTATTTATTTATTTGGTCTGCCAACAGCGGTTACAATAATACATGGTAAGTAAGTACCTACAATATCAATAGGGTTCACAGTTAATTGCACAGCTAATTATAGGCAAACACCACATGCATACAAGATAAACTTATATCTAAGGAACAGAAGAAGTAGGAACGGTAATCTTAAATGAGGTAATTTTGTAATTAAATTAATGCATAATTGCATACAATACTTAGAAAACTATAACTAAGTGGCACAAATAACAGCTATTCAAGCCTGGGTGTTCTTCACTATCCTGACCGTTGTGTCATGGTGGATATCGCAAGTGTCCGAGTATTCATTTAGCAGTCTACTTAGACGAGGGATAGGTGAGTTTTTACCTAATACAGTTTTACGGAATGGTGGCTGTAATGGCTTAATTTTGCCGCGCGGATACCTATTGGGAGCTTTGAATTTGATTTTTTCAAGTAACTGTGGACAGTCTATTTTATTCTTGACTATTTTGTGTAAAAAAGATAGATCCAAGTTTACTCTACGTTGGGATAAAGTGGCTAGCTTGAAATGTTTTAGCCTTTTCTTGTATGATTGTATTTTATTAGCTACCCCATAGGCTCGGGCCAAATGCCATGTAAAACGTTTTTGCACCCTTTCAATTCTTAAGTTATGTGTTGCAAAATGTGGACGCCAAACTACGCTACAATATTCCAAAGTACTACGGACTAAGCTAAAGTACAGAATTTTTTTAGTTTTGAGTTTGCGGAAGGGTTTGCTATTCCTTATAACGAATCCTAGCATTTTGGAAGCTTTTTTGATTATAGAGTCAATGTGTGGAACAAATGTGAGTTTTTTATCAAAAATAACACCTAAATCTTTGATGTGGTCAACCTCCTTAATTTTGCTACCTGCTATAAAGTATGTTGACGGAATGATATTATGGTTTCGAGTAAATTTTACATGATAGCATTTGGTTGAGTTCAGGTTCATTTCGTTGTTATTACACCACCTAACCAGGCTGTTAATGTCTTCTTAAAGTTGATGACTATCATCCAATGATTGAACAACTTTAGAAATTTTGAGATCGTCTGCAAATAAATATGGAATTGAGTAGCGTAGTATCTTCGGAATATCGTTAACAAAAATATTGAAAAGGATTGGAGCCAAATGAGAACCTTGAGGGACCCCCGATGTTATTATTTTGTTACTTGATCTAAACCCATTGACTACCACAAAAAAAGCTCTATTCGTCAAGTAACAACGTAGCCACTGCAACAGAGTTCCCGCGAAACCATAGTCGGAAAGTTTCCGTATCAATACATTATGAGATACGCGATCGAACGCCTTGCTAAAATCAGTATATACAACATCGATTTGTTTGCTGGCATCTATAGATTCAGACAAGGCTTCAACGAATGTCACAAGATTGGTGTTGGTTGATCGTGCCGGAACAAATCCATGTTGGGAAACCGTTAGATATTGCTTTATATGGCTTTGGATTATGGGACATACAAGTGATTCGAATATTTTCCCCAGTGTACTCAAAATAGATATAGGTCTGTAGTTAGTTATTAAGTGATCATCATCAGACTTGAAAATCGGCACAACTTTAGCAAGTTTCCACTCGTGTGGGAAAGTACCTGAACTTAAGGACTTGTTGTATATTAAGCACAACGGTTCAGCAAGGTTTGATGCACATTCGTAGATGAAGAACGGGGGTATATCATCGGGCCCGGCACCTTTATTAACGTCTAAGTTTAAGAGCCTTTTGACTATCGTTTCTTTGTCAAATTTTATACTTGAGAGTATTTCGGAGCAGAGATCAGCATTGTCCATAATTGTGTCAGCTGGCATGTGATCAGTGGTAAATACTGAGGAAAAAAAATTAGCGAACATGTTACAGATCTCTGATCCGTCCGTTGTTGTAGTAACTCCGTCTGACATGGCTGCTGGGTAAGTACTGGATCCGCCTCGCTTAGCTTTAACATAACTTGTAACTAGAACTATGTTGTCAAAGCACATTCATATTCTTATTGAATGCTAAAGAAGTATTAATATATTAATCATAAGTATTTCATCATCAGTAATAAATAAAAATTATATAAACGTTGGATAAAATAAAGTAATAAAATGTAAGCACAATTGGAACGTCACCCACAACACTAAAATATACCTATTCATATTGATACACGCTCTTCGAGTATAATGAGTTTCAATAAGAACGTATCTAGTATTTAAAGCAAGCAAATTGCGATCGTATATGCAAGACGTAAGGTGTTGTTTCGCTTGAGCGAAGCTTGTTATTTTGTTATTGCACCTGCCCGCGAGTACAATTCATTTCAATAAGAGCGTATGTATTGCATGAAACAAGTGATTTGCGACCATATTTGCTTGACGTAAGGTGTTGTATTGCTTGGATTGTAGGGTAATTAAGCTTGCGGACAATTCACTCAAAGGTTTCAATTTGGAAGGCTAACACATATCAAGGTATAAATAGCGCGTGGGGTTCGATTCGAGATGCTCATTCTTACTTGTGTTGTTGTGCGGATTGTCATTTGAAGCTGGCTCGTTTTAACGTAGTGATAATTCAAGGTACTATTTTATTAATTACCGTTATCATAGTTGAGTGGTTCATTATGGTGCAAATACTTTGAATTATGGTGAGTTATTCAACTGTGAATTTAGATTTTATTTTATGATTTTTGTGTGTTTTGATTTGATATCGAGCCAGATCAATGTCTGAATAGCATGGTCTATTTAACAAGTTGGATCTCATCCTCGAGGAGGAAAAGAGATACAGCTTGGAATCCTATTAGTTTTGTTACCAAGTTTAAGAGGGCTTGGCATCATCTCTTTACCAACATAGATGATGATATACTCTTACGTGCTTTGGGGTCTAGCCACAGATTGATGCGAGAAGGTCGCAATTTCCAATAAGTCGACCGCTATGAACGGTGTTCACTCGTAGAGATCTTGTGTGTGCCTGAAGTTCGTTCTTTATTAAATATATTTATGTACTTACCTTATATACGTTAGGGCGCAACATTCACAGATCCCTTTAGTCTCCGGACGGTTGTGAATGGAGCAAATACACAAGCTTTAGGTTGCCTATCTCGGTCTAGCCTACCGAACGTTACAGCTTAGGTTATAGTAGGATTCACATTTCATGACACTATTAAATAATTGGGTTTTGCTTACACTAGAGTAGGGACTAGTTGAGAGTAGAGTTAGGTTTAAAGTCATTTGTAATAGGTAATAGGTTGTTAGGGCTAAATAATTATTAGGGTTGGTTTTAGGGAACTAGGTTTCATTTAATAGGTTGTTAGTGATTGTAGGAAGTTTGGTAGACGTGAATAAGTAGGTAAAGGTCAATTGTGAATAATGGTTTCCAAGTGTGGATATGAAGTGTGGGGTTTCATGGGCTACATTTGAAATATGGTTTAAAGGTGTAACTACATTTAATTTACTTTGCTCATTGAGGTAAAATAATTCCAGTTATGATTAGAATATAGAATTGTTTCAGAAAGATGAAATAATTCTAGACATTGTAGCAGGCGGAGCAGTCTACGAGTCAATTTTATCTATTATCATGAGTGGAATAATGCTCGCATTTCTATCATGAGTAAATGAGTGCTCACTATTTCAGGTATCGATTAGGTTCAAATATTTCATATGAATTGCCCTGAATAGTCGATATTGAGTGTACCACTTTATGGAAACTAGGTTTTTAGGGAGTTAGTGACGAGGTGATTTGTTTTCATTAGATTCAACTTTGTACCTCAACTTTTGTATATAAAAATGTTAGCGTCAGTACTTATAAATTGCTAAGATTTATTTATAAAGCTTAAATTAATAGATGATTCCTCTAATCATCGATATGACTATCTGGTGAGTTTCTTTGATGCTTCTTCTCATCAGCAAGTCTAGGTTACGAAGCATTGGTAGATTCATAGGTCATATAAAAATACCTATTAAAAATTCAATATAATAAAATAGGTATTAAATACGTAGCTAGGAGGTCTGTCACCCATCCAGGCGTAAGCAGTAGCATTGTATGGTAGTGAAAGAGTCGCACCATACAATAATAATCAAAATTATTCTTAGCTAGCTAGGAAATCATGTATCAGTGTTTTATGATGAAATAATTTTGATTTAGGGAAAAATTATGGCTTTTAAGGAAAATTTGCCTTTCTTTAAAAACCAATGGCTACTGTGTTACGCTTAGCCCGGCCTCAGGTAGTCTGGTGGGGGATTATTAATAAAAAACAAATAATTATTTGTTTATATAAAGAAGCATACAGTAGGTAAAGCAAAGATTAGTACTTAACCTTTTCTATAATCAAAATTGTGATAGGTTTAGGAAAATGGGTAGTGCAATTCCCTAGGAATAGTGGGCTAGGGCTAGGCTAAAGGTAGGGCTATAGGTTAGGTAGTGAAGAGTTCAGATCTTGTTTGTTTCACATTAAAGAATTTGAGTTGCGCGGCACACAGCGTAGGTATGTTACTAGACGATCACTTGGCCAAATCAAATAAATAAATTAAATCAAATCAAATTAAATCAGTCGTTAATAAATCAAGCTGTAAAATATTAATCATTTTCTTAAATCATTTTCATTTATTTATTTTTCTGTTATTTGTAAAGGAATTTCAATATTAAAGAATTTTATTCCATTAAAAATATGATTAGGGGTGATTAAACCTCTAGGTACATTTTTGGTTCCGTGACCTTGGATAGCATGTAGTCTTTATGACTACATTTTTGTTGGCGTGTAAAAAGGAGTGTGAACAAATTTTGATCTGAACTCTTCAGCTAGAAAATCGAAAACAAATAATATCATTGTTTATTATTGCTACAAGTAGGTTACGTAACAAGTATGTAATAATTCATAAGTTTTAGTAGATGCGTGCGTCTGTAGGCTGCGGTGATTGCTTGAATTAAGGCGGGCCTCGTGCTAGCATGCCGTAGTCTAAGAGTTATTCGGTTTACTGCTGTTTGTCATGAACTGCACCTGAAACAGATATAAGTTAAAATTAATGTCAAATATACATTAAAAATATTTTGAAGTTATAAGAGTTTAGTGGAATAGGGGGCGATCATTGGTATGATTGTGGTCAATACCATAAGAGTTTAGAGAAACAGGGGGCGTTAGTTATGACTTAAGAGAAGATTTGCAAATTACCATCATCATCATTCATAACCTGTGGTCGCTCACTGATGAGCAAAGGCTTTTCTTCTAGTACGTCATACAACGCAGATCATCATTGTCAATAAAGAGATAGTATATTCTTATAGTTTCAGTCACATACTAATTGTTGTAGAAAGAATATCGAAGACTAGAACTGATACAGATACTTATGTTTTCATATGTATATGAGATGGAAATCATGTACAAAATGATAAAAATTGTTTTATATTCATCATCAATATCATCATCATCATTATTATTATTAGCCTATAGCCAGAGATGCATAAATCTCATCGATAGGGAAAAGCGGACAGTGGTACTCATGCTGGTCCGGTGTTGGTCGGAGACTTCACATACATTTTTGAATTTATTTACAGACATATTGTAATTAGCTATTATTACTCATTAATAAATGACCTAATTACCTTAGAAGTATCACAGTAGTGGAAGACAAGCAGCTATGCCAGCAGTCTAGCAAGCCAGCTTTATTTTGAAAATTTTGATATCTTGATCGCCCGAAGCAACTGAAATGTAGAAAGTAGAAAAATTAGCATCAAATTAGGATAGTGATAATATATTTATTTATAGGAGCTAATGTAGGAAGTTTTAGACAACAGAAATGAATAAAATAGCAAAAATGCAAATTTTTGGAATGTGTCCGAAGCGAAGGTAACTGCGGAGAGAACGACTGAATCAAATTTTGAAATTTCACTGAAATCGGTCTAGACACATTTGAGTGATGTAAGATATATATTATAAATGATTCTAATCAATATAAGTTATATGTACTTACATTTAGGATCCTCCATATGTTATGTTGGAAGAAGAAACAAAAATCATTTTGTAGTCAACGGGACGGGTCAGAATTCAGATTTTCAAAGGATGTTGTTAGTGGCTAATAATGTAATCTGTTTGGTAAGTGATCGTTTGATGCAGTCTTCATCATCACTGTCCTGAAAGTAGAAGAAATAGAAATATGATAATAACATAGTATGAAGGGAAAAAAAAAATACATTTCTTTATTAGGAAGAACGGAGTGTTCCATACTTTATAAAATCTTTAAGTATATTTTTACAATCAGTTAGTCTAACAAACCTAGTCATAATCTAGAGAAAAGACAGGGCAAAGTCTTGGGAAATTATAGATTCATACATAGGTGGTATTTTATAGACAACTGCTTTATGCGCAATAAACAATGCATACAGAAATAGACATTCCGTAAGATTTCAATTTATTTAGACACTACAGTATGTTCTAGCAGTAACTTTGCTAACTGTATCTTTGAATAGTTGTATGACATAAGAACATTCGTTGTAAATAAATTTTCACGATTCTCGAGTAGGCAAGTAGATGTATCTTTCTGCTAATTAGAAATGTGCACATGAAGTTTATCAGTAAGGGAAAAAGATAGAATCTTAGAAAAATCAAAATCAACTTACCAGATGCGTTGTATCCCGATGTCATCAACACCGTATGTATGTCTTTGTTTGAAAACATGGCTACTGCGCAGTTTCTTCAAATGTGTCAGCTTCGCTGTTTATCCAATTCGATTCACAGGAGTAAAGTCATTTTCGCTTTGTGACCACTTTCTATTATAGTTGAAGTTATTATTGACACAAGAAGTTACATTTTTATGATAAATTTAACAAAAATACTTTTAATTCGCCATATTCGGTTGAAATTACGTCGTTAGTTGAAGTGGTTGAATCACAGACAAATGAGTGAATGAAAACAAAGAAGTGTTGTCAGTGATAAAAAAGAATGAACAAATAAGATGGTTTTTACAAGATAAATTATTTTTTTGAATTATTGTTTAACCTGTTTTATAAAACTTAAATTATGTTCTAAATAATAAAATAGTATCAATATACAAAAGTGTAAAAAAATATTTCAGAAATTATGAAATTACCCATAGGAATAATGTCGATTATCTATGATTAGAATAAGACTTGCACTAATCATCAACATATTATACGATAGTTAGTTGTGAGTCCGATTCATATTTTCGAAGACAAGATAAATTTCATTTACATTGAAAGATGGAAAAATACTCCGTAAATAAAAATGGTTTTAGTTTATTGAATGGCTATTGGGGTCTTTTACACGATACTGGGATGTCATTATTATCGCGGTTTTCAAAAGTCTATGGATTTTGCTTAATTGTTCATCAATGTTTACGTGATACGGATCGTGATAAGAGTGTATCGTGAGATAATATTCCCTCTTGATTTGTCTCCAATATTCATCAATATTCTCGTACTAGATATAAGCGAGTCTGTCGCTTGATAATGATGAACGTGTAAAAGGCCCATACAATATAAAAAAAAGTACAAAGTAAATTTACCTTTATTATTCAGTGAAGGCCATTTTTAATATGTACGATATAAAAGTTACGTTTTGTAGTCATAAATAAATTAACAAGTATGGGGTGGCTTTAAGGCAGATGCAGTGTTTACAAAAGGATACTAATTTCTGAACGTAGTAAAGTTTCGTTGTCAGAGATTTTTGACACTTGACAAGTGGGGATTTGACAGTGGTTTTTTAAATTTAGATGAGAGAGAAAAGTTTTTGTAAATGAATTTCTTTCTTTATTTGCTGGAATGAGGATAGTTAATTGTGAAATATTTTCGGGCAAAATAGTTTCAAAGAATTTCAGGACTGAAAGTAGATCACGTAGAGAACAGTGTAGTGTAAATATGGGTGTTTGTGTATTAGTGGTAACTCTAAATTTGTACTGGAACTGCGAACTACTGAGATAAACAAAGTGCGCATATAATACTAAAGTGTGGGACAAAATAACATCTTACATATTTCGGTGTATTTAAAGGTTTTGTTTGATGTATGTATGTATATAGAAAGTTTGTTGTACATAAAACAGAAGGTAATAATATCATGTCATATATATTAAAAGGACAAAGCATTTAATTACAAGATAGTTATCTTTAGAATGTACTGGATAATTTAGATTTAAAGTTGTGTCGAAGGTAGATTTTTGAAATCGTTTATTCGATGAAATTTGGAAATAATTAATATTGTTATACAGCGAAGGTAGTGTTCAGAAAAGAATAAAGTTTATTTGGTACAAATCATACTAAAACCTACAATTGATTCAACTGTAATAGTATAAACTCACTTATTAAAAATAAAAACAATATTAAATACACTACAAAAAATTTGACATATTAGACGGGTTCATCGTTCACTTCGGAGTGTAGAAATGAATAAAATAAATTGTTATTTTTCTATTAAAATGCATTATGTATTTATATTATTTATATAGGATTGTAGATATAATAGGATATATTTAAATATTATGTCCTGTTGGTACATAGTGCACGTTGAGTGATGAGTTTCAGAAATTGTTATAAATTGGATTTTAAATAAAATCAATAAAGAGAGTAGTTGTAAATGTATAAACATTACTCAATTAAGTAAAATAACATTTTTCAATTATCGCTATGAAATATCAAAATATTTATATTTGTAGAAAAGTGTGAATATCATTTATTTTTATTTGTATTGCATTATTTGGCATTCATTGAAGAAGAGTGGGGTAAAATTTAGTATTTTTATAAATAGTTATTTATAAGTTTGCAAAATTAATTATGTCAGCAGTTATATGGACTTTCAAAAGATTACATACCGAAGACTTTTGGCTGTCTGTAATAATCGAGCGAAAGAGTGTATGAGGAAGCACAAAGTAGATTGAATGACTGAATTACTAAGGTACGATGAATGATATTGGATGTATGTATATGTATATAAAAAAAACTGGTTTGTTTTTATGTGAAAATGGGTTATTGCAGGTAGGCAAATGTTGGCTTGTAATCAACCTGGATTTGTTGGTATATTGGGGAAACCTGAGGGGGGGGGACACAACTAGTCAGCAAAATCTTATCAGTAGGTTAAAATCGTTTTACGATTCGACCCATTTCATTAAGGGTATTTTTTGTTGGCTAGTACTCCACAGAAGCTGAGACTAAAAATGAGTGTATACACACCACATCTTGAAAAGGATTATTCGACAACAAATTACCTGACTGCAAAGGAGGGTAATCATAAAAAAATGATTTGTCGATGTACAATCATTTTGTGAATTTATGCTCTAAATTAAATCTTCATTTATGTGTATGGTTACAGTGTTTGGTTGTTAAGAGGTAAAGGTTATGAGACAAGGCCTATGGCAAGGTATTCATATTAACATCAAGTAAGACTACTTTTCATGCTAGAGGTGACATGTTCATCATAAATTGTGGTGCAATATTATAATAATTGACTTGAAGTTTAGTCAAGGAAAAAAAGGGTTTTCTAGTGTTTGTTTTGGATATTTAGTATCCAATCTGGTTGATCACATTTTGAGTTTTAATGCTCTGATAGCCATAAAGGTAATGAGTGGTAATGTTGGGGCATTGAGGTGATGAATGTTTGATTGACTAAGTTCATAAATGAACATTTCATATATTGGGATGGAAAGGAGTCTGAAATCGAATATCTGATTCAAGCTTGTGACATGCACCAAGAAAACTTGATTGAAAAGGGTGATGAAGTATCGAGATTTGGTTCGAATTTTGACTAATGAGATATGAGCATCTCAGTACTTACATAAAGATTTTTTTCTGTTTGCATGGGGAGTTTTTGGGGTATCATTCCGTTCGAGCAATGTGAACATGGATCGACAGGTGCCCGGCCAGATCTGGACATCCAGCTTGATACCACAAACTCGGATTACTAGAATCTTTCAGCCTCACAAACTGGAACTTCAGGCGAATGGGAAAATTTTGAGGAAATGGTGATCATCAATCATTACCAAAATTCAGAGGACTGAATTTTATATCTAGTCACTCACAATCAATGAGTATTGGTTTAAAAACACATACACGTTTAAATTAAATATGGGGAATGGGGGGACGGGGTTTGGGGAATAGTACAACTGACAAATCTAGGGTATGTTATATAACATAATAGTAGTTCGAGGATTCTTCATGAATCGCTCTATCCATAGCAATTACATGGCAAATCCTCGAGGGGGCGTATGTAACTAGAACTATGTTGTCAAAGCACATTCATATTCTTATTGAATGCTAAAGAAGTATTAATATATTAATCATAAGTATTTCATCATCAGTAATAAATAAAAATTATATAAACGTTGGATAAAATAAAGTAATAAAATGTAAGCACAATTGGAACGTCACCCACAACACTAAAATATACCTATTCATATTGATACACGCTCTTCGAGTATAATGAGTTTCAATAAGAACGTATCTAGTATTTAAAGCAAGCAAATTGCGATCGTATATGCAAGACGTAAGGTGTTGTTTCGCTTGAGCGAAGCTTGTTATTTTGTTATTGCACCTGCCCGCGAGTACAATTCATTTCAATAAGAGCGTATGTATTGCATGAAACAAGTGATTTGCGACCATATTTGCTTGACGTAAGGTGTTGTATTGCTTGGATTGTAGGGTAATTAAGCTTGCGGACAATTCACTCAAAGGTTTCAATTTGGAAGGCTAACACATATCAAGGTATAAATAGCGCGTGGGGTTCGATTCGAGATGCTCATTCTTACTTGTGTTGTTGTGCGGATTGTCATTTGAAGCTGGCTCGTTTTAACGTAGTGATAATTCAAGGTACTATTTTATTAATTACCGTTATCATAGTTGAGTGGTTCATTATGGTGCAAATACTTTGAATTATGGTGAGTTATTCAACTGTGAATTTAGATTTTATTTTATGATTTTTGTGTGTTTTGATTTGATATCGAGCCAGATCAATGTCTGAATAGCATGGTCTATTTAACAAGTTGGATCTCATCCTCGAGGAGGAAAAGAGATACAGCTTGGAATCCTATTAGTTTTGTTACCAAGTTTAAGAGGGCTTGGCATCATCTCTTTACCAACATAGATGATGATATACTCTTACGTGCTTTGGGGTCTAGCCACAGATTGATGCGAGAAGGTCGCAATTTCCAATAAGTCGACCGCTATGAACGGTGTTCACTCGTAGAGATCTTGTGTGTGCCTGAAGTTCGTTCTTTATTAAATATATTTATGTACTTACCTTATATACGTTAGGGCGCAACATTCACAGATCCCTTTAGTCTCCGGACGGTTGTGAATGGAGCAAATACACAAGCTTTAGGTTGCCTATCTCGGTCTAGCCTACCGAACGTTACAGCTTAGGTTATAGTAGGATTCACATTTCATGACACTATTAAATAATTGGGTTTTGCTTACACTAGAGTAGGGACTAGTTGAGAGTAGAGTTAGGTTTAAAGTCATTTGTAATAGGTAATAGGTTGTTAGGGCTAAATAATTATTAGGGTTGGTTTTAGGGAACTAGGTTTCATTTAATAGGTTGTTAGTGATTGTAGGAAGTTTGGTAGACGTGAATAAGTAGGTAAAGGTCAATTGTGAATAATGGTTTCCAAGTGTGGATATGAAGTGTGGGGTTTCATGGGCTACATTTGAAATATGGTTTAAAGGTGTAACTACATTTAATTTACTTTGCTCATTGAGGTAAAATAATTCCAGTTATGATTAGAATATAGAATTGTTTCAGAAAGATGAAATAATTCTAGACATTGTAGCAGGCGGAGCAGTCTACGAGTCAATTTTATCTATTATCATGAGTGGAATAATGCTCGCATTTCTATCATGAGTAAATGAGTGCTCACTATTTCAGGTATCGATTAGGTTCAAATATTTCATATGAATTGCCCTGAATAGTCGATATTGAGTGTACCACTTTATGGAAACTAGGTTTTTAGGGAGTTAGTGACGAGGTGATTTGTTTTCATTAGATTCAACTTTGTACCTCAACTTTTGTATATAAAAATGTTAGCGTCAGTACTTATAAATTGCTAAGATTTATTTATAAAGCTTAAATTAATAGATGATTCCTCTAATCATCGATATGACTATCTGGTGAGTTTCTTTGATGCTTCTTCTCATCAGCAAGTCTAGGTTACGAAGCATTGGTAGATTCATAGGTCATATAAAAATACCTATTAAAAATTCAATATAATAAAATAGGTATTAAATACGTAGCTAGGAGGTCTGTCACCCATCCAGGCGTAAGCAGTAGCATTGTATGGTAGTGAAAGAGTCGCACCATACAATAATAATCAAAATTATTCTTAGCTAGCTAGGAAATCATGTATCAGTGTTTTATGATGAAATAATTTTGATTTAGGGAAAAATTATGGCTTTTAAGGAAAATTTGCCTTTCTTTAAAAACCAATGGCTACTGTGTTACGCTTAGCCCGGCCTCAGGTAGTCTGGTGGGGGATTATTAATAAAAAACAAATAATTATTTGTTTATATAAAGAAGCATACAGTAGGTAAAGCAAAGATTAGTACTTAACCTTTTCTATAATCAAAATTGTGATAGGTTTAGGAAAATGGGTAGTGCAATTCCCTAGGAATAGTGGGCTAGGGCTAGGCTAAAGGTAGGGCTATAGGTTAGGTAGTGAAGAGTTCAGATCTTGTTTGTTTCACATTAAAGAATTTGAGTTGCGCGGCACACAGCGTAGGTATGTTACTAGACGATCACTTGGCCAAATCAAATAAATAAATTAAATCAAATCAAATTAAATCAGTCGTTAATAAATCAAGCTGTAAAATATTATTCATTTTCTTAAATTATTGTCAAACATTTATTGTTGATTTTTTTATTAGGGAATTTATTATTAATTATTTTATTTTGTAAGGTCAAAGGCACATGTTTGCTGCTGTGACCAAAGGATTTGTATAAGCCTGTTGTTATAGCCTTTAAGGTACAAACTCCAAAAGCATTTTGATGTCACTGAGATACCTAGTTCAATTCGGTCTATGTACGAGTTGTAGCACTCCGTTGCATATTTTGTACACCTATCTTTCAGAATTTTAAGGGAGATTTTGTCCAAAGGATTTTTATATTTATTATATCTAATTCTATATCTGTTTTTTTCTTTAAGTAGTCTAATTAAGTTTTTATTAAACCAAGGCGGGTACTTGCACTTATTGTATTTATGTTTCAGCGGTACATATCTTTCCATAGCTGTTTGTAAAGTGTCGTAAAAAATAAACAACATATTATTGACGTCATAATTATAAAATATACTTTTCCAGTCGATTTTTCCCAAGAAAATATTTATAGCTTTATAGTTTGCTTTCCTAAAGTTTCGACTCAATACTACATTATTATTATATCTTAAACTGTTGCCTATGCTGTACGATATAAATACTTCTAGAGGTGGATGGTATGTGTCTACTTTACTCAGTACATCAACGGCTGGTCCAACTTTACAGTCTGGAAGGTCGGTGAGAATTAAGTCTAGTGTTTTATTTTGGCTGTTAGCTATACTATTTCTTTGAGTTAGATTATTTAAGTTACAGAAATCAACGAGCATTTGTGCTGGTGGTGAAAGTCGGCGATCATTTAGAGATGTTTTATCAATCAGGTTCCAATCGATGCCCCCAAGATTGAAGTCGCCAATAATACAGACAGGTGAATTGACATTTTCTAAAACGTTATTACAATTTGAAAGAAAATAATTAAAAACTTGTTTTTGGATTGGCGGCGGATGATAAACAGCACATAAAAAAAATTTTGAAGGATATTTGAATTGGTGACAAATCAACATATACCCATAAGTCCTCACATTCACTTTCCCAATGAGTCAATCTATAAGATAGAATTTTAGTGGATACTGCAATTAGTAAATACTCCGCCGCCCTCCTTTTTAGAGTGCTTAGTCGACTGCCTGTCTCGTCGATAGACAATATATTGGTCATCGAATAGTTCACTACTAAGTACATTTTGGTTTAACCAAGTTTCGGTAAGGACAACTATGTCGTAATTAGAACAGGTAAGATTATTATAAAATTCGAGTGTTTTAGTTCTTAATCCTCGACAATTCTGGTAATACAGTTTTAATTCTGTGAATGTGAATTAAGAAAAAAATCAATAGACACATGAGTAGATAATAATAATTAAACAAAGAAATAAAACCTAATTTTTAAACAATTTTTTTCAGTGATTCCCGGTCTTTTATATAAATGTACTCTGAATTATCCGTTTTGCGCACGTAGACCCGGCCGTCGCGCGTCCACACATGCTTGTAAGTCTTTTCCTTGGCTAGTTTTCGGGCTGCGGCGTGCAGAGCTTTGTTGGCTGGCGAGAGGTGTTCGACGACATATATAGGAGACTTAGGGCCTTCATATCCAATATGGGTGCTGTTCAGCTTATCATCGGGTTTGGATTTGTTGTAATTTATTACGGAAGCTAAAAATTGGTCGCGAATGTTAATACTGTTAAACTGTACGACTATAGAGCGCGGACGAGTGTTGTCCTTATTTAGTTTTGCGATCCGGCTGCAACTAGCGATTTGGTCCACTTTTACTTCGCATTGAACAGCACTTCCAATATTGGAGACGATTTGTATTATATTTTCCGTTTTTTTTTCGGGCACGCACTGAATTTCAACATTGGTTGCGCGGGCCCGCTGCTCCAATTGGTTGATCCTGGCTGTTAGGTCCAGTATAGTGGACTTGAAACATTCATTCTCAGTTTTTAGGTCTCTAATGGTTTCGGTCATGGTTCGCTAGGTATTCAGAATATCCTCATACTGGTCCGCGATGAAGGACATTGAAGATTGCATGTCCACCATTTCTTTTTTTATGGGGTCCAATTGCATACTAAAGTGTCTTAACATTTTGTCTTCTGTGCGCGATAGGCATTCCATGACTACATCTCGAAGCTCGTCCCGTGTCACCGGCTGAACCGGAGACGTTTCGACATCTTGGGGCGAGTTGACGGCTTGCCGCTTCTGAGGCCTGGCGCTGCCGTTGTTTTTAGGGTTGGGGCGCACGGGCGTAGCGTCCTTGTTAGTGCCATATGTTAGTCTAGAGTTCGAGCACATGGGGCATGTCCAGTTAGGTGGGATTGCTTCATCACCCAGGTCGCATGCAGAAGTAGCTGCTATACAGGCAACATGATACGCCTTCCCACATTTAACGCAACAGGCGTATTTCTCCTCCGTCGATCCGGATAAACAACAACCCCAGTCTAAATTTTTATTTGCCATTGTGTAATGGATTTAATTCTTATGCGGGGCTGTCAGGTAGAAGCCAAAATAATCCTGTCACAATCCATAGTCTAATTATTGAGTGAGACAACGGATGGCTGCCTATTGCCTAATTTAACTGTCCCTCATTTTTATCTCAGGCAGACGGTGACTCGCCGCTAGATGGGCCCCTACGCGAGATTAAAAAATGGCCTTAGGGCAACACACACTTATTATGCTCACGGCTATTATTACTTTTGATACTGGTGTGTCATTATTAGCAGCAATATTCATTATTGAAGTTGTATTGAAAAGGCCATACACAGTGAATATTATCACGCCGATCACGCGTCAGTACTAAGTTGTTATTCAACTGTGACACTTCTAACCTAACATTCGACGCAAGTAAAGAGAATATAATCACTACGTTTTATTTAAGCGTCGGAGTTACTCTTAGTGCTCGGTACGTTATTATTACGGCGTAGTTAGTACACACCACTATAAAACAAAAGTATTATAGGACTATTACAACATTGATCCGATAAAAAGTGAGTTAATCTTGCCTGGCTTCGTTACTCGGAACATTGAGCGAGAAGAGATTCCGTGATATATAATAATCATAGATAATTTAACATGTAGTCCCAAGTCCAACTTTGCATTTAGTAAAGACAAGAGGATAAGACTAGCGGAAGCATGGACTCCTGGCAAGGAGTTGTGTGACCTATCGTTGCAGGCACCAGGACAGGGAACATGTTAAAATAATGAGTGGTCTTAGGCAGCAGTTCTGTCATTAGAATCACCACAAATAATTAATTCGTCTTGGTGGTGGTGTTACAAGGTATGCACCTTTCTGTATGTGTGTATATCTTGGCAGAAATAGAAGTATTCCACTGGCTTCCACTGATCTTGCCTACAGAGGCTCCATTAATATGGTGTTCCTAGTGAAATTGACATGGTTAGGCATAGTATCTCTTGTTGTGGAGGCCAGGGAACAGTGAGTGAGAACATCCTAACTAGCATATTCCATGGACATGGACAATGGCGATGCTATCTGGGCAGATTCCATGATAGAAGGCATAATTCATTAAATATTAAATTAATGAATTATGAAGGCATAATTCATTAAATATTAATTTAATGAATTATGCCTTCCATCTTGAATTAATGCTTGGTTGAATTAATGTTTTATTTCCCCGGTTCAGTTTGTTTGTTTGTCGTTGGTTGGAAGTTAGAATCGTTTCGCTTTTCATTTATCACTAATCTCAGTTTATTTAAAGTCAATAAATTATGAATTATTTTCCTGTGGTTTATTGGCTATGTGCACGTCTGAAACGTCAAACGTCAAAGGTCCCGAGACAATGTCAAAACTCAGAGATGTCAAATAATGACACACGAATATTTTATTTACTTTATTTAGTAAACGAGAAAAACCCCGTATTGGAAACTTTACTGAAATAAATAAGAGAATAAATAAATACATACAAACGAAACGAATCGTAGGAAACCGTTAAGAAATCAATATAAAACGTAAAAGTAAATTTGACAGTGGTCCCCGGTAAGTACACATTTCTGCCATGGTGTGCGCTACGATCGCCTAGCTTACCCCCACCACCTACTTCGCACATAGCCAATAGTTAAGTATTTAATAATTTACTCATGTTCATGCCTGAGCCAGTGACGCGGGAATCCCACAAGATTTGGCAAAATGTGACAGATAATATCATGATATTATCATGATGCCTTTGGATGAACAATATTATTGAAGGCCCGCCCCTTTTATATCGCGGATTTCAAAATATCCGGATTTGCTCCGATATTATCACGATACTGCGTTACTCGTCAATATTCACGTGATACGTATCATGATATGCCTGGATCGCGTGATAATAGTGACCATGTAACTGGGCCCAATGTGGTGGAGATACTGGGTGGTGGTAGTGGATTATTATGCTGACATCCCCATTCTTATACTTTAATTGTTGGACTTTCTATTACTTAATTGTTTTGTGTTGTACAATTGACATTGCATCCGCAGCTTCATGGCATGACATTGGCATTTATATTTATTAATCTAATTTTTATTCTAAATCTTGATTATTATTAGTTTTCTTCTTTGACATTTTTTTGATTCAATGACATGCGCGATGCGATTAGCGTATCTACTGAATATAGTGCGCAAAACACTGGCTGAGTGTGATGAACTTCAATACTATTGTTACTAATTATATATCAGTAATAATCACTCATATTCGGACAGTAAATAATTTGATTTTGAATAATAATACTTCATGTTAAAGTTTACTTAAATGTAGATTAATACATATACCTAGTTGGTTACTAAGTTCTGTTACTGTAATAATCCTTATCTACATAAAATATACTACCGAAAGTTAAATAAATTATATATTAAAATGAAGTACACACAATCAGGATTTACATTTGTCAATTTCATTCAAAATGGCCTCCTTGGGCCTGAACACAGGCCTTCAGACGACGAGGCCAGTCATCAATAGCGGCACGGACGGTTGTCATATCTAATTCCGTCACTGTCTTGACTATGGCCCGTTTGAGGGAGTCAAGATTTGTGAGGGGTTTAGCACAGGCTTTCTCCTCAATAACCTGCCATATAGCATAATCCAGGGGGTTGAGGTCCGGGCTGGAGGAGGGCCAGTCTTCGTGGGCAATGAAGTCAATTTTGTTGCTTCGAAACCAGGCTTGAGTTGTTTTTGCCTTATGTGCAGGGGCTGAGTCTTGTTGAAAGACCCAGGGCTGGTTTTGAAATAGAAAGTGGCTTAAAGGCTTCACTATTGGTTCCAGAACGGTTTCCTGGTAAACTTTAGCCCCAGTTTTGACACCTTTTTCACAGAAATGGACCTGTGTTAACCCTGAGTATGACACACCTAACCAAATCATGACATAAGAGGGATGATGGCCTCGTTGCACTCTCGGAACAGCTACACTCGCTTCTTGACTGTTTTTTGCATACACTCTGTCATTCTGGCGGTTACAACATTCTTCAATGGTAAAAATTTTTTCGTCTGTAAATAATATATTTCGGTGGCCATTTTGTGCGTACTGCTTCAGTAGCACGCGACTTCTATTCAGCCTCATAGTCTTCAATCGTCCATTAAGCAAATGACCTTTCCGTCTACGATAAGCGTGTAGTCTAAGGTCTTGATTGATAACTTTTTTAAGGGAGCTTCTCTTCACAGACATCTGAATTGCCAACAACTTTTGCTTCCGAACGGGGTTTCTTGCGATTCTCGCCTTCACTGCCTTTATTAGAGCTGGGGTCCGAACGGTGCGTGGTCTTCCAGACCTCTTGCGGTCATCAAAGCTCAGGGTACTATTGTACCTATTAATGGTACGATAAACGAATTGTTTGTTGATTTTCAGATTTTGAAGCAACTTCAAAGTCACGTTTGGCGGATGCCCGCATTTGTGCAACGCAATTACAGCGACACGATTTTCTTTTAGACCCCAATCCATTATAAATATGACGAGATAAGTGTTGTGTGTGCTATAAAATTATAACTGACAACCCGCCATTATATGTCATTTTTTATTTTTTCGGTAGCATTTGTTTTAACGCAAGAAAAGAGTTTGCAAATCGAGTAACAGAACTTAGTAACCAACTAGGTACTCTTATGTACGAACTTCAAAAATGGAGGAGGTTCTATGTTCGTCTGTATGTATTTTTTAACCGACTTTAAGAATTCAAAATAGGAGGTTATCAATTAGGTTGTGTTTTTTTTTCAATGTTTGTTATTCCAGAACTCAGTCATTTCTGAACCGATTTAGAAAATTCTTTTTTGATTGTAAGTAGATAATATATCCAATTTGGTCCCGTTTTTTAAAAACGCAGTTCTGATGATGGGATCCATGAGAAATTGAGGGAACTCCTCAAATATTATAGGCAAACAGTGATTTCTGTGTTTTTATCAACAAATCGAGCATTTTTATACAAAAATGTGACATTTGATGAAGTGCAACTGCTGATGATGATCAGAACAGAACTCTTTAACGACTAAAAGTTTACGTTTGGCGATTGCTCCTCCTAGCTGTGTTTGTTAAGCAAGTTCTATTTTCACGATTAATTTTTGTCATGCTCGAGTTCTGATGTTGGGATCCATGAGGAATCGAGGGAACTCCTCAAATGTGAAAGGCACACATATAGTGAATTTAGTATTTTCATGAACTAATCAAGCATTTTCATTCAAAAAAGTGACATTTGATGAAGTAGAACTGCTGATGATGATCGGAACGGAACTCTTTAACGACGCATAGTTCACGTTTGTCGAATTGTCCTCTTTGCTGTGTTTGTTAAGCAAGTTAGATTTTCAAGACACATTTTTGTCAAGCTTGAGTTCTGATTGAGGATTCCATGAGGAATTGAGGATACTTAGTCTTCTACCATTATAAACATACTTATAGCCATTTTTATTTCATTGTATGGAATCTAAGAGTACACCATCTAAGTATTATAATCTTTTACCGGCCTCCCTCCCCTCCCCCATTGAAGTCGGTTTTTTTTTCTTAAAAATTATTTAGAGTTGGGATGTTTGGTGGTATTGGGGGTTTTTGATTGAATGAATTAATGAATAAATAGATGATTGATAAACCAATAATGTACAATTAAATTTATTGGTTTCATACAAGTAAATTGAGTTACCATATCAGCCAAAAGACATGGGCCTCCCCAAAATTCACGGAGGGTATATGCAATAATCGCCACGCTTGGCATGCGGGTTGGTGATCGCAGTATCTCCACCGCACTCCAGGGATGCTGCTGCCCATCCCCCGGTGGTCTTGGTCGGAGTTTTAGGACATACCTGGGTCAAATTGAGTTATAAATTCAATAAAAACAACATATTGTCGAAATGTATAATGTTATGCCTACCTATTAAAGGTCTTGAACAATTTTTCATTGGAATAAGTTTCAGTAAACTACTGATTTCAGTATCAGTAGTAGCATATAATATTCATTCGAAATACGCTCTCTTACTACGTCAATATTAATTCTGTTTGACTTCACTTGTACTATACAATAATATAATGATTACGGTCAGGGCTCTCGTGGCACTTTACCACAATAAATGTAGTAAATCCGCCGTTATATACTTTTATAATTGAACGAATGACTGAATAGTTAAAACATTTTAGGTAGAATTTCTAATATAACTTATATTCCGCACCGCACCATTCTACGTTGTTATGTCCTTTCCTAGTAATCATAATAAAAACTGCTCCCCAAAATCGTCATATAGGTACTGTTTTAATAAAGATGATTATACTAAAATTAATGAAGATATTGATACGATTCCTTGGCAAGCCCTCTTAGATCAATTATCGGCTGAACGTGCTGTATCATTGTTTTACGAACACATTTACAAGATTTAAAAAACAACACGTCCCCTACAAAAAAATACATTCTAACCATTTTCCGTGCTGGTTCTCCCCTGCATTAATACATATATTTAAAAACAAAAATCGGGCATGGACAAAATGGAAAATTTACCACAATTTAATTGATTATGAAGAATTCTCAAAATTAAGAAGTAGATTTAAAGCCGAGACGTGTAAGTGCTACAGTAAATATCTGGAAAGAGTCGAAAATAGTATACACGATAACATAAAATACTTTTGGACATATATTTCAAATCGGAACCACTCTTCTGATATACCCAATACACCCCAATATGACTTATCAAAACATAAGCTCAGATGACTCCATTCAAATTTGTAACATGTTTTCAGCGTTTTTTCAGTCTGTTTATCAACCTTCCACAGTAACTGATAGCTATGATGTTCCCGAAAATAACCCTACATCCAATGTTAATATACACAACCTACACATCACTAGTAGTCAGATTTCGTACGAGTTAACACATCTTGATTTATCGAAAGCCCGGGGCCTGACAACATTCCCCCCGTATTTCTAAAAAACACAGTAAAGTCTATAACACCACCCCTCGTTATTTTATTTAACAAATGTCTAAATGAGGGTGTCTTTCCTTCCATATGGAAAACTGCAAATATAGTTCTAGTACACAAAGATGGTTCCAAAAACATGGTAGAAAATTATAGACCTATATCAATTTTATCCACACTGTCAAAAGTATTTGAGAAAATAGTACACAAGCTGATTTACCCTAAATTACATAATCAGATAATCCCATATCAACACGGTTTTGTACAACATCGATCAACAACAACCAATCTTCTTGTTTACACATCATATCTTTTCGAAAGCTTAGACAGCAACACGCAAGTAAACAGCGTATACACCGATTTCCGGAAGGCCTTTGACAGGGTGGATCACAGACTATTATTAGAAAAAATTGCCTATAATGGTATAAGGGGTAGCCTGTGGCGCTGGTTTAAGTCCTATATTACGAATCGTACACAGAAAGTAACAATAAATGGTTCCGAATCGTACGCTATGACAGTAAGTTCTGGGGTGCCACAGGGGTCCATTTTAGGCCCACTGTTATTTACACTATTTATCAATGATATAAGTAAATGTTTTACATTTTGTAATATACTACTATACGCAGACGACTTAAAAATTTACCACACAATCCGTAATGAAAATGACTCTAATCAATTTCAACAGGATTTAAACGTTTTTTCTGACTATTGTTCTGTAAACAAACTTGCACTTAACTTAGATAAATGCAAACTCATCAAGTTCACTAAAAAACGATTAATAATTAATAAATCTTACACCTTATGTAACACAAGATTAGCAGAAGTCCAATCCATAAGGGACCTTGGTATCACACTTGACTCTAAAATGCACCTCGATTTACATGTAGATTCCATAATAAATAAAGCATTCAAAATGTATGGCTTCGTCATGCGATCTAGTACGGAGTTTCGACGTCCAAGCACCTATATACAGTTATTTAAATCTTTAATTCGGTCTCAATTAGAGCACGCAGTTGTAGTATGGAACCCCTACTATAATAAATACTCGGATGCCCTTGAATCTGTTCAAAAAAAGTTTCTAAGAACAATGCACTTTCGATGTTATCATAAGAGATTATCCTATTCGCAATTGCTAAACAAATATAGTTTATTAGAGCTAAAATCCAGACGTATGCTGCTTGAGGCAATGGTATTATACGGCCTGTGCAACAATCAATATGACTGCATTGCCCTCAATAACAAGCTTAGTTTTAAAGTACCTAACTCTAGTAGACAGCGAGAGGCGCGCCCTCACCGACTGTTCGTGACCGGCCGCTGCCGCACTAACGCCGGTGAGCGCGCTCCTCTGCGCCGACTGGTCTATGCTTACAACACACGCTTCAATCAGGTAGACATTTTTGGTTGCAGAGTTGGTGTATACAAAAAGCTTATAAAAGATATACTTGAAGATACACAGTAATTTAAAAACTCTCTTAGCTGTTGTAAAATTAGATATATATTATTACTTACACTTTGTACAAGTAATATAAGTGTCATGCTCAATAGGCCTTACGATTTCATAAATGTTTTGATTTCAAATTGTGACAACATCATAGAAATTTCCTTTCCTTCATACCTACTGATTAATGTAGTTGAGGCGCTAGGGGCTACTGTGACTCGCACATATAGCTCCGAGTGATACAATCAATTTAAACTAATAAGTGGTGAACGGTGTTGGTCACACATATTGTAAACCTTTATTTTAAGAAATCTATCTAAGCTTTTTTGTAGTGACTGTTTGTTTACCTAAATAAATTAAAAAAATATATATATATTACATACCTTTATTGACCTTTTTGGTTGACCAAAAAGTCCCGGCAACTAAGTCTTATAGCATTAAAGTTATTGTTCGGTCAATTTAGACAACTCTCACAAGTCAAATTTTTATCACTTTGTAGGGAGTAACGTATATTTCGGTTTAAATTCAACATTGAAATACAATGAGTTCTCCTCTAACTGTAACAATTCTGCGGTGGATTGAACCATACCAAGAACTTGCTTATAACGAAGAGACCAATTCTATATTTATCGTTCAGTTATTCATTTATTCAAATAGAAAAATATACAATGGCGACTCCACTGCATTACTTGTGCTAAACTGCCACCAGAATCCTAACCCTAGTTATAAATTACAAAGTTTTTTTTCTCTCGCGTTTATATTAACCTTTTGGAAGCCAACTACGCATATATCCGTTCCATCGGTTCAACAGCGACGACGATTATATCGGTCACGGCGTGCAGTGCGATATCAACCTAAATGCATTTCAACAGGGCTCAACTTCGTGTTTGACATTTCGTATGAGTGCCAGCTTTTGTATTTGACAAAGCGTTGAAAAGGTTAATGATTGATGTTACTTAAGTTTTTAAAAATATTTTGCTCTAATTGAGGTGAATGCATTTTTAATTACTAAATTACTAACACGTTTGTTAAGACTGTGTATAAGTATATTGAATATATTGAATTGAATTACTGTTTTTTTATTTTTTCAGAAAAAAAGAAAGAAAGAAAGAAGAAGCATTACGAAAAACCTAGTCAACCCGATTTTTAACAATTACGAAAAAAAAAAAACACAAGGTCACGCATGCACTGCACACTAACGCTGGGCATATTTATTAAACTGGCGTCACTAGATTGTAATGCTCTGTCTATCTGTTCTTCTTGGTCTGTGGATTTTCTACTGTCCCCTAATATTTATTTAGAGTTTATTTTGAAGATTTCGAACTCAATAACAACCTATTTCTCTCAATATAAATGGGGAGAATATTCTTCATGTGGTATCCCCAGAGGAACGTTAAGGCTCCTTCTATAGTTATCCTCTTTCTACGTTGGAGGCTCAGAGTACCAGAGTAGACGTCAAATAATAATACTGCTACCCAGCGAGATGGTCATATACTAAATTGAATAAGAGCGACAGAGAGAAGTATATCATTTGTTGTTCTTGTCATAGTTCCGCTTTTCTTTATTTGCCTTAATGTCGTCATATGAAATAGTTTGAGGCAAATAAACGACTACCCGACCAAATTAAAGGGCTGCTTATGGTAACCCGCCAGAGGTTTAAGATACGTTATCAATTTAGCTGCATAAGAGCTTTTCTGTCCCCCTTTGTGAAACTTGTGTAGGATCTCTATAGAAATCCTTACTCTGAGGTTTGAGGCCTACACCTGTGACATGCTTTAGGCCTCAAACCTCAGAGTAAGGATAGAAGCGCGTCACACACAGGCGCGGCCTGCGGTGGCGGCTGCGGTGGCGGCCAGTTGTAGTATATTATGACAATTCTAACAATCATTCAGACACACGCGGCCTTGATTTTCATAGTTTACAACTGGCCGCCACCGCGGCCGCCACCGCAAGCCGCGCCTCTGTGTGACACGCTTTAAGCACAGTATATATGCTTGAGACAGTAACTCAAATAGAGTCGCTGAAGACATTTTTGGACCTGCGCTTCGTTAGAGCGATAGGGTTGCACCTCTCAATTTAGGTAAAAAAAAACCTTTTAATTTAAAATTTGGAATTTTTGTTAGCAGCTTATTTTCGTTACTGCTTAATACAAAATTAATTTAGATATGTAAATTTTAATAAGATTATCTATTATATTTACTAAAAGCATTGATTTGTATTATACTCCGTAGATATTCAAAGGACATCTAGCGGGCAATCTAGGTATAAGTACTAATAGTGTTTGTGTGTAGGGGACGTAATCTGGGTATCTGTGTATTTGTCTGCTGCATCGTAGCTCCCTAACGGTTAAGACGAGGCAACCTGAAATAATTCCCACGCTTGCTCCGCCCATCACCCGCGCCAACCCGCCACCCGCTAGATACACTCGTTCGCCATGCTCGTGCGGCGCGTGTAGTTATCAAAACGAAAATTGGAGCAAGAACATAGAATGAATAGAGATTTTTTTTTATTGAAATACGTTAACTATTTTTTTTCACGGTGCCATTTGAACCAGTTTATGATGACAATCAAATGTCATTATTGTAGTTGGTCAACAAACAAAGGACAAACCTAGCTCGATGCTAGTGGCCTCCGAAAAGGCTCCTACAATATGATGTCACGTGCCACTTATCAAACCAACAGTTGTATGGGAAAATAAGTACCCATCAAAAACATAAACGTGAAAATGAGAGCCAATTTCATTATTAAGAATATGCGACGCGTAACAGTATGTTATAATACCATGAAAGCTGTTGGGTATTTAAGAAAACTGCCAAGTTTAAGCTCAAAATGCATTAAGCCGCAATAATTTAGTTTTACTGTAAACAATCTAGTGCCAGACTTGGCACCTTTTTAGTTAATCTATGAAACTTGGCACCCATTTAGATGTCAATTCTTTTGTCGTTGAAGACGACAACCATGGAGTTTTCTATGCAGTATGTTATAATACCATAAAAGCTGTAGGATATTTAAGAAAACTGCCAAGTTAAAGCTCAAAATGCATTAAGCCGCAGTAAATTAATTTTACTGTAAACAATATAGTGCTGGACTTGCCACCATTTCAGAGAATCTACGGAACTTGGCACCCATTTAGATCTCAAATCTTACACTCTGACCTGATGACAATGGGACCACCCCGAAAGTATACCAATTCAAACATAAAAAGAATTTTCCAAATCGGTTAATAAATGATGGAGTTCTGAGGTAACAACTAATAATAATAAGAAAACTAATGAAAAAATTAGTTTTCAAATTTTTTTATGTGTATGTACACAATTACCAAGCTGGATGCCAAATTTCACTTTTCTAGGTCACCTGAAAGTGGGTTAGGTTTTTGATTACTAGTCAGTCAGTCAGTGGTAAAAATGCCGTTTTTTGGACTTTAATATCTCAATAATTATTTCACCTATATTTATGAAATTTAAGGTTCTAATTGTTCTAAAGGATCCTAATACATATACCAAATTTCATTATTTTATGTTAAATAGACTTGGAGTTATTGAGCGGTCAAAAGTGGCTCCAAACGGTTCGTGTAAAATAACACACGGATGCTGTCCGTCAGTTCCCGAGGTGAACTTGGCTGGACACGCTGCCGCGTGTCTAGATATTGCTGTGTCAGTCGTGAAATTCTGCGTTAAGATACATAGTTGTGATACAATTAATATTTAAGAAAAGGATTGTATTGGTACCTATGTATTGAACACATGAATGTATTTTAATAAGATGTCATACTTTCAGTTGAAAAAAAGTATAAAGTATTTAATTATAATTAATTTTTCTAGAAATATATAGTAGGTGGACGTTTTCCGGCTGCAATGATGATGATAATATAAGTCATTCCTCAATCATCACCACAAATATTGTCTAAAACAGCAGGGTTTGTGTATGACTGTGCAGTGTGACTATTTTCGATACTAATTGTCAGCCCATACAAAACCTGACAAAACGAGCACGTGGCGATTTCAAGCGCGTTGGACAATAAGCCCTCAGATCAATTCTGAGGAAAAAAGTATCGCCGTACCTTATTATTGGTAAAAGGGACTTAATCGCGTAAACTGAAATGTATTCAACTTTTTTGGAGGTTTGGCCGACGTTTCGAATGTATTACAACATCCGTGGTCACAAGCCGACCCAAAATAATTTTTAAGAAAAAAAAACCGACTTCAATGGGGGAGGCCGGTGAAAGATTATGATACTTAGATGGTGCACTCTTAGATTCCATACAATAAAATAAAAATGGCTATAAGTATGTTTATAATGGTAGAAGACTAAGTACCCTCAATTCCTCATGGAATCCTCCATCACAAGTTAAGCTTGACAAAAATGTGTCTTGAAAAACCTAGCTTGCTTGACAAACATAACGAAGAGAACAAATCGCCAAACGTGAACTACGCGTCGTTGAAGAGTTCCGTTCTGATCATCATCAGCAGTTCCACTTCATCAAATGAAAATGCTTGATTAGTTCATGAAAATACTAAAATCACTATTTGTATGCCTTTCACATTTGAGGAGTTCCCTCGATTCCTAATGGATCCCATCATCAGAACTCGAGCATGACAAAAATTAATCATGAATATAGAACTTGCTTAACAAACACAGCTAGGAGGACAAATCGCCAAACGTGAACTTTTCGTCGTTGAAGAGTTCTGTTCTGATCATCATCAGCAGTTCCTTAACAAACACAGCTAGGAGGACAAATCGCCAAACGTGAACTTTTCGTCGTTGAAGAGTTCTGTTCTGATCATCATCAGCAGTTCCTCTTCATCAAATGTCACATTTTTGTATGATAATGCTCGATTTGTTGATAAAAACACAAAAATCACTATATATTTGCCTTCAAGATTTGAGGAGTTCCCTCAATTCCTCATGGAACCCATCATCAGAAATCGAGCATGACAAAAAATTATCGTGAAAATAGAATTTGCTTAACAAACATAGCTAGGAGGACAAATCGCCAAACGTGAACTTTTCGTCGTTGAAGAGTTCTGTTCTGATCATCATCAGCAGTTCCACTTCATCAAAGTCACATTTTTGTATGAAAATGCTTGATTTGTTGATAAAAACACAAAAATCACTATATGTTTGCCTTTAAGATTTGAGGAGTTCTCTCAATTCCTCATCGATCCCATCAACAGAACTGCGTTTTGACAAAAACGGGACCAACTTAGTTATACATACTTACAATCAAAAAAAGAATTTTCAAAATCGGTTAAGAAATGACGGAGTTATGGAGTAACAAACATTAAAAATAAAAAAAAAAACAATCGAATTGATAACCTCCTCTTTTGAAATCTTGAAGTCGGTTAAAAAGTCGAATGCATGTGTAAAAATCGCCATATCTATTCATTACTATTATTAGACACGTATATTGCCATGATGCGTTTTTTTTAATATGCTTTTGATATGAGTGTATGCTTTACATAATCTCTATATATGTATATATATATATATATATATATATATATATATATATATATATATATCGATACAAGTCGGTCAGTAGTCAAAAGCTATTTATGCGTGTATATATATATATACACGCATAAATATACACAGAGCTAGCTTTTGACTACTGACCGACTTGTATCGACAGAATAGTTGTCCAAATTTAAAACTGTCAATGATGATGACTCCATTGGTTTTTTGCTCTGCTGTGCTCCGTCCGCTTTCATTTACGAAATCAGCGCAATTTTGGCACACATCCGTCGTCGGCAAAAGCCACAGGCGTCTGAAGGCGGAGTCTTGATGAGATAGCGTCAATTGCTTTCGCGCGTAAAAAAAGAGACAAAAGACAGTGATGGCGCTCATGAACACAAAGGCGTATGCGACATAACTCCCGAATTTATAAAATAATTCATATAAAATAAACTACACAATTAAATAAAATGATATATCCCAGTTTGCTAGATAGATAGTATTACCGTCGTTTCTAAAAATTTCAAAGGTTGGATGCTTATAGTTCCGGAATAATTAGCAAAAGAATAAAAAAATGGACTTTAGTTTGGAACGAAAAGCTATCGAGAAAATTTTCGCTTTGCGTGTTTTCCGATCCCAGTTTGTTAGATTATATAATGAAATTTAACATACCAAAATTTCATATGCGTAGATTAACTGGTTTGCTTACATTATCGAAAAGAACACTACCAAAAATTCGAATGCCTCGTCTTAAACCGAAAACGATACCGGTTCTTAAATATATTTCGTCAAAATCGGTTAGGCCGTTTTTGAAATATTGAATTTTGAAAAAAAATCGGGGGATTTTAAACTTTTCTAAGTTGCTTATATCCCGCGGCTTTGCTTACGTTCTTTATAATACACGGGCGGAGCAGCGCAACAGAACATAAATTAAGTATTCTTATTTACTATATTAACGTTTATGCATATACATTACCTTCGATACATTTGTATTATCAGACGAAAATACTTCTAAGGCCACAATTTACGCTGAAACCGCCAAACCGATTGAGAAAAAAATTCGCATGGAGTTAGTTTGAGGCGATCCCGGAAATTATCGTTTATGGAAGTGAAAAGAGGGGTGGAAGTTTGTACCTGTGGTTTGTACGGGAGAGCGATAATCAAGCAAACGCCTGAAATACTTAAATAGTAACTGTCCTCTATATCGCGATTTAACAGTAATTTACATACACAGGGCCGAATATTCGGTAATTATTCGATATCAATCAAGGTGGAAGTGGGGCTTGAACTGAGGGTGGAGTAGGGGTGATACTGGGGCCTGGGAGTGCGTCAATTTGACCCAAAAATCCAGTTTATTTCCTAGTTCCTACTACGCCTTTACTACGTCAAGCCTTTCATGCAAAATTTTAAAGTAACTAAGTCAAGCCTTTAATGCGATACCAAATGGGTACTACTACTACTTCATTTATGTACCTTAACATGAACCAGAGATTATTTATTTATGACATGGAAGTTATAGATACTTTAATCACATAAGGCTGGTAAAATAGAACTTTACTTTTTAAAAATACGGAGGCAAATCTTGTCAGTTTCAGGAAGAAAAGAAAGCTCCAGAAATATGCATAATGAAAGAACACGAAAATGGTAATTAAAGTGTGTTTATTCAATCAAAATTCAATCATAATCCACCAACACCATATCAGCCCAAGGACGTCCACCGCTGGAAATAGGCCTCCCCCAATTTCATGGGATCATAATCGCCACGCTTTGTATGCGGGTTGGCGATCGCAGTATCTCCACCGCACTCCAGGGATGCTGCTGACCATGGTGGTCTTGGTCGTAGTTTTAGGACATACCCGCCTACCCGGGTCTAATCCGCATACCAACCTAATATGAAATCTACCAACACCGTAGACAAGTTCAGTTTTTCTAGGTATTTTGGTAAAAACGGTTTTGATATTTTCAGGCATAAAAACAAGTCAGAGCTGCTACTGCGAAACAAAAACGAACGAAATTCGAATATCTCCGACTCTATCGCTCGAATACACAAGTGTGACAGAGAGGGATATAATCGAAGTTAGTTTTAACTGATAAAAGTGGTCTGAACCACGGCTGTTTATCTACGTAGAACGAAACGTGTATGATAGCGTCCATATTGTGTCAAAAGATTTTGACGACATACTGAGCTTTGATTGGCTACTGCCTACGTCAAACGTCAAAATAAAGTGACAAATAAAAATAATATGGCGTCTCCTCGGAATTTCGTCTAGTCGTCTCTGAACATTTTTTTATTTTTTTTCTAATGTTGTTATTTAAATTGTAGTATTGATAGTTTACTATGCAGTTATCAAACGAAACAGTGTAGCTAATCGAAAATTCATCTGGAAGCGCGTATTAACCAATGTTTAGACAACAAATGGAAGATAGTGAAGTGCATCGTATGCGGCAAGGCATGCAAGAGTGTTGTGGTTGTAAAACGTAGAACTCTGTGAAAGGACGAAGATATATCGTTTTCCCGGATATGAGATGAGATACATTAAAAAATAAATCTGCTGATAAGTAAAATGTTTGTTTAATTTCATTTAACTAAGATATGGCTTAACATAGTTCACGGTATTTCAAAGCTCACTAAATTTCGGAAATGCCGTGAGCTTCTACACAAAGTTAAATTTAAATGAGCTATATATATATTTATTGTTGGATGTTTACAGTAAGTTCCATTGCCACAGTGCCATTAAATAATTAAAAAAAAGAAACGTCAAAAATCTACCAGCGGGTACAGATTAAATATAGTTGCTTACGGTCTATATATTTTCTTCGTGAGTTGGCGGTCTGAACCCTTACTAGTCTGTGGTCTGAACTAATCCAACTGAATGTCTTGAAATGAAAATACGAATAATAACAGGGGTGCTACCGCGAAGTCTGTCAACGGAACGAAAAACGAAAACGAAGATCGAACGAAAGAAAGATGTGACACCTACCGGGAAGCATTTTCGATCGAAGCCTTTAGTTTCGTTTCCATAGACAATTTGCGGACTTGCTATCGTGAATGGAAAGAACGAATGAATTAGTAAAGTGATTACAAACGTAGCGATAAAAAGGCGGTAAAATGATATTTTGCTAAAAATAAGCCTGAAATATTGATAAATATTATATAATCCGCATTAAGAACGTATACTGGCATTAGATACTTCTGTAGAACTAGATTTAATGCCAGATTTTATATTTTTGGTTAATATACAGAATAATTTCCTCTATGGTTAACATTTTGAAGACGTCAAATCGGCGGCTGTAGATTTAGGCGCGATTTTAAATTACAGCCTTTTGAACTGGACTGGTGATTTAAAAAATCTTTAATTGCTTAATTTGTTTGCTGTTTTTTTTTTTGTTCTTATTGTTAGATCTGTTTGTTAATGGTTACTATGGAACTAGGTCGATTTGTGTGACGAACATTTATAACAAATTTTAAGGAAAAGTAACATCTTACCAACTAAAATGATACTTAATACAATACAAGGTCCTACAATTTACATATTTTGAAAAATAACAACGGTCATTATCACTCGCTAAGATGTTTTTAAGTTACTCGAATATAATGTATGCTCTATATCTAGATATATTTCTCTTTGCATATATTATTGCTAAATTACTGCATTATGATATACGTTGCTCCTGAGATAATTTGCAATTGATGCAAGGGAAACACGGACTGCAACCATAACAGAACTACTTACTCTTTAGGTATGTGGTATTGTGTTGCTGGTGATGTGAAAGGTCGCCAGACCTCCCGAGGATGCGCTGTATTGAGTGGGAGAGACCTATATGTCGCTAGCTGTCAACATAACGAATCCTCAATTCAATCGCATGCACAACACGGCACACATATCGGCAGCACACTTGTGATTCTTCTGGAGTCGCAAGTGTCCATAGGCTACGGTATCTGTTTACCATCAAGTAGACTGTAAGGTTGTTTGGCACTGTCATTGTATATATAAAAATAAGTATGATACTTAGCTGATAACTAAAAGTTAAGAAACGCTGATTAGTGATTAATAATTCCGTCAATTATCCATTTTTTGAGATTTGGTAGTCGAGCGGACCCCTGGTTCCCAAGAAAAGGCTAAGATGAAGTCACTGCAGAGGCAAGAACTTATTTATTTGCTGTCTGGACATCAAGACCTATTTGTCTATACCATGTTGGTGATCAAAGTACAAGGGACCAAAGGCGAAAAATGCAGTTCATGAAGTAATTATATCCTCCCACTGGTTCTATTATCTTATTTCATTCATAGAAATTCATTCATTCATTAATAGAAATAATACATTTCCAATAAAACATTTTCAAAATAGCACTTTGGCGAGAACACACCTTAAATAAAACAGATGTTACAGTGTTTAAACAATTTATTTGACATACGAATGGATTACACTATCTTCTCAGTTTACATTAACCTCCTAATAACCGCAGATTAGGTGCTGTTCAATTTTAATAAATGCATTAGAATGGCATTTTAGATCATAAGTAGGCTTTCTTGGATACATTTTTATCAAGTGTATTACATAATCTATACATATAATAAAGCTGAAGAGGGTCGTAAGTCTGTACATGGAAGATATTCAAAAAAAAATTGGTTGGGGATACTTAGAATCTATAACAGAAATCGTTTCAACAGTTTTAAGAATTTGTGTCTGTTTGTCTGTCTGTTTATATGTCTAGGCATCACGTGAAAACGAACGAATGGAGTATAATTTACCCTCATTAATATGGCAACTGGATCTTCGGCGACGACATAGCTCGGCCTTCGGCCTCGCATGCCTTGCAAATTTCCTTCGGCTTTTCAGTCATCAACCTTACATAAAGAATCTACTCTGTTAGGAGGCTCGGCCTTCAGCCTCGCGTGTCTCGCCTTCAGGCCTCCGGCCCTCAGCCTTACATGAGAAGCCCGCTCTGTGTGATTATTCTCGCATGCCTTGCCGCTCTGCTTCCGGCCTTCGGTCATCATACTTATATGAAGAACTCGCTCTGTTGGGATAACGTCTTACGGCAGAACTGCGTAGTGAGACTTTTACCATTGTACAATGTACATGTAATGTTTTTGACGAGATTCATTCATCTAGAATCGGTACATTTGATATTCCGAAATAAGCACTTAATATTCGTTTTGACAATAGGATTTCTAGGGAATATCATATTGACTGTAATCATTTCTTAAGGGGCTGTAAAGAAGGATGAAAGATTGTATCATCATCATCATCTGAGGCGTTATAGCCGCGGGTGGGCCCTTGGCTAGCCTGGTGAAGCAAATATCTCCAGTCCGATCTATTCGTGGCTTTCCTTCTCCAACATGTCACCCCTAAGTTCCTGGTGTCCACCTGAGCTTGAGAAAGATTGTATGGGAAATACAAATCATTCTAAGGCGAGAACGAATTATACGCGGACGAAGTCGCGGGCAAAAGCTAGTTATATATAATGCGGCTGTTCCTTTGACTTCCCCAGACCCGAAGAGGTAACACTTAATAGTGACTTGACAAAACAATCATTTTATTATTCAGGAAATAAAGCATTCGACATTTCACATATACATCAAAACTATCTGTATTTGTACATATTTGCATGCCAATTTTATTGGCGAGATATGCTGATCTCTCTATCAATGATAAAGATTTATATCTGTAACCATGTCTCTTGCAAATAAATTTCTTTGTCTTTGTCTAAGAGTCCGCAGTATGCTCGGTTCGCCATACAAACGTAGCTACGCTCTCATTTAAAAACGCCTTGCTAGAATAACATGAAACTTTGTATACACAATGGGATCCGGCATATCTAGGTCGGAAATTAGTTTCTGTTGCTTGAAATTATAATGGAGAAAAAATACAGCGATTATTAAGGTTTTCATACAAGTCGTAAAAAACTCAAAAACTCGCTGTTTTTTTTTGTATTACAATTTCTAGTAACAGAATCTAATTTCCGACCTAGATATGGCGGCTCCCATTGTGTATACAAAGTTCCATGTTATTTCAAAGTTCAAAGTGTTTTTATTTGTGAGCATAGGTAAATCTGGTTACAGAGGTGAACACAATAAATATGTCGCACTATACTCTGCCTGATGGCGTACAAATTATTAATTAATGATGTCCTTACATACTAACATGCCAAATATATTTACGTATTTCTAATTCTTACTATTTCAAATAAAATCGTGTCATATTTAATTATTAAATTTAAACAATAAAAACTCAGAAATAGAATAAAAGCAATTTTCAACTAAAAATGTCAAGAGTTTATACCTAAATTGTTTTATGGGTAACATTCTAAAATCGACAGGCAATTTGTTGTAAATTTGCTGGCTAAACAAAATACACTTTTGCGCATTAGAGCCGTGTTGGCGGAAACAGGAAAGAGATTCTAGGGGTACCTAGAATTTCTAGTAAATACCTCGGAGATTGTCCTGAATAGTGATGAGTTTGTCTTAATGTACATGGCAACTTCGAAAATGTAGAGGCACGGTACCGTCAAAACATTCAAATGTCTGAAATGCGTCAGTCATTGCAAGCCCTCGAATAGCCCTCACGCACCTTTTTTGTGCTATAAAAACCGCTTACCTGTTTTTTGAATTACCCAAAAGAGGATCCCATAACGTAAAGTACTCGCTTGCTCCCCATACTCGCTTGCTTAGAGAGTTTGTTCAAAGCGAAGGCATATTGATGTAGCTTTTTACATATGAGTTCAGTATGAGCAGTCCAGTCCAATTGGTTGTCAATTTGCACTCCCTAGAATTTCGTATCACAGACTGATTCAGTTATTTCAGCAAGGCGTTTTAAAATGAGAACGAAACTACGTTTGTATGGAGAATCGAGCTCAGCCGAGCGTACTGGGGACTCTTAATATGGAACAAAATGAACGGTTAGTTGATTCCGCCGTTTGGTTTTGGGTTACTTAGTACCTTATATTGGGGGTACCGTAAAAGTCAACAATAGCTTTAAAACGTATTTTTTTTCCCTTTTCTCCAGAACTGATACAGAAACTTACATTTCACATGCTCCGTATACCGTTTTTGTACAGGGGTGTGTTTTGTACAGGCGTTAAATTAAATTAAGTCTATTTTTCATTTAACTTCATTCAAATTTGTGGCGGGCGTTACGAGTATGAATAAACAGAGAAAGTTACAAAACTATTTTGGTAAAACTGCAAATCTTACAGACCCTCTAAATACAGTCAAGAGCAAATGTATGTTAACAATTTTTCACCTTTTTCCATTGTGGTGAGGTAAAAAACTATTAACTTATTGATCTTATTATCTGCTGTTGACTACACGTTTCTAGTCGACATCTGCTTGAATGGCCGTTTCCTCTTCTGCTTAGGTGCGTCGCGTCAATAATCCAGGACCATTCATATTCACAAGCCTGAAATGACAAAAAAAATGTTTTAAACCACTGTACTGGGACATACGAAAAGATGCGTCTGATTTGGACTCATATCATAGAAAGAAATAGATGTGAAACGGGGGTGTGGCGCATGTCACCGCGACATTGTCAAAAAGAAGTGTAAGTGATAACATATGAAAAAGCCTTATATTTTCTGCGGGTTGTACATTGAACGTTTTGTACAATAATCACCCCGTACCGCGCTAAGCCACGGCGCAATGTATCATACCGCTTTGGTCGCTGCGTGAATTATTTCGTGGTGCGCAGCCGCTGGCCCGCTGTTTGGGTCCGCCCAACTAGAGGTGCCAGTTAAAATTGCAGTTTATGCGTCATCGATAAAATAGGAATAGAATGTCGAACTAGTCATTTACTATCAACGGTAAATTCACAAATCAATATTTAATAAGCATAACTTGTTCCAAAAGACTGCAGACCAACTTCCAACTTAATCTTATTAACCGACTTTGATAGTAGAAAGAAGGTTCTCAGTTCGTATTTATGTTTTTGTTTATGTGCGTACCGTTATAATGCTTTACTATGTTATACAACTTTGATGATTATATGAACACCATCTAAACTGGCCATTTCAATAGTCATCAATATCTTTACATAATAATTTAATCATTTAAGTAACGTTTGTCTCCCTCTAGTGTTCATTGCCTTTTTTGAGGGGTGCGTAAAGCCAAGAGAGGTAGGGCACAGGTAAACGTCATCTTGCTCAAATTTAGAGCAGCCTAACTGGGGAAGTACCTCCACCTTACAGAATCACTTTTTGCCTGTTAAGTAGGTATGTGGTGTAATGTTCCTGGTGGTGAGTAAGGTCGCCAGAGCTCCCGAGGATGCGCTGTGTTGGGAGTGAGGGACCTGCATATGTATCTAGCTTGACAGCTGGAGACGTCTGCTCTGTCTGATTCAATAAAGGGTCGGCAACGCACTTGTGATTGTGTGTGTCTGCTTACCATCAGGTAGGCCGTTAGCTTGTTCGCCCCCGTCGTTGTATAAAAAAAAGCCAATCGCAGCGCTTGTTTGCATGATGTAGTAAACTCGGCGGCACCCCCCGAGGTTTTGTTTTTACACGGTTCAATGTGTGTGTGTGTGGACTTGGTGGGACAAAACTGGAGACAGTGGTTTTCGTTGAAAGGAAGCAGTAGGGCACTTCTCCCTTTTTTATGCTCTGAGGATTTGGACTAGCACATTGAGTGAATAAACCTACCATTTTAAAACATGTACAAGGTTCTGCAGTTTAGCTCTCGAAGTTTTTACGAAACGGTTTTTTTTTGTATTTAAATGACGGTGGATCTCATTAAAACGGTTTAAGGTCACGTATAAACTGTCCTTCCGGGCGAAACGTTTCCAACTCTTCGGGAGGCGCCCTATGCAGCACAGCGCTGCTCCCGAAGAGTTCGAAACATGTCGCGAGGAGTGACCTTTGATACGTGCGTTTTAATCGCTTTAGTAATATAGTTTTAAACATGACTCATGAAAGGTCAAGCTCTAATAGTAGATCTTGACGCACGCTAATCGTACCTCAGTATCTCCCATATCACCAAATATGTATTCCGTTTAAAGCCACCTCAAATTATTACCATTGTCAAATGACGGATTCGTTCGTGCTTCTTCCCTGCACCGTGCGCGGCCTATGGAGATCTACCATGGCTTCAGGCACATCTAAATTATCAAACGGTGCAGCTGACGATCCCGCCCGCTCGTTAGTGTAGATTTCTGGAAAGTTGCTCCTGAATTTCTATTTTGCCTGCAATAAACAAAAAAAATCGTCAAAGATAGCACACGCGTTTTTTTGTGGTGATATTGAGAGTGTTATCTCATTATACCGTTTCTATAGTGCTGCTATTGATATCTTATTACGACATGAAGCGACGATAGTAAAAAAGGTTCTGTCAATTTTTTCATTTTTGGTATACGCTTCTAAATACAATTTCACTTCTTTTTTACAGTCATAAACTACTCGTTGAGATGGTTGAAATGAGCTCGCACACGACGGGGTTATCTTGTGTAGTTTAGGAGTTGCTATGCCCACCTTCTGTCTCTGTCATTAGATCAGCTCGGAGGTACAGTCGAGGAATGAAAAGGTTCGTCACTTTTCGACTCTATTTTAATGCTGTTAAGGTCGAAAAGTGACGAACTTTTTCATTCTTTGACTATACCATACTATTGCATTGTCACCCAACTTACATAAGTGTGAAAAATTTCAGCTCAATCAATTTTGCATGACTGCTATAAAACTCTGTTGTATTATTTGACCCGAACATACCCTCCTTCTTTCTATCTTTATCATCAAATCAGCTCGGAGGTACCATAGCATTGCATGGTCACCGAATTTACATGCCAACACACATGCCAAATTTCAGCTCAATTGGTATTGCATAACGGTTTTTTAACTCAGTTGCATGATTCGACCTGAAAATAGATAGATACATACGTATTTCACTAACAAATATTGCAAGTTAAATAAAAGCTTGTTAAAATATATATGACCAAAAGCAAGGCAAATAAATAACTGCAATTAACATATATAAGTAGGTATGCCGAATTTCAGCTCATTCAGATACCGGAAAGTGATGGAAAAAAAGAATGCGGTAAAACTAGTCTAGTTCGTCTACGCGGCGAAGAGGCTCCGTCATTTAGGGTTCCGTACCCAAAGGGTAAAAAAATGGGACCCTATTACTAAGACGTTCCTGTCTGTCCGTCCGTCTGTCTGTCACCAGGCTGTATCTCAAGAACCGCGATAGTTAGACGATTGAAATTTTCACAGATGATGTATTTCTGTTGCCGTTATAACTACAAATATTAAAAACCGGCCAAGTGCCAGTCGGACTCTTTGCCGTTTTTATAGATAATGGTTCGGAACCCTTCGTGCGCGAGTCCGCCTCGCACTTGGCCAGTTTTTTTACATATCTTTGCCACTTCATGACCTGTACTGCTTTTCGATAGCAAATGAGGTGGTAACTACGCTGATGATATTTGAGGTGGTCCGTCGATTCCTCAGGGAACACATACTGACCTTTAGTTCCTCATCATAAGTTCTACTTCAAAATGTGTATTTTTACGAGCATTAGTTGCTACCTACGTGAACGAAATTTCATCGGAATCTGTGAAGTGCCTACATCATTGAGGAGTTTCATATGACAACTGTGGTCATCATCACCAGTTCCGCTTCACCAAACTTTAGTTTCCGTGAGCCAATGCTTGGTTACCTACAGAAAATACCGAAATCGGCATATGCGTGCCTATCAAATTCGAGCAGTTCCCTCGATTCCTCCTATATTCCATCATCAGACCTTCACCAAATTTATATGCGCCAACTTGGGGGTACCTGTTTTGTAACAAAAAAAGAATTATCAAAATCGACCAGTGTGGTCAAGCGTTATCAGGGAACATACATACATACATAAAAAAATCGGTCAAGAGCATGTCAGGTCATAATAAAATTAATAAGTGTAGGGTTCAAATAATCAAAATATCAAATAATAACAAAAAAAGGAAATACCTTCGCAACGTTTCATACGTCTTTTACTAAGAAGGGGAGACTTTTTACGATAGCTCAAAAACAGCTTAAAAGTTAGAGGGGAGGGGTCAAATTTGTTTTCTTCATGAGTGATTATTTCCGAAAATATTCACTGTATCAAAAATGTTTGAGGAAGACCTCTATTCATTTTGAAAGATCTATCCAACAACACCCCACACCGGCCACACCATAGGGTTGCAGAACAAAAGAACATACCCACTACGTGTAGGTGAGGTACCCTTAATTTTCTTTCCTTTGTTTTTATTTTACCACTTTGTCAGATTTATTGATTTATATATCCATGCCAAATTTCAGCTTTCTAGCATTTACAATCACAGAGCAAAGCCTCGGACGGACAGACAGACGGATATGGCGAAACTATAAGGGTTCCTAGTTGACTACGAAACCCTAAAAAGCAAACATGCAGACGAACTGAGAACCTCCTTCCTTCTAATAAGTTGGTTAAAAAGGAAAACAGCTAGTTAGCGACATTACTAGTTGGCGAGTAATAGCTGAACTTAAGAAATGTACCCGGAAAAGCAAACTTTTGTACAATTTTCATTGATTACTTAGATAATGTTGTTAACTTGTTAGTATGTCCAACACTACTAACAACATTATTAAAATATAGTTTGTGAACAACTACATTGCTCGAAATGCACTAGGCCAGTTTTTACATACTTGACCTACCTACTTCCCTAGTCACTGCTGTGGAAGTGAGCAAAATCTTAAATAGGGTATTAAAATGAACAGGACATCTACGAATTCAGCCAATTTAAAATAATGCTCTCCATTGATTTATGTATAATTTAGCTGTTCCTGTTCACTTTGGATATGTGCTGTTGTGACCATGTCAGGATGATGGCCTGGGCGTGGATGCACTGTGTTGATAGCTGCTATCAACAAAACAAATCCTCAAGTCAATAAATGGTTGGCAATGCGCCTGTGATTCTTCTGGAATCGCAAGTCACTTTTAGGCAAAGGTATTATCCAACACTAGGCATTTGACTGGCATTTGCCAGTGCCATTAGGCCATTACAAACAGTACCTCTAAAACCAGTAAACTATGTATGTATGAATATTGACTTGCAGAAAGTGTATAGATTATAAATAATTAACTTTGACTTTTAATACTTTAGTTGCAGGGTTAATCACGCTGGTGTTCACTTTTGGAAGCAAAAGTGGAATTACCTCCAAAAGAGTTTCAAACCTCTCCGGAGTGAAATTATTCAGCAGCTCTTTGTCTGGAGGCATTAGTATTAAAACTGTGTGGCGCGTTTTCTTCGCTTTTCCTGTTCTGTCATTTCCAATAAATATAGGCGCTCTGCAATAATGACGCAAATCTTAAAATAATAGAGAACAATTTATAACATATCAAGTTAGTGCTAAGAAGGTATTAGACCTACTCAATATTTTAATCCCGGTCAAGCCATTTCTTTGTATCATGTACACAAAAATTTGTTCCTTACTCATGACTATGTTTTCCATGTATTTAAGTATTTGTTTATATATATAAGTATGTATTTCACTGTCCAGTACCCATAATACAAGCTTTGCTTAGTTCGGGTATAGATTGATTTGTGTATGATTATCCACAAATATTTATTTCTATCTCATTTAATAATTTCAAAGGCAAACTAGAGGGTAAAATACTGCACCAATCAATATCAATTCTTCAATAAACTTTCCTATGTTTGTTAAACTTACCAAATAAAAACTTTGAACATTTGAGAAAGCTGGTTAGAATAGAGGTGTTCAGGTTGCTTACAGCACAACTTTATACAGGACCTGGAGGCAGCAAATCTGAAAGTGACTATGAAAAACAGATGATTAGAAAAGTTGGAATGAGTACATTATTTAAAGGAATAATACTTTTATTTGTTTTCGACTTATAAACACAAAGCTCTTGGGTCTCTTAAATCTCTTTTTGAATCTACAAAGCAGGTACAGTGGTTGCAAGGGAAGGGCTTTAGAAGAAGTGTCAGAAACTTAATTCTTTAAAATGTAAAAATTGTTTTGTGGGGCTAGGAATAATAGTGACTATTCAATAGGGGGTCCCTTGTGGGTCCGTAGGTTTACACTTATTTTAAACAATACAATAATTTATTCATAAATAGCTCCATAGTTACAAGTCACATATCATCATCCTCCTAGCGTTATTCCCAGTACAGTTGCATCCTGAAGGATGCCTGGGGTCCGCTTAGGTAGCGACATTATACCAAGAATTGGCGTAGTTACAAGAGAAATAATAACGTAATTAATATGACTATAATTATAACCGCTGTCACGTAAATAGGGGATGACGGATAGATATATTGGAGGACTTGATAGGTCCAGCTCGAGTAAATTTTCTTGTTGGACAACATAATTAGTCCGACACCGTGACAAATCTTAACCATGTAAGTTATTGCCACCTTCTGAGGTAAAACTAGGATCTAAGTGTAAGAGTTGTGTAAATAGTTGGATAATTAAACTACGCCCTTAAGGTATCATGTACTATTTTTGACAATATTAATCCAATGTTAAGAGCTATTAATGTTGTATTCGAGTTCACCATAGAAAAGGAACTTTAATGAATTTAGATAAACATGTTTATTAAATTAAGATAACGAAATTATTCAAATATTCTATGACTTGTAAAACTTAAAAGTTTATAAAACCTTTCGATAGTTATATCTTGAACGTGTTGGCGCCATTTTAGATATTAAAAAAAATGGCGAGGATGACAGCGATTTTTGACGTACACAGAACTTGACAGAACGGAACCGAATATAATGTTATGAGGTCTTATTGTTCGTATTGTTGTAAAGAATAATAAATTACTGTAATAAGAACATATCCTGGATTTTATTGGAGAGAACACCCACAAATCAGAAGAGGCGATACACTACGTGCCGAAGAAAGCTGCGTGCCATCTACTTATCAATGTTACTAGATTAAAGTCTAGAGAGGTTTGGTTGGAACTTGAAAGGTAAAGTCAAAACTAATAGTATATTATAAGGTGAGTTAAGTTCACATATAGTACTAGTAGGTACATATTGTACAGAAAGAGATTTTTGAAATCAGAACAGTAGAAGATGGAAGATGGTTGTTTAATTGTAAAACAGGAATGATAACACGATTCGAGAATGTAGGTACTTATGTAGTAATTGTTAGAACTGGTGAAAATACAATGAATCGACGGAGTTATGTTGATTTAACAAGAAATGGTATGCCTAAGTATATTGGCGCTATTCAAGAACTGAAACTAAAGTACTTTATAATTATCATATATTTACTGAGTGAAATCGAATGTTTTAGGAATAAAATTACGAACTGAATTATGTGTTTTACAGTATATTAATGTAAAATACTTGAGTCGGGGAAGTCTTGCCCATTAATTGGATGTTGATTTCAGAGTTATAATCGGACAATATGCTTGAGTATGGTTGCCGCCCGCCTTCGCGTTCAAGGCCCTTCGCGGTGAAATCGGCGCCCTAGCGAGTTGTTGTGGTGGGAGAGCTACCGGCATGAGCGATGGTGGTTACAGCAGAGCCAACCAAGCAATTGAGGTTGAAGCAGCCCCATGACAAAAGAACACCATCATCAGCACGAAGCCGGCACGAGCGTGCCACCGTTGCATCTGGGAGGCGTGAGCGTAAGAGAGAACATCAAGCCTAACAAGGTGATGTTCAGCTTTAATGCAGGTATTTAAGCTGGTTGAGAAGTTGTATGCACAATCGAGCAAATGTGACATCTTTGACTGACTAGGTACTCAAGCCTAAATTCATACAGCAGGTAATATACAGCTAAATCTTTTGTCATGAGGGTCATGATTGCAGTAAAACAAATAGTCTGATTTTGATATCAGATTCATGGTTGTGAAACAAATAGGTATTTTTACATAACACACATCAGAGTTATTTGAAGCAAAGTGAGTTTAAATATATAACACTGACATACCTCAAAATCTGAATTAGTTTAAATATGTGTTAAGTCCAGTTTACAAAGTCACACATCAAAACTGATTATACGTAGTCGCTATCAGCTGATGGCAGTTTATATAAAAAAAAAAAGTTTGATTAGAGCATACACAGTTGAATAATTAGTAAATTACAATGACACCAATTACTGCACTTAATACTATCTAATTTACTCTCGCTGAGCATCAAGATTGGTAATTACTTTATGAAAAAAAAAACAATGACAACGGTATTAGCATCATCATCACATTCCTAAGAATATCTCTTAATTTTAATTGTTATACCAGAGACTGACCTTAATGCAAAGAGTAATAAAAATACAATAAGGTCAACAATCTGAAGTAAAATAGTGTGGATAATGTATTGTTGGAATAGTTAACAAATTGTATATTATACCTTCACAAAATCATAGTAAAAGAAATGTCTAACAACTGTTATAGGTATGGTCTTGGCAAATAAGAATTATATTGAATGAAAACGATTAAATAACAATTCAATATTATTATTTTTATTGACCGGTGGGATCTCATTCCTTTTTGTAAGACATCTAATTTTGAACCATGAGAATTAATACACACTAGCTGTTGCCCGCGACTTCGTCCGCGTCTTCGCTCCTATTGGTCGCAGCGTGATGTTATATAAATATATAGCCTAAAGCTTTCATCGATAAATGGACTATCCAACATAAAGAGATTTTTTCAATTTAAACCAGTTGGTTGATTTATGAAGAAGCTGATTATTACACAAGAGGCATTGAGAATGCCTTTTGTACTTACTTCCATGTTCTTACTAATCATGGACACGAGGTAGTTACACTACGCGATCTAAGCAAACAAATAAGGTTAGATATGATCGGGAACCAACCGGGTAAGAATTTACTAATATAACCTAGAACGTTTTGGTTTATAATTGGCCCATACAAACAAACTGACAAAAGTGTATGTATGTGGTATTACGTGGTCATGATAAACCAAATTTGTTGAGACTAATCAGAACTCTTAAATAAGTAATTGAATCAGCAGCAAAAGTCATTAAATTGAACTTTAAAAAGAAATCATTGGAGCTTTAAAATAAATGTGTATCAGATGTAAGCATAGATATTGTGATTAGTTCGTTGAAGTTGGGAGCACGAGTAATTTAACTGGTAGTTACGCATTGAATCAAATGTACACAATAAAAAAAGAAACAGGATTATTTTGAAAATTTGCTTGGACATAAGTAAAATTGGATGAAATTTTTATTTAATAGCTGCCTAGATAATTGTAATAAAAAGCTCTGAAATAATGCATTACGTTATACTGAAAGTTATACATTAGAAATAATATATATTCTTTAGTACTGAATCAAAATCAGGTAGTTAGAACTCATACTCATGCTCATCAATGCATGTTGCAAAAGTTACATGTCGACGTTATACTAGAAGAAGACAAGATTAAAAAAAAAAGGCTAATAGAGATAATTTATAAGTTATATGACATATGAGATACTTATTTATCATAGCATAATCCGATAAGATCGTAGATTTTACCATACGGTATCGGTAATAGCTTAGAAACTGCAGTAAAACATAAACTAGCCATTAATAAAAAGAATGATGCAGTCTTTATCCAGAGTTAAAAAGAAAATGAAAACACTTGTAACACCACTTAGTCACAAAACTTCGCCACTACGAGCCCATTCCAATACTCGTGGGCAAGCCAGTAGAAGGATCAAATAAACAATCAATGAATGAAGAACGGGTTCGTAATATGTGTATATGGGGCAGAGATTCGTCATGAAAATTTTGTTAGGTACTTATATGTTACAGTGCCTTTATACGGCTCGAAAATGGTTCTATTGAGCCAAGACTCAGGTACGTTTTAATGACGTCAATTTTATTTACACAGTCGTACATAGATTAAAATCACTTGCAGTAATTAGCTACTTAATTTGGACAAATTTCAATCTCATATAAAGCTAGCAGTATTCAGTAACCAATGTGAAATTACTATGCCACCACCGCGATCTAGTAACGGTATAGAATTCCTTAAGGGGAAACGGTAGTTTAGGCGTAATATCTAACAGCATAGTCGGTGGTGGTAGGCGGAATGGTAGCATGGTTGTCGATATAGTATTGGCGTTTATTTATATTTATTTTAAAGTCGTCGTCTATGGCATAGCATGCTAGTAGTAGAAGTTGAAGTTTCAAGTAACTAGTAGTAATGATAATAACCATATGAGCAAAATAAATGACTAAGCGATATGGCTTAATATGTTATAGTTAAGTAAAACAGCCATTGTGAGTCATATTGCATATATTTATACAAATATATATCGAATTTAGCAAAATATGTATCATGGTTTGTAACGTTCAGTATGCTCAGAAAATATAAATCCCAAGGTGTGCAGGATTACGGGGATGATAAAATACTATGAAAAGTAATGCTGTAGTTGACATGATGATTAGAAGTCAGTTTCACTGTGGACTAAATCATGAATAACTGAATAAAATATGGCAACTGGAATACGTAGAAAAATGCAAGTGACTTTCATAAGAGTAAAAAAAAAAAAGGACGTTCCTAATCATTATAATCATATAAAAAAAAAAAGAAAAAAAGATCATACTAATAAAAAAAAGAAGCACTGTATAATAATAAAGTCTGACAAGTTTACAGACTACACGCATATACTCTCAGAGTACCCCAGAGTAGACGTCAAATAATAATAACACTACGAGTGAGTAGTGATATACTAAATCGAATAAGAGCGACAGAGAGGGATATAATATTTGTTGTCCTTGTCACAGTTCCGCTTTTCTTTATTTGCCTCAACGTCATGTCAAATAGTTTGAGGCAAATAAACGATTACCCGTCCAAATTAAAATGGTTGTTTATGGTAGGCAACCAGGCGTTTTAAGACAAGTTTTCAATTTAGCTGGATAAGAGCTTATCTGTCCCCCTTGGTGGGACTCTTATAGGAGCTCTATAGAAATCCTTACTCTGATCATATAATAGTAATACCCGTAATAGTGAAAGTATGCTGTTGATAAAAAAAAAAAAAGCTCAATATGTTATAAACGGGCTCCGTAATGATAATCTGATTTCCATGATTGTGATATTTGTGATAAAACATGCAGCTTATGCTATATCTTAGTATTGACAGAGATACTGAGCAGTTTTTTTAATAAGAGGGAACAATTACAAAACTTATTACAGTTTGATATTTGCCGTATGTAGTGGCGAATAGAAGTCTCTAGACTAGACACGACCGTCTGGAGACGTGTGCGTGTAATAACGTAGAATTTAAACACACCAGCCTGTAGGCGGGTGTGTAAAGAAACATGTAGTATTTAGACACGCCAGTTTGGAGACGTGTGCGTGTAGTAACATGTTCTATTTAGACATGCTAGTATGGAGATGTGTACGTGCAGTGACATGTCGTGTTTAGACACGCCATTCAGGAGACGAATGCTTGTAGAAACATGTAGTATCTAGACACGCCAGTCTGGAGACGTATGCGTGCAGAAACATGTAGTATTTAGACACGCCAGTTTGGAGACATATGCGTCTAGTAACTGTAATATTTAGACATGCCAGTTTGGAGACGTGTGCTTGTAGTAACATGTAGTACTTAGACATTGCAGTTAGGAGATTTTAGCGTGTATGGGTTATTATGTAGTAGTTAGAAACGAAAGTTTGGGGTCGTGTATGTGTACATTTAGTAATTACAGTATTTTAATATTTTAAGGCACTGTGCTGCGCTGCCATCGGGCGAGTGGCGCTCGAGAAGTCAGCGGGCCAGTGACAGCCTGTGTAGTCGGCGGTCCAGACAGCTGGCCAGTCATCGCTTGCGCTGCCATCGAGCCAGTGGAGCTCGAGCAGTCAGCGGGCCAGTGACAGCCCGTGCAGTCGGCGGGCCAGACAGCTGGCCAGTCATCGCTTGTGCTGCCATCGGGCCAGTGGCGCTCGAGCAGTCAGCGGGCCAGTGACAGCCCGTGCAGTCGGCGGGCCAGACAGCTGGCCAATCATCGCTTCCGGCAGTCAGCGGGCCAGTGACAGCCCGTGCAGTCGGCGGGCCAGACAGCTGGCCAGTCATCGCTTGCGCTGCCATCGGGCCAGTGGCGCTCGAGCAGACAGCGGGCCAGTGACAGCCCGTGCAGTCGGCGGGCCAGACAGCTGGCCAGTCATCGCTTGCGCTGCCATCGGGCCAGTGGCGCTCGAGCAGACAGCGGGCCAGTGACAGCCCGTGCAGTCGGCGGGCCAGACAGCTGGTCAGTCATCGCTTGCGCTGCCATCGGGCCAGTGGCGCTCGAGCAGACAGCGGGCCAGTGACAGCCCGTGCAGTCGGCGGGCCAGACAGCTGGCCAGTCATCGCTTGCGCTGCCATCGGGCCAGTGGCGCTCGAGCAGACAGCGGGCCAGTGACAGCCCGTGCAGTCGGCGGGCCAGACAGCTGGCCAGTCATCGTTTCCAGCAGTCAGCGGGCCAGTGACAGCCCGTGCAGTCGGCGGGCCAGACAGCTGGCCAGTCATCGTTTCCAGCAGTCAGCGGGCCAGTGACAGCCCGTGCAGTCGGCGGGCCAGACAGCTGGCCAGTCATCGCTTGCGCTGCCATCGAGCCAGTGGCGCTCGAGCAGTCAGCGAACCAGTGACAGCCCGTGCGGTCGGCGGGCCAGACACGTGGCCAGTCTGCAGGCAAGCACGTGTGTATGTATATTTTAAGGCACGACTGCCTGGAGGCAAGTACGTGTATATCTGTATATGTTTATTTAAGGCACGGCCGTCTGGAGACGAGCACGTGTATATGTATATTTTAAGGCACGGCTGCCTGGAGGCAAGTACGTGTATATCTGTATATGTTTATTTAAGGCACGGCTGCCTGGAGGCAAGTACGTGTATATCTGTATATGTTTATTTAAGGCACGGCCGTCTGGAGACGAGCACGTGTATATGTATATTTTAAGGCACGGCTGCCTGGAGGCAAGTACGTGTATATCTGTATATGTTTATTTAAGGCACGGCTGCCTGGAGGCAAGTACGTGTATATCTGTATATGTTTATTTAAGGCACGGCCGTCTGGAGACGAGCACGTGTATATGTATATTTTAAGGCACGGCTGCCTGGAGGCAAGTACGTGTATATCTGTATATGTTTATTTAAGGCACGGCTGCCTGGAGGCAAGTACGTGTATATCTGTATATGTTTATTTAAGGCACGGCCGTCTGAAGACGAGCACGTGTATATGTATATTTTAAGGCACGGCTGCCTGGAGGCAAGTATATATATATATATATATATATATATATATGCTGTAGGACAGGTCTTAAAAATGTTATAGTTTTGCTGGAAGTTATCCATATTATTTTTGTTATTTCTGCACAGAAAAACGTTATATTGTTAGTACAATTTAATTTTGTATTATACCTGTATCTCATCTTGTTAATTATGATGAATTATAACCGTTTACATTGTCTGAAGAATAATTAATCACTATTTTGTTATTACTGCTCAGCAAAAGTTAATATTGATTATTAATGTAACAGTGTATTTTTATAATTTGAATATTTAAAACAAATTAAAATGTTTAACTAGCAGTAAATTATATAAACAAGAATTGAATCACTTCTCGAGGACGCGAAGTTTTTTCAGGATGGACGAACTGTAAGAGTTGTGTAAATAGTTGGATAATTAAACTACGCCCTTAAGGTATCATGTACTATTTTTGACAATATTAATCCAATGTTAAGAGCTATTAATGTTGTATTCGAGTTCACCATAGAAAAGGAACTTTAATGAATTTAGATAAACATGTTTATTAAATTAAGATAACGAAATTATTCAAATATTCTATGACTTGTAAAACTTAAAAGTTTATAAAACCTTTCGATAGTTATATCTTGAACGTGTTGGCGCCATTTTAGATATTAAAAAAAATGGCGAGGATGACAGCGATTTTTGACGTACACAGAACTTGACAGAACGGAACCGAATATAATGTTATGAGGTCTTATTGTTCGTATTGTTGTAAAGAATAATAAATTACTGTAATAAGAACATATCCTGGATTTTATTGGAGAGAACACCCACATAAGTGTAGGTATCCTTAATGCTACGGGCCGAGATCACTTTCATATTTTCTCTAAAATTAATTACTTACATAGAACTTGCTGTCTACAAGGATAACACTAAACACTGACACAGCTAAAGCCAAAACAACGCACTTTTGATTTGATCAAAGAGAATATAATATAATACTTTTGATATTACTCAGCCCGGCAACTTTTTGGGGATAGGGAAAGCATGAGAAGCCAATACAAAAATGGCGCATCCAACGAAAAACGATAACTCTTGAGCTATCGTTGGATTTTGACGTTTCTGACGAAAATGGAGCTGTCAAAATCTTCGAAAGTACGGAGTTCCCGGTAGGTTTTTCACAATATCATTCAATCTTTCGAACTTCGTTCTTCGTTTAGCGTTTGACAGTTGTTCGCGGTAGCGTTTGGTCAAATCCGTCATTCGAATGTTCGATTTCGAACTTCCCGGTAGCACCCGTGATCATTCTGCCCGGCTAGTATGATAGCTTATACCGTCACGTTTCAGTACATTTTGGCCATATAACGTGACGGTATAAGCTATCATACTAGCCGGTCTGGTGTGCATAACGATTGTTGTATCATATAAAAGTTATGTGAAAGGCTTTATTTTTAATATGTAGGCTAAATTATTATTTATTTAATACAAAGACAAAAATCTGACTTATGACTCGAGAGCCCTGGCAACACTAAACGTGCCGTTACAAGGTCACGGGCGCTCGACTCACACCTAAAACGTAGTGGTTATATTCTCTTTGCTCACACCAATGTCAAAGAAGATATATACTAACGTAACAAGAAGCGACACCGAAGCATGTGTGCTGTAAACCCGTCTCGCGGCTATGTGTGCGTGTCCGGACGTGAACGGGGTTGCGCGAGGGGCGCGCGGTGTGTGGACAGCTAGCCGCGGCAAGATGAATCGCAGGGGTGCCGCTCGCTTCAACATTCGCTCGCGTGACGTGCGCTCACACAACAGAGATCGATCGGCCGGTAGCGGGCGTGTAGTTTTACTTGAAATTCGTTAGAATTTATCATTTGTAATTCAATGTAATCAACTATGGCTGGAGCTTTTTATTGCTGTGTCTGTGTCTACGGTTGTGACAGTAATACCAAAAGCCACAAAGGGAAAAGCTACTTTAGGCTACCTACCGATCCAGATAAGTTAGTTATAAAATTTTATATGTTGTGTCCTTCCCTATATTTAGAATTAAGACTTCACCTAAAATCCGTTTTTTAATTAAAAGACTAAAGAAAGACGAAAGGTTGGTATGAGTATGGATGCATTTTGACTTGCAATACATTAAGAAGTACCTACATCTTCGGAATAAATTAAACAAAAAAAAAATGAAATGGCGAAATAGATGAAATGTCAATTGAGTCTTTCAAATTATACTTAACGCGGTTGTCGCGGTCGCAGTGAATGACTTCATTTCATGTCACATAATTTCTATGATTGAGGTTTAAAAAAATATTTTTTATATTATTGTTATTATTTTAGCATACTTACAATCTCAGATCATAGAAAGAAATAGATGTGAAACGGGGGCGTGGCGCATGTCGCCGCGATATGGTCAAAAAATAGTGTAAATGATAACATATAAAAAAGCGTTATATTTTATGCGAGTTGTACATTGAACGTTTTGTACAATAATCACACCGTACCGTGCTAAGCCACGGCGCAATGTATCATGCCGCTGTAGCTTTTGTCGCTGCGTGAATTATTTAGTAGTGCGCAGGCGCTGGCCCCCTGTTTGGCTCCGCCTACTAGTGTTGTGCCGGTTAAAATTGCAGTTTACGCGTCATCGATAAAATAGGAATAGAATGTTGAATTAGTAATTTCATATCAAAGGTAAATTCACAAATCAATATTTAATAAACATAACTTTGTTCCGAAAGACTGCAGACCAACTTCCAACTTGATCTTATTAACCGACTTCGATAAAAGAAAGAAAGTTCTCACTATTCTCAGTTCGTATTCGTGTTTTTTTATGTATGTACCGCTATAATGCTTTACTATGTTATACAACTTTGGTGATTATATGAACACCATCTAAACTGACTATTTCAATAGTCTTCAATATCTTAACATAATAATTTAAAGATCGATGTCGATAAAACATCTTTTAACGTTTGTCTCCCTCTAGTGTTCATTGCCATTTTTGAGGGGTGCGTAAAGCCAATCGCAGCGCTTGTTTGTATGATGTCGTAAACTCGGCGGCACCGCCCGAGGTTTTGTTTTTACACGGTTCAATGTGTGTGTGTGGACTTGGTGGGAGAAAACTGGAGACATTGGTTTTCGTTGAAAGGAAGCAGAAGGGCACTTCTCCCTTTTTTATGTTCTGAGCTTACAATTATATTCATGTGAAGCTTAGATTTACACAAGAAAAGTAAGTTTCCATATTATGAGAAGTTTTGTAGGTACCCTATTTACGAGCTTTTAGTAAGTTTTCTCCTGACTCAGTGCATCTGTCTGTCTGTTTGTAATCAAAACTTACAGATTAAATTTGACTAGCTTCCCGGTGTTTGATTGATGAATATCATGATCATTGAATAAACATTATTTCCTCTTGCCAAGGCAGCTACATTGCCAACCCTATGCAACAGACGTGACGTTACAAGGTCACCGGCGCTCGACTCACACCGATAGGTCGTGTCGCCCCCCGCCAATGTGCTATGTGCACGTCTTAAACGTTAAACGTCAAAGGTCCCGAAACAATGTCAAAACCACGGATCTATACCCATATTATATTTAGGTATAGATCCGTGGTCAAAACTCAGAGACGTCAAATAATGACACATGAATATTTTATTTACTTTAGTAAACGAGAAAGACCCCGTATTGGAAATTTTACTGAAATAAATAAGAGAATAAATAAATACATACAAACGAAACGAATCGTAGAAAACCGTTAAGAAACCAATAGAAAACGTGAAAGTAAATTTGACAGGGGTCCCCGGTAAGTACACATTTCTGCCATGGTGTGCGCTACGATCGCCTAGCTTACCCCCACCACCTACTTCGCACATAGCCGTGTTTCGCATCCCGCCTATGTACACAAAATATAAAGTAAACATAGTTACCTAAATATAAGAGAGGCCTATTTCAGCTTTGACGTAAATATATTCATTGTTTCGCATTTGCAATAGCACGCAATAAAGTGACATGATTATGATGAGTGTTGGGTGGAGAATAGGTACTTAAGATAAAATATCTACACAGAACCATCTGTTCCGTGATAAAATAGCATTCGTACAGTGCATTTTTTTTATAAATTATGTGTCTTGGGAAGAACACTTAAAAATAAACTACTTGTACCTACTAAATTATGTTGAGGCCTTACCATACATCACTTTATTGTCAGCTAACGCGCATATTGAAAATTAATGGTTTACATCAAGTATTATCTAAAAGCTGCCATGTACCTACCAAAGCTCAAAGTTTCTTAAATTGCGAGCTGTAACCAAAAAGGATGAGTATTTTAGTCCCAACTGGCCGGAGATCTGATACGCTGTGTAGTTATTTAGCTGGATAGTTTGCGGTTTCCTGCAGCAACCGCGACTGCATCGACCTCCATTCAATGAGACATGGACGTGCCTTTATGTCCATAATAAATAAATGGTTTTATGATTCGTTTGGACATTACACAAGACCAACAACACAGCTTGCTTGCGGCGCTGCTAGCTTGGAACTTATTAATCGCATTTTCACAAAATTACAAAATCGATCCCCGCTTCATAACACGTAAAAAGAATTAAATTAATTAAAAGTAAATAAACTGGGTTTAATTAAAATATGTTTTAATTTTTACTACCTATCAACTTGTAACGTCATTAGGTACCTAAACAATTTATATGACATAAAAGATTGTCGCGAGACATATTATCCATATTTTTTTGGTTGACCAATTCCGTTTTCATTTAGGTACTACATCAAACTTCATCCGTCTATCTATGCAAAATACAAGTTTCTATCGAAAATATCATTTTTGGTACATGTATCTCCCCTAGTCTAATTGAGTCAAGCTGTTTCCTCATCGTATAGCTACGCGCTATCAAACCAACTTCGTTATTGTTATTCCGAAACATCCAAGGAGTCCAATAAGTACCTATATTCTACGATCTTCATTCTGCAAAATCTTTTCTTATAGATAAAACACCCCGGCAACAACCATTGACCTAAAGGGTAGGTAAGGTACAAGCTATTATTGCCGATTGTACCTTTTTCCACAGTCATCATCGTCAACTACTCGTTTAGATGGTTTCAATAGGGGGTTCAAACACGACGGGTTAATCTTGAGTAGTTTAGGAGTTGCTGAGCCCACAGTTCTACTGTCTCCATCATCATATCAGCTCGGTGGTACCATAATATTGCATTATTGTCACCGAACTTACACAAGTATGCCACCACTGAATCGGATTATTCCGGTTTCGATTAGCGGCTGTAAAAAGGATTGCAAATTTTGAATACAACTTTTGCATACATACGTACAGTGCAAGTTTAAGAAAAGCTCATACATAATAAAAATTGTGCCTTGAAACAATTATAGCTTTTAGGTTCAGTAGGTAGGTATATGGGTAGTTGTTATGAAGCAGCTTGATTTGAGTTGATTCTGTTTACATATAGCCTGTTTAGGTTAGGTACTTTACCTACAGGCTTATCTTTATTTAAGCGTTTCCAATCGATCACATTCAAAATCATACATTAACACAACATCGTATCACAGAATAAGTAATAGTACAAGTATATATTTTATAGGTCTGTATGCATGTTACAGGTTGAAACGTAGACATGTCACAAAACATTAAAGTAACAAAGTATATGATCTGGGTGTAACTTGACCGTCAGCTCCCGGTGTCATGTCGAGAACAACTTGACGTGGATGGATGGCGTCGAACGAGCCGGACCACACGGCGCGCGACGCACTCTTCCGCTTCGCTATATCTCCTAGTCAGTCGAATGGCACGAGCCTTTGTCCAAGTATAATATAAATATAGTATTATAAAATCTGTGTCCAAGTCAATACCATCTGCAATTAAGTACCTAGTATATTTAACTAGATATAGCGTGTATATTGATAACGATCCCTGAAAATAATCGCTCGAAATTCAAATATTGGTCACTGAACCGAAGCTAAATAGGTAGGTAGTAGGTAGGTACTCACCGGTCAATCACTTCTCAAAAATCATTTGCAACTAAATGATATAGAATTGTATGATACATATTACCTACATCAAAAAATCTAAGAGTCTGGGTAATAAAAGTAGAGACAGTAGAGACTAGAAACTAGAAAATAGAGGCATATAAAAAATGCGTGTTTCCAAAATACATGCGCTAACAATACCAACAAGACTAATTAATTTAAAAAAAAAACCCGACTGCGTTTCTTTGTAATTTGGAATTTGACGCCAAAAATCCGCCGTTTTGTTTTTTATTTTTATTTTGATGTACATACTCTCGAAAAACATAACCCTCCTTCTGGCGCAGTCGGGTAAAACAAAACTCATGCATGATAATTAAATTTATTTTATTGGCCTGTTTAGCCTAGTTGATTTGATAGTGACACTGCCTAGTTGCCTACGAAGCTAGAGGTACCGGGTTCGAAACCCGGTAAGGGCATTTGTTTCTGTAGTGAGCATACATATTTGTTCCTGAGACTTGGATATTTCTATTGTATTTAAATATGTACCTATCTATTAAATATATCGTGGTCTAGTAGTTCTAGTACCCATAACACGAGCCTTATTGAGCTTAATACTACGGCTACGGGTCTACTACTCGTAAAGTGGGGGTGATTTTTTTTGTTGCATCCCTATGGTGTATTGTTGAATAGATCTTTCAAAATGAATAGTCTTCATCAAACATTTTTTGATAAAGTGAATATTTTCGGAAATAATCACACAAAAGGAAAAAAAATGGGGTACCGACTTTTGAAATATGGGTCCAAAAAATTTGAAAAAAATCACGAAAGTAAAGCTTAAAAGTCCGTACTCAGTTCTCCATAACAAACGTAGTTTCGCTCTCATTTTTAAACGCCATGCTGGAATAACATGACACTTTGTATACACAGTGGGCTCCGGCATATCACGGACGGTTAATGAAAAATCACGTGAAAAATCACGGTAATTTTATCCAAGACGTAAAAAACTCAAAAACTCGCTGTATTTTTTTTATTACAATTTCTAGCAACAGAAACTAATTTCCGACCTAATAGATATGGCAGCCCCAGTGTGTATGCAAAGTTACGTGTTATTTCAGCACGGCGTTTTAAAATGAGAATGAAACTACGTTTGTATGGAGAATCGAATTCAGTCGAGCCTACGGGGGACCCTTAATAAAGACTTCCAACGAAAACTATAGCGGATATGACCAGTTAAGCTGTTTTTGAGTTACCTATCGTAAAAAATATTCCCTTAGTAAAAGTAAGTACCTAAGGTATAAAGCTTTTGCCCGCGACTCCGTCCGCATGCAACTCATTATATTGTCGGCTAATAGTGTAAACGTCATCCCATCAAAAACATAAATGTGAAAATGGCAGCCAAGTTCACCGACAAAAGAATTGAGATCTAAATGGGCGCCAAGTTCCATAGATTATCTGAAAAGTTGCCAAGTTTGGCACTAGATTGTTTACAGTAAAACTAATTTACTGCAGCTTAATGCATTTTGAGCCTAAATGCAGTATGTTATAATACCTACCATAAAAGCTGTTGGATATTTAAGAAAACTGCCAAGTTAAAGCTCAAAATGCATTAAGCCGCAGTAAATTAGTTTTACTGTAAACAATCTAGTGCCAAACTTGGCAACTTTTCAGATAATCTTCGGAACTTGGCGCCCATTTAGATCTCAATTCTTTTGTCGGTGAACTGGGCTGCCATTTTCACATTTATGTTTTTGATGGGATATCATTACTTTTTGTCAAACTTCATCCAATGGTGCTTTCTCAGAGCGAATGCACGAGTTATTATACAAAATACCCAAACCGCTATAGGTGCACCTAAAATATTTGAAGAACTCCCTCGATTTCTCCAGGGCCCTATGATCGGATTCTGACCCGATGACAATGGGACCACCCCGGAAGTATACCGTTTCAAACAAAAAACAGACTTTTCCAAATCGGTTAAATATTGACGGAGTTCTGAGGTAACTAGCATAAATAATAATAATAATAAAACTAAATAAAATCACTGTTTTCTGATTTTTTCTGGTGTATACACATTATTACCAAGCTGCATGTCAAATTTCAACTTTCTAGGTCATCTGGAAGTGGGTTAGGTTTTTGATTACTAGTCAGTCAGTCAGTCAGTCAGTCAGTCAGTCAGTCAGTCAGTCAGTGGTAAAAATGCCAGTCATCAGTCATGTCAGTCAGTCAGTCAGTCAGTCAGTGAGTCAGTGGTAAAAATACCGTTTTTTGAAATTTATTATCTCAATAACCATTAAACCTATATTTATGAAATTTGGGGTTCTAGTTGTTCTAACGGATCTTAATATATATACCAAATTTCATGTTTTTATGTTAGATAGATTTGGAGTTATTGGGGGGTCAAAAGTGGCTCCAAACGGTTCGTGTAATATAACACACGGCTGCTGTCCGCCAGTTCCTGGGGTGAACTTGGCTGGACATCACGCTGCCGCGTGTCTAGATATTATGGAGGTTGATAGGAGAGACAAAAAACATGATTTAAATTAAAAAATTAAACCCCGAAGAACGGAGAAAATATCATTGGGTTATTTTTTTCCCGTAATTCCAAAATAAAAGACAGGTAAAGCGTTTTGGTTTTTCTTTTTTTTACGACGATTTTTGTAACTTAACTGTATTTTGCAATCGAATAACGTTTTACATTATGATGAGAAAAAGAAAGTAAATATATCTTCATGTAAATCAAAAGGTACTTAATATACAAAGAAACTTCTTGAAAGAAACTAAATGAAATCTTCTGAAATACTTAAATATGTATATGTTGTGCGTAAACAACTGGATTTTAATAACGTAACTTTAAGACTTCGCGCCGCGCTCTTCCGAAACCCGCTTGCTGTTATTTAATCGGGTAAATTTAGTTAAAATATTCAGTGCTCTGCCGTCCAATTCTTAAAACCGAACTAACCCTCAAATGGCCATTTTTGAGTTTTAGACATATTCTAAGAGATCATTTTATTCTCCGTCGACTGATCTTGGGTTCATATTTTTATGATTTATAGGTTTGAAGATACAGAACCGCCCAACATCGTTAAGCCCATATTTTTCGTATTTTCATATTTTTTTTACAATGCTAAAAAGTGACTAACAGGCATTGCTACACTATAATATATCTAAATGCTTTTAACTGTCACTTTCCCTCACAATTCTTGACCATGAAGCAAAACTATAAAAACTTATCAACACAAACTTAACAAAATACCTTTTCTCAAACATGCAATGAAATATTGATGTTATGTTCCTTATCCACTCACACGTCCGGCTCCAAAACCAATATCCGGTCTCACGCCCATGGATACTTTAGTATCCAAAAAATAAGTAGCGTCTTACGTCCATGGATGCTTTAGTTTCCAATAGAGCGAGGTTGGGCCTGTTTGAAATAAATGCCATCTAGCGGAATTACTGGACTTTATTTTGATAAAGTGTTAACACAGAGTCGTAGCTAGGGAAATATTTCACCTAAAAACGTCGAGATGGCGGTTAATGGCAATGTCATACGAATAGAAAAAAAATGTTTTATCTGTGCTCGGGCGTTCTTGTGTTCTAGTGAGTGTTTTTCATCTGGTCCTCGGTTATGTCGTAAGTATTTTGATTATAATTACATAAATTGTAGATAGTTATATATCAAAATAATGTAAAAGATTGCAGCTATTTAACTGTGTGTATATTTTAGAGTGTGAGAAAGGTAAACGTGTTGTAATCGTAAAATCAATTTGGGTTCACCTAGTTTGCGCAGAGACTAGGTTATGTTTATTGTGAATTTAGAAATAATAAACGTCTTTTTTCAAGAAATATACGTTCATTATTGATGATTAATCCATAATTAACATATTTATTCAATGTTTTAATAGAAATATCACCAATCGAGTGTGTATTTTAATAATATTCAGCGTGTTCCTTGTGTATTTTGCAGTGGACAGATTACTAGCCAACGGACGTTTTCAAAAACATTTAAAATAAGGGTCTGTACAAACGAAATATTGCGTGCATATTTTATGTTTTGATTGTGATGCATATCAACAGCACATTTGCACTGCACCATTTTAAACCTATCGTTTTGTTATAATTTATGATACTCCCATATTAACAGCACGTTTGGAGTTGGACTGCACCTTGCTTGATGTTTAATGTTTTATAATTTTCTTCTCTCATATTTTCATTTACTGTGTGAAATACTATACTAACTTTAGGAAGCAGGGTTTTTTACACAGGGTGATTTTTTATCTCATTTTTTTTTTCAGTTTTATGATAATAAATGTTGGGTAGGTAAAATGTTGACAAATATTTTTTTTTCTTACTTTCAATTTCGTTCGCTGTTTTCAATGCTGATTAAAATTTGATGATTTGATGGATGATGACTGCAATTTCACCCTGTGTTTTCATGCTTTGTTCACTTTGGGTTTTGTATCTATGCTTTTTGGATCCAGCGCAAACAGGGGAAGCGTAGTCGAGAGGATTTCGTTGTATTTTAAGTCCACCAGCTACATAATGAATATTAAAGCGCTGGCACAAACAGCGTACACTAGGACATCGCGGAATGATGTCAACTGAAATAAATTGGTTTGTCGGATGCCGCGTCATGCGAAAGCATCTCCCCGCTTACCACTAACCCCGAAGCATTGTGCTGGACGCTTGACTCATAGCGGTAGATGCTGAGATGCTGTTGCGGGATCTTCTCGGAACCAGAGAGTAAAATCCACTGAGATGCTCCAAACTGGGTCTCAGCGAATTTAAAACTTATTCCAGTTTAAATTATACAATGACTTTATTCATTAATTAATTACAAATTTTGCTCTGCTGATCCTGTGCGTGCTGGGCCTAAAACTAAGATGAAATACATTTAAATGCAAAATTATAAATTTATTGATCATTTTAGCTCAATCGAGAATGTATTGGACGTTGGTGACTGTGTTACTGGTGAAGACCGTGGTGGACGCAGTGGACGAGGTGGCCGTGGTAGTCGTGAGAGCCCTGGGAGCGAGAGCAGTGAGGACAGCGAGAACAATAGAACTCGTTTACACATAAACATTAAGTAAATTAATCATGTAGTTTAATTTAATGTATATGGGACCCAAAAGGCTATGAGCTACAATTTTACAAGTCTGGTCAAAAATACCACTCGTCACTGGTCTTGTAAACTTCGAATATGTAAATACATAAAATTGTTACTTGTAGCTTCAAAAACGGAAGAAGCTAAGAAGCTTATAAAAGTCGATGTACGCGAATATATATAATATGTATGACGCAAATTTTTATTAAATCTAAAATCGACGCCATGGATCCTAAGAAAAGATTTCGCAATCTCTCATAGTTTCAGACTTCTTCGTACTGACCCATTTGGATTGATTGCCCTGTATACTCGTATATGCACAGGGACTGATCAAAACCGAGATATCCCTAAGCGATATGATCAAATCGCGCAGGATGTTAAAATAGATACTCCATTTCATCATTTCCCTAGAAAAATCCAGTAATTTGATCAAATCCCTGGGTAGGTTTAGTGAAATTACGAAAGTCCCCAACCCGCACTGAGCCAGCGTGGGGGCTACTGCTCGTTTCCTCTTATATCCATAAGAGGAGGCCTGTGCCCAGCAGTGCGATGTATTAGGCTGTTGATGATGATGATTATGATGTAAAACTAAATAGTAGAACATATCAAAAAAAGGTTTTATTATTAAAAAAAATGTTTGCATTCAACATTTATTTAAGATACGTTGCATACATTCATTAGATTTATGTAAAAATAAATAAAAAATGTACATCAAATATTGAAATAAAAGAAAGTCTGATTTAAATTTCTATAATAAAAGTATTTTTTAAAGTAATACGAGAATCTTAACAATGTTATAAAAATTGTTTGTAGACGCCCTTAGGGCCGGCGGCCATCTCCAGCAGCTAGTTCGGGCTTGCGGCATTTTGTGTCAGGAGTGCGTGTTTTCTTTGGAATTATTTAAATACTAAACATTTGTTATAGAGTAAGTTAAAGAAACCAATAGAAAGCAGATAAAGTGAATTTTTTAGTAAAATATAAAATAATAAGCATTATGTTCAAAAATCGGTGTTAAAAACATAACAAAAAAATATTTCATAGACTTAACTTTGTTATTTCAAGTTTGACTTTGATTTTCGGGATCCTTAACTGAACATTTTAGATGAACCAAAATACCATTGTAATCTGTATACTTTCGTCTAGCCGGAAGTATTTTTATCTTAGCTGCAGTGTATGTAGTTGATCAGCAATCATCATTTTTATCAAGATAACGGCGCGCGAGCGCTGCTCGGCGCGCTGCTACTCAGGGCTGGACGTGTCAAGGCATATTGGGTCTGCGGGCCGGACGTGTGAACGTTTTTTTTTTTGGATACTATAGTTTCCTTGGACGCCTGAGTGGATAAAACAGGCTGCGAAGTATGACGTTTCAGGTGCGGCTAGGACAAGAGGTCGTTAATGGAATTTCATACAAATCTTGCAAGCCTAGGCCGGCAAAGTCCTCTTTTTTAATTTCCATTCCACATAAATTGTGGCACAGGCACCATGACATTCTGCCACTAAAAATAAAACTTTGATTTTTTTGTTGTTTATTTCATTGCATGTTTGAGAAAAGCACTATACATACCTCGGCGGGAAATATGGGGTTGCCAGCCTCAGACCTATCCGACCTCGCTTCGCTCGGCCGTCTATATATGTCCTCGGCCGGCAACCCCTTACGTCCCGGCCTCTGTAGTAATGTACTATTAAAGTCCTTTTACCTTTTTTTTTTGAAAACTATGTACACTTAACTGGTACTACTCAAAAAACGCTAAAATCTCTTAACTATTTTTATGCCGTGCATACCTTCATTCAAGATTGTGATAATACAATATTACAACCCGATTACCCAGCATTGCTTCGTTAAATTAAAACTGGTCTAAGCGCACATCACGCGCCGCTAGTTTCACTTGTCAGCGAGCCTTCGGCGGTGAGGTCCGTGCGCAGAAAGTTGTTTAGTGAATGATGGATTTGTATTTTAATTGCATATAATGCTCGGAAAAAGGTAAGAATTAATTTATCTGCATTAGCAGAGTTAATGTACCTACACAATACGTAGGAGTTTTTGACTAGGTATCGGTTTAGCCAAGTGGTTAATTAGCCTGCCAAGGAAGTTCATGATCCTGGGTATGAATGTCGGTAAAGGCATTTGAGTGATAAGCATATTTGTTTCTGAGTCTTGAATAAAGTGAGGCAGCGCTACCCCTATGTTTAATTTGCTAACACCAAATCTGCTCTCCATCTTTTGAAAGCAAGTCAGTTATTGCTGCGTCGTCTACCTCCCACCTGGCTCTCAGTTCCGCCCGGTTTTAGTGTACCTCGAACCTCTGCCTGCGATTCCGAGGGCGGGTCAGAGGCCAGTAATCTGGCCAGTGGTCTGGGTAATCTGGATTGCACGCACTGATTACCCTTTGCGGTTGCATTAATAGGGTCTTGCTTTTAGGCGTGAGGGTGTCCATTCACACAGGTGTTCCATAAAGTGCTCCAGATAACTTTAGAATAGAGTCAGAGAGACCTCCTTGTCTCGGAAGCAGTCTCCCGAGGGCTGCTGCAGCGCCTAGGGGCCAGCCGAGTGAAATATGCCCCGAAATCACATTTTGCGTTGCGGGTGAGACCGACATATTTCACGTGACGTGTTCGTCTCAATCTCAATGACCGTCCCTATCGTACATAGATGTGTTTCGTTTACTCAGAATTTCAAATAACTTTTGTACTTGTTATTTAATAACAAATGCAGGATTGTGTGGTTTTGACAATCCTAACTAACTTCCTCGTGTAGGATTACAAGACTTAAAACAAGTTAAACACGATGGTTCGTCATCTAACGTGTTTTTAACCGACTTCAAGATTTCAAAAGAGGAGGTTATCAATTCGGTTGTATGTTTTTTTTTATGTTTGTTACTTTATAACTCCGTCATTTCTTAACCGATTTGGAAAAATCTTTTTTGATTGTAAATATATATATCCAAATTGGTCCCGTTTTTATCAAAACGCAGTTCTGATGAGAAATTGAGGGAACTCCTCAAATCTTAAAGGCAAACATATAGTGATTTTTGTGTTTATATCAACAAATCGAGCATTTTCATCTAAAAATGTGACATTTGATGAAGTGGAACTGCTGATGATGATCAGAACAGAACTCTTCAACGACGAAAAGTTCACGTTTGGCGATTTGTCCTCCTAGCTGTGTTTGTTAAGCAAGTTCTATCTTCACGATTAATTTTTGTCATGCTCGATTTCTGATGATGGGATCCATGAGGAATTGAGGTAACTCCTCAAATCTTAAAGGCAAACATATAGTGACTTTTGTGTTTTTATCAACAAACCGAGCATTTTCATACAAAAATATGACATTTGATGAAGTGGAACTGCTGATGATGATCAGAACAGAACTCTTTAACTACGAAAAGTTCACGTTTGGCGATTTGTCCTTCTAGCTGTGTTTGTTAAGCAAGTTCTATTTTCACGATTGATTTTTGTCATGCTCGAGTTCTGATGATGGGATCCATTAGGAATCGAGGGAACTCCTCATATGTGAAAGGCACACAAATAGTAATTTTAGTATTTTCATGAACTAATCAAGCATTTTCATTCATAAAAGTGACATTTGATGAAGTGGAACTGCTGATGATGATCAGAACGGAACTCTTCAACGACGCGTAGTTCAAGTTTGGCGATTTGTTCTCTTCGTTTTGTTTGTCAAGCAAGCAAGGTTTTTCCATGATTCCATGAGGAATTGAGGGTATTTTTATTTTATTTTATGGAATCTAAGAGTGCACCATCTAAGTATAATAATATTTCACCGGCCTCCCCCATTGAAGTCGGTTTTTTTTCTTAAAAATTATTAGATTAGTGCACAGTTGAAGTGCAATAAAAGTTTCCCGTAATTTCTTAGCTATAAGATGGCTACAGGTCAAAAACCTTTTTATTACAAAGTATTTTTTGGTCGTTATTGTGATCAGTACACTACTATACACCAGTCGTTATTTAGCTATGCATATATTATTAAATGTGATTGGGTTTTAAATGCTTATATTTTATTGTACAAATGCTTTGCAAGAAAACCGTTACAGTATACTTAGCGATGATTTAGTGTTGAAATTATGCATTGTCCGTGATTTATATGCACATCTAAAATGTTATTCACGAAATGCTACGCTACTATGTCAAGTATGAATTTAGTTTGAATTTTCCTATTCAAAATTTTCAGGACAAGCCTTCTTACTCGTATTGTCTAGAGATATCGTTTAAGGAGTTTTTTGCGTTTATCTCAAAACTAATTTGTGGCTTGGTTCGGTTTTAAGAACTGGACGGCAGTGCTATCAAATTTGAAGCCAGTCATATAATAAGAATATAGGTAGCTTATGCAAATAAGTAATCAGAATTCAGAATAAATTTTCTTTTTCTCGGAAACTCAGCGTCAAAAGTCCGTTTCGGACGTTTTTTCCTTACGAAACGCATGAAAGGGCTCTTAAGTGCCCAGCATCAGTTCCGATTTAACGGTTAACTTAGGCATGGTGACCATTCATCACAGTCCTACTGCCTAGTCTTTTTTTCCCATCATTGAGGTCAGTATTCTAATGAGTTTTTTGATTTACAGCCGCCCGGGCCGCGAAGGAAATGTCCGCGCGTTGGAGCCTGACCGCGAAATTACGACGCGCGACCGATCGCCGACGACGACTACAAAACCACAAACTTTTCTCCGTTGCGGTGCCCGCATAATAAGGTAACTTAATGCATCGGGTTTAGGTACGTACGATAACCTACGCAATCTTTTTAAAAGGCTAAATGATTGTTGTGGTAGCCAACACGAGAAAACCTTCAAGCGGTTGCAGTGTAAAAAAATTAAATAACTTTGTGTATTTATTGCTAGGATCATAAAATTATGCACCGTGGTTTTCTTCAAACGCGAAATTTCTGAATATTCCGCACGTAACTTCTGCCACATAGACCGGTATAAATGCGCACATTTTCGTTTGTAAAATATTATATACAATACAAATACTCTTTATTGCACACCTCACACAAATTTACAAACAGAAACACATATAAGTTATATATATATAGATCCATTACATATATATACGAGTATACGGGTGTGGCCTGTAATAGGAGCAATAAATTTAAAGGACGCTTCCTTAGAGCATCTGCAGTAACCTCTTGTGTCCACATTTTTTTTTATCTTTTTTCAATTGGGAGAAATTTTGATCTTAAGTTACGACCTCCAAGTAATGGATCTTGGCACCCAGAGATTATAGCGCGGCAGTCAATGCTGATTTTGAGGTTGCTTCAAATTGTGACTCATAATCGTTGTCGCATTTTTGGTATGAAAGAATATTTCTGGCATTTTTTAATTTTTTTTTATAAATTTTTAGTCTTTTTTGAATAAATTGTTATTAATATCACTCCAGTAGAGTAAAAAAGTACAGATAAGCTACATTTGCGAAAAAAAAATTCCAAAAAAAAACTTTATTTTTTTCAATTAAAATCATTGGATATAATTACTGGAGAGCTCAATAGTGTACCGTTTAATTTTTTGCTCCTATTACAGGCCACACCCTGTATATAGGAATGGGCAGGAATGTTTATTTAATTCCGTTAATTGCGTATAATATATAGGATGTTTTTATTTCATTCCGTTAATTGCGAGGGCACATTCCTGAGATGAAATAAAGTAATCTTCTCTAAGATACTAGTATATCAATTCGTACCATTTCGAAGTTATTAAAAAATCATTTTCGTTAATTAACACCCCTAGTGTAGTATAAAACATCCTTAAGAAATAAACAATGTTGACGTGCGTCACGTGCCGTGTCATTCGAATTCCGAATATTGTCATACTTGACATTAACTTTTGCTTAACTCTATGTTAACTCTTAAGGGCGTTTTGCATTCATCCTTGGTGATTTAATTAATTATTTTATATGAAAATGACAGGAAATGTTTTTTTCTTGATTTTTTATACTACGACGGTGGCAAACAAGCTTACGGCCTGCCTGATGGTAAGCAGACACCGTAGCCTATGGACACTTGCGATTGAATTTTGAAAAACTAAATATGCTACCTACGTCGTTTCTATATCTATGCGCGGCTATATGTATATGCTTGAAGGAACGGAAATCAATAAAAAACCCTGTATATATAGGCTGTTTTTATTGAATTCCGTTAATTGCGAGATAATCCTGAGACGAAATAAAGTAATCTTCTCTAAGACACTAGTATCCCAATTCGTACAATTTCGAAGATATTCAAGAATTCATTTTCGTTAAATAACACCCCTAGTATATAGGTAGTATAAAGGCCGTTTTTCATTCACCCTTGGTGATATAATTAATTACTTACAGGGCTATATGCTTGAAGGAACGGAAATCAATAAAAACATCCTGTGTAATAGAAGTCTCTGTCCCGGGGTGAAGTATCTACCGCATCGCTTTATTGAGCACACCTAGCTTTTTGATAAGCAAGAGTTCTAAGTGGCTTCGAAATTAGGCGTCGCTGGAAATGTCGACACTCGACACCAACAATCCCAAAACTCTCTGAGATGGAGAGGGCTGTGAAAAAATGTTTAAATTATGATATGTATGCTATTTATATCATTAATTCATTATCTTATCTATATGTGGCACTGGCCTGCGGGCGGGTCAGTTCTTGGATGGGTGACCGCTTTGAGTGGTTACTAACTGAGCGCTCCCGTGTTTTGGAAGGCACGTTAAGCCGTTGATCCCGGTTGCTGTCTATGATAGCAGTCGTTAAGCCAGGTTAGAGACATTCGGGCGGCTTGAGAACTTCTAACAGTCAAGTTGCCCACTCACTTGTCAAGGGGGGTCGGAGTTGCACTACGTCCGTAGGGAGTACCCACCGTTACCCTACACGTGACCCCTGGGTGGTGATAAAAGTGCAACTAAACTGGCAACCGTACTTGTCTTCTCGAAGACCTCACGTCACGGTTCGAAAACAAATGCCATACGATTATTATTATTATTTATTATTATGTGGCACTGAAATTAAATTTCATGTGCTCTGCCTACCCCTTTCGGGAAAATGGCGTGAGTTTATGTATGTTGGTATGTTACACAATGATATAAATGTAACGAATATGAGAGATTTTTGCCTTACCTATTTCGTAGGCATCATTATTATCATCATTAAAGCATAAAGGATATCAATGAAATAGATATTTTTTCTGATGGGGCTTGAAGTAGAAGGGATCTTTGTATTGACAACGACAATGGCCCGTCACGATGTGTCACCCTGCTTTGTATGGATATTATTTAAATGACAAGCAACGCGACACTCGCTGCTCGACGTGAAAGGCATATTTTCGACAATTCAATGGATGGCTCTTCAAATCTCAACATGTAGCATCTCATTACCGCTGGGGTCGCAAAAATTAAATTAAAAAGTTTCCAAACCCATTTGTTTGCACTTGAAAATCGGGGGGCGAGCTGCTAAATATTATAGTGTAGGCTGGCAGGGGTCATAAACATGAATAAATACCTATTTTATCTACATAGGAATGAAACGATTCAAACATTTTTAACTACGCTTTGATTATTCGAACAATAGATAGCAACCTACTCTCTAGCTCCCTGACTTAAGTATCTAGGTTCTAAACTATAAGGCCTAAAATTACTCTCAAGAGAAGGGGCACCTTTTTTCTTCCGTTTCATAATAAGCTAAATTTCTACTCACAAAAGATGCCTTAAGATGCCTAGGCTTATATTATAAATATACACGCGGCAAATTTAGGTCTTTCGTACAAACGTATTTAAATTTTAAATAAACAATATTATTCAATTGGTACGCAACGCATCTTTGATCGTTTAAATAGAGAGCTGAGCGGCATTAGGCCGAGGCGCGTGCCGAGACATAATCAGGAGATCTCATAAATAAATTGTGAGCTTTATGTAGAAAAACAAAAGGGGGTTAAGTTATTAGGACGGAGAAGGGCGCGCGTGCCTGCGCGGGTGGCGCGCCCTGACACTTAATAAATTGCTTTCGGAGACAGATGATGCTCTGAAAGAATGTTGTTTTAAAGTCTTCACATATTGCAGCTAAAGTGAATTCATCTGTCACATTTTGAAGCAAAACAGTTTAATAGCTTTCGAATGGAAACATTTCAATATAATTTAAGGAAAAGATTGTTTGTAAACGGTAGACATCATATTATAAGTATAGACAGCACATAACATAACCCGCCGGGCAGGAAGGCAAAGATGTTCAATTAGGGCACCGACATGATGCTTAAAAATTTATTTGTCACACTTTGTTTTTCTTTGAAAGCAAAGGGTGGGAAGAAATTCTCACTACCTCTATCGTTTTCTAATCTATACTAATATTATAAAGCTGGAGAGTTTGTTTGTTTGTTCATTTGTTTGTTTGTTTGAACGCGCTAATCTTAGGAACTACTGGTTCGAATTTAAAAATTCTTTTTGTGTTGGATAGTCCATTTATCGAGGAAGGCTTTAGGCTATATAACATCTCGCTGAGCCCAAGAGGAGAAGACGCGGACGAAGTCGCGATCAACAGCTAGTGATGGAATAAAGAGGTTCGCGAGTTTCAAAATTAGTTAATCATTAATTTATTGGTACATCTCACGTGCCATTTAGCAGTAACATATCCCCATCTAACACATTCGTACTTTTATAAGTGGCTATTTAAAACACAATAATATATTATAATAGCGACGACAAGAGCCAACTGCTCCAGTTGTTCCCGGAATTTACGAGCGCCCGAACACGGCAAATACATTTGTTAATAGACACATTAGCCAGCAGTTAACGCTGCGTCTGCGCCGTTCTGTTTAATTGCTGACATTATTTCACTGTTGTTACCCAAAAAGGCTTATGGTAGCATGTTGCCCGGTGCACATATAACTTTTCAGGTTGTTATGACAGTTTTGTCGAAGCTGTCGCTTGTTTGTTACCCATTGCTCGATATCAGCTTTAGGTTTTACACGACTAATGAGGAGGCTCCACTTAAATACGAGTAAATGATGTAACACGCTGTCTTTAAAAGCGACTGAAGAATTAAAAAAAAAAAACAACTTTAAAGTAACTTTAATAGGGCTCTACTTTTTGGGAAATGTCAAAGTCTGGCCGTTTATCTCAATCACGATTTACATTGGCTTCATAATTTATTTTAATTGCATCTGCGACTTTCTATTTTATATTTTTTATGTTAACATACTTATATAGTTATTAAGTAAGTTTAAATTAAATCGTTATTAACACGCTATGGACATATGTAAGTAGTTTGAAATAAATGATTCAATTTGATTTGAAAAACAATGCCAGGTCTAAATAGCAACTTTGTTCATCTGCCACTGGTTTACCAAATGTTAGGAACAGGTAATAATTCACATTTGTACCCAACCCAAGATTAACAAGCAATATTCTTATACTATACTAGCTGCCCTGCGTATTACAAATAACGCAAGGGATGTCGCGGATTAAAATATAGCCTAAGTTTATCTCACAGATTACTAATTAGCTTACAGGTTTATCCATCCGAAAGGTTCATTCTATACACTCATAATAAGTTTTTAAAATGGAATGAGTCATCCCGGAGATATTTATTATTACTTATTTTTTACCCATTTCGGGAGTTGTTCAAAGTTTTTAAGTATGTATATGAAACGTCATTGCGCATATGTAATTATGTGAAAATCCTTGTGATCTTAGTTAGGTTTTATTAAAAAATATGGTACAAATATGAGCGATTTTCAAATCTATATATACAAAATAAGGAACATTTTAAGCCTCGGTACACTAAATTGATCTTTTAGACAACTGGAGAATATCTTGAAAGTTTTAAAAGTTCATAGGTAGGTATTACTTTTGTAATACAATGTCTACAATCCGTTTCTGACGCTTCTCCTTACCAAAAGTAAGAAAAGGCCCTTAAGTCTATGCTATTTCACACAATAATTATCATTGCCGAAAGCGTATGTGTACGATGGGCACAATGCCTTCCGATGAATAAAGTGTTGGCTGTGTTGGTCAATTTAGCCTGAACTTTTGTTTATATTTTTATATTCATACCTAGTCAACTCAACCCACGGATCTAAAGAACCACAATAAAATACGTTTACATTTAGGTAAGTCAACTTAGAGCGTGTCCGAACTCGAAAAAAGAGGGAAATATTAAACAGAATTTGACACCTCTCGTTTTTGGAAGTCGAAATTTTCCATTCAATTTTGCGGAACAAATTTGGTACACAATTATTTATAAAAAGACCTTATACAAATATTGTTCACTTTGATACCTAATATCAATGTGTATAATATTTGTATAAGGTATTTTTATAAATAATTATGTACTAAATTTGTTTTTAGGGTATAAATGATTGTTGTATATTTAATTTTAAGAAGACTGTAGTAGTTGAGAGTACTGGAGGCGACATCGTTATATAAGTCAACTTAGCCTGCGGGCCTGTAGTCGTCACTACGACATGTTTCTTTTTTCCGTAGTCATTCCAGGCCGCAGAGGCCGCAAGTCCTGTGAATTAACCATAAAAACAAACATATTTCATCATAGTATTCATTTAGCCCCGCAGGCTGATGTGAGCTGAGTAGACCAACACTTCCGACGAACGACGAAGAAGTAGGCTAAAATGAGTTTGTATTTAGTAAAGATGATGTAGAGATGACAATTTAATATTGACATTTATAAAGCCCATTGGGGCCTTTTACGCGTTACACTCATGTCACGATCCGTATCACATGAATATTAATGAATATTGAACACAGATATCAGAGTAAAAGATCATATATTAATATACTGTTTTTCACGTAAGAAGAGTCCGGTGACAGCTGTCAACCCAGTACAAATTATGTCATTTTTGACGTATAATGACATAATTTGTCTAATACCGGACTCTTCTTACGTGAAAAACAGTATAAGTTGAACGATTTCTGTACATCTGATCTTTTCTCACTAATGATGCACAATCAGTAAGTTGGAGAGAGACAGATGAGTCATATCTACAGGTATTCACATTTCAGTGTCTCCGTTATCATAACTGCAAATTGTACTGAAATGACATTTGTGACGTTTTGGTTTGAATGGGATTTGACATTTGGTGCCCTTCTATATGGAGACAATTCGTTAACAGTCGAAAATTATCGTACTTCCTGTCCCGTTCTAACTCATATTAGTTTACCATAAAGATTCAAAGAGACGACTATATGAAAAATCATCTTGCTTAACACTACGGATTTGTTGGTATTATTAATCTAAGATATTGAAGCAAAGTACAAACAATTAGGAAAACCGCCATAATATTGATACCCCAGCATAATTGTGATAAGATAATTCTAATCGCGTGAAGCTCCCTATTAATAAAAATTAAGAAATAAAACACCATGTCTGTCATTCATGTAAACATTGTAAACAGACCGTTTATTTGGTGATTAATTATTTTACTGGTATTGCGGATACATAAAGCCTACTCCGAACTCATATATTCTTATGCTGTAGAACTTACTACTGGTTTGAGTTCTATCCCATTTCCTCAATTTATTCCAAAAAGTCAATGAAGCAAGGACTTGCGCATGTATTATTGCGTACCGTACGTCAAATGCCAAAGAATTGATTAACAACGCCATCTATACTACAGAATTGTTCAGCAGATCCGTTTTTTCAAAAAAACACGATAACGACGCCACCTACCGGGTCCAATTGTATTTTCAAACCATCCAGGAATCCACTCGAATATACACACAAAATGTCATCCTAATCGGTCCAGCCGTTTAGGAGGAGTAAGGTGACAAACACACGTACAGAAGAATTATATATATAAAGAAGATAATACCTACTTAATAAAGGATATTGATTTGATACCTACTTTGCTGCCAAATATGGCATCTCATACATCCTTAGACAAGGATTTCTGTCGTGATTTGCATACAAACGTGATGACTAATATTGACGAGTCATTAAATGAAACGTCCTTTAAACCTCGATTCGTGCGCACAGGAACAATGACATCAACGAGTGTCAACAAACAGTACTCCCGTCCCGATTAATTTGCTAACTTTCTTTTGGCAAGGTTTTGAAAAGAGTAAATGGATTGAAAAGTAATACGAAACAATGGCTGTGCAATTAGCATAATGGCAACGTAGGTTGGTATTGTTTTAGCGCATTGTGCATCGCGCACGCACTAACGAGCTTCAAGTGGCGCGTGCGCCGGGACGCCCCTTTGTTTCCGGATCTCCGCTCCATGTCACCATTATTTTGTCAAACATAATGCCTAGTCACGATATTATCTTAATAATGCATTAGTGCGTTTAGTACTTAAGTATTCATTTTATTTAAAACCCAATTAACGAAGGGTCAATTAGAGATGAGAAAATGAGACGTCTCCTGTGCGTCATAGGGTTTACCCAACTTTGATAAAATAGGTATCTCTATCTTTCAAAATCTATCTATCCAAAGCTCTTTTGTTATGAAGTTAGTAGGGAAATACAAAAAAGTGACGTCACTTTTTTGATGGTCAAACAAACAGCGTCCATTTTTAGGGTTCCGTACCCAAAGGGTAAAAACGAACCCTATTACTGAGACATCGCTGTCTGTCCGTCCGTCTGTCTGTCACTAGGCTGTATCTCAAGAACCGCGATAGTCAGTTGAAATTTTCACAGGTGATGTATTTTTTTTGCCGCTATAACAACAAATATTAAAAACCGGCCAAGTGCGCTTTGCCGTTTTTATAGATAACGGTACGGAACTCTTCGTGCGCGAGTCCGACTCGCACTTGGCCAGTTATTTCATTTATACTTATTTAAAAATCTTTAAATTGCGTAAAATAAGTTGAAGCGGTATGTTTTCCGAGAATTTGCGCCTATTTTGTTTATTAGTATTAATGCAAGAACAATTTAACCCTCACCACTTATGAAAGTTCTAAACTCGGTTTTTAAACTTCGTTACTTTTATTAGAAAAACTGATTACAAAAAATCTATATAATTATCGACTTCCCGAGATCTACGTACAGCTCGCGGAGCCACTAGTTTTAATCTTATCTATTGAAGTCTTAAGCAGAGTTTATTAACTTCCATACTTATATTAGGGGTCGTAAATTAATCACGTGATTTTTTTTAAGTATGGCTTTTCTTTATTTTAAAATAGGGTTCCGTAGCCAAAATGGCGAAAACGGAACTTTTATAGTTTAGTCATGTCTGTCCGTCCGTCCGTAAGACACAGCCGATTTACTCGGGGACTATAAGCTCTACAATTATGAAATTTGGTAGGGAGGTATGAGGTGTTCTATGAACCGCTATAGAAAAGTTATGTGAAATTACGAAAAAATATTAAATTATTATGAGGAGGAAACGTCGCCAGTATCTTCGGCACGATGCCGCAGGCATTTTCAGATTTAGTTTAGTATTAGTTTAACTTTACTTTGTTTATTTTTAGGTTTAGTTACTACAAGTCTTTTTAGTCAAATTGTTTTAAGTATAAAATTAATATTTAATATTTTGTTAATATTTTGTAATTAGATCTTAAGGGCTATTTTATAAATTTCAAAATACTAGTGCTTAGGAAAGTATGACCTCATAATTATATAACAATGCCATGAGTCATGACATTATGAGGGACATCACATAAATGTAACCGAAGGATTAAAAAAATATTTCAATGCACATAGGCGTGTGCAGTATGGATAGGCCTTTGAAAATGATATGGAGGTTTTAAATAAAACTTTTCCATTTAAGTCAACCGTTGGTGAGATATGAGCTGTCAAAGTCGCAAAAAGTACCTCAAATTAACAAACTATAAAGTTTAAAATTCTGAAAAAGTTTTTGAGTTATCGCTAAAAAGCTGTCTTGCCAAAACAAAAGGATGTAAGTGCCGTGGGTTCCCTATAAAGATAGACCTTTTTTGATTCAATTAATTTTTTAGTGGTTTTAAATGTGGATTATTAGATGTCGGTATGGAAACCTTCTTCAGCTGACTCTACAAAAAAAACATATAATTATCGAACATGCTCAAAAAATTTCACGAGAATCGGCTGAGTAATGCGACCTGTTGAGGATAACTGTACTTTTGCTAAATTTAGTTTGTGTAAACTTTCCCCTTTTTCCGCTATCCGCTGGCTCAGTCTTCAAAATAGCTTGGATTAGAATACAATACTTAAAGGCATATCTTCATTCAGACGGCCTGTTTAGCCTAGTTGGTATGGTAGTGACACTGCCTCCGAAGCTAGAGGTCCCGGGTTCGAATCCCGGCTAGGGCATTATTTGTGCATTTAGCACGGATATTTTGTTCTTGGGTCTTGGATATTTTCTATGTACATATTTAAGTATGTATTTATTTATCTATATACTAGACGACGATATACATTGTCGTCGTCTAGTACCCGTAGTACAAGCTTTGCTTAGTTTGGGCACAGAATAAGTAATAGTACATAGTTTGGGACTAGGTCGATTTGTGTAAGATTGTACCCCAATATTTATTACTATATTATTATTATTATTTGAACATTGAAATATATCCTTAAATTTATACGTTTCGATACCCTACTTAAAGAAAAACTCGCATGCCGTTAACACACTGTATATATATCGAGATTCCTTGAAACTGCTTCATTTGTGACTACTGTTTGAAACGAATCAGAAACATAAAATAAGCACGAGTAAAATACGAAGAATATAATTATTACGAATAAGCCGACAAAGCACTTGTTAGCAGTAACACAAGTAATATCAGTAAACAATCAAGTATCTGATTATTTGTATATCGATATGACAAAGTCTATGGAGTCACTACACAGTTCAAAATGCCACCAAAATTCCAATCTCTGGGCGCGACCCTATTATAAATCTTTGTATCGCCTAGGTAGCAACTATTTGATTTTGATAGTCGAGAATTTAAGATATTCAAATAATGACAACTAATTTGAATCAAAATTGAAATTCAGAGATTGAAAATGTAACAAAACAGAAAAGAAATAAGATTAACGCGAATAAAGGAAACATTTTTTCTGAATCTCGATTACATTCTGAAAGAGCCCTTTTGTGACTATTCTGAGATGGATTTTCTTTTATCGAATTACTAAACATAGACACACAAACATTACAATAAACGCTACTACAAAAACTTGAACGTGTACAAAAGATTAAGTAAGAATAACATTAGATAAGTGTGTTATGATATGCCGCCTCTGGCACTGCTGGCATTTGAAAAAAAATAAACCTTATATCTCATAAGTTAGGGTTTATTTTAAAACTGACAAGTTACCAGTCCAGCTAGGTGCGATGCGCGAGTTGCAATGCTGTTTGTTGCATGTTAAAGTATGCGTGAATAAGAGATGCTCAGACGAGTATTGATTGGTATTCAATAGCAGTGGCATGAATGGGGCGCTTGACAATACGACTGCCTTGCTACCTTTGCTCGTAGCATTATAGTCATTGTAACGTCCTAATACGCTAGCAGATCTGATTTAATTGTTAACATCATGCGTGAAACTATTGAAATTTATAAGTCAAACTGACCCTCTAACCCATTTTAAGGCCATATATTAGCTACAAACATAACTTTAGCATTTATATGTTGAAAAGAATATGCGAGCGACTATATTATGTACTTATACTTACCTATATCAAGGTACACCCCTATATTCTACTATACGCATTCAAATAATCCGGCAGTCATATGCTCATATGTAGCATATTTTGCTGCGAGATCCCGTAAATACATTAACAACGATGTGATATGACTAGATAGTTCTGATTTCAACAGCTCTTGTTGGCAAGTTGGCGCTCAAGGCGCTATCTCAGAAGTACTCAGAACGTTTGCGAGGCAGCGAGCCGGCATCGAGCCCGCACGCTCCGCCGCGCGGCAAAGCACCGCCTCCGCCGGTGGTCCAGGCGCTATCTCCTCCAATACCCTACACCATTCTCATCCAGTTAAACCTCTCTTTGTAAAACTAAAAACTGAATGGACAAAATGCATTGCAACATTGTTATCTCGCTCTCAATCGAGTGCAATCTACCGTGCCTGCACTTATTGAGCTCTGCAGACATTGCGACGTCGACAATCGCAAGCTACAGTCGTATTAGCCTTTTTCATGGCTGATCAGTTTTATTGAGCTACTAGAAATCAAAACAATGAGACGACATTCCTAAATAAGAGGAATGTAATATGTACCTATGTATAGGCATTACATTAATGTAGGTTTCAGATAGGTTTCAATTTACAATATGCTATCTAAAACAACCGATTGAATCAGTACCTACCTACCTATTCATGTTATTAGCTTTTTACAAACCTAAAAACCTAACCATGAACTTAGTTTTATTGTAAAACCAAAATTACAATTTCTTATGTTTTCGTACAAAATTTAAATTGCCAGCAATGTTAAAGCAAAGTCAATTGTCAAGACAGTACAAAATTACAAATGACAGTTCTTAATGTCTTGTTTACTACGACTTCATCTTAAGCAAGTGCACCTAGTCTTGTACCAGTTTGTACCTACATTGAAGGTGCAGATTTATGAAGTTTCATTGTATATTAGTATAGTTAGTTTACATAATTATGATTTGCTAATACATGCCAAAAATATTTAATGAAACATACTAGTGTCCGTTTTGAAAAAAGCCCGCTTGCCGGTAACGCACTGTATAATATATTTTCGAATTACCGAGTTACAACAAGGCATTCTCAATTTGAAATATTTTCGTTTAGAAACAAAAATTACAAATTCGTTACTGGTACATCCATATCAGCCAAAGGATGTCCACTGCTGGACATAGGCCTCCCCCAAATTCACGAGGGGTATTTGCCATAATCGCCACGCTTGGCATGCGGGTTGGCGATCGCAGTATCTCCACCGTACTCCATACTGGTACATAATTATTTGAATTAAATTAGTAATTAAAGGTAAACATATTTATTGCCAGATTTAATATGTTATAAGCAGAAACAATGTATTATTTAGATCTAACTTACCAGCGTTCTGCCTTTTCTCCGAACTCTTTTTCACGTGCCAACCAATTTTTTGCAGATGATTCACTTTGACGGCTAACTATGTAAGAGCAAATATTTGTATGACAAATTTGGTAGAATTTTTTTAAATTAGATTATTATAATGACTTCAAACTTTTGGCATCTATAATCTTTCACTAGGCTAAACAACTATTAACTAATAACGTTTCGTCAGTGCAACAGTTCCCTTTCCTTGCATAAGGCAAATAAAGAAAATTGAAATAAGTATAGCAAAAGTAATCTCACGTGTGACAGAGTCTGAAGCGAGAAGGAGCGTGTTAGGTGAACCACGAGCAAACAGCCAGAATCGACTTTATTTAATGTTTATAAAAATATCCATATACTAGCGGCCGCTCGCGACTTCGTCCGCGTAGATTTTAGGTAATAAGAAATTTTATAAATTAGGTCAATTTTTTGTCTGTAAGTTGCCCGATGCTGTTAAAAGGCAACATTTTTAAGGCCTGATGCTAGATTATTAGAAGAAGAGACAGGCGGAGTTTCCGACACCGGCCAAAATGAAATTTTCTAGACGGTATGCACCTCAGCATTTTGAATGGGTAGTGTTTTAAGGCATGGCAAAAAAAACACTATCTAAAATGTGCTGAATTGCGGTCCAGCCAAAACTTAAGGCACATAAGTGAGTTCATGCGATTCTTATTTTAGTCTACAGGCTAATATGAGAGCGATGAAAGATTAAATTATTATATAAAGTTTTGCAGACATAACTATTATATGACTTAAAAAAAGACTAAGAAAATATTGTTGCCAGTCAACCATAGGGCGAAACAGGGAATGGAGTTTGACAAAACGGAAAAATTCACGTGGACGTAGTCATGGCGCAGAAAATAGGAAAAGAAATAAAAACAAAAATATAAACCTTAGCGTAACACCTCTTTATAAACAACATTACCGGCATTTCCTTTGGGGTCTAAAATGACCAGACTGCGGGCAGAACTCACCCTAGAACATGCCACGTAAATAATAATAATAATAATTTTTATTTTGAGGCATATCACCCATATCAAAAAAAACACACACACAAACACATAATTTGCATAAAAAATACGTAAAAAAATTAAAAATTAAAAAGAAATATATACTAAAATGCAGTTCGTTTAAAATAGTAAACCTACTATTTCTTGTTTTCGCTGTGATGCACAGACAGCCAATACCTAGAAACAGGGTTGTTCATATCGCGATACACGTTCTCTACGATAGTGTTCCGTGAGCGGCGCATGCCCTCCCAGAAGGAGGCAATGCGAGCGCGCACAACGGCGAAGAAGTCGGGGATTCTGGCTTCTGGGAACATGGCAGAAGCGCTACACGAGCGCGGTAGCCCCATCAGAGCCCGAAATATATTATTATACTGAACCCTGATGGAGCCGTACGCTTTCCTGCTGTGCCTCACCCAAAGTTGACAAGTGTAGAAGGAAAGGCAGTATGCGTTGAATAACGTGCACTTGACTTGCCTGCTACACCTAGCAAATCTTCGGGCAATCATGTTCCCTCGAACCGCCAGCGCCCTTCTCTCGCGCTCCATATCTTGGTCTTCCGTCAATATATGGCCTAGATATTTGAACCGCTGCACAATACGCACTACTTCGCCATTCAGCCTTACCTCCGGCACATTATCCGGACCTCTTCCCGCCTTGAAAACCATAAGTTCGGTCTTTGCTACATTGTATATCAGCCCGTGTGAGTTTACATAACCTTCACAAACTGATACCAACTTCCGTAGACCCTTAATGGAGGGGCTCAGCAGCACCATATCGTCAGCGTAGCTGAGGCTGTTCACACAGACGTCACCCACGTGTCAACCGACTCCAATGCCCCTGAGCCTCCCCATCAAGCCGTTCACGTAAAGGTTAAAGAGGTCCGGAGAAGTAAGCCCGCCCTGGCGTACCCCGCATTCTAATATATAATTACTAGATGAAAGCCCGACTTCGCTCGGGTGAAATAAATAAGAAAGAAATAAACAAAACATTTATTCGTGACAGTTATGCAAACGACGAAAGAAATACGTAGTGTACAAAAATGTATAAAATAAAAACATTACAACAACGGATTATGATGAAACTTCGAATCGTATAGAAATATAGTCTGTAGTCTGGATTGGGAATAAAAGTATGGAATTGGGAGTAAAAGATTACGCAAACGACGTCACGGGCAAAGGCTAGTATCTTTGCAAGTTAATCCTAAGCATTTTTATAAGGGTAGTATTTAAAGGCACATAAAAAATTTGACAACGTAATCAGTACTGATTTGTATAGCTAAAATACTAATCGTTCATTAAAATTCAATTCAGATGTGCATTGTTAAATATTGATGTGCCAGTCAGTATTTTTGGTGCGAAGTCCGAGCTGCTAACGCGAAAAACAAATGAAGTTCGTGTATCTCCCTCTCTGTCGCACTTGCAAATTCGAGCGACACAGAGGGAAATACACGATGTTCGTTCGTTTTCGTTTCGCGATAGAAGCTCTCTATTCTCCGCCAAATTCTATTCAGTGGGGCCCTTTACACTCAATATTATCGCGATTTTTAAAATTGTATGGGGTCTGTTAAACGCTTTATACTATCACAATACTGATGTGTCAATATTATCGTGGTTTTCAAAATCGTATGGATTTTTCTTCAATATTCATTGCACGTGATACGGATCGTGATATGAGTATATCGCGTGATAATAATAACCATGTAACAGGCCCCTATGAATGTTGCTTCAATATTCAGTGTTTCACGTGATAATAATAACAGTTGGTAATATTTTCTCCAATTAATGGAAGCTATTTAACAACTTGTTCCGTTTTGCCAAAGGTATTTCACATTCCGATACGCGCACCATCCAGGAATAGGAGCCGTCAGACCAGAGGGCCTACCACGATCTGAAAACGAAGTATTTCCCTCTCCGCGCTCGAATATGCAAGTGCGACAGAGAGGCATATATATTTAGTTTTCGGTTGGTAGCACCTTAGTCCGAGCGTGGCGGACGGTCGAAGAAAGTCAAAGAACATTCCGTGTGTTGTCTGTCACACATATAATTTTTTAGCTTCCCATCGACCTATGAACTTGAAATTAAGTGATAATGTTTATTATGAAGTATATTTTACCAAAAATATCAATATATTGATAAATCACATTTGTTTTTTAGTTGTACGGAACCCTCAGTGTGCGACTCCGACGCACTTGGCTGGTTTTTATTACATTTTGAATTTTATTTCTCCTATAGTAAAATACCCTATTCGTTTTAAAGTTGACGCCTGAGGGCCAACCGCGAACCAAAAACGAACTATCTTCCTCTCTGTCGTTCGAATATACATGTGCGAGAGAGGCAGATACTTCGTTTTCGGTTCGCAGTAGCGCCTCTAACGTCCGAGCGCGGCGAACGGCATGAGCTGAGGGTCTACTCCGAAATTCAAAATCCTAACTTCGTATAGTGCCGTCCCTTTCACTCTCCTGTCATAGACTATATGAGTGAAAGGGACGGCACCATACGAAGTTTGGATTTCGAATTTCGGAGTAGTCCCCCAGTACCACTAAGTTATAAGATAGAGCGAGATAGGGATAGAATTTTGCTAGACGTTTAAAAGCCATAAGTCACCTAGTAGTTTGTCACAAACAAAATAGAGACGCAGCTTTAAGATGGCGGACAGACTCAGCAAACATTCAAGTGGTGTCCTTTACACGATTAATATTATCACAATACTGGGGTGTCAATATTATCGCAGTTTTCAAATTTGTATGGATTCTGCTTTAATATTCACGTGATACTTATCGTGATATGAATCCATGTAACAGGCCCCATACATTCGCTTTGAAGGCGGTTGTTGTGACAATCAGTCTAGCTAGCACGATAGATTATACCGTTACGTTTTATGTGACGTTTTAATACATTTCGCCCATATAACGTGACGGTATAAGTTATCGTGCTAGCTAGGCTGATAGGTGTATAGAACGCTTGAAAACTACAAAAACAAAACGCTGCAGACGCGGCTAGCCGAATCCACACAATGCGCGATGATGGCCCATCACCCAGAACGCAGCCCAGCAACCTGGCCAACATACCGGACGCAAAAATAGTTCACGATTTTCGAACGTAGCCGACACTGTCAACCAACAAATTTAATATAGCAATATAGTCTGTGGGCAATATGGCCGACGTTTTGTCATCAAATTAACACTTTTAAATGCAAAATACGCGACAATCCGAATTTTGCGGATACATATTTTCAACTCAAAAATCGTTATTTTTATACGTTCTTCAATTTGAGACAGGTCTCGTTCGGGTCTACCGTACCCCTGCACGAAATTATTAATATAGATTAGAAGTCGTGTCGCCCCATTTCACACAGTTTGTTTGGTTTCCGTACCAATACTCGAAGATCCGTATCAGGCCTTCCGGAACTCCCGAGCCGCGCATTTTACCCCACAGAATTTCATAATTCACAAGGTCAAATGCTCGACTCAAGTCGAGAAAACATGCGTAAACCGAAGTGCCGTTAGTCACATAGTGGTTAACACAATGCTTGAGACTAAGGATAGCCGAACCGGTCGAGAGACCGGGACGGAAACCAGACTGCGCGTCGTCTATGCTGATGGCCTTAAGCAGCTCGGGCTGCAGCAGTCGCTCAAATATCTTGCCTATTACCGTACCTAATGAAATAGGTCGATAATTGGATGACGATGAAAGTCCTGTCCTATTTTTGACTATCGGGACGACAATGGTTCGGATCATGTCCGGAGGGAGATATGCGTATCGCGTACATAAATTAAATAGAGCACTAAGCCTATTATATATTGCGTCACCGGCGAAGAGTATATGCTCAAGGCTCAGGTCATCGTGACCGGGCGATTTGCCACGTTTCATGCTCCTAACCACTTTCGTGACTTCTTTAGAAGAGAAACGAATAGGGTTCGGTGGTTGAGCTCTAACAGTGTGGTTATGACGCATATCCTCGAGCACATACTCCGATACATGCCGCGGAGTAATTTTAAACCTGTCACTAAAGGTACCAGCTATCTGTGCAGGCTGCTGCAAACCGTCTACGCTCACTGGTAACGTTTGTTTAAAATTTAGTTTCCTAATGTCATTCCAAAATTTTACAAAATGTTTACTTTTCCTAGATGATGCTAAAATATCGAATCTAATTTTTTCTTCATTATTTAGACACCATCGCAGTTTGTTTTTGAATATACTTCGGCTAGCGCGCATGCTGTCTAGTAACGGACCTGAGGACGGTTTACCAGCAGCAAGCCAGCAATTAAAATGCATCCTAAAAGTACTATGGCATTCTTTCACGTGGAAATTCCACCCTGGTACATTATTACTTTTTTGGCCTTTGCCTAACCGAGAACATTTCGTTTTCATGGCACCTTTTGTTAAAACGGATACAATATTCGTATATAAATTATTTATAAGAGTAAAATGGTCATTTAAGTATTTACAGGTACTTAAAGTATCACAGTCATTTACGTCATTACAAAAATCACAGCTAAAAATATCATTAATGTTAGTCAAAAACTTATTACAAAAATACATATATTCCCTTATTTGTTTGCAGCCTCTAACACCCCAGCGTACGCCCGCCTTCCCCGTGTCACGCTTGGCGGCGTAGTGTTCTTTTACTAGGTCTAGGTCACACACAATGCGCAAGGGAAAATGGTCCGACCATGATACATCACTTATGATATCCACAGATGTTATAGTGTCCCACGCAGCTTTCGTACTAATGCAGTGATCTAACCACCGGTGCGCGTTATTTTCATCACTAATGAATGTAAATGAACCCGAATCTAGACCAAGCTTCTCAACATCAGCGCAGAGCCAGTCTTCTTCCGCACAAAAATTAAACAGCTCCTGCTCGAACCTCGCACTCGGGTGAGCGTTAAAATCTCCCAGGAGAAAGGCGACCTGTACATCACTTTCCTCTACTATTGCGCTGGCAGCGGCGAGACAGGTGGTGAATTCCGCCAGGTTATCAGGATGGTCAGTCAGCATGTACATATTTAAGATTAGTATTGAACGAGCCTCTACTTAGAACAATACGTATCGCATTTATTCGGTCACCTTCACACTTGACAACTGAGACTTCCGGGAACCTCGATTTTCTCCACAGCAAGGCGAGCCCACCATATGGTCGGCCTCGCAATACCCCGGCTGACGTGTCGACCGAAGATGTCGAAGTTCATGCAAATGCCGGGTCTAATTGCCCATGTGAGAAACAGTGTGCCATTTTCAGTGACTGTCCTTGGGATTTATTAATAGTCATTGCGAAGCATAACTTAAGAGGGAATTGTGTTCTTTTGAAGTCGAACGGGTAGTCTGATGGAATTATCGGTATTTTAGGAATATACCTACACTATTTCGCCTCTAGCGCTACCTGTGATTACTTGTAGCTTCGATAACGTTTTTATGGAGAGCTTTTATTTGTAATCTAGTTCCATTACATAATTTAGGCGGTCTAAGATTCCTTATTACCATAACAGGTGCTCCAACTTTAACATTTAGTATATGAGGTGGAGGGTTTATAAACTATTTAAGAACTCCACGGGATAGTGAACGGCGTCATCACTTTGTATGACGGAATCGAAAGATTTGTATTGAGCGCTCTCAGAGCTTCATAAATGATTAATAGCGGCAGTCATTCTTCGGGGTAAGGATTGCACGTTCGCACAACCATTCTATTGATTTCTTGAGAATATTTTGTAAATCACGATATATTGCGGCAGTTAGTGTAATTATTGTACATAAATTTGGTGGAAGCGTGATTTTACCATCGAGTGATGGGTAATTTCCATTGCCTATTCTGAGTAGCAAATCGGTGAAAACACCAGCAGATTCATCGCCTCTTAAATGAACCCTCATATTTGTGTGCAGTGAAATTGTGTCTAGTAGTGGCCATAAACATGATGACTTTATGCAGGCTTTAACCTCATCTGCTCGAGTACCCCTAGGCACAACAGGCAATGTCTGACGAAAATCTCCACCTAAGAGTAAAGTTACGCCACCCATTAAACTATTTTTCCCCTTATATCTTTTACTATAATATTCTTAAAACATAGAAACTTTATTCTTATGTTAATTAAAGACTTAATGATACCATAAACAATTTATATTTTGGTTATTTATCACATTAGACGTACCGTATTTGTTGTATTTAAACGGAGAGTCTATATACCAAGTTTCAAATCTCTAACCGTACAAACTTTGAACCCCCATTTCACCCCTTTATATGGGGGAATCAGGAAAACGCTTAAATACGTATCTGTTGTATTTAAACAGAGTCTATATACGAAGTTTCCAATCTCTAACTTCAAATAATCTTTTGTTCCTCGTACAAAATTTGAAACCCCTTTTTCACCCCTTTTGAGAAAGAATTTCGAAAAACGCTGATATACGCTATTCATTTATAAATAAAGAAATAAATAATAATAAATAAATAAATATTACGGGACAATTTCTCAAAATCAAAATCCTTTCTTATCCCTAGCCTACGCTATGAATGTAACCGACTGTACAAAAATCAGTTCTCTAGCTTTAGTAGTTTCGGCTATAGATACGTTGATGAGTCAGTCAAGACTTCTTCTTTTATATCTATAGATAGAAGATAGATAATGCGCTTACTCACGTAGTTAATTATATTTCATAGTTACTAAATGACACCCTATTCAATAAAACATATTTTGGTAAATGTTATACGACGAAATGTATATTACTCAAACTAAAACATTCTACGACTCGAAAAGTGGCATTTTGAAAAGTGACTTTATAAAAAGCAGACCAATCTTAAAGTTGGGAAATAAAACGAAATCTTTTGATGGTCATTCTGCGAAATGAAATAATGCGAAAAATTGGTTGGGAATCGATTATCGGCCATATAATTTTCATCAATAATTTAGAGAACCCAACTTACCATATATTGAAAGTCGGTACCTAAATGAGAAGTCACTATGACAGTTCATAATAAATGCCACCGAAATTCCGACCTCTAGTCGTGCCTTTCCCGTGGACATTGCCTAATTTGAAGACATATAAAACCTACGAGTATTTTTAAGTGGATACTTCTTTGTGGGCAGCTTGTTTGAGGTTGGCGCTAAAATAAAAGTGATGGAATCGGTGCATCAACCAAATACTAAAGCATAAACTATTAATGCTTGGGTTCATTTAACATTGATGATTATTCTATTTTGTAACGAAAATAAATTGGTAGGCGAAGTAAGATAAGAAGTTACGGTTGTAATACTTGTAATCCCGATACAACACGGTACGTGACGGTACTTTTATTTTGGTTGGTCGCTTACTTAGTACCTATGCATTTAATCGGCATGTTCTCTTAAACTTTGGTACAATCTAATATGAATAAAACATTTTATATAGGTCAAGTAACTATGTAGGCACGTAAGTTCTTTATTCACTACCGAAGTGTCAATTTTTTTTTCACTCTAATATGACCCCATTTCTTCCACCACAACATACTGTTGTCGATCGTTGATTTGTGGACTAGTTGGTGGTCATGTTGGTGGTGATGTTGGTCCCGGCGATAGTGGCGATACTCCCACACCGCATTCATCTTCAGACCTCCTGAAAAAAAAATGTGGCAATCATGAAGCGCCTGCTTGTCTTTCTTAATGCCGTTTTCGTGCACCTATTTTGAAAATTAACGTAGTTCTTTTGTTTTTATTCTGCCAATCCAGTTCTGTTCGTCAGTTTAGTCTCCACTGTCTGCTGTCTGTTTAGTCGACGTACAGTATCTCTTGACGGTGGTTGAGATCGGAAATGCCGGCTTAGGACCAGAGCCTATAATCTACATAATTTACCTACCTTACTTTCTACCCCTTCTCTAGACAGTTCATCTACTCTCTCATTGCCTACCATCACCCTCTGGTGTACGAAGACTCCCGAGACCCAAGCCACCGGGCCTCTTAGAATTGAATAAAGTTTTACCAGTCTTACATAAAAACCAACACAAGTCTTACAGTCTTATTAATTATTTTGGGAACATTCTTACACAGAGCCTAATCTGTAGCCCCAAACTAATCAAGGCTTGTAACATACTTAATTACTATACCATAAAAAATAGAATAAAACAACCTTCAAATTTCTTACGCCGTGCTGCAACCAATTTCAATTTCGTACAAAATATTATTTACCTTTGTGGGTAATATAAAACGTGACGAACCGCGCGAGTGCTTCTTGGCACCGCCGACGCCGCCTCCTCACGTGCGTAGGAGATGGAGCCAGCTTCTGTTATTTGCCAGCAAACTCACCAAATTACCCCCTAATAACAATCCACCGTAAATTACGTTCTCTACTTTTGTTTCTCAATCAACCATTTATTACTGCTGAGCTTATTGTTGCATATCGAGCCAGGTTATAGCTGATTCTTATGACTTACGAGAATCGTTATACGTCTGCTTGCTTACTGCAATTAAATAAATGGATCGTTTGTTACCGGAAATAGATTTTTAACAGTGTTTTTATTATGAACATATGACGTAAACGACTTGAAGGGATAATTAAAGATCGCTTAACCCTGCCCGCGCTCGCGGTCCGTCCGGGGCGCAGCATATTGTGTGCGCTCCTCAGCCGGCCGCCCCGCGCCCCCGGTGCGCGGGCTACTCACGGCACTCATACACTTGCCGCGCACTATATCATCGCATCGGTCACGCGCGCCTCGCTCCAATTTTATCCCTCCATAAATGGCGCAACGACGGGAAGGGTTGGATTTTAATTACGATATTTTTCTATTATTTCCTCCTCTGTCTTAGTTTCGGAGCAAGGGTCGTGAGATGTAATAAATCCAGTTTTTTATGAGGTCACGGTTAACCCTCTTGATAACGTTTATCGCACATCTGGTGGAAATGAGAAGCCTATTGTTGTTTAGGTATTTTTTCATTGATTACATCGATCACTAATATAACCGAGTCATGCTGGCCGATAGTTTCGTCTCAAGCAGAAATTTAGATTAAGTTCTGTGTAAGTATAGGTACAAGTAGTGTATATTAGGTAAGGTAAAAAAAACTATAATCCTTGTTTTTTTTTAAATGAAAATAAAGCGATACGTAAACGGTTAGTGACGCTCTTAAATTATAAAAAGCGGCCAATTGCGCGTCGGGCCACACGCAATGTAGGGTTCCGTAGCTGTCGACACGATCTATATTTGACGTAACTAACATCTCTAAGTTATCAATGAAAATTGTACAAATGTTTGCTTTTCCAAGTATACTATATAGGAAGTGTATTATATACTTCATAAGTTTGGCTATTACTCGTTAACTAGTAATTTCTACTTAGCTGTGATAAAGGATGACCCTTCCGGCTTTCTGTTTTTTCGGCGTGATTGATTTGTATATCACGCCGAAACCCAATTATTTAGATGGCGACTAAAAATAGGTTCTCAGTTCCAGCATAGTGTTTTGTTAGATAGCTGCTAATCTGTAGCTGCTTTTTTACATTCCCATTTGGACATAGAGTAACGTGTGTTAAATATTCTGTACGGTCCTAACAACATTATACTTGTATTGTCTTGATGACTTATTGTGGCTTGTTTATTATGATTTAGATAGGAGTGAAACCTTAGACATATATAAAAGAAATAGCTGTCGGGCCCTTAAAACTTGAGCTGTATTGTATAGGGATTCTGTGGAATAAGTGAAATGGAGGAAGTGCACGACTTTCAAAACTGCACGCTGAACTAACTCGACACTGAGCATAGTAGCAGATAGTAGTATGGGAACTCCTCCCCAGACCGATATGCAATCATTTAAGAGAATTTGGCATACTGCTAGATATACACGTTACAAAAGTCGGTTATCAGCGACCTGTCTTACATAAATAAATAAGTTTACGCACTCTGTTACTTAGCAAATCTATGTGTGGTCTAAAGTTGATACCAGAATCCACCTGGATGCCCAGATATTTTATCACACATCAATCAACAAAGTATACACAATCGTTCGTCTGGGTCGTCACAGTCGTGTGCTATCAGCCGAAAACTGTTGGATGGTTGACCTAAATTTTAAATCGATAGCATCAGTAGTTCTTGAGATATTTAGTGATGTAACAGACAGAGCGGCACCATAACGGGTCCTTTTTACCTTTTTGGTACGGAACCTTAAAAGCTTGTCAGTATAGTTGGGTGAGTAACGATACACAGTGATTAAACCGATACCCATTCGTAAAAATAAGTGTTTAAAAACATTTACCACGGTACACGACCTCTACCTACCACGTATGTGTGACGTATCACATGATTTTAACAAAATAGAACATAAATTGTATTGTAAGTAATTATCTGTAAACACGGCAGGTGTGACAGCCAAATTCGCAAAGAAAAAAGGCGAGACACCGGCCGTGGCTGACTGATATACTCACTCACGCATCAAAATGTTTGACTACTTTCAGGTGACCGAGAATCTTGAATTTTGGCATACAGCTAAATAATTGAGTATGCGCATAGGAAAATATATAAAAATAGTGAATTTGTATTGTACATGTTGATTTGTTAAATGTATTTTTTTCCCGAGCCACGAGTGGGTATGTTGCGCGCCAGCTGGGTAATCTAATATTAAATCTATTTATTTTAAAACAGAAACAAATAGGTACTTACCTTTATTTGATAATACATAACTAGTGGGTCCGTGAGCTGTAGACCTCGCGATGTTGATATATTGGAATTTCCTTGTCGATTCAGTTCAAGATATTTTTCCTATTTTTTTATTTTTCCGTTTCCAAAAACTGGCTCTATTTTACGAGAATCGGTTTAGAAATGTGACCTGTAGAGAAAAATAGTACTTTTTTTTCATAACAACCTGTATCTGGCTGCAACCTGGCTATAAAATATCGTATTAAATGAAATGAAATGTTTTTATTCCAGACAATGTCCATAAATTGATATTATATACAATTACAAGTAGATTTAGATAAAAATATTCTCCGTCTGGCAGTCGGGCTGCGTTTAGGAGTCCCAGTATGCGCGCCGCATAAATGCCTCTGTGGCAGTGATGTCGACCGGCTGGGGCACCACGGATTATCTTGCCAGCGTAGCGCAGGCCGCTTTTCGCGTCACGCCGCTATAAACGACATAATCCGTCGGTCTCTCGCCACCGTCAACGTACCGGCAATACTAGAGCCTAGCGGTATTGCCAGAGACGATGGCAAGAGGCCCGACGGCATGTCACTTATACCGTGGAAGATGGGACGAGTGCTCGTGTGGGACGCTACCTGCGTGGACACGCTGGCGCCGTCCCATCTCCACGGTACCACACACAAAGTAGGCGCGGCGGCGGAGGCGGCTGAGGCATTCAAAAGACGCAAATACAGGAGTCTCGACGCCAACTACAACTTCGTTGCTTTTGGAGTCGAGACTCTTGGTCCGTGGGGCCCTGCAGCACAGAAACTGTTTAAAGAGTTAGCTAAACGGCTGGTCGATGTAACCGGGGACAAAAGAGCTGGCAGCTTCCACGCCCAACGCATAAGTATTGCGATCCAGCGAGGAAATGCTGCCAGCATCCTCGACACCATGCCACAGGGGCCAATTTTAGACTTAGGTTTTTAGATTTGTAAGGTTTTAATTTAGTTTATTTAATATTTAGTTCATGAATAAAATTCGTGTTATATTACAAGTTAGATTAATTAAAATTCAAAAATAAAATCAAATAAAAATAAATAAAAATCATTAATAGGTACATAAATGAATATATGTGGTACATAAATGATTGATAAGTTCATGTTAATGAGAAAGTTTTTAGTCAATGTCAAATGTCAGAATAAAAACTGGTGGTATTTTGCCATATGACATGACAGATGTTAAATAATGCTGCAATTGATTGACACTTTTTCGGGTCTAGTCGTATTTTTTTTTTTTATTTATTGCAGAAACAAATAGTCTTACATAATCAGGATGCATAATATGTTTAGCAGAAATTAGACCTAAAGTTTCCTTAAAGATACAATTTAAGAACGTTGCTGTTACTACAGAAGAGATAACCAAAAAAGTGATGAACAGTTGCTAAATTAACAGTTAATTCGCAGTTATATGACAATGACTTTCATATATTTACTTAGTGAAAATAAAAACGATTCCAGTTTAGCCAATGGCAAAAAATTACGTATTCTGTACATCTGTACTTTGATGTAAGTTATCTAGATACTATGTCACGGTGCTCTGAGTGTAACATGATGGATGCCACCCGAGAACACGTCACGCTGTCGTGCTCCGTCGCGCGCGAAACATGCGTGCGCGCCCGATTGCGTGCGAACACCGCGAACACTATATTGATCACCTCGGTGTCAAAATTTACGCACCATAAAAAGATATCGAAAGGGTTGAATGGTAACTGTCATGTAGTTTTGTTATTTTAATTGAAGCTTTTATACAAGTCAGTTAATGGAGACACTATGATTAATCGAGATTGGTCACAGTATTTCTACACGAAGAACTGAAGTTTTAACGGTTCTATTTTATCACATAATATCACTGTATTTTGTAACTTTTCGTTGCTCTTAACACATTCACTGCCAGCCACGCCCCCCAGGAACAAACTTTCATAGAAGTGAACGTGTGCGTAGGTGGCAGTGAATGCGTTAACAGGGACGTGAAGAAATTCGGAGAAATAGGACAAGGTAATATTAATTATGTAGGATTTTTTATTTATACCATTCTTATATTTTAGTAACCAGATTATAATAAAATGTAGTTCATTAGTTAAATATAAACTGAAACACATGGTTTTATGTGAGTTTTGGGCTCAGTATCAAATGGCCGGGCATTATGCAAACTCTGCTCTATGGATCGAAAGGATTGTCGCCGTCGCGCGTATGAATAATTATAATTCGTTTGTCGCGGATTTGTGTGCTTATGCGATTAAAGTTATTTGAATACGGCATTATGCCTATAGGTGCACGAGTGGGAGCGCAATACGCAAATACAGATGTTCGCACTTAGGGATCACGCGAATCGCGCATATTGATCGCCGGCTTAAAATAAAGGGCACGTTACATTGCCTGTAGGCATAGGCATAGCTCAAGAATTTACTTTCGAAAGTTGGAATTTTCTTTTACGTTACAACTGTGCCTGTTCAAGTTTGTCACCCCAACTATTAGCTTAATAATTGATATCGATACGAGTATCGCGTCGTCGCCGTGATGTCCCGTGATCAATCACGCGCCACGTGTTTGTAAATCGGATGTCTTTTTATATAAAAAATGCTTTTTTGCACAAAAAAGCTCCAAGTTTTAACAAAAGGCCATCACGATAAAAATAAGTACAGAGTGGATAAACAAATACTGGAGCGGGGGCGTAGCGGAGCATGAAACTGGAGGACAAAGGCATTAGCCAGGATTAGGATGGGCATTAATGTTATTTGATTACTTAGACACATAGTCTGAGATGGGAATGTATGGATCTCTCACAAAGAAGAGATCTTTTTCAGTTAAGAGGATTTGAGTGTGCCAAAGAGCGGTACTTGTAAATAAACATGTAAAAAAGTTCTTGTTAATACCTTTTTAGTAGTTTATACAATCGCATTTTAAAAAATTAGTTGTAATTTATCAAGGTTTTTTGTGAGAGTAAAGACACCGCGGAACGTCATTTCACCCATGTTACCTTACAGGAGACCAGGTATAATCACACCACTACTTGCTCCTTAGGTATGTGGTATAGTGTTTCTAGTGCTCCCGAGGCCGAGGTTACGTTGTGTTGAGAGTGAGGGACCTGCAATGCCTGCAGATGTCTCTCTCTAACTGTCAACATGCACACATGTGACACCCTGGAGTTGCAGGCGTCCATAGGCTGCGGTGACCGCTTACCATCAGGCGGGCCGTACGCTTGTTTGCCACCGTCGTTGTATAAAAAATTAATACAACAGCACTAATTAAGTACTTCCGTGGAGTGTACCGAAATACTCGTAGATATTTAGGCGAGTTATCGAAAATAAGCAGAGCTCTAAAAAAAAGCCAGATAACCGAGATAACCAAAGATATCGTATTCAGGAGATATTTGAAATGTATATTGGTTAGAGAAAGCCTAATTTATTAAGCTTATTAGGCAAAGCAAATATTCATAAAATATCATAAGTTACATGTATAAAATAAATAGAGCATAAAAAATCTTCAAAGACCGTTTTAGCGAAATATTGTCCAGCCATTCATGTCTATCCGTCTGATTTCGTATGACTAATAAATGTTAATTTTCATGGTCTTCCAAAAAATAGAAGTTTAAGATGATATCTTATTTAAAAGAAATAAACAGTGTTTATGATCGAGCCTTTCGATCAATAGTACAATATAATTACAGGTCTTTTTTTTCACATTTACTTCCGTTGGGTTCCGTTCCCGGCTCCAACTTATTTTAAATTCTTTGAATGCAGTTCGTAAAGGCCATTTTGATAATTATGTTATGTATAACTAATGATGCACTGAAAAATATTTTCATTAACTGTAAGTACCTACTATCAAAATGAAAAATGCCACAAAATTAAGCAAAATTATAGACTTGTTGAATTTCACCCATATAATAAGAACAGAGTCCGCAGTAAGCTCGGTTCTCCATACAAACGTAGTTTCGCACTCATTTTAAAACGCCATGCTAGAATAACATGAAACTTTGTATACACAATGGGATCCGGCATATCTAGGTTGAAAATTAGTATCTGTTGCTTGAAATTATTAAGGTTTTCATAAAAGACGAAACAAAAACTCAATAACTCGCTGTATTTTTTTCTATTACAATTTCTAGCAACTGAAACTAATTTCCGACCTAAAGTCGAGTCCAGAATTAGGCGAACTAACTTGACAGCCGAAAATGTTGCCAGACATAGGGAAAAATAAATAGGGATAGGTTTAAGTCGACACAAATATGTCGATATAAACTTGTACCTTCTATAAATCTGATTCTATTTATATTATATCAAGTAATTGTCGTGTAAGTATTGTCGAAAGCCGAATGGCTTGCTTTGTTTCGCTAATGGTCCAAATTGTCAACAAAACAAAATGGCGGACAGAGTCCTTAAAGATGACCAAAATGATGTTCGATGTATTTTTAATTCCAACCCATTTTTATTATTATCATTTTGCTTAGTAAAATTATTAGTTTGATTCCAAACACAATAACAATGATTAACTAGACTTTTTAAACATCGATATTAACAGCACTAGCCAAACTGTGGCAACATTAGTGTAAAATGAACTGTCAAGTTAGTTCGCCTAATTCTGGACTCAACTTTAGACATGGCGGCTTCCATTGTGTATACAAAGGTTCATGTTATTTCAGCAAGGCGTTTTAAAATGAGAACAAAACTACGTTTGTATGGAGAATCGAGTTCAGCCGAGCGTACGGGGACTCTTAAATTGTTCTGTTCATGTAGGTAATAATTTTTGCTCATGTTGGTGTTTATCTTGTTTATATGCACACGACTGCCCGATAAAAGGTATTAATAGTAAAGGTAAGGAATTTCACTCAACAGAAAATACAAATGGTTTGAACATTTCATTTGTGTTTCCTACTGTGTGATGTCTGCGTATATATAATTCATTGTATAGGTAAATAATAGAGAAGAGTACATATATACATACGTATAGCTGCTACGCTTCTTGCTACGAGTCGCGTACCAAGCGTAGCAGACCACTGTTCGACTATTATTTGTACGGTTGAGGAATCTTAATGTTACAAACATTCAAATTCCTCGACTGTACACTGTACATTTAAGTTCCAAAGTGGGAGTCCATCAATTTCTTGGTTGATTGTGCAGTCAACAGCAAATGTAGATGATCATTTTTGTACTTTGTTGCATTTTAAAGTAACAATACGGCGAATGTTGGGATGGGATGTGTCAAAGTAGTGAAAGTGACAAGGTATTAAAACGATCATCTACTTTTGCTGTTGACTATACCTATGTAGGCGTCTACCCCACGCGTGCGCGCGACGCGTGGCAAGCCGATCGATACTAACCGTCTACGCCAAGTAATCCTACTCTGCATGATATCTTATGCCCTGAATAATACATATAGTAATTTGGATGCATTTCAGTACAGTTTTTTTACATAAATTAATGTCATCGAAGCACACAAACACTCCAATTTTGTTGTATAGTTATTTGTGCAATGTGCAATGAAAGAGCAAAGTCGTTTATTTAATACGTGAGCTGACGTTGAGTCCCGAGAAAGCAATATATTCTAAATATTGAAATACGACAGCACGAGCGTAGCGAATGATTAGGATCTTGAGCCTTAGCGAAACAAAGTACGACATACAAATAATTTTAGCTCTCATACGACACACAACAGACAACAGAACACAATACAATACAACCTTCAATTCCAGCCAATACAATCAGAAATGAGGAGATCCGTAAGAGAACCAGGGTGGTCAACATAGCTTAGCGAGTCGCAAGACTAATGGCAAGTAGGCTGGGCATATTGAAAGAACTTGAGTGGTGACCACGAACCCTGAAGACGCAGCGTGGGTAGGCGCTCAACAAGATGGCACTTGATATATATCTTTTTTGGTCGTACGACGATCTGGTCAAGATCGCGGGAAGCCGTTGGATGAGAGCGGCGCAATACCGGTCATCGTGAAGATCCTTGGGGAAGACCTAAGTATGTCCAGCAGTCATCTTTCGGCTGATATAATGGTAATGATGAAGAGTCGTAAAATAAAGAATGAAACGCCTCAAAAAGTGCATTCATGGTGCATTGGTTGATATGGGGGTGGTGGTGGATGCGATAAATATATGCTGGATGTTGATAGACTTGATAGTATTTTCTAAATGAATCTTTCTTTAGGCCACGTGGCGCAAGGGCCAGCCAGACCGTTGAATATGTAGTATATATATAACCCTTTGCTACTTTATATACTTACTCATACCCAATAAATAAAGTTAGATGAATAATTATTTATTTAGTCATTATTTGTTAACTGTGAAACCTTTGTCAGACATAATTCAGTTACACGTCTGTAAAAATGGCAGTCAGCGACTTCTGCCTTTTACTTGACGGTTAATGCACCTTAATGATTTTAGAGTTCCGTACCAAAAAGGGAAAAAATGAAACATTATGGTGGGACTCTGGTTGTCCGGTCTGTCATAACTTTGCATCTCAAGAACTATGTAGGTATTACGTATGCTATCAATTGGAACTTTGGAATAGTTGTAAACAAGGCCAATCCAAGTGCCGTGCACACAGATCTTATTGTGGACTTATAGAAAACTAAGTACGTCTGCATATATCGTAACTTATCACAATGACTCGCAGTAGGTACTAAGTTGGCAAGTAAACAGCTTACATTCCGGATTAAGTTGTATTCACACGCACTGTACCACAATAAAAAAGGATATTTAACTAAATCGGTAAAATATGGAGCGATAAGGCACTGACATTTATCATCAAACGTGCGTGAAATCAAATTACTGTTTACCAGTCCCTGCGCAGGGAAAGGGTTGCCTCTAGCCGCGACCAATGCAACCCTTTCAATGTGCTTATCTTTTTCTCTTTTCTTCTAACACCGCTATTCCTATGTTAAAACAGGCTAGCATGTCCCGATTTCATGTATGTTCACCGCAAATCAAGAATTGTGCAAATCGAAAATGCAAACAAATTGAGTCACGGAATTGGTTTTGTGTAGGCGATAAAACAAGTTATTATTTCTAATGAAAATGTCACGCCAATATTCCCTCGGTTTCGAAAATCAATAGCATCTATATTTTCCCAGGGGATCAGGAAAATATATTAGCGTAGAGATATTTTTAGTTTCCATATTAACTGGCTTACCTATATACTTGCAAGTATTCAAATACATTTTTAGGTACTAAAATTTTCATTAGAAATAATAACTTGTTTTATCGCCTACACAAAACCAATTCCGTGACTCAATACCCCCCCCCATGAAATTGGTGAGAGGCCTATGTCCAGCAGTGGATGGCCTACGGCTGATATGGTGGTGTTGGTAGGTGTAGGTAGCTAGCAGTGCAGCAGGTGGTGTCCAGCAGTGGACGTCCTTCAGCTGATGTGTTAGTGGTGGCATGATAGTGTAGGTAAAGCTTTAAAAAAAATGTTGCTTTTTTGTGATTCTTGTGAAATCGCAAGCATATATAGGCAATAGGCTGCGGTGTATGATATATATAAACCATCAGGCGGAACTTATTGCCGCTTGCTCTTGTTTGCCGTTGTCATAGTATAAAAATAACTATTATTTAGCCAATGTAATTTAGATTCCTCGGTTCTATTCAAAATATTTAATCTCTTATGGATTGACGGCGTAATAGCTCACTTTGAGAGCACAAAAGTATTCTGAAAACGGTGCGTTCGTCAAACATTAATCCCGCGATTGACTTTTGTAAAGGGCCCGGTTTTTAATTAGGGCGAATGGGCCGATATGTGCCGGCTAGTGTAGTGGAGGCGGACGTGCCCGGACAATACACGTGATTGACACAAATTACTTCTAATCGACGCGCACACACGCACAAATCTATAAATTGCACTAATCTATTATTGACCACCACGTAACTTTTCGAATTTGGATCTACCTTACACACGCTTCAAAACGTTACGGAATTAACCCGCTGTTGTACAAATTACGACGTGTTAATAAAATCTGAATAATTTTAAGCCAGTAGGGTCACAGATCAAAGAATGTAGGGTATAAATTGCGTAGCTTTTCGATATGGCGTTAGGATATGATATCTCAACGGGAAACTTTTTTGGAGGTGAGAGTGATAAATGATGCTCCTTAGAAAAGTTTTACCTAGTAAGTACCTAGCCTGCACTTCCACTATTTGTCCGTAGCCTGATTGTCTGTGTTGATAGCTCTTTTAACCGGTTTACAATCGGTTCTGCAGAGTTGAGGCGTGAAAGGGTTAAACTTAGAGAAGCCGTGCTCGATTTAAAATTAAATTTAATTGTATTTTAATCCCAGCGATAAACGTCAATCAAGACTGCGATACATGTATCAGTGGAGCTGAAAGCCCATTGCGCCCCCGACGCCATTCAAAAAGGATTTCTAGCAAGGGGTGAAATTAAAATGTCAAAATAGTAGCGACGTAGCGCGAGGTATTTGTCTCCGGCTTTATCACAGGGCATTGTGCGTCGCTGCCTCTATTCTATTACGAAAAACGATACCGTTTAAGCCGTCCTTTTTAACATTTAAAAAACTGCCACTTACCTGCATGTTTATATTATGTTTTGTTTGATTTTTAACAAAGAGATATTTTCCTTGTAATGTCCGTAATATGGAACTTCCTGTCGAATTTTGAAATCTTCTCACGTGTTTTTGCTCATTATATTAACGGGTTTTATTAAAATTCGAATTTAAATTGGTAGTAACTTGGATTGAGAGAACACTACTGAATAGTACCTATACATACGGTAGTATGTACCTACTTCAGTCACAAGATATTACTTTTTTTGGTATTCGAATAAAGAGCACAGAAGCAGTGCACTGAACATTCCTTGAATTTCGTTCTACTATTGTACTCTCCTTGCATTCATTTGTTTGTATGGCTATTGAAAGCGGAGCTGCGAGGGTTCGGAGGGCAAATAAATAATTACACGCATTCTGCAGATAGTTGCCCCCGGGCGGGGCACAGGCGTTCGTTCCGACATTGTACGAACTCTCATAACTACTATTCCATTCGCGCAGCTAAATGCCAATTAGGTAGTTACTTTTTTCTGACGAATTTTCGGGCAATATGTGCTTCTCTCTATTGACATAAAATAACTTAGAGAGGTTGCACACAGCTACTTTTGCAGCGATACAAACGCTCGCTTCACGAACGCGCGACTGTACCGTGACACTAGCCATTTACATATATACTAATGCATCGCTATTGCATCGCAGTTGTGGCTGCTGAAATAAGTCTCTCGTAATTTTCTAACTGAAAAGTCTAACTCCTTAGTCACAGTCCTTCATACAACTTAGGGGCGGATAAGACTTCGATTTTCCCGGCCCGTTATATTCCATTTCCTATCTTTAGATGGTTGGGAAAAGGACATTTTTCAATTTTTGTCATAATCGTTTTCCTTCGATCTTTATTACCTAATAGACATGTGTGCTTAATAACATATTTGCACGTGTATGTTAAATGCAAGTAATGCAACTAATTGAAATATTCTGTTATTTATTCCTCACTACTCTACTAGTAAATTAATTATGCAGAAGGTCCTCAGAGTCAGTGTTTGTCGATAAATAAATACGTAGGGTCGCAAAATATTCCAACGAAATATGTTTCTGCAAAAAGTCATAGAGCACGGGATAATAAACGCTTTTATGCTCCGTGGCGTTTTTTAGTGTGTCAATTAGAGTTCTGTATGCTGACGTCGCAGCGTGAGCTGACGGCGCGCAGCGGGGCGCGCGCGCACCCCGGGCCCGGTCCGCCTGGTGCCGTGCTGACACTGCTGACAAATCGCACTTGCCGGGGGAATAACGTAACATAATTCTGTAGGCCCCATGTAACATGTGACTGTTTGCTAATTTATTTGGAGCTGCATTTTTTTAGTAAAAATGAAAGAAACATTCACAAATATACTACAGCGAAAATTTGGTTCGGTTTTCATACATTTTTGCCCCTGTGTCAGTTATCGGTTTAACTCTAAGTAAGTACATTTTCTCAAACATGCAATGAAATTTCGTCATTACGTGCGTTATAACAGGCTTCAAAGTATCACGTTGCAGGCGGAACAACTCGGGAGAACTGTAAAGGAATTTCATACAAAATTGAAGGCCTAGGCCGGGAAGATATTTTTTTATTTTATTTAAATGTCAAACGTCTATTAGATTTGTTTTTTGAGAGGTGTATTTTTTATTTCATTGCATATGTTTGAGAAAAACACTATACAAATGTCGGCGAGAAACATTGGGCTGCAACCCTTCGTTTTCCGGCCTCTATAGTAATGTTAAATTAAGGTGATGAGGTATAAACGATAACTCTTTATTTGCATGCTTGAATACATGCATTATAAATTATAAGATAGACTTATAGACAATTGAAAGCACTTAAAATAATACAAGTAATTTTTTAACAAAAAAACACTGACTCCAAACTTTGCCAGACCCCATCCTCCTGCTATATAATTTGAGTTCCTTCGATGTAGCCTTACTTACCCCATCCTCTTGGTATGTATATAATTTGAGGAGTTCCCTCGATTTTTCCAAGATCCCGTCATCAAATCCAGACTTGGTGACCCATTGACCAACTAGAAAATAAAAAATATTCCGACGAATTGAGAACCTCCTCCTTTTTTGAAGTCGGTTAAAAATACGTACTGAATCATAAAATTGCTCCCCCGTGCTGACGTAGAGCAAAAAAGTGTTTTCCTGTAAGCACCGTGTAAATTTAATGAAAATTATAGTATTCTGGGTTTTCTCCGTTTAACCTGTAATTGCGTTGGTATATACTCATATTGATATGTTGTCCGTCATTCAGTGTTCTAAGGTTTTGATTGAAATCGAGCAGTGCAACATATGTACCAGTTTGTTTCTGAAAGTCCTTGTAAATGATAATTATAATCATTGCGTAGCTATAGTAATTATTTCTGAGCAATTTTTCATTTTCTCCATCAATAGGTGCATAGGATATTTTTTACGTACAATCTTCTATAGACTAAAAAGCAATTATGATTTCGCGTTCGTTACTATGGAGCGACCTGCTGGGCTGCCCTATAATTACGACGCGAACGACATTTTCAAACCCATTGAAAACGATAACACGGAAGCTGCGTCGAAGACTTAAAAAACTAAGTAAGCATTGTTACAGTAATGCATTTGGGAGTAAATATTGAGTGAGTACAAAGCGGGGCCCGACAACCCTTGAATGAGGTCCGCGGGGTGCCATTAGACCGGCTCAAAGAGTTGGCGATGCCGCTGCGAGCGGACTTTGTAAATCTAATTAAAATATCAATATGGTCACCGTAGTTCGCGTCGACAATTTGATTTCACGCCTCACGCCCTTCGAATATTGTTGGATGTTAATTTTTCACAAGCTACGCATAATAACTATCGTCGACAAAAAATTACCATGACGAATTTTGAAGTCGTCTAGTTTTCGCATTATTAATGGACTTTCAATATCGTTATATATACCTACTTACTTCTTCCTATAAATTATTTTACAGTACATATGGTGCTACTTTACCGCACGAGTGCGGTAATCAGTAGATTACGTGCATATGTCGAAACTTTAAAGAGCCATATGTACTGTAAAACGTTGTACGATACACGTGCGAATAGGTAATTCGCAACTCGTGTCGATTTAAAACACTCCCTTCGGTCGTGTCTTAATTTATCACCACACGTTGCGAATTTCCTGTTCTCTGCACTTGTGTCGTAATGTACTATTAAAGTTGCATGAGGATAAAACTTATTCCAGTCATCCCTCTTCCTCCATCAAAAACATAAATGTGAAAATAGGAGCCAAGTTCAATATTAAGAATATGCGATGCACCCATTTAGATCTCAATTCTTTTGTCAGCGAAGACAACAACCAAGCATCGCATATTCTTAATATTGAACTTGGCCCCCATTTTCGCATTTATGTTTTTGATGGGATCGATCGTTTTCATAGGCAGGTATTCGTGATGGTGGCGGTGGCGACAATGACGTGCTCGAGTTTGACTTGACGTAAGTCACAGCGCACGAAAGGGCTTTCACAAAATCGCTATATATATACTGCTTTTTATTTATAACGATATAATGGATACCGCTATAAATGCGCGCCAAATATCGTTTTTAATAAAGCGTTTTATTGACAAAGTAGCGTTATGAATCATAACGATATGCGAAAATAGCGCCTATTTCAAGGCCTGAAAGTTTGAGTTTGTGTCAAAAATACACGCTGTAGAGCAAATAAAAGTATTTGACATTTTAAATGGGCGAACCCTACATCGCACGCTCGAACCAAAAACTAAATTCCAATGTCCCAAGTTATTCTGATAAAATTTTTATTAATTAAAGCCATATTTACATCTAACTTTCATTCCATTGAGTCAGAAGCTACTCGCACCATTCCCTCCCACCTAGGTACTGTAGTACATTACTACAGAGGCCGGGACGAAAGGGGTTGCCGGCCGAAGACATATAGACATATAGAAGAGATAGGTCTAAGGTGGGCAACCCCATATTTCCCGCCGAGGTATGTATAGTGCTTTTCTCAAACATGCAATGAAATGAACAACAAAAATATCAAAGTTTTATTTTTAATACGCATAGTGGCAGAATGTCATGATGCCTGTGCCAAAAATTTATGTGGAATGGAAATTAAAAAAGAGGACGTTGCCGGCCTAGGCCTGCAAGATTTGTATGAAATTCCATTAACGACCTCTTGTCCTTTTCAGGTGCGGCTATAGCCGCACCTGAAACGTCATACTTCGCAGCCTATTATAAGGAACATAACATCAATTTTTCATTGCATGTTTGAGAAAATTATTATAATTCCTACCTATCGCGCGTTTTATTAAACCCCCTTAACATATAAAGAGATTTTTGGTTTTGAATATATTTTGGCATGCGATGCTGATTCTATCCACCTACATGCAAATATGTCAACTCTATTTTTTTCTCAAACATGCAATGCGGGAAATATGGGGTTGCCCGCCTGAGACCTATCCGACCTCGCTTCGCTCGGCCGTCTATATGTCTTCGGCCGGCAACCCCTTTCGTCCCGGCCTCTGTAGTAATGTACTATTATTGCACACCATAAAATGGATCCCGGAAGGGCACATCAATCATCTAAACCATCTTACATCTAGGTTACATTTTACGTTATTCATTTTGATTATTATTAATTATAGTATATTTTTGAATAAACACTAGTAAATAGCTCCTCGATGAAAAAGTATGATTTCTACGAAAGAGCATCGATTATCCGCTCTTCACGACGTGTCCGCGCGCACAATAAAGTCAACGGATCCGTCACATTCCGCCGAGTGGCGTGAAAGGCTCGATCTGTCGCCGAACTGTGCAATCCTAACTTACCCTTATTTTTTCACACTCTCCATAAAGGACCCAGGTAGCAATACAAACAGTAATAAAAACGTGACATATCAATCGATTTTTTGTTAATGTCGCAAATTCGCACAAATCAAACATTGAAGTGTTATAAATGTTGGATAACAATGAATTCAGAGTCGCGCGGCGGGGAGCAGCGCGAAGGCATTGTGTCTAGGGATCATTAGTTAGCGAATGTCAGACAGTATCTATAGATCCTTTTCGACTTTTCGCCTATCCTATTCGTTACAAGAAGGTAACTACGTAAACATCTTATGCTGTGATTTATAGATCCTTTTAACACTCGTCGCAGTTTGTATTCCACCTGTGAGTTATGCGACTATTTGCTTGAGTTCTCCGAAATATTTATACATGGGATTATCACGTTTATTTCCTTTAACGATGACTAATAAACTTTGAGTTTCGTAGTTGTGCCCTACATTACTCGTATAACCTTGTTTATTAACAGAATAATATTAATAACAACTACCTATTTATCATACGTGCTAAAGGACAACTGTTGCTATGCACGGCTGGCGCAATATTTCATCGCGGCATTCTCGCAAAAAGGGTTCCTTTTTTTGTTTTCTATGACAATTGTCACCCTTTTACTTCTCATTCAATTAAATAATGTCTGGTCATTTGGGGAGGGCGGGGACTTACAGCAAGTTGGGGCCGGGGCGCGTGAGCCGGTCCCGGCGCACAGTTCCGAAACGCTTTTAAACTCACATGTCAATCGTGTGTATTGATACTCTCCCTTTTGTGTAAATGCATACCTTAGTATGTATGAGGACGAAGTACTAATATTAAGATGAAGTAGAACCAAATTGAAATTAAATTTTTACAAGTAAGTAGTTACTCATTATTATTGGTAAACGGGACTTAATCGCGTACAACTGAAAATTGTTCACCTGAGGTGTGCTCGACGTTTTGAATGTATCACAACATCCGTGGTCACGACAAAGATGAAATACAAGTTACTTCGTAGTCACGAGCTGACTGGTTTGAGCGGTTATCAACATCTTCTAGCCGCGCGGGTTTTCCGAACTACCCGCATTTGGTTGGTTGGGTTGGGTTAGCTTGGCTTGGTTGGCAGTAGTTAGGTATACTCAGTTTAAACAATAATAAAATTTAAATCTCATTAGGATGCTCAGTTCTTCGGGCACTTGGTCTAGCTTGAGCCGTATAGTTTGAAAAAGCTGATGCTTGTCGCCAAGTTGAGGGCAAGAGAAGCAGAAGCTAAATATTTTATTCCCCGTCCCGCCCGTTTGTTTGATGCAATTGAAGAAGTTGCGCACTTGAAACTCCAAGGTACTTACTTTGAGGAAGGCGGAAAATGGGTCTGTTTGAAGAGCATTGCAGTGCAGACTTAAGCTACCTTCTTCTGTTGGTAACTACCCTCAGTCATGCATGAGAGGAGAAGGATTTTTAACACCAACATATTCTTAACCAGCTCGACGCACCACCTTGTGTACAGCATAACACATTTAAACATTATAAATAAGTATTATAATAATTAAAATAAATCATAATATGTGCAGTGCAGGATTCACGGTTATGTAAGATTCCATTTTATTGATTTCAATGTTAGTGTAAGTTTACGTAAACATCAAGTTTTCGAGAGCATTGAGCCACAAACAGACGCATTGTATGCAAGCTATGCAGCGGACGTTCTACACTATTCTGCACCCTATGCTGTGTCGTGTTCGCGCCTCCCTTAGCCCTCGCAAAGTGCGCGTCATTCTGCGCGCACATTAATCATCGCCATTATTAAACTTGTTAATGTGTTTATTTGAAGATAACGCTTTATAAACGGTGCCGTCCGCTCCTAACAAAATAAGCTTTCTGTAATGACGTGTAAGCGACACTGCTAGGAGAGTGCATTGTAAAAAGCGTTGATTAATGATACTGCGTGTTTTTTTTATATCGATTAAAACGACTTATGTTTGTAGAATGTGTGTTTTTCTTTTAAGCCTTGATTAATGACCTCCATAATTACGCCTATGTGCACTTTATAGGTACCTGAGTCTGAACAGACTGTGGTGTTCCACTTAGTGTTGGGTAGGACATGAAATCAAAATGTGTTTGAGGGAGTACCTCATTTCCAAAAATGAGGTGGTACAATGTCCTACTTCAAATGAGGTGAGGTAACAGTATATACTTAGTATCTTTCGGCAGCAAAAACATGGTTGTAATTAAGTGTAGTGTTATAACCGAGCACTGAGTACTTTCATGTTCTGTATTCTTACTTATTTATATTCACCTTCGTCCACTTCATATAAAAAAGAATTACCGGGCAGTTTTCAATTTTGCATGCTCAGTTACAGTCAGATGAATTAAAACAATAAATTAGACCACAGCATAGCAGAATTTTGTCATCCAGAAACTTCATATAGTATGACAATCTAATATTGACGCTGAACTACAACTGAACCAGAGTATAATGTCACGTGTATAAACATAATACTCGTAAGCATGTACTTCAAAAGCACACCAGTGTAGTTTAGTTATTTATTATTCCAACTTGATAGTTTATTTGGGTATTTAGAAGCAATTCACGTATGTAAATTAAACTCATAATAAGATTCCTTAAAAAAGATTTGGACTGGCACAAATATAATTAACTTACCAATGATATTATCAACAATGAGATATGTATTGAATAAAAGCAAAATTAAAAATTATTCCCGCGTATTGGCTTTTCAGTTTAACACGCAAACAATAACCACACCACAACCACAAGGCAGCCAGGCACATTCGTGTGTCGGCAAGATGTTTTTAACCTAATCCGGAAACAAAGTAAATAAACAAACAAACATCTCATCACCATTCTCAACGTGATCAACTTTGTCGGTTAATTGTCAATGTCATAGGTATCTTGTTTGACTTCTGTCAAAATTGAGTTGCGTTTAATTTCTTGCCCTTTCGTTACAATTTTAAAAACTGTTTCATTCCTTAGTAATTACCTATCACAAATAAATAAAAACAATTTTCAAATAACATCTTAAAGATATTCATTAAGTACCTAATAAGAAATGATTCGATTTTTGAAGATAGAATTTGTCCCGCCATTTCACCATTAACTCTGCACCAACACCTACATTAAAATAAACTCTATTTTTAACAATCCAAGTACCTAGAATTTCACTCTTATAATGGTTGAGAATTTAATCCTATTCTATTTTATTAAGTATAAGAACCACATTCCATATCCATATCCACAAATACAGTAAGTAAAAAGATTTCTAAACGTTCCGTCAGTTTCAAAAATTTGACCGTTTGACGTAAACGCGTAAAATGTATGAAATCCTGCGGCGCTTACGACGTTTTTGTCAACGCATTGAGCATTGGTTGAGGTGTTTCATGTCCCACCTCACATCACACCGTACATTTTGGGGATCGCACTCGTTGTCATGTTAGAGTAAACATCCTCATTCACGCGCTCATTTTCGGTGTGATAGGCAGTGGGACAAATGAAGTTAGGCGTAAGTAGGAGTGTTGTAGTGGGACATGTGAAGTTAGGCACGAGGCGCGAGGCATATTGAGATGTGATTGAGGTTTGAAGGATAGGATAAATGAAGCGCGAGTTGATGGACGAGCGAGTGAGTTGGTACCTCGTGAGTTATGAAGTGTGACATTTTTGATACGCGAAGTGATGCGACAATTTAATGAAATGAGTATGACAAAAGAGGTGCCTCACGAGTGAGTAACCCAACACTAAGTTCCACTTTCCACTAATTATTACGTAGAACCTAAACAATACAAACTACAACACACACAACTCATTTGACAATTATGTATTTTGCATCTAATTATACCTAACCTGTTAATTTTGTGACATTCTTAGTAGGCAGAGTATCTTTTTATTACTAAAAGAAAATTTATCGTCAGCATTTTATCAATGTACGAACCTTTCGCTTTCGGACTCTATTTTTTCCATTCATCCAATCATCGTCAGAGATGAGAGATGACGCGAAATTTTCATCACTCAGCGTCCGCTCAGTGCAGCAGTGCTCAGGGCAGATGCCTACCCCCGAACCCCCTTGGCGACGCCCTTGTCTGACATACCTTCCTAAAAGATATATACGATGCATACATTCTATACATTCTTATGGCCCTTTTCTATTGGAGCACAGCTCGGTGACGATGACTACCGACTAGCGAGGTATTTCCGATGTAGCGCAACGCAATCACGCACGAGCGCACGACCGACACAACCTCCTACGCTCTTTGTGTTAGAGAGGCATAGAGCGTCCGTGTTCGTCTCTATGCGACCCACCTAGCACTTCTCAGAATCGCGCGTAAAAACCGTACAGCAATACCACGGTTTTCCTTGTTTGAATTTATTTGATTGAATATAGGTTCATGGTTAGAATGTCATTGCTTGAGTTTTGCAACGATAAGTGACAACGACGAGTACAGGCAGATTGTTACGCAAAGATCGAAAACAAGGTTATAAGATTATAAGGCTAAAGAGTTTGTATTTATTGGTTTCAATTACTAGTTAGTCAAGTCCCTTACGTGTTTGTTTTCTTCTGAAAATCTTTTCCAACTGTGATTAATATTCCAACTATATTATATAACTAGGTGTATACTTATTGCAATTTGTGTACCTACACCACCCTACACATACTGATCTTCTGCTGAAACATTAGTAGAATACTAGGTACCTTGGTAAAGAAGGTATCCTTCTTCTTCTTCTTTTTCTGTACAAGGTATTGTACAGTCGGCAACAGAAGTAGCTTCGCACTAGGTATGCTCAAAATGAGCTACACACAGCCTATTCTAATGTCAAGATAATAAGGCTCTGTGTAGATAATTAGTGAACTGAAAAACAAAAAAGTACATAGTTAAGAACTCATGTCATTTTAATTGATTCCTTTGGGTTACGAAAATTAGTCATACAATGTTAATTATGTATATGGGTAACTTTTGTAACACAATGGAATCAATTAAAATGTTGCACTCATCCTTGTTTTCAATGTTTTAGTAGTAAATATTCACTTCTTGTTATTAAAATTTAGACGTAATTAAGTCCTGTAGTTTTAAAAATGTATTTTTTTTGCAATTCACCCTATTGTGAACATTTTATAGTGCTTAGGTACTTCTGCTGCTGACTGTACCTTTGCATATAATATATTATATCATCAAAGTAGGGTAATAATATAAGTATACAATATTAAAATGAAATTAACTAAATATTTTACAAGCGGAAACGCCGCTTAGCGAAATTATTAGAAGAATGAAGAGGTGGACTGATTTGTCGCCACAAAGGATAACTACCCACTGTAGCTAAGTTGATATAGGCAAAAACTTTTGTATGTAGTTGTGACGCGCTCGAATAGACATTTGTTTTTTTGTGTTACTTACACTTTTCGTGGGTTAAAATCCCACCCGGGGTGATTAAATGTTACAATTTTTCCGGTTGAAAAACCAAAGTGACAGGATGATATTGTGACATGACAACTTGTCTTTTGTTTTAATTGACTTAGATAAACTCTGTACTCTTGCTACATTACGATTATAAAGATTCTCAAACAAACAATCTATTTTTTGAGTGAGTTATGATACTGTGCGTAATTTCGACTCATGCTTGGCCGGTTTTTACATATGAATCATCACATAAAACCTTGGAAAAGCCTAGAAATTCCAAAGGTCCAACCTGATATTCTATTAGACCGGTAGGTAATTCCGCTTGACTACAAAGCAGTCATGATCACGAATATCGACAAGTACCTAGGTGGTAATTGTTTTTTCTCAGGATCTCGCGGCGGCGCGCCGATGATTTTTTTCGCGTAGCAATGACCTCTGATTGCTAGTTTAGTAGCGTTATCAACGAAAGAAATACATCATGGCGAAACGTGATCAATGGAAAACGACCTCATCTTATTGTTTAATATTGAATTAGAACTTCGAGTTGTGTAAAAGATTGTCCTCATGATATTTACTTATGAATATAATATACTTATTTACCAAAATACTTTTCCTCTACCAATTTAGGCCTTTGATGTAATATGTTACAAATGAATGTGAATGTGAACTAAGCAAACACAGTCACTTCAATCACAATCCCTCTAAATGGTCTTAAAAAACGAATAAGACAAACGAGCTGTCTAACGTTGGAATATCTTTTTTCTACTCCTGTTGGGCTAGTATGATAGCTTATACCGTCACGGTATATGGCCAAAATGTACTGAAACGTCACATAAAACGTGACGGTATAAGCTATCAGGGGAGAACGGAGCATAACATCCTTTCCGACCCAATTGTCAACCCCACCTGCACGCGCCGGATGGCGGCGGTGACCAATAGGCTGCCGTGGTGCTCCCTGCTAGAAAACGGACGGGGCTCTGGCGACCGAGTCAATGGCGGTATATCCATTCCCCCATGCTAGGCAACTGGCTGGAAGAGGCTGCAACGGCCTTGGGGTCTAAATAACCTCAAAAAAGACGAATGTAGAAGGACTTTGGGGCCCCACTACATATATTATTTGCCCTTAGTAAAACCATATGTCGTGTCCGAATCACAAAATAGTAAGCCATGTGAACCGACTAGCGCTCGGCGTCGAAGAGTTGCCAGGCTCTTCGATGTTAAATTGGAGACTGGTGAAGATCCCTATGCTAATAAAATGAAGATTAAAAAGAAGAAACAAGAAGAAAGCATTAATTTGAGTACTTGGAACGTCAGGGGACTAAATAAAAAGGGTAAGCTAGAAAATGTCATATCAGAAATGGTAAGATTAAAGATAGATATAATGGGGATTAGTGAAACGAAACTAGCTGATAGCGGAAGAATTGACAAAGACGACGCCACGCTGTTTTATACGGGAAACCCATCCGATCAAAAATCTAACTACCACGGAGTTGGTATCATGGTGAGCAATAAACTTCAAAAGTATGTTTCGAACGTTATTCACTTCTCTAATAGATGCATGATGCTAAATATCAGCGCCGATCCCTTCAATCTAAACATAATACAAGTCTACGCCCCAACATGTGATGGTGATGACCAGGAAGTGGAAGAATTTTATGAGGGAATAGACCAACTATCAAAGTCAGTAAAATCACAGGATATCAACATAATAATGGGGGACCTAAATGCAAAGGTGGGACAAGGAGAAGAAGGAAAAATTGTGGGGAAATTTAGGTAGAAAGGCGTTGGGTCCCGATGGAATTGCGGTGGAAGTATTAAAATTGATATATGATTGTAATATGGATGATTTAGTTTCATTATTTAACAAATTTTATCAATCAGACAATATGCTCCCTGAAGACTAGTTCTTGTCAATATTCACACCATTACCTAAAAAGGCCAATGCCAAAAGCTGCAGCGATCATCGGATGATCAGCGTTATGAGTCACTTCCTGAAGGTATTCCTAAAAATCATTCAAAGAAGAATCTACAAGAAAATCTAAGAAAACATAAGTGACTCACAATTTGGGTTTAGAGCCGGACTAGGTAATAGAGACGCCTTAGTAGCAGTCCAGGTTTTGGTACAAAGATGTCTAGATGTTAATGTAGATGTTCATATATGCTTTATCGTCTTCGAAAAAGCATTTGACAACATTAATCATGCTAAATTGATCAATATATTAAAATCCATTGGAATAGATGGCAACGACATTAAATTTGTAGAAAACTTATACTGGAAACAAAAAGCTAAAATCAAAATTAATAACGTTTTGACTGAAGAAGTCCAAATAGAGAAAGGTTTAAGGCAGGGCTGTATCCTGTCACCCTGCTTATTCAACTTGTACTCGGAGGTGATTATTAGGAATGCTTTTGACGAACTTGATCTTGGGATCCGTGTGAACGGCAAACTGATACAGAGCATTCGATACGCTGATGATACCGTCTTATTAGCTACTAACCCTGAAGACCTTGAAATAATGATTAAGATAAACACAAATAAAACAAAACACATGATTGTTAGTAAAACGCCAAATCAGAAACACTAAGGACACTATTCTTAAATAACAAAATAATAGACAGAGTCAAAAGTTATAAGTACCTGGGTTGTTGGTTAAGTGAAGACTGGGGATCAGAGAAGGAAATAAGGACGAGAATTGAAATAGCCAGGAACACCTTTCAGAAAATGAGGAAACTTTTGACTAACAGAAAAATAAACCTGGAACTGAGGTGGCGAATGGTTAAATGTTACATCATCTCAATTCTTATGTATGGTTCCGAAAGCTGGACCTTGAAAAAGAATCTGGTTAACAAACTAAGGGCTTTTGAAATGTGGATTTATCGAAGGATGCTCAAAATTAAGTGGACAGATAGAATAACTAATGTCAGTTTTGTAAATCATGAAAAAAGGCTTAGAAGTAGTATCAACAATAAAGAAAAGGAAAGCAGCATATTTTGGACATATATATAGAAACAATAAATACAACCTACTGAAATTAATAATTGAAGGAAAAATTGAAGGGAAGTGTGGTCGCGGTAGAAGGCGCACATCATGGACTGAAAATATAAGAGACTGGTTGAAAGTGAAGAGCATAGATGAACTAATTAGCATGACTGAAGATAGAGAGACATATGGTCGCCGAACTCTTGGACGGAGATGGCACGTGAAGAAGAAGAAGAATAAGCTATCATACTAGCCGGGCTGAAGATGAAGTGCTACCGCCAACCGAAAACGGAATATCATACCCTCTGTCGCACTTGCATATTCAAACGACAGAGAGGGAATTACTTCGTTTTCAAATACTTCGTTCGCGGTAGGCCCTCAGGACTATAATCTGTCAATTAAATGTCAAAATCTGTCTTTAATAACAAAACTCGCAACGCTCGTTTTGTTCTTATTTTATTTATTTTTTTAATTAAAAATCGATATGGTGGCTGCATATGTACATACGGGCATTGACGTGTGTCTTTTTTAAAAATTAAAAAAACAGTTGCATAATGAATTGATAATGTATGGAAATCCATTTTCATTCTCCCTCCAGTCATTTAATGACTTGTCTATGGTTTAGATTTGGATTTTTATAAAAAGTTTATTAATTCTGCTGTCAGTCACTTCATTGACATATTATAATGCTGGAGTAGCAAATAGTATTTTATGCAACAGTTACCTATGTAATAGGGTTCTTAAAATTCAAGAGTCACTGTAGAAAGACTCGAGAATAAATTATGTAACGTTGTATACAATATTTTTTCTACTACGGCAAAATAATTTGATTTAAATGACGACCTGTTTGGCCTAGTTGGTAGTGACATTGCCTCCGAAGCTAGAGGTCCCGGGTTCGAATCCCGGCCGGGGCATTATTTGTGCATTTAGCACGGATTTTGTTCTTGGGTCTTGGATGTTCTCTATGTATTTAAGTATGTATTTATCTATATAAGTATGTATATCGTCGTCTAGTACCCATAGTACAAGCTTTGCTTAGTTTGGGACTAGGTCGATTTGTGTAAGATTGTCTCCCAATATTTATTTATTTATTTATTTTAAATTAAAAATCGATAAGGTGGCAGAATACGGGCACTGACGTGTGGCTCATTTAAAATTTAAAAAAAAGGTGTAAAATAATGTACCTACGGGACTGTCCCAACCTCAGAGTACCAGAGTAGACGTCAAATAATAGTACCGCTACCCAGCGAGATGGTCATATACTAAATTAACTAGTTTTTTGTTTATTAAAAACTTCTTCAGCTATTCTACGCGATACGTGCGCGGCACACTTGATCGAAACCCCCCGAGACCTTAAGTTTACTGTAATGACGTGTGAGTGTGTGGTGTGTCAAATCGGACGTTTGTATGGATTTGTTTTACTGCTATAGGCTATATATCTACTGTGTCCTGCTGTGCTACCGCGAACTTTGAAAATCGAACTTCGTGTCGTGCCGTCCCTTTCACTCTATGTCCCTATATGACTCTATATGTACTCACTCTATATGACGGAAAGGGACGGTACGATACGAAGTTCGATTTTCGAAGTTCGCGGTAGCACCCCTGGCCGATAGTGCCGTTCGGTCCGTGCGCTTCGCAGCGAGCAAGACAAAAATTTGGAGTAAGTAGGTAGTTATTTCTAGGTAAACTTCTCAATATGTATATAGTATTTAGAGGTGTATCTACTTAATTAATGTTATATACAAAAAAGAAAAACTATCACAGCTACATTACTAGTCAACGAGTAATAGCCGAACTTATGGATTGTATAGGTACTTGAAAAAGCAAACTTACGTACAATTTCCGTTGATTACTTAGATGTATGTTGTTTTTTATGTCTATATAGACTAAATATATGTTTTCGACATTTTTAATCCGCACAATGTCACGGGTGGACCGCTACGGGACCCTACATTGCGCGTGACCCACACGCACTTGGCTGCTTTTTTCATACAATCTTACTAATGTTTGATTCGTTTTTATTATACCTGTCATAGGTTTTCCGTTTTGTGAATGTGCGTCATACGCTTGCATCGTAAATTTGATGACGTGAATTTGCGCCAACTTATAAGGCACGATGTAAACCGGTTCGGTGTACCACGTATGTTACACGCAGTCATCTATGATGGTGGTTCGCGTCACTGATCGATAATGTGATAGCCAGTGTAGCTAGCTTACATGTAGGTACCTATAGTGAATACAACATATGTATATATGCATTTATCTCATATTATTATATGTAGATAGTGGATATTTGGTTGGGTCAAAGATTAAGCTCGATAACAGTTACAAGTAAACTAAAAAAGTTTTCCACTGGCCAGGGGAAATTAATCCTTATATCGATGTCATAAGATTATCAGGATAAACGTTTTCTTTTTCATCTAATCTTTAGCAGTAAGTAATTGAAAGTGCTTAAAAAAATGCATGTGTGTTAGTTTCGTCGAATCAGATAAAGCTATAAAACAAAACTAAATGTCCGTTGGTCTGTAATACCGGCCAAATTCGAGTCGAGTCGGAGTTACGCACGAAAGGTCCCGTACCGTGTCGTCGTAAAAGATTCAACGTTATTATTGGATAAATCGATATTATTGACCGCGGATCCAGGATTTTGTTCAGGGTAAGACAATTCCAGTCACGAAAGGGGGCAGGGTTTCTGATGCGCGCTTTAATGCCTACCTACAACTGTGTGTTTACTCACTTTTTAGGGTTCTGCAGCCTAAATGGCGAAAACGGAATCCTAGTTTAGTTATCGTCATATCTGTCCGCCCGTCGTCCGTATGTCACAGCCGATTTACTCGGATACGGAGACTATAAGCATGAAATTTGGTGGGAAGGTGTAATTTATGAATGCTATACAGGAAAAAATGTGAAATTCCGAAAAAATATTAAATTATCGGGGTATGTAGGCAGATATACATCTGTAAAAAAAAATTTGTCTATTTCATAAGATACCATACATCTCGCTATTAGGGCTCCGAACCGGTTAATCTCTAAATCCCGAAATAGCAAAACATTTTGATTTAGTTTATGCTCTTTATTTAGGACTCAATAATGTTTTAGGTTATTATTAGATTGCGTGATTAAACATGAAATATTAAACAAAAGAACGAGAAAAATACCCGTTTTTTGTATGGAGAGAATACCGGTATCCGAGCCCTGCCTCCCGCTGATGTCGTAGGTCTAGTGTAGTAGGTTTTCGTTGGCAGTGGCGCCCTTTGCCATACCGAACCCTAAAAAGTTACAAATGTATGATTGACACTGTAAAACGCGGGAATCATTGGTAAATTAGGCATGTTGTTGCCTCAGTCATGGTTATTTAGGTTATTGACAAATTGAAATTCACACTGTTTGAATTGAAGTACGAGTATGATTCATTTACCAATCAATATTATGCCGATTTTTCCTGCTAAACCTTGCATAGCGACCGATTGCTATTTATGCCTCTAACCACATGTATAGATATTTCTATGTACATATTCGAAAAAAAAACCCAAGTATACTTAGCGCAGGTCGTTGACATTTTTTGGAGGTCCGTACTAAGAGTAATATAAAAACTTGGTTCAATATCCATAATACGGTAATACAGGAAAACAGCTAAGTGCGAGTGTTGCCACACGCACCCTGAAAGGGTTCCGTTCAGTGAGAGAATAACAAGTAGGTAACAGTAACAAGCACAAAAAGCGAAGCTTCAACTATTAGGCCAAACAGAGAATTTTACTAATTGCTGGCGCGGGATATGAGTACCTACATGTATACAACTGAACTTTAAGGATTATGACATACAATGAATGTGGGAGGGGAGAGGGGTAAAAGAGAACAATAAAATTAGGTTTGTTAGTTTCTTAAATATGGCTACAAAGTTTTTAACCGACTTCAAAATTTCAAAAGAGGAGGTTATCAATTCGGTTGTATGTTTTTTTTTTTTTTATGTTTGTTACTCCAAAACTCCGTCATTTCTTAACCGATTTGAAAATTTTTTTTTTGATTGTATGTATATATATCCAAGTTGGTCCCGTTTCTGTCAAAAGGCAGTTCTGATGATGGGATCCATGAGGAATTGAGGGAACTCCTCAAATCTTTAAGGCAAACATATAGTGATTTTTGTGTTTTTATCAACAAGTCAAGCATTTGCATCCAAAAATATGACATTGGATGAAGTGGAACTGCTGATGATGATCAGAACAGAACTCTTCAACGACGAAAAGTTCACGTTTGGCGATTTGTCCTCCTAGCTGTGTTTGTTAAGCAAGTTCTATTTTCACGATTAATTTTTGTCATGCTCGAGTTCTGATGATGGGATCCATGAGGAGTTGAGGGAACTCCTCAAATCTTAAAGGCAAACATATATTGATTTTTGTGTTTTTATCAACAAATCGAGCATTATCATACAAAAATGTGACATTTGATGAAGTGGAACTGCTGATGATGATCAGAACAGAACTCTTCAACGACGAAAAGTTCACGTTTGGCGATTTGTCCTTCTAGCGGTGTTTGTTAAGCAAGTTCTATTTTCACGATAGATTTTTGTCATGCTCGAGTTCTGATGATGGGATCCATTAGGAATCGAGGAAACTCCTCAAATGTGAAAGGCACACAAATAGTGATTTTAGTATTTTCATGAACTAATCAAGCATTTTCATTCATAAAAGTGACATTTGATGAAGTGGAACTGCTGATGATGATCAGAACGGAACTCTTCAACGACGCGTAGTTCACGTTTGGCGATTTGTTCTCTTCGTTTTGTTTGTCAAGCAAGCAAGGTTTTTCCATGATTTCATGAGGAATTGAGGGTACTTAGTCTTCTACCATTATAAACATACTTATAGCCATTTTTGTATTTTATTGTATGGAATCTAAGAGTGCACCATCTAAGATTAATAATCTTTCACCGGACACCCCCATTGAAGTCGGTTTTTTTTCTTAAAAATTATGTATTTAAGGTACCACCTATTTGTAGGCATGTCTCAAGAAGCTTCATCAGCACTGACCACTGTTCTGTGTTCATCAGTAACCGGCATAGCGCTATTAGGTGTCTACCATTAGGGTAGGTAGTACTTGTGAGAAAAAATAATAATATAGTGATCATACATCAAAGCATAACAATAATGCATGAGATGAGGAGCATGTACCTATGAGGAGATAGTTTTGTTACACCGACTCTCCAATTCTAAGAACCCTTATTAACTATGTAACTGTTGCATAAAATACTATTGTGTTATGCAAGGCTGCAAAGTTGTTGTTTGGCGCGAGTGCTTGCATTGAGAGCCGAGCCAGCGAAGGGTTGTAAGAATAAGAAGTACAAGCAATCCTGAGCGTAGCGAGGCTTTCAAGGCACGAGACTCCAAACAAGAGACAAGAAACAACTTTGCTGCCGAGCGAAACACACATCTTTTACCTCACCACCGCGAGGAAAATTGTTCATACACCTATAATGCTAGTCGTATGTAAGTTGTACTAACTTTCATTAAAGAGTTGTGTAAATCTCATCTAAATCAAAGCATTTCATAATAAAATACTTTGTTTTCCTACAGTTCAGCATAATATTGTTGAGTAAAGAGTACTCACGGGAAACATGGCTAAGGCTCAAATAACCATAATTCACTCTTTGCACTAAATTAACAGGCATTAAAATTGGAATATGAATATGTTCTGCACTGAAATCTATAAATTAAATTCATTATTCCGATTTTCCTAAAACGACTAGCCGTAATGTAAAATGGCGGATCATAAAATCAGCCTGCGACACGTATACGACTTACATATATTACATATATTATAATCGACCGTTTAGCTAGTAGAGGAGGGCACACCAGACTCCAATAAAATTAGCACTTTAATCAAATAATATCTCGTAACTCGTAAACGAATACGTATAGCTTAATCAAAAATAGACACTAAAACTCAAGCTATTCTTTTTTTAACGAGCCATCTAACGACTTTACGTGTGCATGTGGTGGGTAGGGGAGGTACCCTAAAATAGTAGTTTTTTTTTAATCTATTTATACAGTTTTGTTTGAGTGGTTGATATGTATACCTATATCAAATTACAGCTTTCTATTTAGCAACAGTTACTGAGCTAAGCCGCGGACAGACGGGCGGACGGACGATCATGGGGCCAATTCTCGGTCCGATCGAGATGCATGTCTATCGTGACATTGTATAGAATGGTAAAGTCACTTGTATGGAATCTCTAATAGAGATCATCTCGATCGAACCCGAGAATTGGCCCCCTGGTCATAACCCGGATTCCTTGTTTACCACGGATCCCTAAGAATCACAACTTTGATTACATACTTTATGTGTGTGTGCGGTACATAGCGAGTCTGGACATGACAGTTACAAACATGAATCAATTACACCTTGCCTATATTATCTGACTAAAATGCTTGTGAGTTATGAAGAAACAGACAAGCAGACGGACGAATGATATGAGGAAACATTGGACAAAGGATCACCTTGTTGCCATTTTGGCTGCGGAGTCCTATGTATGTATATATGTATCAGACCGCCACGTAACGATATAGGACGATATTCGGCGCAGGGACGTATATAAGGGGGGGGGGGGGCTCTGGGGGGTCCGGACCCCCCCCCCCCCCCCTTAGGGCTCGATGGTACCATGTTTATTCCTAGAGCCGGAAAAGAAACCCACGACCGCAATTGAGGCGATTGATCAGTGCGAATTTTTCCCACTAACATACACGTACGGAAATGTAATTTTCATTCGTCCCGATTCTTGGCACTCGCCCTATACCATATAATGTACTCTTTGCCCTATACCCAGTGGAATCGTCATTAAAATCGCAAAGCACGATGTACTTCTGGTTTATAGTATGTAGTATGGATCAGCGAGGGTAGTGTTAACTGCGAAATTTCGCAATTCGCAGCTTGTTCTAAAAGTCATAAACCGTGCGTTTTTGACAGCAAAATCTGACCATCTTGGAAGGGCCATAGCTTTGTCCCTAAGCTGCACAGTTGGGCTTGAATTGATGTAAATTTAATGAACTTAAAAAAGTACTACCTACATTTTGCGATCGACAAACTTACAGTTTATGATTTTCAGCTTTTAGGACATGAATAAGTGAAAAAGTTTCGCAGTTTTTCGCGTGGTGCACAACAAGCTCAAGTTTTACGATGTTGCAAGATTGGATGGTCACTTTCCTTATTGATCCATATATCATATTAAATAAAAGCGGCCAAGTGCGGTTTGGGCGGCGCGCAGTGGGGGGTTCTGTACCTGCTGCTACTGGTACTGGTTTAGAACCACTATCCTGTACTGTGAGTTAGCAGGGGTCGTATTTTTATAGGAAACTCACGGCACTTTAAGGGCGAGGCAGTTTTTCAGCGATACCTAACTTAGAAACTATTGGACCTGTCTTTTTCAAATCATTTTTCGGTGAAAGTATATAATAAGAATAATTTTTAACAAAAAAACCCGACTTCAATGGGGGAGGCCGGTAAAAGATTATTATACTTAGATGGTGCACTCTTAGATAGATATACAATAAAATAAAAATGGCTATAATATATGTTTATAATGGTAGAAGACTAAGTACCCTCAATTCCTCATGGAATCATGAAAAAACCTTGCTTGCTTGACAAACAAAACGAAGAGAACAAATCGCCAATCGTGAACTACGCGTCGTTGAAGAGTTCCGTTCTGATCATCATCAGCAGTTCCCTTCATCAAATGTCACTTTTATGAATGAAAATGCTTGATTAGTTCATGAAAATACTAAAATCACTAATTGTGTGCCTTTCACATTTGAGGAGTTCCCTCGATTCCTAATGGATCCCGTCATCAGAACTCGAGCATGACAAAAATCAATCGTGAAAATAGAACTTGCTTAACAAAAACAGCTAGAAGGACAAATCGCCAAACGTGAACTTTTCGTCGTTGAAGAGTTCTGTTCTGATCATCATCAGCAGTTCCACTTCATCAAATGTCACATTTTTGTATGATAATGCTCGATTTGTTGATAAAAACACAAAAATCACTATATGTTTGCCTTTAAGATTTGAGGAGTTCCCTCAATTCCTCATGGATCCCATCATCAGAAATCAAGCATGACAAAAATTAATCGTGAAAATAGAAATTGCTTAACAAACACAGCTAGGAGGACAAATCGCCAAACGTGAACTTTTCGTCGTTGAAGAGTTCTGTTCTGATCATCATGAGCAGTTCCACTTCATCCAATGTCACATTTTTGGATGAAAATGCTTGACTTGTTGATAAAAACATAAAAATCACTATATGTTTGCCTTAAAGATTTGAGGAGTTCCCTCAATTCCTCATGGATCCCATCATCAGAACTGCGTTTTGACAAAAACGGGACCAACTTGGATGTATATACTTACAATCAAAAAAAGAATTTTCCAAATCGGTTAAGAAATGACGGAGTTATGGACTAACAAACATTAAAAAAAAAACAAAAAAAAAAAAACATACAACCGAATTGATAAACTCCTCTTTTGAAATTTTGAAGTCGGTTAAAAAAAACATGGATTTAATGCCCATGATTTTTTTCATATTTTTTGATTCCACGACGTTAGGGGAGGAACGCAATTATTGTGACTATTGGAGCGATTATCTCCGATCATATTCACATCTATAAAACTGCTGAGAAACCTCATATTTATTTCTGAAGACCAATCGCCATTGATGTGCCACATGTTAACCTAGAATTTTTATTTTATTTTAAGTTACTTGTATGGAGTGCCCCCTTTACGCTACGCAAGCGGCTTACAATCTTTGTTGTGTGTAGTTTTTGATTAAAATGCCTATGAGATACGAACAGACAGACGGACTTGACGAAACTAGAACTACATCGTGCTTTAGGATGTAAAACTCTGAGTGTTTAGTAGGGTTACTATTGCTCGTGGCAAGATCTCTCAGGACTAATGAAGATCATATTTTCCGCACTTCTATCAAAATGTATGTAGGTACCTCATTGTCTTTCAATTTAAGTTTTTTGGGTTCCGTACTTCAAAAAGAAAAAAAACGGAACCCTTATTACGCTTGATTTTCACAGGCGTGGTATAAAAAAAGGATCACTCGTGTGTCTATCCGTCCGTCTGTCACAGCCAATTTGTTCCGAAACCACAGGACCGGTTGAGTTGAAATTTGGTACCTACACATTCCTAAGTCGGTGACCCAAAGATAGACGTGTAATGTATAGTACAGTAACAGGAGCAAATATTTAAAAGGACGCTTCCTTAGAGCATCGGCAGTAACTCCGTGTCCCAATATTCTTGTTTTTTTTTCAATTCTGAGAAATTTTGATCTAGACTCATGACCTCCAAGTAATGATTCAACTTGATTCAACGAGATTATAAGGCGATCTGTGCAGTTTTTGGGGTAGTATAAGTTATGAGTCATAATACTTTTAGATTTTTTTATGTTACATTAAAGGTATTACTTAATTTAAAAAAATGTGTTTTTAAAATATATAGGTATAGATATCACTTCAGAAGATTAATCGGCCAAAAAAATCAACTGGAACCACTTGGAAATAATTCCTGGCTCGCTCAATAAATTTTTTTGCTCCTGTTACAGGGCACTCGCGCCCTGTATGAATGAATTTTAGACATGGGGCCAAATTTTGAAGGGTAAATTAGAAACTAAAAACAATTTTTCAAACTATATCGTGTGATATACCTATCAAATAAAGGTCTTAATGTGAGAAACTCAATTTTTTTTAATAAATATTTAATAAATAATTTTGAAGATTGAAGTGATTTGAGAAAATAGACGAAAATTCATCTCCGAAACTGCAAGGCCTAAAATTTTGAAAAAGAATACACAAAATAGTCATTACCCTAAAGATTACAGGAAAACCTTTAAAAAGTCTAGGTTTAGTAGTTTTTGAGATATCGATATCATGTGAATTTCCTATGAAGATGCGACTTTTTTAATTCGAAGTACAGGATAGTGGTTTCACATGTGGAGTGGCAGTGGTGGGAATGGAGCCCTTCATTGTGCGTGGTCCGACACGCACTTGGCCGATTTTTTTGCTAAAGAAAAATTTCGCGCTCGCTACGCTCGCGCCTTCATTTATGTGTAATGTCCTGATGGCGCGTCCGCCCGTCCCCCCCCTTTGAATTTCTATATCTACGTGCTTGATTCGGCGCCTATACAGAACAAATTACAAAACTATAGTTCTGTGGTACAAATACGAGTCACTTGACTGCATTCTTAAAAAAAATGGCCATGAGCATGCGGGGCCATGCTCAGTCCGTAGTTGTCCAATGAGCATAATCTAAAAAAAACAATAACAAGCAACAGGGAATACTTTCGCAGCGGTTCATACGACTATTACTAAGAAAAGAAGACTATATGATAACTCAAAAACAGCTTAGCTTATCATGTCCGCAATAGTTTTCGTTGAAAGTCTTTACTTTCATGATGTTTTTCATATTTTTAGGACCCATAGTTCAAAAGTTCGCGGGGGGACTCATTTTTTTTTCTTTTGGAGTGACTTTATCAAAAAATGTGTCATGAAACCTCTATTTATTTTAAAAGACCCCACGGTGTTGTTGGATTGATCTTTTAAATTACATTGATGCAAAAAAAAACCCCCACTTTACGTGTAGGCAAGTGTAAGGGAGGTACCCTTAAAACTTTTTTTAGATTTTATTTTCCCACTTTGTCAGCTTTATTGCTTTAAATATCCATGCCAAATTGCAGCTTTCTATAGCACTAACAATCACAGAGCAAAGCCTCGGACAGACAGACGGACATGGCGAAACTATAAGGGTTCCTAGTTGACTACGGAACCCTAAAAAGGAATACAGAACATAAAGCGAACAAGCAAGCAAATCAAGTAGTGACGAACAACAGGCAGGTCTAGCTAAAGTGCTACCACTTTTCGACTCTATTATTTGTGTGTGATGGTACTGATGGTCCAAAAGTGTAAGTAGGTACTTTCTTGGCTGACTATGCCTACTCGTATATTATTAATTATCAATGAGCAATTATTTCTGCTACCGAAAATATCCCGTATCAGCCTGTACGAGATTAGAATGGCTCTTAAACAGCTAAAGAACAACAAGGCACCCGGTGAAGACGGAATTACAGCTGAACTCCTGAAGGCGGGTGGAAAACCGGTCCTTAGGGCCCTTCAGAAGTTGTTCGACTCCGTCTTACTAGAAGGGAAAACTCCGAAGGCATGGAACAGAGGTGTGGTGGCGCTGTTCTTCAAAAAGGGTGACAACGCCTTACTGAAGAACTACCGACCCATCTCATTTCTGAGCCATGTCTATAAGCTGTTTTCAAGAGTCATTACGAACCGTCTCGCACGCAGGCTAGATGACTTCCAGCCTCCCGAACAAGCCGGCTTCCGAAGAGGCTTTAGCACCGTAGACCACATCCATACGCTCCGTCAGGTTATACAGAAGACTGAGGAGTATAACCTGCCCCTCTGTCTAGCGTTCGTGGACTACGAGAAAGCCTTCGATTAGATTGAAACCTGGCCTGTACTACAATCTCTACAGCGGTGCCAAGTGGACTACCGCTATATCGAAGTGCTGAAGTGTTTGTACGGGAACGCCACTATGTCAGTCCGACTCCAGGACTAGAACTCGAAACCTATTCCGTTACAGCGGGGAGTCAGGCAAGGAGATGATATTTCTCCTAAACTGTTTTCCGCTGCACTGGAGGATGTGTTCAAGACTCTGAACTGGAGAAGGCTATGGCATCAACATAAACGGCGAGTACATCACTCACCTTCGGTTTGCTGGCGATATAGTAGTCTTGGCTGAGACCATGGAGGATTTAATTACAATGCTCAATGACCTCAGTAAAGCCTCCGAGCGAGTTGGTCTAAGGATGAACATGGACAAGACGAAGATTATGTCAAATGCCCATGTAGCACCAACTCCCGTAACAATCGGACACTTCACGCTCGAAGTTGTAGACGATTCCAACTGCCTTTTTTTCGTCCAATATTCCGCAGTGTCTCAAGACGAAAGTCTTTGACCAGTGTGTGTTGCCAGTGATGATATATGGTACTGAAACGTGGTCGCTTACTATGGACCTGAAAATCAAAGTCACCCAAAGAGCAATGGCTAGGGCTATGCTGGGAGTATCTCTGCGTGATCGCATCAGGAATGAAGTTATCGGCAGCAAAACCAAAGTGACCGATATAGCCTTTCGAATCGCTAAACTTAAGTGGCAGTGGGCGGGACACATAGCACGTAGAACCGATGGCCGTTGGGGCGGAAAGGTTCTCGAGTGGTGACCACGTACCGGAAGGCGTAGCCTGGGCAGGCCCCTCACACGGTGGACTGATGACCTGGTAAGGGTCGCGGGTGTCCGCTGGATGCGGGTGGCGCAGGACCGGTCATTTTGGAAGTCTTTAGGGGAGGCCTATGTCCAGCAGTGGACGTCTTTCGGCTGACATGATGATGATGATGATGAGCAATTATTTCTGCTATCGTAATATTATAAATGTACATACATATTACGTTTGTGAGTTCCGGGAAACGGTTAATACCTTCCCTGTGCGCCGGATTTATTTTTTAGCATGAAAGTGGGCGGGGAGTTGATCTGACGAGAATTCACACGATTGACGTGACGACTGATGAAGTCGATGCAAAAGCTAGAATATTTAATTAAATACCAACTGCTTATTCTATGGTAGAAACTGGTAAACGTATCTATACAAAAGTTTTTGTTTAGTTGGGTGCAATATGTTATAAAATTTTAATTGTTTTAGCACTGCCCTTTTCTGAAACATCAGCTGTCAATAACAGTAACAAAATCTCTTTTGCTCATAATAGTCAAAGCTTGGGAGTACAAAAACCAATTGTTTGATTACAGTCGGGCCGGACCCTAAGGTCCGTTATTGCAGTTAATGTTTACAGTTTCTACAAATTTTAACAAAGCTAATTTTGTTGCATTTTATTGCCTCGAAATGGGATCACCGACCATTAGTGCTTTTTGCTACGCCTTTTATGAGGGTGTCGCTGGAAGGTCGGCGAAGACAAAGGGGCCGGAATCACTCGCATAAACAATGTTTGACGGCTTCTTTGCCGGTTTATGATTGCGACTCGCCGGGTCTCTTTGGCGTCCGCCGGCGTATTAGATAACTGCCATGCTACGAATAAGTTTGTATTACAGAAAAAAATAATGCTTAGATGTCGACTACAGAGGGGTACCTAAATATTTTTACCCTGTTAAAGTGTTGGTGAGAAACTATGTATGTAATTACGTAGCACTTGCATTGTAACTATATTAAATCTGGGTATAGCTCTAATGAGACGGCGAGTAATTCTGAAAAAGTTCAAAACTTCAATATATATTAATAATTTGAACGTTTGTATTTCTTGTAACACATGAAATCCTATATGACAAATAAATTTTTTAAATAGACCAGTTTTCAAGTGAAATTTTACTACACTTCTAAAGCACAAGTGATTATATATAAACCGTTCCTTCACAACAATATCAATATTTCTTTTATCTAAACTCTGAACGTTTATTTATATCGAAATAATCATTCGTAAGCAATATAATCTAAAAGAATGCTTTTTGAATGTCAAAAATTACATTTATAGAATTTCATATTACTCATCTTGAAGTGGAGTTGTTATAGTGTAAGCTGTACTTCCTAAATAAAATTCCCTTAGGGGGGGAGTAATGAGACATTTTACTTTTTGTATGGAAAAAAAATCAGAAATCTATCGTGTGTACTATCATATGAAAGGGCTTTTTAAGGCAATTCTAAAAATATACCACATCATTACATTTCAGCCATATTCTTTTAATAAAAACAAAAATAATTTTCGAAACATACCAAGTTTGGGCTCATCCAGACACGATATGGCTGATTATTTTTAAATACAATATACCACAAATGATACGTGATATCCTCATATCTAACCTCAAAAAAGCCATTTTGAAAATAATTTCACAAGATACGAGGATATCACGTATCATTTGCGGTATATTGTATTTAAAAAAAAATTAGCCATATCGTGTCTGGATGAGCACAAACTTGGTATGTTTCGAAAATTATTTTTTTTTAATTAAAAAAATATGGCTGAAATGTAATGATGTGGTATATTTTTAGAATCGCCTTAAAAAGCTCTTTCATGTGATACTACACACGATAGGTTTCAGAAAAAAAAAATTTTTTTTCCATACAAAAAGTAAAATGTCTCTTTACTTCCTAAGGGAAATTTTTTTAGGAACTGTAAATAAGAAATATAATTCATAAATATCTTTAGCTATATACATACTTATCATCATCATGCAGCCGAAGGACGTCCACTGCTGGATATAGGCCTCCCCGAAAGACTTCCACAATGACCGGTACTACGCCACCCGCATCCAGCGGACACCCGCGACCCTTACCAGGTCATCAGTCCACCGTCCACCGTGTGGGGGGCCTGCCCGTGCCCACGCTGCGCCTTTCGGTACATGGTCGCCACTCGAGAACCTTTCCGCCCCAACGGCTATCGATTCTACGGGCTATGTGCCCCGCCCACTGCCACTTAAGTTTAGCGGCTCGAAGGGCTATATCGGTTACTTTGGTTCTGCTGTGGATGGCCTCACTCCTGATGCGATCAGATCACGCAGAGATACTCCCAGCATAGCCCTCTCCATTGCTCTTTGGGTGACTTTGAGCCTTCTTATGAGGCCCAAAGTAAGCGACCACGTTTCAGTACCATATTTCATCACATCACTGGCAACACACACACTGGTCACTTGAGACACTGCGGAATATTGGATGAAAAGATGTGCCGTGGCTTCCCGAACGCTGCCCGGCCGAGTCGGATTCGACCATGGTCTAAATCCTCCATAGTCTCAAGACTACTGTATCATCACCGAACCGAAGGTGAGGAGCGTTCGTGGCCCAGCGGCGCCCGCGTACCGCGTGCGGTATGCGAGGTTAAGCAATGTCGGGCGAGGACAGTCCTTGGATGGGTGACCGCTTTGAGTGGTTACTAACTGAGCGCTCCCGTGCTTTGGAAGGCACGTTAAGCCGTTGATTCCGGTTGCTGTCTATGATAGCAGTCGTTAAGCCAAGTTAGAGGCCTCCGGGCGGCTTGAGAACCTCTAACAGTCAAGTTGCCCACTCACTTGACAAGCCTAATCCCAATATGGTCTAGTTTCCCCCTCGGGTTGGAAGGTCAGATGGCAGTCGCTTCCGTAAAAACTAGTGCCTACGCCAATTCCTGGGATTAGGTAGCGGACCCCAGGCATCCTTCAGGATGCAACTGTACTGGGAATAACGCTAGGAGGATGATGAATAATATCAAGCAAACAACAAGCATCTATCATCATTAGTTCTCGCTGTGTGATCGGCCCAGCGCCACTTCAGACGACATACCATTTCTGCTGCATCTAAAATATTTGTTTTTTAAGGATTTCTATGTTTTTTAACCTGTCTTTTATTTTTATTCCCAGTAAACTTCTCTCGATAGCCCTTTGGAATTTTTGTAATTTGTCTATTATTTCTTTAGGCCCAGGTTTGGCATCCGTAAAGTAGAGTGGGAGTCACAACAGATACAATCACAATCTTTTTTACTTTCATATCGAGTTTCGATTTGAAAATGTGCTTATGTGCCTAATATGAACTCCAGGCTTTCTTAATCCTTCTATTTGACGTGTATAGCTGTCCATAAAAGCACTCTATCTCATACAGAAGCTCAGGTTTGAATGAAAAGATTCTACCATCCTCAGTTTTTAATTTGGCGAGCTGGCTCTGCCCAATAGACAGATCTCTTGAGAACACTTCAGAGCTCTTATTCCGCTCGACGGCCTCTTCAATACGATTTGTATTGAATTGGCACAAATCGCGGGTAAGGGACTTGGAGATCTGTTTATTGACCTGCCTGTATAATGTTGCATCGGCTGAAGACTGCAAAATCATTTCATTCCTTTCCTCGATGAGCCTCTGAGTGGAGATACGAGTAGAATGCCTTTTAGCTTAGTGAGCTCGTTGGGCTGAAAGAACTTAGACCCAATGATATGGACAGCTTCCACAAGCCCGCCTTTGAATTCGTCCATTTCGTTCACATTACCGCCTAGACAATCAAAACGGTTTTGGAGTTCCAGCTGAAAGCTCTCGGGGTTTTGGATTTGGACTACTGCTGGACGGAGCGTAGACTTCATCAGTCGAGAGCGCTCTAGCTTAACGCATATATTAAATGTGCGTCTTACCAGAAGATGATTGCTTCCGGTTTTAACCGTATTGACGTAGACGGTTTTGAGCGTAGCTACCTATAATAATAATAAATTCTTTATTTCAGACTTTTCAGGTGATTAGGTGTGAAGGGAGGATATTTTTGTTTGCTTTTGAATGGGGTGTTGTTGGATAAGTCTTTCAAAATTAATAGAGGTGTTCATCAAACATTTTTTGATTAAAGTGAATACTTTCAGAAATACGAGAATTCACTTCTGAAGAAAAAAAAATTGAACTATAGGTCCAAAAAATATGGAAAAAATCATGAAAGTAAAGCTTCCGGGGGGAAAATCCTTTATGGATACCACCGCACTGTCCCCGCAGTTATGTCAAACTTGCACCGAATAAAAACCCCCCGATCGTCCTCCTCAACTCATTTCGGGCGGCTCTGGGATCTCCTTCGGAACGCACCAGTGCCGCCCTAGAGGCTGTGGGTCCCACTATCTGCTTTCATATATGGACTGAATATCAGCTGCTCTGCCCCACAGTAATATTCCATAACACACATTGAGCTCTTATAATACCTAGAGTCACAGTCCCGAACTAAATCTGTCCCACTATCTGCTTTCATATATGGACTGAATATCAGCTGCTCTGCCCCACAGTAATATTCCATAACACACATTGAGCTCTTATAATACCTAGAGTCACAGTCCCGAACTAAATCTGTCACAATAATAGCTCATAACAATGTTGCATTCGAGTAGAAGCGAAGTCACTCAATTCATAACCACGATCGTAAAACTAAAAAGTAAAGCATGCGAAAACTTACTTTATTACAACCAAGATAAGACTCAAATTAGTACAATGTGAAAAATCATCTTCATTAGCGACATTTGAAACAACTTCATGTCCTTCATACCCAATGGCAGCTGTCACAATGGGAACACAGTTCGAAATGGAGTCGCATTCATATTTTTTGAACAATGTTTTTATGTAAGGATTTATTATAGTTAGTCGTCGAACTATGTGGCGTGGTCGAAATATGTTGATATCAATTCATAATAATGAAAAATCAAGTTTTATTATTACTTTTCAAATTACACATGTTAAAAATGTTCTCAATTTAGCTGCAAGAATAGCATTCCCGTCTCTCGTAGTCGCACCGGTATAGCGGCTCTACGTCATCCTTTAAGATTCTTGGCGTGTCTTTTTTCTCTACATATACCTGTATAACTAAATCATAATCATCGTCTTCTTCTTTTAACAAAAGATACAAAAGTAAATTGCGATCTCTTATTTCAAATTTCAAAAACACGTCAGTCGTGTTGTCTCGCGGAACACTCAGAACCAACTGGAAGACGGCGCTGCCATCTGCTGCTGCCGTCTGCAGTTGAGTTCGAAATCACGGTCGGAGCAACATGACGCCGCGACATGTCGACGTATAGGTATACGTATACGTATAACTTTACTATCTTAACTTTAATTTAAGCACCCTTCAATCACTTTATTGGAATTATCAATAGGTACTTTAGTCATAAATCATAATTTAAGTTTAAAACATTATAAAATTTGCAAGAGCTTATCACCAACAAACGTTCTCATCATCATTCTAGCTAGTGTTATCCCAGTACAGTTGCATGCTGAAAAAACATAATTTCACATAAATTATTCATTTATTAACTAACTTTTCGGAATTACTATAATTAGTAAGGGGGTAGCTACTCCACAGAAATTTTATTCCTGGAGATTGTCAAATTACGCATGATAACATAACGAGTACTGACCCTATTAAATACAAATTTTAATTCAATAACGAGTGGTACTTACTGAAAATAAGATAACCCGCCATTTATTTATTTTTAGTTCTGCTTGAATTTCTGCTTTTAAGCACTGAACATTTTGCAAGCAACCGGCAATCAGTCAGTCACAACTCCTATATAAAAAAAACAATGTATGGCGATGGAGCGCCTGTCATGCCAACCTACAGGCTTATGGGTTGTCATGGCAATCTGACAAACTTGACAAAGTCAAATACGTAAATATCTTTAAGATTTAATGGAAGGAAAAGGGTTTTTTATAACTCCTTTGTGTGTAAATAAATAATATTGTATAAGCTTGACGTGGTTTATTTACTATTTACTACAACAGTTGAAAACAAGTCGATTGTTTTCGCATTAAGTATTAACGCTGGTTACTTCTTAATGCAAACTTAGTTAAAAAAGGCAAAATGTAAATCGCAATACCTACGTAAGCAATTTTTATCGAATATCGATAAGACATGCACATCACTGGTGCATTTACTATTCAATACTATCGATAACTCCACAGCACTACAGTGACAGTTAGTTTTATAGCGATGAACATCAAAGATATACAGAAACATACAAAAATTACTGTGGATGACAGTATATAGGCAGTTTATTACGTCTCTTCTCCGTAAGGAGTATTATATTCTCTTTGCCGGCAATGACAAGTAAAGTTGTCTTGTCAAACACTGTGATATTCACAACCTGTCTAGACTTGCCTCACCATACGTTCTATTATATCTGGACCTTGAGATTCGTAACGACTATGCATAATCGGAGGTCAGGCTCATACTGGTTTTTTAAGATGAAGTTTTCGTACGTCAGTAGGCATTGTGAATATCAAGCACGTGCTCGGAAGTGTTCGGCTCCGCTCGACAATTCCCGCTTAAATTGTGCACATGTACCAGCTTTTACAGAGCCATTTTTACGACGTGATTGTGATTCTATACATTATAGTATTTCTATGATAACATTGATAACACATGATACTATGGAAGTAGCTAAAGTAGACTGGCCTTGCTGTAGCTACGTCGTTTAGCTGTTTTTTTTTACGGCATACGAGTATACTGCAGAACTGAGCCATTTTGATAGTGCTTTAAAATGAGGACTTACATAGCAGAATCATTTGGCAATATGAAATTTTTGGTCCGTACGCGGGCTTAGTGCACGGCATACGGAGCCTACTACTATAAGTACCTTGTTTTTTTTTTCAGATTAGAAAAATCGTGCTTTATTCGTCTGCGATTTCAAGGAAAACTATCCTGAAACGGGAACATATGCGGTGTGTTTTCTTTGAAACGTAATAGGTTACTGAAATAAGTGAAATTAGTACAATATTATCCGCTGATATCCTAGGGAAACAAAGAAACGTGGCCGAAACTGGTCGTTAAAAGTATAATGAGCAAAAGCAAGAACTAGGTGCTACAGTCGCCTTAATAAGTTAAAACGTGAATAAACTACTACTACTAAATTACGTTAAAAATACGCCGACGGGCTAGCATAGAGCTCAGGAACTATAAAAACTAATTTGTTAAAAGGGTGACAGAAAAATAAAAGAACTTAACAAATGACTGGACTGCCCAAACTGTGCCTTACATTAAAATACATGTTAATACAAACACGTTGCAACCCTTTCTCGGTGAATGGTTTTTATTGTCTTTATATGTAGGGGTCAATGCATAGTTTTTGCTTTACAACGAACAACTATGAAAAGGTTTATTAATCAATTAATTAAATGTGTTTCGGTCATTGTCATAGAGCAAATATGGAAATGAACCGGTACATAACAATGTTTTGATTTATAGCGCGCCGACAAAAGGGTTTGCTGGGTTCGCTTAAGGTGAGAATTTGGCTACATTTGTTTCTTTCATTTTTTACATCTAAACAATGCAAATGACGTTATTGATACACGAACAAGGGATTTACTTTCTCAAACGGGAGAGGGTCCGATTCAGATGGAATAAGTTGTAAAAGTTAAGATATTTATAATGATTTGTAAATATGGGGCTTACTTAGAAACCACGAACATATTCTGGATAGATATTTAGCGGAAAAAGAATACTTTACAAAGCTAGGCAGCTGCAGATTGTTGTTACGAACGAGTATCTTATCATTGGGCTCGTGTAGGAAGCGGTTACGGCCGTTCACTGAGTAGTAAGTAGGTAGTAGTTGTTCTACTCTGTGTGAGACACTCATTTACTTAGGACTTACATTGTACACCTTCTCGAGACAGTGGGCATTGCGAAAGTTTATTAACCTAAGGAATTAAATTCCGATGAAGGTTCAAAATTATCAAGATGCATGATTGCGATAATTTTCACTAAAAACCGGTGAAGGGCCAGGCGCCACTCGCGTGCGGATGTTCCGTACTTCCGTTCCCTATAACTTTAAGGAGTATTGATGTTTAAAAAAACCTGGTTAGATGAATAGAAGCTGAATAGAAATATGGTTTCCTTTAGTATTTGCGTTAACCATACGTAATTCATTATTTTCTCTTTGTTAACTGCGGAGATGTAGGTACCACTTGGTCGCTGGAGTTCCCTTCCTATTAGATAGACTAAGAATTTTTGGTCCTCACATAAACTTAATACATGCATATGTATATTATAATGAATAAACGGGACTTAATCTAGTTCACGACCAAGAATATTGTGGCTGTGGTATACGATACGGTTTGTGAATAAATGTAATTGTACCTACGCGATTAAGGCTGGGTTGCACCAAACCATCTGTAATCGTAAGCGGTGTTCGTTAAAATCTCATAGTATGGAAAGTTTGACAAGTTTGTGAGGGATGACAGCTGCCGACGCCATATTTAACTTTGATCGGTCTGTGGTCGTAAGTTGGTGCAACCCAGCCTTAGTCTCATCTAATACTCTATATGGCGTCACAAGGCTGAATTGTGACATTCATAACGCACAAAAAGAACAGCAGCATGTAGGTACATTTTCTTTATTAAATCCGCCTTAGTAATAAATATGTTGGGCTTACACACAGGTATGATTTTTTACGCTATGACACCTTGTCACTTACTCCCTTTTAGAATTAGGAACTTTTGAAATTGGGATATTTTCGAGAATTTGAAAATGTGGCTATATTTAATTTTATTTGATATCATCGTAAGAAAGCTCGCTTAATTTTTTTTAATGTTGTCAATTCAGAAAACACATCAGCATGATACTGACTGACAGTGCGGTCTTAGAAAACAAAACGCTAGAATTCAGAAGCGTAGGTTGAATGTGAAATGTATCTCATGTAACCTAGTTTCGTGAGCGTGAGATGTTTTCAGATGCTATATTGGGACCGAAAAACGAAATATTTCGTGGTTATAAAAATAAATATGCAGATAATCATCCAAAACGATGTTAGAAAGATTATTGTTGATATTATTAATCATTTAAAACAATAAAAGGACGAAGTATTGACTAATAATCCAATACACAATGTTTTGAAATTGATTGTTGACATGACAGGCAGTGCTGACATTTCATATCATAGTAAGTATTCATTGAATTGGTAAGATTGGTTGGATTTAATAAGTACACTTTTTTCTTATTTACGGTATAGGTAAGTCTACAATAACAAATATATATATATGTATAAAAGAAAATAACGTTACCGTCGTTGCCGCCAACGAAAAAAAGACCCAATATTTTTTTAAGTAGTTTTTTTATATATTTTTTTTGACTAAGAAAGCCAATACACAGTGTCCTGACCTGGCTGTACATGACGTACTCGTATGTATATTATTGCCTTAAAACATGCTGTTTGCAGCGACATTATTTCAGGTCCAAATAGGCACTGGTCAGGCTTTAATTAGATGTAAGTTAGTATTGCTGTGCCTCTACGGGGTCAATTTTATTACTTCTTTGTAATACTATATCATATTAAGTGTGCAATAAAAAAAATTGAAAACTTTGATAATTTTGTTCATATATTTTTAGGGTTCCTTACGACCTTTTTTAATTCAATGTATAGTATACCGGTTTTAACCGTGGACTTAGTGCACAGTGGGTGTCGGTACGGACACCCTTCTTAGTGCGTGATCCGACACGTACTTGGCCGGTTTTTTAATTATGGTATCCAAAATAATTCATTATCATTTTCACATTATCAATAACTATTATCGGTTGCTTCGGCTGTGGGTGTGGGAACATATTCTGTGGAAAAATCACAGCAAATTATCTATGGGAACAAAATGATTAGGTATGTTATTTAATAACATCCTTCCTTGTTATCAATTTAGGGCAATACCTATGGGTTCTTTGCGCCGGTAATGTACTAAAAGGATTGCTCGTTTTTAGGGTTCCGTACCGAAGAAGGTAAAAAAGGAACCTTTATAGTTGTCCTGTCCATCTGTTTCAACTATATGTATCTCAGGAACTAATTACGAGTATGCTATCGATTTGAAAATGTGTTGTACGGACGGATCTTCGCGGCGCGAGTCAGGGTCACATCACATTTGACTAAAATATAAATATACATATAACTAAAATATATAACCACAAAAGAACGTTTGCGAGGGGCACGCGTCCGTTCAAATATTATGTTCGTCCTTTTAAAACGGCGATAAGGTAGAGTATAGGTAAAAAACTTAAGTAAAGGACCTGTTGTATGTAGTTGTGACGTATTCGAATGTGTTTTGTTTGTGTTACACATTTTAAACATGTAATGTCTATTCGAACACGCTACAACTACATACAACAGGTCCTTTACTTAAGTTTTTTCCTACAGGCACTTTCTTAGGCAGGCACAAATTATAAACTAACGGAGTCTTACTTCAGTCTGAGGGCGTACTTCGAACTTCGAAAATCGAACTTCGTGTCATACTGTCCCTTTCACTCTCGTGCTATACACTATACGACGGAAAGGGATGGCATGATACGAAGTTCGATTTTCGAAGTTCGGAGTAGGCCCTCTGTATGTACCTATTGAGTAGGCAAAGAGTAACTTGCCTACTCACCACAGACTCTCGTTAGACTCCGATTTATCTCTACTCGGCTACAGATGTGGATAATGAAAATGTTATTTTATAGTAATGACGAATTTTTAAGTCAACCTATGACAATGTAATTTAAATACTAATATATATTATAATTATATGATTATATTTACGTATAATGAATGCAATTATCGCACTCGTAAACACGAAGCGAAAAAATAATAATGACGAGTAAAGATGTGACCTGTAACTGTTACTAATAAAATATGTCATTTATATTTCAAAATTTCAAAAGAGGAGGTTATCAATTTGTTGTATGTTTTTTTTTTTTTTTTTAATGTTTGTTACTCCATAACTCCGTCATTTCTTAACCGATTTGGAAAATTCTTTTTTTGATTGTAAGTATATATATCCAAGTTGGTCCCGTTTTTGTCAAAACGCAGTTCTGATGATGGGATCCATGAGGAATTGAGGGAACTCCTCAAATCTTTAAGGCAAACATATAGTGATTTTTGTGTTTTTATCAACAAGTCAAGCATTTTCATCCAAAAATGTGACATTGGATGAAGTGGAACTGCTCATGATGATCAGAACAGAACTCTTCAACGACGAAAAGTTCACGTTTGGCGATTTGTCCTCCTAGCTGTGTTTGTTAAGCAATTTCTATTTTCACGATTAATTTTTGTCATGCTTGATTTCTGATGATGGGATCCATGAGGAATTGAGGGAACTCCTCAAATCTTAAAGGCAAACATATAGTGATTTTTGTGTTTTTATCAACAAATCGAGCATTATCATACAAAAATGTGACATTTGATGAAGTGGAACTGCTGATGATGATCAGAACAGAACTCTTCAACGACGAAAAGTTCACGTTTGGCGATTTGTCCTTCTAGCTGTGTTTGTTAAGCAAGTTCTATTTTCACGATTGATTTTTGTCATGCTCGAGTTCTGATGACGGGATCCATTAGGAATCGAGGGAACTCCTCAAATGTGAAAGGCACACAAATAGTGATTTTAGTATTTTCATGAACTAATCAAGCATTTTCATTCATAAAAGTGACATCTGATGAAGTGGAACTGCTGATGATTATCAGAACGGCACTCTTCAACGACGCGTAGTTTACGTTTGGCGATTTGTTCTCTTCGTTTTGTTTGTCAAGCAAGCAAGGTTTTTTCATGATTCCATGAGGAATTGAGGGTACTTAGTCTTCTACCATTATAAACATACATTATAGCCATTTTTATATTATTGTTTATATCTATCTAAGAGTGCACCATCTAAGTGTAATAATCTTTTACCGGCCTCCCCCATTGAAGTCGGTTTTTTTTTCTTAAAAATTATTTCCTTTATAAAAGTATTTTTATTTAGTAGTGCGTGATTTTGAAACAATTGTAGCACTTATGAATTTTACCCCAGCAGGCGACGCGTGGCGAGATGCTGACGGCAAAACCCGCGCGTTGCGTCGGGAATGTCAAGATCAAACCCCATACAGCAAGTGACACGTGCACGCTTCACTATGACGAGTGAGTAATATATTTCAAGATGTGTAAACGACCTCTGTCTATTTTAAAATGCGAAGGCTCTCAAATGACCCAACGATGCTGTTAAAAAAAGGTCAATGTTTTATTAACTAATGGCCCTGTGAACTGTAGACCTCTCGAGTTACCTTTTCAAACTTCAGAATTTCCAAAAAAAGAATCGAAAAAATTCACAGATCTCGTGCACTACACGACCATCAAGGTACATTGAAAATGAACTCAACAAAATAAAAAAATGCATTACATTTGCTAACGTTATGCCAATTTGGTTGATATATAATATATAAATAATATTGGTTGATATATAATATAAAAATAGCTCACATACAAAATTCCTATTAACTTGGCAATTTTTTAAAGCGCAGCTAAGTTACGGTAACCATATAAAAAGGCATTTGCCCCTTTACTAATATTCACGCAAGATAACGGCGACTTCAAATTAACTCGACCTCCAAACTCCGACTATAACTATAACAAGAATTTTCAAAGTCGAATTCAACATGACACCCTAGGCCCCAGGAGAAGGATAAATTATATGATATCATAACCTTGATTATTTGTTTAATTTTCTCGCAATCGAAGTGAAAAGCAGATGTATAACTCATGTATAAAACTCATTTTATCCTCTACTTTATATCGACCCTTGCCTGTGTCTCGGATAAAATGGCTTGTTTTATGCAATCTCAATCAACTATTTTATTTGCCAAGGTTTTGGAAGATATTGGTCTTCCAAAACATCATTGACTTATCCACGAATTGCTATTTCCCGGGCACTGCAATAATGTGCTATTGTTGTCTCGAACTATAATTAATAATAATTTATTATAGAAACAATACATGTTTAATTTAAACAATTTGAAATATAAAACTAAAACTAACTACAATTGTACAATTGTGTTGATTTAAAAAAATATATATTACCTACTAATAGTCGTTCTGACTTTTTGACTTCTTTCAAAAAGGTTAGGCTACAGCGCAAACCCTTGACCCGATCGTCTTTGTTTTAGGCTCAAATTGTAGCCGACTAAATTGTCCAGAGGAGTTTTGATCAAAATTTTGATATCATTCTTCGTTTCCAAAATATCGAGTGCCAAAATGAAAAAATCGGAGGAAATTGAATTTTTTTTTCACTATTTCGGCCAAAACTTTTTTCGTTCTGGACTTTCTCAAATAATTCTCTTTGCATCTTACACATCTCGTAAATACGCGTCTTTTGAGCCTAGTTTGAATATCATACCTTCACAACTCTCTGAAATATAAGGGGATCGCACTATTTCGTAAAATGGGACCCTTACTGGAGCGAACGAAAAGACATTTTCAATGTCAAAATCAATATACCTATCTACTTATCAAACCTGGCCAAAAATCACGTTTCACGTGGTCAATTAAATACCTACTATGTCAAAAAAAATGTACACGGCTGATTTCAACCAAAAATTTATTTTTTTAACCAATAGGTTCGCTCCTCCGCTAGTGCGAAAATTGTCCAAGTTGTTGTGTTTATAAAATTGGCCAAGACCATGTTGGGCCATGCTTAGTGTAGGGTTCCGAGTTGCCCAATGAACTTGAATAAAAAAAAAACAATCAAGCAAAAGGGAAACTTTCGCAGTGTTTAATACGACTTATTCTAAGAAAAGAAGACTTCGTACAATTTCCATTGATTACTTGGATAGTGTTGTTAGTTTTGTCAAACATATGGTAAATATAGGTTTGTGAGCTTTTAAGTCCTCATAATGTAAGGTGAGGGCACCAACGGAACGGTGGCGGAACACGCACTCGGCCTGTTTTCTTTCTCTCAGGAACAGTCGATATATATTCTAAAATGGTTCCTTCTTTTTGTAACACGTTAAGCATTTAATAGCCTCCGTAAGTATAAAATATAACAACAATGCCAACACTTTACGTTAACGTTATCTTGATCAGCATGATACTTTAACAACACTCGATACGTTTAAGAGCCCTCCCTTTTGTTAAAAAGAAAGACGTGTCGGGCCCTGTGATTATCCAAACGTTCAGCTTCTGTCTAAATGTTTAAAGCGATTTTATCTGCTTTGTGATTAATGTTATGTTTAGGCTACTGAATAGTTCTATATTTAGGTACATTCTCAAATCGAATGCAGCAAGGTACCTAAGTAGATTTCTAATTTATAAGTTTATAATTATATCTTCAAATACCTCGAGCTAAAGAGGAAAAATTTGATTGTTTGTTTGTTTGCATTGAATAGGCTCCGAAACTACAAACCGATTTGCAAAAAATCTTTCACTGTTGGGCAGCGAAACTATCCCCGGGTTATTATATATCGGCTATGTTATATGTAAGTACATCCAAAAAAATAGGGATCATAATCATTACCAAAATGTGTGTATTATAATATTGATTTTTTTTGTTACATACCCGTGCGAAGCCGTCGGTCTGGTAGATTTATTACAAACTAGCGGCCCGTAGTTTGTAATAAATCTACCAGAATTGTCAAGTGACAGCAGTGAAACAAGTTCCGATTATGAATCTGAACCATAATAAAATGTTTAAAAATAACTCTTTCTTTTTTACCCAAAAATGGCTTTAGTGATTGAACAAATGATGTCATTATCTAACGTTAAACTTAACCAATGTAGGTGTATATAAGAAGCTTATAATTGTGTGTTAAAATAGTCATTCATTCAATCATAAAATTGTCTATAGTAACTAGTAACACTTCCATTATACGCTGATTAAAATGAAACTCAAGTGAAAATGTTTGCGATCTCTTCACGCCACCCGTACCACGATATGGCAAGAAAAGTAAAAATACGTAATACGGGGAACAAAAACAAGGTGTCGTTATTAGAAATCATGTTTCGTAGTAGGAGGCGTCAATGTTCGCTATTTGACATCTTATCCGGCAATTAGATAGCTATTCGTAACATGGTAAATATTCAAAAAATTACGCGTCTGACAATACCTAAATTGGCTTGCTTAACAGTAGTATACAAAAAAAATTAAAAGTCAAGAAAATATAAGTATTTAAGTAAGTATTTATTATTTTGGTTAAGTATTCTTATATTTTCTTTGTACATAAATATTGTAGTATTTTTGTGTTAATATTCATTATATGTATTTGAAAAATTCGGGGCGTTAAAAAATAAGTTAAGTCTGAAAATCCTCTTTAACCAGTTCTATGTGTTTATTTTTTGGCTTCGTTGATCATAATTATACCTAATAACACGATCAGGTGCATCACGATCATACTAAGCAGTTTGCTGATATATTTTATACCGTGTGTACCTAGTGTGTTTTCTTATCGGTTTTCTGATTTATGATTTGTAGAACGTACGCGGGCGAAGAACACAGCATTTAGAGCTAAAATGTAGGCGAAAAAGGAACAAGACAAAATTAGGCGTTATCAGCGTCTTTTGTAAAAGGAAAAAACTGAAAAATCATTGCTCAGAGCTGGAAAAGAACCAGCTTCCTTCTGACACACGCGGTCGGTCGGTCGCTCTCAACCATTTTACACATACTTAAAACTCTCATAAGTATACTGAAAAGAACAATGTATGAAATTCATTTCTAGGCTTTAGACGCACAAAAGTGTTTCGTCCTAGTGGCATTTTTTGAAACGTAGGTAATTCACCTCATTATTCTGTATTCTTTACAATCCTGATATTAATAACTATAGGTATACACAACAAACGTTTCTTCCAATTCGCAATTCTCCACAACAGCAATTAATTCAGTAAAAACGCCGCCAAGTGCGTGTCGGGCCACGCGCAATGTAGGGTTCCGTAGCTGTGCACCCTTGACATATAATTTATACCTATAATTACTCTAAGTACTTATATATTTGGCATGGCGTAACTAACAAGATATCGAAGTAATCGATGGAAATTGTACGTGGATTTGCATTTTCAAGTGCATTTCTTAAGATCGGCTTTAATCAGTAATGTCTACTTAAGCTGTGATAATTTTCCTTGTAAATTCATTGTATGCACTACTACCATGTTTTTTTTCCATTCCCAGTAGCAACCGTTTAGCTGGTAGAGGAGAACCAAACAAATGACAACGAATCCTTACGACTTGTTAAATAGGTATTACATTGACAACCAAGAACAAGTTACCTACATCAAAAGTGAAATCCACTGAATTGCATCAGATTTATAACGAATAGTTAGTTGCTTGCTCTCAATTATTCCTAAACGAGCAATATTTGTTTGTAAATTGGGTTCTCGAAAGTCGTTAACACTTACAGGTTACCTACAGTTAAGGTTTATGTTAGCAAAAAATCGATCTACCAAGGTCTAATTTCAAGGAAAAATTGTTTTCTCAGGACGACACTTCCGACGCCGAGTGTATCTATAAGTATACTCAGTTGAAGTAGGTACCTACTTACCTATGGAACTTTTACACAATTGATAGAATCTTAAAATTAGTTACTAAATGAAGCTGGGTTATACTGGGTTGCACCGACTGACGATCACAATTCACAGACAGATCAACGTTAAATATGGCGCCGGCAGCTGTCATGCCATAGAAGCTTGTCAAACCTTCCATACATTCAAATTTTAACGAAAACAGCTTACGATTACAGACAGTTTGGTGCAACCCAGCCTTAGTATCTTCAACATGAGTAGTTGAGGTACCTACATTTTAAAATATCAGTGTCTTAAAAATGTGTTTAATAAGTATCGGATTTGACGAAAGATTGTTCGTACATAACAACCTACCCACTAACTCGTACGGAAAAACAAAGATTTTTTCAGCCCCACTTTTTCATTTTATATAATAGTACATATATTATTGCAGAGGCTCGGAAAGTAAAAGATTGCCTGACGAGGTGGTTGTCGAGCCGAGGCTTAAGCCTTTTAACTTATTTTTCCTGGAACTATAAAGATGAAGAGATAAAATAATTATAACAGTGCGCACACACTACAAAACTCGCGGGTTTCGGAGGTTTTCTTTGGCTGAATGCCATTTTTCCTTTGTCGATGCTACTTATTTAATATGGCGTTAACAAATTTTTAAAAGTGTAACGCAGCGGGAAATATGTATGTATTGTGTTTTGGTAGGATTGTTGTGTAATCCTACCAAAACCCATTATTTCCCGCTATTTATATTAGGAGTATTCCTACATGGAGTATACTAATTCTAAGATTATATTTCAATTTTTTTCGGATAAATACGAGTATAGGCTCTTCGAGTGTTCGTTTTTCAAACAAAATACGACCATTTTCGAACATGTTTGAGAAAAAATAATATTTCGCGTGCAACTTCCAATGTTTTTCGGTACGTTTAATAATAACTCTAGATAAGAGTAAAGCCATGGCCGCCGCTGGGCACCGTGTGCAAATCAAATACAGCTCATATGTGCGGCCCTTTTGTAAATGCGTTACAGTATACCTACAATTAGGCGTTCAACATTCAACGAATTCAACTTCAACTGTCGAGCCTGGCGATGCGATAATATCACATTTCATACGTTCAATCGGATCCTGGGACCCAGCTCCCCTTTCATAAAACTCGTACATAACAACATTTATCTCGTTACAAAGGAACAAAAGCTTTGATATATGTACATAAAACACTCGAAACGTCGAAAGAGGATAATACCATCATTATACATTCATGTGCCTTGTCGTTTACAGTATTTATTTTGAAACGTGTCGAGGGGGGAAAGCCCTCTTTTCGCTCGAAAGCTCCCGAAAGCGCGCGTAGAGGCGTCGGGCGGCGCCTCTGGGCCTGCTCATTGGGCCCCGGTCTCCCCTCCAGGCGGCGACTCCGCCCTGGTGGACACTGCCGAGCAATGCGCGTCGCGATCGTTCATTCATTCCACAGTCACGCGCTGAACTGTCTATACGACGCACAGTTACGCGAATCGTTGTAAAACTTGAATCATCGGTAGTTGAGTCAGTGCAGTGAAGCAGGAAAGTGATGGTAGGCCAGCTTGCTGTTGTGCCTCTGTGACCGATCGGTGTTATGCACGCCATGAGTGACCCTTCGGCGTTAGCTGGCATGTTACCCTTTGACTCTATTGGACTGTACGAGCAGCCGAAGCCTAGATTCATCTTCAAGATGCCGCGAGTGGTTCCCGACCAGAAGGCTAAATTCGAATCTGATGATCTCTTCAAAAGACTGAGCCGTGAGAGCGAGGTATTTACGCCTTATATTGCTTAAATTATATTAATTTATTACGAGAACACACTGTACGTAAAATTGATCACATACAGGAGAGTGAAGACCTAATTTTTGAGCCAATATTTGGTTCTCACCTAAATATGTGCTACCCTCTGTTCTACTCCTTTGATTAACTAGAGATTTATGTTTTGCAGCTACCCACCCAATGAACAATTTTATAATAATGTTTTTTGATTATATTTAATTTTAGTAAATAAATAATATTCTTACCTTATAATGATTGTTCTATCAATAATATTGGTTTTACGCGTTTTCACTTAAGAATAGTTATCCGTTTAAAATGTTTATTTAAGTTTGTTAGTTAACTTAAATAAGCTTAAGATAGCTGGCGGGCCCATTCGTTTCAACGATAGATATAATAGGTAGGTATTATAGTGAAGTCATCGAATGGTACAATGACGTTATAAAGTTAATACGAATTACAGTAGTACTATATATATATATCTTCTTTGACAATGATGGCTACCTAAAGTAGGTACCTACCTAGCTCTAGGTAGATACTTATTAGTTGCATGGCGTCCGGAAAACCCGATCCCACCACTTGCATTTGGAGCACCTTTTTGAATAAAATTAGATTAGCTTCGGAGTGCCTATAGCTATGTTGAACTTATCGCCACGCCACTGCTACGAGGTTTTTCGAGCAGCCATTAAAACAGTGAATTCCAACGGCCGGCTTTTCGATACTGCTAAAATAATAATGACAACATCTGCGAAATGTCCGCTTGCACGAGAAGCGTAACTATTAAAATTCAATTAAATATCTATTAGTTACCATATTAAATTAAAATTATAAGATTTCGTGTTTACTTGTCTATTCAGTCCGGATCCAACTAGTAGGATATTATAAATAGAATAGATGTAACAAACTAAGTAAAGTATTTATCTATTACATATGTACGTACGATTATCATTTTACTTGAAATTTGTCTGGATTTAGATTGATTGGTGGTGTAAAGTTAGATAACTGTTCTAAGGTAATCGGTTGCATCCAGGTCCCATCCTGCGTATCTAATCAACATAGGGTCGGCAACGCACGTGCGACTCCATGCACTGAAATTGCAAGTGGCCAGTAGCAAAGTGTGGATGCGCCTGTCTGATGGTATGCAGCGCCAGACAGGCGCAGTCATGGACACTATTGCCGTTGGCAACACCTATGGTGTTACCTAGTAATTTTTAACGCCTCACTTTTGTTTCAGGTACGATACACGGGCTACCGCGACCGGCCTCCGGAGGAACGCCAGATGCGGTTTACGAGCGGTTGCCGCGAGGGCCACACGGAGATCGCCTTCACCGCCACCGGCACCAACTTGCAGCTGGTCTTCGACCACTCGCCCTACAACAACCGCGGCTGCGACTTCCAGAAGGAGAACGGCAAGGTAACAATTCTTTCCACCATATCAGCCGAAGGACGTCCACCGCTGGACATAGGCCTCCCCCAAATTCACGGGTGGTATATGCCATAATCGCCACGCTTGGCGTGCGGGTTGGCGATCGCAGTATATCCACCGCACTCCAGGGATGCTGCTGCCCATCCCATGATAGTCTTGGTGGTAGTTTTGGGACATACCCGGGTTCTTTCAATACATATCATTTGTCGCATATACCAATCTGATGGATTGTAAACAAAAGATAGCGACAATATTAGTAATATATGTAGATAACTTTCTATTACAATTACAATAAGTATACTTTATAAAAAATTAGGGTATCTCCCCTACACGTAAAGTGGGGATGCATTTTTTTTTCTGACAAAACCCATATTGTTGGGTAGGTATTGTTAGATAGCTCATTAAAAACAATATAATATGATATGAGCTTTTCTTAAAAAAATTGACTAAGCTATTCGTTTGCGTGATATTTATTTTTAAAGTGCAAATTTTTGTTGGGAGTCAAGTGTCCCTTGACCCTCTCCCCACCGCTTTATCAGCTATATATTTGCTACTGGGTATAAGAATAAAATATAATGCATTTAAAAGAAAAATTATCACGGCTAAGTAGACATTACTAGTTAACGGGTACTTGGAAAAGGAAACTTGCGTACTATTTCCAATGATTAGATTACTTAAAGTTATCAAATATAGAGTAAAAATAAGTTTTCGACATGTCGGATGGACAGCTAATACGGAAACGTACATTGCCTGTGGCCCGACTCACACTTGGCCGCTTTTTTAGTTGTTAGGTATAGACCTGCACAATAATGCATAATATGAGTGCATACGCACGCTACCATACATCGACCAATCAGGAGAGAGCATTACAGACTCAATCGAAAAAATAGTGGCGCGCGTCTTCGTGGATGAAACTATTAGGTATATGTACCTATGTCATATACGTATAGGTGTATACACAAGCAAGCTGAAGGCAACTGAAACGTCCCCTGCACCTTGCCACTTAACTAAATAATCGTAAGATTTGTACGAGTATAGTTAAAAAAACTCGTGCTTATAATAAGATGAACTAACTCCTTCTCAATTATCAGCCTATGCCGAGTCAAACTTAAACCGTGAAATAACTGACAGACTAATGAATAAGTCAGTAGTTAAATGATACTTAAGTAAACACTGACTAGGAATATTGTGCCTGTTGTCATAAACATCATTGTACCTATAATATTCAACATTAATCGGAAGGATAGAAATAATTAATTTATACCAAAAAAAACCGACTCCAATTTTGTACTTGCTACGCCACAATTTGTGCTTTCCGTGGGCCAATGCGTTGGTTACATACAGAAAATACCGAAATCGGCATATGCGTGCCTATCAAATTCGAGGAGTTACCTCGATTCCTCCTAGATCCGGTCATCAGACCTTCACCAAATTTATATGGGACCAATTTGGAGGTACCTGCTTGGAAACAAAAAAAGAATTTTATCAAAATTGGCCAAAGTTATCCGGGAACATACATACATAAAAAAAACAAGCAATCATGCAGACGAGCTGAGAACCTCCTTACTTCAATTGAAGTCGGTAAAAAACAAGCTAAGTGCTTACCAGGCCACGTGCATTGTAGGATTCCTTAGTTGCATTTGCTCACACTACAACAAAAGTTCGTGTGCCCAAATATTCAGAAATTTCCTGTTACTTATACTTATATATAGTTAAGTACTTAAGTGAAAAAAATATTTTTAATTTATTGTATTGTATGCCTACCCAGTAATTTCTTTGATGGCACGATGGTAAATTTTCGCCTATTGTCTTAAATAACTTCAAAACGATTTGTCTTATAATTAAAAACCGGCCAAGTGCGAGTTGGACTCGCGCACCGAGGGTTCCCTAAAAATATTTTTATTATATGATGTAACTAAAAATTTACGATTTTCGCAATTTTCCCTTTATCTGTGCTATAAGACGTTGCTTCGTGCCAAATTTCAAGATTCTGAGTTCACGGGAAGTACCCTTCAGGTTTTGATTCAATTGCGAGTGTCGAAAATTTGCGGCATAAACGGCTGTAAGTAGAAGTTTGATTTTTTCACAGCTCCAAGGGACAGTAGACTTGAGTATTTGATCTAAATTCCAGCTTGATACCTCCACGCGTTCCTGAGAAAAAGGGTCTTGACAGAAAGACGGACGGGCAACAAAGTGATCCTATGAGGGTTCCGTTTTTTTCCTTTCGAGGTACGGAACCCTAAAAAATATGAGATTCTCACAATGCCACGATCCCTTTCATTTGATATGAAGATATGTCACACGAAATTTGCATTTTACCTATGTAGGTTTCGAATTTACCCCGCAAAAGTGATCCCCATGTTCAAAATTCATTTATTTACTGTATAGGTAGATAGATCGATAGATTGATAAATTGCACAGCGCTGATATTCTGTCAGAAACCTGCACGTGTGTTAGTACTTACAAAACTACAACTTAATCCAACTGTCCTGTAGTTTCAGAGTTTGAAGCTGTTTTGAGGTACGGAACCCTAAAAATACACTGAACTGAATGCAGAACATAAATCATTTAGTTGGGCTATATTTTATAGGAATAATTCCTGTAAAATAATATATGTAAGTACATAGTTGTACTAAAACACAATAACTTGAGGAAGTTCGTTAGTAATAATTATAGATAAACAACCAAATAAAATGAAATCATACTTCATATCAGACATAAAACACAAGCGGTTGTATGAAGCTTTATTTTATTTCCAGTTTTATTATAATTTGGTACCTATACTTAGAACGCCTCATCTTTGTTCACCACTTTAAACCAGCTTTAAATTAGATTGTATGACAATTAACTGACTTCAATCGAACTGATTAAATCCGTAGATGATAAATACTCTATGAGTGCAAATAAGTATTTTAGAAAAAAAACAGATCCTTTTTTGTTTTTTATTTATTTATTTATTGGCCAAAATCTACAATACACTACCGAAGAGCGTCCACTGCAGGCGATCTACTCTGAAATTCGAAATCCGAACTTCGTATGGTGCCGTCCCTTTCACTCATATAGTGTATGACAGGAGAGTGAAAGGGACGGCACCATACGAAGTTCGGATTTCGAACTTCGCAGTAGAACCCCAGGACATAGGCCTGCCCAAATTTCATGGTATAGATTATTTCACCAGCGGAAACCTCAGGGCCCTCAGGGGTTTATATGCTGATGAGCTTGGCTTCGCTTATGGTACATTTTCATATACCTATATATACATTACAAAAGACTGATATCAGGTTCAGATAACGTTAGATATCTCTCTGTTTAAATATCTTTGTTGGAATTCTTTTGGTTTCACCATCCCACTGATTGTACGTTTGTTATTCCGGAGGTTTGAAGTCTGAAATAGGTACAAATGTAGGTCATCGATTTAAATCGATGATGGAGGTACCAAAATAATTTTCGAAATCAGTTTCGAAAGCAGTCATGGTGCGTTGAATCAGTGGATGTACGTGAAACATTATGTAAAAGACAAACTTAGCTAAATCGAACATTTCTTGATTTAGGTATTCAAGTGAGAGCACGTTTTTTAGTGAATCATCCCATAGCAGGCTGTAACTATTAGAGTAATGGCACCATTCGTCACCGGCCCAGGCGTCAGCGGCTCTTCCGGTACGCATTTTCATAACCGAAATTAAGACATCAATTCCTTTCAAAGTTCTAATGAAAGGAATATTAAGCCGTAACACCGCAGATAACGTGTTGGTCACGCTCCGTGTTCGTTTCATGCGATTAGGATCGAAAGTCGTCCACTAAGTATATCATAGCGGTCATCAAGCTGATGTGCTTTAATCATATTAACATTATATATAAAAAAACTTATTTTATTCTACCCTTAAAGTAATTTCTACTAAAGAATAATTAAGACGTAATATCAACATTATAAAACATGGACTTTAGGTAAGGTAGAACGGAAAATTTGGTAAAGAACAATAAATACTAATTAGCTATTATCAGGAAAATGTTATTTGTATGAGCTAATGTGGACCATTTCACTATGCCATTGTAGCATGATATAAGTATAGGTATAACTAACATTATTTTATGACTATGACTATAGGGAAAACACAATTCGATATTGTCAGTTTTTTCCTCTTGTTCGGTCCAAATATGCAGTTCATAAGTGTGTAGAATATTACAGTATTTATTGTAGTTAGGTAACTATTTTATAAACGTAACTTTTTTATAGCACAGCAGGCATTCCTATTATGAATCGCTTGCATAAATATTATGACTTAAAATATGTATCTATACTATATATCTATACTAATATTATAACGCTGAAGAGTTTGTTTGTTTGAACGCGCTAATCTCAGCAACTACTGGTTCGAATTGAAAAAATATTTTTGTGTTGGATAGTCCATTTATCGAGGAAGGCTATATAACATCACACTGCGAACAATAGGAGCGAAGACACAGACGAAGTCGCGGGCAACAGCTAGTATACCTATATACACAAGTGTAGGTCTAGACTCAAGTTGACATATCTGTATTTTATGCATAAATTTGGAACATGTAACTTCTTAACCATGCACATTGCTTAGGTTTAGGTTAGCTTAGGCATTCGCTTGGTAAGCAACCTAAGAAAAGCATAAACTAAATATAGTCTAGCAAGTCAAGCCAGTTTTGAAAAGAGTGCGTCACTGTAACTGCTGTACCTATTTACACTACATGCGTATATCTCAATACCATGCTTGCTGCAGCGATCCATATGGCGCCTCCTTTATTGAATTTAGCCCCTTCAAAGCTTACACGACGCGCCCAGACACCCGCTGTGCTTCTGTATGAATACTTAACTTAGGTATGTATATTTATTTACATTTGGTTCATTTAACTGCGCGCTTCAATGCGCACATGAACCCGTATTAAAACGATATTTTTATTAATGGGCATTTCATGTGCTCGTTAGAGGGTCCATGCAACTAACTAGGCACAAAGTTTAGGCTTGAAAACGGATACCAATAGGTAGGATAATTCATATAAAAAACCATGAAGCATTATGCATCATAATCAGTCTTGTTACCTTTTAACATGAATACCAGTTTGAGATACCTATTTAGGTACTAAGCGCTATTTAACTGGCTATCTGAATGAAATGGGCAAGTTGATCTAAAAAAGTAATTTGCTCCTCGAACCCGTTAAATACCGGTTATCTTCGTCTTAATTGACTGAAGAGGCTAATGTGTAGTCACATAGAGTTGGGATGCATTCTTGATTCATTTCCAATTTAATTTTACTTTATGACGAAGAAGATGCAGTTGACTTGGTTGACATAGGTACTGACCTTCATCTCGTAGATAACGAGTGTTTTCTTGCGAATGGATTAAGCAAAATGAAGCATGGTCGATGTTTATGAAGTGAGCAGTATGGATAGCTATAGTTACGCTGAATTTCTCGAAAATTCCCTAGTGGCAAGAGGGAAGACGAGTCCCCTAAAATCGATAACGGAACGGAAAAGCGTTAGTTGCCATTGGAGAGCGTCGCGGCGGCGCGCGCCGCTCCGCCCGCCGCCATCATGGCCGCACTCCCACTTTCCTTCCTACCCTCCGTTCAAGACCTTCTAATTTAATTAGAATGCTGCAAATGGCTACTTACATAATAAATGCTCCTTTCTTTACAAGGGACATATCTTTAATTTAGTTTTTAATATTAGATAGTTTAGTTTTTATTTTGTTTATCCTCAATTACTTAAATCAAATGATATACCTATTTAAACATCTAATAGGAGAAAAATATTTATGTACCTATATAAAGTGAGATGAATTTGCAAAAAAAAGATGATATTACGTCAACTACATTCTTAAGTACTATAGGTAAGTACAACGTTTACACGGCTATTGTCTTCATATTTCTCGTGTATCTTCGTTTTTTAGGGTACCGTAACAAAAGCTAAAGTTACAAAATGAAATTCGTATGGTTTATGTCTGTCCGTCTGTATGTCTGTCTGACAGTGATACGTCGTTAAATATCTCCGGATAAGATACTTATGCTAAATATTATGAAAATATGTTTCCCCTTTAATGCGGAAGTTGACTGAATATTTTTTGAAACTAATAAACATATTAATACGGTTAATGTAAATATTCCAGGAAAAATAGTACTATATCCCTGTCTAGTAGATTATTTTTCTGTGACCATCAGAATTCAAAAATCCTTTATAAACCAAACACAGTTAGTAGTACGGAATCATCGGAACCCAGTTGGGCTCGCTTTTGTCCGGTTTTTTACGACAAATATGACATGTTTGCTTTGCGACCTGATAACTGTTAAGAAGCTGTAACTTTGTTTGAGTTATTTGAAACAAAACATGTATTATTTTCCTGAATACGATAAAGGGCATAAACAATGAATTTATTCAATTATGTAAAGTTTTATTTTTCCCCGGCGTAGGTACTTGATCAGTTATTAGGTCTCGAAGTAGCTTCTATTGGATCCGTATTCATACATATGTGAATGGATCAGTAACACAAAGTCGCTGGGCTTCTGTAATTAATGAGGAACTTTTTATTCAGTTCAATTACTTACCCCATTGTAAGCGCACAAACACGCAATATTCTGCGTTCTCACCTAAGCTGTTAGGTTGATAAAACATAAAAAACCGGCCATGTGCGAGTCGGCCTCGCACACGAAGGGTTCCGTACAACATTAGACAACGTTCCGGTTCTATACAACATTAGACATTTTATTATAACCTTTTTTAATTTAAATTAAATAAAATTGTATAAATATATGTTTAATAGTTATTGAGATATTAAATTTCAAAAAACGGCTTTTTTTACCCCTGACTGACTGACTGACTAGTAATCAAAAACCTAACCCACTTCCAGGTGACCTAGAAAGCTGAAATTTGGCATGCAGCTTTTGAATTTTGTGTGTACACCAGAAAACAGTGATATTTTTAATTAGTTTTATTATTATTCACCTTATTTATTTTTTCGTCTTAAGTTAGATTTTTTACAATAAATTTATGCAAGTACAATATAAAAAAATACATACAAAATATAAAAGCATACTAAAAACCTAACCTAGGGTGCCGCCGGCAGCGAGGCTAGCCTAAGCTACCGGTGGTTAGGGCGACAGAGAGAGGAACCTCCGGACTATCCGCGCCGTGTCCAGGAGTACCGCCTTCTGTATCTGACCCTTGACCCAGCCATCTAACGAGAGTCTCTTGAGATGTTGGTCGAGACTCTTCGCTATTAGACCGTTCACATTATTATTATTATTATTTATGCTAGTTACCTCAGTACTCCATTATTTATTAACCGATTTGGAAATTTCTTTTTTTGTTTGAAACGGTATACTTCAGGGGTGGTCCGATAGATCAGGTAAGAATCTTATCATAGAGTCGTGGAAAAATCGAGGAAACTCTTCAAATATTTGAGGTGCACCTATAGCGATTTGGGTATTTTGTATAGTAACTCGTGCATTTGCTCTTAAAAAGCACCATTTGGCGAAGGTTGACAAAAACTAATGATATCCCATCAAAAAAATAAATGTGAAAATGGGAGACAAGTTCAACATTAAGGATATGCGATGCTTGGTTGTCGTCTTCACCGACAAAAGAATTGAGATCTAAATGAGTACCAAGTTACGTAGATACTCTGAAATGGTGCCAAGTCCGGCACTACATTGTTTACAGTAAAACTAATTTACTGCGGCTTAATGCATTTTAAGCCTTAACTTGGCAGTTTTCTATGCAGTATGTTATATGCAGTATAATACCATAAAAGCTGTTGGATATTGAAGGAAACTGCCAATTTAAAGCTCAAAATGCATTAAGCCGCAGTAAATTAGTATTACTGTAAACAATGTAGTGCCGGACTTGGCACCATTTCAGAGAATCTACGGAACTTGGTACCCTTTTAGATCTCAATACTTTTGTCGGTGAAGACGACAACCAAGCATTGCTTATTCATAATATTGAACTTGGCTCCCATTTTCACATTTATGTTTTTGATAAGATTTAGTTTTTCAAAATTCAAAAAAAAAAAATATTTTCCTTTTCATTCAAAATAATTAATTATATCACCAAGGGTGAATGAATAACGGCCTTAGGAGTTAACGTGGAGTTAAGGAAAAGTTAATGTCAAGCATGCCAATTCGGAATTCGAATGACATGCACGTCAACATTGTTTAATTGTTAAGGATCTTTTATACTATAAGTACTAGGGGTGTTAATCAGCGAAAATGAATTCTTGAATATCTTCTAAATGGTACGAATTGGGATACTAGTGTCTTAGAGAAGATTACTTTATTTCATCTTAAGACTGTACCTCGTAATTAACGGAAATCAATAAAAACACCCTGTATATTTTTAATCAGTAATAATAACGTTAAATAATATCAAGTAGAATTTTGGCCAAGTGCGAGTCAGATTTTACGTTTCCCATACATTTTGAGACGCAGCGCCTGATGAACACAACAAGCAACTTTATAAAGTTTTTGTATGAGAGCTCCCTTAAATATTTATTTTATTCTGTTTTTAGTATTTGTTGTTATAGCGGCAACAGAAATAAATACATCATCTGTGAAAATTTCAACTGTCTAACTATTACAGTTCATGAGATACAGCCTGGTGACAGACGGACAGACAGACAGACAGACGGACGGACAGCGAAGTCTTAGTAATAGGGTCCCGTTTTTACCCTTTGGGTACGGAACCCTAAAAACTAGTGGATCTGTGAGCTGTAGACCTTGCAAAAAAAAAAAAATTTTTTAAATTTTAAAATTTCCAAGTACTTACTCTACAAAAAAAACTATATAATTATCGAACCTGCTCACAAAATTTCACGAGAATGGGTTGAGAAATGCGACCTGTAGAGGAGAATATCCGGACAGACTACAGACATACGAAAGAATTTTCGTCGAATGCTGAAACGGAGACGCTTCGCTCGCTCGGTCAATAAACAATTTATGGTGCGTACGCAATGTATGGCGGACCCGGGTATGTCCTAAAACTACAACCAAGACCACCGGGGGATGGGCAGCAGCATCCCTGGAGTGCGATGGAGATACTGCGATTGCCAACCCGCATGCCAAGCGTGGCGATTATGGCATACACCCCCCCGTGAATTTGGGGGAGGCCTATGTCCAGCAGTGGACGACCTTTGGCTGATATGGTGGTGGTGGTGCGTACAACTTGTAAACTATACCTAACTAAACCATACGGCAAGCGACACTTTAAACAAGAACGGCTTGAAAATTAAAAGAAAATAATGAGCATAATTATCGAAATTGCATCCTTGGCAAGTATCTGCCACAATAAGTTTCAAATTAAAGGTTTGTTTGCACCGGATGCGGAACAAAGAGCACGCGATCGGATCGTACGCCTGCCTTCTGTTGTTTTGTCCATTTCACTCAAAAGATGTTGCTTAATATACACCGTGTCTTTTGTTATTCCGATAACTACGGCATATTGCTTTCATAATCGCGGGAACGGTATCTTGAAATACAGAAAAAAACATATTTTTTTTACATTTTATAATATATTTATCACTTAAATGTCAATCCATCAGTACTCTTCAGAGTACTACCCCAGAGAAGACGTCAGATAATGCCGCTACCGATCGAGATGGTCATATACACTAAATTGAACAAGGGCGACAGAGAGGGATATATCGTTTGTTGTAATTGACATAGTTCAGATAGTTCCGCTTTTCTTTATTTGCCTCAATGCCAAGTTCTCGTCATGTCATAAGTAGTTTGAGGCAAATAGATGATTACTCGTCAAAATTAAAGAGGTTGTTTTTGCTTAGCCGCCAGTCGTATAAGACTAGTTCTCCATTTAGCTGCGTAATAAGAGATAACATATGCATGTGGCCCAAATAATTCAAACGATGCAACATACTATCCGGGCACACAGGAATGCGACACCACACAAGCTCCGTTATCACGTCTCGCGGCGAAATGTACAGTACTTATAGATACATTGTAGACACGTTTTTTTTACATTTATGGCGGCAAACTTCGATAGTCAACCTACCTACTTATTAAAATGGCTGTGGATGTGGTCATTAGTAGGCGGAGCATCTCCACGTTGGGAAATCTGCGACATGTGACTAATAAACGTTTCCTTCCCTCGCCTGCCCGCCACCAACAGCGTCCATTTTTTGTGCTGTCCAAGTTTTTGCCCACAGTCGTAGATAGTAATTTATATTGTTATTTTGTCGACAGGCCCACATAGTGTCCAAGTTTATAATGAACGGCGTATGCGTGAGGTGGCGAGGCTGGATCGATCTGGAGCGGCTGGACGGAGCCGGGTGCCTGGAGCTGGACGAGGAGCGAGCCGCCATCGAGGACGCGGCTCTGCGCGACCAGATCGAGCGGTACAACCAGCGGCTGCGGGACTTCGAGGACAAGCAGCGCGTGTACCGCGAGCACGGCGACGAGCTGCGCGCGCACTCGCACGCGCACGCGCAGCGCTGCCACCAGGCGCGCGCGCCGCCGCACGCCGCGCACCCGCACCCGCACCCGCATCCCGCGCACCCCGTCCACATGAAGTCGCAGGGGGCTCTCATCTCGTAAACCGATAACCCGAGAATATACTCCATTCTATTTTAGATCCAAAAATAGGTACAGGTTGAAAATACAGTTCATCAATTGAGAAATATAACCCTAACCGTCTAGCATAACCTATATTCAGCAAGTGTTATCGCTGAATAACGTCTTCACTTCGCAAATGTAAGGTCGCGATACTAGTAGGAATTCATTGAAACTGCTAATGTATTATAAGACATACAGATATCTGTAAATCGTAACTTAAAATTCTAACATTAAACTGTGGGTATATTCTCGTTTTTAAACGTAGCACCAAAAGTCGGTCTGTGAATCCCGTAATAAATACATACGAGTATATATAAGGATAAATGAATACCGTCGCAACAGAAATTACTAATAATTCCTAAGCTAAAGATACTCAAATTTTAATTAGGTTACTTACTAACAGCGATCTCATTTATTTGATCACTACAGGTCATCACGGTTTTTCGGCCTGTTAATAAGGAATTTAATTGAAATTTAGATAGGAAAGATAAAGGCGAGTAGGCACGAATTAACACAGTCCTAACAAATATAAATGCGTAGGTACAGAAAGAAATGCTTTACGATACTTAAACAAACGTAAGTCAAGCTCTTGTGTAAGATATGCAATGTTAGATTATAAGTTATGTCAATAGTCACATATTCTACCATATATGTTGTAGAAAATTTGCCGTTAACAACGTAAATTACATATTCGAGTCAGTCAAAATGAATAAGTAAATGTAGTTACTTACCATTTCCTCCGAACTTTATATTACTAATATTAGGATAACAGTAAAAATGAACCTTTTATACCATTGCGTAATTTTGATTCTTAATTCAATCAGAGTATCTGTTCTTGTTTACTTTGTGTTAAGTATATTATGTTATTTAATTTTAAGGAAATTGTATACATGAAAGAAATTAATACAATTTTTGTGATAGTAATGTAATTAAAACTTAATTATCTTTTAAAACTGTTATTTCATTACCCTAATATACCTGTATAATAACATTAATACGAGTAACATTGATAACTGTTAAGTAAAACAATCTTATAATAATCCAATCGATACCTCATCATCATCATTGCAAAGAAACAGGCTAAGTATTTAAATGGGATGCCTTAGTAGACATGAATGGGAAATAAAAACAAGGTGAGATTTTATTTAGAATCACTGCTTTTATTTAGCCAACACCTACTTACCTACGTGCCTCTGGAGGACTCCAAATAATTTACTAGCGAATTCCTGACCATTCAAGTTGAACATGAACTAAAGATAGCCTGATCAAGATTTTTTGTACCTACATACTGTATTTCTTTTCTCTACTAATATTTAATATTTATTTTGTGGACATCTTAGATACGTCGGCCTAATCTCAAACTAAACAAAGCTTGCAAGCTTGTACCTAATACATACTTTATTTCTTGTCTCTACTAATAATTAATATTTATTTTGTGGACAATCTTAGATACATCGGGCTAATCCCAAACTAAACAAAGCTTGCAAGCTTGTACCTACATACTTTATTTCTTGTCTCTACTAATAATTAATATTTATTTTGTAGACAATCTTAGATACATCGGCCTAATACCAAACTAAACAAAGCTTGCACTATATGACTCCTAAATATGTACCTACGTACGGCGGCCAGCCAATTTGATTACTGGGGCACTTTTTACTCAGAGATCTCATATTATTGTCACTGTGACCACTGTGGCAAAGTACGAAGTGGCCCAGTAATCAAATTGATTGACTGTACTAAAGAAAACATCCAAGACACGGGATCAATTTTTCGTGCTCATCACCAACTTCATGGACAGGGCACTACCAAGTCGTACCAACTAGGCTAAAGTGATCGTAATAAAAATATATACGTAACAATAACAAAAGGTTGTTCTTCAAGCAAAAACAATGAACGGCCCATCACCCAGCTTGCACCCATCAGTATAAGTAGAACATAATTTATTCATAATCTTAATTTAAGGTTAGTGATAAATTACCTACATTAACTTAATTACTTCCGCGGATATGAAGCTGCGTCCACCGACGCATGAGCGCGGAGTCCCAGCGGTCGGCGAACGCGCTCAGGATCCTGTGATGCACCGTGCCCGGGATAGTATGGAAGCCGAAACGTTGACGCATTACAGCCTCCGCGAACATACCCGATGTACTACGGAGCCAATAATAACAATATTTATTTTTTAAATTTCCAAAAACAATCGACTTATAATACAATTATATAATAATTATTATCACAAAATTTCACGAGAATGGGTTGACAAATGCACAATGATATTTTAAGTTACTTAAAATATAATTGCGAATGCAACGTGTAAAGGAGAACAGCGTGAAACAATTAACATACTAAAGCATTTTTCTCCAAGCTGAAACAAACCGGTCTCGGTCAACTATTACCTATAATTAGATGTGTGTAAAATTTCCCAAATTTGTAATTTAAGTACCTACCCAAAGTTGTAAAATTTCAAACAACCTCATCTCATCCGTTTGACGCTTGACAGCTGCAGTTAATTTTACAGCAGCATTTAGTGCAAGCAATCAACTGTGAGATATTCAACGAGCATGAATGCTGATGAATGTGAACATTTCCGTGTCGGCTAAATTGCGTATAATGATCGAGGGCGGGGCGTTGCACGGCACAGGTGCGGCGCGTGCGACTGGTGTCCCGTCTCACAAAACTGCCTCACTACTACAAAATACAAATAAAAGCTCTCAACATTGGTAACGGCCACATTTGTCCAACATTTTCTAACTTTTATGTTAGTGAAACGGGCCCTGACGGACCCCTGCGCCCGCGCTGTCAGGACATGCGATGCCTAATTGCATTTAATTTGGCTAGCGCGCACAACACGAAAGGGATCACCACCCCTAACTTTTTTGCTCCAATGCACAAAGCTTCGTTGAGCATGGTACCTGTGATCAGAATTAACTGAAACTAATGGTAATTTGAAGGGTTACAGCCGGGCCACACTGCTGCACTGCGTGGCGTCGTCGCAACGGATTTAAAAAACCGGCCAAGTGCGAGTCGGACTCGCGCACGAAGGGTTCCGTACCAGAAAAAAAAACGCCCACAACTACTCTGTTGTATGGGAGCCCCCCTTAATTATTATTATTATTTTAATTTTAGTATTTGTTGTTGTAGCCACAATAAAAATACATAATCTGTGCAAATTTCAACTGTCTAGCTAATATACGGTTCTTGAGATCTAGCTCGGCGAGTGGTAGCCATGAAAAAGGGCTAAAATATCACATTTTTTGTATGGGAGCCCCCTTAATTATTATTATTATTATTTTGTTTTTAGTATTTGTTGTTATAGCGACAACAGAAATACACAATCTGTGAAAATTTCAACTGTCTAGCTATTACGGTTCTTGAGATACAGCCTGTTAAGACGAACGGACGGACGGACGGACAGCGAAGTCTTAGTAATAGGGTCCCGTTTTTACCCTTTGGGTACGGAACCCTAAAAATAAGAAAAACATCCCAGCGGATGACGCCAATGCGACGCAACGCAACGCAGCAGTGTGGCTCAGCACTTATAGATGGTAGTTTGTTAAATGTATTCGTGTCAGGTGGTAAGGTTAAGGAACATACTTAGATTCATTTTAATTTTTAAAGAGCTCTTTGTTACTACTGTCACAGATCAAAGAATACTCTACTGTGCACGTTTTTAAATTATTTATTATACTTACCAAAATAAAACTTATAGGTACGAGTATGTTACTAGCGCCAGGGGCTGGCTGCAATGATATTTTAAAATATTATTGATTGTCTCAAATAATTCATCTGTGAGCTAGTCATCTACCAATGTTGGACTTATTTTAAACTAGCTATCGCCAGCGACTTCGTCCGCTTGGAATTCATATAAATTTTCACCCTCCCCGTCTCTTTCTCGTCCCCTTAAGGGATGCTTTCCAGGATAAAAATTCCCGGAACTTAATTATCTTTATACTATATTTCATCTAAATCGGTGTAGAGGTAACAGACAAACAAATAGACCGACAGACAGACATACTTTAGTATTTATAATATTACTATGGATGGAAGTATCGATTGATTTGATCAAACATTTACACAATTGCTAATTGCGTCCCTGCAATTACTTTATGATAACTGACAGAACATTGAATTCGTCTGACGTTATTGGGGTACATCAAAAATACGCGGGTTAACTTATTATTGATATAAATTAACCTCTCTGGTTATTATGCAAAATTTAAGAGAACCTACCCCTATCCTATACCTATACTTAACGGGCAGTTTATTTTCAAAAACAAAAAAGTAAAGCCTTACTATTTTTTATGTAGATCATACATTTTATCACCATAAAAAATATGAAAAAGAAATCCTTCGCTATCGTTGCATCTCTATAGCATAGAGCACATTATTTGACACTTTATGCGGAAGTAGCCAAGTCGTTTTATTCCTATGAGATGCTATCGCAGTTTATATTGTGACCGACGGCACCTTGACCGTCAAAATTGAGCAGGTAGCGCAGACATGATCTGACGATCGACCGCAAAAAACTCGGGACGTGTACCAGAGAAATCAGAAACGAACGCTATCCAGATCCTGTGCACAATGAACCCGTGATTTATCAGGCCATTCTTTTTGCGCAAAAAGCGCAGGTCAGTGTCGGAGCGAAGCACCAAAAGGGCATTTCGTGTAATCCGCGTACGGAGCGTGGGAAAGGCGCGATGTGCTTGATTCTACATGAAGATGTGATATGAGTAGGTATAGGTAATACATTTGGCATACCTTAAGTATGTAACCTAAAGTTGAGTTGATTGAATAAGAATTACATAGGAAATGAAAGGTTAACATCTATTTATGTATTGCGATTTGCGTCCACCTAAGTCCTAGATCACAATCAGCTTTCAAGCTAAATATAAAGCCTAAATGTACTGAAGAGTCGTGTTACTGTTTTATAAGCAATAACTACATTTTTTAAATATGTTGTAGTAGGTAATTACACAAATCTAAGGCATCTACTTAATACACATGACGCATGTTACGTTAGAAGTTAGAAAGCATCCTCTAACACTTTAACTTATTTTTTAATGAGAACTATCTGATGCACAATCGGTAATTATTCAAAATATTTTCAAAGAATGAGCAAATACAACTGTTTATCTCGATGTCCGGCCAGGTACCTACCTATCTTACAACTCCATTCGTAGCCTCAGACGACGATAAATCTTTCGAGTCTTTCGACAACATCCACTGCCACTGTATTGTACGGGTGATAGATGTTATTCCCGATAACTTAGAAATGGGACAATGGTGTTAAATGCCCTTGCTGACAATGACGTGTTATGTTATGAATATGAATCTTTCTATTGATGTCCTTACAAAAATGACAACAATCGTTCAAATGATACTTCCTAACTATCAGGTGGAAGTACCAGCGATATTGATATGAGTGGCCTAGGCTACGGACCCCTCTATAATAAATAATTTGAAATGTGTGATACTATTATCACAACGACAATATCATCACATATTTCAAATTATTAATTATAGAGACGCAAGAAAACGTTCAACGACAGGGTTAAGTTGGGCCGAAGTAGAAAGTAGTTTACACTCAACACCACAGGACCACAGACGAGTCATACGGCTTCCCGAAGACACGCGAACCGGCTCGTCTCACACGTGAGTGCGCATGAGGGCAATGAGGCTTCTTGTGGTCCTCGCATCGTATGCGACCCTTATTTTTTAAAATAAACTTTATAATATTGATCCGGTATCAAACCACATGATTGCCAATTTGCCATCATAATCCTACCATCAATACCGAGGTACACTATTAAACGAGCAATATTGTGCAAACCTACTTAGGTACTTATATTAGGGTATAAATAAACCCGAATTGATTATTGTTCACTCACAAACTGCTTAGGTATACCGGATGGATTCTGATAAAACTTTCCAATAATAATTTTTAAGAAAAAAAAAACCGACTTCAATGGGGGAGGCCGGTAAAAGATTATTATTACTTAGATGGTGCACTCTTAGATAGATATACAATAAAATAAAAATGGCTATAATGTATGTTTATAATGGTAGAAGACTAAGTACCCTCAACTCCTCATGGAATCATAAAAAAACCTTGCTTGCTTGACAAACAAAACGAAGAGAACAAATCGCCAAACGTGAACTACGCGTCGTTGAAGAGTTCCGTTCTGATCATCATCAGCAGTTCCACTTCATCAAATTTCACTTTTATGAATGAAAATGCTTGATTAGTTCATGAAAATACTAAAATCACTATTTGTGTGCCTTTCACATTTGAGGAGTTCCCTCGATTCCTAATGGATCCCGTCATCAGAACTCGAGCATGACAAAAATCAATCGTGAAAATAGAACTTGCTTAACAAACACAGCTAGAAGGACAAATCGCCAAACGTGAACTTTTCGTCGTTGAAGAGTTCTGTTCTGATCATCATCAGCAGTTCCACTTCATCAAATGTCACATTTTTGTATTATAATGCTCGATTTGTTGATAAAAACACAAAAATCACTATATGTTTGCCTTTAAGATTTGAGGAGTTCCCTCAACTCCTCATGGATCCCATCATCAGAAATCAAGCATGACAAAAATTAATCGTGAAAATAGAAATTGCTTAACAAACACAGCTAGGAGGACAAATCGCCAAACGTGAACTTTTCGTCGTTGAAGAGTTCTGTTCTGATCATCATGAGCAGTTCCACTTCATCCAATGTCACATTTTTGGATGAAAATGCTTGACTTGTTGATAAAAACACAAAAATCACTATATGTTTGCCTTAAAGATTTGAGGAGTTCCCTCAATTCCTCATGGATCCCATCATCAGAACTGCGTTTTGACAAAAACGGGACCAACTTGGATATATATACTTACAATCAAAAAAAGATTTTTTAAAATCGGTTAAGAAATGACGGAGTTATGGACTAACAAACATTAAAAAATAAACATACAACCGAATTGATAACCTCCTCTTTTGAAATTTTGAATTCGGTTAAAAACGGCTTCCAATCCTCAGAATTTTATTTAATTCAAAATTAATCTACGTTACATATACAATATACTTGGTATAGTCGTGTTCCAAATGTTTGTCGAGCTCTACTCTAGGTAATACATAAGTACCCGGACCTCGTTCCTGATTGCTCGAAGTTCCTGATTTAACTTTAGTGGAATTATTTCTCTCTTTCTTGCCATACAGATGTTATTTAGTGTTGGATATTGAAAAAACCGGCCAAGTGCGAGTCGGACCACGCACAAAGAAGGGTTCCGTACCGACACCTCCTAATCTACATTTAAGACCACTATACTTAATCCAAAAAGGTCGTATCTTCATAGGAAACTCACGGCACTTACGCCCTTTGTTTGGGCAACACAGTTTTTCAGTAATAACTCACAAACCGTTAAACCTAACCTATCTTACGACTTTGATAGCTAATATCTCGCCGACAGTTGACTTAAATGCAAAAGTTTTTTGAAACTTCTATGTCATTTTTGAAGGCCTATCCATACCCACGCCTATATGCATTTAGAAAATAAATTTGACCCCCCCCCCCTGTTACATGTATGGGGTGCCCCCCCAGTTTAATATTGTTTTCAAAATGCCACATCATATTTCTATAGCGGTTCATAGCATACACCTTCCTACCAAATTTCATAATTGTAGTGTTCATAGTCTCCGAGTAAATCGGCTGTAAGGACGGACTGACGGTCGGTCGGACGGACAGACATGACGAATCTATAAGGGTTCCGTTGTCGCCATTTTGGCTACGGAACCCTAAAAATGTGTCTTTGACTTTCTTGCGCTACAGATATGTGTTGAATATTGTGCACGCGATATGGCTCGCGCGAGACACATACCACATACTAAAATGTGCCACATTCTCTTGCCCATTCCTTCTACTAGCTGCACTAAGGAATTAAACAAACATTATAGCTACCTAATGAATGCTGCATTTAATTTTCTTCCTGAATAATTGCGAGACATGTTGGTAAGTACGTAAAAACCTATAACGATATTTTTAAAGTTTAATATAATCTCACTGCTGAGGTGACAAGTGTCACAGGAGAGTGAAGTTATTTTTGCATTTCGTGCTTTTGAGTCCCTCGCTACGCACAAGATTAAAAAAAAATTTAATCTCACTTGCTCGGGACTCAAAATCAGCACTCACAACAAAAAACAACTTTTCCGTCTAGTTGCACAATTGATATATTTGCAGCAGTTTCTTTAACTTTACATGAATACTCTATTCTGTGCATCTACCTTAAACTTTACGATTTAAAACATATTTCAGAAACATCAAACCAACAACATTACTAACTCGTTCTAAATAATTATATACATTTTAATTATGCCAAGTTAGAAGTTAAATAAAGCTGTTTATTTATCCAGCAGTCCTAAATGACGCGCTGCAGAGCGCACATCAAATGTTGAGTTTTATAGCCCGAGCGCGCCTGCGGCACTTTGAAAGGAGTAGCGCCATCTCGCACATATGTTTCCTCGAATCAACGTCTGTTTTCTGTGAAGAAAACGACTGTCGTTAAACACGTATAGATTACTACTGCACATAACAATATAGACTGTTTGTTTATAATAAAAATAAAAGGGCGAAGACATCCGGTAACGGGTTGAATTATGACATAAAACGATTAGTTAGGAAGTTTACGCTGAACCAATACGCGTATACATATACAACATAATAGCAATACAATACATGATAGGTCGTACAACAGAATAATACACCTATTGGTGTAAAAACCATTCTTACGCAATAAAGTTTCCGCCGTCATTCCGCCAATCAGATAAAAGTTTATAAACTGTTCCTCTCGCTTAATCGTGAAATAATATTGTGTCGTGAGGTAATCTTTAAACAAATAGACCAACGAATGTCCGTACCTAAACCCCCATGCTAGCTAGTATTTGCCGAAGCTGCGGAATCTCACGTCTAATCCTCTACGCGCGCACTCTGGATGCTTCGATGCTTTTCGCAAGTTGACATGACATGACATGTTCGCAAGTTGATATACTTTTCATCAGTTTTTTTGTTTTTTTCGTGTTTTTTGGTATTTTTTGTAGCATTATTCGTGTTCTTATTCTTTTAATGTTTAATTATTTTGATATTTTTGGTTTTTTTCGTGGTTTTTGGATATTTTTTTGTAGCATTTTAAATGTTTTTAATTAATTTCCGTTATTTTTCGTGATGCTTTGCTATTTTTGGACGTTTTGTATTATTTAGTTTTTTTTTACATTGTAGTTTTTTATTGTTTTTTTTTCTAACATGTTTGAGAAAAGTACTATACAATCCTCGGCCGGAACAGGGATTGCAGGACTCGTTTTATCCTATTTATCCTATCTATCCCGGTTTATCCCAAACTCGTCCAGCAATCCCTTACTTCACGGCCTCTGAAGTAATGTACTATTATTTTGCAAATTAGGCATAACATAATATTACATGCACCTATGAACGTCAATAAACTACCACCGGTTCGGAAAAATAAACCTCTGCCGCGAGAAGAACCAGCCTAAGTAACTCGGCGAGGTGATAATTTTTTCAAAAAAATATACATTGTATACTTAAATATAAAATTACAGTGTCAGCTGCTACAAAATACAATGCTACAGTAGAAAACCTATTTTAGCAATAGATGAGCGGTGCAGGGCACTACAGATTTGAATTTAGAATTACTAAGTTCAGTAATGTTTATACTATTCTGTGGTAATGTGTTTAGAATTTTATTGTAGAATTCGGGACCCGGGTATGTCCTAAAACTACGCCCAGGAGCACCGTGGGATGGGCAGCAGCATCCCTGGAATGCGGTGGAGATACTGCGATCGCCAACCCGCCGCATACCAAGCGTGGCGATTATGGCATTTAGGTAACTGTGCCCACAGCAGCATTTGACAACTATTTAATTGAGTTAATTATAAAGATTTACATATTTACAATAACAATCAATGCGATATTTATGTTTTTATTACAAATACTAACTCAAAAAAAACTAACTGTGCCATTACAACATGAACAACATCAGTGCACGTAGATGCGTGTACGAGTTTAATTCACAGAAAAAATAAAAAGCAAAACTGGAGTAGAAAATAGTTATTTGTTCAACAAGAGAGCACAGTAGATTTTTGCTGCGAGTGTTAATGTTGAGTCCCGAGCAAGCGAAAGATTCAATAATTGAATCATGAGCGTAGCGGGTGATTCAAAATTAGAATCTTGAGCGTAGCAAGGGACTCAAAGACACGAGATGCAAATATCTTTACTCTCGTGTGATACATACAACTTTTCACCTTATAACGCAAAGCAATAGTGATAGAGAGAATGAAGTTACTTAAACTAACCTACGATATGAAAAATTTATAAGTAATATTCTTCACTCTCGAAGCAAAATTGCGTTTTGCTCACTGGTTTCAAGCAGGAAAAGTCATTTTCGCGCTCGCAGCAAAATTGCATTTTGCTCACTGGTTTCAAGCAGCAAAACCGACATTTTCGAGCCGCTCAGGTGAAAAATAATTTGGAAGGCATTCATCCTTAGCATTCATCCATCACTAACGTTTTGTTGCCAAAATGTGAGTTTAGCCTTTACTTACATTCATTACTTAGTTAGGCACTTTCACTTTACACTCAAGCATTTATTCCAACTGAGACGTTTTAAACTCCTTGAAATGTTTAAATTCTAACATTAGATACGAGTATGATCTTAACCAACAACAGTACTTTAGGTACATATATCAGTAGGTAGGTAATTAGCGTAGTTAGTACTTGTACAATTACTAATTCTGTGATACTAATAAATTCAATATAGGCTTGGACAGATAGAATCAATAAAATGGCATTATGTCGCAGGTACAGTAAAGAGGCACATGAAAGGCGCGTAATAAATGATAATCCCGCAGCACGTGTGGGATAATCTCCGCTAATTGAAGCAGCTCATCCCGCGCTCATTCGGTGAGATCCGCAGCCCTCCCTCGCGATGAGAAATGCAGAAATTAAATTAGAGTTTGCATTCACTCATCTTTTTACTCGGATAGATGTCTCAAGTTATTTTTTTTTACAAAAATTGCTTTCGTAAGACTAAAAAGCAAAAATAAACAGGTCTCCAATCCTATCAAGAGAGGAAATTTATACCTACGAATTCACTCCACGAAATCTATCTAGTCAAGCCATTTTTCATTAACCCTTTATTTGGCAATTTATATCAGGATATACAAACTATTTGTCTATCACTTTGGGTTTTTTTCTGACTGACATTGTTTGGACTATTTAGTGCCTTCGAGGCTTGAATTGGGGGCATTTATATTTTTTAACTAACTAACTATTGGGGGACAAGGATCCAGTTTTATTAGTAGAGTACAAAGAAAAAGAAATATTGAAATACCCAAAACAAAGGAAAAAAAAAGGATAGCGAAAATGCGTGAAAAATATGACTCCACGTTAGCATAGAAAAATGAAAAAAAAAAACTAGAGCACTTATTCGGCAGCTTACAGACAAAATAAAAAAAATTGGTAAACATGCTGTTAAATACATGGACGAAAATATGCCACCATCATCTGACGGAGAAAATGATCCTCAGGTCCCAGAAGAAATATATCCCGAGCGACAATCTGATGGTATTGTTGATCCAAGACAAGCTGAAGCTAGAAGGAGAAGTATTTTACAACGAAAGATAAGAAATAGACAACTACAGAAGAAGAATCATGTTCATCGTCATCATGTCAGCCGAATGACGTCCACTGCTGGACCTAGGCCTTCCCCAAAGACTTCCACAATGACGGGTCCTGCGGACACCCGCGACCCTTACCAGGTCATCAGTCCACCGTGTGGAGGCCTGCCTACGCTACGCCTTCCGGTACGTGGTCGCCACTCGAGAACCTTTCCGCCCCAACGGCCATCGGTTCTATAAGTACGTGCTATGTGCCCCGCTGCCACTTAAGTTTAGCGATTCGAAGGACTATATCGGTCACTTTGGTTCTGCTGCGGATGGCCTCATTTCTGATGCGATCTCGCAGAGAAACTCCCAACATAGCCCTCTCCATTGCTCTTTGGGTGACTTTGAGCCTTTTTATGAGGCCCATTGTAAGCGACCACGTTTCACTGCCGTATGTCATCACTGGCAGTACACACTGGTCAAAGACTTTCGTCTTGAGACACTGCGGGATATTGGACGAAAAAATATGCCGTGGTATCATGTTATTACTTACTGAACTAAAGAAAAAACTCGCTAATCAAAGACAGAAGTACAAAAGACTAAAACGCACTATAAAGAAATCAAAAAGGCACTCACACCCAGAAGCAAAATTGAAGGAATGGCGAATGATCCTAATAAGAAGGCAGAATTAGTAAAACAGCACTGTTTGGTGAAATTATACACACGCAAATCTTAGAAAAAATTGCGGAAACAAGGGCACATCAAGAGAAAAATCATTTGAAAAAGTCTTTGTCTGGTCCTGTAACAAAAAAATATTCGGATTTAATCGAATAAAGTCAACAAAAAAAGATAACAAAAAGGGAGTGATAACGATTATTCACAACTTCTATGAAGATGATAGCAATAGCCGGTGTGCGGCAGGGAAGAAAGAGTGTATAACTCGCAACAACATCAAAAAACAAAAACGCAAATTTATGATCTTAAAGTACAATTATTTCGAAGAAGAAAATACCTATATTTTATTCATTGTTAAATAATGTTTTATTTTATAAGATATAACGGAACAAGATATGTTTGGTTACATGATCTCAAATAATTTAAGTATTGTTGGTACTAAGTAGCGTTGTTGTTGTTGGTAAGAGATATACATTCCTACAGACTGCTTCGTCTATAAATTTGATTGTATTTTGCAATAAATATGTCAATTAATAAGAAAAATAGTAAGAATTACTAAATAAATTATTATTGGAAGTTAAACATGTGATTTTGTTCTATTAACAATGTCACAGCATATAGACAGTAGGTAAACATCGAACAAAGGTACATCGCGCGGTTTGTTTGTGTGCGTGCCCTGCACGTAGGCGCCCGGCTCGCGTCACATGGAAACGGAGCGGCCTGAAATTGCGTGAATCAGTCCGGGCACTGAGCATATAATCACTACGTTTTAAGAGACGGAACTCCATACATCACTTTTTGAGCGATTTTTAATAATTTAGTATCAACTTTCACGTAAAAACAACAATACGACCAACATAACAGTGTCAAATGTCAAATTGACATTTAATCTAAAAATGACAACTATAGGGAAGGACGTCATATAGATATTTTTTATTTCATCGATATCGATACTTTTTTTTATCGATATCGATACTTTACAGGATGGATACAATGCGTAATTATAAAAATAATCTAATTTTAGACGAGGAAAATAAAACCAATGACGTTGGCAGGAATAATTTATTTAACTAATTATTAATACTAACCGTATACCGCGTAGTGTACATCACGGCTAGCCGCATAGTGCGTTGACGGGCTAAAGACTGAAGGCCTGAGGGCCTACTCCGAACTTCGAATTTCATGTCGCGCCGTCCCTTTCACTTTCGTGTTATACACTATATGATGGAAAGGGACGGCACGATACGAAGTTCGATTTTTGAAGTTCGGAGTAGGCCCTCTGCTCCGAGCTTCGAGGGTAGAGTTTCGTGTCGTGCCGTACTTTCACTCTCGTGTTATACACTATATGACGGAAAGGGACGGAGCGATACGAAGCTCGATTTTCGAAGTTCGGAGTGGGCCCACTGTTTAAACATGATTATTTCACTAAGTAGATTAGGTAAAGTGTAATACATATTACTGCTACAAGTATCTTACTGCGACACATACAGATATTATTACATTTTTATTAGTAGCAAAGTAGTATCGTTCATTATAAATTAGGCGTTATTATGACGATGTATTAGCGTACATTCGACAAAGAGGCATTAAACAAAGTATACATTATTAGGATAGTTAACTTAAGACTACAGATTATGTCTATAGATTAAAACAACATCTGAATATTATTATTATTTCAATAGTTACATATTTTAAATGACCCTTAGTCTTAAAAGATCTCTGATCTCTGTCTTCATTTCGATTTTTATACCCAAAAAATTTAATTCAAAGCATTTTTCGAGCCACGATAACTTGTAATTTCTAATATCATGACAAAAACCTTTATTTAAGTTGATGTGTAAGGAATAATCACATTCGTAAATTGTGATTAACCATGATATATTTGTAAAAGCACAATTGGCATCAAACATGGCCAGCATACAGGTGCTATTTACACTTATGTTTTGTTAAGCAGGGTTTAAGGACGGACAATCTAAGGGGTATCCATACCTTATCCCAATCAAATAGAGTTTTAGTGGCTCTGTGAGCTGTAGGCCTCGCACTCTTTTTTTTCTAAAAACTGACTCGACAGTAAAATTCGATATAATTATCGAACCTGCTCACAAAATTTCACAAAAATCAGTTGAGAAATGCGACCTGTAAAAGAGAACATCCGGACAGACATGAAAGATTTTTTGTCAAAAGATAAAATGAAAACGCTTCACTCGCTCAGTCAATAAGTAAAACAGATACTGTTAGCAAACAGCGGCGGATGCTCAGATTGCTCAGCCATCCGCTGTGCGGCTTTGCTAAGCGACAGCATCAGGGATTTTTCGCTAGAGTTTATTATTATTATTGGTTGGTTGTGGGCCATTTTATGCCACTTTGACCAGTAGTTGTGACAGCCCTTATAGTTCGTTGCTTATACCCACTGCTTCCAAGAATTTCCAGACTCTTTGTGCTGCAATTTGTTTTATCTCCTCTGGTTACATGATGTGCCTCCTTACTCTCCCTAGGTACTTCTTTTGCGCATTACTTTGTTGGATTTGGCGAGGACGTTTAAATTATTTTTACAGTTCTGGACTAGCTTAGAGTCGGACTCTAAGGATTCTAATGCCAGCAGAGCAGACTGGCTGTCAGAGTTGATGGTTTCTTCTCGACAGCTGGAAAAGAGAATGTAAAAGTAAAAGATGAAGAAGTATACATTTGATTGTAATAAAAATATCGGTAAATAAAATGTATTGTTATTTCTCTTGACTTGTCGTACACTCACCGGCTTGTATCCAGCGGAAACTTCGAAAACATAAGAGATTTATTACTAGAATGCAACTCTTTAATGCCGCAAACGTCACAAGTTCTATGGCCTTTACCCATGGCGCAACAACGCACAATTAGCACAAAATCACAAAGTTACAGTCACTGTCTCGGAAATATCACTCTAAGCGTCAATTATCGCAATTTTTCAATCAAAAACAAACAAATTATTTCCCACAAATAAATTCCGAATAAAAAAAACAAGGGACGGTGGACATGACACTTATGGTATAGTGTTGCCGTAATGAAAAACAGATTTATTACTACACGTAGCGATTACTTTTGGTAACTTTTTGGTAAGTGCGTCTATTAATGGCAATAATCCCTAAATATAAAATAATTGTTATAAAATTTGATTGCTTAAATCAAATCTCTGTTTATCTCCAAAAAAATCTTGTAAATAATTATTATTTGTAGCAAATAACATAGAGATGTTTCTACCTAATGGGAGGTCGGTTATATGTGGCAATAATTCGTAATCAATGTAGGCAACGTTAACGGAAGTGAACGGAAGTTGTTTTAATGTTGATCAATGTCTATATCAAAATCCATACAAAAAAAATAAAGTTCTAAGTTTCTTGAGACTGAGTCCGGGCTGCGCCGTCGCCGTGTTTGGAGCGTTGTCGCTCGAAACGACAAAAATGACATCTGTGTGAATGAGCTTACATTACCCTGCCCTTGTTTTCCTAAACAATATATTTTTTTAATTATATATAAAGATGCGGATCTATTTTACGCTAAAGAATAATAACTAGGAGTTCCGTACATCAAGAAATAGACGGAAATACTTTAGTGTAGCTAATTCGTAAGTGTTGTGTATAATGTTTTGTCCATAAATATATTATTTTCAATAACATATATATCAACTTTATCATACAACTATATACCCGTATACAAGCTTATTGTATAAGTGTATGAAATAGATAACACATTACACAATTAGTACAAAGTCGTTATAATGTTAGTGCGTTCCGGTATATATGGAGTTCTTAGTAAAGTGCCGCGCCGCCGACAGTCAAAAGATGCCGCCTCGTGTAAGATACAGCGAGGGTCCTACCGCAGTATCAAAGGTTGCCGCATGTGGTAAGCGATACCTAACACTCCAATTTACGTAGCACGTATAGTTCCGTATAGCAAATTTTTTTATAATAGTATTCAAGTGTATAGAGTATCAATTCAATGAAGTAGGTACGTTAAGTATAATAATTCGTTTATCTACTGACTTATATGGTAGGTACCTATCGACTATTACTAGCATGTTACTTAATTTCAACTACATATTGTTTAATAATAGCTGACATTCAAAATTAGTATAAGTAATTGTTACCATATTTTTATCCAACAAATTTGTGCGACAACCCTATGTGCTCAGGGAAAGTAGGCAACGCGCGCTCCTAAAGTGCCGGAGATTGGTTACTGCTAATATTATACTGTGACAATGTTTTACGTCAGTCCCTATCATATCCCGTCAGTCTAGAACACAAATTTCAGAAAAACACAATTTTCTCTTTAAATATCAAGTAAAGTGAACGGCAACTTTGGATACAAAAAGTAAATTGTTATAAGTATTGTACCTATATAATCATAAGTTTTTTAATTTGTACCTAAAAACACCTATTTCAAAATTTGTGCGAAAATTACCCAACTTTTATGGAAGTACCCATAAACTATGATACAATTATCTTATCGCGCCATTTTTTCTTCTGGCATCCACGCTTCCGCAGCTTCCGCTTTTCGCGTCTCGGTATCCACTCTTCGTCCACCTGCTCTGTTCCATCCTACAAATATGTCCTGCCCAGTTCCATTTGAGTGATCTTATCCGTTTTACTATGTCAGTTAGTTTTGTTGTTTTTCTAATGGTTTCATTGATGTACAATTACTAACTAACTAACCACTATTATATAACCACTATTATATTATATATATATATATTTTTTATTAGAACTAGATTCACAATCAGCCCACAAAAATGGCCCCCGTGAAAGTACCGCCCGCCCGACTCGGGCGGTACTTTCCTGTTTAGTCGTGTTTGGACCGCAGACAGTGACAGTTGACCAACAATGACGAAATTTGCAGTGAAAAACTGCTTTAATAGCTACAAAAAAAACAAGGAAAAGGACGGAATATACTTCTTTAGGTTAGTTATTTTGATAACGTTACAAATTTTATATAAAGTCCTGGTAATTTCATGGTTTTGAGTAAATAATTTTGTTAGTTCAAATGACAGGTTATCAAGAAACAAAATGTAAGGAGTCGCTATTAGGTCAATATTTTTTACATGAAATTAGTAAAGAAATAAAATTATGTTTTAATTCAAGATTTCCACAACATCCTCAGCGACGTTCAGAATGGACCGCTATTTTAGCGCAAAATAAACGTGAGGCACTCTATAAACCAAGCCACTCGAGTATTGTGTGTTCGGCCTATTTCCCTATTTCCGACATATACAGGACGAATAAAGGCTTAAATCGACTAACTGCAACTGCTAAACCTGTCTTGAACGTAAGTCCGTTCGTTCCCGACTCAAACTATATTATTCAAATTCTGTTTGAAGATAATCATTTATTTATGTACAACGAAAATATATACAAGAATACTTAACCAAAATAATATAAAGAAAATTAAAACCAACTTAAATCTAAAACGGGCCCTTGGGGCATTGTACCGAGGATGCTGGCGGCATTTCCTCGCTGTATCGCAATGCTGATACGTTGAGCGAGGAAACCGCCAGCTCTTCGGTCACCAGTTACGTCAACCAGACGCTTCGCAATTTCTGCAAATAACTTATGCGCGCTGGGACCCCATGGACCTAGAGTTTCGACGCCAAAAGGTACAAACATGTACTCTCTGCCGAGGCCCTTGTATTTATTACGCTTTAGAATTTCGGCGTTTTCCGCCGCTGCACCCGCTTTTACTGTAGTCCGTTGGAGGTGAGACGGTGCCAGTGTGTGTGCACTTTTTTGACAACACAATCCATGGTGTCCCAGTCGGTCCACGTCCGTGCCACAAGAGCATATATGTGGGGTACATACCGCGACCCCGAGTCGCAGTCCAGTCGCCAATCTAAGCGAGGTCGGATCCAGGAAGGTACCGGTATTTGGCGAGGGATGGGCATGTAGCCAGTAACCAGCCTCCCGGGTTCCGACCGCCAAAAGTCTCGCACGATCGTGAAAAATCATGCAGAGGAAAACATTTTCATATACTTATATGAATCGATGTAATAAAAATCTAGACACGCGGCAGCGTGTCCAGCCAAGTTCACCCCAGGAACTGCCGGACAGCAGCCGTGTGTTCACGAACCGTTTGGAGCCACTTTTGACCCCCCAATAACTCAAATCTATCTAACATAAAAAAATTAAATTTGGTACATGTATAAAGATCCTTTAGATCAACTAGAACCCCAAATTTCATAAATATAGGTTTAATAGTTATTGATATATTAAATTCCAAAAAACGGCATTTTTACCACTGACTGACTGACTAGTAATCAAAAACCTAACCCACTTCCAGGTGACCTAGAAAGCTGAAATTTGGCATGCAGCTTGATAATTGTGTATATACACCAGAAAAAATAAGAAAACATTGATTTTTTATTACTTTTATTATTATGATTATTTATGCTAGTTACTTCAGAACTCCGTCATTTATTTACCGATTTGGAAAATTCTTTTTTTGTTTTAAACTGTATAATTCAGGGATAGTCCCATAGATATCAGGTAAGAATCTGATCACAGGGTCCTGGAGAAATCGAGGGAACTCTTCAAATATTCACACGATTGTATTACTTTATTTTTGCTTTTTCGCACATAGCCAATTGGAAGTAGGATTGAAACTGTTCATGCATACGTGTCTCCGTCTTCATCTTTGATTATGGAATTCAGTGGACCGGGCGTATTGTTCTATTTGTACCAAAGCTACTGAGGCTCAAAATCGCCATGTTATGTTCCCCGGCACGTCAATTGAGCAGTACACGTCAGTGAGTGGAATAAAAATTGAGAAGTTATAAAATAAAAACCGCACAAGACTTTAAAGGAATGTGAAGTTAAATGCTGCGATCATGCTTTAATGTAGCATAACAGGATGTGGCTTAAGACAAAGCCAGAAACAGAAAAGTTTGTCGTTTCATAGCTTTGTTATGTTTTTCTATTGAAATATTGGATGATTTGAACATTGTCGAGAACAAGGCACATGTATCGTAGCATAATTAGTGTACAGATTAAGATAATTTATATTTTGTAGTGGGATTTAGCTTTATTTTTAATATTTTCGTACTAAAAGTTACCCTGAAGCAGTAGCTAGGGTTGTTCCTGAATATATCGATAATGAATTGTGATGACTTACTATACCTACTCATTGATTCGGTGATTTATATTTTTAAAGGATGTCAAGAAGTGAATTTCAGAAGAAAAAATGGTTAGACGCTATTGGAACTGAGAATGAAACTAGTGGTAGTTGTTTGAATTGAAAAATAAAGACCTGTGTAAATTATTAATATAAAAATATCCTGATCTCACGTTGTTTCAATAGTAACCTTTTAATATACCTAATTTGTGGTTATCTCTTGGTTAGTTCTCCCCTAATCTGTGGTGGTGGTGAAATGATAAGACGAAAGAACATCTATACAAAGTATATAGTATTATTAGCATATTCCAAAACTAAACTAATGGGATTCATCCAACATACTTGAGGGTGTCTCGTAGGTTTTTATTATTGGTGACGGGCAGATCTATTTATGCTACATGCCGTTATTGACTGCATGTAATTAATACACGATATTTAGCGAAATAGTAAAGAAACTCTTTACTAGTAACTTTAGTCATGAAATCCTGTAAAGTAAATGCCTGTTTCATAGAATCATTAAAGAAAACTGCATAGAAAAGAGGTCACTATTATTCATATACATCTAATAATATCCTAGGAAGCCAATATATTCTAAGATCTGTCTATAATATCGATAAAAATATTGATTATCGGGACAGCGCTATATCCGCCATGTTTACTTCCAATATGGCCGCAAAATGGACACGCTCATAATGTTGACAGTTCGCGTCCAGAGTTTCCTTAGTCAAAGCTCTTCATAGCTGAAAATTATGCTGCCGCATATACTAGCAGTTAATATCTTTATGTTGCATATTTGAATTCACACAGTATCTATCTGCTATTATACCTTGTAATCTGTTACTTTGGGTTACTTCAACCATTTGACACATCACAACACCCATAGAACGTAAACACGCAAGACTTATCGGAATTATAAATAAAATCACGTACGAGTAATAGTAGGGCTTTCTAAGTAAATAAAAATAATATTTTGCTTTTCTTAAACATAATTTAAGTTATGTTACATTTTTTTAGTTCATTGTTGTTGAGTATTTTACGATAATAATTCACCACCCAAACTTACGTGTTAAGCCGGGTCCACAGCGCCATGTTTTTCGTGTTTGCAAACATCAAACATGTTTTTCGAATAATAATAGGCGTGGCCTCAATGTTAAGGCCGGTCCACTGCACCAAAAATCCAACAAAACATGTTTGTAAAACATGTTTGATGTTTGCAAACACGAAAAACATGGCGATGTGGACCCGGCTTTATGTCGTTTTCTTTTTAAAACTAGTGTTGTGACCAAGTCCGTCGTTTCGATTCAGAAGACATTTCCGTTAATTGAAAGAAATCGATTAGGTACGCATATATTTATAACGATAAATTTATAACCAAAAACATCATTTTCCAACCATCTGCCCGGCTAGTATGATAGCTTATACCGTCACGTTTTATGTGACGTTTCAGTACATTTTGGCCATATAACGTGACGGTATAAGCTATCATACTAGCCGGGCTGTTGTTAAGGTTTTAAGGCAATGTCCAGCACTCTACTGTAATAAAACAAGACAGAAAATCAATCTAGTTTTATTTAATTGTCCTGCAAGTTCACCAAAGCACAAGCAATGGTAACACTATTATCTAAATACCGCATGTGGCTGTGGTTTGTTACTGAATGAGGCTTAAAAAACCGGAATTCCCTCACTCTTCGTATCTCTACGCTCTACATGAATGTGCAGACTGGCGATCACTTGACCAAGCAATACTTCTTTTTTGTTGGGAGTTTCTTTTGATGAGACACTTGGAGGGTGAAGGAGCTTCAACTTTCTTTCCTGTAAATGTGCTTCTATTCCTTTAAAGCCCCGGTCGGAAAAAATAACAGCCCCTGGAGGAAGACGGTTAGTGAGTAAGTAGTAAGTTGGGATTATCCCTTCTATATTTTTTGCACGATGATACAAAGTATCTCATTTCATCTGCGTAATACTTTCTACCGTGAACTGTTGTATTGGAAGTGCTACTTGTACTAGCCATTGTATTACACAAGTGAGAACAGCGGTCGTCGAGGGCAGAAGTATCGTTGTCCAAAAATACTTGCACAAGTCGTCGTGAAGGCATCCGATTCCGTAAAATAGCAATGCGGTGGTCGTCGTGAGATGCAGGTACTACAAAATCCAGGGTCAGGCAGAATTCGATGGTAAAAACTCGAAAACAGTAGAAATTAGGAAGCACAGCGTACAAACTCGTAGATGTGACGGCTATATTTGACAACTGCCAACTGTCAGTGTCAGCTGTCAACTCCACGTATTTTTTTTTGTTGCGGCAGACTAAGGCACAAGCTCTATTAATCCAACCAAACTCGTGGTATGTCAAAACACATATTCAAAAAAATATTTCTAAAAAACCACAAGTAATAAAAAAATATCAACTGTAGTTTTGGACTTCATTTTGTGTCTACTAACAATAAAAATATAATATGGACCACTTAAGAAAACTTAAGGTACCCAATTCATAAATATCAAATGGTTGAAGTAACAGGGGTGCTACCGCGAACTTCGAACTTCGTATCGTACCGTCCCTTTCCGTCATATAGAGTATAATACGAGAGTGAAAGGGACGGCACGACACGAAGTTCGATTTTCGAAGTTTGCGGTAGCACAGCAGATTACAAGGTACAAGCACGGCTGTTTATCTACGTAGAACGAAACGTGTATGATAGCGTCCATATTGTGCACAGACATGTTATATCCCATCATCATGTAATGTTAAATCCCATATAAACTTAACACACCATAACGTCAGTTCAGTACAATTTTCAGTTATGAAGACTGAGAAACTGACAGGGTAAGACGTGCAGATGTCACTTGTCTGTCTCTCTCAAACATTCTGATTTGTACATTAGTGAGAATAGATCAGATGTACAAAAAATCGTTCAACTTAAATGAGCGGATCTGCTTTACTCTAATACTAGATGAAAACCCGGCTTCGCTCGGGTGAAATAAATAAGAAAGAAATAAAGTAAACATTTATTTGTGACAGTTATCTTATGCAAACGACGAAAGAAACAGTGTACAAAAATGTATAAAATAAAAACATTACAACAACGGATTATGAAGAAACTTCGTATAGAAATATAGTCTGTAGTCTGGATTAACATATGGAATTGGGAGTAAATGATTACGCTGACGACATCACGGGCAAAGGCTAGTATCTTTGCAAGTTAATCCTAAGCATTTTTATAAGGGTAGTATTTAAAGGCACATAATAAATTTGACACCGTAATCAGTACTGATTTGTATAGCTAAAATACTAATCGTTCATTAAAATTCAGTTCAGATGTGCAATTGTTAAATATTGATGTGCCTGTCAGTATTTTTGGTGCGAAGTCAGAGCTGCTAACGCGATCGAAAACCAATGAAGTTCGTGTATCTCCCTCTCTGTCGCACTTGCAAATTCGAGCGACACAGAGGGAAATACACGATGTTCGTTCGTTTTCGTTTCGCGGTAGCAGCTCTCTATTCTCCGCCAAATTCTATTCAGTGGGGCCCTTTACACTCAATATTATGTGTCAATATTATCGCGATTTTCAAAATTGTATGGGGTCTGTTACACGCTTAATATTGTCAAAATACTGGTGTGTCAATATTATCGTGGTTTTCAAAATCGTATGGATTTTTCTTCAATATTCATTAAACAGTAAGTGATACGGATCGTGATATGAGTATATCACGTGATAATAATAACCATGTAACAGGCCCCTATGGATGTTGCTTCAATATTCAGTGTTTCGCGTGATAATAATAACAGTTGGTAATATTTTCTCCAATTAATGGAAGCTATTTAACAACTTGTTCCGTTTTGCCACAGGTATTTCACATTCCGATACGCGCACTACCCAGGAATAGGAGCCGTCAGATCAAAGGGCCTACCGCGATCTGAAAACAAAGTATTTCCCTCTCCACGCTCGAATATGCAAGTGCGACAGAGAGGCATATGTATTTAGTTTTCGGTTGGTAGCACTTTAGTCCGAGCGCGGTGGACGGTCGAAGAAAGTCAAAGAACATTCCGTGTGTTGTCTGTCACACATATAATTTTTAAACTTCCCTTCGACCTATGAACTTGAAATTAGGTGATAATGTTTATTATGAAGTATATTTTACCAAAAATATCAATATATTGATAAATCACATTTATTTTTTTGTTGTACGGAACCCTCAGTGCGCGAGTCCGACGCACTTGGCCGGTTTTTCTTACATTTTGAATTTTATTTCTCATATAGTAAAATACACTATTCGTTTTAAAGTTGACGCCTGAGGGCCTACCGCGAACCAAAAACGAACTATCTTCCTCTCTGTCGTTCTAATATACATGTGCGAGAGAGAGGCAGATACTTCGTTTTCGGTTCGCGGTAGCGCCTCTAACGTCCGAGCGCGGCGAACGGCATGAGCTGGGGGTCTACTCCGAAATTCAAAATCCTAACTTCGTATGGTGCCGTCCCTTTCACTCTCCTATCATAGACTATATTATATGAGTGAAAGGGACGGCACCATACGAAGTTCGGATTTCGAATTTCGGAGTAGACCCCCAGTACCACTAAGTTATAAGATAGAGCGAGATAGGGATAGAATTTTGCTAGACGTTTAAAAGCCATAAGTCACCTAGTAGTTTGTCACAACTAAATAGAGATGCAGCTTTAAGATGGCGGACAGACTCAGCAAACATTCAAGTGGTGTCCTTTACACGATTAATATTATCACAATACTGGGGTGTCAATATTATCGCAGTTTTCAAATTTGTATGGATTCTGCTTCAATATTCACGTGATACTTATTGTGATATGAATGTATCACGTGATAATAATAACCATGTAACAGGCCTCATACATTCGCTTTGAAGGCGGTTGTTGTGACAATCAGCCTAGCTAGCACGATAGATTATACCGTTACGTTTTATGTGACGTTTTAATACATTTCGCCCATATAACGTGACGGTATAAGTTATCGTGCTAGCTAGGCTGATAGGTATATAGAACGCTTGAAAACTACAAAAACAAAACGCTACAGACGCGGCTAGCCGAATCCACGCCCAGCAACCTGGCCAACACACCGGACGCAAACATAGTTTACAATTTCCGAACGTACCCAACCCGACGCTGTCAACAGTATCTTCTTAGTAGTCTGTGCTGTCAACCAACGAATTTAATATGGCCGACCTTTCGTCATAAAATTAACACTTTTAAATGCAAAATACGCGACAATCCGAATTTTGCGGATACATATGTTCAACTCAAAAATCGTTATTTTTATACGTTCTTCAATTTGAGACAGGTCTCGTTCGGGTCTACCGTACCCCTGCACGAAATTATTAATATAGATCTGTGTAGATGTCACTTCACTCTGTCACTACTGTCACTACTCAGCTGCTTTACGAGTGTACGCTGTGTCAAGATGTGGAATTAATTAGATTAGTAGTATTACTTTGTGTATTGTTTTAATTTAGGGGCGTACATTGTAATAGTATTAGAGGTGATTAATATAAATTTTATTAATTCAAAATGAGTGAAGAAACAAATACCAACGTTAAAGAAATCAGAGAGTTATACTCCATGTTTCATCAAGAATACATAATTATGGCTGAATAGTAAGTAACCCACACTGTGAGAACTTTAGAGATATCAAAAATAAAATCGGGATATAAAATTAGCACTATTTGGCTAAAATTAGGATTTTATGGAAAATACTTAATGAGTAATAATGAATAGGCTTTTTTCTTTTCAGTCGTATGTTGCAAACCGAAAACTTAGAAGGGATTTATGTAATACCGTCGTATGAAAACTCTTTTCGTAAGTAACGCATAATCGTTAATAGGTAGTGAAGAATATAGAACAGTGTAATGTGAAACACTAATGTATTTTAACCTTATTTTCAGAGTGGTTTGGAGTTGTTTTTGTAAGAGCTGGGTTTTATGAAGGTGGGGTATTCAGGTTCACACTTACATTGCCTGAGAAATTTCCAAATGAAGAAGTTCCTGTAAGTAATTAAAGTTTGTTTTACAACAGAACACTTTTTATAATGAAAACAAAATGACATTCTCTGGTAAATGTTTCTAGTTCGGAATATGACATCTATAGCTAATTATCCATTTCATATTTCGAATAGCTAGCTAATCAAATAAATCTTTGCAACTTACAGTTTTTAAACAAGTTAGGTACATAATTGACAACATTTAATTTTTTTAATCAGGCTTTTTTCTGATATAATCAAATAGAGGATAAAAAGTTAAGTAAAACGAAATTTTTAAATTCTCGAAAATATCCCAATTTCATATAAATAATTCAATTTCAAAAGTTCCTCATTCTAAAAGAGAGTAAGTAAGTAAGGCGTCACAGCGTAACAAATCATACAGAAGCACTGTTACTGAGACAAATTTACTAAAGAACGTGAACTGCTGTTCTTTTTGTGCGCTGTGATTGTCACAAATGTCACAATTTCATAGTAATGACGTCATTACTACGATATGGCTTTCTTCACATTTTCGTGAATATTTAGAAAACTAATAGCTATAAAAATAAAAATAAACGTATTTTGGGGTTTCATGTTACCAAATTAACAAAATGAGTTAAGATTTCATACTTCTTAAGTTTACAAGTGACAGTTGTAGTTCGTAGCCCTGAACAGCCCGTGGACCCACAGTGGGGACACGGACTCCTAAAAAAAAGCTTCATGTCCCCACATTGGGGGCCTTCGGACAGGGAATGTGTTAAGTTATGGTGTATTTTTATAAAGTTTTTATTTTATTTTTCAGGTTTTGGCATTTACATCACATTTATATCATCCTGCAGTTGATCCCAACACAGGCATTCTTAATCTAAGCCAAGTTTTTCCTCAATGGGACAGAAAAAGGAACCATATTTGGCACATCTTGAAATACTTACACCTAATATTTCATAACATAAACATGAAGGCGCCCACTAATGTTGAAGCTTCAGTAGCGTAAGTAAATTGTCATCTTGTATTTTATCACAATAGAGCAGTATGAATTACTATGACATTGAAATTTAATCTATTATTTCAGCTACAAAACTAACAGAAAAATATTCACAGAAAAAGTTAAAGAATGTGTAGTTGCCAGTATTGATCATGTTTATGATGATCCACCAACTGAAGATAAGCACTACATCACATTCAAACCTTATGATTCTAAAATCCATGACTCTGCCAGACACCAGATGCTGAAGCCATCAACACCTGAGGAAGGCATGAACCAGGGAATGTCATGGGTGCAGCCAGGATCCTATCAACCATTCTCTAAGGAAGAAGCTGCATAATTAATTATTTGTCTGAATGATCAGTATAATTCATATTATTATATAGCCATATTGAAAACCTGTGATAAAGAAGCAATTATATATTAATGACCAAGAGTTGATATCACAATTTATTTTTTTCATAGTAATAAAATAAAAATGTCTTATAAGTATTACAAAAGTTTATTCAGTTATCACAGTGACACAGAAGTGACCCAAGACTAGTAAAACAATATGGAGGACCATCTCGATGTTAACAAATGTTTCTAAGATAGGAGTTACTATTTACAGAATTAAATATGTTAAGTTAAAATTCTTAAGTTTAAGAGAACTTAGTTAACATTTTATAAAATTAATTACAACATGTATAATTATAGCATGTACGTCAATATATTTATTGAGCTAATCAGGATCACTTTTAATTTTTATTCCGTGCTCATCAACTTTTGCTAGGAACCATTGTTGGTCCAATTCATATTTCTCATTTTTCCATGTGAAGTGAGTAGGAGGCTGGCCATCACCATTATGGAACTCAAAGTGTTTACTCAGTTCTATGGAAAGCTTAGACCTTACCAACCCAATCCCTCCATACTTATCATCAGCAGGATGATACACCCTGCCAGTCAAGGGTAGCATGTAAATTTTATTTGGAATAAACGGTGTCATTAGTAATTCACCTGCATACCCAAATGTTACAAAGCCTTCAGCATCTTTTGTTATAATATGTGTATATACAATGGGAACATCATCACATCGTATAAAATTTCTTTCTCTTCCGCATAGAGATATAAAAGGAAAATCTTCCGAATACCTTCCAGTCTTGTTCAATCTTATTCTTTTGAAAAAGAACTCTAAAAACTTTTTCTCTTTGAAACATGATGTAAAGTTCTTCATTTTAGAGTCATCTAAAAACAGCTGCAAACAAATATGGCATGTTAATGATTAGTTTGATAATTAATGGTTGGTGGTATTGGGTATATATGGGAGATATGATTACCAATAAACTAGACTAAGCATTATACGGTACCATCCCTTGATGATCTATGTAATAAAAGTATTCCCTTATTTTGGGTTCCGGTTCTTGACCCTGTACATAGTGCAGCATACAGTTTTGAGCTCTTTTCAAATATCTCGAGTAGTAAGATACTTGTAACAATGGCGAAAATAGGGCCTTCATAGTTTACAAAAATTACTAATATCAATTCGCAGTGCGCTGCAATGCAAGTGCAAAGTATTAATTATATTATTAGTATTACTGTCTGTACTGTCACTTTCAAAGAGAATATAATCACTACGTTTTAAGAGTCGGAACTTCATACATTGTTCATTAGTATGAATTGCCAGTGCCACTGGTGCCAACATAAGGAATATTGAGTGTTGCCAATATTATAATCTGTCAAAGATAGTGCTGCGAAAATTCGATACTAGTGACGTCCTAGCTCGATAGATATCGATAGTAATCGACAATTTGGGGATTCCTCTGGACTACTTTTTTTAATTTTCTTATGATTATTATGAATGAAACAAGAAATATTTTATTTATTGAAACGAATACTACGAAACTTATCCTCCCTAGAACACCCTAATAGGAATATTATTTGTAAAGATTACATGAATATCATATAAAATCATTTTTTAATGATAATATTACTACATCTAATAACAGTTGTATGTTGGTTGTGCAAACACAGTTTTGTAATACATACGAGTACAAATGTATGAAATTTCCAATTTATGAGTAAACTTTTATATCCAAAAACACTTATTTTCACTGGTCACTTTTTGAACTACGCCAAAATGTCAGGTTCAAGGCTGCCAGACCAATAATATTGAAAATAAATATACAATGTGCCAATGTTGGTATATAGGGCCCCTTACATGATTATTATTATCGCTAGTGGCTCCGTGAGCACAGACTAGTGTGCAGACTAGTAAGGGTCCAGACCGCCAACTCACGAACCAAAAATATAGACCACAGACTAGTAAGGGTTTAGACCGCCAACTCACGAACCAAAAATATAGACCGTAAGCAACCATATTTAATCTGTACCCGCTGGTAGATTTTTGACGTTTATTTATATATCATCATCATCATCATCATTCAGCCGAATGACGTCCACTGCTGGACATAGGCCTCCCCCAAAGACTTCCACAATGACCGGTCCTGCGCCACCCGCATCCAGCGGACACCCGCAACCCTTACCAGGTCATCAGTCCACCGTGTGGGGGGCCTGCCCACGCTACGCCTTCCGGTACGTGGTCGCCACTCGAGAACCTTTCCGCCCCAACGGCCATCGGTTCTGCGTGCTATGTGCCCCGCCCACTGCCACTTAAGTTTAGCGATTCGAAGGGCTATATCGGTCACTTTGGTTCTGCTGCGGATGGCCTCATTTCTGATGCGATCACGCAGAGAAATTCCCAGCATAGCCCTCTCCATTGCTCTTTGGGTGACTTTGAGCCTTCTTATGAGGCCCATAGTAAGCGACCACGTTTCAGTACAATATGTCATCACTGGCAACACACACTGGTCAAAGACTTTCGTCTTGAGACACTGCGGAATATTGGACGAAAAGATGTGCCGTAGCTTCTCGAACGCTGCCCAGCCGAGTCGGATTCGACGATTAACCTCTTTCTCGAAGTTGGACTTACCTAACTGGACAGTCTGTCCTAGGTATATGTAATCGTCTACAACTTCGAGCGTAAAGTGTCCGATTGTTACGGGAGTTGGTGCTACATGGGCATTTGACATGATCTTCGTCTTATCCATGTTCATCCTTAGACCAACTCGCTCGGAGGCTTTACTACTATATCGTCAGCAAACCGAAGATGAGTGATGTACTCGCCGTTTATGTTGATGCCTAGCCTTCTCCAGTCCAGAGTCTTGAACACATCCTCCAGTGCAGTTATTTATATATATATATATATGTTTATTTATGGAAACGCGTCATAACCATTAATATATATATATATATAGCTCATTTAAATTTAACTTTGTGTAGAAGCTCACGGCATTTGACCAACGTCCGACGTAAAATGAAACTGATGTTCAATTGAAATACCGTGAACTATGTTGTGCCGTATTATATGAATTAAAACAAACAATTTACTTATAAACATATTTATTTTTTAATGTATCTCATTTTATATCCGGGAAAACGATATATCTTCGTCCTTTCACAGAGTTCTACGTTTTACAACTACAATACTCGTACATTTTGCAAAATGAGAACTTGCATGGCATGCCACATACGACGCACTTCACTATCTTCCATTTGTTGTCCAAACAATGGTTATTACGCGTTTCCAGATGAATTTTCGATTAGGTACACACTGTTCCGTTTGTTTATTGCATAGTAATGTATCAATACTACAAATTAAATAACAACATTTGCAGAGATGAAAAAAAAATCAGAGACGACTAGACGAAATTCCGAGGAGACGCCATTTTATTTTTATTTGTCACTTTATTTTGACGTTTGACGTCCATTGGCACACAAGGCAGTAGCCAATGAGAGCTAAGTATGTCGTCAAAATCTTTTTGACACAATATGGCCGCTATCATACACGTTTCATTCTACGTAGATAAACAGCCGTGCTCCGTGAGCTGTTGATATCGCAATTTTTTTTTTTCAATTTTAAAATTCTGTCTAGCCTGCTCATAAAATTTTACGAGAATCGGTTGAGAAATGCGACCTGTATAGGAGATCTTCCGGACAGACAGATATACGAAAGATTTTTTGTCAAAAGCTGAACCGGAAACGCTTCGCTCGCTCGGCCAATTAATAGGATATCATTATTAGACGCGTTTTACCTGAAATAAAACGCATATTAAAATACTTACCTCACTGGAAGCTTTATAATTGAGATAGCATATCTGTTTCCGTCGAATTATCACCAGTTTCAGTGCATTATTTGACTTTATTTCCGGCGATAGTGGCGACACCTGGCGGACCGCGCCATTTTTTACCAAGTTAGTAGATGTCCGGTGAGTTTTATTTCATTGGCTCAATTTCACCAGGCAGAAATGAATGGAAAGCTTCCAGTGAGGTAAGTATTTTAATATGCGTTTTATTTCAGGTAAAACGCGTCTATTAAACTACTTGACCGTCACTGGAAGCTTTATAATTGAGACCTGTTTGTTATCGCCTGGTGCCGTCACTTATAAAATAAAGTCCATTTTAACGTCAATGTGATTCTTTATAAAATAAGGTATTTTATAATAAAAAACAGAAAAATTTAAATTTTAATATGTTTATTTTCTAAATAATTATGTAATTTTACAACAGATGTAAACAATCTGCAGACTAACTTAGCAATCCGTTGCTTAAGTAGCCAAGTATTCATATAAACTTAAATTTGATGACAATATTTTTATCATAAGATGCCTATTTGTATAATACAGTATTATGTATAAGTATGCAATTTTACATACCAAAATTAAATTTACTATTTATAAATTTCATAATCACTTACACGGGATCAAACAATTGCGTTACATTAGTAGAGGAAGAAGTATTTGCATTTGCTACTTCTCTCCTATAAAATCTCTGAAAGGTATTAGCTGATTGCCAATTACCACGTGCCATAATTTCATCGAGGGAATGATTATCTAACCAACTCTTAGAAGCTACAGCGGATCGAATGCTACCTGGAGCAGCTGTAATATCTGCTTCTTTAAACAATGTTTTTATCCAGTTAGCTACAACTGTACGGGAGGCTGCCTGCGGCTGACCTTTAAGTGTAATGAACAAATTAAATGATTTTGCAGAATTACGTCTTTCATTTAACAGTGATATAGTTTGTTCTATCCAGAATACGGGATTTAATTTCCGATTATTTGTATTTATTAACAACTTCCAACCGGACTGTCTGTATTTACTGGAATCCGTTTTTGAGCCAAATCGAGGCCAAAAAATTATACTTTCATCTGATTTTATACAGTGATCAGGGTCAATTGCAAGCAAGGTCAAATCATGTATGCGCCTACCAGAACAAAGCAGTAACAAAGCTGCAGTGTGACGCGATGTCTGAAAAACGTTATTTATATCTACCTCATAATCAGATAAAAATGTTATCAGCTTGCTAACGTCCCAAACGGGTGGTTTAGTATTTTTAGGACATTTTAAGGAAATCGACTTTAAAATGTGTTTTACCAGAACATGTGAACTCAAACGACTCTCGGTCTCAGTATTACACAATGTGGAAACGACCGACTTGTGTAAAAGTATAGTATTATAAGATAGTTTATCTTTTAAATACAAGTCCGATAAAAACTGTGCCAGTTGTGCTCCTGTTGGATTTTTTGGGTTTATATTTTTAGTACTTGACCACGAAATCCAACGTTGCCAAGCTGTTTTATAAGTTCTTAAGGTCGATTTTCTCCAAGAATTTTGAAGCAAGGTCTGTTGTTCAGTAGTCCATGATTCTATCGCCTCTGACCACCCCCACATTTCCAAACCTCGAGAGTGATGTCCTCGACTTTGGGAGGTGGTAGGCCTGTCGATGTGTCGACTAGATTCTTCTGCAGATTCCTCAAAGTTATTGGTGCTGCTAGCGCTCGGGCTCTGAGATCCGCGCGCCAGAATACCTTCTCCCAGCGGGGTACCACCATCAGAAATATTCCAGTCGACTGGTTCAAATGGGACAGAACTCTGGGAACCAGAAATGGTGGTGGGAATACCCACGCTAGTGGGTAATTCCACGGAGTGCTGAATGCATCGTGGTACAGGGCTTGAGGATCTTTCAGGTCTCGAGACACATAATTGTGCACTACGTGGGCTGTTGCCGAGGCAAACAGGTCGATTACCGGCGTCCCCCACTTTGCAAACACTATCTCCAGGCACGCCGGTAGTAAGTGCCACTCTGAAGGTTGACGGTGACGTGACAAGTTGTCGGCTTGACAATTGTACTTGCCTGGTAGATAGTGTATGCTGAGGTGTATTTGATTCCGGTCTAAGAGATCCAAAATCTGATGGGTTATGTTCATCAGGGCCAGTGATTTCGAGCCCCCTTCTTTTCTTAGGTGAGCTACAGCCGTCCGGCTGTCGCACTGTATTAGAATCGAACTGTGACACAACAGTTGGGCATGGTCTTGGAGAGCGTGAAGAATGGCTAGCATTTCCTTCTGATTGCAATGAAGGTTCTGCTCTTCTCGATTCCATAAGCCCGAGAGAGCTAGATCGTTCAGCTGTGCCCCCCAAGCTAGGTCCGATGCATCGGTCGTTAGGAAGTTGGCAGGGGGAGGGTGATGCAGGATTGTTGACGCCTGACAATTCTGAATCCACCAACTCAATTCGTTCAACACGTCTTTCGGTATCAGGAACGCCTTGCTCGAAGGATTTGGCAAGGTGTTTAAAAACATCAAAAGTCGCCGATGATTGAGCCGTCCCCTTGGGACTACAAAACTTGCGAAATTTAGAGATCCTACGATCCTTTGAGTATCTTTCAACGTAATTTTTCCTTGTGTGAGGACTTGATTTATTTTTTGGCTTAGTGACATTACCTTGTCCTTGGTAGGGATTTTAGATTGTCCCAAGTTCGCCAAAGTATTCCCAAGTATACTATGCTTTTTTGTGGGTGGAGGATTGACTTGTCGAAATTTATTTTCCAGCCGAGACGTTGAAGTGTTTGAACTGTGATTTTGACATGGTCGTGTAGTATGCGAGCATTTTGATGGACAATTAAGTAATCGTCTAAGTATACTATAATTCGTACATTCCATTGCTGTCGCAACGTTTGAGCTACCCAATTTGTGAGTATCGAAAACGTCTTTGGGGCTGTGCTCAAACCGAATGGAAGGCATGTCATTTCTAGCAATTCCTTGTCGTAAATGAGGCGTAAGAAGCGCCTGTGTGCCTCGGATACTTTCACGTGAAAGTATGCTTGGGATATGTCCACTTTGCACATCCAATCGTTTGGTTGGAGAAAGTCGGGAACACGATGCATGTTTATGAGATGAAAAGGTTCGGTCATTACATAGTTGTTTAGCGCTCTTAAGTTGAATATTGGTCGTACTGACCTGTCTGGCTTTGGAACCAGGAATAGAGGGGAAATGAAACTCGGTGACGGGCGCGCCACCTTTAATACACCTTGGGCTTTCATTTTTTCTACAACAGCAGACATTTGTTCTGATACAGGGGTGTGAAAGGCACCTGTGTTTACATTGGGATACACTAATGGGGGCTTTGCAAAGAAGGGTATGCGATACCCTTGAATTAAGTTTAATGCAATTTCTGGTGCTCCCATTTTCTTCCACTGTGTATGAAAGAGTGCTAACTGACCTGCTCGGAACGGTTCCGAGTCATTGTTTCTGCCTTTTTTGGTTGCCTCTATATCCTCTACCGGAATTTGCTCGTCCTCTGCTACCTCCGCGATCGGGCCGCGAGCCTCGATTCTGAAATGTACCTCTTCCACTTGTGTGGTGGTAAGTGGTTTGATTATTTGGAGGTTGAGTTACCCACGGGTAAGTTGGTTGCTGACAACTTTGGCAATTGCATACACCCCGCGAGGGTGTATTGTTACAAACCTGTGTATGCGTATTTTGCAAGGGAAAATACCCTGTGTTAGCATTACCTTGAATTCCACGCGATGGAATTCCATGCTTTCTAATGCCTTGCCCCCGCGAGGGGCGGCTATTATTTGAGTTAGTAGCCTTGCCTGTATTTGGTTTTAGAGGCCAAAAGGCTTTTCGAACTCCCCCTGCCTTTTCAAGAGTTGATGTAAAGGGTTCTGCATCAAATATGTTAGATGTTGAAGGGGGAATCTTATTTACCATAGTTTTAACCAATGGGTCTCTGATCTGGTTCGTAATGGCATCTCGGCGCATTTCGATCGCCTCGGCGCGGTGGCCACAAACTAATTGCAAAAGGTCAGAAGAAATCTTTTGCAAATCTCCTTTGTGGAAAAGATCGTCCACTTTTGTGTTGAGATCCTCAAAAGTAAAATTCATACCTTTTGCCCACGATAGAAGGTTACGAATACTATCCTGCACAGCCTGTTTTTGCTTTAAGATACAATAGGTTATGGCTGCATATGATTTATCAGCATAAGCTAGATGACGTAAGGTATCATACATTTTTACCTCTTCGTTTGTTTCCAAGTCTATGAAACCTGGAGTATGGTTGTAAAGTTTTTGTGTGTCAGAGTATCTAACTTCAGACCAGGCTGCGCTTCCTAATCGCTGAACGTCAAGAAGGAGTTTTAGAAAAAGATTCGGAGTCTTGGGAACAGTCGGTTCCTTTAATTTAGTTTCGATATCGAAAGTGAACGACAAACCTGCATCTTGACTTTCAGCATTAGGGCACGGCTCATCATTAACACTATTATTATCATACAGATCGCCACTCACTGCTGATAAAATTGACATATTATCTGCATTTTCGTTGTGGACAAAATTTTCATGGTGAGTTCTAAATTCATTGCAACTATTATTATCATGGCAATTTACATCATGACCAGATGTAATTTGTTTGCGGAGCTCACCGATTTCCTTAAACAGCTTATTCATCAAACGCGAAGAATGCTGAGAGCGCTTACTTTTCTTATTACGGTTGCGTCGTGACCGCTTCCTCCCGCTCGAGGATGATGAGCTTGATGAGCTGCTACTGTCCGAGCTGTTGCTAGACGAACTTGCACTTCTATTCCGCTTTCGCGCTAACCCACTTGGCCCAGCCGGCGGCTGTGCCAAGTCCTTTTGTTCGTTATCCATTTCTGTAAAAGAAATAGGATTAAATTCTATTCAAAACTGTAACCGATTGTAAAGGTACCTGCAATCGCAAATACAATCAGTCCGAGCTGCAAATAAAACACTTCATTAACTGGTACTGTTAATTTAAAATCATTATTACGCAGTGGTCCGAACAGAAAATCTGTTAAATGCAAATGGCCACGTGCTTTTTATAAAAATTTGTAACCGGGTACTTACATGAGCACCTACTATTATATTAAAATTCCTTGAACGTTGTTCAGTTGAATACTATTTCAAATTTATTTTCAACGTATATCAGTCGCATTCGTTGCGAACGTGTTGCTTCGACGGGAAACTTAACGCCAATGAAATAAAACTCACCGGACATCTACTAACTTGGTAAAAAATGGCGCGGTCCGCCAGGTGTCGCCACTATCGCCGGAAATAAAGTCAAATAATGCACTGAAACTGGTGATAATTCGACGGAAACAGATATGCTATCTCAATTATAAAGCTTCCAGTGACGGTCAAGTAGTTTAATATCGCTATTATCACGCGATCCAGTCGTATCATGATACGAATCACGTGAATATTGATGAATATTGAAACATAATCCATACATTTTAGAAAACCATGATAATATTGACAAACCAGTATTCTGATAATATAAATCTTTTAAAGGTCCCCGATGGGTGGTGATGACGTGGCATTCCGCGATAAATTTGGCGGGATTACCCTGGACCAATATCGCGACGATTGGCCAGAGATTACTCAGAACCGGGACGAATGGAAATCAAGAGGGGAGGCCTTTGCCCAGCAGCCCGGCTAGTATGATAACTTATACCGTCAGGTTATATGGCCAAAATGTACTAAAACGTCACATAAAACGTGACGGTATAAGCTATCATACTAGCCGTGCAGTGGGACACGTAGGCTTTTGATAATAATAATTCACGTAATAAGAGCGTTTGAACATCTGAACAACACGCTGATCAATGGACAAATACCAATACATGCAGACAATCCCGGGAAACAATGCCACACCCGGATGCACGATTTACTAGGCGTCTACTCTCTCTCTTAACAGAGCGTCACTACGTATAATCGTAGGCACCATTACTGGACACTGCTCACTCAACAAACATTTATATGTTCTAGGTACGACCGACAGCCCCCTATGCAGGGGATGCCTGTCGGCCGATGAAACAGCCACCCACGTCATCCTGGAATGCGAAGGTGTAGCTACACAACGGACTCAAATCCTCAACGCACCGAGGTCACTCCGCGAAGCCTGTGGTGACACCAGGAGGATCCTGCGCTTCTGGTCGGAGTTAGGCTGGCTAGATCCCTAGCCGGCGTTTTTACGTCACGCACAATGGTCCAACTTTCACGGACTAAGTGCGGAAAAAGGAGTCCATAACCATAACCATAACCATAAGAGCGTTTGATGGTCGTACAGTGGGGCTAGTATGATCGCTTATATGTCGGACATATAGCATTCGTCCCTCTCGCACTTACATACTTGACAGTACGGGACGAATGCTATATGTCCGACATATAAGCGATCATACTAGCCCTGCTGGAATAACGCTGGATGGTGATGAAATGAAGTATAAGCGATAAACTCATATCAGCATATGAGTGTATGGCGTGATAATAATATGAATAATAATCACCGTGTAGAATGCCCCTGGCACAGATTTAGAAATATCTGTGGTGCAATGTAATATTTCTTAGGTCTGTGGGTGCAATGTCAGTCATATGTCATATCCAATCCAAGTCATATCATATCACAATCCATACTTATATATTTAGGTCCTAATAAAACAAGTGTTTAGTAAATAGTATAATTCAGATCGCAAATTGCAAGTGTATTTCTCGTTTAACATTCAAACAAATCTTTTGATCAATTGAGTCATGTCTGCCTAATACAGATTGGGTCTGCAATACAACTCGCAAGGTTAACTTCTCCGTAAATGGAATGGAATTTTAAAAACTACAACTAATAATGGATTCGATCAGAAGATCATGGAAGCTACGTATGTATGCAGTAATATCAATATAATGGTCTCAATGCTTTAATTGCATTAACTAAAGCACGATATTGATTACAGAGGAATTTGTCGCTCACAAGGCGAATGTCAATTGCTTGGCCATGGGGCACAAATCCAATCAAGTTCTGGCCACTGGCGGCGACGACAAGAAAGTTAATCTATGGGCCATTGGTAGGCAAAGCTGTTTGATGGTAAGTGAATGATAATAGTTCTTAATGATAATATACTTGTATCAAATTAAAGAGTAAATATAGAAATGTTTTTGTCTTAATCAAATTTGTATATTTGAAAATAATTTTAATTAACTAATTTGTTTATGATTCCAAACACAATCATGGTATTGTTTGTGAATAAATAAATGAAATTAAATTAATGGAAGAGTACATATGTTTAGCGCATGGTATTAACTTCTTATTATTATTCTCAGAGTTTGAGTGGTCACACAACCCCAGTAGAATGTGTGTGTTTCGGCCACTCGGAAGATCTAGTTTGTGCTGGCTCACAGACTGGAGCATTGAAAATTTGGGACTTAGAGGCAGCAAAACTTCTTAGAACATTTACTGGACACAAAGGTGCCATCAAATGTATGGACTTCCATCCGTATGGGGATTATTTGACTACAGGCTCCTGCGACAATAACATTAAACTGTGGGACACACGTAAAAGAGGCTGTATTGTTACATATTCTAGTCACAGACTTGCTGTGAACAGTCTGCAGTTTAGCCCGGATGGACAATGGATTGCCTCAGCATGTGAAGACGGTAACCCCACACATTTATTTTTATTACTCTTTGCAGTATTTACATATATATTAGTCCATGTGTTAACGTGTTGTTTGCAATATACATAGATTTCCTTATTTGAGCATATGGCATACTTTTGAAACAGTTACATGATACATTATAAATGAAGTAATTTAAATTGATATCTAAGTTTGAAAAGGATTACACTTCTGTTAGGTACATTTATGTAAAGGTGTGATACCTAAGCATTAAATGTGTAGTTGTGAGTAGTGGTCACTAATATTAATTTATTACTAGAAAATAAGTATAAGTAAAAAAAAAAACCTAAGTTTTTTTTATAATTTGTTTTATTTTTTATTTATGCTTTATCGATGTAGCCTAGAGCAATATCCTTTAAATATGTTAACTGGTCAAATTATTGTTTTTCAGTGTATTTTACGAGGTTTTTTTCACATTCTTTAAGTATTAGTGTGATATCTGTTTTTATATTTTCTAGGTATTGTGAAAGTTTGGGATGTGCGAGTAGGCAAGGTTCTGCAGGAGTTCAGAGAACACACAGCAGCGGTGACATGTGTTAAGTTCCATCCGCATGAATTCTTGCTGGCCAGCTGCGGCATGGACAGGACTGTCAACTTCTGGGACATGGAGAAATTTCAATTGGTATCTAAGTTTGAAAAGGAAAACACTTCTATTAGGTAAATATGCCGCCTATACTTTTGTTTCTTAATGCATTGATGGACAGTAGACGCCTATAGCAAGGGGCTTGCAATGGGCGGAGCGCGTCGCGTTTTATACCCACTGCTTGCAAACCCCGGGGTGATCAGTCAGGCGTGGGCCGTCGCCGCGCGAGCACGTGTGTCGTGTCGCGATCCGCCTCCGCCGCCGACTTGAATTACGATGAACCGCGCGTAAATAATTCCTATTCATAATGTGGATGTCTTTACAGAGAATCAAATATAAACAAGCCACTAATTGTATATAAACATTGTTATTGTAAAAGGCAATCATATTAATTTCCAATTTAAGTCTTTTTTACATTTTTTTTAATATTATTTTTTACTCCTATTTATTCTGTGGTTTATAAACCCACGACTAAATTGTTAATGAATTATTTGTAGCCTCTCTTGCACCTTCTTATGTAAGTAAATGCAGGACATTACCAAATAATTTGTACCTTTCTAATATAAAAGAACGTATCCTCATAAGAAAACTACGGCACTTACGTCGTTTTGTGTAAGGAGGAGTCTTCCGGTGATAACGTAACCTTTTTCGGCTATACTGTTCAAAATAATCTATAAAAGGGGGTACGAAGCCCTAAAAAGAGTACCTTAATAGAACCGTAGGTACCTATACTTTATATACTTACTTTTTTAACCGACTTCAAGATTTCAAAAGCAGAGGTTATCAATTCGGTTGTATGTTTTTTTTTTTTTAATGTTTGTTGCTCTATAACTCCGTGATTTCTTAACCGATTTGGAAAATTCTTTTTTTGATTGTAAGTACATATATCCAAGTTGGTCCCGTTTTTGTCAAAACGTAGTTCTGATAATGGGATCCATGAGGAATTGAGGGAACTCCTCAAATCTTTAAGGCAAACATATAGTGATTTTTGTGTTTTTATCAACAAGTCAAGCATTTTCATCCAAAAATGTAACATTGGATGAAGTGGAACTGCTGATGATGATCAGAACAGAACTCTTCAACGACGAAAAATTCACGTTTGGCGAATTGTCCTCCTAGCTATGTTTGTTGAGCAATTTCTATTTTCACGATTAATTTTTGTCATGCTTGATTTCTGATGATAGGATCCATGAGGAATTGAGGGAACTCCTCAAATCTTAAAGGTGAACATATTGTGATTTTTGTGTTTTTATCAACAAATCGAGCAATATCATACAAACATGTGACATTTGATGAAGTGGAACTGCTGATGATGATCAGTACAGAACTCTTCAACGACGAAAAGTTCACGTTTGGCGATTTGTCCTTCTAGCTGTGTTTGTTAAGCAAGTTCTATTTTCACGATTGATTTATGTCATGCTCGAGTTCTGATGATGGGATCCATTAGGAATCGAGGGAACTCTTCAAATGTGAAAGGCACACAAATGGTGATTTTAGTATTTTGAACTAATCAAGCATTTTCATTCATAAAAGTGACATTTGATGAAGTGGAACTGCTGATGATGATCAGAACGGAACTCATCAACGACGCTTAGTTCATGTTTGGCGATTTGTTCTCTTCGTTTTGTTTGCAAGCAAGGTTTTTCCATGATTCCATGAGGAATTGAGGGTACTTAGTCTTCTACCATTATAAACATACTTATAGCCATTTTTATTTTATTGTATGGAATCTAAGAGTGCACCATCTAAGTATAGTAATAATCTTTCACCGGCCTCCCCCATGGAAGTCGGTTTTTATTTTCTTAAAAATTATGTGTTACTCACAAATTAAAGTTACAAGAGTTAAATGGAATTTCCGTTCACGAGATCAGTTTTATTATTGGTGTTGTTCATTATGACACTGACATATCTACATGTGAAGTAGTATGTACTTTAATGTATTCATGGAGTGACAACCCCAACGCTACACGTGCCGCGCGTGAATGAATACAAGTTATGCGATAGACAGAGATACAGAGAGTAGGTACGTTTCTTATGCCTAAACGTCGTTTTTGTTAGAAAGTGTAATTTCTGTATGTACTATTACTTATTCTATTGTTTTTTCTATTGTGTCTGGAATAGTGTCCATCAAAGTGTTAATCAAAGCAGAATTAGCAAATATCTGTGGGTACAGCAGTCAAGCAAAAGTAAGAGATAGACAGACAGATATAATTTATTTTGCATAGAATAAGTAGTTACATCTGTGTCCTTTAGGTGGTATGTGACAATAGGTAGCTTATTCTGCTATATTGTAATATATAGCATGCAAATATTTTTCAAAATGTTATTGACCAATATTTTAAAACAGGAAATCTTTCAGTTAAAAGCTTGACTAACTTACGCTTGAATCTATTTAAAGGTAGCTTTTGTATACATTTTGGTGACTTATTGAAAAAAACCATGCACATGACAAAGCAGTGTGCAGTGGTTTGAGTATAAAGCTGTCCTTGGAACATAATTATAAACCAATGTACAGGACTCCATTGGTTTCTGGTAGAATTAGTTCTGACTGTTATAAATAAATACATATGTCTCCTGACAAACAGAGGCATGGCTGTACCATCCTTTCCAAAGCCATTTAGGCCAATTAAATAAATTTAACATCCTGTAATTGTGTGCTGGCTAAAGCTAGAACCCTGAATTTTCAGTAACATATAAGGCATAATTCATAATATGATTTAGACATATTCTCAATAACATTCAATTTGAACTTGTAGTTTAAGAACTCTCACTCATCAATGTTCCTTAGTTTTGTCAATGTTCAATTGTACTTATCAACTTTACCAAACATTTAAGTAAGTACAAGTAAAATGTTGCCTTTTGTATTTGTAAACAGGCAAATTTAACATATTGAAGGTTGAGAAACTTCCTTAAAGCTTAAATTTCTGTTTGATTTTACAGATCTATGGTATTCAGTGAAGATGGCACTACCCTGCTTGGGTGTGGCAATGATGGGCTGCATGTGATTGGCTGGGAGCCCGCCCGAGTGTTTGACACTGTGCATGGCCACTGGGGGCAAATACATGACATCACAGTTGCTCATACACAGCTTGTAAGTTCATATTGGTATAAGAACTTAGAAAAGTTGAAAAACCCTCGACAATTTCATTTCAAAGCTATTGTATTGTATATCGTCGTCTAGTACCCATAGTACAAGCTTTGCTTAGTTTGGGACTAGGTCGATTTGTGTAAGATTGTCCCCATATTTTTTTTTTAAAGCTTAATATCTCAAAAACGGCTGAACAGATTTTCATGAAACATGGCTAAGAACACTCGGGATAAAATTATCTATGACACAAAAAAACTAAACGAAAATTGGTTCATCCCAGATACACAGACAGACTCGTTAAACTTATAACACCCCTCTTTTTGCGTCGGGGGTTAAAAATAGAAATGTTCACTTCATTAGCCTGCACTAGCAAGTACTGAGACACAAGCGCAAGCGCACGCACCGATGTATGCTCACGCGGAAAAAGCAACCTCGCCGCGACTGCCTCACGAGTACCCGGCTAGTGAAGCAAAATGGAGAGGTTATGTTTCATCACATCATCATCATCATGTCAGCCGAAAGACGTTTACTGCTGGACATAGGCCTCCCCCAAAGACTTCCACAATGGCCGGTTCTGCGCCACCCGCATCCAGCGGGCACCCGCGACCTTTACCAGGTCATCGGTCCACCGTGTGGGGGGCCTGCCCACGCTACGCCTTCAGGTTACGTTTATTCATACATTTTAAACAGCCAGGCAAATTTTTAATTGATAAGCAGACATAATGAGAAACAACTTGACACAGAATTGTGAGGCTCTCTCTGTCTTTGATTCACCATAGCTCATTTTTGGCAGGGAGAATAGGGGTAAAAAATAGTCTAAAAATTTTAACATTTGGACACAGGAAATTAGACATGGTAATGTAAATCGTGTAATCTTAAATGGTAATGTAAATACAATACAATACAAATACTGTTTATTGCACACCTCAAAAAAGTATAATATTTTATTATCAATCCATTAAGTTATAACCTAACATAAGCTGAAGAAGCTATACGGGCCTAGTGTTCCAAATGAGCTACACACATATTCTAATGTCACGAGAATAAGGCACTGTGAATTTGTGTTTTTTTTATTCCAGATTGCTGGATCTTTCCATTCAACTTATGTGTGTTTGTCAGTGGTTGATCTCAATAAAGTGCATCCATTTGGTGGACCACCGCCTGTGGCACCTACTGTTGTCAGAGATCTCTCTCCATTCCAAAAAGGGCAGTCTGTTCGGAAAAGTTTTTCTAAAGAAAAACCAGCTAAAGAAGGTAATTCTGATATAAATTAACATAACTAAACATTTAAACAAGTGTCATTCTTAGCCTACATATATACTATAGTTCAAATCTACTCTACTCAGAGAATGAAAGGGTGGAAGGCGCTTACGCCGTTTTAAAAATCTTGCAATAGAAAAGCGACCTAGCGCCTATGACACTATGGTCGCTTTTCTATTGGATGTCAAAAGGTTTAACCCTCTTCTCACTTATACCAAATTTATGTTTCAAGTGATCCATAAATCGACACTCCTGGACGAAAAGACTGCAGAGGAATCCACGTCGGGCACTGAAGCTGACGACGACTCGGGTGCGGTTATATCGAATATACATGATTACACAGAAATCTTTCGACCTTCCAGAGCGCGTGAGTACAATAACGTAACTCACCTGCTTCCTGTTCGAAATACATTTTTAGCTTCTAACACATACATGATAAAAAGCAACTATGTAACGAAAATTATGTCAATTAACAACATTTCAATGTTCCAAGTAGTATGAAATCTTAAGAGTCCACAGTAAGCTCGGTTCTCCATACAAACGTAGTTTCGCTCTCATTTTAAAACGCCATGCTAGAATAATATGAAACTTTGTGTACACAATGGGATCCGGCATATCGAGGTCGGAAATTAGTTTCGGTTACTTAAAATTATAATGGAGAAAAAATACAGTGATTATTAAGGTTTTCATAAAAGACGACAAAACTCAAAAACTCGCTGTACTTTTTTTTCTATTACAATTTCTAGCAACAGAAACTAATTTCCGACCTAGATATGGCGGCTCCCATGGTGTATACAAAGTTTCATGTTATTTCAGCAAGGCGTTTAAAATGAAAACGTAACTACGTTTGTATGGAGAATCGAGTTCAGCCGAGCGTACTCTTAACTCATTTCGTGAATTAGTCAACAAGAAAACCAAAAAACTTCTTTTATTTTTATAGCTGTTAGTTTTCAAGATATTCACGAATATGTGGAAAAAAGCCTACCATCGTCTTTGTCGTCTATGTGTCGTCACAAGGTGAATTGTAACAGTCACAACGCACAAAAAGAATAACGGTAGACTTTCTTTAGTAAATACGACTTAATAATAGTGCTTCTGTATGATTTTTTACGCTGTGACGCCTAACTTGTCACTGCTTTTGCCACCGCCGTAGAATGACGAACTTTTGAAATTGATTTATGACATTATATTGGGATATTTTCAGAAGTAAAAATGTGGTTATACTTAATTTTTCATCCTCTACCTGATGACATCACAAAAAAGCCCGCTTAAAAAATGAAATGTTTACAATTACTGTTTGTTTGTGTTATAGTGAATCGCACGCCGCCACCAGCCAGCAGCTTGTCTTCCGAAGATTACTCATTGCCAAGTAAGAACCAATATATTCAAATCATACAAAAGTATTTATATGTTCTTAGTTATTATTGCTTAATTAATATAAAGTGAACGATAACATGCACTCATTTAGTTATTATTCATACCATCTTAACACCGTAAGGTCGACATTTGAACAGTTTATTTTACAACAAATATCGATTCCGGTTCGTTACAGCCAAATATCATAAAAACGTGTTCCTAAAATATCAGAATGTCAAAACAGATTATTCTCATAATGTCTAAAGCTCGAAATGTCTTACGCCTACTTCTTAAATTACCGTATTATTAATGTATGTATGTATGTATGTAAATACTTTATTGTACACAAAACACAGGTAAAAATACAGACAAATTCAGTTATATCGGTACAAAGGCGAACTTATCCCTATAAGGGATCTCTTCCAGTTAACCTTTGAGCAATTGAGTGGAAGACAGGACCCAAAAGATAGACAAACTAACACGTGTACAAATAGGTACGTAATTATTACAGCTATTGCCTATGTACTACAAACTAATTAATACTATAAATACTAGTACATATACTGACTAATAAAATAAATAATGAATACATATATTATACATAATAAGAATGCCTACTTATATAATATATACATATATACCTATACAGTATCCGATCCGAGTATAATGTAACTATAATTCATTTAGACTCTATTGCGTTTTGATAAATTTTCAATCCTACCATTTCCCAAAATGTCTAAAACTTGACTTGATCATGTTTTGATGATTTTTTTAATTATACCATTTCCCAAAACACAAATTAACTAGATACAAAAACGTCACATTGTCAAAATATCTAAAACTCAGTAATTATGAAAAATATTTAAAATTATTTTGAAGTTTACAGTTTTTAAGCAATGAGTAAGTAATTAAATTAATTATCATTTACATTTATAAATACGTAACACTAAAAGTATTGCGTGGTTAAAATTTTAGGTATTATGAGAGTGTCAATTTGATCTTTGGGCCTGTCAACAACAGGTATTTTTGAGTTTTGGTAATTATGAAACTAATGTATTTTTAGTCTTAAGATTAATTCGGCATTTGAAGTTATTGTTCATTTCACCAACTATACAATTTGGATATCGGATGTAATGTGTAAATGTTATTATGACATTTAATTGTATTGAAAATAAGTCAATTTGGGAATTTAGGCATTTTGGAACTAAGACAATTTGAGATTTACTAAAATATGTAAAAGGGCATTATGATATTTGGCTGTAACCGGAATCGAAATATCCATCTCAAATAAGTTTAAGTCTATTAATTATTTAAATTTGACTTATTTTAATTATTAGTTAAATGAGCTTCCTTGTCAGATGTGGTCTATTAATGTAATAAAATAATAATTAAAATAAGCGTAGGGATGTGATGCACGCCTTCCAAAACACCATTGTCCCGTGAGCGGAAACGACATAAAATAATAATAATTTTAATCTAGTTTTATTTCAGTTTTGTAATTAAGTAGTTTTAATGTTATTGTAATTAGTTTTATCATTGGTAAATGGTTTATTTTTATATAACGTTCTAAATTATTGAATAAAAAAACATATATGAATACAGTACCAGCCAACAATATAATAATCGTTAGAACTTTCTGAAATAACCACCTTATGTGACCGAGTTGTAAAAGGAGTCAACTTAAGTCTCTCCACTAAACTGAGCTGCAACCTACAAGAAAAGGAAAACCTTTTAGAAAGTATATTTTGTCAATAAGTTCAAAAATTACATTGGCACTGTAGCGGCATTGCTGAAGTCTTAACATCACTTGGTTTTTGCAGTATAAATTTTTAATTTTAGTTGAGTAATAAAAAGGTCCGCCAATTTCGACTTTATTTCAATGATATTAAATTCTAAGGAGTGACGAACTTTTCATTATGCGTCGACGACGATATCTAAAATGTGACATTCACCTGCTTTAAAAAGAAAACTACATCATAATCCTTCAATGTCAATGATGCCGATTGAAGTTATTGATACAGATAATATTTGTAGAAGTGACTGCTTTTCAACTTTTCAATTCGATTCAATCCATTTATTGATAAAATACAATTATTTTACATGACAGTTTTGAAATATAAAAAAGAAAGAGAAAATTAGATACTTATTTGAATTCGAGGAGTTCAAAAAGTTGAAATTTAGTGATGTAATACGTGGACGACCCCTGGTCTACCTTAACCAGGGGAATCGGTGTTTGTAGCTGTACGTTTGAATGTGTAGCCTCGGAGTGTATTAGCGGGGGCGCAGGCGCGGCGGGCCCGCTGGGCGCGTCGCTCCGCGCGCTGGCGCTGGGCGCGGCGCCGGCGCCGGCACCCGCGCCCGAGTCGCCGCAGCGGCCGCGCGACTACTCGCGCATACCCACCGCCACGCTCAAGCAGGAACACTACGCACCTGACAAGAAGGACGCCTTCACAAGTAAGCCGCTTTCGCTAATCTGCTAGTTCGCTTATCGACTATTAATGTATTCTATTCATGTAATACAAATAGGTAATGATATTTTTGACATATACTTGTAAATAGTTTATTATTATTATGATAAATGCATATCCACCTAATTTGACAATGTTTAAAAAACTGACGATCACAATATAAATTCCTTTCAATTAACTATGTGTAATCTCTATCTATCTAATCTATTAGGTGGAGAAGAAAGTTTCTGTATTGTTTTGTTACTGATGTGTCATGGAAGTGAATGTGGTTCAGCTGTCTAATGAAGATCTCATTAAATTAGTTTTGCAGTCAGCAGCAGTACCATATAGATGGTAGCAGCCAAAGTAAACAAATGTATCGTAACATATCCTTATTTTGGCTATTACTAATTATAAGATTCTGACTTTATAAAATAAAAATAAAAGCCCCTAATGAAAAATATTTATCTTAATTATCTTGCATCATTAATTTATAACACGGGACACTAACTTATTCATTATATGTGTATACGTACATTTTCATATGATCACTTAACCCAGGATCGGTGGAGAACAACCCTAAAGAGGATAACACATTCACAGCGCCAAAGCCAGCTGCCAGGGACTATGTCATGCCTACAGCCAACTCGCTTAACCGACACAACTCATATAAAGAATCTAAATCTACTGACATGTGTAAGTTATTTTTTTAATTAATTATAGTACGCGACGAGGCAGGAGTGTTCTGTTGACGCAGACCTGGGACAATCACTCGCCCTGAAGTGGCGAGTGGTTGTAAACTCTGTTCTCGCGCGCCCAATGCGCGTGACAATTTATCCGATCGTTTATATCTCACTCATCGTCGCGCGGCCGCCATTAAGTCACGACGATGCCGTGCATCACTAAACGAAAGAGCGCATGCTATGCGGCAGAGCAGGATATCATTTTTGAGTTTTTTGCCTCCCAAACATCGGTTTTGTTAGCACACTCGTGTTCAATTTCATACGTCGCCCGCACTCCTGCCCTGTAGCGTACTACTTATGTGTAGAACTTATTGCGTAATAAGGCGTTGGTCGTGTTTTGTCCATAACATATAAATATATATATAATATTAGGATGTGTCTCAGTAGCTTGAACAATTTTTCTAAAATAATAAAACAATGAGTTTATAACTAATGTGGTGTTTCATCTTTAGCAACAGGGAACATCCTACGATCAAGCAATAGTGAAATATCTCTAGTCGCGCCATCATTAGGACCAAGGTCCCTTTCCTTCACCAGGACATCTTCTGAAACAACAAGGTATGTACTGCATGATAAAACTATTGTTGTTGTGTGTTGTGTTGGTTGTTGTGTTGTTGTTTCGTAGTGATGTGTGTCCGTCGAACTTGTTTACCAGGATTTTATTTATGCTTGCAGGAGACGAGTAGATGATATAGTAAGAGATACCGTAGTGGTGTCGCGGCCCACGGAAACTGACGAGCCTGAATTCGTGCCTTTCGCTACAGACCGGCCTGTAGGGTTGGATCTCGACGAATTCTTACCTGTAAGTAATTTTTCCATAAGTATTAACTGTACTTATATATATTCTCAGGACAATGATTTTTAAGTACTCACCTCGCTCTCAAAGTAGGTAAACGAATACGAATATTCGTGCGATTAGTACTTGATCCATGTATACGGTGAGGCCCGAATATCTGGTCTTTTTTAGGGTTCCGTAGTAAACAAGGACATGGTGAAGTCCGTTCGTCCGTCCGTCTGTCTGTGGCTTAGTTCAGTAACCGTTACAACTAGAAAGCTATAATTTGGTTCAACAAAACGGTAGAATAAAATGTTTTTTTTTTGGGTACAACCCCTACAAGCAGCGTTAGTGGAAATGCATTTTGAAAAACCCATCGTGTTTTATATTGTTATTAGCATATATCTCGTTTAAAATGTAGGTATTTTTAACGACTTTTGGATTCAGGAATAATTTTGCGTGATAATTAAACTTTAAAGTGCACTTTTTTGTTAAGAGAAGTTTCCCTGACAGCCGCGCGGCCGTGTTAGGTATTCGATTGGGATATTGCTGTCTTTATCGCTCGTGACGTAAGCGCTCGCAGCCGTCCCCCCCATGTCCTTCCGCGACCCGTATTCTGACATGTAGCACCCATATTCTAGGTGAAACGATTACAACCTCTTTTAGATGCGTTATACTATTTTTTACCTAGAAAATGTTTCTATCGGGTGTTTTGATTGAAAAATAGTGGCCATATTAATACCTAAATTTAAGTGTCAAATCTGTTCTACAGGATATCACAGCTTATAACAGAGCAGTCAGATAAATAATAAATACATATTTTTGTACCTGCAAGTTTTGATAAATTAAATTGTAGATTGTGCGTGTGACTTAGTATATTTCATTACACAAAGATAATTTAAACAAGTCCATCTGAAAAGTAGGGCTTTCTTTAATTTCCGAGGTTCTATCTTTAAACACATACTCTTCTAAGAGCAAGAATTTCTATAGAGCTCCTGTACGAGTTCCACCAAGGGGGACAGAAAAGCTCTTATGCAGCTAAATTGAAAAATTGTCTGAAACGTCTGGCTGCTTATCATAAACAACCTCTTTAATTTGGGCGGGTAATCGTTTATTTGCCTCAAACTATTTTACATGAAGTTTAGATAAGTATGGACTACAGTATGGGGTTCTTCAAGAAAGGAGTGTATAAATTCTTAAAGGGTCGGCAACGCGCAAGTGACACAGCTGGGAGTTGCAGGCGTCCATAGACTGCGGTGAACGCTTACCATCAGGCGGGCCGTACGCTCGTTTGCCACCAACGTGGTATTAAAAAAACAGGCCAAGTGCGAGTCGGACTCGCGAACCGAGGGTTCCGTACAACTAAAAAACAAATGTGATTTAACAATATTTTGGTATTTTTGGTAAAATATATGTCATAATAAACATTATCAGCTTATTTCAAGTTCATAGGTCCATGGGAAGTTAAAAAAAAACGCCAACAACTGCTCTGTTGTATGGGAGCCCCCTTAATTATTATTATTATTTTGATTTTAGTATTTGTTGTTGTAGCCACAAAATAAATACATAATCTGTGCAAATTTCAACTGTCTGCGGTTCTTGAGATCTAGCTCGGCGAGTGGTAGCCATGAAAAAGGGCTAAAGTATCACGTTTTTTGTATGGGAGCCCCCCTTATTTTTTTTTAGTATTTGTTGTTATAGCGGCAACAGAAATACACAATCTGTGATATTACGGTTCTTGAGATACAGCCTGGTGATAGACGGACGGACGGACAGCGAAGTCTTAGTAATAGGGTCCCGTTTTTACCCTTTGGGTACGGAACCCTAAAAAAGATGACATTGAGGCAAATAAAGAAAAGCGGAACTGTGACAAGGACGACAAATATTATATCCCTCGCTGTCGGTCTCATTTAATTTAGTATTTGACCATCTCGGTCGTAGCGGTATTATTATTTGACGTCTACTCTGGTACTCTGAGCATACTCTTACTCCAACTTAATACTTTTTTTTGATATGATCAAAAGAAACTGAACTACGGTATGCTACGACGCTCATTTCATGTTTATCATGTCACATAACATTCAGCGAATATTTTATTTTTTTGGTACGTACATTGAATTATCTGTCACAACTTACTCTACACGAGGTCTTGTAAAGTCTGAATATATAAAAATGTGTAATAAGCGATTTCCAAATGAACAAATGAAGACTCCATGACGTCGGGGCCGAAATGAAAGGGATGAATGTATCGCATGACATTACTGATCTCTTCTCGGTGAACGTCATATTTCAAAAGTCAAATCACCGGTCGCGTAATGTCAGAGAGAAGACGGCGCGGCACGGCGCTGCACCTCCCCTCCCGCTTCTTCGCTCCCCGCTAATGTGTACCGAGACAGCTGCAGGCTTTCCAAGTTTTGGGCGGTTGAATTTTGCGTTTCGTTGTCCTCATATTATACGAAAAGTACAGCACAGAAATCAACAATATTTTACAATCAAGATTACTGGCTAAACCTCGTCGTCTCGTACAACGTGTACAAAATGCATGTGCTCGTTTCTGTTACTCGATTCCACCTAGAAGCCACATCATGCCATACTTAAACAAAGCCTCGATATTAAACATGACCTCCCGGAGACATCTCCACCTTGCATGTCTTCTATTTGATGTATTAAAATACAAAAGACCAGAATATCTTTACTCGAGAGTAAAAATCTCATCTTTTCACAAACATCATGGCACCAGGTCTACACGTCGATGTCTTTTGGAAGTACACCCCCACAGGACAGCTGCTTTTACACTAGCTTCCGTTATCTTGCAACCAAATGCTGGAATAATATTCCTCCACCACTTAGACGCTTGCCATCAAAGCAATCATTTAAATCGCACTTTAAGAAAATGCTCATAGAGAAACAAGTGGTAGGAATTCCGCATGGCTATTTGGTTGCAGACTTCGTTGTGTGACTATACGTCCAAAAATACCCAAAACAACATCAATTCCTCTTTCCATCCACCCACTCCACCAAACACCACAGCTCCACCACCTCCACTACCCACTATCGTTCTTTGAATTTACCTTTAAATTTGTTTTTTATTTTTTAAGTTATTTATTTATGAATAGACACACGTTACACGTTATTTTACATTTTTCGGATATATTCGTTCTTTTATTTATGTATGTTTGTCCGTTTGTATATATTCTACACATATGTCTTTTGGGTTCTGACAGAATACCAGTGTTTTGCTCAATTGCGAGCAAAGCTACACACTGAGTTGGAACCTTTTTGTCTTGCTGCAGTGCACACAAACATATTTCAATTAGATAATTAAGATAACTAACCGTTTATAAATTATGTTTCCTTCCGTTTTCATTAGTGTGTTACGTTTGTGTTATTTTTAAGTTTCACGAATTATTATTTTTGTCTTTATTGTTTTAACTTGTGTGTATGACTGTGGTGAGCAAATAAATCATTTATCTATCTATTTATCTATCTATCAAGATATTAATTATATTTTCTATGCCTGTGGTTTTTTAGATTTTTGTAAAAACGCTTTATTAGTCTGTAATTCTCGTGCAAAGTTGACCCCTTTTTTGTCGACTTTTGAGCTCCTTTAATTCTGATATTACACATTTATATGAAAATTTATTATGTCTTGTCTATACTTACAAAATTTCACCTACTTCTGTTGCCTAGTTTTCAAATGAGACCGGGACTACGTTTGTATGGAGAATGGATCGAAGAGACTCCTCTTAAGTACCCCCCGGGAAGGAAAACTCACTTCTGGTAAAAAACTTAAGAAAATGACCTGTTGTATGTAGTTGTGACGTGTTAGAATAGGCATTTGTTTTGTTTGTGTTCTACATTTTAAATATGTAATTTCTATTCAAACACGCTACAACTACATACAACAGGTCATTTTCTTGAATTTTTTCACCTATACGGCATGCGGAACTTAAGAAATGTATATGGAAAAACAATTAGTCGTACAATTTATATCAATTACTTAGATAACGATGTTAGTAGTGTCAAACATATAGTAAATATACGTTAGTGAGCTTTTAAAGCTCTCGTAATTCAACGAGTGGGCAACTAAGAAACTCTACATGTTACTAGAACTCTAAACTTGTGGCCCGACACGCACTTGTTTCCTGTAGTTTTGGAATAACTCCTTTGATTATTATTTTTGCTCTATATCAACGATTTGCCTATGGTCACCGAACATGAGTGTATATTGTTTGCCGATGTTTGTCTTTAATTATTCCATGTAATGTAAATAATATTAAATTATATAATATGGACATAAATAACACAATTAATAACATGATAATGTGGATGAAAATGAACAATTTACAGCCTAATTTAGTAAAGACAAAATATTTGCAATTCTATAATCGTAAGGGTAGTGTTGACGTTAATTTAAAATATAACTATGAACAAATAGCAGAAACCGACAAAATCTCATTCTTAGACATACTGTTAGACAAAAACTGCAGTTGGAAACCACAAATAGAATCTGTACAAAAATTAATCTTTTTGTTTATGTTCTCAGAAGACTGGCTACATCTATATTAATATTATAAAGCTGAAGAGTTTGTTTGTTTGAACGCGCTAATCTCAGGAACTACTGGTTCGAATTGTAAAATTCTTTTTGTGTTGGATAGTCCGTTTATCGAGGAAGGCTTTAGGCTATATAACATCACGCTGCGACCAATAGGAGCTAAGACGCGGACGAAGTCGCGGGCAACAGCTAGTTGGTAAATTAAAGTACAGCTCTTACAGCCTATCACGGTTATGTAGCCTCGGTCTTAAGGTATAGTGTGTTACTTTGGGGTAACTCTTGTGACATAAATAGAGTCTTTGTCAGTAAAAAAAAATGCGTTCGAGCTATCTGCAGGTTACCACCACGAACCTCATGTGGACGTCTATTCAAAGATCTCGGAATACTGACCCCTACCTTCGCTTTATATTTTTGAGGCTTGCAAATTTACCAGGTTACATTCTGACCTATTTATTAAATTAAGCAGTGTTTGTAAATTTAATGTCAGAGACCCTGGAAAACTTGTACTGCCAGTTACTTATAAAACTAAGCTCTGTAGCAAAAACAGTCATGCCATGGCAATTAAACTGTGCAATCATTTACCAATTGATATAAGATGGCTCGGCCTAAAACCGTTCACATATGCATTACACCAGGGGTTCCCAAACTTTTTTTTCTCATAGACCACTTTAAAAAATTTGCTGGTTCTGGTGGACCCCCTACTCTACAGCCTACACCATATTCCCAAAAAATTACAAAAATGTGACTATTACCTAACTCTGGTGACGATATAACTATGAAATAGTATAGTATATTATATGTACACCTAGGGAGATAATATAAAGAAAGGCCGAGATCGCAGATATTTACGGCCCGAGCTGCAAGCGAAGGACGCAAATGTGCGATCAAGGCTTTCTTTATTATCTCCCGTGTTGTATACATCATTTTATGTCAACATTTGGCGAAAAAGCGGCTATTTCCGCACATGTATCGGGCGAAAAAATCCACTTTTAGCCAGGTGTGACATAAATGTTCTTTACAGGTTTAGAAAAAAAAGTGAAAAATGATTGGTTAATATGCTGTCAATAATAAATACTTTACTTTTTTGACATCTACTCACAACCTATCTATTCCAGCATCAAATAAAATAAAATCAATCAAATCTAAATCTCGGAGTGGTGAAATAAAATTAAATATAGTATATTTTGCTTGTGTTGTGTTTATTCGAGTACTTTATAATATTTATGATGATAATAACAGTCGTAAAATAATTAAAATTAAACATTGTTACGTAACTTCTAAGTACAATGACACTCAAAATTAATGGGAGGGATGAGCTTGATGAATTGACAACAAATTGTCAATATTTGGGTTCAGTTTTGTCAGGAATAATCGCGAATCTCCTCGCTCTGTGATATTCAGTCTGTTCCTATTTTTCGTTAAAAGGTTTGTAACGGTGCTGAAACTTTTTTCCACAAGATATGACGAGGGAAATGATATCAAAAGCTTTCTCGCAATTTTCCACAGTCCAGGATATTTTTCGGGTATTTCTGCTTGCAGCCAAAAAGTTTGATACCCTTTTTTATATTTCACCTTCAGCTCCTCATTAGTGCTAAGCTCAAGTAGCTCCTCTTGCAATATCACGTTCTCCACTTCCATTTCATCAAATGGATTTATAATCCATGGTGGTATTTCCATCGTGAGAATGTCTTCAAATCTGGTTTTGAAATCATCATGCAGGGCAATCAAATGTTGAACATATGTCTGAATATCATCATCCTCGCATTCTACCTGTGACAAGCTTGAGAATTGGGAAAATTCGCGTCGACTAATGTTTTGCTTCATTAACTTCAATTTTCCAAGAAAGCGGAAATCACACTCTTTGTTTTAATTAAATTGAGCTTGTCCCCTTGCAGTTGTAAGTTAATATCATTAAACTTTTTGAACAAATCTGTCAAATACGCGATATCTGCTTTGAACTTGATCAGGTTTTCTTTTAAATCTGGAGCTTTACTATCCAGAAACTCCAAGACAGACTCAAAAAGTGAGTAAAATCTTGTTAAACATGCACCTTTCGACAACCAGCGTACTTCAGTGTGTAAGAGCAATCGTCGGAAGTCTTCATCATTTTCATCGCACAATTGGGCAAATAAACGCGTATTCAAAGCATTGCTTTTTATTTTATTAACCGCGTTAATCACAAATTGGAGCGATTGGTGCAGTCTAGCACTCAAATTTTTTGCTACTAAGTGTTGTCGGTGGATGACACAGTGAATTGCAGTTAAATCTGGTATCATTTTTTTTAGATGGCTTATGAACCCACGATATTTCCCGACCATTGCAGGAGCTCCATCTGTTGCCGCCGATGTAACGTTTGTGAACGGAATAGATTTTTCTTTTAAAAAATCGCTCAGGATGTTAAATATCGATTCACCTTTAGTGTCAGTCTTCAAAGTTTTGGCGAATGAATTTTTCATGAATTTCTTCGTCCATAACAAATCGCACCAATGCTAATAATAATGCCTCATTATCAGGTAAAGTTGACTCGTCCAGTTGAATAGAAAAATGAGTTGTTTGCAGATAATTACACAAGAAACTTTCAATATCAGAGCTCATTTCGTCAATACGTCTTTGTACAGTGTTGTTACTCAAAGGAATTTTTTTGAGTATGTCAAATGGAGGTTTGTGCAGAACAGTTTTTAAAACTTCTTCAACAGCGGGTAAAATTAACTGTTCACCAATGGTGTGGGGTTTTCCAGATTTCGCTATGAGTAATGAGATGTTGTAAGATGCCCGCAAGCCATCATCGTTACTTTCAGATGTTGAAGCGAACATACCTTGCAGGGTGGGTCTCTTTTCATATTTTTCTTTCAATGATTGAAAATATTTCAAATCTTTACCTGTTTTATCAGGGTGGCACCTTTTTAGATGATCTTCGAGCTTCGATGGTTTCATAGAGTCATTGCTCAAAACTTTATTGCATAAAAGGCACATGGGCAATCGCTTGTCCGCGTTTGATGGAAGAAAGCCAAATTTTAAATATTCCACACTGTACTGTCGACACTTAATTTTCTTCTTTGGCTCCGCCATGTTTCAAATTAGCTACCTGTAAGTATAAAAAAGTTTTTGTGATCTTAACATTCTTACTTAACTTCTTCTTAGTCTTACTTAACAGGATATGGCTATTTTATAGAACAGAATTTATAATTTTTCGCTATGAATCAAAAAAAGAATACTAATAAACTTTTTTCGGCTGTCTGTTGTTTTATGGAAGTAGGTAGGTAATAATCGTAATGTTCATTATTTCATATTTCATACATGTCTATCATACACAAAGAAGACAAATATATTAACTACAAAAAGAGATATTTATAAGTTGTATAGCAAATAAACAAATAATGTACTTACTTTTCCGACACGATTCTGGCAACCAGGAACAGCAATTCACTTTACTTTTGTAGTCGAAATCCGGAAACAAATGAGTAACGTTTGTTCTTAGCATTCGTATTTATTGGTGAAGAATCAAACAAGTGCATACAAGCACAGCACATTACCGTAAGTCATAGGTATTTCGTCCCTTTGCACGTCCGAACAAGCGTTTTGGTCGGCGCCGGCGATAGCGACGCGACGGTGCTTCGCAAGCCTAGACTTGTTCGTTTGTCCAACAGCTCGTTCGCGATATGTTGCAGACTTGCAGTCGACAAGTTTTGGAGCCGAAAGTTGTAATTTTAATAATATAGTATTATAGTATAGGTAGTTTGATTCACCGAAATATTTATCACGGAGGAACGCAATATTTTTATTATATATTTATCAGTCGTCCAGGCTATAAAAATAATACAAAAATCATTATCTGTTTCGTTATTTACCATCGAAACCAGATAAATTTTCGTGGACCCCCACGTACAAACTGTGAACCCCTATTTTTTTGCCACTCCAGCGTAGACCCCTGTCACATCGTTCGTGGACCCCTGGGGGTCCACCTGGACCACTTTGGGAACCCCTGCATTACACAAATGGCTAGTCGACAAATGTTTTTACTCTATACAAGAATTTTTGATGTATAAGTAATAATAGAATGAAATAATGGAAATTAAAATAATAAGGAATTGTAATCGAATAAGTAATTGTATGAAGTAGTCATAAGTTTGTAAAGTTTTGCATGTCCAAATGTTGGCGTGCTGATCCTAACAAAGTTGTTCCACCTTATTGCTAACCATGTCTCAAGCAAATAAAATTTCATTTCATTTCATTTCCTCCATTTACTACGAGATGACGCCGCAGGACCCCAAACGGGCCCTTCCATGGGAAGAAAGGGCCCTCCGTGGGTGGGGCCGCATATCTGGTCGCGACTTGACTCCAATACTGTTTAGCATGGACTATGTTTATTGTCGCGTTGTGTATCGCGCTTTTCTTTCCCTTGTGCACTTGTGCTACTGGTTTTATTTAATCCGTTTAGATTTTTTGCGTGATTGAGTAAAAAAAGTTTGTAGTTAGACATTATTAGTTGGATTATAATATCTGTATGGGTATAGGACGTCTAGTAAATGATTTGTTCGTTCGTACAGCGGACGTTGGTGGGCGGCGGCGCCCGGCGCGGAGCGCGGGGTGGGCCGGAGCCCAGCGAGCAGGAGGTGCTCGGCGTCATGATGCGCGGACACGACTCCATGATGGCCGTGCTCAGCGCACGCCAGCGGGCCCTGCAGGTATGTCCGTGTAGAGATTTGTCACATAACCGTATATTTAGTATACCCTATACAATTTTCGTTCTAGGCAACGAGCAACAAAGCAAATGATAAACCCTTGTCAAAGCGTGCTGTTGTAATGGGAATGGAATCAACTGGCCAGACTAACAAAACTTTCTCCTAGCTAGAGTAGCTAGATTAAGACACCGCTTGACAAGGTGGACCCCAAAGTGGATTTTACACTTTAACTGCCAGCAATTTCGTAGCGCTACGCTCGTAGCCGATAACATGCGAAAAATCGTTATGTAGCGGAAAGCACATACGAGCCGAACGCCCACCCAGCAGGTTCCTGGCACTTAAAGTGTTAAACTAATTTGGGTTTGTGGCCTCGTCCATATGAGTCATGTACCTAACTGAACAAAACTAACTTCACAGCCAAAAACCCATACCATACAGAACCCCAATAACTTCACTAAACCTATCATAAAATAACATTACCTGTATTTTATTTTTTCAGATATTCCATTCAGTTAGAATCAATAAGAATTTGAAAATGGCCTTAGAATCCGTAATCGCGCTGGAGGACACGTCAGTGATTTTAGACATTCTCAACGTGATGGCGCATAAGCCGTAAGTTCTCATCGTGACTTTAAACTTACGACTCAATCGCGTAAATATTAACACAAAAAACTAAGCTTACTCTTTATTTTTCAGATCACTGTGGAATTTAGATATTTGCCTTTTAATGCTGCCTAAAATATACGAATTACTTCAAAGCAAATATGAATCGTAAGTATACTTAGTTTAATCTTTCCTAACTTGATAATACTGATTCGTGGCATTCGTGAGAGCAAATAAGTCGCAAGGGTGTCAATGGTCGACGCCTAATTACGCCATAGTATAGTCTACCCTACGTCTAATATATTTTTACAACAGCTTAGGCCTTATTGAAAGGGGGATAACGTGCAAACGCGTAAGAGACGATTCACACCTCACACCAAATGGCGCGAGAGTAAAGGAATTCGAAAACTCTATACAGAAGCAAGAGTTCGTATCTAAACATCAGCGACCGTGCCGGCGGCATCCGACCGGCTGCTCCCAACTCATTAAAAAACCGGCCAAGTGCGAGTCGGACTCGCGCACGAAGGGTTCCGTGCCAACACCTCCTAATCTACATTTAAAACCACTATACAATACATTTAATCATAAAAGATCGTATCTTCATAGGATACTTACGGCACGTAGGCCCTTTTGTTTGGGAAAGACAGTTTTTCAGCAATAACTCAAAAACCGTTAAAATTATCTTGTTCAAACCAATTATCGTTGAATGTATTTATTAATTTACAATATCTTGATTTTTTTTTCAGAATTTTAAACTTCATAGTTTGGAATTTAGAGGGAGGGGGGACACTTTTTACCACTTTGACAGCTAATATCTCGCCAATGGTTCACTAAAATGGAAAAGTTTTTAGGAACCTGTGGCGACAGCTTTCTATTATTTATTTTTGTTAAAATAATATATTAAACTATATACTTACCGTATACTCAGCTGTAACAGCGACGCGCGCGCAAGTGCAAGGTCCGCCGTCCGAATCGCTCGGCTCGTTCCGCCGTAGATCGGGGACCAGCCGGCGATGTTCGCCCGCGCTCGGAAATTCCAGCGAGTCGGCATTTATCCATTATCGAGGCCGGACGCTGCACCCGCGCTGCCTTGAGCTAACGGTTTCTTATTACGCGTCGATGCGCTATACTTATTCGGTTTGCGAAGTGCACCGATATTTATTGTTTTCTTTGTTTGTTAACGTTTCTATGTGTTTTCCGTCACTGTGCCTTTTCTGACTTCCTTCTCTTGTGCTTGTGACTGTTGCGTGAACTATGTTTCTCTAATGTGTTGTGTTGAATGATTATAATAAAAAAATAGTTATATGTGGAACTAGATAGTTTAAGTAATCTCCTTAGGCTAGCCACCCACATAATTGGTGACCCCTGTTGAAACGGACGGTTGTGTAACGGACAAATTTAAATTTCACTTAGTGACGGTCATTTAAATTTTCAACGGACATTTTTAAATTTTATGTGTTAACGGACGTTTATTGTTAATTTCGAGCACGATTTTAACAGTGAAACTTATATTTGAGCTTTTAACGGTTGTTTTAGCACATTTTAATATTTTAGCACAGTTTTAACGAACATTTTATACATTTGACAATGGGAAATAATGGTGAACTACACCTTAACATTGAAGTTGAACCTGCTCCGGTTCCTGGAGCGAGTACCGGTGATGCAGCCGTGAGTCACATTAGTGTGAAAGTACCACCGTTTTGGGCGGATAAGCCGTCTTTATGGTTTTCTCAGCTAGATGGACAGTTTTTGCTGGGCAAAGTGACGAGTGATACTACCAAATTTTATCACGCCATATCGGTGTTGGACTATAAGTATGCGGTTGAAGTAGAGGACATTATTACTAACCCGCCGGAAAGTGACAAATATGGAACACTTAGACGGGAGCTTATATCGCGGTTGTCCATTTCCAAGCAAGAACGTTTGAAACGGTTGACGATGAAAGAGGAGCTCGGAGACAGGAAGCCGAGCCAGTTTTTACGGCACATCCGGAGTTTAGCCGGTGCAGATTACCCGGATGAATTTATTCGCCATTTATGGTCGAGCCGGCTACCTACCCTGCTGCAAAGCATAGTGGCTTTTCAGGATAATTTACCTCTGGACGTGGTGGCGCAGATGGCTGACAAGGTCCATGAGGTCACGCCGTCGGTACCTGGTTATCAGGTAGCTGCAGCATCGTCAGCGGATGATTCTACAATGCTGGACCAGTTGCATCGAAAGGTCGACGCCCTGACACAGAGGCTTGACGCGATGTCCACCTCCCGTGGCCGTCAGGACAAGCCCCGGTCGAGGTCCCGCGGCAAGCCACGGAACCGTTCGAGGAGTCATTCGCGGGCTACCAAGCCCAGCGGCGACGGCCAGCGTTTATGCTGGTATCACTACAAATACGCGGATAAGGCAGATAAGTGCATACCTCCTTGTTCGTATCCAAAAAACTAGTAAACCGGTCGCTTATAGCGGCCAGTGAAAGTGCTTCAGTCTCAAACCGTTTATTTGTTACGGATGTAAACACAAAGGTACAATTTTTAGTGGACACTGGGTCGGATTTGTGTGTTTACCCGGTTAGTTTTTTGCGTGCGCAACGACGTCATAAGACTACATATGAACTTTATGCCGCAAATAACACTATCATAAGTACCTATGGCTGGCTTAGCTTATCGCTAGACTTAAATTTACGCCGTATGTTTTCTTGGCGCTTTGTTGTTGCTGACGTGAGCAAACCTATTATAGGGGTAGATTTCCTCTCGTTTTATAATTTGCTTGTCGACGTTCGTAATGCTCGCTTAATTGACAACGTTACATCGCTTTCATCAGCAGCTAAAGTAGCTTCAGCTTGTGTGTGCCCGCAAATTAAGGTCATTTCAGGGGATTCGCCGTACCACAATTTGCTCGAGGAATACCCTGACATAATAAGACCTGCTGGTGATCCGGTTGAGCGCGAATGTAAACACCAGACACAGCATTTTATTAAAACTACACCTGGTCCGCCTGCGTTTGCAAGGCCGAGGCGTTTGGCGCCAGATCGCCTTAAAATAGCAAGGCGGGAATTTGAGGATATGGTGCGCACGGGTGTTGCGAGACGATCCGAGAGTCCTTGGTCGTCACCGCTGCACTTAGTACCTAAAAAGGATAATAGCTGGCGTCCTTGTGGCGATTACCGCGCACTTAACTCACGCACTATTCCCGATAGGTACCCAGTGCGGCATATTGCTGACTTCTCGCATAACCTTTTTAATTGTAAGGTATTCAGCAAATTAGATTTAGTGCGCGCATATAATCAGATTCCCGTCGCGCCCGAGGATGTACCGAAAACAGCAATTACGACGCCCTTTGGACTTTTTGAATTCCCATATATGAGCTTTGGTTTGCGTAACGCTGCGCAAACATTTCAGCGGTTTATGGATGAAGTCCTTAGGGGTCTTGATTTCTGTTTTCCATTTATTGATGACGTTTTAGTAGCCTCTGCCAACGACTCTGAACACAAAGCGCATTTGCGCGCGGTTTTCGAGCGTTTTAATGACCACGGCATATTGCTTAACGCTAGCAAATGCGTGTTTGCTGTTCCTGAGATTGAGTTTTTGGGTTATCTGGTCTCTTCAGAAGGTACTAAACCGCTTGCCGATAGGGTTAAGGCCATCCAGGATTTTTCAAAACCTAAAACTATTAAGGACCTGAGGCGTTTCCTAGGGGCACTTAATTTTTACAGGCGGTTTATTACTGGTGCTGCGAAATTGCAGGCTCCTCTCCATGCACTACTCGCTGGTCCAAAGGTGAGGAGCAGCAGCCCAGTAGTCTGGACTCCAGCTTTAGAAGAGGCTTTCAATGCTTGCAAATCAAGTATCGCTAATGCCGCTCTTCTAGCGCATCCTAACTCTTCCGCTCCTTTAGCAATTGTAACAGATGCTTCAGATTTCGCGATCGGTTCGGCAATACAGCAGGAGGTCGAGGGACATTGGCAACCGTTGGGATTTTTCTCTCGCAAGTTGACCCCTGCCCAGGCTAAGTATAGCGCTTACGATCGCGAACTCTTAGCCATTTATGAGTCAGTGAAGTATTTTAGACATATGATCGAATTAAAACCATTCTTTATACTCACTGACCACAAGCCCATCGTCTCAGCTTTTAAAAAGTCCCTAGATTCATGTTCTCCGCGACAGTTCCGATATCTGGATTTCATATCCCAGTTTTCTACGGATATCCGGTATATATCCGGCGAGGAGAACGTTGTTGCGGACTCGTTATCTAGGACTGACGCTATTACCGACGGACTTGACTTACAAGCTTTAGCATTGTCACAGGCTACGGACACCGAACTACAGAATTTGATCAAAACCGGTTCATCCCTAGTTTTGCAAAAAATACCCTTTGGACCAACTATGTTATTTTGCGATGTGTCCGGGCCAGTCCAACGTCCCTTTATAACTTCCGAATTCCGGAAAGCTGTTTTCAATTCCCTCCATGGACTAAGCCACCCTAGCGCTAGGAACACAATTAGGTTAGTGACTGAGCGTTATGTATGGCCTGGAATTAAAAAAAATTGTAGGGAATGGGCTCGTGCATGTATACCGTGTCAACGGTCGAAAGTCTCACGACACGTGCACGCGCCAGTCCATGATTTTAAACCACCTACAGGTAGGTTCTCCCACATACACATCGACCTAATTGGTCCTTTGCCCGTGTCTAATGGGTATAGGTACTGTCTCACGGCTGTAGATAGGTTTACGCGTTGGCCAGAGGCAGTACCCTTACATGACATTACTGCAGAAAGTGTTGGCAAAGCTTTCATTTCGATGTGGATTGCGCGTTTTGGGTGCCCTCAGAACATTACTACCGATCGAGGCAAACAATTTGACTCCAATCTATTTCGCCAAATTGCGGCGATTACCGGTGCACGTCATTTGCAAACTACTGCGTATCATGCAGCAGCGAATGGTTTGGTGGAACGATTTCACCGACAACTAAAGGCTGCCATAATGTGCCACGCAGATGAATGCTGGACTGAAACCCTTCCACTAGTACTGTTAGGTATACGTAGTGCATGGAAGGAGGACTTGTCTGCTTCGACCGCCGAGTTAGTTTACGGCGAGCCGCTAAGACTCCCTAGTGATTTATTGCAACCGACTGCTGACCGACTGACAGACTACACTGACTTCCTGTCACGTTTTCGTCTGCATATGAGGAACCTGCAACCTGCGGCGGTTACTCGCCATGGATCCGCAAAAGTTTTTATTTATAAGGATTTGGCCACTGTTTCGCATGTCTTTGTGCGACAAGATATGGTTCGAAGGTCGCTTCAGCCACCTTATGCCGGTCCCTATAGAATAGTGGAGAGGTCAGATAAATATTTTAGAATTGACGTCGCCGGGCGAGAAGTTTCGATCTCTATTGATAGGTTGAAACCAGCCTACATGTTGTCCGAAGAGCCTGGCACTACTGAAACGTCATTGACCATTCCGCCTACTCCTGCTCGTACTTCAGTTCCCTTGGAACCTACATCTGTTGCCGAACCTATAAAGATGACACGTTCTGGTCGCCATATACGCTTTCCTGATTATTATCGACCCTAAAGGTCTCCAGGGGGGCTGATGTGGCGACAGCTTTCTATTATTTATTTTTGTTAAAATAATATATTAAACTATATACTTACCGTATACTCAGCTGTAACAGCGACGCGCGCGCAAGTGCAAGGTCCGCCGTCCGAATCGCTCGGCTCGTTCCGCCGTAGATCGGGGACCAGCCGGCGATGTTCGCCCGCGCTCGGAAATTCCAGCGAGTCGGCATTTATCCATTATCGAGGCCGGACGCTGCACCCGCGCTGCCTTGAGCTAACGGTTTCTTATTACGCGTCGATGCGCTATACTTATTCGGTTTGCGAAGTGCACCGATATTTATTGTTTTCTTTGTTTGTTAACGTTTCTATGTGTTTTCCGTCACTGTGCCTTTTCTGACTTCCTTCTCTTGTGCTTGTGACTGTTGCGTGAACTATGTTTCTCTAATGTGTTGTGTTGAATGATTATAATAAAAAAATAGTTATATGTGGAACTAGATAGTTTAAGTAATCTCCTTAGGCTAGCCACCCACAAACCTCTGTGTCATTTTTGAAGGCCTATCCATAGATACCCTACACGCCTATGTGCATTTAAAAAACAAATTTGGCCCCCCTTTACATGCATGGGTATTGCCCCCCAGTTTAATTTTTTTTCGTAATTTCACATCATATTTCTATAGCGGTTCATAGCATACATCTTTGTAGTGCTCATAGTCTCCGAATAAATCGGCTGTGACATACGGACGGACAGACAGTCAGACATGACGAATCCATAAGGATTCCGTTTTTTGCCATTTGGCTACGGAACCCTAAAAATGAAATCGGATTTCTTTGACCCTCGCGCCGACTCCGGCCATTTGGTGTGAATCGTCTCTTACGCTTTTGCACGTTATCCCCCTTTTGGTTGGTGGGGTGTGCAGTGACTCTGATGGCCGTTTGGTGTGAATCGTCCCTAAACACATTTTAGTCGTCGATCCTACAATTCTTCTATTTTGCCATAGGTACATGCAGTGCGGCTGCAACGCGCTGCGTCTGATCGTGCGCAACTTCTCGTCGGTGGTGCGCGCGAACGTGTCGGCGCCCGTGCGCACGCTGGGCGTGGACATCCCCCGCGAGGAGCGCTACGCCAAGTGCGCGCAGATCCACCGCTTGCTGCTCGACGTGCGCGCCTTCCTGCTGAAGCGGCAGACGCTCCAGGGCCGGCTCGGCGCCGCCTTCCGCGACCTCCACACGCTCATGCAGCAGGGCCTCGACTGACCCTCGCACCCCCATTATTAACCGTTTAACCCGACATTGTCTGATGCGATACTTCACAAGTGACAATGTAGAAATTCCTCGCGAGGAGCGCTACGCCGAGTGTGCGCAGATACACGCTCGTTGCACGACGCGCACGCCTTCCTGCTGAAGCGGCAGAATCTCCAAAGGGCTTGTCGCGAACCGAAAATCTCTGTCGCTCGAATATGTAAGTGCTGCACCGAGGAAGATATTTAGTTTTCGGTTCACGGTAGGCTTGGAGCCGCCTTCTGCGACGTCCACGCGCACATGCAGCAGGGCCTTGACTGACCCTCAAATCCCTATTATTATTTAGCCTTAACCAGCCATCACCCCATATATCATAGTGACAAGTAGGCATTCTTCGCAAGAAGCGCTACGCCGAGTGTGTTTGCACGCTTGTTGAATCTCCAAAGGGAAAACGAAGTATCGCCCTCTCTGTCGTTCTAATATGCAAGTGCGGAAGATAATTCGTTTTAAGGTCGCGGTAGGCCCTCGAGCGACCTTCACATTCTCATTATTTTTGACCCTTTAACCACAATCGCCTGATATATCGGACCGGATAAAATGAATTTAATGACATCTTGATCTATGACATGACATGATAGTTGAAAATTGCGAATAACTTTTTATGTCAAAAGGGTTAAAATTACTCCTTTCTAAATTTTTATCATAACTGGGAGTGAAGTTAAACCATTTCACTAGACATATTCCTGCGTCTAGTCTCCAGTCTATGTGTTTTCAAACGATTATATTACATCACGGATTTGTACGTGGCCTGTTAATTAAGAGTCCGCGGTAAGCTCGGTTCTCCTTACAAACGTAGTTACGCTCTCATTTTAAAACGCCATGCTAGAATAACATGAAACTTTGTATACACAATGGGATCCGGCATATCTATGTCGGAAATTAGTTTCTGTTGCTTATTAAGGTTTTCATACAAGACGTAAAAAACTCAAAAACTCGCTGTATTTTTTTTCTATTGCAATTTCTAGCAACAGTAACTAATTATGACGACCTAGATATGGCGACTCTCATTGTGTATACAAAGTTTCATGTTATTCTAGCATGGCGTTTTAAAATGAGAGCGTAACTACGTTTGTATGGAGAATCGAGTTCAGCTGAGCGTACTGGGGACTCTTTTAAGTGTATTGACAAATTGATAGACCGTTTAAAATGTAAAGGCAAGCATTTTAGTATGACTAATAGGAAGGACTTTTTCTAGCATCCAGAATTCCTGGCTCCAAAATAGAGATGTGTAGCTTGCCCAACCGTAAATACTAATGTGATACACATAATAAATTAAAAAAATAACATATTCAAAGAAAATTGTTTCCAGAATGTGAGTATCCATTCTGGACACAATTTTCTTTGCAAAAAAAAAAAACATGACGAATTTATGATTAATCTAGATACTAGTATTATGAAATTGAAATGAATGGTAAGAGGCTTGGCTCTCCATTTCGATTTAGTAAGGATCTCATTTCATTCAAAAAGTACATACACTGAACTGATCCAATGTGTTCCATTTGCTTTAAGAGATAGAGTCAACACAGATGAACCAAGAGTGGTTATGGCTAACGTAGAGCTGTTCTCGTACAAATTTTCTGAATATTTAAAAGAAAATAAATCCTAGCCATTATTCAAGAAGGTTCTAAAAAACCAAAGCAAATTATGATTTTAGGGAGAGTTGAGTTCTATTTTCTTATCTTATTATGAACGTGGATTAAACAATGTTAGTGAAGGAAGGCATTTCTAATAAAATAACCTAATCTAATTACTAGACACGGAATTTGGTCTCTTAACATTATGGTCCATGATAGAGATGATTCCGATTTCTATGTTTATCATACATTTTAATCTAATTCATAAATGTCATAAATTCCGTCCCTTAGTTACGATAGTTCTTTATTAACTAGATATTCATACGATTTTATAATTAACAATTGAAACTACCCAAATGAGATGGAACATATTAGTATTATTCCCCTGATATATGTTAAGAACCAATACTGAACAATGTTTTTAGCTGTTGATGTTGAGCCATGTAAACCTGTTATTAAAAAAATAAATAAAACAGTCTCACAAGTCAAAGTTTTATTATTAAGTGCTTCTGCCATTATTTTGAAAGGTTGTTTATGTAAGTTTGGTTTTTATTATTGATATAAATAGAAAGCTATTCATCCCAGTCCAGTCAGGTCAAAATATGATTATGTATTAACAACATGTGTCAAGATAATCTTGACAATGACTACAATTACAGCAGTGTGATTATGTTAGTTTATGCAACTGTTACATACTGAGGCATTAAAACACGAGTATGGTTTTATGAAACGAGCCACAGGCGAGTTCATAACAATATGACAAGTGTTTTAATTCCTGATTTTGTACAGTTGCATACACTAGTTTATCCATGTATTAAATCCTGGTCCATGTGTTTCATATGCAACCATTGTGTCCACACTGTCTCCCCGCGCGCGCGGCCCGGCCCTGTACTGTAAAATTGTATGTGATGTCATAACTACATGATATGTTATGAACTTATCGCCCGCGCGCGCAGGCAGGGTGGGGTATATCGTTAAGATTGTATTTACGGATGGTTTTTGAGCACATTAAATATGGTTTACAGTACATATGAAGCTACTTTACCGCACGAGTGCGGTAATCAGCAGCTTACGTGCATATGTCGAAACTTTAAAGAGCCATATATACTGTAAAACGTTGTACGATACACGCGCGAATAGGTAATTCGCAACTCGTGTCGATTTAAAACACTCCCTTTGGTCGTGTTTGAATTTATCACCGCTCGTTGAGGATTTCCTGTTATCTGCACTTGTATCGTAATGTACTATTAAACATGGGTGTAGGTCTGTAGGTAATCATATGCAACCATTGTGCCCACGCCATCTCCCAGCCCAATTTTATGTGATGTCATGGTATTTAAGGATGGTTTTTGAACATATTAAATATGGTTTACTACACGGGTGTAGGTAGATAAATTAAATAATTCAGTACCTTAATGCTGTGTGGGTTTCAAAACTAATCTAGGAAGAGATGCAAAATTGTACCATGCTAGATGTAGTTGTATAGGTTACACATGCATGTTTTAATTTAAGTTACAATAAGACATCAAATGATAATCAAATAGACTGAATAATCATGTAAAAATCGTAATATAATTATTTAACTGTAAAAATTATATCAACAAATAAATACCATTTTCAAGTTCAGGTTGTAAATACATTTATTCCTCAAAGAAAATAAACCCTTAACAAAATCAACCCTTGTGTACAAGTACATTAATATAATAGTTTTTTTTTCTATTTCTAGTAACATGCACTATAGTCAACAGTCCACACCAGAGGCGGATCAGATGTCGAGGGCACCCTAGGCAAGCACCTCTCCAGTGGAATTTTGGTTGCTATAAAAATGCTGCATGGTCACCCATTTGTAACCATGCACACTAGGCACATGCCTAGTTTGCCTTAGGGATAATCCAACTCAGGGATAATTGACCTCTGGTCTACACTGAAATACTTAGGTTTTATTCAGTAGTTGTCATCCACCCATACTCACTTGAATGGGGACCAGTCAGAATTAAATAATAAATATAATAAATAAATATTGGGGGACAATCTTACACAAATCGACCTAGTCCCAAACTAAGCAAAGCTTGTACTATGGGTACTAGATGACGATATACATACTTATATAGATAAATACATAGTAAACATCCAAGACCCAAGAACAAATATCCGTGAAAAATGCACAAATAAATGCCCTGGCCGGGATACAAACCCGGGACCTCTAGCTTCGGAGGCAGGATCACTACCAACTAGGCTAAACAGGTCGTCAAATTTCGTCCCATATGCTTGCAGTGTTAGCTACTAGGAAACAATATCTACAGTCTGCCATGTGTCCTAATGGGAATATCCATCAAAGAATCCATAAAAAAATTGCCATATAGAAGACCAACATTAAGGAATGAACTTAGAAGAGAACTTTACATTAATTATTTAGCCCTATTTATTCAGTGTCTTCAATAGTTGTCCACGAATTTGTTATTGAAGATACTTTTGCATCTGAATTTAAAGTTTTAGCTGATTTCTTCTTAGGCTGATCATTAAACTTCTTCTTCTTGTTAGGTACTTGTGGTCTATTATCATTTGATTCCCTCTTTCTTCTATGAAAAGCTTCCATCTTCTTAGCCAATATCTCATCAGAGATATCCTTCTGCATCTCACCATTGTCGTCATCTTCCTTTAGGTCAGCCTGCATAAGACGCTCAATCTCTGGATTCATTCCTTTATATGAAAGTCTTCCTTCCAACAAGTCTTCACAGAATATAAAACTTGACTCTGATATATAGTTACCAGTAGCGGTACGCATCTCATCCGTGATAATATTGGAGTATAAATGCGCATGATCTTGAGTGTTTGCTATTTCTTTTTCTATCCTTTCTTTAGTTTTTCTCATAAATTTCATATCTAGCACAGATTTGGGCAACTGTAATTTCTTCTTAGACCTATCCATGTTTCAGATAATTAAATTGTAACTCTCGTTCAATCAGGATCTTTGTTCGAGCTTTAGAAGCTGGTTTTTCTATTTAGAATCGCAAAGTACAATATATTGTTTAGAATATCCATCTAATTTTTATCATATTAAGCAATGATGTAATATAAGAAACAGACAAACCAAACCATGCTTTGAAATTAAAATGATGTATCCTAATCGTACTATCGTATCGAACGAATCGACTTCAACGTTGTCATTTTGACAGTGACAAGAGTGATAACTTGACAAGACAAGCGCGTTTTACCTATTTGCCTTTGACACCCTTAACGTGTCACACAGGCGAGGCGCGACCAGTGGCGGCAGAAGGCGACACGGCCTATCGGTTTGAGTCGAGCGCCGGTGACCTTGTAACGGCACGTCTGTTGCATAGGGTTGGCAATGTAGCTGCCACAGACTAGTAAGGGTTCAGACCGCCAACTCACGAAGAAAATATATAGACCGTAAGCAACTATATTTAATCTGTACCCGCTGGTAGATTTCTGACGTTTATTTTTTTTAAATTATTTAATGGCACTGTGGCAATGGAACTTACTGTGAACATCCAACAATAAATATATATAGCTCATTTAAATTTAACTTTGTGTAGAAGCTCACGGCATTTCCAATTGAACACTACTGGTGTTCAATTGAAATACCGTGAACTATGTTGAGCCATATCTTAGTTAAATGAAATTAAACAAACATTTTACTTATCAGCAGATTTATTTTTTAATGTATCTCATCTCATATCCGGGAAAACGATATATCTTCGTCCTTTCACAGAGTTCTACGTTTTACAACTACAACACTCTTGCATGCCTTGCCGCATACGATGCACTTCACTATCTTCCATTTGTTGTCCAAACAATGGTTAATATGCGCTTCCAGATAAATTTTCGATTAGCTACACACTGTTTCGTTTGATTACTGTATAGTAAACTATCAATACTACAATTTAAGTAACAACATTAGATTAAACAAAAATGTTCAGAGACGACTAGACGAAATTCCGAGAAGACGCCATTTTATTTTTATTTGTTACTTTATTTTGACGTTTGACGTAGGCAGTAGCCAATCAAAGCTCAGTATGTCGTCAAAATCTTTTGACACAATATGGACGCTATCATACACGTTTCGTTCTGCGTAGATAAACAGCCGTGGTAGCTGCCGTGGCAAGAGGAAATAATGTTTATTCAATGCTGGGGTCGTACTTTTCGTGCCGGTGACGTAAAATTGACGTCACACTGCATATAGGATGATTCCAATTGCTGTTATGGTATTTATCAATCATTAATCATCAATCATTTAATCATGCATTTATACATTTTATAATGATCGTTTCTTAAAATACGACCTATTGCATCTGAAGATTAGAAAGGATTTCGTTTTCTAATTATAATTTTAATTTATAAGCTAGTGAGGAGCTTATACTTTTTCAAGTTTTATAACAAGGTATAGGAATGTTGAATCTAAATATGAACGTAAACCACGTATCTATACCTAAACTAAAAAAACTAAAAAAGGTTTAGGTATAGATCCGTGGGCAGACGTGAATCGCAGGGGCGCCAGTCGCTTCAACATTCGCTCGCGTGACGTGCGCTCACACAACAGAGATCGATCGGCCGGTAGCGGGGGTGACACTAGTTTTACTTGAAATTCGTTAGAATTTATCATTTGTATTTCGATGTTATCAACTAAGTACTAACTATGGCTGGAGTTTTTTATTGCTGTATCTACGGGTGTTTCAGTAATACCAAAAGCCACAAGTTTAGGTATAGATCCGTGGGTGGCGGTCAATAGTAAATTTGACAGATAATGACAAGTTTACTATGCCGCGCCAGGCCGCGCCAGCGCCAGGCCAGTCTGTGACAGGCTTTAAAGCTCGGCAATTTGACATGACATGGTGACATTTCAATATATTATGTTCATAATTTATGAAGTTATGACTGAGGTCGTAAACATGCCCATGCCACTATAACCTAAATTAGTAATATATCATAACAAAATCAGTAGAAATGCAAGTGCTTGAAATAGATAATGTTAAGATTTTTAATCTTAGCGCTGGGAAATCTTTACCTGATGTAAGTTTAGTGAGTTTCACATGTGATATTAGCAGGTGTGATGGTATTTACTTATTTTCCTTTGTTTTCAGTGGTTAACTGAAAGAAAGAAGCGAGCATTATTAAAGAAAAATGTAGATCTTAGAAGAAGAATAGAACTCATCCAGGAGTTTGATATGCCGGGAGTCAGCACAAGTATAAGGGCATCAAAAGATGGACAGTATATAATGGCAACAGGCATTTACAAGCCAAGAATAAAATGCTTTGATGTTAATAATTTATCCCTTAAATTTGAGCGCTGTCTTGATTCGGAAGTGGTCACATTCGAAATATTGAGTGATGATTACACAAAGGTAAGTTCACATTAGTTCCCAGTAATCTTTACCTATGTGTCCCAAGCTTAGTTATATTTTTTATACCTTGTTGAGTACTGTTAACCATGAAAGTACTCAGAAAATAGCAAACTTCTATATGAACAATAAGGGGCTGTACATTATTTACGCGAGGTGAATTTTACGAATTTACGACACCCGCAACCGCAGAATGTCATGAGCTTTGCATCATATCCCGACATTAATCTTCCGTGACATCATTCATCAATATGTCAATCTGCTACTGCATTAAACTTATTTAATAAACAACATTTAGTTTTGGTTTGGTAAGACGAAAGAAAACTATAGAGTTGATACTAACATTAAAACTTTACTCATAATCATTCATTCAACACCGAAAGTTGATTATATCATAAATAAATAAAAATATACACACACCTTATGCATATTAATATCAACATATATCATTAATGACATAAGAATTAGCATCTCCCTGATCTCTGCTTATCAATCTCTGATTTCAGGTTGTCTTCTTGCAATGTGACAGATATGTGGAGTTTCATGTTGGCCATGGCCGCCATTACAGATTGAGAGTTCCAAAATTTGGCAGAGATATATCATATCATCGACCATCATGTGATCTCTTTGTAGTTGGAGCTTCTTCTGTAAGCAACATTTAATTTTCATTTTTCTACTCTCTCAGTACAGTCAACTAAAGAAAAGATTGATTCAAAAATTTATAATGTATCCATGTCTTTATTGACTTAACATTGTGGATAAATATTTTTGTAACTTTAGGTGGATCTATCTCTTTGTATTCAACTATACATTGCTGGTTGAGAGAGTACTTAGTTGAGTTCACCATGTATTTGTTAAATATCTGTTTTGTGTTTAAGGAAATATACAGACTAAACTTGGAAGTTGGTCAGTTCATGGCGCCATATGTTACAAAAGCACATGAAATAAATTGTTCAGCGGTCAATGAAGAGCATGGGTTACTTGTTGTGGGCACAGAGAGTGGACATGTGGAGGCTTGGGACCCACGGACTAAGTCCAGGCAGGGCATACTGGACTGTGCATTACATTGCACAGACGCAGAATACAGGTACAGGTTTTGTGAATTGTTTTTTTATTATACCATGTCATTGGAAAACAAGCATGATGGTAAGAGGCCGGCCTCCATAGCCTATGAACACACTGGTAACTCCGAGGGTGTCACATGAGAGTATTGCGCTTGCCGGCCCTTTAAAAATTTACACAATTAAGACACCAAATTACAAGCTTTAAAGATATTTTTTAATATCAAATTGTGATCCTTATGTTATGTTGTAAAATAGCATTTAGATTAGGTTAGAATTTATGTTATGTTGTTTTATGCTATGCTATGGCCTACCAGGGTCCATGATGTACCTATTAGTAAATTATATAAGACCTTGTAATAGCAATGAATAAACTATGAAACTATGAAGATTTTAAATTCATTTTTTTTTATAATTATAATGTTTAAGGACAACCATGAAACTCAAAGCAAGTAGATATAAAAGTTTTCAACAAACACTGAAAATCTCTTTATATACAATTAATTTATTTAATTTATTTGTATCCATTAATTCATTGTATATAAAGAAATTTTCAGTGTGCATTGAAAGTATTTATACCTACTTGCTTTGAGTTTGAATGGTTGTCCTTATTAATTTGGAAGTCATTCTGGCATATAATAGTTTATTATTTGTCTAAGTAACTAACTTAATACCTTTTTTAGAAATGAAACTCTGCCTGTGATTACATCAATAAGGTTTGATGGTCCACTTAGGATGGGGGTTGGGACAAGTACCGGCCATGTGCTGCTGTATGACATAAGGTCCAGCAAGCCTCTCTTAGTCAAAGACCACATGAATGGCCTGCCTATTAAAAACGTACAATTCCATGAATCGAAGGAATATGTATATTCAATGGATTCTACAGTGGTGAAAATATGGGATAAGAATACTGTAAGTTCCACTATAGAATTTGTGTAATAATAGTAGTTTTTGTCGCCCAAGACAAAGGTAGGAGCATTCAAATTCAATTTATACTTATAGAGAATACTTTATGGCATTAAATGCACCTTTAGAATTCTAAGTTATTTTTACCTGCAATGAAAATTAAATTATCACATTTATATATGTAATAATGTGTCCCAATTTGAGTAATTTCATTTACAATGATGTGAAATAATAATAGTTTTTATGTTATTAAAGGGCAAGCAATATACAAGCATTGAATCGTCAGCTGACTTTAATGACCTGTGCATTATTCCCAACACCGGACTGTGTATGATGGCAGTGGAAGACCAGAAGATGCAAGTTTACTACATCCCATCACTAGGTAACATACACTTCATAATACAGTGTTCTGAAATATTTCTTATGATTACCGATTTTAAAATGCTTTTAGTTTGTGGAACACATTTACAAGGCCAACCGAATTTGAGAACTGATTATACTATACTAGTAATAATTCAGCTAGGTATTTTAGTGAAATTCATACTTATTGCAATGTCATAAAGAATTTAACAGGGAAAACCTTAACCATTTTTATGTAGTATTTTTATCAAATTAAATGAGATACAGTACCGGCCAATAATCACCTTTAGGTATTTAGGGCGAAACTTTTTTTATATATTCCTAAATGTTTTTACCTTACCTCATCATGCAATAGGTAGAAAACCTGGCCACATAGAAAGGTTTTTATTTAGTTTTTTGTTTTTTCCGCAAAAACACTACAGGACAGTTTTCCTACAGTTGTATGTAAATGTGAAATTATTACCTAAAATAGCTTAAAAACGATAGGTGGTTAACGAGGTGAAGATGACGAAGACTCGTGGGGCGAAAAAATTGAATCCCTGTCACCAACAAGCTATCTTTGCCGGCTACAAGCAAGGGCGTACCCACAAACAGCTTTCGCAGCAGTTTAGTGTATGACTCCATGCCTAGAGGCGTAAAGCAGTTATTGAATCAAAAGGCTTTGCTACAAAGTATTAATGTTGTTATACTTTAATAAATATATAAAACGTTAATCTATCACTTCTTTTGATTTATAATAGGTTCATAAAGATCGACTGCACTTTGTTATGTTGTGAAGGTTTTAAGTATATAATGATTATAACTGTGCTTTCACATTATTTTATTGAAATATGCATTCTATTTTTTGGTAAAGCTCTGGGTAATAGTTACACTTTATAATCATAACTATATATATTACTATATACATGATTACTTAAAAAAACACAAAGGTGATATATTATTGGCCGGTACTGTAAATATAACGCAATGTTTATGAATTGTATATTTAAGCAAAAACATTAATCAAAATGACGACAATTAGTCTTATTTTTCTGCCATCATACTGTGGCATAGACAATGACACAACACGCATTTCTATCCATATTCCATACCCAGCATGGATACTTCATTATGTTTTTCTTTCTTGTAGGTCCCGCGCCCAGATGGTGCGCTTTTCTAGACAACCTGACAGACGAATTAGAAGGAGAGGGAAAACAGACAGTGTATGACGATTACAAGTTCGTGACAAAACAAGAACTGGAGTCTTTAGGATTGGACCATCTTCTTGGAACCAACCTTTTGAGGGCATACATGCATGGGTAAGGCTTTAATGGAAATTATCATTAAGATTTCACACAGGATAAGTGTTCCGTTGGACCACTTATTCTGTGTGAAATCTTAGTGTTGGAATTTTGGCATGGAACACTAAAAAGACTTCAGTTAAAACAAAAGATGTAAGTGCATACATTATAGATATTTTAGATCACAAAAGCGGGGTTGGCCACTATTAAGGCGTGGGTGCGAATGCTTAAGAGCGCCTTAAATTACAGCTCTAGTGACACTAAATTCTCTTGAGTTTACGCACACAAATAAGACAAATCCGCTATCGTGAGATAAACATGTATTCAGCTAGATGACTTCCTAGATACTTCGTGGATGTGCGGCTTTACAAGAGGGCTAAATCCATAGCAGATCCATTCGCGTTTGAAGAATACAAGAAACGTAAAATTAGAGAAAAAATTGAACAAGACAGGCCATCGAGAATTAAAATTGAAGACAACTTGCCCAAGGTTAACAGGGAACTGGCCTCAAGCCTCATGGAGGATGAAGGTCGAAAGAAAAAGAACCCATCTAAACTTCTTAAAGATAATCGTTTCAAGGTAAGTTTTGTCAGTACTATGTGGTTCCTTATTGGTAAGTAAATTTTTAAAATAAGGTAAAAAAGGATCGTTTTATTGGTACATCGGGGCTTAACCCATTAACGCCCAAATTAAAACTGTCTGTATTTTACTGGATTATGGTATTTATTAAATAAAAACCAACAAAAATAACCATTTACACAGAACATTTATCTAGAGAAAGTTGTCACTCCTAGTTCCATAACTGCTTAAGATGTATTATTAAATTATTAAATAACCTAGACCTATTAATATTATATAATTTATCTTTTTCATTTTTGTATTGACATTCTGTACCTATTTCTGTATTCCTTTGTAATTTTAACTTAATTTTAAAATTTTAGCTGTATCATTTTGTATGTTTCTGAATTTCTTTGTAATGATCTCCATCCAATTCCACTCACTTTTTTAAATTGACTTTTTAACAATCATTAATTATTTATTTTGTTGTATCCATTATTATAAATTATACATGTACATTGAAAATTCGCATGATATATATTAATTTACCAATTAGCGTGTAAGGTATAACTGTTAGTGCTAATATTAATGGTAATAATAAATAAATAAATAAGAAAAAGAAAACCTGTGCGTGTACTCATACAGAGTGCGCTAAAGGGTTAAGAGGCCTTTACCGTGTCCACTAGCGCCACTCATAAATAATTGAGATTATTTAAATTTAACGATAGATATTGAAAAAAAAAAAACCGCCCAAGTGCGAGTCGGACTCGCGCTCGAAGGGTTCCGTACCAACACCTCCTAATCTACATTTAAAACCACTATACAATACATTTAATCAAAAAAGGTCGTATCTTCATAGGAATCTTACGGCACTTAGGCCCTTTTGTTTTCAGCAATAACTCAAAAACCGTTAAACCTATCTTGTTCAAACCAATTATCGTTGAAAGTATTTACTAATGTACATCATCTTGATTTTTTCAATATTTTAAACTTCATAGTTTGGAAATAAGAGGGGTGGGGGGGGGGGGGGGCACACTTTTTACCACTTTGACAGCTAATATCTCGCCAACGGTTGAATGGAAAAGTTTTCTAGGAACCTCTATGTCATTTTTGAAGGCCTATCCATAGATACCCCACACAAGCCAATGTGCATTAAAAAAATTGACCCCCCGGTTACATGTATGCTTTCCCCCCTAGTTTAATATTTTTTTCAAAATTTCATAGCTTACACCTTCCTACCAAATTTCATAATTGTAGTACTCATTGTCTCCGAGTAAATCGGCTGTGATATACGGACGGGCAGACAGACAGACATGACGAATCCATAAGGGTTCCGTTTTTTGCCATTTGGCTACGGAACCCTAAAAAGGAGGCCACTATGTAAAATATTTTGTACTTAACTACCTTTTGAGTTCATCAAACTTATGGATTCGTCATGTCTATCTGTCTGTCTGTCCGTCCGTATGGCACATCCGATTTACTCGGAGACTATGAGCACTACAATTATGAAATTTGGTAGGAAGGTGTATACTATAAACCGCTATAGAAATATGATATGAAATTAGGAAAAAAATATCTCGTAACAGGGGGGTATAAAAAATTTTTTTTAAAGCACAAAGGCGTCTGGTGTATCTATGGAAAGGCCTTTAAAAATGACATAAAGGTTTTTAAAAAAATCCATTTAAGCCAACCGTTGGCGAGATATTAGCTGTCAAAGTCGTAAAAAGTGTGTCCCCCGACCCTCTAATTTCCAAACTATGAAGATTAAAATTCTGAAAAAATCAAGATGATGTACAATAATAAATCCTTTCAACGATTTTTGGTTTGAATAAGATAGGTTTAACGGTTTTATAGTTATTGCTGAAAAACTGTCTGGCCTAAACAAAAGAGCGTAAGTGCCGTTAGTTTCCTATAACCTTTTTTGATTCAATATATTGTATAGTGGTTTTAAATGTAGATTAAGAGGTGTCGGTACGGAACCCTTCTTTGTGCGTGGTCCGACACGCAATTGGCCGGTTTTTTTTTTCAATATTTATCGTTAAATTTAAATAATTTTTGGTGGACACGTAAGACGACGAGTACCCTTAATGTAAGAGTGAACTAAGAACAAGATAAAGTGGGGGCGACACCCCACGATTATGACTAATTGACCTTTCTTCCTTGGACCCGGGTATGTCCTAAAACTACGACCAAGACCATCGGGGGATGGGCAGCAGCATCCCTGGAGTGCGGTGGAGATACTGCGATCGCCAACCCGCATGCCAAGCGTGGCGATTATGGCATATACCCCTCGTGAATTTGGGGGAGGCCCATGTCCAGCAGTGGACGTCCTTTGGCTGATATGGTGGACCTTTCTTCGCTTAAGTCACTAGGGGTGTTTTTTATATACTACGCCGGTGGTAACAAAGCTTACGGCCTGTTTGATAGCGTGATGGCAAGCAGACGCCATCGCCTACTGACGCTTACGACTCCAAAACAATCACAAGCGCGTTGCCGACCCTTTATTAACTTGAGGATTCGGTGTGTTGACAGCTAGAAAAATGCAGGTCCCTCACTTTCAACACAGCATATCTTCGGGAGCTCTGGCGACCTTACTATCCACCCGGAACACAACACCAAATACCTAAGGAGCAAGTAGTGGTATTATTATGCTACGATCTTCTGTAAGGTGGAGGTACTTCCACAGTTGGGCTGTTCCAATGAACGAGATGACGTTCCGCTGTGCCCTACCTTTCTTAATAAAAATATATATATCGTTTCTAGGCTATGTTTGAAAATCCCGACTTTGAAGTGGACAAGTCAGCTGAAGAGTACAAATTATTGAACCCAGTGTTATCCAGGCTGGACAAGGACAAAACCAAACCGAAGACAGCAGAAGTCACGCCAATGGAGGTATGTTCTTCAGAAATATATGTAGTCCAACCAGCTAATAGTGTGTGCCAGTGTATAAAAAAGGATTATTGAATGTTCTCACCTACTCTGTTACAGACGCAATTAGCTGACTAGGCTATCTATTTTACAAGCTTTTATTTAACTTGCAATATTAGTATGTATATTGGGGGTCAAATTTTGCAAGGAAGGTTTGAACCGTTTCCCATGGACCGATTCTCCGATTGAGTTGAAATTTGGTATACGTACGTAACTTCGATGACAATGGAGATGGTTTGATGATACAGTCGGAAGGTGGTCATAGGAACTCCTAAAATACACGAGATAAACCCGTCAAGTTGGAGCTCATTGGAACCTTCTTAAAGAGTAGTTAAAGACTAAAAAAAAGTACAATCGGCAATTAAAGCTTGTATGTATCATTCATTAATTTTTTGACAGAAACATATATTTATAGGCAGGGTGAGTTTTCTGTTAAAGAAAGCCGGCAATACTTTTTCCGACTATACAGGCTGGAAAAAAAAAATGGGCCCTGGCGGGGTACTACCTTAAAACGTTGAGATAGCTCAATTTGCTAAGAGGAAACATAATTTTATTTTTTTCTCCTAAGCAATAAAACTGCATTCATAGATTTTTGAAAATTAAAAAAAAATTATTACACCACACCTTGCCAAAAACCCACTTTTTTGCCTGGTGGTGACGTAAAATTGTGTACAAAACACGGGTCGTAAAACAGAAAGCCCTCTCTCGCATATTTATGACCCTCGCCTGCGGCTCGGGCCTCAAACATCTGCGATATCGGCCTTTCTTTGATTTACAACCCTTGTATCGTAATGTACTATTTTTCTATACATTAGTACATTACATTATACATACACATTACTATACATTTCATTACATTACTATACATTAGTATTACAATTATGTACCAAATTCCTTTTTTTTTTATTTGTGGCCTCTTTTGTATCCTAGACTAGGTCGGTCTCTAAAAAGGTTTTTTGTTCCTTGATAAAAATAGGGTCGATTGACATCAATAGCATCAAAAATTTTTTTTTACATAAATGTAAAAATGGCTATGTTTTTCTGACTGTACATTTTTTCAAAAAATTGTGTATGCAGTTTTATTGCGTAAGAGAAATAAAATAATGTTACCTTTTAGCAAATTCAGCTATCTCATCGTTTTAAGGTAGTTCCCCTCCAAGGCCCATATTTTTTCCCACCCTGTATATACGTATACTATTTTGTTTTAGGCCTTGATTTTTGTTTTTAAGTTTAGTATACTTATATGTTAATAAAGCGAAATATTCTGTGTAGGAGGATGAACCTGAAGACAAAGACTCAGATAAGGAGCTTTATCAGTCTAGTGACGAAAGTTCGGACGACGACCGCGCGTGGGTGAAAGAAGTCAAGAAACAACACAAAATTATCAGGAAAAAACATCAAAACGAAGATGACAGCGAAACCGGAGACACGGGAAAGGTTTACGAATTTAGCGAAACACCAAAAACCACAAATATTAAAGCTATTACAAAAGTAAACAAGGCTAGTTTAGGTGATAGGTTGGCGAAGGAGAACTTCACAGCCACCGTCACGGGCACGGGAGGTAACAGAGAAATGAAGTTCGTAATGAGGGGTAAAAAATCAGAATCAGAAACTCAAAAGAAAATGAAGAAACACTATCAAGAGAGAAAACAAATTGTTAGAAGAACAGGATTTTTAATGAAAAAGAAACTTCCTAAAATGTGAAATAGATTTGTTTAGTTATCATTTCAATAAATGTATTATGTTAAACTATGTTTTGTTGTTTCTTCTCAAGGCTGTATGTCTGCATTCATTGACGCCACAGCACGGTCTTATTTGCTAGACACAAACAAAAATGAATCTTAATGTTAAGATGTTATAGTTGTAATTAGAACGTTATCCAGACAGCAACGACATATTCATAAAAATCCACTAACACGGGTGGGCTCTGGCTGACTTGAAATTACAGTTCTTACTAGTACACATTTGAGGCTGATGATTTTTAAAAGCAAGTTAAATAAAATCTGCAACACTGAAAGTTATCTACCCTCGGTGAGTCTGGACGTTTTATAAAAACAGATTGCATTCTTTCTCCATATTTATCTCCTGCAGGGTTATCAGAGTTCAACGTTGGTAGCAAACCTTTGGATTGAATGATGAGTTTGTAGTCATCGGTAATTTAATTGTATACTGTGTATTAAAAGCGGCAAGAGAGGTACTACGAACGAAAGTCTATTAGAAGGCATTAACACTTTCATTGCCACCATTTGTTACGCGCTACGCTCTTAGGGTGTAGCCATGGATTTTTCGTATGTAGCCCGTAGCAGCTACGAACAGAGTATCCGACAATAGGGTTCTCGGCGCTAAATATGTTATTCTCAAGTTTGTAAAACCACTCTTACCACGCATAATACACACCACGTTTTCATCAAACTTGGAGGAAATAATGCCTAAAATAATATAAATAATGGCGCCATTCGACGTCGGCAAATGCATGAATGAGACAGAATGAGAAAAGTAAATGCGTAAGAAAGGGATGTATTGTATGCATTACGCCCTTGGGCGATTAGAGGCTATTGTAGCTGAGTATGCCTGTTTATCATGGCACCGTTTATGAGTAAGTGTGATGAAAGTTTTTCTGACATCTATAGCTGTGGTGATCATTTATGACATATATGTATCCACATGCGCATGTGGTCCTATCAGTTTTACGATTTTTCGGCGCAATGCACCCCAAAAACGATCGAGCGGTTATATTAAGCGAGGTTTTGGTCAAAAATAATTAGGTACGGTCAACCAAATTGATTTCTGGGCCACTTGGCACCTTATCAGTCTTATCACAATCACAGTGAAAATCTATATGAAAGCTCCTAGAGACTTCATATTATTGTCACTGTGACAAGGTACGAAGTGACCCAGAAATCAAATTGGTTGACTGTCCCTACTCTAAAATATATCAGGGCAGTGCTACTTTTGTTTCACATTACGTTTACTGCTCATTTATTTCAAATTATAGGTTGCAGACTTCTGCATTTAACTGCGTTATTTTTGCAGCTATAAACAATTAACATACAAACATTAAGTGCTTCGTTGTAGTCGTAAATGTTAACTGAATGCATCCTTTTTTAATATTCGGTATTTTCTTTGTGGGAAAGAGACGATGTTATACTCAATAAATAAAGATCATGCCTGACGAATATAAATGTCTGAATTAATCACTGCGAAGTACGTTAAGATGCACAATAATAATGGATCTTATGGCAGCGGTAAGTTACAATTACCTTCTTTTAATAAATCATGAAGCTTGTTTTGTTCCTGCATCAATGAGTGACTACCCTGATATTATATTATAATGTTGAAGTTATCTTTTCGCATAATATGCACAATGGCAATTAAAGTTTAGATATGGGCAATAAACTGGATAATGTGAAATTTGCAAACGATTTCGTAGCGAGTGATCTATTGGACAGCCATGTACTGGGGCGAGACAAGCTGGAAGAGCCAGCGATGGAGAGGTCCACCAGGTCAAGCCTCGACGCCAATAGTGTAGACGTAAGTTATTATTTACATTCTGCTATTCATTAATTTCTCCTTTTCAACGACACTTGCAGTGCTCAGTTTTGCATTTTCCCCCTTTGAGTACGTTCACGTTCAATGTCTTTCTGGTTCAAGTAAGTTTTGATTAACATCTCTTTGTTTTTATGCTCAATTGTGTAGCTCCAATAAAAATGCAAGATGTAAGTTTATAAATACGATTATCTTTTCAAATAGTCAGTCGCTTAGGATTGAAAAACTATAAGGGGCGTTGCAATTAATTCATAGTTGTTAGACCAGTGGAGTTTGTTTGATCTAGTACTTCCAGGGAATCTTAATTGTTTCAGATTGGGGAAATAACTGAATCTCCAGATACGGAGTATATGAGCACGTCTGCTATTTTACATTACTGTAAATCTAAGGTAAGTAGGTGATAATGTTATACCTACAGACTTGTTTGTTATTGTGATAAATGGCTGTTTTCTTTCCCCGATTTGACTGTGGTTAATTACAATGTTTTGTTATCATACACTGCGCTATATTCATCAACTACTTCGCAGTTTGGCGAAACTTCGATCTAAGTACACACATTATATTCTATTATTTATAAATAAATAAAACGATATTAGGGCACGTTTGCACAATGAAGCCGAAGTCGACTGGACTATTAAACTCAGCGGTCTAGTGTAATCTCGCCATTAGTATGCTTACCTACCAGCCTAGCTAACACGATAGCTTAGGTACGAGTATACCGTCACGTTTTATGGTTTAAATGTACCAACATGTGACAGTTAAGCTATCGTCCTATCTAGGCTGGCAATATTCAGTATCTCAGAGGATAATATTGATTTGTTTTCAGATATTACTTCCTTACCTCAAACTTTTAACAATAATGGGATTGCGTCCGGTCGTCGATTCCTCCAATTCCTCAAGATTCGCTATATGCCTATCGCACTTCCATTCTGCACAAGTTGCAGTATTTATGTTTTTAGGATACATTCTTCAGTACATGGCATGCTTCAGGTAAACAAAAAATACTACCTTACACCGCCACATTAGATTTCGTAACTCGCGTCTCACATGCCAATGTCTTTGTAGCATATTTCGAAAACGAACCTTACTTGATAGCTCGTAGGTTTCTTTTACATCGACTTGACATGAAAAGTCATTGAATGTGGGGGATTTTTGGGTTTCTGCCCTCAGACAGATAGGGTGTATATTTCTAATACCTATTTCGATGAGTGTAAAGGGCATTCATTACTTTATGTCGTTAAGTAACACGATATTTATCCCATTTGGTTATTATTCCAGGCGAGACCGAGGTTTCTGCTACAAGCTAGTGCCCCTGGCTCTGGAGTCCTCCCTGGAGTACGAGACGTACAAGCAGGTGTGCTACGGGAACGTAACGCTCACCTACATCGGGCCCAGCATCTTACACTTCCTGGGGTTCCTCTACGCGCTCTATTTGTTTAGAATATCCGATAATGAGCAGCTCCAGAATCTTATGGAAAGGGTAAGATAATTGGCATTCTGTAAAGACTAGATTACGTGCTGAGTCAACCTCGATAAGCCTGCGGGATGTTGCTATGGTCGAGTCAGATAGAAAAACTCCGTGATCTTTTTAACTCGCATCAGCTTCCTTCAAGCTCATCGAGATTAGTGAATCTATATGTATGTAATATGTCACTTTCTTAATTGATTACGGGTGAGAGGAAAGCAGTAATTGGAACGAGATTGTCAACTCCCCTCTCAATCCAAAGTATAGCTGCGTCACTGTCATCATCAGGTGTACAAATAGTGCTCTGTAGCTCCGTTTCATGTGGGAAATGCTTTTCATAATAAAATCCTTCTTGAAATTGATATAGGTAATAGAACTGTTATATATTTCCAGGTGTTTATATTGTCGTCGTACACGCAACAAGGCATGGGCTCTGCCAAGCCGAAGCGTTTACTGCGTCTGCTGTGGACTTTCATCGTACTGAGCGTACTATGGATGTGCTTATCTCTCTGCTCGGTCAATCTGATGATGGCAGAGGGCACCATTATGTTCCGGTGGATGGAACAAAGGTAAATTACGCCGATTAACGAAAGACATAAACTTCATATTTAAATGTAGCTTTAGTTTAACGTACCAAGGTTCAAATCACATAACCAAGTCTCCAGCATTATTATTAGGCAGTCACATTATTCTACCATAAATAGGATAGGTCCGCGTGTCAGTAGGGTTAAACAGATTTTTGATGACTCGAAGCAAAAGAAGGTGATAAAAGGTGTGAGATGCAATACGTAAAACCATGCAGCATTATCGTGTCAGGCGTCACTTTAATCCTGGCACCTTGTTTTAGGACACATATGTAGTTGACAATAGCACCATCTTTTTTTACACGATACGATGACAGTGGCAATAACAAGGTTATGGCCTGACTGATGGTAAACAGGCACCGTTGCCGACCCTTTATTGACTTGAGGATTCGTTGTGTTGACAACTAGAGACATGCAAGGCCCCCGCTCTCAACACACCACATCCTCGGGAGCTCTGGCCACCTTGCTCATCACCAGGATCACAACACATCTAAAGAGCAAGCTGCTTGTGTTTGCAGTTCAAAGCAAACCATACTGATCCTGAAGATCTTGCTGGTGGGCAGCACGCTGGTGCACGACATGGTGCAGGCGACCATCATCACGAGCTACTGCCTACAGGCGCAGCTGCTGCAGGCGCACCTCATGTACCTCAAGGAGAGGCTGCTTAATAGGTCCACCACGCCCTTGAACTGGATGCGGGTAAGTGAATGGGACTCTTTACATGATTAATGACAGAAGTTAATTTCGTATTATGCAATAACGTTTGCAAACGAACGCGAAGGGAATAAAAAATACGCGGCTTATCACTCTAGCAAACTGAGCTATCGGAACAATCGTGCTCAGTCACCAAACCCTTCAACCAGTTCTCTTTTACAACGCTTTAGGGAGTCGTACAGCGCCATCTACATAGTAGACTCAAGCTTCGTTAACGGGACCAACGTCTCAAATTACATTGAGAAATCGTCAGTAACTATACAAACTAATTTTGTATGAATGAGTGACGTCTTGCTAAAGAACATTCTAAATTTCTAATTAAAGGGAAAACCTTTATCTTTTAAGGAAATAGCAGAGTTCGAAAAACTTCTCAAGTACTTGAATGATGACCTGGCGCCGGCGGTGTGCCTGTTCACGATCGTGAACGTGTCGTGGGTCGCGTCCGGCGCCATGTGGATGTACAGCCTGGACAAGGTGGACAAAGTAGTTTTTACGTTGCTGGCTTCGTCGATATAGGAGTGAAAAAGAGATCTGCAGTGCGCCTTGTTCAGCCTGCTATGCGAGCGGGTGCTGGCTCTCCAGCCTGAGCTCTTCCTAATAGTGGCCACCTTTTTTCAATATCTATAGTTAAACTTAAATAATCACAATTATTAGCGAGTGGCGCTAGTTGATACGTTAAAGGCCTCTTAAAAGGAAAACCTTTACTATCTTTCAAGGAAATAGCGGAGTTCCAGAAGCTTCTCAAGTACTTGAACGATGACCTGGCGCCGGCGGTGTGCCTGTTCACGATCGTGAACGTGTCGTGGGTCGCGTCCGGCGCCATGTGGATGTACAGCCTGGACAAGGTGGACACGCAGACGGAGCCCATCGTCGGCATCAGCTTTCTCAATCTGCTGCTGTGGATATCGGCGGCTATAGTGCCCTTTATACAGGTAAGTTGTAAATTTAAGGGTGGGATTTATTGAGGGTGGGTCTAGCTATCTGTAACCGTAAGCGGTGTCGTTAAAATCCGGTTGTATAGAAAGTTTGACATGTTTCTATGGGATGGCAGCTGTCACATTTAACGTTGATCAGTCTGTAATCATAAAATCAGAATATATGTAAGCACCTCTACAAAAAATTAAACATACTAGTATATATATATGTCGGAGCAGGGTTAAAGACTGGCGACCCAGGGGTCTCATTACTATTTTCTCCGTTGGGCATGGTGTGGGTATGCTCGAGCAATAAGACGTCACAGGTAACGCTATTACGTAACGTAATTTATTGGAGTGTAATTAGTACAGTATAGACAGCAAGTCCACAAGTGGCGGAGGAGATCTGCTCTGTCCGGCTATCCAAAGTTAAGTGACAATACTCTGAGGTATCCGAGTATTTAAAGGCAATCGCTCCATCCCCACTAATGGCCATGCTCGTGCAGCTGCAGTCAACACCTGCAGCTTGCACGTGTCCGGTGTCTTGCCACGGCGAAACCTGCAGCCCACAGGTGTCAGGTGCTCTGTCGTCAACGTGGCGCTATCATGACGCATGCATTCTCTGACATATATAAATTGTAAACATGGGGCTTCTCCCAACACCATAGTTTCTTATAAAATCTTAAATAATAAAAGATTCCTCAAACTATGTATGCTCAATAATGTAACATTTAAGGAAATAAACAGTTTAATTTTTTTTTTCATAAGTTGGTGCAATCTTTACAATGGGATCCATTAAAATAAGTGATATCCCCTGGGCACACTTGAAAAGTATGATGAAATTTATACTTCATCGCAGTTCTTTTTCCCTGCCAATATTTTGTTCAATTGATTGCTCTGCTTCTCTGTATTAATTACCTTTAATAAATATAAATACACCTTTTCTCTCCTGTTTCGTATTGTTTTTAGACATTTTTAACCCTTGGTATGTCTATAAGCTCTGATCAGTGCACCCCTCGTTGTCTGCTTAAGCACTGATCAGTGTCAGAATTATACGAGCAACATTTTATAGCTGTAACAGACGACGAGTGCAAGTATGCGATCCCCTCCGACATACCAAGGGTTAAATGATACTGTACCTACACACACACACACACACACACACACTACACTACTACACACTTCATAAAATCGGCGAGCATAGTCCCTAAGTTATCATTGAAAACTACCTTCACCGGGCGCGATTCGCTAGGGCAAACACTATACACTTTTCTCAAACATGCAATGAAATATTGATGTTATGTTCCTGGCTGCGAAGTATGACGTTTCAGGTGCGGCTAGGACAAGAGGTCGTTAATGGAATTTCATACAAATCTTGCAGGCCTAGGCCGGCAAAGTCCTCTTTTTTTAATTTCATTCCACATAAATTTGTGGCACAGGCATCATGACATTCTGCCACTATGCGTATTAAAAATAAAATTTTGTTTTTTGTTGTTTATTTCATTGCATGTTTGAGAAAAGTACTATACATACCTCGGCGGGAAATTTGGGGTTGCCCGCCTTAGACCTATCTATACCTATATATGTCTTCGGCCGGCAACCCCTTTCGTCCCGGCCTCTGTAGTAATGTACTATTTCGAAATTAACCCGTTTAATTTACTGCTTATTTCAGGCAGCGCGGCTCTCAAAAGAATGCCGTCGGACGGAGAGCGTGGGCCACGAGCTCTGCGTGCGACCGTTCCTCCACCAGGACACTCCACAGGAAGATGTGGCCGCCGTACTGATGTACTCCACCACGCTCCGGCTGCGCGCCAAGCTCTTCCAACATCCCGTCGCTGGCCGCTACCTCTGGCTGCTGCTTACGCTTATCCTCGTGGGGCTGTTCGCTCTCGGCATGTGCCACTACATATAGACATATGTCGCAAATAGTTGTACTATGGAAATATTTCTGATTATAAGAAATGATTCTCGGCTGGGAATATTTCCTATACAAATAGGGAAAATCCTCTGTAACGGCACATCACTATGTGACTACCTAACCTAAAATGGAATTAGAGGTGGCAGTCTTTCCATATAATTAGGTACGTTAATATGTTTTTTTAGGTGATAGTTTTACGCGGACGAAATATCGAGAGTAAAAACTAGTAACTTTATATTTGCGATAGCGGCAGAAAGTCTAAGTATCAATTTGCAAACTGTTACTAAAAATATTGCTTTTTTTATATTAGCGTCTGCTCTTAAATTTATAAGAAACCTAGTTTCGTGGTATATTGTAAGGTACTGTATCTGTATCAAAGAATGAATGATTTTATTTCGAATAAATAGTCGTATGGCACATTGTTGTGTAGCATGTCTGGTTTTACATGTTAATTAAAGATTAATGAATAAAAAGCACTTGATCAATCGCACAATACATTTGTTCTAAACAACATTTTTATTTTATTTGGCTCTTCTAATCTAAGTAAACTTAACGGTAAGGAATAGTCTATGTACATGTAAAAGATACACATGAACATCTAATCACAGCATAACAAAATTTATATAGATGTGTATTTCAACTTATACGATAATTTTAAGATCTTAGTACAGTCTGCACCATACATGTAATAACCCTTAACCCTTTTCCAGTGATAGTACGATTTATCGACCGCATACGTGTTAACAGAATTTAAATCTACTTACAAAATAAATTTTTAAGGTTCAAATTACATGGCATCGTGGTGGAAAGTGAAACGTCTTGAAATTAATCACCAAAACGTAATTATTTTGAATCTATATTTTGTTTCTTGTAAAGCCTAGATTTGTGTAGTCTGGAAAATGATTAATTATCATTACAATTTAATTTTATTTTGCCCAATACTCCCGGACCTGAAAACGACAGTGTCAAGATGACTAAATCCCAGAATGCATAATTTTGTTTGTCAGAACACTGGAAAGTTTTTAGCGTACGGTGTTTTGAGATAAAGCTGAACATTTGAAACACATTCTGGGATTTGGGTAGTTTGACACTAATTCTAGAACTAGAGTATAAGTACTAGAGTATTGTGCAAAATGAAATTAAGTTGTCATCAGTGGCGACACTAGGCAAAATGTGGGCGTTGGCGACACCAACTTTGCGTGGCCCCTTAACTTAACACTTAATAAAAATAAGATTTGTTCTGTCTTTTGTAACTACATTTTTTGTAGCGCCTCTAGGCCGCCACTGGTTATAATTAAACCTAAGCTAAATAGCTTAATAGGGTCTAAATCACAAGTTGCTAATCGTAATACATGGTCAAATTGCTTGTCTTGCTCATTAATTGTTTTCATTCATAGACGTATTTATCATGAACTTTGTAGGCAATTTGACAATGTGGACGCTTCAACGTGAGGCTAAATGCGAAACTGTTGTACGACTGAAATCAGATTACTACATTTATTAAAATGAGGGTCACAGTTTTTGTGCTCATGCACCAGTTGGCGCCACTGTCGTACAAGGTCCAGCTGTCAAACTTAATTATAAGTTATCACGGACGTAAAAACACAATTTACATTTAAATCATATTTAATACAGATGTAGTGAATAATACGTACCCATCACGAAAACTCGGAATACGTTGATTAGACTCCATGTACCGTATGATTTAACATCTGTGTAGCAAAATACTAACAGTTTTGTTTTCATTTCCTGACACCAAAACATTGACTAATAAAGTTTCACAAACTTAATAACAAATTGTCAATCATTTAATACGTTAATTGATAGTCACTTCGGGTCTATTTAGTCATATTCCGAGTTTTCACGATGGGAACTAATTATTCACTACAATTATAATCACTTAGCGAATATAATTATAATCACTTAAATACAGAACTGTTACATAAATTACTGCTAGTATGCATCACAGCTATCACAAGGTCTCAATACTTAAGCAAATTAGTAACAGAGACACTAATTACATATAACGACCCCCATTCTGTAGTGACTCTGCCTACGAAGTCGGAGATCCCGGGTTCGTATCCTGGTTAGGGCATTTATTTATGTGATGAGCACGAATTGCTATTGATGTTTTCTATGTATTAATTATAAATTTTTTATCTATATATTAAATATGTACATCGTCGTCTACATCAACGCATATTACTAAGCTCAATATTATCAAGTTTATTAGCAAGGCTTATTATTAAGCTTCTTAATTTGGGACTAGATCGATTTGTGTAAGATTGTCCCCCAATATTTATTTATTTACTATTTAATAGGTAGGTAGACAGTTATTTACAGACCGCAACGCTCTAATCACATTTACCTTTGTTTCCAGCTCTATTTAATCATTTACGAGGGGTGTTCAATAAATTCTCGGTATTGACATCTTTTAAACCTCTTTGGTAAACTTTTTAATAGTGGCCGGTAAAAGTCATTCATTAATATTAAAAAAAAGTAAAATTCAAACGGCGATGTTCCTTTGTTTTTTTGCAAGTACCGAACAAACGTGATCACTATGAGCGTTTATTCAATGTTGGTTAAATTAGAGCTTCGAGCGGTAATAAAATTCTTGGCCAAACAGGTAAAAAATCAATAAGCTACAAAAAAGAAATGGATTATGTTTACCGTGAGTCTGCTCCTTCTTTATCAACAATTCAGAAGTGGTCAAGTAAATTTAAGCATGGGGGAGAGAGTATCGGAGACGACCATAGAGCTGGTCGGCCCGTCGAACCTTCTTCATAAGAAAATTTAAAAAAATGGAGAAAATTATATCTGAAGATGGTTCAGCAAAGGTGAAAGCAATAGCTCAAAGAACCAATATTTCTATTGGTACTAGACACGATATAATTCATGACCATCTTAATATGTCAAAAGTCAGTGCGAGATGGGTACCGCGAATCCTGACACCGCTTCAGAAGAATACGCGTGTTGCTCGTTGTTCCGAATTTCTTGAGGTGTGCGTTGAAATTCCTGATAAGATACTGTAAAATTATGTTAGTAGAGATGAAACGTGGGTTCATCATTATGACCCTGAGCGCAAACAAGAGTCCATGCAGTGGCACATTAAAGGAACTCCTCATCCCAAGAAGTTCAAGGTCGTGCCTTCAGCTAGCAAGGTTATGGTCACAATATTCTGGGATTTTGATGGAATATTGCTGATCGATTATAAAGAAAAGGGTGTAAGTATTAAAAGAGAGCACTACGCTAATATTATATGCCAAATAAGGGAAGCAATCAAACATAACAGAAGGGGAAAATTTGCCATAGGTGTTCTGCTTCTTCACGACAACGCCCCTGTGCATAGTGCTCATATTGCCAAGGCTGCTGCTCTTAAATCTGGACTCGAAACTATTACATACCCACTGTATAGTCGAGACTTGACCCCGAGTGACTTATATTTGTTTCCCAATCTCAAAAAAATCTACGTGGAAATTAATTTTATAATGATGAAGCATTGAAGACAGTAGTGTAGGAGCATTTTGACACCAAAGACAAAAAATATTTTTATGAGGGGTTAAAAAAACTAATTGACCAGTCTTATAAGTGCATAAACATAGGAAAGGAGTATATTGAAAAATAAAACTCCTATAATATTCTTTTCTCAAACATGCAATGAAATATTGATGTTATGTTCCTTATAATAGGCTGCGAAGTAGGACGTTTCAGGCGCGGCTAGGACAAGAGGTCGTTAATGGAATTTCATACAAATCTTGCAGGCCTAGGCCGGCAAAGTCCTCTTTTTTAATTCCATTCCACATAAATTTGTGGCTCAGGCATCATGACATTCTGCCACTATGCGTATTAAATTAAAATTTTGTTTTTTTTTGTTGTTTATTTCATTTCATGTTTGAGAAAAGCACTATACATACCTCGGCGGGAAATTTGGGGTTGCCAGCCTTAGACCTATCCGGCCTCGCTTCGCTCGGCCGTATATATGTCTTCGGCCGGCAACCCCTTTCGTCCCGGCCTCTGTAGTAATGTACTATTTGTTTTCATTCTAATACCGAGAATTTATTGAACGCCCCTCGTATAATCAATCAGTACGGAATAAAGAGTATTTGTATCGTAATAGATTATAAAAAAGTACGATGTAAAATGTCGCAGTTAGATATTGTCAATTGAAGCAGAGTTCATTGATGTAAATCAAAAACAGCGTTGGTCTAAGAATACTTTCTTGAGGTATTTCAAAAGACACGTCCTGATCGCTACTACGAAGGGTATTATTATTAACAAATTGGGAGCGATTTGTAAGATAACTCTTCATAATGCCCTTATTCCACGAATTCCTATGACTTCAAGTTTTGTCAACAAGATATTTTATAGAGAGATGTTTAATTGGTTTAAACGAAATATACCGTTGCTATGTCGCTATTTTTCATAATGTAATTTAGGGAAAAGTAAAAGATTTCTTTATAAAAAATCTGACTCTGATCAACTGACAAAATACATCCCCATATTTCGTAGATTTTGAAACTAATAATAACAAAATGACTCATTAGTAGTCGTCTATTTTTATATGAAGTTGTCTACAAATCCAGTCGTATTTGAATCTTATTTATAATAGTCCTGGTTCAGTGGAGGCGGCTGTTGTGCGCCGCGCGCGGGTCGCTCCTCACGTCGGCTCAGTCTGTTGTTGTTGTTAGTCTTCTCAGCACTTACCAAACCGCGTGCGCTGGGCGCGTTGGGAGCTGCTGCGGGACGGGCTGGGGGCCCGCTACGGCGTCTGCTGCTGATGTGTCTCGTGCGGCTGGTGTCCACCTGTGAGACCTAAAGTAAGATATATGCCCTGCAGGTGGACGTCTGGAGTTATCCGCACGGTCCTTCATGGCCCGCAGGAGCCGGCTGATGAACGACTCCTGGGTCGGCTCAGTCGAGGTCGAGTAGCGCGTGCCGCGCGAGCTGCGCGCCCCACCACGAGTGCACGTCGCGCAGCGCGGGCTGCTCGCGCGGCTGGCTGTTGTGTACCGCACGCGGGTTGCTCTTAACTACGGCTGCTGCAACAGACATTATTCAATAGTACATTCCTATAGAGGCGGGGAAACGAAGGATAGCAGGACAAGTAGATATAGACGGCCGAGCGTAATGAGGCTATAGTGCTTTTCTTATATACCTAGTGCTTTTCTCAAACAAATGCAATAAAATAAAATAAAACACATTTAACAGACGCCGAGTTTGAAATCAAAATAAAAAAAATACTATCCGGCCTAGACTTTTTTTGTGTGAAATTCCTTTACAGTTCTCCCGAGTTGTTCCGCCTAAAACGTTATACTTTGAAGCCTGTTATAACGCATGTAATGACGAAATTTCATTGCATATTTGAGAAATAGTACATTACAGATTATCCCTGTTCTGGCCGAGGATTGTATAGTGCTTTTCCCAAACATGTGAGGAAATATTAAACTAAAATAACTACTAGGGAATCAAGTACATAAGTTCATTAGGAAAAATAAAACAAATAATAAGAAATATAAATTCACTAATTAAATAATGTTGAAAGTAATACTGATGAATCTGAAACGTCGCTCGATGAATTCGAAACGTCGCTCGATAAATCCGAAACATGTCGCTCAATGAGTCCGAAACATGTCGCTCGATAATGTCGCAAGTATGCTTCCAGAGTCTAGTGGCGGTTGCCTGTATGTAATTTTTCCTTTGTCAGTTTAATGTAAATAATAGGTAAGCATATTAAAACAGCCCGTGCCTTGCCTGCCGCCACCGAGCAGCCGAGCGGACAGGGCACGGGCGCGCAGTGCGAAAATAATCGCAGCCGCGATAAGTACTCATGATTAATGACCGCGAACCCGTCTGAAACATGTCGGGCGATATTCGACCTTAAAGACGTGAGTGACCCGTTTCATTATATTTTACTATGTCCCAAACTCACGGGAGTTTTCTAAATAAAATAGGTAAGCATATACGTATTTAAAAAGTTAGAGCAGCGGACAATAATGTTAGTTTTTCATTACTTCTTGTCCTCAGGCCAAAAAGCCATGTGCAAGAGAGAGAGAGTAGAGAGCCTTGATTAAGAAGCTTCATGTCTTCTTTTCGTGACAATAACGTATACGTTTAGGCGCATGTTTGAGAAAACTACTCAACATTAAATATGGCGCGGGCAGCTGTTATCTTATAGAAACTTATCAAACTCATCATCCCCTAGCGTTTTCCCGGTTGTATCTCAGAGGAGTCTGGGGTCCGCTTTGGCATCTAAACACATGATTTGGTGTAGGCACTAGTTTCACGAAAGCTAGTCTGATCTTCCAAACCAGAGGGGCAACTAGATATAAAAAATCCCCTTTCCTTGAATGATGCGTTGTAGCTTCCCGAACGCTGCCCAGTCGGATTCGACGATTAACCTCTTTCTCGAAGTTGGGTCAACCTAACCGGGCCGTCTGTCTTACCTAGGTATTTATAATAAAAATCTACAACTTCTAAGTCTATTAAAAGTTAATTTGCAATTTCGTCTATTTTCACCCATATTTGAGAAGAGCTCTATATTAACCTCGGCTAGAATGGAAATTGCAGACTTCGTATTAATTAAACGAACTCTCAAGATCGTCCGTTCAAAACTAATACTCGAACTGCAATGGCCTCCTTACATACCCGACAATAATGTACCAACTATTTTTCTTTAATACTTACGTGGAGATTTTTTATTGAGAGCCGGATGCGGGTCACTCAAGGTCGGTTGCAAATACTTCTTACGGGCCTCGGGGCTTTCCGGTCTGTAAAATAATAATAACTGAATTTATACGAATGCACGTTAACATTTCCAGCGTCTAATAAATACACGAATTAACTCTGTTTTTCAGGCACTAGACACATTACAAAATTTAAATTAAGTCAGTTTAGAGAGTATAATGCAGAGCATAGGTAGAAAGAAAATCCAAACTTAATTGAATGTAGTTCGTACCTGGGTAATATCGCGATGGAAGGCAGACCGGGCCTTTTGAACGGTTGTTTGGTGGAAGACCTCTTAGGCTGCGAATCGAAGGATGCTGTGATGTCTGAAAACTAATTCTCATTAAAACACATGCCTTAGTATACAAATTCATAAACATTTTAGTTACTACGAGTATATTCTTTGATTCTAGTAAGCCCAAACACTTAGTCCTCCCACACTTATCCCGTTAAACTTTCTGCGACCATTAGCTTTAGGGTGATAATGCTGGTCTAGTACTGGATTGTCATACTATAGTAACCACTATGGCATTAGATTGTCATCCGACTTACAAAAGTGAACAAAATTTTAATACGAGTGGAACTAATGTCAAAATTACAAGATTTGACCTTAAAAAACATACATTGCAAGTTAAATAAAAGGTCGTAAAAAGCTTACTCGACATGGCTGGCTGCGAAGTGGACTCTGTGATCTCGGTGCGGCCGGCGTTGGCACTGGCTTGCTGCAAATATACAATTAAATTAAAGTCAATTTCAATCTTATTTCAAGGCAATAGGGGTGATTATACTGCAAAATTGTACTGATGATAGGTTATGGATGTCAAAATATGATTGTTACTCGACATTTTTTCGATATGAAGCAGGCAAACAAGCACACAGCCCATCTGATTGTAAGAGAAGCTACACACAAAGACAATCTAGAGATTGCAAAAGGTTTGTTCTCTATGGCTTTTTTGAAGTATATTTATATAATTATGTCTAAATAAATGTAAAACACGTTTCGATTTGTTAACATACAGAAAGTGACAAGAATGTAAAGCAACACCTGTATATAATTTTACCTGGGCTTCTGCTTCTTGTTTCTCTTTCTCAAGTTTCTCAGCCATGTCGACCACTTGTTCATTGGTCTTTCTTAAACCCGCAATTAAGCTAGTTTGTTGTTTCTGTAATAATCGAAAAGGATTTGATTATTAAGAAAATAGTTTAATATTTATTATTTGCAGTTGGTTAAAATTATCTTGTAACTTCCTGAGTGAAGGTTCTAAACGTATTTTTTGACTTTTCTGTTAGTATCGTTCTACAGAAGTTAGATTTCATATTTGAGTGGGTTGCGGGCAGTCGGTCGGCTGCCGCCGGCTCTGCCGCTGCCGTTTGGATACGAAGTTCTGTATGGAGGGTTCGAATTCCTTTGACTCTGGTGGCGTGCGCGCGGACTCCGGCCGTTTGGTGTGAATCGTCCATTAGGGTTTTTGAATGGGAAGGTAGGTAGACACTGCACATCGCCACAACGACAGCAAAATAATTTGATTTATACTAAAACTCGAAATGGTGGCAGAATACGAGCGTTGACGCGTGCTTAATAACTCTCCCACCAGTCATGTAATGTATTGTCTATAGTATACACTTGCCAATGTGTGTATAATATAGGAATCTTAGTAATAGGGTCCCGTTTTACCCTTTGGGTACGGAACCCTAAAAAACGGATCAACAAAACTTACGCTGCTGTTGGCGCGTATCTTCTTCAGGCAGCCCTCGAGCCATGTCCGTATAGTCTGTTTGGCGACTTCTTCCTCTATAAGGAATTCGAATTCCTCCCTGGCCAGCAGCTCTTCCATTTGCAGAGATTTACGAATGTCGACCGTGCGGTATGAGAGCATACTGAAAGCATTTACATATATTATAGATAGTAGTAATACAGATGACTTCCAGCATAGACAAGGGCGTTATGTATTTATACTAATTTCAGTGATGAAATAAACTCACTTGATAACGTCATGGAAAGTGACATCCTCGCCATTATGAAGACGTTCTAACTCGTAACACATGTATTTGAATAGCAACCGTTCTTTGTGGGTGTCACATTCCAGTCGACCTTTCAGCAGTCGTAGAATGAACTTAACCTGAAATAAAACATATCTTAAATATGCATGCAAGAAGCGGCGCACCTTTCAGTTAGAATACTTGGAAGGAGAGTTGGGCTATCAGTATATTTTATCACATCACTGTGTTCGATTTTTACATTTGTAAGAGATTCTAACAGTATCCAACCTACCTTTCTTACGGGTATAACGCCTTTCTGGTGAACGTCGACGATATTCCAAGTGTTCTGGAAGTTTCTGATATCCGCATATGACAATAGAGCATCTTCTTCATTAGAGTAGAATAATGAAAAGTTCTCCATGATGATAGCTGGCGGCATATAAATGCAGAACAGTTGTAACATATTATAATCGCTAAGGGTTAACACCTCGCATCAAAAATGTTGAGAGTACAACAAAGAACAGGTATTTTTTTTATTAATAATGGGATTGCATTTGCCTTTCGTCTAACCTAAACTGACGCAAAGATGAATGCAAAGTCACGTTCACCCAGTAAACGCCTGTTCACTCTTACGTTTTGTGTATGTTTGCTTCCCTAAATACAGACACTGGAAGAGCTTCAGTCTCTAGGTACATACCCACAAGCAGATTCAGTACGATGTAAGTAATGATAACGTAGAAGGTGCAGAAGTAGGCGAGCGAGGCCGTAAAATTTCCGCAGTCCGTCTCCCAGTAGTTGTCAGCAGGTGTGCAGTACGGCGGGGCCACCATGCAGTCGTGCATTATCTTGTTCCAGTCCTCGCCAGTCACTATGCGGAACAACATAGCAACGCTGTGGATTGGCGAGTTGAAATTTGCGCGTCTGTGAACAATAAATTGACGTTTGCAAAAACCTAAATACAGCCGGTGTGCTTCGACTAAACTTAAAATAATAATAAATAGTATCCAATTTATTAGTAAAACTCACTATATTATTAAATTTGAAGTTAATAAAAAACATCTAATGTCACACAACACAGATAGCCATGGGTCAATCGCATTTCGCAGTCAGCTACTATGAGACTATCCTTAATGACTTTAGGAACCAACGCATTTTTCCGGGGTTTTCGCGCGGAGAATGTTTGAGAATTTTATTTGATCAGTAAACGGTTACGATAGGCTGCCATTCCATAGAACAGTGAATTGTATTATTGTATTGTGTGTTATTGAATTGTTGTATTTTTTTATAGAATGAAAAATTAAAGCACCTTTAACTTGAATTTTGTGATACGATATATTGCAGTGGCAAACAAGCGGCGTACGGCCCGCCTCATGGTAAGCGGTCACCGCAGCCAATGAACGCCTGCAACTCCAGGGGAGTCACATGCGCGTTGCCAACCCTTTGAAAATGTATATACTCCTTTCTTCAAGAACCCCGTACTGTAGTCCCCTGGGAAAATCTCGGCAAGGAGCTCATTCCACAACCGGAGCGCCCGAGCGAGGAAATTCTTCTGAAACCGTACCGTACGCGACCATTAATTTTACGGGTGACACGCAGGCACGGTCATTGTGGGACTCTTTGGGGGAGGCCTATGTCCAGCAGTGGACGTCCTTGGGCTGATATGGCGTGGACTAACCTCCCAATCCCCTCGCCGTATTTAACGTTCCCGAAGACGATGGTGCCAGCCAATGCGTAGAAGAACACTAGCAGGAACATGCCGAAGATGATGAAGAAGCTTTTGCAGACGCTCACGCCGACTGTGAGCATGAGCATCTTCAGCGTTGTGTGCTTGCCCGTGATCGTGAAGAACCGGAGAATAACCACCATGAAACCCACGAAGTAGGAGAGGTCGTTCTGGGGAATAGTTAACCAATATACGCTAGGTACGTGACGAGACGACAATGTTCTTAGAGTTATAGGTAATAATAATGAGCTGCAAAGTTATTTTAAGTCTCATGTGTTGCAACACTCGCTACGCTCAGGATACTATTTATGAATGGAATCCATTCGCTTGTTCGGAGCTTGTGTTTCAATTTAAAATACAACTGCACACCCTTGTGCACATATAACTATTATTATTTCAAATTCATTTACGTTAATGACTAACATGGTCTACTTCTGGAGTAAATTATTTAATTGATTTCATTTTTTGTGGCTTCGGATTTTAAGTTCGATCCTTGGAAAGTCAACCTCATTTTTCGAGCCGCAGAAAGCAATAGTAACCTTGAGTGTGAAGTGCATGAATATCCAGATGCAGCCGGCGACGGTGACGAGCAGATCGTACCGGTTGCGGCGGCTCTGCCAGTAGCCGCGCGGCGTGAACGCCACCGTCTTCAGCAGCACCTCGACCACGAACACCAGCGTCAGCAGCGCTGACGTCAGCGCGAGCGTCTCCGTCGATGCGGAGTCGCGGGACCACTGCCGGGAGCATTCAACAGTTTACACTTCAAATCATCATCATCCAAGAGTTATTTCCAGTACAGTTGCATCCTGAAGGATGCCTGGGGTCCGCTACCTAATCCCAAGAATTGGCGTAGGCACTAGTTTTTACGGAAGCGACTGTCATCTGACCTTCCAACCCCAGGGGGAAACTAGACCTTATTGGGAATTTGGGATTAGGCTTTGTCAAGTGAGTGTTTGACTGTTAGAAGTTCTCAAGCCACCCGCCCGAAGGCCTACACTTGACATATGGATATACAATCAAATTAACACAATGAATTGAAAATTACAAAATAAAATCAGAAAAATAATTAACACGGGACTTGAAAGTTTCTAAAAAATTAGTATACTTTAAAAAAAAACTAACTTTAAAATGATGACATCTGAGAATCCGAGTATGTATATTTTATTATCAAGAAATGAAGGCTACCAATACAATTTACATGATTCAATAAAAAAGAATTTGTACAACAGATACGTATTCCAAGATTAAAATGTAAAATTTCTTGTTTTTCCATACAACGTTGGTAAGGAGAACGTGCGTTGTGACGTCATAATTTTCTTTCAGTTAGTGTGAAGCGCTTTCGGTGTCCGGGAACAATACTTATCCATCTTTGACCCTGATTTTCGGCGTTTGTTGAGCTTTAATCATAGTTGGTCCCATACAAACATTTAGTCCCCTTTAAAAAGTGGTTCGAATGACATTGTTATTTTTTGGAAATTAGCCTATTGTCTAAAAGATCATTCTACGTCAATATAGCGCAAGTAACCATTTCCATGTGTTCTTTTTATTTCTCCTAATATTTATTTATTTATAACGCTAGGATGATGACGATGATGATTTATAAATATTTAAATTTATTTTTTTCTAAATATTTTAACCAGAATAAAACCAAGGTAGATCTCTACAAAAGAAACACACACAGCAATTTTTTATATGTCAGCAGTTTGTGCACGTGCGTCATATTAATATTTATATAGGTACGCATAAAACATGGACTTGGAGCACAACGTGGAGTGGACATTTTGACTAAAATGTGAGGTGTATAAGGTTAAGGTAAAAATAAGCATTTTGAAAAAGGATCCCTGAGTTTGAAGAGAAGGTCGAGCCAAAACTCACCAAAAATTCGCCAAAATCACCTAACGTAAACAATATGGCACCTCCCAATATGCGTGGACCTTCACCGTAGTTAAGACAACTATGTTGAATATTCTGGTTGATTTTTACATTTTCAAATGCATTGAGTCAAATGTATAATATTAGGTTAGTTTTATTAGGTCATATGAGGTTATCCGATACTTACAGTAACAACTAGCAATCCACTGTTGATAAGCACTACAAAAGCTATGACTCTCTTGAAGGTTATATGCTGTGTGACATCATAAGCGAAGGCGCGCACTTTCCTTCCATCAGGTCGCGGGGGCAAATGGAGAGGCTGGGCAATTTTCAGTCTTTTCTTCAAGTCACACCTGCAAAATACTACAGTTAATGGATAGTGTAAAATAATACGTGCGCTTTATGAAGGGATTGAAGTACTTATACACAAGTTTTATATATCCAATGAAACGAATTAACATTAACATAAATGACACATATTGATTATAAATAGTTCGATGAAACTGAACTTTAACTAGACAGTTGCGCTAATAAACGTTTGTAATAAAACCTACCATCTCCTCTGGTCAACCGTAAGCAGGGCAGTGCCTTTGTTCTCGGAATAGTTGGCAATCACTACACCGACGAACAGAGTCAAACCAATCATGCATCCGAGGAAAATGTACACGTGTATGTAGATAGCATGCACCTGCGAACAATTACAATATTATTATAGTGATACTGAAGATCCAATTACTAAAAAAGAAAATGTTCATGTTCTATACGTAGTTTATGGTTTGAGGCATTACTTACTCGTATTTAACCCATTTAAGGCATGGGCCTGTGTGTCATGCATCTACGCGCGATTATCGTCGCAAAGCGGAAAAAATATGCTACGAGCTACGGTGCAGCAGATGTAGCGTTGCCGTACCTTGAATAGGTTAATAGATACTACACAATATATGATAGACTGCGACTACAATTATTAGCAATTTCTTACTGGGCCAAGTGCTTTTATTAACACATCGCGGACGTCCAGCCAGCCCTTAAATGAAAGGACTTCAAACAATGTCAACAAAGCATCGCCAATGTTATCAAAGTTGAATCGCTTCGGGTTAGCCCTGAAATAAACAAATTTATATACTTAAATAAATAAATATTAGGGAGACATCCTTAGGCAAATCGAACTAGTCCCATAGTAAGCTAAATAAGGCTTATGTTATGGGTACTAGACGACGATATATTTAATAGATATAAATACTTACTTACAAAGAAAAAATCAAAGACTCAGAAACAAAATATTCATGTTCATCACACAAATATTCGCGCTTTCCGGGATTCGAACCCATAATCACGGATTTAATATCAACCTTTATTTTAAAGAAGCGAAATTGAATGTGACAATGTCTGCGATTTGAATATGATGACACTCATAAAAAAAATTCTTACCACACTCTAGGCACCAGCATAGATGGGAATGTTTCATTTGGGCCTGGCCTAATCTTCATCTTGGTAACAAAGACTCGTCTCATGAAAACACCCACACAGTCTTCGCGATTTAAAATCGTGGGGTCATTGCATCGCGCTAATCTGTAGAAACCGAGAGAGTTTATATAATCTGAAAAGTCATTTTTCATACATACATGTCTCACTTCAGTATTGCATTGGAATATTTGGAATGCACCTTCCACCGTATAGTTGAACTCCGTAACTAGCGAACACGAACATCAACAGTATTAGAAGTGTAGATACCTGTAGAAAATAGAAACAGTATATTTATAATAGGTCAGAATTCAGCTAAGATATAAAATTAATACAAGACTACTTACCCTATACAAAAAAAATATTTAAATAAAAATATATAAAAGAAAATTAAATATATTATTATAGGTACTCCTTTTAATCAGAGCGAGTTGCATCATAAAGGAGCCGATTACTACCCGCTACTGTTGGTACTATTTAGTAGATTTTACATACAACAAGTGCATAAAACAAGGCATTTATTTCCAGATAATTTATCTTCGCAGGCGAAGGTCTATTGTCGAGGATAAAATGGGTTTTGATACAAAAGTTATTTATATACTTTGCACATCAATTGCGAGTAAATGAAACACTGGCTGTGTTCCGAATCACGCTCACAGCGCTCAGAGCGCGCTCACGGTCGGACCGATTCACGCTCACAGCGCTTACACGAGATTACGTGACGTCATTGATGACGTCATGGACGGCGCTCACGGTGCTCACACTCCCAGCCGTAAGCACCTTGAGCGCAAACGTCAAGTTGACGTTTGACACGTTATGACATCTCATTATAGGCGCGAAAAAACAAAACTTCACAGGTTATATTAGTTTATTTATTACTATAATAATAATAATCATTTATTTCACCATCTCCTATGCTACGAGATCAATCTCAATTTGGTACTGGAACATGTCGTTCGGAAACTGCTGTCTCAGGATTCCGGAATTGAACTAAACAGAAAACATAGGCTGATAGTGTTGACCCTATCAGTTTATGCTTTCTACGCGTCTACGCAGACTTTGGTTTACTAGGCGAAAACCGAGAAAAGGTGGAAATGTCAGCTCGAGAATGTTGGATCAAGAAGCAGCAAAAGTGGGGCTCAGGATTAATCATGGAAGACGGAATACCTCCACATGCGTTTCAGAAACAGTCGTGCCAAACGAGAAGTCCTACTTGTAGGGGAAAAAAACCTCTTACAAGGGAGTGTCCAAATTAATACCTCGGATGCATTGTCACTGATACTCATGCTAGAGAGAATGAAATTAACACCCGCATCCAGAACACCTTACGCTGCAGTGTTGCTCTGAACAGAGTGTTGGCGTCCAAGCTCCTCAGTAAACGATCTAAACCTCGGATATATAAGATCGCAATCCGCCCCATCTTAATGTATATGGGTGTGAGGCCTGGACGCTAACAGTTAGGAAGGAGCACAGCCTGTTAGGAGGAAAACGTATAAGGTGTTCCGAAAAATCCTGGGACCAGTGAAAAGAGACGATGGGAGTTGGATGATACGTTAAAATGCTGAAATAGAAGAGCTGGTGGCCGAACCAAATATTATGGGTGAAACCAAAGCGCATCGTCTTCGCTGGCTTGGTCACTTCGAGAGGATAGGAAAAGATCGACAGGTGAAGAGAGCATACTTGGGCCGACCGACCGGACGGCGTCCTGTGGATCGCCCCAAGTACCGCTGCAAGGATTTGGTGGACGAGGACCTGTGTGAGCTTGGAGCCGGTGCAAGCTGGCGAAAAATAGCGCAGGGCCGAGAAAAGTGGCGTGCTCTTGTCTCGGAAGCCAATACTCATTTGGGGTCGTCGTGTCAGCCTAGTTAGTTAGTTTTATATTAGTTAGTTGCAGATTACGATTAATTTCAATTTTCTACAAATCAAAAACCCAGCCCAGAATTTCCTACTACGATTAATTGACGAACTCAAAATTCAAATTCAGTTGACGTTGACATGAACATGACAGTGAACACGTTTATGACTGGTCCGAAACAAAACACCACTTACGCGGCCTTGAGCGCGCTTACTGATTCGGACCGGCCGCCAGCACTGTAAGCGTTGTGAGCGTTGTAAGCGTGATTCGGAACACAGCCACTATTTAAGGTTATGTAATAATATTTGTGGCATTATCAATTTATTAATTATCAGCGTGGAGGGATTGGAATGGATTTTATGAAATTTAAAATTTATATGAGACTCATCAATTTTATGAATTAGGACATGAAAGTTTACACGGGTCTGTAGACAGTAACTAAAAAACCTATTAATAAGACTGCCTAGTAACTAACAAAAAGAACTGAAATCCTACCAAAAACATTTCATGTAAAATGTTGCCAAGACGACCACATAAGGTTAACGTTACTTACTTACTTTTATAAACGTTACTTACTTCAGATCAGAAACTAAATATTCGCATCACTTCCACGACGGTAGCGAAACGGGGAAGAAATACATATTTACTGATATGTAGAATTTGTTGAAGTTAGGGTTGGTAGAGTTAGGCCGTGTAGATTCATAAGCTTGGCTCTACATGAGATCGGATATCTTTTTCACAGGGCAAACCTTATGTGGTCGTCTTGGCAACATTTTACATGAAATGTTTTTGGAGGGATTGATCTTTCCGAAATTGTCGACTGTTGATTACTGCTTCATATGTCACACACGCTGCCTTCGCTCTGCTATCCTGCACGAATACCGCGGTTTTTTGGTGCGACATCCCCGGGACCGCGATCGCTTTACCCTCTCGCGTAAACCCCCAACGCGTGTCCCTCGCGCGTGCTCTGAGACACGGGCTTAGCCTTCACGAGCCTAGATATAGTTTTTACTAACCTTAGTCTATAAGAATTTACAATGTACTAACAATATATGGATGAATATCTTAATTAAACATTATTATTATTTACCGCAAAACCACCCTTGCCCGCACCGTGACGCGTCGCGCTCTTTGTCGTTTCAAGCTTTAAAGACTTGTAGAACATAAAACGTGCGACAAATTTTGTTCCAAGTACTTTTTCATGCGCTCAACCGTTACTGAGATAAAGATAGAAACCGCGCAGCACTCAGCCACACAATATAGCGTGATGAACTGTGAAGCTTAGTAAATAATATCTAGCACAGAGCTAGTAAAACGTATATTTTAACGAGTAACAATGAATAATTTATAATATACAAAGTCCCAGCCATTATCTCTCATTCCGAGGTTGAATCCCCAATATAACTGGATAACTATAACTACTCAATTACACGACTTAATGGCACTCAACTGATATAGAAATTTCTATCTCATTACACATAACATAGTTTTGAGCATCTGTCTAGTTTTATAAAAGAAAAAAAACTGATGATTGATACTTGTTTTGTGGGCCTATTTAATAATATTACATACACAACTAGGGTGGTAAAGCAAAGAAAGGCTGAGATCGCAGACTTTGCGACCCGAGCTGTAGGCGAGGGACGTATATATATGCGATCGAGGGCTTTATTTATTACCTCCCGTGTTGTGTACATCATTTTATAACTACACTTGCTACGCGTACCGCTTTCTGGCCAGGTGCGGCATAAAATAAATAAATAATCTAGTACATACCAGCAGTATCTCCTTGAAGCCGCGGCACAGCTCGTAGACGACCTTGCGCATGTGCGGCACGAGCGTGAAGATGCGGAGCGGCCGCACGCAGCGCAGGATCATCAGCATCTGCGCCGCCGAGCCCGGCGGCACGCGGCGCGGCATCCAACACAGGAACGTCAAAGATACCTGACCGCCATTAAGGTTAACTAAGTTTTGACGATAAGGTACTGTTCTAATCGATAATAATAATTTAAAATAATTTTTAAGAAAAAAAAACCGACTTCAATGTGGGAGTCCGGTGAAAGATTATTAATCTTAGATGGTGCACTCTTAGATTCCATACAATAAAATACAAAAATGGCTATAAGTATGTTTATAATGGTAGAAGACTAAGTACCCTCAATTCCTCATGAAATCATGGAAAAACCTTGCTTGCTTGACAAACAAAACGAAGAGAGCAAATCGCCAAACGTGAACTACGCGTCGTTGAAGAGTTCCGTTCTGATCATCATCAGCAGTTCCACTTCATCAAATGTCACTTTTATGAATGAAAATGCTTGATTAGTTCATGAAAATACTAAAATCACTACTTGTGTGCCTTTCACATTTGAGGAGTTTCCTCAATTCCTAATGGATCCCATCATCAGAACTCGAGCATGACAAAAATCAAACGTGAAAATAGAACTTGCTTAACAAACACCGCTAGAAGGACAAATCGCCAAACGTGAACTTTTCTTCGTTGAAGAGTTCTGTTCTGATCATCATCAGCAGCTCCACTTCATCAAATGTCACATTTTTGTATGATAATGCTCGATTTGTTGATAAAAACACAAAAATCACTATATGTTTGCCTTTAAGATTTGAGGAGTTCCCTCAACTCCTCATGGATCCCATCATCAGAACTCGAGCATGACAAAAATTAATCGTGAAAATAGAACTTGCTTAACAAACACAGCTAGGAGGACAAATCGCCAAACGTGAACTTTTCGTCGTTGAAGAGTTCTGTTCTGATCATCATCAGCAGTTCCACTTCATCCAATGTCACATTTTTGGATGCAAATGCTTGACTTGTTGATAAAAACACAAAAATCACTATATGTTTGCCTTAAAGATTTGAGGAGTTCCTTCAATTCCTCATGGATCCCATCATCAGAACTGCCTTTTGACAAAAACGGGACCAACTTGGATATATATACATACAGTCAAAAAAAGAATTTTTCAAATCGGTTAAGAAATGACGGAGTTATGGAGTAACAAACATTAAAAAAAAAAAAAAAAAACATACAACCGAATTGATAACCTCCTCCTTTGAAATCTTGAAGTCGGTTAAAAATAACAATTATTTAAAGGCAACAAAGGCCCATAGATAAATACCATATTATATAAAAAATATAACTTAATAATTTATACAAAAAAAACTGCTATGCCACAATTTGTGGTTTCCGTGAGCCAATGCTTGGTTACCTACATAAAATACCGAAATCAGCATATGCGTGCCTATCAAATTCGAGGAGTTCCCTCGATTCCTCCTAGATCCCATCATCAGACGTTCACCAAATTTATATGGGACCAATGTCGGGGTACCTGCTTTGAAACAAAAAAGAATTATCAAAATCAGCGAAGAGTTACGTGGTCAAGAGTTATCGGGAAACATACATACATAAAAAACAAGAACAAGCAAACATGCAGACGAACTGAGTACCTCCTCTATTGAAGTCGGTAAAAATTAGCACTGCTAATAAACACACTACAACTGCGGTGTGTTACGCAACTTCGTGGTGTCAGGTAACCGACCGCGAAAACTGCTTTTTTGTGAATGAAGGTCGCTAGATGTTCTGTTGGAACTCTCACCACGAAGGAATAAAAACTCATGTCGGGACGAGGATACTTGACTATATTTAAATGCATTTCTTAAGCCACCATTTGGATTTTGTAAAAACGTTCTTTGGCTCTATTAGTCTGTATACGACGCTGAAGCACACGATTTCCTTATAACTTGCAAAGTTTAAAGTCACAAACATATAAATATTTTGAAATACTATTTTTACTTTCATTGATTGCTTATATTACAACTTATAATTATAGAAGTAGGTAGCTTTATAACATATATGCATTAATTCATTTTTTAACCCCCGACGCAAAAAGAGGGGTGTTATAAGTTTAACAAGTCTGTCTGTGTGTCTGTGTATCTGTCTGTGGTATCGTAGCGCCCAAACGGATGAACCGATTTTTGTTTAGTTTTTTTTTGTGTCATAGATAATTTTATCTCGTGTTCTTAGCCATGTTTCATGAAAATCTGTTCACCCGTTTTTGAGAAATTGAGCTTTGAAATGAAAATGTCGGGGGTTTTTTAACTTTTTTAAGTTGTTGTTATGTCATAAGAATAATTTAACTTACAATATAAATGAAAACATCCAAAACTGCGGCCGCATCTTTGAGGTATGCTTTAGGAGTGAAGAACAGACCGTCGGCTAAAATTTTAAGTGCTAACTCCAAACTCATGAATACTACGAATCCATACTCCGCAATCTAAAAACAAGTCCACACATTATAACAATTATTAAGTAATAAGGCCACATGTTAACGTGTGATTGCTTTTGTTTAAGTTCCTACCTGTAGAACGAAATTCTCCATAACTCTGTAAGTAGGTGTTTCGAACATCATAGAAAAGCAAGATAGAGTGGTGGCCATAATCATCACCCAGTCTAAATAAGTCACTAATCCCAGGAAGTTGCTGAAAAAAAGAGAATTTTGTCCAACGTGAACACAGCAAAAAGTACAGTGGTATTAAAAAATACTCAATGACTCTATTTTTTAAACATTCGATATCAATAACTATTTCCATAAGAAAAAATGTAGCGATGCTGGCGTTACGACTAATAGGACCATAGAAACGCAAAATCAACTTTAGAAGCTCTTCATGTTGTTGTTATTTCGTCCCGTAACTCAGGAGAATCTACTAAGTTTTTTTATAAAGACGTGAAATGTGCTTTTACCACGCAGTTCTTGCTGGACTTTAACATGACATTTCTCAAAAGTAACTCAGGGCACCGTAAAGAGAAACGGAAATAATTGACTAACGCAATGTAAACTTATCATCAACAATCAACTATGCAAGCATGACGTAACAATAAAAATACCAATGCTTACTGGAAACTCTTGTAGTGCACCTTCCTCTCGTTGCCAGTGACGGGGTCCCGTAGACGCGCGTCGTATCGCGCATCCACGATGGCGCGGCAGATCTTTCTGAAGCTCGACTCTCTGGGCACTATCAACAGTGGCGTGTCGAACAGAGGGTGGTTCTCGCGAAGATCTTCTTCACGTTGGTTCCTGAGAATGCGTAAATGGGGTAAATGACGCCCGTCATTTATTGGTACCTACAGATACTGGCATGCAATTATGGGACGATTGTCATATGAGGTTCATCTCCACTTATACATATTTCCTGAGCGACAGAGATGGAGTTTCGTGGTTGCACCGCTGGTAGCAAATATGAAGTATCTTACTCATTGTTTTACATTGTACGCGGTATAGAGCAAGTGCCCATGTTATACCGAAAATTCCGTGAATTAATGATAGCCGGTCACCTTCCTATCTCTGCCTGCTGTCGCTTGGCCTGCAACAGTCAGATGTCGAGGTAGGTTGGGCGAGGCGACCGAGGGCGCAACGCGCGACGCCGCACCGATGTCGCCGTTCTCCAGCAGATATTCGTACGTCCGCTTCCGTTTGATCACCACAACACACACTGTATTATAAGATAGTTACCTCCTCATGTCTGCCTGCTGCCCCTTGACCTGCATCAAGCGAATGCCCTAGCCAGAGACGAAAACACGACGCGCGACGCCGCACCGATATCACCATTCTCCAGCAGGTGCATACTGCGACCTAAACAGTTGATTTACCTCCGCATCTCTGCCTGCTGTCGCTTGGCCTGCAGCAGGCGAATGTCGAGGTAGGGCGGGCGAGGCCGCGACGAGGGCACAACGCGCGACGCAGCACCGATATCACCATTCTCCAGCAGGTGCATACTGCGACCCAAACAGTTGATTTACCTCCGCATCTCTGCCTGCTGTCGCTTGGCCTGCAGCAGGCGAATGTCGAGGTAGGGCTGGCGAGGCCGCGACGAGGGCACGACGCGCGACGCCGCACCGATATCACCATTCTCCAGCAGGTGCATACTGCGACCCAAACAGTTGATTTACCTCCGCATCTCTGCCTGCTGTCGCTTGGCCTGCAGCAGGCGAATGTCGAGGTAGGGCGGGCGAGGCCGCGACGAGGGCACGACGCGCGACGCCGCACCGATATCACCATTCTCTAGCAGGTGCATACTGCGACCCAAACAGTTGATTTACCTCCGCATCTCTGCCTGCTGTCGCTTGGCCTGCAGCAGGCGAATGTCGAGGTAGGGCGGGCGAGGCCGCGACGAGGGCACGACGCGCGACGCCGCACCGATATCACCATTCTTCAGCAGGTGCATACTGCGACCCAAACAGTTGATTTACCTCCGCATCTCTGCCTGCTGTCGCTTGGCCTGCAGCAGGCGAATGTCGAGGTAGGGCGGGCGAGCTCGAGACGAGGGCACGACACGCGATGCCGCACCTATATCGCCGTTCTCTAGCAGGTGCTCGTACGTCTGCTTTAGCTTGATCGAGCCGCTACGCACTGATCGTCGTATAGATCGTGACCCGAACCTGTAAATTAATTAACATAAACAAATAATGTCATCATAATCTTCGTCCAATACAGTGTAATTTTTTTCTCTGTCAATCTTTATACGGTACGTAACAATAAATTGAAATTTACCTGGCGTGTGTAAAGTTTCTCTATACTTACGTTTATTTTTTCTATGGTTGGTAATCACTATTGGAACCATCGGTTTTTTGGAAAATATAATATTCTTCAAATAAAGACTTGGGTCATAACAAATAAGAACCTAATATAAACATATTTTGAACGTACAAATAGAAAATTTGCTATCTAATCAGGACAAAATAAAGAGCAACATATTGTAGATAATTTGATTTTACAGCACAAATACGAAACCCAGTTTTAGAATAACTAAAACAATATTAATAATTGAGAACTTACTTTTTTTGATCCACCCTCAATTGTTTAGCACTAGAAATGGTTCCTTGTGACTTCAGCCCCGATTTGCCTCCTGTAGCTAGCATGGCGGAATCTCCGAGAACCATTCGGTGATTATTCGAATCTCTGCAATGAATGATTGCTTACATGAACATATGTGTTTAATTTACGTTAATAAGAAAACATAATAAGTTAATTAAATAAGAAACAAATAAGACCTTTACAAGCATGTGGAACCGAACAAAAATACCTGAAATTAAAAACGCCTACTTCTACTTTTAATAATCCACAAAATACAAAGAAGCCGAACACAAGCTGGGAACAAAAATAAAATTAACATAAATCCAATGAAGACAGGATTTTTTAAAGTTAATATTGACAAACCAACCCACTTCTCAGGTGAAAAGTCAAAATACTTGCTTACATATACCTATATAGTGACGATGAAAATATTGAAGTTAACGCTCAAAAGGCTGGCGGGTGGTTTCAGTTAACATACACATGACGACAGCTAGTAACAAGCATTAAAACAATGTTAGCCTCCAAAAACAGTGTAGTTATTCGTAAATGGATGTCTAGAGCGAGCTGCTGTTGTTTAGGAGCAGCCCATAAGTCAAGCGGGCCGGAAGGCACGGCATTTCAGCGGTGGTGCTCAAATGCTGTGCTCTTAAATACGGCATTTGACTACTTTTTGGATTCCGTACGAAAATGGTAAAAAAGGAACCCTTATGGTGCCGCTCTGTCTGTCTGTCACATCGCTAAATATCTCAGAAACAGCACTTAACTATATGAGTTTACAAGCCATTATAATCATAATGATGCGTGGCGATGGGCGGCAGTGTGTAGTGAATGCTTCAGACTCTGTGAGGCTCAACTGTTCCAATATAATTTGTTATTATTTTGAAATATAATGTTTTACTGTTAGTCTATATTTATGTCGTTCAATGACTGAATACTGTACTGCTGTACGCTAACATTCTGTACAACATCATTTTAATTATACACATGGCAATAAAATATTTTACTTTTAAAAACCTTATAGTGTCACCTTAGATCCGAGGCTGACCATGAGCACAGAATAAGTAATTGTACTACGAACAGAAGGCCCACCGTTAACAAATCCCCCGTTTAGGTATGCCAAACGTGCCTTAGCGTGGCCATCTCTTTCAATCGCACGCGACGCGAGTGCATGCGTTCTGTCTTTGGCAGTGCGCGGCAACTAGTAAATAAGGCCTCTCGGGCGGGCGGCCGACACGGCCCGATGACGTCAGATAAGTTTACAGCTTGTACGTACTCTATAATGGAAGCCACGACATGCCGCCTCAAAGCTGAGCTGGGCCGCTGCGAAGGCGGGGCGACCACGAGAGTTTTGACCAGGCAGCGCTTGCGGTAAGGGAACGAAATCTTGTCCGCGCCGACATACGCGCGACGAGAGGCGTCGCCGGGCGGCGCGCGGGGCTTTTGCGGTGCGCCCGTAGCCTCCTCTTCCATCTCCTCGCAGACGAATTGACGCATGAATGATTCGCGTACCTGAAAATGGCGTTGCGAGTTACAGTAACAGAAGAGAGAGTTTAGAGCGGCCACAGCAGAGGCGGCGTTAGGCGTGGGCTACCGCCTACTGCCTCGCCGTCCAGGGGGCCTCGCGCCCTAGAGGTTTTGACACTAGTTAAAAATCGTGAACGCGCTGAAAACCTTGATACGGGCAGAGGCCTAGCAAAATGTATCTTGCCCACATAAAATTAGGCCTTGCACCGCTACTGGGCGACGGTGCCAGTTTACCATCAGGCAGGCCGTAAGCTTGTATGCTACAGTCGTTGTATATAAAAATGAGCGAGATGACGTTGCGCCCTGCCGTGCTCTACCTCTCTTATCGCTCATACTTGGAGCAGCCCAACAGGGGAAGTCCCTGCACCTCACAGAAGACCGCAGCCGTAATATCACCACGACTTGTTTCTTAGGTATGTGGTGTTGTGTTCCTGGTGGTGAGTAAGGTCGCCACAGCTCCCGAGGATGCACTATGTCGAGAGTGAGGGACCTGCATATGTCTCTAGCTGTACACCGAATCCTCAAGTTAATAAAGGGTCGGCAACGCGCTTGTAAGCTGTCGCATAGATTTTACACTGACCGAAATGGAATTAGAAAACAGCGATGATAAAAACGTTAAGAAATCACCTTTGGTAAGTTGAAGTCTCCAGGTACTTTATGTAATCTGGTCATTTGGGGGCTATGGGGGAACTTCTCAAAGATTCTTAGACGAAATGGCAAGCTTTCCTTTATCTCTGCACTCTGCTGACGATATCTCAGTTGTTTTAATTTCTTAATATCTTCATCTAGCTCCAAATTGTCCAAGATAACTGCTACGAAAAGCGAAAGCACGATCTGAAATTCATTAAGTAAATGGAGACTATTTTCCTGTACCCTACTAAAGCTCATGGGCGTAGGCCACTACTGGGGTACCAGTAGTGGTAGGATTTAAAAATTATTTTCGACTATAATAGAGTTGCATTTCCTTTGGTTCAAACAAAAGAAATTCGACTTTATTTCTAATATTAAGAGGATCAAATTACAATATTCACAATGTAATTTTGTCTTGTATTGTGGGCTTCAGGGGGCTCTTTTTAGGGTTCCGTAGCCAAAATAGCGAAAACGGAACCCTATTGGCTATGTGCGAAGTAGGTGGTGGGGGTAAGCTAGGCGATCGTAGCGCACACCATGGCAGAAATGTGTACTTACCGGGGACCACTGTCAAATTTACTTTCACGTTTTCTATTGGTTTCTTAACGGTTTCCTACGATTCGTTTCGTTTGTATGTATTTATTTATTCTCTTATTTATTTCAGTAAAATTTCCAATACGGGGTCTTTCTCGTTTACTAAAGTAAATAAAATATTCATGTGTCATTATTTGACATCTCTAAATTTTGACATTGTCTCGGGACCTTTGACGTTTGACGTTTCAGACGTGCACATAGCCAATAGTTTCCTCATGTCCGTCCGTCCGTATGTCACAGCCGATTTACTCCTAGACTATAGGATAGGACTATAGGATAGGAATAAGTTCGCCTTTGTACCGATATAACCGAATTTGTCTGTATTTCTACCTGTGTTTTGTGTACAATAAAGTATTTACATACATACAAACATACTATAAGCAGTACAATTAGGTATGAAATTTGGTAGGAAGGTGTTATATCCCAATTAAGTCAACCGTTGACGAGATATTAGTGTCAAAGTCGTAAAAAGGGCCATCCCCCCCCCCCTCTCTCATTTGCAAAAATAAACATGAAATGGTATTTTCAACAGTGTTTGGTTTAAACAAGATAGGTCTAACGGTTTTTGAGTTATCGCTAAAAAAATGTCTTGCCCAAACAAAAAGACCTAAGTGCCGTGAGTTCCCTATGTAGATACGAAATGAGTAGGTATAGTGGTTTATATGTGGACTGGTAGGTGTCAGTACCCTTCTTTGTGCGCGACGCGACACGCACCTGGCCGGTTTTTAATTTAAAATCTCGGAGTTAGCTGTCGACCTACATTGCTATTACAAGCCCCGAATTGCAAAACCAATTAGATAAAATGACTTTACACCACACCTTTACACTCTCTCGCATATTTATGACCCTCGCCTGCGGCTCGGGCCTCAAACATCTGTGATATCGGCCTTTCTTTGTTTTACAACCCTTGTATCGTAAATAGCTATTATGAAATTATTTTACCTCGTTAAGATAAATTATTTTGTCACTGCGACATAATTTGTCTTTTCGAAGTAGGTACTGATTGTTGATTAACGTGTCCGATGTGGACATTCAATTGCGCGCTGTTTATAAGAACATCTATACAGTTATTTCTTACCAATGTGACAAATAGATGGTATAAAATGAAGTATATCGCCACCAACGGAGTTAATGTCTGGCTGGTCCGAACCATGGTTTCATCCATTACTTCCACCCAAGCTTCTTGTGTCAATATTTGAAACATAGACATAAAAGCCTGTAACATAAAAAAGAATATGTAACTAAATAATCCTTTAAAATATCGACCTTATAGTTTGAGCGAGAAGGCTCACATAGTGAATAGTGATGAATTATTTATTGCAAGTGGTAGATTACTCAAAAACAACTTCAAGCCGTAAGTTCATTATATAGACGTTGTGTTTACCTCAGGGAATGCTTCAAACTTTGTGAATTCGCACAAAAAACAGAACAACTGCATTGATATTGAAGAACTGATGACAAGCAAACACATTGTAAAAATTATTAGACTTCCCAATTTCTTCCCAGGCCCAAATATCTTGTAAACGAATCCTTCCAATAATGGTGATGCTTTAATTAATCTTACGATTCGTAGGACCTGAAAATAATATGGATGATAGTGATGTATAAAGTGTGCTTATGTATGTCCTAGAGTTAATACAAAATCTAGTTTTACTAGTTAGCGTCATTACAATGTGAGTCAGTTAGTATGGTGTGATTTACACTATTTTGAAGGCATACTAAAATATTTTCTTTGATTTGGGAAATTCATCTGTTGTTCTATACAAGTTGACAGTTTTCACCTTTATCAATATTTTACCTGAAAGTACGTGAAGCCTGACATGTAGAGCTGGGGTATGATGTGAATAGTTGTCCCAATGGCCAAAAGTAGTTCAAACTTGTGGACAGAATGTTTAAAATAGCCTTTCCAACCAAGGCACCATATCTTAATGAGCGCTTCTAAATCCAAGAATATTGTAAAAGCAATCTGGAATTGAAGTAAGATACATAAGACAATTTAACAAATAAGTATAGCAGCAGCGGCACCCAGTTAGTGATGGTATTCTAGCGTTAAACTTTCACTTTAGCTTTTTTTTATTTTGCGTTTTAGCGTTAGACTTTCAAACAAACGCTTGTTGGATTGTTCGTATTGACCTGTAAGTATTAGTTCCTCCATTTTTTCTCAGACCTTATGTATCGAATATCATTTAGTAAACAAAAATACTCTGAGGAGACCCCCTGGTCTCAAACTGTCGAAGATCGAATCCGTGAATCTATATCTATCTCTCGACTACCTTTTCTCTTTCTTCATTTATTTATTTATCTATCTTTCGAAAATGCAAGCCTAATATGCGTGGAGATATTCCCTAAACGATATATTCAATCTTCGTGTATTTAGCTTTGCGTCTAGTTTATAGATGCATCTACCAACAGGTACAAACTGATGATGAGTCATTCCACGACAAGAGTAACGCGACTAGCGATTTTAGTGCACGGTCTTTTTGGTTCAATTTTAAGTGTTAATATTACTAGACAAGTGTTACTTTTTGAAACAAGATATATAACTACCATCAAAAACATAAATGTAAAAATGGCAGCCAAGTTCACCGACAAAATAATTGAGATCTATATAAGTATGTATATCGTCGTCTAGTACCCATAGTACAAGCTTTGCTTAGTTTGGGACTAGGTCGATTTGTGTAAGATTGTCCCCCAATATTATTTATTTATTTATTTATTATTATATTGGCTTGCTCCTGAGCCAGCATCATGCTGAGGCGGGACCATTTCATGGCAACCACGTAATATGTACTTATTATATAATAAAGTTTATGTTTTATATATACAGTAGGGCCTCGATAATCCGAACTTCAAAAAAACAACCCCTGTTTGGACTCAGGGAGCGTTCGGATTATAGTATGTTAGAAAATTTCTTAAATATCCAACAGCTTTTATGGTATTATAACATACTGCATAGAAAACTGCCAAGTTAAGGCTCAAAATGCATTAAGCCGCAGTAAATCAGTTTTACTGTAAACAATCTAGTGCCAAACTTGGCAACTTTTTAGGTAATCTACGGAACTTGGCGCCCATTTAGATCTCAATTATTTTGTCGGTGAACTTGGCTGCCATTTTCACATTTATGTTTTTGATGGGATATCATTACTTTTTGTCAAACTTCATCCAATGGTGCTTTCCCAGAGCGAATGCACGAGTTACTATACAATATACCCAAACCGCTATAGGTGCACCTAAAATATTTGAAGAGTTCCCTCGATTTCTCCAGGACCCTATGATCAGATTCTTACCCGATGACAATGGGACCACCCCGGAAGTATACCGTTTCAAACAAAAAAAGTTTTTTTCAAATCGGTTTATAAATGACGGAGTAACTAGCATAAATAATAACAATAAGACTTTAAGTTTTTTTCTGGTGTATACACATAATTTGCAAATCTGCTAATCTTAGATTTGCAGATGATCTCATACTGATTACTGATAACCCAATAGAACTGCGACATATGTTAGAGGAACTCGAAAAAGAAAGTAAACTGGTTGGTCTATCCATGAATATGTCAAAAACAAAACTAATGACAAATAGTTACGAAGAACAGATAATAATAAGCGGAAATATTATTGAGTATGTTAAGGAATATGTATATCTTGGGCAGGTAATATCACCCTTAGATCAAACTAATAAGGAAATCGAAAGAAGAATCTCAAACGCATGGAGGAAGTTTTGGTCGTTGAAAGAGGTTATCAAAGCTAAAGAAATACCCACAAGCCAGAAATTTAAGGTTGTCGACACGTGTATAATACCAGTAATAACTTATGGGTGCCAAACTTGGGCACTAACAAAAAAACACTACCAGAAACTTGGTGTTTGTCAAAATCATATGGAAAGAAGTGTGCTAAACATAAAACTCAAAGATAGAGTCAAGTTATCCATAATTAAAGCCAAGTCAAAAAGCAAAAAAGTTGGTGAAATAATAAAACAACTATAGGGTGTCGATCGGGCGTTCAAATAACAAGTCCGTTATAGACACACTATTTGTAATAAAGTTCCACAAAAGATATATATGTATAGACTTAATATTTAGACGGAGGCACACACGAATACGAAAGTCACAAGCACAAAGAAACGAGAAGAGTCACAGGAAAGAGATAGTTAATGTTCGTAAGCTAAAAGCGAAGCTAAAGCACTACTATTAGCGAGCACGGGCAGCGTGGGTTCAGTGTCGCGGTCGATAGCTGACTAACTCCCACTCCGCTTCATCGCAGGCGCCGGCCGCTGCATGTACACCCTACATGCGTACGGTGTTGCGCGCAAGTTTCACTTTAACCGACTTCGGCAGGGGAGGTTAATGTGTTTTATTTTAACTTTCAGTGTTTGATTTCGTGCACAGTGGTCGCTACACTATTCCCCCACCGAGACCGTTGCTTGCTACGGTCGATAGTAGTCTGGAAAATGAACTACTCGGCCGCTGCGCGTTCTTCTTTCCGACTCCGGAGCTGGGGTTTCCTGCACTCGTAGTGGGCTGGCATTTGTACCACTCGTGGTGTCATCTTTGGCCATGAAGGCTGGCTTCACCCTGTCGACCGATACTGTGGAGTGTCTACCTTTGATGTCCAGCTTGAGGGTTTTGGCTCCTCGCTCCAAGACCTTGTATGGGCCCGTGTATGGCGGTTCGAGGGACCTTCTGACGGCATCTTGGCGGAGAAAGACGTATTCAGCCGAGGACAGGCTTCTGGGGACGTAGAACGTCTTTTGTGAATGCCAACTTACTGGTTCCGGTTTGAGCTTTGCGATATGGAGCCGTAGACGTGATGCGAAGTCAGTGACGTCTGAGGTGACATTTATGTTTGGGGCGAAGAACTCACCTGGTAGGCGTAAGGGTTCGCCATATACGAGTTCTGCGGCTGATCCGTTGATGTCATCCTTCCACGAGCTGCGGATGCCCAGCAGGACGAGAGGAAGTACTTCAACCCAGTGTATGCTCGTATGGCACATGATTGCCGCCTTCAGTTGTCGGTTAAAACGCTCTGCCATACCATTGCTCTCCGGATGGTACGCCGTGGTGGGCCGGTGCTCTGCGCCCAGGATGCGTGTGATGCTGCGGAACAGGTCACACTCAAATTGCCGGCCCCTGTCGGTGGTGATTCTCGCCGGGCAACCGAAGCGTGCGACCCAGCCTGCAATGAATGTGCGGGCACAGGTCTCTGCGGTGATGTCGGCGATCGGATATGCCTCAGGCCATCGTGTAAAGCGGTCGACGGCCGTGAGACAGTATCTGAAACCAGAAGAAATTGGTAAAGGGCCGACGATGTCCATGTGGACATGGGAAAAGCGTTGACTAGGAGTAAGGATGTGAGTTAGCGGAGAGGTGATGTGGCGAGATATCTTACTTCTCTGGCAATCTATGCATTCTTGTGCCCATCTTCGGCTATCTCGTTTCACTCCTGGCCAAACGAACCTTTGTGATATTAGCTGTGCTGTTGCTCTTGCGCCAGGATGGCTCAGGTTATGTAGTGCATTGAATACTGCTCTTCGGAATGCAGGAGTAACATAAGGTCGAGTACTAGTTGTAGAGACGTCGCAATATAATTCTGTATTTGCGTCTGATGTCCTTACTCGTTGTAGTTTCAGTGACGTGCCATTGTTGAGTAAATCTTGCAACTCAGGATCTGAATCTTGGGAATGTGCAAGAGCCTCGTAGTTAATGGGCACTGAAATTGCCTCGATCCTCGAGAGAGCGTCTGCTACTACGTTTTCCTTTCCCGCAATGAACCGAATATCTGTGCTGAATTGTGATATCAGATCCAGATATCGGAACTGTCTCGGCGAGCAATTGTCCCGACGTGAAGAGAAGGCAAACGTCAAGGGCTTGTGGTCAGTGTAGATGACGAACGGCCTCGCTTCCAGCATGTGTCGGAAATGCTTTATGGCATCGTAAATTGCAAGCAATTCACGATCATATGGGCTGTAGTTCTTTTGTGCTGGTTTCAGCCGTCGTGAGAAGAACGCGAGGGGCTCCCAGCTGTCTCGTACACGTTGCTGAAGAACTGCTCCAATGGCTGAGTCTGACGCATCGGTTTGCAATGCCAGCTCTGCGTCTTGGCTCGGGTGAGCTAACATGGCTGCTTCCGACAGACTCGCTTTGCAAGCATTGAAGGCTTCTAACATCCCGTCAGTCATGGTAATGACCTCGGATCCTCTTTTCTTACTCCCAGACAGGACAGTGTTCAGAGGTGCTTGAATTGCTGAAGCACCAGGAATGAATCGGCGGTAGAAATTGTACATTCCCAGAAATCTCCGTAACTCCTTTACCGTCTTAGGTGTAGGGAACTCTTGGATGGCATGAACCTTACTTGGTAGTGGTTGTATACCCTTAGCGCTGACCTCATGTCCCAGGAAGGTAATTGTGGACACGCCGAACTCACACTTCGCCGTATTGATGAGCATGCCGTAATCTGACAGCCTCCGAAACAGTTGACGGAGATGATCGTTGTGCTGGTTCTCATTTGCAGAGAAGACTAGTAAGTCATCCAAGTACCCGTAGCAAAAGGGAAGGTCAGCCAGAACCTCATCAATAAAGCGCTGGAACGTCTGCGCTGCGTTCCGCAAACCAAATGTCATGTTGGTAAACTCAAAGAGGCCAAACGGAGTGGTAATGGCCGTCTTGGGGACATCATCGACAAAAACGGGTATTTGGTTGTACGCTTTGACAAGATCAAGCTTGGAGAATACGGTGCTACCGCTGAGCTGGTGCGCAAAATCCTGTATATGCCTAATGGGGTAGTTGTCAGGAATTGTGCGGGCATTTAAGGCTCTGTAATCCCCACAGGGTCTCCAGCCGTCGTCTTTTTTAGGGGCGAGATGCAGTGGAGAGGACCATGAGCTCTCAGACCTGCGAGCTGTTCCATTTGCCAGCATATCCTCAAACTCCTTTTGGGCTATTTTCATCCGATCTGGTGGCAGGCGTCGAGGGCGGCTGGTAACAGGTGGGCCAGGCGTCGTACGGATATGGTGGACGGTATTATGCTTAGGTACCTTGTAAGTCCCGGCGGGGCGCGTAATCTCTGGGTACTCCCGCAAGGTTTGGTGGTACCTCGACTCTCCTGCTACTGCCTTGATGGACGTGATGACCTCCACAGGCTTCTGGACTGGCACGTTGATGGAGAGTGTCGTTAGGCTGTCTATCAGGCGGTGGTTCCTGCAATCTACCAATAAATTATAGAACGACAAGAAATCGACGCCAATTATTGGTTTAGACACGTCCGCCACTACAAATTTCCACTTGAACGCGCGTCGTAATCCGAGATCCAGAAGAAGTTGTACCGAGCCGTAGGTGGGAATGACTGTACCGTTAGCGGCGAAAAGCTGATAACTGGATTTCGTACGCTGCTCCTTAATTGCCGAGCGAGGGTAAACGCACAGGTCGGATCCGGTGTCGATCAAAAAATGCTTCTTCGATGCCCGATCCATTACAAAAAGGCGGCCCGGTATGGTCTGGCAGTCGTTGGCCGCTACTTCCGGCTGCCGTGGGAGTTTTCCGACATGTAGGCGCAGGGTGTCGTACATCTCTTTGCTTTTGAACCGAACCTGTTGTGGTAAAAACAATACGCTTCATTTTGTGACCTCGATGACGACCGTCGACGGTTTCTAGATTGAGACCGGTCCCTACTCTGTGCATTGAAACGAGAGTGGCTCCTAGAGTTATGCGGCTGCGAATTAATTTGTGCCCTTAGCGAAGCCACTTCCTTGCGTAGCTCCGACATTTGGAATGCCAAATCATGCATCAAATCATTATTGCCACTGGTACGTGGTTCACTCGATCTATGTCTTGCATGTTCGCCGACGGAGAAAACTTGTGTTGCTGTGGGTGCAATATCATACACCTTATCCGCCAAGTCGGCTAACATATCCACGCTCAATGTCGGTTGTGACGCTATGACCGTTTGCAGGTTAGGTGGCAGACGCGATGACCAAACGGTTTTTAAAAATTCGTCCGATACGTACCCGCCGGCAAGCGTTTTTAAACGTCTCCAGTACTGCGACGGCTTCCGGTCACCTAACTCTTCGTGCATTAATAACTCGCGATGCTTCTTTTCCTGCGACGCCGATAGCCGTGAAATAAGCTCGGTTTTAAGCCTAAGGTACTTATTATGCGCAGGCGGTGAATTTACTATGTCCTTAACTTCCACTATATATTGATGCTCAAGCTGGCTTATCACATAGTAAAATTTCGTTGCATCCGCTGATATTCCGGAAATCAGAAATTGCCCTTCCATCTGCTGAAACCATAATTCGGGCTCCTCTGGCCAAAATGGCGGCATCCGTATACCGACTTTGCAAACCTCGCTTCCCTTTGTGTCCGTTACAGCTGATGACGGTCCCGGCGCATTAGGTCCCGAACGAGCCAGGTCGTATTCACCGTCCGACATATCTGCTGCGTAAAATGTCCAAACTCGGGGTCACCAGTATAGGGTGTCGATCGGGCGTTCAAATAACAAGTCCGTTATAGACACACTATTTGTAATAAAGTTCCACAAAAGATATATATGTATAGACTTAATATTTAGACGGAGGCACACACGAATACGAAAGTCACAAGCACAAAGAAACGAGAAGAGTCACAGGAAAGAGATAGTTAATGTTCGTAAGCTAAAAGCGAAGCTAAAGCACTACTATTAGCGAGCACGGGCAGCGTGGGTTCAGTGTCGCGGTCGATAGCTGACTAACTCCCACTCCGCTTCATCGCAGGCGCCGGCCGCTGCATGTACACCCTACATGCGTACGGTGTTGCGCGCAAGTTTCGCTTTAACCGACTTCGGCAGGGGAGGTTAATGTGTTTTATTTTAACTTTCAGTGTTTGATTTCGTGCACAGTGGTCGCTACACAACAAAAGTGGCGCTGGACAGGCCACATGATTAGACAAAACTTGGACAAATGGACAAAAGAAATTGTAGAATGGTATCCAAGAGGAAACACAAGAAAAAGAGGGAGACCTAATCTTAGATGGTCAGATGATCTTAAGAAAATAGGAGGAGGTATCTGGCTGCAAAAAGCAAGGGATCGTGACAAATGGAAAGCTCTAGAAGAGGCCTTTGTCAAGGGACAAGTTGAGGTTGTCGATGGAGAAGAGTAAAAATAAAATCTTTTAACAAAATAAATAAAATAATAGATAAATGTATAAGCATAGATAATAAGAAAAATGTAACTTCAGCAATAAAAGCTATTTTTATTTTATTTATTTTATTTATTTATACACATAATTACCAAACTGCATGCCAAATTTCAGCTTCCTAGGTCATCTGGAAGTGGGTTAGGTTTTTGATTACTAGTCAGTCGGTCGGTCGGTCGGTCGGTCGGTCGGTCGGTCGGTCGGTCGGTCGGTCGGTCGGTCGGTCGGTCGATCGGTCGGTCGGTCGGTCGGTCAGTCAGTCAGTCAGTGGTAAAAATGCCGTTTTTTGGAATTTAATATCTCAATAACTATTAAACCTATATTTATGAAATTGAACACAAATTTTTTTTCTAAAAGATCTTAATATATGTACCAAATTTCATGTATTTATGTTAGATAGATTTGGAGTTATTGAGGGGTCAAAAGTGGCTCCAAACGGTTCGTGTAATATAACACACGGCTGCCGTCCGCCAGTTCCTGGGATGAACTTGGCTGGACACGCTGTCGCGTGTCTAGATATATAACACTTAATCTTGCATCATAAAAACGAAGAACAATCAATTAAATTGTCACTCGCAACATTTACGTGGAATGACCCCGATGATATACAAATATGTAAGGTAGAGTAAAAGTCAGAATATGTTAGTTTACCTCAATGTAATAATATTTTTCGTAAAAAAACTCCCTTGGATTGCCATCGTGTTTGAAGTTCATGGTGGCTGTGATGATACCATTGGCCAACACCACGCCCATAACAAGCAACCGGAAATATGCCGACCTCAACATTTTGTGAAAGATTTCAGGAGCAGTGCCTGAAACATTAAACTAGGGTTACGACACTGGTTTTTGTCTGACAACATTTAAAGGGTACTAGTATAGTGATCAAACCTTTTCCACAGGCCAGGTGAAATTCAACCGTATGTCAATACCAATAAAGTATTTGACAGGGAAGAGCAAATAAAATGCTTAGAATAGAATAGAAAAACATTTATTGGTATAGGTTACACTTTGTATTGAATTTTCAAACAAAATGTACTAACTTTTCTGGTTCCGTAGCCAAACTGGCAAAAACAGAAACCTTATACTTTCGTCATGTCCACCTCTGTCTGCCGGTATGTCATGGGAATTTTACTCAAAAACTATAAGGTATACATTAATAAAATTTGGAATGCAGGTCTGTTTTGTAAATCACTAGATAGTTGTGCAGTCAAATTACCGTCAAATTTTTAGGGGGGCATACCATACATGTAAGTAATTGTCAGTCAAAAAAACTGTTCAATGTCGGTTCACTTGGGCACATTAATTGACAGGACTTTAAAAATAAATATAAGGTTTCTATATATTCTTTTTTAAATAAAGTGAATTATTCATAGATAATCACTGCGAAATTCACAAAAAATGAAATTTGACAAATATCGACCTTACAAATAAATAAATAAATATATATTTTTTTCACCACTTTACCAAGTGGTTAAATTATTTCTTTAGTTAGATAGATTAGATTAGTATTTCAAATAATTAGAAGGGTATTTACAGTAACAGTACCTGAATGTTTATTTTCATCAATAGTGACCAGTTTCCAACAGTTATCGTCGCCAGTGAAGAACTGTGTGGTGCTTCCTTTTGTTATTGGATTCCTCACTCCCCACATTTGTTGAAACTGAACTCTTATTTCATTAAATGTTTCTGTTATGACAGCTATGAAAACGTTCTTTACTAGCCAGGCTAAGAAGAAGATCATGGTGCTGGAATATTAACATTGTTTTTACAAGCTTTTACTTAATTTGTACTGTTCGTATGTAAGTTCTCATCAAAATTTGTGATCCCTTTTTTCTGCCACTTGCCGGTATCCAATTCAGATGAAATTTGGCATACTTATGTAAGTCCGGTGACAATGCAATATTATGGTAACACCAAACTGATTTGAAGATGGAGACAGAAGGTGGCCATAGGAACCTAAACTACACAAGATAAACCTGTCATGTTAGGGCTCAGTGGAACCGACTCAACAAGTAGTTGGCAACTGTGGAAAAGAAGGTAAAGTCGGCAAAAAAAGCTTAAACCAAAAATTTTATTTGTGACAGAAACTGATCAAATGTTTGTTGTACTATTTTATGAAGCTACATGTCAAGTTACACTTTTATACATTTTTTGCAAGTCTAAACCAGCATCACTGGTTTAAAAGGCTACTTGTGATTGGTCAAAGCACTTAAATCAAAAGGGCATCAGGTAAACATGTTATCTTACCTGAAATAAAGAGCAGACCTCCATGTCGGCAATGAGTCAATTGCGCGGTACATTATAAAGACCCATCCCTCCTGAGAAGATGCCTGGTACACCGTAAACAAGCTTGTTACTGAAACAAACATCAAGTATGATTTAAAGGGTTAGCTTTTTCGCTAACACCCACCACACAAAAATTAGATAAGTGAAATTTTAATTGAGTTAATTAGGAAATAGAGTTCAAACTATTTTGTTTAAAAAAAAACTTTTAATGTGATAGATCTAAATTACATTAAATCAAGAATAATTTTTTTTTAAAGCACCAGGTTAAACCAAGGAGTATATTGAATATTAGGGGTTAAACTTATTTTGAAATGTACTCACCAAATTCCTCAAACCCATTGAAACCCATTATGTATTTAGACAAATTAAGTTTCATACACTTCATTCCTTTGGGACATTGATATCCAGAGTCAGGATCTGGCGAACAGAATGTATCAGGAATCGCCAGGGAGTTTATTGTTATATCACTGAAAATAATATTATTGTTATTTATTTTTTGTAATTTTGCATCTTCTATACAGTTTTTTTTATACAACAACGGTGGCAAAGTCTTACGGCCTGCTTGATTGATGGTAAGCAGACACAGTAGCCTATGGATGCTTGCAACTGTGGAAGAATCACAAGCAAGTTACTGATCCTTTATTGACTTGAGGATTCTGAGGATGAGATCTTCAGAAGCATTGCAATGTTGTCCAGTAATTATAAATATAATTAACAAAATGTATTACTTAGGATCTGTTGTGTTTCTGACACAATGATGTGTCAGTTCTCCAAAAAATTGCACCCCCAGCAAACTGTATAATGACATGAAGAAGAGAAAGAACAGTGTCACATTATAGATCTGCTGGCTTGATCTCCTGCAAGACAAAATAGAGAGAGTTATAACAAGTTCTCAAGTCAGGGCTCAGTACCTACTTTGAATTAGTTTATGCTCTTTATGTAGGATAGGACTCAATAATTTATTTAGGTTATTACTCTGTATTGTTAGATTACTTGATTAACATTAAATTGTGTAATGGGACTGGCCATATCATGTAGAATACCTCTGACAAATGTAAAAAACTGGCCAAGTGCAAGTGGGACTCACACATTAAGGGTTCCATACCATTACCTATAAAGTACAGCAAAAAATCACATTTGTTGTATGGGAGCCCCCTTAAATATTTATTTTATTCTGTTTTTTAGTATGTCATAATAGTGGCAACAGAAATACTTCATTAGTAAAAATCTCAACTGTCTAACTATCACTGTTCATGAGATACATCCTGTGACAGACAGACAGAGAGTGGAGTCTTAGTAATAGGGTCCCGTTTTACCCTTTGGGTATGGAACCCTAAAAATTACTAGACTTCCTTAACTACTCCCAACTAGGTTCTCAGGGGGCTAGTTTAGGTTTAGTGACCCGTTACAATAGTAAATGAAAGAACAACAATATACCGGGTTTATTGTATGGACAGGATACCGGTTTTCCGAGCCCGTAAATAACTAGAAATAATAAATATTAAATCTATTGATGGACAATCTAAAAATAATACTTACTTGAATATTTGATTGATTCTCGATTTTGGCATAGAAAATTTCAAGAACACTCTTAGAAACCTTATCATAATCAATGGTCTAGGTGCCCTCAAGATGCTAAGGTAGCTGTATCTTGGTACAATAAAGGTTAATTCAAACATTTGCAGTAAAACTGATACCCATAAGAAAAATACCATTGATGCGTCAAACTGGCACCAGTGATCTTTCAAATAGGCCACATCTCCCTGGAAAATAAGACAGATCAAAATATTACATATTATTCAATGTTACACCTATTGAATAAATACTATCTGGGGCATATTACATGATGTCTTGTAACTTGTAATGAAATATAATAAAGCTGCCAATTTTTCAACATGATAAAAAATGTTTACCTTAAGTATTCCTCTTATGTGCATTTTGGCAATCATTTCTGCGGTAAAAAACAGAGTCACACAGCAATCTACAGCAAAGGTAATTGTTTCAAGTATGGGATATTTTTCAAATGATTTGGGAGTATTTAATGATACCGAAACAAGGCTCATCAAAGCACAAAGTCTTAAAATTCTTCTCACCCATAACTGAAAACAAACAAATTTGTTTGTGTTAAATGTTTAGGTACAAGTTATATTAATATCAATTTCACACGTTCGTAGATGCTTACCTTATTTACCCATTCTATGTCGGCGCTTTCGTTAAGTGATTCTTCGGGCCCATAGTCCGCGAGAACTGGTTCCCCTTTAAGACTTTGTTTTCTGCCCAACATCTTGTCTCCGGTCGTCGCACTACTATGATAATATTTTATGTACAACTCTGGAATCTTGAACTTAGTAATTTTGAAATATTAATTGAGCCCGCTAGCTCTCGCCATGGTTGAAACATTTTAAATACACCATCAAACCACGATATTCGCCGAAAACCTTCATTTTCAGTAGTTAGGACGAGCAGCAAAGAGAATATAATCACTGCGTTTTAAGAGACGGAAAATTTGTCTCGAGTCGACTCACAGTCGAGCGCTGATTGACACTTGCAATCAGTGTTGCCAGGGCACTTGAGTCGTAAGTTACGTTTCGTTTCCTGAAATGTTACATTTTTGCTGCAAAAGTTACATTATGATTTTTTTTTTTTAATTTACGTGTTTTTGGGGTCAGAGGTCGGAGCCAAATTAGGGCCCTTTACTCGATTAATATTATCACAATACTGGTTTGTCAATACTATTGCAGTTTTCAAAATTGTATGGATTTTGCTTCAATATTCATCAATATTCACGTGATATGGATTGTGATATGAGTGTATCGTATGATAATAATCATTATGTAAAAGGCCCTATTGATCTCAGCGAAATGGCGGAATATAAAGGAATCTATGAAGTAATGTTATGATAAAACGGACTCTAGTTTGATTTGTACACAGCACCATCTTCACTGTTGGTACTATTTAGTCTACCACCTAACTTTCTCTAATAAAAGTACAAAAAAGTATTTATTTTTACTTTTTCACTTCTGATGGTCGAAAAGTGTATCATGAACACATGACTCATATTAATCTTATCAAGCGGGGCTAAAGTAGTGCATTGAACCCTAGGGAAAATCATTACATTATCATGATTTACAAAATATTTAATCCCCAAACAAAACACTTCACCATAACAAATCCACCAATCACAATACACTAACTTTTTAACTCATTAAAAACCTTAGTTTGTTTATATCAACCAACTTTCCCAACCCTTAGATTAATAATTCCAACAGATCCGTAGCGTTAAGCAAGATAATTTTTCATATAGTTGTCTCCTTGCATTAGTATAGTTAACCAAGTAGAGTTAGAACAGAACAGATAGTACGATCAATTTCGGCTGTTAAGGGATTGTTTCCATTTAAGAGCATACTTTAATGTCAAATCCCATATGATCCCTTACGGCACAAACGTACAATTTGCAGTTATGAAAGCGGAGACACTGACGGGCTCTGGTCTAAAAGCCATATTACTCCTCGAACAAAATAACCATCTCGTGGTTATTTTAGACCCTAGTCATAAAATCTACTATTGAACCACTTTTTAATTATTATGAAATAGGGACAACGAAAGTCTTTGACCAGTGTGTGTTGCCAGTGATGACATATGGCACTGAAACGTGGTCGCTTACTATGGGCCTGATAAGAAGGCTCAAAGTCACCCAAAGGGCAATGGAGAGAGCTATGTTGGGAGTTTCTCTGCGTGATCGCATCAGGAATGACGCCATCCGCAGCAGAACCAAAGTGACCGATGTAGCCCTCCCGGTCATTGTGGAAGTCTTTGGGGGAGGCCTATGTCCAGCAGTGGACGTCTTTCGGCTGACATGATGATGATGAGGGACAAAGACACCTTAACATTTTGAGAAAAGAATTCTGTTACGATTGCTTGTTTTTAGTATAGCTGTACTCTGGTTGATTGATATCAATACACATTGTGTTTTATAAGAGGTATACTATTATAGGAGGTAAACTAGTGTATTGTGACTGGTGAATTGAAGATAGTTAGTTAACTATACGCAACAGTTGTTTTGATTAGTCAAATTACAATGTTTTGTAAATCATACATATGTATACATATTTTCCCTAGGGGTTAAATGTACTACTTTAGTCCCGCTTAATAAATCTAATATGTCACACTATTCGAGCATGAGGAGTGAAAAAAAAACCGGCCAAGAGCGTGTCGGGCCACGCTCAGTGTAGGGTTCCGTAGTTTTCCGTCCGTCACATTGAGTTGACATATTAAGTACAGAAACACAATTGAAAGCACGTCATTTCATTGTGATTTTGTAGAAATGACAGGTACAATAAACACCGGTTTATACGGTTAAATACTTACTTAGTTCAGAAATTATTTTTGTAATTTTTTCAAAAACTATTCAACCTATCAAGTTCAAAATAATTTTCCTACAAAGTTTTTATAAAGTTCTACTTTTGAGATTTTTTCATATTTTTAAAACTTATGGTTCAAAAGTTAGAGGGGGGCCACATTTTTTTTTACTTCTGGAGCGATTATTTCCGAAAATATTAACATTATCAAAAAATGATTTTAGTAAACCCCTATTTATTTTTAAATACCTATCTAACAATATATCACACGTTAGGGTTAAAATGGAAAAAAAAACACTCCCCACTTTACGTATAGGGGAGGTACCCTAATAATTTTTTTTTTCCACTTTTTATTTTACCACTTTGTCGGCGTAATTGATATACATATTAGTACCAAATTTCAGCTTTCTAGTGCTAACGGTCACTGAGATTATCCGCGGACGGACGGACAGACGGACGGACAGACATGGCGAAACTATAAGGGTTCCTAGTTGACTACGGAACCCTAAAAACGATGAAAACACACTATCGTCGATAATTTGTCATCTATCTTTATTGTGTATTAAATTAGGTACTTGTAAGAGGTCTTCATCGATTTTTGTTGACAATCAGACAATATTGGAAATTATACAGGATTTTCTATTGCGACAAAAAACTAAAAATATTGTTAAATTTAGCAAATTATACAAAAAATAACATAGGACCACAAACCTGGCATTGGTTTTTTTAAATATTGTCATGCAATACTCTTAGCGCACTTGTCTCACAGTTGTACGACAACAAACAATAAAACAACGAAACAAAATTAATCACAATGAGCCATGTTTATTTTCTTTTTTTTTAGCTAAGTAGATAAGAAACCGCGAACTTGCGAAATAGTCAACGAGCGCGCATACGGTCAAGCAAAATCCAGTTTTAATACATCCAGGATAAGTTTTATTTTGCCGTAGAGCGTTCCATTGGGAGCCATCTCTGAGTATCATATGGAGTGGAATACGTGCCAGAGGGCCTACCGCGAACTTTGAAAATGGAACTTTTTATCGTACCGTCCTTTTCCGTCATATAGTATGCTTTAATGTTATTCGTAATTGGCCTGAAATTTTATTTATGTTATAATGTATGTCGGTTTTGAGACTAAGTATGTTATAAATTGGACTCTTGTTATGTTGTACGAGATTATTACAAGAGTAAATATAATAACAAAGATACATGGTCATAGAATATAAGTGACAATGATTAGCATACTGTAGCCTATATTAACATCCAGTCCATGCTTCCGCTAGTCTTATCCTCTTGTCTTTACTAAATGCAAAGTTGGACTTGGGACTACATGTTAAATTATCTATGATTATTATATATCACGGAATCTCTTCTCGCTCAATGTTCCGAGTAACGAAGCCAGGCAAGATTAACTCACTTTTTATCGGATCAATGTTGTAATAGTCCTATAATACTTTTGTTTTATAGTGGTGTGTACTAACTACGCCGTAATAATAACGTACAGAGCACTAAAAGTAACTCCGACACTTAAATAAAACATAGTGATTATATCTCTTTACTTGCGTCGAATGTTAGGTTAGAAGTGTCACAGTTGAATAACAACTTAGTACTGACGCGTGATCGGCGTGATAATATTCACTTTGTAAATGGCCTTTTCAATACAACTTCAATAATGAATATTGCTGATAATACTGACACACCAGTATCATAAGTAATAATAGCCGTGTAACAGACCCCAATAACCGTGTAACAGGGCCCAATAGGTTGCTTACACGGTTATTATTATCACGCGATACACTCATATCACGTAACGCACGCAGTTTTGAAAACTGCGATAATATTGACACGCCTGTATTGTGATAATATTAATCGTGTCAGGAGCCCCAATAACCGCTCAGGGGGTCTACTTCAAAATCCGAACTTCGTACGATGCCGTCCCTTTGACTCATACAGTGTATGACAGGAGAGTGAAAGGGACGGCACCACACGAAGTTCGAATTTCGGAGTAGACTCCCAGAGGGCTTACTCCGAACTTCGAAAATCGAACTTTGTATCGTGCCGTTCCTTTCCGTCATACACGAGAGTGAAAGGGATGGCACGACACGAAGTTCGGAGTAGGCCCTCTGAGATGTGAATGGCGGCTCGCAGCTCGGCGGGCTGCCAGCGTTTTACTAGTAGCCAACCGAAGTTTCGGTTTCGGCCTAAAAATCATGTTTCGGCCAAAAAAGGGCCGAACCTTTCGGCCTTTCGAATCTAATTAGTCTTTCGAGGCTGGCTGATTGTGATCTGTTAAAATTAAAGATCAAAATATTATTTTAGTTAATTTTATATCTAGTTTAGAAGCTGTTCGATTAAGTCATTCTCAAAGCCATGGGACAGGAGTTTGGTTGTTCTTCTTCAAAACTGAGACCATGGAGAACTTAATTACTATGCTCGATGATCTAAGGTGGGCCTCTGAAGAAGTTGGTCTTAAGATGAACATGGACCAAACGAAGATCATAACTAACGTCCATGTACCTAGTACGTACTCCAGTTAAGATCAGAGACTCTACGCTCAAAGTTGTCGAATAATTTGTCTACTGTCCCTAAACCTAGGATAAACGGTTCAGTTGGGCAGGTAGAGTTTCCAGAAGGAGATCAATTGTCAATAATGACTTGGCTGGGTGGTGACTTGGTTGGTGGGTGCGTTCGGGAGACGCAATATCTTTTCGTCATGTATCAATTATCCTCTCGTCAATACTTTAAGTCTTTGACCAGTGCGTGTTGCCATTGATGACCTATGGCTCCGAAAAAGGAGGGTCAAAGTCACTCAAAGAGCGATGGAGAGGGCTATAGCCTATGCTCAAAGTTACTCTGCAAGATCTAAAAAATGACGATACCCGCAGAGGAGTCAAAGTATGCGACATGGCCTCAAGGCTTGCCAAACTAAAGTGGCAGGTGCGGGCCATATTGCCCGGAGAACCGATGGTCGGTGAGGCAAGCGAGTTCTCGAGTGGCGACCACGTACGGTTGCTGAGGCTTGAGGTGGGCTGATGACCTGATTAAGGTCGCGTGGGTCCGCTGGATGCGGGTAGCTCCTAATTCATTGTTTTGGCATTCTCTGGGGGAGGCCTATGTATGACATGATGCCCGCCGCTACCTATCATCATCGCACCTCTCGCAATTGAGCTCATCCCCACACCTTGGAGCCATTGCGTTCTCGTACAGTACGTTTCAATAGGTACTTTATACCCAGAATACTTAGGTTGTGGAATGAGCATCCTGCCGAGGTATTACCAAAGGGCTACAACATGGGACTCTTCAAAAAAGGCGTGAATAATCTGGTCCAGTGCAACCCCACCAAGACACACGTATACGCGTGCACAACGAAAAAAACCCCATTCACTGTTACCTATTCCAAGACACAACCCTCTCCATCTCAGAGAGTTATTAGGATCCTTGGTGTCGACATTTCCAGCGACGTCTAATTTCAGAGCCACTTAGAAGACAAAGCCAGGCTGGCATCCAAAAAGCTGTGCTCAATAGAGCGAAGCGATACATCACCCCTGGACAGAGACTTCTCTATGATATAAGTCACAAGTCCGTCCCCACTGAGTTTGCTATCACCTCTGGGCGGGAGCACCTGGATACCAGCTTGGGCCTTATGAATTGCTTCAGAGACGTACTGTGCGAATCGTGGACGATTCCAAACTCACGAGTGATATTGAATCGTTAAGTTTAAGGAGAAACTTTGCCTCCTTGACCCTTGTGAATTTCCTATGCTTTTATAATGGGTTGTGCTCCTAAGAACTGTTCAATATGATGCCCACGGCCATTTCTACCATCGCACCGTTCGCTGTCCGCAGGGCATTCACCCTCACACCTTAGAACCTACATGGTCACGTACGCTACAGTTTCAGAGGAATTTCCGGTTGTGGAATTAGCTCCCTGCCGAGGTTTTCCCGAGGGACCACAGTATGAGGTTCTTAAAGAAAGGAGTGTATAAAATTTTAAAGGGTCGTTAACGCGCATGTGTTACACTTAGAGTTGCAGACGTTCATAGGCTGCGGTGACCGTTTACCATCAGGTGGGCCGTACGCTTGTTTGCCGCCGACGTGGTATTTAAAAAAAAACTTGTTTTATTTATGTCACCTACACGGATTTGGTGTTCTTTGATCATAAGATTCATATGTCTAAAAAGAACGGCCTACTGACATTTTATTCAACGATATTAACACGTCTATGAAAGTTTCGGTTTCGATTTCGGCCGAAACTAGAGCCAAAACCGAAACTTCGGTTTCGGTTTCAGCAAAAATAGTACATTACTGCAGAGGCCGTGAAGTAAGGACGAGTTTGGGATAAAACGAGTCCTGCAATCCCTGTTCCGGCCGAGGATTGTATAGTACTTTTCTCAAACATGTTAGAAAAAAAAACAATAAAAACCTACAATGTAAAAAAAAACTAAAAAATACAAAACATCCAAAAATAGCAAAGCATCACGAAAAATAACGGAAATTAAATAAAAACTACAAAAAAAAATCCAAAAAACACGAAATAACCAAAAATATCAAAATAATTAAAAATTAAAAGCATAAGAACACGAATAATGCTACAAAAATACCAAAAAACAAGAAAAAACCAAAAACTGATGAAAAGTACATAAAAACACGAAAAACTTTAAAATATCCAGAAACATCAAAAAACGCTACAAAATAACACGAAAAAACTAAAAAAATATCAAAATTCACGAAAAATTCGAAAAAAACAACAAAACACACGAAAAATGCTACAAAAATACAAGCACGACTTAAAAAAACACGAAAGAACTAAAAAAAAAGCGAAAAACACGTAATACTTATAAAAAGCCAAAAACAAAACAAAACTGACGAAAAGTACAAAAAATTAAAAAAAAAATCTTTTAAACAGTCCAAAAACATAAAAAACACAAAAAACACTACAAAATAACAAGTAAAAAAAAAACAAAATTCGAAAAAAAAACTAAAAATGCTACAAAATTCAAGCACAATTAAAAAAAAATACGAAAGAACTAAAAAATACCAAAAACCACGTAAAAACTAAAAGAAATACCAAAGAACAGGAAAAACAAAAAACATGACGAAAGTACAAAAAAAATTCGACAGTACTTATAAAAAACTGAAGAAAAGTACAAGAAAATACGAAAAGTTTTAAACAGTCCAAAAACATCATAAAACACGACAAACGCTACAAAATAACAAGTAAAAACAAAAAAAAAACGAAATTCACAAAAAAAAAATCGAAAAAAAACAACTAAAAACACGAAAAATGCTACAAAATACCATTTAATAAAAACACGAAATAACTAAGACAATACCAAAAAACACGTAAAAACTAAAAAACATGGAAAAAAATCAAAAAACACAAAAAATGCTACAAAATAACAAGAAAAAAAAACATAAATACTCGAAGAATTCGAAAAAAAAACAAAAACAAAAAATGCTACAAAAATACAAGAACGATAAAAAAACCGGAAAAACAAAAAAAGAAAAATCGTGGCGGTTGGCTCTATATAATATGTCCTTTATCAGTTGATTTTAGTAAGCAAATTTAAAAAGTTCGAACAGCAGCCAATAATGTTAGTTTCATACATTCGCCATACATTACTTCTTGGCCGCCGGCCAAGAAGTAATGTAGGGAGCCATTGGGAGCCATAATCTGCCCTCTTGGCGTTCCATGGTCACGTTATGTCCAATCTGCGTTACGGTCTTATCCTATGGGGCCACTCCACTTACGCAAGTCGTACATTCGTTTTACAAAAAAAATGCGTCAGAACCATGCGTGGAGCCAAGAACACGGATTCATGTAAACCACTATTCAAAAAGTTAAAGATCCTTCCATTGCCTACATTATACATATATGAAATGTGCCTCTTTGTTAAGACCAACATAGATAAGTACAATGTAATGCCATCTAACCCAAGATCTACGTCAAAGCTCCATGGATTAAATCTTTGTTATCCAACTCATAATAGTGCTCATTTCAAAAAGAGTATTTTGTACATGTCTGTGAAAATTTTTAACCATCTGCCAAACGAAATAAAATCTTTACATTATATAGAGTTTAAGCATAAATTATTTAAATGGTGCCTGGATAAATTGTATTATAACGTAAACGAACATTTTCTACAACTTTGACAATGCAATCTATAATATCATAATTTTACTGTTTTGTTTAATATATATTTTCTCTTATAAATTAGCAATTTTGACATTTCATTTTTTTTTTTGTGTATTCTTATATTAATGTTTATTTTTCTGTTTTCTGTTCTCTTTCATAGCATGACATTGATAATTTTATTCCTTCTACTTATTAATTCTGTTTTCTTAATTTTGACATTTTTATTATTATCAATCTCATGGAATGAAATCAAAATATTGTACGCCATACAATGGCTGATTGTGACGATCTAATCATGATTATTGTTACCTTTTCAATTACGCACTTTCATACAATAAATTATTTGTATTTGTATATAAACAGGTAACTTCATGTCCTCTTTTCGTGACATTAATGCATACATTTAGGCGTATGTTTGAGAAATAGTACATCACGATACAAGTGCAGATTGAGTGCAGAGAACAGGAAATTCGCAACGAGTGGTGATAAATTGAAACACGACCGAAGGGAGTGTTTTAAATCGACACGAGTTGCGAATTACCTGTTCGCACGTGTATCGTACAACGTTTTACAGTACATATGGCTGTTTAAAGTTTCGACATATGCACGTAATCTGCTGATTATCGCACTCGTGCGGTAAAGTAGTACCATATGTACTGTAAAATATATTTCGGTCGGACACTACGTTTTACCCGCCAATGCATTACCCCTTAATAAATTATTGATTATTATATATGACAACATTGAATTGACAACAGTGATGTGATGACAGTTTAAGGATTTGATTTGACGTGATGTAAATTTCAGTCGGGGTTTATGATATACATTTATCACGTTTATTAAGAAAAAACGAAAATGATAAGATGATAACAAACCTGCTTTGTTCGAATAAGTCATCGAAACTAATGGAACGTGTTACCTACTCTCTGAACGACCTGCATCTTTGTGATGGTTACTCAATTGCGGAGTTAGTTCCGGATCTTGTTTTGGAAAATATATTTTCATACCTGAGTGTGAGAGATCTAAGAAATTGTTCTCTAGTTTGTAAGAGTTGGTATAGAATTCTGAGTGATGAAAACAACGATGTCTGGAGAATACATTGCGTTAAAAGGTTGGCTGAAGAAGTCATGAAATCAGACTTGCTATCCACATTAACCACCTATAAGGCAAAACTGAAAGCTTTCTTTCATGCTTGGAACCCTCACGACTGTTCTAGAAACATTTACGTTAAACCAAATGGATTCACGTTACACAGGTAACATTGATATTTTTTATATCCTGACACTTAGTTTTATGAGCTATGAACCTGTGACTCATACTTATACGCCCATGTTATGTTTGCTTCAGGAATCCAGTAGCACAGAGCACCGATGCTTGCAGAGGTAAAATTGGTTTTAATTATGGCCGTCATGCCTGGGAAGTGATATGGGAGGGGCCACTGGGCACTGTAGCGGTGGTGGGCATTTCAACTAAAGAAGCTCCTTTGCAATGCCAAGGTTACGTGGGTTTATTAGGAGCTGATGAACAGAGTTGGGGATGGAATTTAGTTGACAACCATTTACTGCACAATGGAGACACTCAAGGGCACTATCCACTTCTTAACAATTGTCCAAAATATCAAGTAAGGATTACATTTGTACCACAATTTTATTACACTTTATGGAACATTGGGCCAATAATGAAATATGCCAATATCAGCCAATAATATATCACATTTAACACTTTAGTATATTGCAGTAACAACTACCAAAGATACTTAGTTTCAATTAGCTGCCTACCCTTTCTAAATAGGCTTAAATTCTACCTTTTAAAAGCCAATTGGAATGGAATTGTGTAAATTACAAAAATAAAATCCATAAAAAATAAAATCCATAAATTTAATTATTAAAATAAATACAAGTCCTATATTTCTTTTTCATTGAATATGTTATACCTATTTATGAATTTATACCATTTTACTATTTCTACTGATGTAGGTACTTAAAAGCAGAATTCTCCAAAACACAGTGTAAGGTGATATATTATTGGCCAGTACCATATATGACATCTGTCATGCAAGTAACAAATGTATTATGCACCCTTACAACCTTTTTAAACAGATAACAATATAATACAATTTTCTATATTGTTTCCAGGTTGGTGAGCGCATAAGAGTGATATTAGACTGTGAAGATAACACATTATCATTTGAAAGAAATTATGAATTCCTAGGAGTTGCATTTAAAGGTAAATAAAATAAAATAAAATAAAATGTCTTATTAAAAGTACCAGATATACAATAATATTCATAAAGAATATTTTATCACCATCTAAATAGCGGGACTAAATTAGTAGGTCTAATTCGCGAAAAATTGTCATGTCAATATTAATTTTGTACTAAAGCAGTAACGCTGCTAACGAAAATTTCAAATTAAAGGGAAAAATTTAAAAAACCCCCTACGCCTCCCTAAGGCGTTGTAAGACGGAACTATTGAAGGATTTCGTGGACTAGCTTGGTTGTTCCGATAGCTCAGAGGCTAGAGCGATTGGCCGCGTATGCCAGATGTCGCAGGTTCGAATCCTGCTTGGAGCATTCAATTATTCAATTTTTCCCTTTAATTTGAGACTATCATCATTGATGATCACTTTTTTTTCAGGCCTTCCTAACAAAAGACTGTACCCAACAGTGTCTGCTGTATATGGAAATACGGAAGTCTCTATGGTGTATCTTGGTCCACCTCTGGATGGCTGATACCAACTACCTGGATCTAGATAATGTGTCTAATATTGTAACTAATTCAGTCTAGTTAAAACAAATGGCAGTTGTTTCAACCAATCTATGCACACAAAATCCACTGGCCATATATATATATTTTTTTGTTTGTTATGCTGTCCCCTTAGTGGGAAGACAACAATAACACACTCAGTGATTAATATTTTGTTATTGGATTTGTAACATGCACATTGCACTGGAATGGGTATAAAGTAGATTTATAATTGCCACAAAAACATACATATTTGCCATGGACTTAGATGTTCTCCAAAAAGATACAAACATTTCTAAAGGGTTGGCAGTATTGTTTGCCCCTAACAATGTGTATAATAAAATAATATAACTAGTGAATTACACACTATAAATTACAGCTTTCAGGGGTGACTCAGGTAAGGAAATATGGCTTAACTGGCCCGATTACCAAAGGAGAATGTAAAGCCAAGTGGGGAAACCTTGGAAAACTTGAATACTTTCTTAATAAAGTTTTCTGACTTTGTAACCTGGTTACCTACATGTAGAACATCAACTTGACATGTGTTGATATATCTAGGCTAACACAGCAATATATCGCATGTAATACATTTTTATTCAACTATTAATCTAAAGTATGTCGCATTTTGTAAAAAATATGTTTAATAATCAGTGGTCGTAACTTTTGTAGCATTTTCGGTGCAGCGTTGTGGTGTTAACGGAATTGGGATAAATGATTTAAATGCTTATGATTCCTTAGCGTTAATAACGTTAATATTAACTTGTACTTGTCCATACCAACTCTGTTAACACCACTACGCTACACCGAAAATGCTACAAAAGTTACGATCACTAGTAATAATCGTGAATGTTTAATTTAATTAAATGTAAATAAATAATTCCAGCATTGGCTGCTATCAATATCTGCTACCATTTTTTCACACGGAATGTGTTAAGGAGCCTAGTAATTAGTCACGACAATTATTTGTAGTAAGATCTTCATTCATTCCAACCACGGCCGCATCTCTACCGGTTGCCGTGATAAATTGCTACATCCGTAAAGGCCATAAAAGGATGATCCCAAGGGACTTAAGGCTGGGTTGCACCGTCTTACGATCACAGACCGAACAACATTAAAGCGTGTCAAAAACAGGCGCGGCCTGCGGTGGCGGCCAGTTGCAAACAATCCTAACAATGATTCAGACACAGGCGGCCTTGATGCGGTGGTTGGGCGGCTGACCGCGGCCGCAAGCCCCCCCCCCTCCGCCACTGCGCAGGCCGCGCGGCCTGTTGCAAATTTTCACAACTGACCGCCATTTACCATAGTTAAAAATGCATAGTTAGATTATTTTATATCCAATATAGTGAATATATTTTTAAAAACTATTGATCATACATTTATCAGCTACACAGAGTCAAACTGCAGGCTTAAGTTTTCTTGGTTATTTATGTAACGGTTTGACGTTTGGTTCGGCGCGAAAATTGACGTAGGTCGCCACCGCAGGCCGCGCCGGTGTGTTGTTGCGGCTTGTCAAGCGGCCTGTCACATAAGTAAAGCGCCTTAAGCCCTTTACAATAAAGAGTTCATATAAATGTTATGAATTGCTCTTGACTACTGTGCGACTTGGTTTTTCTCACTCGCACTAGCTCGTAGCCAAATGAATAGAAGCACGTCGCACTTAATCTACGTATACGTAAATGAATGAAGACGCCGTCCACAGAACCAGAATCCATAGCCTGCAAAAGTGTTCAAAACTTTGTTTTTATTTGGACTATTGGTCTCATCGAAAAACACACTCGAGTAGAAACAGCTAATATAAACCTTAAGTACAGTCGCGGAATGTAAAGGTCCGTCGTCTGTAAAGGTTTCTCTATTTTAATGCCATTTAGGTCGAAAAGTGACGAACTTTTTCATTCTGCGACTATATTTGAAAATCACTTTTGACAGCATACACCATAATGTCCATAATACATGTAGTAGTCGTTGAGTGACACCTGATATACTCGATATTCAAACTCGGTACCTACGGTTATTGTTTGAAATATGTACCTGCCTACGTATGAATCGCGATCGCTATGGCCATCTACTCAACGTTAAGGCGCAATTTCATTAGTCGATAGGGCCCGCATGCGGGGTACGAGAGATTTCTGGAACGCGTGCCACAGGGCCTACATTCGGGGAAACGTTTTCATTAGTCGACGGGGCCCGCATGCGAGGTACGAAAGATTTCTGGAACGCGTGCCACAGGGTATCTGCTAGACTTCATTGGTTGTTATCTCGCCTGCGGGGACTCCCCGTATGCTGCATACCGAACGAGTTAACGACCAATTAAATTGCACCACTTTCACTGGTCGTTATACCGCCTGCGGGGAGGCTCCGTATGCCGTATATCGACCAAATTAACGACCAATTAAATTGCACCACTTTCACTGGTCGTTATACCGCCTGCGGGGAGTCCCCGTATGCCGTATATCGACCCGAGTTATCGACCAATGAAATTGCGCCATTTACATATACTTTGTTTAGCATTGAAATATTTGAAATGAAATAAAATACGTACCTACCTCTGGCAATCCGTAACCAATCAATTCAATTGCACTTAAGTTTTAAAACACGCACTGCTGTCTTTGCGACTTTAGTTATACAAGTTTAAGTAGGTACATTTAAATAAACAAGTGCTTTTAAGTCAATACTTTATTTAACAAACCAGTGAATCCTTACAATAATTAGGTAGATTATTTTATTTCGTTCAATCACAGGCTCACAAAAATTACGCGGCGGCCACAGGTGTTAGTCGTTTTCTTAACCAATCGGTACTAAACTAATTTTATTATATAATCCATGAATGCAGACTTGAGCTGGTAAGTACAATGGGGTCATGAAAACCTTCGTCAAGTTATTAAATTCATTCCTTTATGTTATATACTCTTAGTACCTTCTAAAACCATAGTACTAAGTAGATAAGTGCATATAAAATTATACTTAATGCATATGATAGCAAGAATCAAAATAGTATCCACCTCTGACCTAAATCTAGTTTCATATCAACATCAAACCTTTTAAATGACCTAGTCAAATAAGTAACTTCGTTATAGTTCCAATCAAATATCTCCTATTTAATTGACAGTGTTAGTCAGTGTCAATTTTTCTCTTGTAATTTTTGCGATCAATAACTTTGCGTCGTATTTAATTTGATAATACCGAGGAATTTAAATAATAATATTTTAGATAAGTCGACCAAAAAGAGATTCAACTTATTCTGTTGTAGGTAAATACATGTTTTTGATCGATTGCGCTGCAGAGACGATTAACGATTAGTATAAGAGCTAGCGACCAAATCGGTCATGTGGCTTCAGCTGTATTGAAACTCCGTTAGCTACTTCCCTGAACAACCTTTTCCTATAATCTTCGTGCTGGCAGGCCGCGGGCGGTGGGTGCGGGTGTAGTGGGGTGGGAAAAAAAAATGTGGGCTCAGCGAATTTAATTTATTTTCAGTCTCCCTGTGCACCCAAAAAAAATATTAAATCGATCGGGTGGTGAGAAGGGGTTGCCAGCGTTAGTTAAAAGTACCAAAATAATAATAATTTTCGTGTGGGCTCAGCTGTATTGGCTTTTTTTCTGACGCGAGATTAATCAATATGTAAGCCTCAAAAAAATAGCCATGCAAAAATATGGGTGAACAGGGAGTACTGAGCAACTGTTTGAAAAAAAGTTAAATTCGCTGAGCCCACATTTTTTTCTGTTTTTTCCCCACCCCACTACACCCGAACCCACCGCCCGCGGCCTGCCAGCACGAAGATTATAGGAAAAGGTTGTTCAGGGAAGTAGCTAACGGAGTTTCAATACAGCTGAAGCCACATGACCGATTTGGTCGCTAGCTCTCCGTCTAGATTGTTGGCCTGACATATAGTTCAAACTATTTATTCTACATGTTAGATAGTTGACAGATACATTATTTTATTTCTATCCCATATTTTGGTCTTCGATTGGAAATGTTTCGATAATTCAGTAAATTTTGCGGCTAAAACCTTTATTGCCTGCACCCCTGGCCGCCCTGTCAATTAAACCTAGATATATTTAATAACTACGTAAATTAATATAACTTTCATTATAATTTTCTGCAAACATACCATAATACTAGGTGTTATCTCTAATTTTTCTACACAACCGGATCTAGTGTTCAATACTTTCATTAAAACAACTGCAGATACAGATGAGTGGGTAGGTTTAGTGAAAATCTATTCTCGCAAATACTCAGATCATAGAAAGAAATACATGTGAAACGGGGGCGTGGCGCATGTCGCCGCAACATGGTCAATAAGAAGTGTAACGTGATAACATATGAAAAAGCGTTATATTTTCTGCGAGTTGTACATCGAACGTTTTGTATAATAAACACCCCGTACCGCGCTAAGCCACGGCGCAATGTATCATACCGCTGTAGCTTTGGTCGCTGCGTGAATTATTTAGTGGTGCGCAGCCGCTGGCCCGCTGTTTGGCGGTATCCATTATATCGTTATAAATAAAAAGCAATATACATATATATATTTTGTGAAGCGCTATAATAACGTTATAGGCTATCTCTGTCTCGCACACAGTCTCGCTCTTACGTGCGCTGTGACATGTACGCCAAACTCGAGCACTACGTCATTGTGGCCACCGCCACCATCTTAAACAATATTATAACGTTATTATAACATTATCATATAAGGTTATGATTTTCATTTTGTTATGATATGAAATATCGTTATGAGGAATATCGATTATGATTATATCGAAATTTTCAACACTAACGAAATATATCGTTATAATATCGCTTATTTTCATAACGTTTTAAAGGCCTGGAAATGGTAACGGTGTATTTAATAAACATAACTTTGTTCCAAAATACTGCAAACCAACTTCCATAGTGATCTTATTAACCGACTTTGATAGAAGAAAGAAGGTACTCACTGTTCTCATTTCGTATTCATGTTTTTTTCTATGTATGTACCGCTATAATGATTTACTATGTTATACAACTGTGATGATTATAGGAACACCATCTTAACTGGCCATTTCAATAGTCATTAATATCTTTACATAATAATGTAAATATCAATATAATTTAACGTTTGTCTCCCTCTTGTATTCATTGCCTTTTTTGAGGGGCGCGTAAAGCCAAGCGCAGCGCTTGTTTGCATGATGTAAACTCGGCGGCGGTTTTGTTTTTACACCGTTCAATGTGTGGACTTGGTGGGAGAAAACTGGAGACATTGGTTTTCGTTGAAAGGAAGCCTAGGACTTTTCCATTTTTTTATGTTCTGAGCGCAAATACTATTTGGTTGAACGCAATAGAAATAAAGGAATATATAATACCAAGATCCAAAACCACTGATCTTTGAAAATTGTATCATCATAATGTCCGGACTTTTTAAAATAGAAAATTTTCACAAGCGCTCAGAATGCAAAATAATTGTACCTAGGTAAATAAAAAAAGTGCTGGAGGTTAGTAAATAGGTAACTTTAGATACAACCCCTACGACTTTGCGCGAATTGCGGTGCGGCAAGCGTTTTATGAGTTATTGCACGGTCGAGACGCGCACCGCCCTGCGGTTAGCTGGAATCACATGAAATGTATTAGGCAAACCGCTGTCGCCGCCGCTTGAAGTCGTGGCCGGGCCGTTACGCTTTAGGGGTTTTGTAGTCCAAACGAAATATCAAATTAAACAATCATGCATTGTTAGATAGTATCTGTTATGATTACCTACAAAACATTTCTGTTGCAGAAATGATTGAAAGAGATTTTTGTAACTATAGGCCTGCCGCATTACTGAGACTTTATCTGCGCGGCGTGTGGCGTAAAGCTCTATTTGACAACACGCCCTTTCCCACTCCGAGAATACAATTTTACTAAAATCCCTTATTTTAGTAGCTTATTCATCTTATCAGGTTTCAAAAATAGCACGCCGCATATTTTCCCGTTATTAGACTATTTTCCTTGAAATCGCATGACGGCCAAAACACGTTTTTTTCGAAACTCAAAAATAAAACGAGGCATATTTAATATATCTTAATTCGCATTTTATTGTGTAGAAAATAGGTACATTAAGCCAAGAACTCAATCACAAGCACATTCATCATTTTAATTAGAACAATGTGCATTAAGTTGTCTAATAAGTTACCGCTGGACATTCAACAATAGCCTTTCATATCTTTCAAAAGACTTTAATAAAATTAATATAATAAATACAGTTCTAGGAGAAGGAGGTGAAGATGATTGTTTGGGATAGGTTTTAATTTTTTTGCATACGAGTATTACTTTTTTAGTACCTATAGCAGAGTATGCTCCTTAATTATATTTTATTAGCTTTTTATGCAATATGCCATATAAATGAAGAAATTTGAAGTTTACACGGTTTCGATAACGGTGACCCCAACATATCATGGATTTGCCCTACTATGAGCTCTGATGAGGCTGGCTAAACTAGGCCAAACTTTAATGCATGCGTGACAGTACAGCTGGCCAGACTCATTATTAAACCTCAAACTACAAATAATACAGTCAAAAAGTGGTAGACGACTTTCTTACCTGTTAAAATGGCCCTTACAGCCTAGCTAGCACCGTAGGTTACACAGTCACGTTTTAAGCCGAAATGTACTAAAACATCGCAAAACATCACTTCCTAGACGACACACACGGGTGCTGCAAGGGGCTCGAAACATCGGGATGTAACCTCTCTAGTTAGTTAGTTAGCCAAGATCACCGGGGGATGGGCAGCAGCATCCCTGGAGTGCGGTGGAGATACGCGCGATCCAATCCGCATGCCAAGTGTGGCGATTATTGCATTTACCCCCCATGAAATTGAGGGAGGCCTATGTCCAGCAGTGGACGTCCTTCGGCTGATATGCTGGTGGTGGTGTTGTGTACATCATTTTATTACTACACTTGGCAAAGCGACTTTTAGCCGCGGCCTTTTGGCCGGCGCGTAGCGTGCGGTAAAAGCCACTTTTTGGCCAGGTGTGGCATCAAATATATTATACACGTGATTAAATCCGTTTTTAGAGTTCCGTAGTCAACTAGGAACCCTTATAGTTTCGCCATGTCTGTCTGTCTGTCCGAGGCTTTGCTCTGTGGTTGTTAATGCTAGAAAGCTGCAATTTGGCATGATTATATAAATGAATAAATCTGACAAAGTGGTCAAATAAATTTAAAAACTCCCCTGCACGTAAAGCCTGTCACAAACTGGCGCGGCCTAGGCCGCACGGTCAATAGTAAACTTGTCATTAGCTGTCAAATTTACTATTGACCGCGGCCGCAGGCCGCTCCAGTGTGTGACACGCTTAAAGTGGGGATGAATTTTTTTGCTTCAACCCTATGGTATGGGGCGTTGTTGGATAGGTTTATCAAACATTTTTTGAATAAGTGAATATTTTCGGAAATAATCACTGGAATAGAAAAAAAAAATTAATTAGTGTAAACAGTAGACATTGAAGTATGTAATACTCAACACAATAAGGGACGGCACGATACGAAGTTCGGAGTAGGCCCTCTGACCTGACATGGCCCTACCACAAACAGGCGGACGAATTAATTACGTGACGGAAATCAGCCTGTCTACAAATACAAACAGGCCCTTAGGCCGTGTTCACATAACTTTTAGCGCTCAACTTTAGGCCTTGTTCGGAATATCCAACCCGATATCGGTGTAAGATCTGATACCAATAAAAATGTATGGAAAACCGCTCACAGTTGCAGCTTATTCACATTATCCGATATTATCAGTGTCAGAGGGTCTATTCCGAACTTCGTGTCGTGCCGTCCCTTTCACTCTCGTGTTATACACTGTATGACGGAAAGGGACGGCACGATACGAAGTTCGGAGTAGGCCTGGGGAGATCGAACTGTAGGTAAATTACAATAAGCCGGGAAAAAATTGCCCAATAACCAGACATAACACAAGTTTTTGTGGCAATAACGCCAATTAACTAGGGACTTCCTTCCGATGTATTTTTTTCGGTAACTGTTTCAAATATTTATTTCGAAGTGACATTTCATAAGTACTTAAATTAAGTTCACCGGAAGAAATAGAAGTTAACTAAAATCCTGATCACTATACCCGCCGGGCCAGACATGAACTCTATGACACTGACAGAGACAGTTCGGTTTCTGCTGACGGCTGTTGTGCGAGCACGTTGTTGGGCGAAGAAAAATAATAATTTCAGTGTTTTTTTGTGCTAAAATCATTTGTTGTTGTGTTGTGTCGGTTCTGTGTTGTTGTAGTTGTGCCAGTCTCATTCTTTCTAACCCTTGGTGAGTAGGCGAACTCGGGGAGGGTGGCAACTATCTCCATGTGAGATACTTGCCACCTTGTCAGGGACGAGTCATGTCGTCCAATGATATTTTTGACCCTGGGACGGACCCAGGGGGTCAGTGTATTGTTACAAATCCGCCATCCCCCGCTTTACATGTGGAGGATGGGATTGCCTCAGAGCCTTCAAGTCTTAAGAGAAATCACGGTAATCTAAATAGCCCTGATGGTATTCCCAGCCCCACTGAATTAGCAGCCCCAAGCAAAATTCCCCGAGCGGATGGAGATTGCCCCCCAGTGTTGTCCCAGGCTATCGCAGAGGTTGAGATGAACCCTATTGAGGCCCCACAACCTGACATGCTTGCCAAGCATTCCGTTAACAAGAATCAAGTGGCCCCTCACCTACCGGAAGAGTACGATACACTGCCCCAGAAGGTCGCCTCGGAGACCCAAGACTTACTACCTCTGTCTCAGGAGTCTGCCTCGCAGGCTCAACCGGCGCTAACTCAATTAACTTCTCCCCCCCACCGGAATGAATATCTAAAATCAGACTTGGGACCCTATGTTGTCCATGTCACAAAGGTAGCACAGGACTCTTTCCTTAATCAAATCAAATTTGGACAGTACCTACATAACAAAGGCACAGTGGGAATTAAAGAAGGAGGTGTGAAGAAAGTGGGCAGAAATAGACTGGCTGTAGAATTTAATTCAGCTGAGGCAGCGAACAGATTTCTTTCCTCCCCGCCCGCAGAGGACCTCAAGGTATTCATTCCCTCATTCCACATTACAAGGACAGGCTTTGTTAAATACATACCAAAAGATTTCTCGAATGAGGAACTTCCCTCACTCTTCTTGTCCCCCCAAGGCTTTGGAAAAGTTATAAAGGCGCGTCGAATCAACTTTAAGCAGAGAGATTCATGTGACGGGACTATCCAATGGGTTCCCTCTGAGAAAGTCGTAGTTACATTTGATGGACAGGCGCTGCCACCCAGAATATTCTTATTTAATTGCTCCGTGGAGGTAGAGCCCTATAATTTCCCTACCATTCAGTGTTTCAGATGCTGTAGGTTCGGTCACGTCAAGGCCCACTGCCGGTCTCGCCCAAGGTGTGCAAAATGTGCACAGCCTCATGAATCTTCAGAATGCTCTGTGGATGAAAACTCTGTGTCTTGTCTTCACTGCTCCGGCAGCCACTCAGCCACTGACAAAAAATGCCCCGAGTATAGCAGACAAAAATTGATTAAAGTTACAATGTCCGATGAAGGCATTTCATATTCGGAGGCCGAAAAGCGTCACGCTGCCTCTAGACGCCCTTACAGTGAGGCTGCCCTAAACTCCTATAAAAAACAGTCTTCATCCAAAGAAAGGAACGAGCTCCCTTGTCTCCTGGCTATGACCGCAAGGCACACAACGATCTCATCGCAGGTTTCAACACCCCTTCTCCCGGAAACGGGACAGCTTACCCCAAGGACTCATCTCAAGCGAGAAATTCCCCCCAAGATTGTCACTCCCCAACCTTGCCTGCCCCCTCCTTCGACCTTCCATCTTTTGTCTCTTCGATGGTGTCATTGTTCATCGACTTCATCTTTAACAACCCATCCTACCTACCGTCCAACGTTGCCGAAATTTTGAAACTGGTCTCCCCCTTTTTAGGGAGGGGGCCTCGCCCCGCTTTCAGTCCTCAGGACGGCAGTAACAATTCTCCAATGGAACATTAGAAGCATTAATAGTAATAAATCGGATCTCCTCTATTTATGCAGTAAACATAACCCTTCTACTATAGCTTTATCTGAAACTTGGCTAAAACCTGACTCCACCTTTAGGCTTTCAGGGTATACATGTCTCCGGCATGATAGCTTGGATGGCTACGGTGGCTGTGGTCTTTTCATTAAGAATGGTCTTGAATACACTCGTTTCTTTTTCCCTCCTACCCCATCATTATTTATCGCAGCTGCTCGAGTCATGGATATCAGTGTAATTTCTGTCTACATTCCGCACCCCTCCCCTAGAATTATATCTTCTTTCTGGTCCCTTTTATCTAATATCCCTCCGCCCCTTTTAATTTTAGGTGATTTCAACTCACACAGCCCTCTGTGGGGTTCGGTCAACTCTGACCCCTCTGGCCTCAAAATGGTCGAATTTCTTGACTCCCAAGATCTTTGCATCTTAAACGATGGACGTCCTACTCGTCGCGTTTCTCCCTTACTAAACCCTTCTGCAGTTGATCTCTCAGTGTGTTCTCCTTCCCTTGCTTCTGTTTGCTCTTGAGATATCTCGCTCTGTGCTTTAGGTAGCGACCACCTACCTATAACTATAACTCTCTCAGCTAATTCTCCCCTGCCATCTCCCTGCCCCCCTTTACAGAAATTTAATCTCATTGAAGCCGACTGGCCCCTTTTTGCCTCTTCTTTAGATGTTAAAATTACCGATCTCCCACCAGTTTCCTCGGACAACTGCCTAGATATATACTCCCGTTTTGAAGCATGTATAACAGCCTGCGCTGAGGAATCTATTCCTCTCAAAAATGCTATGGTCAATAAACGGCCCTCGTTGCCCTGGTGGGACCCTGATTGTACGGACCTAGTTAGGAAACGTAAGGAGGCGGAAAAATTATACTGCGCTCAAATGACAACGGAGAATTTTATAGCTTATAAAAGGATTCAGGCTAAATGCAAACGAGGCCTGGCCTCCAAGAAAAAAAATGGTTGGAACAAATTCTGTGAATCTGTATCTCCTTCGACTCACCCTTCAATCGTCTGGAAAAAAATCAAAATTTTTCGGTGCTCCAGCGTTGCTTCCCCATCCCCCTCCTCGTTTTCTTCTAACCCCAAATGGATCGATGACTTTTTAGATAGATTAGCCCCCCCTTACGTTCCAGATTTATCGGAGTTACCCCCAGCCTACTCGTCTCCCTCTCTCAATTCAGCTAACTTCCTTCAAACCCCTTTCTTAATGTCTGAACTCCGGTGTGTATTGGAATCTCTCTCGGACTCAGCCCCTGGCCCTGACGGTATAATTTATTCCTTCCTGACCAAAGCCGGGTCTAGGACGGTGGCATACTTGCTAGACATTATCAATAACTTCTTCGACTCGGGGTTAGTCCCTGACTCCTGGAAGGAGCAATTTGTCATTCCTATATTAAAACCGGGCAAGGACCCGAGTCAAGCATCTTCTTACCGTCCCATCGCCCTTTCATCTACTGTTTGCAAAATAACGGAACATCTCTTTAAAAACCGTCTGGATTGGTTCTTGGAGAACCATAATTGTCTGTCTCGTTTTCAGTTCGGCTTTCGTAAGGGTAGAGGTGTCTCGGACAGCCATTGCATCCTTTCGACAGATATTCGCCTGGCCTTCTCTAGAAATGAGTCTGTTGCCGCTGCGTTTTTAGATATAAGCTCAGCTTACGATAACGTCATCCTTTCGGTACTCAGGACTAAAATGTCAATGCTGAGTATTCCCCTGAAAGTTATTGACTTTATATCCAGCCTGCTCATGGCTAGAAAGATCAAGGTGAGATGGCAGGGTGGAATTGTCGGCGAGAGGTCCTTATGGAAAGGCCTGCCGCAAGGCTCGGTTCTTAGCCCTCTTCTTTATAACTTATACACTTTGGATCTGGATAAGTCAGTCAATTTGCACTGTAAAATCCTGCAATATGCGGACGACATTGCCATCTACTGCAATGATAGGTCCCCACAAGTAGCCTCCGAACAAATTAATTCCTCTCTCGAGTCCTTACAATCTTGGCTTTCCTCGCATGGTCTCTCTCTCTCTCCATCCAAAAGTTCGGCGATAATTTTCTCCAGGAGCAGACAATCCCCTCAGTGCATCATCCGACTTGGCAATGAATCTATTCCCATCAAAGAATCTACAAAATTTTTAGGTGTTGTTTTCGACAGGCGTCTTCAAGGCGTCCCCCATCTCTCCTACGTCGTTAAAAAGTGCGAAAAAAATATTAACATGCTAAGAGCCCTTTCAGGAGCATGGTGGGGCGCCCATCCATACTCTCAAAAACTCCTCTACAATGCTTTTATTAGATGCCACTTGGACTTTGGCACTTTTATCTTCGAGCCTTGCAATAAGGGAGCCCTTAAAATCTTGGAGACGATCCAAATGAAGGCCCTTAGAATAGTCTCTGGAAGTATGAAGTCTTCTCCCAATAGAGCCATTCAGGTGGAGTGTGGTGATCCTCCTCTCGACCTCAGGCGCAAATTCTTGTCAGATCGGTTCTTATTTCGTTCTGTCACTTTATCTTCCCATCCCCTGATCCCCAAACTGAAACTATTGCAAAGATTCTGCTCTACTAAGCCTTATTGGCGGAATAAATCTAAGCCTAATCTAGTCCTCAGCCTCGAAAATATCACCTCCCTCAGAGCTCCGGTGCAAAGATCTCCCTCCCTCCCTTTATACTCGATCCCTTATGATGCCATTCCTCTTTTCCCAAATGTTTTCTTTAATACTGGCATATCCAAAAAAACCGTAGATTGTAATTCAGCTTTTAATGAATTTGCCCACTCAAATTTTCCCAACCATCTTTATATATTCACGGACGCTTCTAAACTTTCTGACCTCGGGTGCGTGGGATGTGCAGTAGTCTCTCCCAGCATTAAACTCTGCCTCAAATACAAGCTCCCCCCTGAATCTTCAGTTTTTTCTGGCGAGGCCCTAGCTCTTTTCATCGCTGTAAACTATGCCCTTGGAAACAAAATTCCTAAATCTGTTGTCTTCACTGATTGTCTGAGTGTTCTTCAAGCTATTTCCACTCACCCTTTCAAAAACTGTTCCCGTAATTACATAATTTCCCAAATTAAAAATTCCATCCTATCTTGTCAGTTAGCAAATCTCGAGATTTCTTTTGTCTGGATTCCCAGTCACTGTGGCATATCAGGCAATGAAATTGCTGACCAGGCTGCTAAAGAAGCAGTCCTGCATGGAAATGACTCCTTTTTCAAAATATACTCCTCTGATTTAGTAAATATTCCAGCCAAAATTTTGTCCCACAAATGGTCTTCTCGGTGGAAATCGTCGAAGAAATGCTTCTACTCATATATTCAACCTAATATTCCTGGCCGTCCGTGGTTTTTTAAATATCGTTCTCTCACAAAAAGACACACCAGCATCATCATTAGACTGCGCCTTGGTCGGGTTTGTTCGCCTGAGCTTCTTTACAAGTTTAAACTTAGAGACTCTCCTTTGTGTGAGTGCGGAGGAGAGGTTGGTTCTGTTGACCACATATTTTTTAACTGCCCGCGTAACTCCCCCTCCTTTAATCTCTACTCAATGCTGCCAAAATTAAATATCCCCCTTCCCACTAATGTAGCATCACTAATTTGTTTAACGGACAATAAGAAACTTTTTCGCTTACTTGCCAAGTTTATGGAAAAGAATAATATTAGACTTTAACCCTTTCTGTCTTAAATCTCTTGTGTATGTCATTTGTGTCGTTCTGAGCTTCACTAACTATAGACATTTTAATATATTTTGTAGTATCTAATTGCGGTGGGGTCAGTTTGTATGTTTGTGTTGTCCGTTTGATTGCAGATCTCGAACAGAGCAGTCTTATCAACTTGATATTGGCAAATTTGTGCCAACCCTGTTGGCCAGAACGCCATTAAAAAAGAGAAGAAGAAGAAGAAGAAGAGACAGTTCGTTTATATAACCTTGGAACGGCGTTACTGTCACATCGAAATGTTAATAAGCATCTTTTGGGAATGTAGCTAATTACTTTATGCAGAAATGTAACATTTACGTAATAATAATATGTTAATCAATCTTTTAAACCTTTATTTCCATTAATAGGCTTAATCGAATGTATTTGGTAACGTACTGCAAAAGTTATATCGTTAGTCTGTATCGACTAAGGAATGGGTGGTTCGATAAACAGAGGTCGATAATTGAAGAGATTGTAATAAAATTCGCTTTTTATTCAATTTTATTCTTTCAAGATTGTATAAAAAGAAAAACGTTGAATTCTATGGTCGTCATCAGTATATAATAATTTCCTCTATGGTCGTCATCATCAACCGTTTAATACAAATTCGGACCCGTATAGGAATCTCTATAGAAATCCTTACTCTGAGTCGAGATATTATTATAATATCTATACTCTGCCTTACTTATATGTGTATTAGATACAATAAAATTAATAAACATGACAACCGACATGGGTGCATAAGAAATGAAACCTACAAAAATAGAAGTATCAAAACTTGCACAACACTATCAGAAATGTCTCTGTCAGTGTCATAGGGTTCATGTCTGGCCGCGGCGGGTATAGGTAGAACAATTTATCGATAAATTAATATCTTTGGGAAGTCTCTAGGCCAATTTTATTCGTGTCACAAAAACTTCTGCCAGCCGATAAAGACAGGTCCGTTATGTAGAAGAGAAATTTTACACCATCTTTGATAAATTCTAATTCAGTACCTAACCATTTTGGGATGAAAAAACACATTTGACTATTTACTATGCCAGTTAAGAGATATAATGGAGGCGAAATACGATATTGTAGATTGTAATTTGCCTCTTGATTATATGTCTTCATCCCTTCTCTCTTATTCATCTGATATCCCGGAACAGCAACAAATATAATACACTTACAGCACATACCGATATCGCCCCCGACTGGACAGGGCTAGTCACAGAATAATTAATAGTACTGCGTACAGAAGGTTCTCTGTTAATAAATCCCCTATTTAGGTAGGTATGCCGAACTAAACGTGCCTAAATGTGGCCATCTCTTTCTATCGCATGCACGCGCTCTTTTGGTGGCCAAGTCTTAGCGCTAGGGTTGCCGCCAGCAAGAACTTATTAAATTATACGTTACTATAATACTATAGTGTTATCAACAATATTACTAGTAGTCTTTTAGGGTTCCGTACCAAAAAGATGGTGCCGCTTTAGCTGTCTTTCACATTGCTATAATATCTCAAGAACTACTTATGCTATAGATTATCGGGATCAGATAATCTAAATACGGGCTTACTAGATGCCGTTTTTACCTATTTCTTTTGCATCGACTGAGAGCTGTGAACGCGCCATCTACTTATCTAGTCGACACTTCAAAAGTTATTTCGACGACACGTGCTGTTTTCTTTAGCACAAAGCTTTATTCTAACTCCTCTCTGTCTCACTCCAAGTGAAGATATGCGGTTAGGGCCTTTTATATTGTCTTTATTATCGCAATATACTGGAATGTGAATATTATCGTGATTATTAATAAAAATGGATTTTGCTTCCATATTCATCAATATGTAGGTATGTGATGAGCATTGTGATGGGAGTGTATCGCATAATAATAACCACAGTTAAAAGCCTCATCGACTGCTTGCGTTGTTTTGTATATTAGTATTAGTACGTACTTATACTAGTATATGGAGTGATAGTAGTGTATACTGCTTCAAGCTAAGCTTAGATAGACAGTTGTTTTCCTTGATATTATTGAAAATAACTCCGAGCTGTTATCTGCTATTATAAGTATAATTTGACTTGAATAATCTGATAGTTCAAACTTTAACACGTAGGTAAGTAACAAAATAATACCTTCCTAAAGCTAGATTTATAGTCGGTGAATTATCTTCATTACAAAACCAGACCTTTAAAGGCCAATACGAAACTAGCACAAGTTAAAACGAATTGCACTCCCTACAGATGTAGTGAATACTTAATGCTTTCCCATCGGCTAAATTCGGAATACGACTAAACCCGAACAAGTGTCAAATCAATTACCGTACCTATTACTTAACATTGTCATGTCAAATAGCAAAATACCAGTTTTCATTCTGACTTTTGACATTGACTTATAAAGTTTCACATGAACACACATGAATATGTCACCCATTTAATACGATAATTGCACTAACACATACACTTCGGGCCTAGTCGTATTCCGAGTTTAGCCGATTGAAAATCATTATTCACTAACCCCCTTATTCATGAACGTACATTAAGCCTCTATTAGTTAACAAGCCGCTAAAGTTGGCTTATCTGTCACTTTGACATTCATCTTTGTGAGAAAGGGACAAAACAACTTTTAGTTAACAGAGGTTTGTTAAGTTTTATGAATAAGGGGTTTAATCTGTAGGTACTGAACAGAGAGCATATTAGGTAAACCATCGTTGAGTACGTTCGTAGTTGTCATCAACTTAAGATCCTACGCACAAAAGCCTATTATAAAATTTTGTTATGCCCCTAATAACCTCCACAGAAAATGAAAAGTCATTTAGCCACCTGAGATGGATTTATCAGCCAAGACGGACGCTTAACGCCTGAAAATATGGAACGAATTCTCGTCGTTTACTTTAACATAAGTGAATAGGTCATTTATAAAAAAAAATTAGGACCAGTAAAATTATAAAATTATTTTTAAAAACGAAGAAGAGTAATGAGTTATTTTATTATTTAATATTTTTTTACTCTTAATAAAACACATGTTTTTACAAGCATACCCTTGAGTGATAACTAGTAGAACTAGCATCGATAGTTAAGTTTATCGACATAGGAACTCCCTACTTGTCAAAAATGTTGCCCCGCGGATTCCTACGTCTGATGATTACTGATTGCTTAGTTAAAGATTTTTACACAGGCAGAACATAAAATTTTATATCGTCATTTTTTGACTTGGACACGGAAAAGCTCTCTTCTCAGTTTATCTGTGTTCCATTCTATTCCGAGGTGCAACAACGACCAACACAAGAGCGGAACAGACGACGTCCTGTTCAGCTGGTAGGTCTACGACATGTTTTATGAAATGCCATAAAATGTCACATAAAACATGATCATAGGATAGGTTACTATCGTGCTAGCTTGGCTGTTCCCATAATATTATGCTCCGTGAGCAGCGATTTTTACACTACTTATAATTAGAAGTCGACGTTTTATAAACCTTTCTTATTGACCGAGTGAACGAAGCGATCGAAGGTCTCCGTTTCAGCGTGGGCAAAAATATTTTCGTATAAATCCGGCAGTTCTCATCTGCAGGTTGCATTTCTCAAACGATTCTAATGAAATTTTGTGAACGGGTTCGATTTTTGGTCGATTCAGTTTTTGGAAATTTTGAAATGTGTAACTAAAATAAGTTTCTGTCAAAAATTACATTTCCGGTAAAGGCAAAGTGTTTTATTTGTAAAACATAGGTGACGGCTGCGGCAGCGGTACAAGCTTTTATTGCCGACTCTACTTTTTTGCATAGTCTTTAACTACTCGTTAAGATGGTTCCAATGAGCCCGAACAAGTTGGATTTATCTTGTGTAGTTTAGGAGTTGCTATGGCCACCTTGTGTCTCCATTATCAGATCAGCTCGGTCGTACCATAATATTGCATTGTCACCAAACTTACATAAATAAGTATGCCAAATTTCGGCTCAATCGGATACCGGCAAGTGGCAAAAAAAAGAATTACAAATTTTGACGACAACTTGCATACTTACAACACGAACAGTGCAAGTTAATTAGAATAAGTTTCTGTCAACAATCATATTTGGTACAGTCAGCATCAAAAGTAGCTACGCATTTGAAAAGATCAAGTCTTTATAAGTACTTTTGATCCCTTCATATGCGTAGCTACTTTTGATGCTGATTGTACAAGCTTGTATTGCCGACTGCACTTTTTTCCACAATCATCAACTACTTGTTGATACGATTCGAATGGGCCAAAACACAACGTGTTTATCTTGTGTAGTTTAGACGTTGCTATGGTCACCTTCTGTCTCCATCGTCAGATCAGCTCGGTGGTACTATAATAATGTATTGTCACCGAACTTTCATAAGTATGCCAAATTTCAGCTCAATCGGATACCGGCACGTGGCTGAAAAAGATATTGTAAATTTTGATGACAATTTAGAGTACTTAAGACATACATACTATTTACAAAATGCAAGTTAAATAAAAGCTTGTAAAATCGCGAGGTTATAGATCATAATTCATAACCACTAGTACGAGTAGAAGTAAGTAGAGAAAGCATTTCAGAAAAACATTTGGGACTAGGAATAGTTCGTTAACCGTTTTATTTTTGCCCTAATATCGTAAGTGAGAAGGTTCAAATTATAATAACAGTTTTTGCAAGTTCATATTTTTTCAATCATGATGCCCGTGTTATTAGTTGACACGCAAATTAGCTATAAAACCAGTCAAACAGTTCAAAGTACAATCCTATAAAAGGATAGGGCTAGTAAAAAAAACGAACGTCAGTTTATAATATTACCTACCCTTTGAGTTATTTAAGACTGTTGAGAGAAGTTATGAACAGTGTGAAAGTGGACAGAAATGTGTTACAATAGACCCCTTGCCCTCACACAGTAATTATTTACTCTTTGAACTGCAATGACGGATACATCCGCATTGGAACTGGGTCAACGCCAACGACGTATGAATCCGTTAGGGCCTTCTGGAGTATGACTAGTGAATGACAATTTACCAGGATTTATATAGATGTGAGTAGTTGGAATGATTTTAAAATGAGTAAGTACCTTAAATATAGTCACTCATTGACTTGTTAGAGCGTGTACCTAGGTGGTGAGTATGTGTAAAAATGATCTAACTGTTGTATCTGAAATAATAAATGTAACTGATAGATTCAATGCATTATTTCGTGATTTTAAGCGCTATTTTTATTTCACTGAAGATAGGAAATAAAAAACCTTCGTGCTATCGGCATAAACAGTATAATTTGTTTTATAGCTGATTGTATGAGATTGCAATATGTCGTCACCTTGCTTTAATAATGGTGAATTTTCTGAACTATCCAACATGAACAAGAACCTTTGCGTTGCATGGTACATATATTATATACAAATGACGACTTTCATCTTATCGAAAACTCACGGGAATTTTCATGTTATCGTTGAATAATAAATAAATTGACAACTACGAATACCCTTGTCGGTGGCGTCGTTGAGTTATTACCGGAGGCTAACACTTCTCAGTCCGCAGTGCGAACTACTGAGATATTTTTCCGCACCTCGAATAGATGGAATGTATGGGACTATAAATTATTACTAGTTCGTACTCGCACAGTATTGATGGTGCTGAAATATGGCAGTGCGGACTGAGGGGTGTGGGCTACTGGTAACAGCCTCCATCGTTGAGCCTGGTTCAGCCCCACACATTGGCCTCTGTGTAATTGAGATCATCTAGTAATTAAATTTAGCTTATTATCAACAATAATCACCCAAACGAATGGACGCGATGAAATATTGTTCTTTAGGTACTACATTAGGCAATTTCATAGAGATTCTAGGTACCCTTAAAGGGGTTACAGCCGTGAAGATTTTGGGACGCATAGTCTACGAGTATTTTATGTCGTCTATCACTTTGTCTTGGAGCAGATCTTTTAGTTGGCGTTTGACCTTAGTGGGTGGAAACTTGGTGAGGCAGAAATCGGCGATGAGGCAATACGCCTTGCAGAGGAGGGGGCAGAGCAGGGCCTGGTGCAGTACGGCCGCGGCGCGGTACCAAGGCCCGTCGAACGGGTCCAGCAGCGCGGGGCAGATCATGTGGTTCAGGTTCACTTGGGCGGGCTGTGGACACAGGACGATCATGCGAACACCTATGCTTTAGATTCTTCTATCTGCGTCACATCGCGTTTACTACTTGGTTTAGCTGATATGGTTTAAACTTTCTGAACTGAGCCCATCCACTTAAGACTACAAAACCATTGATGGAGTAGCCACAAATTAAGATAACGAGCTCGTAGTAAAAGCAGATTATAACCGCCTTGGAAGGTTAATAATCGAGTATATTTCCTTGGACAATATACTACAAAATTCACTAACAGAATAATGGGAATCATAACTTTTTAGCATGTTACATACAGGTCGCAGCACGTAAGTTTAGCGCTGACCGTTTATGCGCAGAAGTCGAAAATAAGGTATCTCGGGGGAGTGCAAGGGCGCGCGCGGGCGTGTGTAAGCGCTGATTGGCTCTCCAGTCGTACTCTGTCCCGCGCACCGATACGACGCCCCGCTCACTTCTGGTGTACAGTCGCGTTCTAAATTGTATTGTTGTCACTGTTGTTGTTTTCTGTTAAATTTGAGTTTGCGTTTTATTGACTGTTTTAATTAATTTTGTGATTTGAAACAGTGAATATGCCTAGAATAAATACTGTTTCGTGAAAACAGGCACGGAAAATGGTATATGTCGTGCATTATTTTTTAAATACAGAGCTAATGAATTCATTGATTCTTTGTAACATATTAAAAGTCTGATTGACGAAACTACGAATATGATACTCAGTCACTTGGACAGCGGCACTGTGGATTTAAACATGATGAAACAAACTGCACAAGTTATTAAGACGGAAAATATGTAATAGAATTGTGTTGTCAGTGATTTAGGGAAAATTAAAAAAAGAACAGTAGAGGCTACAAAACCAGCTTCCACCCGCGACTTCGTTCGTGTGGATAAATACGATATGTACTATATCTCGGAGCTAAATTTCATCCGATCCGTTTAGCCGCTTTGGCGTGATTGAGAAACATCCATCTATATGAGACTAGTTTAAACAAACTCGCTTAAATATAAAATTACAAACAAAACCACGTTCTTTATTAATAAGTATTATTGTAATCAATTTGTAGACATAAAAATTGCGCGCGCGACTTTACCTATGCGCAGCTATCCCCTCCACGTTTCGTTCACCGCTAGACTTACGTGCCGCGACCTGTACCACCTATGGTTATGATTATTAAATACACAATTTTTGAATATGCTATTTTTCTCTAAGACCAAGTTAAACCTACTCAACAAGGAATTAGGTCGAAAATTCAATATACGTGCAATGTGGTTCTAACCTTTTTAGGGCTCCGTACAAAAATATAAGGAACCCATGGTGCTGCTCTGTCTATCTCATCTATCTGTCAGTCACATTGCTACATAGCTCAAGAATTAATTATGCTATCGATTTTCAAATTTGGAATAGTAATAAAGAAGGCTAACCCAAATGCATTGTTTTTTTTTTGTTTTCATTATACTTTTTGCTTTCTGCGAAAATTTACCGACAAAATTTTAAAGTCTAGTGACTTTGTCAAATGGGGTGTCATATGAAAGGGCTTGAATTGCATGTTCTAAAACAGTTTTTTTTTCTATTCTACGGTGGATTAATTTCGAATTATGAAGGAAAAAATATACCAGGTCCCTTTAGCTCCGAAATTTACCAAGAAAAATAAAGTATGAAATTATTACATCACGTTAATATCAATATAAACATTACAGGAAAATATAATTATGCCTTTTTGTACATTTAATTTTTTCTTCATCATAAAACATTTCTAAACTATAAGTAAGTTTGTACAACGCTCCGATAGATGGCGCAGTACCCATGTTTAATTTCTGCTGAATTAATAGGGTCAGACTCGCACTTGATCGGTTCTTTTAAAAAGTATATGGTTGGCGGTTACGCGAACAAAAGGAGATAAAAAGATTGTACACATACAAAGCGTACATCGTGTGGATGAGCTGAGATTAGAAAGTTTAAACTATACTAAGGCCTGATTCGTAACGGATTCGCTAGATTTAAAACCATGTTAACCAAGAAATATATTGTCAAAATTAACCGAAAAATATTTTTCGGTTTATTTTGTCGCATGTGGTCTAAGAGTCTCTTGGCCAGAGAACCCAAAACCGTTCAATAGATCAACACTCGATCCACCAGGTCTTATCAGTGCACTTATAGGACATGGTGGATCTAATCTTTAACCGACTTCAAGATTTGAAAAGAGGAGGTTATCAATTCGGTTGTATGTTTTTTTTTTTTAATGTTTGTTACTCCATAACTCCGTCATTTCTTAACCGATTTGGAAAATTCGTTTTTTGATTGTTAGTATATATATCCAAGTTGGTCCCATTTTTGTCAAAACGCAGTTCTGATGATGGGATCCATGAGGAATTGAGGGAACTCCTCAAATCTTTAAGGCAAACATATAGTGATTATTGTGTTTTTATCAACAAGTCAAGCATTTTCATCCAAAAATGTGACATTGGATGAAGTGGAACTGCTGATGATGATCAGAACAGAACTCTTCAACGACGAAAAGTTCACGTTTGGCGATTTGTACTCCTAGCTGTGTTTGTTAAGCAATTTCTATTTTCACGATTAATTTTTGTCATGCTTGATTTCTGATGATGGGATCCATGAGGAATTGAGGGAACTCCTCAAATCTTAAAGGCAAACATATAGTGATTTTTGTGTTTTTATCAACAAATCGAGCATTATCATACAAAAATGTGACATTTGATGAAGTGGAGCTGCTGATGATGATCAGAACAGAACTCTTCAACGAAGAAAAGTTCACGTTTGGCGATTTCTCCTCCTAGCTGTGTTTGTTAAGCAAGTTCTATTTTCACGATTGATTTTTGTCATGCTCGAGTTCTGATGATGGGATCCATTAGGAATCGAGGGAACTCCTCAAATGTGAAAGGCACACAAATAGTGATTTTAGTATTTTCATGAACTAATCAAGCGTTTTCATTCATAAAAGTGACATTTGTTGAAGTGGAACTGCTGATGATGATCAGAACGGAACTCTTCAACGACGCGTAGTTCACGTTTGGCGATTTGTTCTCTTCGTTTTGTTTGTCAAGCAAACAAGGTTGTTCCATGATTCCATGAGGAATTGAGGGTACTTAGTCTTCTACCATTATAAACATACTTACAGCCATTTTTATTTTATAGTATGGAATCTAAGAGTACACCATCTAAGTATAATAATCTTTCACCGGCCTCCCCCATTGAGGTCGGTTTTTTTTTCTTAAAAATTATTTAGGTTCGATTTGGAGAGCATTATTTTCAAGGAAGATCATGGTCTCGTGACCATCGTAGACCGTCTCCAAATACGGTTAAAATAATATTGAAATGTCTTATTATGTAACAAAATCTACGAGCGATTTTTTTCCATTCTTTGGTCCGAAAGCATTTTCGGCGTTGACTTCAGCTTTTGTTTTTGTGATTGTGCCAATTTCAATGGTGCAGTATATAAACAAAGTAAGTTAAAAAATAACGAAGAAAAACTTAATGAATTTAGCGAATCCGTTACGAATCAGGGCTTAGTTTGCTGCGTTTATGTGAAATTGTAAATTAAACGAGCTATGATCTCATTCAATAGACCCATTTTCTGAAGAGTCAAATCAGGTACCGTTCATCCCTAATAATAGTAACACCTCAAGTAGTATCATTCCAGTTAATTTGGACCATGGTTGAGTAATTTTGACAATAGTTAGACGATTCGCTGGCTATGAAGCTAGCCAAGAAGTAATAGCACGCTGTCTTCACAGCTTTCAGTCACCAAGTGGGGTTGTAAATTAGTAATATAATAAATGACTACTAGGTTGAAATAAAATCATTTATACAGGACATCATTAATCAATCACAACTAATTCAGTAATCGATCGCAATCTTGTTTAAATTGTAACTACCAAAAACAAACATACTTTATTTCTCGATAAATTTTAAGCGGGAATTATTATTTAAATAAAAATCTTTGTCACCCTACCCGTGGTTTATAATAATTATAAACTATGAACCTAAGACCACCTTCGATATATTAATTTTTTTAGCCAACCTTTAAACTTTTGTGTCATATAATTAATTTATGAGGAATAAGTAATCCATTATAACAAGTCGACAGATGAGTTGTTCACGGTCGGCCTAACAAATTTCCCATCAAAGCACTGAAATACGACGTAACCACGCTCACGCTTGAAGAAATGTAGGATGACCATAAATTAAATGGATATTAGTGTTCACATGAATATTAAATTTAATAAAACAGAGATGTAATTGCATGAGACCTCGTCCATTGGAAAACTTGGACTCTTTTAGTTGGCAATATTTCGACTTTTTTCTCTATTCTTTGACTCCTGATCACCGATTCAAAATCACCATGTATAGTAAATATATGACGACTGTAATAGCTAACGATGAGAATACTCACTATTGCTATGGCTTGTAGAATTATGAAGTGATACAGTAGATTCAGGCAATAACTAACAATTGCCCAATTGAAATCACCAAGTGGCTCTACGTTGTATACACCTGGAAATTCATTCAATATTTACTCAACTGTCATTAACCTATAGTATCTTATGCAACAATTACATAAGAAGGGTTCAAAAAAGTCAAGAAAAGAAGCTATAACGAAACGAGCGTAGCGAGGTTTGTTATTAAAGATTCGAGAATTTAAAGACCAATTATGTAACGTTGCATTATTGCATACAATATTTTTTCTACTACAGCTAAATACAGTCATACTCGTACATATAATGACTTGATATGGGATAGGCTTGCATAATGGTTTTACAAAATCTAAACTTATGGAATATAATATACATACCTCCAATTCTCAAAAGATAGTATGGTATCACACACATCATGCCATGTTGTATCCAGTACAAAGCAGCCTCAGCTGGAATCTAAAATTAATATTATTAATTGATAAATTAAGATTATTATTAATTAATATTATTCATAACAGTAATTATGTGAGTAAGCTTTAATCATATATATTAATTTATTTTAATATTTATTGCTAAAATCAAATAAGTAGTTGCCAGTATTAATATCTGCCAAAACGAAGACTACAAATAGAGTCGATTTATGCGCATTTTGCTACTGGCGAGTGTACAAAGGGCATTTAAATAAGAGTAGTTATTAAGTGATTGTCTGTTTGATTAATTCCATATTTACCTGCCGTGAGGCTGTCTCTGGGAATAAAAACGCTAAAAGGGGTCCATTTAACAAGTTTAAGTGTATGCGGAATATTGCAGTAACTGTCTTGCTGGGTGGTGCAGCCAACAGGTAAATCTGAAAACATCTTTTCTCTATTTCCATGGTACTTGCCACAAGTTAAAATGTATATACTACCTACCTACTTGCCACATATTAAAATTTATAACATGTCATCATTCACGTTAAAATTTATAACATGCCATCAGCAATACCTAAATTGAAAATATTTAAAGTTTATCAAAATCACAAAAAGATATATGTGACTTCAAAAATTCGAAAATTAGGTTCTTTACGTCCATGAAAAACCAATAGAAAAATACCATATTAAAAGATACCAATAGAATCCTTATTTAAAAATAGTAAAATATTGTAGGCAAAATGTATTTAAATAAACGCAGTATTTAACGACCAAAATAGCGATTTAATGCCAAAATGCATTTACGCATGCCGTCCTATCGGGGAGGGCGGTATGACGGACTAACCGCGGCAACGAGCGCGTCCAGTCCTGTGGAACATTGCTTAGAGAGTTAGCTCCGACCCCCTGTGTGATTCCCGTACGGCGGAGGCATCAGATGCGCATTGCTTAGAGAGTTAGCTCCGACACCCTGCGTGGTTCCCGTACGGCGGAGGCATCAGATGCGCATAGCGTCTGGCTCCGCCTCCAGCCCGTCGCCGACGGAGGGGATCCGCGAGACGATTGCTCTCGCGGGCCCGCTCCGCAACCTCCTTCTGCGACATTACGTCGATACAAAAGGAGGCCATCGCAATTGCAAAGTAGAGTCACAGAGATGCAGTGGTCGTGCGGTTAGCTCGTACTGACTGAGTACATCCATGTGGAGTATTTCACTGATATCTCTATCTCATCTCTGTATATATATTTTACTTTGTGGTCTACAGCTCACAGAGTCACTAGCTGCACAACGGTAGGGGTTTAGGAAAAAGCGTGACGGGGGGGGGAGGCAAGTAGTTCATTCTGCTTGACGTAATATGTGGACGGCCCCTATGTCCCAAATTTTTGGCTTTTGTTATGCTCTAATTGTAAGTGATTTCACAAATATTGACTGTATATATTTTCTAAATAATAATAATAATAAATAAATAAAAAAAATAAAAAATAAATAAATATTAAGGGAAATTTTTACACAAATCGAACTAGTCCCAGAGTAAGCTCAACAAGGCTTGTGTTATGGGTACTAGACGACGATATATTTAATAGATATATACTTAAATACATACAAAACATCCAAGTCTCAGGAACAAATGTCTCTGCTCACCACAGAAACAAATGCCCTTACCGGGAATCGAACCCGGGACCTCTAGCTTCGGAGGCAATGGCACTACCAACTAGGCTAAACAGGCCGACAATAGAATAAGTATTAGGGGACCATCTTACACAAATCAACCTAGTCCCAAACTAAGCAAAGCTTTCTATACACACTTATATAGATAGATACATACTTAAATACGTAGAAAACATTGAAAACCCAGGATAGAATATATAATTTTACGTTCGCCAGGACAGCTAGTATACAGGATGCTTTTATTGAATTCCGTTAATTGCGAGGGCACATTCCTGAGGTGAAATAATGTAACTTTCGCTAAGACACTAGTATCCCAATTCGTACCATTTCGAAAATATTCAAGAATTCATTTTCGTTAATTAACACCCCTAGTATAAGTATGAAAGATCCTTAACAAAATTAAGCAGTGTTGACGTGCGTGTCATTCGAATTCCGAATATTGTCATACTTGACACTTTTGCTTAACTCCACGTTAACTCTGAAGGCCGTTTTGCATTCACCCTGATATAATTAATTTCTTGGTATGAAATTGAAAAATATATATGTTTTTGAATTTTGAAAAATTAAATATGCTACGTCGTTTCTGTGGCTATACACGGCTATATGTTTGAAGGAACGGAAATCAATAAAAACAGCCTTATAATAAAAACGATTACAATCAATATAAACTGTTTAAACTACTCTTTTGTAGGTATGTATACATAACATTAACTGCTATTGTTCCCAATTTCCAAACAAGTAATTACCTATAATAATCAGTTTGATGCCTACTGTTGTAACCGGTGGCGGTCGACTTGTACCCACAATGATATTATAATTTAGCCACCAACACCATTGCCCCAGTCGACAACACAATTTAACTGTCCATTCGTGCACCTTATTGCAAAGTGGCAAGGCTACTAATAGTCAGTGTAGCGTGATGCTGCTTGTACCTATACTTACAATTTGAATAACATTGTATGTTAAATAAGCATTTTCAGAGTTCAACCACAATTGAACCCCTGACTCCGGGGTCTGGACTTAAACAGAGTCCATAGATGTTATTCAGAATAATGAAAAATTAACATTTTATTTATGTATTTATTGAAGCCAATACCTATAGGAATACTATTGAAAATCTAGTTAAAAATGGCAAGTTAGTGGTACTGGTAATACATATAATATCATGTATACAATATACAAATAATAATCATATTCTGTCTCATAAGTTAGCAAAAAAGAGTGACAGTTTTTAGTATATAATAATATAATAATAATATTGGGGGACAATCTTACACAAATCGACCTAGTCCCAAACTAAGCAAAGCTTGTACTATGGGTACTAGACGACGATATACATACTTATATAGATAAATACATACTTAAATACATAGAAAACATCCAAGACCCAAGAACAAATATCCGTGAAAAATGCACAAATAAATGCCCTGGCCGGGATTCGAGCCCGGGACCTCTAGCTTCGGAGGCAGAGTCACTACCAACTAGGCTAAACAGGTCGTCAGGTAAGTATAATAAATATACCTAGATATTTTTCTAGCAGGAACAACATTTGTTTAGTGCTAGCCACAATAAAATATTGACAATCCTGTTATCGATAAGTACATACTTCTTCATCGACAAGACGTACATAAAATCACAGACTTATATCGGCTACCTACCTAGACGCCGCGTGCACCGATCTTGTACAAATTGAACGTAATCCGTACACTTTCGATCCAATTTATTGTTATAATTTGCAATGAATAGTTCTTTATATAGAGCAGCCTACACGAAATTTTCAGGGTGTATTGTCTTTTTTGTTTATCTTGATTGTAGTATAAAAAAAGAGTGACAAAAATATTTAAGGCAGGGCAAGTTTATCAAGTCAATGTTCTGTGTCTACACTGTCTACTTCAAAAACATTCTACTGTCACGTAAGTCACGTTTTATTTCTTTATAGTTGAGCATGTTCGCTGACGTACAAATCACTGTACTTGCGGCATGTACTTCATTATAAGTCTGTTAGGAAAACATGCGGTATAGCTATTTAAAAATATTCACATGTCATCCAACTCATCGAAGTAATGCTAAAGAGGCAAAATCGTAATACACATTTCATTTATTTCCTCTACTTATTACCAATGTCAAAAAGTAAACAAACTTTTTATATTCTTAGACGTTATTCATTAAAAAAGTAAATAATTGACATACAATGTGACATTTATTCACATTGCATATTAAGCATCGTCCCAAAGAAACATAACATCACATGTCACATTAACACAGACAAGCTTAAGAATATTCGGGAAGAAAAAAATCGATTTCATATTTACCTAACAAAGTTTATGATCAACTGCATTCTGCCATGGTACCTACCAACTAGAAAACCCCAGTAATTTTCGAACATTTATCTATGACGTTGAAGTGGTACTTATCGATAACAGGACTGTCGATGTTTTTATTTTGTCAATCACTTACATCAAGTCATTCGTGCTAGAAAAATATCTAGGTGTAATAATAAACTACTGGAGAAAATACAATTACTGCAAGGCAGAACTAGTAGCTGGCTCTTGGACATTGGACTTGCTTTTATAGTGTATAAAAATATCTGATCATCCTTGACATTATTATTTTAATGAATCCTGTTGACATTTGTATCATTATTTATTACAGTTCTGTGTTTGATTTTCTTTATTTATTGACATTGTATCATTTAATTAGTAAATTGTATTTAATATTGAATCAATGAATTGTAACACTCCTCAACAATGTTTGCATGCCTGCATGCAGGCTGAATGCACTGGACATGTATTATTTTCAACATCTCATCAACTCATGTATTCAGAGCAAATCAATTTTTGAATCTTTGAATAATATGATAATGATGGTGTTAATTTTTAGGATTTCACAGCCAAAATGGCGAAAACGGAACCCTTATACTTTTGTCATGTCTGTCCATCCGTCTGTATGTCAGTCAATTTAAATTCAGATTTTACATTAAATATCTTTACTATTACAATCTAAAGGCCAAATATGAATAGGAAGACCCTGGAAAGCAGTTTAGTTTTACTATATACTTACCTGCATTAATGTTGTAACATGACATGGATTTAGCAAATATATTACAGTACGAGATGCAAATTTAAATCCAATCTCCATTCCCCATAGCAGGGCCAACAGTATAACTAGTAGCCTTTTGCCTCCTCTATCACTTTTTACATACACTTCCTCATGAGCTAAACTCAACTTTGGATAAGTCTTGACCTGGAATATTTAAATAATACAAAACCACAGTATACTTAACACACACAGTAAAACATTTCCAGCCAGCTTGTAAGTCTGCCCAAAATGTTTTTAGTAGGTATACATGTTAGCAATCATAATTACAAAAGACTGCCTCGGCCACCACACCTACCCAGGGCATTAAATTTTGATAGGTATTTTTAAATTATAGCTTTAATTATTTTAATTATAGTTAGTTTTAGTTTTGTGTTCTTAGTTATTTATTAATACTATGTATGTATTTTTATTTTTTATTTAATAAATAATTTATCCATACATTTAGTGGACATTTCAAAAGACAATGGATAAATAAATAGTATACTCAAATGTATTTTATTTACATAAATTTTACCTATCAACATTTAATTAAATTAAGATTTTCGATTATGACTCCATAAATCAATGAATGACACCAATATTAATTTAATTAAGCGCAAAATAAACTCTTGTACCTAAATTAAATTATAAGTATAAGTTATTAATACTTACTAAAATGTATGAGCACAATCCAGTAACTATGATAGTTTCAATTATTTGCCTATTATACGATAAAAAATATGCGCACTCCGGGCCCACATTTCGTGGAACAGCTTTATTAGCACCACTATAGGCCCATTCAAACATTGTTAGATGTCACAAATATATTAATACTGTTTAAAGATAAAATTAATAAATGCCGTTTTTATATTTTTTAACACATTTCCTATAAAGATGTATAGTGTGTCTGTAAATAATTCAACGATTCAATCAATTCCCGCGATGACAGCTGACAGCGGCGTATAAATTAAAGTTGCCATATCGATGCCATATGGGGTCTGTTACACGCTTAATATTATCACAATACTAGTGTGCCAATATTATCGCGGTTTTCAAAATTGTTTGGATTTTGCGTCAATATTCATTAAACGGCACGTGACACGGATCGTGATATGAGTGTATCGCGTGATAATAATAATCGTGTAACAGGCCCCTATCGTCACAAACATGAAGCCTCTTTCTACGGTCACAAATAAAATAACCCACAGATCACAGACTACATAGTAAGGGTTAAAGACCGCCAACTCACGAACCAAAAATGTAGACCATAGCAAATATATTTAATCGGTTTTCGCTGGTAGATTTTGATGTTGATTTTTTAAATTATTTAATGGCACTGTGGCAATGGAACTTACTGTGCATACATACGTACATCCAACGATAAATATATACACCGTGGGCTGTTTAAACTCGACCGATTTCAACCACGTATTTCTGACGATATTACAAGTAAATAATGTTCATTTTTTCATTATGTTCATTCAAAACATAGGTCCAATTACGCATTTTTTATTTTTAAAATAAAATAACTCAATTAAGCTTATCACTTCATTGTGAACAAATCTTTTATTGAGCGTGTGAATAAGAAAATACAACCCCTGATCGAGAAACAGAGTAAGCAAACACGACACTTCACGAATGACTCCGACACCACACGATGCACAGCGAGTCAAAAGTTAGTAGAGCCAGACCAGTATATCTCTTCCAAGCTTCCAAGCAAATGAACTGTCAACCATTTAAAAGTTACGTATGGCAATGTTTTATGTTTGACGCAGATGTCAATCAAATGTGAATGTGTCATACGAATTAAATTGAATTAATTTGTTTACGATTGCTAGCACTAAAAAAATCATTTTAATTATGGGCAAATCGTATAAAAGTGGCGAGCGAGAATTATTATTCCGAATGCTCAATAATTAGGACACCGTGAGAGAACAACGAGAGGTGATTATCGCAGAAAAGCGGCAAGTTTACATCTCATCAAGTCTTTGACCGGTAAGTTTAACAACCAATGTTGGTACTTTTTCAATGTTTGTATGAAATTCCATTAAAAACCTCTCGTCTACCAGAACCCGCAATGAGAATTATGTTGCAGCTAAGCTAACAGTTATACAGGGTGTAATCCCTTTTTTGTAAAAGTTACTAAAATTGACGATTTTTACAACATAGGTATACAGGATGTTTGGTAACTAGGTGCAAATACGTTCAGGGATGATAGAGGAGGTAATTTGAAATATTTTATACATAACATGCGTTAGTACAAAGTCTCTTAGTTTCCAAGATATGCACTATTTTATTTTGAAAATTGTACCTATGTTTTCCATACTACCATACATTTGGAAAAATTTTAGTTTTTTTTTAATGTATATATTGAACTAACTTACTCAAAGTAAATACTAAGTATTATTTTTGTTGTAATTTCCAGTATTTTACTGCTTGTACGTGAATTGACAGATAAGGTCTCGAAGATATTAAGCAAGTACTTACTTCAAACTATCTTCACCCCCATATGTGAAAAAAATCTCAATATCTTTGGTCACAGAAAGACAATTTTCTTCTGGGAAAACCTGGTGTGTATAAAAGTAATAAAATTAGTGGTGTGTAAGTTGAGTATAATTATGGTAGTTTTGACATAGGGCAAACAAAACGCACAATAATATGAAAATTATTTTTAACTAATATCAAAATTACGTGGGCTAATCAGTAAAACTGCCATAAAAAAATCCTTTCAATGATGCATGAGAAAAATGTACGATTCCAGCACACGAACATGCATTTTTCGAGAATGACAGAGGTTTGTACGAAACAGTGGGGCGTAGGTATATAGGCTGACATATATTATTTATTTATTTATTTATTTATACATACATACATACTAATACTACTACTACTATTATTTTCACTTATTTAAATATTAAAGATCATACACAAGTATCAAGACTAATTAGTGCCCTGTCTTCAGTGTTATCATATACCGATTTACAGACAATAAATTAAAATAGCTGGGGCTAGTATGATCGCTTATATGTCGGACATATAGCATTCGTCCCTCTCGCACTTACATACTTGACAGTACGGGACGAATGCTATATGTCCGACATATAAGCGATCATACTAGCCCTGCTGGTGCAGACTTATGCTAGTCAGACTCTATGTGTCATGGATTGTTTACTAGTTTATGACAACAAATGTTAAGTAGGTATGTAGGTAGTGTAGGTACAGTCGCGAACCGGAATTGTTGAGCCACTTACCTATGTTTGTAACTTCGCCGTGTAATGCAAATGGGTATGTCAAATGTCACAAATGTCATGTCAGTAATACCTGGCCAAGAGCAATCCCATTTTTAATTTAAAAAAAACCGGCTATTTATTACTCGGCTAAATTACGAACAATGGCAAATGCCTCAACAATCCCTGTTCGTGATTGTAAAGCTGAGTTTATAAATATTTATACAAAATTACGCCTTATTTCAATGAATTAAGGCGTAGATATGTAAAGTTATTACTTAAGCTCAATTATCTGAATTATTTAAGCTCAATAACTTAATTCCTTCATATTCAAAATAAATTTCCTCTTGTTGTGCTATGCGTGAATATAAATCGAAGAAACACGATATTCGATAACATGAATAAGGTTTTCGAAGTGTGAACCACCGTTTTGAACACGAATATACGTCATGAACGTATTTCATTGTTAAGGTTCACAAAATTTGCTTTAATTTCTTCGGAGGCTGCTGTAATTCTTAATAACAATTCCTCTCTTGAGTGTACTGGGTTTGAGTACACTTTATCATTCAGTGTCCCCCATAAAAAAAACTAAAGGTGTTAAGTCTGGCGATCTAGCGGGCCAGGCAAGAACATCACTTCCGCGTCCTATCCATCTGTTCGGGTATTCCTCGTTTAACCAATTTCGCACACTCAAGGCTGAAGTGGGCCGGACAACCGTCGTGCTGGAACCACATTGTTCTTCGTGTTTCTAAGGCTGAGTTGCACCAAATCGCCTGTAATCGTAAGCTGTGTTCGTTAAAATTTGATTGTATGGAAAGTTTGACAAGTTTCTATGGGATGACAGCTGCCGGCGCCATATTTAACGTTGATCGGTCTGTGATCGTAAGTCGATGCAACCCAGCCTAAATCTACATCTTCCAGTAGATCATTAAGCTCATTTCTCAAAAAAATCAAATAATTCGCTGAATTCAATCGATTTGGAAATATGACAGGACCTATCAATTTATCACCAATAATTCCAGCCCACAAGTTAACAGAAAATTTGCATTTGAAGCCGCAAATGATTGTACTATCTGTCGCATTCTAACTCATTTTGGTGCACCATAAGGATTAAAGAGACAAGTTGGAGAGATATAGATAGGTGATATCTGCAGGTTTTGACCTGTCAGTGCCTCCGCTTTCATAACTGCATATTGTACTGAACTGACGTTTGTGGTGTGTTAGTTTATAAGGGATTTAACATTTTGGTGTGCTTTTAAATTCTTTAAAAGCCGAGAATGATCGTACTATCTGTCTCGTTCTAACTCATCTTGGATAACAACGTAGAAAAAGGATAATAGGATAATATAGGGAGCCTCTTTGCTTCAGAGCCTTCTAATTGACAAGGGTGCTGCTCTTCGAGTAAATATCAGAACTGATAACCGTTCCCATTATTATTTAGCCCTAACTTCCGACTACTACTTCTCATTCACACATGTTCAAAACCAACTACATGAAAATCACGAGCTGGTGATGATGATGACTTATTATAATAATATAATAACTAGAGGATGCGAGAACAAGCGCTTGGATGACTCGACGCTTGATCGGATCCGCCTGGAGGCACTCTCTGCTCGCCTGGCATCCACCTCGGCGCGGGATCTACCCGCCGCGACGCCGGTTCTGGTGCCCACATTCGACACGGCACCGGGGCCGACGAGGACTATGCGACCCAGAGTGTGAGTGTCCAGGCCCACGAGCAATTATAATATTGGGGGGACAATCTTACACAAATCGACCTAGTCCCAAACTAAGCAAAGCTTGTACTATGGGTACTAGACGACGATATACATACTTATATACATAGAAAACATCCAAGACCCAAGAATATCCGTGAAAAATGCACAATTAAATGCCCTGGCCGGGATTCGAACCCGAGACCTCTAGCTTCGGAGGCAGAGTCACTACCAACTAGGCTAAACAGGTCGTCAAATTGAGGACGCCTCTGGAAGACGCGATTAGGCGATATCGATCCACACCTAATTGTAGGCCCCGACTACCACGCTTGCCTATGAGTAGACGTAATCTAGCGTTAATGGGTGCCCTAAACGATCTCCTAGACCCATATTTACGGGCTAGCGATGACTTAATTGACACACACTCAATTATGTACTGCGGGGCCATCGCGGTGTGCCGTGTTGCTCGCGTCAAGTTTCCGGACGCTGACCGTGCACCTGGGACCGTCGGGAATATCCCTGCCTGGCAAGTACGAATTGAGCGGCGTGTCAATACGTTTAGGACTCTCATTGCAAAGCTGATCTGCTTCAGGGGGGGCAATAGCCGCCCCCGAGTCATGCGCTTCGTGACCCAAGCCTTCGCGGGATCTGGTGTCAGGCCCCGCGATTACATGGCTTGTGTTACGGAACGCATTGACTTTCTGAAGCAGAAAGTCCATGCATGAGCAAGCCGTATTCGCCGCTACAGAGAACGTGGGGACTGATACCGGCAGAATCGCCTTTTCCAGAGTGATCAAAGCAGAAGAGGTATACCAGAAGTGGGATGGAACTGACCATCACGTGTGCGATGGACAGCGACCGGATGCTACTGCCATGGGTAACTTTTGGCGTAGTATATGGTCGGTGCCTGTGGAACACACCGAGGGCGCGTGGATGGGTATTGTCGAGCCTGAGTGTGAGTCCATCGAACCATAGATAAGTATGTGTAATATAATAACTGAAACATCGAACCCATGGGGTCTGTTACCATCAGCCCCGAAGACGTAAGTTGTGCCATCTATACGGCTCCGAAGTGGAAAAGCCCGGGTCTGGATGGATTGCACAACTTCTGGCTAAAGTGGTTTCGATGCTCACACGCACGTTTGGCAACACAGTTCCAGCAAGCCCTCGAGCTCGGTTCCCTGCCGCCTCCCTTAACAACTGGTGTTACCTCCTTGCTCTACAAGTCCGGTAGTACCACGGAAACGAAGAACTACAGACCCATCACGTGCTTGCCGACGTTATACAAGCTCCTTACATCCATTTTAAGAGCAAAAATTAACACGTACATTGTTGCAAACAAAATTTTGGCCCCCGCTCAAAATGGATGTAGGGGTGGGGTCACGTGGTACTAAAGAGCTCCTCCTCATAGACATGACCATTTGCCAACGAGTCCGGCGAAACAGAGCGACCCTCTCGGCCGCCTGGATTGACTATAAGAAGGCCTATAATTCGGTGCCTCATTCATGGCTGAGGAGGGTCTTAGAGCTGTACAAAGTTGATGCAGCTTTGAGATCCTTCTTAGTTGCTTGCATGGAGCAGTGGACCACAGTCCTTCGGCAACCGGGATGAGGAGAGGGCCCCTCTGGCGCGCAGGATTTTATTAGGATTGAGCGAGGTATTTTTCAAGGTGATAGTCTGAGTCCTTTGTGGTTTTGCCTAGCGCTGAATCCGCTCAGTACCCAGCTGAAGGATTCAGGGCTAGGTTGCCAGCTACGGAGAGAGGGTGAGGTCATTTCTCATCTGCGCTACATGGACGACCTTAAACTATTTGCACCAAATAAACATGACCTGCCCGGCTAGTATGATAGCTTATACCGTCACGTTATATGGACAAAATGTATTGAAACGTCACATAAAACGTGACGGTGTAAGCTATCATACTAGCCGGGTTGTTGGAGCTACTGAAAACCACAGAGGTCTTCAGTAGTGCCATCAAAATGGAATTTGGTGTCGATAAGTGTGCGGTCATGCATGTACAGCGGGGGAAACTTGTAAATTCCACAAATTTACAGATTTCTGAGAGAATGGCTCTCAGATCTCTCTCCGAAGCGGAAACCTATAAATATCTTGGTATGTCACAGTCTTTGGGTATCGAGGGTGGGGACATCAAGCGGGCGGTGAAGGAGCGCTTCTTCTGTCGCCTGACAAAAGTACTCAACAGTTTTTTGTCGGGCGGCAATAGGGTGCGCGCCTTCAACGCCTGGGTGATGCCCTTGCTCACATACTCCTTTGGCATATTAAGGTGGACCCAGGCTGAGCTCGATTTCTTGGATCGAAGAGTGCGTGTACTGCTCACTGCGCACCGTGTGCTACACCCACGCTCGTCTGTTATGAGACTGTAAAATTACTTAGGCTGGGTTGCACCAAACCGTCTGTAATCGTAAGCTGTGTTCGTTAAACCAAGGGGCTTGCAATGGATGGAGCGCGCGGCGTTAATAACCTAACGCTCGAAATCCCCGAAACTAGCTGTCAGTCGCGGGCCGTCACCGTCCGTGCGTGTACGTACCCGTCGTGCTCCGCTGCCGCGCGCCGCCGACTTGATCGCGACGAACCGCGCTAACGTATTTTTTTGTGTGATTTTAAAAAAAACACGATGAAACCTATAACCAGCACCACATGTTCTGTATATGGTTGTTTAAATACCCGAAGGAACGTTGGTGTGTCTTTTTTTCAATTACCTACAAATTGTGAACGGTAAGTTTTTCTTTTAGTTTGGTATATATGTAATAATAAGTACTTATTTAGTATAACCTTGGTATTTAAAATTATCAAGTTGTAAGTTACAATGTACAACTACAATACAAATGAATACGATACGAACCACCTGGTTACTTTGTTAGGTACATTTCCGCCGATTTACTTATTAAGTACCTAACTGTAATTTTATTCAAAATGAAACACGCGTTATTCAATTTATTTTACTTGATTAGGTACATAATAGTTGTCCTATTTAGATACTTGTCCATTATTGTGTTGTGGCCATACATTATATCTATGTGGCCATAGCATTTGAAACACGGACAAAGTGTTATTCTGTGGTTAAACTTTGAATGTATGGAAAGTTTGACAAGTTTCTATGGGATGACAGCTGCCGAAACCATATTTGACGTTGATCGGTCTGTGATCGTAAGTTGGTGCAACTCAGCCTTAGTCAATACTCAAAGTTTAGCATCGACTACCACAATAGCTGAATTCCTTCTGAATGAGAACGTAAAATTAAAGTCACTAAATATTTTCAAATTTCATCATGTTTCTCCTCTAAATGTACTGAAGTCTTTTAAAATGTTAAAAATAAAGAGCACTAAGGACTTATAGGGCGTGTCAGTCAAAGTGCTGGAATCTATTCTGGAGGTCGTTGCACCCACTCTAACTCTCCTTTTTAATAGCTGTATTGGCTATGTGCGAAGTAGGTGGTGGGGGTAAGTTAGGCGATCGCAGCGCACACCACGGCAGAAATGTGTACTTACCGGGGACATCTGTCAAATTTACTTTCACGTTTCCTATAGGTTTCTTAACGGTTTCCTACGATTCGTTTCGTTTGTATTTATCTTATTTATTTCAGTAAAATCTCCAGTAAGGGGTCTTTCTCGTTTACTAAAATAAATAAAATATTCATGTGTCATTATTTGACACCTCTGAGTTTGACATTGTCCCGGGACGCTTGACGTTTGACGTTTCCGACGTGCACATAGCCAATACTTAGACAATGGCATTTTTCCCTATATTAAAAGCTAGCTGTTGCCCGCGACTTCGTCCGCGTCTTCACTCCTATTGGTCGCAGCGTGATGTAATATAGCGTAAAGCCTTCCTCGATAAATGGACTATCCAACACAAAAATAATTTTTCCATTCGAACCAGTAGTTCCTGAGATTAACGCGTTTAAAAAAACAAACTCTTCAGCTTTATAATATTAGTATAGATAATCATTATATATATCCACAGATTTAGTTGGTCCCCGGAATTCGCAGAAACAAAATAACATACCTACTAGCACAAACTAGGGGCCCTTTATTTTAAATGCGCGTTCACTGCTAAAAAAAACCCCTTCACTCCACCCCACCGCCCTCATTGGGATCCTTGACTTGACCCGCTTCAGAGACGCGCTGTGCGAATCGTGGAGGATCCCAAACTTACGAGCGATATTGAACCATTAAGTTTAAGGAGACTCTTTGCCTCCTTATGCGTTTTCTATCGCTTATATCATGGGTTGTGCTCTGAAGAACTGTTCGACATGATGCCCACGGCCACTTTAGAAAGACCAGAGATCGTACCGCTCGCCGTCGGCCGGCCATTCATCCTCACCTCACACCTTAGAACCTAAATGGTCAGGTACAGTACGGTTTCAGAGGAATTTCCTGTGTATAAATATTTAAAGGGTCGGCAACTTGCATGTGACAGCCCTGAAGTTGCAGGCGTCCATAGGCTGCGATGACAGTTTACCATAAGGCTGGCCGTACGCTTGTTTGCCACCGACGTGGTTTAAAAAAGAGGAAAAGTTAGAGGACAGGTATACACCGTCGGCCCTAATAACCCGAAAGATTTTAACCACGTGTTTTGACTACGAGTAAATAATGTAATATTAACATGGGTCCAATTATTTGTCTTAATTAAAGTAATATTTTATTAGAATATAAATTAAATTAATTGACCGCTTCTTTGTGAACAAATCTTTACTTCAGAGACTGTGCGAGTTAAATTAATATTTTTAATGTGAATTTTATATTAATTTGTATGGATCTATGATCTGGTACAAAGTATTATTTTTATTATTAATCTAAAGTGTTCTTATTTTATTTATTTTATAGTTTTTGTTCAAACTCGCGAAGGCTATGACAGAATAACAGCGTTGCGACTTCCACTCCTTGTAAATTGCAACATCTTGCCGAGTCTTAGCTTTTTCTTTATTGCGCATAAAACATTGCTGGATTTACCTTGTGACCACGTGACATCTATGGGCGATGAACCTACAATTATTATATTATTTATTGTGTTAATAATTACAAAGTAAAGTTCAATTTATCGGCCAGTTATCAGCGATGGTAAACAGTTTGCACTCTAGCGATTGAGAACAGAACAAAACTAAAATCTAGTCTTAGGAATAAGTGAGTAAAGCTACTTGTGACAAAGAAAAGATAATGATATCATAATTATACCTAAGGATTAGAGAGATTTAGAGGATTAGAGACTAAAAACCATGCAGTTATTGCTTTTGCCACGCTTTTGCGTAAAAAAAATAGTAAGTAGGTGGTTACGTTACGCCTTAAGGGTGTGTTAGACTTAGGATTTTTCAACTTGTGATTTGTTTTAAATAATCAATATCTCTTAAATTAGGTATGGGTTTTTGGACCACATGTTATGACATATATACTCTAATTAGACTCTAGAATCGTTGGTTTTAATCTTTCGGATTATCAGGGCCCACGATGTATAATATAAAATAATAATTGTTATTTATTATTTATTTAGGCTTAAGCACATATAAATTATAAAAATAAAACATTATCTACAATGGCAGTGCTTGTATCAACATTATCTTCACTAAACATATTTTCCAAAAACATGTAATACCTACCAATTATGTATTAGATACAAGATATAAAAGTATACCTACAATGTTTTAAAATAGTTCAGAATTTGTTTAACAGTAGGTATGTGTAGATATTATACAGTTTAGGCCCTGTAACAGGAGCAAATATTTAAAATGACGTTTCCTTAGAGCATCTGGAGTAATACATGGATGTGCAAATATTATTTTTTTCAATTTGGAGAAATTTGATCTCAAAACCTTGAAACCACGAGATTATAGCGCGCCGGTCAATGCTGGTTATGAGGTAGTTTTAGTTAGGGTATTTTTGGCATTTTTAATTTTTATTGGTTTGCTTTTTTGAAATAGTTATTAATATCACTCTAGAAAAGTTATAAAATACACATAACCTATCTTTTAAGAAAAATAAAAAAACCGTTTTTTTGTCAACAGGGAACCACTTGGAAATAATTGCTGGCTCGTTCAATAGTGGACGGTTAAATTTTTTGCTCCTGTTAGAGGTCCCCCATATATATATATATATATATATATATATATATATATATATATGGTATATATACAGATTAAGTAAAACACGTCTAAATTATCACAAGCGTATTAGAATTTATACGTAGGTAATGTAGTTATAGTCTAACTATATATCTTTTTTACGGAATCCGCCTTATTCCATTTGAAGTTCAAAACTATTTCTTCTGGGACAGTTGAAGTCAAAAATATGTTTACACTTTTGCTAATTATTCCATTGTAAGTATAATATTAATAATTATTAAAGCGAAAAATGTATACATGTCGTTGACGTCGACACACTTTCTTGACCGGTTGCATTTGGAAATCAAATTATTCTCCGTCTACGACAACACGAAAAATTCATCAATTTATTTTCACACCGTATAAACCTACATATAAATAATCTAGGTATTTAAGAGATTTACATTAAATCTACTTACAATATGAATCATCCTAATCATTAAACAAACTTTGGTGTTTTTGGCTTTAGTTACCCTAGTAAAACAGGAACAGTTTTGACTTATTAAATTAAAAATTAACATGGAAACTCGGGAGACGTTAATGTATATTTCGGAAAACCGAGCACGATTTATTCGGTTGATCTAATATACTATTATATCCATTTACGTGTCGTGTAGGTAGAATGTAACTAATAGACTAGGTATATAGATACCCACACTCCGATTTTTTATTGCCTATAATATAACTTCGCTGTAGACTCCCACATTAAAATGTTCTCTGAAATTTGATACAGATATTGTACTCGTAGGTGCCCATATGTGCGTAGACATATATTAATCCAACGAAATTACCATTTTTTTTATTAATGAAAGTTATCTGTAATAAAAATGATTACACACTCACGCAGATAATAAATTTAGTATCACTTAAATAAACTATCATATCACGTAACAACAAATAATTAAGTGTTAAGTGCATTATGTTTTGGTACCTATACCTAGGTTCGGTATATGTCACCGTAAAGATCGTAAACTGTCGAAAGATTATTATCTAAGTACCATAAAATAAAATTGGAAATACTGTTCGATTATAATCTATCTAGCGAAATTGTCGAAAGATCTACCTAGCAAGATTGTAAACTATGAAAAGATTGCAATCTACCGAAAAATAATACGTAAAATTGCGATTATATTACGATTCACAATCTTCCGACGCGACGTGAAAATTTAAACTTAGGTACCTAAGTTCATACGTTACACATTCGTTCCCTTAGAACAGAAATAGAAGCCCCGCGTAGCAAGGCTTCGTCGACTCGCTGGAGGAAGGCATAAACAATTTTCAGTTCACAACATTTCGACAGTTTACAATCTCACTCGATACATTATAATTTTATAATCTAACGCATTGACATGTACATCAATGATCTAACGGTATTTGCAAACTTATTTTTCGGTAGATTACAATATTTCATTTGCAATTGTGCCACACAACGGACTACGCTACTGTATTACTTCGTCTGCTTTAAATCATAATCAAAATCAAAAAAATCTAAATTAATGCAGTTTTCTTGTATAATTATTTGTGCATGGATATTCGAAGCTATTATAATTACAACTATCACTATTTCGTTTAAGTTCTATGGAATTGTAACGGAAGGAATCTTGTCCATAGCATTTTACGTTGGAGTAAAATTTGCATACACACAGGGCTGCCTTAAATATACTGTCCACGAGTGATAACGTCACATACATACATTTACGAGTTCTTGATGCACACAGCGCATCGAGATACTTGAGAGCGTGAAATGGTTTCTCCTTTGTGTGTCGCTCGCGTTGGCGGCGTGCCGAATGGTAGGCTTTCGTCGATTGTGGTGAGCCAGAAGCTGAGTAAGTTAGCGAAGTGGTGGCAGGTGCCTTGTTCTCCGTTGCACTCTATGAGAGGCGTAGCGCGGAAGTCCTGAAGGCACGAGCCGGGGCTAGCGAGGGCTTGACCACCGCCCTGCGCGCCGGCGCCAGTGTGCTGAAACAGGTTACCGGATCAACATACTGTGTAACGCGTATTCTACATAAATATAATTGCAAGTAGGTACACTAGGTAGATATACTGTACGATACATTCTCTAATTGATATTATGGAGTAATGAGTAAAGAACGGTACACTATATATTGAATTTCCGTACAAAGTGTACTCATGTTTTACAATTGATTGTACATGTACTTAGTCCGGCCATAAGGTCTGTCCCAAGTGTTTTCCGTTTATTTATTTATTTATTATTTATATACAAAGCATTTTTGTTGTTATTGATATACATACTTTTAAAGCTCGTCAAAAATTTAGTTATTTAATAATTAAATTAGTTTAAAGCTATTACCGCAATAAGTCGGTATTTCTCGTTAACTTCGAAATTTCGGACCGTACCGTCAAAAGCACGAGGGAGATTCAAGTTAATATTGGTCGTTACATTATTTTAATGGTTTCTGCCCGGCTAGTATGGTAGCAAATCACAAGTTTTACGGTAACGTTTTAGCGTCAAATTCGGGTTAAAAAATACGCGAATTATATAATATGATACACATCAGTCATGCGTAAAACGTGACCATTTATACGTTATGTCTAAATTTTAATAATAAAATCGTCAGGGACGTTAAAGTATTGTAACTTAACTGGCTACAAAACACTACAACAAATCCTTTCGTCACGGCAACAAAAATGTACCTACCCCAAACCCCCTTAATTATCTTTTAAATAATTAATATTATTATTAATATTATATTCCCTAATAATTATTAGAAAAATAAATGCTTCACAATAATTTATAAAAATAATGTATTAACGCCTTAATAATTAAATGATAGTGATTTAATTTATTATTGATTTAATTTAATTTGGCCAAGTGATCGTCTGGTAACATACCTACGTTGTGTGCCGCGTAACTCAAATTCTTTAATGTGAAACAAACAAGATCTGAACTTTTCGCTACCTGACCTATAGCCTAGCCCTAGCCCAATATTCCTACAGAATTGCACTACCCATTTTCCTAAACCTATCACTATTTTGATTATAGAAAAGATTAAGTACTGGTCTTTGCTTTACCTACCGTATGCTTCTTTATAAACAAATAATTATTTGTTTTTAGTTAATAATCCCCACCAGACTAAACGAAGCCGGTTTACACGTAAAACAGTAGCCATTGGTTTTTAAAGAAAGGCGAATTTTCCTTAAGGGCGGCCACATACGGTCGGAATTCCGATTCGTAATTCCGTTTCGGAATATCGATTCGGGATTTCGAACGCAGTAAAATCCATTCAAATCTATGGACCTATCACACACATACAGAAAACGGAAAACTACTTTATGTGTGTGATAGGTCCATAGATTTTTATGGATTTTACTGCGTTCGAAATCCCGAATCGATATTCCGAAACGGAATAATGAATCAGAATTCCGACCCGTATGTGGCCGCCCTAAAAGCCATAATTTTCCCTAAATCAAAATTATTTCATCATAAAACACTGATACTCAATTTCCTATCTAGCTAAGAATAATTTTGATTAATATTGTATGGTGCGACTCTTTCACTACTATACAATGCTACTGCTTACGCCTGGATGGTTGACAGACCTCCTAACTATATAGGTATTTTTATCTGACATCTATGAATCTACCAATGCTTCGTAACCTAGACTTGATGATGAGAAGAAGCATAAAAGAAACTCACCAGATAGTCATATCGATGATTAGAGCAATAATATATTAATTTAAGCTTTATAAATAAATCCTAGTAATTTATTAGTGCTGACGCTAGGAACATTCCTATATATATAAGAATTTGGGATACAAAGTTATAGGCAATGCAAATAAACCACCTCACTAAATCCCTATAAACCTAGTTCCCATAATGTGGTACTCTAAATGTCGACAATTAGGGCATTTCATATGAAATATTTGAACCTAGTCGATACCTGAAATAGTGAGCACTCATTTACTCAAGATAAATATGCGAGCATTATTCCACTCATGATAATAGATACATTTGACTGCTCCGCCTGCTACAATGTCTAGAATTATCTCGTCTTTCTGAAACAATTCTATCATAACTGGAATCATTATACCTCAATGAACAAAGTAAAATAAATGTAGTTACACCTTTAAACCATATTTCATAATTGAAACCTAGTTCCATTATTCATAATTGAAACCTAGTTCCCTACAACCAACCCTAATAATTGTTTTAGCCCTAACACCCTGTTACCTACTGCAAATGACTCTAAACCTAACTCTACTCTCAACTAGTCCCTACTCTAGTGTAAGCAAAACCCAATTATTTAATAGTGTCATGAGATGTGAATCCTACTATAACCTAAGCTAGGCTAGGCTTCGGTAGGCTAGACCGAGATTGACAACCTAAAGCCTGTGTATGGCTCCATTGACAACTGTCCGGAGACTAAGGGATCTGTGAATGATGCGCCGAACGTATATAAGGTAAGTACATAAATATATTCAATAAAGAACGAACTTTAGGCACACACAAGATCTCTACGAGAGAACTACGTTCATAGCGGTCGACTTGTTGGAAATTGCGACCTTCTCGCATCAATCTGTGCCTAGACCCCAAAGCACGTAAGAGTATATCATCATCTATGTTGGTAAAGAGATGATGCCAAGCCCTCTTAAACTTGGTAACAAAACTAATAGGATTCTAAGCTGTACCTCATTATCACCTTAACGGTGAGATCCAACTTGTTGAATAGACCATGCTATTCAGACATTGATCCGGCTCGATATCGAATCAAAACACACAAAATAAACTCTCAATTCACAACTGAATAGCTCAATACAATCCAAAATATTTGCACCATAATGAACCACTCAATTATGATAATTGACAAAATAGTACCTTGAATTATCACTACATACGTTAAGACGAGCCGGCTTCAAATGACAATCCGCACAAACTGCAAAAGTAAGAATGAGAACCCCGACTCCATTACTCATACGCTATTTATACCTTAATCCATGTTAACTGTCAAAATTGAAGTTTTTGGGTGAATTGTCCGCATGATTAATTACCCTACAGCCCAAGCGAAACAACACCTTACATCATGCAAATAAGGTCGCAAATCACTTGTTCTTCCCACATGCAATACATACGCTCTTATTGAAACGAATTGTACTCGCGAGCAGGTGCAATAACAAGCTTCGCTCAAGCAAAACAACACCTTACGTCTTGCATATACGATCGCAATTTGCTTGTTTTAAATACTAGATACGTTCTTATTGAAACTCATTATACTCGACGAGCTGGTGTATCAATATGAATAGGTATATTTTAGTGTTGTGCATGGCGTTCCAATTGTGCTTACATTTTATTACTTTATTTTTATCCAACGTTTGATAATGATTAATATATGAATACTTCTTTAGCATTCAATAAAGAATAAATGTGCTTTGACAGCATAGTTCTAGTTACAGTATGTAGGTCACTCGGGACCCCACATAAAATTTAACACTGGAGAATATTGACAATTGGTTCGGAATCTCCCCATAAATGATCTAAATCGAATTTCGGGTTATCATATCTTAGCGTTTGAGCAGTTCCTTCAACATAACTAGATAATGTAAGAATGTAAATAATTTAGTATCTGTCAACTTTTATAAATTGGCAACATTTTACATAAATTTTGTGTATGCAGATCATGAAGTAAGGATAATACTGGAGTCCGCATTGCACACATACAAACGTTGGCGAAAGAGATGAAAACATTGACAAGTACACACGTAGGAACGAGATACAATGTCACATCTCCTGTCCCTCATCGCGTACAGGCTTTTATTGTTTGTCACCAGCTTATTTGTCACCGGACTGTCATCGATGAACCGTCACCATATATAACACGACTAAGGATGAGATATCATAAACGTGTTAAAGGATGTATCTGTCACCTGATACTTCTCAATTTAGTCAGGTTAGCATGACTTCAGGGTGCCCAGCGAATAGAAATATATTTTACCCATAATGTTAGGTAATCCAGCCCGAAGGTTATAAATTACAAATTAATCATTTATTCGCGATTATATTTGGACTCCAACTACGCATATATCCGTACCATCAGGCTAATTGATTGATGTTAGTTAAATTTTTAAAAAGATTTTGCACTAATGAGGAGAGTGCATTTTTAATTACTAAGACGTTTGATAATACTGTATATAAGTATATTGAATGTATTGAATTGAATACTGTTCTTTCCTTGTTATATAGCTGCGTCTCAAGGTTGTAAGTTGTAATTGACAAGTTAAGCTTAATATGGGTCTTGGTCGATTTGTGTATGATTGTCCCTCAGGAAAGAAGGAGCATTACGACAAACCTAGTCAACCCGATTTTTAACAATTATCAATAAAAAAACACAAGGTAATGCATACACACTAACGCCGGGCATTATATTAAACTGGCGTCACTAGATTGTATTGCTCCGTCTATCTATTCTTCTTGATCTGAGGATTTTCCACTGTCCTCTAATATTTATTTAGAGTTTATTTTGAAGATCTCGAAGTTCGAGACTCGAACTCGATAACAAACACATAACAACCTACTTCTGCCCAGCTAGTATGGTAGCTTATACCGTCACGTTATATAGCCAAAATGTACTGAAACGTCACATAAAACGTGACGGTATAAGCTATCATACTAGCCGGGCTGACAATATAAATGGGGAGAATATTCTTCATGTGGTATCCCCGGAAGAAGTGTCAAATTATTTTCCAGCTCTTTCAGTGATACGCTAAGACTCGTTCTATAGTTATCCTCTTTCTACGATGCAGATAAATTTACGTTCCAACATTTGCATCATTTGCATATTAGCTAATTGAGGTAAAATCTCCGCCGCACATATAATTGACAACGTTTAATTTTTTAAGCGGAGTTTTTTCCAATGAAATCTAATAAAGGATGAAAAATTAAATGTAACCACATTTGTAGGTCATTTTCATATACAAAAATTAATTTCAAAAGTTCCTCATTCTAAAAGAGGGTAAGTGACAAGTAAGGCGTCACAACGTACAAAATAATATAGAAGCACTATTACTAAGGCGGATTTACTAAAGAAAGTGTACTGCTGTTCTTTTTAGCCGACTTCAAAATAAGGAGGAGGTTCTCAATTCGTCGGAATATTTTTTTTTTATGTATGTTAACCGATTACTCGGAGACTAGTGGAACGATTTCAAAATTTCTCTTTTTGTTTGGAAGGGTGTGTTTTCTAGTTAGTCCCATTGTCACCAAGTCTGGATCTGATGACGGGATCTTGGAAAAATCGAAGGAACTCCTCAAATTATAAACCAAGAGGATGGGGTAAGGCAAAAAATAAGGAACTCAAATTACCAAGAGGATGGGGTCTCGCAAGGTTTGGAGTAGGTGTTTTTTTGTTAAAAATTTACTTGTATTATTGTGCATTGTGACTGTCACATTTCAGCCTTGTGACGTCATAAATACGATGGTAGGCTATTTTCACATTTACGAGAATATCTTGAAAACTAATAGCTATAGAAATATAAAAAAAAAATTGGCATTCTTGTTAACAAATGAACGAAATGAGTTAAGATTTCTTACTACTTGGAAATTTGAAATGTTGTCAATTCTGACGTTTTATATGTCGGAGCATATAACTGGTCGGGATTACCGTGCTAGCCGGGCTGTCGGTGAAAAAGGTTGCCAGAGCTCCCGAAGATGAGCTATGTTGAGAGCGAGTGACCTGCTGTGCTACCGCGAACTTCGAAAATCGAACTTCGTGTCGTGCCGTCCCTTTCACTCTCGTGTTATACTCTATATGACGAAAAGGAACGGTACGATACGAAATTCCATTTTCGAAGTTCGCGGTAGCACCGCTGCATAAATATGTCTCTAGCTGTCAACGCAACGACTCTTTAAAGGGATTGTAACGCGCTTGTGATTCTATACAAGTCCGCAGCCGCCCATAGGCTTGTTTGACACCGTCGTTATATAAAATATACATATTCGGCATGTTTTTCAATGTTCGGTATTTGGCCGAACCGTTCGGTTTAATTATTTGCTGAATAGTTTTAGCGGTTTTCGTCTACAGATTGCAAGAGGATTATTTAACTTATATTATCGTTCATATTTCACAATCTAAATGATTTTAGAATTACTGTCAAGAACGGGGAATAGCAATACCATTATCCAATATACCATTTTTGAGTTACCGATATTGCGGCGCTGTCGCAAGCACCAATTTCAAGGATTAACTGGTCAGTTAATCCTAATGTTAATAACCATGTTAGTTTAAAAACGTGTTGAAACAAAATAATATCACGGAATTACGTCTGTTTTAGAATAGCCAACGAATGTATTATGTTAAACCGAATAATGTTTGTATTCTGTGAAACCCGTATTCGGCGTGTCTCTATTTTGTTGGTTGGGTTACAATAACCTCCGTCTAACTTGTAAATTTATTAAATATCTCTAATAATCTCAAATAAAAATATGTATTTTGATACACCTGCGACCACTGTACTACACCTACAGTGTTCTCGGAACGAATCCAAAGGATTTTCCCAGCGCATTCATGAGGTCGAGGTGCTCATAGCGGCTACAGTGGCTATATTAAACACAAACCCAATATGGTCTAGTTTCAGATTGCAATCGCTTTCGTAAAACTAATGCTTACGCGAAATCTTTGGAATTGGCGTGTACCCGGGCTACAATCGGAAAAAAAGCTAGGAGGATGATTTCATGATATCGTAACATATGGAAAATGCTCTATGTACCTAGCTGCCTAGGTCCAATTACGTGTCTGTATTCAAACATACGGAATAAATTATTTATGCCTGTCCATTAAACATATATAAGGACTACCTGAGGGGCTAGTATGATCGCTTATATGTCGGACATATAGCATTCGCCCCTCTCGCACTTACATACTTGACAGTACGGGACGAATGCTATATGTCCGACATATAAGCTATCATACTAGCCGGGCTGGTAACGTTTACTATCGACATCTATTTTTATTAAAGGAGACAATATATAAAAAAACATACAAAAACCAAAAGAATCAAGATTACTTTAAATTATATTTTATTTTTTATACAGGGTCATGAATACTCGTACGCTGGTAAAATGGTATTTGGATTCGTCCCGAGAAACATTGATTTAGTTTAATATCACAGTAATCGCGTTTTAAAATTTATTCTACCTATTAAGTACAAAAACTTGATACCTACAATAAATGTATAAATGAATATACTAGTAGTATAAAATACTAAACTCCGTTCACTTACCATAACAAAACTGTATCCAGTCCATAGCAAGCTCCAGCCATATGGACAGTTCGCTTCAGACTGACTTTGGCTGTGTATAGCTATTACATTTGTTGGTGCTTCGCAAACAACGCATCTCGAAATGTACTTCTTAATGTCTGTTCCACCCACAGGCATCATCAGTGTCGGTTGTCCGGTCGCTAGCCAGTAACTGCGGTCATTTCTACTAGCATAGTTGCAGGTCCCAGTTACATCACAAAATAGGAATGGCATCGTACTGAACTTCCTTACGCAAGATCCAGCATAACCAAGATCTTGATTATGGGACTTTTCGTTGCCATCTATGTATAGAAGCGAATATCCATCCCATAGCGGTATATGACCGGGTTCACACTGAGGAACAATGTCGCTTTGACTGTGTTTAACCAGTAGGATTCCAGTCATGAAGTCAGTACTAGTACACGATTGGCCAGGCAGACCCGGCAGACCCGGTTGCCCCGTGAAACCAGTTTCGCCACGTTCTCCCTGGTCTCCTTGTAGTCCCATTTCCCCAGGTGGACCGAGCGGACCCTGTGGTCCTGGGTAACCTCTATCACCTTTTTCACCGTTGATTCCGTCTATACCAGGGCTGCCAGGGAGACCATTTTCACCAGGTGGTCCATTTAGACCAGGAAAACCAGGCGGTCCTGGTTCTCCTTTAGGTCCGACAACAATCTGACCTGACTCTCCTTTGTCTCCCTTAATTCCTTGCATACCTTGTTGACCCGGGTAGCCACTAAATCCTTGGTTGCCTTTTGGACCTGGTAAACCTGGCTCACCTGTAACTCCGTCCTGTCCGTCCATACCGCTGTCACCTTTCTCGCCAGGTAACCCTTGCATTCCTGGTCGTCCTGGCGGCCCTTGGTCTCCTTTTTCCCCTGGATAACCCATTACGGTCTCGCCCTTTTCGCCTCTTTCACCCTTTAAACCTCTTAGACCCTGAGCACCTGTAGGACCAGGTGGTCCATCATAGCCCGGAGGGCCCGCAATTCCCTCCATTCCCTTATCACCCTTCTCTCCCCGATCTCCTTGTCTTCCTGGAGTTCCAGCGAAACCTTTTGTTCCTGGAAGACCTGGTAAACCTCGGTCGCCCTTCTCTCCGGTTGCACCTTGGAGCCCAGGACGCCCGTGTTTGCCAGGAAGACCAGGTAGTCCTTTTTCTCCTTTAATTGTGAATCCAGGGCGGCCAGTTGGCCCAGCCGGTCCTTGGTCCCCTGCCAATCAAAAGTTTAAAATAAGTATTACAATATAGCGACATTCTTCCCGAGTCCAATGTGTTCTACAGAAATAGAAATAGAAAAAAAAACATGACACACACAAAATTAGTAAAAGAAAAATGACAGCCAGCTGACCACCAGCGCTGGTCTCAGCCACAGGTCTTCTCTCATTGATAGAAGGGATTGGGCAGTAGTCCATGTGGGACTTTAAAAAAAGCTAACGGTAAATATCAAACGACAATCCGTACAAAGGTATTGCAAAACTCATTGGCACGAGCCGGGATTCGAACCCACAACCGCCGCTTGAAAGCCGCATGCTTGAACCACTGGGCCTAGCTAGGGTAGCTTCGTAGATATATTTTAGGAAATGATGGAATTATAGTGAATGCGTTCGAAGGGCTCAAAACCAAAATGTAATCATGTAATCGATGCGGACATGATGTTTTCCAAGAGACAAAACTATTTTGGGATACATGTACCCCATTTGATACTTTAAATGTTCCTTATATTCCTTATCGCTCAGGTTTCAATTATAATAATATTACACGGCAAAAATAGCTTCAATGCAGAATGACTATTAAATACTGCATTGAGACTATTAAATTTGCTGTGTTGGAAAATAGACAAAACAATTACATACCTTTTTCTCCAGGAAATCCGTCTCGTCCATGTTCGCCTTGTAGTCCTGTGAACCCAATATCTCCTTTTTCGCCTGGCATACCAGGTTCTCCAATGAAACCTCTTTCACCCTTTTCTCCGGGTGAACCAGGTACGCCCGGTGGACCTTGGTTTCCTTTCTCTCCTTTTACATCTAGCGCAACCCCTGGAGCACCCCTTTCGCCTTTAGGGCCTTGATAACCTATTGGCCCTGGTAATCCCGGTGAGCCTATGGGACCATCTTTTCCATTTATTCCATTGATGCCATCAATCCCGGGTAATCCAATATCACCTCTCTCGCCTATAGGGCCGGGCAGCCCAGGTAGTCCTCTATCGCCAGGTTTACCCGGTAATCCGTCCTTGCCGTCAAGACCTGGCCACCCATCGGCACCGGGTAAACCAGTGTCACCTTTTTCACCTCTTAAGCCTGAAAAACCACGATCACCCTTTAAGCCTTGGCCTCCGGGGTATCCTTGAGGGCCTTGCATACCGGTGTCACCTTTCTCTCCTTGGGGTCCGGGTCTACCAAATCCAGGACGCCCTGCATTTCCTTTGTCACCTTTTGTTCCATTCAAACCAGGTGTTCCAGAAAAACCGCGTAGTCCACTTTCACCAGGCTCTCCTTTCTGTCCTTTTTCGGAAGGTGTTGCAGGTTCTCCTCTAGGGCCTTGGGCTCCTGTAAAACCTCTATCTCCCTTTTCACCAACTGGTCCCATTCGACCAGGAGGTCCTGGTGGTCCTGCAATACCTTGATCTCCTTTCAGACCCGGGCTACCTACTAATCCTGTGATTCCATCCATGCCTGGTAGTCCAGGTTCACCAGGAAGACCTATGGGTCCCCTGTCTCCCTTTTGTCCAGGTTCACCAGGCTGACCGGGAGTACCAGTAGCTCCTGCTGGTCCCCGTCTTCCAGGATAACCCCGAGGTCCATCAGGTCCCTGCATCCCTGGTTCACCTGTCTTTCCAGGGAGACCAATCATTCCAGGTGCTCCAGGTTGCCCAGGGAAGCCAGCTTGTCCTTTTTCTCCTTCTCGCCCTGGTACTCCCGGCATACCTTCTATTCCTGGAGGACCGGTAGGACCTTGTTCTCCTTTTTGTCCGTGTGGGCCAGGCGGTCCTGACAGGCCTGGTTGACCAGCATCTCCCTTTTCGCCTTGATTTCCTTTCCAACCAGGAAGTCCGTCACTTCCATTCTGTCCAGTTTCCCCTCTGAGACCTTTGTCTCCTTTTTGTCCTTCATTACCTACTGGTCCAGGAGGACCAGGCATAGGAATGCCAGTGTCTCCTTTAGGGCCTCTTTTCCCTGGAACTCCTGTGAGACCTCTGTACCCTGTCTCACCAGGTGTACCTGGGGAGCCCATAATGCCCATGGCCCCTTTTTCGCCTCGAGCTCCGGGTAGTCCGCGAGGCCCGACGGGCCCCTCTTTTCCTTGAGCACCAATTTCACCCTTTTCTCCTTGTAGACCCTGGTAACCTTGGTCTCCTTTTTCACCTTGTATGCCTGTAAGCAAATTCAGACGTTAATTACATACATATTAAGTGTTCTACGCTATTTATTTTTCTTCGAATATATAATAATAATGATAAAATTCTACATCCTGATTCTCGAATAATTATGACAAAAATAAAAAATACGATAAAGAACATTTTTTATCGAAACTCCCTCTCTCTCTCTCTTTCTTCTTTATTAATGCTAAAGATTGTTTTAATCACAAAACCGCTTCCGCCCCGCAACGACGCTGCGCCGCGCTCTGTGCGTTTCAATTCAAGTTTAATTCGCGTCCGAAATACCGCTCCCAACGCGAACGCGTGAATCGCGAGGCGAATAGCGAACGCACTGTTACATATGCGTGTTCGTTATTCGCCTCGCCATTCGCTAAGCTGATACCTAATAATATATACCTAATGGCATTTTATATTACCATAGATTATGTACGTTTGATTGATAATCTAAATATGTGTCTGAATTTATCTTTTTCTACAAGTCGACTTTTAATGTTTGAATTAAGATTTTGTAGATCTAACTACAACTCCGAACTCCAATTCAAGATCAATGTGGGATGCCACTAAAAATATAATTTTACAATATACATATACATACTATGTAAAATTATATTTTTTTTGTAGTGTGGTTGGTATTGTAAAGGTTGTATCACCACCTTTACAGTTCTCCTACCGAGACGGACTGGCAGTTAGTTCAAATTAAATTAATTTAGAATATCAACTGTCTCTGTCTAGTGATATAGTTGAAAGCGTCAGACTAAGCGGGTCCGCCCTGAAGCGAGGTCGATTTATTGTATTGTGAAGGAATATATAAAGTTAAATAGCTATAAAGAAGTGTTAATTCTACCCCGTAGCTCAGTCCTCCCTACATGGTGGAGGTGCGGGGTAAAATTAACAACAACCCCGATGTTCTTGGATGCTGCTTCAAGCTGGACCTGCGCCCAGCTACTACGGAGCGGCGGGAAGGCGATGACTTTGCGTGGTCATCAATGTAGCATCATTTAATTTGTTTTGTATACTATTATTAATAAATATTGACGGGGTTGGTAGTTTTATTCGTCATTGAAAGTGTCTGGTTGACATGACAATGACATAGGTGTAAGTAGGCTTGTCTGTGGTTGTCATTAATAACGACGTATTTATGGTAACCAAAGTTAAGGTTAGTTCACACGCGTGGAGTTTATAAGCCATAGGCTACATTAGATGAACCAGGTGTGTGGCTAATTTTAGCTACCTCGTAATGTGAGGCAGGCTGTATTAAATGCTTGTTAAGGGGTCGTCGCATAGGTGGGGCATAGTAAAGGGTAGGTTGTATTGTAGGTAGGTAAAAAAAAAATGCATTTTAAGAGCTGTCTCCACAGTCCACTCAGGAGCAGCGGGATATGTAAAAGTTGTATAACCACCTTTACAGTCCTCCTACCGAGACGGACTGGCAGGTAGTTCAAATTAAATTAATTTAGAATATCAAATGTCTCTGTCTAGTGAAATAGTTGAAAGCGTCAGACTAAGCGTGAGCGTCAGGATGACAGGACCATGATAGATTTTTATATCGAGAGTAATTCCAAGTTTTAGTACCTTTTTTGTACTATTTGGTACCTGACATCATAAAATTTGTACCTCGCTTAAAATCCAGAAATCTTGAAAATAAAGTGGTCAGCCATTCTGACGTCAGGTTGACAGGACCAAGTCTAGTTCCCCTAGTGGCGGGCGTTATACCGAATCCATCTTTTCGTAATTATTTAGTACCTAATTTGTACCTTAATGCATGATATTCAGTATTTTATAAAGACTTTTCAAAAAAAGCTCGTTTTGTTATTAAATACTAGAGAATTTTAAGAACTAATTAAGTAACGTTGCAAATAATATTTTTTCTACGACACATAAAAATATAACTATTCTATTTGAGCATTATAACCTGTCAATTAGATGACGGACAGCAGTATTAAAACAATAATCTGCTTACACAAATGCAAGTCTATACCATACACAAATTAGACAAGTGATTATATGAATGGTGGGAGACTCGAAAAGGAGTTCCATACATTATTATATAATTGTTGTTTTTATTTAATTTTTAAAAGAGGCACACGTCAATGCCCGCATTCTACCACCATATCGGTTTTAGTTTTAAATCAAATTACTTTGCTGTTGTATAAAATAAAATGTATGCAACATGCAACGTTAATTAATTAGGTCTTAAAATTCTTTAGATTTTTATTTAAATTTAGATTTAGATATTTATCCATAAAATTTGGTATATTACATGTCAATTCTCGAGTCTTTAATAATAAAACTAGCTAGGCTCGTTTCATTACGGCGACTCGGCTTTTGGGAACCCTTATTATTATGCATAAAATACTTTAATAGCAATAAATCATAACGTTTCAACTAATTTTAAGGTCCGGTTCAAATCGACAGACTGCAGCGCTATGCCCATACATAGCTTATTCTTGGTGTAACTTTTTTTTTGTAAGTCTTTATAAAATACTGAATATCATGTATTAAGGTACAAATTAGGCACTAAATAATTACGAAAAGATGGATTCGGTATAACGCCTGCAACTAGGGGAACTAGACTTGGTCCTGTCAACCTGACGTCAGAATGGCTGACCACTTTATTTTCAATATTTCTGGATTTTTAGCGAGGTACAAATTTTATGATGTCAGGTACCAAATGGTACAAAAAAGGTACTAAAACTTGGGATTACTCTCGATATAAAAATCTATCATGGTCCTGTCATCCTGACGCTCAGGACTAAGCGGGTCCGCCCTGAAGCAAGATCGATTTATTGTATTGTGAAGGAATATATAAAGTTAAATAGCTATAAAGAAGTGTTAATTCTACCCCGTAGCTCAGTCCTCCCTACAGTATATATAAAATATAATTCGTGTCCGGTTAATGTAAAGTAAGGTTGACTTTAAGCTTATATTACTTTTTTTAAAGACTGTTAATTGCAATGACGGTTGTGTTTACGGCTTTCCAATATGCTTAATTTTAGGTTTTGGTCAACGTAAACATAGCCACGTGTTTGTAGATTATGTTGGCAATCATTGAATAATAAACTTGCACTTGGGGCAAGATGATACCATTCTATGTGTACAAGATGATCCCACCAAAAACATTTCATGTAAAATGTTGCCAAGACGACCACATAAGGTTTGCCCTTCAGTTCTTTTTGTATGTTGCTAGGCAGTCTTAATAATAGGTTTTTTAGTTACTGTCTACAGTCCCGTGTAAACTTTTATGTCCTAATTCATAAAATTGGTGAAAGTTTCATATAAACTTCCCTCCCCCCCTCCCCCCCCCTTTAAGGGATGGAGGGCGAAAGTTACAAGATTATGAATTTTTTTGTTGTTTGTATACTAAACTTAGATTCCATACCAAATTTCAGCTTTCTAGCACTTCAGGAAGTAGCCAAACATTTTGATGATCATCAGTGTGTCAGTGAGTTGGTCAGTGACGAAATCGGTGTATTTTAGATATCAATAAAATCTAAAGTATTAGAGCTATTCAATAGGGAACGTCTGAAATTTTTAAAAGTTCTTGATTATTTTTCTAATGGTAGGAATAACCGTCGCCATTAAAAGAAAAAAGTTTCATATTTTTCGGTTGCGCCTTATATTTTATAAAAATACAAACATTTTATATCACCTCGCGTCTGCCCCGTATCGGACTACTAAGACATTTCTAAGTCCGTCAAATATAAAAAAAAACCTGCTTGAATCTGTGGTACGCAATGACATTGACAGTTCAAGTCATACGACCAACCTATGATGAACTGTCAATGTCATTGCGTACCACAGATTCAAGCAGGTGTTTTTTTTTAATACTTGACGGACTTAGAAATGTCTTAGTAGTCCGATACGGAGCAGACGCGACATGATATAAAATGTTTGTATTTTTACAAAATATATGGCGCAACTTAATGGCGACGGTTATTCCCACCACTAGAAAAATAATCAAGGACTTTTAAAATTTTCAGGCATTCCACATTGAGACTTTGTATGTTTAATAAGTTATTATTGACATCATATCCTGAGAATATGAACTATCTGGTACATCGGAAACCAACTTTATGAGGGTTCAAAAAACGACGAAACACTTCGAGGAAAGGTAGGTAGTGCCCTTGCGCTTCGCTAGGCTCGTCTTGGCGGAGGCACTAGTGGCACTACCGTATTCCTGGGGGATCATCTTAAATGGCCGATTTATAATGGTTTTTATTTTTGTGGCAATAAAACTCGTCTGACTGTTGATTTTGTTTAGTTTATAGACATTATAACATTATTCTAGATAAAGGTGTTGTAAGATTTTAGCATATATTTTAGGGTTCCGTACCCAAAGGGTAAAAACGTGATCCCATTACTAAGACTCTGCTGTCCGTCCGTCTTTCTGTCTGTCCATCTATCACCAGGCTGTATCTCATGAACCATGATAGTTAAACAGTTAAAATTTTCACAGGTGATGTATTTCTGTTGCCACTATAACAACAAATACTACAAAACAGAATAAAATAAATGTTTAAGGAGGCTCCCATGCAACAAACGTGTTTTGCCGTTTTTATAGATAATGGTATCGTGCGCGAGTCCGACTAGCACTTGCTGGTTTTTTATAACTTATTCTTCTTAAAAATATTTGGTTACTCAGAATAGGGGTAAGACGGTCATAGGAATCATCTTAGCCCTACCATGGGGATCATCTTATATTATACACAGGGGTGTACAAGATGATTACTTCGTAGGTTCGTAGGGTTTTTAAAAAATAAAAGAAATAAAATGGAACCTAAATTATTATTGATTGTTTTGAGTATGAGAATAGTTAGATAGATAAATGTAATAGTAGTTAGCTCCTACATTTTTGGTTTGCAAGGAAAAACATACATTTTACGTCCATTCTTGCTTAAGAGGATCATCTCGTACTACTTTCCCACAGCATTACGGCTGTGTATAGTCGTGCATTAGACTTCAGTTCAGTTGTAGCGACACTATTTGTTAAAAAAATGTTTAAAGAATATCTATTTGTTTTACAATTATTAAACCACCGGCCAAGTGCGTGTCGAGCCACGCGCCATGGAGGGTTCCGTAGTTGCCCACCCGTTGCCACCCGAGGACTTGCGCGTGGACCGACACGGACTTTAACATATACAATGCAAGCACGTTTGATAAACATAATTAATCACTTACCAGGTGGTCCTGGTGGTCCTTGTGCTCCCGGGGCTCCTCGGTCACCTTTAGTAAGTTCTCTCAAATCTGCAGGACACTGCCCAGGTTCGCCTTTCAAGCCCATTCTTCCTGGATATCCTTTATCTCCTGATAAACCACGCTCACCAGGAGTGCCTTTTTCGCCCTTGATAGACAGCCCCTTAAGGCCGGGTAGACCTGGTCGTCCATGCCTTCCTGGACTTCCATCAAGACCAGGTGGACCGGGAAGTCCAAGATCACCTTTGCGACCTGGCATGCCTACAGTACCCTTATTGCCTGGGCTACCTATTACTCCTTTGTCTCCCTTTGGGCCGGCGCGACCTGGAGGGCCTCGCTCACCCTTGTCTCCAGGCGGTCCTTTGACTAGATTAGACGGTATGATTGCAGGACGACCAGCGTCTCCAGGAGGCCCCGTGGGACCGTCATCGCCTTGTTTACCCTGTACCATAAACAAAAAAAAATTGTATGCTTCTTATATTACATGTATTTGTATAAAATACTAGCTTTTGCCCTCGAGTTCGTCTGTGTAGAACTCATTACCGCCTTAGATTGAAGAAACAACGAATGATTACCTACTTCGAAATATCAAACGTACAAATGTCACACAAATGAATAACCCTTCCCTTTTTTTAAATAACCTTGTATATATCTTGCGGTTTCAAGTAATGGCAAATTTTAAGTTAAAGACGGCTTTCAAGATTTTTACATTGCGGATTTTGCATTACTGGATAGGCAGTTTCACGGAAAAATAACAGTAGTTTTTGAGATTAAGTAGAACGTACTCGTACAGTCAGCTGCAGAGTAAGACAAATTTTTATTATTGTATTTTATTGTTTAGGCTACTAAATATATCTATAAACGACCGTATCTATATACAAGTCTCATTAAAAAAATACTTGGTCCACAAGCTTTCAACTCACTTTTCACCCCATCAGAGGGTAAAATTACAAAACCGCTGAAATTAATTTAGTTATACTTTCAGACGACGAAATTTCAAAAACGATGAAAACATTTTTCTTCAATTTTAATACTTATTATTTATTAAGGAAATTCCATGTCTCTATCTTAGAAATAATTTTGTTCCCCATACAAAATTTCCAGCCCCCGTTAACCTCCTAAGGTATTGAATATAATAAATTATAGCATATGTGTTATTCTGATGTCGAAGCTAGTATACACCACTGGAAAGTTTCATATGTGTTTAAGTCTAATACGGGCGATAAATTAAATCGGACATAGTATTCATTAGTGTAATCATGTTTTAAAAAGTTTTTTTTTAAATTACAGTTCATTACGACCCCATCATAATTATTTTTTAAATTTCTCAGCAGCAATGTACTGTAAACATGGTTGCGGTATCGAAATGTCAAATGTTCACTAGCAATACAACAACGTGGGCGTGTTTGCATTACATTGCGAGCTGAATTATTTTGTATGGACAAAATTATTGTTGCAACTTTAAGTAAATGTTATCTAATTACCTTTACTTTGTCCTATACTAACCACCGTTAAGAGATTCGCCCGTATTAGACTTACACACTGTATATCTGTTCAGTAGTTTTTAAGATAGATTTCAATGTACGCGATTAAGTCCCGTTTACCAATAATAATGTGTTAAAATCGTGGAAGTTTAAATCAGCGTATATCTTGGTTTCAGTGGCTGGTTGAGGTAAAGTGAGACGGTGTATTGTCAACGAGAATCGTTGTTACTATGATGACATAAATACAATTCGAGTTACAGATCGAAGGTCATTTTGATACTTAAAGTAGCCCTTTAACAAAGAACCATGAAAGTTAAAGTTATTTTAGCGACAGGGGCTTATTTTTCAAATGTATAATTTTTGGCGGCCTTACCCAGGTAGTAATGAAATAAAAAAATCGACTGTCTACTTATATCACTCGTTTACTGACACGAAGATAAAAAACTTCATAATTATAAAAGTCTTCAAAAGTCAGTACTGACCTGATCTCCCGGACTTCCCGGTGCACCATCACGCCCATCCGGACCTCTCTGCCCCGGCGCTCCGGGAGGCCCTTGAGGACCTTGCTCGCCCGGCAACCCGGGCGCCCCATCAAATCCTCGTTCGCCTTGCGGACCAGCCGACCCCGGCCTGCACTCGTTGCAAACACCACCCCTGTCTCCCTTAGCTCCTGATTCACCCGGTAATCCCGGTAAACCTGGAGTTCCTTTGTCACCTTTCTTTCCCCGGGGTCCAACATCTCCAGGCATGCCCGGGGTCCCTAATGTTGAATTCCCGGGAACCCCTCTCAAGCCTTGATAACCTTTGTCTCCTTTCTGACCCCTCTGTCCAGGTAGTCCTGGTTCCCCTACTGGCCCTCGTTCACCCTACAATAGAAAACAACTTTCAAGACATTACTCAGACTTCCTATGGCATTAGCCATGTCAATTATTATGAAGAATTCAATCTTATCCCTTATCTTCATAGTACGAGTAACATGAGATATTGAATTTTCAGTAGATATGCGATGCTACGAATAAAAAAAATATGTGTTAGTCTTAAACAAGATATTAAAAAACTCGTACTTACAACATATGAATAAAAAAAAATTAGTTGAAAGTACCATAGTACGTAGTATGCCATTCTTATAATTATAGTAAGTCATTTCACGGTGGCATAATGTATGTATAAGAGATATATATATATATATATATATATATATATTATACATACTTTATGCCACTGTGACACGTGAACGCATATGCGTTTATTTATAACACTACAAATCACTTACAGGAATCGAAAAACCACTTTCACCCCTTTGACCCCTCTCGCCTGGATGTCCGTCTTGCCCATCGTAGCCGCGTGGTCCCATAGGTCCAGGTTTCCCTTCTAGCCCTTGCTCTCCCTTTTCGCCCTTAATTCCAGGGGGACCTTCTCGGCCTGGTGTGCCGGGGACTCCCAGTCCACCTGGTGGTCCCATGGGGCCCATCGGTCCTGTTTCTCCGGGACGACCATCCATACCCCTGGTACCCACAGGACCAGGATTTCCTCGAGGTCCAGGTGGACCGGGCGGTCCAACCACAGATCCCATGCTTCCACCAGGTGGACCACGAATGCCTAAAAGACCTCTTGGACCCGGAGTTCCATCCTTGCCAGGCTCTCCCTTTTGACCTGGTCTGCCATCGCGGCCCCTTAGGCCTTCAAGACCTCTATCACCTTTTTGTCCTCTCTGTCCGCTTGGTCCATACTGACCCTCCCGACCCTGTAATTATCATTAAAAATCTGTGTAAGAAATTTAATAGAGTATTAAGAATTATTATTGAAATAATTTTTAAGAAAAAAAACCGACTTCAATGGGGGAGGCCGGTAAAAGATTATTATCCTTAGATGGTGCACTCTTAGATAGATATACAATAAAATAAAAATTGTTATAATGTATGTTTATAATAGTAGAAGACTAAGTACCCTCAATTCCTCATGGAATCATGAAAAAATCTTGCTTGCTTGACAAACAAAACGAAGAGAACAAATCGCCAAACGTGAACTACGCGTCGTTGAAGAGTTCCGTTCTGATCATCATCGGCAGTTCCACTTCATCAAATGTCACTTTTATGAATGAAAATGCTTGATTACTTCATGAAAATACTAAAATCACTATTTGTGTGCCTTTCACATTTGAGGAGCTCCCTCGATTCCTAATGGATCCCATCATCAGAACTCGAGCATGACAAAAATCAATCGTGAAAATAGAACTTGCTTAACAAACGCAGCTAGGAGGACCAATCGCCAAACGTGAACTTTTCGTCGTTGAAGAGTTCTGTTCTGATCATCATCAGCAGTTCCACTTCATCAAATGTCACATTTTTGTATGAAAATGCTCGATTTGTTGATAAAAACACAAAAATCACTATATGTTTGCCTTTAAGATTTGAGGATTTCCCTCAATTCCTAATGGATCCCATCATCAGAAATCAAGCATGACAAAAATTAATCGTGAAAATAGAAGTTGCTTAACAAACACTGCTAGGAGGACAAATCGCCAAACGTGAACTTTTTGTCGTTGAAGAGTTCTTTTCTGATCATCATCAGCAGTTCCACTTCATCCAATGTCACATTTTTGGATAAAAATGATTGACTTGTTGATAAAAACACAAAAATTACTATATGTTTGCCTTGAAGATTTGAGGAGTTCCCTCAATTCCTCATGGATCCCATCATCAGAACTGCGTTTTAACAAAAACGGGACCAACTTGGATATATATACTTACATTCAAAAAAAGAATTTTTCAAATCGGTTAAGAAATGACGGAGTTATGGACTAACAAACATTAAAAAAAAAAAAAAAAAAAAACATACAACCGAATTGATAACCTCCTCTTTTGAAATTTTGAAGTCTGTTAAAAAACGAGTGAAGCACGACTTAGATTCGCGCGCCGCCGATTCCGTATAAATTTAGTCTATAAAAAGACCCTATCTTTACATCAATATTAATCATATGTAATAGAAAAAAAAACGCCAGATAGTTTTTCAACACTTTCCTTCATAAATCGATAATTAACCACCATAACCGTTTTAGGATGTACAACTCAATGTATTTCATTACATACTTATTCCAAATTTGGATTATTTGGAATCTTTCCAGCGACTTATAGGGGATAGGATCTACTCCTCTTATTTGTTGCTGATTTTACTATCACTTACCTGAACCGTGAAACTAGCCAACTATGCTTTTTCGTAAATACGTAAATCTTTCAATTTTTATACGGTAATCTCATGCATTTTTGCCTGCCCTGCGGGCGTATGATGGTTGCCATTTCATAACTAGTCGTCGTGGGTCAGACGCCCGTCAGTCCCGCACTCGCATACTGTCAGAACGTGATACTAATGATAGTGTTCCATGCCATGTAAACTTTCTGTCCTTCATACACATGTGAAGCTTGAAACGCACAGAGCGCGGCACGGTGCAACGTTTTTGCGGGGCGGAGGCGGTTTAGCGGTAAAGCGACGCGGTCCGGCGGAGGTCGCACCAAAAAACCGCGCGGGGTAGCGGAGCGGGGCTTCGTGTGCGACATATGAAGTAGTAATCGACATTATCAACAGTACAGTTTCGGAAAGATCAATAATGCAAAATCGCCTCGTGCTCGATCCAAAACTTCTAGGTTTGTCATTTATAGTTTGATTTGTTATACCAGTAGAATTTTCTTTGTTTTAATTAGGTATATAAAGCTCTTTACAAGGGATTTCATAATAGCGTCATACAAATAATGTTTTCTGAAATCCTGCTTGTATATTGGTTCAGTTACAATAAGACAACTAGGGTTATCAGATAAAAAGTCACGTAGGTATAATAAAATGGGCATGTTCCTACATTATTTATTATTTACATAGCAATATCAAAGTCGTAAAAAAAACGTTCATATACGCAATAACCAATTTGGCCAAACAATTTTGATGTTAAATTTCAGATATAGTACCTACCCATCACAGTTTGGTATTGTACCTATGCTTTCATATAATGTTGTACTTAATAATGTATCGACTGAACACGGTATATTAAGCAATATTACCTATATATAACGGGAGCGAACGGCAGCGAGTTGGTATGATTGCCGGCGTTTTCGATACCGATCCAGCTATTAGGTATTTAGTTAAGTACCTACATATAAATAAATAAAATGTTTTGAGATTATCAATGCATTTGCGGCACGTACAATCAATAAACAGATTTTGGACCGCGTGTTAAATTGTGATTACTGTATTTTTTATAAGTATGAATAAATAAATAAATAATTTTTAAGACAAAAAACGACTTCAATGGGGGAGGCCGGTGAAAGATTATTATACTTAGATGGTGCACTCTTAGATTCCATACAATAAAATAAAAATGGCTATAAGTATGTTTATAATGGTAGAAGACTAAGTACCCTCAATTCCTCATTGAATCCTCCATCAGAACTCAAGCTTGACGAAAATGTGTCCTGAAAACCTAGCTTGCTTGACAAACAAAACGAAGAGAACAAATCGCCAAACATGAACTACGCGTCGTTGAAGAGTTCCATTCTGACCATCATCAGCAGTTTCACTTCATCAAATGTCACTTTTTTGAATGAAAATGCTAGACTAGTTCATGAAAATACTAAAATCACTATTTGTGTGCCTTTCACATTTGAGGAGTTCCCTGGATTCCTAATGGATCCCATCATCAGAACTCGAGCATTGCAAAAACTAATCGTGAAAATAAAACTGGCTTAACAAACACAGCTAGAAGGACAAATCGCCATACGTGAACTTTTCGTCGTAGAAGAGTTCTGTTCTGATCATCATCAGCAGTTCCACTTCATCAAATGTCACATTTTTGAATGAAAATGCTCGACTTGTTGATAAAAACATAAAAGTTACTATATGTTTGCCTTTAAGATTTGAGGAGTTCCCTCAATTCCGCATGAATCCCATCATCAGAACTGCGTTTTGACTAAAACGGGACCAACTTGGATTTATATACTTAAAATAAAAAAGAAGAATTTTCCAAATCGGTTAAGAAATGACGGAGTTATGGAGTAACAAACATTAAAAAAAAAGAAAAAAAAAACAACTGAATTGATAACCTCCTCCTTTGAAATCTTGAAGTCGGTTAAAAATAGCTGAAAACCTGAACGTAGTCTATTCAGAATCGAGAGTAGGTTCGTTTACACTGGTTTTAAGGTAGGTTGTGTTATTTTTGTTTTTTTTTTTTCTGTGCCCAGTCTAATACTTACAAATACAACATCGCCCATAGGGAATGCGATCTCGACCTCGTGAGATCTCGTCCGATTTTTCGAAATCCAATCTTTTCGGCAGTTAATCTCGATTTTTGAAATCTTAGTCGAGATCTCAAAAGACATTACAAGTTCTTGCCGTGCAGGAATTAATGGAGCCAATTCATGTTGGGCAGTGCTAGCTGCTGCCGTGTGTAGGCGGCTTTAAAATCGGTGATTATAGCGCAGTGGCGCGATGTTTACGGGTAGATATTTACGTAATTATTTGTGATTTTTGTTGACTCTCCCTACATTTTTAAGTTAGTATAATAATAAGTCAGGCTGTGTTTGTTTACCGAGTTAGTTCCTCATTCAAACTTAAGGTAATATTCATCAAAATACCGATTTTTTTAAATATATTTACAAATCTCGATTTCGACGGTGACGAGACGACGATATCTCGAATCCCCCAATCTTGACATTGGTTATCTCGCAGGTGATCTCGAATAGCCAATCTCGGTTCGAGATTGCATTCCCTAATCGCCCATATCTTAGTTAGAAGTTGAAATAATGAAGATATGTATTTGTAAATATACCTACGCATTAAAAACTAACAAAAAATAAAATAATAAAAACTATTACACCTTGTACATATACACGGATACAACATTTCTAGTCCATTAAAAATTTCAAAACAAAAGCAACCTAACTAATAATAACATAAGGTGCAAACTGGCTTTGAATTTTTAAAGGACTAGACATGTTCTTTCCGTGTACCCTTCATATACGAGTAGGTTCTGGCCTGTAACATGAGCAAATATTTAAAAGGACAGTAATCCCTTGTACGTGAATATTTTATTTATTTTTTCTGTCCGGAGAAATTGCGATCTAAAATTAGGACCCTCAAGTAGTGGATCTTGACACCACAAGATCATAGCACGTATGTCAATGCAGGTGAGGCAGCATCAAATCAACTAATGAGTCATCATGGTTTTAGTAATTTCTTTTTTCAAATTTTATAGTATATTCAAAATGAAAAGTTATTAAAATTACTCTTCATAACATTAATAAAATACACGAACACTGTCTTCACATAAGAAAAAAAGTTATCAGTTGTAACCACTTGGAAATAATTGCTGGCATGCTTAATAATCTGGATACCGTTCAATCATTTGCTCATGTTACAGGCCACATCCTGTATAATTTCATTTATTAAACTTTTACCCGTAAATCATAGTAATTCACCATTCTACTTACTCGCTCACCAGTATGGCCACGAAGGCCTTTTTCTCCTTTTGGACCCATCTGACCGGGTAGTCCTGGTTCGCCTTGTTCTCCGGTGTAGCCCCGCTCGCCTTGCATGCCCGGTTCACCCTTTGCGCCTTTGTCTCCCCTCTCTCCTTGTGTTCCCATGATTGCACCCTTTTCTTCTTCCAAACTTAAAGGTTTTTCTGTACAAGCCTGGCCCTTTCTGCCTTGGTCTCCTCTGTCGCCTTTCTCACCTTTAATTGATGCACCCTTAGGACCCTTATGACCTTTATCACCTTGTGGCCCTGGTGGACCCTGCAAAGTTTGATATATTAGTGTGATGGACAAACGCATCATGACTATAACACGCGAGTCCCAAGCAGACATAACATTAATATAAACAATAAGATTTGGGGCCTTCTTGCACAAACCAATATACGATTATTTATTATTATGAAACTCGTCTCCGACTCGATTCATAAAACCACATGAGTTAAAAACGTCACGCATGAGGCACGTCACTGCGTTTACGGTGCTTCAGTGCGTTTTAAGCAGCGGTGTAGCCGGGCTCTTATGCGTGCTAAAATATAGTATCAGAAGCCATAGGAAAATGACCTGCATTGCTACAAGTGCTAGAGCTGTAACATATAGCTATTCTAATGTACGAACTGGAATAAGAAATAAATCAAAACTGAAAAAGAACATGTGGCTGCTCATGTTTTACATCGAAATAAAAACTTTGGCAGAAAATATCTAAGACAACACCTGCCCAGCTAGCACGGTAATCCCGACCATGTTATATGATCCGACATATAACATATCATTGTCGGCCTGTTTAGCCTAGTTGGTAGTGACACTGCCTCCGAAGCTAGAGGTCCCGGGTTCGAATTCCGGTAAGGGCATTTGTTTCTGTGGTGAGCAGAAGCATTTGTTCCTGAGACTTGGATGTTTTCTATGTATTTTAAGTATATATCTATTAAATATATCGTTGTCTAGTACCCATAACACAAGCCTTAATGAGCTTACTATGGGACTAGTTCGATTTGTGTAAAAATTGCCCCCATAATATTTATTTATTTATTTATTTATCATAATTATATTTGCGGCGGAGATTTTCTCTCAATTAGCTAAGTTATAAATAGTTAGTATGTTGCAACGTTTTATCTCCATACACAAAACCTGTGTCACGAAACTGTGTAGTCCATGAATGTAGTCCCTACTCTCATTTCGTTCGAGATCAAATATCGTGCGACATATACTAAAAAAAACATACCGAGCGGCTTCGTAACGGCTAAATTTGAATTTCAATTGATACTAGAATGGGGGCCTACTTAAATTGTATTGGTTTTGGAAGATGGTCCAAATCTGACACTCTTAACTTGATCACATATGATAAGTACGATAGGTATCGTTCAGTAACGTTTGCTAACGGAAATTCTATATTTCAAATTAGGACTTGTAACCTACTAGCACCTTTGAGTGCAGCCGTCATTTAATCACGCTTTTAGGCATAAAATTACCGTAGGTCCTGGTGGTCCTGGCACGCCTTTTTCACCCGACTTTCCTGCGTATCCTGTAGGACCGGCCGGTCCCTGATCCCCTGGAAACCCAGGTTCTCCTTTGTCTCCCTTCGGATATCTTCCGCCGGCCGCTGATTCTCCTTTGTCCCCCTTTAGTCCGGGCACACCTGGCCAGCCACGTGGTCCAGTGGAGCCCTTCACGCCTTGTGGTCCGGCTTCGCCCTGTATCATTCAATTGATTAAAATGCGAGACTAGCGGGTCAAATCAAATATAAAGTCAAAAACTAGGCAAATGCTTAGGTAAGTTAATTTTATTACTGTTGTATTTGATCTTAAAGATTTTGGTAACCATTACCAATCAACCATAAAGTGTCTATTTAGGTATATAAAATCAGAAATCCTAAAAAAATAGGTAACTACAGATAGTAGTTAAATAACTGATAATGTGATAATATATGTACAGAGCTGGAACAGATCAAAACATTAGAATTTTATAAGTACATACGATAGGCCTTATCCGAGACAATCACTTAAGAATAACCGAAGTCGACATACGTAATGAGTAATGACGATAACTTATCCTTGAGGTTGCTTTCACACGGATCTATATTGAACAAGAAGTCGCAACTCGACCTACCTAATGCTCGTCCTGGACCTGATATAAGCTCGTGAAATTTTGTGAGCAGGTTTGATTTTTTTTGTCGAGCCAGTTTTTGGAAATTTTTGGAAATTAAAAAAGACGCGAGGTCTATAGCTCACAGAGCCACTAGCGGTTACCTACTCGTCGTAATTGTGCAATAAATTGGTACTTAGCTGTAGGACCAGTAGTACTGTTTAGATTTTTACTTCTAAATCATCGATCGGATCGATGTTTAAAGTGGAGGATTGAGATTAAAAGCAATGAAATGAGAATAACATTTTGGGCTAAGTATTTTTTTACCCATGAGGGGCAAAGGAGGAAGTATACAGGGGTGTTATTCACAAACCGACTCGTTCTCACCTGTACGTGTTTTTATATGGAAACTGTCAAAATTTGACAATTGTCATTTGCCATATAAAAAGGGTGAGGAGTGAGGTGACAGGTGAATACGAGTCGGCTGGTGAATAAGAGGGCTGGCGGCTGGTCGCTTCGGGAGACGTGAGCAGGGGGTCTACTCCGAAGTTCGAAGTCCGAACTTCGTATGTTGCCGTCCCTTTCACTCTCCTGTCATACCCTATATGAGTGAAAGGGACGGCACCATACGAAGTTCGGATTTCGCATTTCGGAGTAGACCCCCAGGATCAACTCTACTGATTTAGTAAATTATAAGCTCCTGTTTCGTGCCAGTATTGTTGAGAATAACGTCGACTACTTTCATAAATTTACGACACACGTATATTGCATTGTCACTCTGCAATTAGAATAATTCATCAATTTTAACAACAAAAACAAAGTATTCACAGTACACTTCCATCTTTTTTTTACGACAAATACACTTTCGACTGCAAGAGCGAGTACGATAGCAATAGAAAGCCGATTATAAAGAAGCTGTTTTTACACAACACTTACTCAGTAGCAGCCGTTTAGCTGACAGAGGGGGAATAAGGGGGAAGCACGACTCCTACAAAAAATAACTTTTTAAAACTAAATATCACGCAAACGGATAGCTTAATCAAAAAATGGTTAGATAAATAAAGTTCACATTATTTTTAAACGAGCTACCTAACCATAACCCACACGATGAGTCTTGCCAGAAAAAAATCGCACCACCCATTTCGTGTATGGTGTCCATAAAAGTATTTGCGAGATTTTATTATAGCGTTTTATCGGCGTGAATGATATTTACCCGGATCCCACCCCGCAAATGGCCCTGGATTTACCCGCATGCCAAGCGTGGCGATTATGGCATTTACCCCCCATGAAATTGGGGGAGGCCTATGTCCAGCAGTGGACGTCCAAGGGCTGATATGGTGGTGGTGGTGGTGGAATGATATTTATACGTATGTCAAATTACAGCTAGAAAACTGCGCGGCTTAGCTCTGTAACCTTTAGTATTAGAAGGTAGTAAAGGTTACAGAGCTAAGTTGCGCACAGACGGACGGACATGGCGAAACTAATATAGGTTCCTTGTTCACTACGAAACTCTAAAAAAAACTTCAATACGATGGTGAACAATCTATTAACATTTACTGTGTGTAGGGTTGGTCCTGCTCACGTCTCCCAAATCATCCTGTAAGTATTTGCGTCTTGGGTGACAGGTTCGGTGTTTGTGTTTGCACATCAATGTCCCCAATTATCTCCAAACCAGCTTCTGTCCGTGTGGTTTGATGATGGAGCAGAATAACATCACGGCGAAACTTCCGAAGGCACATAGCTGTGTTTTGGAACTTTTGATTGTGTTTGCTGAATCGCGACCAATTTTTCCGCATCAGGGAGTCCTGATCACCTGCGGTGCGGCGAGAGGGTCAGGCCATGCCGTATGCCTGTTTAAAGAATTACGGACCAGTAACCCTGACTTCGGCAGAGGGCCGCTATAGTCAGGAGCTGGGGCTGTCACCGTCAGGCCGGGGCCGGGTGGTGGCTGCGAGGGAGAAAACCTCTATAAAAAGTTACAAGGGGACCTGAGGGAGTGAAACCGGGGTTTTTCACTCTCTCCTGGCGCCCTGCACGCTTGCCGTCGGGTGGGGGGCGCAAGCCTTTTCCGAGAGGGGGTTCGCGGTTGTGTGCCTTGGCGATCCCGTGTCACCGCCACAAATGCTGTGTGATGGGCATACCCTGGTGGTTTTAGACGGTAGTCCGGGCGGTTCGCGGGAGTCCGTTATACCTGTCCTAGTTCCCCGGCTAGGCGGGATGAGTAAATGCATTTCTCCAGGTAAAAAAAAAAGGTATTTGGGTAGTTATCTCGCTCGGTTCTCATACATTTCATCGTGTTTATTTAATCTAGTTCCGTATAGGTCGTTTACTTATCAAAGGATACGAAATTATAAAAATAAATTGTTACTTACGTCTGTTCCATTGCATCCGTCTCGGCCACGGTCGCCTGGTCTGCCTTGTTCACCTTGCGGGCCAGGTCTCCCCATAAAACCTTGAAATCCGGGTTGTCCAGGTTTTCCTCTATCTCCTTTTGGCCCACGCGGACCTTGTAATCCTATTTCTCCTTTTTGACCTTTTGAACCCTGAGGTCCTTCAGGTCCCTCATGGCCAGGTAATCCTGGTTCACCAGTTGGACCATATGGACCTTGTCTTCCCTGAAAATATAAACCAAACATTTCATATGTAGATACCTTACCACGTACAAATAGGTTAACATTTTGTATTGCTCAACGAAACGTAATCAGAACATTTAAAAGTGACATGATGATGTTTCTTGAAAAAATTGAAAATGAATTGTCACCTATTTCAAGACCTTTTTCATTACCAGTATTTTAATGCACAAGTAAATTTATAAAATCGTTCTCATCGGTTTCAATGATGGCTACCCTAACAAGTAATGGATTCGCTGGCTAGGTCAGACTTGGTGTTGAACACTCTTCTGCATGAGTGGCAGTACCTAGAGTTGGCCAGACGTGTTAAATGCCTGTACGTACACGTAGAAGGGTTTAGGCCTCTCTGTCAGTCTGTCTTCAATTGGCATTTTCGGGCTAAGTTTATTACCTAGTTGATTTTCTTCAAATGATTTGATACCGTAATGCACAATACCGATATTTCCACAAAGTATTGAAATAGGTATGTGATCTAGGCATTAAAATTATATAATTGACCGCGCCGCGAAGCGTTATTAGCTGGTTCGCGCATCTATCTATCTTGTGTCCATCGCTTTCCTATCCTAAAAAGAGATATCTTTATGATAATGGAGTTCAAAATTCATATTAAACTTATTTCTGATATAGGCGTGAGCAGATACTTGAAATTATTGCAACTATGGTTAATTGCATATAAATTAGACTTATTAGGAGTCTCGAGCCCGGAACTAACGTTGCATGGAAAGACTAGAAAATTACTATAGGTAAAAAATATAGAAAATGACCTGTTGTGTGTAGTTGTAGCGTGTTCGAAAATAGATTACCTACATATTTAAAATATGCAACACAAACAAAACAAACGCCTATCCGAACACGTCACAACTACATACAACAGGTCATTTTCTTGAGCTTTTCACCTATAAGTACATAGTTGTCGTACTTACAATTTCTTTTTTATTGAATCACGTAAATTCTATTGGGGAGTCAGGGGAGAACGGAGCATAACATCTTTTCCGACCCAATTGTCAACCCTACCTGCACGCGCCGGATGGCGGCGGTGACCAATAGGCTGCCGTGGTGCTCCCTGCTAGAAAACGGACGGGGCTCTGGCGACCGAGTCAATGGCGGTTTATCCATTCCCCCATGCTAGACAACTGGCTGGAAGAGGCTGCAACGGCCTTGGGGTCTAAATAACCTCAAAAAAGACGAATGTGGAAGGACTTTGGGGCCCCACTACATATATTATTTGCCCTTAGTAAAACCATATGTCATGTCCGAATCAAAAAATAGTAAGCCATGTGAACCGACTAGCGCTCGGCGTCGAAGAGTTGCCAGGCTCTTCGATGTTAAATTGGAGACTGGTGAAGATCCCTATGCTAATAAAATGAAGATTAAAAAGAAGAAACAAGAAGAAAGCATTAATTTAAGTACTTGGAACGTCAGGGGACTAAATAAAAAGGGTAAGCTAGAAAATGTCATATCAGAAATGGTAAGATTAAAGATAGATATAATGGGGATTAGTGAAACGAAACTAGCTGATAGCGGAAGAATTGACAAAGACAAATACGGGAAACCCATCCGATCAAAAATCTAACTACCACGGAATTGGTATCATGGTGAGCAATAAACTTCGAAAGTATGTTTCGAACGTTATTCACTTCTCTAATAGATGCATGATGCTAAATATCAGCGCCGATCCCTTCAATCTAAACATAATACAAGTCTACGCCCCAACATGTGATGGTGATGACAAGGAAGTGGAAGAATTTTATGAGGGAATAGACCAACTATTAAAGTCAGTAAAATCACAGGATATCAACATAATAATGGGGGACCTAAATGCAAGGAGAAGAAGGAAAAATTGTGGGGAAATTTGGTTTGGGGAAAAGGAATGATAGAGGAAGCAGGCTCGTAGAATTTTGTTCCGAAAACAACTTGGTTATTACAAATACTTGGTTCCAACATCCTGCAAGACGACTTTACACATGGCGCTACCAGCTGACAAACCATCACATGTTGTGAGAAACCAGATCGACTATATTATGATAAAGGACAGATATAGAAACTCCATCAAAACATATCCCGGGGCTGATGTAAAATCTGACCATAACCCTGTTTGTGCCAAAATGTTTTTAAAATTAAAGAAATTGAACCACCATCCAACATAATGAAAATTGACCTAAACCGCCTTAAAGATGAGACAGTTACGTAAAACTTCAGTGAGTGTTAAACTTAACTATTGTATTAAACCAATATGCGAGAAGGGGAACAATCCCTTGATTACATATAAAGATCTTGTGACGGAAATAAGAAACATAACATCGGAAGAACTAACTAGTGACAAGGCGGTAAAGCGGAAAGAATGGATGACCGATGATATATTAATACTAATGATTGAAAGCCGGACTTATAAAAACGTAAACGAGGACAAATATTATGAAACAGATAGAAGAATTAACAGGGAAATCACAATTGCAAGAGAACAGTGGTTGACAAGTAAATAGAGAAATTGCAACAGATACATGATAGTTTTAATCTGCATAAACAGGTAAAAGAGTTCACAAACATAAAAAATAAGAGAATTCAGAGTACACTCCTAAATCAAAATGGAAACATTGTTGTTGATAAAGAAGAAGCCTGCGAAGTCTGGCAAGATTATGTTCTAAATCTTTTTAAAGATGACAGGACCGACTGAGCCTCTAAGCGATCTGAACTTACAGAGTCCAGCAATACTGAAATCAGAAGTTATATCAGCCTTGGAACATATGAAGGGTAGAAAGGCGTTAGGTCCCGATGGAATCGCGGTGGAAGTATTAAAATTGATACATGATTGTAATATAGATGATTTAGGTTCATTATTTAACAAATTTTATCAATCAGACAATATGCTCCCTGAAGACTGGTTCTTGTCAATATTCACACCATTACCTAAAAATGCCAATGCCAAAAGCTGCAGCGATCATCGGATCATCAGCGTTATGAGTCACTTCCTGAAGGTATTCCTAAAAATCATACAAAGAAGAATCTACAAGAAAATCGAAGAAAACATAAGTGACACACAATTTGGGTTTAGAGCCGGACTAGGTACTAGAGACGCCTTAGTAGCAGTCCAGGTTTTGGTACAAAGATGTCTAGATGTTAATGTAGATATTCAAATGTGCTTTATCGACTTCGAAAAAGCATTTGACAACATTAATCATGCTAAATTGATCAATACATTAAAATCCATTGGAATAGATGGCAACGACATTAAATTTATAGAAAACTTATACTGGAAACAAAAAGCTAAAATCTAAATTAATTACGTTTTGACTGAAGAAGTCCAAATAGAGAAAGGCGTAAGGCAGGGCTGTATCCTGTCCCCTGCTTATTCAACTTGTACTCGGAGGTGATTCTTAGGAATGCTTTTGACGAACTTGATCTTGGGATCCGTGTGAACGGCAAACTGATACAGAGCATTCGTTACGCTGATGATATCGTCTTATTAGCTACTAACCCTAAAGACCTTCAAATAATGCTGCAAAGATTGAATAACACACTTTTGGAACATGGACTTAGGATAAACACAAATAAAACAAAACACATGATTGTTAGTAAAACGCCAATTTCAGAAACACTAAGGACACTATTCTTAAATAACAAAATAATAGACAGAGTGAAAAGTTATAAGTACCTGGGTTGTTGGTTCAGTGAAGACTGGGGACTCAGAGAAGGAAATACGGACGAGAATTGACATAGCCAGAAACACCTTTCAGAAAATGAGGAAACTTTTGACTAATAGAAGAATAAACCTGGAACTGAGGTGGCGAATGGTTAAATGTTACATCATCCCAATTCTTATGTATGGTTCCGAAAGTTGGACCTTGAAAAAGAATCTGGTTAACAAACTAAGGGCTTTTGAAATGTGGATTCATCGAAGGATGCTCAAAATTAAGTGGACAGATAGAATAACTAATGTCAGAGTTTTGGAAATCATGAAAAAAGACTTAGAAGTAGTATCAACAATAAAGGAAAGGAAAGCAGCATATTTTGGACATATATATAGAAACAATAAATACAACCTACTGAAATTAATAATTGAAGGAAAAATTTAAGGGAAGCGTGGTCGCGGTAGAAGGCGCACATCATGGACTGAAAATATAAGAGACTGGTTGAAAGTGAAGAGCATAGATGAACTAATTAGCATGACTGAAGATAGGGAGACATATAGACATATGGTCGCCGACCTCCTGGACGGAGATGGCACGTGAAGAAGAAGAAATTCTGTTAGTAACCTTTATTTAACTTTTAAATGATAAAATACTTTCTAAAATACATTTTTTAGAAACTATCAAGATACGAGTAGGAGTATTTTTTTCATTTTTCTGATTTAATTTTGTTATTATCATTTTATTGTGTTAATTTCATGTTAAATCTATACTAATATTATAAAGCTGAAGAGTTTGTTTGTTTGAACGCGCTAATCTCAGAAACTACTGGTTATTGAAAAAAACTTTTTGTGTTGGATAGTCCATTAATCGAGGAAGGCTTTAGGCTACATAACATCACGCTGCTACCAATAGGAGCCCAGACGCGGACGAAGTCGCGGGCAAAAGCTAGTTATCCATAAAACGGCAATACGTTATAATAAAGTTGAAGATGAGGAAACTTCCCTATTGTAGGTATAATTCTTAGTTTATGAGGAAAAGATGTAAGGGTTGTGGATATATATATACCCCTTACATCTTACAGTACCCATTACCCTTATATATATATATATATAGGTATCTAAACTCCCGATAGGACTGGCACATTATTGACACTACATATGGGTACGTCCGTCATCTACCAACCGGCCTTTTATCCATAACTTGTTTTCTCTCAGTGGTTGCTGCGATTAAATATTATGTGACGTCATAATAAATCTAATGTGTCAATTTTTAGGAGCCGTTTCGAAGGCCACTAGCGGCAATAAGCTACGTTTGTCGCAATTTTCTGGCTTTAGTTGTGCTCTAATTGTAGTCTCTTTATTCTCTCTAAAAACTGGTTCGAATGGCACTATGTATAATAAAATAGGGTGGTTTCCTCACGTTAAACTTTATAACATATAGCCGTTACATGGATATTGTACCATCATAAAACATCATCATCATGGTTATTAACATAATAAAAAAGTTTCTAAAAATACAATTATGTTTTTTTAGCATCTATAGGTTAAATAAAGGCTACCAAACGAATTTACATGATTCAATAAATAACAATCGGCCAAGAGCATGACTGGCCATGCTCTCTGTAGGGTTCCGTAGTTACCCAACAAATTTAATAAAAAATATGAAATGACAACACGCAAAAGGGAATACCTTCACAGCGTTTCATACGTCTTTTACTAAGAAGGGAAGACTTTTGACGTTAACTCAAAAACAGCTTGACTGATTATGTCCGCTATAGTTTTCATTGAAATTCTTTGTAAGCTTTACTTTCATGTTTTTTTTTTATTATTTGGACCCCATAGTTCAAAAGTTAGAGAACTTACTCAAAAAAAATCAATAACAAGCAATAGGGAATACTTTGGCAGCGTTTCATACGTCTTTTACTAAGAAGGGAAGATTTTTACGTTAACTCAAAAACAGCTTAACTGATCATGTCCGCTATAATTTCCGTTGAAAGTCTTTGATAAGCTTTACTTTTATGACTTTCTTTCATATTTTTTGGACCTTCAAAAGTTAGAGGGGAGGGGGGGACACTTTTTTTTTCTTCTGGAGTGATTATTTCCGTAACTATTCACTTTATCAAAAAATGTTTGATAAAGACCTGTATTCATTAAAGACCTATCCAACAACACCCCACAACACAGGGTTGAAGCGAAAAAAAAATCATCCTATTAAGAGGAGCTACACATATTTTTTTTAGATTTTTTTTTATTTGTCAGATTTATTGATTTTAATATGCATGCCAAATTGTAGCTTTCTAGCACCATCAATCACAGAGCAAAGCCTCAGAGTGACAGACGGACAGACAGACGGACATGGCGAAACTATAAGGGTTCCTAGTTGCCTACGGAACCCTAAAAAGATATTGTATAACAACTGTGTACTTTAAACGCAGTATTTCACGATTAAACTAGCAATTTTCTTGTTTTTCCATACAATGTAAGTACGGGGCTCGTGCGTTGTGACGTCACAATTTTCTGTCAATCAATTAGTATGGAGCGTTTTTGGTGTCCGGGAACAATATCCATCTTTGAGCCCTATTTGCGGCTTTGCTTGTGCTTTGATCGTAGTTGGTCTCATACAAACATTAAATCGCCTTTAAAAACTGGTTCTAAATGGCATCATTAATATTTTTTGGGAACTAGCCTATTGTTCAGTTAGCTAATGATCGTGTGTATGCTGCTTTGGGAGGGTTTGAAATGGTTCATGGGGCTTAAATTAATCTACTGAAGTGACTTGTAGGTCACTTGCAAATATAAGTAGTTTCATACCTTGCTGCCTTTCTGCGCGAGACACGTCGGCTGGCAAGAGGCACGTGCCGTGCAGTTCGGGTGCGGCGTAACGCGCTGCTTGGTGATCGGGTCATAATGCACGAGGCCGTACTGCGGGGCGTACTGTGGGTGCTGCTCCGGCTGCTCCCGGTTGTACGTCTGCTCCGGAGCCTGCGGGTATGTGTTCGTCGGTGCTTCTGGATATTGGTATGTGTTCCGTTGTTCTGGATACTGAGAGTACGTTTCCCTCGGTGGTGCATAGTTCGGCGCGGGATAGTATCCAGAAGATATGTCGTTCCTCTGACCATACCACGGATCTTGCTGTAAAGAGAACGCACTTAGGTTATTTATTTTTATAGTTTTGACCTAATGGTTACGCAATTGAAACAGAAGCAGCTGCCAGTATAACGACTTGACGATTAGTGGGTACAGTCGAATACGAAAATATCCGCACGGAAAAAAATGTGAATACGACTTTATTGATGTACCTATCGTTAAATATGGCGCAGACAGCTTTTATCCCATCAAAAACATAAATGTGAAAATGGCAGCCAAGTTCACCGACAAAAGAATTGAGATCTAAATGGGCGCCAAGTTCCGTAGATTAGCTGAAAAGTTGCCATGTTTGGCACTAGATTGTTTACAGTAAAACTAATTTACTGCGGCTTAATGCATTTTGAGCCTTAACTTGGCAGTTTTCTATGCAGTATGTTATAATACCATAAAAGCTGTTGGATATTTAAGAAAACTGCCAAGTTAAATCTCAAAATGCATTAAGCCGCATTAAATTAGTTTTACTGTAAACAATCTAGTGCCAAACATGGGAACTTTTCAGATAATCTACGGAACTTGGCGCCCATTTAGATCTCAATTCTTTTGTCGGTGAACTTGGCTGCCATTTTCACATTTATGTTTTTGATGGGATATCATTACTTTTTGTCAAACTTCATCCAATGGTGCTTTCCCAGAGCGAATGCACGAGTAACTATACAAAATACCCAAACCGCTATAGGTTCACCTAAAATATTTGAAGAGATCCCTCGATTCCTCCAGAACCCTATGATCAGATTCTGACACGATGACAATGGGATCACCCCTGAAGTATACCGTTACAAACAAAAAAAGATTTTTCTAAATCGGTTAATAAATGACGGAGTTCTGAGGTAACTAGTATAAATAATAATAATAAAACTAATACTAAAATCACTGTTTTCAGATTTTTCTGGTGTATACACATAATTACCAAGCTGCATGCCAAATTTCAACTTTCTAGGTCATCTGGAAGTAGGTTAGGTTTTTGATTACTAGTCAGTCAGTCAGTCAATCAGTGGTAAAAATGCCGTTTTTTAGAATTTAATATCTCAATAACTATTAAACCTATATTTATGAAATTTGGGGTTCTAGTTGTTCTAAAGGATCTTAATATATGTACCAAATTTCATGTTTTTATGTTAGATAGATGGAGTTATTGGGAGGTCAAAAGTGGCTCCAAACGGTACGTGTAATATAACACACGGCTGCTGTCCGCCAGTTCCTGGGGTGAACTTGGCTGGACACGCTGCCGCGTGTCTAGATCCCATAGACATTTGTCAAACATTCCATACATACAACCAGATTTAACGAACAGAGAATTCAATATACTCCTTGAACAGAGATTACAGGTGGTTTGGCGCAGTCTACCCTAAATCGTATCGATAAAAATATCTAGCCACGATTGTTTTCTTTTCGTAAGAAATTAATTTTGCTGGTCTGATGTTTTTGTTGGTTGTGATTAAATAGTGTGTGGCACACTTAAGAGTTATCTAATATTCTTATCATGATTCCTTACATCATCATCATCATTCAGCCGAATGACGTCCACTGCTGGACATAGGCCTCCCCCAAAGACTTCCACAATGACCGGTCCTGCGCCACCCGCATCCAGCGGAAACCCGCGACCCTTACCAGGTCATCAGTCCACCGTGTGGGGGGCCTGCCCACGCTACGCCTTCCGGTACGTGGTCGCCACTTTCCTTTCCGCCCCAACGGCCATCGGTTCTGCGTGCTATGTGCCCCGCCCACTGCCACTTAAGTTTAGCGATTCGAAGGGCTATATCAGTCACTTTGGTTCTGCTGCGGATGGCCTCATTTCTGATGCGATCACGCAGAGAAACTCCCAGCATAGCCCTCTCCATTGCTCTTTGGGTGACTTTGAGCCTTCGTATGAGGCCCATAGTAAACGACAACGTTTCAGTACCATATGTCATCACTGGCAACACACACTGGTCAAAGACTTTCGTCTTGAGACACTGCGGAATATTGGACGAAAAGATGTGCCGTAGCTTCCCGAACGCTGCCCAGCCGAGTCGGATTCGACGATTAACCTCTTTCTCGAAGTTGGACTTACCTAACTGGACAGTCTTTTCTAGGTATATGTAATCGTCTACAACTTCGAGCGTAAAGTGTCCGATTGTTACGGGAGTTGGTGCTACATTGGCATTTGACATAATCCTCGTCTTGTCCATGTTCATCCTTAGACCAACTCGCTCGGAGGCTTTACTGAGGTCATTGAGCATTGTACTTAAATCCTCCATGGTCTCAGCCAAGACTACTATATCGTCAGCAAACCGAAGGTGAGTGATGTACTCGCCGTTTATGTTGATGCCTAGCCTTCTCCAGTCTTGAACACATCCTCCAGTGCAGCGGAAAACAGTTTCAGTTTAGGAGAAATAACATCTCCTTGTCTGACTCCCCGCTGCAACGGAATAGGTTTCGAGTTCTGGTCCTGGAGTCGGACTGACATAGTGGCGATCTCGTACAAACACTTCAACACTTCGATATAGCGGTAGTCCACTTGGCACCGTTGGAGAGATTGTAGTACAGCCCAGATTTCAATCGAATCAAAGGCTTTCTAGAGACAGAGGGGCAGGTTATACTTCTCAGTCTTCTGTATAACCTGACGAAGCGTATGGATGTGGTCTACGGTGCTAAAGCCTATTCGGAAACCGGCTTGTTCGGGAGGCTGGAAGTCATCTAGCCTGCGTGCGAGACGGTTCGTAATGACTCTTGAAAACAGCTTATAGACATGGCTCAGAAGTGAGATGGGGCGGTAGTTCTTCAGTAAGGCGTTGTCACCCTTTTTGAAGAACAGCACCACCACACCTCTGTTCCTTGCCTTTGGAGTTTTCCCTCCCAGTAAGACGGAGTCGAACAACTTCTGAAGGGCCCTAAGGACCGGTTTTCCACCCGCCTTCCGGAGTTCAGCTGTAATTCCGTCTTTACCGGGTGCCTTGTTGTTCTTTAGCTGATTAAGAGCCATTCTAATCTCGTACAAGCTGATGTCCGGGATATCTTCGGTATAGTGCCGGGTTAATCTGGCTCTAGGGTCTTTCGCCAGACCAACTTCGGGTCTGCTATTCCTTACAATACTTCTTTATACAAGAAAAGAAACAGACGACTGTTTTATAAATTAAGTGAAAGCCGGAGTAAGTACGAGTAAAACATGATAATTATGCATAATATGGACAAGCCACTTACTGCTTTGATTTCATAGTTGTTATTATTACGACTACCAGTAAAATCCTATTTAAGATGAATATCAAATGTATTATGTGATTTTAGAGTTTTAAAATAGATAAATTAAATTAAAAGAATTCAAAAATTGTACTAAAAAGCCCATAAAAATGTGGAGATTAATAAACACACTAGCTAGCAACAAAAGCAAACCCAGCTACGTACCTTTCAAACTCTGTATAATGACAGATTGTGTGACCGACCCTGTTGAGATTTGTGATAAATTTAACGAATACTTCTCCACGATAAGAACAACTCTCGCTAGTCAAATCCAACAACAAAGTGAAATAGAAAATTCTTTATTGCAAGCAGACACTAACATTGTAAGAACAAAAATGTTCACTGAGGAATTAGACACAATCATTAGCAACCTCGATCCAAATTCTAGTACTGACGTAGATGATATCTCAACCAAGGCAATCAAATGCGTCAAAAATATTATTTTAAATAAACTTTATGCATGTTTTAATGAGTTGTTATCTAAAGGATACTTTCCTGAGTCGCTAAAAATGGCAAAAGTTACTCCCATACACAAATCCGGAGACAAAACAGACCCAGGAAATTATTGGCCAATCTCGGTATTACCTGTGATATCCAAAGTTCTTGAAAAAGTTTTGTACACACGACTAAATAACTCCTTGGACTCTATGAGTTTTCTTTCAAACAAACAATATGGATTTAGACCCCTTTCGAACACACTCTCAGCCACTACCGATTTAATAACCAAAATAAAATCCCACATCGATCGTAAAGAAATAATGCTTGGTGTTTTTATTGATTTAAAGAAGGCGTTCGACACGGTTAGCCACACATTACTAATAAAAAAGCTTATAAGAATTGGAATCACGGGCAGAGCATTGGAAATGTTTAAATCTTATCTAAGTGATAGATATCAAATCGTCAAAATTAATGATCAAGAAAGTCAACCATTACCTGTGACATGCGATGTTCCGCAAGGATCAATATTGGGACCACTTCTTTTTTCAATCTACGTAAATAACATCACCAATATTGACCTGTGTGGTAGTATTACACTCTATGCCGATGACACGTGTTTGTTCTACTTTGGACCATGCATCCATGACCTTATTACACAAGCACAGAAAGATCTCGACACTCTTCACACTTGGTATCAATGTAACTTACTCACGATTAATGTATCAAAAACATGCTATACAATATTTAAAGCAAAGAATAAAAAAATACCCCAACATGCACCACTACTCATAGACAACTCAAATTTAAAAGAAAAAGCAAATGAAGAATATCTTGGGCTACAAATCGATAACTCGCTGAGTTGGAGTATACACATTGACAAAATTAGAGCCAAACTCCCAAGCCTAATGGGCTCACTTCGTAATATTGTACGTTGTCTCCCCCTCAATGTGAGAAGAACTATTTACAACTCTCTAGTCAAACCGCATTTACTCTATTTAGTTGAGGTCTGGGGTAGTGCCTACAAAAGCAAACTAGCTGATATACAAATTGCATAAAATAAGCTAATAAAAATGCTTTTCCATTACCCGTACCTAACACCCACAGCAAATCTATAAGGAAACCAGGCTCATGAACATTAAACAATTATATACACGTATACACGACCTGTCTACTAATACGCAAAATTCTCGACGAATATAAACATTAATATCACTTTTAAAAAGTCCACCCGGAGGTACAATGGCAGAAGACCAGATCATCTTGTATTACCAAAGATTACTAGAGACTAATTATGGGAAAAAAATGTTGACATACGAAGGAGCAAAACTATATAATAAGTTGCCAGTAGAAATAAAAAACCTCGAAACTTTTGTGCAATTTAAATCAAAATTAGCCAAATACATCACAAACGACATGACACTGCTTTCCTATCAAAACTTCGAATGATCTGCTCCTCTGGTATGTACTTCCACTGAAGAGATACAATGTTAGATTTGGTTCTAACTATCATTAGTTCATATCAATTATTACGAATGTAATGTTACTAAGCAGTTAAAATGAAGAGTTTGAAATAAATAAATATTTAATTGCATGAATTTTTATTCTATAGTTTTAAACGAGCCACACATCTATATATGTTTGCAATCACATTCTTTGTCTCTGTATTTTCCGTTTTTTACACAATCAGAGCTCGGTCACTGATGTATAATCCACTGTTTCTAGGATAATAAATCGATGTTCACTAGACATTTAAATTAAGAGTAAGTACTTAAATTGTATTGTATTCCTAAGTTGAGAACAGGTACCTTTACTTTAGTGTAACCTTATGTAAGAATACGCAAGTAGTAAACCCTTAAATTAAGTTTCTCATGTAAGTGACAATTTGTTTTTAAATAAGAAATAAATATCTATAAACCAAAATTAAACGTTTCCCATATTCAGTAATAAATTAATAGTTGTAAATGACTGCTACAGTAACTAAAATATTAACACATTCACTGCCAGTCACGCCCAAACTTGCATAGAAGTGAACGCACATGTGCGGTGGCAGCGAATACGTTAAGCGCTCGTTTATAAACTAACAATGTTTATTAGATTATAAATTGAAAAAAAAGGTTCATTATATCTGGCATGTGTGATGGACTGAATAAATGACAATGACACTCGTCAGGCGTTGACGTTTGTTAACTTCAGATAAAATTTTATTCGTATTAGATATCCTGGTTTTTCGAGAAATACGGTTATTTAAAAAAATACCATTTAATAATGTTTTGTTGGACTTGACTGAGATAAAAAAAGGGAAATATACTCAAACAAATATACTTCCATCGCATCCTCTTAATATGTAGCACGGTGTATGCTATGCAGTTGCCTATTGCTTACGCTACGTTATGCATTATGACATTCTGAATATGCAACTTAACACTTTGCTGCGTGTGCTTTCTTTTGAAAACGAACACTAGTTCCGTATAGGTACTAACCGTGGGTGTAGGTATGTAATGTTAGTGTAAATGAAACATGTAAGTGCCTATTCAAAGACGTAGAATTTAATATTTAATAGGTCGTTGACTGAAATAAAGCACCTGATAAGTGAGTTCTTAAAACATTGTTCCCATAAATAGGCCCATAAACTTTTTGGCCTTTTGTTTTCTCTTTGTTGTTAGGTAGGTTTGTCGTTAATTATCTCGTATTTGATCGAAATTATACAGTTTCATAGCCAGATAAATAGCGAATTCATGTATAAATATGGTTTCGGACATAAACACGAATTATAGCAAAATTCATGGTTGTTCTGGGAGTGGGGACAAACCATTATTTTCATACAAACGGGGACATTACTTACATACCGACAGACATCTGCCCGGCTAGTATGATAGCTTTTACCGTCACGTTTTATGTGACGTTTCAGTACATTTTGCCCATATAACGTGACGGTATAAGCTATCATACTAGCCGGGCTGATGGACAAGAAGGTAAGTTATTTTTATAATAACTAATGTTGCCATATCCTTTTAAACTAGAATTGAATGCAATATTTGATACCTAATAAAGAACATATTCGTTTGTGTAAGCATGAAAGATATTTTAAAATCTTTGCGCGTAATGTTTTCATCCTTCTAGCGTTATTCCCAGTACAGTTGCATCCTGAAGGATCCGCTACCTAATTCCAAGAATTGGCGTAGGCACTAGTTTTTACAGAAGCTACTGCCATCTTACCTTCCAACCCGAGGGGGAAACTAGACCTTATTGGGATTAGGCTTGTCAAGTGAGTGGGCAACTTGACTGTTAGAGGTTCTCAAGCCGCCAGGAGGCCTCTAACTTGGCTTAACGACTGCTATCATAGGCAGCAACTGGGATCAACAGCTTAACGTGCCTTCTAAAGCACGGGATCGCTCAGTTAGTAACCACTGAAAGCGGTCACCGATATCCGATTGAGCTGAAATTTTAGCTGAAATTTGGCATAGGTACTTACAACTGAGCTGCTCTGATGATGGAGGCAGAAGGTGGCCATAGCAACTCCTAAACCATACAAGATAAACCCACAGTTCTGTGGATAAACCCATCACCGACTGTACTTTTGCTAAACGAGTAGTTGAATGATTGTGGCAAAGTACAGTCGGCAATAAAAGGTTGTATCAAAATTATTTTTTGAGAGAAACTTATTATTTTCTATTATCCTCCTAGCGTTTTTCCGGTTGTATTCTCAAGGAGCCCGAGGTTCGCTTTAGCACCTAAGTTTTACAAAAGCGACTGCTCTGACTTTCCAACCCAGCGGGAAACACTAGATATATCTTGTTGGGAGTGATCTAATTCCTAACAACGTTTCACCGAAAAGCTACTATTATTGAATAGCAAATGGTATCCACATGATGAATTAAAAAAAGCCTGTAGAAGAAGCCTGATTCTTCGAGGTAGATGTCGCTGTACGCTTCTCTAAGGCGCGTTGTGAGACGAAAGTAGTGAAGGATTGCGTGCCTGAGCTTGATTGTCCCGATAGCTCAGTTGGCTAGACCGAGCGGCCGCATATGCCACAGGTTCGAATCTCGCGCTCAGAGCATAGATTTTTTTGATTTTTTCATTTGACTTGAAATTAAGATTTTCGTTAGCAGACGTTACTTAAAAAAACTGTTTAATTCCATAATGGTAACAAATTAAGTGGTAAAATAGTTTGAAAATCTGTAACTCTTTAAGATTGTGTTAAACTCTGATATACAATACAATACAATACAATACAATATGCTTTATTGCACACCTCAAAAAAAATAAAAATAAAAAGACTAATTCATTAAAAAACTTAAAAAATGACTGTGTTACTGTAAAATTTGGAATATGGCGCCAAAAATCCGCCATTTTGTTTTTATTTTATATTTTGATATACCCAGTGTCATTCTCACAGTACCTAAATACGAATCTAATGACACCTCTCCAGCTAAAATCCATCGAGCCGTTCAGGCTGCAGAGCGTACCAAACAATTATACATACATACTCTCGAAAAACATAACCCTCCTTCTGGCGCAGTCGGGTAAAAACAAATAGTATTTGGTAACTATATAAGATAAGATAAGAAAAAGTTTATCGCCAAAAAAAGAAAAGTTTATAGGTAGGTTCTTTGAAAAAACCCCTGGATAAGAGCCGGATTGACTTGTAAAAAAATTACCGTATACAATAGTTATACTAGGTGCATATACGAGGCTTGCACTGAAAGTGGCGGGAATCGAATACTTATTAATTTATTTTTAACATGTATTATACCTTTTTATAATCTCTGAAGTTTCCTTATCTCAACACACTGGCCACTTAGAAAAAAAAAAGTATGGTTCGGTTTCAATTGTTTATTGAAGTCGTCGAGTCACTGCTTAAAATGGAATTGTGCCGTGAAAATTTCAGAGCTATGATTTATTATGACTTTAAAAGTGGACTAACACAAAAACAATGTGAAGAGCGGATGGTTGCTGCTTTTAATATTGAAGCTCCTTCAAAGACTACAATATACAGGTGGTATTCAGAATTTCAACGTGGCCGTGTATCCCTCACCGACGAAGTGCGTGAAGGTCGACCAAAATCGGCAGTCACGCAAGAAAACGTCGATGTTGTGCGTCGTCTGATAAATGAAGACCGACATGTGACATATCGGGAAATTCAAGAGCACCTGGGTATTGGAATGAGTCAAATACAAATTATTTTAAAAGAAGAATTAGGCGTGAAAAAGTTATTTTCCCGTTGGATACCTCACCTATTGTCTGACGAGCAGAAAATAGTCCGTGTCAATTGGTGCCGCAAAACTTTGAAAAGATTTAACAAGGGACGCTCAAATGCTGTTTTTAGCATAGTATCAGGTGACGAGTCGTGGATATACGCTTATGAGCCTGAAACTAAAAACCAATCCCGAGTATGGGTCTTCGAAGACGAGCTCAAACCCACAAAAGTTGTTCGTTCTCGCAGTACGGCTAAGAAGATGGTGGCTACGTTTATCTCTAAATCTGGTCACGTAGCTACTGTGGCTCTTGAGGATCGTAGAACAGTCAATGCTGATTGGTACACCACTATTTGTTTGCCGAACGTCTTTGCTGAACTCCGAAAAACAAACCCTAGTCGTCGCATCATCCTTCACCACGACAACGCCAGCCCACACACCGCTCGGACAACAACTGAGTACCTGGACGGTGAAAAAGTCGAAATATTGGACCACCCTCCATATAGCCCTGACTTAAGTCCCAACGACTTTTTTACATTCCCCAGAATCAAGGACAAACTGCGTGGTCAGCGGTTTCAGACGCCAGAAGAAGCAGTGGAGGCCTATAAAATAGCCATTTTGTCGACCCCTACTTCAGAGTTCAAAAAGTGCTTTATGGACTGGTTTGAACGCATGCATAAGTGCATGAAATACAAAGGAGAATATTTTGAAAAACAATAAAAATAAATAAACTCACTTATACTGCATATTTTCTTCTATTCCCGAAACTTTCAGTTTTACCCTCGTAGCAGTTGCATATAGGTAAGCAGGGTGCGCCCGACGTAATGGAGCGAAGCTACTATCTGTATCTTCAGTGTAGTTCGTTGATTATTCCTCCGTGGTACATATGTCTGTAACCTACGCGGCGTTAGTCTCTATCACGGTGGTAAATGGTTATTCTATGTTGTATGGTTCAGGAGGAGTAGAGTCACAACAAAATACGCGAATCGGGGTTGTGGAGCTTCTCTTCGCCTTAAGCTTTTTCTTCTACAAATTTTACTTCGGTGAGTGTGCTCAGGAGCTCCATGAGATCATACCGCCTTCCCCCTTCTTCCATCGGACATCCAGCCAGACGTACTGGCTACCATCCTTACCTGGTCGAAATTCCTCTAATTCGAACCAAGCGCGTTGCATCATCTTTTTAACCGACTTCAAGATTTCAAAAGAGGAGGTTATCAATTCGGTTGTTTTTTTTTTTTTAATGTTTGTTACTTCCATAACTCCGACATTTCTTAACCGATTTGGAAAATTCTTTTTTTGATTGTAAGTATATATAGCCAAGTTGGTCCCGTTTTTATCAAAACGCAGTTCTGATGATGGGATCCATGAGGAATTGAGGGAACTCCTCAAATCTTAAAGGCAAACATATAGTGATTTTTGTGTTTTTATCAACAAATCGAGCATTATCATACAAAAATGTGACATTTGCTGAAGTGGAACTGCTGATGATGATCAGAACAGAACTCTTCTACGACGAAAAGTTCACGTTTGGCGATTTGTCCTTCTAGCTGTGTTTGTTAAGAAAGTTCTATTTTCACGATTGATTTTTGTCATGCTTGAGTTCTAATGATGGGATCCATTAGGAATCGAGGGAACTCCTCAAATGTGAAAGGCACACATATAGTAATTTTAGGATTTTCATGAACTAATCAAGCATTTTCGTTCATAAAAGTGACATTTGATGAAGTGGAACTGCTGATGATGATCAGATTGGAACGCTTCAACGACGCGATGTTCAAGTTTGGCGATTTGTTCTCTTCGTTTTGTTTGTCAAGCAAGCAAGGTTTTTCTATGATTCCATGAGGAATTGAGGGTACTTAGTCTTCTACCATTATAAACATACTTATAGCCATTTTTATTTTATTGTATGGAAGAGTGTGAATCTAAGAGTGCACCATCTAAGTATAGTAATCTTTCACCGGCCTCCCCCATTGAACGGTTTTGTTTTCTTAAAAATTATATAATGCGCACTTTTAAGGTTTGGAATTCTCTGCCGGCGTCTGGATTTCCGAGTTCATATAACCTGGACCTTTTTAAGGCACGAGTGAATATTAGGCATCTTCTGGGTGAGCTCGCTTCTCGCTTCATAGTCGGCTTCATCTTTGCCTCCTGGCTAAATGCTGGGCAAGAGCAATCCCATTATTAATTAAAACAAAAGCTCACTTCGCTCCAATAATTAGCTTTTTAACCCCCGACGCAAAAAGAAGGGTGTTATAAGTTTAACGTGTCTGTCTGTGGTATCGTTGCTCCCAAACGGATGGACCGATTTTCGCGTAGTTTTGTGTCAGATAATTTTATCCCGTATGTTCTTAGCCATGTTTCATGAAAATCTGTTCAGCCGTTTTTGAGATATTGAGCTTTGTAATGAAAATGTCGGGGGTTTTTCAACTTTTCTAAGTTGTAGTTATTAAGTCGGGTACTTACCGCGTTTAATTAAGATACCTATATATATAAAAAATCTTAAGAAAAGAACCTGTTGTATGTAGTTGTGACGTCTTTGAATAGACATTTGTTTTGTTTGTGTTACACATTTTAAATATGTAATGTGTATTCGAACATGTCACAACTACATACAACAGCACCGTTTCTTAAGTTTTTTACGTATACGAGACTTAAATAGCTAATTATATAACTATTGTATACAATACTATTTCTACGAGTCAATCGAAATTAATTGAACGACCCAATAATGGAACAAACTAGTCCTACGGAAACGAACGACACAGCGACACGTGATTGGTCAATTTCATTATATGTAGTTCTGTAAAGTGTTGTCTTATGAGTTACATAGAGAAACATTATGTGATTATAGTTTTGCCTACAGTCTTAGTCAAACAATAAAGTCGAGTAGAAAAATTGAAATTGAATAAAAATATATAAATCATGTATCTTTGAAACTGTACCAAAATAATTATTTTAAATCGATAGCTGAAATAGGTACACGCTGAGATATGTTATAGTGACAGGTGTACTACGATTGTAAATAGAAGTCACATTTCATTTATTTAGTCATGTAGAGTAAGGAACTCTTAATAGTCTTAATACATGCATAAAGTATGGTTGTCGAGTATCGTGAATACGCCATGCCGCGGTTATCAGCGACTCGGACAGTCTGCCTGCTCATACTACAATCAGTTTCTGGAGATATTTATAAGTATATTTGACCTCCCCACATTACGTAATTGTACTTAGTACATTTAAAAAAACTTATAGGAGTTAAATCATCTACTAGCGAACTATTGTACAACATGTTAATAAATATATTATGACAATAACTATGTATGGCTTAACTTTTTTATAATGAACAGTGCCATACATAATTGAGATAATTCAAATTTCATCTGATTTTCAGCGCGTCGCGTAGCGCTCTCATGTATTTTGGTTAGGTACGAGTAAGTATGTGCTAGCGAAAGAAAGAGCTCACGAATATAATACTGTAATTTCAATACGGTATTTATTAGATATTTCACGATAGAGGCTTTAATAAATAAATATCAGAGGTACACTCTTAAGTAGATGTTACACATTAAAGAATCCAGTTCCACAATGTACTCGAAGTATAGTTATTTAGAATCCATAAAAAAACAAAATATTAATATACGATATAATTTTCTTACTATATGAAACTAATTAATCATTATGTTTCGTTACGTAAATTGGCGTTAAAAAAATCTGTTTTGTATTCATCTCAATTAATGTTAACAAAAAAATATTGGTACTAATATAATACCTATTAATATTAATACGTATTTTACACGCGTATGTAAAACTGGAAACGGAATGTACGTTTGCGCAATGCCGGCGCATTACATCCGAGTACTATTGATAAACTTTGTCGGTGGCGGTTCTGATCTATTTAAGGATTAAATCTCAATCAAATAATAGATAAAACGTTTACGCTACGCAAAGAGTACACAATTATATGTAGGTATTTTTTGAGGAAAGGTTTTCGTTTTATTTTGATTTTAAAGCGCACATTGTATGTTAATTCCATTCACTGAACTGTAAGTTTGACTTTGGCCAAATGTTCGCATTTTGTAGAAATTGCAAAAAGAGGAGCAAACCCGGCGGCGGCGGGTCGCGGCGACTCCCGGGCCCGGCCCGCCGCATTCCCGCTACTTTTTATTTAATGCGATTTTAATCACTTTCACCAAATTCGATTATATATTAATAGTTTAAAAAATAAAACTTACCGTGTTTACTCCAATTAAAGGCAATGCGGCCACCAAACTGCGAAACAATACAATAAAAAACTTTACCGATATATATTTTGAATTTTATTAATAACTCTATTTATTATTTTAAAAACTTTCTTCAAAAGGAACTAAATTTTATTCCATTTTTTTATGAAAGCTGCCTTGTTTGGCCGTATTTAATGTAACATTTATAAATAAGGATACGAAGCTCACCATAGCAAGTGGATCGCCATGTCGGGGAGCGCGCAGCGCCAGAGTCCCGTGCGCGCACGCAGTTAGTGCCGGGACGGGATACTAAGGAGCGCGGAGCGGTCGGGCGGCCGCCGGGCGCGCCCCCGGGCCCCGGCCCCGCCCCGCGGAGCCCGGGCGGCCGCGCGCCCGGGCCAGTAGTGCGCCGCAGCCATGTCGGGCCCGGCGCGTGCGCGCCCCTTCCTGCTGCTCGCGCCTTACGTCTTCCTACTCCTCTTAACCACTCCAGCAATCGCAGTAAGTACTCCATTTCTTCACAAGTGCATCTGCTAACTATGTCATGCGGTTCCATCTAATCAGGTGCTCTCAATATAACCGCAACTGGCTAAAAAGACATCAACGCGCGAATAAGCGCTGATCGTATCGTTAGGTATCAGTAGCTATGGCCTATGTCATAGCCATCATAACTTATGATGGCTATGACATAAAATATAGGCTATTAGGAACTAAAACTACTAAAAGACCTTTGCATAAAAGTGTGTTAAAAAGTAGTATAACTACTAAAAGACCTTTGCATAAAAGTCTGATCCCTATTTAGCTATCGGACTCAGGTACTCCAGTTGACTATATATGTTTTCTTCAGATCTTTTATGGAAAACTCCTTAAGTGCCGCTCATAGTAGATGTGTGTTCAGGTAGTTATATCGTTATAGTTTCGGATTCCTAGTCGACTTCTCATCCCTCCGATTCAGATACTCCAGTTGACTAGGTAATCGAATCTATCTTCAGAAATATTTTCTGGACAGACTTATTTGAGGGCCGGCAAATTACCTATCTAAATCGATTAGGTAGTGTATATATGTATGTTTAGAAATGTTAGGTTTAGGATCCATTCCAACTCGGCGTTTGACCCCTCCGACATAGACACTTCCAATGACTTTTTCAATTCCCTTCATAGTGTTTTTCTGGCCAAACCTATATATGAGCGCCGGCTAGTTAACAATCTAGATCGATTTCGTAGTGTTTGCAGCCGTTAGTTCAGGGAGTTAAATTATTAAGATCCGAATCCACCTCGGTTGTAGACTGCTCCGACTTTTATACTCAACTAACGAGCTGTCCCGGCGAACTTCGATCCGCCCCTGACCCGTTCCGTAGAAAATGTATGGATTTTTTGTATATTTCACCGATATTTTAATAGCTAGTCTGCTATTCGGAGCTTGGAGGATTTGTCTTAAATCCAAAAAATCATAATTCATAAAAATCGGCCCAGTTATAAAATAAATGGTGTAACTAACACGAATTTGTTTTTAGGGTTCCGTACCCAAAGGGTAAAACGGGACCCTATTACTAAGACTCCACTGTCCGTCCGCCTGTCTGTCTGTCCGTTTGCCATCAGGCTGTATTTGATGAACCGTGATAGTTAGACAGTTGAAATTTTCACAGATGATGTATTTTTCTGTTGCCGCTATAACAGCAACAACTAGAAACAAAATAAAATAAATATTTAAGGGAGCTCCCATACAAAAAACTTTTAAAAGTTGCTCGTTGTGTTCATCAGAGGCTGTCTCAAAATGTATGGGAAAACTAAAATCCGACTCGCACTTGACCAAAATTCTACTTGATATTATTTAACGTTCTTATTACTGATAAAAAATATTATTATTTAAATTGAATTAAAAAATGTTAAGTATAATAAAGTGTCTAATGTTGTATAGACAGTAGTACGGAACCCTTCGTGCGCGAGTCCCACTCGAACTTGGCCGGTTTTACATATATAGATTATCTGTTTCATTCATAAATGTGTCGCTGCTAGGAAAATAGTATCAGTTTCCTGGTTGTAAATACTAATTCACGATTAGTACCTAAAACAGGGGAATTAAATATCATTTTAAGGGATATTAGTCATATTAGGCAGCTTTCATAAATTTCATAATAGACGTCGAGTTCAGGTAGTTAAATCGTTAGAATCCGATTACAAGTCGAGTTTTGTCACTTCCGACTTATATACTCCAGTTGACTAATCCAATTTATTTCTTGAATTTTCTGGTCACACTTGTTTGAGAGCTCGCATAATACCTATATATAGTTAGATCGATTGTTCACGTTTACATACCTTTTAATCTTAGACTTAATCAGCATTTTGTTTGTAATTTCGTGGCATGTTTCCTTCAAAAGAAAACCATTTTTTTAGTAAGAGACTGACCTGGAGGTCCCACCTGCATATATAACAAAAAAAATATATGCAAAGCTGCGGGATAAAATATAGACAACGTCCACCCAGAAAGTTCATCTACATATATATACACAGGTGAAAGATTTTTTGAAATCGGATGAGTAGTTCCGGTGATCACCCCCTACGTACAAACATACAATTCTATATTCTCACAAGACTACAAACTCACAAACGATACCTATTTGATATATTGGTATAAAAAATATCGATTAAGATATTGAAAGTTACCAAAAATAGATGCTTTGTTTTCGGGGTTACTTTCAGCATTTCATCCATTTCATATAGAGTATAGGTGGTCAACGACACCCTGACCCATGGATGTTGTCCCGTTGATGTTTTTTTTTCAAACTTACGATTTAACACTGATTAACGTAAGACACCATGAAAAGTCACATATATATTCATACGTACATATATTCTTACGTTAATCAGTGTTAGCGACAGTAGCGACCCGCCCCGGCTTCGCACGGGTCTATGTCCCTTCATTTTAAATCTGTAATATCTTCGAAAACATTAATTTAAATTACATGCTGTGAGGGTCATATTGATCTATATTAAATGCACAATGTATTTAAGGCACTTACTCGTAATTAGATAAGGATTAATTGCTTAATATCGCTTCGTAAATGAGCCATTATTTCTTATAAAAGGTAAAGGATAAAAAATGGTTATTGTGGGTTATCCCTAAGAGATAGACATATACCATCGCAGACCTTTTTAAGGTGTACAATGTACAATACAATACGTACATTATTTTGATCTGTCTCGTAAAGAGTGCAAAAGTGTGTATATTTACGACATCACATTAGAAACCTCTAAAATTATCAATGTTTTTCTACTATATTATGCATGTATAATATATATGTATAGGGGATATAAACTTTTCTCTTGAATCATTCTAACTATGTAAAAAAAAACATCAAAATCCGTCTCGCATTTTAAAGATCTAAGCATACATAGACAGACAGACAGCGGGAAGCAACTTTGTTTTATACTATGTAGTGTAGTGATTGACTCAAGTACAAATCAAGTTTTTCAGCCATAAAAATCAAGATGAAAAGCGGATTTATCATTTATGTATTTTTCTAGATGAAATGTTAGTACTACATGCGCACCCGATCACTATAGGTATGTGCAAAAGCAACTACCAGTGTTGCAAAATATGAAAAAATAACAACGAATGAGTTTTTCAACTCGTTAAAAAAGGATTTTATTAACGGATGGAAGTTGTTAACAAAGTTGACTTTCATTCAAAGTAACCTCGGTTTACGTTTATGTAATAATCCGTATGTAAACATAAATAAATTGTTTTTCTCAAACCTGTAATGAAATTTCGTCATTACGAGTACGTGCGTTATAGCAGGCTTCAAAGTATCACGTATCACGTATCACGTTGCACGCGGAACAACTCGGGAAAACTGTAAAGGAAAATCATACAAAATTGAAGTCCTAAGCCAGGAAGATTTTTATTTTATTTTAATGTCAAACATGGCATTAAATTTGTTTTTTGAGTGGTCTATATTTTTATTTCATTGCATATGTTTGAGAAAAGCACTATACAAATTTCAGCGAGAAACGTTGGGCTGCAAGCTGCAGGCCGCGTATCCCTATCCGTATCCCTATAACTACTTGGCCTGTAACCCTTCGTTTTTCGGCCTCTATAGTAATGTACTATTATAAAAAAACAGCCAAGTTCGTGTCGGATCACGCACAAAGAAGGGTTCCGTACCGACACCTCCTAATCTACATTTAAAACCGCTATACAATACATTGAATAAAAAAACCGGCCAAGTGCGTGGCGGACCACGCACAAAGAAGGGTTCCGTACCGACACCTCCTAATCTGCAATTAAAACCACTATACAATACATTGAATCAAAAAAAGTCGTATCTTCATAGGAAACTCACGGCACTTACGCCCTTTTGTTTGGGCAAGACAGTTTTTCAGTTATTGCTGACTCAGCATTGATGATTCAGCAATAACTGAAAAACCTTTAAGTAGTTCCTTGTTCAAACCTTTCTTGTCCAAAACAAAAATAGTTGAAAGGATTTATTATTGTACACCATCTTGATTTTTTTCAGAATTTTAAACTTTTCAGTTTGGAAATTAAAGGGGGGGGGGGGGGGGGGGCACTTTACGACTTTGACAGCTCTCACCAACGGTTGACTTAAATGGACAAGTTTTTTAGAAACCTCTATGTCATTTGTGCATTGAAAAAAAAATGTGCCCCCCTGTTACATGTCTGGTGTGCCCCCCAGTTTAATATTTACACATTATTATTGGTAAACGGGACTTAATCGCGTCCAATTGAAAATTATTCACCTGAGGTGTACCCGACGTTTCCAATGTATCACAACTAGGGATGTCACGAATATTCGTATTCGAATTCGCATATGCGAATGAATCGCATCATTTTAAACATTCGCATCAACATTCGCATTCGCATCAAACGATGCGAATATTTTGCGAATGCGAATATGTGCAAGTCGTGGCGTGTTTTGAAGAAGAAGCCGACTCGCGCATTCCCAGAGCGTGCCCACCAGTGTCACGTGATTTATTTTGGCCAATAGTAAGTACTTTTTAACAGACTTCAAAAAAGGAGGAGTGTCTCAATTCAATTATATGTTCTTTTTTGATTTTTAATGTGTGTTACCTCAAAACTCTATCATTTGTGGACTGCTATGGAAAATTATTTCTTTTTTAAAGCATCTGGAATTGAGGAACCTGCTCAAAAATTCAAGCAAAACATATAGCGATTTTAGTATTTTCATTCAAAAAGTAGCATTTGGTGAACTGGAATTGATGAAGAAGATCATGGATGGTCATCCAAAACTCCCAAGTGTTTAATGCGTGGCGCATATCTTCTTTGGTGGCGCTAAGATATTAAGATGAAGATGAATGAATGATCTTTATTCGAAGAATAATAAATATATGATAATGGAGCGACTATGACCGAGTCAATTACAATGGTCCTGATATAATGTTACCAGAAACCTGACCCAAAAGGTGATAAAAATGTAAGATTATTGACCGACCTAGTGAAACGAAGGTATTCCTTTCAGCTTCGACAAAAATACTTTCTCCTTTCGCATGTCCGGATTTTCGGCTGTTCCCGATGGTCTACAGGTTGCAATTTCCTTAACCGGTTCTCGTGAAATGTTGTGTGCAGATTTGATAATTACATATAATTTTTTGTCAAGTAAATTTTTGGAAATTTTGTAATTTGAAAATGAAATCGTCAGGTCCACAGCACACAGTAACCGAAGCTACTAGTTAAATCAGTGTTTAATTAAAATTGGAGTATGTATAGTAGATTTCACGTCATGAAATCGTAGGTTTAAATTTTATCTAAAGATTGGGTTGGAACTTGGAAATCTCTCGATTATTTTTTGGTTTTTAGTTTTTTATGGAGGTATTTTTTGAAAATCAGTTTTTATACTAAATAATTACGTATGTTGCCTTAACATTCGTATTCGCATTCACATTCGAACATTCGCATCCGAAATATTCGTATTCGCATTCGTATTCCCGAATGTGATCGAAATGACATTCGTGCGACATCCCTAATCACAACATCCGTGCACGGGGTTACTGGCTTGAGCGGATATCATGGGTATCAATATCTTCTAGCCACACGAGTTTTTCGAACTACCCGCCCTTGGTCTTTATTATTCACATTTACACAAGGGTTGTCACTCGCCTGACACACAACACTAACAACATCCGTTAATGTAATGGAAGACGTATTTTGACGCTTGCACTTACTAATAACTGGATTCCACGAAGATGAAATCTTAAAACCCACATCCCGGTTGGAATTACGATATTTTTTGATTTCAACAGCTTCAAGTACTTTTCTACTGTAGAAATGACATTCCGTAGAAAGGAATTTCGGTTTATGAAGCTCAATCCAGTGGTTTGGTCCTGATTCTAGTAAATGCTCGGCTACGGCAGACTTATTTATCTTGACCCTTTCTGCAATAGAAAAAATAGTTAAAATAAGTAGAGCAATAGAAAACAAATACCTACTTAGTGTACGTTACTCATGATTAAACTTATTTGCTAGCGAATCAGAGACAAAGGCAAACCTTTATCAGTTATCTTATTACAGCCAAAATTAAAACCATATTGTTACTTTTCATTGATACGAACTCATTAATGCTTTGTCGATAAGATTGGTACAAGTAGCTATGTTTATATATTATGTCAGATAGAGGCTATCTGAAACTTGGTTTTACGCAAAATAAGTATAGGCATGTATAATTGTAGCGATCAAATTAGCAATGTTTTAATTGTTGGAACCGGCCGTCAATTTATGAATGGCTACGACCGATTTTAGAGCAACTGGCAGTGTACTCGTAGTACGAGTAGGTACGTGTAACCTCCGACCACACATGTTGATAGGAATATCGAGGCGAGAGGAGAGGCGCACGCATCAAGGCACATATACAGGATTATCAATCCAAATGGGTCAGTTTGGAGAAGTCAGAAACTAATGAGAGATAGCGAAATCTGTTCTTAGGAAGCATGGTGTCGATTTTAGTGACAAGAAAAACTAAATAAAGAAAATATATTTATATTGATATTAACGTCGTGTAATAATTTCATATGTCTTGCTTGGTTAACTTCGGAGAGGGGGGGGGGGACTTTTTTTTTACATTTTCATTCATAAATCGAAATTAATTCACCGTAAAAAAGGAATTCAAGCCCTTTCGTATGACACCCCAATATCCCATTTGATATATTCACTAGACTTTGAACTTTTGCCCTCGCCTGCTGTATCGGTAAAGTTTTACAGAAAATAAGAAAATATATTTCAAAAATTATGTTCAATGCATCAGGGTTACCTTCCTTTAAAAATATTACATATTTCAAATTGTTAGCATAAGTAGTTCTTGAGATATTCAGCAATGTGACAGATAGACAAAGCGGCACCATAAACCATAAGGGTTGCTTTTTTACCGTTTTGGTAGGAACCCTAAAAGCACTTGTACTCAGTTTAGGAATCGAACCCGGTCTTATTGAAAATGAAAATGATTTATTTAATAACAGGTTTGGGATAACAATAATTGTGCAGGTACCTCTTTTTAAAGTATTTTTGATACTTGTGCTAAGAGAACACCGCTCTTCCACTTGTTGTAGCATAGTATATGAATTGATACGTAAGGTAGTAATTGAAGAAATAAAACTTACTGTAGGTATTTCTATTTCGATTTTGCACTGTATTTATTTTAGATATTATGTAACATTTACTGCTTATATATGATCTACACAATCGATATAGGGATAATGAAATTGTTTTTCTTCAATACTACCGGGTTCGATTCCCGAACTGAGTTAACCAAAGTTTTTTTATCTATGAATGCCGTTTTTCTTGTCACTATAATCGGCGCCATGCCACGCCTAAAACAGATTTCCCTATCTCTTATTGTTTCTGACTACTCCACATTGACCCATTTGGATTGATCACCCTGTATAATACACCCTGGTTATATGTACGACATTAGGCGGCTTAAAAAAAGACAAATTGCAAGAAGAGATTTGAACAACGCTAAGATGTGGACTTTGCGGACAGATTATTGATTCCTTAAACTATTATAATAATTATAGATGGACTGATGACCTGGTAAAGGTCGCGGGAGTCCGTTAGATGCGGGTGGCGCAGGACCAGTCATTATGGCACTCTTTAGGGGAGTCCTATGTCCAACAGTGGACGTCCTTCGGCTGATATGATGATGATTATAATTATGGGAATGAATGCTTTAATTGAATGTTCATTTTTGATTAAACTTGGTATGCTAAGTTGTAAATAGTAATTCTACAAAGCTTTCTTTGATTGTTCGCCATAAATAACCACAACGTAGCCTATCTTTAAACAGTCTTACGCTTAATTAGACCCGTTGCTCAACACAAGTTTCTTTATAAAGTAATTCATCGGTCTTATATCAAGTGTTACGGTAACCTTTGCACTGTTACTCGTATCATTTATCTTTTTATTTTATTTGGTACCAATGCGTCTACTGGCAACAACATGTTCTTATCATTCCATGGCCGCGTGACCCATTAATGATTTTGTTAAAACATGAACCAACCGACCCAACCGTACGTCACTGTTGATGAAGCGGCTGAAAATGATTGAGGAACTAATGAAATAGCATAAAGATAATATCCATAAATTACGATATAACTTCAAACTGATTAGGTTCTTAGTACAAAATCAAGTAAGTACTTACAGTACAGCTAAAAAACTTAAGTAAAGCCCGTCTTGTATGTAGTTGTGAAGTGAGTGTTCGAATGGACATAACATATTTATGCCTATTTTTCACATATACTCGAACATTATTAAACAATTATATACACTTCGTATTAATTAATTAATTAAGTGCCTATATTTTTTTTCAAAAAAGTCGACGTCTGCAGCGCGTGTTATTATTTTTGTACTGAATCCTTACAGATTTAGATTTTAAAATTCCTAACAGTTATTTTTAATTTTCTGCATGTTTCGTTGCATTTTTTTTAGAATAGCACTACAACACTACCTACCTCGCCGCGAACAGAGATTGCCTGTCTCGTATCTCTAGACGGCGCCGGCGGCCGAGAGTTACTCGTCAGTCAATCCCCTATTTTGCGGTCTCTGCAGTAATGTACTATTTTGATGAGCACGCATATTTTATCCAGAGCCGCAGTAAATGATTTCGATGTATTTAAATATGGGCGACGGAGCTTTACTCGTGTTTTCCCGGAGAATACTAGTTTTCCCGAAGATAAACCCCTATATTTTAAATTTCATTAAAATCGTTAGAGCGGTTTTCGAGATTTCAATTAGACAAACAAATACACATACAAATCTTGCTCGTTTAATAGTATGTATTAGGATTTATCTATATCAGTATGTACAGTCAGCTGCAGAGAAACCTGACCCCTCTTGCATACAAACCACTGTGCAAAGGGGGTCAGGTTTCTCTGCAGCTGACTGTACATATTATCGGGTTGTAGTAGGAACCCAGAGTACAAGCTCTAGTTTGTTCGGGGCTAGGTGGATTTGGGTGAGATTATTCTCAAATATTCAAGTTTCGGTACTTTATTTATATTACATACTAGCTTTTGCCCGCGACTTCGTCCGCGTGAAACTCGTTATATCGTCTTCTAATAGTGTAAACCTGCTAACGTCATATTATGAAAGTTTACAGGAGAGACAAAAAATATGATTTAAATTAAAATATTACATCCCGAAAAACGGGGAAAATATCATTGGGTTTTTTTTTCACCTAATTCCAAAATATAAGACAGGTCAAGCGTTTTGGTTATCTATTTGTTACGATGAATTTTGTAAATTAACTGTATTTTGCAATCAAATAACGTTTTAATTTCTGAATTTAACAGTTTTCGAGTAAAATAAAGTAAATAGATCTTTATGTAAATCAAAAGGTACTTAATGTACAAAGAAACAAATGAAATCTTCTGAAATAAATGTATATATACACATATATATTGGGTGTTGTGCGAAAATATTCATCATCATCATATCAGCCGAAGAACATCCACTGCTGGACGTAATAGGCCTTCCCCAAAGAGTGTGATAGAGAGTGTGGAGTGTGATTTTCTTTAATGCCCGGTCCTGCGCCACCCGCATCCAGCGGACTACAGCTACTTTCACCAGGTCATCAGTCCATCTTGTGTGGGGCCTACCCACGCTGCGCCTTCCAGTAAGTGGTCGCCACTCGAGAACCTTTCCGCCTTAACGGCCATCGGTTCTAGGATTCGAAGGTCTATGTCAGATAATGGGGTTCTACTGCGGATGGCCTCATTTCTGATGCGATCACGCTGAGATACTCCCAGCATAGCCCCCTCCATTCCTCTTTTGATGACTTTATGCCCTCTTGTGAGGCCCATAGACCAGACGACTACGTTTCAGTGCAGTGTTATGTCATCACTGGCAACACACACTGGTCAAAGACTCTCGTCTTGAGACACTGTAACAAAGTTCTTTTGAGAATCTGAAAAATATCTGATTAGTACGTACTACGTATATCGCGATAGTAAGTATAAAAACTCCCATTTATTTTGATAAGAGGTTAACCTAACCCCAAAATATCGATTGTATTGGATTTTCAGCTCAAAAGAGCCAAAAGCCACGAAATAATAATAGGAAACAATAATAATACATACCTTTGCGATGTATGTTATACTTCTTCGTTTACACCAAAAACACGAAACAAAGTTATCTTTTGCGAGAACACACATCTAGGCGATCAAAAATCTTACGAAATTGGTGGGTATATTGGAGTTAGCCGATAACGTACGTGGAGGTAACTGTTTTCATGTGATTTAAGCCATTTGTTAAAAAAACGGCCAGTAGCTGTTTTTCTCAGGCGATGCATCTTTTTTTTGCTACATAAAGGCGGGTAAAACGAAAAAATTTTAAGAAATGGGTTTAGCGGGTTTACACTCTTAGCAAACGATATTAAGTAAATTATTGCTATTCAATTGCTATAAGCGCCCATACAAACTGTTACCCTCCTTTTCACCCCCTAATAAAACATTCCGATTCCGGAATAAAAACTATCCTATGTCCCTTCCCGGGACTCAAACTATCTCCATACCAAATTTCATCTGGATCGGTTTAGCGGTTTATGCGTGAAGAGGTAACAGACAGACAGACGGGTGACTTTCGCATTTATAATATTAGTATGGATTGTTGTTTTCGTAATCAGCGACCCGATAAACCATAGAAACAATACCCATTTTGATTTTTACAAAAACCAGAAACACCGGTTTACTTATTTATCTTTAGGAATATTCATGTGAAGTTTCAATTAAAATGACTAATCTTGGGCCCCCATTTCACCTCCTCCGGGGATGAATTATGAAAAATCCTTTCTTAATGCCCCATAGACCTGAGATACCCTGAAAAATCCTTTCTTAATACCCCATAAGAAACCTACATGCCAAATTTGGAATCTCTCGAACCAACAGTTTGGGCTGTGCGTTAATATGTCACTTACTCAGTCAGTCAGTTTTTATTGCAATTTGACACATAATTCCAAAGTTTTCATGTCCGCAATATTAAATTTCAAAATCGACACTATTTTCGTAATTAACGTCCCAAAAAACCATAAAAACGACACCCATATTAATATTTAGATATTTCAACCCCCTTGCACCCCAACAGGGGGATAGTATTTCACGTCCTCCACGTGGGGTTTTAAAAAAAATGTTGTTTTCATAATCAGGACATTTCGTAGATATAGTATAAATACAACCGATACGAGATTTCCTAATTCCCCCGTATAAAGGGGTAAAATAGGGGTTCAAAGTTTGTACGGTTAGAGATTTGAAACTTCGTATTTAGACTGTCCGTTTAAATACAACAAATACGGTACGTCTGATGTGATAAATAACCAAAATATAAACTGTTTATGGTATCATTAAGTCATTAATTAACATAAGAATAAAGTTTCTATGTTTTAAGAATATTATAGTAAAGTAATATTATAGTAAGTAAGTGGTGTTACGCTAAGGTGACCAGCTTATATTTTTATTTTTTTTCCTGTTTTCTGCGCCGTGACTACGTCTACGTGAATTTTTCCCTTTTTAACCGACTTCAAAATTTCAAAAGAGGAGGTTATCAATTCGGTTGTATGTTTTTTTTTTTTTTGAATGTTTGTTACTCCATAACTCCGTCATTTCTTAACCGATTTACTTTTTTTGATTGTAAGTATATATATCCAAGTTGGTCCCGTTTATGTCAAAACGCAGTTCTGATGATGGGATCCACGAGGAATTGAGGGAACTCCTCAAATCTTTAAGGCAAACATATAGTGATTTTTGTGTTTTTATCAACAAGTCAAGCATTTGCATCCAAAAATGTGACATTGGATGAAGTGGAACTGCTGATGATGATCAGAACAGAACTCTTCAACGACGAAAAGTTCACGTTTGGCGATTTGTCCTCCTAGCTGTGTTTGTTAAGCAAGTTCTATTTTCACGATTAATTTTTGTCATGCTTGATTTCTGATGATGGGATCCATGAGGAATTGAGGGAACTCCTCAAATTTTAAAGGCAAACATAGTGATGTTTGTGTTTTTATCAACAAATCGAGCATTATCATACAAAAATGTGACATTTGATGAAGTGGAACTGCTGATGATGATCAGAACAGAACTCTTCAACGACGAAAAGTTCACGTTTGGCAATTTGTCTTTCTAGCTGTGTTTGTTAAGCAAGTTCTATTTTCACGATTGATTTTTGTCATGCTCGCGTTCTGATGATGGGATCCATTAGGAATCGAGGGAACTCCTCAAACGTGAAAGGCACACAAATAGTGATTTTAGTATTTTCATGAACTAATCAAGCATTTTCATTCATAAAAGTGACATTTGATGAAGTGGAACTGCTGATGATGATCAGAACGGAACTCTTCAACGACGCGTAGTTCACGTTTGGCGATTTGTTCTCTTCGTTTTGTTTGTCAAGCAAGCAAGGTTTTTCCATGATTCCATGAGGAATTGAGGGTACTTAGTCTTCTACCATTATAAACATACTTATAGCCATTTTTATTTTATTGTATGGAATCTAAGAGTGCACCATCTAAGTATAATAATCTTTCACTGGGGGAAATTTTCAATGGGGGAGCCCATTGAAGTCGGTTTTTTTTTCTTAAAAATTATGTCAAACAAATTTACATTCCCTGTTTTGCCCTATGGTTCACTGGCAACAATATTTTCTTGGTGTTTTTTTATGTCACATAATAATGATGTGTACCAAACTTTCTATAATAATTTAATCTTTCATCGCTCTCATATTAGCCTGTAGACTAAAATAAGTATTGCATGAACTCGCTTATGTGCCTTAAGTTTTGGCTGGTCCGCAAATCAGCACATTTTAGGTTGTGTATTTTTTGCTATGCCTTAAAACACCATCCTTGAGATTCCGGTGAGGTACCGTCAAGTATATTTCATTTTGACCGGTGTCGGGAACTCCACCTGTCTCTTCTTCTAATAATCTAGCATCAGGCCTTAAAAATGCCTTTTAACAGCATCGGGCAACTGACAGAAAAAAGTTAACCTAATTTATAAAATTTGTTATTACATAACATCTACGCGGACTAAGTCGCAGGCAGCCGCTAGTGTGTTAATAAAATCATGCAAATTTAAATCAATATACCACTTATTTTTGGAAGGCACGTTAAGCCGTTGATCCCGGCTGTTGTCTATGTCAGCAGTCGTTGAGCCAAGTAAGAGGTCTTCGGGCGTCTTGAAAGCTGCTAGAACAGTTACTTGACATGCCTAATCCCAATAATGTATTAGTTTCCCTCTTGGGTTGGAAGGTCAGATGGCAGTCACTTCCGTAAAAACTAGTGCCTATGCCAATTCTTGGAATTAGGTAGCGAGCCCCAGGCATCTGTCAGATTGCAACTTTACTGGAATAAATCCGGGATAATTATGATACCAGCTCTTCTATGAAAATATAAAAATACATCTAAACTTTGCACCGATACATGCCAACGAAAGTTTGATTGATTGAAATATGCTATTAATATAGATACACAAGATATTGTACGCACTAAAAACTACGGTTTCCATAACGGTAAGCGTCCACCAGAGATGTTTCCGTATCCGTGCAGCCAATTTTTAGAAAAAAAAAATATTTGGGGATAGTCATGGGCTAGGTCTCAGGACCGGGTCGAATGGCGTCACGCACCTCCCGAAGGTCTATTGGCTTGGGCAGTGGAGGATTACTAGCTGAAATGTATGATAATAATTAATATTTCAAAGTCGAAGTTATTTACTGCATTAGGTAAATGATTTGATTTTATTTTTTACAGTTGAGTTACAGAATATTTGAACATTTTATAAAGTACACAAAACCATCCACCATGGTTCCACCATGAACCTCCACCAACCACCACCTACACAACAACATGAACCACCATGTTTCGAGTCGACGAGTAGAAAAATGAATACTTATTAATAATAAGTATTCATTTTTCTTAATGTAGTGTATTGTAATAATAATAAGTTAGTATTATTACAATACACTACATTTATTACTAGACCAATCCGTCATGAAACGGATGCTTGACAGAGATCTTTAATCTTCTGTTCTTAATAAATTCAGGCCGTGCGACTAGGTCGCTGATAAAGCGGAGCAAAAAATAAATTATGTCATTAGTATAAATAAAACATACGCATAAGATTAGAATATTTCTATGTTTTTGGTAGGTTATTTTTAAAAAGGTTTTAGTTCTAGTCATAATAATTATTAATGTCTATCATCTTGTTTTATTGAATGCTTTTTAAGCGTTTTGTTAAAAAAGTTAATTAAATACATACACATGGAAAATGTATTTATTCCGTAGCAGTACAGTCAGCGTCATATAGTACGAAGCAGCTAAAGTGGCCAAATAGTTCGGTACACCATATATTTTGTATGGTGTACCGAATTATTTGGCCAATTTGGCTGCTACGTACTATATGACGCTGACTGTAGGTAACTAAGGAAAAAACTTGCCTGATCCATTTCCATACAGTTAAGAAGGTAAGCATGACTCGGTCTATGGTCCCGTTTTTGTCAAAACGCAGTTCTGATGATGGGATCCATGAGGAATCGAGGGAACTCCTCAAATGTGAAAGGCAGACAAATTAGTGATTTTAGTATTTTCATGAACTAATCAAGCATTTTCATTCAAAAAAGTGACATTTGATGAAGTGGAACTGCTAATGATGATCAGAACGGAACTCTTCAACGACACGTAGTTCACGTTTGGCGATTTGTTCTCTTCGTTTTGTTTGTCAAGCAAGATAGTTTTCAAGACAATTTTTTGTCAAGCTTGAGTTCTGATGGAGGATTGAGGGTACTTAGTCTTCTACGATTATAAACATACTCATAGCCATTTTTATTTCATTGTATGGAATCTAAGAGTGCACCATCTAAGTAGTATGGCAAAAAACGGAACCCTTGTAATTTCTTCATCTCCGTCTGTCTGTCTGTCCGTATGTCACAGGCAATATATCCAAAACTATAAGGTGTTTAGAAATATTTGAAATGTTATATTGGCTTGACATAGTGTATTCAAATTACAAAAAAAAAATTGGGTGCAAAAGTCACAATTCCGCCCTCTAACTTTCGAACCGTGGAATCAAAAAATATGAAAAAATCATAGACATAGTGCTTATTATATTATATATACTTTCAGCGAAAACCGAAACGTCCGTCTCTCTGGGCGAGGCAGTCCGATTTCAAAAATATATTACGCTATGCATGAAACGAGACTGCATGTTACAGAGATGCGAATGCTGAGATGGATGTGTGGTGTGACGAGAATGGACCGGATTCGGAATGAGTATAAAAGGGGAAGCCTGAAAGTAGCGCCCATTGCCGAAAAACTAAGAGCCAATCGCCTGGCGTGGTACGGGCATGTACTCGTAATGAGGAGGGATAAAAGCCATGTGACAAGAAAAGTATTGGATATGAATGTGGATGGAAGCAAGAAACGAGGTAGGCCAAAGAAAAGGTGGATGGATTGTGTGAGAGATGATATGAATAGGAAAGGTGAATGAAGAGATGACGCGTGACAGAGATATATGGAAGATAAAGACATGCTGCGCCGACCCCAAATAAATGGGAAAAGGGCAGAATGATGATGACCATATTTCAACTACTTGTTTAGAAATAGCATATATTCTCTCGAGATGTTTAGCAAATTGAAGGACAGACAGACACCATATGGGTTCCTTTTTTACCATTTTGATACGGAAGCCTAAAAATTTAATATAATTTTCGAAACATACCAAGTTGTGCTCTTGCAGGTAAAAAATTGATTATAATTTTTCTACTTAATTAAAGGCCAAACCACCAAATCCAAACCAAACTTAAAAAAAGCAATTTTAAAATATTGAAATTTCCTTTTTTTTATTTATTTCAAGCAAGATCCGAGAGTTAATATTTTTGATACTATCTATAATACATAGTTAATTATAATCGTAAAAAGTAACCACTGCACTGAAATATTACATTGCAAGGAACTGTTATTTTCCAATTTTTAAAAGAGGCACGCGTCAATGCCCTTGTTCTGACATCATTTGGATTTTTAATTTAACCCTTTGAACGCCATCATATTTGAATGAAGTGATTACTCAGACGCCAATAAGGTATCAAAAATTGATGTAACGTTTAAACCAATAAAAACAATTTATAATTGATTTTTTTCATGATCAGAGTACACCTTCACTCCGACCTTTTTAGTGGTTGTTGGCGTGGTGAGCACGACGACATACGACCACTTTATAGGCTCTTGGCGTTCAAAGGGTTAAAACAAATTAAATTATTTTTTGTCGTAGGTAAAATATTGTATGCAACGTTAACGTTACATAATTAGGTCTTAAAATTCTCGAGTCTTTTAAGGACGTCCACCGCAGGACATAGGCCTCCCCCAAAGACCTCCACAACGACCGGTCCTGCGCCCCCCGCATCCAGCGGACACCCGCGTCTCTTAGCAGGCCATCAGTCCACCGTGTGGGCGGCCTGCCCACGCCTCGCCTTCCGGTACGTGGTCGCCACTCGAGAGCCTTTTCGCCCCAACGGCCATCGGTTCTACGTGCTATGTGCCCCGCCCACTTCCACTTATGTTTAGAGATAACGGTTACTTTGGTTCTGGTGCAAAATGATTTTTAACTCTGGCGTGCCGCTTCCCTGGGCTTGAGTCCCTCACTAAGTTCAGGATTCCACGTTAGAATCCCTTGCTACGCTCGCGACTGTAATACGATCTGAGATCACAGAGACGCTAACTATGACGTCTACTCTGGGGTACTCTGATGTCAATGTCATTGTGTACCACAGATTCAACCAGGCTTTTTTTAAATACTTGATGGACTTAGAAATGTCTTAGTAGTTCGATATGAGGCAGACGCGAGGTGATATAAAATGTTTGTATTTTTATAAAATATATGGCGCAACCGAAAAATCTGTTTTTTTTTCTGTTTATGGCGACGGTTGTTCCTACCATTAGAAATTAATCAATGACTTTTAAAAATCTCAGACAATCCCTATTGTAATGTTTATTATACAGGGCGTCCCACGGCTATGCCACATGGAGGGAAAGTACCTTGCATATTGTAGATGGAACATTTTACTGAAAGAAGACATTATTTTAATTTAAAAAAACAATTTATACTGCATTCATAGATTTTTATACAATTACACGGTTGAACCGGGAATCGAACCCGCTACACGAGAAAAAAAAATGCTCAGTAGTTTTATCATGTCGATCGAAAGGCTTCATCATAAGAATTATTTTTTTGCTAAACAACATAGTGTCGGAAATAAAAGGAAGACCATGATTTTTCACGTGCAATACTTAGAGCATATAATAATTAGGAAGCAAGTCAGAGCAAAATTCGTTAGTTTTGAACTGGCTATATATTTTATGGATTTATCTCGTTCACGTTGTATCTACCAACTGATAATATACATATCTACACATGCTGAGACACGTGAGTTCCGGCAAACTTGTGAAATGTTAGAACATTATATTTAAATTGGTACTTAGTACTTACATATAAATAATCATACAATTTAGTATACATACAAAATATCATGTAAGTGACCGCCTGTTGTTTACCTCTAGTTTTAAGTTAGGGTATACTCTGTATTAATTATTTAATTTATTGAGGTTTATTTATTTAATCGTATGGCATTTATTTACGAACCGTGAGATCTTCGAGAAGACAAGTTACGGCTGCCAGTTTTTGTTGCACTTTTAGCACCACCCAGGGGTCACGTGTAGGGTAACGGTGGGTACTCCCTACGGACGTGGTGCAACTTCGACCCCCTTAGTCAAGTGAGTGGGCAACTTGACTGCTAGAAGTTCTCAAGCCGCCCGAAGGCCTCTAACTTGGCTTAACGACTGCTGTCATAGACAGCAGCCGGGATCAACGGCTTAACGTGCCTTCCAAAGCACGAGAGCGCCCAGTTAGTAACCACTCAAAGCGGTCACCCATCCAAGAACTGACCTGCGCCCACATTGCTTAACCTCGCATACCGCACGCGGTACGCGGGCGCCGCTGGGCCACGAGCGCAATAAAGATGTGCAATAAAGAGTTTTTGTATTATTTTGTATTGTATTGTAAATATATTCAATAAAATGAACAAATACTCTATTAATTACTAATAATTGAGTAATTTAATTAGTGAAATTTTAGTAGGTTTATTAATTATACAAAAACCGGCCAAGTGCGTGTTGGCACACCACGCACAACGAAGGGTTCCGTACCGACATCTCCTAATCTACATTTAAAACCACTATACAATATATTTAATCAAAAAAGGTCGTGTCTTCATAGGAAACGTCGGACAGACATGACGAATCGATAAGGGTTCCGGTTTTGCCATTTTCGTTACGGAACCCTAAAAAAAGCATCTTGCCACGTTAACACACACTTTCATACAAATATTTGATCAGACTTCATGGCGCACAGTCACATTCATTTTACGAGTATTTCGGTATTTCTAACGTACCGGAACAAGACGCAGACGCGACCAAGAAATAAATAACATCTTTTAAACTAGTGGCTCTGTGAGCTTGTAAACCTCGCAAGTTATTTTTTTAAATTTCAATTTCTTTTACAATTAAAAAACCGCCCAAGAGCGTGTCGGGCCACGCTCAGTGTAGGGTTCCGTAGTTTTCCGTCCGTCACATTAAGTTGACATATTAAGTACAGAAACACAAAACCCTAAAAAGCACGTCATTTCATTGTGATTTTGTAGAAATGACAGGTACAATAAACACCTGTTTATACGGTTAAATTACAAACTTAGTCCAGAAATTATTTTTGTAATTTTTTCAAAAACTATTCAACCTATCAAGTTCAAAATAATTTTCCTACAAAGTTTTTATAAAGTTCTACTTTTGAGATTTTTTTCATATTTTTAAAACTTATGGTTCAAAAGTTAGAGGGGGGGGACACATTTTTTTTACTTCTGGAGCGATTATTTCCGAAAATATTAACATTATCAAAAAATGATTTTAGTAAACCCCTATTTATTTTTAAATACCTATCTAACAATATATCACACGTTAGGGTTAAAATGAAAAAAAAACACTCCCCACTTTACGTATAGGGGAGGTACCCTAATAAAATATTTTTTTCCACTTTTTATTTTACCACTTTGTCGGCGTAATTGATATACATATTAGTACCAAATTTCAGCTTTCTAGTGCTAACGGTCACTGAGATTATCCGCGGACGGACGGACAGACGGACGGACAGACGGACGGACAGACGGACGGACAGACATGGCGAAACTATAAGGGTTCTTAGTTGACTACGGAACCCTAAAAATGTTCAAAAACTGACTCTACCAATATATATGTATATAAATATCGGTTGAAAAATGCGACCTGTAGAGGAGAACATCCGGAAATCCGGACATCGGGACATACGACATAATTTTTGTCGAAGCTGAAGTAGAGATCGTTGTTCACTCTGTCGATTATGAGGCAACTGCTATGATTGGTTAAAATCTTATCTAGAAGGTAGAAAGCAGAGCACTGAGGTATCGGCTTATTCAGAAAAAACAAAAACCTTTGAAACCTCACAGTACAGAATTGTCAATACTGGCGTCCCACAAAGCAACCTACTTGGACCATTACTGTTTCTCTTGTACATCAACGATTTGCCAAATATAACAGATAATAAAATTCTGATTATTGCTGATGATTGATCAATAATAGTAAGAGGTGATTATATTACAAAGATTATATTACATTACAAAGAGGAAGTAAATAAAGTATTTAACAAAGTTAATGAATGGTTGAAGAAAAACCAACGTCAGGTTAATCTTAATAAGACAAAGTGTATGGAGTTTTATGCAATTCAAGGCAAACCAGTTCAAATGAAAGGTTTTAAATTATAAAATGTCAATTCCATCAAATTTCTAGGTATAACGATTGATTCACACTCCAACTGGCTTATCCACTCTGAATGTATAGTAGCAAAATTAAGTAAATTCGCATATGCTCTAATACGTCTTAAAGACATATCATCAGAAAAGACAGATCTACTAGCTTTTCATGTCAAATCTACGATATGGCATTATTTTATGGGGTAATGTTGCCACTAAAGACCAAGTCTTCAGATTGCAAAAGAGATGTCTTCGCTCTATTTTCGGTCTGAAGCAAACCGAGACGTGCTGTTCATTGTTTCAAAATAATAAAATACTTACTTTCCCATCCTAAATATATATACGAACTATGTCTATTTGTAAAACATAATTTGAACATGTTTAAGGGTAGAAATTCAAGACCACGACTGCAATCTAAATAAGGCTATGATGTGGGATATCCAAGATTAACATCAGCATTTTTTCTAGTAGTGTTATGGCTATGGGTCCGAAAATATATAACAAGTTACCAGTTGATCTGAAGAAACTTATGCCTCTAGAGTTTAAAAGAAAATTATTTAACTTGCTTATCGATCAATATTTTTATAACATCTCAGAATTTTTAAATACCTAATGTTGTGAATAATAATATGATGTATTGTTCGTGTATCTAGGATTAAGCAAATATTGTACGCCTCTCTGAGGCAGGATATGAAGGCCTGTAAATTTGTTGAACATCATTGTATAACTCATGACCATGCAATAAATATTTTGATTGATTTGATTGATTGATATGTATACATATATGGCTAAAATAATCTTGTACAACATTAGAAAATACTTACTCATATTGATTACGCAATTTGTTTACCGAAGTTCGTGGGTTTTGTTAATTATATATACATATAACAAAGCATACAAATAGGTTAACGAGTTCAAATGAGTGTATGAAGGAAGAGTTGGATGTAAAAGTTGGAAGGGCACTTTACCTAGGCGAACGTACTCCGACCAAATCGCAGACATTCTGCAGAAAGGCCAGGTCAAGAGTACCCGAAATCGGCGCGCATGCATGAAGAATGTTATGAGAGTTTGTATGTGAGGATCGTAGTAAATGGAAATCCGTGATCCCTGCCTACCCGTCTGGGAAACAAGCGCGATTATATGTGTCTGTATTGTATGTATGTACAAATAGGTCAAAATCAGCATTTATTGACAAAGCTCTGGTATTGAGGTCGCGACACAGCAGCACATCCTACTATCGACCGACAGGAAGCCTGCTATCAACTTGTCGTTAGGTATTTCATTTAACACAATTTTTGCAATTAATTATTGCCGAAATTATTTTAACTCCCACGATTTTTATCAAAGCGAGATAATTTGTATAACGCGGACATTGTCATTTTATACATATTCCATTACATCCACGGCCATAATTGTGACCCCATACAGGGCCATATTGTGACCCTACATACTTACGTCGCGTTTTTCGCGCAATAAAGATATCATTTTTTACAGGCACAATTTGACAGAAATAAATAGCCATTCCTTTCTCGTCTTTACAGCGTAATTATAATCAATTGAAGTGGCTACGACATTATGATTTCTAGTCTACATCAAAGTTCATGACGTCACTCTCCTAAGATCTAAAGTCTGAACCAAGAATTAGTGCTCTATGAGAACGATCTGAGATCACAGAGAGAATATATCTCTCTCTGTGATCTCAGATCGTATTACAGTCGCGAGCGTAGCGAGGGATTCTAACGTGGAATCCTGAACTTAGTTTAATATTAAAAGGACGCTTTAATTATAAGGAATATCTATAGAGCATCCGCAGTACTCCCTGTCTCCCAATATTTTTTTCTATTCGGGGAAATTTCGATCTAAAGTTATGAACTCCTGTGGACCTCCTAGTAATGTATCTTGATACCACGAGATTATAGCGTGCCAGTCAATACAGTTTTTGACCTAGCATCAAGTCATGGCTAGCCTTTGATTTTTTTTTAAACGTATTTTTGGTATTTAGAATAATATATTTTTTGTGTTTTTATAACAAATACTTGTTAAAATATAACTCTAGAAGAGTAAAAAAATCCCCCTAAGCAGCTACCTTTGAAGAATAATAACTTAAGAAACTCTTTTTCTGCAACTGGGACCACTTGGAAATAATTGCTGGCTGGCTCAATAGTGGACATAATATGTATTCGTCGGTGTCTCTTGTGGGACGCTACGTGCGTCAGTACGTTTGCACCGTCCCACCTGAACAATACGATCAGGGCTGCAAATAAGTGCTATCGACAAGGCAGAAATGAAAAAATAATAAAAATCGAGTTTTGCTCGCTCTAAACGGGCTAGTAAAGACTTTTTGGGAATAGGAGAAGTGAAAAATTTATTTATATTTATTTTTTATACACGTTGACTTTAATGTTTGAATGACTTTGTAGACGAGACTTCACGTCCTTTTTGTGTGCGGAACTACTACAGAACTTTAATCTAATCGACCAATCACGTGTCGATGTCGCCAAGAAAAGCGCGCGCGCGCGTTAGAAATCTATATTAATAATTTCGTGCAGGGGTACGGTAGACCCGAACGAGACCTGTCTCAAATTGAAGAACGTATAAAAATAACGATTTTTGAGTTGAACATATGTATCCGCAAAATTCGGATTGTCGCGTATTTTGCATTTAAAAGTGTTAATTTGATGACAAAACGTCGGCCATATTGCCCACAGACTATATTGCTATATTAAATTTGTTGGTTGACAGTGTCGGCTACGTTCGAAAATCGTGAACTATTTTTGCGTCCGGTATGTTGGCCAGGTTGCTGGGCTGCGTCCTGGGTGATGGGCCATCATCGCCCATTGTGTGGATTCGGCTAGCCGCGTCTGCAGCGTTTTGTTTTTGTAGTTTTTAAGCGTTCTATACACCTATCAGCCTAGCTAGCACGATAACTTATACCGTCACGTTATATGGGCGAAATGTATTAAAACGTCACATAAAACGTAACGGTATAATCTATCGTGCTAGCTAGACTGATTGTCACAACAACCGCCTTCAAAGCGAATGTATGGGGCCTGTTACATGGATTCATATCACGATAAGTATCACGTGAATATTAAAGCAGAATCCACACAAATTTGAAAACTGCGATAATATTGACACCCCCGTATTGTGATAATATTAATCGTGTAAAGGACACCACTTGAATGTTTGCTGAGTCTGTCCGCCTCTTAAAGCTGCGTCTCTATTTTGTTTGTGACAAACTACTAGGTGACTTATGGCTTTTAAACGTCTAGCAAAATTCTATCCCTATCTCGCTCTATCTTATAACTTAGTGGTACTGGGGGACTACTCTGAAATTCGAAATCCGAACTTCGTATGGTGCCGTCCCTTTCACTCATATAGTCTATGACAGGAGAGTGAAAGGGTCGGCATCATACGAAGTTAGGATTTTGAATTTCGGAGTAGACCCTCAGCTCATGCCGTTCGCCGCGCTCGGACGTTAGAGGCGCTACTGCGAACCGAAAACGAAGTATCTGCCTCTCTCGCACATGTATATTTGAACGACAGAGAGGAAGATAGTTCGTTTTTTGGTTTGCGGTAGGCCCTCAGGCGTCAACTTTAAAACGAATAGGGTATTTTACTATAAGAGAAATAAAATTCAAAATGTAATAAAAACCAGCCAAGTGCGTCGGAGTCGCACACTGTGGGTTCCGTACAACTAAAAAGCAAATGTGATTTATCAATATATTGATATTTTTGGTAAAATATACTTCATAATAAACATTATCACTTAATTTCAAGTTCATAGGTCGATGAAAAGCTTAAAAATTATATGTGTGACAGACAACACACGGAATGTTCTTTGACTTTCTTCGACCGTCCGCCACGCTCGGACTAAGGTGCTACCAACCGAAAACTAAATATATATGCCTCTCTGTCGCACTTGCATATTCGAGCGCGGAGAGGGAAATACATACTTCGTTTTCAGATCGTGGTAGGCCCTCTGGTCTGACGGCTTCTATTCCTGGATGGTGCGCGTATCGGAATGTGAAATACCTTTGGCAAAACGGAACAAGTTGTTAAATAGCTTCCATTAATTGGACAAAATATTACCAACTGTTATTATTATCACGTGAAACACTGAATATTGAAGCAACATCCATAGGGGCCTGTTACATGGTTATTATTATCACGCGATATACTCATATCACGATCCGTATCACGTGCAATGAATATTGAAGAAAAATCCATACGATTTTGAAAACCACGATAATATTGACACACCAGTATTGTGATAGTATTAAGCGTTTAACAGACCCCACACAATTTTAAAAATCGCGATAATATTGAGTGTAAAGGGCCCCACTGAATAGAATTTGGCGGAGAATAGAGAGCTGCTATCGCGAAACGAAAACGAACGAACATCGTGTATTTCCCTCTGTGTCGCTCGAATTTGCAAGTGCGACAGAGAGGGAGTTACACGAACTTCATTTGTTTTCGTTCGCGTTAGCAGCTCTGACTTCGCACCAAAAATGAATGCTTTAATGAACGATTAGTATTTTAGCTATACAAATCAGTACTGATTACGGTGTCAAATTTTTTATGTGCCTTTAAATACTACCCTTATAAAAATGCTTAGGATTAACTTGCAAAGATAACTAGCCTTTGCCCGTGACGTCGTTTGCGTAATCTTTTACTCCCAATTCCATATAATTCCATTCCATACTTTTATTCCCAATCCAGACTACAGACTATATTTCTATACGGTTCGAAGTTTCATCATAATCCGTTGTTGTAATGTTTTTATTTTATACATTTTTGTACACTATTTCTTTCGTCGTTTGCATAACTGTCACGAATAAATGTTTTGTTTATTTCTTTCTTATTTATTTCACCCGAGCGAAGCCGGGCTTTCATCTAGTATATCAATATATCAGCGAACCCGTTGCGCCTGCACTTCGTTTCCGCAGGAGAGTTTGCCCGATTATTTCGGTTTGTTTAATTAATTTTTGACTCGTAGATTGTACAACAGCATTCTGAGTGTCATTGCAGACAGGTATGACTGCCCTATCTTGTCGCACTGGGTCGGGCAAATTAAGGCCGTCGCGCGGTTTGCGTCAAAGTAAATACATACTATTAAGTTGTATTTGCTTTGATGTGAACTGTAGCGATCATTTATTATCGTCATATACTACTACCTAGGTTAAGCAAAATACTAACAAGTATGGATGATGTAATGTCCGAAATAAAGATTTATTATTATTATTATAAAACGAGCTATTTTACGTCTAGGCTAAAATTTTCTTCTTTCTCAAGTTTCACACTGCTTTTCATTTCGATTGCAAGATAAAACAAAGATTAATAGTTTTAACTTTTTACATAAAAGTCTCAGGCGAAATCATTATTTGATCTTCAATACTCGTAGATATTGTTTAATAACAAATAATTTAATGGATTGTTAACCACAACAAAACAAATTTGGTTAGTTTTGACGTACTTACTTATAATTAGACCCCGTTAACGGAGGTGCAATTTGGTAGCTAATAGACGTTGTTAAGGATGGGTAAAATATTATATACATAGATACTCTTACTTTTTCTTTACCACCACCATATCAGCCGGAGGACGTCCACTGCTGGACATAGGCCTCCCCCAATTTCATGGGGGATAAATGTCTTAATCACCACGCTTGGCATGCGAGTTGGCAATCGCAGTAGCCCCACCGCACTCCAGGGATGCTGCTGCCCATCCCCCGGTGGTCTAGGTCGTAATTTTTGGACACACCCGGGCCGATTGGATTCACTACTATAATAGATTTTTGCAATCACGTGAATCGTTTTGGAGATTGTCTTTAACATAGCATCAGATCTTACAAAACTTATCCCTATACATATTATTATTAGCTAGAGGTTGGAGGTGAAAAATCGACCCAGCTTGATTGATTTTTCGTCCCCGTAAACGTCTGCGTTGTTAAACTTTTAAATCTATTTTACATTTACGAGAACTCATTTATAAGCATATAAACAAAAGTTTCGCAGTCATTATAGGATATGAATTAATTGTTTTCATTGAAAGTATTAAAACGTGTTATGGCTGTACAGTTTCGGTTTTTATATAATAATGAAGGTATGAATGCATAGGTATCGTTTTATTATCAACAGTGAGCGGGGCATTTGCTTACATTACATAAATATACCATTTGTTGTGACGTGCAGGAGCCGGCCGCCCGGGGTGAGTCGCCCTGTCAATGCACGCAACTACTCACCGACTAATGCTCTACGAGTATTATCACTGTGACGTACACAGAACATTGAACTCAAGAGGAAGTAAATGTTGTTCCTGAAATTTTACATAGCACCGATATTGTTTGGTGATGTGACACATCGCCACATTGCACGCTCTCCACTGTAAATTAATGTTTTGATATGACGATTTAATTGCTTCTAAAGTAGGTGTGTACAAACTCTACATTGGATACTACCCTAAGTATTGAAGATAGGCAAGTACCTAATTCATTCGCGGAATCATCTTATTTATCTTATCTCGCAAATTCTTGTAATTGTAAGAGTCGCCGAATACATGCAAGAGGTTACGGTGCTCTCTAAAGTTTAGTTTTCCTACTCCTATATCCCTAGGCATATTACGGAATACTATTTAGGTTCAGTTGAGTGCAACACTTGCGGCCTGAACTGGTTACGCGGTGCGCCGACGATTTTATGAGCGCGAGCATTGCACTGAAAGTTATTGCTTACTTCCAGTAAAGTGAAAATAGGTCAATAGTTTCAGCCCGGTAACAAAAGCCAGTTGAACGTGCGTCCATATTCCTGTTCTATATTTAGCGTATGTCGCTGAGAAAATGATGCACTGGATATTTAAGTTACAATTTTGGGTTCTTCTTCTTAAAATCACCATGTTTGATTCACTCGTATATATTTATCGGTGTGGCGAGGCACCTTCATGACCGGTTACTTACCTTACCTACTTTTCTTGGTATAGTATCTACATATACAGGCTGATTCGGGAGACGTGAGCAAGATCAACACTACGTATTCAGTAGATCATAAGCTACTGCTTCGTGCCAATATTAGTGAAATTAACGTTCATTTATCTTTGGTGTTGAAAACAAAATGTTTTAAATTATTTACGAAATTCATGGTCACTCTACAATCAGAATACTTCAGTCAAGTGATACGTGACAAATTGAATGTCATCTGAGTCCGATTACTTTTGAAATATGGTATCCCACTCAATGTGACAATTTACTTTCTTCGTAATTAAAGTGCTGTCATAACAGTTAGAGGTCTAATCTTTATAAACCAGTTGTTGTATGGTGACCATGATTGTAAAGAATTAAACTTTAACTTAACAAAAATTAAATTACAGTAAAAAGGTATGGGTGTTTCACTTAAATACAATGGTGAACGATTCATTGCCATTTACTATGTATGTATAAGTAGTGTTGGTCCTGCTCACGTCTCCGGAATTACCCTGTATATTAATGTCCTTATTGCATACCATGGTACATCATTCTTACAAATAAGTAATTGTATCGCATGGACTCTGACAGGGTATGGCGAATGGTTCTTAAATACTAATTATTAGATCTAACTACATACACAAATGCATGTACTGATTAGTCTAATTACATTATTACAGCTACAGGCTTATTATGGTAGCTTATCTTCTATAAATTCCCAAGAACAGTAGAATTTTTTTAGTCAGGAGTGTTTTAAGTTTTATTATAAATCAAGCTAGTGCCCGCGACTTCGTCTGCGCAGGATTAGTATTTGGACAATTCACACAATATCTTCTAAATTGTAGCCTATGTGTTATTCTGATGTATAAGCTATTATTATTGTAAAATCCATTCAGTAGTTTTTACGTGAAAGAATAACAAATATTTATCCATACTTACAAACTTTCGCGTTTATAATATTAGTAGGATTAACTATTGGACTCAACATTTTTAACATTTTTGGGTAATATTACGAAGTAGGTAACAGAAACATCAAGCAGGGAGGGGGGGGGGGGATAAGTAAATTCGAATTTACTTATCCCCCCCCCCCTCCCTGGATTTTGTGTCCCGAAGGATCTCAGGATCCGCTGAATCGATTTAAACAATTTTTGTTGTATACGTAGATTATTTATACTGGCCGTCGTAGGATACTTTAAATTCGATTCCGGCATTTAATTAATTTTCCGAAATATGTGGCCTATTTGGATTTTGCTCATTGCTGTCACTTCTGTCCTGTCAGTGGGAGCTAACGTCAAAATATAACTCATTCTAAATTGTCAAAATGGCGCCATATTGTAAGTATTTAGTACATTTATCCGAAACATGTTATTAATAAGTAAACAAATACTAAAGCAAAACCAATAAAGTGAAATTAGAAAATATTATTTGTAAACTCTTATTGAGAAAACGGGAAGTATCTTACTGCGCTGTCATTTTGTCAATTGACATTTTACTATTTTCACTTGATTTTGACGTCTACGGTCAAAGTTTCTAAATATCTCTAAAGTAAAACAAATTTAGTAGTTTATTATATTATTCCTATAAATAAGCTATACTTACTTAACGAACGGAGTGCTAACGAGAAATGGGTTTGGTTGCTATTCTCGCAGGCTTGACAGATGCAGCTTGTGCCCACCAAATGGGGTAAAATATGAATACCTAACCGGCGACTTACTAAATTGTTGCAAACTTAGGTTTCAAAGTGAAAAGAAAATAAAGAAATTCTGCTATGAAGAGATGTGCACCTAGACATTCAATGGGGAATGTCTGAAATTTTTAAAAGTCCTTGATTATTTTTCTAATAGTAGGAATAACCCTCGCCATGAACAGAAAAAAGTTTCAGAATTTTCGGTTGCGCCATATATTTTTTAAAAATATAAACATTTTATATCACCTCGCGTCTGCCCCGTATCAGACTACTACGACATTTCTAAGTCCGTCGAATATTTAAAAAAAAAACTCCTGCTTGGATCTGTGGTACGCAATGACATCGACAGTTCATCATAGGTTGGTCGTATGACTTGAACTGTCAATGTCATTGCGTACCACAGATCCAAGCAGGCGTTTTTTTTTAAATATTCGACGGACTTAGAAATGTCGTAGTAGTCTGATACGGGGCAGACGCGAGGTGATATAAAATGTTTATATTTTTAAAAAATATATGGCGCAACCGAAAAATCTGAAACTTTTTTCTGTTCATGGCGAGGGTTATTCCTACCATTAGAAAAATAATCAAGGACTTTTAAAAATTTCAGACATTGCCCATTGCTATGAAGAGATAAATTGATATATATAGCTATCTTAGGTGCGAGGACATTACTTGTGCAAAGTTAGAAATACAAACGAATGACGAAAGCGATGAACTATACTCTCCTAACCAGATAAAGTGAAATAATAGTGCGATAATAAATATACAAATATAGAGCCAAAGTGTAATATAGTGTGATATGAAAAAGGTAAAGTGCTGTGTTGTCTGTTTTTAATCTTGTAGTAGTAAATGGTCTATGATTATTAAAGTTGAATGATTTATAGTTTTTTAAATTACTTTTAGCACTTAGCTAATCTATATATATAAACGTCAAAGTCCTGACTGACTCACTTAAATCAATGCCCAGCCCAAACCGTTGAACCTAGAAGGCTGATTTTTTCACGATTGGTAGATTATGTAACGAAAGTACCCACTAAGAAGGAATTTTTGAAAATTTTACCCTCAAGGGGGTAAAAAGGGGGTTGAAGGTTTGTATGGGGATGGAGTAAAATTGTAGGTAAGAGACTTTGTGTACGGACTCCTTATTACAATACAAGAAAAGTGATTACAGGGTTTTAAAAAAATCCTTAAAATTAGGATTTTGGAGAAACCCACCCCTAAGTGGGTTAAATAGGTGTGCAAAGTTTGTGTGGGGATGAAGTAAAATTTTAAGTGAGAGGCTTGAAACTTTGTGTATAGACTCCTTATTATACTACAAGAAAATTAATTTTAGGATTTTGGAGAAACTCACCCCTATGTGGCTTAAATAGGGGTGCGAAGTTTGTATGAGAATGGAGTAAAATTTTAGGTGAGAGACTTGAAACTTTGTGTATTTACTCCTTTATTACAATAAAAGAAAAGTAGTTATAGGGTTTTAGAAAAAAACAAAGGCTAAAGTTTATTGTTCTGCGCGTGCGAAACCGCTGGCAAAACCTAGTATATAATAAATCTCTAAAATTTCAGCCAGTATCATGAGAGAGGATTTTGTGTCCCGAAGGATCTCAGGATCCGCTGAATCGATTTGAACCACTTTTTGTTGTTTACGAAGATTATTATACTGGCCTTGTATCCTAATAATATTATAAACATGAAAGTTCTCTTTGGATAGATTTTCTGACGTTCCTCTTAATCGTAAAAACTTCTAAACTGAACACAATGAAACATGAATGGAATGGATTAGTATTTAATTACACTTCTTATAAATAACTTAAACACAAATAAAACCAACTACATTTGTTTCACCAAATACAACACGACACAGCCAAAATCAAATTACACTATCAAGATTCATACGTGTTGCCGTCCATCTGAATCGGGTTGCCCCTGCTCAACCATCATCAAGGTCGAGTGTACGAAATACCTTGGAATCATGATTGATCAGCGGCTAACCTGGCACATGCATACTGAGCAGCTTATGACCAGGACACGGAAACTAATATACATTTTTAAAAACTTAAGACATGTTGCTCCCAAGGATCTGCTAAATCAAATCTACATGTCTCTGGCACAGTCAGTCCTCACTTATTGTATACCAGTTTGGGGTGGGGCTACCAAAACCAAATTTCTTGAGCTAGAAAGGGCCCAGAGGTCATTACTGAAAGTAATGCTCTCTAAACCATTCAGATTCCCCACTAAAGACCTTTACGAAACCTATAATTTACTATCGGTCAGAAAGCTTTATATACTACACGCAATCTTGAAACGACACAAAACAATAACTTATAAAACCAACAACACAAATAAACGAAGGAAACCAAAGGTAATACCAACTCCAAAGACCTATTCTGCTTTTGCCAAGAGGCAATATACTGCTCAATCAGCCAACTTATATAATAAAATTAATAATAATATTGATATCTATTCCTGCATCTATAGATACTGTAAGGAAAGAATGCGCAACTGGCTTAAAAACATTAATTATAGTGATATAGAGAATTTACTTAAATAACTCAGCCACTCGTTCTCACACACACACACGCGCGCGCGCGCGCGCGCGCACACACACACACACGCACACACACACACACACACACACACACACTCACTCACTCACTCACTCACTCACTCACTCACTCACTCACTCACTCACTCACTCACTCACTCACACACACACACACACACACACACACACACACACACACACACACACACACACACACACACACACACACACACACACACACACACGCACTCACCCACACTCAGTTTTAATTTGTATAATCTTTCACCTACTGTTCTTTTAATTAATTAGATATATATAATAATAATTACATACACATTGTACTTAATTAATTAGATAAGGAAATCTTTTCAATCTTTTACTTCCTCTGTCAGCGATAGTGTTATATGTATATATAATTATATAACAATAGAATAAGCTTTTTATAGTACCTATGTATATCACAACACAAATGGAAGAATATGTTACAACAAGTGGAAGAGCGGTGTTCTCTTAGCACAAGTATCAAAAATACTTAAAAAGAGGCACCTGCACAATCATTGTTATCCCAAACCCGTTACTGAATAAATCATTTTTCATTTTTTTTTTTACTTTGTATAATTACATACTAATCCTAATACATATCCTCATAGTATTATAAACATGAAAGTTTGTTGCGATTCCGATGTTTGGATGGATGGATGTACGTTCCTCTTAATCTTAATAACTACTGAACTGATTTCCATGACACTTACCAGTATTGTACATTAGGCATCAAAAAATACAAAGGCTATAATTTATTTTAAAATTCGTCCGCTTAGGGGGTTGAAACCGGGTCAAAATTCCGTATGGGAAGCAAAATGATTTTTAAATAAGATTTGGACTGATGACCTGGTAAAGGTCGCGGGTATCCGCTGGATGCGGGTCCCGGGCCGCCGACCGAGGCGGGGACCGGTCGTTGTGGAAGTTTTTGGGGGAGGCCTATATCCCGCAGTGGACGTCCTTCGGCTGACATGATGATGATGAATTAGAAATTTCCCTAATTGACTGTGTGTGTTAACATGCAAGGTAAACCAGGTCATTCAGCGTAAAAAAGGATGAAAAAGGGATTGAAACTTTATTCAGGGAGCATTACAGTACGTACAGTTTTTAAGTATAAGAAAATTCAATTGACCTTCTAAAGCAAAAAAAGGGGTTAAATTTATGACTTTTGTTTAACGAGAAATTTGAAACTTCGTGTTAAACTGAATAATTTGCGGACGAGACGGATGACGAGTGCTTTGCGGACGAAGTATGGGCCAAAAGCTAGTATTTAAATATGTAAGGAAACCCTATATACATCTGCGAAGTATTAAAATGCGGCTGGGTGTCCTCAATTCGCACCAGGGCTAGAGCATTTTATCCAGTTTACTGAAGTTGACCAGAAAACTACTATTTAAGAGTATTGTCGACGATCTTTTGAGCAACTAGTTACAAGATGATATAAATATCAAACGGCGGTTACATGAAGACAGTAAGATGGGATGAGGAAAAATAATGAGCATACTTAATCGATAAACGTATGTGGAGCAACGCAAGGCAATGACCGACACTATTAAGTAACTGGCGATTGCGTATTTCTGAAGGATCTATGAAGTATGCCTACCGAGATGCACTTACTTCGTTAATAGTTATGTAAACTTCCGGCTAGCAATAGTAACACCGATCTGACCACCTCTAAGTAGTTATAGATCCAGCTAAATTACTGTAAAGTTTAATCGATGAAAACTTCATACAATTTCGGTTTATAGATATTTATTTCTCATTTAAAAACAAATTGTCTCTTACATGAGAAACTTAATATAAGGGTTTACAACTTGCGTACTCTTACATATGGTTATAGTTAGGAATACAATACAATGTAAGTACTTACTCTTAATTTTAATGTCTAGTGAACATGGATTTATTATATCCTAGAAACAGTGGATTATACATGAGTGACCGAGCTCTGATTGTGTAAAAAACGGAAAAATACAGAGACAAAGAATGTGATTGCAAACATATATAGATGTATGGCTCGTTTAACACTATAAACAATTTTAAAGTTTAATCGCTCTTTTACTTAGTCACGACATGTAAATAACTTTGCTCTGGTGTGACATATACAACTTTTCACCCCAGCTGTGAGCCCCCCAGCCAAGATCACCCCAGGAACTGGCGGACAGCAGCCGTGGGTTATTTTACACGAACCGTTTGCAGCCACTTTAGCTCCTCAATAGCTCCAAATCTATTTATCATACAAAATTCGGCCAAGAGCATGTTGGACCATGGTCAGTGTAGGGTTCCGTAGTTGCCCAATGTACTTACTCAAAAAATGAATAACAAGCAAAAGAGAATACTTTCGCAGCGTTTCATACGTCTTTTACTAAGGGGAAGACTTTTTACGATAACTCAAAAACCGCTTAACTGATCATGTCCGCTATAGTTTTCGTTGAAAGTCTTTGATAAGCTTTAATTTTATGATTTTCTTTCATATTATTGGACCTATAGTTCAAAAGTTAGAGGGGGGGACACTGTTTTTTCTTTTGGAGTGTATATTTTCGAAAATATTCACTTCATCAAAAAATTTTTGAAGTTTTTTTTAATGTTTTTTACGACCCAGTTTTATTGATTTATATATCCATACCAAATTGCAGCTTTCTAGTACTAACAATCACAGAGCAAAGCCTCGGACAGACACATGGACATGGCGAAACTATAAGGGTTCCTAGTTGACTACGGAACCCTAAAAATTAAATTTGGTACATGTTTTGAGATCCTTTAGAACAACTAGAACCCCAAATTTCATAAAAGATCCGCCGGATCCACGGGATTTCGAGATACAAATGAACTCTAAGAACTAGCCCTACAGTTGTTAATACTCGTAACTACAACCTAGAAAAGTTGAAAATACCCCGACATTTTCATTTTAAAGCTCAAAATCTCAAAAACGGCTGAACAGATTTTCATGAAACATGGCTAAGAACACTCGGGATAAAATTATCTATGGCACGAAAAAAAACTAAACGTAAATCGGTTCATCCGTTTGGGAGCTACGATATCACAGACAGACACGTTAAACTTATAACACCCCTTTTTGCGTCGGGGGTTAAAAAACCACCTTCATCACGGATTTTACTCATATATTCTAGTTATACGGGGTGTGGCCTGTAATAGGAGCAAAAATTTTAAAAGACGCTTCCTTAGAGCATTTGCAGTAACCTCTTGTGTCCAAAAAAAAGCCTTTTTTTACTCGGGAGAAATGTTGATCTAAAGTTATGACCTCCAAGTACTGCTGGTTTTGAGGTAGCATCTAGTTATGACTCAGAATCGTCGTATTTTTGGTTAAAAAGGATATCATTGGAAAATTTTAATTTATTTTATCAATTTTTTTTAAATAAATAGTTTTTAATATCACTCCAGTGGAGTAAAAAAGTACAAGCTATAATTGCATAAAAAAAAAACAAAAAAAAACTTTTATTCAATTTAAACGAATTGGAATTTTTTGCTGGAGAGCTCAATAGTGTACCGTTTAATTTTTAGCTCCTATTGCAGCGTAAAGACCCTTATAGAAAAATATCGATCACATAAAGACTTGCACTCGGTATTTATCGACCTTGAGAAGGCTTTCGACCGCGTCCCGAGGGATTTGATATGGCAAGCTTTAAGGTCGCAATTAGTCTCAGAGCACTACATCGCTCTAATTAAAGATTTGTATAACGGGATAAACACACGCATTAGTAGTCTTTCAGGTCAAACTGATGAATTTGAGGTAAAGGTCAGAGTTCATCAGGGATCCACTATAAGCCCACTTTTGTTTAATTTACTAATTAATTATATCACGGAACATCTATAGCAACCTGCTCCTTGATCATTGCTGTACGCTGATGACATAGTTCTCATCGCCGAAAGCTTAATAAAATTGCAGGAACAACGTAATGTGTGGCAACATGCTCTGGAGAGAAGTGGACTAAGAGTGGAAAGAGACAAGACCGAATACATGCTGTGCGATCTGTCGGGAAATGCCAATGCTGGCGACCGTAAAACGTAAAACCTTCAGTAAAGATTGAAGGTACTCCTTTAAATAAAGTTCAGCAATTTAAATATCTAGATTCTATTGTCGCTCCAAAAAATAGCGCCGAAAAAGACATCGAGCATAGAATTACAACCGCCTGGCTAAAATGGAGGTCATTATCAGGTATACTCTGCGACGCAAAAATGTCCATTAAAATTAAAGGCCGAGTATAGGTACAAATAGGCAGTCCGGCCTGCACTCGCCTATGGGTCGGAATGCTGGCCTATGACAAAAGGTAGACGAACAAAAGATGCACGTCACAGAGATGAAAATGCTGCGCTGGGCTGGAGGAGTGACCAGATTTGATAAAATTCGCAACGAATACTTTAAAGTTGCAAAGATCGAGGACAAATTAAGAGAAAATCGTCTGAGGTAGTACGGACATATAATGAGGCACAAAGAGGACCATTTGACCAGGGTTGTGATGAAAATAGAGAAGAGGAAGAGAGGCTGTGGATGACCAGCTACCACTTGAAAGAGCATCATTGAAAAAGATCTCATGACTTTGGAAGTGGACGAAATGACAACACAAAACAGAACGTAGTGGCGAAAGTGTACAAGGAGGGCTGACCCCAAATGAAATGGGATTAAAGCCAGAACAAAGAAGATTACAGGCCACACCCTGTATATTTCAACAATATTCGAAACTTATATTTGTAGCGCAAGAACGAGACAAAGACACGTTTTTGTTCACATGCACACTAAAAACTAAACGTACTGTACGTTGTTAAATTATAACCTTCATCAAATGATCACTGATCACTAATATTTTATTGTTATTTTTATATTATTCAACACATTATCTATAAGTTGTACAAGATTCTCGCAAGAAAGAAGGAAGATTAGAACACATTATTTTAGATGTCTTACGCGAGTTAGCGTGCACACTAAAAACTAGACGCATTGTTGTTTATACAGCCTTCATCACTGTCCACTACACTATTTACAGTTATTTTTATAATACGCTAATTAAATACATATCTGTAGCGCATGAAAAAGGAAAGATAAATCGAAAACTATTTATTCGCGCTATATTTTTAAAGGGGCGTTCTGAAACTGTACCGTTGGTATTCTTTTGCAAGGATAAAGATTATATTGTCTTCGTATTGTATTATAGAATTTCTTAAAGATATTTAGGTGTCTTTGATTGATTGAGATTGTTAAAAGTAGAATTATTAATTGACATGATAAACTTTCTGTATTTTTGCAATAATGGTTTAATTTTAAAATATATATTATAAATACATTGAAAATATTATTTTATAGAACCGTTGGCAGCAACATCTTCATAAGTTTATGATATTTGTTTTACTCGTAGGTTCATTTACGTGTTTTTGAACGTGTCATTTGTTTAACGCGTTTTTTGGGGTCTACTGTTCAACCTGAATGTCAAAGTAATGTCGAACTATGAAGCGACCTATTTCTGGCACTCTTTTTTTTCTTTATTACGAATTAAAAGGAACAGAGCAATATAGCCCCCGAACTGTGAAAGCTGATGGAAAACCAAATTAAAGTTACTTTTTTTCACGGAGTGAGTAAAAGCTGGTTTTACTTACTGATTTTTCGCAGCAAATTAGGTTTGTTCGAACTACTGAGGTGAGAATGACTTTTCATATATGGCATAGTATCTTGGGTACTCGTCCATATTCAGAGTTACAGTTCCATATTTAAGTATGTCACTGCGCACTGGAACCTCACTTATACAATGTCATCTAGTACAATTATTGACATAGGCAGTTCCTTTTTTACCAGTCTATACATGTTAACGCACCCAAAGGTAATTAACTCATGTATTTCATTTATTAACAACGCATCAAGCGGGTATTGGGAGCAGGTTTACGACCCGGCGCGGGCGCAGCGGGGTCACCAGGCGGGGTTCCGGCAAACAGCTCGTAAATCCCAACTCCATTTTTGACACAGTTACACTATCTTTAAGAATAGACTATGACTAAATCTTGGGACGACAAAAGATGCTCTGTTTACTTCGTTACAGGCTGTGCGAAAGGATATTGAGGACAGAACTTAGCTCATAACGTATCCTGCAATACGCAGAAAAAAACAAATAGTTTGTTATTCTGCTTCTTGGAAACAAAAAGTTTTTGGTAGTTGCAACGGGTCGATTCGGTGTGGTCCTGCCATATTGATAGTACCTACCAGCATTACCTACTTATAAGCCAACTTTTCCTGTAAATAAATAGCTACGTACAGCTGAGGTCGTATCAATGTAATTAATCAACTATTGTAACTCTATTTTTACCCACATACATTAATCGATTTGAAACTTTGCGAGTAGGTGTATAATATAGATGCTACTTAAGGCAAAAATATGGTAAATTTGTTATATTATTAAATTATTGTCATTAAGTTGATCAGAGTTAGTATTCGTACTCTTAAATGGCTAACAGTGGGGGAAAGCAGCTAGGGTTCGTAACACTAAAGTTTTTATTTTCTATCCACAAGTTTACTACATAAACATAAATATAATAAAGCTGTAGAAGGTCGAAAATCTGTATATAATATATAAATATAATAAAGCTGTAGAAGGTCGAAAATCTGTATATTGAAGATATTGGCAAAAAAATCAATGGAGGGCTCTTAGAATCTATATCACACTTCAACAGTTTTTATAGTTTTTGTCTGTATTTATCTCGGCATCTCGTGAAAATGAGCAATTTATGATTACGGATTACGATGCAACCTTCACTAATATGTTAACTCGATCATTGGATCAGAAATGATAGGATGATTTAAACCGTCGAAAATATGTATATTGAAGGTATTAGCAAATAAAAAAACTGTGGGCTCTTAAAATCGTCAACAAAGAATGTTCATCCGTTCGTTTGTTTTCTGTTTATTAGTATTTTTATTCGCAAATAGCATCACTCGAAAACTAGCGAAATGAGAATGCAACCTTTACTCATATGGTTCTTGGATCTTTGGCCAGGCTATCCTTTTTTTTCCCTGGGGAAATTCATTTAGGCATTCCGCCTTGCCGCGTAACAGCCACAGCTCCCGACTACAAAAAAAAAACATATATTGGGGGACAATCTTACACAAATCGACCTAGTCCCAAACTAAGCAAAGCTTAATAAATACTTATATAGATAAATACATACTTAAATACATAGAAAACATCCAAGACCCAAGAACAAATATCCGTGAAAAACGCACAAATAAATGCCCTGGCCGGGATTCGAACCCGGGACCTCTAGATTCGGAGGCAGAGTCACTACCAACTAGGCTAAACAGGTCGTCAAATCGACTATAGCGGGCGTCTGTCGAAATCAGGGTTACTGCATGACCTGTCCCTCTCACCGCACCTGGAGTGTCTTGCGACTCCCTGATGCGGAACCCCCATCCCCCAATTGGTCGCATCTGGAGTGTCCTCCGCTAAACAGAGGAACACCCAGAGCGACCCCGTCTCCGGGTTATTGGTAGAAAGCGATCCCTCCGAAGATAATAAATCACTTACCGTTGCCTCCAGGGCGCACCGGCCAGAACCCTTCCCCTTTCCCCAGACCCGCGAGGGTCCACAGGAACTGGAAGAGCCCAGACACTCGTGGAGGTTACCCGACTAGCGCCCCCGGCCAGGCTATGCTATAAATATTTTTTCTTCTTCTTCTATAAAATTATTTTTAAGAAAGAAAAACTTCCCTATTAAGTAAGCAGTACCTGGTCGACCGAGCTTTGCTCGTGTTTACGTTTCGTTGTCGGAGAATACGAGTTTTCCCGAAGATGAGGCCAAGCTAGATTTTTTTCGTTCTCGGAAACCCCTATACATGTTAATTTCATTAAAGTCGTTAGAGCGATTTTCGAGATTTCAATTATAAACAAATAAATATACAAATGTTGCTCGTCTAATAGTATAGGATAGGATAGGACAAGATTAATATGGAAGAAAAATAATTCCAGCGCTTTTGAAATTTCGCTAGCTCAGGGGGTGAAAAGGGGATTGAAAGTTAAAGTGAGCATAGCAACATCTTGTTGCCTACCTACATTATCCATTTCTGTGAAAAAACGACTTCCGGTTATAACAGAATTGACCGCGTTACATTTCCGGCTGTCTAGTTTTTCACTTGGACTCAATTTAATGATTTTTTAATACAGTTGCTCAAAAAGTGCTACTTTACGTAGCTGTTTAGCGTGCGGAAAGTTGGTTTTCGCGCACTAGTGCTTTTCACTTTTCCAATTTTTTTAAATTTATGCTTGTTCCAATGCATGACTCCTTATTGCTGGGTGTTAAATATTAGTTTCCTTTAAACGTCGTAATCAACATAAAAACCTACTGTTAATATCAGAATACGAAAAATATACACATTTCATATTTTATTACTTACCTCTTCATCATTATAACACGTTTATTTTTTAATATTGAATATTGAAAAACCGTTCTTAATAAGTTGTCTGAGTGGAACGGAATAGCTGCCGAAACGCCTGTCAAAGAAGAGGCGTTTTTACTTACTGCAAGCATGTTTTAAGTTTCTAAAGGCAACATTCGATATTGTTTTTATAAATATACGATACATAAATAATCGTAAATAACGATACTTAGGTAATAACAGTACAATGTTTTATATTTACAATTGATAATGTCTTATAGAACATGCATTTGGAAAAAAAATGATGTTACAGAATTAATAATATAAAAGTTTCAAATTCCTTACTTGTTATTTTTCTTATTTTTTCGCAACTGTATTAAAAAACGTCGTTCAATACACGTGCGGAAATGTCATTCTTCACTCGTCCCGAGTGTTGCCACTCGCCTGCGGCTCGTGGCATCCCTCGGTACTCGTGAAGAAATGACATACTTTCCGCACTAGCATCGAAATGTACTATTTCAGAACGGGCTCTTCTTGACTCTAAAACCGACACCATGGCTCCTAATAAAAAATAGGGTTAAGTTGTCATACTTATTTTGCCATATTGAGCTACTATGCTGATTTTTCCCGTAAGTATGGCGTGTATGATTATGCCAAAGAGTTAGTAACTTAACTCGCAAAACGAAACATCTACCTCTCTATCGCACTTGTATAGTCAGGGAGATAGTTCGTTTTCGGTTCGCGGTAGGCCCTCAGCTCCTCAGCAAGGGTGTTGGCTCGTGGCAACGAGATGAGGCCGCGGCGGGGGGCGCGGAGCGCGGTGCGCGGTGCGGGCCGGGCCGCGGGATATGCGAATGGCCGTTATCTTCTGGGACACAGCAATGATTGTTTATCCAGACCGTTCCATGAATTGCAACTAATGAGTCATTCGTTCCATAACCGTCCACCACCATTAAGCTGATATCAATTATTTCACGTTTTGCAATTGCATAACGACACGCGTTTATCCGGAGTATATCGTTCATATTTATTATAATGAAGGATTTTTTTGGACTTAATTCATACATGACATGAATGACATATTTTTAGATCTGTGCTCATTTTAAAGAAATCTCCACTGCATATTCGTAGGGCTTCTTTTGGTGGGTTTCTTTGGAGTCTTACATTACATCTTACACTTTACACTAAAATTAAATGGTGGGCCACGGAACCCTAAAAAGATAAAATTTCAATTATATAGTAACAAATAATTTTAGACGTAGAAAATTTATGTACCAGTAGAAGGTGTATGCTATGAACCGCTATAGAAATATGATCTGATCTGATGATGAAGTCTTCTGTTATATATAAGAATTTGTAATCTAGTTTGTAGTTAACAGTGACTTAGTTTCGAACTGTAATACTGTGTAATTATTTTGAATAAATAAATAAATAACTAAATAAATTATGAGAAATTAAGAAAAAATATTAAGCAATATAAAAATATAAGGCACCCCATACATGTAACAGGTGGGTTAATTTTTTTTAAAATGCATCTAGGCAATGTGGTGTATCTATAAATAGGCCTTCAAAAATGACCTGTAGGTTTCTAATAAACTTTTCTATTTAAGTCAACCGTTGGTGAGATATTAGCTGTCAAAGTCGTAAAAAGTGTGTCCACCTCCTCTAATTTCCAAACTATGAAGCTTAAAATTCTGAAAAAAATCAAGATGATGTACGTTAATAAACTCTTTTAACGATTTTTAGTTTGAACAAGAAAGGTCTAACGGATTTTTTGTATTCAATGTATTGTATAGTGGTTTTAAATGTACATTAGGAGGTGTCGGTACGGAATCCTTCTTTGTGCGTGGTCCGACACGCACTTGGGCGGTTTTTGATTTAAAGTATAATATTGTACAGTGGTTTTAAACGAGGACTTGTAAGTATCGGACTTGCAGGTATCGGAACCCTTCTTTGTGCGTGATTGCGGACACGAACTTGACTAGTTTTTTTTCATTTCTGGGCTATCATAATTTTTTGGTATATAGCCGTAGGAACTAAAGAAGTTCTAGAAATCTATTAAATAGGGACAGTCAACTTTTAACTGTCGGTATTCACGTGACATTAAGATTTTAGATGCGAATTAAACAAAACCCTAACCACTCGAAACGGAATAAAACAAAACCCTAACCAATCCAAAATTATCTGGAGTGATCCGTACTGTAAGTTCTTTTTTTTTCAGAAAATTCGTCTAAAATAACTTTATTTTCGTTTATATGGAAATGTATGCGATAACTTCGCATCATAATATCAATGTGTGAGTAATTATCAGTAAAATTAAGTAGTTCGAATTAAATTTATATCAAAAACTTCCTTATTTTCTATAACTACGGAAAAATAACGATAACCCATAAAATTATAATTAAAAATATAACATTTACTCGTTATACGTATGGTTGTATGGAATAGGTAAAGGTTTTCAAAAGAAAATGGCGCTAATTTTAGAATACTAGATGAAAGCCCGGCTTCGCTCGGGTGAAATAAATAAGAAAGAAATAAAGTAAACATTTATTCGTGACAGTTATGCAAACGATGAAAGAAATAGTGTACAAAAATGTATAAAATAAAAACATTACAACAACGGATTATGATGAAACTTCGTATAGAAATATAGTCTGTAGTCTGGAAACCTTTTGAACGCCACGGTCGGCCATAGCCGTCAACGTAAAATCGTCACCCCGACGCCAACGACGGCACTGGCCGACAATTTTTTTAATGAAAAACTACTTAGAAGCTGCCCAATTTTATATTGACATTATTTCTTTACACATCATTTTTTTACCGTCGTGGCGTCAGGGGCACGGCGAATTACTTTGACGTCTGGCGGCGAAAAGGTTAACATATGGAATAGGGAGTAAAAGATTACGCTGACGACGTCACGGGCAAAAGCTAGTATCTTTGCAAGTTAATCCTAAGCATTTTTATAAGGGTAGTTTTAAAGGCACATAAAAAATTTGACACCGTAATCAGTACTGATTTGTATAGCCAAAATACTAATCGTTCATTAAAATTCAGTTCAGATGTGCAATTGTTCAATATTGATGTGCCAGTCAGTATTTTTGGTGTGAAGTCAAACGCGCAAACGAAAACAAATGAAGTTCGTGTATCTCCCTCTCTGTCGGAAGTTGCAAAATCGAGCGACACAGAGGGAAATACACGATGTTTGTTCGTTTTCGTTTCGCGGTAGCAGCTCTCTATTCTCCGCCAAATTCTATTAAGTGGGGCCCTTTACACTCAATATTATGTGTCAATATTATTGCGATTTTTAAAATTGTATGGGGTCTGTTAAACACCTAAAATTATCACAATACTGGTGTGTCAATATTATCGTGGTTTTCAAAATCGTATGGATTTTTCTTCAATATTCATTGCACGTGATACGGATCGTGATATGAATATATCGCGTGATAATAATAACCATGTAACAGGCCCCTATGGATGTTGCTTCAATATTCAGTGTTTCGCGTGATAATAATAACAGTTGGTAATATTTTCTCCAATTAATGGAAGCTATTTAACAACTTGTTCCGTTTTGTCAAAGGTAATTCACATTCCGATACGCGCACCATCCAGGAATAGGAGCCGTCAGACCAGAGGGCCTACCGCGATCTGAAAACGAAGTATTTCCCTCTCCGCGCTCGAATATGCAAGTGCGACAGAGAGGCATATATATTTAGTTTTCGGTTGGTAGCACTTTAGTCCGAGCGCGGCGGACGGTCGAAGAAAGTCAAAGAACATTCCGTGTGTTGTCTGTTACACATATAATTTTTTAACTTCCCATCGACCTATGAACTTGAAATTAGGTGATAATGTTGATTATGAAGTATATTTTACAAAAAATATCAATATATTGATAAATCACATTTGTTTTTTAGTTGTACGGAACCCTCAGTGTGCGACTCCGACGCACTTGGCTGGTTTTTATTACATTTTGAATTTTATTTCTCTTATAGTAAAATACCCTATTCGTTTTAAAGTTGACGCCTGAGGGCCTACCGCGAACCAAAAACGAACTATCTTCCTCTCTGTCGTTCGAATATACATGTGCGAGAGAGAGGCAGATACTTCGTTTTCGGTTCGCGGTAGCGCCTCTAACGTCCGAGCGCGGCGAACGGCATGAGCTGGGGGTCTACTCCGAAATTCAAAATCCTAACTTCGTATGGTGCCGTCCCTTTCACTCTCCTGTCATAGACTATATGAGTGAAAGGGACGGCACCATACGAAATTCGGAGTAGACCCACAGTACCACTAAGTTATAAGATAGAGCGAGATAGGGATAGAATTTTGCTAGACGTTTAAAAGCCATAAGTCGCCTAGTAGTTTGTCACAACAAAATAGAGACGCAGCTTTAAGATGGCGGACAGACTCAGCAAACATTCAAGTGGTGTCCTTTACACGATTAATATTATCACAATACTGGGGTGTCAATATTATCGCAGTTTTCAAATTTGTATGTATTCTGTTTCTATATTCACGTGATACTTATAGTGATATGAATGTATCACGTGATAATAATAACCATGTAACAGGCCCCATACATTCGCTTTGAAGGCGGTTGTTGTGACAATCAGTCTAGCTAGCACGATAGATTATACCGTTACGTTTTATGTGACGTTTTAATACATTTCGCCCATATAACGTGACGGTATAAGTTATCGTGCTAGCCAGGCTGATAGGTGTATAGAACGCTTGAAAACTACAAAAACAAAACGCTGCAGACGCGGCTAGCCGAATCCACACAATGGGCGATGATGGCCCATCACCCAGAACGCAGCCCAGCAACCTGGCCAACATACCGGACGCAAAAATAGTTCACGATTTTCGAACGTAGCCGACACTGTCAACCAATAAATTTAATATAGCAATATAGTCTGTGGGCAATATGGCCGACGTTTTGTCATCAAATTAACACTTTTAAATGCAAAATACGCGACATTCCGAATTTTGCGGATACATATGTTCAACTCAAAAATCGTTATTTTTATACGTTCTTCAATTTGAGACAGGTCTCGTTCGGGTCTACCGTACCCCTGCACGAAATTATTAATATAGATAAAAGGCTTCGTACTAGTAAGTGTGACCTAAATTGTCTAAAATGACCTCGTCTTCACTAAAAGTTTTTGTACCTAGCTACCAGACATCCTATACATAGGACAAATGTCTGAAACTATGTCACACTTGCAATAACTAATCAAAAGTGAATAAAACTATTTTCTTAGAAGTGTATTGCGTCATGCAAATTTAAACAAGTGTTTGATGACACACGCAAATAGATATGATTTAAACGCTTTAATAGGTTAAGATGTATTAAATGTCACTCTAGTCTAGTTGACGACGACGGTGTTCTTTAGAAGACAAGTAGGATCGACTTCTACACCTTCAAAGTCGCGACCGCCATTAAAGGGGCGGTAAGACGAGAGTCAAGAGCATTTCGTATCACTAGGTATTTGGAAAGTATTGGATCGCCTACTCATTCATCATTGGACAAGTTAGGTACTTGGAAAGGAATATGTAAAGCGCCCAGTCATCAGTTCCCTAGTGATTATGATGATGACTCTAGTGATTATGGTGATGTCAAATGTAAATTAAAAGTTTAAATAATATACAAACAAGGTGGGCCCTGTAACTGGAGCAAATATTTAAAAGGACGCTTCCTTAGGGTATTTGCAGTACTTAAAACCTGGTGTACAATTTTTGTTCAAAAATTTTCGTTTCTAAGAAATTTTGAGGTAGTATCAAGTTATGAGTCATAATTATTTTTGCATTTTTTGTTCTCAAGGATATTTTTGGTATTCTTTAAAAAAAAAAACAATTTTATTGACTTTTTAAAATAAATTGACATTAATTTCACTTCAAAAAAATAATAATATACAATAATAAAATACAATCTTTGACTAAAAAAAAAACTAAAAATCTTTTTTTTATCGTCTGAGGCCACTTTGAAATAATTGCTGGCCCGCTAAATAGTCCACCGTTTCATTTTTTGCTCCTGTTACAGGGCCCACCCTGTACATATAACGCTAAGTTTTCTTATAGCATTTTATTTTGAAGTCTTTTTTATGGTTCCGTAGTCAACTAGAAACCCTTTTAGTTTCGCCATGTCCGTATGTCTGTCTGTCTCACTGACCGTGGTCTGTCTGTCTGTCTGTATGTCTGTCTGTCTGTCTGTCTGTCTGTATGTCTGTCTGTCCGTATGTCTGTCCGAGGCTGTGCTCTGTGATTGTTAGTGCTAGAAAGCTGCAATTTGGTATGCATATATAAATCAGTAAACCTGACAAATTGGTAAAAAAAAATGTTTTAAGGGTACCTCCCCTACACTTAAAGTGGGGATTCATTTATTTTTGCTTCAACCCTGTGGTGTGGGATGTTGTTGGATAGGTATTTCAAAACGATTAGATGTCTTCATCAAACACTTTTTGATAAAGTGAATATTTTCAGAAATATTAATCCACTCCAAAAGAAAGAAAAAGGTGTCCCTCCGTCTAACTTTTGAACTATAGGTCCAAAAAATATGAAAAAAAACCATGAAAGTAAAGCTTAATAAAGACTTTCAACGACAATTATAGCAGACATGATCAATTGAGCAGTTTTTGAGTTATCGTAAGTCTTCCCTGCTGCGAAGATACTACTTATATTCCCTCTTGATTGTTATTGTTTTTTTAAAGTAAGCTCATTGGGCAACTACGGGACCCTACACTGAGCAATTAGTCTGCGTAGAGTAAAACGCCCTATCTTTAATATAAAAAGCACTTTCCCTTCCTGTCGCATACTTGTTGGAGACCCTGTATTTGTGGACCTTACACAAATCGAACTGGTCCCAAACTAAGCAAAGCTTATACTAAATATGGGTACAAGACCACGATATACATTCAGAGATAGATAAATACTTAAATACATATAAAAACCAAAGATTCAAGAACAATTATTTGCGCTCATCACACAAAAAATACCCTGACTACCTATGTCATGTATAACACATATATGTGTGTACATAACTCGTAAAAAAATAAAGAACAAATAAGATCTCTTGTTCGTTAATGTTAAATTAATAAAGCGAACGCTGATCTCATGCGATGACCTTGTTGTAAAACCCATTTGAAGCGACGACGTAGGCATTTAGCTTGGTAAAGCAATTGAGCTCACAAGCTGATCGTATTACGTAAGAAGCTTTAATTTAAATATTACGTTTTTTATGTTCGGCTGGATTTGAACTGACCGCAATCAGGACCTTAGCTAAAGAGGGTGCCGCGCGAATGAAAAAGTGTGCCGAGTCGTCCGGCACTTGTCTATACGTCAACACTCACGTACTTTACAGAGTAGGCTCAGCGCAGAGAAAAATATAATCATTTACTATTTTTGCTCAGAAAAAATTAATGTAACTATATTATATGATCATCATCATATCAGGGCGTCCACTGCTGGCCTCCCCCAAAGAGTGCCACACTGACGGATCCTGCGACACCCGCAAAATGAAATGATAAAATAATAATGTAATAATAATAGTAATATATGATAATACTAGCTGTGCCCGCGACTTCGTTAGCGTCAAAAAAAAACTTCATATGGACATTAAGTATATTGCTATGTAAGTACCTATGTGATTTTGTGTTCCTGATGGGGAGTAAAGCTCCAGAGCTCCCGAGGATGCTCTGTGTTAACATAGGCACAACAAATGCTCAAATAAATAAAGGGTTGGCAATGCGCTTGTTATTCTTATGGAGTTTTAAGTAAATGCTACGGTACCTGCTTGGCATCAAGCAGGCCACCGTCTCAGTGTTTAAAAAATGGTCTTGTATGGCATTAAGAGTGCGCAGTACGCTGGGTTCTCCATACAAACGTATTCATGCTCTCATTTTAAAACGCCAGGCTAGAATAACATGAAACTTTGTATACACAATGGGATCCGGCATATCTAGGTCGGGCCATAGTTTCTGTTGCTTGAAATTATAATGGAGAAAAAATACAGCGATTATTAAGGTTTTCATACAAGCCGTAAAAAACTCAAAAAGCCGCTGTATTTTTTTTCCTTTTACAATTTCTAGCAACAGAAACTATAGTCCGACCTAGATATGCCGGATCCCATTGTGTATACAAATTTTCATGTTATTCTAGCATGGCGTTTTAAAATGAGAGGGTAAATACGTTTGTATGGAGAACCGAGCCAGACCGAGCGTACTGCGCCCTCTTAAGTACCTAGTTTCAATTTTCATGTTATTCTAGCATGGCGTTTTAAAATGAGAGGGTAAATACGTTTGTATGGAGAACCGAGCCAGACCGAGCGTACTGCGCCCTCTTAAGTACCTAGTTTCAACTTTGCTCATTTATTGCATTACCTACTATGGGACTTTAAACGCAGATTTTACCTATCATACTTACAGTAAGGTAGCTATGTGATTATTAGGGGTGCAGAGCTCTCCTATTTTAGCTGCTTTTGTGAGTAGCAGAGAAGTTAAAAATGTACAGTCAGCTGCAGAGAATCGTAACCCCTCCTGCATATCTTATATAAAATAAAAAATGTGGATCTAGCCTCGGTTCTGCACAATACCACCACCACCACCACCACCATACCAGCCGAAGGATGTTCACTGCTGGACATAGGCAGCCCCCAATTTCATGCCAAGTGTGGTGATTATGGCATTTACCCGCCATGAAATTGGGGGAGGCCTATGTCTGCACAATACATAACAATTAAATTAAATTCAAAATGCTGACTAATTTTGTGCATTATTAGGTACACTACCATTTTTAAGTTTCAGGGCTTTTATTATGTAACAGTTACTACTATGACCAATCTGCCTCACATTTCACCCATAAGAATAAATCAACTACCTAAGGTAGTTTTTCTAAAAAACTAAAAATTGCCCGGTGTAAAAAATGAACATTAAAAATATTATTAAGTAATAATGGCGTTCCGGGCACTTTCCTGTGGCTAAAATGTAACTCTCTGGATTAGATCTCTAGTCTACTGTTATTGTGCAACAACAACATATATTAGAATATATTAGAATGTGGGTAGCTGTGAAGATCTGTGGGTACCCCAGTTCGGTTCTAACATGGAAGCCAGGACACGTACGTAACATTCTGGCGACGGGAATAAAAACGGGAAGTGGTTTATTGTACTTTAAACATAGTGTTTGAATGTTTTAAAGTCGTGTAAAGTGTGGTAGATTAAAATGTCGGTGAAATTTAGCGAGTTTCAAATGGTCAAAGACAATTGGAAAAATTACGTGGATAGGTTCCAGTATTGTTTGCTCGCGAACGGTATTCAGACAGACGAGTTAAAAAAAGCTAATTTCTTTGCAGTTTGTGGTCATGATATATATGATTTAATCGTATCATTAATTTCGCCGCTAAAGATTAATGACGTAACCTATACTGTCGTGAAAACCAGTTTGGACGATCACTTTAACCCGAAACAAAACGAAATAGTTCAATCATATAAATTTCACATGAGGGGTCAGTTGGAAAGTGAAAATATCAAAGAGTACGTGGCTAGTATGCGTAAATTGGCTATAGAGTGCAATTTTACGGATTTAGATCGCACGCTCCGGGACCGGCTAGTATGTGGCATGAATTCGCGATAAAAATATTCAAAAGCAGTTGTTACATCTTTAACGTTTGATCAAGCCGTAAAGCTGTCTTTGTCGGCTGAGGTAGCGGATGCCGGGGTGATGGTGATGGCTATGCCGGCGCCTAGTACCGCCGTGCCGGCGCAGGCGCAGACCACCGGTCGCGGCGGCGTAGAGCCAATGGAGATTAACAAAATTAAAGCAAAACCGATGGAACCGGGCAAGGATTGCTGGAGATGTGGAAAAAATCATGGCAAGCTTTGTAGATTTCGGTATAGTAGATGCTATGCTACGGTATAGTAAAAGTCAGTAGTGGTCTGTGGCGACTTTAATATCGATATTTTATCACAATCAGTTGAAAAAGATAAGTACATCACTCTTTTGAAATCTTTCAATTTTGACTACTTGTTTGAAGTACCTACCAGAGTTACTCCGACCTCGGCCACTTGTATAGATAATATTTGGATAAACAGTTCTCATATAGACAGTAGCATAGTGAATGGAGTTCGTTCGGATCATAAAGCTCAGATGGTCAGGCTACCTTGCGATCCAGATCGCGTTATAGAAATAAGACCACTGAGTAGAAGTAGACTAGAATTACTAAAGTCTAATCTACTAGTCGCCATGCCGAACACCCAGGTACAATCAAATTATCCGAATGATCAATTCAAAATGCTTCTGAATACAGTGTGTAACGAATTTAATAAGACTTGTAGTAAAAAGCGTATTAAGATAAACAATAAAATGAGATTTAATGAGTGGGCAACTACCGGAATTCGGAAAAGTAGAGATAACTTATATCAACTTTATGAAAGGAGATCTTGCACCACTGACGAATGTTTTCATCAGTATGTTAGGGATTATTCCAAATTGTTTAAAACAGTGTGCACGAAAGCAAAAGCAATGCACTTGAATAATAAAATTAAGTCCTCAGATAATAAAGCCAAGACAGTCTGGAAAATAATAAACACAGAGACTGGGAAGAGAAATAATAAAGAGTCCACAATTTCTTTGAAAGTAAAGGATAATTTAATAACTGATGCAGTAAAAGTAGCTGATGAATTTAATAATTTCTTTTCTAAAATTCTTATAGTCACTACTCAAAGTTTAGCATCGTCTACCACAATAGCTGAATCCCTTCTGAATGACAACCTAAAATTAGAATCACTAACTAATTTCAAATTTCATCATGTTTCTCCTCTAGATGTACTGAAGTCCTTTGAAATGTTAAAAATAAAGAGCACTGAGGACTTATGGGGCGTGTCAGTCAAGTAAAGTAAAAGTAAACATGATGTGACATTAGGAAAACATATTAAATTAGGGGGGGGGGGCGGGGGGGCGGTCACCCCATTCATAAAACCGGGCGCTGAAAATATTTTTTGCCATGCATATAAGCGTGTAGGGTAACAATGGATAGGCTTTTGAATATGATACAGACATAGACGAATCGTTGATCAAATCGGGACAAAATGTATAGGCACCTGTGTATTAAACGATGTGTACATATTATTTTACAGGCAGTATGCAACCAAACGAGGTGCCCCGTCGACTGCTCTGGGATCAAAGGGGACCTAGGAGACCCGGGTCCACCAGGACCCCAGGGGGCCCCGGGGAACTACGGAGTCGACGGATTTGAGGGTCGCCCGGGCGCTCCTGGAGAACCTGGAGAAAGGGGTGATATGGGAGATATAGGAGACAAGGGTGAACGGGTATGTATTACTATTGAATTGATACAGTTTACAAACTTTGACAACGAACATACTGCTCCTAATACTGCAGATCTTGTTTCCGTCTTCTAACAATAAGGATCGACGGTTGCCTAAGAAAACTAACAGTCGTGTTATATTTAAAGCCATTTAATAAGGTATATTCAAATCCAGATAACTACAATCATTCAGTGCCGGATTAGCCCATAAGCAAATTAAGCAATTGCTTAGGGCATCACGTCTTGGGAGCACCATAAACAGCACCAAAAAACACCGATACTAGGTTACTTATGGATTTTGGTGGCACAGGCGTGGATTGCTTAGGGCAGCAAGTAGTTTTAATCCGGCACTGCATTCATCATTGTTCATTCAGCTATCCGGCTCACTCTGTGTACCTGGAACAAATCCAGCAATATGTTCGACTTTTTACGAGGCTTTATTTACCTACCATTGTAAATGGTAGTTAAATGTAAAAATGAAAATAAAAAAAACTACAAGGAAAAATAATTTTGCGAGCAAATCAAACATCACGAACTGTATATATTTTTTTAATTTCAGGGTTCTGACGGACCGTACGGATTACCAGGTCTCCGTGGAAATGATGTAAGTATGATTCACAATTATGTTATGTAAGCCGAAAAACAAGTTGTATAAATGAGTGATCTAAATAAAACACACAACAATACTCGTAGGGTAGTTTCCTCATGGTAAACTTAATAACATATTCCCGTTATATGGATAGTATACGCATAAGTAAATTATATCAATTTTCGTATAATTTCTTTTATATATATATATATATATATATATATATGATTATTTATGTAAGTCTGTGTCTTGTATATGTATACTATATAATGTAGAGTTTTGTATTCTTTTGTATCACCTTACGAAATTTTCTGCACCACCTACTAAGTTTTACATTACATTTCTCCATTACCCAAAGGTTGTCTGGAAAAGATCGCTCTTTAGCAATAAGACCGCCTGCTGTTTTACTCTGCCTCCCTGTGTCTTTGTTAATTCTTATTGTATATGATGATTTATTATGTGAGATGTGCAATAAACAGTATTTGTATTGTATTGTAATTTTCGATCAGGGGTTACCGGGACCTCCGGGTATACAAGGCATATCGGGTCTAGATGGATGCAGCGGATTTGACGGTGCTGAAGGGCCACCTGGATTTGTGGGAATACCCGGAGATAGAGGACCACCTGGCCTTACAGGAGACAAAGGCCCTAGAGGCCTGGCAGGGGACGGCGGAGTCAACTCAAGAGGCACGAAAGGCGACCGGGGCGATAAAGGATATCCTGGTATACCAGGGCCACAAGGAGTTGCGGGTTATCCAGGAGACTCTGGCTCACCGGGTGATATTGGGGAAGAGGTATACCTTAGAATGTTTTTTTAAATATATTGTTATATATAGATAAATATTAGTGTCGGATATTTTATTATAACATTTATAATACATTTATATAACTGCATATCCATATCTAATACACTTAAGGGGCCGATGGGATACCGCGGAGTTCCAGGTATCTGGGGAGCACCCGGTGAAGACACACTAGGACCCCAGGGAGATAAAGGAGACGTCGGTGAAGTGGGAGAACCTGGATCAAGGGTTATTCTTGTACACGTCGGCGTCGATGAAGCGAGACAAGATGTTGCCATCATATCCAAAGGAATTAAAGGCTACCAAGGAGAAAAGGGAGATACGGGGACTAAAGGTCGTCAGGGAGAACCAGGATCAAGGGGTCCAACCGTACGTTTTTTTTTATTTATCCTTTCGTAAGTAATTGCAAAATATTTACTACCAGGTATACTTTTAAAAAATCTTGTAATGAAACTAATCTTCAAATGTATAAATGGTCCCAACGCGCTTGTGATTCTTCTAGAGGAGGAAGAATCCATAGATTACAGTGTCTTCTTACGCCGTATGTTCTTTTTTTATTGAAAATAGGCGGAGTGGTTCCTAATTGTGCATATTCCTATATCATTTATATGTTTATATATTTCTACTTGAATTTACTGTGAGTCTGAGTGTCCTGGGTTTTATAAAATATGCTGTTATATTGTACACATGATTTTAATGAGTATATTCGATATTGAATAAAAAGAATAGTTACATTCTAATTATCCCTTTATTTCACATTAGGGGTCTTATGGTATACGGGGTCTTCGTGGTCACGAAGGCGAACAGGGCGAAGAAGGACCTAGAGGAAAACCTGGTCATCGCGGCCCACCAGGCCCAGATGGACCAAAAGGAGACAAAGGCGCTCCTGGATATGCAGGACAAGATGGATTTGATGGCCTTTCTGGTGAACCAGGAGATGACGGAAGAACAGGAAACATGGGAGAGCAAGGACCGCAAGGACCGAAAGGATTTTACGATGAATCTTTTAACGAGCCATTGAAGCCAGGTGCACCAGGACCTCAAGGTCCTGAGGGTGAAACTGGTTTACCCGGTGCACCTGGTTTTAATGGCGAACCAGGTCCACCTGGTATAATGGGCCCCACCGGGCTACCAGGCCCTAAAGGTTTCCCCGGCCCTGATGGCAATCCGGGACTGTCACCGACAGGCGAAAGAGGCAACAGAGGACACCCTGGTCGGACTGGGCCTCCTGGCGAACCTGGTTACCACGGAAAAAAGGGGGCCACTGGACCCAAAGGTTTCCAAGGCAATACGGTAAAAGGTGAACCTGGTGATGCAGGCTTCCCTGGTCTAGATGGACTGCCTGGCCAACGAGGAGAACTTGGAGAAACTGGATCACGAGGACCAGCAGGATATCCTGGAACTGGTGTTTATGGAGCAGGCCCGCCTGGAGAAGTTGGTTTACCCGGCCAACCCGGAGATTTGGGGGATCCCGGTGATCCTGGATTACCAGGATATTACGGAGCGAAAGGATACCGTGGTGATGATTGTCCATACTGTCAATCAGGTGAGGGGATGTTGTGAGTTTTCTTATTAACCATTATTTACCATAAAACGTCGTAGTACCGTAACAGTATAATATTACCGTTACCGTACGGAGCGCTCGTGGCCCAGCGGCGCCCGCGTACGTGCGGTATACGAGGTTAAGCAAGGTGCGCGCAGGTCAGTTCTTGGATGGGTGACCGCTTTGAGTGGTTACTAACTGAGCGCTCCCGTGCTTTGGAAGGCACGTTAAGCCGTTGATCCCGGTTGCTGTATACGACAGCAATCGTTAAGCCAGGTTAAGAGGCCTTTGGGTGGCTTGAGAACTTCTAACAGTCAAGTTGCCCACTGACTTGACAAGGGGGGTCGAAGTTGCACTACGTCCGTAGGGATTAGGTACCCACCGTTACCCTACATGTGACCCCTGGGTGGTGCTAAAAGTGCAACAAAAACTGGCAACCGTACTTGTCTTCTCGAAGACCTCACGGTTCGAAAATAAATGCCATACGATTATTATTATTATAGTATAATATTGAGTTTTGAAAGTAACGTACCTTACCTATAGTAGTTTATGCAATTGCTTGAGGCCTTGAGGTGTTATATGGATATAAAAAACCTTTCTTAAATCATGGACCAAATCTCGAAGTGCATTGAAATCACATAAATTTAATGAATGTCAACAAGTTGTAGTTGGTAACTTCCAATTTTGCAGTTTGTTTATCGTATGGCAATTATTTCGAACCGTGAGATCTTCGAGTAGACAGTACGGTTTCCAGATTGTTGTGGTTTTTTTAGCATCACCCAGTGGTCATGTGTAGGGAAACGGCTCCCTACGAACGTGGTGCAACTTCGAACCCCCTTGTCAAGTGAGGGGGCAACTTGACTGTTAGATAGAAGTTCTCAAGCCGCCCGAAGGCCTCTAACTTGGCTCAACGACTGCTGTCATATAGCCAGCAGCAGGGATCAACGGTTTAATGTGCCTTCCAAAGCACGGGAGCGCTCAGTTAGTAACCATTCAAACCTGGAATTTAAAATCAATATTTGTTTGTAGGGGCACCTGGGCCAAAGGGACCAAGAGGAGAACCGGGTAACAGTGGTCCAAAGGGTGTTCAAGGATTCGAAGGTTTACGTGGGCGTCAAGGTATAATGGGGCAACCAGGTAGAAACGGAACAAAAGGGGTGAAAGGCTTCAAAGGACCTGACGGTTTGCCCGGAGCAAGAGGAAGGAAAGGTCCCACTGGACCGCCTGGAAAACTAATACAAGAAGCTTATAATTTGAGAAAAGCTGATATCGGACCTCCGGGTGATCCAGGTATTATGAAATATCAGTAAATTTTAAATTAATATTGGGGGACAATTTACTAGGTCTAAAAACTACATACGCTGACCAAGGTACTTTCAGTACCAACGAAGGTGGCGTGGATAAGGCACCTATTTTACAACAACACAACAGTAACATAAACACACACACACACACACACACACAGTTAGAGAACAACAGTAATAGTAGAAGTTCTTTTGTTCAGCGATACATACATTGAAGCCCCCGCTTATGAATGTGAAACTGAATATTTAGAATCAACTCTCTTCATTGAAATGTTTAAACATTGAATATTCTAGGTTTCATCGGCCCTCCCGGCCTTCATGGAGATCAAGGCATGCCTGGTTTCGGTGGTTTCCCGGGACCTGTGGGTTTGAAGGGACAATATGGTGATATGGGACCGCCCGGTCCACCAGGGAGGGATGGTATGAATGGCACAGACGGCTTGCCTGGACGGCGTGGCTTAGATGCGGACTTCAGAAACTTGCCTTTTCTTCGGGGACAAAAAGGAGAACCAGGACTCAAGTAATTAAAACTTTTTTTGTAATTAGCTTGTTTCTTACTGGTCAGTGGTCACACTGTGTTCACGAAGCAATCATCATCATTATCTCAATGTAGGAGCAATCACATCCGATCGGAAGCAAAGAAACTTAAAAAACCGGCCAAGTGCGAGTCGGACTCGCGCACAAAGGGTTCCGTATCAGAAAAAAGGCTAAAAGCTGGTGTTGTTTTATTGAGTTTTTTTTTGTATTTATTGTTTTAGCGGCAACTACTCTGTTGTATAGGAATTAAATTATTCTCTCTCGTCTAGCTATTACGGTTCTAAGGATCTAGCTCGGCGAGTGGTAGCCATGAAAAAGGGCTAAAATATCACGTTTTTTGTATGGGAGCCCCCTTAATTATTATTATTATTTTGTTTTTAGTATTTGTTGTTATAGCGGCAACAGAAATACACAATCTGTGAAAATTTCAACTGTCTAGCTATTACGGTTCTTGAGAAACAGCCTGGTGACAGACGGACGGACGGGCGGACTGCGAAGTCTTAATAATAAGGTCCCGTTTTTACCCTTTGGGTACGGAACCCTAAAAAACGTATCTACACTGAGTAAACGTGGAAGTAGTTTATTGTGGTATAAAACACTTTTTTTTTAACCTGGGGAACTGCATTTACGCATCCCGCCTAGCCGGGGAACTAGGACAGGTATGACGAACTCCCGGGAACCGCCCGGACTACCGTCTAAAACCACCAGGGTATGCCCATCACACAGCATTAGTGGCGGTGACACGGGATCGCCAAGGCACACAAGCGTGAACACCGCCTGCTGCGACAGCCGAAGCTGTCCCCTCTCGGTAGAGGCTTTTTTTGTTTTTTTTTTTATTAAAAATGGGATTGCTCTTGGCCAGCATCTAGCCAGGAGGCAAAGATGAGGCCGACAATGAAGCGAGCTCACCCAGAAGATGCCTATTCACTCGTGCCTTAAAAAGGTCCAGGTTATATGAACTCGGAAATACAGACGCCGGCAGAGAATGCTTGCGCCTCCCACCCAACGGCAAGCGTGCAGGGCGACACCACACACTTGCCGAACAAAGGACCTCCACGCCAGGAGAGAGTGAAAAACCCCGGATTCACTCCCTCAGGTCCCCTTGTGACTTTTTATAGAGGTTTTCTCCCTCGCAGCCACCACCCGGCCCCGGCCTGACGGTGACAGCCCCCGACTATAGCGGCCCTCTGCCGAAGTCAGGGTTACGGGTCCGTAAATCTTTAAACAGGCATACGGCATGGCCTGTCCCTCTCGCCGCACCTGGGGTGTCTTGCGACTCCCTGATGCGGAACCCCCCAATGGGGGGCCCATTGGTCGCATCTGGAGTGTCGTCCGCTAAACAGAGGAACACCCAGAGCGACCCCGTCTCCGGGTTATTGGTAGCACCGGTAAGCGATCCCTCCGAAGATGAATCACTTACCGTTGCCTCCAGGGCGCACCGGCCAGAACCCTTCCCCTTCCCCCAGACCCGCGAGGGTCCACAGGAACTGGAAGAGCCCAGACACTCGCGGAGGTTACCCGACTAGCGCCCCATGGTATAAAACACTAAAAAGCAGTCGGGTTTCAAGTAAAACTTTTAATTTCAGTTTTCTTAAAGATCCAACAGCTTTTACGGTATTATAACATACTGCATAGAAAACTGCCAAGTTAAGGCTCAAAATGCATTAAGCCGCAGTAAATTAGTTTTACTGCAAACAATGTAGTGCCGGACTTGGCACCATTTCAGGGAATCTACGGAACTTGGCACCCATTTAGATCTCAATTCTTTTGTCGGTGAAGACGACAACCAAGCATTGCATATTCTTAATATTGAACTTGGCTCTCATTTTCACATATTTTTTTTTGATGGGACATCATTACTTTTTGTCAATATTGGCCAAATGGTGCTGTTTAAGAGCGAATGCGAGTTACTATACAAAATATCCAAATCGCTATAGGTGGACCTCAAATATTTGAAGAGTTCCCTCGATTTCTCCAGGACCCTATGGTTAGATTCTTACCTGATAACTATGGGACCACCAATCAAGTATACCGTTTCAAACAAAAAAAGAATTTTCCAAATCGGTTAATAAATGACAGAGTAATAATAATAATAATAAAACTAATAAGGCGTAGGGATGTGACGACCCCATCGCCAACTGGATCTCCAGTGCAGTCAGTCAACGTAGGGCAGCTTGTGGCGAGCTGTTAGGGAGCAGCGACCCTATGTACCCGAGTGCTCCTGAGGGTGTCCTGTGGGTTGATTGTATGAACAGGCCCCCCGCCTCTGGCTTGCCTTAACCGGCTGTCCAGAGTGGAGTCGCTGGAGCTGTTGCTCGGGGGTGGATGTGGTCACCTAAGTAGCGAGTTGGCTATATGTTTAAAGTCCAGTGCCACCTCTCTACCCCCAGCTCTCTGCACCGGTGTTGCCCTTAGGCCATTTTTTAATGTCGCTATTTATAGGGGCCCATCTAGCAGCGGCCGAGTCACCGTCTGCCTGAGATAAAAATGTGAGACAGTTTTATTAGGCAGATGTCCGTTGTCTCACTCAATAGCCCAGCCATTAGTCCATCATATTCACCTAATAGTCCGGTTCATTTAGGTTCCATCAATCAGCAATAGTCCCTGTACGCCCTGGTGGGTGCCTTGCATTTCATTAAATTGTCGAAAGGGCCTCTACGTGTTGGCTATGTGGTACTCGGTTGGTACTTCGGTACCTCTGTACTTCGGCTCCGCGCACGCCTTCCAAAGGTCCGGGACACCATTGTCCCGTGAGCGGAAAAAACTAATAAAAAAAATCACTAGTTTCTGATTTTTTCTCGTGTACAATTACCAAGCTGCATGCCAAATTTCAGCTTTCTAGGTCACCTGGAAGTGGGTTAGGTTTTTGATTACTAGTCAGTCAGTCAGTCAATCAACCAGTCAGTGGTAATTATTAAACCTATATTTATGAAATTTGGGGTTCTAGTTGTTCTAAGGGATGTACCAAATTTCATTTCTTTATGTTAGATAGAGATTTGGAGTTATTGGGGGGTCAAAAGTGGCTCCAAACGGTTCGTGTAAAATAACACACGACTGCTGTCCGCCAGTTCCTGGGGTGAACTTGGCTGGACACGCTGCCGCGTGTCTAGATACTGAAAATGTCAAGTTGAATGATAGTGACGATGAATTTATCGGTCAAATCAGAAAATTCTGATTGATTCACATCATTTACCTATTGGTGTTTGCTTTTATTTATAGGCATATGAATAAGGTTTAATCCGTTTGTTGTAGAGGCGAAGCTGGAGAGATGGGCGATGACGGACCTATCGGAGAACCGGGAGAGGCCATTGGCAACGAATTTAATGTCAAAGGCGAGAAAGGCTACGAAGGACTACCAGGCGAACGAGGTATGATTTAGTTTGTTTTTACATACCACAACGGTGGCAAACAAACATACTTTTCCGATGTAGAAATTGAACCCCATGTGTACAGCGCCATCTATCAGCGCATTAACTAAGTACTGATTAAATTGTGCACTACTGAGTTAGCGGCCCCCCTTAAGTTACTAATAAACCAATCATTTTCCGAAGGAATGTTTCCGGAACTGTTGAAAGTCTCAAAAATTAAACCAATCTTAAAACCAGGGGGTAAAGAAAATGATCCAAGCTATTACAGACCTATTGCACTTTTACCAACCTTTTCCAAACTATTCGAAAAAGCCATGACCAAACGAATATACACAACTTCCTGGAAAAATACCAGGTTTTAGATAAAAATCAATTCGGCTTTAGAAAACTACATTCAACGATTCTTGCAATCTATAATTACATCCAGGAGATACTTAATTACCTAAACTCTAAAAAATATGCGGTAGGGTTAATCCTGGATATTTCCAAAGCCTATGATCGAGTCTCCCATAACATTCTACTCCGGAAATTATACGGCATGGGCATCCGCGGAAACGCCCATAAATGGTTTAAGTCGTACTTACAAAACCGCAAACAGTGTGTACAAATTGATTGGTTCTATAAAAACACAGGCGCAGTAAAGGCGATAACTTCACAAATACGGACCACTACTTGCTCAATTCCGCAGGGAAGTGTAACAGGATGCATCCTATTCCTTGCTTACATCAACGATTTACCAAAAAGTATGGAAAACAAATGTGTGATGTTTGCCGATGACGTTTCCTTACTGCTAAATTGTGCAGATAGTGTCGAGTGCAACGAGCGCCTCCCACAAATTGCGGAAACCATAATGGAGTGGCTTTCAGATCATAATCTTGAAATAAATCTCACAAAAACGAAAATAATCCAATTCAAGCCTATTCAAAAGAAACCACTGAAAATGTCATTACAAATAAAAACTCAAACTATAGGGGAAGTAAATGAATTTAAATTGTTAGGAATAAACATTGATACAAGTTTGAATTGGAAATCACATATACAAAACATAAAATCAAAATTATCGAGCTTTATATACCCGCTAAGTGTGCTTAAGGTTAATACTAACTTGGAACTGCCTTGTCAGCATATTTTGCATTTGCACATGCAAGGCTCCAGTATGGTGTGATTCTGTGGGGGGCCAGCACTGATGTCCATGAACTATTCGTGATGCAGAAGAAGTGTATTCGCATACTAACCAACACACGGATACCAGATAGTTGCCGACCGCACTTCGCTAAATTAAATATTCTCGCGCTACCCTCTATATACATTATGGAAGCGTCAGTCTTTGTTAGGAACAATTCGCATCTTTTCACCAAAAAAATGGTTAATTCGCAACGAAGGAAAAATGATAAAGACCAGTTACAACTGCCTGCCTCTAAATTAGAGATGTTCAAAAAAGGCCCATACTATCGATGCATAGCAAACAAATTACCACAAAAAATAAAAAATGAAATAGAAGACAAAGTGTTCAAAAGGGAACTAAAAAAATTTGCTCCTCAAAAAATGTTATTATTCCATAGACGAGTACTTCAATGATGCATCTTTGCCAAAATGAAATAATACTTATTATATCCGAAAATAACGCATGTGAATTAAATATTTTATTAAGTAGGTAAATTAGAAAAAATCAATAATAAATTAATAACTATCAAAAAATTATATCTAGGTAAAGAATTGTAAACTCTAAACTTCATCTCCTAGTTTTAGCTTTAATTTTAAGAAATACTTGCCGCGCCCTAACAGGGTTCATGTGTGATCCAACCCTAATGTAACACCTATTTTGTATCACATGATTAAGATGCAATAAATGAATTATGAATTATGAATCACCCAACTGAATAACTTAGAATATAGGTAGGTACGAGCATATTGGTTTTATAAGGATAATTAAATTAATTAATTATCACGTCAACGGATTTAATATCTTTTTTATTTGAAAGAAGGTACTTTTAGTATCTCAAAGGAGCTTACATAACAAAAAAAAATACATGCAAAGGTGTTGTTGCTGAAATATTTTGAATTGCTTTATTCAGAACTTTTTTTGCTCATATGCATAGGGCTCTACCGAGGCTTGTAACCAAAGGGTAAAAATGGGGCCCTCTTACTAAGACTTCGCTGTCTGTCTGTCACCAGGCTTTATCTCAAGAACCGCGATAGTTAAGACAGTTGAAATTTTCACAGATGATGTATTTCTAACAACAAATATTAAAAACCGGCCAAGTGCGAGTCGGACTCTTTGCAGTTTTTATAGATAATGGTACGGAACCCTTCGTGCGCGAGTCCGACTTGCACTTGGCCAGTTTTTTAATTTTGTCAATTTAAGGATTAATGCTAATAGAAAAAAAAACTAAATAGAGATAATGTTCGGATATACGGGGTGGTGGATGTTTGTCTTCTTTATATATATAATTCTTCTGTACGTGTGTTTGTCACCTTACTCCTCCTAAACGTCTAGACCGATTTGGATGAAATTTTGTGTGTTTATTCGAGTGGATTCCTGGATGTTTGATGTTGTGCAATTGGACCCGGTAGGTGGCATCGTTATCGCGTTTTCATGAAAAAATGGATCTGCTGAACAATTCTGTACTATATACAGAATTGTCCATCTATAGATGGCGTTGATATCAATTCTTTGGCATTTGACGTACGGTATGCAATAATACATGTGCAAATCCTTTGCCTCATTGACATATTTCGAATAAATTGAGGAAATATGATAGAGCTCAAACCTGTAGTAAGTTCTGCAGCAAAAGAAAATATGAGTTTTGAGTCTGCTTTATATATCCGCATCACCAGTAAAATAACTAATCACCAAATAAACGCGGTCTGTTTACAATGTTTACATGAATAACAGACGTGGTGTGCCATTTTTTAATTTATTTTTAATGGGGACCTTTACACGATTAATATTATCTTATCTCAATTATGCTAGGGTGTCAATATTATCACGGTGTAGACTGTAGACGCTGGGGATGCCTCTCGGATCTGTAAAAAAAGCTTAAAACTAATATCTAAAGCCACTTAAACCTATATACTTACCTTTTCTTATATACCGAATAGTTTATTAGATACCTATTGATGATCAATGTACTTACTTGATAGTTACTTATATAAATAAACTATACTTATGCATCAATAGTGAGCGCGAGCGACGCCAATATAATATTAAATGGCTATACATCTAGCTATAGGTGCATACCAGAACGATTGAAGCGGCCCGATGGGCCAGTTGCATAATGACCACTGTCGCGGATAGGTGCTGTCGCACTCGCGGTCGCTATAGCTATTTTCGTGTACTTTATATCCTTGTTTTTCTCGTTACTACCTCAGCTGCACCCGTTCATTGTCTAAAGTTTACAAAAGTGGTCCTACGACCCGGATCAGGGATCGCCGTATGGTTTTTCGAACGCCGCACAAGATGGTGAAAACCCGCAGACAAGTGAAAAATAATAATAATAAATAATAAAATAAATAATATTGGGGGACAATCTTACACAAATCGACCTAGTCCCAAACTAAGCAAAGCTTGTACTATGGGTACTAGACGACGATATACATACTTATATAGATAAATACATACTTAAATACATAGAAAACATCCAAGACCCAAGAACAAATATCCGTGAAAAATGCACAAATATATGCCCTGGCCGGGATTCGAACCCGGGACCTCTAGCTTCGGAGGCAGAGTCACTACCAACTAGGCTAAACAGGTCGTCGAACGAAAAAAAAGAACGTGAAAAGCAGGAGTATGTCGCGGAGCCCCAGAATGGGAACGAAACTGAAGTGGAGCAACTCACTAAAGAGCCTACTAGTGAAATAAGTCAGAATAACGTTAAGGAATTCGACCAAACCTTCGTAGCAACCGAACCAGTTGCGGGTACCTCAAAATCTGTTTTGAAGCCGGCTAATAAAGAGCCATCAAATCCGCCTGTTTCACGCTCTGGCATCAGCTCGAAGTCGAAAAGATCCTTGTCGTCTTGTTTATTGGCTGAACAAAAGAACCTGGAAATAAAAGCCGCTGAAGAGCAGGCACGTATACAAATGGAGTTGGTTAAGAAGAAACTAGCGGCAGAACTAACGGCCCTGGAAGAAAAATACAGTCACACATCGTCGAAGTCGTCGAAGTCAAGTGAGCAGGTAGAAAATGGAAGTGAAATTGAAAAATGGATTAACGAGAGCCAGCAGGTGCTTCAACAGGTCCGCGAGGCAGGCGGGGCTGCCGCCCGTCCGCCGGCGCCGGCCGCCGTCGACTCCGAAGCCACAATGTTTATGCTGGCACAAGCTCTCAAGGATGTAACTGCTTCCACCTGTAAACAGAACAATAATTTAATTAGTCGTTTGAGTACACCGCGGGAATTACCTACTTTCTCAGGTGATGCTATGGAGTGGTTGAACTTCAAACAAGCTTACGATGAATCTACAGAACTCTGTAACTACAGCACTAAAGAAAATCAGTGGCGTTTGAGGAAGTGTCTCGTCGGAGCGGCACGAGAGTCGGTGTCTGCATTGCTCACGAGTGGATCGTCGCCCGACACCATAATGGCAACCCTCGAACTGCAGTTTGGTAACCCAGACTTAATTATAAATAAAATCATGAGTGCATGCCTCCGTTGACTCAGGATTACATTGGAGAACTGGTGAAATTTTCAATAAAAATAAAAAACTTTGTGGCAGCTGTTAAGTCACTCAACAGAGACGAATACCTAAAGGGGGTCAGTATTTCAACAATCATTCTGTCAAAATTGCCGACAGCCTTACTCACTAAATGGTCTGATTACTATCATAGTAGCAAAAGAACTACTCAGACCAAGTTGGAATTATTATCACAGTTCCTGTCAGATGAAGCTACGAAGATTACCGAATCTGGAGTCAGCCTTCTCAGCATGAAGCAAATATTCAGCAGTGGTGATAGAAGTGGACCGAAGCACGCACTGTTCATAGCTAGCCACCCAGCAGAAAAGTGCAAGTTCTGTAAGGTATCTTCACACGGCTTAAATAATTGTAGATTATTTAAGAAATCATACGAAAAGAAAGATGGAACTACGTACGTAATAAGTTAATAACAGCATTTGTTAAGTGCCTATCAGCTGATCACGACAAAGAAACGTGCCGTGCGCCTGTGTGCGATAAGGACGGCTGCGGGCAGCCGCACCATGCACTACTGCACTATCCTGTAAACAGACAAACCTCGAAACAAGTTCATACCGTGGATGTGGTCGCCGAAGCCCAAGACGTCGACCTGGAACAAACAGAACTTGAAGAAGACTCACAACCCGAGAGTGAACCAGTATCCGAGTCCGGTACTGTTGCGAACATCAGCGTACATAACAACAAAGTCCTATTAAAAGTAGTTCGCGTCAACATTCACGGACCTAAGGGCGCGATCACAACGTACGCCTTGCTAGACGACGGCGCGTCGATATCTCTGATCTCAGCTGATTTGGTTAATCGACTAAGTTTAACGGGAACTAGTGAAACCTTACGTTTACGCGGTGCGTGGAACTCAGGTGAAATTATGTGCAATTCGGAACTGATAGACTTTAAAATATCAAATGGGAACAATGAGTGTTTCGAGTTACTTGCTCGCAAAATCGCGGAGTTATCCGCGATTTTGCGAGCAAGTAACTCGAAACACTTTACAATTTACCGTTGCAAAAACTTTCCAAAATAAACCTTAAAAACTACGATTACTTAAGTGAACTAAAACACTGTTATCAAAGTGCGGATGTAAAACCGGAACTATTAATCGGACAAGACAATTAACATCTTATTATGCCTATAAAAATTATATCACGTAAACGAAACGAAACGTGTGCTACGTTATGTTCTTTAGGATGGTGTGTGCACGGCCTAATACCAATACCTACCGCTGTGATCCGAGAGTCATCATTGCAGCGAACTGCAAAATACGGGTTACCTAGTACTGATAACGCCGGACGCAATGCAATAAGCACAATAGCACCCGTTAGCAGCAGCCCGGGCAGCAGAAGAACAACAAGCTATCAGAATTTTGAATGAAACTGCAACATTAAAAAAGTGGGACTTCCATGGAGAAGCGAAGAGGAGTTGGTGGATTCTTACTCGACTGCGGAGAAGCGTTTTTTATCTGTGGAAAAACGATTATGAACAAACAAGGAATATGCTGGGCGATATCGAGAACGCATTAACCACTTATTTGAAAACAACTATGCAAGAGAAATCACCCCCGACGAGAGCGGGAGTCGTGTATGGTTTTTACCCCACTTTGGGGTAATTAATCCCAAAAAAAGAAACTTCGACTTGTTTTCGACTATGCTAGTATTGCTCACGGGAAATCTCTTAATCACTACTTACTACAGGGTCCCGATTTACTAAAGTCACTGTACGGGATTATGTTAAGATTTCGGGAAAATCGTATTGGAATTACCGCTGATATACGTGACATGTTCCTCAGAATTAAAATAAGGAAGGAGTATCAACACGCCTTAAGATTTTTATGGCGCGATGAAGAAACCCAACCAATTAAGCAATATGTCATGACGTCACTAATATTTGGCGGAAATTGTAGTCCTTTCATTGCAGTTTATTATAAGAGATAAGAACGCACAGTTATTTACCGATACGGAGCCTGCTGCTGCGCAAGCGATTATGAATAGTCATTATGTGGACGATTTTATAGACTCGCTGCACACAGAAAGCGAAGCGATAAATATTGTTAACGATGTGACCGAGGTGCATAAGTCTGGAGGGTTTGAAATACGCGGTTGGACAAGTAATAATAACAATATTCTGTCACACTTACCTCATGAGCTATTAAGTACTAGTGGAGAAAGTTTGTTGGTCGATGGTGAAAATAAAACCCAAAGAACTTTAGGATTATTATGGAATTCCAGGAAAGATACGCTGGCAGTGGATGTGTCGCTGAAAAATATACCTGATGAAATACTGAAGTTTTCGAGAACACCAACTAAAAGAGAAACTTTACGAATCGCTATGTCCATATTTGACATATTCAGATTTTTGGCACCTGTTACTATAAATGGAAAAATATTACTGAAGTCCATTTGGAAAACGAGCCTTACTTGGAACGACAAAATAACTGAAAAATTATTCGCCGACTTTCAACACTGGATAACTGGCTTAATGAGCGTGGCCAACGTAGATGTATCGAGATGGTATTTTTCTACCCCTGCGAAGTTAACTAGGAGCGAGAAAGAGACAACTAGCATTCTGCAGCTCCATATGTTCGCAGATGCCTCGCCATGCGCTTACGCCGCGGTTGGCTACTGGCGACTAGTTACAGGTAGCGGAGATGTTTACGTAACCCTTATCGCATGCAAAAATAAAATATCATCAATGAAACGAATATCGATACCGCGCTCGGAGTTGATAAGTTGTTTGATTGCAGCGCGTCTGGCAAAGACAATAAGAGATGAACATCGAATTAAATGTGATAAGACGTACTACTGGACAGATTCAACAACAGCACAGAATAAGGAATAGTACAAGTACAGAAATTTCACTTCCTAACAAAAACGGCGTTTAGGCATAAGAAACGTGCCTACTCTCTGCATCTCTGTCTATCCCATAACTTGTATTCATTCACGCGCGGCACGTGTAGCCCTAGGGTTGTCACGCCAAAAATACTTCAATGAGACAAAACATGTTCTACCTCACCAGATGTCGCTTAAGTACAGTGATCCAAAATTAATTAAGTACATGTTACTTCACATGAATAGAGCGTTCATGGCCCAGTGATAGTTTTTAGTTTTCATTGTATACCTAGACTACTACCATGTTTTTTCCACATATTCTCTTGCTTGTGGTTGAGGGGGGCACCTAACTTTTTATAAATTACTAGCTGTTGCACGCGACTTCGTCCGCGTTTCCAATTGGTCGCAGCGTGATGTTATATAGCCTAAAGCCTTCCTCGATAAATGGGCTATCCAACACAAAAACAATTTTTCAATTCGAACTCGTAGTTCCTGAGATTAGCGCGTTCAAACAAACAAACAAACTCTTCAGCTTTATAATATTATAGTATAGATATCACGCAAACGAATAGCGTAATCTATACTATTATAAAGCTGAAGAGTTTGTTTGTTTGAACGCGCTAATCTTAGGAACTACTGGTTAGAATTGTAAATTATTTTTCTGTTGGATAGTCCATTTATTGAGGAAGGCTTTAGGCTATATAACATCACCCTGCGACCAGTAGGAGCGAAGACGCGGACGAAGTCGCGGGCAACAGCTAGTCATTCAATAAATCTCATATTTTTTAACGAACCATCTAACGTTACCAAACACGGTGGGTTTTGCAAGAAAAAAAATGCATCCCCATTTTACGTGTAGGGGAAGTACCTTCAAACTACATAATATTGGGGGACAATCATCAAAATACATAATATCATATTACTTATACATATGGAAGAGCTCATTGTGTGCATCTCAAATATATTTTTTTGTCATTTTAATATAATTATTTAGAAATTATTTAAGAAAAGAGCCAAAAAATTACCATTCCCCCTTCATCTCTCAAAAAAAAATACATTTCAAATCATCAACCAACAGGTTTTGTCGGACATACAAATCAACACAGCACATACAACAGGACAGGTCATCTCCTTAAGTTTCTCAGGTATAGGTACCTACCCTTTGTCCGTGTTTCAAATGCTATGGCCACAACACATAAATGGACAACTATCTAAATAGGACAACTATTATGTAGCTAATCAAGTAAAATAAAAAATAAAAAATTACAGTTAGGTACTTAATAAGTAAATCGGAGGAAATGTACCTAACAAAGTAACCAGGTGGTTCGTATCGTATTCATTTGTATTGTTGTTGTACATTGTAACTTACAACTTGATAATTTTAAACACCAAGGTTATACTAAATAAGTACTTATTATTACATATACCAAACTAAAAGAAAAACTTACCGTTCACAATTTGTAGGTAATTGAAAAACGGACACACCAACGTTCCTTCGGGTATTTAAACAACCATATACAGAACATGTGGTGCCGGTTATAGGTTTCATCGTGTTTTTTTTTTAAATCACACAAAAAAATACGTTAGCGCGGTTCGTCGCGATCAAGTCGGCGGCGCGCGGCAGCGGAGCACGCGCACGTACACGTTCGGACCGGACGGCGACGGCCCGCGACTGACAGCTAGTTTCGGGGATTTCGAGCGTTAGGTTATTAACGCGGCGCGCTCCACCCATTGCAAGCCCCTTGACAACAGTTCTGCACTGGATACGAAACCACAATCGTAACTACAAAGAGTATGTCGCTAACAGATTAGGTGAGATCGACAACCTTACCAGTTGTTTGGACTGGCGTTACGTTCCTTCGCAGTTAAATATCGCTGACATAGCGACAAAAAAAAACGCAGTACAAGCTACATGCTGATTGTAAATGGTTTAAGGGACCATTTTTATATTATAGCGAGGATCAATGGCCGAGGGATATTTTATTACCCGAAGTAAACAAAGATGATTTAGAAATGGCAATGGTAGTGGAACATGAGCCTGAGGAATGTCCGACGCATATACCTATTCCTGAGAGATTTTCATCATGGATCCGACTCGTTCGCGCTACCGCCGCCATTCTGAAATTTATAAAAAAGATAAGGAAATTAGACATTTGCGAAGCTACTCTTATCTCACGCGCGGAATGCCTTTTGTTAAAGTATTCGCAATCACAGACGTTTGGCGCAGAAATAAACGAACTAATTAGAGGAAACACGTTAGGTAAAAATTGTTTACCGGTTTTACTTACCCTAGTGCCTTACCTGGATGAAGACGGATTGATGAGAGTCGGAGGTCGAATTGATGCTGCAGCAGAGGTTAGTTCTGAAATGAAGAGACCTATAATACTTGATGGACGGAACTATATAACCAGATTAATCGTCAAATATTATCATGAAAATGCCGGACACGCTTATCAAGAGATGATCGTCAACGAATTAAAACAAAGATATTGGATTATCCGCATTAGACCAACCGTGAAGCACGTGATTAGCAAGTTTCTCAGCTGTAGAATTCAAAAGGCGAAGCCAGAGATCCCTCGTATGGGTGAGCTACCAGAGGCCAGGATGGCCCACCATCAACGAGTGTTTGCTAACTGCGGCCTAGACATATTTGGACCAATGGAGGTCACTGTTGGCTGTCGTCGAGAAAAGCGATATGGTGTATTATTCACGTGCTTAACAATACGAGCAGTTCACGTAGAAGTACACTCGCTGAGCACTGACTCATTAATACTGGCCTTGCGAAGAATGGCTGCAAGACGCGGTTGGCCCAATCAACTCTTCTCCGATAACGGGACTAATCTCAGAGGAGCCAATACCGAAATCAAGCTAGCCGCTCAAGAACTGGATGAGTCAATTTTGACTTCATATGCAGCAAACCGAGGTGTGACGTGGAACTTCGTTCCTCCCGCCAGTCCCCATATGGCCGGTGCCTGGGAGCGACTAATACGTGTACGGTCAATCAAGACTACCCTGAAGGTGACCTTGAAAGAAAGGGCTCCACGAGAGGAAGTTCTACTCACCCTTCTGGCGGAAGCAGAGAATATGGCAAACTGCAGACCACTAACCCATGTCTCGGTGGAACCAAATTGCCCTGAAGGGCTGACACCGAATCATTTTCTTCTTGGAACCTCATCAAATTAACCGCTCATGGGATCCTTTGATGATTCGGAATTCTTTCTAAAACGGCAATGGCGCATATCACAAAGATTGGCTGATATGTATTGGAGGCGATGGGTAAAAGAAGTTTTACCAACAATGCTGCCCCGCCAGAAATGGCACGACGAGTGCCGCGCGCTACGAGTAGGCGACCTAGTGCTTATCGCGGACCCGAACGCCCCTAGAAACCACTGGGCTCGAGGAGTGGTACAAGAAGTATGCCCTGGCAAGGATGGCAGAGTGCGAGCGGTCCATGTAAAAACAAAGACCAAGGTGCTGGTCAGACCCGCCGCCCGTCTCGTGCGGCTACCAGTGTGAGTGCTGCCGACGCAGCACTGGGGGGGAAATTGTAGACTGTAGACGCTGGGGATGCCTCTCGGATCTGTAAAAAAGCTTAAAACTAATATCTAAAGCCACTTAAACCTATATACTTACCTTTTCTTATATACCGAATAGTTTATTAGATACCTATTGATGATCAATGTACTTACTTTATAGTTACTTATATAAATAAACTATACTTATGCATCAATAGTGAGCGCGAGCGACGCCAATATAATATTAAATGGCTATACATCTAGCTATAGGTGCATACCAGAACGATTGAAGCGGCCCGATGGGCCAGTTGCATAATGACCACTGTCGCGGATAGGTGCTGTCGCACTCGCGGTCGCTATAGCTATTTTCGTGTACTTTATATCCTTGTTTTTCTCGTTACTACCTCAGCTGCACCCGTTCATTGTCTAAAGTTTACACACGGTTTTCCTAATTGTTAGTACTTTGCTTCAATATCTTAAATTAATAATATCAACAGATCCGTAGTGTTAACCAAGATGGTTTTTCGTATAGCTGTCTCTTTGAATTCTTATGGTTAACTAAAATGAGTTAGAACGGGATAGATAGTACGATCATTTTCGGCTGTTGACGAATTGTCTCCATATAGAAGCACACCAAATGTCAAATCCCATGCAAACCAAAACGTCACAAACGTCAGTTCAGTATAATTTACAATTATGAAAATGGAGACACTGACATGTGAAGACCTGTCAGATATCACTTATCTGTGTCTCTCAAACTTACTGATTGTGGTTTAATGAGAAAAGATCAGATGTACAGAAATCGTTCAGCTTAAAATGAGCGGAGCTGCTTTACCTACTCTGATATCTGTGTTCAATATTCATTATTATTCACGTGATACGGATTGTGATACGAGTGTATCGCGAGATTCACCGTGTAAATGGCCCCAATGGGCTTAATAAATGTCAATACTTATTATTATATATTGTCATCTCTACATCATCTTTACTAAATACAAACTCATTTTAGCCTATTTCCACAAAGTACAATATATATGTGTACTGAGATTGAGATATCAGTGAAATACTCCACATAGATCGTAGCGACATTTATAATCGTAGTCTTTGGTAGCACCGATGTGGTATTTAATAAGAACTAACCGCACGACCGCTGCATCTCTGTCACTTCAATATGCAAGTGCGATAGAGATAGTACTTAAGTTAAACCTATCGTCAAGAAACACGGTTGTTTTTATTACACAGTATAGGACCCCATGCCCCCGCTTCAGACTTTTCTATAGCAAACTTTTAACCTGTTTGTGCAAAAATATATTTGTTGTTACTAACAATTTTTATTGTTTAGGAGCACGTGGGAGAAAAGGAGAGCGTGGCGCTGATGGCGTGGATGGATACCCCGGAGAAAAAGGTGCCCAGGGTTTATCTGGAATAAGCCAACGAGGCCAAAAAGGCATAAAAGGAATAGCTGGAGAAAAGGGCGAATGGGGTCCCACTGGCGAGCCCGGCAGTCGAGGACCAATGGGAGATAAAGGTTTTCCTGGTATTCCTGGACTAAAGGGATACCGTGGTGAACCGGGTCCTCCAATATTACCAGGAGAGGTAGGACTTCCCGGCAGAAAAGGAACCGCAGGCGACTATGGGGAGCCCGGTTATATAGGACTACCTGGTCGCCCTGGACTAACGGGATCGAAAGGAGATCATGGATTGCCAGGAGAGCCTGGTCCTAGGGGATCAATGGGACCTAAAGTACGTATTATATATATGAGCTTATACTTATAAAATATTCTAGCACTTTCTTAAATGCTTAATTTGCAATCAAGTTACCCTCGTAACCTATTAAATACACAACTCTGCATGTCTTTACCTCATCCCTTCACTTAATCAGACCTTTTAACATTATGAATCCAATATTGGCTATACGTAGTATGAAGTATCGAAGTGGCATTTTCTCAAATATAAGTTTTTTAATACTACGTAATAATAAATGAATAAATTTGTATGTTAACAGGGTCGCAAAGGAATGGAAGGAAATGTCGTTCGTGGTTCACCAGGTATACCTGGACGAAACGGCCCAAAGGGACATGCTGGGCGTCCAGGAGTCAATGGTATTCCAGGAGAAAATGGCCTTCCTGGTAGTATCGGTCCAGACGGGAAAAAAGGAGAGGCTGGCCGAGTAGGTTTTCCTGGTCTAATGGGTTACGCTGGAAGACCAGGAGTACCCGGCTTTCGGGGCTTAAGGGGTAAACAGGGAGAACCTGGAGAAAGTGGAGAAGCTGGCTACAGCGGTCCACCTGGGGAAGTAGGTAGACCCGGCAACCGTGGTCTGCCAGGTCCACGTGGAAGTAAAGGTGAAAAGGGTGATTTTGGATTTATGGGTTTTGCAGGACCAGATGGTCCGAAAGGTTTTAAGGGAGTCATGGGAGATACGGGCTTTACAGGGCCCAAAGGAGAACCAGGCGAAAATAGTTTCAGTGGGTTGAAAGGTGACAGGGGAGAACCAGGACCGAATGGCTTTATAGGTAAACCTGGTATGGATGGACTACAAGGCCCTAAAGGTGACGCAGGAGATGACGGTATAGTTTACAACGGAGGGCCTGGTATGAAAGGTGAAAAAGGTGACACTGGACCATACGGACCATATGGAGAGAGTGGAGTCAAAGGAGAACAAGGAGATGTGGGTTTGATAGGACAACGTGGAGAAATAGGAGATAAAGGATTTGCAGGAGAGCCTGGTAACCCAGGAAAGGAGGGTAAACCCGGCATAAACGGGGTGAAAGGCGCAATCGGGTTTATGGGAAGTAAAGGAAATAAAGGGGAACGGGGTTTCCGCGGACGACCAGGAAATCCAGGCAAACCTGGTTTTGACGGTTTGCCAGGTTTACAGGGTTTAACAGGCATACGAGGATTTACAGGGCCACAAGGAGAAAAAGGAGAGGCGGGATTTACCAGCTACGGAGCCGGGACTAAAGGAGATATTGGAGAGTTTGGGTTTGACGGCTACAAAGGAAGCCCTGGGCAACGAGGAGATGTTGGCTATCGTGGACAAAGTGGCATTAAAGGTCAACGTGGTGAAACGGGTTACCAAGGTCGGGAAGGCGACCAGGGTCGGCCCGGCCGAAAAGGAGAAATAGGCAGCCAAGGGCCTCCAGGCATGCCAGGTTTGCAAGAATGGAATGCTGAAAGAGGTGAAAACGGTACAGCCGGTATTCCAGGCCTTGATGGATGGTATGGACCGATGGGTCAAAAAGGAGCTCCAGGAGAATATGGCATTGATGGCCCACAAGGCTTGCCAGGTGCACCAGGTCTTTCCTTTGAAGGTCCCAAAGGCATAACAGGCGATAAAGGAGATACGGGAAATAGAGGATATTCAGGAGCGCCCGGTGCAGTCGGATTGCCAGGGTTTATGGGCCTCAGTGGAGAAAAGGGAGATAGAGGTGAAGTAGGATATATAATTAATCCGAAAGGAATGATCGGTGACATTGGTTCCCCAGGTCGTGATGGGCCTCTAGGAAGAAAAGGCGTCAGGGGAAATGATGGCCGAAATGGCTATCCTGGAACTCGGGGCACTCCAGGTTTGAAAGGATTTGAAGGGGATATTGGACTTCCGGGTGAAAAAGGAATTCAAGGGCTTAAAGGGATAAAGGGTGACAGAGGTGAAATTGTTGCCGCGGCCCAAATTTTACCTGGTCCGAGAGGTGATATTGGTTTTTCAGGTATGAATGGTTTTATCGGGAAACCTGGCAGACCAGGGCCTAAAGGAAAGCCAGGATACAATGGCGTAAAGGGAATTCAGGGAGACATGGGCTTCCCAGGACAACCTGGTCTTCCTGGACCAACAGGGCAGCAAGGACCAAAAGGGAAACGTGGATTAAGAGGCGAAGACGGTGCCCGCGGGCGAATGGGAACATCCGGTTTACCAGCCCCCTCGCCACCAGTCCCAAAATCAAGAGGCTATTACTTCGCAGTACATTCGCAAAGTATAATGATCCCGCAGTGTCCACCGGGCTCTACACCATTGTGGGAAGGGTATTCACTGATGCACATTGTTGCAAACGGTAAAGCAAATGGGCAGGATCTTGGTATGTATTTTACGTTACTATCAAGAAATGCCGGTTAATTATATAGCTTAAATGAGTTATTAAGAAGTTTTTTTCCAGGTGCACCGGGTAGCTGCTTGCTTAAATTCTCTACGATGCCCTATATGTTCTGCAACCTGAACAGTGTGTGCAATTATGCCGAACGAGAAGACTACAGTTACTGGTTGTCGACTGATGCGAAAATGCCAACGGAAATGACTCCGATTCGAGGAAATTCAATTGGAACTTACATCTCTCGGTAAGATTTTAGTGTTATTAGATTTTGCACGCGACTTCGTGCGAGTGGAACTCATTAATTATATAGTGCTTTCAATAAACGACATTAAAATTACTATTTCTGTCACGAGTTAACTATTAATTAACTGTTAACATTAACATCCGTCGATCAAAACTTTACGTTTTAACGTTTAACGCAGTTAGTTTTTCTAGTGACAGATTAGATATTAACCAAATTACTTAAAAAGTTATGCCCAGCTATAAGTAGTATAGCCTGACCAGTGCTTATTTGGACCTGATATAATGTCACTGGAAACAGCATGTTATATGGCAATAATATACATACGTCAAGTATACAGTACCGGCCAATAATATATCACCTTTGTGTTTTTTTAAGTAATCATGTATATAGTAATATATACTGTTAAGATTATAAAGTGTAAATATTACCCAGAGCTTTACCAAAAAATAGAACGCATATTTCAATAAAATAATGTTACAAAGCACAGTTATACCCATTATATACTTAAAACCTGCACAACATAACAAACTGCAGTCGGTCTTTATGAACCTATTATAAATCAAAAGAAGTGATAGATTAACATTTTATATATTTATTAAAGTGTAACAACATTAATACTTTGTAGCAAAGCCTTTTGATTCAATAACACCCCACACCATTACAGAGCCTCCTCCGTATTTTACCGTGGGAAGTTGGTACTCGGGCTTATATCGGGTACCAGTAGGGCGACGTACCCACCTTATACCATCGCTTCCAAATAAAAGAATCTTGCTCTCAACGCTCCAGAGTATATCAGACCATTGTCGCGGTGTCCAGTGTTCGCGTGCTTTACACCAAGCTACTCTTATCTTTCGGTTCTTCTCAGATATAAGCGGTTTCTTTACAGGGCGTCTTCCGTTTAATCCGGCGTTCTGCAAACGACGTCGGACAGCCCGTAAAGATGATGATACACTAAACTGCTGCGAAAGCTGTTTGTGGGTACGCCCTTGCTTGTAGCCGGCAAAGATAGCTTGTTGGTGACACGAGTCTTCGTCATCTTCACCTCGTTAACCCCTATCGTTTTTAAGCTATTTTAGGTAATAATTTCACATTTACATACAACTGTAGGAAAACTGTCCTGTAGTGATTTTGCGGAAAAAAAAACAAAAAACTAAATAAAAACCTTTATATTTGGCCAGGTTTCCTTATCGCTCGTCCAAAGAGTCTAAATACTAACTATTGCATGATGAGGTAAGGTAAAAACATTTAGGAATATATAAAAAAAAGTTTCGCCCTAAATACCTAAAGGTGATATATTATTGGCCGGTACTGTAGTCGGGACAGTGTGTATTGGCTTAGTAATCTATACTTTTTAATTTTTGTATTGGGTTGTTTTTAATTGGCGGCGACGACGGTAACGTTATTTTCATTATATAAATTATATCCGTTATAACACACGTGGGTTCACTGAGATTAGGAATTAATTTCTGCAAAACCCATTTCTTAAAATTGTTCGTGTTCTTGGAGTCATCGTAATCAGCTTTTTTTCCCTTACTATTTAGTACTAGGAGTACATTACTACTAGGACTTACTATTAGGAGTGCATTGGGAACAAATACCGATGGTCCACCGGCATGAACAATAATATGTTGTTTGCCGGTTGTAGCGGATTTGAACACGCCTGGTTCATTTTCGCTTTGCCTGGTTTGCATTTGCATGGTTAAGACAAGGGGCTTGCAATGGGTGGAGCGCGCCGCGTTAATAACCTAACGCTCGAAATCCCCGAAACTAGCTGTCAGTCGCGGGCCGTCGCCGTCCGGTCCGAGCGTTTACGTGCCCGTCGTGATCCGCTGCCGCGCGCCGCCGACTTGATCGCGACGAACCGCGCTAACGTATTTTTTGTGTAATTTAAAAAAAAAACATGATGAAACCTATAACCGGCACCACATGTTCTGTATATGGTTGTTTAAATACCCGAAGGAACGTTGGTGTGTCTTTTTTTCATATACCTACAAATTGTGAACGGTAAGTTTTTCTTTTAGTTTGGTATATGTAATAATAAGTACTTATTTAGTATAACCTTGGTGTTTAAAATTATCAAGTTGTAAGTTACAATGTACAACAACAATACAAATGAATACGATACGAACCACCTGGTTACTTTGTTAGGCACATTTCCGCCGATTTACTTATTAAGTACCTAACTGTAATTTTATTCAAAATGAAACACGCGTTATTCAATTTATTTTACTTGATTAGCTACATAATAGTTGTCCTGTTTAGATAGTTGTCCATTATTGTGTTGTGGCCATAGCATTTGAAACACGGACAAAGTGTAGGTACCTATACCTGAGAAACTTAAGGAGATGACCTGTCCTGTTGTATGTGCTGTGTTGATTTGTATGTCCGACAAAACCTGTTGGTTGATGATTTGAAATGTATTTTTTTTTTGAGAGATGAAGGGGGAATGGTAATTTTTTGGCTCTTTTCTTAAATAATTATATTAAAATGACAAAAAAATATATTTGAGATGCACACAATGAGCTCTTCCATATGTAACACGATATTATGTATTTTGATGATTGTCCCCCAATAAAGGTACTTCCCCTACACGTAAAATGGGGATGCATTTTTTTTCTTGCAAAACCCACCGTGTTTGGTAACGTTAGATGGTTTTTAAAAAAATATGAGATTTATTAAATGACTAGCTGTTGCCCGCGACTTCGTCCGCGTTCTCGCTCCTATTGGTCGCAGGGTGATGTTATATAGCCTAAAGCCTTCCTCAATAAATGGACTATCCAACAGAAAAATAATTTACAATTCTAACAAGTAGTTCCTAAGATTAGCGCGTTCAAACAAACAAACAAACTCTTCAGCTTTATAATAGTATAGATTACGCTATTCGTTTGCGTGATATCTATACTATAATATTATAAAGCTGAAGAGTTTGTTTGTTTGTTGTTCGAATTGAAAAATTGTTTTTGTGTTGGATAGCCCATTTATCTGCGACCAATAGGAGACGCGGTAGTAATTTATAAAATGTCAATTTTTGTTAGAGTTAGGTGTCCCCCTCAACAGTATCTTCTCCACAAGCAAGAGAATATGTGGAAAAAACATGGTAGTAGTATAGGTATACAATGAAAACTAAAAACTATCACTGGGCAATGAACGCTCTATTCATGTGAAGTAACATGTACTTCATTAATTTCGGTTCACTGTACTTAAGCGACATCTGGTGAGGTAGAAGTTGTTTTGCCTCATTGAAGTATTTTTGGCGTGACAACCCTAGGGCTACACGTGCCGCGCGTGAATGAATACAAGTTATGGGATAGACAGAGATGCAGAGAGTAGGCACGTTTCTTATGCCTAAACGCCGTTTTTGTTAGGAAGTGAAATTTCTGTACTTGTACTATTCCTTATTCTGTGGTTAAGAGAAGTATGGATGTACGAGTAAATCTCATCTAAATAAACAAGAGGTATATTTTTGTCCCTGGCTTCATTAATTTCGTCTAAATAACTTTCCCGCCTGTATGTCCTAAAACTACGACCAAGACCACCGGGGAATGGGCAGCAGCATTCCTAGAGTGCGGTGGAGATACTGCGATCGCCAACCCGCATGCCAAGCGTGGCGATTATGGCATTTACCCCCCATGAAATTGGGGGAGGCCTATGTCCAGCAGTGGACGTCCTAGGGCTGATATAGTGGTGGTGGAACTTTCCCGCCAAACCGCAATATCCGACCGCCCCTTCAATATAGACCGTTGGTGTTTCTGCACTTTTTATATTTGAACCCCATACTGTGCAATAGCAATCGCAATCGCAAGTACTCCCTACTACCGGTAAAACCAATATCTTTTTTTTCAATTCGGTAAACAGAGTTTTGAGAGTTGGTACTTGCTTTCGCACAGCATTGAATTCATGAATTTTGTGCCTTATGGCATATTTGTCGAAGTCGTCTATTTGTATTCTTTTTTTTGGTAGTTTTTTTGGTATCGGTGACAATGGCGATAACGGCTATTTCTTTTTGTATATATTTTGATTGTAGCGCTACAGACGCCTTGAATGAGAAAAAAATAATTATTATTAAAACACGCATATTTAGTACCAAGCTAACCAGTTCATTACAACCGCACTATGAATATCAGTACCCTTCATGTCAACAACTAATTTCTAAACATTGTTTATTGGAATGCTGCCGAATCCTTCGTCCTTTTTCTGCCGCAACCATTTGAAAACCAAAATCGATTATTATTCTGAAATATGTAGAATTATTTTCGTTTTGTTTACATCAGTGACATTCAATGACTTCCAACGTCTGTTGTAAAATAAAATCATTGCCATTAAAATAAATTAGTTCCATTGAAAATCCGCAACATGGCCAGGTCCAAATACTCACTGGTCAGGCTATACGTATATATAGGGAAGGCCTGATTTTTTAAAAGTCCTTGATTATTTTTCTAATGATAGGAATAACCATCGCCAATAACAGGAAAAAGTTTCAGATTTTTCGTTTGCGACATATAGGTATATTTTATAAAAATACAAAGATTTTATATAATATTACAAAAGTGTTCCAAAGTTTTAATTTCATTTTTCTATGGGATATCTATGTTCCTATATTAAATAATTTAATTATGTTAACTATTGTTACATTTTAAGTATTATTTCCAGGCCTTTCTCGAAAGTCGCCTCATTGAATCTGGGCTGCAAGAGGATAACTGAAGCGTTCTTCCCCTGTTGTTTCTTACCTTATATTATATGTAGTATTTTTTTGTGGAAAATGGTTTAACTTATACAGCACGCTGGTCTGTTGATCGTGATTGCTTGTGCAGAGACGAATCAGTATCTGATAATTAGCATTTACAAACTACCATCATTCATCAGGTGCCTTGATATACTTAATGTCTATAAAAGATGTTAAGTATGATGGTAGGATGTACTTAGTAAATATTAAATGACTTTTATCTAGACCGAAACATTGTGAATAGAATTCGTTCGGATCATAAAGCTCAGATGGTCAGGCTTCCTTGCGTAGTAAAACTACCCAGATCGCGTCATAGAAATGAGACCACTGCTGAATAGAAGTATAGACTAGACTATATAGAACTACTAAAGTCAAATCTGCTAGTCAACATGCCGAAAACTTTCACAATGCTTTTGAATACAGTATGTAAAGAATTTAATAGGAATTGTAGTAAAATGCGTATTAAAGATAAACAATAATAATTTTTAAGAAAAAAAAACCGACTTCAATGGGGGAGTCCGTTGAAAGATTATTAAACTTAGATACTGCACTCTTAGATTCCATACAATAAAATAAAAATGGCTATAAGTATGTATATATATAATAAAATATGTATATATAAAAAGAAAATAGAAGACTAAGTACCCTCAATTCCTAATAGTATCATGGAAAAACCTCGCTTGCTTGACAAACAAAACGAACAGAACAAATCGCCAAACGTGAACTACGCGTCGTTGAAGAGTTCCGTTCTGATCATCATCAGCAGTTCCACTTTATCAAATGTCACTTTTATGAATGAAAATGTTTGATTAGTTCATGAAAATACTAAAATCACTATTTGTGTGCCTTTCACATTTAAGGAGTTTCCTCGATTCCTAATGGATCCCATCATCAGAACCCGAGCATGACAAAAATCAATCGTGAAAATAGAACTTGCTTAACAAACACAGCTAGAAGGACAAATCGCCAAACGTGAACTTTTCGTGGTTGAAGAGTTCTGTTCTGATCATCATCAGCAGTTCCACTTCATCAAATGTCACATTTTTGTATGATAATGCTCGATTTGTTGATAAAAACACAAAAATCACTACTTATATGTTTGCCTTTAAGATTTGAGGAGTTCCCTCAATTCCTCATGAATCCCATCATCAGAAATCAAGCATGACAAACATTAATCGTGAAAATAGAACTTGCTTAACAAACACAGCTAGGAGGACAAATCGCCAAACGTGAACTTTTCGTCGTTGAAGAGTTCTGTTCTGATCATCATGAGCAGTTCCACTTCATCCAATGTCACATTTTTGGATGCAAATGCTTGACTTGTTGATAAAAACACAAAAATCACTATATGTTTGCCTTAAAGATTTGAGGAGTTCCCTCAATTCCTCATGGATCCCATCATCAGAACTGCGTTTTGACAAAAACGGGACCAACTGGATATATATACTTACAATCAAAAAAAGAATTTTCCAAATTGGTTAAGAAATGACGGAGTTATGGAGTAACAAACATTAAAAAAAAAAACATACAACCGAATTGATAACCTCCTCTTTGGAAATTTTGAAGTCGGTTAAAAATGAGATTTAATGAGAGAGCTACTACCGGAATTATGAAAAGTAGAGATAACTTTTACCAACTTTATGAATGGAGATGTGGCGCCACTGGCGAATGCTTCCATTAGTACGTTTGGGATTATACCAAATTATTTAAAACAGTGTAAACACAAAAGCAATGCACTTGAATAATAAAATAAAGTCTTCAGATATTAAGCTGGGACAGTCTGGAAAATAATAAACACCGAGACTGGGCAGAGAAATAATAGAAAGTAGACAATTTCTTTGAAAATAGAGGACTTATTCTGTGATAGACGTTAATTTAAGAGGGCGTAGTACGTGGCAGTACGCTCGGTTCTCCATACAAATGTATTTACGCTCTCATTTTAAAACGCTATGCTAGAATAACATGAAACTTTGTATACACAATGGGATCCGGCATATCTAGGTCGGAAAATAGTTTATGTTGCTAGAAATTGTAAAAGAAAAAAATACAGCGGTTTTTTGAGTTTTTTACGGCTTGTATGAAAACCTTAATAGTGGTTGCATTTATTCTCCATTATAATTTCAAGCAACAGAAACTAATTTTCGACCTAGATATGCCAGATCCCATTGTGTATACAAAGTTTCATGTTATTCTAGCATGGCGTTTTAAAATGAGAGCGTAAATACGTTTGTATGGAGAACCGAACGTACTGCGCACTCTTAATAACTGACGCAATAAAAGTTGCCGATGAATTTTTAATTTCTTTCTATTTTCCTATTCTTATTCTTATAGTTCCTACTCAAAGTTTGGCATCATCGTCCAGTTCGTCCACAATAGCTGAATCCCTCCTGAAAATGATACTCGGCTACTTTTTATGCCCGCGCCGATTTTTCTCGTGGCAGGGGGTCTACTCCAAAATTCGAACTTGATATGGTGCCGTCCCTTTCACTCTCCTGTCATACACTATATGAGTGAAAGGGAGGGCACCATACGAAATTCGCATTTCGAATTACGGAATAGACCACCTGAGGTTTATTTTTTCAAACCGGTGGTAGTTTATTGATATTCGGGTGAGGACCAAATTTTTGGACCATCGTTAAGGCATTTAATTCGCCTACAATTTAATTGATTCTGTTGTGCACGAAAGTTACCCATATAAATTGTATGACAAATTTTCGTGTCACAATGGAATCAATTAAATTGTAGGCGAATTAAATGCCTTAACGATGGTCCAAAAATTTGGTCCTCACCCATTCATAGTTGCATATAATATGCATAGATTGGATAATAAATAACTTTTACTTTTTCCTATTTTAAATTTGTAACTAAGATATAATTCATCTACTTCCAGATGTCAAGTGTGCGAGGCTCCAACGAGAGCTATAGCACTACACAGTCAAACGCCATTGGCACCCGCCTGTCCCCACGGCTGGGATGAACTGTGGCAAGGATACAGTTTCCTGATGGTGAGCTATTTATACTAAGTGGATAGAAAATTAAGATTTGAGAACAAGATATATCCAGTTTTGAGCATACAAGATGCTCACAAATATCTGAACACGTCATTTTCAAGGCGCTCGAGTGCATGTTTCGATATTTGATGAGCACCCTGTTGAGTACAGTTATAATTATCATTAGTCCTTTTTAGGGTTCCGTAGTCAACTAGGAACTCTTATAGTTTCGCCATGTCCGTCTGTCTGTCCGAGGCTTTGCTCTGTGATTATTAGTGCTAGAAAGCTGCAATTTGGTATGGATATATAAATCAATAAAACTAACAAAATCGTAAAATAAAATTATAAAAAAAACTTTTTACCTCCCCTACACGTAAAGTGTTTTTTTTTGTTTCAACCCAATTGTGTGGGATGTTGTTGGATAGGTCTTTCAAAATGAAAAGAGGTCCTTATCAAAAGATTATGAAAAAAATATGAAAGTAACGTTTAATTATAACTACAACTTAGAAAAGTTAAAAAACCCCCCCGATATTTTAATTTCAAAGCTCAGTATCTCCAAAACGGCTGAACAGATTTTCATAAAACATAGTACTAAGAACACTCGGGATAAAATTATCTATGACACTAAAACCGTTTGGGAGCTATGATACCACAGACAGATACACAGATACACAGACAGACACGAAGACTTTCAACGAAAACTATAACGGACATGATCAGTTAAGCCGTTTTTGAGCTTTCGTAAAAAGTCTTCCCTGCTTAGTAAAACACGTATGAAATGCTGCGAAAGTATTCCCTTTTGCTTGTTATTGATTTTTTAAGAAGTAAGTGCACTGGGCAACTACGGAACCCTACACTGAGCAATGCCCGTCACGTCATGCTCTTGGCCGATTTTTTACTTATCATATTAGACATCATCATCATTACATCAACGAAAGACTTCCACTCCAGGACAAGGGCCTCCCCAAAGAGTGCCACAATGGCGACCACGTACTGGAAGGCGCAGGGAGGGTAGGCCCCCCACAAGGTGGACTGATGACCTGGTAAAGGTCGCAGGAATCCACTGGATATGGGTGGCGCATGATCGGTCATATTAATACAATACGTGTGAAATTTTTACCCGAATTTGACGATACAGCTTGAAACGCACAGAGCCCGGTGCAGCGTCGTTGCGTGGTGGAGGCGGGTTTTTGGTTAAGTGAACACGGTAGGACGTCGTACAAAAAATCCGTTCTGTATTCGGTAGCACGGTAGAGCGGAGGCGGCGTGGGTGACATATGATGCAATAATGACATAGTTTCGGAAAGATCAGTCGATAGTTTATTGACGTTCATAGGTGCATGTAAAATGCCTAATTTGAAGAATAAACTACTTTTACTTTTTTAGTTTCGGAAAGATCAATAATTTATAACAAAAAAAACCGACTCCAATTTTGTACTTCGCTATGCCACAATTTGTCGTTTCCGTGAGCCAATGCTTGGTTACCTACAGAAAATACCGAAATCGGCATATGCGTGTCTATCAAATTCGAGGAGTTCCCTCGTTCCTCCTAGATCCCATCATCAGACCTCCACCAAATTTATATGGGCCATCTTGGGGGTACCTGCTTTGAAACAAAAAAAGAATCAAATTATCAAAATCGGCCAACGTGGTCAAAAGTTATCGGGAACATACATACATAAGAAAAGCAAATAATGCAGACGAACTGAGAACCTCCTTCCTTCTATTGAAGTCGGTTAAAAATGCTAAACCGCCTTCGCGCCGCACCGCGCCGGCCGCTGTTCGTTTCGACCTTAAACCGTGACCGTAAAAGTCATCATTATCTATCATCTAAGATTGCCGATCATATCGTCGTCGTTAATTATTTGTTCAACAAGAGACCAAGTAGATTTTTGCTGCGAGTGTTGATGTTGAGTACCGAGCAAGCGAAAGATGCTATAATTGAATCACGAGCGTAGCGAGTGATTCAAAATTAGAATCTTGAGCGTAGCGAGGGACTCAAAGACACGAGATGCAAATTTGTTTGCTCTCGTGTGATACATACAACTTTTCACCTCAGCGGCGAGAACATATAACGCATAGGAATAGTGATAGAGAGAATGACGTTACTTAAACTAACCTACAATATGAAAAATTAAAAAGTAAGTTTTCTTCACGCTCGCAGCAAAATTGCATTTTGCTCATTGGTTTCAAGCTGGAAAAGTCGTTTTCACGCTCGCAGCAAAATTGCATTTTGCTCACTGGTTTCAAGCAGCAAAACCGCCATTTTCGAGCCGCTGAGGTGAAAAATAATTTTACTTATTCAATTCAAATATATTGGAAATTAAAAATTTTTAGTATTGTTATTTTTAGTTAGGTACTTATTGTTTTTGTGGGAATAAATTATTAATATTATATTGATCGTTAATCGTATCTTAATAGACACAACCTTTTTGGTCCTCTCCAATCTGGATTTCGCCCCCGGTATAGCACAGACACTGCTCTGGTTAAGAGCACCGACGACATTCGTTTGAATATTGAAAATAAGAATAAAATGAAACAACCGGTCACACAACGGTTTATAAATCAACGCCAAGAAATCACAGACAATCGTAATAGTATCTCCTGCGATGCAGCAGATCTTCTACTATTTTAGGAACCTCATTTGAAAACATTCAAAAACATGATAAAGGGAATTATATCAAAAGTTGGTTTTAGTATATCATCATGGGCACTCCATAATTTAACAATTTTCTACAAATTCTGCCCTCAGCACACAGCAGGCACTGACGCAGCTGGTCAAAATTTGGCTTCACCTGGATCATGTTTGAAGGAGTTCCGAACCCAACCTTCCATAGAGTGCAATGGCTTGGGTCGATGCAACTACTTCGCCATGGGAATTGGGTTTTGGCTTTCTAATATAGACGACAACAAGATGTTTGATAAGCCAGACCAAAAGACGATCAAACAAGACCAGAGCAGCCAAGTCAGCAGGTATGTACCAGGTCAATTCTAGATTGTTTACCACTTCCGCAGTTCACCAAGGGATGAAAGTGACATATCACGCGAAATGTTTTAAACGTTTAAAGTACCTGGGTACTATCTACGTATAACAGTATGGACCCTACTCATTTTTCATCAGTCATCATCTTATGCGTACCTACTTATATGAAAAATGCCTTCCGAATAGGTACCTAAATGAACAACTTGCATCAAGCTTACTGCGGGTCAGAGACTTCATTCAGGTGATTCAGGTCACAAATTCAAAAGCATATGATGCTAGGTATTTTGTATAAATGTACAAGCATGAGCCACGTGTTTTTCCTAATGTAAGCATCGGAAATTCGAATGCATATTTACCTAACGTACGACGTTCGTTACACATAGCAAATTATGGAATCGGAATGGATTACATTTTACACATGTATCGACTTGTTAGTCTACTAACTCCAATTATTGTTAGGTAATGTCAATGGAAAGACTTAAATATGCTTTTATATCGATATATTTTGATAATTTCGGTTACGAAGCTCCGGTTACGTACGCGGCCGAAGGGATTACAACGTGCCTACTGACTTAATTTTTAATGAAAAAATATCAATTGTTAAGATATTAGCAGTTCGAGGATCGAGCGGCGGCCATAATTGATGACGTCATAAATGCAAATATAACAAAGTGCAGTCGGTCTTTGTGAACCTATTATAAATCAAAAAAGTGATAGATTAACATTTTATATATTTATTAAAGTGTAACAACATTAATACTTTGTAGCAAAGCCTTTTGATTCAATAACTGCTTTACGGCGTCTAGGCATAGAGTCCACAAGAGCGTCAATAGTTGATTGAGGGATTTTATTTCATTTTATGCCATTCCTCCTGTAGCTGAGAACTTTTGGCTCGCATTAGTGGCTCTTTACCTTTCAAACATCTTTCTAGTTCATCCCATAGCGGCTCTATTATATTTAAGTCAGGGGATTGACTTGGCCAGTCCATTAGAGTAACGCGTCACCGCTTGAACCATTATGTGACACGTTTTGCACGATGCTTTGGATCGTTGTCCTGCTGAAACACAAACCCGCGGCCCAGAAATCGTCGTGCATAGTATGGTAACATCACATTGTCCAGAATATCTAAGTACACATTCTGGTCCATAATGCCTTCAATTTTATGAAGGGGCCCATGCCTTTAGCGGAAAAGGCACCCCACACCATTACAGAGACTCCTCCGTGTTTTACCGTGGGAAGTTGGTAGGTACTCGGGCTTATATCGGGTACCAGTAGGGCTCCAGAGTATATCAGACCATTGTCGCGGTGTCCAGTGTTCGCGTGCTTTACACCAAGCTACTCATACACGTATCTTTCGGTTCTTCTCAGATATAAGCGGTTTCTTTACAGGGCGTCTCCCGTTTAATCCGGCGTTCTGCAAACGACGTCGGACAGTCCGTAAAGATGGAGTACGCTGTCCTGGGGTTGATATTTCTCTGACTATATCCGTCGCCGTTAACCGAGGATTCTCACGTGAGACTCGCAAAATGTCACGGTCGATCACATGTGTAGTACAACGTGGTCTGCCACGTGTTTTATTGCCAATGGAATTTCTTGGTGACTTTAATCGCTTCAGCAACTTAGTAATCGTGGTTCTTGATACACTAAACTGCTGCGAAAGCTGTTTGTGGGTACGCCCTTGCTTGTAGCCGGCAAAGATAGCTTGTTGTTGACAGGGATTCAAATTTTTCGCCCCACGAGTCTTCGTCATCTTCACCTAGTTAACCACCTATAGTTTTTAAGCTATTTTAGGTAATAATTTCACATTTACATACAATTGTAGGAAAACTGTCCTGTAGTGTTTTTGCGGAAAAAAACAAAAAACTAAATAAAAACCTTTCTATGTGGCCAGGTTTTCTTATCGCTCGTCCAAAGAGTTTAAATACCTACTACCTATTGCATGATGAGATAAGGTAAAAACATTTAAGAATATATAAAAAAAAGTTTCGCCCTAAATACATAAAGGTGATATATTATTGGCCGGTACTGTATTTTTACTTTAAGTATGTTAGATTAAGTTTATTTTGTATTTCCAACACAGTTGACATTGTTATTGAATAAATAAATGAATAATAATAATAAATAATACTAAATATTGTGGGACAATCTTACACAAATCGACCTAGTCCCAAACTAATCAAAGCTTGTACTATGGGTACTAGACGACGATATACATACTTATATAGATAAATACATACTTAAATACATAGAGAACATCTAAGACCCACGAACAAAACTGTACTAAATGCACAAATAATGCCCTGGCCGGGATTCGAACCCGGGACCTCTAGCTTCGGAGGCAGTGTCACTACCAACTAGGCTAAACAGGTCGTCTGACTGAATAGTAAGTATTTTAGACTTGGGTTGACATCCGTCACCTACTCCGAACTTCGAGAATCGAACTTAGTATCGTGCCGTTCCTTTCCGTCATATAGTGTATAACACGACAGTACGTTTTTCAGTTATGATGTCATCAATTTTTTATCTGAAAAAACAGAACAGAACAGAGTCAGATCCACTAAATTACAGAATAACTATTAAAATATCGGTATGATAAATAAATATTTTAAACTATCTCAAAGATTTTGTACATAACGGGTCTGGGGCGATAGAACGGTCACCGAGACAGCTAGTTCATATATTAAATAACCTACCTACCCCTTTTAGAAAACCGGCGTAATTTAATGTTTATCTTTATGTAAAGTAAATCTAAAAATATGGCCTATAATCTATAACACACGTGTTTTCAGATGTTCGGTCTGCATGAGGCGATGGCCCTCGGCTTCGAGTCAACAAGGCCAAGGCGACATACTAGCCGTGCCCTACAACGCAGTAAGGGATCCTCCGAGGTTGCATCGTCGGCCCGGCAACGTATACGGCCGAAGGCTGCGCGTTCCTGGCCAGAGGGGTCGTCGCCGCCAGAATATCGCAACCGGCAACCGATAGTCACATCTAAGTAGAAAAAAAATGTGAAAATCGTGAGAATTTTTCCAAACATCGCTTAGATACGTCGATCAATATTTTCCAAAGGAAATTCCTAATGGCAACCGTATGGCAAGAGTTTGAATAAACGAAAGATCCAAAATAGGCCGCTAATCGGTAACTAATTAGTTCCTGCTTGCTATCAGTTTTGCTAATTAGCTACGAACTATTTTTGTATAATACCAAAGTAATCACTAGTAGTACTATCTAATCGATGTAAACTATGTTTTCTGGAGTTCATTCAGACTTTCCACGTAGGTATTTCGCGGCATAAGAAATTGAAACCTCTTAGGAATTAGGATTTAATAGTAAGTGTAATGATAAGTACTAATATGAAATATCACTGCCTTCTTTAGATCAATTATTTAATTTAATAACTTAATATATATTTAAATTGCTGGCAACGTACTCAAACAAACATCTCGAATATTTAGCTAAAAGAAGGTTTCCAATAAATTAGACTTATTACAATCAAAAAAGAAGTCAATACTTTTCAAGTGGATATACTTTATGTTATAAATATGCTAGATATCGCTGTGACTTCCAATTGAGAAAGTTTATCATTGTGCCTCATTGTAAAAACCTACCAAATTCCATAGTAAACTTCGAAAATCATTGCTTGACACTGTTTATTTACTAATTGATTTAATAAATAGCAATCCTAAACAGACAGCCACCTAACAACATACTGTAGGTCGTTGGTTTAAATATAATTCTTAAATAGCCTCAGCTCTTCACTACGGTATAGTTAAATAAATGGCTGTGTAAATAACCCGCTGAATTTAGCTTTCAGAAGGTAACTAAGTTTGGTGGTGTACTACGATTAGTTCTGTCTCTATCGCAGTTGTTAATTCGAGCAACCGAGAGGCAGATGCACGAACGAACTCCGTTTTCGGTTCGCGGTAAGTCCACCGGTTGGGAGAAGGGGGTGGTGCCATCTCACTCCATTTTATTGCTGCGTTCCTGCCCTAACTTGGTTTTTAAGGTGTTAAATTCCCATAAGCCAGGTACCTACTTAGCCTTCGCATTGTGCGAATAAAACTTTAATCTATCCTAAGAGAAATGTTTTGTAAATATAATACTTTAACTAAAATATAAATTTATGTTATGTATTCCAAAGGGATGACATTAAAACATAATAATAATTAAAATGTTTTATTTAAAAATAATGTACATAACCACCGGGTATTGTATGCCTATGATACATTGCGCTTTCAATTGCAGTCTGATAAATAAGGCAGTAAGTATTATATTAAAACCAGAGACTAGTATACACTGCCGATGTCTATATATTGTGGCGTACCTTTAGAATAATGAGCCTGCTGTAGCTAATTTCACTATGGAGAAGTCCCTTTGCCATTAAACTCCTGTGACACTTAACACAAATAGCGCCATCTATAAACACAACTAAAAGCTACTATAGAATGCGTCACATTGTATAGACATTGGCAGTCTTACTAGTCTCTGATTAAATACACCTAATCTATGTGCTTAGTCATAGATTCTAAATGTTTTAGTTTATGGTCGTCAAGATTGGGTCTTGCTTCATAAGTACATATTGTGACCCCATGCTTGTGTCCCGGCATCCACTCCCCCTTTAAGCCGATGTAATAAATCTTCGTGTTGTCAGCACCAAAGTTACACGGAAAATGCATGGTCAAATGGGTTACAGAAGAAAATGTGACGATCCTGCAACAATGATATATAAGAACAAACATGAAGTTAAGACTTCATGGAATGCAAATTCACTTATAGACCTTTCGTAATAATTTATTAGGTTTCAAAAATTCTAATATTGTTTATTTTTCACGTATGGTGCGCGAACCATTCTATCATCCTAATACAGTTTAGTTTGTATCATATTTGACTGGTGGTTAAGTAGAAATTTAGATATTCATCTTTATTAACAACATCGAATCAAAATAATAGAAGATATGAAAATTTTACTTTTACGGCAATGACTAAGTGGTAACCGTATATACGCGTTTTGTGTCATTTCTATCCACGGGAATACTGATATTTAACCAATACCTAACAAGTTGCCTTATAGCTCCGAGTCCGAAGA